>OV050031.1:52412814-57212814 GCA_920105625.2 Clusia tigrina | reverse complement strand
TTGAGTCCCAAATCAAATACTGATAAAACTTCAAACGGCCCTAACTTCTGTACGGTGCGTCCTATACCTATCAAAGTTTGGAACATTCAAATGCTTGTAACCTTTTACTCGAGCGTCATAAAACCTTGAAATTTTGTGACAATAAAGTACTCGAGCCTCTTATCAATTTAAGCTATCGCTCATAGCTGTGCTACTCTTGAGTGCCAAAACAATGATAAAACTTGAAATGGCCCCAACTTCTGTACGGTGCGTCCTATACCTATCAAAGTTTGCAACATTCAAATACTTGTAACTTTTTATTGGAGCATCATAAAATCTTGAAATTTTCTAACAATAAAGTACCCGAGCCTCTTATCAATTTAAGCTATCATTCATAGCTATGCAACCCTTGAGTCCCAAATCAAATACTGATAAAACTTCAAATGGTTATAACTTCTGTACGGTGCGTCCTATACCTATCAAAGTTTGCAACATTCAAATGCTTGTAACTTTTTACTCGAGCGTCATAAAACCTTGATTTGTGGCAATAGAGTACCCGAGCCTCATCAATTTAAGCTAGCGTTCATAGCTATGCTAGCCTTGAGTCCCAAAATAAAACACTGATAAAACTGCAAATGACCCGAACTTCTGTACGGTGCGACCTATACCTATCAATGTTTGCAACAATCAAATGCTTGTAATTTTTTACTAGAGCGTCATAAAATCTTGAAAATTTGTGACAATAAAGTACTGGAGCCTCTTATCAATTTAAGCTATCGCTCATAGCTATGCTGCCCTTGAGTCTCAAATCAAAAATTGATAAAACTTCAAATGGCCCTAATTTCTGTACGGTGCGTCCTACACCTATCAAACTTTGAAACAATCAAATGCTTGTAAATTTTTACTCGAGCGTCATAAAACATTGAAATTTTGTGACAATAAAGTACTCGTGCCTCTTATCAATTTAAGCTATCGCTCATAGCTTTGCAACCCTTGAGTCCCAAATCAAATACTGACAAAACTTCAAATGGCCCTAACTTCTGTACGGTGCGTCCTATACCTATCAAAGTTTGCAACATTCAAATGCTTGTAACTTTTTACTCGAGCGTCATAAAACCTTGAAATTTTGTGACAATAAAGTATTCGAGCCTCTTATCAATTTAAGCATTCGCGCATAGCTTTGCTACCCTTGAGTCCCAAAATAAAACACTGATAAAACTTTAAATGGCCCTAACTTCTGTACGGTGCGTCCTATAGCTATCAAAGTTTGCAACAATCAAATGCTTGAAATTTTTTACTAGAACGTCATAAAAGCTTGAAATGTTTGACAATAAAGTACTCAAGCCTCTTATCAATCTAAGCTATCGCTCATAGCTATGCTACCCTTGAGTCCCAAATCAAATACTGATAAAACTTCAAATGGCCCTAACTTCTGTACGGAGTGCCCTATACCTATAAAAGTTTGCAACATTCAAATGCTTGTAACTTTTTACTGGAGCTTCATAAAGTCTTGAATTTTTCAGCCAATAAAGTACTCGAGCCTCTTGTCAATTTAAGCTAGCGCTCATAGCTATGCTACCCTTGAGTCCCAAATCAAAAACTGATAAAACTTCAAATGGCCCTAACTTCTGTACGGTGCGTCCTACACCTATCAAAGTTTACAACAGTCAAATGCTTGTAACTTTTTATTGAAGCATCATAAAATCTTGAAATTTTGTGACAATAAAGTACTCGAGCCTCTTTTCATTTGAAGCTATAGCTTATAGCTATGCTACCCTTGACTCCAAAATAAAACACTGATAAAGCTTGAAATGGCCCTAACTTCTATAGGGCCATTTCAATTAAAGCTATCGCTCATAGCTCTGCTACTCTTGACTCCAAAATCAAACATTGATAAAACTTCAAATGGATCTAACTTCCATACGGTGCGTCCTACACCTATCAAAGTTTGCAACATTCAAATGCTTGTAACTTTTTACTGGAGCGTCATAAAATCTTGCAATTTTGTGACAATAAAGTACTCGAGCCTCTTATCAATTTAAGCTATCGCGCATAGCTATGCTACCCTTGAGTCCCAAAATAAAACGCTGATAAAACTTTAAATGGCCCTAACTTCTGTACGGTGCGTCCTATAGTTTGCAACAATCAAATACTTGTAACTTTTTACTAGAGGGTCATAAAAGGTTGAAATTTTGTGTCAATAAAGTACTCGAGCCTCTTAACAATCCAAGCTATCGCTCATAGCTATGCTACCCTTGAGTCCCAAAATATAAACTGATAAATCTTCAAATGGCCTTAACTGTGTCCTATACCTATCAAAGTTTGCAACATTCAAATGCTTGTAAAGTTTTTACTGGAGCTTCATAAAATCTTGAAGTTTTGTGACAATAAAGCATCTTATCAATTTAAGCTATCGCTTATAGCTATGTTACCCTTTAGTTACAAATAAAACACTGATAAAACTTAATATGGCCATAACTTCTGTATGGAGTGTCCTATTTCTATCAAAGTTTGCAACATTCAAATGCTTGTAACTTTTTACTCCAGCGTCATAAAACCTTGAAATTTTGTGACAATAAAGTACTCGAGCCACTTATCAATTTAAGCTATCGCTCATAGCTAAGCTACTCTTGAGTCCCAAATCAAACACTGATAAAACTCAATATGGCCATAGCTTCTGTACGGAGTGTACTATACCTATCAAAGTTTGCAACATTCAAATGCTTGTAACTTTTTACTCGAGCGTCATAAAACCTTGAAATTTTGTGACAATAAAGTACTCGAGCCTCTTATCAATTTAAGCTATCGCTCATAGCTAAGCTACTCTTGAGTCCCAAATCAAACACTGATAAAACTTATTATGGCCATAACTTCTGTACGGAGTGTCCTATACCTATCAAAGTTTGCAACATTCAAATGCTTGTACCTTTTTACTCGAGCGTCATAAAACCTTGAAATTTTGTGACAATAATGTACTCGTGCCTCTTATCAATTTAAGCTATCGATCATAGCTATGCAACCCTTGAGTCCCAAAATAAAACACTGATAAAACTTTAAATGGCCCTAACTTCTGTACGGTGCGTCCTATACCTATCAAAGTTTGCAAAATTCAAATACTTGTAACTTTTTATTGGAGCATCATAAAATCTTGAAATTTTCTGACAATAAAGTACTCGAGCCTCTTATCAATCCAAGCTATCGCTCATAGCTATGCTACCCTTGAGTCCCAAAATAAAAACTGATATATCTTCAAATGGCCCTAACTTCTGTATGGAGTGTCCTATACCTATCAAAGTTTGCAAGATTCAAATGCTTGTAACTTTTTACTGGAGCTTCATAAAATCTTGAAGTTTTGTGACAATAAAGCCAATTATCAATTTAAGCTATCGCTCATAGCTATGCTACCCTTTAGTTACAAATCAAACACTGATAAAACTTAATATGGCCATAACTTCTGTATGGAGTGTCCTATTTCTATCAAAGTTAGCAACATTCAAATGCTTGTAACATTTTACTCGAACGTCATATAACCTTGAAACTTTGTGACAATAAAGTACTCGAGCCTCTTATCAATTTAAGCTATCGCGCATAGCTATGCTACCCTTGAGTCCCAAAATAAAACACTGATAAAACTTTAAAGTGCCATAACTTCTATACGGCGCGTCCTATACCTATCAAAGTTTGCAACATTCAAATACTTGTAACTTTCTATTGGAGCATCATAAAATCTTGAAATTTTCTGACATTAAAGTACTCGAGCCTCTTATAAATTTAAGCTATCGCTCATAGCTATGCAACCCTTGAGTCCCAAATCAAATACTGATAAAACTTCAAATGGCCTTAACTTCTGTACTGTGCGTCCTATACCTATCAAAGTTTGAAACATTCAAATGCTTGTAACTTTTTACTCGAGCGTCATAAAACCTTGAAATTTTGTGACAATAAAGTACCCGAGCCTCTTATCAATTTAAGCTATCGTTCATAGCTATGCTAGGCTTGAGTCCCAAAATGAAACACGGATAAAACTGCAAATGACCCTAATTTCTGTACGGTGCGACCTATACCTATCAATGTTTGCAACAATCAAATGCTTGTAACTTTTTACTAGAGCGTCATAAAATCTTGAAAATTTGTGACAATAAATTACTCGAGCCTCTTATCAATTTAAGCTATCGCTCATAGGTATGCTACCCTTGAGTTACAAATCAAACAATAATAAATCTTAAAATGGCCCTAAATTCTGCACGGTGCGTCCTATACCTATCAAAGTTTGCAACAATCAAATGCTTGCAACTTTTTACTGGGGCGTCATAAAACCTTGAAATTTTGTGACAATAAAGAACCCGAGCCTCTTATCAATTTAAGCTATCGTTCATAGCTATGCTAGCCTTGAGTCCCAAAATAAAACACTGATAAAACTGCAAATGACCCTAACTTCTGTACGGTGCGACCTATACCTATCAATGTTTGCAACAATCAAATGCTTCTAACTTTTTACTAGAGCGTCATAAAATCTTGAAAATTTGTGACAATAAAGTACTCGAGCCTCTTATCAATTTAAGCTATAGCTCATAGCTATGCTACCCTTGATTCCCAAAATAAAAACTGATAAATCTTCAAATGGCTATAACTTCTGTACGGATTGTCCTATACCTACCAAAGATTGGAACATTCAAATGCTTGTAACTTTTTACTGGAGCTTCATAAAATCTTGAAGTTTTGTGACAATAAAGTACACGAGCCTCTTATCAATTTAAGCTATCGCTCATAGCTATGCTACCCTCTAGTTACAAATCAAACACTCATTAAACTTAATGTGGCCATAACTTCTGTATGGAGTGTCCTAATTCTATCAAAGTTTGCAACATTCAAATGCTTGTAACTTTTTACTCGAGCGTCATATATCCTTGAAATTTTGTGACAATAAAGTACTCGTGCCTCTTATCAATTTAAGCTATCGCTCATAGCTATGCAACCCTCGAGTCCCAAATTAAAACAATGATAAAACTTGAAATGGCCCTAACTTCTGTACGGTGCGTACTATACCTATAAAAGTTTGCAACAACCAAATGCTTCTAGCTTTTTACTGGAGCGTCATAAAATCTTGAAATTTTGTGACAATAAAGTACTCGAGCCTCTTATCAATTTAAGCTATCACGCATAGCTATGCTACTATTGAGTCCCAATATAAAACAATGATAAAACTTTAAATGGCCCTAACTTCTATACGGTGCGTCCCATACCTATCAAAGTTTGCAACATTCAAATACTTGTAAGTTTTTATTGGAGCATCATAAAATCTGGAAATTTTCTGACAATAAAGTACTCGAGCCTCTTGTCAATTTAAGCTATCGCTCATAGCTCTGCTAGCCCTTAGTTCCGAATCAAAAACTGATAATATTTTAAATGGCCCTAACTTCTGTACGGTGCGAACTACACCTATCAAAGTTTGCAACAATCAAATGCTTGTAATTTTTTACTGGAGCGCCATAAAAACTTGAAAATTTGTGACAATAAAGTACTCGAGCCACTTATCAATTTAAGCTATCGCTCATAGCTAAGCTACTCTTGAGTCCCAAATCAAACACTGATAAAACTTAATATTGCCATAACTTCTGTACGGACTGTTCTATACCTATCAAAGTTTGCAACATTCAAATGCTTGTAACTTTTTACTCGAGCGTCTTAAAACCTTGAAATTTTGTGACAATAAAGTATTCGTGCCTCTTATCAATTTAAGCTATCGTTCATAGCTATACTAGCCTTGAGTCCAAAAAAAAAAACACTGATAAAACTGCAAATGACCCTAACTTCTCTACGGTGCGACCTATACCTATCAATGTTTGCAACAATCAAATGCTTGTAACCTTTTAGTGGAGCGTCATAAAATCTTGAAAATTTGTGACAATAAAGTGTTCGAGCCTCTTATGAATTTAAGCTATCGCTCATAGCTATGCTACCCTTGAATCCCAAATCAAATACTGATAAAACTTCAAATGGCCCTAATTTCTGTACGGTGCGTCCTATACCTATCAAAGTTTGCACCAATCAAATGCTTGTAACTTTTTACTGGAGCGTCATAAAACCTTGAAATTTTGTGACAATAAAGTAATCGAGCCTCTTATCAATTTAAGCTATCGCTCATAGGTATGCTACCCTTGAGTTACAAATCAAACAATAATACATTTTAAAATGGTCCTAACTTCTGTACGGTGCGTCCTATACCTATCAAAGTTTGCAACAATCAAATGCTTGCAACTTTTTACTGGGGCGTCATAAAACCTTAAAATTTTGTGACAATAAAGAACCCGAGCCTCTTATCAATTTAAGCTATAGCTCATAGCTATGCTACCCTTGAGTCCCAAATCAAAAACTGATAAAACTTCAAATGGCCCTAACTTCTGTACGGTGCGTGCTATACCTATCAAAGTTTGCAACATTCAAATGCTTGTAACTTTTTACTAGAGGGTCATAAAAGCTTGAAATTTTGTGACAATAAAGTACGAGAGCCTCTTATCAATCCAAGCTATCGCTCATAGCTACGCTACCCTTGATTCCCAAAATAAAAACTGATAAATCTTCAAATGGCCCTAACTTCTGTACGGATTGTCCTATACCTACCTAAGATTGGAACATTCAAATGCTTGTAACTTTTTACTGGAGCTTCATAAAATCTTGAACTTTTGTGACAATAAAGTACGCGAGCCTCTTATCAATCCAAGCTATCGCTCATAGCTATGCTACCCTTGATTCCCAAAATAAAAACTGATAAATCTTCAAATGGCCCTAACTTCTGTATGGAGTGTCCTAATTTTATCAAAGTTTGCAACATTCAAATGCTTGTAACTTTTTACTCGAGCGTCATATAACCTCGAAATTTTGTGACAATAAAGTACTCGTGCCTCTTATCAATTTAAGCTATCGCTCATAGCTATGCAACCCTCGAGTCCCAAAATAAAACAATGACCAAACTTGAAATGGCCCTAACTTCTGTACGGTGCGTACTATACCTATAAAAGTTTGCAACAATCAAATGCTTCTAACTTTTTACTGGAGCGTCATAAAATCTTGAAATTTTGTGACAATAAAGTACTCGAGCCTCTTATGAATTTAAGCTATCACGCATAGATATGCTACCATTGAGTCCCAATATAAAACAATGATAAAACTTTAAATGGCCCTAACTTCTATACGGTGCGTCCCATACCTATCAAAGTTTGCAACATTCAAATACTTGTAAGTTTTTATTGGAGCATCATAAAATCTGTAAATTTTCTGACAATAAAGTACTCGAGCCTCTTGTCAATTTAAGCTATCGCTCATAGCTCTGCTAGCCCTTGAGTCCCAAATCAAATACTGATAAAACTTCAAATGGCCTTAACTTCTGTACTGTGCGTCCTATACCTATCAAAGTTTGAAACATTCAAATGCTTGTAACTTTTTACTCGAGCGTCATAAAACCTTGAAATTTTGTGACAATAAAGTACCCGAGCCTCTTATCAATTTAAGCTATCGTTCATAGCTATGCTAGCCTTGAGTCCCAAAATGAAACACGGATAAAACTGCAAATGACCCTAATTTCTGTACGGTGTGACCTATACCTATCAATGTTTGCAACAATCAAATGCTTGTAACTTTTTACTAGAGCGTCATAAAATCTTGAAAATTTGTGACAATAAATTACTCGAGCCTCTTATCAATTTAAGCTATCGCTCATAGGTATGCTACCCTTGAGTTACAAATCAAACAATAATAAATCTTAAAATGGCCCTAAATTCTGTACGGTGCGTCCTATACCTATCAAAGTTTGCAACAATCAAATGCTTGCAACTTTTTACTGGGGCGTCATAAAACCTTGAAATTTTGTGACAATAAAGAACCCGAGCCTCTTATCAATTTAAGCTATCGTTCATAGCTATGCTAGCCTTGAGTCCCAAAATAAAGCACTGATAAAACTGCAAATGACCCTAACTTCTGTACGGTGCGACCTATACCTATCAATGTTTGCAACAATCAAATGCTTCTAACTTTTTACTAGAGCGTCATAAAATCTTGAAAACTTGTGACAATAAAGTACTCGAGCCTCTTATCAATTTAAGCTATAGCTCATAGCTATGCTACCCTTGAGTCCCAAATCAAAAACTGATAAAACTTCAAATGGCCCTAAATTCTGTACGGTGCGTCCTATACCTATCAAAGTTTGCAACAATCAAATGCTTGCAACTTTTTACTGGGGCGTCATAAAACCTTGAAATTTTGTGACAATAAAGAACCCGAGCCTCTTATCAATTTAAGCTATCGTTCATAGCTATGCTAGCCTTGAGTCCCAAAATAAAGCACTGATAAAACTGCAAATGACCCTAACTTCTGTACGGTGCGACCTATACCTATCAATGTTTGCAACAATCAAATGCTTCTAACTTTTTACTAGAGCGTCATAAAATCTTGAAAACTTGTGACAATAAAGTACTCGAGCCTCTTATCAATTTAAGCTATAGCTCATAGCTATGCTACCCTTGAGTCCCAAATCAAAAACTGATAAAACTTCAAATGGCCCTAAATTCTGTACGGTGCGTCCTATACCTATCAAAGTTTGCAACAATCAAATGCTTGCAACTTTTTACTGGGGCGTCATAAAACCTTGAAATTTTGTGACAATAAAGAACCCGAGCCTCTTATCAATTTAAGCTATCGTTCATAGCTATGCTAGCCTTGAGTCCCAAAATAAAGCACTGATAAAACTGCAAATGACCCTAACTTCTGTACGGTGCGACCTATACCTATCAATGTTTGCAACAATCAAATGCTTCTAACTTTTTACTAGAGCGTCATAAAATCTTGAAAACTTGTGACAATAAAGTACTCGAGCCTCTTATCAATTTAAGCTATAGCTCATAGCTATGCTACCCTTGAGTCCCAAATCAAAAACTGATAAAACTTCAAATGGCCCTAACTTCTGTACGGTGCGTCCTATACCTATCAAAGTTTGCAACATTCAAATGCTTGTAACTTTTTACTCGAGCGTCATAAAGCCTTGAAATTTTGTGACAATAAAGTACTCGAGCCTTTTATCCATTTAAGCTATCGCGCATAGCTATGCTACCCCTGAGTCCCAAAATAAAACACTGATAAAACTTTAAATGACCCTAACTTCTGCACGGTGCGTCCTATAGCTATCAAAGTTTGCAACAATCAAACGCTTGTAACTTTTTACTAGAGGGTCATAAAAGCTTGAAATTTTGTGACAATAAAGTACTCGAGCCTCTTATCAATCCAAGCTATCGCTCATAGCTATGCTACCCTTGATTCCCAAAATAAAAACTGATAAATCTTCAAATGGCTATACTTTCTGTACGGATTGTCCTATACCTACCAAAGATTGGAACATTCAAATGCTTGTAACTTTTTACTGGAGCTTCATAAAATCTTGAAGTTTTGTGACAATAAAGTACACGAGCCTCTTATCAATTTAAGCTATCGCTCATAGCTATGCTACCCTCTAGTTACAAATCAAACACTCATTAAACTTAATGTGGCCATAACTTCTGTATGGAGTGTCCTAATTCTATCAAAGTTTGCAACATTCAAATGCTTGTAACTTTTTACTCGAGCGTCATATAACTTTGAAATTTTGTGACAATAAAGTACTCGTGCCTCTTATCAATTTACGCTATCGTTCATAGCTATGCAACCCTCGAGTCCCAAATTAAAACAATGATAAAACTTGAAATGGCCCTAACTTCTGTACGGTGCGTACTATACCTATAAAAGTTTGCAACAATCAAATGCTTCTAGCTTTTTACTGGAGCGTCATAAAATCTTGAAATTTTGTGACAATAAAGTACTCGAGCCTCTTATCAATTTAAGCTATCACGCATAGCTATGCTACTATTGAGTCCCATTATAAAACAATGATAAAACTTTAAATGGCCCTAACTTCTATACGGTGCGTCCCATACCTATCAAAGTTTGCAACATTCAAATACTTGTAAGTTTTTATTGGAGCATCATAAAATCTGGAAATTTTCTGACAATAAAGTACTCGAGCCTCTTGTCAATTTAAGCTATCGCTCATAGCTCTGCTAGCCCTTAGTCCCGAATCAAAAACTGATAATATTTTAAATGGCCCTAACTTCTGTACGGTGCGAACTACACCTATCAAAGTTTGCAACAATCAAATGCTTGTAACCTTTTAGTGGAGCGTCATAAAATCTTGAAAATTTGTGACAATAAAGTACTCGAGCCTCTTATGAATTTAAGCTATCGCTCATAGCTATGCTACTCTTGAATCCCAAATCAAATACTGATAAAACTTCAAATGGCCCTAATTTCTGTACGGTGCGTCCTATACCTATCAAAGTTTGCACCAATCAAATGCTTGTAACTTTTTACTGGAGCGTCACAAAACCTTGAAATTTTGTGACAATAAAGTAATCGAGCCTCTTATCAATTTAAGCTATCGCTCATAGGTATGCTACCCTTGAGTTACAAATCAAACAATAATACATTTTAAAATGGTCCTAACTTCTGTACGGTGCGTCCTATACCTATCAAAGTTTGCAACAATCAAATGCTTGCAACTTTTTACTGGGGCGTCATAAAACCTTAAAATTTTGTGACAATAAAGAACCCGAGCCTCTTTTCAATTTAAGCTATAGCTCATAGCTATGCTACCCTTGAGTCCCACATCAAAAACTGATAAAACTTCAAATGGCCCTAACTTCTGTACGGTGCGTGCTATACCTATCAAAGTTTGCAACATTCAAATGCTTGTAACTTTTTACTCGAGCGTCATAAAACCTTGAAATTTTGTGACAATAAAGTACTCGAGCCTCTTATCCATTTAAGCTATCACGCATAGCTATTCTATCCATGAGTCCCAAAATAAAACACTGATAAAACTTTAAATGACCCTAACTTCTGTACGGTGCGTCCTATAGCTATCAAAGTTTGCAACAATCAAACGCTTGCATCTTTTTACTAGAGGGTCATAAAAGCTTGAAATTTTGTGACAATAAAGTACGAGAGCCTCTTATCAATCCAAGCTATCGCTCATAGCTACGCTACCCTTGATTCCCAAAATAAAAACTGATAAATCTTCAAATGGCCCTAACTTCTGTACGGATTGTCCTATACCTACCAAAGATTGGAACATTCAAATGCTTGTAACTTTTTACTGGAGCTTCATAAAATCTTGAACTTTTGTGACAATAAAGTACGCGAGCCTCTTATCAATCCAAGCTATCGCTCATAGCTATGCTACCCTTGATTCCCAAAATAAAAACTGATAAATCTTCAAATGGCCCTAACTTCTGTATGGAGTGTCCTAATTTTATCAAAGTTTGCAACATTCAAATGCTTGTAACTTTTTACTCGAGCGTCATATAACCTCGAAATTTTGTGACAATAAAGTACTCGTGCCTCTTATTAATTTAAGCTATCGCTCATAGCTATGCAACCCTCGAGTCCCAAAATAAAACAATGACCAAACTTGAAATGGCCCTAACTTCTGTACGGTGCGTACTATACCTATAAAAGTTTGCAACAATCAAATGCTTCTAACTTTTTACTGGAGCGTCATAAAATCTTGAAATTTTGTGACAATAAAGTACTCGAGCCTCTTATCAATTTAAGCTATCACGCATAGATATGCTACCATTGAGTCCCAATATAAAACAATGATAAAACTTTAAATGGCCCTAACTTCTATACGGTGCGTCCCATACCTATCAAAGTTTGCAACATTCAAATACTTGTAAGTTTTTATTGGAGCATCATAAAATCTGGAAATTTTCTGACAATAAAGTACTCGAGCCTCTTGTCAATTTAAGCTATCGCTCATAGCTCTGCTAGCCCTTGAGTCCCAAATCAAATACTGATAAAACTTCAAATGGCCTTAACTTCTGTACTGTGCGTCCTATACCTATCAAAGTTTGAAACATTCAAATGCTTGTAACTTTTTACTCGAGCGTCATAAAACCTTGAAATTTTGTGACAATAAAGTACCCGAGCCTCTTATCAATTTAAGCTATCGTTCATAGCTATGCTAGCCTTGAGTCCCAAAATGAAACACGGATAAAACTGCAAATGACCCTAATTTCTGTACGGTGCGACCTATACCTATCAATGTTTGCAACAATCAAATGCTTGTAACTTTTTACTAGAGCGTCATAAAATCTTGAAAATTTGTGACAATAAATTACTCGAGCCTCTTATCAATTTAAGCTATCGCTCATAGGTATGCTACCCTTGATTTACAAATCAAACAATAATAAATCTTAAAATGGCCCTAAATTCTGTACGGTGCGTCCTATACCTATCAAAGTTTGCAACAATCAAATGCTTGCAACTTTTTACTGGGGCGTCATAAAACCTTGAAATTTTGTGACAATAAAGAACCCGAGCCTCTTATCAATTTAAGCTATCGTTCATAGCTATGCTAGCCTTGAGTCCCAAAATAAAGCACTGATAAACTGCAAATGACCCTAACTTCTGTACGGTGCGACCTATACCTATCAATGTTTGCAACAATCAAATGCTTCTAACTTTTTACTAGAGCGTCATAAAATCTTGAAAACTTGTGACAATAAAGTACTCGAGCCTCTTATCAATTTAAGCTATAGCTCATAGCTATGCTACCCTTGAGTCCCAAATCAAAAACTGATAAAACTTCAAATGGCCCTAACTTCTGTACGGTGCGTCCTATACCTATCAAAGTTTGCAACATTCAAATGCTTGTAACTTTTTACTCGAGCGTCATAAAGCCTTGAAATTTTGTGACAATAAAGTACTCGAGCCTTTTATCCATTTAAGCTATCGCGCATAGCTATGCTACCCTTGAGTCCCAAAATAAAACACTGATAAAACTTTAAATGACCCTAACTTCTGCACGGTGCGTCCTATAGCTATCAAAGTTTGCAACAATCAAACGCTTGTAACTTTTTACTAGAGGGTCATAAAAGCTTGAAATTTTGTGACAATAAAGTACTCGAGCCTCTTATCAATCCAAGCTATCGCTCATAGCTATGCTACCCTTGATTCCCAAAATAAAAACTGATAAATCTTCAAATGGCTATAACTTCTGTACGGATTGTCCTATACCTACCAAAGATTGGAACATTCAAATGCTTGTAACTTTTTACTGGGGCTTCATAAAATCTTGAAGTTTTGTGACAATAAAGTACACGAGCCTCTTATCAATTTAAGCTATCGCTCATAGCTATGCTACCCTCTAGTTACAAATCAAACACTCATTAAACTTAATGTGGCCATAACTTCTGTATGGAGTGTCCTAATTCTATCAAAGTTTGCAACATTCAAATGCTTGTAACTTTTTACTCGAGCGTCATATAACTTTGAAATTTTGTGACAATAAAGTACTCGTGCCTCTTATCAATTTACGCTATCGTTCATAGCTATGCAACCCTCGAGTCCCAAATTAAAACAATGATAAAACTTGAAATGGCCCTAACTTCTGTACGGTGCGTACTATACCTATAAAAGTTTGCAACAATCAAATGCTTCTAGCTTTTTACTGGAGCGTCATAAAATCTTGAAATTTTGTGACAATAAAGTACTCGAGCCTCTTATCAATTTAAGCTATCACGCATAGCTATGCTACTATTGAGTCCCATTATAAAACAATGATAAAACTTTAAATGGCCCTAACTTCTATACGGTGCGTCCCATACCTATCAAAGTTTGCAACATTCAAATACTTGTAAGTTTTTATTGGAGCATCATAAAATCTGGAAATTTTCTGACAATAAAGTACTCGAGCCTCTTGTCAATTTAAGCTATCGCTCATAGCTCTGCTAGCCCTTAGTCCCGAATCAAAAACTGATAATATTTTAAATGGCCCTAACTTCTGTACGGTGCGAACTACACCTATCAAAGTTTGCAACAATCAAATGCTTGTAACCTTTTAGTGGAGCGTCATAAAATCTTGAAAATTTGTGACAATAAAGTACTCGAGCCTCTTATGAATTTAAGCTATCGCTCATAGCTATGCTACTCTTGAATCCCAAATCAAATACTGATAAAACTTCAAATGGCCCTAATTTCTGTACGGTGCGTCCTATACCTATCAAAGTTTGCACCAATCAAATGCTTGTAACTTTTTACTGGAGCGTCACAAAACCTTGAAATTTTGTGACAATAAAGTAATCGAGCCTCTTATCAATTTAAGCTATCGCTCATAGGTATGCTACCCTTGAGTTACAAATCAAACAATAATACATTTTAAAATGGTCCTAACTTCTGTACGGTGCGTCCTATACCTATCAAAGTTTGCAACAATCAAATGCTTGCAACTTTTTACTGGGGCGTCATAAAACCTTAAAATTTTGTGACAATAAAGAACCCGAGCCTCTTTTCAATTTAAGCTATAGCTCATAGCTATGCTACCCTTGAGTCCCACATCAAAAACTGATAAAACTTCAAATGGCCCTAACTTCTGTACGGTGCGTGCTATACCTATCAAAGTTTGCAACATTCAAATGCTTGTAACTTTTTACTCGAGCGTCATAAAACCTTGAAATTTTGTGACAATAAAGTACTCGAGCCTCTTATCCATTTAAGCTATCACGCATAGCTATTCTATCCATGAGTCCCAAAATAAAACACTGATAAAACTTTAAATGACCCTAACTTCTGTACGGTGCGTCCTATAGCTATCAAAGTTTGCAACAATCAAACGCTTGTATCTTTTTACTAGAGGGTCATAAAAGCTTGAAATTTTGTGACAATAAAGTACGAGAGCCTCTTATCAATCCAAGCTATCGCTCATAGCTACGCTACCCTTGATTCCCAAAATAAAAACTGATAAATCTTCAAATGGCCCTAACTTCTGTACGGATTGTCCTATACCTACCAAAGATTGGAACATTCAAATGCTTGTAACTTTTTACTGGAGCTTCATAAAATCTTGAACTTTTGTGACAATAAAGTACGCGAGCCTCTTATCAATCCAAGCTATCGCTCATAGCTATGCTACCCTTGATTCCCAAAATAAAAACTGATAAATCTTCAAATGGCCCTAACTTCTGTATGGAGTGTCCTAATTTTATCAAAGTTTGCAACATTCAAATGCTTGTAACTTTTTACTCGAGCGTCATATAACCTCGAAATTTTGTGACAATAAAGTACTCGTGCCTCTTATTAATTTAAGCTATCGCTCATAGCTATGCAACCCTCGAGTCCCAAAATAAAACAATGACCAAACTTGAAATGGCCCTAACTTCTGTACGGTGCGTACTATACCTATAAAAGTTTGCAACAATCAAATGCTTCTAACTTTTTACTGGAGCGTCATAAAATCTTGAAATTTTGTGACAATAAAGTACTCGAGCCTCTTATCAATTTAAGCTATCACGCATAGATATGCTACCATTGAGTCCCAATATAAAACAATGATAAAACTTTAAATGGCCCTAACTTCTATACGGTGCGTCCCATACCTATCAAAGTTTGCAACATTCAAATACTTGTAAGTTTTTATTGGAGCATCATAAAATCTGGAAATTTTCTGACAATAAAGTACTCGAGCCTCTTGTCAATTTAAGCTATCGCTCATAGCTCTGCTAGCCCTTAGTCCCGAATCAAAAACTGATCATTTTTTAAATGGCCCTAACTTCTGTACGGTGCGAACTACACCTATCAAAGTTTGCAACAATCAAATGCTAGTAATTTTTTACTGGAGCGTCATAAAAACTTGAAAATTTGTGACAATAAAGTACTCGAGCCACTTATCAATTTAAGCTATCGCTCATAGCTAAGCTACTCTTGAGTCCCAAATCAAACACTGATAAAACTTAATATGGCCATAACTTCTGTACGGCGTGTCCTATACCTATCAAAATTTGCAACATGAGTCTCAAATCAAATACTGATAAAACTTCAAATGGCCCTAACTTCTGTACGGTGTGTCCTATACCTATCAAAGTTTGCAACATTCAAACGCTTGTAACTTTTTACTCGAGCGTCATAAAACCTTGAAATTTTGTGACAATAAAGTAATCGAGCCTCTTATCCACTTAAGCTATCGTGCATAGCTATGCTACCATTGAGTCCCAAAATAAAACACTAATAAAACTTTAAATGACCCTAACTTCTGTACGGTGCGTCCTATAGCTATCAAAGTTTGCAACAATCAAACGCTTGTAACTTTTTACTAGAGGCTCATAAATGCTTGAAATTTTGTGACAATAAAGTACTCGAGCCTCTTATCAATCCAAGCTATCGCTCATAGCTATGCTACCCTTGAGTCCCAAAATAAAAACTGATAAATCTTCAAATGGCCCTAACTTCTGTACGGAGTGTCCTATACCTACCAAAGTTTGCAACATTCAAATGCTTGTAACTTTTTACTGGAGCTTCATAAAATCTTGAAGTTTTGTGACAATAAAGTACTCGAGCCTCTTATCAATTTAAGCTATCGCTCATAGCTATGCTACCCTTTAGTTACAAATCAAACACTGATAAAACTTAATGTGGCCATAACTTCTGTATGGAGTGTCCTATTTCTATCAAAGTTTGCAACATTCAAATGCTTGTAACTTTTTACTCGAGCGTCATATAACCTTGAAATTTTGTGACAATAAAGTACTCGAGCCTCTTAAGCTTAGATCACACGATCGGTCATCTGTACAGATTTTTGTCAATTTTTATGTACAGATCGTGTGAATGACAGAAAAAATCTGACAAAAGGCAGATGGCACAATTTTTGTGACCGATATACAGATAAAATCTGTGTCTGTTGTACCGATCGTGTGAACGCTTCATTGACCGATGCAGACAGAAAAAATTGTTTAACGTACCGATAATTTGTTCTGCCACTTGCAGCCCGATCATAATGCCCGATCAAGAATTTGAATAATTTTTTTGGTTTTGTATAAAAATATGATTTTTTTTAATATCTAGTTAATAATTATTATGCACGTTGCTCATTTTCGCAAAGTGTATGTTGTTATAATTTTGAAATTTGGCAGCGCCAATTAGTTAATAATTATTATCAACACTGCTGTTTTTCGCAAACTGTATCTTGCTATAATTCTGAAATTTGGCAGCACTAATTTTCTGTAAACAAATGTAAACACGTGTTTTTCAAATTAGTGCATTAATTATAACGCAATTGCATATTTTGTATTTAGCGTCACAGATGCGTGAAATAGAAGAGAAAAATAAAAATGTTGCAAAAAATTTGCATATTACTATTATGAAAAATACTATGGATGTTGGAGTTGGAAGATGATTAACTTGTTTTTACTTCATTTTACTTCACTTTATTTGTCTTTGTATTTAATAAAATTTCGTAAATATGTTATACATTTGTTTAATTTAACATAGTACTTTATATTGAAAAGGTACTTCACCAGCGGCCGACATAAAGTATTGCTCGAATTCCTGGCGAATTTCTTTCGTTTCGTTGCTTATGTACGTAGTAGGGCATTCTTCTGTTCCTTGTTGGCGTGTTTGAAGAAAATTTTGGGTACAATCTCCAGAAACTAGGTTGCCTTGCTCATCGTACCTATCCATTGAAAATCCTTCCATATAATTTGAACTTTTATGTATTAAAAAATTGTGGAAGGCACAGCAGGCCAGTGTTACCAGGGTTGTTTTACGCTCGTTCAGCTGAATCGGACGATATAGTATTTGAAATCTCTTTGTCATTATTCCAAATGCATTTTCAACGACACGTCTGGCTCGTGACAATCGGTAATTGAATATGCGTTCTCCAGCACTCAAATTTCTGCCTGGATATGGTTTTAAAATATGTTTTTGCATACGGAAAGCATCGTCCGCAACTAAAAGGTATGGAACATCCACTTCACGGCCTGCCAAACATTTTGGTGGAGGTAGTCCAAGAGTATTATTGTCTAAAGCATTCTGAAATGTAGACTTTCCAAAAACTCCGCCGTCCGAAACTCTTCCATTGCATCCGTCATCAACGTAAAGGAATTTTTAGTCCGCGTCAGCAATTGCCATGAGTACTATGCTATGAGTACCTTTGTAATTGTAATAGGTACTTCCAGACCGCGGTGGAGCTTTCATCACAATATGTTTGCCATCAACTGCACCAATACAATTGGGGAAATTCCATCTATCATTGAATTTTTGGGCAATGTTAATCCATAACTGTTCGCTGTTTGGGGTCTAGCAAATGCATAATGTGATATTAACTTTTATATTTTAAATATTATTATATGTACCTTTAAATATTCATTTTTCAATGCTTTGTAAATTGCTTCACAAATCTCAGGCACAAATATAGATATAGTATTCGGCGCAATACGGAAAACAACAGACAAACTTTTGAAGCTGTCTCCAGAGGCAAGGAAACGAAGTGTAACCGCCAAGCGTTCATTAGCTGGTATTGCTTTGCGCATGTTGGTGTCATTTTTTTTAATGTTTGGAGAAACTAATTGAAGAAGCTCATTGAAAGTGTCTTCATTCATGCGCAAATAGTTTTTGAATAAAAATTTTTGGTTGTCCACTTCCCGAAGCTCGCACAGAGTTTTTGCATATGCGCCGTCCGTACTTCTCTTTTGAAGCCAATCCCGCACCCAAACACTTCGCTTACTTATTTTTTTTTTGCTTTAATTTTGTTTTTCTTAATTAAATGTGCACAAATGCATATTATTGCTGCTAATTTCTTTTTTTTTCGTATGGAAATCATTTTTTTTGTTTGCACGAAAATGACCAAATTGCGATTCACTGTAGGAGAAATTGGCAAAAAACTGTTAACACAAGAGTGCCCTCGTGACATTGGTGGTTGTGCGGAATAAAGACCGATCGTGTGACAGGGTTGTACCGATATCTGCCACTTGCTTGTAGTGGCCGTATCAGCGCAGAAAATATCTGGCTAAAACGCCATATCGTGTGAACGCTGAAAAAGTGATCGGTACATTAAAAGTTTTCTGCCCATAGGTGTACAGATAAAATCTGGCTGAAATGTGTACAGATGACCGATCGTGTGATCTCAGCTTTATCAATTTAAGCTATCGCTCATAGCTATGCTACCCTTGAGTCCCAAATCAAATACTGATAAAACTTCAAATGGCCCTAACTTCTGTACGGTGCGTCCTATACCTATCAAAGTTTGCAACATTCAAATGCTTGTAACTTTTTACTCGAGCGTCATAAAACCTTGAAATTTTGTGACAATAAAGTACTCGAGCCTCTTATCAATTTAAGCTATCGCTCATAGCTATGCTACCCTTGAGTCCCAAAATAAAACACTGATAAAACTTTAAATGGCCCTAACTTCTGTACGGTGCGTCCTATAGCAATCAAAGTTTGCAACAATCAAATGCTTGAAATTTTTTACTAGAGCGTCATAAAATCTTGAAATTTTTGACAATAAAGTACTCGAGCCTCTTATAAATTTAAGCTATCGCTCATAGCTATGCAACCCTTGAGTCCCAAATGAAATACTGATAAAACTTCAAATGGTCCTAACTTCTGTACGGTGATTCCTATACCTATCAAAGTTTGCAACAATCAAATGTTTGTAACTTTTTACAGGGGCGTCATAAAACCTTGAAATTTTGTGACAATAAAGTACCCAAGCCTCTTATCAATTTAAGCTATCGTTCATAGCTATGCTAGCCATGAGTCCCAAAATAAAACACTGATAAAACTGCAATGGACCCTATCTTCTGTACGGTGCGACCTATACCTATCAATGTTTGCAACAATCAAATGCTTGTAACTTTTTACTGGAGCGTCATAAAATCTTGAAAATTTGTGACAATAAAGTTCTCGAGCCTCTTATCAATTTAAGCTATCGCTCATAGCTATCCTACCCTTGAGTCCCAAATCAAAAACTGATAAAACTTCAAATGGTCCTAACTTCTGTACGGTGCGTGCTACACCTATAAAAGTTTGCAACAATCAAATGGTTGTAATTTTTTACTGGAGCGTCATAAAACCTTGAAAATTTCTGACAATTAAGTACTCGAGCCACTTATCAATTTAAGCTATCGCTCATAGCTAAGCTACTCTTGAGTTCCAATTCAAACACTGATAAAACTTAATATGGCCATAGCTTCTGTGCGGTGTGCCCTATACCTATCAAAGTTTGCAACATTCAAATGCTTGAAATTTTTTACTAGGGCGTCATAAAAGCTTGAAATTTTTGACAATAAAGTACTCGAGCCTCTTATAAATTTAAGCTATCGCTCATAGCTATGCAACCCTTGAGTCCCAAATGAAATACTGATAAAACTTCAAATGGTCCTAACTTCTGTACGGTGCGTCCTATACCTATCAAAGTTTGCAACAATCAAATGTTTGTAACTTTTTACAGGGGCGTCATAAAACCTTGAAATTTTGTGACAATAAAGTACCCAAGCCTCTTATCAATTTAAGCTATCGTTCATAGCTATGCTAGCCATGAGTCCCAAAATAAAACACTGATAAAACTACAAAGGACCCTATCTTCTGTACGGTGCGACCTATACCTATCAATGTTTGCAACAATCAAATGCTTCTAACTTTTTACTGGAGCGTCATAAAATCTTGAAAATTTGTGACAATAAAGTTCTCGAGCCTCTTATCAATTTAAGCTATCGCTCATAGCTATCCTACCCTTGAGTCCCAAATCAAAAACTGATAAAACTTCAAATGGTCATAGCTTCTGTACGGTGCGTGCTACACCTATCAAAGTTTGCAACAATCAAATGCTTGTAATTTTTTACTGGAGCGTCATAAAACCTTGAAAATTTCTGACAATAAAGTACTCGAGCCACTTATCAATTTAAGCTATCGCTCATAGCTAAGCTACTCTTGAGTTCCAATTCAAACACTGATAAAACTTAATATGGCCATAGCTTCTGTGCGGTGTATCCTATACCTATCAAAGTTTGCAACATTCAAATGCTTATAACGTTTTACTCGAGCGACATAAAACCTTGAAATTTTGTGACAATAAAGTACTCGTACCTCTTCTCAATTTAAGCTATCGCTCATAACTATGCAACCCTTGAGTCCCAAATCAAATAGTGATATAACTTCAAATGGCCCTAACTTCTGTACGGTGCGTCCTATACCTATCGCAGTTTGCAACATTCAAATACTTGTAACTTTTTACTCGAGCGTCATAAAAGCTTGAAATTTTGTGACAATAAAGTACCCGAGCCTCTTATCAATTTAAGCTATCGCGCATAGCTATGCTACCCTTGAGTCCCAAAATAAAACACTGATAAAACTGCAAATGACCCTAATTTCTGTACGGTGCGTCCTATACCTACCAAAGATTGGAACATTCAAATGCTTGTAACTTTTTACTGGAGCTTCATAAAATCTTGAACTTTTGTGACAATAAAGTACGCGAGCCTCTTATCAATCCAAGCTATCGTTCATAGCTATGCTACCCTTGATTCCCAAAATAAAAACTGATAAATCTTCAAATGGCCCTAACTTCTGTATGGAGTGTCCTAATTCTATCAAAGTTTGCAACATTCAAATGATTGTAAGTTTTTACTCGAGCGTCATATAACCTGGAAATTTTGTGACAATAAAGTACTCGTGCCTCTTATCAATTTAAGCTATCGCTCATAGCTATGCAACCCTCGAGTCCCAAAATAAAACAATGACCAAACTTGAAATGGCCCTAACTTCTGTACGGTGCGTACTATACCTATAAAAGTTTGCAACAATCAAATGCTTCTAACTTTTTACTGGAACGTCATAAAATCTTGAAATTTTGTGACAATAAAGTACTCGAGCCTCTTATCAATTTAAGCTATCACGCATAGATATGATACCATTGAGTCCCAATATAAAACAATGATAAAACTTTAAATGGCCCTAACTTCTATACGGTGCGTCCCATACCTATCAAAGTTTGCAACATTAAAATACTTGTAAGTTTTTATTGGAGCATCATAAAATCTGGAAATTTTCTGACAATAAAGTACTCGAGCCTCTTGTCAATTTAAGCTATCGCTCATAGGTATGCTACCCTTGAGTTACAAATCAAACAATAATAAATCTTAAAATGGTCCTAACTTCTGTACGGTGCGTCCTATACCTATCAAAGTTTGCAACAATCAAATGCTTGCAACTTTTTACTGGAGCGTCATAAAACCTTGAAATTTTGTGACAATAAAGATCCCGAGCCTCTTATCAATTTAAGCTATCGTTCATAGCTATGCTAGCATTGAGTCCCAAAATAAAACACTGATAAAACTGCAAATGACCCTAACTTTTGAACGGTGTGTCCTATACCTAGCAAAGTTTGCAACATTCAAATGCTTATAACGTTTTACTCGAGCGACATAAAACCTTGAAATTTTGTGACAATAAAGTACTCGTACCTCTTCTCAATTTAAGCTATCGCTCATAACTATGCAACCCTTGAGTCCCAAATCAAATACTGATATAACTTCAAATGGCCCTAACTTCTGTACGGTGTCCTATACCTATCGCAGTTTGCAACATTCAAATACTTGTAACTTTTTACTCGAGCGTCATAAAAGCTTGAAATTTTGTGACAATAAAGTACCCGAGCATCTTATCAATTTAAGCTATCGCGCATAGCTATGCTACCCTTGAGTCCCAAAATAAAACACTGATAAAACTGCAAATGACCCTAATTTCTGTACGGTGCGTCCTATACCTACCAAAGATTGGAACATTCAAATGCTTGTAACTTTTTACTGGAGCTTCATAAAATCTTGAACTTTTGTGACAATAAAGTACGCGAGCCTCTTATCAATCCAAGCTATCGTTCATAGCTATGCTACCCTTGATTCCCAAAATAAAAACTGATAAATCTTCAAATGGCCCTAACTTCTGTATGGAGTGTCCTAATTCTATCAAAGTTTGCAACATTCAAATGATTGTAAGTTTTTACTCGAGCGTCATATAACCTGGAAATTTTGTGAGAATAAAGTACTCGTGCCTCTTATCAATTTAAGCTATCGCTCATAGCTATGCAACCCTCGAGTCCCAAAATAAAACAATGACCAAACTTGAAATGGCCCTAACTTCTGTACGGTGCGTACTATACCTATAAAAGTTTGCAACAATCAAATGCTTCTAACTTTTTACTGGAACGTCATAAAATCTTGAAATTTTGTGACAATAAAGTACTCGAGCCTCTTATCAATTTAAGCTATCACGCATAGATATGATACCATTGAGTCCCAATATAAAACAATGATAAAACTTTAAATGGCCCTAACTTCTATACGGTGCGTCCCATACCTATCAAAGTTTGCAACATTAAAATACTTGTAAGTTTTTATTGGAGCATCATAAAATCTGGAAATTTTCTGACAATAAAGTACTCGAGCCTCTTGTCAATTTAAGCTATCGCTCATAGGTATGCTACCCTTGAGTTACAAATCAAACAATAATAAATCTTAAAATGGTCCTAACTTCTGTACGGTGCGTCCTATACCTATCAAAGTTTGCAACAATCAAATGCTTGCAACTTTTTACTGGAGCGTCATAAAACCTTGAAATTTTGTGACAATAAAGATCCCGAGCCTCTTATCAATTTAAGCTATCGTTCATAGCTATGCTAGCATTGAGTCCCAAAATAAAACACTGATAAAACTGCAAATGACCCTAACTTTTGAACGGTGCGACCTATACCTATCAATGTTTGCAACAATCAAATGTTTGTAACTTTTTACTAAAGCGTCATAAAATCTTGAAAATTTGTGACAATAAAGTACTCGAGCCTCTTATCAATTTAAGCTATAGCTCATAGCTATGCTACCCTTGAGTCCCAAATCAAAAACTGATAAAACTTCAAATGGCCCTAACTTCTGTACGGTGCGTGCTATACCTATCAAAGTTTGCAACATTCAAATGCTTGTAACTTTTTACTCGAGCGTCATAAAACCTTGAAATTTTGTGACAATAAAGTAATCGAGCCTCTTATCCACTTAAGCTATCGTGCATAGCTATGCTACCATTGAGTCCCAAAATAAAACACTAATAAAACTTTAAATGACCCTAACTTCTGTACGGTGCGTCCTATAGCTATCAAAGTTTGCAACAATCAAACGCTTGTAACTTTTTACTAGAGGGTCATAAATGCTTGAAATTTTGTGACAATAAAGTACTCGAGCCTCTTATCAATCCAAGCTATCGCTCATAGCTATGCTACCCTTGAGTCCCAAAATAGAAACTGATAAATCTTCAAATGGCCCTAACTTCTGTACGGAGTGTCCTATACCTACCAAAGTTTGCAACATTCAAATGCTTGTAACTTTTTACTCGAGCGTCATAAAACCTTGAAATTTTGTGACAATAAAGTACCCAAGCCTCTTATCAATTTAAGCTATCGTTCATAGCTATGCTAGCCATGAGTCCCAAAATAAAACACTGATAAAACTGCAAAGGACCCTATCTTCTGTACGGTGCGACCTATACCTATCAATGTTTGCAACAATCAAATGCTTGTAACTTTTTACTGGAGCGTCATAAAATCTTGAAAATTTGTGACAATAAAGTTCTCGAGCCTCGTATCAATTTAAGCTATCGCTCATAGCTATCCTACCCTTGAGTCCCAAATCAAAAGCTGATAAAACTTCAAATGGTCATAGCTTCTGTACGGTGCGTGCTACACCTATCAAAGTTTGCAACAATCAAATGCTTGTAATTTTTTACTGGAGCGTCATAAAACCTTGAAAATTTCTGACAATTAAGTACTCGAGCCACTTATCAATTTAAGCTATCGCTCATAGCTAAGCTACTCTTGAGTTCCAATTCAAACACTGATAAAACTTAATATGGCCATAGCTTCTGTGCGGTGTGTCCTATACCTATCAAAGTTTGCAACATTCAAATGCTTATAACGTTTTACTCGAGCGACATAAAACCTTGAAATTTTGTGACAATAAAGTACTCGTACCTCTTCTCAATTTAAGCTATCGCTCATAACTATGCAACCCTTGAGTCCCAAATCAAATACTGATATAACTTCAAATGGCCCTAACTTCTGTACGGTGCGTCCTATACCTATCGCAGTTTGCAACATTCAAATACTTGTAACTTTTTACTCGAGCGTCATAAAAGCTTGAAATTTTGTGACAATAAAGTACCCGAGCCTCTTATCAATTTAAGCTATCGCGAATAGCTATGCTACCCTTGAGTCCCAAAATAAAACACTGATAAAACTGCAAATGACCCTAATTTCTGTACGGTGCGTCCTGTACCTACCAAAGATTGGAACATTCAAATGCTTGTAACTTTTTGCTGGAGCTTCATAAAATCTTGAACTTTTGTGACAATAAAGTACGCGAGCCTCTTATCAATCCAAGCTATCGCTCATAGCTATGCTACCCTTGATTCCCAAAATAAAAACTGATACATCTTCAAATGGCCCTAACTTCTGTATGGAGTGTCCTAATTCTATCAAAGTTTGCAACATTCAAATGATTGTAAGTTTTTACTCGAGCGTCATATAACCTGGAAATTTTGTGACAATAAAGTACTCGTGCCTCTTATCAATTTAAGCTATCGCTCATAGCTATGCAACCCTCGAGTCCCAAAATAAAACAATGACCAAACTTGAAATGGCCCTAACTTCTGTACGGTGCGTACTATACCTATAAAAGTTTGCAACAATCAAATGCTTCTAACTTTTTACTGGAACGTCATAAAATCTTGAAATTTTGTGACAATAAAGTACTCGAGCCTCTTATCAATTTAAGCTATCACGCATAGATATGATACCATTGAGTCCCAATATAAAACAATGATAAAACTTTAAATGGCCCTAACTTCTATACGGTGCGTCCCATACCTATCAAAGTTTGCAACATTAAAATACTTGTAAGTTTTTATTGGAGCATCATAAAATCTGGAAATTTTCTGACAATAAAGTACTCGAGCCTCTTGTCAATTTAAGCTATCGCTCATAGGTATGCTACCCTTGAGTTACAAATCAAACAATAATAAATCTTAAAATGGTCCTAACTTCTGTACGGTGCGTCCTATACCTATCAAAGTTTGCAACAATCAAATGCTTGCAACTTTTTACTGGAGCGTCATAAAACCTTGAAATTTTGTGACAATAAAGATCCCGAGCCTCTTATCAATTTAAGCTATCGTTCATAGCTATGCTAGCATTGAGTCCCAAAATAAAACACTGATAAAACTGCAAATGACCCTAACTTTTGAACGGTGCGACCTATACCTATCAATGTTTGCAACAATCAAATGTTTGTAACTTTTTACTAAAGCGTCATAAAATCTTGAAAATTTGTGACAATAAAGTACTCGAGCCTCTTATCAATTTAAGCTATAGCTCATAGCTATGCTACCCTTGAGTCCCAAATCAAACACTGATAAAACTTCAAATGGCCCTAACTTCTGTACGGTGCGTGCTATACCTATCAAAGTTTGCAACATTCAAATGCTTGTAACTTTTTACTCGAGCGTCATAAAACCTTGAAATTTTGTGACAATAAAGTAATCGAGCCTCTTATCCACTTAAGCTATCGTGCATAGCTATGCTACCATTGAGTCCCAAAATAAAACACTAATAAAACTTTAAATGACCCTAACTTCTGTACGGTGCGTCCTATAGCTATCAAAGTTTGCAACAATCAAACGCTTGTAACTTTTTACTAGAGGGTCATAAATGCTTGAAATTTTGTGACAATAAAGTACTCGAGCCTCTTATCAATCCAAGCTATCGCTCATAGCTATGCTACCCTTGAGTCCCAAAATAGAAACTGATAAATCTTCAAATGGCCCTAACTTCTGTACGGAGTGTCCTATACCTACCAAAGTTTGCAACATTCAAGTGCTTGTAACTTTTTACTCGAGCGTCATAAAACCTTGAAATTTTGTGACAATAAAGTACCCAAGCTTCTTATCAATTTAAGCTATCGTTCATAGCTATGCTAGCCATGAGTCCCAAAATAAAACACTGATAAAACTGCAAAGGACCCTATCTTCTGTACGGTGCGACCTATACCTATCAATGTTTGCAACAATCAAATGCTTGTAACTTTTTACTGGAGCGTCATAAAATCTTGAAAATTTGTGACAATAAAGTTCTCGAGCCTCGTATCAATTTAAGCTATCGCTCATAGCTATCCTACCCTTGAGTCCCAAATCAAAAGCTGATAAAACTTCAAATGGTCATAGCTTCTGTACGGTGCGTGCTACACCTATCAAAGTTTGCAACAATCAAATGCTTGTAATTTTTTACTGGAGCGTCATAAAACCTTGAAAATTTCTGACAATTAAGTACTCGAGCCACTTATCAATTTAAGCTATCGCTCATAGCTAAGCTACTCTTGAGTTCCAATTCAAACACTGATAAAACTTAATATGGCCATAGCTTCTGTGCGGTGTGTCCTATACCTATCAAAGTTTGCAACATTCAAATGCTTATAACGTTTTACTCGAGCGACATAAAACCTTGAAATTTTGTGACAATAAAGTACTCGTACCTCTTCTCAATTTAAGCTATCGCTCATAACTATGCAACCCTTGAGTCCCAAATCAAATACTGATATAACTTCAAATGGCCCTAACTTCTGTACGGTGCGTCCTATACCTATCGCAGTTTGCAACATTCAAATACTTGTAACTTTTTACTCGAGCGTCATAAAAGCTTGAAATTTTGTGACAATAAAGTACCCGAGCCTCTTATCAATTTAAGCTATCGCGAATAGCTATGCTACCCTTGAGTCCCAAAATAAAACACTGATAAAACTGCAAATGACCCTAATTTCTGTACGGTGCGTCCTGTACCTACCAAAGATTGGAACATTCAAATGCTTGTAACTTTTTGCTGGAGCTTCATAAAATCTTGAACTTTTGTGACAATAAAGTACGCGAGCCTCTTATCAATCCAAGCTATCGCTCATAGCTATGCTACCCTTGATTCCCAAAATAAAAACTGATACATCTTCAAATGGCCCTAACTTCTGTATGGAGTGTCCTAATTCTATCAAAGTTTGCAACATTCAAATGATTGTAAGTTTTTACTCGAGCGTCATATAACCTGGAAATTTTGTGACAATAAAGTACTCGTGCCTCTTATCAATTTAAGCTATCGCTCATAGCTATGCAACCCTCGAGTCCCAAAATAAAACAATGACCAAACTTGAAATGGCCCTAACTTCTGTACGGTGCGTACTATACCTATAAAAGTTTGCAACAATCAAATGCTTCTAACTTTTTACTGGAACGTCATAAAATCTTGAAATTTTGTGACAATAAAGTACTCGAGCCTCTTATCAATTTAAGCTATCACGCATAGATATGATACCATTGAGTCCCAATATAAAACAATGATAAAACTTTAAATGGCCCTAACTTCTATACGGTGCGTCCCATACCTATCAAAGTTTGCAACATTAAAATACTTGTAAGTTTTTATTGGAGCATCATAAAATCTGGAAATTTTCTGACAATAAAGTACTCGAGCCTCTTGTCAATTTAAGCTATCGCTCATAGGTATGCTACCCTTGAGTTACAAATCAAACAATAATAAATCTTAAAATGGTCCTAACTTCTGTACGGTGCGTCCTATACCTATCAAAGTTTGCAACAATCAAATGCTTGCAACTTTTTACTGGAGCGTCATAAAACCTTGAAATTTTGTGACAATAAAGATCCCGAGCCTCTTATCAATTTAAGTTATCGTTCATAGCTATGCTAGCATTGAGTCCCAAAATAAAACACTGATAAAACTGCAAATGACCCTAACTTTTGAACGGTGCGACCTATACCTATCAATGTTTGCAACAATCAAATGCTTGTAACTTTTTACTAAAGCGTCATAAAATCTTGAAAATTTGTGACAATAAAGTACTCGAGCCTCTTATCAATTTAAGCTATAGCTCATAGCTATGCTACCCTTGAGTCCCAAATCAAAAACTGATAAAACTTCAAATGGCCCTAACTTCTGTACGGTGCGTGCTATACCTATCAAAGTTTGCAACATTCAAATGCTTGTAACTTTTTACTCGAGCGTCATAAAACCTTGAAATTTTGTGACAATAAAGTAATCGAGCCTCTTATCCACTTAAGCTATCGTGCATAGCTATGCTACCATTGAGTCCCAAAATAAAACACTAATAAAACTTTAAATGACCCTAACTTCTGTACGGTGCGTCCTATAGCTATCAAAGTTTGCAACAATCAAACGCTTGTAACTTTTTACTAGAGGGTCATAAATGCTTGAAATTTTGTGACAATAAAGTACTCGAGCCTCTTATCAATCCAAGCTATCGCTCATAGCTATGCTACCCTTGAGTCCCAAAATAAAAACTGATAAATATTCAAATGGCCCTAACTTCTGTACGGAGTGTCCTATACCTACCAAAGTTTGCAACATTCAAATGCTTGTAACTTTTTACTGGAGCTTCATAAAATCTTGAAGTTTTGTGACAATAAAGTACTCGAGCCTCTTATCAATTTAAGCTATCGCTCACAGCTATGCTACCCTTTAGTTACAAATCATACACTAATAAAACTTAATGTGGCCATAACTTCTGTATGGAGTGTCCTATTTCTATCAAAATTTGCAACATTCAAATGCTTGTAACTTTTTACTCGAGCGTCATATAACCTTGAAATTTTGTGACAATAAAGTACTCGAGCCTCTTAAGCTTAGATCACACGATCGGTCATCTGTACAGATTTTTGTCAATTTTTATGTACAGATCGTGTGAATGACAGACAAAATCTGACAAAAGGCAGATGGCACAATTTTTGTGACCGATATACAGATAAAATCTGTGTCTGTTGTACCGATCGTGTGAACGCTTCATTGACCGATGCAGACAGAAAAAATTGTTTAACGTACCGATAATTTGTTCTGCCACTTGCAGCCCGATCATAGTGCCCGATCAAGATCGATATTTGAATAATTTTTTTGGTTTTGTATAAAAATATGATTTTTTTTAATATCTAGTTAATAATTATTATGCACGTTGCTCATTTTCGCAAAGTGTATGTTGTTATAATTTTGAAATTTGGCAGCGCCAATTAGTTAATAATTATTATCAACACTGCTGTTTTTCGCAAACTGTATCTTGCTATAATTCTGAAATTTGGCAGCACTAATTTTCTGTAAACAAATGTAAACACGTGTTTTTCAAATTAGTGCATTAATTATAACGCAATTGCATATTTTGGTAAGTAGTTGTATTTATTATATAAATAGTATATAAATAATGTTAGTTAATTTTTGAAGATCATGGACACTGATGAGGAAAATATGTTTAATAATTTGTCTGCTGCAGTGTGTGCAGATGCCGGGGGTCTGACTGAGAGAGCAACATCAACGCCACAAAAACATAAGAGGAAACGGCCTCATATAACAACGACATGGTCTACGGAAGATGTTATGAGTTTGATAACCTTAATTGAAAAACATTCGTGCCTATGGGAGTATTCTTCCGTAGATTATAAAAACCGCCAAAAAAGAGAAAATGCATGGCGAGATGTTGCGACGAAATGTCTTGGGCATGACGTAGACGAATGCAAGGCCAAATGGGCGAATGTCAAAAGTGCCTACAACAACAACAAAAAAAAGTATGGCAAAGTCGGGTCAAGGCGCATCGAGCTCGATACCTCATTGGCCTTTTTGGACTGCCATGCAGTTTTACCACAACCATGCTCGTGAAAAAACAACATCATCGGTGTCATCTCTTGACTTTGAGTGTGAGAGCAGAGATACATGCAACAACTCGCCTTTTCAGCAAAATATATCACAATGTTCAGCAGTAGCTGATGTACAAAAAACAACTCCAGAGAGGGCTTTGCAACAAGCACTAGCGCTATTACAAAATGATAAAGAGGACAAGTGGCATAACTTTGGCATGTATTTAGCGTCACAGATGCGTGAAATAGAAGAGAAAAATAAAAATGTTGCAAAAAATTTGCATATTACTATTATGAAAAATACTATGGATGTTGGAGTTGGAAGATGATTAACTTGTTTTTACTTCATATTACTTCACTTTATTTGACTTTGTATTTAATAAAATTTCGTAAATATGTTATACATTTGTTTAATTTAACATAGTACTTTATATTGAAAAGGTACTTCACCAGCGGCCGACATAAAGTATTGCTCGAATTCCTGGCGAATTTCTTTCGTTTCGTTGCTTATGTACGTAGGAGGGCATTCTTCTGTTCCTTGTTGGCGTGTTTGAAGAAAATTTTGGGTACAATCTCCAGAAACTAGGTTGCCTTGCTCATCGTACCTATCCATTGAAAATCCTTCCATATAATTTGAACTTTTATGTATTAAAAAATTGTGGAAGGCACAGCAGGCCAGTGTTACCAGGGTTGTTTTACGCTCGTTCAGCTGAATCGGACGATATAGTATTTGAAATCTCTTTGTCATTATTCCAAATGCATTTTCAACGACACGTCTGGCTCGTGACAATCGGTAATTGAATAAGCGTTCTCCAGCACTCAAATTTCTGCCTGGATATGGTTTTAAAATATGTTTTTGCATACGGAAAGCATCGTCCGCAACTAAAAGGTATGGAACATCCACTTCCCGGCCTGCCAAACATTTTGGTGGAGGTAGTCCAAGAGTATTATTGTCTAAAGCATTCTGAAATGTAGACTTTCCAAAAACTTCGCCGTCCGAAACTCTTCCATTGCATCCGTCATCAACGTAAAGGAATTTGTAGTCCGCGTCAGCAATTGCCATGAGTACTATGCTATGAGTACCTTTGTAATTGTAATAGGTACTTCCAGACCGCGGTGGAGCTTTCATCACAATATATTTGCCATCAACTGCACCAATACAATTGGGGAAATTCCATCTATCATTGAATTTTTGGGCAATGTTAATCCATAACTGTTCGCTGTTTGGGGTCTAGCAAATGCATAATGTGATATTAACTTTTATATTTTAAATATTATTATATGTACCTTTAAATATTCATTTTTCAATGCTTTGTAAATTGCTTCACAAATCTCAGGCACAAATATAGATATAGTATTCGGCGCAATACGGAAAACAACAGACAAACTTTTGAAGCTGTCTCCAGAGGCAAGGAAACGAAGTGTAACCGCCAAGCGTTCATTAGCTGGTATTGCTTTGCGCATGTTGGTGTCATTTTTTTTAATGTTTGGAGAAACTAATTGAAGAAGCTCATTGAAAGTGTCTTCATTCATGCGCAAATAGTTTTTGAATAAAAATTTTTGGTTGTCCACTTCCCGAAGCTCGCACAGAGTTTTTGCATATGCGCCGTCCGTACTTCTCTTTTGAAGCCAATCCCGCACCCAAACACTTCGCTTACTTATTTTTTTTTTGCTTTAATTTTGTTTTTCTTAATTAAATGTGCACAAATGCATATTATTGCTGCTAATTTCTTTTTTTTTCGTATGGAAATCATTTTTTTTGTTTGCACGAAAATGACCAAATTGCGATTCACTGTAGGAGAAATTGGCAAAAAACTGTTAACACAAGAGTGCCCTCGTGACATTGGTGGTTGTGCGGAATAAAGACCGATCGTGTGACAGGGTTGTACCGATATCTGCCACTTGCTTGTAGTGGCCGTATCAGCGCAGAAAATATCTGGCTAAAACGCCATATCGTGTGAACGCTGAAAAAGTGATCGGTACATTAAAAGTTTTCTGCCCATAGGTGTACAGATAAAATCTGGCTGAAATGTGTACAGATGACCGATCGTGTGATCTCAGCTTTATCAATTTAAGCTATCGCTCATAGCTATGCTACCCTTGAGTCCCAAATCAAATACTGATAAAACTTCAAATGGCCCTAACTTCTGTACGGTGCGTCCTATACCTATCAAAGTTTGCAACATTCAAATGCTTGTAACTTTTTACTCGAGCGTCATAAAACCTTGAAATTTTGTGACAATAAAGTACTCGAGCCTCTTATCAATTTAAGCTATCGCTCATAGCTATGCTACCCTTGAGTCCCAAAATAAAACACTGATAAAACTTTAAATGGCCCTAACTTCTGTACGGTGCGTCCTATAGCAATCAAAGTTTGCAACAATCAAATGCTTGAAATTTTTTACTAGAGCGTCATAAAATCTTGAAATTTTTGACAATAAAGTACTCGAGCCTCTTATAAATTTAAGCTATCGCTCATAGCTATGCAACCCTTGAGTCCCAAATGAAATACTGATAAAACTTCAAATGGTCCTAACTTCTGTACGGTGATTCCTATACCTATCAAAGTTTGCAACAATCAAATGTTTGTAACTTTTTACAGGGGCGTCATAAAACCTTGAAATTTTGTGACAATAAAGTACCCAAGCCTCTTATCAATTTAAGCTATCGTTCATAGCTATGCTAGCCATGAGTCCCAAAATAAAACACTGATAAAACTGCAATGGACCCTATCTTCTGTACGGTGCGACCTATACCTATCAATGTTTGCAACAATCAAATGCTTGTAACTTTTTACTGGAGCGTCATAAAATCTTGAAAATTTGTGACAATAAAGTTCTCGAGCCTCTTATCAATTTAAGCTATCGCTCATAGCTATCCTACCCTTGAGTCCCAAATCAAAAACTGATAAAACTTCAAATGGTCCTAACTTCTGTACGGTGCGTGCTACACCTATAAAAGTTTGCAACAATCAAATGGTTGTAATTTTTTACTGGAGCGTCATAAAACCTTGAAAATTTCTGACAATTAAGTACTCGAGCCACTTATCAATTTAAGCTATCGCTCATAGCTAAGCTACTCTTGAGTTCCAATTCAAACACTGATAAAACTTAATATGGCCATAGCTTCTGTGCGGTGTGCCCTATACCTATCAAAGTTTGCAACATTCAAATGCTTGAAATTTTTTACTAGGGCGTCATAAAAGCTTGAAATTTTTGACAATAAAGTACTCGAGCCTCTTATAAATTTAAGCTATCGCTCATAGCTATGCAACCCTTGAGTCCCAAATGAAATACTGATAAAACTTCAAATGGTCCTAACTTCTGTACGGTGCGTCCTATACCTATCAAAGTTTGCAACAATCAAATGTTTGTAACTTTTTACAGGGGCGTCATAAAACCTTGAAATTTTGTGACAATAAAGTACCCAAGCCTCTTATCAATTTAAGCTATCGTTCATAGCTATGCTAGCCATGAGTCCCAAAATAAAACACTGATAAAACTGCAAAGGACCCTATCTTCTGTACGGTGCGACCTATACCTATCAATGTTTGCAACAATCAAATGCTTCTAACTTTTTACTGGAGCGTCATAAAATCTTGAAAATTTGTGACAATAAAGTTCTCGAGCCTCTTATCAATTTAAGCTATCGCTCATAGCTATCCTACCCTTGAGTCCCAAATCAAAAACTGATAAAACTTCAAATGGTCATAGCTTCTGTACGGTGCGTGCTACACCTATCAAAGTTTGCAACAATCAAATGCTTGTAATTTTTTACTGGAGCGTCATAAAACCTTGAAAATTTCTGACAATAAAGTACTCGAGCCACTTATCAATTTAAGCTATCGCTCATAGCTAAGCTACTCTTGAGTTCCAATTCAAACACTGATAAAACTTAATATGGCCATAGCTTCTGTGCGGTGTATCCTATACCTATCAAAGTTTGCAACATTCAAATGCTTATAACGTTTTACTCGAGCGACATAAAACCTTGAAATTTTGTGACAATAAAGTACTCGTACCTCTTCTCAATTTAAGCTATCGCTCATAACTATGCAACCCTTGAGTCCCAAATCAAATAGTGATATAACTTCAAATGGCCCTAACTTCTGTACGGTGCGTCCTATACCTATCGCAGTTTGCAACATTCAAATACTTGTAACTTTTTACTCGAGCGTCATAAAAGCTTGAAATTTTGTGACAATAAAGTACCCGAGCCTCTTATCAATTTAAGCTATCGCGCATAGCTATGCTACCCTTGAGTCCCAAAATAAAACACTGATAAAACTGCAAATGACCCTAATTTCTGTACGGTGCGTCCTATACCTACCAAAGATTGGAACATTCAAATGCTTGTAACTTTTTACTGGAGCTTCATAAAATCTTGAACTTTTGTGACAATAAAGTACGCGAGCCTCTTATCAATCCAAGCTATCGTTCATAGCTATGCTACCCTTGATTCCCAAAATAAAAACTGATAAATCTTCAAATGGCCCTAACTTCTGTATGGAGTGTCCTAATTCTATCAAAGTTTGCAACATTCAAATGATTGTAAGTTTTTACTCGAGCGTCATATAACCTGGAAATTTTGTGACAATAAAGTACTCGTGCCTCTTATCAATTTAAGCTATCGCTCATAGCTATGCAACCCTCGAGTCCCAAAATAAAACAATGACCAAACTTGAAATGGCCCTAACTTCTGTACGGTGCGTACTATACCTATAAAAGTTTGCAACAATCAAATGCTTCTAACTTTTTACTGGAACGTCATAAAATCTTGAAATTTTGTGACAATAAAGTACTCGAGCCTCTTATCAATTTAAGCTATCACGCATAGATATGATACCATTGAGTCCCAATATAAAACAATGATAAAACTTTAAATGGCCCTAACTTCTATACGGTGCGTCCCATACCTATCAAAGTTTGCAACATTAAAATACTTGTAAGTTTTTATTGGAGCATCATAAAATCTGGAAATTTTCTGACAATAAAGTACTCGAGCCTCTTGTCAATTTAAGCTATCGCTCATAGGTATGCTACCCTTGAGTTACAAATCAAACAATAATAAATCTTAAAATGGTCCTAACTTCTGTACGGTGCGTCCTATACCTATCAAAGTTTGCAACAATCAAATGCTTGCAACTTTTTACTGGAGCGTCATAAAACCTTGAAATTTTGTGACAATAAAGATCCCGAGCCTCTTATCAATTTAAGCTATCGTTCATAGCTATGCTAGCATTGAGTCCCAAAATAAAACACTGATAAAACTGCAAATGACCCTAACTTTTGAACGGTGTGTCCTATACCTAGCAAAGTTTGCAACATTCAAATGCTTATAACGTTTTACTCGAGCGACATAAAACCTTGAAATTTTGTGACAATAAAGTACTCGTACCTCTTCTCAATTTAAGCTATCGCTCATAACTATGCAACCCTTGAGTCCCAAATCAAATACTGATATAACTTCAAATGGCCCTAACTTCTGTACGGTGTCCTATACCTATCGCAGTTTGCAACATTCAAATACTTGTAACTTTTTACTCGAGCGTCATAAAAGCTTGAAATTTTGTGACAATAAAGTACCCGAGCATCTTATCAATTTAAGCTATCGCGCATAGCTATGCTACCCTTGAGTCCCAAAATAAAACACTGATAAAACTGCAAATGACCCTAATTTCTGTACGGTGCGTCCTATACCTACCAAAGATTGGAACATTCAAATGCTTGTAACTTTTTACTGGAGCTTCATAAAATCTTGAACTTTTGTGACAATAAAGTACGCGAGCCTCTTATCAATCCAAGCTATCGTTCATAGCTATGCTACCCTTGATTCCCAAAATAAAAACTGATAAATCTTCAAATGGCCCTAACTTCTGTATGGAGTGTCCTAATTCTATCAAAGTTTGCAACATTCAAATGATTGTAAGTTTTTACTCGAGCGTCATATAACCTGGAAATTTTGTGAGAATAAAGTACTCGTGCCTCTTATCAATTTAAGCTATCGCTCATAGCTATGCAACCCTCGAGTCCCAAAATAAAACAATGACCAAACTTGAAATGGCCCTAACTTCTGTACGGTGCGTACTATACCTATAAAAGTTTGCAACAATCAAATGCTTCTAACTTTTTACTGGAACGTCATAAAATCTTGAAATTTTGTGACAATAAAGTACTCGAGCCTCTTATCAATTTAAGCTATCACGCATAGATATGATACCATTGAGTCCCAATATAAAACAATGATAAAACTTTAAATGGCCCTAACTTCTATACGGTGCGTCCCATACCTATCAAAGTTTGCAACATTAAAATACTTGTAAGTTTTTATTGGAGCATCATAAAATCTGGAAATTTTCTGACAATAAAGTACTCGAGCCTCTTGTCAATTTAAGCTATCGCTCATAGGTATGCTACCCTTGAGTTACAAATCAAACAATAATAAATCTTAAAATGGTCCTAACTTCTGTACGGTGCGTCCTATACCTATCAAAGTTTGCAACAATCAAATGCTTGCAACTTTTTACTGGAGCGTCATAAAACCTTGAAATTTTGTGACAATAAAGATCCCGAGCCTCTTATCAATTTAAGCTATCGTTCATAGCTATGCTAGCATTGAGTCCCAAAATAAAACACTGATAAAACTGCAAATGACCCTAACTTTTGAACGGTGCGACCTATACCTATCAATGTTTGCAACAATCAAATGTTTGTAACTTTTTACTAAAGCGTCATAAAATCTTGAAAATTTGTGACAATAAAGTACTCGAGCCTCTTATCAATTTAAGCTATAGCTCATAGCTATGCTACCCTTGAGTCCCAAATCAAAAACTGATAAAACTTCAAATGGCCCTAACTTCTGTACGGTGCGTGCTATACCTATCAAAGTTTGCAACATTCAAATGCTTGTAACTTTTTACTCGAGCGTCATAAAACCTTGAAATTTTGTGACAATAAAGTAATCGAGCCTCTTATCCACTTAAGCTATCGTGCATAGCTATGCTACCATTGAGTCCCAAAATAAAACACTAATAAAACTTTAAATGACCCTAACTTCTGTACGGTGCGTCCTATAGCTATCAAAGTTTGCAACAATCAAACGCTTGTAACTTTTTACTAGAGGGTCATAAATGCTTGAAATTTTGTGACAATAAAGTACTCGAGCCTCTTATCAATCCAAGCTATCGCTCATAGCTATGCTACCCTTGAGTCCCAAAATAGAAACTGATAAATCTTCAAATGGCCCTAACTTCTGTACGGAGTGTCCTATACCTACCAAAGTTTGCAACATTCAAATGCTTGTAACTTTTTACTCGAGCGTCATAAAACCTTGAAATTTTGTGACAATAAAGTACCCAAGCCTCTTATCAATTTAAGCTATCGTTCATAGCTATGCTAGCCATGAGTCCTAAAATAAAACACTGATAAAACTGCAAAGGACCCTATCTTCTGTACGGTGCGACCTATACCTATCAATGTTTGCAACAATCAAATGCTTGTAACTTTTTACTGGAGCGTCATAAAATCTTGAAAATTTGTGACAATAAAGTTCTCGAGCCTCGTATCAATTTAAGCTATCGCTCATAGCTATCCTACCCTTGAGTCCCAAATCAAAAGCTGATAAAACTTCAAATGGTCATAGCTTCTGTACGGTGCGTGCTACACCTATCAAAGTTTGCAACAATCAAATGCTTGTAATTTTTTACTGGAGCGTCATAAAACCTTGAAAATTTCTGACAATTAAGTACTCGAGCCACTTATCAATTTAAGCTATCGCTCATAGCTAAGCTACTCTTGAGTTCCAATTCAAACACTGATAAAACTTAATATGGCCATAGCTTCTGTGCGGTGTGTCCTATACCTATCAAAGTTTGCAACATTCAAATGCTTATAACGTTTTACTCGAGCGATATAAAACCTTGAAATTTTGTGACAATAAAGTACTCGTACCTCTTCTCAATTTAAGCTATCGCTCATAACTATGCAACCCTTGAGTCCCAAATCAAATACTGATATAACTTCAAATGGCCCTAACTTCTGTACGGTGCGTCCTATACCTACCAAAGATTGGAACATTCAAATGCTTGTAAGTTTTACTGGAGCTTCATAAAATCTTGAACTTTTGTGACAATAAAGTACGCGAGCCTCTTATCAATCCAAGCTATCGCTCATAGCTATGCTACCCTTGATTCCCAAAATAAAAACTGATAAATCTTCAAATGCCCCTAACTTCTGTATGGAGTGTCCTAATTCTATCAAAGTTTGCAACATTCAAATGATTGTAAGTTTTTACTCGAGCGTCATATAACCTGGAAATTTTGTGACAATAAAGTACTCGTGCCTCTTATCAATTTAAGCTATCGCTCATAGCTATGCAACCCTCGAGTCCCAAAATAAAACAATGACCAAACTTGAAATGGCCCTAACTTCTGTACGGTGCGTACTATACCTATAAAAGTTTGCAACAATCAAATGCTTCTAACTTTTTACTGGAACGTCATAAAATCTTGAAATTTTGTGACAATAAAGTACTCGAGCCTCTTATCAATTTAAGCTATCACGCATAGATATGATACCATTGAGTCCCAATATAAAACAATGATAAAACTTTAAATGACCCTAACTTCTATACGGTGCGTCCCATACCTATCAAAGTTTGCAACATTAAAATACTTGTAAGTTTTTATTGGAGCATCATAAAATCTGGAAATTTTCTGACAATAAAGTACTCGAGCCTCTTGTCAATTTAAGCTATCGCTCATAGGTATGCTACCCTTGAGTTACAAATCAAACAATAATAAATCTTAAAATGGTCCTAACTTCTGTACGGTGCGTCCTATACCTATCAAAGTTTGCAACAATCAAATGCTTGCAACTTTTTACTGGAGCGTCATAAAACCTTGAAATTTTGTGACAATAAAGATCCCGAGCCTCTTATCAATTTAAGCTATCGTTCATAGCTATGCTAGCATTGAGTCCCAAAATAAAACACTGATAAAACTGCAAATGACCCTAACTTTTGAACGGTGCGACCTATACCTATCAATGTTTGCAACAATCAAATGCTTGTAACTTTTTACTAAAGCGTCATAAAATCTTGAAAATTTGTGACAATAAAGTACTCGAGCCTCTTATCAATTTAAGCTATAGCTCATAGCTATGCTACCCTTGAGTCCCAAATCAAAAACTGATAAAACTTCAAATGGCCCTAACTTCTGTACGGTGCGTGCTATACCTATCAAAGTTTGCAACATTCAAATGCTTGTAACTTTTTACTCGAGCGTCATAAAACCTTGAAATTTTGTGACAATAAAGTAATCGAGCCTCTTATCCATTTTAGCTATCGCGCATAGCTATGCTACCCTTGAGTTCCAAAATTAAACACTGATAAAACTTTAAATGACCCTAACTTCTGTACGGTGCGTCGTATACCTACCAAAGATTGGAACATTCAAATGCTTGTAACTTTTTACTGGAGCTTCATAAAATCTTGAACTTTTGTGACAATAAAGTACGCGAGCCTCTTATCAATCCAAGCTATCGCTCGTAGCTATGCTACCCTTGATTCCCAAAATAAAAACTGATAAATCTTCAAATGGCCCTAACTTCTGTATGGAGTGTCCTAATTCTCTCAAAGTTTGCAACATTCAAATGCTTGTAACTTTTTACTCGAGAGTCATATAACCTTGAAATTTTGTGACAATAAAGTACTCGTGCCTCTTATCAATTTAAGCTATCGCTCATAGCTATGCAATCCTCGAGTCCCAAAATAAAACAATGACCAAACTTGAAATGGCCCTAACTTCTGTACTCTGCGTACTATACCTATAAAAGTTTGCAACAATCAAATGCTTCTAACTTTTTACTGGGGCGTCATAAAATCTTGAAATTTTGTGACAATAAAGAACCCGAGCCTCTTATCATTTTAAGCTATCATTCATAGCTATGCTAGCATTGAGTCCCAAAATAAAACACTGATAAAGCTGCAAATGACCCTAACTTTTGAACGGTGCGACCTATACCTATCAATGTTTGCAACAATCAAATGCTTGTAACTTTTTACTAGAGCGTCATAAAATCTTGAAAATTTGTGACAATAAAGTACTCGAGCCTCTTATCAATTTAAGCTATAGCTCATAGCTATGCTACCCTTGAGTCCCAAATCAAAAACTGATAAAACTTCAAATGGCCCTAACTTCTGTACGGTGCGTGCTATACCTATCAAAGTTTGCAACATTCAAATGTTTGTAACTTTTTACTCGAGCGTCATAAAACCTTGAAATTTTCTGACAATAAAGTACTCGAGCCTCTTATCAATCCAAGCTATCGCTCATAGCTATGCTACCCTTGAGTCCCAAAATAAAAACTGATAAATCTTCAAATGGCCCTAATTTCTGTACGGAGTGTCCTATACCTATCAAAGTTTGCATTATTCAAATGCTTGTAACTTTTTTGAGTCCCAAAATAAAACACTGATCAAACTGCAAATTACCCTAACTTTTGAACGGTGCGACCTATACCTATCAATGTTTGCAACAATCAAATGCTTGTAACTTTTTACTAGAGCGTCATAAAATCTTGAAAATTTGTGACAATAAAGTACTCGAGCCTCTTATCAATTTAAGCTATAGCTCATAGCTATGCTACCCTTGAGTCCCAAATCAAAAACAGATAAAACTTCAAATGGCCCTAACTTCTGTACGGTGCGTGCTATACCTATCAAAGTTTGCAACATTCAAATGCTTGTAACTTTTTACTCGAGCGTCATAAAACCTTGAAATTTTGTGACAATAAAGTAATCGAGCCTCTTATCCATTTAAGCTATCGCGCATAGCTATGCTACCCTTGATTCCCAAAATAAAAACTGATAAAGCTTCAAATGGCCCTAACTTCTGTATGGAGTGTCCTAATTCTATCAAAGTTTGCAACATTCAAATGCTTGTAACTTTTTTGAGTCCCAAAATAAAACACTGATCAAACTGCAAATGACCCTAACTTTTGAACGGTGCGACCTATACCTATCAATGTTTGCAACAATCAAATGCTTGTAACTTTTTACTAGAGCGTCATAAAATCTTGAAAATTTGTGACAATAAAGTACTCGAGCCTCTTGTCAATTTAAGCTATCGCTCATAGCTCTGCTAGCCCTTAGTCCCGAATAAAAAACTGATAATATTTCAAATGGCCCTAACTTCTGTACGGTGCGAACTACACCTATCAAAGTTTGTAACAATCAAATGCTTGTAATTTTTTACTGGAGCGTCATAAAAACTTGAAAATTTGTGACAATAAAGTACTCGAGCCACTTATCAATTTAAGCTATCGCTCATAGCTAAGCTACTCTTGAGTCCCAAATCAAACACTGATAAAACTTAATATGGCCATAACTTCTGTACGGAGTGTCCTATACCTATCAAAGTTTGCAACATGAGTCTCAAATCAAATACTGATAAAACTTCAAATGGCCCTAACTTCTGTACGGTGTGTCCTATACCTATCAAAGTTTGCAACATTCAAATGCTTGTAACTTTTTACTCGAGCGTCATAAAACCTTGAAATTTTGTGACAATAAAGTACTCGAGCCTCTTATCAATTTAAGCTATCGTGCATAGCTATGCTACCCTTGAGTCCCAAAATAAAACACTGATAAAACTGCAAATGACCCTAACTTCTGTATGGTGCGATTATACCTATCAATGTTTGCAACAATCAAATGCTTGTAACTTTTTACTAGAGAGTCATAAAATCTTGAAAATTTGTGACAATAAAGTACTCGAGCCTCTTATCAAGTTAAGCTATCGCTCATAGCTAAGCTACTCTTGAGTCCCAAATCAAACACTGATAAAACTTAATATGGCCATAACTTCTGTACGGAGTGTCCTATACCTATCAAAGTTTGCAACATTCAAATCCTTGTAACTTTTTACTCGAGCGTCATAAAACCTTGAAATTTTGTGACAATAAAGTACTCGTGCCTCTTATCAATTTAAGCTATCGCTCATAGCTATGCAACCCTTGAGTCTCAAATCAAATACTGACAAAACTTCAAATGGCCCTAACTTCTGTACGGTTCGTCCTATACCTATCAAAGTTTGCAACATTCAAATGCTTGTAACTTTTTACTCGAGCGTCATATAACCTTAAAATTTTGTGACAATAAAGTACTCGAGCCTCTTATCAATTTAAGCTATCGCTCATAGCTATGCTACCCTTGAGTCCCAAATCAAATACTGATAAAACTTCAAATGGCCCTAACTTCTGTACGGTGCGTCCTATACCTATCAAAGTTTGCAACATTCAAATGCTTGTAACTTTTTACTCGAGCGTCATAAAATCTTGAAAATTTGTGACAATAAAGTACTCGAGCCTCTTATCAAGTTAAGCTATCGCTCATAGCTAAGCTTTGAGTCCCAAATCAAACACTGATAAAACTTAATATGGCCATAACTTCTGTACGGAGTGTCCTATACCTATCAAAGTTTGCAACAATCAAATCCTTGTAACTTTTTACTCGAGCGTCATAAAACCTTGAAATTTTGTGACAATAAAGTACTCGTGCCTCTTATCAATTTAAGCTATCGCTCATAGCTATGCAACCCTTGAGTCCCAAATCAAATACTGACAAAACTTCAAACGGCCCTAACTTCTGTACGGTGCGTCCTATACCTATCAAAGTTTGCAACATTCAAATGTTTGTAACTTTTTACTCGAGCGTCATAAAACCTTGAAATTTTCTGACAATAAAGTACTCGAGCCTCTTATCAATCCAAGCTATCGCTCATAGCTATGCTACCCTTGAGTCCCAAAATAAAAACTGTTAAATCTTCAAATGGCCCTAACTTCTATACGGAGTGTCCTATACCTATCAAAGTTTGCATTATTCAAATGCTTGTAACTTTTTTGAGTCCCAAAATAAACCACTGATAAAACTGCAAATGACCCTAACTTTTGAACGGTGCGACCTATACCTATCAATGTTTGCAACAATCAAATGCTTGTAACTTTTTACTAGAGCGTCATAAAATCTTGAAAATTTGTGACAATAAAGTACTCGAGCTTCTTATCAATTTAAGCTATCACGCATAGATATGCTACCATTGAGTACCAATATAAAACAATGATAAAACTTTAAATGGCCCTAACTTCTATACGGTGCGTCCCATACCTATCAAAGTTTGCAACATTAAAATACTTGTAAGTTTTTATTGGAGCATCATAAAATCTGGAAATTTTCTGACAATAAAGTACTCGAGCCTCTTGTCAATTTAAGCTATCGCTCATAGCTCTGCTAGCCCTTAGTCCCGAATCAAAAACTGATAATATTTCAAATGGCCCTAACTTCTGTACGGTGCGAGCTACACCTATCAAAGTTTGTAACAATCAAATGCTTGTAATTTTTTACAGGAGCGTCATAAAAACTTGAAAATTTGTGACAATAAAGTACTCGAGCCACTTATCAATTTAAGCTATCGCTCATAGCTAAGCTACTCTTGAGTCCCAAATCAAACACTGATAAAACTTAATATGGCCATAACTTCTGTACGGAGTGTCCTATACCTATCAAAGTTTGCAACATGAGTCTCAAATCAAATACTGATAAAACTTCAAATGGCCCTAACTTCTGTACGGTGTGTCCTATACCTATCAAAGTTTGCAACATTCAAATGCTTGTAACTTTTTACTCGAGCGTCATAAAACCTTGAAATTTTGTGACAATAAAGTACTCGAGCCTCTTATCCATTTAAGCTATCGTGCATAGCTATGCTACCCTTGAGTCCCAAAATAAAACACTGATAAAACTGCAAATGACCCTAACTTCTGTATGGTGCGACCTATACCTATCAATGTTTGCAACAATCAAATGCTTGTAACTTTTTACTAGAGAGTCATAAAATCTTGAAAATTTGTGACAATAAAGTACTCGAGCCTCTTATCAAGTTAAGCTATCGCTCATAGCTAAGCTACTCTTGAGTCCCAAATCAAACACTGATAAAACTTAATATGGCCATAACTTCTGTACGGAGTGTCCTATACCTATCAAAGTTTGCAACATTCAAATCCTTGTAACTTTTTACTCGAGCGTCATAAAACCTTGAAATTTTGTGACAATAAAGTACTCGTGCCTCTTATCAATTTAAGCTATCGCTCATAGCTATGCAACCCTTGAGTCTCAAATCAAATACTGACAAAACTTCAAATGGCCCTAACTTCTGTACGGTTCGTCCTATACCTATCAAAGTTTGCAACATTCAAATGCTTGTAACTTTTTACTCGAGCGTCATATAACCTTAAAATTTTGTGACAATAAAGTACTCGAGCCTCTTATCAATTTAAGCTATCGCTCATAGCTATGCTACCCTTGAGTCCCAAATCAAATACTGATAAAACTTCAAATGGCCCTAACTTCTGTACGGTGCGTCCTATATCTATCAAAGTTTGCAACATTCAAATGCTTGTAACTTTTTACTAGAGCGTCATAAAAGCTTGAAATTTTTGACAATAAAGTACTCGAGCCTCTTATAAATTTAAGCTATCGCTCATAGCTATGCAACCCTTGAGTCCCAAATGAAATACTGATAAAACTTCAAATGGTCCTAACTTCTGTACGGTGCGTCCTATACCTATCAGAGTTTGCAACATTCAAATGCTTGTAACTTTTTACTCGAGCGTCATAAAATCTTGAAAATTTGTGACAATAAAGTACTCGAGCCTCTTATCAAGTTAAGCTATCGCTCATAGCTAAGCTTTGAGTCCCAAATCAAACACTGATAAAACTTAATATGGCCATAACTTCTGTACGGAGTGTCCTATACCTATCAAAGTTTGCAACAATCAAATCCTTGTAACTTTTTACTCGAGCGTCATAAAACCTTGAAATGAGCTATCGCTCATAGCTATGCAACCCTTGAGTCCCAAATCAAATACTGATAAAACTTCAAACGGCCCTAACTTCTGTACGGTCCGTCCTATACCTATCAAAGTTTGCAACATTCAAATGTTTGTAACTTTTTACTCGAGCGTCATAAAACCTTGAAATTTTCTGACAATAAAGTACTCGAGCCTCTTATCAATCCAAGCTATCGCTCATAGCTATGCTACCCTTGAGTCCCAAAATAAAAACTGATAAATCTTCAAATGGCCCTAACTTCTGTACGGAGTGTCCTATACCTATCAAAGTTTGCATTATTCAAATGCTTGTAACTTTTTTGAGTCCCAAAATAAAACACTGATCAAACTGCAAATGACCCTAACTTTTGAACGGTGCGAACTATACCTATCAATGTTTGCAACAATCAAATGCTTGTAACTTTTTACTAGAGCGTCATAAAATCTTGAAAATTTGTGACAATAAAGTACTCGAACCTCTTATCAATTTAAGCTATAGCTCATAGCTATGCTACCCTTGAGTCCCAAATCAAAAACTGATAAAACTTCAAATGGCCCTAACTTCTGTACGGTGCGTGCTATACCTATCAAAGTTTGCAACATTCAAATGCTTGTAACTTTTTACTCGAGCGTCATAAAACCTTGAAATTTTGTGACAATAAAGTAATCGAGCCTCTTATCCATTTAAGCTATCGCGCATAGCTATGCTACCCTTGAGTCCCAAAATAAAACACTGATAAAACTTTAAATGACCCTAACTTCTGTACGGTGCGTCCTATACCTACCAAAGATTGGAACATTCAAATGCTTGTAACTTTTTACTTGAGCTTCATAAAATCTTGAACTTTTGTGACAATAAAGTACGCGAGCCTCTTATCAATCCAAGCTATCGCTCATAGCTATGCTACCCTTGATTCCCAAAATAAAAACTGATAAATCTTCAAATGGCCCTAACTTCTGTATGGAGTGTCCTAATTCTATCAAAGTTTGCAACATTCAAATGCTTGTAACTTTTTACTCGAGCGTCATATAACCTTGAAATTTTGTGACAATAAAGTACTCGAGCCTCTTATCAATTTAAGCTATCACGCATATATATGCTACCATTGAGTCCCAATATAAAACAATGATAGAACTTTAAATGGCCCTAACTTCTATACGGTGCGTCCCATACCTATCAAAGTTTGCAACATTAAAATACTTGTAACTTTTTACTCGAGCGTCATAGAACCTTGAAATTTTGTGACAATAAAGTACTCGAGCCTCTTGTCAATTTAAGCTATCGCTCATAGCTCTGCTAGCCCTTAGTCCCGAATCAAAAACTGATAATATTTCAAATGGCCCTAACTTCTGTACGGTGCGAACTACACCTATCAAAGTTTGCAACAATCAAATGCTTGTAATTTTTTACTGGAGCGTCATAAAAACTTGAAAATTTGTGACAATAAAGTACTCGAGCCACTTATCAATTTAAGCTATCGCTCATAGCTAAGCTACTCTTGAGTCCCAAATCAAACACTGATAAAACTTAATATGGCCATAACTTCTGTACGGAGTGTCCTATACCTATCAAAGTTTGCAACATGAGTCTCAAATCAAATACTGATAAAACTTCAAATGGCCCTAACTTCTGTACGGTGTGTCCTATACCTATCAAAGTTTGCAACATTCAAATGCTTGTAACTTTTTACTCGAGCGTCATAAAACCTTGAAATTTTGTGACAATAAAGTACTCGAGCCTCTTATCTATTTAAGCTATCGTGCATAGCTATGCTACCCTTGAGTCCCAAAATAAAACACTGATAAAACTGCAAATGACCCTAACTTCTGTACGGTGCGACCTATACCTATCAATGTTTGCAACAATCAAATGTTTGTAACTTTTTACTAGAGAGTCATAAAATCTTGAAAATTTGTGACAATAAAGTACTCGAGCCTCTTATCAAGTTAAGCTATCGCTCATAGCTAAGCTACTCTTGAGTCCCAAATCAAACACTGATAAAACTTAATATGGCCATAACTTCTGTACGGAGTGTCCTATACCTATCAAAGTTTGCAACATTCAAATCCTTGTAACTTTTTACTCGAGCGTCATAAAACCTTGAAATTTTGTGACAATAAAGTACTCGTGCCTCTTATCAATTTAAGCTATCGCTCATAGCTATGCAACCCTTGAGTCTCAAATCAAATACTGACAAAACTTCAAATGGCCCTAACTTCTGTACGGTTCGTCCTATACCTATCAAAGTTTGCAACATTCAAATGCTTGTAACTTTTTACTCGAGCGTCATATAACCTTGAAATTTTGTGACAATAAAGGACTCGAGCCTCTTATCAATGTAAGCTATCGCTCATAGCTATGCTACCCTTGAGTCCCAAATCAAATACTGATAAAACTTCAAATGGCCCTAACTTCTGTACGGTGCGTCCTATACCTATCAAAGTTTGCAACATTCAAATGCTTGTAACTTTTTACTCGAGCGTCATAAAATCTTGAAAATTTGTGACAATAAAGTACTCGAGCCTCTTATCAAGTTAAGCTATCGCTCATAGCTAAGCTTTGAGTCCCAAATCAAACACTGATAAAACTTAATATGGCCATAACTTCTGTACGGAGTGTCCTATACCTATCAAAGTTTGCAACAATCAAATCCTTGTAACTTTTTACTCGAGCGTCATAAAACCTTGAAATTTTGTGACAATAAAGTACTCGTGCCTCTTATCAATTTAAGCTATCGCTCATAGCTATGCAACCCTTGAGTCCCAAATCAAATACTGACAAAACTTCAAACGGCCCTAACTTCTGTACGGTGCGTCCTATACCTATCAAAGTTTGCAACATTCAAATGTTTGTAACTTTTTACTCGAGCGTCATAAAACCTTGAAATTTTCTGACAATAAAGTACTCGAGCCTCTTATCAATCCAAGCTATCGCTCATAGCTATGCTAACCTTGAGTCCCAAAATAAAAACTGATAAATCTTCAAATGGCCCTAACTTCTGTACGGAGTGTCCTATACCTATCAAAGTTTGTATTATTCAAATGCTTGTAACTTTTTTGAGTCCCAAAATAAAACACTGATCAAACTGCAAATGACCCTAACTTTTGAACGGTGCGACCTATACCTATCAATGTTTGCAACAATCAAATGCTTGTAACTTTTTACTAGAGCGTCATAAAATCTTGAAAATTTGTGACAATAAAGTACTCGAGCCTCTTATCAATTTAAGCTATAGCTCATAGCTATGCTACCCTTGAGTCCCAAATCAAAAACTGATAAAACTTCAAATGGCCCTAACTTCTGTACGGTGCGTGCTATACCTATCAAAGTTTGCAACATTCAAATGCTTGTAACTTTTTACTCGAGCGTCATAAAACCTTGAAATTTTGTGACAATAAAGTAATCGAGCCTCTTATCCATTTAAGCTATCGCGCATAGCTATGCTACCCTTGAGTCCCAAAATAAAACACTGATAAAACTTTAAATGACCCTAACTTCTGTACGGTGCGTCCTATACCTACCAAAGATTGGAACATTCAAATGCTTGTAACTTTTTACTTGAGCTTCATAAAATCTTGAACTTTTGTGACAATAAAGTACGCGAGCCTCTTATCAATCCAAGCTATCGCTCATAGCTATGCTACCCTTGATTCCCTAAATAAAAACTGATAAATCTTCAAATGGCCCTAACTTCTGTATGGAGTGTCCTAATTCTATCAAAGTTTGCAACATTCAAATGCTTGTAACTTTTTACTCGAGCGTCATATAACCTTGAAATTTTGTGACAATAAAGTACTCGAGCCTCTTATCAATTTAAGCTATCACGCATATATATGCTACCATTGAGTCCCAATATAAAACAATGATAGAACTTTAAATGGCCCTAACTTCTATACGGTGCGTCCCATACCTATCAAAGTTTGCAACATTAAAATACTTGTAAGTTTTTATTGGAGCATCATAAAATCTGGAAATTTTCTGACAATAAAGTACTCGAGCCTCTTGTCAATTTAAGCTATCGCTCATAGCTCTGCTAGCCCTTAGTCCCGAATCAAAAACTGATAATATTTCAAATGGCCCTAACTTCTGTACGGTGCGAACTACACCTATCAAAGTTTGCAACAATCAAATGCTTGTAATTTTTTACTGGAGCGTCATAAAAACTTGAAAATTTGTGACAATAAAGTACTCGAGCCACTTATCAATTTAAGCTATCGCTCATAGCTAAGCTACTCTTGAGTCCCAAATCAAACACTGATAAAACTTAATATGGCCATAACTTCTGTACGGAGTGTCCTATACCTATCAAAGTTTGCAACATGAGTCTCAAATCAAATACTCATAAAACTTCAAATGGCCCTAACTTCTGTACGGTGTGTCCTATACCTATCAAAGTTTGCAACATTCAAATGCTTGTAACTTTTTACTCGAGCGTCATAAAACCTTGAAATTTTGTGACAATAAAGTACTCGAGCCTCTTATCCATTTAAGCTATCGTGCATAGCTATGCTACCCTTGAGTCCCAAAATAAAACACTGATAAAACTGCAAATGACCCTAACTTCTGTACGGTGCGACCTATACCTATCAATGTTTGCAACAATCAAATGCTTGTAACTTTTTACTAGAGAGTCATAAAATCTTGAAAATTTGTGACAATAAAGTACTCGAGCCTCTTATCAAGTTAAGCTATCGCTCATAGCTAAGCTACTCTTGAGTCCCAAATCAAACACTGATAAAACTTAATATGGCCATAACTTCTGTACGGAGTGTCCTATACCTATCAAAGTTTGCAACATTCAAATCCTTGTAACTTTTTACTCGAGCGTCATAAAACCTTGAAATTTTGTGACAATAAAGTACTCGTGCCTCTTATCAATTTAAGCTATCGCTCATAGCTATGCAACCCTTGAGTCCCAAATCAAATACTGATAAAACTTCAAATGGCCCTAACTTCTGTACGGTGCGTCCTATACCTATCAAAGTTTGCAATATTCAAATGCTTGTAACTTTTTACTCGAGCGTCATAAAATCTTGAAAATTTGTGACAATAAAGTACTCGAGCCTCTTATCAAGTTAAGCTATCGCTCATAGCTATGCTACCCTTGAGTCCCAAATCAAATACTGATAAAACTTCAAATGGCCCTAACTTCTCTACGGTGCGTCCTATACCTATCAAAGTTTGCAAGATTCAAATGCTTGTAACTTTTTACTCGAGCGTCATAAAATCTTGAAAATTTGTGACAATAAAGTACTCGAGCCTCTTATCAAGTTAAGCTATCGCTCATAGCTAAGCTTTGAGTCCCAAATCAAACACTGATAAAACTTAATTAGTCCATAACTTCTGTACGGAGTGTCCTATACCTATCAAAGTTTGCAACAATCAAATCCTTGTAACTTTTTACTCGAGCGTCATAAAACCTTGAAATTTTGTTACAATAAAGTACTCGTGCCTCTTATCAATTTAAGCTATCGCTCATAGCTATGCAACCCTTGAGTCCCAAATCAAATACTGACAAAACTTCAAACGGCCCTAACTTCTGTACGGTGCGTCCTATACCTATCAAAGTTTGCAACATTCAAATGTTTGTAACTTTTTACTCGAGCGTCATAAAACCTTGAAATTTTCTGACAATAAAGTACTCGAGCCTCTTATCAATCCAAGCTATCGCTCATAGCTATGCTACCCTTGAGTCCCAAAATAAAAACTGTTAAATCTTCAAATGGCCCTAACTTCTGTACGGAGTGTCCTATACCTATCAAAGTTTGCATTATTCAAATGCTTGTAACTTTTTTGAGTCCCAAAATAAAACACTGATAAAACTGCAAATGACCCTAACTTTTGAACGGTGCGACCTATACCTATCAATGTTTGCAACAATCAAATGCTTGTAACTTTTTACTAGAGCGTCATAAAATCTTGAAATTTTGTGACAATAAAGTACTCGAGCCTCTTATCAATTTAAGCTATCGCTCATAGCTATGCTACCATTGAGTCCCAAATCAAAAACTGATAAAACTTCAAATGGCCCTAACTTCTGTACGGTGCGTGCTATACCTATCAAAGTTTGCAACATTCAAATGCTTGTAACTTTTTACTCGAGTGTCATATAACCTTTAAATTTTGTGACAATAAAGTACTCGAGCCTCTTATCAATTTAAGCTATCGCTCATAGCTATGCTACCATTGAGTCCCAAATCAAAAACTGATAAAACTTCAAATGGCCCTAACTTCTGTACGGTGCGTGCTATACCTATCAAAGTTTGCAACATTCAAATGCTTGTAACTTTTTACTCGAGCGTCATAAAACCTTGAAATTTTGTGACAATAAAGTAATCGAGCCTCTTATCCATTTAAGCTATCGCGCATAGCTATGCTACCCTTGAGTCCCAAAATAAAACACTGATAAAACTTTAAATGACCCTAACTTCTGTACGGTGCGTCCTACACCTACCAAAGATTGGAACATTCAAATGCTTGTAACTTTTTACTTGAGCTTCATAAAATCTTGAACTTTTGTGACAATAAAGTACGCGAGCCTCTTATCAATCCAAGCTATCGCTCATAGCTATGCTACCCTTGATTCCCAAAATAAAAACTGATAAATCTTCAAATGGCCCTAACTTCTGTATGGAGTGTCCTAATTCTATCAAAGTTTGCAACATTCAAATGCTTGTAACTTTTTACTCGAGCGTCATATAACCTTGAAATTTTGTGACAATAAAGTACTCGTGCCTCTTATCAATTTAAGCTATCTCTCATAGCTATGCAACCCTCGAGTCCCAAAATAAAACAATGACCAAACTTGAAATGGCCCTAACTTCTGTACGGTGCGTACTATACATATAAAAGTTTGCAACAATCAAATGCTTCTAACTTTTTACTGGAGCGTCATAAAATCTTGAAATTTTGTGACAATAAAGTACTCGAGCCTCTTATCAATTTAAGCTATCACGCATAGATATGCTACCATTGAGTCCCAATATAAAACAATGATAAAACTTTACATGGCCCTAACTTCTATACGGTGCGTCCCATACCTATCAAAGTTTGCAACATTAAAATACTTGTAAGTTTTTATTGGAGCATCATAAAATCTGGAAATTTTCTGACAATAAAGTACTCGAGCCTCTTGTCAATTTAAGCTATCGCTCATAGCTCTGCTAGCCCTTAGTCCCGAATCAAAAACTGATAATATTTCAAATGGCCCTAACTTCTGTACGGTGCGAACTACACCTATCAAAGTTTGCAACAATCAAATGCTTGTAATTTTTTACTGGAGCGTCATAAAAACTTGAAAATTTGTGACAATAAAGTACTCGAGCCACTTATCAATTTAAGCTATCGCTCATAGCTAAGCTACTCTTGAGTCCCAAATCAAACACTGATAAAACTTAATATGGCCATAACTTCTGTACGGAGTGTCCTATACCTATCAAAGTTTGCAACATGAGTCTCAAATCAAATACTGATAAAACTTCAAATGGCCCTAACTTCTGTACGGTGTGTCCTATACCTATCAAAGTTTGCAACATTTAAATGCTTGTAACTTTTTACTCGTGCGTCATAAAACCTTGAAATTTTGTGACAATAAAGTACTCGAGCCTCTTATCCATTTAAGCTATCGCTCATAGCTATGCAACCCTTGAGTCTCAAATCAAATACTGACAAAACTTCAAATGGCCCTAACTTCTGTACGGTTCGTCCTATACCTATCAAAGTTTGCAACATTCAAATGCTTGTAACTTTTTACTCGAGCGTCATATAACCTTTAAATTTTGTGACAATAAAGTACTCGAGCCTCTTATCAATTTAAGCTATCGCTCATAGCTATGCTACCCTTGAGTCCCAAATCAAATACTGATAAAACTTCAAATGGCCCTAACTTCTGTACGGTGCGTCCTATACCTATCAAAGTTTGCAACATTCAAATGCTTGTAACTTTTTACTCGAGCGTCATAAAACCTTGAAAATTTGTGACAATAAAGTACTCGAGCCTCTTATCAAGTTAAGCTATCGCTCATAGCTAAGCTTTGAGTCCCAAATCAAACACTGATAAAACTGAATATGGCCATAACTTCTGTACGGAGTGTCCTATACCTATCAAAGTTTGCAACAATCAAATCCTTGTAACTTTTTACTCGAGCGTCATAGAACCTTGAAATTTTGTGACAATAAAGTACTCGTGCCTCTTATCAATTTAAGCTATCGCTCATAGCTATGCAACCCTTGAGTCCCAAATCAAATACTGACAAAACTTCAAACGGCCCTAACTTCTGTACGGTGCGTCCTATACCTATCAAAGTTTGCAACATTCAAATGTTTGTAACTTTTTACTCGAGCGTCATAAAACCTTGAAATTTTCTGACAATAAAGTACTCGAGCCTCTTATCAATCCAAGCTATCGCTCATAGCTATGCTACCCTTGAGTCCCAAAATAAAAACTGTTAAATCTTCAAATGGCCCTAACTTCTGTACGGAGTGTCCTATACCTATCAAAGTTTGCATTATTCAAATGCTTGTAACTTTTTTGAGTTCCAAAATAAAACACTGATAAAACTGCAAATGACCCTAACTTTTGAACGGTGCGACCTATACCTATCAATGTTTGCAACATTCAAATGCTTGTAACTTTTTACTAGAGCGTCATAAAAGCTTGAAATTTTTGACAATAAAGTACTCGAGCCTCTTATAAATTTAAGCTATCGCTCATAGCTATGCAACCCTTGAGTCCCAAATGAAATACTGATAAAACTTCAAATGGTCCTAACTTCTGTACGGTGCGTCTTACACCTATCAAAGTTTGCAACATTCAAATGCTTGTAACTTTTTACTCGAGCGTCATAAAATCTTGAAAATTTGTGACAATAAAGTACTCGAGCCGCTTATCAAGTTAAGCTATCGCTCATAGCTAAGCTTTGAGTCCCAAATCAAACACTGATAAAACTTAATATGGCCATAACTTCTGTACGGAGTGTCCTATACCTATCAAAGTTTGCAACAATCAAATCCTTGTAACTTTTTACTCGAGCGTCATAAAACCTTGAAATTTTGTGACAATAAAGTACTCGTGCCTCTTATCAATTTAAGCTATCGATCATAGCTATGCAACCCTTGAGTCCCAAATCTAATACTGACAAAACTTCAAACGGCCCTAACTTCTGTACGGTGCGTCCTATACCTATCAAAGTTTGCAACATTCAAATGTTTGTAACTTTTTACTCGAGCGTCATAAAACCTTGAAATTTTCTGACAATAAAATACTCCAGCCTCTTATCAATCCAAGCTATCGCTCATAGCTATGCTACCCTTGAGTCCCAAAATAAAAACTGATAAATCTTCAAATGGCCCTAACTTCTGTACGGAGTGTCCTATACCTATCAAAGTTTGCAACAATCAAATCCTTGTAACTTTTTACTCGAGCGTCATAAAACCTTGAAATTTTGTGACAATAAAGTACTCGTGCCTCTTATCAATTTAAGCTATCGCTCATAGCTATGCAATCCTCGAGTCCCAAAATAAAACAATGACCAAACTTGAAATTGCCCTAACTTCTGTACTATACCTATAAAAGTTTGCAACAATCAAATGCTTCTAACTTTTTACTGGGGCGTCATAAAACCTTGAAATTTTGTGACAATAAAGAACCCGAGCCTCTTATCAATTTAAGCTATCGTTCATAGCTATGCTACCCTTGAGTCCCAAATCAAAAACTGATAAAACTTCAAATGGCCCTAACTTCTGTACGGTGCGTGCTATACCTATCAAAGTTTGCAACATTCAAATGCTTGTAACTTTTTACTCGAGCGTCATAAAACCTTGAAATTTTGTGACAATAAAGTAATCGAGCCTCTTATCTATTTAAGCTATCGCGCATAGCTATGTTACCCTTGAGTCCCAAAATAAAACACTGATAAAACTTTAAATGACCCTAACTTCTGTACGGTGCGTCCTATACCTACCAAAGATTGGAACATTCAAATGCTTGTAACTTTTTACTTGAGCTTCATAAAATCTTGAACTTTTGTGACAATAAAGTACGCGAGCCTCTTATCAATCCAAGCTATCGCTCATAGCTATGCTACCCTTGATTCCCAAAATAAAAACTGATAAATCTTCAAATGGCCCTAACTTCTGTATGGAGTGTCCTAATTCTATCAAAGTTTGCAACATTCAAATGCTTGTAACTTTTTACTCGAGCGTCATATAACCTTGAAATTTTGTGACAATAAAGTACTCGTGCCTCTTATCAATTTAAGCTATCGCTCATAGCTATGCAACCCTCGAGTCCCAAAATAAAACAATGACCAAACTTGAAATGGCCCTAACTTCTGTACGGTGCGTACTATACCTATAAAAGTTTGCAACAATCAAATGCTTCTAACTTTTTACTGCAGCGTCATAAAATCTTGAAATTTTGTGACAATAAAGTACTCGAGCCGCTTATCAATCCAAGCTATCGCTCATAGCTATGCTACCCTTGAGTCCCAAAATAAAACACTGATAAAACTGCAAATGACCCTAACTTCTGTACGGTGCGACCTATACCTATCAATGTTTGCAACAATCAAATGCTTGTAACTTTTTACTAGAGAGTCATAAAATCTTGAAAATTTGTGACAATAAAGTACTCGAGCCTCTTATCAAGTTAAGCTATCGCTCATAGCTAAGCTACTCTTGAGTCCCAAATCAAACACTGATAAAACTTAATATGGCCATAACTTCTGTACGGAGTGTCCTATACCTATCAAAGTTTGGAACATTCAAATCCTTGTAACTTTTTACTCGAGCGTCATAAAACCTTGAAATTTTGTGACAATAAAGTACTCGTGCCTCTTATCAATTTAAGCTATCGCTCATAGCTATGCAACCCTTGAGTCCCAAATCAAATACTGACAAAACTTCAAATGGCCCTAACTTCTGTACGGTTCGTCCTATACCTATCAAAGTTTGCAACATTCAAATGCTTGTAACTTTTTACTCGAGCGTCATATAACCTTGAAATTTTGTGACAATAAAGTACTCGAGCCTCTTATCAATTTAAGCTATCGCTCATAGCTATGCTACCCTTGAGTCCCAAATCAAATACTGATAAAACTTCAAATGGCCCTAACTTCTGTACGGTGCGTCCTATACCTATCAAAGTTTGCAACATTCAAATGCTTGTAACTTTTTACTAGAGCGTCATAAAAGCTTGAAATTTTTGACAATAAAGTACTCGAGCCTCTTATAAATTTAAGCTATCGCTCATAGCTATGCAACCCTTGAGTCCCAAATGAAATACTGATAAAACTTCAAATGGTCCTAACTTCTGTACGGTGCGTCCTATACCTATCAAAGTTCGCAACATTCAAATGCTTGTAACTTTTTACTCGAGCGTCATAAAATCTTGAAAATTTGTGACAATAAAGTACTCGAGCCTCTTATCAAGTTAAGCTATCGCTCATAGCTAAGCTTTGAGTCCCAAATCAAACACTGATAAAACTTAATATGGCCATAACTTCTGTACGGAGTGTCCTATACCTATCAAAGTTTGCAACAATCATATCCTTGTAACTTTTTACTCGAGCGTCATAAAACCTTGAAATTTTGTGACAATAAAGTACTCGTGCCTCTTATCAATTTAAGCTATCGCTCATAGCTATGCAACCCTTGAGTCCCAAATCAAATACTGACAAAACTTCAAACGGCCCTAACTTCTGTACGGTGCGTCCTATACCTATCAAAGTTTGCAACATTCAAATGTTTGTAACTTTTTACTCGAGCGTCATAAAACCTTGAAATTTTCTGACAATAAAGTACTCGAGCCTCTTATCAATCCAAGCTATCGCTCATAGCTATGCTACCCTTGAGTCCCAAAATAAAAACTGATATATCTTCAAATGGCCCTAACTTCTGTACGGAGTGTCCTATACCTATCAAAGTTTGCATTATTCAAATGCTTGTAACTTTTTACTGGAGCTTCATAAAATCTTGAAGTTTTGTGACAATAAAGTACTCGAGCCTCTTATCAATTTAAGCTATCGCTCATAGCTATGCTACCCTTTAGTTACAAATCAAACACTGATAAAACTTAATGTGGCCATAACTTCTGTATGGATTGTCCTATTTCTATCAAAGTTTGCAACATTCAAATGCTTGTAACTTTTTACTCGAGCGTCATATAACCTTGAAATTTTGTGACAATAAAGTACTCGAGCCTCTTATCAATTTAAGCTATCGCTCATAGCTATGCTACCCTTGAGTCCCAAATCAAATACTGATAAAACTTCAAATGGCCCTAACTTCTGAACGGTGCGTCCTATACCTATCAAAGTTTGCAACATTCAAATGCTTGTAACTTTTTACTCGAGCGTCATAAAACCTTGAAATTTTGTGACAATAAAGTACTCGAGCCTCTTATCAATTTAAGCTATCGCGCATAGCTATGCTACCCTTAAGTCCCAAAATAAAACACTGATAATACTTTAAATGGCCCTAACTTCTGTACGGTGCGTCCTATAGCTATCAAAGTTTGCAACAATCAAATGCTTGAAATTTTTGCTAGAGCGTCATAAAAGCTTGAAATTTTTGACAATAAAGTACTCGAGCCTCTTATAAATTTAAGCTATCGCTCATAGCTATGCAACCCTTGAGCCCCAAATGAAATACTGATAAAACTTCAAATGGTCCTAACTTCTGCACGGTACGTCCTATACCTATCAAAGTTTGCAACATTCAAATGCTTGTAACTTTTTACTCGAGCGTCATAAAACCTTGAAATTTTGTGACAATAAAGTACTCGAGCCTCTTATCAATTTAAGCTATCGTTCATAGCTTTGCTATCTTTGAGTCCCAAAATAAAACACTGATAAAACTGCAAATGACCCTAACTTCTGTACGGTGCGACCTACACCTATCAATGTTTGCCACAATCAAACTTTTTACTAGAGCGCCATAAAATCTTGAAAATTTGTGACAATAAAGTACTCGAGCCTCTTATCAATTTAAGCTATCGCTCATAGCTAAGCTACTCTTGAGTCCCAAATCAAACACTGATAAAACTTAATATGGCCATAACTTCTGTACGGAGTGTCCTATACCTATCAAAGTTTGCAACATTCAAATCCTTGTAACTTTTTACTCGAGCGTCATAAGACCTTGAAGTTTTGTGACAATAAAGTACTCGAGCCTCTTATCAATTTAAGCTATCGCTCATAGCTATGCTACCCTTTAGTTACAAATCAAACACTGATAAAACTTAATGTGGCCATAACTTCTGTATGGAGTGTCCTATTTCTATCAAAGTTTGCAACATTCAAATTCTTGTAACTTTTTACTCGACCGTCATATAACCTTCAAATTTTGTGACAATAAAGTAATCGAGCCTCTTATCAATTTAAGCTATCGCTCATAGCTATGCAACCCTTGAGTCCCAAATCAAATACTTATAAAATTTCAAATGGCCCTAACTTCTGTACGGTGCGTCCTATACCTATCAAAGTTTATAACAATCAAATGCTTGTAACTTTTTACTCGACCGTCATAAAACCTTGAAATTTTGTGACAATAAAGTACTCGAGCCTCTTATCAATTTAAGCTATCGCGCATAGCTATGCTACCCATGAGTTCCAAAATAAAACACTGATAAAACTTTAAATGGCCCTAACTTCTGTACGGAGTGTCCTATACCTATCAAAGTTTGCAACATTCAAATCCTTGTAACTTTTTACTCGAGCGTCATAAGACCTTGAAATTTTGTGACAATAAAGTACTCGAGCCTCTTATCAATTTAAGCTATCGCTCATAGCTATGCAACCCTTGAATCCCAAATCAAATACTGATAAAACTTCAAATGGCCCTAACTTCTGTACTGTGCGTCCTATACCTATCAAAGTTTGCAACATTCAAATGCTTGTAGCTTTTTACTCGAGCGTCATAAAACCTTGAAATTTTGTGACAATAAAGTACTCCAGCCTCTTATCAATTTAAGATATCGCGCATAGCTATGCTACTCTTGAGTCCCAAAAGAAAACACTGATAAAACTTTAAATGGCCCTAACTTCTGTATGGTGCGTCCTATAGCTATCAAAGTTTGCAACAATCAAATGCTTGTAACATTTTACTCGAGCGTCATAAAATCATGAAATTTTGTGACATAAAGTACTCGAGCCTCTTATCAATTTAAGCTATCGCTCATAGCTATGCAACCCTTGAGTCCCAAAATAAAAACTGATAAAACTTCAAATGGTCCTAACTTCTGTACGGAGTGTCCTATACCTATCAAAGTTTGCAACATTCAAATGCTTGTAACTTTTTACTCGAGCGTCATAAAACCTTGAAATTTTGTGACAATAAAGTACTCGTGCCTCTTATCAATTTAAGCTATCGCTCATAGCTATGTTACCCTTGAGTCCCAAATCAAAAACTGATAAAATTTCAAATGGTCCTAACTTCTATAAGGTACGTCCTATACCTATCAAAGTTTGCAACATTCAAATGCTTGTAACTTTTTACTCGAGCGTCATAAAATCTTGAAATTTTGTGACATAAAGTACTCGAGCCTCTTATCAATTTAAGCTATCGTTATAGCTATGCTAGCCTTGAGTCCCAAAATAAAGCACTGATAAAACTGCAAATGACCCTAACTTCTGTACAGTGCGACCTATACCTATCAATGTTTGCAACAATCAAATGTTTGTAACTTTTTACTAGAGCGTCATAAAATCTTGAAAATTTGTGACAATAAAGTACTCGAGCCTCTTATCAATTTAAGCTATCGCTCATAGCTAAGCTACTCTTGAGTCCCAAATCAAACACTGATAAAACTTAATATGGCCATAACTTCTGTACGGAGTGTCCTATACCTATCAAAGTTTGCAACATTCAAATGCTTGTAACTTTTTATTCGAGCGTCATAAAACCTTGAAATTTTGTGACAATAAAGTACTCGAGCCTCTTATCAATTTAAGCTATCGTTCATAGCTTTGCTAGCTTTGAGTCCCAAAATAAAACACTGATAAAACTGCAAATGACCCTAAATTCTGTACGGTGCGACCTACACCTATCAATGTTTGCCACAGTCAAACTTTTTACTAGAGCGCCATAAAATCTTGAAAATTTGTGACAATAAAGTACTCGAGCCTCTTATCAATTTAAGCTATCGCTCATAGCTAAGCTACTCTTGAGTCCCAAATCAAACACTGATAAAACTTAATATGGCCATAACTTCTGTACGGAGTGTCCTATACCTATCAAAGTTTGCAACATTCAAATCCTTGTTACTTTTTACTCGAGCGTCATAAGACCTTGAAGTTTTGTGACAATAAAGTACTCGAGCCTCTTATCAATTTATGCTATCGCTCATAGCTATGCTACCCTTTAGTTACAAATCAAACACTGATAAAACTTAATGTGGCCATAACTTCTGTATGGAGTGTCCTATTTCTATCAAAGTTTGCAACATTCAAATTCTTGTAACTTTTTACTCGACCGTCATATAACCTTCAAATTTTGTGACAATAAAGTAATCGAGCCTCTTATCAATTTAAGCTATCGCTCATAGCTATGCAACCCTTGAGTCCCAAATCAAATACTTATAAAATTTCAAATGGCCCTAACTTCTGTACGGTGCGTCCTATACCTATCAAAGTTTATAACAATCAAATGCTTGTAACTTTTTACTCGACCGTCATAAAACCTTGAAATTTTGTGACAATAAAGTACTCGAGCCTCTTATCAATTTAAGCTATCGCGCATAGCTATGCTACCCATGAGTTCCAAAATAAAACACTGATAAAACTTTAAATGGCCCTAACTTCTGTACGGAGTGTCCTATACCTATCAAAGTTTGCAACATTCAAATCCTTGTAACTTTTTACTCGAGCGTCATAAGACCTTGAAATTTTGTGACAATAAAGTACTCGAGCCTCTTATCAATTTAAGCTATCGCTCATAGCTATGCAACCCTTGAATCCCAAATCAAATACTGATAAAACTTCAAATGGCCCTAACTTCTGTACTGTGCGTCCTATACCTATCAAAGTTTGCAACATTCAAATGCTTGTAGCTTTTTACTCGAGCGTCATAAAACCTTGAAATTTTGTGACAATAAAGTACTCCAGCCTCTTATCAATTTAAGATATCGCGCATAGCTATGCTACTCTTGAGTCCCAAAAGAAAACACTGATAAAACTTTAAATGGCCCTAACTTCTGTATGGTGCGTCCTATAGCTATCAAAGTTTGCAACAATCAAATACTTGAAATTTTTTACTAGAGCGTCATAAAAGCTTGAAATTTTTGACAATAAAGTACTCGAGCCTCTATAAGATATCGCTCATAGGTATGCTACCCTTGAGTTACAAATCAAACAATAATAAATCTTAAAATGGCCCTAAATTCTGCACGGTGCGTCCTATACCTATCAAAGTTTGCAACAATCAAATGCTTGTAACTTTTTACTCGAGCGTCATAAAATCTTGAAATTTTGTGACATAAAGTACTCGAGCCTCTTATCAATTTAAGCTATCGCTCATAGCTATGCAACCCTTGAGTCCCAAAATAAAAACTGATAAAACTTCAAATGGTCCTAACTTCTGTACGGAGTGTCCTATACCTATCAAAGTTTGCAACATTCAAATGCTTGTAACTTTTTACTCGAGCGTCATAAAACCTTGAAATTTTGTGACAATAAAGTACTCGTGCCTCTTATCAATTTAAGCTATCGCTCATAGCTATGTTACCCTTGAGTCCCAAATCAAAAACTGATAAAATTTCAAATGGTCCTAACTTCTATAAGGTACGTCCTATACCTATCAAAGTTTGCAACATTCAAATGCTTGTAACTTTTTACTCGAGCGTCATAAAATCTTGAAATTTTGTGACATAAAGTACTCGAGCCTCTTATCAATTTAAGCTATCGTTATAGCTATGCTAGCCTTGAGTCCCAAAATAAAGCACTGATAAAACTGCAAATGACCCTAACTTCTGTACAGTGCGACCTATACTTATCAATGTTTGCAACAATCAAATGCTTGTAACTTTTTACTAGAGCGTCATAAAATCTTGAAAATTTGTGACAATAAAGTACTCGAGCCTCTTATCAATTTAAGCTATCGCTCATAGCTAAGCTACTCTTGAGTCCCAAATCAAACACTGATAAAACTTAATATGGCCATAACTTCTGTACGGAGTGTCCTATACCTATCAAAGTTTGCAACATTCAGATCCTTGTAACTTTTTACTCGAGCGTCGTAAGACCTTGAAATTTTGTGACAATAAAGTACTCGAGCCTCTTATCAATTTAAGATATCGCGCATAGCTATGCTACCCTTGAGTCCCAAAATAAAACACTGATAAAACTTTAAATGGCCCTAACTTCTGTATGGTGCGTCCTATAGCTATCAAAGTTTGCAACATTCAAATGCTTGTAACTTTTTACTGGAGTTTCATAAAATCTTGAAGTTTTGTGACAATAAAGTACTCGAGCCTCTTATCAATTTAAGCTATCGCTCATAGCTATGCTACTCTTTAGTTACAAATCAAACACTGATAAAACTTAATGTGGCCATAACTTCTGTATGGAGTGTCCTATTTCTATCAAAGTTTGCAACATTCAAATGCTTGTAACTTTTTACTCGAGCGTCATATAACCTTGAAATTTTGTGACAATAAAGTAATCGAGCCTCTTGTCAATTTAAGCTATCGCTCATAGCTATGCAACCCTTGAGTCCCAAATCAAATACTGATAAAATTTTAAATGGCCCTAACTTCTGTACGGTGCGTCCTATACCTATCAAAGTTTACAACAATCAAATGCTTGTAACTTTTTACCCGAGCGTCATAAAACCTTGAAATTTTGTGACAATAAAGTACTCGAGCCTCTTATCAATTTCAGCTATCGCGCATAGCTATGCGACCCTTGAGTCCCAAATCAAATACTGATAAAACTTCAAATGGCCCTAACTTCTGTACTGTGCGTCCTATACCTATCAAAGTTTGCAACATTCAAATGATTGTAACTTTTTACTCGAGCGTCATAAAACCTTGAAATTTTCTGACAATAAAGTACTCGTGCCTCTTATCAATTTAAGCTATCGCTCATAGCTATGCAACCCTTGAGTCCCAAAATAAAAACTGATAAAACTTCAAATGGTCCTAACTTCTGTACGGAGTGTCCTATACCTATCAAAGTTTGCAACATTCAAATCCTTGTAACTTTTTACTCGAGCGTCATAAGACCTTGAAATTTTGTGACAATAAAGTACTCGAGCCTCTTATCAATTTAAGCTATCGCTCATAGCTATGCGACCCTTGAGTCCTAAACCAAATACTGATAAAACTTCAAATGGCCCTAACTTCTGTACTGTGCGTCCTATACCTATCAAAATTTGCAACATTCAAATGATTGTAACTTTTTACTCGAGCGTCATAAAACCTTGAAATTTTCTGACAATATAGTACTCGTGCCTCTTATCAATTTAAGCTATCGCTCATAGCTATGCAACCCTAGAGTCCCAAAATAAAAACTGATAAAACTTCAAATGGTCCTAACTTCTGTACGGAGTGTCCTATACCTATCAAAGTTTGCACCATTCAAATCCTTGCAACTTTTTATTCGAGCGTCGTAAGACCTTGAAATTTTGTGACAATAAAGTACTCGAGCCTCTTATCAATTCAAGCTATCGCTCATAGCTATGCTACCCTTGAGTCCCAAATCAAATACTGATAAAACTTCAAATGGCCTTAACTTCTGTACGGTGCGTCCTATACCTATCAAAGTTTGCAACAATCAAATGCTTGTAACTTTTTACTAGAGGGTCATAAAAACTTGAAAATTTGTGACAATAAAGAGCTCGAGCCACTTATCAATCTAAGCTATCGCTCATAGCCATGCTACGCTTGAGTCCCAAATCAAAAACTGATAAAACTTCAAATGGCCCTAACTTCTGTACGGAGTGTCCTATACCTATCAAAGTTTGCAAAATTCAAATGCTTGTAACTTTTTACTCGAGCGTCATAAAACCTTGAAATTTTCTGACAAGAAAGTACTCGTGCCTCTTATCAATTTATGCTATCGCTCATAGCTATGCAACCCTTGAGTCCCAAAATAAAAACTGATCAAACTTCAAATGGCCCTAACTTCTGTACGGAATGTCCTATACCTATCAAAGTTTGCAACATTCAAATGCTTGCAACTTTTTACTCGAGCGTCATCAAACCTTGAAATTTTGTGACAATAACGTACTCGTGCCTCTTATCAATTTAAGCTATCGCTCATAGCTATGCAACCCTCGAGTCCCAAAATAAAACAATGATAAAACTTGAAATGGTCCTGACTTCTGTACGGTGCGTCCTATAACTATCAAAGTTTGCAACAATCAAATGCTTGTAACTTTTTACTGGGGCGTCATAAAACTTAGAAAGTTTGTGACAATAAAGTACCCGGGCCTGTTATCAATTTAAGCTATTGTTCATAGCTCTGCTAGCCTTGAGTCCCAAAATAAAACACTGATAAAACTGCAAATGACCCTAACTTCTGTACGGTGCGACCTATACCTATCAATGTTTGCAACAATCAAATGCTTGTAATTTTTTACTGGAGCGTCATAAAACCTTGAAAATTTGTGACAAAAAGTACTCGAGCCACTTATCAATTTAAGCTATCGCTCACAGCTAAGCTACTCTTGAGTCCCAAATCAAACACTGATAAAACTTAATATGGCCATAACTTCTGTACGGAGTGTCCTATACCTATCAAAGTTTGCAACATTCAAATGATTGTAACTTTTTACTCGAGCGTCATAAAACCTTGAAAATTTGTGACAATTAAGTACTCGAACCACTTATCAATTTAAGCTATCGCTCATAGCTAAGCTACTCTTGAGTCCCAAATTAAACACTGATAAAACTTAATATTTCCATAACTTCTGTACGGAGTGTCCTATACCTATCAAAGTTTGCAACATTCAAATCCTTGTAACTTTTTACTCGAGCGTCATAAGACCTTCAAATTTTGTGACAATAAAGTACTCGAGCCTCTTATCAATTTAAGATATCGCGCATAGCTATGCTACCCTTGAGTCCCAAAATAAAACACTGATAAAACTTTAAATGGCCCTAACTTCTGTATGGTGCGTCCTATAGCTATCAAAGTTTGCAACATTCAAATGCTTGTAACTTTTTACTGGAGTTTCATAAAATCTTGAAGTTTTGTGACAATAAAGTAGTCGAGCCTCTTATCAATTTAAGCTATCGCTCATAGCTATGCTACCCTTTAGTTTCAAATCAAACACTGATAAAACTTAATGTGGCCATAACTTCTGTATGGAGTGTCCTATTTCTATCAAAGTTTGCAACATTCAAAGGCTTGTAACTTTTTACTCGAGCGTCATATAACCTTGAAATTTTGTGACAATAAAATAATCGAGCCTCTTATCAATTTAAGCTATCGCTCATAGCTATGCAACCCTTGAGTCCCAAATCAAATACTGATAAAATTTTAAATGGCCCTAACTTCTGTACGGTGCGTCCTATACCTATCAAAGTTTACAACAATCAAATGCTTGTAACTTTTTACTCGAGCGTCATAAAACCTTGAAATTTTGTGACAATAAAGTACTCGAGCCTCTTATCAATTTAAGCTATCGCGCATAGCTATGCTACCCTTGAGTCCCAAAATAAAACACTGATAAAACTTTAAATGGCCCTAACTTCTGTACGGAGTGTCCTATACCTATCAAAGTTTGCAACATTCAAATCCTTGTAACTTTTTACTCGAGCGTCATAAGACCTTGAAATTTTGTGACAATAAAGCACTCGAGCCTCTTATCAATTTAAGCTATCGCTCATAGCTATGCAACCCTTGAGTCCCAAATCAAATACTGATAAAACTTCAAATGGCCCTAACTTCTGTACTGTGCGTCCTATACCTATCAAAGTTTGCAACATTCAAATGCTTGTAACTTTTTACTCCAGCGTCATAAAACCTTGAAATTTTGTGACAATAAAGTACTCGAGCCTCTTATCAATTTAAGAAATCGCGCATAGCTATGCTACCCTTGAGTCCCAAAATAAAACACTGATAAAACTTTAAATGGCCCTAACTTCTGTATGGTGCGTCCTATAGCTATCAAAGTTTGCAACATTCAAATGCTTGTAACTTTTTACTCGAGCGTCATAAAACCTTGAAATTTTCTGACAAGAAAGTACTCGTGCCTCTTATCAATTTATGCTATCGCTCATAGCTATGCAACCCTTGAGTCCCAAAATAAAAACTGATCAAACTTCAAATGGCCCTAACTTCTGTACGGAATGTCCTATACCTATCAAAGTTTGCAACATTCAAATGCTTGCAACTTTTTACTCGAGCGTCATCAAACCTTGAAATTTTGTGACAATAACGTACTCGTGCCTCTTATCAATTTAAGCTATCGCTCATAGCTATGCAACCCTCGAGTCCCAAAATAAAACAATGATAAAACTTGAAATGGTCCTGACTTCTGTACGGTGCGTCCTATAACTATCAAAGTTTGCAACAATCAAATGCTTGTAACTTTTTACTGGGGCGTCATAAAACTTAGAAAGTTTGTGACAATAAAGTACCCGGGCCTGTTATCAATTTAAGCTATTGTTCATAGCTCTGCTAGCCTTGAGTCCCAAAATAAAACACTGATAAAACTGCAAATGACCCTAACTTCTGTACGGTGCGACCTATACCTATCAATGTTTGCAACAATCAAATGCTTGTAATTTTTTACTGGAGCGTCATAAAACCTTGAAAATTTGTGACAAAAAGTACTCGAGCCACTTATCAATTTAAGCTATCGCTCACAGCTAAGCTACTCTTGAGTCCCAAATCAAACACTGATAAAACTTAATATGGCCATAACTTCTGTACGGAGTGTCCTATACCTATCAAAGTTTGCAACATTCAAATGCTTGTAACTTTTTACTCGAGCGTCATAAAACCTTGAAAATTTGTGACAATTAAGTACTCGAACCACTTATCAATTTAAGCTATCGCTCATAGCTAAGCTACTCTTGAGTCCCAAATTAAACACTGATAAAACTTAATATTTCCATAACTTCTGTACGGAGTGTCCTATACCTATCAAAGTTTGCAACATTCAAATCCTTGTAACTTTTTACTCGAGCGTCATAAGACCTTCAAATTTTGTGACAATAAAGTACTCGAGCCTCTTATCAATTTAAGATATCGCGCATAGCTATGCTACCTTTGAGTCCCAAAATAAAACACTGATAAAACTTTAAATGGCCCTAACTTCTGTATGGTGCGTCCTATAGCTATCAAAGTTTGCAACATTCAAATGCTTGTAACTTTTTACTGGAGTTTCATAAAATCTTGAAGTTTTGTGACAATAAAGTACTCGAGCCTCTTATCAATTTAAGCTATCGCTCATAGCTATGCTACTCTTTAGTTTCAAATCAAACACTGATAAAACTTAATGTGGCCATAACTTCTGTATGGAGTGTCCTATTTCTATCAAAGTTTGCAACATTCAAAGGCTTGTAACTTTTTACTCGAGCGTCATATAACCTTGAAATTTTGTGACAATAAAATAATCGAGCCTCTTATCAATTTAAGCTATCGCTCATAGCTATGCAACCCTTGAGTCCCAAATCAAATACTGATAAAATTTTAAATGGCCCTAACTTCTGTACGGTGCGTCCTATACCTATCAAAGTTTACAACAATCAAATGCTTGTAACTTTTTACTCGAGCGTCATAAAACCTTGAAATTTTGTGACAATAAAGTACTCGAGCCTCTTATCAATTTAAGCTATCGCGCATAGCTATGCTACCCTTGAGTCCCAAAATAAAACACTGATAAAACTTTAAATGGCCCTAACTTCTGTACGGAGTGTCCTATACCTATCAAAGTTTGCAACATTCAAATCCTTGTAACTTTTTACTCGAGCGTCATAAGACCTTGAAATTTTGTGACAATAAAGCACTCGAGCCTCTTATCAATTTAAGCTATCGCTCATAGCTATGCAACCCTTGAGTCCCAAATCAAATACTGATAAAACTTCAAATGGCCCTAACTTCTGTACTGTGCGTCCTATACCTATCAAAGTTTGCAACATTCAAATGCTTGTAACTTTTTACTCGAGCGTCATAAAACCTTGAAATTTTGTGACAATAAAGTACTCGAGCCTCTTATCAATTTAAGAAATCGCGCATAGCTATGCTACCCTTGAGTCCCAAAATAAAACACTGATAAAACTTTAAATGGCCCTAACTTCTGTATGGTGCGTCCTATAGCTATCAAAGTTTGCAACATTCAAATGCTTGTAACTTTTTACTGGAGTTTCATAAAATCTTGAAGTTTTGTGACAATAAAGTACTCGAGCCTCTTATCAATTTAAGCTATCGCTCATAGCTATGCTACCCTTTAGTTTCAAATCAAACACTGATAAAACTTAATGTGGCCATAACTTCTGTATGGAGTGTCCTATTTCTATCAAAGTTTGCAACATTCAAAGGCTTGTAACTTTTTACTCGAGCGTCATATAACCTTGAAATTTTGTGACAATAAAATAATCGAGCCTCTTATCAATTTAAGCTATCGCTCATAGCTATGCAACCCTTGAGTCCCAAATCAAATACTGATAAAATTTTAAATGGCCCTAACTTCTGTACGGTGCGTCCTATACCTATCAAAATTTACAACAATCAAATGCTTGTAACTTTTTACTCGAGCGTCATAAAACCTTGAAATTTTGTGACAATAAAGTACTCGAGCCTCTTATCAATTTAAGCTATCGCGCATAGCTATGCTACCCTTGAGTCCCAAAATAAAACACTGATAAAACTTTAAATGGCCCTAACTTCTGTACGGAGTGTCCTATACCTATCAAAGTTTGCAACATTCAAATGCTTGCAACTTTTTACTCGAGCGTCATCAAACCTTGAAATTTTGTGGCAATAACGTACTCGTGCCTCTTATCAATTTAAGCTATCGCTCATAGCTATGCAACCATTGAGTCCCAAAATAAAACACTGATAAAACTTGAAATAGCCCTAACTTCTGTACGGTGCGTCCTATAACTATCAAAGTTTGCAACAATCAAATCCTTGTAACTTTTTACTCGAGCGTCATAAGACCTTCAAATTTTGTGACAATAAAGTACTCGAGCCTCATATCAATTTAAGATATCGCGCATAGCTATGCTACCCTTGAGTCCCAAAATAAAACACTGATAAAACTTTAAATGGCCCTAACTTCTGTATGGTGCGTCCTATAGCTATCAAAGTTTGCAACATTCAAATGCTTGTAACTTTTTACTGGAGTTTCATAAAATCTTGAAGTTTTGTGACAATAAAGTACTCGAGCCTCTTATCAATTTAAGCTATCGCTCATAGCTATGCTACCCTTTAGTTTCAAATCAAACACTGATAAAACTTAATGTGGCCATAACTTCTGTACGGAGTGTCCTATACCTATCAAAGTTTGCAACATTCAAATGCTTGTAACTTTTTACTCGAGCGTCCTAAAACCTTGAAAATTTGTGACAATTAAGTACTCGAACCACTTATCAATTTCAGCTATCGCTCATAGCTAAGCTACTCTTGAGTCCCAAATTAAACACTGATAAAACTTAATATTTCCATAACTTCTGTACGGAGTGTCCTATACCTATCAAAGTTTGCAACATTCAAATCCTTGTAACTTTTTACTCGAGCGTCATAAGACCTTCAAATTTTGTGACAATAAAGTACTCGAGCCTCTTATCAATTTAAGATATCGCGCATAGCTATGCTACCCTGGAGTCCCAAAATAAAACACTGATAAAACTTTAAATGGCCCTAACTTCTGTATGGTGCGTCCTATAGCTATCAAAGTTTGCAACATTCAAATGCTTGTAACTTTTTACTGGAGTTTCATAAAATCTTGAAGTTTTGTGACAATAAAGTACTCGAGCCTCTTATAAATTTAAGCTATCGCTCATAGCTATGCTACCCTTTAGTTTCAAATCAAACACTGATAAAACTTAATGTGGCCATAACTTCTGTATGGAGTGTCCTATTTCTATCAAAGTTTGCAACATTCAAAGGCTTGTAACTTTTTACTCGAGCGTCATATAACCTTGAAATTTTGTGACAATAAAATAATCGAGCCTCTTATCAATTTAAGCTATCGCTCATAGCTATGCAACCCTTGAGTCCCAAATCAAATACTGATAAAATTTTAAATGGCCCTAACTTCTGTACGGTGCGTCCTATACCTATCAAAGTTTACAACAATCAAATGCTTGTAACTTTTTACTCGAGCGTCATAAAACCTTGAAATTTTGTGACAATAAAGTACTCGAGCCTCTTATCAATTTAAGCTATCGCGCATAGCTATGCTACCCTTGAGTCCCAAAATAAAACACTGATAAAACTTTAAATGGCCCAACTTCTGTACGGAGTGTCCTATACCTATCAAAGTTTGCAACATTCAAATCCTTGTAACTTTTTACTCGAGCGTCATAAGACCTTGAAATTTTGTGACAATAACGTACTCGAGCCTCTTTTCAATTTAAGCTATCGCTCATAGCTATGCAACCCTTGAGTCCCAAATCAAATACTGATAAAACTTCAAATGGCCCTAACTTCTGTACTGTGCGTCCTATACCTATCAAAGTTTGCAACATTCAAATGCTTGTAACTTTTTACTCGAGCGTCATAAAACCTTGAAATTTTGTGACAATAAAGTACTCGAGCCTCTTATCAATTTAAGAAATCGCGCATAGCTATGTTACCCTTGAGTCCCAAAATAAAACACTGATAAAACTTTAAATGGCCCTAACTTCTGTATGGTGCGTCCTATAGCTATCAAAGTTTGCAACATTCAAATGCTTGTAACTTTTTACTGGAGTTTCATAAAATCTTGAAGTTTTGTGACAATAAAGTACTCGAGCCTCTTATCAATTTAAGCTATCGCTCATAGCTATGCTACCCTTTAGTTTCAAATCAAACACTGATAAAACTTAATGTGGCCATAACTTCTGTATGGAGTGTCCTATTTCTATCAAAGTTTGCAACATTCAAAGGCTTGTAACTTTTTACTCGAGCGTCATATAACCTTGAAATTTTGTGACAATAAAATAATCGAGCCTCTTATCAATTTAAGCTATCGCTCATAGCTATGCAACCCTTGAGTCCCAAATCAAATACTGATAAAATTTTAAATGGCCCTAACTTCTGTACGGTGCGTCCTATACCTATCAAAATTTACAACAATCAAATGCTTGTAACTTTTTACTCGAGCGTCATAAAACCTTGAAATTTTGTGACAATAAAGTACTCGAGCCTCTTATCAATTTAAGCTATCGCGCATAGCTATGCTACCCTTGAGTCCCAAAATAAAACACTGATAAAACTTTAAATGGCCCTAACTTCTGTACGGAGTGTCCTATACCTATCAAAGTTTGCAACATTCAAATGCTTGCAACTTTTTACTCGAGCGTCATCAAACCTTGAAATTTTGTGGCAATAACGTACTCGTGCCTCTTATCAATTTAAGCTATCGCTCATAGCTATGCAACCATTGAGTCCCAAAATAAAACACTGATAAAACTTGAAATAGCCCTAACTTCTGTACGGTGCGTCCTATAACTATCAAAGTTTGCAACAATCAAATCCTTGTAACTTTTTACTCGAGCGTCATAAGACCTTCAAATTTTGTGACAATAAAGTACTCGAGCCTCATATCAATTTAAGATATCGCGCATAGCTATGCTACCCTTGAGTCCCAAAATAAAACACTGATAAAACTTTAAATGGCCCTAACTTCTGTATGGTGCGTCCTATAGCTATCAAAGTTTGCAACATTCAAATGCTTGTAACTTTTTACTGGAGTTTCATAAAATCTTGAAGTTTTGTGACAATAAAGTACTCGAGCCTCTTATCAATTTAAGCTATCGCTCATAGCTATGCTACCCTTTAGTTTCAAATCAAACACTGATAAAACTTAATGTGGCCATAACTTCTGTACGGAGTGTCCTATACCTATCAAAGTTTGCAACATTCAAATGCTTGTAACTTTTTACTCGAGCGTCCTAAAACCTTGAAAATTTGTGACAATTAAGTACTCGAACCACTTATCAATTTCAGCTATCGCTCATAGCTAAGCTACTCTTGAGTCCCAAATTAAACACTGATAAAACTTAATATTTCCATAACTTCTGTACGGAGTGTCCTATACCTATCAAAGTTTGCAACATTCAAATCCTTGTAACTTTTTACTCGAGCGTCATAAGACCTTCAAATTTTGTGACAATAAAGTACTCGAGCCTCTTATCAATTTAAGATATCGCGCATAGCTATGCTACCCTGGAGTCCCAAAATAAAACACTGATAAAACTTTAAATGGCCCTAACTTCTGTATGGTGCGTCCTATAGCTATCAAAGTTTGCAACATTCAAATGCTTGTAACTTTTTACTGGAGTTTCATAAAATCTTGAAGTTTTGTGACAATAAAGTACTCGAGCCTCTTATCAATTTAAGCTATCGCTCATAGCTATGCTACCCTTTAGTTTCAAATCAAACACTGATAAAACTTAATGTGGCCATAACTTCTGTATGGAGTGTCCTATTTCTATCAAAGTTTGCAACATTCAAAGGCTTGTAACTTTTTACTCGAGCGTCATAAAACCTTGAAATTTTGTGACAATAAAATAATCGAGCCTCTTATCAATTTAAGCTATCGCTCATAGCTATGCTACCCTTGAGTCCCAAATCAAATACTGATAAAATTTTAAATGGCCCTAACTTCTGTACGGTGCGTCCTATACCTATCAAAGTTTACAACAATCAAATGCTTGTAACTTTTTACTCGAGCGTCATAAAACCTTGAAATTTTGTGACAATAAAGTACTCGAGCCTCTTATCAATTTAAGCTATCGCGCATAGCTATGCTACCCTTGAGTCCCAAAATAAAACACTGATAAAACTTTAAATGGCCCTAACTTCTGTACGGAGTGTCCTATACCTATCAAAGTTTGCAACATTCAAATCCTTGTAACTTTTTACTCGAGCGTCATAAGACCTTGAAATTTTGTGACAATAAAGTACTCGAGCCTCTTTTCAATTTAAGCTATCGCTCATAGCTATGCAACCCTTGAGTCCCAAATCAAATACTGATAAAACTTCAAATGGCCCTAACTTCTGTACTGTGCGTCCTATACCTATCAAAGTTTGCAACATTCAAATGCTTGTAACTTTTTACTCGAGCGTCATAAAACCTTGAAATTTTGTGACAATAAAGTACTCGAGCCTCTTATCAATTTAAGAAATCGCGCATAGCTATGTTACCCTTGAGTCCCAAAATAAAACACTGATAAAACTTTAAATGGCCCTAACTTCTGTATGGTGCGTCCTATAGCTATCAAAGTTTGCAACAATCAAATGCATGAAATTTTTTACTAGAGCGTCCTAAAAGCTTGAAATTTTTGACAATAAAGTACTCCTGCCTCTTTTCAATCTAAGCTATCGCTCATAGCTATGCTACGCTTGAGTCCCAAATCAAAAACTGATAAAACTTCAAATGGCCCTAACTTCTGTACGGAGTGTCCTATACCTATCAAAGTTTGCAACATTCAAATGCTTGTAACTTTTTACTCGAGCGTCATAAAACCTTGAAATTTTCTGACAATAAAGTACTCGTGCCTCTTATCAATTTATGCTATCGCTCATAGCTATGCAACCCTTGAGTCCCAAAATAAAAACTGATAAAATTTCAAATGGCCCTAATTTCTGTACGGAGTGTCCTATACCTATCAAAGTTTGCAACATTCAAATGCTTGCAACTTTTTACTCGAGCGTCATCAAACCTTGAAATTTTGTGACAATAACGTACTCGTGCCTCTTATCAATTTAAGCTATCGCTCATAGCTATGCAACCATTGAGTCCCAAAATAAAACACTGATAAAACTTGAAATAGCCCTAACTTCTGTACGGTGCGTCCTATAACTATCAAAGTTTGCAACAATCAAATGCTTGTAACTTTTTTCTGGAGCGTCATAAAATCTTGAAATATTGTGACAATAAAGTACTCGAGCCTCTTGTCAATTTAAGCTATCGCTCATAGCTATGCTACCCTTGAGTCACAAATCAAACACTAATAGAACTTCAAATGGCCCTAACTTCTGTACGGAGTGTCCTATACCTATCAAAGTTTGCAACATTCAAATGCTTGTAACTTTTTACTCGAGCGTCATAAAACCTTGAAATTTTCTGACAATAAAGTACTCGTGCCTCTTATCAATTTGTGCTATCGCTCATAGCTATGCAACCCTTGAGTCCCAAAATAAAAACTGATAAAACTTCAAATGGCCCTAATTTCTGTACGGAGTGTCCTATACTTATCAAAGTTTGCAACATTCAAATGCTTGCAACTTTTTACTCGAGCGTCATCAAACCTTGAAATTTTGTGACACTAAAGTACTCGAGCCTCTTATCAATTTAAGCTATCGCGCATAGCTATGCTACCCTTGAGTCCCAAAATAAAACACTGATAAAACTTTAAATGGCCCTAACTTCTGTACGGAGTGTCCTATACCTATCAAAGTTTGCAACATTCAAATCCTGGTAACTTTTTACTCGAGCGTCATAAGACCTTGAAATTTTGTGACAATAAAGTACTCGAGCCTCTTATCAATTTAAGCTATCGCTCATAGCTATGCAACCCTTGAGTCCCAAATCAAATACTGATAAAACTTCAAATGGCCCTAACTTCTGTACTGTGCGTCCTATACCTATCAAAGTTTGCAACATTCAAATGCTTGTAACTTTTTACTCGAGCGTCATAAAACCTTGAAATTTTGTGACAATAAAGTACTCGAGCCTCTTATCAATTTAAGAAATCGCGCATAGCTATGCTAACCTTGAGTCCCAAAATAACACACTGATAAAACTTTAAATGGCCCTAACTTCTGTATGGTGCGTCCTATAGCTATCAAAGTTTGCAACATTCAAATGCTTGTAACTTTTTACTGGAGTTTCATAAAATCTTGAAGTTTTGTGACAATAAAGTACTCGAGCCTCTTATCAATTTAAGCTATCGCTCATAGCTATGCTACCCTTTAGTTTCAAATCAAACACTGATAAAACTTAATGTGGCCATAACTTCTGTATGGAGTGTCCTATTTCTATCAAAGTTTGCAACATTCAAAGGCTTGTAACTTTTTACTCGACCGTCATATAACCTTGAAATTTTGTGACAATAAAATAATCGAGCCTCTTATCAATTTAAGCTATCGCTCATAGCTATGCAACCCTTGAGTCCCAAATCAAATACTGATAAAATTTTAAATGGCCCTAACTTCTGTACGGTGCGTCCTATACCTATCAAAGTTTGCAACATTCAAATGCTTGTAACTTTTTACTGGAGTTTCATAGAATCTTGAAGTTTTGTGACAATAAAGTACTCGAGCCTCTTATCAATTTAAGCTATCGCTCATAGTTATGCTACCCTTTAGTTTCAAATCAAACACTGATAAAACTTAATGTGGCCATAACTTCTGTATGGAGTGTCCTATTTCTATCAAAGTTTGCAACTTTCAAAGGCTTGTAACTTTTTACTCGAGCGTCATATAACCTTGAAATTTTGTGACAATAAAATAATCGAGCCTCTTATCAATTTAAGCTATCGCTCATAGCTATGCAACCCTTGAGTCCCAAATCAAATACTGATAAAATTTTAAATGACCCTAACTTCTGTACGGTGCGTCCTATACCTATCAAAGTTTACAACAATCAAATGCTTGTAACTTTTTACTCGAGCGTCATAAAACCTTGAAATTTTGTGACAATAAAGTACTCGAGCCTCTTATCAATTTAAGCTATCGCGCATAGCTATGCTACCCTTGAGTCCCAAAATAAAACACTGATAAAACTTTAAATGGCCCTAACTTCTGTACGGAGTGTCCTATACCTATCAAAGTTTGCAACATTCAAATCCTTGTAACTTTTTACTCGAGCGTCATAAGACCTTGAAATTTTGTGACAATAAAGTACTCGAGCCTCTTATCAATTTAAGCTATCGCTCATAGCTATGCAACCCTTGAGTCCCAAATCAAATACTGATAAAACTTTAAATGGCCCTAACTTCTGTACTGTGCGTCCTATACCTATCAAAGTTTGCAACATTCAAATGCTTGTAACTTTTTACTCGAGCGTCATAAAACCTTGAAATTTTGTGACAATAAAGTACTCGAGCCTCTTATCAATTTAAGAAATCGCGCATAGCTATGCTACCCTTGAGTCCCAAAATAAAACACAGATAAAACTTTAAATGGCCCTAACTTCTGTATGGTGCGTCCTATAGCTATCAAAGTTTGCAACAATCAAATGCATGAAATTTTTTACTAGAGCGTCCTAAAAGCTTGAAATTTTTGACAATAAAGTACTCCTGCCTCTTTTCAATCTAAGCTATCGCTCATAGCTATGCTACGCTTGAGTCCCAAATCAAAAACTGATAAAACTTCAAATGGCCCTAACTTCTGTACGGAGTGTCCTATACCTTTCAAAGTTTGCAACATTCAAATGCTTGTAACTTTTTACTCGAGCGTCATAAAACCTTGAAATTTTCTGACAATAAAGTACTCGTGCCTCTTATCAATTTATGCTATCGCTCATAGCTATGCAACCCTTGAGTCCCAAAATAAAAACTGATAAAACTTCAAATGGCCCTAATTTCTGTACGGAGTCTCCTATACCTATCAAAGTTTGCAACATTCAAATGCTTGCAACTTTTTACTCGAGCGTCATCAAACCTTGAAATTTTGTGACAATAAAGTACTCGTGCCTCTTATCAATTTAAGCTATCGCGCATAGCTATGCTACCCTTGAGTCCCAAAATAAAACACTGATAAAACTTTAAATGGCCCTAACTTCTGTACGGAGTGTCCTATACCTATCAAAGTTTGCAACATTCAAATGCTTGCAACTTTTTACTCGAGCGTCATCAAACCTTGAAATTTTGTGACAATAACGTACTCGTGCCTCTTATCAATTTAAGCTATCGCTCATAGCTATGCAACCATTGAGTCCCAAAATAAAACACTGATAAAACTTGAAATAGCCCTAACTTCTGTACGGTGCGTCCTATAACTATCAAAGTTTGCAACAATCAAATCCTTGTAACTTTTTACTCGAGCGTCATAAGACCTTCAAATTTTGTGACAGTAAAGTACTCGAGCCTCTTATCAATTTAAGATATCGCGCATAGCTATGCTACCCTTGAGTCCCAAAATAAAACACTGATAAAACTTTAAATGGCCCTAACTTCTGTATGGTGCGTCCTATAGCTATCAAAGTTTGCAACATTCAAATGCTTGTAACTTTTTACTGGAGTTTCATAAAATCTTGAAGTTTTGTGACAATAAAGTACTCGAGCCTCTTATCAATTTAAGCTATCGCTCATAGCTATGCTACCCTTGAGTCCCAAAATAAAACACTGATAAAACTTTAAATGGCCCTAACTTCTGTATGGTGCGTCCTATAGCTATCAAAGTTTGCAACATTCAAATGCTTGTAACTTTTTACTGGAGTTTCATAAAATCTTGAAGTTTTGTGACAATAAAGTACTCGAGCCTCTTATCAATTTAAGCTATCGCTCATAGCTATGCTACCCTTTAGTTTCAAATCAAACACTGATAAAACTTAATGTGGCCATAACTTCTGTACGGAGTGTCCTATACCTATCAAAGTTTGCAACATTCAAATGCTTGTAACTTTTTACTCGAGCGTCATAAAAACTTGAAAATTTGTGACAATTAAGTACTCGAACCACTTATCAATTTAAGCTATCGCTCATAGCTAAGCTACTCTTGAGTCCCAAATTAAACACTGATAAAACTTAATATTTCCATAACTTCTGTACGGAGTGTCCTATACCTATCAAAGTTTGCAACATTCAAATCCTTGTAACTTTTTACTCGAGCGTCATAAGACCTTCAAATTTTGTGACAATAAAGTACTCGAGCCTCTTATCAATTTAAGATATCGCGCATAGCTATGCTACCCTTGAGTCCCAAAATAAAACACTGATAAAACTTTAAATGGCCCTAACTTCTGTATGGTGCGTCCTATAGCTATCAAAGTTTGCAACATTCAAATGCTTGTAACTTTTTACTGGAGTTTCATAAAATCTTGAAGTTTTGTGACAATAAAGTACTCGAGCCTCTTATCAATTTAAGCTATCGCTCATAGTTATGCTACCCTTTAGTTTCAAATCAAACACTGATAAAACTTAATGTGGCCATAACTTCTGTATGGAGTGTCCTATTTCTATCAAAGTTTGCAACATTCAAAGGCTTGTAACTTTTTACTCGAGCGTCATATAACCTTGAAATTTTGTGACAATAAAATAATCGAGCCTCTTATCAATTTAAGCTATCGCTCATAGCTATGCAACCCTTGAGTCCCAAATCAAATACTGATAAAATTTTAAATGGCCCTAACTTCTGTACGGTGCGTCCTATACCTATCAAAGTTTACAACAATCAAATGCTTGTAACTTTTTACTCGAGCGTCATAAAACCTTGAAATTTTGTGACAATAAAGTACTCGAGCCTCTTATCAATTTAAGCTATCGCGCATAGCTATGCTACCCTTGAGTCCCAAAATAAAACACTGATAAAACTTTAAATGGCCCTAACTTCTGTACGGAGTGTCCTATACCTATCAAAGTTTGCAACATTCAAATCCTTGTAACTTTTTACTCGAGCGTCATAAGACCTTGAAATTTTGTGACAATAAAGTACTCGAGCCTCTTATCAATTTAAGCTATCGCTCATAGCTATGCAACCCTTGAGTCCCAAATCAAATACTGATAAAACTTCAAATGGCCCTAACTTCTGTACTGTGCGTCCTATACCTATCAAAGTTTGCAACATTCAAATGCTTGTAACTTTTTACTCGAGCGTCATAAAACCTTGAAATTTTGTGACAATAAAGTACTCGAGCCTCTTATCAATTTAAGAAATCGCGCATAGCTATGCTACCCTTGAGTCCCAAAATAAAACACTGATAAAACTTTAAATGGCCCTAACTTCTGTATGGTGCGTCCTATAGCTATCAAAGTTTGCAACAATCAAATGCATGAAATTTTTTACTAGAGCGTCCTAAAAGCTTGAAATTTTTGACAATAAAGTACTCCTGCCTCTTTTCAATCTAAGCTATCGCTCATAGCTTTGCTACGCTTGAGTCCCAAATCAAAAACTGATAAAACTTCAAATGGCCCTAACTTCTGTACGGAGTGTCCTATACCTTTCAAAGTTTGCAACATTCAAATGCTTGTAACTTTTTACTCGAGCGTCATAAAACCTTGAAATTTTCTGACAATAAAGTACTCGTGCCTCTTATCAATTTATGCTATCGCTCATAGCTATGCAACCCTTGAGTCCCAAAATAAAAACTGATAAAACTTCAAATGGCCCTAATTTCTGTACGGAGTATCCTATACCTATCAAAGTTTGCAACATTCAAATGCTTGCAACTTTTTACTCGAGCGTCATCAAACCTTGAAATTTTGTGACAATAACGTACTCGTGCCTCTTATCAATTTAAGCTATCGCTCATAGCTATGCAACCATTGAGTCCCAAAATAAAACACTGATAAAACTTGAAATAGCCCTAACTTCTGTACGGTGCGTCCTATAACTATCAAAGTTTGCAACAATCAAATGCTTGTAACTTTTTTCTGGAGCGTCATAAAATCTTGAAATATTGTGACAATAAAGTACTCGAGCCTCTTGTCAATTTAAGCTATCGCTCATAGCTATGCTACCCTTGAGTCACAAATCAAACACTAATAGAACTTCAAATGGCCCTAACTTCTGTACGGAGTGTCCTATACCTATCATAGTTTGCAACATTCAAATGCTTGTAACTTTTTACTCGAGCGTCATAAAACCTGGAAATTTTCTGACAATAAAGTACTCGTGCCTCTTATCAATTTAAGCTATCGCTCATAGCTATGCAACCCTTGAGTCCAAAAATAAAAACTGATAAAACTTCAAATGGCCCTAACTTCTGTACGGTGCGTCCTATACCTATCAAAGTTTGCAACAATAAAATGCTTGTAACTTTTTTCTGGGGCGTCATAAAACTTAGAAAGTTTGTGACAATAAAGTACCCGGGCCTGTTATCAATTTAAGCTATTGTTCATAGCTCTGCTAGGCTTGAGTCCCAAAATAAAACACTGATAAAATTGCAAATGACCCTAACTTCTGTACGGTGCGACCTATACCTATCAATGTTTGCAACAATCAAATGCTTGTAATTTTTTACTGGAGCGTCATACAACCTTGAAAATTTGTGACAATAAAGTACTCGAGCCACTTATCAATTTAAGCTATCGCTCACAGCTAAGCTACTCTTGAGTCCCAAATCAAACACTGATAAAACTTAATATGGCCATAACTTCTGTACGGAGTGTCCTATACCTATCAAAGTTTGCAACATTCAAATGCTTGTAACTTTTTACTCGAACGTCATAAAACCTTGAAAATTTGTGACAATAAAGTACTCGAACCACTTATCAATTTAAGCTATCGCTCATAGCTAAGCTACTCTTGAGTCCCAAATCAAACACTGATAAAACTTAATATTTCCATAACTTCTGTACGGAGTGTCCTATACCTATCAAAGTTTGCAACATTCAAATCCTTGTAACTTTTTACTCGAGCGTCATAAGACCTTCAAATTTTGTGACAATAAAGTAATCGAGCCTCTTATCAATTTAAGATATCGCGCATAGCTATGCTACCCTTGAGTCCCAAAATAAAACACTGATAAAACTTTAAATGGCCCTAACTTCTGTATGGTGCGTCCTATAGCTATCAAAGTTTGCAACATTCAAATGCTTGTAACTTTTTACTGGAGTTTCATAAAATCTTGAAGTTTTGTGACAATAAAGTACTCGAGCCTCTTATCAATTTAAGCTATCGCTCATAGCTATGCTACCCTTTAGTTACAAATCAAACACTGATAAAACTTAATGTGGCCATAACTTCTGTATGGAGTGTCCTATTTCTATCAAAGTTTGCAACATTCAAATGCTTGTAACTTTTTACTCGAGCGTCATATAACCTTGAAATTTTGTGACAATAAAGTAATCGAGCCTCTTATCAATTTAAGCTATCGCTCATAGCTATGCAACCCTTGAGTCCCAAATCAAGTACTGATAAAATTTTAAATGGCCTTAACTTCTGTACGGTGCGTCCTATACCTATCATAGTTTGCAACATTCAAATGCTTGTAACTTTTTACTAGAGGGTCATAAAAGCTTGAAAATTTGTAACAATAAAGAACTCGAGCCACTTATCAATCTAAGCTATCGCTCATAGCTATGCTACGCTTGAGTCCCAAATCAAAAACTGATAAAACTTCAAATGGCACTAACTTCTGTACGGAGTGTCCTATACCTATCAAAGTTTGCAACATTCAAATGCTTGTAACTTTTTACTCGAGCGTCATAAAACCTTGAAATTTTCTGACAATAAAGTACTCGTGCCTCTTATCAATTTATGCTATCGCTCATAGCTATGCAACCCTTGAGTCCCAAAATAAAAACTGATAAAACTTCAAATGGCCCTAACTTCTGTACGGAGTGTCCTATACCTATCAAAGTTTGTAACATTCAAATGCTTGCAACTTTTTACTCGAGCGTCATCAAACCTTGAAATTTTGTGACAATAACGTACTCGTGCCTCTTATCAATTTAAGCTATCGCTCATAGCTATGCAACCCTCGAGTCCCAAAATAAAACAATGATAAAACTTCAAATGGTCCTGACTTCTGTACGGTGCGTCCTATAACTATCAAAGTTTGCAACATTCAAATGCTTGTAACTTTTTACTCATGCGTCATATAACCTTGAAATTTTGTGACAATAAAGTAATCGAGCCTCTTATCAATTTAAGCTATCGCTCATAGCTATGCAACCCTTGAGTCCCAAAATAAAAACTGATAAAACTTCAAATGGCCCTAATTTCTGTACGGAGTATCCTATACCTATCAAAGTTTGCAACATTCAAATGCTTGCAACTTTTTACTCGAGCGTCATCAAACCTTGAAATTTTGTGACAATAACGTACTCGTGCCTCTTATCAATTTAAGCTATCGCTCATAGCTATGCAACCATTGAGTCCCAAAATAAAACACTGATAAAACTTGAAATAGCCCCAACTTCTGTACGGTGCGTCCTATAACTATCAAAGTTTGCAACAATCAAATGCTTGTAACTTTTTTCTGGAGCGTCATAAAATCTTGAAATATTGTGACAATAAAGTACTCGAGCCTCTTGTCAATTTAAGCTATCGCTCATAGCTATGCTACCCTTGAGTCACAAATCAAACACTAATAGAACTTCAAATGGCCCTAACTTCTGTACGGAGTGTCCTATACCTATCATAGTTTGCAACATTCAAATGCTTGTAACTTTTTACTCGAGCGTCATAAAACCTGGAAATTTTCTGACAATAAAGTACTCGTGCCTCTTATCAATTTAAGCTATCGCTCATAGCTATGCAACCCTTGAGTCCAAAAATAAAAACTGATAAAACTTCAAATGGCCCTAACTTCTGTACGGAGTATCCTATACCTATCAAAGTTTGCAACATTCAAATGCTTGCAACTTTTTACTCGAGCGTCATCAAACCTTGAAATTTTGTGACAATAACGTACTCGTGCCTCTTATCAATTTAAGCTATCGCTCATAGCTATGCAACCCTCGAGTCCCAAAATAAAACAATGATAAAACTTGAAATGGTCCTGACTTCTGTACGGTGCGTCCTATAACTATCAAAGTTTGCAACAATCAAATGCTTGTAACTTTTTACTGGGGCGTCATAAAACTTAGAAAGTTTGTGACAATAAAGTACCCGGGCCTGTTATCAATTTAAGCTATTGTTCATAGCTCTGCTAGCCTTGAGTCCCAAAATAAAACACAGATAAAACTGCAAATGACCCTAACTTCTGTACGGTGCGACCTATACCTATCAATGTTTGCAACAATCAAATGCTTGTAATTTTTTACTGGAGCGTCATAAAACCTTGAAAATTTGTGACAAAAAGTACTCGAGCCACTTATCAATTTAAGCTATCGCTCACAGCTAAGCTACTCTTGAGTCCCAAATCAAACACTGATAAAACTTAAAATGGCCATAACTTCTGTACGGAGTGTCCTATACCTATCAAAGTTTGCAACATTCAAATGCTCGTAACTTTTTACTCGAGCGTCATATAACCTTGAAATTTTGTGACAATAAAATAATCGAGCCTCTTATCAATTTAAGCTATCGCTCATAGCTATGCAACCCTTGAGTCCCAAATCATATACTGATAAAATTTTAAATGGCCCTAACTTCTGTACGGTGCGTCCTATACCTATCAAAGTTTACAACAATCAAATGCTTCTAACTTTTTACTCGAGCGTCATAAAACATTGAAATTTTGTGACAATAAAGTACTCGAGCCTCTTATCAATTTAAGCTATCGCGCATAGCTATGCTACCTTTGAGTCCCAAAATAAAACACTGATAAAACTTTAAATGGCCCTAACTTCTGTACGGAGTGTCCTATACCTATCAAAGTTTGCAACATTCAAATCCTTGTAACTTTTTACTCGAGCGTCATAAGACCTTGAAATTTTGTGACAATAAAGTACTCGAGCCTCTTATCAATTGAAGCTATCGCTCATAGCTATGCAACCCTTGAGTCCCAAGTCAAATACTGATAAAACTTCAAATGGCCCTAACTTCTATACTGTGCGTCCTATACCTATCAAAGTTTGCAACATTCAAATGCTTGTAACTTTTTACTCGAGCGTCATCAAACCTTGAAATTTTGTGACAATAACGTACTCGTGCCTCTTATCAATTTAAGCTATCGCTCATAGCTATGCAACCCTTGAGTCACAAAATAAAAACTGATAAAACTTCAAATGGTCCTAACTTCTGTACGGAGTGTCCTATACCTATCAACGTTTGCAACATTCAAATCCTTGCAACTTTTTACTCGAGCGTCGTAAGACCTTGAAATTTTGTGACAATAAAGTACTCGAGCCTCTTATCAATTCAAGCTATCGCTCATAGCTATGCTACCCTTGAGTCTCAAATCAAATACTGATAAAACTTCAAATGGCCTTAACTTCTGTACGGTGCGTCCTATACCTATCAAAGTTTGCAACAATCAAATGCTTGTAACTTTTTACTAGAGGGTCATAAAAGCTTGAAAATTTGTGACAATAAAGAACTCGAGCCACTTATCAATCTAAGCTATCGCTCATAGCTATGCAACCCTTGAGTCCCAAATCAAATACTGATAAATCTTCAAATGGCCCTAACTTCTGTGCGGTGCATCCTATACCTATCAAAGTTTGCAACATTCAAATGCTTGTAACTTTTTACTCGAGCGTCATAAAACCTTGAAATTTTGTGACAATAAAGTACTCGAGCCTCTTATCAATTTAAGATATCGCGCATAGCTATGCTACCCTTGAGTCACAAAATAAAACATTGATAAAACTTTAAATGGCCCTAACTTCTGTATGGTGCGTCCTATAGCTATCAAAGTTTGCAACAATCAAATGCATGAAATTTTTTACTAGAGCGTCATAAAAGCTTGAAATTTTTGACAATAAAGTACTCGAGCCTCTTATCAATCTAAGCTATCGCTCATAGCTATGCTACGCTTGAGTCCCAAATCAAAAACTGATAAAACTTCAAATGGCCCTAACTTCTGTACGGAGTGTCCTATACCTATCAAAGTTTGCAACATTCAAATGCTTGTAACTTTTTACTCGAGCGTCATAAAACCTTGAAATTTTCTGACAATAAAGTACTCGTGCCTCTTATCAATTTATGCTATCGCTCATAGCTATGCAACCCTTGAGTCCCAAAATAAAAACTGATCAAACTTGAAATAGCCCTAACTTCTGTACGGTACGTCCTATAACTATCAAAGCTTGCAACAATCAAATGCTTGTAACTTTTTACTGGGGCGTCATAAAACCTTGAAATTTTGTGACAATAAAGTACTCGAGCCTCTTATCAATTCAAGCTATCGCTCATAGCTATGCTACCCTTGAGTCACAAATCAAATACTGATAAAACTTCAAATGGCCTTAACTTCTGTACGGTGCGTCCTATACCTATCAAAGTTTGCAACAATCAAATGCTTGTAACTTTTTACTAGAGGGTCATAAAAGCTTGAAAATTTGTGACAATAAAGACCTCGAGCCACTTATCAATCTAAGCTATCGCTCATAGCTATGCAACCCTTGAGTCCCAATTCAAATACTGATAAATCTTCAAATGGCCCTAACTTCTGTGCGGTGCATCCTATACCTAACAAAATTTGCAACATTCAAATGCTTGTAACTTTTTACTCGAGCGTCATAAAACCTTGAAATTTTGTGACAATAAAGTACTCGAGCCTCTTATCAATTTAAGATATCGCGCATAGCTATGCTACCCTTGAGTCCCAAAATAAAACACTGATAAAACTTTAAATGGCCCTAACTTCTGTATGGTGCGTCCTAAAGCTATCAAAGTTTGCAACAATCAAATGCATGAAATTTTTTACTAGAGCGTCCTAAGAGCTTGAAATTTTTGACAATAAAGTACTCCTGCCTCTTTTCTATCTAAGCTATCGCTCATAGCTATGCTACGCTTGAGTCCCAAATCAAAAACTGATAAAACTTCAAATGGCCCTAACTTCTGTACGGAGTGTCCTATACCTATCAAAGTTTGCAACATTCAAATGCTTGTAACTTTTTACTCGAGCGTCATAAAACCTTGAAATTTTCTGACAATAAAGTACTCGTGCCTCTTATCAATTTATGCTATCGCTCATAGCTATGCAACCCTTGAGTCCCAAAATAAAAACTGATAAAACTTCCAATGGCCCTAACTTCTGTACGGAGTGTCCTATACCTATCAAAGTTTGCAACATTCAAATGCTTGCAACTTTTTACTCGAGCGTCATCAAACCTTGAAATTTTGTGACAATAACGTACTCGTGCCTCTTATCAATTTAAGCTATCGCTCATAGCTATGCAACCATTGAGTCCCAAAATAAAACACTGATAAAACTTGAAATAGCCCTAACTTCTGTACGGTGCGTCCTATAACTATCAAAGTTTGCAACAATCAAATGCTTGTAACTTTTTTCTGGAGCGTCATAAAATCTTGAAATATTGTGACAAAAAAGTACTCGAGCCTCTTGTCAATTTAAGCTATCGCTCATAGCTATGCTACCCTTGAGTCACAAATCAAACACTAATAGAACTTCAAATGGCCCTAACTTCTGTACGGAGTGTCCTATACCTATCAAAGTTTGCAACATTCAAATGCTTGTAACTTTTTACTCGAGCGTCATAAAACCTGGAAATTTTCTGACAATAAAGTACTCGTGCCTCTTATCAATTTAAGCTATCGCTCATAGCTATGCAACCCTTGAGTCTCAAAATAAAAACTGATAAAACTTTAAATGGCCCTAACTTCTGTATGGTGCGTCCTATAGCTATCAAAGTTTACAACAATCAAATGCTTGACATTTTCTACTAGAGCGTCATAAAAGCTTGAAATTTTTGATAATAAAGTACTCCAGCCTCTTATCAATCTAAGCTATCGCTCATAGCTATGCTACCCTTGAGTCCCAAATCATAAGCTGATAAAACTTCAAATGGCCCTAACTTCTGTACGGAGTGTCCTATACCTATCATAGTTTGCAACATTCAAATGCTTGTAACTTTTTACTCGAGCGTCATAAAACCTGGAAATTTTCTGACAATAAAGTAATCGTGCCTCTTATCAATTTAAGCTATCGCTCATAGCTATGTAACCCTTGAGTCCAAAAATAAAAACTGATAAAACTTCAAATGGCCCTAACTTCTGTACGGTGCGTCCTATACCTATCAAAGTTTGCAACAATCAAATGCTTGTAACTTTTTACTGGGGCTTCATAAAACTTAGAAAGTTTGTGACAATAAAATACCCGGGCCTGTTATCAATTTAAGCTATTGTTCATAGCTCTGATAGCCTTGAGTCCCAAAATAAAACACTGATAAAATTGCAAATGACCCTAACTTCTGTACGGTGCGACCTACACCTATCAATGTTTGCAACAATCAAATGCTTGCAATTTTTTACTGGAGCGTCATAAAACCTTGAAAATTTGTGACAATAAAGTACTCGAGCCACTTATCAATTTAAGCTATCGCTCACAGCTAAGCTACTCTTGAGTCCCAAATCAAACACTGATAAAACTTAATATGGCCATAACTTCTGTACGGAGTGTCCTATACCTATCAAAGTTTGCAACATTCAAATGCTTGTAACTTTTTACTCGAGCGTCATAAAACCTTGAAAATTTGTGACAATAAAGTACTCGAACCACTTATCAATTTAAGCTATCGCTCATAGCTAAGCTACTCTTGAGTCCCAAATCAAACACTGATAAAACTTAATATTTCCATAACTTCTGTACGGAGTGTCCTATACCTATCAAAGTTTGCAACATTCAAATCCTTGTAACTTTTTACTCGAGCGTCATAAGACCTTCAAATTTTGTGACAATAAGGTTCTCGAGCCTCTTATCAATTTAAGATATCGCGCATAGCTATGCTACCCTTGAGTCCCAAAATAAAACACTGATAAAACTTTAAATGGCCCTAACTTCTGTATGGTGCGTCCTATAGCTATCAAAGTTTGCAACATTCAAATGCTTGTAACTTTTTACTGGAGTTTCATAAAATCTTCAAGTTTTGTGACAATAAAGTACTCGAGCCTCTTATCAATTTAAGCTATCGCTCATAGCTATGCTACCCTTTAGTTACAAATCAAACACTGATAAAACTTAATGTGGCCATAACTTCTGTATGGAGTGTCCTATTTCTATCAAAGTTTGCAACATTCAAATGCTTGTAACTTTTTACTCGAGCGTCATAAAACCTTGAAATTTTGTGACAATAAAATACTTGAGCCTCTTATCAATTTAAGCTATCGCGCATAGCTATGCTACCCTTGAGTCCCAAAATAAAACACTGATAAAACTTTAAATGGCCCTAACTCCTGTACGGAGTGTCCTATACCTATCAAAGTTTGCAACATTCAAATCCTTGTAACTTTTTACTCGAGCGTCATAAGACCTTGAAATTTTGTGACAATAAAGTACTCGAGCCTCTTATCAATTTAAGCTATCGCTCATAGCTATGCGACCCTTGAGTCCCAAATCAAATACTGATAAAACTTCAAATGGCCCTAACTTCTGTACTGTGCGTCCTATACCTATCAAAGTTTGCAACATTCAAATTATTGTAACTTTTTACTCGAGCGTCATAAAACCTTGAAATTTTCTGACAATAAAGTACTCGTGCCTCTTATCAATTTAAGCTATCGCTCATAGCTATGCAACCCTTGAGTCCCAAAATAAAAACGGATAAAACTTCAAATGGTCCTAACTTCTGTACGGAGTGTCCTATACCTATCAAAGTTTGCAACATTCAAATCCTTGCAACTTTTTACTCGAGCGTCGTAAGACCTTGAAATTTTGTGACAATAAAGTACTCGAGCCTCTTATCAATTCAAGCTATCGCTCATAGCTATGCTACCCTTGAGTCCCAAAAATAAAAACTGATCAAACTTCAAATGGCCCTAACTTCTGTTCGGAGTGTCCTATACCTATCAAAGTTTGTAACATTCAAATGCTTGCAACTTTTTACTCGAGCGTCATAAAACCTTGAAAATTTGTGACAATAAAGTACTCGAACCACTTATCAATTTAAGCTATCGCTCATAGCTAAGTTACTCTTGAGTCCCATATCAAACACTGATAAAACTTAATATTTCCATAACTTCTGTACGGAGTGTCCTATACCTATCAAAGTTTGCAACATTCAAATCCTTGTAACTTTTTACTCGAGCGTCATAAGACCTTCAAATTTTGTGACAATAAAGTACTCGAGCCTCTTATCAATTTAAGATATCGCGCATAGCTATGCTACCCTTGAGTCCCAAAATAAAACACTGATAAAACTTTAAATGGCCCTAACTTCTGGTGCGTCCTATAGCTATCAAAGTTTGCAACATTCAAATGCTTGTAACTTTTTACTGGAGTTTCATAAAATCTTGAAGTTTTGTGACAATAAAGTACTCGAGCCTCTTATCAATTTAAGCTATCGCTCATAGCTATGCTACCCTTTAGTTACAAATCAAACACTGATAAAACTTAATGTGGCCATAACTTCTGTATGGAGTGTCCTATTTCTATCAAAGTTGGCAACATTCAAATGCTTGTAACTTTTTACTCGAGCGTCATATAACCTTGAAATTTTGTGACAATAAAGTAATCGAGCCTCTTATCAATTTAAGCTATCGCTCATAGCTATGCAACCCTTGAGTCCCAAATCAAATACTGATAAAAGTTTAAATGGCCCTAACTTCTGTACGGTGCGTCCTATACCTATCAAAGTTTACAACATTCAAATGCTTGTAACTTTTTACTGGAGCGTCATAAAATCTTTAAATTTTGTGACAATAAAGTACTGGAGCCTCTTATCAATTTAAGCTATCGCTCATAGCTATGCTACCCTTGAGTCCCAAAATAAAACACTGATAAAACTTTAAATGGCCCTAACTTCTGTACGGAGTGTCCTATACCTATCAAAGTTTGCAACATTCAAATCCTTGTAACTTTTTACTCGACCGTCATAAGACCTTGAAATTTTGTGACAATAAAGTACTCGAGCCTCTTGTCAATTTAAGCTATCGCTCATAGCTATGCGACCCTTGAGTCCCAAATCAAATACTGATAAAACTTCAAATGGCCCTAACTTCTGTACGGAGTGTCCTATACCTATCAAAGTTTGCAACATTCAAATGCTTGTAACTTTTTACTCGAGCGTCATAAAACCTTGAAATTTTCTGACAATAAAGTACTCGTGCCTCTTATCAATTTATGCTATCGCTCATAGCTATGCAACCCTTGAGTCCCAAAATAAAAACTGATCAAACTTCAAATGGCCCTAACTTCTGTACGGTGCGTCCTATACCTATCAAAGTTTGCAACATTCAAATCCTTGTAACTTTTTACTCGAGCGTCATAAGACCTTGAAATTTTGTGACAATAACGTACTCGTGCCTCTTATCAATTTAAGCTATCGCTCATAGCTATGCAACCCTCGAGTCCCAAAATAAAACAATGATAAAACTTGAAATGGTCCTGACTTCTGTACGGTGCGTCCTATAACTATCAAAGTTTGCAACAATCAAATGCTTGTAACTTTTTACTGGGGCGTCATAAAACTTAGAAAGTTTGTGACAATAAAGTACCCGGGCCTGTTATCAATTTAAGCTATTGTTCATAGCTCTGCTAGCCTTGAGTCCCAAAATAAAACACTGATAAAACTGCAAATGACCCTAACTTCTGGTGCGTCCTATAGCTATCAAAGTTTGCAACATTCAAATGCTTGTAACTTTTTACTGGAGTTTCATAAAATCTTGAAGTTTTGTGACAATAAAGTACTCGAGCCTCTTATCAATTTAAGCTATCGCTCATAGCTATGCTACCCTTTAGTTACAAATCAAACACTGATAAAACTTAATGTGGCCATAACTTCTGTATGGAGTGTCCTATTTCTATCAAAGTTGGCAACATTCAAATGCTTGTAACTTTTTACTCGAGCGTCATATAACCTTGAAATTTTGTGACAATAAAGTAATCGAGCCTCTTATCAATTTAAGCTATCGCTCATAGCTATGCAACCCTTGAGTCCCAAATCAAATACTGATAAAAGTTTAAATGGCCCTAACTTCTGTACGGTGCGTCCTATACCTATCAAAGTTTACAACAATCAAATGCTTGTAACTTTTTACTCGAGCGTCATAAAACCTTGAAATTTTGTGACAATAAAGTACTTGAGCCTCTTATCAATTTAAGCTATCGCGCATAGCTATGCTACCCTTGAGTCCCAAAATAAAACACTGATAAAACTTTAAATGGCCCTAACTTCTGTACGGAGTGTCCTATACCTATCAAAGTTTGCAACATTCAAATCCTTGTAACTTTTTACTCGACCGTCATAAGACCTTGAAATTTTGTGACAATAAAGTACTCGAGCCTCTTGTCAATTTAAGCTATCGCTCATAGCTATGCGACCCTTGAGTCCCAAATCAAATACTGATAAAACTTCAAATGGCCCTAACTTCTGTACGGAGTGTCCTATACCTATCAAAGTTTGCAACATTCAAATGCTTGTAACTTTTTACTCGAGCGTCATAAAACCTTGAAATTTTCTGACAATAAAGTACTCGTGCCTCTTATCAATTTATGCTATCGCTCATAGCTATGCAACCCTTGAGTCCCAAAATAAAAACTGATCAAACTTCAAATGGCCCTAACTTCTGTACGGTGCGTCCTATACCTATCAAAGTTTGCAACATTCAAATCCTTGTAACTTTTTACTCGAGCGTCATAAGACCTTGAAATTTTGTGACAATAACGTACTCGTGCCTCTTATCAATTTAAGCTATCGCTCATAGCTATGCAACCCTCGAGTCCCAAAATAAAACAATGATAAAACTTGAAATGGTCCTGACTTCTGTACGGTGCGTCCTATAACTATCAAAGTTTGCAACAATCAAATGCTTGTAACTTTTTACTGGGGCGTCATAAAACTTAGAAAGTTTGTGACAATAAAGTACCCGGGCCTGTTATCAATTTAAGCTATTGTTCATAGCTCTGCTAGCCTTGAGTCCCAAAATAAAACACTGATAAAACTGCAAATGACCCTAACTTCTGGTGCGTCCTATAGCTATCAAAGTTTGCAACATTCAAATGCTTGTAACTTTTTACTGGAGTTTCATAAAACCTTGAAATTTTGTGACAATAAAGTACTCGAGCCTCTTATCAATTTAAGCTATCGCTCATAGCTATGCTACCCTTTAGTTACAAATCAAACACTGATAAAACTTAATGTGGCCATAACTTCTGTATGGAGTGTCCTATTTCTATCAAAGTTTGCAACATTCAAATGCTTGTAACTTTTTACTCGAGCGTCATATAACCTTGAAATTTTGTGACAATAAAGTAATCGAGCCTCTTATCAATTTAAGCTATCGCTCATAGCTATGCAACCCTTGAGTCCCAAATCAAATACTGATAAAAGTTTAAATGGCCCTAACTTCTGTACGGTGCGTCCTATACCTATCAAAGTTTACAACAATCAAATGCTTGTAACTTTTTACTCGAGCGTCATAAAACCTTGAAATTTTGTGACAATAAAGTACTTGAGCCTCTTATCAATTTAAGCTATCGCGCATAGCTATGCTACCCTTGAGTCCCAAAATAAAACACTGATAAAACTTTAAATGGCCCTAACTTCTGTACGGAGTGTCCTATACCTATCAAAGTTTGCAACATTCAAATCCTTGTAACTTTTTACTCGACCGTCATAAGACCTTGAAATTTTGTGACAATAAAGTACTCGTGCCTCTTATCAATTTATGCTATCGCTCATAGCTATGCAACCCTTGAGTCCCAAAATAAAAACTGATCAAACTTCAAATGGCCCTAACTTCTGTACGGTGCGTCCTATACCTATCAAAGTTTGCAACATTCAAATCCTTGTAACTTTTTACTCGAGCGTCATAAGACCTTGAAATTTTGTGACAATAACGTACTCGTGCCTCTTATCAATTTAAGCTATCGCTCATAGCTATGCAACCCTCGAGTCCCAAAATAAAACAATGATAAAACTTGAAATGGTCCTGACTTCTGTACGGTGCGTCCTATAACTATCAATGTTTGCAACAATCAAATGCTTGTAACTTTTTACTGGGGCGTCATAAAACTTAGAAAGTTTGTGACAATAAAGTACCCGGGCCTGTTATCAATTTAAGCTATTGTTCATAGCTCTGCTAGCCTTGAGTCCCAAAATAAAACACTGATAAAACTGCAAATGACCCTAACTTCTGTACGGTGCGACCTATACATATCAATGTTTGCAACAATCAAATGCTTGTAATTTTTTACTGGAGCGTCATAAAACCTTGAAAATTTGTGACAAAAAGTACTCGAGCCACTTATCAATTTAAGCAATCGCTCACAGCTAAGCTATTCTTGAGTCCCAAATCAAACACTGATAAAACTTAATATGGCCATAACTTCTGTACGGAGTGTCCTATACCTATCAAAGTTTGCAACATTCAAATCATTGTAACTTTTTACTCGAGCGTCATAAGACCTTCAAATTTTGTGACAATAAAGTACTCGAGCCTCTTATCAATTTAAGATATCGCGCATAGCTATGCTACCCTTGAGTCCCAAAATAAAACACTGATAAAACTTTAAATGGCCCTAACTTCTGTATGGTGCGTCCTATAGCTATCAAAGTTTGCAACATTAAAATGCTTGTAACTTTTTACTGGAGTTTCATAAAATCTTGAAGTTTTGTGACAATAAAGTACTCAAGCCTCTTATCAATTTAAGCTATCGCTCATAGCTATGCTACCCTTTAGTTACAAATCAAACACTGATAAAACTTAATGTGGCCATAACTTCTGTATGGAGTGTCCTATTTCTATCAAAGTTTACAACAATCAAATGCTTGTAACTTTTTACTCGAGCGTCATAAAACCTTGAAATTTTGTGACAATAAAGTACTTGAGCCTCTTATCAATTTAAGCTATCGCGCATAGCTATGCTACCCTTGAGTCCCAAAATAAAACATTGATAAAACTTTAAATGGCCCTAACTTCTGTACGGAGTGTCCTATACCTATCAAAGTTTGCAACATTCAAATCCTTGTAACTTTTTACTCGAGCGTCATAAGACCTTGAAATTTTGTGACAATAAAGTACTCGAGCCTCTTATCAATTTAAGCTATCGCTCATAGCTATGCAACCCTTGAGTCCCAAAATAAAAACTGGTCAAACTTCAAATGGCCCTAACTTCTGTACGGTGCGTCCTATACCTATCAAAGTTTGCAACATTCAAATCCTTGTAACTTTTTACTCGAGCGTCATAAGACCTTGAAATTTTGTGACAATAACGTACTCATGCCTCTTATCAATTTAAGCTATCGCTCATAGCTATGCAACCCTCGAGTCCCAAAATAAAACAATGATAAAACTTGAAATGGTCCTGACTTCTGTACGGTGCGTCCTATAACTATCAAAGTTTGCAACAATCAAATGCTTGTAACTTTTTACTGGGGCGTCATAAAACTTAGAAAGTTTGTGACAATAAAGTACCCGGGCCTGTTATCAATTTAAGCTATTGTTCATAGCTCTGCTAGCCTTGAGTCCCAAAATAAAACACTGATAAAACTGCAAATGACCCTAACTTCTGTACGGTGCGACCTATACATATCAATGTTTGCAACAATCAAATGCTTGTAATTTTTTACTGGAGCGTCATAAAACCTTGAAAATTTGTGACAAAAAGTACTCGAGCCACTTATCAATTTAAGCTATCGCTCACAGCTAAGCTACTCTTGAGTCCCAAATCAAACACTGATAAAACTTAATATGGCCATAACTTCTGTACGGAGTGTCCTATACCTATCAAAGTTTGCAACATTCAAATGCTTGTAACTTTTTACTCGAGCGTCATAAAACCTTGAAAATTTGTGACAATAAAGTACTCCAACCACTTATCAATTTAAGCTATCGCTCATAGCTAAGCTACTCTTGAGTCCCAAATTAAACACTGATAAAACTTAATATTTCCATAACTTCTGTACGGAGTGTCCTATACCTATCAAAGTTTGCAACATTCAAATCATTGTAACTTTTTACTCGAGCGTCATAAGACCTTCAAATTTTGTGACAATAAAGTACTCGAGCCTCTTATCAATTTAAGATATCGCGCATAGCTATGCTACCCTTGAGTCCCAAAATAAAACACTGATAAAACTTTAAATGGCCCTAACTTCTGTATGGTGCGTCCTATAGCTATCAAAGTTTGCAACATTCAAATGCTTGTAACTTTTTACTGGAGTTTCATAAAATCTTGAAGTTTTGTGACAATAAAGTACTCGAGCCTCTTATCAATTTAAGCTATCGCTCATAGCTATGCTACCCTTTAGTTACAAATCAAACACTGATAAAACTTAATGTGGCCATAACTTCTGTATGGAGTGTCCTATTTCTATCAAAGTTTGCAACATTCAAATGCTTGTAACTTTTTACTCGAGCGTCATATAACCTTGAAATTTTGTGACAATAAAATAATCGAGCCTCTTATCAATTTAAGCTATCGCTCATAGCTATGCAACCCTTGAGTCCCAAATCAAATACTGATAAAATTTTAAATGGCCCTAACTTCTGTACGGTGCGTCCTATACCTATCAAAGTTCACAACAATCAAATGCTTGTAACTTTTTACTCGAGCGTCATAAAACCTTGAAATTTTGTGACAATAAAGTACTCGAGCCTCTTATCAATTTAAGCTATCGCGCATAGCTATGCTACCCTTGAGTCCCAAAATAAAACACTGATAAAACTTTAAATGGCCCTAACTTCTGTACGGAGTGTCCTATACCTATCAAAGTTTGCAACATTCAAATCCTTGTAACTTTTTACTCGACCGTCATAAGACCTTGAAATTTTGTGACAATAAAGTACTCGAGCCTCTTATCAATTTAAGCTATCGCTCATAGCTATGCAACCCTTGAGTCCCAAATCAAATACTGATAAAACTTCAAATGGCCCTAACTTCTGTACTGTGCGTCCTATACCTATCAAAGTTTGCAACATTCAAATGCTTGTAACTTTTTACTCGAGCGTCATAAAACCTTGAAATTTTCTGACAATAAAGTACTCGTGCCACTTATCAATTTAAGCTATCGCTCATAGCTATGCAACCCTTGAGTCCCAAAATAAAAACTGATAAAACTTCAAATGGTCCTAACTTCTGTACGGAGTGTCCTATACCTATCAAAGTTTGCAACATTCAAATCCTTGCAACTTTTTACTCGAGCGTCGTAAGACCTTGAAATTTTGTGACAATAAAGTACTCGAGCCTCTTATCAATTCAAGCTATCGCTCATAGCTATGCTACCCTTGAGTCTCAAATCAAATACTGATAAAACTTCAAATGGCCTTAACTTCTGTACGGTGCGTCCTATACCTATCAAAGTTTGCAACAATCAAATGCTTGTAACTTTTTACTAGAGGGTCATAAAAGCTTGAAAATTTGTGACAATAAAGAACTCGAGCCACTTATCAATCTAAGCTATCGCTCATAGCTATGCAACCCTTGAGTCCCAAATCAAATACTGATAAAACTTCAAATGGTCCTAACTTCTGTACGGTGCGTCCTATACCTATCAAAGTTTGCAACATTCAAATGCTTGTAACTTTTTACTCGAGCGTCATAAAATCTTGAAAATTTGTGACAATAAAGTACTCGAGCCTCTTATCAAGTTAAGCTATCGCTCATAGCTAAGCTTTGAGTCCCAAATCAAACACTGATAAAACTTAATATTGCCATAACTTCTGTACGGAGTGTCCTATACCTATCAAAGTTTGCAACAATCAAATCCTTGTAACTTTTTACTCGAGCGTCATAAAACCTTGAAATTTTGTGACAATAAAGTACTCGTGCCTCTTATCAATTTAAGCTATCGCTCATAGCTATGCAACCCTTGAGTCCCAAATCAAATACTGACAAAACTTCAAACGGCCCTAACTTCTGTACGGTGCGTCCTATACCTATCAAAGTTTGCAACATTCAAATGCTTGTAACTTTTTACTCGAGCGTCATAAAACCTTGAAATTTTGTGACAATAAAGTACTCGTGCCTCTTATCAATTTAAGCTATTGCTAATAGCTAAGCAACCCTTGAGTCCCAAATCAAATACAGATAAATCTTCAAATGGCCCTAACTTATGTACGGTGCGTCCTATACCTATCAAAGTTTGCAACAATCAAATGCTTCAAATTTTTTACTAGAGCGTCATAAAAGCTTGAAATTTTTGATAATAAAGTACTCCAGCCTCTTATCAATCTAAGCTATCGCTCATAGCTATGCTACGCTTGAGTCCCAAATCAAAAACTGATAACACTTCAAATGGCCCTAACTTCTGTACGGAGTGTCCTATACCTATCAAAGTTTGCAACATTCAAATGCTTGTAACTTTTTACTCGAGCGTCATAAAACCTTGAAATTTTCTGACAATAAAGTACTCGTGCCTCTTCTCAATTTAAGCTATCGCTCATAGCTATGCAACCCTTGAGTCCCAAAATAAAAACTGATAAAACTTCAAATGGCCCTAACTTCTGTACGGTGCGTCCTATACCTATCAAAGTTTGCAACAATCAAATGCTTGTAACTTTTTACTGGGGCGTCATAAAACCTAGAAAGTTTGTGACAATAAAGTACCCGGGCCTGTTATCAATTTAAGCTATTGTTCATAGCTCTGCTAGCATTGAGTCCCAAAATAAAACACTGATAAAACTGCAAATGACCCTAACTTCTGTACGGTGCGACCTATACCTATCAATGTTGGCAACAATCAAATGCTTGTAATTTTTTACTGGAGCGTCATAAAACCTTGAAAATTTGTGACAATAAAGTACTCGAGCCACTTATCAATTTAAGCTATCGCTCATAGCTAAGCTACTTTTGAGTCCCAAATCAAACACTGCTAAACTTAATATGGCCATAACTTCTGTACGGAGTGTCCTATACCTATCAAAGTTTGCAACATTCAAATGCTTGTAACTTTTACTCGAGCGTCATAAAACCTTGAAAATTTGTGACAATAAAGTACTCGAGCCTCTTGTCAATTTAAGCTATCGCTCATAGCTATGCGACCCTTGAGTCCCAAATCAAATACTGATAAAACTTCAAATGGCCCTAACTTCTGTACGGAGTGTCCTATACCTATCAAAGTTTGCAACATTAAAATGCTTGTAACTTTTTACTGGAGTTTCATAAAATCTTGAAGTTTTGTGACAATAAAGTGCTCGAGCCTCTTATCAATTTAAGCTATCGCTCACAGCTAAGCTATTCTTGAGTCCCAAATCAAACACTGATAAAACTTAATATGGCCATAACTTCTGTACGGAGTGTCCTATACCTATCAAAGTTTGCAACATTCAAATCATTGTAACTTTTTACTCGAGCGTCATAAGACCTTCAAATTTTGTGACAATAAAGTACTCGAGCCTCTTATCAATTTAAGATATCGCGCATAGCTATGCTACCCTTGAGTCCCAAAATAAAACACTGATAAAACTTTAAATGGCCCTAACTTCTGTATGGTGCGTCCTATAGCTATCAAAGTTTGCAACATTAAAATGCTTGTAACTTTTTACTGGAGTTTCATAAAATCTTGAAGTTTTGTGACAATAAAGTGCTCGAGCCTCTTATCAATTTAAGCTATCGCTCATAGCTATGCTACCCTTTAGTTACAAATCAAACACTGATAAAACTTAATGTGGCCATAACTTCTGTATGGAGTGTCCTATTTCTATCAAAGTTTACAACAATCAAATGCTTGTAACTTTTTACTCGAGCGTCATAAAACCTTGAAATTTTGTGACAATAAAGTACTTGAGCCTCTTATCAATTTAAGCTATCGCGCATAGCTATGCTACCCTTGAGTCCCAAAATAAAACATTGATAAAACTTTAAATGGCCCTAACTTCTGTACGGAGTGTCCTATACCTATCAAAGTTTGCAACATTCAAATCCTTGTAACTTTTTACTCGAGCGTCATAAGACCTTGAAATTTTGTGACAATAAAGTACTCGAGCCTCTTATCAATTTAAGCTATCGCTCATAGCTATGCAACCCTTGAGTCCCAAAATAAAAACTGGTCAAACTTCAAATGGCCCTAACTTCTGTACGGTGCGTCCTATACCTATCAAAGTTTGCAACAATCTTATCCTTGTAACTTTTTACTCGAGCGTCATAAGACCTTGAAATTTTGTGACAATAACGTACTCATGCCTCTTATCAATTTAAGCTATCGCTCATAGCTATGCAACGAGTCCTCGAGTCCCAAAATAAAACAATGATAAAACTTGAAATGGTCCTGACTTCTGTACGGTGCGTCCTATAACTATCAAAGTTTGCAACAATCAAATGCTTGTAACTTTTTACTGGGGCGTCATAAAACTTAGAAAGTTTGTGACAATAAAGTACCCGGGCCTGTTATCAATTTAAGCTATTGTTCATAGCTCTGCTAGCCTTGAGTCCCAAAATAAAACACTGATAAAACTGCAAATGACCCTAACTTCTGTACGGTGCGACCTATACATATCAATGTTTGCAACAATCAAATGCTTGTAATTTTTTACTGGAGCGTCATAAAACCTTGAAAATTTGTGACAAAAAGTACTCGAGCCACTTATCAATTTAAGCTATCGCTCACAGCTAAGCTACTCTTGAGTCCCAAATCAAACACTGATAAAACTTAATATGGCCATAACTTCTGTACGGAGTGTCCTATACCTATCAAAGTTTGCAACATTCAAATGCTTGAAACTTTTTACTCGAGCGTCATAAAACCTTGAAAATTTGTGACAATAAAGTACTCCAACCACTTATCAATTTAAGCTATCAATCATAGCTAAGCTACTCTTGAGTCCAAAATTAAACACTGATAAAACTTAATATTTCCATAACTTATGTACGGAGTGTCCTATACCTATCAAAGTTTGCAACATTCAAATCATTGTAACTTTTTACTCGAGCGTCATAAGACCTTCAAATTTTGTGACAATAAAGTACTCGAGCCTCTTATCAATTTAAGATATCGCGCATAGCTATGCTACCCTTGAGTCCCAAAATAAAACACTGATAAAACTTTAAATGGCCCTAACTTCTGTATGGTGCGTCCTATAGCTATCAAAGTTTGCAACATTCAAATGCTTGTAACTTTTTACTGGAGTTTCATAAAATCTTGAAGTTTTGTGACAATAAAGTACTCGAGCCTCTTATCAATTTAAGCTATCGCTCATAGCTATGCTACCCTTTAGTTACAAATCAAACACTGATAAAACTTAATGTGGCCATAACTTCTGTATGGAGTGTCCTATTTCTATCAAAGTTTGCAACATTCAAATGCTTGTAACTTTTTACTCGAGCGTCATATAACCTTGAAATTTTGTGACAATAAAATAATCGAGCCTCTTATCAATTTAAGCTATCGCTCATAGCTATGCAACCCTTGAGTCCCAAATCAAATACTGATAAAATTTTAAATGGCCCTAACTTCTGTACGGTGCGTCCTATACCTATCAAAGTTCACAACAATCAAATGCTTGTAACTTTTTACTCGAGCGTCATAAAACCTTGAAATTTTGTGACAATAAAGTACTCGAGCCTCTTATCAATTTAAGCTATCGCGCATAGCTATGCTACCCTTGAGTCCCAAAATAAAACACTGATAAAACTTTAAATGGCCCTAACTTCTGTACGGAGTGTCCTATACCTATCAAAGTTTGCAACATTCAAATCCTTGTAACTTTTTACTCGAGCGTCATAAGACCTTGAAATTTTGTGACAATAAAGTACTCGAGCCTCTTATCAATTTAAGCTATCGCTCATAGCTATGCAACCCTTGAGTCCCAAATCAAATACTGATAAAACTTCAAATGGCCCTAACTTCTGTACTGTGCGTCCTAAACCTATCAAAGTTTGCAACATTCAAATGCTTGTAACTTTTTACTCGAGCGTCATAAAACCTTCAAATTTTGTGACAATAAAGTACTCGTGCCTCTTATCAATTTAAGCTATCGCTCATAGCTATGCCACCCTTGAGTCCCAAAATAAAAACTGATAAAACTTCAAATGGTCCTAACTTCTGTACGGAGTGTCCTATACCTATCAAAGTTTGCAACATTCAAATCCTTGCAACTTTTTACTCGAGCGTCGTAAGACCTTGAAATTTTGTGACAATAAAGTACTCGAGCCTCTTATCAATTCAAGCTATCGCTCATAGCTATGCTACCCTTGAGTCTCAAATCAAATACTGATAAAACTTCAAATGGCCTTAACTTCTGTACGGTGCGTCCTATACCTATCAAAGTTTGCAACAATCAAATGCTTGTAACTTTTTACTCGAGGGTCATAAAAGCTTGAAAATTTGTGACAATAAAGAACTCGAGCCACTTATCAATCTAAGCTATCGCTCATAGCTATGCAACCCTTGAGTCCCAAATCAAATACTGATAAATCTTCAAATGGCCCTAACTTCTGTGCGGTGCATCCTATACCTATCAAAGTTTGCAACATTCAAATGCTTGTAACTTTTTACTGGAGCGTCATAAAACCTGGAAATTTTGTGACAATAAAGTACTCGAGCCTCTTATCAATTTAAGATATCGCGCATAGCTATGCTGCCCTTGAGTCCCAAAATAAAACACTGATAAAACTTTAAATGGCCCTAACTTCTGTATGGTGCGTCCTATAGCTATCAAAGTTTGCAACAATCAAATGCTTGAAATTTTTTACTAGAGCGTCATAAAAGCTTGAAATTTTTGATAATAAAGTACTCCAGCCTCTTATCAATCTAAGCTATCGCTCATAGCTATGCTACGCTTGAGTCCCAAATCAAAAACTGATAACACTTCAAATGGCCCTAACTTCTGTACGGAGTGTCCTATACCTATCAAAGTTTGCAACATTCAAATGCTTGTAACTTTTTACTCGAGCGTCATAAAACCTTGAAATTTTCTGACAATAAAGTACTCGTGCCTCTTATCAATTTAAGCTATCGCTCATAGCTATGCTACCCTTGAGTCCCAAAATAAAAACTGATAAAACTTCAAATGGCCCTAACTTCTGTACGGTGCGTCCTATACCTATCAAAGTTTGCAACAATCAAATGCTTGTAACTTTTTACTGGGGCGTCATAAAACCTAGAAAGTTTGTGACAATAAAGTACCCGGGCCTGTTATCAATTTAAGCTATTGTTCATAGCTCTGCTAGCATTGAGTCCCAAAATAAAACACTGATAAAACTGCAAATGACCCTAACTTCTGTACGGTGCGACCTATACCTATCAATGTTGGCAACAATCAAATGCTTGTAATTTTTTACTGGAGCGTCATAAAACCTTGAAAATTTGTGACAATAAAGTACTCGAGCCACTTATCAATTTAAGCTATCGCTCATAGCTAAGCTACTCTTGAGTCCCAAATCAAACACTGCTAAACTTAATATGGCCATAACTTCTGTACGGAGTGTCCTATACCTATCAAAGTTTGCAACATTCAAATGCTTGTAACTTTTACTCGAGCGTCATAAAACCTTGAAAATTTGTGACAATAAAGTACTCGAACCACTTATCAATTTAAGCTATCGCTCATAGCTAAGCTACTCTTGAGTCCCAAATCAAACACTGATAAAACTTAATATTTCCATAACTTCTGTACGGATTGTCCTATACCTATCAAAGTTTGCAACATTCAAATGCTTGCAACTTTTTACTCGAGCGTCATAAAACCTTGAAATTTTGTGACAATAAAGTACTCGTGCCTCTTATCAATTTAAGCAATCGCTCATAGCTATGCAACCCTTGTGTCCCAAATTAAAAACTGATAAAACTTCAAATGGCCCAAACTTGTGTACGGAGTGTCCTATACCTATCAAAGTTCGCAACATTCAAATGCTGGTAACTTTTTACTGGAGCCTCATAAAATCTTGAAGTTCTGTGACAATAAAGTACTCGAGCATCTGATCAATTTAAGCTATCGCTCATAGCTATGCTACCCTTTAGTTACAAATCAAACACTGATAAAACTTAATATGGCCATAACTTCTGTATGGAGTGTCCTATTTCTATCAAAGTTTGCAACATTCAAATGCTTGTAACTTTTTACTCGATCGTCATATAACCTTCAAATTTTGTGACAATAAAGTACTCGTGCCTCTTATCAATTTAAGCTATAGCTGATAGCTATGCAACCCTTGAGTCCCAAAATAAAACAATGATACAACTTGAAATGGCCCTAACCTCTGTACGGTGCGTCCTATACCTATAAAAGTTTGCAACAATCAAATGCTTCTAACTTTTTGCTGGAGCGTCATAAAATCTTGAAATTTTGTGACAATAAAGTACCCGAGCCTCTTATCAATTTAAGCTACCGCTCATAGCTATGCAACCCTTGAGGCCCAAATCAAATACTGATAAAACTTCAAATGGCCCTAAATCTGTACGGTGCATCCTATACCTATCAAAGTTTGAAACAATCAAATGCTTGTAACTTTTTACTGGAGCGTCATAAAACCCTGAAATTTTGTGATAATAAAGTACTCGAGCCTCTTATCAATTTAAGCTATCGCGCATAGCTATGCTACCCTTGAGTCCCAAAATAAAACACTGATAAAACTTTAACTGGCCCTAACTTCTATACGGTGCGTCCTATACCTATCAAAGTTTGCAACATTTAAATACTTGTAACTTTTTATTGGAGCATCATAAAACCTTGAAATTTTCTGACAATAAAGTACTCGTGCCTCTTATCAATTTAAGCTATCGCTCATAGCTATGCAACCCTTGAGTCCCAAAATAAAAACTGATAAAACTTCAAATGGTCCTAACTTCTGTACGGAGTGTCCTATACCTATCAAAGTTTGCAACATTCAAATCCTTGCAACTTTTTACTCGAGCGTCGTAAGACCTTGAAATTTTGTGACAATAAAGTACTCGAGCCTCTTATCAATTCAAGCTATCGCTCATAGCTATGCTACCCTTGAGTCTCAAATCAAATACTGATAAAACTTCAAATGGCCTTAACTTCTGTACGGTGCGTCCTATACCTATCAAAGTTTGCAACAATCAAATGCTTGTAACTTTTTACTAGAGGGTCATAAAAGCTTGAAAATTTGTGACAATAAAGAACTCGAGCCACTTATCAATCTAAGCTATCGCTCATAGCTATGCAACCCTTGAGTCCAAAAATAAAAACTGATAAAACTTCAAATGGCCCTAACTTCTGTACGGAGTATCCTATACCTATCAAAGTTTGCAACATTCAAATGCTTGCAACTTTTTACTCGAGCGTCATCAAACCTTGAAATTTTGTGACAATAACGTACTCGTGCCTCTTATCAATTTAAGCTATCGCTCATAGCTATGCAACCCTCGAGTCCCAAAATAAAACAATGATAAAACTTGAAATGGTCCTGACTTCTGTACGGTGCGTCCTATAACTATCAAAGTTTGCAACAATCAAATGCTTGTAACTTTTTACTGGGGCGTCATAAAACTTAGAAAGTTTGTGACAATAAAGTACCCGGGCCTGTTATCAATTTAAGCTATTGTTCATAGCTCTGCTAGCCTTGAGTCCCAAAATAAAACACAGATAAAACTGCAAATGACCCTAACTTCTGTACGGTGCGACCTATACCTATCAATGTTTGCAACAATCAAATGCTTGTAATTTTTTACTGGAGCGTCATAAAACCTTGAAAATTTGTGACAAAAAGTACTCGAGCCACTTATCAATTTAAGCTATCGCTCACAGCTAAGCTACTCTTGAGTCCCAAATCAAACACTGATAAAACTTAAAATGGCCATAACTTCTGTACGGAGTGTCCTATACCTATCAAAGTTTGCAACATTCAAATGCTCGTAACTTTTTACTCGAGCGTCATATAACCTTGAAATTTTGTGACAATAAAATAATCGAGCCTCTTATCAATTTAAGCTATCGCTCATAGCTATGCAACCCTTGAGTCCCAAATCATATACTGATAAAATTTTAAATGGCCCTAACTTCTGTACGGTGCGTCCTATACCTATCAAAGTTTACAACAATCAAATGCTTCTAACTTTTTACTCGAGCGTCATAAAACATTGAAATTTTGTGACAATAAAGTACTCGAGCCTCTTATCAATTTAAGCTATCGCTCATAGATATGCTACAATTGAGTCCCAAAATAAAATACTGATAAAACTTTAAATGGCCCTAACTTCTGTACGGAGTGTCCTATACCTATCAAAGTTTGCAACATTCAAATCCTTGTAACTTTTTACTCGAGCGTCATAAGACCTTGAAATTTTGTGACAATAAAGTACTCGAGCCTCTTATCAATTGAAGCTATCGCTCATAGCTATGCAACCCTTGAGTCCCAAGTCAAATACTGATAAAACTTCAAATGGCCCTAACTTCTATACTGTGCGTCCTATACCTATCAAAGTTTGCAACATTCAAATGCTTGTAACTTTTTACTCGAGCGTCATCAAACCTTGAAATTTTGTGACAATAACGTACTCGTGCCTCTTATCAATTTAAGCTATCGCTCATAGCTATGCAACCCTTGAGTCACAAAATAAAAACTGATAAAACTTCAAATGGTCCTAACTTCTGTACGGAGTGTCCTATACCTATCAACGTTTGCAACATTCAAATCCTTGCAACTTTTTACTCGAGCGTCGTAAGACCTTGAAATTTTGTGACAATAAAGTACTCGAGCCTCTTATCAATTCAAGCTATCGCTCATAGCTATGCTACCCTTGAGTCTCAAATCAAATACTGATAAAACTTCAAATGGCCTTAACTTCTGTACGGTGCGTCCTATACCTATCAAAGTTTGCAACAATCAAATGCTTGTAACTTTTTACTAGAGGGTCATAAAAGCTTGAAAATTTGTGACAATAAAGAACTCGAGCCACTTATCAATCTAAGCTATCGCTCATAGCTATGCAACCCTTGAGTCCCAAATCAAATACTGATAAATCTTCAAATGGCCCTAACTTCTGTGCGGTGCATCCTATACCTATCAAAGTTTGCAACATTCAAATGCTTGTAACTTTTTACTCGAGCGTCATAAAACCTTGAAATTTTGTGACAATAAAGTACTCGAGCCTCTTATCAATTTAAGATATCGCGCATAGCTATGCTACCCTTGAGTCACAAAATAAAACATTGATAAAACTTTAAATGGCCCTAACTTCTGTATGGTGCGTCCTATAGCTATCAAAGTTTGCAACAATCAAATGCATGAAATTTTTTACTAGAGCGTCATAAAAGCTTGAAATTTTTGACAATAAAGTACTCGAGCCTCTTATCAATCTAAGCTATCGCTCATAGCTATGCTACGCTTGAGTCCCAAATCAAAAACTGATAAAACTTCAAATGGCCCTAACTTCTGTACGGAGTGTCCTATACCTATCAAAGTTTGCAACATTCAAATGCTTGTAACTTTTTACTCGAGCGTCATAAAACCTTGAAATTTTCTGACAATAAAGTACTCGTGCCTCTTATCAATTTATGCTATCGCTCATAGCTATGCAACCCTTGAGTCCCAAAATAAAAACTGATCAAACTTGAAATAGCCCTAACTTCTGTACGGTACGTCCTATAACTATCAAAGCTTGCAACAATCAAATGCTTGTAACTTTTTACTGGGGCGTCATAAAACCTTGAAATTTTGTGACAATAAAGTACTCGAGCCTCTTATCAATTCAAGCTATCGCTCATAGCTATGCTACCCTTGAGTCACAAATCAAATACTGATAAAACTTCAAATGGCCTTAACTTCTGTACGGTGCGTCCTATACCTATCAAAGTTTGCAACAATCAAATGCTTGTAACTTTTTACTAGAGGGTCATAAAAGCTTGAAAATTTGTGACAATAAAGACCTCGAGCCACTTATCAATCTAAGCTATCGCTCATAGCTATGCAACCCTTGAGTCCCAATTCAAATACTGATAAATCTTCAAATGGCCCTAACTTCTGTGCGGTGCATCCTATACCTAACAAAATTTGCAACATTCAAATGCTTGTAACTTTTTACTCGAGCGTCATAAAACCTTGAAATTTTGTGACAATAAAGTACTCGAGCCTCTTATCAATTTAAGATATCGCGCATAGCTATGCTACCCTTGAGTCCCAAAATAAAACACTGATAAAACTTTAAATGGCCCTAACTTCTGTATGGTGCGTCCTAAAGCTATCAAAGTTTGCAACAATCAAATGCATGAAATTTTTTACTAGAGCGTCCTAAGAGCTTGAAATTTTTGACAATAAAGTACTCCTGCCTCTTTTCTATCTAAGCTATCGCTCATAGCTATGCTACGCTTGAGTCCCAAATCAAAAACTGATAAAACTTCAAATGGCCCTAACTTCTGTACGGAGTGTCCTATACCTATCAAAGTTTGCAACATTCAAATGCTTGTAACTTTTTACTCGAGCGTCATAAAACCTTGAAATTTTCTGACAATAAAGTACTCGTGCCTCTTATCAATTTATGCTATCGCTCATAGCTATGCAACCCTTGAGTCCCAAAATAAAAACTGATAAAACTTCCAATGGCCCTAACTTCTGTACGGAGTGTCCTATACCTATCAAAGTTTGCAACATTCAAATGCTTGCAACTTTTTACTCGAGCGTCATCAAACCTTGAAATTTTGTGACAATAACGTACTCGTGCCTCTTATCAATTTAAGCTATCGCTCATAGCTATGCAACCATTGAGTCCCAAAATAAAACACTGATAAAACTTGAAATAGCCCTAACTTCTGTACGGTGCGTCCTATAACTATCAAAGTTTGCAACAATCAAATGCTTGTAACTTTTTTCTGGAGCGTCATAAAATCTTGAAATATTGTGACAAAAAAGTACTCGAGCCTCTTGTCAATTTAAGCTATCGCTCATAGCTATGCTACCCTTGAGTCACAAATCAAACACTAATAGAACTTCAAATGGCCCTAACTTCTGTACGGAGTGTCCTATACCTATCAAAGTTTGCAACATTCAAATGCTTGTAACTTTTTACTCGAGCGTCATAAAACCTGGAAATTTTCTGACAATAAAGTACTCGTGCCTCTTATCAATTTAAGCTATCGCTCATAGCTATGCAACCCTTGAGTCTCAAAATAAAAACTGATAAAACTTTAAATGGCCCTAACTTCTGTATGGTGCGTCCTATAGCTATCAAAGTTTACAACAATCAAATGCTTGACATTTTCTACTAGAGCGTCATAAAAGCTTGAAATTTTTGATAATAAAGTACTCCAGCCTCTTATCAATCTAAGCTATCGCTCATAGCTATGCTACCCTTGAGTCCCAAATCATAAGCTGATAAAACTTCAAATGGCCCTAACTTCTGTACGGAGTGTCCTATACCTATCATAGTTTGCAACATTCAAATGCTTGTAACTTTTTACTCGAGCGTCATAAAACCTGGAAATTTTCTGACAATAAAGTAATCGTGCCTCTTATCAATTTAAGCTATCGCTCATAGCTATGTAACCCTTGAGTCCAAAAATAAAAACTGATAAAACTTCAAATGGCCCTAACTTCTGTACGGTGCGTCCTATACCTATCAAAGTTTGCAACAATCAAATGCTTGTAACTTTTTACTGGGGCTTCATAAAACTTAGAAAGTTTGTGACAATAAAATACCCGGGCCTGTTATCAATTTAAGCTATTGTTCATAGCTCTGATAGCCTTGAGTCCCAAAATAAAACACTGATAAAATTGCAAATGACCCTAACTTCTGTACGGTGCGACCTACACCTATCAATGTTTGCAACAATCAAATGCTTGCAATTTTTTACTGGAGCGTCATAAAACCTTGAAAATTTGTGACAATAAAGTACTCGAGCCACTTATCAATTTAAGCTATCGCTCACAGCTAAGCTACTCTTGAGTCCCAAATCAAACACTGATAAAACTTAATATGGCCATAACTTCTGTACGGAGTGTCCTATACCTATCAAAGTTTGCAACATTCAAATGCTTGTAACTTTTTACTCGAGCGTCATAAAACCTTGAAAATTTGTGACAATAAAGTACTCGAACCACTTATCAATTTAAGCTATCGCTCATAGCTAAGCTACTCTTGAGTCCCAAATCAAACACTGATAAAACTTAATATTTCCATAACTTCTGTACGGAGTGTCCTATACCTATCAAAGTTTGCAACATTCAAATCCTTGTAACTTTTTACTCGAGCGTCATAAGACCTTCAAATTTTGTGACAATAAAGTTCTCGAGCCTCTTATCAATTTAAGATATCGCGCATAGCTATGCTACCCTTGAGTCCCAAAATAAAACACTGATAAAACTTTAAATGGCCCTAACTTCTGTATGGTGCGTCCTATAGCTATCAAAGTTTGCAACATTCAAATGCTTGTAACTTTTTACTGGAGTTTCATAAAATCTTGAAGTTTTGTGACAATAAAGTACTCGAGCCTCTTATCAATTTAAGCTATCGCTCATAGCTATGCTACCCTTTAGTTACAAATCAAACACTGATAAAACTTAATGTGGCCATAACTTCTGTATGGAGTGTCCTATTTCTATCAAAGTTTGCAACATTCAAATGCTTGTAACTTTTTACTCGAGCGTCATATAACCTTGAAATTTTGTGACAATAAAGTAATCGAGCCTCTTATCAATTTAAGCTATCGCTCATAGCTATGCAACCCTTGAGTCCCAAATCAAATACTGATAAAATTTTAAATGGCCCTAACTTCTGTACGGTGCGTCCTATACCTATCAAAGTTTACAACAATCAAATGCTTGTAACTTTTTACTCGAGCGTCATAAAACCTTGAAATTTTGTGACAATAAAATACTTGAGCCTCTTATCAATTTAAGCTATCGCGCATAGCTATGCTACCCTTGAGTCCCAAAATAAAACACTGATAAAACTTTAAATGGCCCTAACTCCTGTACGGAGTGTCCTATACCTATCAAAGTTTGCAACATTCAAATCCTTGTAACTTTTTACTCGAGCGTCATAAGACCTTGAAATTTTGTGACAATAAAGTACTCGAGCCTCTTATCAATTTAAGCTATCGCTCATAGCTATGCGACCCTTGAGTCCCAAATCAAATACTGATAAAACTTCAAATGGCCCTAACTTCTGTACTGTGCGTCCTATACCTATCAAAGTTTGCAACATTCAAATTATTGTAACTTTTTACTCGAGCGTCATAAAACCTTGAAATTTTCTGACAATAAAGTACTCGTGCCTCTTATCAATTTAAGCTATCGCTCATAGCTATGCAACCCTTGAGTCCCAAAATAAAAACGGATAAAACTTCAAATGGTCCTAACTTCTGTACGGAGTGTCCTATACCTATCAAAGTTTGCAACATTCAAATCCTTGCAACTTTTTACTCGAGCGTCGTAAGACCTTGAAATTTTGTGACAATAAAGTACTCGAGCCTCTTATCAATTCAAGCTATCGCTCATAGCTATGCTACCCTTGAGTCCCAAAAATAAAAACTGATCAAACTTCAAATGGCCCTAACTTCTGTTCGGAGTGTCCTATACCTATCAAAGTTTGTAACATTCAAATGCTTGCAACTTTTTACTCGAGCGTCATAAAACCTTGAAAATTTGTGACAATAAAGTACTCGAACCACTTATCAATTTAAGCTATCGCTCATAGCTAAGTTACTCTTGAGTCCCATATCAAACACTGATAAAACTTAATATTTCCATAACTTCTGTACGGAGTGTCCTATACCTATCAAAGTTTGCAACATTCAAATCCTTGTAACTTTTTACTCGAGCGTCATAAGACCTTCAAATTTTGTGACAATAAAGTACTCGAGCCTCTTATCAATTTAAGATATCGCGCATAGCTATGCTACCCTTGAGTCCCAAAATAAAACACTGATAAAACTTTAAATGGCCCTAACTTCTGGTGCGTCCTATAGCTATCAAAGTTTGCAACATTCAAATGCTTGTAACTTTTTACTGGAGTTTCATAAAATCTTGAAGTTTTGTGACAATAAAGTACTCGAGCCTCTTATCAATTTAAGCTATCGCTCATAGCTATGCTACCCTTTAGTTACAAATCAAACACTGATAAAACTTAATGTGGCCATAACTTCTGTATGGAGTGTCCTATTTCTATCAAAGTTGGCAACATTCAAATGCTTGTAACTTTTTACTCGAGCGTCATATAACCTTGAAATTTTGTGACAATAAAGTAATCGAGCCTCTTATCAATTTAAGCTATCGCTCATAGCTATGCAACCCTTGAGTCCCAAATCAAATACTGATAAAAGTTTAAATGGCCCTAACTTCTGTACGGTGCGTCCTATACCTATCAAAGTTTACAACAATCAAATGCTTGTAACTTTTTACTCGAGCGTCATAAAACCTTGAAATTTTGTGACAATAAAGTACTTGAGCCTCTTATCAATTTAAGCTATCGCGCATAGCTATGCTACCCTTGAGTCCCAAAATAAAACACTGATAAAACTTTAAATGGCCCTAACTTCTGTACGGAGTGTCCTATACCTATCAAAGTTTGCAACATTCAAATCCTTGTAACTTTTTACTCGACCGTCATAAGACCTTGAAATTTTGTGACAATAAAGTACTCGAGCCTCTTGTCAATTTAAGCTATCGCTCATAGCTATGCGACCCTTGAGTCCCAAATCAAATACTGATAAAACTTCAAATGGCCCTAACTTCTGTACGGAGTGTCCTATACCTATCAAAGTTTGCAACATTCAAATGCTTGTAACTTTTTACTCGAGCGTCATAAAACCTTGAAATTTTCTGACAATAAAGTACTCGTGCCTCTTATCAATTTATGCTATCGCTCATAGCTATGCAACCCTTGAGTCCCAAAATAAAAACTGATCAAACTTCAAATGGCCCTAACTTCTGTACGGTGCGTCCTATACCTATCAAAGTTTGCAACATTCAAATCCTTGTAACTTTTTACTCGAGCGTCATAAGACCTTGAAATTTTGTGACAATAACGTACTCGTGCCTCTTATCAATTTAAGCTATCGCTCATAGCTATGCAACCCTCGAGTCCCAAAATAAAACAATGATAAAACTTGAAATGGTCCTGACTTCTGTACGGTGCGTCCTATAACTATCAAAGTTTGCAACAATCAAATGCTTGTAACTTTTTACTGGGGCGTCATAAAACTTAGAAAGTTTGTGACAATAAAGTACCCGGGCCTGTTATCAATTTAAGCTATTGTTCATAGCTCTGCTAGCCTTGAGTCCCAAAATAAAACACTGATAAAACTGCAAATGACCCTAACTTCTGGTGCGTCCTATAGCTATCAAAGTTTGCAACATTCAAATGCTTGTAACTTTTTACTGGAGTTTCATAAAATCTTGAAGTTTTGTGACAATAAAGTACTCGAGCCTCTTATCAATTTAAGCTATCGCTCATAGCTATGCTACCCTTTAGTTACAAATCAAACACTGATAAAACTTAATGTGGCCATAACTTCTGTATGGAGTGTCCTATTTCTATCAAAGTTTGCAACATTCAAATGCTTGTAACTTTTTACTCGAGCGTCATATAACCTTGAAATTTTGTGACAATAAAGTAATCGAGCCTCTTATCAATTTAAGCTATCGCTCATAGCTATGCAACCCTTGAGTCCCAAATCAAATACTGATAAAAGTTTAAATGGCCCTAACTTCTGTACGGTGCGTCCTATACCTATCAAAGTTTACAACAATCAAATGCTTGTAACTTTTTACTCGAGCGTCATAAAACCTTGAAATTTTGTGACAATAAAGTACTTGAGCCTCTTATCAATTTAAGCTATCGCGCATAGCTATGCTACCCTTGAGTCCCAAAATAAAACACTGATAAAACTTTAAATGGCCCTAACTTCTGTACGGAGTGTCCTATACCTATCAAAGTTTGCAACATTCAAATCCTTGTAACTTTTTACTCGACCGTCATAAGACCTTGAAATTTTGTGACAATAAAGTACTCGTGCCTCTTATCAATTTATGCTATCGCTCATAGCTATGCAACCCTTGAGTCCCAAAATAAAAACTGATCAAACTTCAAATGGCCCTAACTTCTGTACGGTGCGTCCTATACCTATCAAAGTTTGCAACATTCAAATCCTTGTAACTTTTTACTCGAGCGTCATAAGACCTTGAAATTTTGTGACAATAACGTACTCGTGCCTCTTATCAATTTAAGCTATCGCTCATAGCTATGCAACCCTCGAGTCCCAAAATAAAACAATGATAAAACTTGAAATGGTCCTGACTTCTGTACGGTGCGTCCTATAACTATCAAAGTTTGCAACAATCAAATGCTTGTAACTTTTTACTGGGGCGTCATAAAACTTAGAAAGTTTGTGACAATAAAGTACCCGGGCCTGTTATCAATTTAAGCTATTGTTCATAGCTCTGCTAGCCTTGAGTCCCAAAATAAAACACAGATAAAACTGCAAATGATCCTAACTTCTGTACGGTGCGACCTATACATATCAATGTTTGCAACAATCAAATGCTTGTAATTTTTTACTGGAGCGTCATAAAACCTTGAAAATTTGTGACAAAAAGTACTCGAGCCACTTATCAATTTAAGCTATCGCTCACAGCTAAGCTACTCTTGAGTCCCAAATCAAACACTGATAAAACTTAATATGGCCATAACTTCTGTACGGAGTGTCCTATACCTATCAAAGTTTGCAACATTCAAATGCTTGAAACTTTTTACTCGAGCGTCATAAAACCTTGAAAATTTGTGACAATAAAGTACTCCAACCACTTATCAATTTAAGCTATCGCTCATAGCTAAGCTACTCTTGAGTCCCAAATTAAACACTGATAAAACTTAATATTTCCATAACTTCTGTACGGAGTGTCCTATACCTATCAAAGTTTGCAACATTCAAATCATTGTAACTTTTTACTCGAGCGTCATAAGACCTTCAAATTTTGTGACAATAAAGTACTCGAGCCTCTTATCAATTTAAGATATCGCGCATAGCTATGCTACCCTTGAGTCCCAAAATAAAACACTGATAAAACTTTAAATGGCCCTAACTTCTGTATGGTGCGTCCTATAGCTATCAAAGTTTGCAACATTCAAATGCTTGTAACTTTTTACTGGAGTTTCATAAAATCTTGAAGTTTTGTGACAATAAAGTACTCGAGCCTCTTATCAATTTAAGCTATCGCTCATAGCTATGCTACCCTTTAGTTACAAATCAAACACTGATAAAACTTAATGTGGCCATAACTTCTGTATGGAGTGTCCTATTTCTATCAAAGTTTGCAACATTCAAATGCTTGTAACTTTTTACTCGAGCGTCATATAACCTTGAAATTTTGTGACAATAAAATAATCGAGCCTCTTATCAATTTAAGCTATCGCTCATAGCTATGCAACCCTTGAGTCCCAAATCAAATACTGATAAAATTTTAAATGGCCCTAACTTCTGTACGGTGCGTCCTATACCTATCAAAGTTCACAACAATCAAATGCTTGTAACTTTTTACTCGAGCGTCATAAAACCTTGAAATTTTGTGACAATAAAGTACTCGAGCCTCTTATCAATTTAAGCTATCGCGCATAGCTATGCTACCCTTGAGTCCCAAAATAAAACACTGATAAAACTTTAAATGGCCCTAACTTCTGTACGGAGTGTCCTATACCTATCAAAGTTTGCAACATTCAAATCCTTGTAACTTTTTACTCGAGCGTCATAAGACCTTGAAATTTTGTGACAATAAAGTACTCGAGCCTCTTATCAATTTAAGCTATCGCTCATAGCTATGCAACCCTTGAGTCCCAAATCAAATACTGATAAAACTTCAAATGGCCCTAACTTCTGTACTGTGCGTCCTATACCTATCAAAGTTTGCAACATTCAAATGCTTGTAACTTTTTACTCGAGCGTCATAAAACCTTGAAATTTTCTGACAATAAAGTACTCGTGCCTCTTATCAATTTAAGCTATCGCTCATAGCTATGCAACCCTTGAGTCCCAAAATAAAAACTGATAAAACTTCAAATGGTCCTAACTTCTGTACGGAGTGTCCTATACCTATCAAAGTTTGCAACATTCAAATCCTTGCAACTTTTTACTCGAGCGTCGTAAGACCTTGAAATTTTGTGACAATAAAGTACTCGAGCCTCTTATCAATTCAAGCTATCGCTCATAGCTATGCTACCCTTGAGTCTCAAATCAAATACTGATAAAACTTCAAATGGCCTTAACTTCTGTACGGTGCGTCCTATACCTATCAAAGTTTGCAACAATCAAATGCTTGTAACTTTTTACTCGAGGGTCATAAAAGCTTGAAAATTTGTGACAATAAAGAACTCGAGCCACTTATCAATCTAAGCTATCGCTCATAGCTATGCAACCCTTGAGTCCCAAATCAAATACTGATAAATCTTCAAATGGCCCTAACTTCTGTGCGGTGCATCCTATACCTATCAAAGTTTGCAACATTCAAATGCTTGTAACTTTTTACTGGAGCGTCATAAAACCTGGAAATTTTGTGACAATAAAGTACTCGAGCCTCTTATCAATTTAAGATATCGCGCATAGCTATGCTGCCCTTGAGTCCCAAAATAAAACACTGATAAAACTTTAAATGGCCCTAACTTCTGTATGGTGCGTCCTATAGCTATCAAAGTTTGCAACAATCAAATGCTTGAAATTTTTTACTAGAGCGTCATAAAAGCTTGAAATTTTTGATAATAAAGTACTCCAGCCTCTTATCAATCTAAGCTATCGCTCATAGCTATGCTACGCTTGAGTCCCAAATCAAAAACTGATAACACTTCAAATGGCCCTAACTTCTGTACGGAGTGTCCTATACCTATCAAAGTTTGCAACATTCAAATGCTTGTAACTTTTTACTCGAGCGTCATAAAACCTTGAAATTTTCTGACAATAAAGTACTCGTGCCTCTTATCAATTTAAGCTATCGCTCATAGCTATGCAACCCTTGAGTCCCAAAATAAAAACTGATAAAACTTCAAATGGCCCTAACTTCTGTACGGTGCGTCCTATACCTATCAAAGTTTGCAACAATCAAATGCTTGTAACTTTTTACTGGGGCGTCATAAAACCTAGAAAGTTTGTGACAATAAAGTACCCGGGCCTGTTATCAATTTAAGCTATTGTTCATAGCTCTGCTAGCATTGAGTCCCAAAATAAAACACTGATAAAACTGCAAATGACCCTAACTTCTGTACGGTGCGACCTATACCTATCAATGTTGGCAACAATCAAATGCTTGTAATTTTTTACTGGAGCGTCATAAAACCTTGAAAATTTGTGACAATAAAGTACTCGAGCCACTTATCAATTTAAGCTATCGCTCATAGCTAAGCTACTCTTGAGTCCCAAATCAAACACTGCTAAACTTAATATGGCCATAACTTCTGTACGGAGTGTCCTATACCTATCAAAGTTTGCAACATTCAAATGCTTGTAACTTTTACTCGAGCGTCATAAAACCTTGAAAATTTGTGACAATAAAGTACTCGAACCACTTATCAATTTAAGCTATCGCTCATAGCTAAGCTACTCTTGAGTCCCAAATCAAACACTGATAAAACTTAATATTTCCATAACTTCTGTACGGATTGTCCTATACCTATCAAAGTTTGCAACATTCAAATGCTTGCAACTTTTTACTCGAGCGTCATAAAACCTTGAAATTTTGTGACAATAAAGTACTCGTGCCTCTTATCAATTTAAGCAATCGCTCATAGCTATGCAACCCTTGTGTCCCAAATTAAAAACTGATAAAACTTCAAATGGCCCAAACTTGTGTACGGAGTGTCCTATACCTATCAAAGTTCGCAACATTCAAATGCTGGTAACTTTTTACTGGAGCCTCATAAAATCTTGAAGTTCTGTGACAATAAAGTACTCGAGCATCTGATCAATTTAAGCTATCGCTCATAGCTATGCTACCCTTTAGTTACAAATCAAACACTGATAAAACTTAATATGGCCATAACTTCTGTATGGAGTGTCCTATTTCTATCAAAGTTTGCAACATTCAAATGCTTGTAACTTTTTACTCGATCGTCATATAACCTTCAAATTTTGTGACAATAAAGTACTCGTGCCTCTTATCAATTTAAGCTATAGCTGATAGCTATGCAACCCTTGAGTCCCAAAATAAAACAATGATACAACTTGAAATGGCCCTAACCTCTGTACGGTGCGTCCTATACCTATAAAAGTTTGCAACAATCAAATGCTTCTAACTTTTTGCTGGAGCGTCATAAAATCTTGAAATTTTGTGACAATAAAGTACCCGAGCCTCTTATCAATTTAAGCTACCGCTCATAGCTATGCAACCCTTGAGGCCCAAATCAAATACTGATAAAACTTCAAATGGCCCTAAATCTGTACGGTGCATCCTATACCTATCAAAGTTTGAAACAATCAAATGCTTGTAACTTTTTACTGGAGCGTCATAAAACCCTGAAATTTTGTGATAATAAAGTACTCGAGCCTCTTATCAATTTAAGCTATCGCGCATAGCTATGCTACCCTTGAGTCCCAAAATAAAACACTGATAAAACTTTAACTGGCCCTAACTTCTATACGGTGCGTCCTATACCTATCAAAGTTTGCAACATTTAAATACTTGTAACTTTTTATTGGAGCATCATAAAACCTTGAAATTTTCTGACAATAAAGTACTCGTGCCTCTTATCAATTTAAGCTATCGCTCATAGCTATGCAACCCTTGAGTCCCAAAATAAAAACTGATAAAACTTCAAATGGTCCTAACTTCTGTACGGAGTGTCCTATACCTATCAAAGTTTGCAACATTCAAATCCTTGCAACTTTTTACTCGAGCGTCGTAAGACCTTGAAATTTTGTGACAATAACGTACTCGTGCCTCTTATCAATTTAAGCTATCGCTCATAGCTATGCAACCCTCGAGTCCCAAAATAAAACAATGATAAAACTTGAAATGGTCCTAACTTCTGTACGGTGCGTCCTATAACTATCAAAGTTTGCAACTATCAAATGCTTGTAACTTTTTTCTGGAGCGTCATAAAATGTTGAAATATTGTGACAATAAAGTACTCGAGCCTCTTGTCAATTTAAGCTATCGCTCATAGCTATGCTACCCTTGAGTCACAAATCAAACACTAATAGAACTTAAAATGGCCCTAACTTCTGTACGGTGCGTCCTATACCTATCAAAGTTTGCAACAATCAAATGCTTGTAACTTTTTACTCGAGCGTCATAAAACCTTGAAATTTTGTGACAATAAAGTACTCGAGCCTCTTATCAATTTAAGATATCGCGCATAGCTATGCTGCCCTTGAGTCCCAAAATAAAACACTGATAAAACTTTAAATGGCCCTAACTTCTGTATGGTGCGTCCTATAGCTATCAAAGTTTGCAACAATCAAATGCTTGAAATTTTTTACTAGAGCGTCATAAAAGCTTGAAATTTTTGATAATAAAGTACTCCAGCCTCTTATCAATCTAAGCTATCGCTCATAGCTATGCTACGCTTGAGTCCCAAATCAAAAACTGATAAAACTTCAAATGGCCCTAACTTCTGTACGGAGTGTCCTATACCTATCAAAGTTTGCAACATTCAAATGCTTGTAACTTTTTACTGGAGCGTCATAAAACCTTGAAATTTTCTGACAATAAAGTACTCGTGCCTCTTATCAATTTAAGCTATCACTCATAGCTATGCAACCCTTGAGTCCCAAAATAAAAACTGATAAAACTTCAAATGGCCCTAACTTCTGTACGGTGCGTCCTATACCTATCAAAGTTTGAAACAATCAAATGCTTGTAACTTTTTACTGGAGCGTCATAAAACCCTGAAATTTTGTGATAATAAAGTACTCGAGCCTCTTATCAATTTAAGCTATCGCGCATAGCTATGCTACCCTTGAGTCCCAAAATAAAACACTGATAAAACTTTAACTGGCCCTAACTTCTATACGGTGCGTCCTATACCTATCAAAGTTTGCAACATTTAAATACTTGTAACTTTTTATTGGAGCATCATAAAACCTTGAAATTTTCTGACAATAAAGTACTCGTGCCTCTTATCAATTTAAGCTATCGCTCATAGCTATGCAACCCTTGAGACCCAAAATAAAAACTGATAAAACTTCAAATGGTCCTAACTTCTGTACGGAGTGTCCTATACCTATCAAAGTTTGCAACATTCAAATCCTTGCAACTTTTTACTCGAGCGTCGTAAGACCTTGAAATTTTGTGACAATAAAGTACTCGAGCCTCTTATCAATTCAAGCTATCGCTCATAGCTATGCTACCCTTGAGTCTCAAATCAAATACTGATAAAACTTCAAATGGCCTTAACTTCTGTACGGTGCGTCCTATACCTATCAAAGTTTGCAACAATCAAATGCTTGTAACTTTTTACTAGAGGGTCATAAAAGCTTGAAAATTTGTGACAATAAAGAACTCGAGCCACTTATCAATCTAAGCTATCGCTCATAGCTATGCAACCCTTGAGTCCCAAATCAAATACTGATAAATCTTCAAATGGCCCTAACTTCTGTGCGGTGCATCCTATACCTATCAAAGTTTGCAACATTCAAATGCTTGTAACTTTTTACTCGAGCGTCATAAAACCTGGAAATTTTGTGACAATAAAGTACTCGAGCCTCTTATCAATTTAAGATATCGCACATAGCTATGCAACCCTTGAGTCCCAAAATAAAAACTGATCAAACTTCAAATGGCCCTAACTTCTGTACGGAGTGTCCTATACCTATCAAAGTTTGCAACATTCAAATGCTTGCAACTTTTTACTCGAGCGTCATCAAACCTTGAAATTTTGAGACAATAACGTACTCGTGCCTCTTATCAATTTAAGCTATCGCTCATAGCTATGCAACCCTCGAGTCCCAAAATAAAACAATGATAAAACTTGAAATGGTCCTAACTTCTGTACGGTGCGTCCTATAACTATCAAAGTTTGCAACAATCAAATGCTTGTAACTTTTTTCTGGAGCGTCATAAAATGTTGAAATATTGTGACAATAAAGTACTCGAGCCTCTTGTCAATTTAAGCTATCGCTCATAGCTATGCTACCCTTGAGTCACAAATCAAACACTAATAGAACTTAAAATGGCCCTAACTTCTGTACGGTGCGTCCTATACCTATCAAAGTTTGCAACAATCAAATGCTTGTAACTTTTTACTCGAGCGTCATAAAACCTTGAAATTTTGTGACAATAAAGTACTCGAGCCTCTTATCAATTTAAGATATCGCGCATAGCTATGCTGCCCTTGAGTCCCAAAATAAAACACTGATAAAACTTTAAATGGCCCTAACTTCTGTATGGTGCGTCCTATAGCTATCAAAGTTTGCAACAATCAAATGCTTGAAATTTTTTACTAGAGCGTCATAAAAGCTTGAAATTTTTGATAATAAAGTACTCCAGCCTCTTATCAATCTAAGCTATCGCTCATAGCTATGCTACGCTTGAGTCCCAAATCAAAAACTGATAAAACTTCAAATGGCCCTAACTTCTGTACGGATTGTCCTATACCTATCAAAGTTTGCAACATTCAAATGCTTGTAACTTTTTACTCGAGCGTCATAAAACCTTGAAATTTTGTGACAATAAAGTACTCGTGCCTCTTATCAATTTAAGCAATCGCTCATAGCTATGCAACCCTTGTGTCCCAAATTAAAAACTGATAAAACTTCAAATGGCCCAAACTTGTGTACGGAGTGTCCTATACCTATCAAAGTTCGCAACATTCAAATGCTGGTAACTTTTTACTGGAGCCTCATAAAATCTTGAAGTTCTGTGACAATAAAGTACTGGAGCATCTGATCAATGTAAGCTATCGCTCATAGCTATGCTACCCTTTAGTTACAAATCAAACACTGATAAAACTTAATATGGCCATAACTTCTGTATGGAGTGTCCTATTTCTATCAAAGTTTGCAACATTCAAATGCTTGTAACTTTTTACTCGATCGTCATATAACCTTCAAATTTTGTGACAATAAAGTACTCGTGCCTCTTATCAATTTAAGCTATAGCTGATAGCTATGCAACCCTTGAGTCCCAAAATAAAACAATGATACAACTTGAAATGGCCCTAACCTCTGTACGGTGCGTCCTATACCTATCAAAGTTTGCAACAATCAAATGCTTGTAACTTTTTACTCGAGCGTCATAAAACCTTGAAATTTTGTGACAATAAAGTACTCGAGCCTCTTATCAATTTAAGCTACCGCTCATAGCTATGCAACCCTTGAGGCCCAAATCAAATACTGATAAAACTTCAAATGGCCCTAAATCTGTACGGTGCATCCTATACCTATCAAAGTTTGAAACAATCAAATGCTTGTAACTTTTTACTGGAGCGTCATAAAACCCTGAAATTTTGTGATAATAAAGTACTCGAGCCTCTTATCAATTTAAGCTATCGCGCATAGCTATGCTACCCTTGAGTCCCAAAATAAAACACTGATAAAACTTTAACTGGCCCTAACTTCTATACGGTGCGTCCTATACCTATCAAAGTTTGCAACATTTAAATACTTGTAACTTTTTATTGGAGCATCATAAAATCTGGAAATGTTCTGAAAATAAAGTACTCGAGCCTCTTGTCAATTTAAGCTATCGGTCATAGCTATGCTACCTTTGAGTCCCGAATCAAAAACTGATAAAATTTCAAATGGTCCTAACTTCTATAAGGTACGTCCTATACCTATCAAAGTTTGCAACAATCAAATGCCTGTAACTTTTTACTGGGGCGTCATAAAACCTTGAAATTTTGTGACAATAAAGTACCCGAGCCTCTTATCAATTTAAGCTATCGTTCATAGCTCTGCTAGCCTTGAGTCCCAAAATAAAACACTGATAAAACTGCAAATGACACTAACTTCTGTACGGTGCAACCTATACCTACCAATGTTTGCAACAAACAAATGCTTGTAACTTTTTACTAGAGCGTCATAAAATCTTGAAAATTTGTGACAATAAAGTACACGAGCCTCTTATTAATTTAAGCTATCGCTCATAGCTATGCTACCCTTGAGTCCCAAATTAAAAATTGACAAAACTTCAAATGGCCCTAACTTCTGTACGGTGCGTCCTACACCTATCAAACTTTGAAACAATCAAATGCTTGTAAATTTTTACTGGAGCGTCATAAAACCTTGAAAATTTGTGACAATAAAGTAAGGAGCCACTTATCAATTTAAGCTATCGCTCATAGCTAAGCTACTCTTGAGTCCCAAATCAAACACTGATAAAACTTAATAAGGCCATAACTTCTGTACGGAGTGTCCTATACCTATCAAAGTTTGCAATATTCAAATGCTTGTAACTTTTTACTCGAGCGTCATAAAACCTTGAAATTTTGTGACAATAAAGTACTCGAGCCTCTTATCAATTTAAGCTATCGCGCATGGCTATGGTACCCTTGAGTCCCAAAATAAAACACTGATAAAACTTTAAATGGCCCAAACTTCGGAGTGTCCTATAGCTATCAAAGTTTGCAACATTCGAATGCTGGTAACTTTTTACTGGAGCTTCATAAAATCTTGAAGTTTTGTGACAAAAAAGTACTCGAGCCTCTTATCAATTTAATCTATCGCTCATAGCTATGCTACCCTTTAGTTACAAATCTATCACTGATAAAACTTAATTTGGCCATAACTTCTGTACGGAGTGTCCTATACCTGTCACAGTTTGCAACATTCAAATGCTTGTAACTTTTTACTAGAGCGTCATAAAATCTTGAAAATTTGTGACAATAAAGTACTCGAGCCTCTTATCAATTTAAGCTATTGCTCATAGCTACGCAACCCTTGAGTCCCAAAATAAAAACTGATAAAACTTCAATTGGCCATAAACTTCTGTACGGAGTGTCCTATACCTATCACAGTTTACAACATTCAAATGCTTGTAACTTTTTACTGGAGCTTCATAAAATCTTGAAGTTTTGTGACAATAAAGTACTCGACCCTCTTATCAATTTAATCTATCGCTCATAGCTATGCTACCCTTTAGTTACAAATCTATCACTGATAAAACTTAATTTGGCCATAACTTCTGTACGGAGTGTCCTATACCTATCACAGTTTGCAACATTCAAATGCTTGTAACTTTTTACTAGAGCGTCATAAAATCTTGAAAATTTGTGACAATAAAGTACTCGAGCCTCTTATCAATTTAAGCTATTGCTCATAGCTATGCTACCCTTGAGTCCCAAATCAAAAACTTTTAAAACTTCAAATGGCCCTAACTTCTGTACGGTGCGTCCTACACCTATCAAAGTTTCCAACAATCAAATGCTTGTAAATTTTTACTGGAGCGTCATAAAATCTTGAAAATTTGTGACAGTAAAGTACTCGAGCCACTTATCAATTTAAGCTATCGCTCATAGCTAAGCTACTCTTGTGTCCCAAATCAAACACTGATAAAGCTTTATATGGCCATAACTTCTGTACGGAGACTCCTATACCTATCAAAATTTGCAACATTCAAATACTTGTAACTTTTTACTCGAGCGTAATAAAACCTTGAAATTTTGTGACAATAACGTACTCGTGTCTCTTATCAATTTAAGCTATAGCTCACAGCTATGCAACCCTTGAGTCCCAAATCCAATACTGATAAAACTTCAAATGGCCCTAACTTCTATAAGGCCATAAAGTATTCGTGCCTCTTATCAATTTAAGCTATCGCTCATAGCTATGCAACCCTTGAGTCCCAAAATAACACAATGATAAAACTTGAAAAGGCCCTAACTTCAGTACGGTGCGTTCTATACCTATAAAAGTTTGCAACAATCAAATGCTTCTAACTTTTTACTGGAGCGTCATAAAATCTTGAAATTTGGTGACAATAAAGTACTCGAGCCTCTCATCAATTTAAGCTACCGCTTATAGCTATGCAACCCTTGAGTCCCAAATCAAACAATGATAAAACTTCAAATGGCCGTAACTTCCGAACGGTGCGTCCTATACCTATCAAAGTTTGAAACAATCAAATGCTTGTAACTTTTTACTGGAGCTTCATAAAACCTTGAAATTTTGTGACAATAAAGTACTCGAGCCTCTTATCAATTTAAGCTATCGCGCATAGCTATGCTACCCTTGAGTCCCAAAATAAAACACTGAAAAAACTTTAAATGGCCCTAACTTCTATACCGTGCGTCCGATACCTATCAAAGCTTGCAACATTCAAATACTTGTAACTTTTTATTGGATCATCATAACATCTGGAAATTTTCTGACAATAAAGTACTCGAGCCTCTTGTCAATTTAAGCTATCGCTCATAGCTATGCTACCCTTGAGTCACACATCAAACACTAATAAAACTTAAAATAGCCCTAACTTCTGTACGGTGCGTCCTATACCTATCAAAGTTTGCAACAATCAAATGCTTGTAACTTTTTACTGGGGCGTCATAAAACCTAGAAAGTTTGTGACAATAAAGTACCCGGGCCTGTTATCAATTTAAGCTATTGTTCATAGCTATGCTAGCCTTGAGTCCCAAAATAAAACACTGATAAAACTGCAAATGACCCTAACTTCTGTACGGTGCGACCTATACCTTTCAATGTTGGCAACAATCAAATGCTTGTAATTTTTTACTGGAGCGTCATAAAACCTTGAAAATTTGTGACAATAAAGTACTCGAGCCACTTATCAATTTAAGCTATCGCTCATAGCTAAGCTACTCTTGAGTCCCAAATCAAACACTGCTAAACTTAATATGGCCATAACTTCTGTACGGAGTGTCCTATACCTATCAAAGTTTGCAACATTCAAATGCTTGTAACTTTTACTCGAGCGTCATAAAACCTTGAAAATTTGTGACAATAAAGTACTCGAACCACTTATCAATTTAAGCTATCGCTCATAGCTAAGCTACTCTTGAGTCCCAAATCAAACACTGATAAAACTTAATATTTCCATAACTTCTGTACGGATTGTCCTATACCTATCAAAGTTTGCAACATTCAAATGCTTGTAACTTTTTACTCGAGCGTCATAAAACCTTGAAATTTCGTGACAATAAAGTACTCGAGCCTCTTATCAATTTAAGCTATCGGGCATAGCTATGCTACCCTTGAGTCCCAAAATAAAACACTGATATAACTTTAAACGGCTATTAACTTCTGTACGGTGCTTCCTATAGTTATCAAAGTTTGCAACCTTAAAATGCTTGTAACTTTTTACTGGAGCTTCATAAAATCTTGAAGTTTTGAGAGTACTCGAGCATCTTATCAATTTAAGCTATCGCTCATAGCTATGCTACCCTTTAGTTACAAATCAATCACTGATAAAACTTAATTTGGCCATAACTTCTGTACGGAGTGTCCTATACCTATCACAGTTTGCAACATTCAAATGCTTGTAACTTTTTACTAGAGCGTCATAAAATCTTGAAAATTTGTGACAATAAAGTACTCGAGCCTCTTATCAATTTAAGCTATTGCTCATAGCTATGCTACCCTTGAGTCCCAAATCAAAAACTATTAAAACTTCAAATGGCCCTAACTTCTGTACGGTGCGTCCTACATCTATCAAAGTTTGCAACAATCAAATGCTTGTAAATTTTTACTGGAGCGTCATAAAATCTTGAAAATTTGTGACAGTAAAGTACTCGAGCCACTTATCAATTTAAGCTATCGCTCATAGCTAAGCTACTCTTGAGTCCCAAATCAAACACTGATAAAGCTTAATATGGCCATAACTTCTGTACGGAGACTCCTATACCTATCAAAATTTGCAACATTCAAATACTTGTAACTTTTTACTCGAGCGTAATAAAACCTTGAAATTTTGTGACAATAACGTACTCGTGTCTCTTATCAACTTAAGCTATCGCTCACAGCTATGCAACCCTTGACTCCCAAATCCAATACTGATAAAACTTCAAATGGCCCTAACTTCTATAAGGCCATAAAGTATTCGTGCCTTTTATCAATTTAAGCTATCGCTCATAACTATGCAACCCTTGAGTCCCAAAATAAAACACTGAGAAAACTTGAAATGGCCCTAACTTCTGTACGGTGCGTCCTATACCTATACAAGTTTGCAACAATCAAATGCTTCTCACTTTTTACTGGAGCGTCATAAAATCTTGAAATTTTGTGACAATAAAGTACTCGAGCCTCTTATCAATTTAAGCTATCGCTCATAGCTATGCTTCTCTTTAGTCCCAGATCAAACACTGATAAAACTTAATATGGCCATAACTTCTGTACGGAGTGTCCTATACCTATCAAAGTTTGCAACATTCAAATGCTTGTAACTTTTTACTCGAGCGTCATAAAACCTTGAAATTTGAGACAATAAAGTACTCGAGCCTCTTATCAATTTAAGCTATCGCTCATAGCTATGCTACAATTGAGTCACAAATCAAAAACTGATAAAACTTCAAATGGCCCTAGCTTCTGTACGGAGCGTCCTATACCTATCCAAGTTTGCAACATTCAAATGCTTGTAACTTTTTACTTGAGCGTCATAAAAGCTTGAAATTTTGTGACAATAAAGTACTCGTGCCTCTTGTCAATTTAAGCTATCGCTCATAGCTATGCAACCCTTGAGTCCCAAATTAAAAACTGATAAAACTTCAAATGGCCCTAACTTCTGTACGGAGTGTCCTATACCTATCAAAGTTTGCAACATTCAAATGCTTGTAATATTTTACTGGAGCTTCATAAAATCTTGAAGTTTTGTGACAATAAAGTTCTCGAGCCTCTTATCAACTTAAGCTATCGCTCATAGCTATGCTACCCTTTAGTTCCAAATCAAACACTGATAAAACTTAATATGGCCATAGTTTCTGTACGGAGTGTTCTATACCTATCAAAGTTTACAATATTCAAATGCTTGTAATTTTTTACTCGAGCGTCATAAAACTTTGAAATTTTGTGACAATAACGTACTCGTGCCGCTTATCAATTTAAGCTATCGCTCATACCTATGCTACCCTTGAGTCCCAAAATAAAACACTGATAAAACTTGCAATGGCCCTAACTTCTGTACGGTGCGTCCTATACCTATAAAAGTTTGCAACAATCAAATGCTTCTAACTTTTTACTCGAGCCTCTTATCAATTTAAGCTATTGCTCATAGCTATGCTACCCTTGAGTCCCAAATCAAAAACTGATAAAACTTCAAATGGCCACAACTTCTGTATGGAGTGTCCCATACCTATCAAAGTTTGCAACATTCAAATGCTTCTAACTTTTTACTGGAGCGTCATAAAATCATGAAATTTTGTGACAATGAAGTACTCGAGCCGCTTATCAATTTAAGCTATCGCTCATAGCTCAGCAACCCTTGAGTCCCAAAATAAAACACTGATCAAATTGCAAATGACCCTAACTTCTGTACGGTGCGTCCTATACCTATCAATATTTGCAAAAATTAAATGCTTGTAACTTTTTACTAGAGCGTCATAAAATCTTGAAAATTTGTGACAATAAAGTACTCGAGCCTCTTATCAATTTAAGCTATTGCTCATAGCTATGCTACCTTTGAGTCCCAAATCAAAAACTGATAAAACTTCAAATGGCCCTAACTTCTGTACGGTGCGTCCTACACCTATCAAAGTTTGCAACAATCAAATGCTTGTAAATTTTTACTGGAGCGTCATAAAATCTTGAAGTTTGCAACAATCAAATGCTTGTAAATTTTTACTGGAGCGTCATAAAATCTTGAAAATTTGTGACAGTAAAATACTCGAGCCACTTATCAATTTAAGCTATCGCTCATAGCTATGCTACTCTTGAGTCCCAAATCAAACACAGATAAAACTTAATATGTAACTTTTATACTTAAACTTAAATACTTGTAACTTTTTACTCGAGCGTAATAAAACCTTGAAATTTTGTGACAATAACGTACTCGTGTCTCTTATCAATTTAAGCTATCGCTCAGAGCTATGCAACCCTTGAGTCCCAAATCCAATACTGATAAAACTTCAAATGGCCCTAACTTCTATAGGGCCATAAAGTATTCGGGCCTCTTATCAATTTAAGCTATCGCTCATAGCTATACAACCCTTGAGTCCCAAAATAAAACACTGAGAAAACTTAAAATGGCCCTAACTTCTGTACGGTGCGTCCTTTACCTATAAAAGTTTGCAACAATCAAATGATTCTGACTTTTTACTGGAGCGTCATAAAATCTTGAAATTTTGTGACAATAAAGTACTCGAGCCTCTTATCAATTTAAGCTATCGCTCATGGCTATGCAACCCTTGAGTTCCAAATCAAATACTGATAAAACTTCAAATGGCCCTAATTTCTATAAGGTACGTCCTATACCTATCAAAGTTTGCAACAATCAAATGCTTTTAACTTTTTACTGGGGCGTCATAAAACCTTGAAATTTTGTGACAATAAAGTACCCGAGCCTCTCATCAATTTAAGCTATCTCTCATAGCTATGCAACCCTTGAGTCCCAAATCAAATGCTGATAAAACTTCAAATGACCCTAACTTCTGTACGGTGCGTCCTATACCTATCAATGTTTGCAACAAACAAATGCTTGTAACTTTTTACTAGAGCGTCATAAAATCTTGAAAATTTGTGACAATAAAGTACTCGAGCCTCTTATCAATTTAAGCTATTGCTCATAGCTATGCTACCCTTGAGTCCCAAATCAAAAACTGATAAAACTTCAAATGGCCATAACTTCTGTACGGAGTGTCCCATACCTATCAAAGTTTGCAACATTCAAATGCTTCTAACTTTTTACTAGCGTGTCATAAAATAATGAAATTTTGTGTCAATAAAGTACTCGAGCCGCTTATCAATTTAAGCTATCGCTCATAGCTTGGCAACCCTTGAGTCCCAAATCAAAAACTGATAAAACTTCAAATAGCCCTGACTTCTGTACGGTGCGTCCCATACCTATCAAAGTTTGCAACAATCAAATGTTTGTAACTTTTTTGTGGAGCATCATAAAATCTTTAAATTTTTTTACAATAAAGTACTCGAGCCTCTTGTATATTTAAGTTAATGCTCATAGCTATGCAACCCTTGAGTCCCAAAATAAAACACTGATAAAACTTGAAATGGCCCTAACTTCTGTACGGTGCGTCCTATACCTAGAAAAGTTTGCAACAGTCAAATGCTTCTAACTTTTTACTGGAGCGTCATAAAATCTTGAAATTTTGTGACAATGAAGTACTCGAGCCGCTTATAAATTTAAGCTCTTGCTCATAGCTATGCTACCCTTGAGTCCCAAATCAAAAACTGATAAAACTTCAAATGGCCCTAACTTCTGTACGGTGCGTCCTACACCTATCAAAGTTTGCAACAATCAAATGCTTGTAAATTTTTACTGGAGCGTCATAAAATCTTGAAAATTTGTGACAGTAAAGTACTCGAGCCACTTATCAATTTAAGCTATCGCTCATAGCTAAGCTACTCTTGAGTCCCAAATCAAACACTGATAAAACTTAATATGGCAATAACTTCTGTACGGAGACTCCTATACCTATCAAAATTTGCAACATTCAAATACTTGTAACTTTTTACTCGAGAGTAATAAAACCTTGAAATTTTGTGACAATAACGTACTCGTGTCTCTTATCAATTTAAGCTATCGCTCAGAGCTATGCAACCCTTGAGTCCCAAATCCAATACTGATAAAACTTCAAATGGCCCTAACTTCTATAGGGCCATAAAGTATTCGTGCCTCTTATCAATTTAAGCTATCGCTCATAGCTATACAACCCTTGAGTCCCAAAATAAAACACTGAGAAAACTTAAAATGGCCCTAACTTCTGTACGGTGCGTCCTATACCTATAAAAGTTTGCAACAATCAAATGCTTCTAACTTTTTACTGGATCGTCATAAAATCTTGAAATTTTGTGACAATAAAGTACTCGAGCCTCTTATCAATTTAAGCTATCGCTCATGGCTATGCAACCCTTGAGTCCTAAATCAAATACTGCTAAAACTTCAAATGGCCCTAATTTCTATAAGGTACATCCTATACCTATCAAAGTTTGCAACAATCAAATGCTTGTAACTTTTTACTGGGGCGTCATAAAACCTTGAAATTTTGTGACAATAAAGTACCCGAGCCTCTTATCAATTTAAGCTATTGCTCATAGCTATGCTACCCTTGAGTCCCAAATCAAAAACTGATAAAACTTCAAACGGCCATAACTTCTGTACGGAGTGTCCCATACCCATCAAAGTTTGCAACATTCAAATGCTTCTAACTTTTTACTGGAGCGTCATAAAATCATGAAATTTTGTGACAATAAAGTACTCGAGCCGCTTATCAATTTAAGCTATCGCTCATAGCTTAGCAACCCTTGAGTCCCAAATCAAACACTGATAAAACTTCAAATAGCCCTAACTTCTGTACGGTGCGTCCTATACATATCAAAGTTTGCAACAATCAAATGTTTGAAACTTTTTTGTGGAGCGTCATCAAATTTTTAATTTTGTGACAATAAAGTACTCGAGCCTCTTGTCTATTTAAGCTATCGCTCATAGCTATGCAACCCTTGAGTCCCAAAATAAAACACTGATAAAACTTGAAATGGCCCTAACTTCTGTACTGTGCGTCCTATACCTAGAAAAGTTTGCAACAGTCAAATGCTTCTAACTTTTTACTGGAGCGTCATAAAATCTTGAAATTTGGTGACAATAAAGTACTAGAGCCGCTTATAAATTTAAGCTATCGTTCATAGCTATGCTAGCCTTGAGTTCCAAAATAAAACACTGATAAAACTGCAAATGACCCTAACTTCTGTACGGTGCATCCTATACCTATCAATATTTGCAATAATCAAATGCTTGTAACTTTTTACTAGAGCTTCATAAAATCTTGAAAATTTGTGACAATAAAGTACTCGAGCCTCTTATCAATTTAAGCTATTGCTCATAGCTATGCTACCCTTGAGTCCCAAATCAAAAACTGATAAAACTTCAAATGGCCCTAACTTCTGTACGGTGCGTCCTACACCTATCAAAGTTTGCAACAAGCAAATGCTTGTAAATTTTTACTGGGGCGTCATAAAACCTTGAAATTTTGTGACAATAAAGTACCCGAGCCTCTTATCAATTTAAGCTATCTCTCATAGCTATGCAACCCTTGAGTCCCAAATCAAATGCTGATAAAACTTCAAATGACCCTAACTTCTGTACGGTGCGTCCTATACCTATCAATATTTGCAAAAATCAAATGCTTGTAACTTTTTACTAGAGCGTCATAAAATCTTGAAAATTTGTGACAATAAAGTACTCGAGCCTCTTATCAATTTAAGCTCTTGCTCATAGCTATGCTACCCTTGAGTCCCAAATCAAAAACTGATAAAACTTCAAATGGCCCTAACTTCTGTACGGTGCGTCCTACACCTATCAAAGTTTGCAACAATCAAATGCTTGTAAATTTTTACTGGAGCGTCATAAAATCTTGAAAATTTGTGACAGTAAAGTACTCGAGCCACTTATCAATTTAAGCTATCGCTCATAGCTAAGCTACTCTTGAGTCCCAAATCAAACACTGATAAAACTTAATATGGCCATAACTTCTGTACGGAGACTCCTATACCTATCAAAATTTGCAACATTCAAATACTTGTAACTTTTTACTCGAGAGTAATAAAACCTTGAAATTTTGTGACAATAACGTACTCGTGTCTCTTATCAATTTAAGCAATCGTTCAGAGCTATGCAACCCTTGAGTCCCAAATCCAATACTGATAAAACTTCAAATGGCCCTAACTTCTATAAGGCCATAAAGTATTCGTGCCTCTTATCAATTTAAGCTATCGCTCATAGCTATACAACCCTTGAGTCCCAAAATAAAACACTGAGAAAACTTCAAATGGCCCTAGCTTCTGTACGGAGTGTCCTATACCTATCAAAGTTTGCAACATTCAAATGCTTGTAGCTTTTTACTCGAGCGTCATAAAAGCTTGAAATTTTGTGACAATAAAGTACTCGTGCCTCTTGTCAATTTAAGCTATCACTCATAGCTATGCAACCCTTGAGTCTCAAATTAAAAACTGATAAAACTTCAAATGGCCCTAACTTCTGTACGGAGTGTCCTATACCTATCAAAGTTTGCAACATTCAAATGCTTGTAACATTTTACTCCAGCGTCATAAAACCTTGAAATTTTGTGACAAAAAAGTACTCGTGCCTCTTATCAATTTAAGCTATCGCTCATAGCTATGCAACCCTTGAGTCCCAAAATAAAATCTGATAAAACTTCAAATGGCCCTAACTTCTGTAAGGAGTGTCCTATACCTATCAAAGTTTGCAACATTCAAATGCTTGTAACTTTTTACTGGAGCTTCATAAAACCTTGAAGTCTTGTGACAATAAAGTACTCGAGCCTCTTATCAATTTAAGCTTTCGTGCATAGCTATGCTACCCTTGAGTCCCAAAATAAAACACTGATAAAACTTTAAATGGCCCTAACTACTGTACAGTGCGTCCTATACCTATCAAAGTTTGCAACAATCAAATGCTTGTAAATTTTTACTGGAGCGTCATCAAATCTTGAAAATTTGTGACAGTAAAGTACTCGAGCCACTTATCAATTTAAGCTATCGCTCATAGCTATGCAACCCTTGAGTCCCAAATCCAATACTGATAAAACTTCAAATGGCCCTAACTTCTATGGGGCCATAAAGTAATCGTGCCTCTTATCAATTTAAGCTATCGCTCACAGCTGTGCTACCCTTGACTCCAAAAAAAAACACTGATAAAACTTCAAATGGCCCTAGCTTTTATACGGTGCGTCCTATACCTATCAAAGTTTGCAACAATCAAATGCTTGTAACTTTTTACTGGAGCGTCATAAAACCATGAAATTTTGTGACAATAAAGTACTCGAGCCTCTTATCAATTTAAGCTATCGCTCATAGCTATGCTACCCATGAGTCCCAAATCAAAAATTGATAAAACTTTAAATGGCCCTAACTTCTGTACGGTGCGTTCTACACCTATCAAAGTGTGCAACAATCAAATGCTTGTAAATTTTTACTGGAGCGTCATAAAACCTTGAAAATTTGTGACAATAAAGTACTCGAGCCACTTATCAATTTAAGCTATCGCTCATAGCTAAGCTACTCTTCAGTCCCAAATCAAACACTGATAAAACTTTAAATGGCCATAACTTCTGTACGGAGTGTCCTATACCTATCAAAGTTTGCAACATTCAAATGCATGTAACTTTTTACTCGAGCGTCATAAAACCTTGAAATTTTGTGACAATAAAGTACTCGTGCCTCTTATCAATTTAAGCTATCGCTCATAGCTATACAACCCTAGAGTCCCAATTCAAATACTGATAAAACTTCTAATGGCCCTAACTTCTGTACGGTGCGTCCTATACCTATCAAAGTTTGCAACATTCAAATGCTTGTAACTTTTGACTCGAGCGTCAGAAACCTTGAAATTTTGAGACAATAAAGTACTCGAGCCTCTTATCAATTTAAGCTATCGTGCATAGCTATGCTACCCTTGAGTCCCAAAATAAAACACTGATAAAACTTTAAATTGCCCTAACTACTGTACGGTGCGTCCTATACCTATCAAAGTTTACAACAATCAAATGCTTGTAACTTTTTACTAGAGCGCCATAAAAGCTTGAAATTTTGTGACAATAAAGTACTCGAGCCTCTTATCAATCTAAGCTATCGCTCATAGCTATGCTACATTTGAGTCCCAAATCAAAAACTGATAAAACTTCAAATGGCCCTAGCTTCTGTACGGAGTGTCCTATACCTATCAAAGTTTGCAACATTCAAATGCTTGTAACTTTTTACTCGAGCGTCATAAAAGCTTGAAATTTTGTGACAATAAAGTACTCGTGCCTCTTGTCAATTTAAGCTATCACTCATAGCTATGCAACCCTTGAGTCTCAAATTAAGAACTGATAAAACTTCAAATGGCCCTAACTTCTGTACGGAGTGTCCTATACCTATCAAAGTTTGCAACATTCAAATGCTTGTAACATTTTACTCCAGCGTCATAAAACCTTGAAATTTTGTGACAAAAAAGTACTCGTGCCTCTTATCAATTTAAGCTATCGCTCATAGCTATGCAACCCTTGAGTCCCAAAATAAAATCTGATAAAACTTCAAATGGCCCTAACTTCTGTAAGGAGTGTCCTATACCTATCAAAGTTTGCAACATTCAAATGCTTGTAACTTTTTACTGGAGCTTCATAAAACCTTGAAGTCTTGTGACAATAAAGTACTCGAGCCTCTTATCAATTTAAGCTATCGCTCATAGCTATGCTACCCTTTAGTTCCAAATCAAACACGGATACAACTTAATATGGCCATAACTTCTGTATGGAGTGTCCTATACCTATCAAAGTTTACAACATTCAAATGCTTGTAATTTTTTACTCGAGCGTCATAAAACTTTGAAATTTTGTGACAATAACGTACTCGTGCCTCTTATCAATTTAAGCTATCGCTCATACCTATGCAACCCTTGAGTCCCAAAATAAAACACTGATAAAACTTGCAATGGCCCTAACTTCTGTACGGTGCGTCCTATACCTATAAAAGTTTGCAACAATCAAACGCTTCTAACTTTTCACTGGAGCGTCATAAAATCTTGAAATTTTGTGACAATAAAGTACCCGAGCCTCTTATCAATTTAAGCTATCTCTCATAGCTATGCAACCGTTGAGTCCCAAATCAAATGCTGATAAAACTTCAAATGACCCTAACTTCTGTACGGTGCGTCCTATACCTATCAATGTTTGCAACAATCAAATGCTTGTAACTTTTTACTGGGGCGTCATAAAACCTTGAAATTTTGTGACAATAAAGTACCCGATCCTCTTATCAATTTAAGCTATCTCTCATAGCTATGCAACCGTTGAGTCCCAAATCAAATGCTGATAAAACTTCAAATGACCCTAACATCTGTACGGTGCGTCCTATACCTATCAATGTTTGCTACAATCAAATGCTTGTAACTTTTTACTAGAGCGTCATAAAATCTTGAAATTTTGTGACAATAAAGTACTCGAGCCTCTTATCAATTTAAGCTATCGCTCATGGCTATGCAACCCTTGAGTCCCAAATCAAATACTGATAAAACTTCAAATGGCCCTAACTTCTATAAGGTACGTCCTATACCTATCAAAGTTTGCAACAATCAAATGCTTGTAACTTTTTACTGTGGCGTCATAAAACCTTGAAATTTTGTGACAATAAAGTACCCGAGCCTGTTATCAATTTAAGCTATGTGTCATAGCTATACAACCCTTGAGTCCCAAATCAAATACTGATAAAACTTCTAACGGCCCTAACTTCTGTACGGTGCGTCCTATACCTATCAAAATTTGCAACATTCAAATGCTTGTAACTTTTGACTCGAGCGTCAGAAACCTTGAAATTTTGAGACAATAAAGTACTCGAGCCTCTTATCAATTTAAGCTATCGTGCATAGCTATGCTACCCTTGAGTCCCAAAATAAAACACTGATAAAACTTTAAATGGCCCTAACTACTGTACGGTGCGTCCTATACCTATCAAAGTTTACAACAATCAAATGCTTGTAACTTTTTACTAGAGCGCCATAAAAGCTTGAAATTTTGTGACAATAAAGTACTCGAGCCTCTTATCAATCTAAGCTATCGCTCATAGCTATGCTACAATTGAGTCCCAAATCAAAAACTGATAAAACTTCAAATGGCCCTAGCTTCTGTACGGAGTGTCCTATACCTATCAAAGTTTGCAACATTCAAATGCTTGTAACTTTTTACTCGAGCGTCATAAAAGCTTGAAATTTTGTGACAATAAAGTACTCGTGCCTCTTGTCAATTTAAGCTATCACTCATAGCTATGCAACCTTTGAGTCCCAAATTAAAAACTGATAAAACTTCAAATGGCCCTAACTTCTGTACGGAGTGTCCTATACCTATCAAAGTTTGCAACATTCAAATGCTTGTAACATTTTACTGGAGCTTCATAAAATCTTGAAGTTTTGTGACAATAAAGTACTCGAGCCTCTTATCAATTTAAGCTATCGCTCATAGCTATCCTACCCTTTAGTTCCAAATCAAACACTGATAAAACTTAATATGGCCATAATTCCTGTACGGAGTGTTCTATACCTATCAAAGTTTGCAACATTCAAATGCTTGTAACTTTTTACTCGAGCGTCATAAAACCTTGAAATTTTGTGACAAAAAAGTACACCTGCCTCTTATCAATTTAAGCTATTGCTCATAGCTATGCAACCCTTGAGTCCCAAATCAAATACTGATAAAACTTCAAATGGCCCTAACTTCAATAAGGTACGTCCTATACATATCAAAGTTTGCAACAATTAAATGCTTGTAACTTTTTACTGGGGCGTCATAAAACCTTGAAATTTTGTGGTACAATAAAGTACCCGAGCCTCTTATCAATTTAAGCTATCTCTCATAGCTATGCAACCCTTGAGTCCCAAATCAAATGCTGATAAAACTTCAAATTACCCTAACTTCTGTACGGTGCGTCCTATACCTATCAATGTTTGCAACAATCAAATGCTAGTAACTTTTTACTAGAGCGTCATAAAATCTTGAAAATTTGTGACAATAAAGTACTCGAGCCTCTTATCAATTTAAGCTATTGCTCATAGCTATGGTACCCTTGAGTCCCAAATCAAAAACTGATAAAACTTCAAATGGCCATAACTTCTGTACGGAGTGTCCCATACCTATAAAAGTTTGCAACATTCAAATGCTTCTAACTTTTTACTGGAGAGTCATAAAATCATGAAATTTTGTGACAATAAAGTACTCGAGCCGCTTATCAATTTAAGCTATCGCTCATAGCTCAGCAAACCTTGAGTCCCAAATCAAACACTGATAAAACTTCAAATGGCCCTAACTTCTGTACGGTGCGTCCTATACCTATCAAAGTTTGCAACAATCAAATGTTTGTAACTTTTTTCTGGAGCGTCATAAAATCTTTAAATTTTGTGACAATAAAGTACTCGAGCCTCTTGTATATTTAAGCTATCGCTCATAGCTATGCTACCCTTGAGTCCCAAATCAAAAACTGATAAAACTTCAAATGGCCATAACTTCTGTACGGAGTGTCCCATACCTATCAAAGTTTGCAACATTCAAATGCTTCTAACTTTTTACTGGAGCGTCATAAAATCATGAAATTTTGTGACAATAAAGTACTCGAACCGCTTATCAATTTAAGCTATCGCTCATAGCTCAGCAACCCTTGAGTCCCAAATCAAACACTGATAAAACGTCAAATGGCCCTAACTTCTGTACGGTGCGTCCTATACCTATCAATATTTGCAACAATCAAATGTTTGTAACTTTTTTCTGGAGCGTCATAAAATCTTTAAATTTTGTGACAATAAAGTACTCGAGCCTCTTGTCTATTTAAGCTATCGCTCATAGCTATGCAACCCTTGAGTCCCAAAATAAAACACTGATAAAACTTGAAATGGCCCTAACTTCTGTACGGTACGTCCTATACCTAGAAAAGTTTGCAACAGTCAAATGCTTCTAACTTTTTACTGGAGCGTCATAAAATCTTGAAATTTTGTGACAATAAAGTACTCGAGCCGCTTATCAATTTAAGCTATCGCTCATAGCTATGCTAGCCTTGAGTCCCAAAATAAAACACTGATAAAACTGCAAATGACCCTAACTTCTGTACGGTGCGTCCTATACCTATCAATGTTTGCAACAATCAAATGCTTGTAACTTTTTACTAGAGCGTCATAAAATCTTGAAAATTTGTGACAATAAAGTACGCGAGCCTCTTATCAATTTAAGCTATTGCTCATAGCTATGCTACCCTTGAGTCCCAAATCAAAAACTGATAAAACTTCAAATGGCCATAACTTCTTACGGAGTGTCCCATACCTATCAAAGTTTGCAACATTCAAATGCTTCTAGCTTTTTACTGGAGCGTCATAAAATCATGAAATTTTGTGACAATAAAGTACTCGAGCCGCTTATCAATTTAAGCTATCGCTCATAGCTATGCTACAATTGAGTCCCAAATCAAAAACTGATAAAACTTCAAATGGCCCTAGCTTCTGTACGGAGTGTCCTATACCTATCAAAGTTTGCAACATTCAAATGCTTGTAACTTTTTACTCGAGCGTCATAAAAGCTTGAAATTTTGTGACAATAAAGTACTCGAGCCTCTTATCAATCTAAGCTATCGCTCATAGCTATGCTACAATTGAGTCCCAAATCAAAAACTGATAAAACTTCAAATGGCCCTAGCTTCTGTACGGAGTGTCCTATACCTATCAAAGTTTGCAACATTCAAATGCTTGTAACTTTTTACTCGAGCGTCATAAAAGCTTGAAATTTTGTGACAATAAAGTACTCGTGCCTCTTGTCAATTTAAACTATCACTCATAGCTATGCAACCCTTGAGTCCCAAATTAAAAACTGATAAAACTTCAAATGGCCCTAACTTCTGTACGGAGTGTCCTATACCTATCAAAGTTTGCAACATTCAAATGCATGTAACTTTTTACTAGAGCGTCATAAAATCTTGAAATTTTGTGACAATAAAGTACTCGAGCCTCTTATCAATTTAAGCTATCGCTCATGGCTATGCAACCCTTGAGTCCCAAATCAAATACTGATAAAACTTCAAATGGCCCTAACTTCTATAAGGTACGTCCTATACCTATCAATGTTTGCAACAATCAAATGCTTGTAACTTTTTACTGGGGCGTCATAAAACCTTGAAATTTTGTGACAATAAAGTACCCGAGCCTCTTATCAATTTAAGCTATCTCTCATAGCTATGCAACCGTTGAGTCCCAAATCAAATGCTGATAAAACTTCAAATGACCCTAACTTCTGTACGGTGCGTCCTATACCTATCAATGTTTGCTACAATCAAATGCTTGTAACTTTTTACTAGAGCGTCATAAAATCTTGAAATTTTGTGACAATAAAGTTCTCGAGCCTCTTATCAATTTAAGCTATCGCTCATGGCTATGCAACCCTTGAGTCCCAAATCAAATACTGATAAAACTTCAAATGGCCCTAACTTCTATAGGGCCATAAAGTATTCGTGCCTCTTATCAATTTAAGCTATCGCTCATAGCTATGCAACCCTTGAGTCCCAAATCAAATACTGCTAAAACTTCAAATGGCCCTAATTTCTATAAGGTACATCCTATACCTATCAAAGTTTGCAACATTCAAATGCATGTAACTTTTTACTAGAGCGTCATAAAATCTTGAAAATTTGTGACAGTAAAGTACTCGAGCCACTTATCAATTTAAGCTATCGCTCATAGCTAAGCTACTCTTGAGTCCCAAATCAAACACTGATAAAACTTAATATGGCCATAACTTCTGTACGGAGACTCCTATACCTATCAAAATTTGCAACATTCAAATACTTGTAACTTTTTACTCGAGAGTAATAAAACCTTGAAATTTTGTGACAATAACGTACTCGTGTCTCTTATCAATTTAAGATATCGCTCAGAGCTATGCAACCCTTGAGTCCCAAAATAAAACACTGATAAAACTTGAAATGGCCCTAACTTCTGTTCGGTGCGTCCTATACCTAGAAAAGTTTGCAACAGTCAAATGCTTCTAACTTTTTACTGGAACGTCATAAAATCTTGAAATTTTGTGACAATAAAGTTCTCGAGCCTCTTGTCAATTTAAGCTATCGCTCATAGATATGCTACCTTTGTGTCACAAATCACACACTAATAAAATTTAAAAAGGCCCTAACTTCTGTACGTTGCGTCCTATACCTATCAAAGTTTGCAACAATCAAATGCTTGTAACTTTTTACTGGAACGTCATAAAACCTTGAAATTTTGTGACAATAAAGTACCCGAGCCTTTTATCAATTTAAGCTATCGTTCATAGCTATGCTAGCCTTGAGTCCCAAAATAAAGCACTGATAAAACTGCAAATGACCCTAACAGCTGTACGGTGCGTCCTATACCTATCAAAGTTTACAACAATCAAATGCTTGTAACTTTTTACTAGAGCGCCATAAAAGGTTGAAATTTTGTGACAATAAAGTACTCGAGCCTCTTATCAATCTAAGCTATCGCTCATAGCTATGCTACAATTGAGTCCCAAATCAAAAACTGATAAAACTTCAAATGGCCCTAGCTTCTGTACGGAGTGTCCTATACCTATCAAAATTTGCAACATTCAAATACTTGTAACTTTTTACTCGAGAGTAATAAAACCTTGAAATTTTGTGACAATAAAGTACTCGTGCCTCTTGTCAATTTAAACTATCACTCATAGCTATGCAACCCTTGAGTCCCAAATTAAAAACTGATAAAACTTCAAATGGCCCTAACTTCTATAGGGCCATAAAGTATTCGTGCCTCTTATCAATTTAAGCTATCGCTCATAGCTATACAACCCTTGAGTCCCAAAATAAAACACTGAGAAAACTTAAAATGGCCCTAACTTCTGTACGGTGCGTCCTATACCTATAAAAGTTTGCAACAATCAAATGCTTCTAACTTTTTACTGGATCGTCATAAAATCTTGAAATTTTGTGACAATAAAGTACTCGAGCCTCTTATCAATTTAAGCTATCGCTCATGGCTATGCAACCCTTGAGTCCCAAATCAAATACTGCTAAAACTTCAAATGGCCCTAATTTCTATAAGGTACATCCTATACCTATCAAAGTTTGCAACAATCAAATGCTTGTAACTTTTTACTGGGGCGTCATAAAACCTTGAAATTTTGTGACAATAAAGTACCCGAGCCTCTTATCAATTTAAGCTATTGCTCATAGCTATGCTACCCTTGAGTCCCAAATCAAAAACTGATAAAACTTCAAACGGCCATAACTTCTGTACGGAGTGTCCCATACCCATCAAAGTTTGCAACATTCAAATGCTTCTAACTTTTTACTGGAGCGTCATAAAATCATGAAATTTTGTGACAATAAAGTACTCGAGCCGCTTATCAATTTAAGCTATCGCTCATAGCTTAGCAACCCTTGAGTCCCAAATCAAACACTGATAAAACTTCAAATAGCCCTAACTTCTGTACGGTGCGTCCTATGCATATCAAAGTTTGCAACAATCAAATGTTTGAAACTTTTTTGTGGATCGTCATCAAATTTTTAATTTTGTGACAATAAAGTACTCGAGCCTCTTGTCTATTTAAGCTATCGCTCATAGCTATGCAACCCTTGAGTCCCAAAATAAAACACTGATAAAACTTGAAATGGCCCTAACTTCTGTACTGTGCGTCCTATACCTAGAAAAGTTTGCAACAGTCAAATGCTTCTAACTTTTTACTGGAGCGTCATAAAATCTTGAAATTTGGTGACAATAAAGTACTAGAGCCGCTTATAAATTTAAGCTATCGTTCATAGCTATGCTAGCCTTGAGTTCCAAAATAAAACACTGATAAAACTGCAAATGACCCTAACTTCTGTACGGTGCATCCTATACCTATCAATATTTGCAATAATCAAATGCTTGTAACTTTTTACTAGAGCTTCATAAAATCTTGAAAATTTGTGACAATAAAGTACTCGAGCCTCTTATCAATTTAAGCTATTGCTCATAGCTATGCTACCCTTGAGTCCCAAATCAAAAACTGATAAAACTTCAAATGGCCCTAACTTCTATAGGGCCATAAAGTATTCGTGCCTCTTATCAATTTAAGCTATCGCTCATAGCTATGCAACCCTTGAGTCCCAAATCAAATACTGCTAAAACTTCAAATGGCCCTAACTTCTATAAGGTACGTCCTATACCTATCAATGTTTGCAACAATCAAATGCTTGTAACTTTTTACTGGGGCGTCATAAAACCTTGAAATTTTGTGACAATAAAGTACCCGAGCCTCTTATCAATTTAAGCTATCTCTCATAGCTATGCAACCGTTGAGTCCCAAATCAAATGCTGATAAAACTTCAAATGACCCTAACTTCTGTACGGTGCGTCCTATACCTATCAATGTTTGCTACAATCAAATGCTTGTAACTTTTTACTAGAGCGTCATAAAATCTTGAAATTTTGTGACAATAAAGTTCTCGAGCCTCTTATCAATTTAAGCTATCGCTCATGGCTATGCAACCCTTGAGTCCCAAATCAAATACTGATAAAACTTCAAATGGCCCTAACTTCTATAGGGCCATAAAGTATTCGTGCCTCTTATCAATTTAAGCTATCGCTCATAGCTATGCAACCCTTGAGTCCCAAATCAAATACTGCTAAAACTTCAAATGGCCCTAATTTCTATAAGGTACATCCTATACCTATCAAAGTTTGCAACATTCAAATGCATGTAACTTTTTACTAGAGCGTCATAAAATCTTGAAAATTTGTGACAGTAAAGTACTCGAGCCACTTATCAATTTAAGCTATCGCTCATAGCTAAGCTACTCTTGAGTCCCAAATCAAACACTGATAAAACTTAATATGGCCATAACTTCTGTACGGAGACTCCTATACCTATCAAAATTTGCAACATTCAAATACTTGTAACTTTTTACTCGAGAGTAATAAAACCTTGAAATTTTGTGACAATAACGTACTCGTGTCTCTTATCAATTTAAGATATCGCTCAGAGCTATGCAACCCTTGAGTCCCAAAATAAAACACTGATAAAACTTGAAATGGCCCTAACTTCTGTTCGGTGCGTCCTATACCTAGAAAAGTTTGCAACAGTCAAATGCTTCTAACTTTTTACTGGAACGTCATAAAATCTTGAAATTTTGTGACAATAAAGTTCTCGAGCCTCTTGTCAATTTAAGCTATCGCTCATAGATATGCTACCTTTGTGTCACAAATCACACACTAATAAAATTTAAAAAGGCCCTAACTTCTGTACGTTGCGTCCTATACCTATCAAAGTTTGCAACAATCAAATGCTTGTAACTTTTTACTGGAACGTCATAAAACCTTGAAATTTTGTGACAATAAAGTACCCGAGCCTTTTATCAATTTAAGCTATCGTTCATAGCTATGCTAGCCTTGAGTCCCAAAATAAAGCACTGATAAAACTGCAAATGACCCTAACAGCTGTACGGTGCGTCCTATACCTATCAAAGTTTACAACAATCAAATGCTTGTAACTTTTTACTAGAGCGCCATAAAAGGTTGAAATTTTGTGACAATAAAGTACTCGAGCCTCTTACCAATCTAAGCTATCGCTCATAGCTATGCAACCCTTGAGTCCCAAATTAAAAACTGATAAAACTTCAAATGGCCCTAACTTCTATAGGGCCATAAAGTATTCGTGCCTCTTATCAATTTAAGCTATCGCTCATAGCTATACAACCCTTGAGTCCCAAAATAAAACACTGAGAAAACTTAAAATGGCCCTAACTTCTGTACGGTGCGTCCTATACCTATAAAAGTTTGCAACAATCAAATGCTTCTAACTTTTTACTGGATCGTCATAAAATCTTGAAATTTTGTGACAATAAAGTACTCGAGCCTCTTATCAATTTAAGCTATCGCTCATGGCTATGCAACCCTTGAGTCCCAAATCAAATACTGCTAAAACTTCAAATGGCCCTAATTTCTATAAGGTACATCCTATACCTATCAAAGTTTGCAACAATCAAATGCTTGTAACTTTTTACTGGGGCGTCATAAAACCTTGAAATTTTGTGACAATAAAGTACCCGAGCCTCTTATCAATTTAAGCTATTGCTCATAGCTATGCTACCCTTGAGTCCCAAATCAAAAACTGATAAAACTTCAAACGGCCATAACTTCTGTACGGAGTGTCCCATACCCATCAAAGTTTGCAACATTCAAATGCTTCTAACTTTTTACTGGAGCGTCATAAAATCATGAAATTTTGTGACAATAAAGTACTCGAGCCGCTTATCAATTTAAGCTATCGCTCATAGCTTAGCAACCCTTGAGTCCCAAATCAAACACTGATAAAACTTCAAATAGCCCTAACTTCTGTACGGTGCGTCCTATGCATATCAAAGTTTGCAACAATCAAATGTTTGAAACTTTTTTGTGGAGCGTCATCAAATTTTTAATTTTGTGACAATAAAGTACTCGAGCCTCTTGTCTATTTAAGCTATCGCTCATAGCTATGCAACCCTTGAGTCCCAAAATAAAACACTGATAAAACTTGAAATGGCCCTAACTTCTGTACTGTGCGTCCTATACCTAGAAAAGTTTGCAACAGTCAAATGCTTCTAACTTTTTACTGGAGCGTCATAAAATCTTGAAATTTGGTGACAATAAAGTACTAGAGCCGCTTATAAATTTAAGCTATCGTTCATAGCTATGCTAGCCTTGAGTTCCAAAATAAAACACTGATAAAACTGCAAATGACCCTAACTTCTGTACGGTGCATCCTATACCTATCAATATTTGCAATAATCAAATGCTTGTAACTTTTTACTAGAGCTTCATAAAATCTTGAAAATTTGTGACAATAAAGTACTCGAGCCTCTTATCAATTTAAGCTATTGCTCATAGCTATGCTACCCTTGAGTCCCAAATCAAAAACTGATAAAACTTCAAATGGCCCTAACTTCTATAGGGCCATAAAGTATTCGTGCCTCTTATCAATTTAAGCTATCGCTCATAGCTATGCAACCCTTGAGTCCCAAATCAAATACTGCTAAAACTTCAAATGGCCCTAACTTCTATAAGGTACGTCCTATACCTATCAATGTTTGCAACAATCAAATGCTTGTAACTTTTTACTGGGGCGTCATAAAACCTTGAAATTTTGTGACAATAAAGTACCCGAGCCTCTTATCAATTTAAGCTATCTCTCATAGCTATGCAACCGTTGAGTCCCAAATCAAATGCTGATAAAACTTCAAATGACCCTAACTTCTGTACGGTGCGTCCTATACCTATCAATGTTTGCTACAATCAAATGCTTGTAACTTTTTACTAGAGCGTCATAAAATCTTGAAATTTTGTGACAATAAAGTTCTCGAGCCTCTTATCAATTTAAGCTATCGCTCATGGCTATGCAACCCTTGAGTCCCAAATCAAATACTGATAAAACTTCAAATGGCCCTAACTTCTATAGGGCCATAAAGTATTCGTGCCTCTTATCAATTTAAGCTATCGCTCATAGCTATGCAACCCTTGAGTCCCAAATCAAATACTGCTAAAACTTCAAATGGCCCTAATTTCTATAAGGTACATCCTATACCTATCAAAGTTTGCAACATTCAAATGCATGTAACTTTTTACTAGAGCGTCATAAAATCTTGAAAATTTGTGACAGTAAAGTACTCGAGCCACTTATCAATTTAAGCTATCGCTCATAGCTAAGCTACTCTTGAGTCCCAAATCAAACACTGATAAAACTTAATATGGCCATAACTTCTGTACGGAGACTCCTATACCTATCAAAATTTGCAACATTCAAATACTTGTAACTTTTTACTCGAGAGTAATAAAACCTTGAAATTTTGTGACAATAACGTACTCGTGTCTCTTATCAATTTAAGATATCGCTCAGAGCTATGCAACCCTTGAGTCCCAAAATAAAACACTGATAAAACTTGAAATGGCCCTAACTTCTGTTCGGTGCGTCCTATACCTAGAAAAGTTTGCAACAGTCAAATGCTTCTAACTTTTTACTGGAACGTCATAAAATCTTGAAATTTTGTGACAATAAAGTTCTCGAGCCTCTTGTCAATTTAAGCTATCGCTCATAGATATGCTACCTTTGTGTCACAAATCACACACTAATAAAATTTAAAAAGGCCCTAACTTCTGTACGTTGCGTCCTATACCTATCAAAGTTTGCAACAATCAAATGCTTGTAACTTTTTACTGGAACGTCATAAAACCTTGAAATTTTGTGACAATAAAGTACCCGAGCCTTTTATCAATTTAAGCTATCGTTCATAGCTATGCTAGCCTTGAGTCCCAAAATAAAGCACTGATAAAACTGCAAATGACCCTAACAGCTGTACGGTGCGTCCTATACCTATCAAAGTTTACAACAATCAAATGCTTGTAACTTTTTACTAGAGCGCCATAAAAGGTTGAAATTTTGTGACAATAAAGTACTCGAGCCTCTTATCAATCTAAGCTATCGCTCATAGCTATGCTACAATTGAGTCCCAAATCAAAAACTGATAAAACTTCAAATGGCCCTAGCTTCTGTACGGAGTGTCCTATACCTATCAAAATTTGCAACATTCAAATACTTGTAACTTTTTACTCGAGAGTAATAAAACCTTGAAATTTTGTGACAATAAAGTACTCGTGCCTCTTGTCAATTTAAACTATCACTCATAGCTATGCAACCCTTGAGTCCCAAATTAAAAACTGATAAAACTTCAAATGGCCCTAACTTCTATAGGGCCATAAAGTATTCGTGCCTCTTATCAATTTAAGCTATCGCTCATAGCTATACAACCCTTGAGTCCCAAAATAAAACACTCAGAAAACTTAAAATGGCCCTAACTTCTGTACGGTGCGTCCTATACCTATAAAAGTTTGCAACAATCAAATGCTTCTAACTTTTTACTGGATCGTCATAAAATCTTGAAATTTTGTGACAATAAAGTACTCGAGCCTCTTATCAATTTAAGCTATCGCTCATGGCTATGCAACCCTTGAGTCCCAAATCAAATACTGCTAAAACTTCAAATGGCCCTAATTTCTATAAGGTACATCCTATACCTATCAAAGTTTGCAACAATCAAATGCTTGTAACTTTTTACTGGGGCGTCATAAAACCTTGAAATTTTGTGACAATAAAGTACCCGAGCCTCTTATCAATTTAAGCTATTGCTCATAGCTATGCTACCCTTGAGTCCCAAATCAAAAACTGATAAAACTTCAAACGGCCATAACTTCTGTACGGAGTGTCCCATACCCATCAAAGTTTGCAACATTCAAATGCTTCTAACTTTTTACTGGAGCGTCATAAAATCATGAAATTTTGTGACAATAAAGTACTCGAGCCGCTTATCAATTTAAGCTATCGCTCATAGCTTAGCAACCCTTGAGTCCCAAATCAAACACTGATAAAACTTCAAATAGCCCTAACTTCTGTACGGTGCGTCCTATGCATATCAAAGTTTGCAACAATCAAATGTTTGAAACTTTTTTGTGGAGCGTTATCAAATTTAAATTTTGTGACAATAAAGTACTCGAGCCTCTTGTCTATTTAAGCTATCGCTCATAGCTATGCAACCCTTGAGTCCCAAAATAAAACACTGATAAAACTTGAAATGGCCCTAACTTCTGTACTGTGCGTCCTATACCTAGAAAAGTTTGCAACAGTCAAATGCTTCTAACTTTTTACTGGAGCGTCATAAAATCTTGAAATTTGGTGACAATAAAGTACTAGAGCCGCTTATAAATTTAAGCTATCGTTCATAGCTATGCTAGCCTTGAGTTCCAAAATAAAACACTGATAAAACTGCAAATGACCCTAACTTCTGTACGGTGCATCCTATACCTATCAATATTTGCAATAATCAAATGCTTGTAACTTTTTACTAGAGCTTCATAAAATCTTGAAAATTTGTGACAATAAAGTACTCGAGCCTCTTATCAATTTAAGCTATTGCTCATAGCTATGCTACCCTTGAGTCCCAAATCAAAAACTGATAAAACTTCAAATGGCCCTAACTTCTGTACGGTGCGTCCTACACCTATCAAAGTTTGCAACAAGCAAATGCTTGTAAATTTTTACTGGGGCGTCATAAAACCTTGAAATTTTGTGACAATAAAGTACCCGAGCCTCTTATCAATTTAAGCTATCTCTCATAGCTATGCAACCCTTGAGTCCCAAATCAAATGCTGATAAAACTTCAAATGACCCTAACTTCTGTACGGAGACTCCTATACCTATCAAAATTTGCAACATTCAAATACTTGTAACTTTTTACTCGAGAGTAATAAAACCTTGAAATTTTGTGACAATAACGTACTCGTGTCTCTTATCAATTTAAGCAATCGCTCAGAGCTATGCAACCCTTGAGTCCCAAATCCAATACTGATAAAACTTCAAATGGCCCTAACTTCTATAGGGCCATAAAGTATTCGTGCCTCTTATCAATTTAAGCTATCGCTCATAGCTATACAACCCTTGAGTCCCAAAATAAAACACTGAGAAAACTTCAAATGGCCCTAGCTTCTGTACGGAGTGTCCTATACCTATCAAAGTTTGCAACATTCAAATGCTTGTAGCTTTTTACTCGAGCGTCATAAAAGCTTGAAATTTTGTGACAATAAAGTACTCGTGCCTCTTGTCAATTTAAGCTATCACTCATAGCTATGCAACCCTTGAGTCTCAAATTAAAAACTGATAAAACTTCAAATGGCCCTAACTTCTGTACGGAGTGTCCTATACCTATCAAAGTTTGCAACATTCAAATGCTTGTAACATTTTACTCCAGCGTCATAAAACCTTGAAATTTTGTGACAAAAAAGTACTCGTGCCTCTTATCAATTTAAGCTATCGCTCATAGCTATGCAACCCTTGAGTCCCAAAATAAAATCTGATAAAACTTCAAATGGCCCTAACTTCTGTAAGGAGTGTCCTATACCTATCAAAGTTTGCAACATTCAAATGCTTGTAACTTTTTACTGGAGCTTCATAAAACCTTGAAGTCTTGTGACAATAAAGTACTCGAGCCTCTTACCAATTTAAGCTTTCGTGCATAGCTATGCTACCCTTGAGTCCCAAAATAAAACACTGATAAAACTTTAAATGGCCCTAACTACTGTACAGTGCGTCCTATACCTATCAAAGTTTGCAACAATCAAATGCTTGTAAATTTTTACTGGAGCGTCATCAAATCTTGAAAATTTGTGACAGTAAAGTACTCGAGCCACTTATCAATTTAAGCTATCGCTCATAGCTATGCAACCCTTGAGTCCCAAATCCAATACTGATAAAACTTCAAATGGCCCTAACTTCTATAGGGCCATAAAGTAATCGTGCCTCTTATCAATTTAAGCTATCGCTCATAGCTGTGCTACCCTTGACTCCAAAAAAAAACACTGATAAAACTTCAAATGGCCCTAGCTTTTATACGGTGCGTCATATACCTATCAAAGTTTGCAACAATCAAATGCTTGTAACTTTTTACTGGAGCGTCATAAAACCATGAAATTTTGTGACAATAAAGTACTCGAGCCTCTTATCAATTTAAGCTATCGCTCATAGCTATGCTACCCATGAGTCCCAAATCAAAAATTGATAAAACTTTAAATGGCCCTAACTTCTGTACGGTGCGTTCTACACCTATCAAAGTGTGCAACAATCAAATGCTTGTAAATTTTTACTGGAGCGTCATAAAACCTTGAAAATTTGTGACAATAAAGTACTCGAGCCACTTATCAATTTAAGCTATCGCTCATAGCTAAGCTACTCTTCAGTCCCAAAACAAACACTGATAAAACTTTAAATGGCCATAACTTCTGTACGGAGTGTCCTATACCTATCAAAGTTTGCAACATTCAAATGCATGTAACTTTTTACTCGAGCGTCATAAAACCTTGAAATTTTGTGACAATAAAGTACTCGCGCCTCTTATCAATTTAAGCTATCGCTCATAGCTATACAACCCTAGAGTCCCAATTCAAATACTGATAAAACTTCTAATGGCCCTAACTTCTGTACGGTGCGTCCTATACCTATCAAAGTTTGCAACATTCAAATGCTTCTAACTTTTGACTCGAGCGTCAGAAACCTTGAAATTTTGAGACAATAAAGTACTCGAGCCTCTTATCAATTTAAGCTATCGTGCATAGCTATGCTACCCTTGAGTCCCAAAATAAAACACTGATAAAACTTTAAATGGCCCTAACTACTGTACGGTGCGTCCTATACCTATCAAAGTTTACAACAATCAAATGCTTGTAACTTTTTACTAGAGCGCCATAAAAGCTTGAAATTTTGTGACAATAAAGTACTCGAGCCTCTTATCAATCTAAGCTATCGCTCATAGCTATGCTACATTTGAGTCCCAAATCAAAAACTGATAAAACTTCAAATGGCCCTAGCTTCTGTACGGAGTGTCCTATACCTATCAAAGTTTGCAACATTCAAATGCTTGTAACTTTTTACTCGAGCGTCATAAAAGCTTGAAATTTTGTGACAATAAAGTACTCGTGCCTCTTGTCAATTTAAGCTATCACTCATAGCTATGCAATCCTTGAGTCTCAAATTAAGAACTGATAAAACTTCAAATGGCCCTAACTTCTGTACGGAGTGTCCTATACCTATCAAAGTTTGCAACATTCAAATGCTTGTAACATTTTACTCCAGCGTCATAAAACCTTGAAATTTTGTGACAAAAAAGTACTCGTGCCTCTTATCAATTTAAGCTATCGCTCATAGCTATGCAACCCTTGAGTCCCAAAATAAAATCTGATAAAACTTCAAATGGCCCTAACTTCTGTAAGGAGTGTCCTATACCTATCAAAGTTTGCAACATTCAAATGCTTGTAACTTTTTACTGGAGCTTCATAAAACCTTGAAGTCTTGTGACAATAAAGTACTCGAGCCTCTTATCAATTTAAGCTATCGCTCATAGCTATGCTACCCTTTAGTTCCAAATCAAACACGGATACAACTTAATATGGCCATAACTTCTGTATGGAGTGTCCTATACCTATCAAAGTTTACAACATTCAAATGCTTGTAATTTTTTACTCGAGCGTCATAAAACTTTGAAATTTTGTGACAATAACGTACTCGTGCCTCTTATCAATTTAAGCTATCGCTCATACCTATGCAACCCTTGAGTCCCAAAATAAAACACTGATAAAACTTGCAATGGCCCTAACTTCTGTACGGTGCGTCCTATACCTATAAAAGTTTGCAACAATCAAATGCTTCTAACTTTTCACTGGAGCGTCATAAAATCTTGAAATTTTGTGACAATAAAGTACCCGAGCCTCTTATCAATTTAAGCTATCTCTCATAGCTATGCAACCGTTGAGTCCCAAATCAAATGCTGATAAAACTTCAAATGACCCTAACTTCTGTACGGTGCGTCCTATACCTATCAATGTTTGCAACAATCAAATGCTTGTAACTTTTTACTGGGGCGTCATAAAACCTTGAAATTTTGTGACAATAAAGTACCCGAGCCTCTTATCAATTTAAGCTATCTCTCATAGCTATGCAACCGTTGAGTCCCAAATCAAATGCTGATAAAACTTCAAATGACCCTAACATCTGTACGGTGCGTCCTATACCTATCAATGTTTGCTACAATCAAATGCTTGTAACTTTTTACTAGAGCGTCATAAAATCTTGAAATTTTGTGACAATAAAGTACTCGAGCCTCTTATCAATTTAAGCTATCGCTCATGGCTATGCAACCCTTGAGTCCCAAATCAAATACTGATAAAACTTCAAATGGCCCTAACTTCTATAAGGTACGTCCTATACCTATCAAAGTTTGCAACAATCAAATGCTTGTAACTTTTTACTGTGGCGTCATAAAACCTTGAAATTTTGTGACAATAAAGTACCCGAGCCTGTTATCAATTTAAGCTATGTGTCATAGCTATACAACCCTTGAGTCCCAAATCAAATACTGATAAAACTTCTAACGGCCCTAACTTCTGTACGGTGCGTCCTATACCTATCAAAATTTGCAACATTCAAATGCTTGTAACTTTTGACTCGAGCGTCAGAAACCTTGAAATTTTGAGACAATAAAGTACTCGAGCCTCTTATCAATTTAAGCTATCGTGCATAGCTATGCTACCCTTGAGTCCCAAAATAAAACACTGATAAAACTTTAAATGGCCCTAACTACTGTACGGTGCGTCCTATACCTATCAAAGTTTACAACAATCAAATGCTTTTAACTTTTTACTAGAGCGCCATAAAAGCTTGAAATTTTGTGACAATAAAGTACTCGAGCCTCTTATCAATCTAAGCTATCGCTCATAGCTATGCTACAATTGAGTCCCAAATCAAAAACTGATAAAACTTCAAATGGCCCTAGCTTCTGTACGGAGTGTCCTATACCTATCAAAGTTTGCAACATTCAAATGCTTGTAACTTTTTACTCGATCGTCATAAAAGCTTGAAATTTTGTGACAATAAAGTACTCGTGCCTCTTGTCAATTTAAGCTATCACTCATAGCTATGCAACCCTTGAGTCCCAAATTAAAAACTGATAAAACTTCAAATGGCCCTAACTTCTGTACGGAGTGTCCTATACCTATCAAAGTTTGCAACATTCAAATGCATGTAACTTTTTACTGGGGCGTCATAAAACCTTGAAATTTTGTGACAATAAAGTACTCGTGCCTCTTATCAATTTAAGCTATCGCTCATAGCTATACAACCCTAGAGTCCCAATTTAAATACTGATAAAACTTCTAATGGCCCTAACTTCTGTACGGAGTGTCCTATACCTATCAAAATTTGCAACATTCAAATGCTTGTAACATTTTACTGGAGCTTCATAAAATCTTGAAGTTTTGTGACAATAAAGTACTCGAGCCTCTTATCAATTTAAGCTATCGCTCATAGCTATGCTACCCTTTAGTTCCAAATCAAACACTGATAAAACTTAATATGGCCATAATTCCTGTACGGAGTGTTCTATACCTATCAAAGTTTGCAACATTCAAATGCTTGTAACTTTTTACTCGAGCGTCATAAAACCTTGAAATTTTGTGACAAAAAAGTACTCGTGCCTCTTATCAATTTAAGCTATTGCTCATAGCTATGCAACCGTTGAGTCCCAAAATAAAATCTGATAAAACTTCAAATGGCCCTAACTTCTGTACGGTGCGTCCTATACCTATAAAAGTTTGCAACAATCAAATGCTTCTAACTTTCTACTGGAGCGTCATAAAATCTTGAAATTTTGTGACAATAAAGTACTCGAGCCTCGTATCAATTTAAGCTATCGCTCATAGCTATGCTACCCTTTAGTTTCAAATCAAACACTGATAAAACTTAATATGGCCATAATTCCTGTACGGAGTGTTCTATACCTATCAAAGTTTGCAACATTCAAATGCTTGTAACTTTTTACTCGAGCGTCATAAAACCTTGAAATTTTGTGACAAAAAAGTACACCTGCCTCTTATCAATTTAAGCTATTGCTCATAGCTATGCAACCCTTGAGTCCCAAATCAAATACTGATAAAACTTCAAATGGCCCTAACTTCAATAAGGTACGTCCTATACATATCAAAGTTTGCAACAATTAAATGCTTGTAACTTTTTACTGGGGCGTCATAAAACCTTGAAATTTTGTGGTACAATAAAGTACCCGAGCCTCTTATCAATTTAAGCTATCGCTCATAGCTCAGCAACCCTTGAGTCCCAAATCAAACACTGATAAAACTTCAAATGGCCCTAACTTCTGTACGGTGCGTCCTATACCTATCAAAGTTTGCAACAATCAAATGTTTGTAACTTTTTTCTGGAGCGTCATAAAATCTTTAAATTTTGTGACAATAAAGTACTCGAGCCTCTTGTATATTTAAGCTATCGCTCATAGCTATGCTACCCTTGAGTCCCAAATCAAAAACTGATAAAACTTCAAATGGCCATAACTTCTGTACGGAGTGTCCCATACCTATCAAAGTTTGCAACATTCAAATGCTTCTAACTTTTTACTCGAGCGTCATAAAATCATGAAATTTTGTGACAATAAAGTACTCGAACCGCTTATCAATTTAAGCTATCGCTCATAGCTCAGCAACCCTTGAGTCCCAAATCAAACACTGATAAAACGTCAAATGGCCCTAACTTCTGTACGGTGCGTCCTATACCTATCAATATTTGCAACAATCAAATGTTTGTAACTTTTTTCTGGAGCGTCATAAAATCTTTAAATTTTGTGACAATAAAGTACTCGAGCCTCTTGTCTATTTAAGCTATCGCTCATAGCTATGCAACCCTTGAGTCCCAAAATAAAACACTGATAAAACTTGAAATGGCCCTAACTTCTGTACGGTACGTCCTATACCTAGAAAAGTTTGCAACAGTCAAATGCTTCTAACTTTTTACTGGAGCGTCATAAAATCTTGAAATTTTGTGACAATAAAGTACTCGAGCCGCTTATCAATTTAAGCTATCGCTCATAGCTATGCTAGCCTTGAGTCCCAAAATAAAACACTGATAAAACTGCAAATGACCCTAACTTCTGTACGGTGCGTCCTATACCTGTCAATGTTTGCAACAATCAAATGCTTGTAACTTTTTACTAGAGCGTCATAAAATCTTGAAAATTTGTGACAATAAAGTACTCGAGCCTCTTATCAATTTAAGCTATTGCTCATAGCTATGCTTGAGTCCTTGAGTCCCAAATCAAAAACTGATAAAACTTCAAATGGCCATAACTTCTTACGGAGTGTCCCATACCTATCAAAGTTTGCAACATTCAAATGCTTCTAGCTTTTTACTGGAGCGTCATGAAATCATGAAATTTTGTGACAATAAAGTACTCGAGCCGCTTATCAATTTAAGCTATCGCTCATAGCTATGCAACCCTTGAGTCCCAAAATAAAACACTGATAAAACTTGAAATGGCCCTAACTTCTGTTCGGTGCGTCCTATACCTAGAAAAGTTTGCAACAGTCAAATGCTTCTAACTTTTTACTGGAACGTCATAAAATCTTGAAATTTTGTGACAATAAAGTTCTCGAGCCTCTTGTCAATTTAAGCTATCGCTCATAGATATGCTACCTTTGAGTCACAAATCACACACTAATCAAATTTAAAAAGGCCCTAACTTCTGTACGTTGCGTCCTATACCTATCAAAGTTTGCAACAATCAAATGCTTGTAACTTTTTACTGGAACGTCATAAAACCTTGAAATTTTGTGACAATAAAGTACCCGAGCCTTTTATCAATTTAAGCTATCGTTCATAGCTATGCTAGCCTTGAGTCCCAAAATAAAGCACTGATAAAACTGCAAATGACCCTAACAGCTGTACGGTGTCCCAAATCAAAAACTGATAAAACTTCAAATGGCCCTAGCTTCTGTACGGAGTGTCCTATACCTATCAAAGTTTGCAACATTCAAATGCTTGTAACTTTTTACTCGAGCGTCATAAAAGCTTGAAATTTTGTGACAATAAAGTACTCGTGCCTCTTGTCAATTTAAACTATCACTCATAGCTATGCAACCCTTGAGTCCCAAATTAAAAACTGATAAAACTTCAAATGGCCCTAACTTCTGTACGGAGTGTCCTATACCTATCAAAGTTTGCAACATTCAAATGCATGTAACTTTTTACTAGAACGTCATAAAATCTTGAAATTTTGTGACAATAAAGTACTCGAGCCTCTTATCAATTTAAGCTATCGCTCATGGCTATGCAACCCTTGAGTCCCAAATCAAATACTGATAAAACTTCAAATGGCCCTAACTTCTATAAGGTACGTCCTATACCTATCAATGTTTGCAACAATCAAATGCTTGTAACTTTTTACTGGGGCGTCATAAAACCTTGAAATTTTGTGACAATAAAGTACCCGAGCCTCTTATCAATTTAAGCTATCTCTCATAGCTATGCAACCGTTGAGTCCCAAATCAAATGCTGATAAAACTTCAAATGACCCTAACTTCTGTACGGTGCGTCCTATACCTATCAATGTTTGCTACAATCAAATGCTTGTAACTTTTTACTAGAGCGTCATAAAATCTTGAAATTTTGTGACAATAAAGTACTCGAGCCTCTTATCAATTTAAGCTATCTCTCATGGCTATGCAACCCTTGAGTCCCAAATCAAATACTGATAAAACTTCAAATGGCCCTAACTTCTATAAGGTACGTCCTATACCTATCAAAGTTTGCAACAATCAAATGCTTGTAACTTTTTACTGGGGCGTCATAAAACCTTGAAATTTTGTGACAATAAAGTACCCGAGCCTGTTATCAATTTAAGCTATGTCTCATAGCTATACAACCCTTGAGTCCCAAATCAAATACTGATAAAACTTCTAACGGCCCTAACTTCTGTACGGTGCGTCCTATACATATCAAAATTTGCAACATTCAAATGCTTGTAACTTTTGACTCGAGCGTCAGAAACCTTGAAATTTTGAGACAATAAAGTACTCGAGCCTCTTATCAATTTAAGCTATCGTGCATAGCTATGCTACCCTTGAGTCCCAAAATAAAACACTGATAAAACTTTAAATGGCCCTAACTACTGTACGGTGCGTCCTATACCTATCAAAGTTTACAACAATCAAATGCTTGTAACTTTTTACTAGAGCTCCATAGAAGCTTGAAATTTTGTGACAATAAAGTACTCGAGCCTCTTATCAATCTAAGCTATCGCTCATAGCTATGCTACAATTGAGTCCCAAATCAAAAACTGATAAAACTTCAAATGGCCCTAGCTTCTGTACGGAGTGTCCTATACCTATCAAAGTTTGCAACATTCAAATGCTTGTAACTTTTTACTCGAGCGTCATAAAAGCTTGAAATTTTGTGACAATAAAGTACTCGTGCCTCTTGTCAATTTAAGCTATCACTCATAGCTATGCAACCCTTGAGTCCCAAATTAAGAACTGATAAAACTTCAAATGGCCCTAACTTCTGTACGGAGTGTCCTATACCTACCAAAGTTTGCAACATTCAAATGCATGTAACTTTTTACTCGAGCGTCATAAAATCTTGAAATTTTGTGACAATAAAGTACTCGTGCCTCTTATCAATTTAAGCTATCGCTCATAGCTATACAACCCTAGAGGCCCAATTTAAATACTGATAAAACTTCTAATGGCCCTAACTTCTGTACGGAGTGTCCTATACCTATCAAAGTTTGCAACATTCAAATGCTTGTAACATTTTACTGGAGCTTCATAAAATCTTGAAGTTTTGTGACAATAAAGTACTCGAGCCTCTTATCAATTTAAGCTATCGCTCATAGCTATGCTACCCTTTAGTTCCAAATCAAACACTGATAAAACTTAATATGGCCATAATTCCTGTACGGAGTGTTCTATACCTATCAAAGTTTGCAACATTCAAATGCTTGTAACTTTTTACTCGAGCGTCATAAAACCTTGAAATTTTGTGACAAAAAAATACTCGTGCCTCTTATCAATTTAAGCTATAGCTCATAGCTATGCAACCGTTGAGTCCCAAAATAAAATCTGATAAAACTTCAAATGGCCCTAACTTCTGTACGGTGCGTCCTATACCTAGAAAAGTTTGCAACAATCAAATGCTTCTAACTTTTTACTGGAGCGTCATAAAATCTTGAAATTTTGTGACAATAAAGTACTCGAGCCTCTTATCAATTTAAGCTATCGCTCATGGCTATGCAACCCTTGAGTCCCAAATCAAATACTGATAAAACTTCAAATGGCCCTAACTTCAATAAGGTACGTCCTATACATATCAAAGTTTGCAACAATTAAATGCATGTAACTTTTTACTGGGGCGTCATAAAACCTTGAAGTTTTGTGGTACAATAAAGTACCCGAGCCTCTTATCAATTTAAGCTATCTTTCATAGCTATGCAACCCTTGAGTCCCAAATCAAATGCTGATAAAACTTCAAATTACCCTAACTTCTGTACGGTGCGTCCTATACCTATCAATGTTTGCAACAATCAAATGCTTGTAACTTTTTACTAGAGCGTCATAAAATCTTGAAAATTTGTGACAATAAAGTACTCGAGCCTCTTATCAATTTAAGCTATCGCTCATGGCTATGCAACCCTTGAGTCCCAAATCAAATACTGATAAAACTTCAAATGGCCCTAACTTCTATAAGGTACGTCCTATACCTATCAAAGTTTGCAACAATCAAATGCTTTTAACTTTTTACTGGGGCGTCAGAAAACCTTGAAATTTTGTGACAATAAAGTACCCGAGCCTCTTATCAATTTAAGCTATCTCTCATAGCTATGCAACCCTTGAGTCCCAAATCAAATGCTGATAAAACTTCAAATTACCCTAACTTCTGTACGGTGCGTCCTATACCTATCAATGTTTGCAACAATCAAATGCTTGTAACTTTTTACTAGAGCGTCATAAAATCTTGAAAATTTGTGACAATAAACTACTCGAGCCTCTTATCAATTTAAGCTATCGCTCATGGCTATGTAACCCTTGAGTCCCAAATCAAATACTGATAAAACTTCAAATGGCCATAACTTCTGTACGGAGTGTCCCATACCCATCAAAGTTTGCAACATTCAAATGCTCTTACCTTTTTACTGGAGCGTCATAAATCATGAAATTTTGTGACAATAAAGTACTCGAGCCGCTTATCAATTTAAGCTATCGCTCATAGCTCAGCAACCCTTGAGTCCCAAATCAAACACTGATAAAACTTCAAATGGCCCTAACTTCTGTACGGTGCGTTCTATACCTATCAATGTTTGCAACAATCAAATGCTTGTAACTTTTTTCTGGAGCGTCATAAAATCTTTAAATTTTGTGACAATAAAGTACTCGAGCCTCTTGTCTATTTAAGCTATCGCTCATAGCTATGCAACCCTTGAGTCCCAAAATAAAACACTGATAAAACTTGAAATGGCCCTAACTTCTGTACGGTGCGTCCTATACCTAGAAAAGTTTGCAACAGTCAAATGCTTCTTACTTTTTACTGGAGCGTCATAAAATCTTGAAATTTTGTGACAATAAAGTACTCGAGCCGCTTATCAATTTAAGCTATCGCTCATAGCTATACTAGCCTTGAGTCCCAAAATAAAACACTGATAAAACTGCAAATGACCCTAACTTCTGTACGGTGCGTCCTATACCTATCAATGTTTGCAACAATCAAATGCTTGTAACTTTTTACTAGAGCGTCATAAAATCTTGAAAATTTGTGACAATAAAGTACTCGAGCCTCTTATCAATTTAAACTATTGCTCATAGCTATGCTACCCTTGAGTCCCAAATCAAAAACTGATAAAATTTCAAATGGCCATAACTTCTTACGGAGTGTCCCATACCTATCAAAGTTTGCAACATTCAAATGCTTCTAGCTTTTTACTGGAGCGTCATAAAATCATGAAATTTTGTGACAATAAAGTACTCGAGCCGCTTATCAATTTAAGCTATCGCTCATAGCTATGCAACCCTTGAGTCCTAAAATAAAACACTGATAAAACTTGAAATGGCCCTAACTTCTGTACGGTGCGTCCTATACCTAGAAAAGTTTGCAACAGTCAAATGCTTCTTACTTTTTACTGGAACGTCATAAAATCTTGAAATTTTGTGACAATAAAGTACTCGAGCCTCTTGTCAATTTAAGCTATCGCTCATAGATATGCTACCTTTAAGTCACAAATCACACACTAATAAAATTTAAAAAGGCCCTAACTTCTGTACGTTGCGTCCTATACCTATCAAAGTTTGCAACAATCAAATGATTGTAACTATTTACTGGGGCGTCATAAAACCTTGAAATTTTGTGACAATAAAGCACCCGAGCCTTTTATCAATTTAAGCTATCGTTCATAGCTATGCTAGCCTTGAGTCCCAAAATAAAGCACTGATAAAATTGCAAATGACCCTAACAGCTGTACGGTGCGTCCTATACCTGTCAAAGTTTACAACAATCAAATGCTTGTAACTTTTTACTAGAGCGCCATACAAGGTTGAAATTTTGTGACAATAAAGTACTCGAGCCTCTTATCAATCTAAGCTAGCGCTCATAGCTATGCAACCCTTGAGTCCCAAATCAAATACTGATAAAACTTCAAATGGCCCTAACTTCTATAAGGTGCGTCCTATACCTATCAATGTTTGCAACAATCAAATGCTTGTAACTTTTTACTGGGGCGTCATAAAACCTTGAAATTTTCTGACAATAAAGTACCCGAGCCTCTTATCAATTTAAGCTATCTCTCATAGCTATGCAACCGTTGAGTCCCAAATCAAATGCTGATAAAACTTCAAATGACCCTAACTTCTGTACGGTGCGTCCTATACCTATCAATGTTTGCTACAATCAAATGCTTGTAACTTTTTACTAGAGCGTCATAAAATCTTGAAATTTTGTGACAATAAAGTACTCGAGCCTCTTATCAATTTAAGCTATCGCTCATGGCTATGCAACCCTTGAGTCCCAAATCAAATACTGATAAAACTTCAAATGGCCCTAACTTCTATAAGGTACGTCCTATACCTATCAAAGTTTGCAACAATCAAATGCTTGTAACTTTTTACTGGGGCGTCATAAAACCTTGAAATTTTGTGACAATAAAGTACCCGAGCCAGTTATCAATTTAAGCTATGTCTCATAGCTATACAACCCTTGAGTCCCAAATCAAATAATGATAAAATTTCTAACGGCCCTAACTTCTGTACGGTGCGTCCTATACATATCAAAATTTGCAACATTCAAATGCTTGTAACTTTTGACTCGAGCGTCAGAAACCTTGAAATTTTGAGACAATAAAGTACTCGAGCCTCTTATCAATTTAATCTATCGTGCATAGCTATGCTACCCTTGAGTCCCAAAATAAAACACTGATAAAACTTTAAATGGCCCTAACCACTGTACGGTGCGTCCTATACCTATCAAAGTTTACAACAATCAAATGCTTGTAACTTTTTACTAGAGCGCCATAAAAGCTTGAAATTCTGTGACAATAAAGTACTCGAGCCTCTTATCAATCTAAGCTATCGCTCATAGCTATGCTACAATTGAGTCCCAAATCAAAAACTGATAAAACTTCAAATGGCCCTAGCTTCTGTACGGAGTGTCCTATACCTATCAAAGTTTGCAACATTCAAATGCTTGTAACTTTTTACTCGAGCGTCATAAAAGCTTGAAATTTTGTGACAATAAAGTACTCGTGCCTCTTGTCAATTTAAGCTATCACTCATAGCTATGCAACCCTTGAGTCCCAAATTAAAAACTGATAAAACTTCAAATGGCCCTAACTTCTGTACGGAGTGTCCTATACCTATCAAAGTTTGCAACATTCAAATGCATGTAACTTTTTACTCGAGCGTCATAAAATCTTGAAATTTTGTGACAATAAAGTACTCGTGCCTCTTATCAATTTAAGCTATCGCTCATAGCTATACAACCCTAGAGTCCCAATTTAAATACTGATAAAACTTCTAATGGCCCTAACTTCTGTACGGAGTGTCCTATACCTATCAAAGTTTGCAACATTCAAATGCTTGTAACATTTTACTGGAGCTTCATAAAATCTTGAAGTTTTGTGACAATAAAGTACTCGAGCCTCTTATCAATTTAAGCTATCGCTCATAGCTATGCAACCGTTGAGTCCCAAAATAAAATCTGATAAAACTTCAAATGGCCCTAACTTCTGTACGGTGCGTCCTATACCTATAAAAGTTTGCAACAATCAAATGCTTCTAACTTTTTACTGGAGCGTCATAAAATCTTGAAATTTTGTGACAATAAAGTACTCGAGCCTCTTATCAATTTAAGCTATCGCTCATGGCTATGCAACCCTTGAGTCCCAAATCAAATACTGATAAAACTTCAAATGGCCCTAACTTCAATAAGGTACGTCCTATACATATCAAAGTTTGCAACAATTAAATGCTTGTAACTTTTTACTGGGGCGTCATAAAACCTTGAAATTTTGTGGTAGAATAAAGTACCCAAACCTCTTATCAATTTAAGTTATCTCTCATAGCTATGCAACCCTTGAGTCCCAAATCAAATGCTGATAAAACTTCAAATTACCCTAACTTCTGTACGGTGCGTCCTATACCTATCAATGTTTGCAACAATCAAATGCTTGTAACTTTTTTCTAGAGCGCCATAAAAGCTTGAAATTTTGTGACAATAAAGTACTCGAGCCTCTTATCAATCTAAGCTATCGCTCATAGCTATGCTACAATTGAGTCCCAAATCAAAAACTGATAAAACTTCAAATGGCCCTAGCTTCTGTATGGAGTGTCCTATACCTATCAAAGTTTGCAACATTCAAATGCTTGTAACTTTTTACTCGAGCGTCATAAAAGCTTGAAATTTTGTGACAATAAAGTACTCGTGCCTCTTGTCAATTTAAGCTATCACTCATAGCTATGCAACCCTTGAGTCCCAAATTAAAAACTGATAAAACTTCAAATGGCCCTAACTTCTGTACGGAGTGTCCTATACCTATCAAAGTTTGCAACATTCAAATGCATGTAACTTTTTACTCGAGCGTCATAAAATCTTGAAATTTTGTGACAATAAAGTACTCGAGCCTCTTATCAATTTAAGCTATCGCTCATAGCTATGCTACCCTTTAGTTCCAAATCAAACACTGATAAAACTTAATATGGCCATAATTCCTGTACGGAGTGTTCTATACCTATCAAAGTTTGCAACATTCAAATGCTTGTAACTTTTTACTCGAGCGTCATAAAACCTTGAAATTTTGTGACAAAAAAGTACTCGTGCCTCTTATCAATTTAAGCTATCGCTCATAGCTATGCAACCGTTGAGTCCCAAAATAAAATCTGATAAAACTTCAAATGGCCCTAACTTCTGTACGGTGCGTCCTATACCTATAAAAGTTTGCAACAATCAAATGCTTCTAACTTTTTACTGGAGCGTCATAAAATCTTGAAATTTTGTGACAATAAAGTACTCGAGCCTCTTATCAATTTAAGCTATCGCTCATGGCTATGCAACCCTTGAGTCCCAAATCAAATACTGATAAAACTTCAAATGGCCCTAACTTCAATAAGGTACGTCCTATACATATCAAAGTTTGCAACAATTAAATGCTTGTAACTTTTTACTGGGGCGTCATAAAACCTTGAAATTTTGTGGTAGAATAAAGTACCCGAGCCTCTTATCAATTTAAGTTATCTCTCATAGCTATGCAACCCTTGAGTCCCAAATCAAATGCTGATAAAACTTCAAATTACCCTAACTTCTGTACGGTGCGTCCTATACCTATCAATGTTTGCAACAATCAAATGCTTGTAACTTTTTACTAGAGCGTCATAAAATCTTGAAAATTTGTGACAATAAAGTACTCGAGCCTCTTATCAATTTAAGCTATCTCTCATAGCTATGCAACCCTTGAGTCCCAAATCAAATGCTGATAAAACTTCAAATGACCCTAACTTCTGTACGGTGCGTCCTATACCTATCAATGTTGGCAACAATCAAATGATTGTAACTTTTTACTAGAGCGTCATAAAATCTTGAAAATTTGTGACAATAAAGTACTCGAGCCTCTTATCAATTTAAGCTATTGCTCATAGCTATGCTACCCTTGAGTCCCAAATCAAAAACTGATAAAACTTCAAATGGCCATAACTTCTTACGGAGTGTCCCATACCTATCAAAGTTTGCAACATTCAAATGCTTCTAGCTTTTTGCTGGAGCGTCATAAAATCATGAAATTTTGTGACAATAAAGTACTCGAGCCGCTTATCAATTTAAGCTATCGCTCATAGCTATGCAACCCTTGAGTCCCAAAATAAAACACTGATAAAACTTGAAATGGCCCTAACTTCTGTACGGTGCGTCCTATACCTAGAAAAGTTTGCAACAGTCAAATGCTTCTAACTTTTTACTGGAACGTCATAAAATCTTGAAATTTTGTGACAATAAAGTACTCGAGCCTCTTGTCAATTTAAGCTATCGCTCATAGATATGCTACCTTTGAGTCACAAATCACACACTAATAAAATTTAAAAAGGCCCTAACTTCTGTACGTTGCGTCCTATACCTATCAAAGTTTGCAACAATCAAATGATTGTAACTATTTACTGGGGCGTCATAAAACCTTGAAATTTTGTGACAATAAAGTACCCGAGCCTTTTATCAATTTAAGCTATCGTTCATAGCTATGCTAGCCTTGAGTCCCAAAATAAAGCACTGATAAAACTGCAAATAACCCTAACAGCTGTACGGTGCGTCCTATACCTATCAAAGTTTACAACAATCAAATGCTTGTAACTTTTTACTAGAGCGCCATAAAAGGTTGAAATTTTGTGACAATAAAGTACTCGAGCCTCTTATCAATCTAAGCTAGCGCTCATAGCTATGCTACAATTGAGTCCCAAATCAAAAACTGATAAAACTTCAAATGGCCCTAGCTTCTGTACGGAGTGGCCTATACCTATCAAAGTTTGCAACATTCAAATGCTTGTAACTTTTTACTCGAGCGTCATAAAAGCTTGAAATTTTGTGACAATAAAGTACATACTCGTGCCTCTTGTCAATTTAAACTATCACTCATAGCTATGCAACCCTTGAGTCCCAAATTAAAAACTGATAAAACTTCAAATGGCCCTAACTTCTGTACGGAGTGTCCTATACCTATCAAAGTTTGCAACATTCAAATGCATGTAACTTTATACTAGAGCGTCATAAAATCTTGAAATTTAGTGACAATAAAGTACTCGAGCCTCTTATCAATTTAAGCTATCGCTCATGGCTATGCAACCCTTGAGTCCCAAATCAAATACTGATAAAACTTCAAATGGCCCTAACTTCTATAAGGTACGTCCTATACCTATCAATGTTTGCAACAATCAAATGCTTATAACTTTTTACTGGGGCGTCATAAAACCTTGAAATTTTGTGACAATAAAGTACCCGAGCCTCTTATCAATTTAAGCTATCTCTCATAGCTATGCAACCGTTGAGTCCCAAATCAAATGCTGATAAAACTTCAAATGACCCTAACTTCTGTCCGGTGCGTCCTATACCTATCAATATTTGCTACAATCAAATGTTTGTAACTTTTTATTAGAGCGTCATAAAATCTTGAAATTTTGTGACAATAAAGTACTCGAGCCTCTTATCAATTTAAGCTATCGCTCATGGCTATGCAACCCTTGAATCCCAAATTAAAAACTGATAAAACTTCAAATGGCCCTAACTTCTGTACGGAGTGTCCTATACCTATCAAAGTTTACAACAATCAAATGCTTGTAACTTTTTACTCGAGCGTCATAAAAGCTTGATATTTTGTGACAATAAAGTACTCGTGCCTCTTGTCAATTTAAGCTATCACTCATAGCTATGCAACCCTTGAATCCGAAATTAAAAACTGATAAAACTTCAAATGGCCCTAACTTCTGTACGGAGTGTCCTATACCTATCAAAGTTTGCAACATTCAAATTCATGTAACTTTTTACTCGAGCGTCATAAAATCTTGAAATTTTGTGACAATAAAGTACTCGTGCCTCTTATCAATTTAAGCTATCGCTCATAGCTATACAACCCTAGAGTCGCAATTTAAATACTGATAAAACTTCTAATGGCCCTAACTTCTGTACGGAGTGTCCTATACCTATCAAAGTTTGCAACATTCAAATGCTTGTAACATTTTACTGGAGCTTCATAAAATCTTGAAGTTTTGTGACAATAAAGTACTCGAGCCTCTTATCAATTTAAGCTATCGCTCATAGCTATGCTACCCTTTAGTTCCAAATCAAACACTGATAAAACTTAATATGGCCATAATTCCTGTACGGAGTGTTCTATACCTATCAAAGTTTGCAACATTCAAATGCTTGTAACTTTTTACTCGAGCGTCATAAAACCTTGAAATTTTGTGACAAAAAAGTACTCGTGCCTCTTATCAATTTAAGCTATCGCTCATAGCTATGCAACCGTTTAGTCCCAAAATAAAATCTGATAAAACTTCAAATGGCCCTAACTTCTGTACGGTGCGTCCTATACCTATGAAAGTTTGCAACAATCAAATGCTTCTAACTTTTTACTGGAGCGTCATAAAATCTTGAAATTTTGTGACAATAAAGTACTCGAGCTTCTTATCAATTTAAGCTATCGCTCATGACTATGCAACCCTTGAGTCCCAAATCAAATACTGATAAAACTTCAAATGGCCCTAACTTAAATAAGGTACGTCCTATACATATCAAAGTTTGCAACAATTAAATGCTTGTTTCTTTTTACTGGGGCGTCATAAAACCTTGAAATTTTGTAGTAGAATAAAGTACCCGAGCCTCTTATCAATTTAAGCTATCTCTCATAGCTATGCAACCCTTGAGTCCCAAATCAAATGCTGATAAAACTTCAAATTACCCTAACTTCTGTACGGTGCGTCCTATACCTATCAAAGTTTGCAACATTCAAATGCTTGTAACTTTTTACTCGAGCGTCATAAAAGCTTGAAATTTTGTGACAATAAAGTACTCGTGCCTCTTGTCAATTTAAGCTATCGCTCATAGCTATGCAACCGTTGAGTCCCAAAATAAAATCTGATAAAACTTCAAATGGCCCTAACTTCTGTACGGTGCGTCCTATACCTATAAAAGTTTGCAACAATCAAATGCTTCTAACTTTTTACTGGAGCGTCATAAAATCTTGAAATTTTGTGACAATAAAGTACTCGAGCCTCTTATCAATTTAAGCTATCGCTCATGGCTATGCAACCCTTGAGTCCCAAATCAAATACTGATAAAACTTCAAATGGCCCTAACTTCAATAAGGTACGTCCTATACATATCAAAGTTTGCAACAATTAAATGCTTGTAACTTTTTACTGGGGCGTCATAAAACCTTGAAATTTTGTGGTAGAATAAAGTACCCGAGCCTCTTATCAATTTAAGTTATCTCTCATAGCTATGCAACCCTTGAGTCCCAAATCAAATGCTGATAAAACTTCAAATTACCCTAACTTCTGTACGGTGCGTCCTATACCTATCAATGTTTGCAACAATCAAATGCTTGTAACTTTTTACTAGAGCGTCATAAAATCTTGAAAATTTGTGACAATAAAGTACTCGAGCCTCTTATCAATTTAAGCTATCTCTCATAGCTATGCAACCCTTGAGTCCCAAATCAAATGCTGATAAAACTTCAAATGACCCTAACTTCTGTACGGTGCGTCCTATACCTATCAATGTTGGCAACAATCAAATGATTGTAACTTTTTACTAGAGCGTCATAAAATCTTGAAAATTTGTGACAATAAAGTACTCGAGCCTCTTATCAATTTAAGCTATTGCTCATAGCTATGCTACCCTTGAGTCCCAAATCAAAAACTGATAAAACTTCAAATGGCCATAACTTCTTACGGAGTGTCCCATACCTATCAAAGTTTGCAACATTCAAATGCTTCTAGCTTTTTGCTGGAGCGTCATAAAATCATGAAATTTTGTGACAATAAAGTACTCGAGCCGCTTATCAATTTAAGCTATCGCTCATAGCTATGCAACCCTTGAGTCCCAAAATAAAACACTGATAAAACTTGAAATGGCCCTAACTTCTGTACGGTGCGTCCTATACCTAGAAAAGTTTGCAACAGTCAAATGCTTCTAACTTTTTACTGGAACGTCATAAAATCTTGAAATTTTGTGACAATAAAGTACTCGAGCCTCTTGTCAATTTAAGCTATCGCTCATAGATATGCTACCTTTGAGTCACAAATCACACACTAATAAAATTTAAAAAGGCCCTAACTTCTGTACGTTGCGTCCTATACCTATCAAAGTTTGCAACAATCAAATGATTGTAACTATTTACTGGGGCGTCATAAAACCTTGAAATTTTGTGACAATAAAGTACCCGAGCCTTTTATCAATTTAAGCTATCGTTCATAGCTATGCTAGCCTTGAGTCCCAAAATAAAGCACTGATAAAACTGCAAATAACCCTAACAGCTGTACGGTGCGTCCTATACCTATCAAAGTTTACAACAATCAAATGCTTGTAACTTTTTACTAGAGCGCCATAAAAGGTTGAAATTTTGTGACAATAAAGTACTCGAGCCTCTTATCAATCTAAGCTAGCGCTCATAGCTATGCTACAATTGAGTCCCAAATCAAAAACTGATAAAACTTCAAATGGCCCTAGCTTCTGTACGGAGTGGCCTATACCTATCAAAGTTTGCAACATTCAAATGCTTGTAACTTTTTACTCGAGCGTCATAAAAGCTTGAAATTTTGTGACAATAAAGTACATACTCGTGCCTCTTGTCAATTTAAACTATCACTCATAGCTATGCAACCCTTGAGTCCCAAATTAAAAACTGATAAAACTTCAAATGGCCCTAACTTCTGTACGGAGTGTCCTATACCTATCAAAGTTTGCAACATTCAAATGCATGTAACTTTATACTAGAGCGTCATAAAATCTTGAAATTTAGTGACAATAAAGTACTCGAGCCTCTTATCAATTTAAGCTATCGCTCATGGCTATGCAACCCTTGAGTCCCAAATCAAATACTGATAAAACTTCAAATGGCCCTAACTTCTATAAGGTACGTCCTATACCTATCAATGTTTGCAACAATCAAATGCTTATAACTTTTTACTGGGGCGTCATAAAACCTTGAAATTTTGTGACAATAAAGTACCCGAGCCTCTTATCAATTTAAGCTATCTCTCATAGCTATGCAACCGTTGAGTCCCAAATCAAATGCTGATAAAACTTCAAATGACCCTAACTTCTGTCCGGTGCGTCCTATACCTATCAATATTTGCTACAATCAAATGTTTGTAACTTTTTACTAGAGCGTCATAAAATCTTGAAATTTTGTGACAATAAAGTACTCGAGCCTCTTATCAATTTAAGCTATCGCTCATGGCTATGCAACCCTTGAATCCCAAATTAAAAACTGATAAAACTTCAAATGGCCCTAACTTCTGTACGGAGTGTCCTATACCTATCAAAGTTTACAACAATCAAATGCTTGTAACTTTTTACTCGAGCGTCATAAAAGCTTGATATTTTGTGACAATAAAGTACTCGTGCCTCTTGTCAATTTAAGCTATCACTCATAGCTATGCAACCCTTGAATCCCAAATTAAAAGCTGATAAAACTTCAAATGGCCCTAACTTCTGTACGGAGTGTCCTATACCTATCAAAGTTTGCAACATTCAAATTCATGTAACTTTTTACTCGAGCGTCATAAAATCTTGAAATTTTGTGACAATAAAGTACTCGTGCCTCTTATCAATTTAAGCTATCGCTCATAGCTATACAACCCTAGAGTCGCAATTTAAATACTGATAAAACTTCTAATGGCCCTAACTTCTGTACGGAGTGTCCTATACCTATCAAAGTTTGCAACATTCAAATGCTTGTAACATTTTACTGGAGCTTCATAAAATCTTGAAGTTTTGTGACAATAAAGTACTCGAGCCTCTTATCAATTTAAGCTATCGCTCATAGCTATGCTACCCTTTAGTTCCAAATCAAACACTGATAAAACTTAATATGGCCATAATTCCTGTACGGAGTGTTCTATACCTATCAAAGTTTGCAACATTCAAATGCTTGTAACTTTTTACTCGAGCGTCATAAAACCTTGAAATTTTGTGACAAAAAAGTACTCGTGCCTCTTATCAATTTAAGCTATCGCTCATAGCTATGCAACCGTTTAGTCCCAAAATAAAATCTGATAAAACTTCAAATGGCCCTAACTTCTGTACGGTGCGTCCTATACCTATGAAAGTTTGCAACAATCAAATGCTTCTAACTTTTTACTGGAGCGTCATAAAATCTTGAAATTTTGTGACAATAAAGTACTCGAGCTTCTTATCAATTTAAGCTATCGCTCATGGCTATGCAACCCTTGAGTCCCAAATCAAATACTGATAAAACTTCAAATGGCCCTAACTTAAATAAGGTACGTCCTATACATATCAAAGTTTGCAACAATTAAATGCTTGTTTCTTTTTACTGGGGCGTCATAAAACCTTGAAATTTTGTAGTAGAATAAAGTACCCGAGCCTCTTATCAATTTAAGCTATCTCTCATAGCTATGCAACCCTTGAGTCCCAAATCAAATGCTGATAAAACTTCAAATTACCCTAACTTCTGTACGGTGCGTCCTATACCTATCAATGTTTGCAACAATCAAATGCTTGTAACTTTTTACTAGAGCGTCATAAAATCTTGAAAATTTGTGACAATAAAGTACTCGAGCCTCTTATCAATTTAAGCTATCGCTCATGGCTATGCAACCCTTGAGTCCCAAATCAAAAACTGATAAAACTTCAAATGGCCATAACTTCTGTACGGTGCGTCCTATACCTAGAAAAGTTTGCAACAGTCAAATGCTTCTAACTTTTTACTGGAACGTCATAAAATCTTGAAGTTTTGTGACAATAAAGTACTCGAGCCTCTTGTCAATTTAAGCTATCGCTCATAGATATGCTACCTTTGAGTCACAAATCACACACTAATAAAATTTAAAAAGGCCCTAACTTCTGTACGTTGCGTCCTATACCTATCAAAGTTTGCAACAATCAAATGATTGTAACTATTTACTGGGGCGTCATAAAACCTTGAAATTTTGTGACAATAAAGTACCCGAGCCTTTTATCAATTTAAGCTATCGTTCATAGCTATGCTAGCCTTGAGTCCCAAAATAAAGCACTGATAAAACTGCAAATGACCCTAACAGCTGTACGGTGCGTACTATACCTATCAAAGTTTGCAACAATCAAAAGCTTGTAACTTTTTACTAGAGCGTCATAAAACCTTAAAATTTTGTGACAATAAAATACTCGAGCCTCTTGTCATTTGAAGCTATAGCTCATAGCTATGCTACTCTTGACTCCAAAATAAAACACTGATAAAGCTTCAAATGGCCCTAACTTTTATACTGTGCGTCCTATACCTATCAAAGTTTGCAACAATCAAATGCTTGTAGCTTTTTACTGGAGCGTCATAAAACCATGAAATTTTGTGACAATAAAGTACTCGAGCCTCTTATCAATTTAAGCTATCGCTCATAGCTATTCTACCCTTGAGTCCCAAATCAAAAACTGATAAAACTTCAAATGGCCCTAACTTCTGTACGGTGCTTCCTACACCTATCAAAGTTTGTGACAGTCAAATGCTTGTAAATTCTTACTGGAGCGTCATAAAGCTTGAAAATTTGTGACAATAAAGTACTCGAGCCACTTATCAATTTAAGCTATCGCTCATAGCTAAGCTACGCTTGAGTCCCAAATCAAACCCTGATAAAACTTAATATGGCCATAACTTCTGTACGGAGTGTCCTATACCTATCAAAGTTTGTAACATTCAAATGCTTGTAACTTTTTACTCGAGCGTCATAAAACCTTGAAATTTTGTGACAAAAAAGTACTCGTGCCTCTTATCAATTTAAGCTATCGCTCATAGTTATGCAACCTTGAGTCCCAAATCAAATACTGATAAAACTTCAAATGGCTTAACTTCTGTACGGTGCGTCCTATACCTATCAAAATTTGCAACAATCAAATGCTTGTAACTTTTTATTGGAGCGTCATAAAATCTTGAAATTTTGTGACAATAAATTACTCGAGCCTCTTGTCATTTGAACCTATAGCTCAAAGCTATGCTACCCTTGACTCCAAAATAAAACTTTGATAAAATTTCAAATGGCCCTAACTTCTATAGGGCCATAAAGTAATCGTGCCTCTTATCAATTTAAGCTATCGCTCATAGCTATGCTTGACTCCAAAATAAAACACTTATAAAACTTCAAATGGCCCTAACTTCTGTGCGGTGCGTCCTACACCTAAAAAGTTTGCAACAATAAAATGCTTGTAACTTATTACTGGGGCGTCATAAAACCTTGAAATTTTGTGACAATAAAGTACCCGAGCCTCTTATCAATTTAAGCTATCGTTCATAGCTATGCAACCCTTGAGTCCCAAATCAAACACTAATAAAGCTTAAAATGGCCCTAACTTCTGTACGGTGCGTCCTATACCTATCAAAGTTTGCAACCATCAAATGCTTGTAACTTTCTACTGGAGCGTCATAAAACCTTGAAATTTTGTGATGATAAAGTACTCTAGCCTCTTATCAATTTAAGCCATCGCGCATAGCTATGCTACCCTTGAGTCCAAAAATAAAACACTGATAAAACTTTAAATGGCCCTAACTTCTGTACGGTGCGTCCTATACCTATGAAAATTTGCGACATTCAAATGTTGTAACTTTTTATTGGAGCATCATAAAATCTTGAAATTTTGTGACAAGAAAGTATTCGAGCCTCTTATCAATTTAAGCTATCGTTCATAGATATGCTACCCTTGAGTCCCGAATCAAAAACTGATAAAATTTCAAATGGTCCTAACTTCTATAAGGTGCGTCCTATACCTATCCAAGTTTGCAACAATCAAATGCTTGTAAGTTTTTTCTGGAGCGTCATAAAATCTTTAAATTTTGTGACAATAAAGTACTCGAGCCTCTTGTCAATTTAAGCTATCGCTCATAGCTATGCTACCTTTGAGTCCCAAAATAAAACACGGATAAAACTGCAAATGACCCTAACTTCTGTACGGTGCGTCCTATACCTATCAAAGTTTGCAACAATCAAATGCTTGTAACTTTTTACTAGAGCCTCATAAAATCTTGAAATTTTGTGACAATAAAATACTCGATCCTCTTGTCATTTGAAGCTATAACTCATAGCTATGCTAGCCTTGAGTCCCAAAATAAAACACTGATAAAACTGCAAATGACCCTAACTTCTGTACGGTGCGTCCTATACCTATCAATGTTTGCAACAATCAAATGCTTGTAACTTTTTACTAGAGCGTCATAAAATCTTGAAAATTTGTGACAATAAAGTACTCGAGCCTCTTATCAATTTAAGCTATTGCTCATAGCTATGCTACCCTTGAGTCCCAAATCAAAAACTGATAAAACTTCAAATGGCCATAACTTCTTACGGAGTGTCCCATACCTATCAAAGTTTGCAACATTCAAATGCTTCTAGCTTTTTACTGGAGCGTCATAAAATCATGAAATTTTGTGACAATAAAGTACTCGAGCCGCTTATCAATTTAAGCTATCGCTCATAGCTATGCAACCCTTGAGTCCCAAAATAAAACACTGATAAAACTTTAAATGGCCCTAACTTCTGTACGGTGCGTCCTATACCTAGAAAAGTTTGCAACAGTCAAATGCTTCTAACTTTTTACTGGAACGTCATAAAATCTTGAAGTTTTGTGACAATAAAGTACTCGAGCCTCTTGTCAATTTAAGCTATCGCTCATGGATATGCTACCTTTGAGTCACAAATCACACACTAATAAAATTTAAAAAGGCCCTAACTTCTGTACGTTGCGTCCTATACCTATCAAAGTTTGCAACAATCAAATGATTGTAACTATTTACTGGGGCGTCATAAAACCTTGAAATTTTGTGACAATAAAGTACCCGAGCCTTTTATCAATTTAAGCTATCGTTCATAGCTATGCTAGCCTTGAGTCCCAAAATAAAGCACTGATAAAACTGCAAGTGACCCTAACAGCTGTACGGTGCGTACTATACCTATCAAAGTTTGCAACAATAAAAAGCTTGTAACTTTTTACTAGAGCGTCATAAAACCTTAAAATTTTGTGACAATAAAATACTCGAGCCTCTTGTCATTTGAAGCTATAGCTCATAGCTATGCTACTCTTGACTCCAAAATAAAACACTGATAAAATTTCAAATGGCCCTAACTTCTATAGGGCCATAAAGTAATCGTGCCTCTTATCAATTTAAGCTATCGCTCATAGCTATGCTACCCTCGACTCCAAAATAAAACACTGATAAAGCTTCAAATGGCCCTAACTTTTATACTGTGCGTCCTATACCTATTAAAGTTTGCAACAATCAAATGCTTGTAGCTTTTTACTGGAGCGTCATAAAACCATGAAATTTTGTGACAATAAAGTACTCGAGCCTCTTATCAATTTAAGCTATCGCTCATAGCTATTCTACCCTTGAGTCCCAAATCAAAAACTGATAAAACTTCAAATGGCCCTAACTTCTGTACGGTGCTTCCTACACCTATCAAAGTTTGTGACAGTCAAATGCTTGTAAATTCTTACTGGAGCGTCATAAAGCTTGAAAATTTGTGACAATAAAGTACTCGAGCCACTTAACAATTTAAGCTATCGCTCATAGCTAAGCTACGCTTGAGTCCCAAATCAAACCCTGATAAAACTTAATATGGCCATAACTTCTGTACGGAGTGTCCTATACCTATCAAAGTTTGTAACATTCAAATGCTTGTAACTTTTTACTCGAGCGTCATAAAACCTTGAAATTTTGTGACAAAAAAGTACTCGTGCCTCTTATCAATTTAAGCTATCGCTCATAGTTATGCAACCTTGAGTCCCAAATCAAATACTGATAAAACTTCAAATGGCTTAACTTCTGTACGGTGCGTCCTATACCTATCAAAATTTGCAACAATCAAATGCTTGTAACTTTTTATTGGAGCGTCATAAAATCTTGAAATTTTGTGACAATAAATTACTCGAGCCTCTTGTCATTTGAACCTATAGCTCAAAGCTATGCTACCCTTGACTCCAAAATAAAACTTTGATAAAATTTCAAATGGCCCTAACTTCTATAGGGCCATAAAGTAATCGTGCCTCTTATCAATTTAAGCTATCGCTCATAGCTATGCTTGACTCCAAAATAAAACACTTATAAAACTTCAAATGGCCCTAACTTCTGTGCGGTGCGTCCTACACCTAAAAAGTTTGCAACAATAAAATGCTTGTAACTTATTACTGGGGCGTCATAAAACCTTGAAATTTTGTGACAATAAAGTACCCGAGCCTCTTATCAATTTAAGCTATCGTTCATAGCTATGCTAGCCTTGAGTCCCAAAATAAAACACTGATAAAACTTCAAATGGCCCTAACTTCTGTACGGTGCGTCCTATACCTATCAAAGTTTGCACCAATCAAATGCTTGTAACTTTTTACTGGAGCGTCATTAAACCATGAAATTTTGTGACAATAAAGAACTCGGTCCTCTTATCAATTTAAGTTATCGCTCATAGCTATGCTACCCTTGAGTCCCAAATCAACAACTGATAAAACTTCAAATGGCCCTAACTTCTGTACGGTGCGTCCTACACCTATCAAAGTTTGCAACAATAAAATGCTTGTAACTTATTACTGGGACGTCATAAAACCTTGAAATTTTGTGACAATAAAGCACCCGAGCCTCTTATCAATTTAAGCTATCGTTCATAGCTATGCTAGCCTTGAGTCCCAAAATAAAACACTGATAAAACTTCAAATGGCCCTAACTTCTGTACGGTGCGTCCTATACCTATCAAAGTTTGCACCAATCAAATGCTTGTAACTTTTTACTGGAGCATCATAAAACCTTGAAATTTTGTGATAATAAAGTACTCGAGCCTCTTATCAATTTAAGCTATCGCGCATAGCTATGCTACCCTTGAGTCCCAAATCAAAAACTGATTAAACTTCAAATGGCCTTAACTTCTGTACGGTGCGTCCTATACCTATCAAAGTTTGCACCAATCAAATGCTTGTAACTTTCTACTGGTGCGTCATAAAATCTTGAAATTTTGTGACAATAAAATACTCGATCCTCTTGTCATTTGAAGCTATAGCTCATAGCTATGCTGCCCTTGACTCCAAAATAAAACACTGAAAAAATTTCAAATGGCCCTAACTTCTATAGGGCCATTAAGTAATCGTGCCTCTTATCAATATAAGTTATCGCTCATAGCTATGCTACCCTTGACTCCAAAATAAAACACTGATAAAACTTCAAATGGCCCTAACATTTATGCGGTGCGTCCTATACCTATCAAACTTTGCAACAATCAAATTCTTCTAACTTTTTAGTGGAGCGTCATAAAACCATGAAATTTTGTGACAATAAAATACTCGTGCCTCTTATCAATTTAAGCTATCGCTCATAGCTCTGCTACTCTTGACTTCAAAATCAAACACTGATAAAATTTCAAATGGCTCTAACTTCCATACGGTGCGCCCTACACCTATCAAAGTTTGCAACATTCAAATGCTAGCAACTTTTTACTGGAGCGTCATAAAGTATTGAAATTTTGTGACAATAAAGTACTCGAGCCTCTTATCAATTTAAGCTATCTCTCATAGCTATGCTACCCTTGAGTCCCAAATCAACAACTGATAAAACTTCAAATGGCCCTAACTTCTGTACGGTGCGTCCTACACCTATCAAAGTTTGCAACAATAAAGTGCTTGTAACTTATTACTGGGACGTCATAAAACCTTGAAATTTTGTGACAATAAAGCAACCGAGCCTCTTATCAATTTAAGCTATCGTTCATAGCTATGCTAGCCTTGAGTCCAAAAATAAAACACTGATAAAACTTCAAATGGCCCTAATTTCTGTACGGTGCGTCCTATACCTATCAAAGTTTGGACCAATCAAATGCTTGTAACTTTTTACTGGAGCGTCATTAAACCATGAAATTTTGTGACAATAAAGTACTCGATCCTCTTATCAATTTAAGTTATCGCTCATAGCTATGATACATTTGAGTCCCAAATCAACAACTGATAAAACTTCAAATGGCCCTAACTTTTATACGGTGCGTCCTATACCTATCAAAGTTTGCAACAATCAAAAGCTTCTAACTTTTTTCTCGAGCGTCATTAAACCTTGAAATTTATGACAATAAAGTACTCGAGCCTCCTGTCATTTGAAACTATAGCTCAAAGCTATGCTACCCTTGACTCCAAAATAAAACACTGATAAAATTTCAAATGGCCCTAACTTCAATAGGGCCATAAAGTAATCGTGCCTCTTATCAATTTAAGCTATCGCTCATAGCTATGCTACCCTTGACTCCAAAATAAAACACTTATAAAACTTCGAATGGCCCTAACTTCTGTACGGTACGTCCTATACCTATCAAAGTTTGCAACAATCAAATGCTTGTAACTTTTTACTGGAGCGTCATTAAACCATGAAATTTTGTGACAATAAAGTACTCGATCCTCTTATCAATTTAAGTTATCGCTCATAGATATGCTACCCTTGAGTCCCAAATCAACAACTGATAAAACTTCAAATGGCCCTAACTTCTGTACGGTGCGTCCTACACCTATCAAAGTTTGCAACAATAAAATGCTTGTAACTTATTACTGGGGCGTCATAAAACCTTGAAATTATGTGACAATAAAGTACCCGAGCCTCTTATCAAATTAAACTATCGTTCATAGCTATGCTAGCCTTGAGTCCCAAATTAAAACACTGATAAAACTTCAAATGGCCCTAACTTCTGTACGGTGCATCCTATACCTATCAAAGTTTGCACCAATCAAATGCTTGTAACATAGCTATCGCGCATAGCTATGCTACCCTTGAGTTCCAAATCAAAAACTGATAAAACTTAAAATGGCCTTAGCTTCTGTACGGTGCGTCCTATACCTTTCAAAGTTTGCACCAATCAAATGCTTGTAACTTTCTACTGGAGCGTCATAAAACCTTGAAATTTTGTGATAATTTCAAGGTTAAGCTATCGTGCATAGCTATGCTACCCTTGAGTCCCAAAATAAAACACTGATAAAACTTTAAATGGCCCTAACTTCTATACGGTGCGTCCTATACGTATAAAAGTTTGCGACATTCAAATGCTTGTAACTTTTTATTGGAGCATCGTAAAATCTTTAAATTTTGTGACAATAAAGTACTCGAGCCTCTTGTCAATTTAAGCTATCGCTCATAGCTTTGCTACCTTTGAGTCCCAAAATAAAACACTGATAAAACTGCAAATGATCCTAACTTCTGTACGGTGCGTCCTATACCTATCAAAGTTTGCAACAATCAAATGCTTGTAACTTTTTACTAGAGCGTCATAAAATCTTGAAATTTTGTGACAATAAAATACTCGAGCCTCTTGTCATTTGAAGCTATAGCTCATAGCTATGCTGCCCTTGACTCCAAAATAAAACACTGAAACAATTTCAAATGGCCCTAACTTCTATAGGGCCATAAAGTAATCGTGCCTCTTATCAATTTAAGCTATCGCTCATAGATATGCTACCCTTGACTCGAAAATAAAACACTTATAAAACTTCAAATGGCCATAACTTCTGTACGGTATGTCCTATACCTATCAAAGTTTGCAACAATCAAATGCTTGTAACTTTTTACTGGAGCGTCATTAAACCATGAAATTTTGTGACAATAAAGTACTCGATCCTCTTATCAATTTAAGTTATCGCTCATAGCTATGCTACCCTTGAGTCCCAAATCAACAACTGATAAAACTTCAAATGGCCCTAACTTCTCTACGGTGCGTCCTACACCTATCAAAGTTTGCAACAATAAAATGCTTGTAACTTATTACTGGGGCGTCATAAAACCTTGAAATTTTGTGACAATAAAGTACCCGAGCCTCTTATCAATTTAAGCTATCGCTCATAGCTATGCTAGCCTTGAGTCCCAAAATAAAACACTTATAAAACTTCAAATGGCCCTAACTTCTGTACGGTGCGTCCTATACCTATCAAAGTTTGCACCAATCAAATGCTTGTAACTTTTTACTGGAGCGTCATAAAACCTTGAAATTTTGTGATAATAAAGTACTCGAGCCTCTTATCAATTTAAGCTATCGCGCATAGCTATGCTACCCTTGAGACCCAAATCAAAAACTGATAAAACTTCAAATGGCCTTAACTTCTGTACGGTGCGTCCTATACCTATCAAAGTTTGCACCATCAAATGCTTGTAACTTTCTACTGGAGCGTCATAAAACCTTGAAATTTTGTGACAATAAAGTACCCGAGCCTCTTATCAATTTAAGCTACCGTTCATAGCTATGCTAGCCTTGAGTCCCAAAATAAAACACTGATAAAACTTCAAATGGCCCTAACTTCTGTACGGTGCGTCCTATACCTATCAAAGTTTGCACCAATCAAATGCTTGTAAATTTTTATTGGAGCATCAAAAAATCTTGAAATTTTGTGACAAGAAAGTACTCGAGCCTCTTGTCAATTTAAGCTCTCGCTCATAGCTATGCTACCTTTGAGTCCCAAAATAAAACACTGATAAAACTGCAAATGACCCTAACTTCTGTACGGTGCGTCCTATACCAATCAAAGTTTGCAACAATCAAATGCTTGTACCTTTTTACTAGAGCGTCATAAAATCTTGAAATTTTGTGACAATAAAATACTCGAGCCTCTTGTCATTTGAAGCTATAGCTCATAGCTAAGCTGCCCTTGACTCCAAAATAAAACACTCAAAAAATTTCAAATGGCCCTAACTTCTATAGGGCCATAAAGTAATCGTGCCTCTTATCAATATAAGCTATCGCTCATAGCTATGCTACCCATGACTCCAAATTAAAACACTGATAAAACTTCAAATGGCCCTAACTTTTATACGGTGCGTCCTATACCTATCAAAGTTTGCAACAATCAAATGCTTCTAACTTTTTAGTGGAGCGTCATAAAACCATGAAATTTTGTGACAATAAAATACTCGTGCCTCTTATCAATTTAAGCTATTGCTCATAGCTCTGCTACTCTTGACTTCAAAATCAAACACTGATAAAATTTCAAATGGCTCTAACTTCCATACGGTGCGCCCTACACCTATCAAAGTTTGCAACATTCAAATGCTAGTAACTTTTTACTGGAGCGTCATAAAGTATTGAAATTGTGTGACAATAAAGTACTCGAGCCTCTTATCAATTTAAGCTATCGTTCATAGCTATGCTAGCCTTGAGTCCCAAAACAAAACACTTATAAAACTTCAAATGGCCCTAACTTCTGTACGGAGTTTCCTATACCTATCAAAGTTTGCAACATTCAAATGCTTGTAACTTTTTTCTCGAGCTTCATTAAACCTTGAAATTTTGTGATAATAAAGTACTCGAGCCTCCTGTCATTTGAAGCTATAGCTCAAAGCTATGCTACCCTTGACTCCAAAATAAAACACTGATAAAATTTCAAATGGCCCTAACTTCTATAGGGCCATAAAGTAATCGTGCCTCTTATCAATTTAAGCTATCGCTCATAGCTATGCTACCCTTGACTCCAAAATAAAACACTTATAAAACTTCAAATGGCCCTAACTTCTGTACGGTACGTCCTATACCTATCAAAGTTTGCAACAATCAAATGCTTGTAACTTTTTACTGGAGCGTCATTAAACCATGAAATTTTGTGACAATAAAGTACTCGATCCTCTTATCAATTTAAGTTATCGCTCATAGATATGCTACCCTTGAGTCCCAAATCAACAACTGATAAAACTTCAAATGGCCCTAACTTCTGTACGGTGCGTCCTACAAATATCAAAGTTTGGAACACTAAAATGCTTGTAACTTATTACTGGGGCGTCAGAAAACCTTGAAGCTTTGTGACAATAAAGTACTCGAGCCACTTAGCAATTTAAGCTATCGCTCATAGCTAAGCTACTTTTGAGTCCCAAATCAAACACTGATAAAACTTAATATGGCCATAACTTCTGTACGGAGTGTCCTATACCTATCAAAGTTTGCAACATTCAAATGCTTGTAACTTTTTTCTCGAGCGTCATAAAACCTTGAAAGTTTGTGACAATAAAGTACTCGAGCCTCTTATCAATTTAAGCTATCGTTCATAGCTATGCTAGCCTTGAGTCCCAAAATAAAACATTGATAAATCTGCAAATGACCCTAACTTCTGTACGGTGCGTCGTATACCTATCAAAGTTTGCAACAATCAAATGCTTGTAAATTTTTACTAGAGCGTCATAAAATCTTGAAATTTTGTGACAATAAATTACTCGAGCCTTTTGTCATTTGAAGCTATAGCTCATAGCTGTGCTACCCTTGACTCCAAAATAAAATACTGATAAAACTTCAAATGGCTCTAACTTCCATACGGTGCGCCCTACACCTATCAAAGTTTGCAACATCCAAATGCTTGTAACTTTTTACTGGAGCATCATAAAATCTTGAAATTTTGTGACAATAAAGTACTCGAGCCTCTTGTCATTTGAATCTATAGCTCATAGCTATGCTGCCCTTGACTCCAAAATAGAACACAGAAAAAATTTCTAATGGCCCTAACTTCTATAGGGCCATAAAGTAATCGTGCCTCTTATCAATTTAAGCTATCGCTCATAGCTATGCTACCCTTGACTCCAAAATAAAACACTGATAAAATTTCAAATGGCCCTAACTTTTATACGGTGTGTCCTATACCTATCAAAGTTTGCAACAATCCAATGCTTGTAACTTTTTACTGGAGCGTCATAAAACCATGAAATTTTGTGACAATAAAATACTCGTGCCTCTTATAAATTTAAGCTATCTCTCATAGCTCTGCTACTCTTAACTTCAAAATAAAACACTGATAAAACTTCAAATGGCTCTAACTTCCATACGGTGCGTCCTACACTTATCAAAGTTTGCAACATTCAAATGCTTGTAACTTTTACTGGAGCGTCATAAAATCTAGAAACTTTGTGACAATAAAGTACTCGAGCCACTTAGCAATTTAAGCTTTCGCTCATAGCTAAGCTACTTTTGAGTCCCAAATCAAACACGAATAAAGCTTAAAATGGCCCTAACTTCTGTACGGTGCGTCCTATACCTATCAAAGTTTGCAACAATCAAATGCTTGTAACTTTTTACTGGAGCGTCATAAAACCATGAAATTCTGTGACAATAAAATACTCGTGCCTCTTATCAATTTAAGCTATCGCTCATAGCTCTGCTACTCTTGACTTCAAAATCAAACACTGATAAAATTTCAAATGCCTCTAACTTCCATACGGTGCGCCCTATAACTATCAAAGTTTGCAACATTCAAATGCTAGTAACTTTTTACTGGAGCGTCATAAAATATTGAAATTTTGTGACAATAAAGCACTCGAGCCTCTTATCAATTTAAGCTATCGTTCATAGCTATGCTACCCTTGACCCCAAAATAAAACACTGATAAAATTTCAAATGGCCCTAACTTCTATACGGTGTGTCCTATACCTATCAAAGTTTGCAACAATCAAATGCTTGTAACTTTTTACTCTAGCGTCATAAAACCATGAAATTTTGTGACAATAAAATACTGGTGCCTCTTCTCAATTTAAGCTATCGCTCATAACTCTGCTACTCTTGACTTCAAAATCAAACACTGATAAAACTTCAAATGGCTCTAACTTCCATACGGTGCGCCCTACACCTAGCAAAGTTTGCAACATTCAAATGCTAGTAACTTTTTACTGGAGCGTCATAAAATCTTGAAATTTTGTGACAATAAAGTACTCGAGCCTCTTATCAATTTAAGCTATCGCTCATAGCTATGCAACCCTTGAGTCCCAAATCAAACACTAATAAAGCTTAAAATGGCCCTAACTTCTGTACGGTGCGTCCTATACATATCAAAGTTTGCCACAACAAAATGCTTGTAACTTTTTGCTGGAGCGTCATAAAACCATGAAATTTTGTGACAATAAAATACTCGTGTCTCTTATCAATTTAAGCTATCGCTCATAGCTCTGCTACTCTTGACTTCAAAATCAAACACTGATAAAACTTCAAATGGTTCTAACTTCCATACGGTGCGCCCTACAACTATCAAAGTTTGCAACATTCAAATGCTAGTAACTTTTTACTGGAGCGTCATAAAATATTGAAATTTTGTGACAATAAAGTACTCGAGCCTCTTATCAATTTAAGCTATCGTTCATAGCTATGCTAGCTTTGAGTCCCAAAATAAAACACTGATAAATCTGCAAATGACCCTAACTTCTGTACAATGCGTCGTATACCTATCAAAGTTTGCATCAATCAAATGCTTGTAACTTTTTACTAGAGCGTCATAAAATCTTGAAATTTTGTGACAATAAAATACTCGAGCCTTTTGTCATTTGAAGCTATAGCTCATAGCTATGCTACCCTTGACTCCAAAATAAAACACTGATAAAATTTCAAATGGCCCTAACTTCTAGAGGGCCATAAATTAATCGTGCCTCTTATCAATATATGCTATCGCTCATAGCTATGCTACCCTTGACTCCAAAATAAAACACTGATAAAACTTCAAATGGCCCTAACTTTTATACGGTGCGTCCTATACCTATCAAAGTTTGCAACAATCAAATACTTCTAGATTTTTACTGGAGCGTCATAAAACCATGAAATTCTGTGACAATAAAATACTCGTGCCTCTTATCAATTTAAGCTATCGCTCATAGCTCTGCTACTCTTGACTTCAAAATCAAACACTGATAAAATTTCAAATGCCTCTAACTTCCATACGGTGCGCCCTATAACTATCAAAGTTTGCAACATTCAAATGCTAGTAACTTTTTACTGGAGCGTCATAAAATATTGAAATTTTGTGACAATAAAGCACTCGAGCCTCTTATCAATTTAAGCTATCGTTCATAGCTATGCTACCCTTGACCCCAAAATAAAACACTGATAAAATTTCAAATGGCCCTAACTTCTATACGGTGTGTCCTATACCTATCAAAGTTTGCAACAATCAAATGCTTGTAACTTTTTACTCTAGCGTCATAAAACCATGAAATTTTGTGACAATAAAATACTGGAGCCTCTTCTCAATTTAAGCTATCGCTCATAACTCTGCTACTCTTGACTTCAAAATCAAACACTGATAAAACTTCAAATGGCTCTAACTTCCATACGGTGCGCCCTACACCTAGTAAAGTTTGCAACATTCAAATGCTAGTAAATTTTTACTGGAGCGTCATAAAATCTTGAAATTTTGTGACAATAAAGTACTCGAGCCTCTTATCAATTTAAGCTATCGCTCATAGCTCTGCAACCCTTGAGTCCCAAATCAAACACTAATAAAGCTTAAAATGGCCCTAACTTCTGTACGGTGCGTCCTATACATATCAAAGTTTGCCACAACAAAATGCTTGTAACTTTTTGCTGGAGCGTCATAAAACCATGAAATTTTGTGACAATAAAATACTCGTGTCTCTTATCAGTTTAAGCTATCGCTCATAGCTCTGCTACTCTTGACTTCAAAATCAAACACTGATAAAACTTCAAATGGTTCTAATTTCCATACGGTGCGCCCTACAACTAGCAAAGTTTGAAACATTCAAATGCTAGTAACTTTTTACTGGACCGTCATAAAATATTGAAATTTTGTGACAATAAAGTACTCGAGCCTCTTATCAATTTAAGCTATCGTTCATAGCTATGCTAGCTTTGAGTCCCAAAAGAAAACACTGATAAATCTGCAAATGACCCTAACTTCTGTACGGTGCGTCGTATACCTATCAAAGTTTGCATCAATCAAATGCTTGTAACTTTTTACTAGAGCGTCATAAAATCTTGAAATTTTGTGACAATAAAATACTCGAGCCTTTTGTCATTTGAAGCTATAGCTCATAGCTATGCTACCCTTGACTCCAAAATAAAACACTGATAAAATTTCAAATGGCCCTAACTTCTAGAGGGCCATAAATTAATCGTGCCTCTTATCAATATAAGCTATCGCTCATAGCTATGCTACCCTTGACTCCAAAATAAAACACTGATAAAACTTCAAATGGCCCTAACTTTTATACGGTGCGTCCTATACCTATCAAAGTTTGCAACAATCAAATACTTCTAGAGTTTTACTGGAGCGTCATAAAACCATGAAATTCTGTGACAATAAAATACTCGTGCCTCTTATCAATTTAATCTATCGCTCATAGCTCTGCTACTCTTGACTTCAAAATCAAACACTGATAAAATTTCAAATGGCTCTAACTTCCATACGGTGCGCCCTATAACTATCAAAGTTTGCAACATTCAAATGCTAGTAACTTTTTACTGGAGCGTCATAAAATATTGAAATTTTGTGACAATAAAGCACTCGAGCCTCTTATCAATTTAAGCTATCGTTCATAGCTATGCTACCCTTGACCCCAAAATAAAACACTGATAAAATTTCAAATGGCCCTAACTTCTATACGGTGTGTCCTATACCTATCAAAGTTTGCAACAATCAAATGCTTGTAACTTTTTACTCTAGCGTCATAAAACCATGAAATTTTGTGACAATAAAATACTGGTGCCTCTTCTCAATTTAAGCTATCGCTCATAACTCTGCTACTCTTGACTTCAAAATCAAACACTGATAAAACTTCAAATGGCTCTAACTTCCATACGGTGCGCCCTACACCTAGCAAAGTTTGCAACATTCAAATGCTAGTAACTTTTTACTGGAGCGTCATAAAATCTTGAAATTTTGTGACAATAAAGTACTCGAGCCTCTTATCAATTTAAGCTATCGCTCATAGCTATGCAACCCTTGAGTACCAAATCAAACACTAATAAAGCTTAAAATGGCCCTAACTTCTGTACGGTGCGTCCTATACATATCAAAGTTTGCCACAACAAAATGCTTGTAACTTTTTGCTGGAGCGTCATAAAACCATGAAATTTTGTGACAATAAAATACTCGTGTCTCTTATCAATTTAAGCTATCGCTCATAGCTCTGCTACTCTTGACTTCAAAATCAAACACTGATAAAACTTCAAATGGTTCTAACTTCCATACGGTGCGCCCTACAACTATCAAAGTTTGCAACATTCAAATGCTAGTAACTTTTTACTGGAGCGTCATAAAATATTGAAATTTTGTGACAATAAAGTACTCGAGCCTCTTATCAATTTAAGCTATCGTTCATAGCTATGCTAGCTTTGAGTCCCAAAATAAAACACTGATAAATCTGCAAATGACCCTAACTTCTGTACAGTGCGTCGTATACCTATCAAAGTTTGCATCAATCAAATGCTTGTAACTTTTTACTAGAGCGTCATAAAATCTTGAAATTTTGTGACAATAAAATACTCGAGCCTTTTGTCATTTGAAGCTATAGCTCATAGCTATGCTACCCTTGACTCCAAAATAAAACACTGATAAAATTTCAAATGGCCCTAACTTCTAGAGGGCCATAAATTAATCGTGCCTCTTATCAATATATGCTATCGCTCATAGCTATGCTACCCTTGACTCCAAAATAAAACACTGATAAAACTTCAAATGGCCCTAACTTTTATACGGTGCGTCCTATACCTATCAAAGTTTGCAACAATCAAATACTTCTAGATTTTTACTGGAGCGTCATAAAACCATGAAATTCTGTGACAATAAAATACTCGTGCCTCTTATCAATTTAAGCTATCGCTCATAGCTCTGCTACTCTTGACTTCAAAATCAAACACTGATAAAATTTCAAATGCCTCTAACTTCCATACGGTGCGCCCTATAACTATCAAAGTTTGCAACATTCAAATGCTAGTAACTTTTTACTGGAGCGTCATAAAATATTGAAATTTTGTGACAATAAAGCACTCGAGCCTCTTATCAATTTAAGCTATCGTTCATAGCTATGCTACCCTTGACCCCAAAATAAAACACTGATAAAATTTCAAATGGCCCTAACTTCTATACGGTGTGTCCTATACCTATCAAAGTTTGCAACAATCAAATGCTTGTAACTTTTTACTCTAGCGTCATAAAACCATGAAATTTTGTGACAATAAAATACTGGAGCCTCTTCTCAATTTAAGCTATCGCTCATAACTCTGCTACTCTTGACTTCAAAATCAAACACTGATAAAACTTCAAATGGCTCTAACTTCCATACGGTGCGCCCTACACCTAGTAAAGTTTGCAACATTCAAATGCTAGTAAATTTTTACTGGAGCGTCATAAAATCTTGAAATTTTGTGACAATAAAGTACTCGAGCCTCTTATCAATTTAAGCTATCGCTCATAGCTATGCAACCCTTGAGTCCCAAATCAAACACTAATAAAGCTTAAAATGGCCCTAACTTCTGTACGGTGCGTCCTATACATATCAAAGTTTGCCACAACAAAATGCTTGTAACTTTTTGCTGGAGCGTCATAAAACCATGAAATTTTGTGACAATAAAATACTCGTGTCTCTTATCAGTTTAAGCTATCGCTCATAGCTCTGCTACTCTTGACTTCAAAATCAAACACTGATAAAACTTCAAATGGTTTTAATTTCCATACGGTGCGCCCTACAACTAGCAAAGTTTGAAACATTCAAATGCTAGTAACTTTTTACTGGACCGTCATAAAATATTGAAATTTTGTGACAATAAAGTACTCGAGCCTCTTATCAATTTAAGCTATCGTTCATAGCTATGCTAGCTTTGAGTCCCAAAATAAAACACTGATAAATCTGCAAATGACCCTAACTTATGTACGGTGCGTCGTATACCTATCAAAGTTTGCATCAATCAAATGCTTGTAACTTTTTACTAGAGCGTCATAAAATCTTGAAATTTTGTGACAATAAAATACTCGAGCCTTTTGTCATTTGAAGCTATAGCTCATAGCTATGCTACCCTTGACTCCAAAATAAAACACTGATAAAATTTCAAATGGCCCTAACTTCTAGAGGGCCATAAATTAATCGTGCCTCTTATCAATATAAGCTATCGCTCATAGCTATGCTACCCTTGACTCCAAAATAAAACACTGATAAAACTTCAAATGGCCCTAACTTTTATACGGTGCGTCCTATACCTATCAAAGTTTGCAACAATCAAATACTTCTAGATTTTTACTGGAGCGTCATAAAACCATGAAATTCTGTGACAATAAAATACTCGTGCCTCTTATCAATTTAAGCTATCGCTCATAGCTCTGCTACTCTTGACTTCAAAATCAAACACTGATAAAATTTCAAATGGCTCTAACTTCCATACGGTGCGCCCTATAACTATCAAAGTTTGCAACATTCAAATGCTAGTAACTTTTTACTGGAGCGTCATAAAATATTGAAATTTTGTGACAATAAAGCACTCGAGCCTCTTATCAATTTAAGCTATCGTTCATAGCTATGCTACCCTTGACCCCAAAATAAAACACTGATAAAATTTCAAATGGCCCTAACTTCTATACGGTGTGTCCTATACCTATCAAAGTTTGCAACAATCAAATGCTTGTAACTTTTTACTCTAGCGTCATAAAACCATGAAATTTTGTGACAATAAAATACTGGTGCCTCTTCTCAATTTAAGCTATCGCTCATAACTCTGCTACTCTTGACTTCAAAATCAAACACTGATAAAACTTCAAATGGCTCTAACTTCCATACGGTGCGCCCTACACCTAGCAAAGTTTGCAACATTCAAATGCTAGTAACTTTTTACTGGAGCGTCATAAAATATTGAAATTTTGTGACAATAAAGTACTCGAGCCTCTTATCAATTTAAGCTATCGTTCATAGCTATGCTAGCCTTGAGTCCCAAAATAAAACACTGATAAAACTGTAAATGACCCTAACTTCTGTACGGTTCGTCCTATACCTATCAAAGTTTGCAACAATCAAATGCTTGTAACTTTTTACTAGAGCGTCATAAAATTTTGAAATTTTGTGACAATAAAATACTCGAGCCTCTTGTCATTTGAAGCTATAGCTCATAGCTATGCTACCCTTGACTCCAAAATAAAATACTGAACAAATTTCAAATGGCCCTAACTTCTATAGGGCCATAAAGTAATCGTGCCTCTTATCAATATAACCTATCGCTCATAGCTATGCTACCCTTGACTCCAAAATAAAACACTGATAAAATTTCAAATGGCCCTAACTTTTATACGGTGCGTCCTATACCTATCAAAGTTTGCAACAATCAAATGCTTCTAACTTTTTACTCGACCGTCATAAAACCTGGAAATTTTGTGACAGTAAAGTACTCGAGCCTCTTGTCAATTTAAGCTATCGCTCATAGCTCTGCTATTCTTGAGTCCCAAATCAAACACTAATAAAGCTTAAAATGGCCCTAACTTCTGTACGGTGCGTCCTATACACATCAAAGTTTGCAACAATCAAATGCTTGTAACTTTTTGCTGGAGCGTCATAAAACCATGAAATTTTGTGACAATAAAATACTCGTGTCTCTTATCAATTTAAGCTATCGCTCATAGCTCTGCTACTCTTGACTTCAAAGTCAAACACTGATAAAACTTCAAATGGTTCTAACTTCCATACGGTGCGCCCTACAACTATCAAAGTTTGCAACATTCAAATGCTAGTAGCTTTTTACTGGAGCGTCATAAAATCTTGAAATTTTGTGACAATAAAGTACTCGAGCCTCTTATCAATTTAAGCTATCGCTCATTGCTATGGAACCCTTGAGTCCCAAATCAAACACTAATAAAGCTTAAAATTGCCCTAACTTCTGTACGGTGCGTCCTATACATATCAAAGTTTGCAACAATCAAATGCTTGTAACTTTTTGCTGGAGCGTCATAAAACCATGAAATTTTGTGACAATAAAATACTGGTGCCTCTTATCAATTTAAGCTATCGCTCATAGCTCTGCTACTCTTGACTTCAAAATCAAACACTGATAAAACTTCAAATGGCTCTAACTTCTATACGGTGCGCCCTACACCTAGCAAAGTTTGCAACATTCAAATGCTAGTAACTTTTTACTGGAGCGTCATAAAATATTGAAATTTTGTGACAATAAAGTACTCGAGCCTCTTATCAATTTAAGCTATCGTTCATAGCTATGCTAGCCTTGAGTCCCAAAATAAAACACTGATAAAACTGTAAATGACCCTAACTTCTGTACGGTTCGTCCTATACCTATCAAAGTTTGCAACAATCAAATGCTTGTAACTTTTTACTAGAGCGTCATAAAATTTTGAAATTTTGTGACAATAAAATACTCGAGCCTCTTGTCGTTTGAAGCTATAGCTCATAGCTATGCTACCCTTGACTCCAAAATAAAATACTGAAAAAATTTCAAATGGCCCTAACTTCTATAGGGCCATAAAGTAATCGTGCCTCTTATCAATATAACCTATCGCTCATAGCTATGCTACCCTTGACTCCAAAATAAAACACTGATAAATCTGCAATTGACCCAAACTTCTGTACGGTGCGTCGTATACCTATCAAAGTTTGCAACAATCAAATGCTTGTAACTTTTTACTAGAGCGTCATAAAATCTTGAAATTTTGTGACAATAAAATACTCGAGCCTCTTGTCATTTGAAGCTATAGCTCATAGCTATGCTAGCCTTTTTTTTTTAACTCCAGTTTTATTTGCATTCTGCTCCTTGGGGCAATAATCAAATTAAATAACAATATTAAACAGCTACATAAATCTTTACACAAAGTAATTTTTTAAAATAGTTATTTAAATCAACATGAGGAAGAGGAGCCAGTGCTAATCTCCCATAAGGTTAGTTCAGAACTATTGCGTTAGAAACAATTATTATTATAAATTTCGTGGTGTTGCTCGCTTCAATCGCCGTGTTGTGCCTGTCCTCTCCAGAAGTTTTGAAGCTAGTATGTTAGGATGCTCACTTAGTCGTTCCAGGTATTTATTGCTGTATCTTGTTATTTCCTCAGCGACAGTAGGGATGTTTAGGTCGTGACGTATTATATCATTCCTGACGAACCATGGAGCCTTTACTATCAAGCGTAATACTTTTGATTGGAATCTCTCAATGATTTTTATATTATTTTTTGCCGCTGAACCCCATATCTGTATACCATATGTCCATATGGGTTTTAAAATTTGCTATAAATGAGCAGTTTATTGTCAAGCGATAACTGGGATTTATATCCAAAGAGCCAATATAAGGAAGTAAGCTTTCTTCCAAGTTGTTTTTTCTTCGTAAGAATAGGCTTCTGCCATGTCAGACGTCGATCAAGATGTAGCCCTAAATATTTACCGTCTTCGGATTGGGGCAGTTGACAATCATTTAATGTTACTGAAGGACAAGTCTTCTTTTTTAAGCTAAAGTTTACTTGCACAGACTTAGTTGCATTCACCTTAATCCTCCATTTATTTTGCCAGATTTGGAGCTTATCCAAGCTTTCTTGGAGATAATTTGCAGCGATTATGTTGTTGCTGCTTGTAGCCATTATGACTGTATCATCCGCGTAGGTTGCGATTTTTGTATTCTCCGTCAGTGGAAGGTCAGCGGTGTAGATAGTGTAGAGCACAGGACCTAGAACACTGCCTTGTGGTACATCCGCCTTTATAGAGAACAGTTCAGTGACTTCTTCTTTGGTCTTTACTCTGAAATGCCGCTCTTCCAGATATGATCTTAAGATATCATAAAATGGCTGAGGTAGTAACTTTTTCAGTTTAAATAGTAAGCCAGGGTGCCATACTTTATCGAACGCCTGTGTTATATCTAGGAAAGCAGTTGTACAATAACGGTTTTCCTCAAGAGCGTTTCTTATTATGCTGTCTACTCGGTGCACTTGTTCTGTTGTGGCGTGGTGTTCCATAAATCCAAATTGATGATTGGGTATTATCTCCTTTTTGAGCAGAATTGGTTTAAGTTTGTTTAACAGGAGCTTTTCAAACATTTTGGAAACAATTGGCAAAAGACTAATTGGTCTATAAGAAGTGACTTCCTCCAAGGGCTTTCCGGGTTTTGGGATGACAATAATTTAGGCCACTTTCCATTGACGCGGAAAATATCCACGTCTAATTATTGCATTGAAGAGATAGGTAAGGTATTTTATTCCTTTATTTGGTAGATCCTTTAATAATTTACCTGTTATCAGGTCGTAGCCAGGTGCCTTTTTCACATTCAGTGTTTTGTGAACAGCGTTATGTATTTCCTTTTTTGTAAAGGGCGTGATAGGTAACTCTAATTGTCCTGGACTATTGAGAAGATTAAATACCTCGTCTTCCTCTTGCTGTGAAGTTGGTGGAAACGGCTTAAAGACCCCAGTAAGGTGTTTGGCGAATGTAATTGCTTTCTCCTTATCAGGTTTTGCCCAGGAGCCATTTGAGCTTTTGACAGGAGGAGCACGGGTGGTGGGTTGCTTCAGCTTTTTTGTCGCCTTCCAAAGTGAGTAATGTGTGGTCTCATTTGCTGATAAAGTGGACAAGTAGTGGTGTATTTCTTCATTTTGCTTCTGCGCCAAGTACCGCTTAAGGTTTTTTGTAGCTCTATTAAAATTATTTTTGTCTTTCGGATGCCTGGAACTTTGCCACGCCCTTCTTAGTTTGCGTTTTTTATCAACCATCTCCCTAATAACAGGATGGGAAGGATCCTTGTTCAGTTGATTTTTTGGCTCCGGAGTAGAGTTCCATGCAGCGTATTGGACAGTTTTGTTAAAATTTTCAACGGCAAAATCAATATCCTCAGCACTCTTCAGACAAATATTGAGGCACAGAATGTCATCTACAATTTCCTTGAAATGGAACCAGTTTGTTTGTTTCGTATGTAGTGTGAGTGGTTTTATTGTGCATTCTACCTCCGAGTTCAGTGTTGCAATAATAGGAGAGTGGTCTGATGACAGATCCAGCGACAGGGATATCTCAACACAGCTTCTGAGAACACCTTTCATCACGCAGAAGTCAATGACATCTGGAATTTTGTTTATATCAGATGGCCAGTATGTGGGTTGCCTGTTGATACGTGTATAAGGATGTGGTCTTGCATTGTTTTTAGTAGCTCTCTTCCTTTCGGATTGATTGTCCGAGAACCGTTTACCGTTGTAATCACCACCAGCCAAAAATCGCACACCAAGTGTTTGAAAAAAATGGTAATATTGCTCTTTTTTAATGGAATATCTCGGAGGGCAATACACTGATGTTATGGTTAGCGGTCCATATTGGTCCTGTATTGTTATGCTTGTTGCTTGAATGTGAGATTTTTCATAATTGTCTTGTACTGTGTGTTTTATTTTGTTTTTAATGATGATAGCAGTACCACCGCGTGCTGTGCCGGCTGGATGATTTGTGTGATACATGTTGTACTGATTTATTTTTAAGAAGCTTTTGCTTGTGAAGTGTGTCTCAGATATTAACATTTTGTCAATGTTGTTCTGTTCCATAAATGTTTTGACTTCATTACTATGACGAGAAAGCCCGTTCGCATTCCATACTGCAATTATAAGTTTTTGTTCCATTATGTCAGTTTAGAGATCACTGTTGTTAATAATTGAGCATTGTTCCCATTTGTTCCATAAGGGTTTTCAGCATACTCTTTAATTCAGTCATGTCATTTGATCGATGTGAGGCGAATTGATTTTCACTTTGCTGGTTTAGAGTTTGCTCTTGTTGCGTGCTCTGTTTGGCGATTTGCGCATATGTGCAACCTGGTTGTCTTTCGGAATCTGGGGCCTTGTTAAAATTAGTGTTTTCAAACACTTTCTGCCTTAGCGTGGGGAATGTTTTTTGCTGTAATTCTTTGTACACATAACAGCCTCTGTAGTTAGCCGGGTGGTTTCCTCCGCATAGCACACATTTCACATCCTGTGATTTTTCTTTACTAGGGCAGTCTGACGTTGCATGATTGCCAACGCATTTAACGCATCGAGGAGTATGGTTGCAATATTTTCTAGTGTGGCCATACCTCTGACATTTTGTACACTGAGCTATTTCCCTTTTTTTATTTGGTGGTTCGAATTTTATTTTTGTGTGCATAATTGCTTCAACTTTATAAATGTCTGTATTATTTTTGTTTTGTTTTAAGTGGACATAAAACATCGACAACGGATGCTTTGTAATTCTTTGTTTTATATTTGAAACATCGAATCCCAACCTAGTTATTTCCTCTTTTATTTCTTCTGTTGATATTGTGTGGTGTAGCCATTTTAATACTACGCTAAAGTCTTTTCCTGTTTGGGTTTATATGTATGGAATTCTGTGTTCTTTTCAGCCAGAGCTTTTGTAATAGTTTTGTACCCTTCTCCTGACTTTGGTTGAATTTTAACCTCGCTATCTTTGAGGAATTTGAGCTGGTATTCATTCTTGGCAATTATTTTTAGCAGATCTAGTAACGGTTGAGCATTATTTACTCCAGAGACGTAGATTGGAGGAGGTTTCGGGACTCTTTGGTTTCTTTCTTGTGGACTGGTACCGTCGATTTCAACTTCTGATAGTATCGCGAATCTATTTGAACTAGTTGGCAAATCAAGCCAGTAGTCCCCTAGTTTTGACTGTTTTTGTTTATTTTGTGTTGTGTTTTCTGGGCTTGATCTAGCGCGTTTAGTGGTTTGGTTTGTTTTCACTACAGGAATTTTTACACGACATTTAGATTGTGGATCGGTTTGAATATTTCCTACTGGGTGTTTTATTGTCAGTGAATCAATATATTTATCTGATGAGTAGGTTATTGTTGTTGAGTGAGTTTTAGGAGTAAGTACACAGCTTTTATATGGTGATTCATTTTGTGTATTTCCTAGTGGGTGCTTAATTGAGAGTGTGTTAATGCTGTTATGTGCTGAACGGGCAATTGCTGCTGAGCAAGATTCAGTAATTAGAGGTGGAGCCGAAGCTGTAGTGAGTTTGCTTGCACATATTGAATTTGTGTACGAAACGGTTGTATTTGTTGTTGCATTTGATGAGGCTAGAGTTGTAATTATTTTGTTAGTGGTCGTTAGGGCATCGGAGAAATTGTTTGAGGAGGACAGGGCACCTTGCATGTTTATACCATCAACCTTTTGATTTTTTTGTGGAGATGATCGCCCTCTGAGAGTGTCCGGCATAGATGGACCGCTATTGACTATCATAGGGAACGCACTCATAGGAGAGCCGGCTCTTTGATTTTCCATAACTGTCTCATTTTTTTGTGTATTCCTACGCTCGCTCTGTGGCGAGCGTAAAACACTCATTTTGGCGCAATTACCTATATATGTATGTATGTTTATTATTATGCTACCCTTGACTCCAAAATAAAACACTGATAAAATTTCAAATGGCCCTAACTTCTATAGGGCCATAAAGTAATCGTGCCTCTTATCAATATAAGCTATCGCTCATAGCTATGCTACCCTTGACTACAAAATAAAACACTGATAAAATTTCAAATGGCCCTAACTTCTATACGGTGTGTCCTATACCTATCAAAGATTGCAACAATCAAATGCTTGTAACTTTTTACTGGAGCGTCATAAAACCATGAAAATTTGTGACAATAAAATACTCGTGCCTCTTATCAATTTAAGCTATCGCTCATAGCTCTGCTACTCTTGACATCAAAATCAAACACTGATAAAACTTCAAATGGCTCTAACTTCCAAACGGTGCGCTCTACAACTATCAAAGTTTGCAACATTCAAATGCTAGTAACTTTTTACTGGAGCGTCATAAAATATTGAAATTTTGTGACAATAAAGTACTCGTGCCTCTTATCAATTTAAGATATCGTTCATAGCTATGCTAGCCTTGAGTCCCAAAATAAAACACTGATAAAACTGTAAATGACCCTAACTTCTGTACGGTTCGTCCTATACCTATCAAAGTTTGCAACAATCAAATGCTTGTAACTTTTTACTAGAGCGTCATAAAATTTTGAAATTTTGTGACAATAAAATACTCGAGCCTCTTGTCATTTGAAGCTATAGCTCATAGCTATGCTACCCTTGACTCCAAAATAAAATACTGAAAAAATTTCAAATGGCCCTAACTTCTATAGGGCCATAAAGTAATCGTGCCTCTTATCAATATAACCTATCGCTCATAGCTATGCTACCCTTGACTCCAAAATAAAACACTGATAAATCTGCAATTGACCCAAACTTCTGTACGGTGCGTCGTATACCTATCAAAGTTTGCAACAATCAAATGCTTGTAACTTTTTACTAGAGCGTCATAAAATCTTGAAATTTTGTGACAATAAAATACTCGAGCCTCTTGTCATTTGAAGCTATAGCTCATAGCTATGCTAGCCTTTTTTTTTAACTCCAGTTTTATTTGCATTCTGCTCCTTGGGGCAATAATCAAATTAAATAACAATATTAAACAGCTACATAAATCTTTACACAAAGTAATTTTTTAAAATAGTTATTTAAATCAACATGAGGAAGAGGAGCCAGTGCTAATCTCCCATAAGGTTAGTTCAGAACTATTGCGTTAGAAACAATTATTATTATAAATTTCGTGGTGTTGCTCGCTTCAATCGCCGTGTTGTGCCTGTCCTCTCCAGAAGTTTTGAAGCTAGTATGTTAGGATGCTCACTTAGTCGTTCCAGGTATTTATTGCTGTATCTTGTTATTTCCTCAGCGACAGTAGGGATGTTTAGGTCGTGACGTATTATATCATTCCTGACGAACCATGGAGCCTTTACTATCAAGCGTAATACTTTTGATTGGAATCTCTCAATGATTTTTATATTATTTTTTGCCGCTGAACCCCATATCTGTATACCATATGTCCATATGGGTTTTAAAATTTGCTATAAATGAGCAGTTTATTGTCAAGCGATAACTGGGATTTATATCCAAAGAGCCAATATAAGGAAGTAAGCTTTCTTCCAAGTTGTTTTTTCTTCGTAAGAATAGGCTTCTGCCATGTCAGACGTCGATCAAGATGTAGCCCTAAATATTTACCGTCTTCGGATTGGGGCAGTTGACAATCATTTAATGTTACTGAAGGACAAGTCTTCTTTTTTAAGCTAAAGTTTACTTGCACAGACTTAGTTGCATTCACCTTAATCCTCCATTTATTTTGCCAGATTTGGAGCTTATCCAAGCTTTCTTGGAGATAATTTGCAGCGATTATGTTGTTGCTGCTTGTAGCCATTATGACTGTATCATCCGCGTAGGTTGCGATTTTTGTATTCTCCGTCAGTGGAAGGTCAGCGGTGTAGATAGTGTAGAGCACAGGACCTAGAACACTGCCTTGTGGTACATCCGCCTTTATAGAGAACAGTTCAGTGACTTCTTCTTTGGTCTTTACTCTGAAATGCCGCTCTTCCAGATATGATCTTAAGATATCATAAAATGGCTGAGGTAGTAACTTTTTCAGTTTAAATAGTAAGCCAGGGTGCCATACTTTATCGAACGCCTGTGTTATATCTAGGAAAGCAGTTGTACAATAACGGTTTTCCTCAAGAGCGTTTCTTATTATGCTGTCTACTCGGTGCACTTGTTCTGTTGTGGCGTGGTGTTCCATAAATCCAAATTGATGATTGGGTATTATCTCCTTTTTGAGCAGAATTGGTTTAAGTTTGTTTAACAGGAGCTTTTCAAACATTTTGGAAACAATTGGCAAAAGACTAATTGGTCTATAAGAAGTGACTTCCTCCAAGGGCTTTCCGGGTTTTGGGATGACAATAATTTAGGCCACTTTCCATTGACGCGGAAAATATCCACGTCTAATTATTGCATTGAAGAGATAGGTAAGGTATTTTATTCCTTTATTTGGTAGATCCTTTAATAATTTACCTGTTATCAGGTCGTAGCCAGGTGCCTTTTTCACATTCAGTGTTTTGTGAACAGCGTTATGTATTTCCTTTTTTGTAAAGGGCGTGATAGGTAACTCTAATTGTCCTGGACTATTGAGAAGATTAAATACCTCGTCTTCCTCTTGCTGTGAAGTTGGTGGAAACGGCTTAAAGACCCCAGTAAGGTGTTTGGCGAATGTAATTGCTTTCTCCTTATCAGGTTTTGCCCAGGAGCCATTTGAGCTTTTGATAGGAGGAGCACGGGTGGTGGGTTGCTTCAGCTTTTTTGTCGCCTTCCAAAGTGAGTAATGTGTGGTCTCATTTGCTGATAAAGTGGACAAGTAGTGGTGTATTTCTTCATTTTGCTTCTGCGCCAAGTACCGCTTAAGGTTTTTTGTAGCTCTATTAAAATTATTTTTGTCTTTCGGATGCCTGGAACTTTGCCACGCCCTTCTTAGTTTGCGTTTTTTATCAACCATCTCCCTAATAACAGGATGGGAAGGATCCTTGTTCAGTTGATTTTTTGGCTCCGGAGTAGAGTTCCATGCAGCGTATTGGACAGTTTTGTTAAAATTTTCAACGGCAAAATCAATATCCTCAGCACTCTTCAGACAAATATTGAGGCACAGAATGTCATCTACAATTTCCTTGAAATGGAACCAGTTTGTTTGTTTCGTATGTAGTGTGAGTGGTTTTATTGTGCATTCTACCTCCGAGTTCAGTGTTGCAATAATAGGAGAGTGGTCTGATGACAGATCCAGCGACAGGGATATCTCAACACAGCTTCTGAGAACACCTTTCATCACGCAGAAGTCAATGACATCTGGAATTTTGTTTATATCAGATGGCCAGTATGTGGGTTGCCTGTTGATACGTGTATAAGGATGTGGTCTTGCATTGTTTTTAGTAGCTCTCTTCCTTTCGGATTGATTGTCCGAGAACCGTTTACCGTTGTAATCACCACCAGCCAAAAATCGCACACCAAGTGTTTGAAAAAAATGGTAATATTGCTCTTTTTTAATGGAATATCTCGGAGGGCAATACACTGATGTTATGGTTAGCGGTCCATATTGGTCCTGTATTGTTATGCTTGTTGCTTGAATGTGAGATTTTTCATAATTGTCTTGTACTGTGTGTTTTATTTTGTTTTTAATGATGATAGCAGTACCACCGCGTGCTGTGCCGGCTGGATGATTTGTGTGATACATGTTGTACTGATTTATTTTTAAGAAGCTTTTGCTTGTGAAGTGTGTCTCAGATATTAACATTTTGTCAATGTTGTTCTGTTCCATAAATGTTTTGACTTCATTACTATGACGAGAAAGCCCGTTCGCATTCCATACTGCAATTATAAGTTTTTGTTCCATTATGTCAGTTTAGAGATCACTGTTGTTAATAATTGAGCATTGTTCCCATTTGTTCCATAAGGGTTTTCAGCATACTCTTTAATTCAGTCATGTCATTTGATCGATGTGAGGCGAATTGATTTTCACTTTGCTGGTTTAGAGTTTGCTCTTGTTGCGTGCTCTGTTTGGCGATTTGCGCATATGTGCAACCTGGTTGTCTTTCGGAATCTGGGGCCTTGTTAAAATTAGTGTTTTCAAACACTTTCTGCCTTAGCGTGGGGAATGTTTTTTGCTGTAATTCTTTGTACACATAACAGCCTCTGTAGTTAGCCGGGTGGTTTCCTCCGCATAGCACACATTTCACATCCTGTGATTTTTCTTTACTAGGGCAGTCTGACGTTGCATGATTGCCAACGCATTTAACGCATCGAGGAGTATGGTTGCAATATTTTCTAGTGTGGCCATACCTCTGACATTTTGTACACTGAGCTATTTCCCTTTTTTTATTTGGTGGTTCGAATTTTATTTTTGTGTGCATAATTGCTTCAACTTTATAAATGTCTGTATTATTTTTGTTTTGTTTTAAGTGGACATAAAACATCGACAACGGATGCTTTGTAATTCTTTGTTTTATATTTGAAACATCGAATCCCAACCTAGTTATTCCCTCTTTTATTTCTTCTGTTGATATTGTGTGGTGTAGCCATTTTAATACTACGCTAAAGTCTTTTCCTGTTTGGGTTTATATGTATGGAATTCTGTGTTCTTTTCAGCCAGAGCTTTTGTAATAGTTTTGTACCCTTCTCCTGACTTTGGTTGAATTTTAACCTCGCTATCTTTGAGGAATTTGAGCTGGTATTCATTCTTGGCAATTATTTTTAGCAGATCTAGTAACGGTTGAGCATTATTTACTCCAGAGACGTAGATTGGAGGAGGTTTCGGGACTCTTTGGTTTCTTTCTTGTGGACTGGTACCGTCGATTTCAACTTCTGATAGTATCGCGAATCTATTTGAACTAGTTGGCAAATCAAGCCAGTAGTCCCCTAGTTTTGACTGTTTTTGTTTATTTTGTGTTGTGTTTTCTGGGCTTGATCTAGCGCGTTTAGTGGTTTGGTTTGTTTTCACTACAGGAATTTTTACACGACATTTAGATTGTGGATCGGTTTGAATATTTCCTACTGGGTGTTTTATTGTCAGTGAATCAATATATTTATCTGATGAGTAGGTTATTGTTGTTGAGTGAGTTTTAGGAGTAAGTACACAGCTTTTATATGGTGATTCATTTTGTGTATTTCCTAGTGGGTGCTTAATTGAGAGTGTGTTAATGCTGTTATGTGCTGAACGGGCAATTGCTGCTGAGCAAGATTCAGTAATTAGAGGTGGAGCCGAAGCTGTAGTGAGTTTGCTTGCACATATTGAATTTGTGTACGAAACGGTTGTATTTGTTGTTGCATTTGATGAGGCTAGAGTTGTAATTATTTTGTTAGTGGTCGTTAGGGCATCGGAGAAATTGTTTGAGGAGGACAGGGCACCTTGCATGTTTATACCATCAACCTTTTGATTTTTTTGTGGAGATGATCGCCCTCTGAGAGTGTCCGGCATAGATGGACCGCTATTGACTATCATAGGGAACGCACTCATAGGAGAGCCGGCTCTTTGATTTTCCATAACTGTCTCATTTTTTTGTGTATTCCTACGCTCGCTCTGTGGCGAGCGTAAAACACTCATTTTGGCGCAATTACCTATATATGTATGTATGTTTATTATTATGCTACCCTTGACTCCAAAATAAAACACTGATAAAATTTCAAATGGCCCTAACTTCTATAGGGCCATAAAGTAATCGTGCCTCTTATCAATATAAGCTATCGCTCATAGCTATGCTACCCTTGACTACAAAATAAAACACTGATAAAATTTCAAATGGCCCTAACTTCTATACGGTGTGTCCTATACCTATCAAAGATTGCAACAATCAAATGCTTGTAACTTTTTACTGGAGCGTCATAAAACCATGAAAATTTGTGACAATAAAATACTCGTGCCTCTTATCAATTTAAGCTATCGCTCATAGCTCTGCTACTCTTGACATCAAAATCAAACACTGATAAAACTTCAAATGGCTCTAACTTCCAAACGGTGCGCTCTACAACTATCAAAGTTTGCAACATTCAAATGCTAGTAACTTTTTACTGGAGCGTCATAAAATATTGAAATTTTGTGACAATAAAGTACTCGTGCCTCTTATCAATTTAAGATATCGCTTATAGCTATGCTAACCTTGACTCCAAAATAAAACACCGATAAAATTTCAAAAGGCCCTAACTTTTATAGGGCCATATAGTAATCGTGCCTCTTATCAATATAAGCTATCGCTCATAGCTATGCTACCCTTGACTCCAAAATAAAACACTGATAAAACTTCAAATGGCCCTAACTTCTATACGGTGTGTCCTATACCTATCAAAGTTTGCAACAATCAAATGCTTTTAACTTTTTACTGGAGCGTCATAAAACCATGAAATTTTGTGACAATAAAATACTCGTGCCTCTTATCAATTTAAGCTATCGCTCAAAGCTCTGCTACTCTTGACTTCAAAATCAAACGCTGATACAACTTCAAATGGTTCAAACTACCATACGGTGCGCCCTACAACTATCAAAGTTTGCAAAATTCAAATGCTAGTAACTTTTTACTGGAGCGTCATAAAATATTGAAATTTTGTGACAATAAAGTACTCGAGCCTCTTATCAATTTAAGATATCGCTCATAGCTATGCTACCCTTGACTCCAAAATAAAACACTGATACAATTTCAAATGGCCCTAAGTTCTATACGGTGTGTCCTATACCTATCAAAGTTTGCAACAATCAAATGCTTGTAACTTTTTACTGGAGCGTCATAAAACCATGAAATTTTGTGACAATAAAATACTCGTGCCTCTTATCAATTTAAGCTATCGCTCATAGCTCTGCTACTCTTGACTTCAAAATCAAACACTGATAAAACTTCAAATGGCTCTAACTTCCATACGGTGCATCATCAATTGAAGCTATCGCTCATAGCTTCAATTGATGAAACTTTCAAACACTGATGAAACTTCAAATGGCTCTAACTTCCATACGGTACGCCCTACACCTATCAAAGTTTGCAACATTCAAATGCTAGTAACTTTTTACTGGAGGGTCATAAAATCTTGAAATTTTGTGACAATAAAGTACTCGAGCCTCTTATCAATTTAAGATATCGCTCATAGCTATAAAACCCTTGAGTCCCAAATCAAACACTTATAAAGCTTAAAATGGCCCTAACTTCTGTACAGTGGGTCCTATACTTATCAAAGTTTGCAACAATCAAATGCTTGTAACTTTTTGCTAGAGCGTCATAAAACCATGAAATTTTGTGACAATAAAATACTCGTGCCTCTTATCAATTTAAGTTATCGATCATAGCTCTGCTACTCTTGACTTCAAAATCAAACACTGATAAAACTTCAAATGGCTCTAACTTCCATACGGTGCGACCTACAACTATCAAAGTTTGCAACATTCAAATGCTAGTAACTTTTTACTGGAGCGTCATAAAATATTGAAATTTTGTGACAATAAAGTACTCGAGCCTCTTACCAATTTAAGCTATCGCTCATAGCTATGCTACCCTTGACTCCAAAATAAAACACTGATACAATTTCAAATGGCCCTAACTTCTATACGGTGTGTCCTATACCTATCAAAGTTTGCAACAATCAAATGCTTGTAACTTTTTACTGGAGCGTCATAAAACCATGAAATTTTGTGACAATAAAATACTCGTGCTTCTTATCAATTTAAGCTATCGCTCATAGCTGTGCTACTCTTGATTTCAAAATCAAACACTGATTAAGCTTCAAATGGCTCTAACTTCCATACGGTGCGTCCTACACCTATCAAAGTTTGCAACATTCAAATGCTAGTATCTTTTTACTGGTGCGTCATAAAATCTTGAAATTTTGTGACAATAAAGTACTCGAGCCACTTAGCAATTTAAGCTATCGCTCATAGCTAAGCTACTTTTGAGTCCCAAATCCAACACTGATAAAACTTAATATGGCCATAACTTCTGTGCGGAGTGTCCTATACCTATCAAAGTTTGCAATATTCAAATGCTTGTAACTTTTTACTGGAGCGTCGTAAAACCTTGAAATTTTGTGATAATAAAATACTCGAGCCTCTTGTCATTTGAAGCTGTAGCTCATAGCTATGCTGCCTTTGAATCCAAAATAAAATCTGAAAAAATTTCAAGGGCCATAAAGTAATCGTGCCTCTTATCAATTTAAGCTATCGTTCATAGCTATGCTAGCCTTGAGTCCCAAAATAAAACACTGATAAAACTGCAAGTGACCCTAACTTCTGTACGGTGCGTCCTATACCTATCAAAGTTTGCACCAATCAAATGCTTGTAACTTTTTACTGGAGCGTCGTAAAACCTTGAAATTTTGTGATAATAAAATACTCGAGCCTCTTGTCATTTGAAGCTGTAGCTCATAGCTATGCTGCCTTTGAAACCAAAATAAAATCTGAAAAAATTTCAATTGGCCCTAACTTCTAGAGGGCCATACAGTAATCGTGCCTCTTATCAATTTAAGCTATCGCTCATAGCTATGCAACCCTTGAGTCCCAAATCAAACATTGATAAAACTTCAAATGGCTCTAGCTTCCATACGGTGCGCCCTACCACTATCAAAGTTTGCAACATTCAAATGCTAGTAACTTTTTACTGGAGCGTCATAAAATATTGAAATTTTGTGACAATAAAGTACTCGTGCCTCTTATCAATTTAAGATATCGCTCATAGCTATGCTGCCCTTGACTCCAAAATAAAACACTGATAAAATTTCAAATGGCCCTAACTTCTATACGGTGTGTCCTATACCTATCAAAGTTTGCAACATTCAAATGCTTGTAACTTTTTACTCGACCGTCATAAAACCTTGACATTTTGTGACAATAAAGTACTCGAGCCTCTTATCAATTTAAGCTATCGTTCATAGCTATGCTAGCCTTGAGTCTCAAAATAAAACACTGATAAAACTGCAAATGACCCTAACTTCTGTACGGTGCGTCCTATACCTATCAAAGTTTGCAACGATCAAATGCTTGTAACTTTCTACTAGAGCGTCATAAAATCTTGAAATTTTGTGACAATAAAGTACTCGAGCCTCTTGTCAATTTAAGCTATCGCTCATAGCTCTGCTACTCTGGACTTCAAAATCAAACACTGATAAAATTTCAAATGGCTCTAACTTCCATACGGTGCGCTCTACATCTATCAAAGTTTGCAACATTCAAATGCTAGTAACTTTTTACTGGAGCGTCATAAAATATTGAAATTTTGTGACAATAAAGTACTCGAGCCTCTTATCAATTTAAGCTATCGTTCATAGGCTATGCTAGCCTTGAGTCCCAAAATAAATCACTGATAAATCTGCAAATAACCCTAACTTCTGTACGGTGCGTCGTATACCTATCAAAGTTTGCAACAATCAAATGCTTGTAACTTTTTACTAGAGCGTCATAAAATCTTGAAATTTTGTGGAAATAAAATAGTCGAGCCTCTTGTCATTTGAAGCTATAGCTCATAGCTCTGCTACTCTTGACTTCAAAATCAAACGCTGATAAAACTTCAAATGGTTCTAACTTCCATACGCTGCGCCCTACAACTATCAAAGTTTGCAACATTCAAATGCTAGTAACTTTTTACTGGAGCGTCATAAAATATTGAAATTTTGTGACAATAAAGTACTCGAGCCTCTTATCAATTTAAGATATCGCTCATAGCTATGCTACCCTTGACTCCAAAATAAAACACTGATAAAATTTCAAATGGCCCTAAGTTCTATACGGTGTGTCCTATACCTATCAAAGTTTGCAACAATCAAATGCTTGTAACTTTTTACTGGAGCGTCATAAAACCATGAAATTTTGTGACAATAAAATACTCGTGCCTCTTATCAATTTAAGCTATCGCTCATAGCTCTGCTACTCTTGACTTCAAAATCAAACGCTGATAAAACTTCAAATGGTTCTAACTTCCATGCGGTGCGCTCTACATCTATCAAAGTTTGCAACATTCAAATGCTAGTAACTTTTTACTGGAGCGTCATAAAATATTGAAATTTTGTGACAATAAAGTACTCGAGCCTCTTATCAATTTAAGCTATCGTTCATAGGCTATGCTAGCCTTGAGTCCCAAAATAAATCACTGATAAATCTGCAAATAACCCTAACTTCTGTACGGTGCGTCGTATACCTATCAAAGTTTGCAACAATCAAATGCTTGTAACTTTTTACTAGAGCGTCATAAAATCTTGAAATTTTGTGGCAATAAAATAGTCGAGCCTCTTGTCATTTGAAGCTATAGCTCATAGCTCTGCTACTCTTGACTTCAAAATCAAACGCTGATAAAACTTCAAATGGTTCTAACTTCCATACGGTGCGCCCTACAACTATCAAAGTTTGCAACATTCAAATGCTAGTAACTTTTTACTGGAGCGTCATAAAATATTGAAATTTTGTGACAATAAAGTACTCGAGCCTCTTATCAATTTAAGATATCGCTCATAGCTATGCTACCCTTGACTCCAAAATAAAACACTGATAAAATTTCAAATGGCCCTAAGTTCTATACGGTGTGTCCTATACCTATCAAAGTTTGCAACAATCAAATGCTTGTAACTTTTTACTGGAGCGTCATAAAACCATGAAATTTTGTGACAATAAAATACTCGTGCCTCTTATCAATTTAAGCTATCGCTCATAGCTCTGCTACTCTTGACTTCAAAATCAAACGCTGATAAAACTTCAAATGGTTCTAACTTCCATACGGTGCGCCCTACAACTATCAAAGTTTGCAACATTCAAATGCTAGTAACTTTTTACTGGAGCGTCATAAAATATTGAAATTTTGTGACAATAAAGTACTCGAGCCTCTTATCAATTTAAGATATCGCTCATAGCTATGCTACCCTTGACTCCAAAATAAAACACTGATAAAATTTCAAATTTTTTTTTTTTTTTATTATATATATATTTTATTGAATCTCCTAAAAAATATCTTAGAACTAACAATAAATCTTCATAGTATATTTACCATTTCACTTTTAAATTCATATTAATCATTACCAACCTCCCAGTGCCAGTGCTTTGAGGAATTATGGTATATGAAAAGAAGTAGCGCAATACTTAAATAATAGCGTAATGAATAAGCTTAAAATCTAATTTGTTGCTAAGCGCAGCACGTCCATCCTTTTCAGGCGGGTGTGTCCTTGATGCTGTAGTAGGCGCCTCGCTAATGCATTGGGATGCTTGTCTAGCTTTGCTAAGTAAGATTCAGCAAGTCGGGAAACTTCTTTAGTTACATACGGGATATGTAAATCTCTGTGGATGTTAACGTTTTTGATGTACCAAGGAGCATTGGTAATCATTCGAAGAATTTTCGATTGGGCTTTTTGCAGCTTTTCGACATTTGTGGGTGAAGCAGTACCCCAGAGTTGGATACCGTAGGTCCATATGGGCTTGATAATTACTTTATAGAGTAGAACTTTAAAGTCCAGTTTGAGCTTGGACTGCCTGTTCAAAAGCCAGTTTAGCTCATTTATTTTGAGTTTAATTTGAGTAACTTTTGCACTTATATGCTTTGCCCAAGTCAGTCTACGATCTAAATGCATTCCTAGATATTTAGTTTCTGTCGCCTGAGGGATCGGCTTGGTGTTAATTTGCACAGGGGGGCAAGTGCTCCTGCATAGAGTGAATGTGACATGAACGCATTTCGACTCATTGACTTTGATTCTCCAGTGGTCAAGCCATTCCTGAAGCATGTTGACGTGTACTTGGAGAAGTTTTGACGCCTCTTTCGGATTTGTGTGAGTACACAATATGGCTTTGTCATCGGCAAAAGTATAGGTGATAGTCTTGCCGTTTGTTGGCATATCTGCAGTGAACAACGTATAGAGCAGGGGACCTAATACGCTGCCTTGCGGTACTCCAGCTTGTATAGGGTATTCATCTGAGATGAAGCTTTTTTGTTTCACCACAAAGCGTCTACCTGAGAGATAGCTTTCGAGCAATGTGTAGATGTTAAGAGGTAACATACATTTTAGTTTGTGCAAGATTCCTTCGTGCCAGACCTTATCAAATGCCTGAGTGATGTCGAGAAAACTGCGGAACAGTATTGCTTCTTTTCGAACATTTCTTGTATAGTGTTTACAATGCGATGAACTTGTTCGATAGTACTGTGTTTTTCTCTAAACCCAAACTGGTGGTTTGGTATAAAATTACACTGTTTGACAACGTCTTTAGTACGCTTTATTAACAAACTTTCAATGAGTTTTGAAAAAATTGATAGCAGACTAATTGGTCTGTAGGAAGAGACGCTTGTTGGGTCCTTTCCAGCTTTGGGAATCATGATAATTTGAGAAATTTTCCATGAGTAAGGAAAGAATCCAATGCGTATTATAGCATTTAATATATGCAAGAGATGCATTGTGGCTATTGCTGGGAGCTCTTTTATCATTTGGCCCGTAATCAGATCACGCCCTGGAGATTTTTTGGCATTGAGTTCTTTGATAGCGTTTGTCAGCTCCTTTTTGGCAATCGAGATACCATTGACGCTAGGGATAGCATCAACCGCCGTTAGAGAACGGACGGAACTAGCAAGATTAGGGGTGAAAACTTGCTCCAAATGATTTGCGAATGCTATTCCCTTTTCTGCATCACTTCTTGCCCAGTTGCCGTTGGGAAGGCGTATTGGTGACTCCATTTGAATGGGTTTTTTCGAGTTTTTGGCCGTTCGCCATAGAGAATAGCTTGAGGCTTCTGTAGGACAGAGGGTCTCTACAAACTCGTGAAACTCGTAGGTTTCCTTTTCTTTTAGAAGGTGATGCAGTTTTTTAGTACATTCATTCAGTTTCTTCTTCAGAGAAGGTGATCTCTGCAATTGCCATTCTCTCCTAAGAGATCTTTTTTCGGAGAGGAGCTTCAGAATGTCTTGGGGAGTACACTCTTGTCGAGTTTGAACTTTAGAACGTGGTGTAGCAATTTTTACTGTTTGGGATAGCAATTGAGTGAAATTGAAAATAGCGGAGTTTATTTCCTGCTCAGACTTTAGGGAAGTCTTTATTTCAAGATGTGAACTTATGAACATCTTATATTTACGCCAGTCTGTATTCTTGTAGTCGAAACTACCACTCACGTTTTTCTGATAGGAGTTTTCAGAAAAGATAGTTATTATTGTGGGAGTGTGATCAGAGGACAGCTCCAGAGAGGAATGCACAAGAGAGTGTACATTATTTATACCTCTAGTGATGGCGAAGTCAATAAGATCTGGAATCTTCTGTTTGTCGGATGGCCAGTATGTAGGCTTACCATTGGACAAGACATTAAGACCAAGAGCATTTATCGCAGAGAAGAGTTTTCTGCCTTTGGGAGTTACTAAACGTGAGCCCCAATGAGTATGCTTTGCATTAAAGTCTCCAGCAGCAATGAACTTAGCATCGAGAGTACTAAAGAATTGTTTGTACTGCTGCTCATCTATATTAAACCTGGGTGGGCAATAGATGGATGATACTGTCAAGCCTTTGACGTATTCTTCGAGCTGAATAGTCGTCGCTTGTAGATAATCGGTACAGTATCCTTGCATTGGGAAATGCTTTATTCTATTCTTGATCAGAATAGCTGTACCACCACGTGCTTTGCCACCGGGGTGTTTGGTGTCATAAACTTTGTATCCCGCTATCTGGAAACAGTTTTTCTAAAATTTCAAATGGCCCTAAGTTCTATACGGTGTGTCCTATACCTATCAAAGTTTGCAACAATCAAATGCTTGTAACTTTTTACTGGAGCGTCATAAAACCATGAAATTTTGTGACAATAAAATACTCGTGCCTCTTATTTAAGCTATCGCTCATAGCTCTGCTACTCTTGACTTCAAAATCAAACACTGATTAAACTTCAAATGGCTCTAACTTCCATACTGTGCGTCCTACACCTATCAAAGTTTGCAACATACAAATGCTAGTAACTTTTTACTGGAGCGTCATAAAATCTTGAAATTTTGTGACAATAAAGTACTCGAGCCACTTAGCAATTTAAGCTATCGCTCATAGCTAAGCTACTTTTGAGTCCCAAATCAAACACTGATAAAACTTAATATGGCCATAACTTCTGTACGGAGTGTCCTATACCTATCAAAGTTTGCAACATTCAAATGCTTCTAACTTTTTACTCGACCGTCATAAAACCTTGAAATTTGGTGACAATAAAGTACTCGAGCCTCTTATCAATTTAAGCTATCGTTCATAGCTATGCTAGCATTGAGTCCCAAAATAAAACACTGATAAAACTGCAAATGACCCTAACTTCTGTACGGTGCGTCCTATACCAATCAAAGTTTGCAACAATCAAATGCTTGCAACTTTTTACTAGAGCGTCATAAAATCTTGAAATTTTGTGACAATAAAATACTCGAGCCTCTTCTCATTTGAAGCTGTTGCTCATAGCTATGCTGCCTTTGACTCCAAAATAACACACAGAAAAAATTTCAAATGGCCCTAACTTCTAGAGGGCCATAAAATAATCGTGCCCCTTATCAATTTAAGCTATCGCTCATAGCTATGCAACCCTTGAGTCCCAAATCAAACACTAATAAAACTTGAAATGGCCCTAACTTCTGTTCGGTGCGTCCTATACCTATCAAAGTTTGCAACAATCAAATGCTTGTAACTTTTTTCCGGAGCGTCATAAAATCTTGAAATTTTGTGACAATAAAGTACTCGAGCCTCTTCTCAATTGAAGCTATCGCTCATAGTTTCAATTGATGAAACTTTCAAACACTGATGAAACTTCAAATGGCTCTAACTTCCATACGGTACGCCTTACACCTATCAAAGTTTGCAACAATCAAATGCTTGTAACTTTTTACTAGAGCGTCATAAAATTTTGAAATTTTGTGGCAATAAAATACTCGAGCCTCTTGTCATTTGAAGCTATAGCTCATAGCTATGCTAACCTTGACTCCAAAATAAAACACCGATAAAATTTCAAATGGCCCTAACTTTTATAGGGCCATATAGTAATCGTGCCTCTTATCAATTTAAGCTATCGCTCATAGCTATGCAACCCTTGAGTCCCAAATCAAACACTAATAAAACTTGAAATGGCCCTAACTTCTGTTCGGTGCGTCCTATACCTATCAAAGTTTGCAAGAATCAAATGCTTGTAACGTTTTTCTGGAGCGTCATAAAATCTTAAAATTTTGTGATAATAAAGTACTCGAGCCTCTTATTAATTTAAGCTATGGCTCATAGCTATGCTACCCTTGAGTCTCAAATCAAACACTAATAAAGCTTAAAATGGCCCTAACTTCTGTACAGTGGGTCCTATACTTATCAAAGTTTGCAACAATCAAATGCTTGTAACTTTTTGCTGGAGCGTCATAAAACCATGAAATTTTGTGACAATAAAATACTCGTGCCTCTTATCAATTTAAGCTATCGCTCATAGCTCTGCTACTCTTGACTTCAAAATCAAACACTGATAAAACTTCAAATGGCTCTAACTTCCATACGGTGCGACCTATAACTATCAAAGTTTGCAACATTCAAATGCTAGTAACTTTTTACTGGAGCGTCATAAAATATTGAAATTTTGTGACAATAAAGTACTCGAGCCTCTTACCAATTTAAGCTATCGCTCATAGCTATGCTACCCTTGACTCCAAAATAAAACACTGATACCATTTCAAATGGCCCTAACTTCTATACGGTGTGTCCTATACCTATCAAAGTTTGCAACAATCAAATGCTTGTAACTTTTTACTGGAGCGTCATAAAACCATGAAATTTTGTGACAATAAAATACTCGTGCCTCTTATCAATTTAAGCTATCGCTCATATCTGTGCTACTCTTGATTTCAAAATCAAACACTGATTAAACTTCAAATGGCTCTAACTTCCATACGGTGCGTCCTACACCTATCAAAGTTTGCAACATTCAAATGCTAGTAACTTTTTACTGGTGCGTCATAAAATCTTGAAATTTTGTGACAATAAAGTACTCGAGCCACTTAGCAATTTAAGCTATCGCTCATAGCTAAGCTACTTTTGAGTCCCAAATCAAACACTGATAAAACTTAATATGGCCATAACTTCTGTACGGAGTGTCCTATACCTATCAAAGTTTGCAACATTCAAATGCTTCTAACTGTTTACTCGACCGTCATAAAACCTTGAAATTTTGTGACAATAAAGTACTCGAGCCTCTTATCAATTTAAGCTATCGTTCATAGCTATGCTAGCATTGAGTCCCAAAATAAAACACTGATAAAACTGCAAATGACCCTAACTTCTGTACGGTGCGTCCTATACCAATCAAAGTTTGCAACAATCAAATGCTTGCAACTTTTTACTAGAGCGTCATAAAATCTTGAAATTTTGTGACAATAAAATACTCGAGCCTCTTCTCATTTGAAGCTGTTGCTCATAGCTATGCTGCCTTTGACTCCAAAATAAAACACAGAAAAAATTTCAAATGGCCTTACTTCTAGAGGGCCATAAAATAATCGTGCTTCTTATCAATTTAAGCTATCGCTCATAGCTATGCAACCCTTGAGTCCCAAATCAAACACTAATAAAACTTGAAATGGCCCTAACTTCTGTTCGGTGCGTCCTATACCTATCAAAGTTTGCAACAATCAAATGCTTGTAACTTTTTTCTGGAGCGTCATAAAATCTTGAAATTTTGAGACAATAAAGTACTCGAGCCTCTTCTCAATTGAAGCTAGTAACTTTTTACTGGTGCGTCATAAAATCTTGAAATTTTGTGACAATAAAGTACTCGAGCCACTTAGCAATTTAAGCTATCGCTCATAGCTAAGCTACTTTTGAGTCCCAAATCCAACACGGATAAATCTTAATATGGCCATAACTTCTGTACGGAGTGTCCTATACCTATCAAAGTTTGCAACATTCAAAGGCTTGTAACTTTTTACTCGACCGTCATAAAACCTTGACATTTTGTGACAATAAAGTACTCGAGCCTCTTATCAATTTAAGCTATCGTTCATAGCTATGCTAGCCTTGAGTCGCAAAATAAAACACTGATAAAACTGCAAATAGCCCTAACTTCTGTACGGTGCGTCCTATACCTATCAATGTTTGCAACAATCAAATGCTTGTAACTTTTTACTACAGCGTCATAAAATCTTGAAAATGTGTGACAATAAAGTACTCGAGCCTCTTATCAATTTAAGCTATCGCTCATAGCCATGATACCCTTGAGTCCCAAATCAAAAATTGATAAAACTTCAAATGACCCTAACTTCTGGACAGTGCGTCCTATACCTATCAAAGTTTGCACCAATCAAATGCTTGTAACTTTTTACTGGAGCGTCATAAAACCTTGAAATTTTGTGATAATAAAATACTCGAGCCTCTTGTCATTTGAAGCTGTAGCTCATAGCTATGCTGCCTTTGAATCCAAAATAAAATCTGAAAAAATTTCAATTGGCCCTAACTTCTAGAGGGCCATAAAGTAATCGTGCCTCTTATCAATTTAAGCTATCGCTCATAGCTATGCAACCCTTGAGTCCCAAATCAAACACTAATAAAACTTGAAATGGCCCTAACTTCTGTACGGTGCGTCCTATACCTATCAAAGTTTGCAACAATCAAATGCTTGTAACTTTTTTTGTAGCGTCTTAAAATCTTGAAATTTTGTGACAATAAAGTACTCGAGCCTCTTGTCAATTTAAGCTATCTCTACCTCTATCGTTCATAGCTATGCTAGCCTTGAGTCCCAAAATAAAACACTGTTAAAACTGCAAATAGCCCTAACTTCTGTACGGTGCGTCCTATACCTATCAAAGTTTCCAACAATCAAATGCTTGTAACTTATTACTTTGGCGTCATAAAACCTTAAAGTTTTGTGACAACAAGGTACCCGAGCCTCTTATCAATTTAAGCTATCGTTCATAGCTATGCTAGCCTTGAGTCCCAAAATAAAACACTGATAAAACTGCAAGTGACCCTAACTTCTGTACGGTGCGTCCTATACCTATCAATGTTTGCAACAATCAAATGCTTGTAACTTTTTACTACAGCGTCATAAAATCTTGAAAAAGTTGTGACAATAAAGTACTCGAGCCTCTTATCAATTTAAGCTATCGCTCATAGCCATGCTGCCCTTGAGTCCCAATTCAAAAATTGATAAAACTTCAAATGACCCTAACTTCTGTACGGTGCGTCCTATACCTATCAAAGTTTGCACCAATCAAATGCTTGTAACTTTTTACTGGAGCGTCATAAAACCTTGAAATTTTGTGATAATAAAATACTCGAGCCTCTTGTCATTTGAAGCTGTAGCTCATAGCTATGCTGCCTTTGAATCCAAAATAAAATCTGAAAAAATTTCAATTGGCCCTAACTTCTAGAGGGCCATAAAGTAATCGTGCCTCTTATCAATTTAAGCTATCGCTCATAGCTATGCAACCCTTGAGTCCCAAATCAAACATTGATAAAACTTCAAATGGCTCTAACTTCCATACGGTGCGCCCTACAACTATCAAAGTTTGCAACATTCAAATGCTAGTAACTTTTTACTGGAGCGTCATAAAATATTGAAATTTTGTGACAATAAAGTACTCGTGCCTCTTATCAATCTAAGATATCGCTCATAGCTATGCTGCCCTTGACTCCAAAATAAAACACTGATAAAATTTCAAATGGCCCTAACTTCTATACGGTGTGTCCTATACCTATCAAAGTTTGCAACATTCAAATGCTTGTAACTTTTTACTCGACCGTCATAACACCTTGAAATTTTGTGACAATAAAGTACTCGAGCCTCTTATCAATTTAAGCTATCGCTCATAGCTATACAACCCTTGAGTCTCAAAATAAAACACTGATAAAACTGCAAATGACCCTAACTTCTGTACGGTGCGTACTATACCTATCAAAGTTTGCAACGATCAAATGCTTGTAACTTTCTACTAGAGCGTCATAAAATCTTGAAATTTTGTGACAATAAAATACTCGAGCCTCTTGTCATTTGAAGCTATAGCTCATAGCTATGCTGCCCTTGACTCCAAAATAAAACACTGAAACAATTTCAAATGGCCCTAATTTCTAGAGGGCTATAAAGTAATCGTGGCTCTTATCAATTTAAGCTATCGCTAATAGCTATGCAACCCTTGAGTCCCAAATCAAACACTAATAAAACTTGAAATGGCCCTAACTTCTGTACGGTGCGTCCTATACCAATCAAAGTTTGCAACAATCAAATGCTTGTAACTTTTTTGTGGAGCGTCTTAAAATCTTGAAATTTTGTGACAATAAAGTACTCGAGCCTCTTGTCAATTTAAGCTATCGCTCATAGCTCTGCTACTCTTGACTTCAAACTCAAACGCTGATAAAACTTCAAATGGCTCTAACTTCCATACGGTGCGCCCAATAACTATCAAAGTTTGCAACATTCAAATGCTAGTAACTTTTTACTGGAGCGTCATAAAATATTGACATTTTGTGACAATAAAGTACTCGAGCCTCTTATCAATTTAAGCTATCGCTCATAGCTATGCTACCTTTGACTCCAAAATAAAACACTGATAAAATTTCTAATGGCCCTAACTTCTATACGGTGTGTCCTATACCTATCAAAGTTTGCAACAATCAAATGCTTGTAACTTTTTACTGGAGCGTCATAAAACCATGAAATTATGTGACAATAAAATACTCGTGCCTCTTATCAATATAAGCTATCGCTCATAGCTCTGCTACTCTTGACTTCAAAATCAAACACTGATTAAACTATAAATGGCTCTAACTTCCATACTGTGCGTCCTACACCTATCAAAGTTTGCAACATACAAATGCTAGTAACTTTTTACTGGAGCGTCATAAAATCTTGAAATTTTGTGACAATAAAGTACTCGAGCCACTTAGCAATTTAAGCTATCGCTCATAGCTAAGCTACTTTTGAGTCCCAAATCAAACACTGATAAAACTTATAATGGCAATAACTTCTGTACGGAGTGTCACAAAAGTTTACGGAGTGTGTACAAAGTTTGCAACATTCGAATGCTTCAAACTTTTTACTCGACCGTCATAAAACCTTGAAATTTTGTGACAATAAAGTACTCGAGCCTCTTATCAATTTAAGCTATCGTTCACAGCTATGCTAGCATTGAGTCCCAAAATAAAACACTGATAAAACTGCAAATGACCCTAACTTCTGTACGGTGCGTCCTATACCAATCAAAGTTTGCAACAATCAAATGCTTGCAACTTTTTACTAGAGCGTCATAAAATCTGGAAATTTTGTGACAATAAAATACTCGAGCCTCTTCTCATTTGAAGCTGTTGCTCATAGCTATGCTGCCTTTGACTCCAAAATAAAACACAGAAAAAATTTCAAATGGCCCTAACTTCTAGAGGGCCATAAAATAATCGTGCCTCTTATCAATTTAAGCTATCGCTCATAGCTATGCAACCCTTGAGTCCCAAATCAAACACTAATAAAACTTGAAATGGCCCTAACTTCTGTTCGGTGCGTCCTATACCTATCAAAGTTTGCAACAATCAAATGCTTGTAACTTTTTTCTGGAGCGTCATAAAATCTGGAAATTTTGTGGCAATAAAGTACTCGAGCCTCTTCTCAATTGAGGCTATCGCTCATAGCTTCAATTGATGAAACTTTCAAACACTGATGAAACTTCAAATGGCTCTAAGTTCCATACGGTACGCCCTACACCTATCAAAGTTTGCAACATTCAAATGCTAGTAACTTTTTACTGGAGCGTCATAAAATATTGAAATTTTGTGACAATAAAGTACTCGAGCCTCTTATCAATTTAAGCTATCGCTCATAGCTATACAACCCTTGAGTCCCAAATCAAACACTAATAAAGCTTAAAATGGCCCTAACTTCTATACAGTGGGTCCTATACTTATCAAAGTTTGCAACAATCAAATGCTTGTAACTTTTTGCTGGAGCGTCATAAACCCATGAAATTTTGTGACAATAAAATACTCGTGCCTCTTATCAATTTAAGCTATCGCTCATAGCTCTGCTACTCTTGACTTCAAAATCAAACACTGATAAAACTTCAAATGGCTCTAACTTCCATACGGTGCGACCTACAACTATCAAAGTTTGCAACATTCAAATGCTAGTAACTTTTTTCTGGAGCGTCTTAAAATCTTGAAATTTTGTGACAATAAAGTACTCGAGCCTCTTGTCAATTTAAGCTATCGCTCATAGCTCTGCTACTCTTGACTTCAAACTCAAACGCTGATAAAACTTCAAATGGCTCTAACTTCCATACGGTGCGCCCAATAACTATCAAAGTTTGCAACATTCAAATGCTAGTAACTTTTTACTGGAGCGTCATAAAATATTGACATTTTGTGACAATAAAGTACTCGAGCCTCTTATCAATTTAAGCTATCGCTCATAGCTATGCTACCTTTGACTCCAAAATAAAACACTGATAAAATTTCTAATGGCCCTAACTTCTATACGGTGTGTCCTATACCTATCAAAGTTTGCAACAATCAAATGCTTGTAACTTTTTACTGGAGCGTCATAAAACCATGAAATTATGTGACAATAAAATACTCGTGCCTCTTATCAATTTAAGCTATCGCTCATAGCTCTGCTACTCTTGACTTCAAAATCAAACACTGATTAAACTTCAAATGGCTCTAACTTCCATACTGTGCGTCCTACACCTATCAAAGTTTGCAACATACAAATGCTAGTAACTTTTTACTGGAGCGTCATAAAATCTTGAAATTTTGTGACAATAAAGTACTCGAGCCACTTAGCAATTTAAGCTATCGCTCATAGCTAAGCTACTTTTGAGTCCCAAATCAAACACTGATAAAACTTATAATGGCAATAACTTCTGTACGGAGTGTCACAAAAGTTTACGGAGTGTGTACAAAGTTTGCAACATTCGAATGCTTCAAACTTTTTACTCGACCGTCATAAAACCTTGAAATTTTGTGACAATAAAGTACTCGAGCCTCTTATCAATTTAAGCTATCGTTCACAGCTATGCTAGCATTGAGTCCCAAAATAAAACACTGATAAAACTGCAAATGACCCTAACTTCTGTACGGTGCGTCCTATACCAATCAAAGTTTGCAACAATCAAATGCTTGCAACTTTTTACTAGAGCGTCATAAAATCTGGAAATTTTGTGACAATAAAATACTCGAGCCTCTTCTCATTTGAAGCTGTTGCTCATAGCTATGCTGCCTTTGACTCCAAAATAAAACACAGAAAAAATTTCAAATGGCCCTAACTTCTAGAGGGCCATAAAATAATCGTGCCTCTTATCAATTTAAGCTATCGCTCATAGCTATGCAACCCTTGAGTTCCAAATCAAACACTAATAAAACTTGAAATGGCCCTAACTTCTGTTCGGTGCGTCCTATACCTATCAAAGTTTGCAACAATCAAATGCTTGTAACTTTTTTCTGGAGCGTCATAAAATCTGGAAATTTTGTGGCAATAAAGTACTCGAGCCTCTTCTCAATTGAGGCTATCGCTCATAGCTTCAATTGATGAAACTTTCAAACACTGATGAAACTTCAAATGGCTCTAAGTTCCATACGGTACGCCCTACACCTATCAAAGTTTGCAACATTCAAATGCTAGTAACTTTTTACTGGAGCGTCATAAAATATTGAAATTTTGTGACAATAAAGTACTCGAGCCTCTTATCAATTTAAGCTATCGCTCATAGCTATACAACCCTTGAGTCCCAAATCAAACACTAATAAAGCTTAAAATGGCCCTAACTTCTGTACAGTGGGTCCTATACTTATCAAAGTTTGCAACAATCAAATGCTTGTAACTTTTTGCTGGAGCGTCATAAACCCATGAAATTTTGTGACAATAAAATACTCGTGCCTCTTATCAATTTAAGCTATCGCTCATAGCTCTGCTACTCTTGACTTCAAAATCAAACACTGATAAAACTTCAAATGGCTCTAACTTCCATACGGTGCGACCTACAACTATCAAAGTTTGCAACATTCAAATGCTAGTAACTTTTTACTGGAGCGTCATAAAATATTGAAATTTTGTGACAATAAAGTACTCGAGCCTCTTACCAATTTAAGCTATCGCTCATAGCTATGCTACCCTTGACTCCAAAATAAAACACTGATATTATTTCAAATGGCCCTAACTTCTATACGGTGTGTCCTATACCTATCAAAGTTTGCAACAATCAAATGCTTGTAACTTTTTACTGGAGCGTCATAAAACCATGAAATTATGTGACAATAAAATACTCGTGCCTCTTATCAATTTAAGCTATCGCTCATAGCTCTGCTACTCTTGACTTCAAAATCAAACACTGATTAAACTTCAAATGGCTCTAACTTCCATACTGTGCGTCCTACACCTATCAAAGTTTGCAACATACAAATGCTAGTAACTTTTTACTGGAGCGTCATAAAATCTTGAAATTTTGTGACAATAAAGTACTCGAGCCACTTAGCAATTTAAGCTATCGCTCATAGCTAAGCTACTTTTGAGTCCCAAATCAAACACTGATAAAACTTATAATGGCAATAACTTCTGTACGGAGTGTCACAAAAGTTTACGGAGTGTGTACAAAGTTTGCAACATTCGAATGCTTCAAACTTTTTACTCGACCGTCATAAAACCTTGAAATTTTGTGACAATAAAGTACTCGAGCCTCTTATCAATTTAAGCTATCGTTCACAGCTATGCTAGCATTGAGTCCCAAAATAAAACACTGATAAAACTGCAAATGACCCTAACTTCTGTACGGTGCGTCCTATACCAATCAAAGTTTGCAACAATCAAATGCTTGCAACTTTTTACTAGAGCGTCATAAAATCTGGAAATTTTGTGACAATAAAATACTCGAGCCTCTTCTCATTTGAAGCTGTTGCTCATAGCTATGCTGCCTTTGACTCCAAAATAAAACACAGAAAAAATTTCAAATGGCCCTAACTTCTAGAGGGCCATAAAATAATCGTGCCTCTTATCAATTTAAGCTATCGCTCATAGCTATGCAACCCTTGAGTTCCAAATCAAACACTAATAAAACTTGAAATGGCCCTAACTTCTGTTCGGTGCGTCCTATACCTATCAAAGTTTGCAACAATCAAATGCTTGTAACTTTTTTCTGGAGCGTCATAAAATCTGGAAATTTTGTGGCAATAAAGTACTCGAGCCTCTTCTCAATTGAGGCTATCGCTCATAGCTTCAATTGATGAAACTTTCAAACACTGATGAAACTTCAAATGGCTCTAAGTTCCATACGGTACGCCCTACACCTATCAAAGTTTGCAACATTCAAATGCTAGTAACTTTTTACTGGAGCGTCATAAAATATTGAAATTTTGTGACAATAAAGTACTCGAGCCTCTTATCAATTTAAGCTATCGCTCATAGCTATACAACCCTTGAGTCCCAAATCAAACACTAATAAAGCTTAAAATGGCCCTAACTTCTGTACAGTGGGTCCTATACTTATCAAAGTTTGCAACAATCAAATGCTTGTAACTTTTTGCTGGAGCGTCATAAACCCATGAAATTTTGTGACAATAAAATACTCGTGCCTCTTATCAATTTAAGCTATCGCTCATAGCTCTGCTACTCTTGACTTCAAAATCAAACACTGATAAAACTTCAAATGGCTCTAACTTCCATACGGTGCGACCTACAACTATCAAAGTTTGCAACATTCAAATGCTAGTAACTTTTTACTGGAGCGTCATAAAATATTGAAATTTTGTGACAATAAAGTACTCGAGCCTCTTACCAATTTAAGCTATCGCTCATAGCTATGCTACCCTTGACTCCAAAATAAAACACTGATATTATTTCAAATGGCCCTAACTTCTATACGGTGTGTCCTATACCTATCAAAGTTTGCAACAATCAAATGCTTGTAACTTTTTACTGGAGCGTCATAAAACCATGAAATTTTGTGGCAATAAAATACTCGTGCCTCTTATCAATTTAAGCTATCGCTCATAGCTGTGCTACTCTTGATTTCAAAATCAAATACTGATTAAACTTCAAATGGCTCTAACTTCCATACGGTGCGTCCTACACCTATCAAAGTTTGCAACATTCAAATGCTAGTAACTTTTTACTGGTGCGTCATAAAATCTTGAAATTTTGTGACAATAAAGTACTCGAGCCACTTAGCAATTTAAGCTATCGCTCATAGCTAAGCTACTTTTGAGTCCCAAATCAAACACTGATAAAACTTAATATGGCCATAACTTCTGTACGGAGTGTCACAAAAGTTTACGGAGTGTGTACAAAGTTTGCAACATTCGAATGCTTCAAACTTTTTACTCGACCGTCATAAAACCTTGAAATTTTGTGACAATAAAGTACTCGAGCCTCTTATCAATTTAAGCTATCGTTCACAGCTATGCTAGCATTGAGTCCCAAAATAAAACACTGATAAAACTGCAAATGACCCTAACTTCTGTACGGTGCGTCCTATACCAATCAAAGTTTGCAACAATCAAATGCTTGCAACTTTTTACTAGAGCGTCATAAAATCTGGAAATTTTGTGACAATAAAATACTCGAGCCTCTTCTCATTTGAAGCTGTTGCTCATAGCTATGCTGCCTTTGACTCCAAAATAAAACACAGAAAAAATTTCAAATGGCCCTAACTTCTAGAGGGCCATAAAATAATCGTGCCTCTTATCAATTTAAGCTATCGCTCATAGCTATGCAACCCTTGAGTCCCAAATCAAACACTAATAAAACTTGAAATGGCCCTAACTTCTGTTCGGTGCGTCCTATACCTATCAAACTTTGCAACAATCAAATGCTTGTAACTTTTTTCTGGAGCGTCATAAAATCTGGAAATTTTGTGGCAATAAAGTACTCGAGCCTCTTCTCAATTGAGGCTATCGCTCATAGCTTCAATTGATGAAACTTTCAAACACTGATGAAACTTCAAATGGCTCTAACTTCCATACGGTACGCCCTACACCTATCAAAGTTGCAACATTCAAATGCTAGTAACTTTTTACTGGAGCGTCATAAAATATTGAAATTTTGTGACAATAAAGTACTCGAGCCTCTTATCAATTTAAGCTATCGCTCATAGCTATACAACCCTTGAGTCCCAAATCAAACACTAATAAAGCTTAAAATGGCCCTAACTTCTGTACAGTGGGTCCTATACTTATCAAAGTTTGCAACAATCAAATGCTTGTAACTTTTTGCTGGAGCGTCATAAACCCATGAAATTTTGTGACAATAAAATACTCGTGCCTCTTATCAATTTAAGCTATCGCTCATAGCTCTGCTACTCTTGACTTCAAAATCAAACACTGATAAAACTTCAAATGGCTCTAACTTCCATACGGTGCGCCCTACAACTATCAAAGTTTGCAACATTCAAATGCTAGTAACTTTTTACTGGAGCGTCATAAAATATTGAAATTTTGTGACAATAAAGTACTCGTGCCTCTTATCAATCTAAGATATCGCTCATAGCTATGCTGCCCTTGACTCCAAAATAAAACACTGATAAAATTTCAAATGGCCCTAACTTCTATACGGTGTGTCCTATACCTATGAAAGTTTGCAACATTCAAATGCTTGTAACTTTTTACTCGACCGTCATAAAACCTTGAAATTTTGTGACAATAAAGTACTCGAGCCTCTTATCAATTTAAGCTATCGTTCATAGCTATGCTAGCCTTGAGTCTCAAAATAAAACACTGATAAAACTGCAAATGACCCTAACTTCTGTACGGTGCGTACTATACCTATCAAAGTTTGCAACGATCAAATGCTTGTAACTTTCTACTAGAGCGTCATAAAATCTTGAAATTTTGTGACAATAAAATACTCGAGCCTCTTGTCATTTGAAGCTATAGCTCATAGCTATGCTGCCCTTGACTCCAAAATAAAACACTGAAACAATTTCAAATGGCCCTAATTTCTAGAGGGCTATAAAGTAATCGTGGCTCTTATCAATTTAAGCTATCGCTAATAGCTATGCAACCCTTGAGTCCCAAATCAAACACTAATAAAACTTGAAATGGCCCTAACTTCTGTACGGTGCGTCCTATACCAATCAAAGTTTGCAACAATCAAATGCTTGTAACTTTTTTCTGGAGCGTCTTAAAATCTTGAAATTTTGTGACAATAAAGTACTCGAGCCTCTTGTCAATTTAAGCTATCGCTCATAGCTCTGCTACTCTTGACTTCAAACTCAAACGCTGATAAAACTTCAAATGGCTCTAACTTCCATACGGTGCGCCCAATAACTATCAAAGTTTGCAACATTCAAATGCTAGTAACTTTTTACTGGAGCGTCATAAAATATTGACATTTTGTGACAATAAAGTACTCGAGCCTCTTATCAATTTAAGCTATCGCTCATAGCTATGCTACCTTTGACTCCAAAATAAAACACTGATAAAATTTCTAATGGCCCTAACTTCTATACGGTGTGTCCTATACCTATCAAAGTTTGCAACAATCAAATGCTTGTAACTTTTTACTGGAGCGTCATAAAACCATGAAATTATGTGACAATAAAATACTCGTGCCTCTTATCAATTTAAGCTATCGCTCATAGCTCTGCTACTCTTGACTTCAAAATCAAACACTGATTAAACTTCAAATGGCTCTAACTTCCATACTGTGCGTCCTACACCTATCAAAGTTTGCAACATACAAATGCTAGTAACTTTTTACTGGAGCGTCATAAAATCTTGAAATTTTGTGACAATAAAGTACTCGAGCCACTTAGCAATTTAAGCTATCGCTCATAGCTAAGCTACTTTTGAGTCCCAAATCAAACACTGATAAAACTTATAATGGCAATAACTTCTGTACGGAGTGTCACAAAAGTTTACGGAGTGTGTACAAAGTTTGCAACATTCGAATGCTTCAAACTTTTTACTCGACCGTCATAAAACCTTGAAATTTTGTGACAATAAAGTACTCGAGCCTCTTATCAATTTAAGCTATCGTTCACAGCTATGCTAGCCTTGAGTCTCAAAATAAAACACTGATAAAACTGCAAATGACCCTAACTTCTGTACGGTGCGTACTATACCTATCAAAGTTTGCAACGATCAAATGCTTGTAACTTTCTACTAGAGCGTCATAAAATCTTGAAATTTTGTGACAATAAAATACTCGAGCCTCTTGTCATTTGAAGCTATAGCTCATAGCTATGCTGCCCTTGACTCCAAAATAAAACACTGAAACAATTTCAAATGGCCCTAATTTCTAGAGGGCTATAAAGTAATCGTGGCTCTTATCAATTTAAGCTATCGCTCATAGCTATGCAACCCTTGAGTCCCAAATCAAACACTAATAAAACTTGAAATGGCCCTAACTTCTGTTCGGTGCGTCCTATACCTATCAAAGTTTGCAACAATCAAATGCTTGTAACTTTTTTCTGAAGCGTCATAAAATCTGGAAATTTTGTGGCAATAAAGTACTCGAGCCTCTTCTCAATTGAGGCTATCGCTCATAGCTTCAATTGATGAAACTTTCAAACACTGATGAAACTTCAAATGGCTCTAAGTTCCATACGGTACGCCCTACACCTATCAAAGTTTGCAACATTCAAATGCTAGTAACTTTTTACTGGAGCGTCATAAAATATTGAAATTTTGTGACAATAAAGTACTCGAGCCTCTTATCAATTTAAGCTATCGCTCATAGCTATACAACCCTTGAGTCCCAAATCAAACACTAATAAAGCTTAAAATGGCCCTAACTTCTGTACAGTGGGTCCTATACTTATCAAAGTTTGCAACAATCAAATGCTTGTAACTTTTTGCTGGAGCGTCATAAACCCATGAAATTTTGTGACAATAAAATACTCGTGCCTCTTATCAATTTAAGCTATCGCTCATAGCTCTGCTACTCTTGACTTCAAAATCAAACACTGATAAAACTTCAAATGGCTCTAACTTCCATACGGTGCCACCTACAACTATCAAAGTTTGCAACATTCAAATGCTAGTAACTTTTTACTGGAGCGTCATAAAATATTGAAATTTTGTGACAATAAAGTACTCGAGCCTCTTACCAATTTAAGCTATCGCTCATAGCTATGCTACCCTTGACTCCAAAATAAAACACTGATATTATTTCAAATGGCCCTAACTTCTATACGGTGTGTCCTATACCTATCAAAGTTTGCAACAATCAAATGCTTGTAACTTTTTACTGGACCGTCATAAAACCATGAAATTTTGTGGCAATAAAATACTCGTGCCTCTTATCAATTTAAGCTATCGCTCATAGCTGTGCTACTCTTGATTTCAAAATCAAATACTGATTAAACTTCAAATGGCTCTAACTTCCATACGGTGCGTCCTACACCTATCAAAGTTTGCAACATTCAAATGCTAGTAACTTTTTACTGGTGCGTCATAAAATCTTGAAATTTTGTGACAATAAAGTACTCGAACCACTTAGCAATTTAAGCTATCGCTCATAGCTAAGCTACTTTTGAGTCCCAAATCAAACACTGATAAAACTTAATATGGCCATAACTTCTGTACGGAGTGTCACAAAAGTTTACGGAGTGTGTACAAAGTTTGCAACATTCGAATGCTTCAAACTTTTTACTCGACCGTCATAAAACCTTGAAATTTTGTGACAATAAAGTACTCGAGCCTCTTATCAATTTAAGCTATCGTTCACAGCTATGCTAGCATTGAGTCCCAAAATAAAACACTGATAAAACTGCAAATGACCCTAACTTCTGTACGGTGCGTCCTATACCAATCAAAGTTTGCAACAATCAAATGCTTGCAACTTTTTACTAGAGCGTCATAAAATCTGGAAATTTTGTGACAATAAAATACTCGAGCCTCTTCTCATTTGAGGCTGTTGCTCATAGCTATGCTGCCTTTGACTCCAAAATAAAACACAGAAAAAATTTCAAATGGCCCTAACTTCTAGAGGGCCATAAAATAATCGTGCCTCTTATCAATTTAAGCTATCGCTCATAGCTATGCAACCCTTGAGTCCCAAATCAAACACTAATAAAACTTGAAATGGCCCTAACTTCTGTTCGGTGCGTCCTATACCTATCAAAGTTTGCAACAATCAAATGCTTGTAACTTTTTTCTGGAGCGTCATAAAATCTGGAAATTTTGTGGCAATAAAGTACTCGAGCCTCTTCTCAATTGAGGCTATCGCTCATAGCTTCAATTGATGAAACTTTCAAACACTGATGAAACTTCAAATGGCTCTAACTTCCATACGGTACGCCCTACACCTATCAAAGTTTGCAACATTCAAATGCTAGTAACTTTTTACTGGAGCGTCATAAAATATTGAAATTTTGTGACAATAAAGTACTCGAGCCTCTTATCAATTTAAGCTATCGCTCATAGCTATACAACCCTTGAGTCCCAAATCAAACACTAATAAAGCTTAAAATGGCCCTAACTTCTGTACAGTGGGTCCTATACTTATCAAAGTTTGCAACAATCAAATGCTTGTAACTTTTTGCTGGAGCGTCATAAACCCATGAAATTTTGTGACAATAAAATACTCGTGCCTCTTATCAATTTAAGCTGTCGCTCATAGCTCTGCTACTCTTGACTTCAAAATCAAACACTGATAAAACTTCAAATGGCTCTAACTTCCATACGGTGCGAACTACAACTATCAAAGTTTGCAACATTCAAATGCTAGTAACTTTTTACTGGAGCGTCATAAAATATTGAAATTTTGTGACAATAAAGTACTCGAGCCTCTTACCAATTTAAGCTATCGCTCATAGCTATGCTACCCTTGACTCCAAAATAAAACACTGATATTATTTCAAATGGCCCTAACTTCTATACGGTGTGTCCTATACCTATCAAAGTTTGCAACAATCAAATGCTTGTAACTTTTTACTGGAGCGTCATAAAACCATGAAATTTTGTGGCAATAAAATACTCGTGCCTCTTATCAATTTAAGCTATCGCTCATAGCTGTGCTACTCTTGATTTCAAAATCAAATACTGATTAAACTTCAAATGGCTCTAACTTCCATACGGTGCGTCCTACACCTATCAAAGTTTGCAACATTCAAATGCTAGTAACTTTTTACTGGTGCGTCATAAAATCTTGAAATTTTGTGACAATAAAGTACTCGAGCCACTTAGCAATTTAAGCTATCGCTCATAGCTAAGCTACTTTTGAGTCCCAAATCCAACACTGATAAAACTTAATATGGCCATAACTTCTGTACGGAGTGTCCTATACATATCAAAGTTTGCAACATTCAAATGCTTGTAACTTTTTACTCGACCGTCATAAAACCTTGAGATTTTGTGACAATAAAGTACTCGAGTCTCTTATCAATTTAAGCTATCGTTCATAGGCTATGCTAGCCTTGAGTCCCAAAATAAATCACTGATAAATCTGCAAATAACCCTAACTTCTGTACGGTGCGTCGTATACCTATCAAAGTTTGCAACAATCAAATGCTTGTAACTTTTTACTAGAGCGTCATAAAATCTTGAAATTTTGTGGCAATAAAATACTCCAGCCTCTTGTCATTTGAAGCTATAGCTCATAGCTATGCTAACCTTGACTCCAAAATAAAACACCGATAAAATTTCAAATGGCCCTAACTTTTATAGGGCCATATAGTAATCGTGCCCCTTATCAATATAAGCTATCGCTCATAGCTATGCTACCTTGACTCCAAAATAAAACACTGATAAAACTTCAAATGGCCCTAACTTCTATACGGTGTGTCCTATACCTATCAAAGTTTGCAACAATCAAATGCTTGTAACTTTTTACTGGAGAGTCATAAAACCATGAAATTTTGTGACAATAAAATACTCGTCCCTCTTATCAATTTAAGCTATCGCTCATAGCTCTGCTACTCTTGACTTCAAAATCAAACGCTGATAAAACTTCAAATGGTTCTAACTTCCATACGGTGCGCCCTACAACTATCAAAGTTTGCAACATTCAAATGCTAGTAACTTTTTACTGGAGCGTCATAAAATATTGAAATTTTGTGACAATAAAGTACTCGAGCCTCTTATCAATTTAAGATATCGCTCATAGCTATGCTACCCTTGACTCCAAAATAAAACACTGATAAAACTTCAAATGGCCCTAACTTCTATACGGTGTGTCCTATACCTATCAAAGTTTGCAACAATCAAATGCTTGTAACTTTTTGCTGGAGCGTCATAAAACCATGAAATTTTGTGACAATAAAATACTCGTGCCTCTTATCAATTTAAGCTATCGCCCATAGCTATGCTGCCTTTGAGGCCCAAATCAAAATTTGATAAAACTTCAAATGACCCTAACTCCTGTACAGTGCGTCCTATACCTATCAAAGTTTGCACCAAACCTTGAAATTTTGTGGCAATAAAATACTCCAGCCTCTTGTCATTTGAAGCTATAGCTCATAGCTATGCTAACCTTGACTCCAAAATAAAACACCGATAAAATTTCAAATGGCCCTAACTTTTATAGGGCCATATAGTAATCGTGCCTCTTATCAATATAAGCTATCGCTCATAGCTATGCTACCCTTGACTCCAAAATAAAACACTGATAAAACTTCAAATGGCCCTAACTTCTATACGGTGTGTCCTATACCTATCAAAGTTTGCAACAATCAAATGCTTGTAACTTTTTACTGGAGAGTCATAAAACCATGAAATTTTGTGACAATAAAATACTCGTGCCTCTTATCAATTTAAGCTATCGCTCATAGCTCTGCTACTCTTGACTTCAAAATCAAACGCTGATAAAACTTCAAATGGTTCTAACTTCCATACGGTGCGCCCTACAACTATCAAAGTTTGCAACATTCAAATGCTAGTAACTTTTTACTGGAGCGTCATAAAATATTGAAATTTTGTGACAATAAAGTACTCGAGCCTCTTATCAATTTAAGATATCGCTCATAGCTATGCTACCCTTGACTCCAAAATAAAACACTGATAAAACTTCAAATGGCGCTAACTTCTATACGGTGTGTCCTATACCTATCAAAGTTTGCAACAATCAAATGCTTGTAACTTTTTACTGGAGAGTCATAAAACCATGAAATTTTGTGACAATAAAATACTCGTGCCTCTTATCAATTTAAGCTATCGCTCATAGCTCTGCTACTCTTGACTTCAAAATCAAACGCTGATAAAACTTCAAATGGTTCTAACTTCCATACGGTGCGCCCTACAACTATCAAAGTTTGCAACATTCAAATGCTAGTAACTTTTTACTGGAGCGTCATAAAATATTGAAATTTTGTGACAATAAAGTACTCGAGCCTCTTATCAATTTAAGATATCGCTCATAGCTATGCTACCCTTGACTCCAAAATAAAACACTGATAAAACTTCAAATGGCCCTAACTTCTATACGGTGTGTCCTATACCTATCAAAGTTTGCAACAATCAAATGCTTGTAACTTTTTGCTGGAGCGTCATAAAACCATGAAATTTTGTGACAATAAAATACTCGTGCCTCTTATCAATTTAAGCTATCGCTCATAGCTCTGCTACTCTTGACTTCAAAATCAAACGCTGATAAAACTTCAAATGGTTCTAACTTCCATACGGTGCGCCCTACAACTATCAAAGTTTGCAACATTCAAATGCTAGTAACTTTTTACTGGAGCGTCATAAAATATTGAAATTTTGTGACAATAAAGTACTCGAGCCTCTTATCAATTTAAGCTATCGCTCATAGCTATACAACCCTTGAGTCCCAAATCAAACACTAATAAAGCTTAAAATGGCCCTAACTTCTGTACAGTGGGTCCTATACTTATCAAAGTTTGCAACAATCAAATGCTTGTAAATTTTTGCTGGAGCGTCATAAACCCATGAAATTTTGTGACAATAAAATACTCGTGCCTCTTATCAATTTAAGCTATCGCTCATAGCTCTGCTACTCTTGACTTCAAAATCAAACACTGATAAAACTTCAAATGGCTCTAACTTCCATACGGTGTGACCTACAACTATCAAAGTTTGCAACATTCAAATGCTAGTAACTTTTTACTGGAGCGTCATAAAATATTGAAATTTTGTGACAATAAAGTACTCGAGCCTCTTACCAATTTAAGCTATCGCTCATAGCTATGCTACCCTTGACTCCAAAATAAAACACTGATATTATTTCAAATGGCCCTAACTTCTATACGGTGTGTCCTATACCTATCAAAGTTTGCAACAATCAAATGCTTGTAACTTTTTACTGGAGCGTCATAAAACCATGAAATTTTGTGGCAATAAAATACTCGTGCCTCTTATCAATTTAAGCTATCGCTCATAGCTGTGCTACTCTTGATTTCAAAATCAAATACTGATTAAACTTCAAATGGCTCTAACTTCCATACGGTGCGTCCTACACCTATCAAAGTTTGCAACATTCAAATGCTAGTAACTTTTTACTGGAGCGTCATAAAATCTTGAAATTTTGTGACAATAAAGTACTCGAGCCACTTAGCAATTTAAGCTATCGCTCATAGCTAAGCTACTTTTGAGTCCCAAATCCAACACTGATAAAACTTAATATGGCCATAACTTCTGTACGGAGTGTCCTATACATATCAAAGTTTGCAACATTCAAATGCTTGTAACTTTTTACTCGACCGTCATAAAACCTTGAGATTTTGTGACAATAAAGTACTCGAGTCTCTTATCAATTTAAGCTATCGCTCATAGCTATGCAACCCTTGAGTCCCAAATCAAACACTGATAAAACTTCAAATGGCCCTAACTTCCATACGGTGCGCACTACATCTATCAAAGTTTGCAACATTCAAATGCTAGTAACTTTTTACTGGAGCGTCATAAAATATTGAAATTTTGTGACAATAAAGTACTCGAGCCTCTTATCAATTTAAGCTATCGTTCATAGGCTATGCTAGCCTTGAGTCCCAAAATAAATCACTGATAAATCTGCAAATAACCCTAACTTCTGTACGGTGCGTCGTATACCTATCAAAGTTTGCAACAATCAAATGCTTGTAACTTTTTACTAGAGCGTCATAAAATCTTGAAATTTTGTGGCAATAAAATACTCCAGCCTCTTGTCATTTGAAGCTATAGCTCATAGCTATGCTGCCCTTGACTCCAAAATAAAACACTGAAACAATTTCAAATGGCCCTAACTTCTAGAGGGCTATAAAGTAATCGTGGCTCTTATCAATTTAAGCTATCGCTAATAGCTATGCAACCCTTGAGTCCCAAATCAAACAGTAATAAAACTTGAAATGGCCCTAACTTCTGTACGGTGCGTCGTATACCTATCAAAGTTTGCAACAATCAAATGCTTGTAACTTTTTTCTGGAGCGTCTTAAAATCTTGAAATTTTGTGACAATAAAGTACTCGAGCCTCTTATCAATTTAAGCTATCGCTCATAGCTCTGCTACTCTTGACTTCAAAATCAAACACTGATAAAACTTCAAATGGCTCTAACTTCCATACGGTGCGACCTACAACTATCAAAGTTTGCAACATTCAAATGCTAGTAACTTTTTACTGGAGCGTCATAAAATATTGAAATTTTGTGACAATAAAGTACTCGAGCCTCTTACCAATTTAAGCTATCGCTCATAGCTATGCTACCCTTGACTCCAAAATAAAACACTGATATTATTTCAAATGGCCCTAACTTCTATACGGTGTGTCCTATACCTATCAAAGTTTGCAACAATCAAATGCTTGTAACTTTTTACTGGAGCGTCATAAAACCATGAAATTTTGTGGCAATAAAATACTCGTGCCTCTTATCAATTTAAGCTATCGCTCATAGCTGTGCTACTCTTGATTTCAAAATCAAATACTGATTAAACTTCAAATGGCTCTAACTTCCATACGGTGCGTCCTACACCTATCAAAGTTTGCAACATTCAAATGCTAGTAACTTTTTACTGGAGCGTCATAAAATCTTGAAATTTTGTGACAATAAAGTACTCGAGCCACTTAGCAATTTAAGCTATCGCTCATAGCTAAGCTACTTTTGAGTCCCAAATCCAACACTGATAAAACTTAATATGGCCATAACTTCTGTACGGAGTGTCCTATACATATCAAAGTTTGCAACATTCAAATGCTTGTAACTTTTTACTCGACCGTCATAAAACCTTGAGATTTTGTGACAATAAAGTACTCGTGCCTCTTATCAATATAAGCTATCGCTCATAGCTACCCTTGACTCCAAAATAAAACACTGATAAAACTTCAAATGGCCCTATCTTCTATACGGTGTGTCCTATATCTATCAAAGTTTGCAACAATCAAATGCTTGTAACTTTTTACTGGAGAGTCATAACACCATGAAATTTTGTGACAATAAAATACTCGTGCCTCTTATCAATTTAAGCTATCGCTCATAGCTCTGCTACTCTTGACTTCAAAATCAAACGCTGATAAAACTTCAAATGGTTCTAACTTCCATACGGTGCGCCCTACAACTATCAAAGTTTGCAACATTCAAATGCTAGTAACTTTTTACTGGAGCGTCATAAAATATTGAAATTTTGTGACAATAAAGTACTCGAGCCTCTTATCAATTTAAGCTATCGTTCATAGGCTATGCTAGCCTTGAGTCCCAAAATAAATCACTGATAAATCTGCAAATAACCCTAACTTCTGTACGGTGCGTCGTATACCTATCAAAGTTTACAACAATCAAATGCTTGTAACTTTTTACTAGAGCGTCATAAAATCTTGAAATTTTGTGGCAATAAAATACTCCAGCCTCTTGTCATTTGAAGCTATAGCTCATAGCTATGCTGCCCTTGACTCCAAAATAAAACACTGAAACAATTTCAAATGGCCCTAACTTCTAGAGGGCTATAAAGTAATCGTGGCTCTTATCAATTTAAGCTATCGCTAATAGCTATGCAACCCTTGAGTCCCAAATCAAACAGTAATAAAACTTGAAATGGCCCTAACTTCTGTACGGTGCGTCCTATACCTATCAAAGTTTGCAACAATCAAATGCTTGTAACTTTTTTCTGGAGCGTCTTAAAATCTTGAAATTTTGTGACAATAAAGTACTCGAGCCTCTTGTCAATTTAAGCTATCGCTCATAGCTCTGCTACTCTTGACTTCAAAATCAAACACTGATAAAACTTCAAATGGCTCTAACTTCCATACGGTGCGCTCTACATCTATCAAAGTTTGCAACATTCAAATGCTAGCAACTTTTTACTGGAGCGTCAAAAAATCTTGAAATTTTGTGACAATAAAGTACTGGAGCCTCTTATCAATTTAAGCTATCGCTCATAGCTATGCAACCCTTGAGTCCCAAATCAAACACTAATAAAGCTTAAAATGGCCCTAACTTCTGTACGGTGCGTCCTATACCTATCAAAGTTTGCAACAATCAAATGCTTGTAACTTTTTGCTGGAGCGTCATAAAACCATGAAATTTTGTGACAATAAAATACTCGTGCCTCTTATCAATTTAAGCTATCGCTCATAGCTCTGCTACTCTTGACTTCAAAATCAAACGCTGATAAAACTTCAAATGGCTCTAACTTCCATACGGTGCGCCCAATAGCTATCAAAGTTTGCAACATTCAAATGCTAGTAACTTTTTACTGGAGCGTCATAAAATATTGAAATTGTGTGACAATAAAGTACTCGAGCCTCTTATCAATTTAAGCTATCGCTCATAGCTATGCTACCTTTGACTCCAAAATAAAACACTGATAAAATTTCTAATGGCCCTAACTTCTATACGGTGTGTCCTATACCTATCAAAGTTTGCAACAATCAAATGCTTGTAACTTTTTACTGGAGCGTCATAAAACCATGAAATTTTGTGACAATAAAATACTCGTGCCTCTTATCAATTTAAGCTATCGCTCATAGCTCTGCTACTCTTGACTTCAAAATCAAACACTGATTAAACTTCAAATGGCTCTAACTTCCATACTGTGCGTCCTACACCTATCAAAGTTTGCAACATACAAATGCTAGTAACTTTTTACTGGAGCGTCATAAAATCTTGAAATTTTGTGACAATAAAGTACTCGAGCCACTTAGCAATTTAAGCTATCGCTCATAGCTAAGCTACTTTTGAGTCCCAAATCAAACACTGATAAAACTTAATATGGCCATAACTTCTGTACGGAGTGTCACAAAAGTTTACGGAGTGTGTACAAAGTTTGCAACATTCGAATGCTTCTAACTTTTTACTCGACCGTCATAAAACCTTGAAATTTTGTGACAATAAAGTACTCGAGCCTCTTATCAATTTAAGCTATCGTTCACAGCTATGCTAGCATTGAGTCCCAAAATAAAACACTGATAAAACTGCAAATGACCCTAACTTCTGTACGGTGCGTCCTATACCAATCAAAGTTTGCAACAATCAAATGCTTGCAACTTTTTACTAGAGCGTCATAAAATCTGGAAATTTTGTGACAATAAAATACTCGAGCCTCTTCTCATTTGAAGCTGTTGCTCATAGCTATGCTGCCTTTGACTCCAAAATAAAACACAGAAAAAATTTCAAATGGCCCTAACTTATAGAGGGCCATAAAATAATCGTGCCTCTTATCAATTTAAGCTATCGCTCATAGCTATGCAACCCTTGAGTCCCAAATCAAACACTAATAAAACTTGAAATGGCCCTAACTTCTGTTCGGTGCGTCCTATACCTATCAAAGTTTGCAACAATCAAATGCTTGTAACTTTTTTCTGGAGCGTCATAAAATCTGGAAATTTTGTGACAATAAAGTACTCCAGCCTCTTCTCAATTGAAGCTATCGCTCATAGCTTCAATTGATGAAACTTTCAAACACTGATGAAACTTCAAATGGCTCTAACTTCCATACGGTACGCCCTACACCTATCAAAGTTTGCAACATTCAAATGCTAGTAACTTTTTACTGGAGCGTCATAAAATATTGAAATTTTGTGACAATAAAGTACTCGAGCCTCTTATCAATTTAAGCTATCGCTCATAGCTATACAACCCTTGAGTCCCAAATCAAACACTAATAAAGCTTAAAATGGCCCTAAATTCTGTACAGTGGGTCCTATACTTATCAAAGTTTGCAACAATCAAATGCTTGTAACTTTTTGCTGGAGCGTCATAAACCCATGAAATTTTGTGACAATAAAATACTCGTGCCTCTTATCAATTTAAGCTATCGCTCATAGCTCTGCTACTCTTGACTTCAAAATCAAACACGGATAAAACTTCAAATGGCTCTAACTTCCATACGGTGCGACCTACAACTATCAAAGTTTGCAACATTCAAATGCTAGTAATTTTTTACTGGAGCGTCATAAAATATTGAAATTTTGTGACAATAAAGTACTCGAGCCTCTTACCAATTTAAGCTATCGCTCATAGCTATGCTACCCTTGACTCCAAAATAAAACACTGATATTATTTCAAATGGCCCTAACTTCTATACGGTGTATCCTATACCTATCAAAGTTTGCAACAATCAAATGCTTGTAACTTTTTACTGGAGCGTCATAAAACCATGAAATTTTGTGGCAATAAAATACTCGTGCCTCTTATCAATTTAAGCTATCGCTCATAGCTAAGCTACTTTTGAGTCCCAAATCCAACACTGATAAAACTTAATATGGCCATAACTTCTGTACGGAGTGTCCTATACATATCAAAGTTTGCAACATTCAAATGCTTGTAACTTTTTACTCGACCGTCATAAAACCTTGAGATTTTGTGACAATAAAGTACTCGAGTCTCTTATCAATTTAAGCTATCGTTCATAGCTATGCTAGCCTTGAGTCCCAAACTAAAACACTGATAAAACTGCAAATAGCCCTAACTTCTGTACGGTGCGTCCTATACCTATCAAAGTTTGCAACAATCAAATGCTTGTAACTTATTACTGGGGCGTCATAAAACCTTAAAGTTTTGTGACAATAAGGTACCCGAGCCTCTTATCAATTTAAGCTATCGTTCATAGCTATGCTAGCCTTGAGTCCCAAAATAAAACACTGATAAAACTGCAAGTGACCCTAACTTCTGTACGGTGCGTCCTATACCTATCAATGTTTGCCACAATCAAATGCTTGTAACTTTTTACTACAGCGTCATAAAATCTTGAAAATGTGTGACAATAAAGTACTCGAGCCTCTTATCAATTTAAGCTATCGCTCATAGCCATGCTACCCTTGAGGCCCAAATCAAAAATTGATAAAACTTCAAATGACCCTAACTTCTGTACAGTGCGTCCTATACCTATCAAAGTTTGCACCAATCAAATGCTTGTAACTTTTTACTGGAGCGTCATAAAACCTTGAAATTTTGTGATAATAAAATACTCGAGCCTCTTGTCATTTGAAGCTGTAGCTCATAGCTATGCTGCCTTTGAATCCAAAATAAAACACTGAAAAAATTTCAATTGGCCCTAACTTCTAGAGGGCCATAAAGTAATCGTGCCTCTTATCAATTTAAGCTATCGCTCATAGCTATGCAACCCTTGAGTCCCAAATCAAACACTGATAAAACTTCAAATGGCCCTAACTTCCATACGGTGCGCACTACATCTATCAAAGTTTGCAACATTCAAATGCTAGTAACTTTTTACTGGAGCGTCATAAAATATTGAAATTTTGTGACAATAAAGTACTCGAGCCTCTTATCAATTTAAGCTATCGCTCATAGGCTATGCTAGCCTTGAGTCCCAAAATAAATCACTGATAAATCTGCAAATAACCCTAACTTCTGTACGGTGCGTCGTATACCTATCAAAGTTTGCAACAATCAAATGCTTGTAACTTTTTACTAGAGCGTCATAAAATCTTGAAATTTTGTGGCAATAAAATACTCCAGCCTCTTGTCATTTGAAGCTATAGCTCATAGCTATGCTAACCTTGACTCCAAAATAAAACACCGATAAAATTTCAAATGGCCCTAACTTTTATAGGGCCATATAGTAATCGTGCCTCTTATCAATATAAGCTATCGCTCATAGCTATGCTACCCTTGACTCCAAAATAAAACACTGATAAAACTTCAAATGGCCCTAACTTCTATACGGTGTGTCCTATACCTATCAAAGTTTGCAACAATCAAATGCTTGTAACTTTTTACTGGAGAGTCATAAAACCATGAAATTTTGTGACAATAAAATACTCGTGCCTCTTATCAATTTAAGCTATCGCTCATAGCTCTGCTACTCTTGACTTCAAAATCAAACGCTGATAAAACTTCAAATGGTTCTAACTTCCATACGGTGCGCCCTACAACTATCAAAGTTTGCAACAATCAAATGCTAGTTACTTTTTACTAGAGCGTCATAAAATATTGAAATTTTGTGACAATAAAGTACTCGAGCCTCTTATCAATTTAAGATATCGCTCATAGCTATGCTACCCTTGACTCCAAAATAAAACACTGATAAAATTTCAAATGGCCCTAAGTTCTATACGGTGTGTCCTATACCTATCAAAGTTTGCAACAATCAAATGCTTGTAACTTATTACTGGGGCGTCATAAAACCTTAAAGTTTTGTGACAATAAGGTACCCGAGCCTCTTATCAATTTAAGCTATCGTTCATAGCTATGCTAGCCTTGAGTCCCAAAATAAAACACTGATAAAACTGCAAGTGACCCTAACTTCTGTACGGTGCGTCCTATACCTATCAATGTTTGCCACAATCAAATGCTTGTAACTTTTTACTACAGCGTCATAAAATCTTGAAAATGTGTGACAATAAAGTACTCGAGCCTCTTATCAATTTAAGATATCGCTCATAGCTATGCTTCCCTTGACTCCAAAATAAAACACTGAGAAAATTTCAAATGGCCCTAACTTCTATACGGTGTGTCCTATACCTATCAAAGTTTGCAACAATCAAATGCTTGTAACTTTTTACTGGAGCGTCATAAAACCATGAAATTTTGTGACAATAAAATACTCGTGCCTCTTATCAATTTAAGCTATCGCTCATAGCTCTGCTACTCTTGACTTCAAAATCAAACGCTGATAAAACTTCAAATGGTTCTAACTTCCATACGGTGCGCCCTACAACTATCAAAGTTTGCAACATTCAAATGCTAGTAACTTTTTATTGGAGCGTCATAAAATATTGAAATTTTGTGACAATAAAGTCCTCGAGCCTCTTATCAATTTAAGATATCGCTCATAGCTATGCTACCCTTGACTCAAAAATAAAACACTGATAAAATTTCAAATGGCCCTAAGTTCTATACGGTGTGTCCTATACCTATCAAAGTTTGCAACAATCAAATGCTTGTAACTTTTTACTGGAGCGTCAGAAAAGCATGAAATTTTGTGACAATAAAATACTCGTACCTCTTATAAATTTAAGCTATCGCTCATAGCTCTGCTACTCTTGACTTCAAAATCAAAAACTGATTAAACTTCAAATGGCTCTAACTTCCATACGGTGCGTCCTACACCTATCAAAGTTTGCAACATTCAAATGCTAGTAAATTTTTACTGGAGCGTCATAAAATCTTGAAATTTTGTGACAATAAAGTACTGGAGCCTCTTATCAATTTAAGCTATCGCTCATAGCTATGCAACCCTCGAGTCCCAAATCAAACACAAATAAAGCTTAAAATGGCCCTAACTTCTGTACGGTGCGTCCTATACCTATCAAAGTTTGCAACAATCCAATGCTTGTAACTTTTTGCGGGAGCGTCATAAAACCATGAAATTTTGTGACAATAAAATACTCGTGCCTCTTATCAATTTAAGCTATCGCTCATAGCTCTGCTACTCTTGACTTCAAAATCAAACACTGATAAAACTTCAAATGGCTCTAACTTCTATACGGTGCGCCCAATAACTATCAAAGTTTGCAACATTCAAATGCTAGTAACTTTTTACTGGAGCGTCATAAAATATTGAAATTTTGTGACAATAAAGTACTAGAGCCTCTTATCAATTTAAGCTATCGCTCATAGCTATGCTACCCTTGACTCCAAAATAAAACACTGATAAAATTTCCAATGGCCCTAACTTCTATACGGTGTGTCCTATACCTATCAAAGTTTGCAACAATCAAATGCTTGTAACTTTTTACTGGAGCGTCATAAAACCATGAAATTTTGTGACAATAAAATTCTCGTGCCTCTTATCAATTTAAGCTATCGCTCATAGCTCTGCTACTCTTGACTTCAAAATCAAACTCTGATTAAACTTCAAATGGCTCTAACTTCCATACTGTGCGTCCTACACCTATCAAAGTTTGCAACATACAAATGCTAGTAACTTTTTACTGGAGCGTCATAAAATCTTGAAATTTTGTGACAATAAAGTACTCGAGCCACTTAGCAATTTAAGCTATCGCTCATAGCTAAGCTACTTTTGAGTCCCAAATCAAACACTGATAAAACTTAATATGGCCATAACTTCTGTACGGAGTGTCACAAAAGTTTACGGAGTGTGTACAAAGTTTGCAACATTCGAATGCTTCTAACTTTTTACTCGACCGTCATAAAACCTTGAAATTTTGTGACAATAAAGTACTCGAGCCTCTTATTAATTTAAGCTATCGTTCACAGCTATGCTAGCATTGAGTCCCAAAATAAAACACTGATAAAACTGCAAATGACCCTAACTTCTGTACGGTGCGTCCTATACCAATCAAAGTTTGCAACAATCAAATGCTTGCAACTTTTTACTAGAGCGTGATAAAATCTGGAAATTTTGTGACAATAAAATACTCGAGCCTCTTCTCATTTGAAGCTGTTGCTCATAGCTATGCTGCCTTTGACTCCAAAATAAAACACAGAAACAATTTCAAATGGCCCTAACTTCTAGAGGGCCATAAAATAATCGTGCCTCTTATCAATTTAAGCTATCGCTCATAGCTATGCAACCCTTGAGTCCCAAATCAAACACTAATAAAACTTGAAATGGCCCTAACTTCTGTTCGGTGCGTCCTATACCTATCAAAGTTTGCAACAATCAAATGCTTGTAACTTTTTTCTGGAGCGTCATAAAATCTTGAAATTTTGTGACAATAAAGTACTCGAGCCTCTTCTCAATTGAAGCTATCGCTCATAGCTTCAATTGATGAAACTTTCAAACACTGATGAAACTTCAAATGGCTCTAACTTCCATACGGTACGCCCTACACCTATCAAAGTTTGTAACATTCAAATGCTAGTAACTTTTTACTGGAGCGTCATAAAATATTGAAATTTTGTGACAATAAAGTACTCGAGCCTCTTATCAATTTAAGCTATCGCTCATAGCTATACAACCCTTGAGTCCCAAATCAAACACTAATAAAGCTTAAAATGGCCCTAACTTCTGCACAGTGGGTCCTATACTTATCAAAGTTTGCAACAATCAAATGCTTGTAACTTTTTGCTGGAGCGTCATAAACCCATGAAATTTTGTGACAATAAAATACTCGTGCCTCTTATCAATTTAAGCTATCGCTCATAGCTCTGCTACTCTTGACTTCAAAATCAAACACTGATAAAACTTCAAATGGCTCTAACTTCCATACGGTGCGACCTACAACTATCAAAGTTTGCAACATTCAAATGCTAGTAACTTTTTACTGGAGCGTCATAAAATATTGAAATTTTGTGACAATAAAGTACTCGAGCCTCTTACCAATTTAAGCTATCGCTCATAGCTATGCTACCCTTGACTCCAAAATAAAACACTTATATTATTTCAAATGGCCCTAACTTCTATACGGTGCGTCCTACACCTATCAAAGTTTGCAACATTCAAATGCTAGTAACTTTTTACTGGTGCGTCATAAAATCTTGAAATTTTGTGACAATAAAGTACCCGAGCCACTTAGCAATTTAAGCTATCGCTCATAGCTAAGCTACTTTTGAGTCCCAAATCCAACACTGATAAAACTTAATATGGCCATAACTTCTGTACGGAGTGTCCTATACATATCAAAGTTTGCAACATTCAAATGCTTGTAACTTTTTACTCGACCGTCATAAAACCTTGAGATTTTGTGACAATAATGTACTCGAGTCTCTTATCAATTTAAGCTATCGTTCAGAGCTATGCTAGCCTTGAGTCCCAAACTAAAACACTGATAAAACTGCAAATAGCCCTAACTTCTGTACGGTGCGTCCTATACCTATCAAAGTTTGCAACAATCAAATGCTTTTAACTTATTACTGGGGCGTCATAAAACCTTAAAGTTTTGTGACAATAAGGTAACCGAGCCTCTTATCAATTTAAGCTATCGTTCATAGCTATGCTAGCCCTGAGTCCCAAAATAAAACACTGATAAAACTGCAAGTGACCCTAACTTCTGTACGGTGCTTCCTATACCTATCAATGTTTGCCACAATCAAATGCTTGTAACTTTTTACTACAGCGTCATAAAATCTTGAAAATGTGTGACAATAAAGTACTCGAGCCTCTTATCAATTTAAGCTATCGCTCATAGCCATGCTACCCTTGAGGCCCAAATCAAAAATTGATAAAACTTCAAATGACCCTAACTTCTGTACAGTGCGTCCTATACCTATCAAAGTTTGCACCAATCAAATGCTTGTAACTTTTTACTGGAGCGTCATAAAACCTTGAAATTTTGTGATAATAAAATACTCGAGCCTCTTGTCATTTGAAGCTGTAGCTCATAGCTATGCTGCCTTTGAATCCAAAATAAAACACTGAAAAAATTTCAATTGGCCCTAACTTCTAGAGGGCCATAAAGTAATCGTGCCTCTTATCAATTTAAGCTATCGCTCATAGCTATGCAACCCTTGAGTCCCAAATCAAACACTGATAAAACTTCAAATGGCCCTAACTTCCATACGGTGCGTACTACATCTATCAAAGTTTGCAACATTCAAATGCAAGTAACTTTTTACTGGAGCGTCATAAAATATTGAAATTTTGTGACAATAAAGTACTCGAGCCTCTTATCAATTTAAGCTATCGTTCATAGGCTATGCTAGCCTTGAGTCCCAAAATAAATCACTGATAAAATTTCAAATGGCCCTAAGTTCTATACGGTGTCTCCTATACCTATCAAAGTTTGCAACAATCAAATGCTTGTAATTTTTTACTGGAGCGTCATAAAACCATGAAATTTTGTGACAATAAAATACTCGTGCCTCTTATCAATTTAAGCTATCGCTCATAGCTCTGCTACTCTTGACTTCAAAATCAAAAACTGATTAAACTTCAAATGGCTCTAACTTCCATACGGTGCGTCCTACACCTATCAAAGTTTGCAACATTCAAATGCTAGTAAATTTTTACTGGAGCGTCATAAAATCTTGAAATTTTGTGACAATAAAGTACTGGAGCCTCTTATCAATTTAAGCTATCGCTCATAGCTATGCAACCCTCGAGTCCCAAATCAAACACAAATAAAGCTTAAAATGGCCCTAACTTCTGTAGGGTGCGTCCTATACCTATCAAAGTTTGCAACAATCAAATGCTTGTAACTTTTTGCGGGAGCGTCATAAAACCATGAAATTTTGTGACAATAAAATACTCGTGCCTCTTATCAATTTAAGCTATCGCTCATAGCTCTGCTACTCTTGACTTCAAAATCAAACACTGATAAAACTTCAAATGGCTCTAACTTCTATACGAGCGTCATAAAATATTGAAATTTTGTGACAATAAAGTACTAGAGCCTCTTATCAATTTATGCTATCGCATAGCTATGCTACCCTTGACTCCAAAACAAAACACTGATAAAATTTCCAATGGCCCTAACTTCTATACGGTGTGTCCTATACCTATCAAAGTTTGCAACAATCAAATGCTTGTAACTTTTTACTGGAGCGTCATAAAACCATGAAATTTTGTGACAATAAAATTCTCGTGCCTCTTATCAATTTAAGCTATCGCTCATAGCTCTGCTACTCTTGACTTCAAAATCAAACACTGATTAAACTTCAAAGCCAATAAAAAACTCGAGCCTCTTATCAATTTAAGCTATCGTTCATAGCTATGCTAGCATTGAGTCCCAAAATAAAACCCTGATAAAACTGCAAATGACCCTAACTTCTGTACGGTGCGTCCTATACCAATCAAAGTTTGCAACAATCAAATGCTTGCAACTTTTTACTAGAGCGGCATAAAATCTTGAAATTTTGTGACAATAAAATACTCGAGCCTCTTCTCATTTGAAGCTGTTGCTCATAGCTATGCTGCCTTTGACTCCAAAATAAAACACAGACAAAATTTCAAATGGCCCTAACTTCTAGAGGGCCATAAAATAATCGTGCCTCTTATCAATTTAAGCTATCGCTCATAGCTATGCAACCCTTGAGTCCCAAATCAAACACTAATAAAACTTGAAATGGCCCTAACTTCTGTTCGGTGCGTCCTATACCTATCAAAGTTTGCAACAATCAAATGCTTGTAACTTTTTTCTGGAGCGTCATAAAATCTTTTAATTTTGTGACAATAAAGTACTCGAGCCACTTCTCAATTGAAGCTATCGCTCATAGCTTCAATTGATGAAACTTTCAAACACTGATGAAACTTCAAATGGCTCTAACTTCCATACGGTACGCCCTACACCTATCAAAGTTTGCAACATTCAAATGCTAGTAACTTTTTACTAGAGGTTCATAAAATCTTGAAATTTTGTGACAATAAAGTACTCGAGCCTCTTATCAATTTAAGCTATCGCTCATAGCTGTGCTACTCTTGATTTCAAAATCAAACACTGATAAAACTTCAAATGGCTCTAACTTCCATACGATGCGCCCTACACCTATCAAAGTTTGCAACATTCAAATGCTAGTAACTTTTTACTGGAGCGTCATAAAATCTTGAAATTTTGTGACAAAAAGTACTCGAGCCTCTTATCAATTTAAGCTATCGCTCATAGCTGTGCTACTCTTGATTTCAAAATCAAACACTGATTAAACTTCAAATGGCTCTAACTTCCATACGATGCGCCCTACACCTATCAAAGTTTGCAACATTCAAATGCTAGTAACTTTTTACTGGAGCGTCATAAAATCTTGAAATTTTGTGACAAAAAGTACTCGAGCCTCTTATCAATTTAAGCTATCGCTCATAGCTATGCAACCCTTGAGTCCCAAATCAAACACTAATAAAGCTTAAAATGGCCCTAACTTGTGTACGGTGCGTCCTATACCTATCAAAGTTTGCAACAATCAAATGCTTGTAACTTTTTGCTGTAGCGTCATAGACCCATGAAATTTTGTGACAATAAAATACTCGTGCCTCTTATCAATTTAAGCTTTCGCTCACAGCTCTGCTACTCTTGACTTCAAAATAAAACACTGATAAAACTGCAAGTGACCCTAACTTCTGTACGGTGCGTCCTATACCTATCAATGATTGCAACAATCAAATGCTTGTAACTTTTTACTACAGCGTCATAAAATCTTGAAAATGTGTGACAATAAAGTACTCGAGCCTCTTATCAATTTAAGCTATCGCTCATAGCTGTGCTACTCTTGATTTCAAAATCAAACACTGATTAAACTTCAAATGGCTCTAACTTCCATACGATGCGCCCTACACCTATCAAAGTTTGCAACATTCAAATGCTAGTAACTTTTTACTGGAGCGTCATAAAATCTTGAAATTTTGTGACAATAAAGTACTCGAGCCTCTTATCAATTTAAGCTATCGCTCATAGCTATGCAACCCTTGAGTCCCAAATCAAACTCTAATAAAGCTTAAAATGGCCCTAACTTCTGTACGGTGCGTCCTATACCTATCAAAGTTTGCAACAATCAAATGCTTGTAACTTTTTGCTGGAGCGTCATAAAACCATGAAATTTTGTGACAATAAAATACTCGTGCCTCTTATCAATTTAAGCTATCGCTCACAGCTCTGCTACTCTTGACTTCAAAATCAAACACTGATAAAACTTCAAATGGCTCTAACTTCCATACGGTGCGTCCTATACCTATCAAAGTTTGCAACAATCAAATGCTTGTAACTTTTTGCTGGAGCGTCATAAAACCATGAAATTTTGTGACAATAAAATACTCGTGCCTCTTATCAATTTAAGCTTTCGCTCACAGCTCTGCTACTCTTGACTTCAAAATAAAACACTGATAAAACTGCAAGTGACCCTAACTTCTGTACGGTGCGTCCTATACCTATCAATGTTTGCAACAATCAAATGCTTGTAACTTTTTACTACAGCGTCATAAAATCTTGAAAATGTGTGACAATAAAGTACTCGAGCCTCTTATCAATTTAAGCTATCGCTCATAGCTGTGCTACTCTTGATTTCAAAATCAAACACTGATTAAACTTCAAATGGCTCTAACTTCCATACGATGCGCCCTACACCTATCAAACTTTGCAACATTCAAATGCTAGTAACTTTTTACTGGAGCGTCATAAAATCTTGAAATTTTGTGACAATAAAGTACTCGAGCCTCTTATCAATTTAAGCTATCGCTCATAGCTATGCAACCCTTGAGTCCCAAATCAAACACTAATAAAGCTTAAAATGGCCCTAACTTCTGTACGGTGCGTCCTATACTTATCAAAGTTTGCAACAATCAAATGCTTGTAACTTTTTGCTGGAGCGTCATAAAACCATGAAATTTTGTGACAATAAAATACTCGTACCTCTTATCAATTTAAGCTATCGCTCACAGCTCTGCTACTCTTGACTTCAAAATCAAACACTGATAAAACTTCAAATGGCTCTAACTTCCATACGGTGCGCCCTACACCTATCAAAGTTTGCAACAATCAAATGCAAGTAACTTTTTACTGGAGCGTCATAAAATATTGAAATTTTGTGACAATAAAGTACTCGAGCCTCTTACCAATTTAAGCTATCGGTCATAGCTAAGCTACCCTTGACTCCAAAATAAAACACTGATACAATTTCAAATGACCCTAACTTCTATACGGTGTGTCCTATACCTATCAAAGTTTGCAACAATCAAATGCTTGTAACTTTTTACTGGAGCGTCATAAAACCATGAAATTTTGTGACAATAAAATACTCGTGCCTCTTATCAATTTAAGCTATCGCTCATAGCTATGCTACTCTTGATTTCAAAATCAAACACTGATTAAACTTCAAATGGCTCTAACTTCCATACGGTGCGTCCTACACCTTTCAAAGTTTGCAACATTCAAATGCTAGTAACTTTTTACTGGTGCGTCATAAAATCTTGAAATTTTGTGACAATAAAGTACTCGAGCCACTTAGCAATTTAAGTTATCGCTCATAGCTAAGCTACTTTTGAGTCCCAAATCCAACACTGATAAAACTTAATATGGCCATAACTTCTGTACGGAGTGTCCTATACCTATCAAAGTTTGCAACATTCAAATGCTTGTAACTTTTTACTCGACCGTCATAAAACCTTGAGATTTTGTGACAATAAAGTACTCGAGCCTCTTATCAATTTAAGCTTGCGTCCCAAAATAAAACACTGATAAAACTGCAAATAGCCCTAACTTCCGTACGGTGCGTCCTATACCTATCAAAGTTTGCAACAATCAAATGCTTGTAACTTATTACTGGGGCGTCATAAAACCTTAAAGTTTTGTGACAATAAGGTACCCGAGCCTCTTATCAATTTAAGCTATCGTTCTTAGCTATGCTAGCCTTGAGTCCCAAAATAAAACACTGATAAAACTGCAAGTGACCCTAACTTCTGTACGGTGCGTCCTATACCTATCAATGTTTGCAACAATCAAATGCTTGTATCTTTTTACTGGAGCGTCATAAAATCTTGAAATTTTGTGACAATAAAGTACTCGAGCCTCTTATCAATTTAAGCTATCGCTCATAGCTATGCAACCCTTGAGTCCCAAATCAAACACTAATAAAGCTTAAAATGGCCCTAACTTCTATACGGTGCGTCCTATACCTATCAAAGTTTGCGACATTCAAATACTTGTAACTTTTTATTGGAGCATCATAAAATCTTGAAATTTTGTGACAATAAAGTACTCGAGCCTCTTGTCAATTTAAGCTATCGCTCATAGCTCTGCTACTCTTGACTTCAAAATCAAACACTGATAAAACTTCAAATGGCTCTAACTTCCATACGGTGCGTCCTACACCTATCAAAGTTTGCAACATTCAAATGCTAGTAACTTTTTACTGGAGCGTCATAAAATCTTGAAATTTTGTGACAATAAAGTACTCGAGCCTCTTATCAATTTAAGCTATCGCTCATAGCTATGCAACCCTTGAGTCCCAAATCAAACACTAATAAAACTTAAAATGGCCCTAACTTCTGTACGGTGCGTCCTATACCTATCAAAGTTTGCAACAATCAAATGCTTGTAACTTTTTTCTGGAGCGTCATAAAATCTTGAAATTTTGTGACAATAAAGTACCCGAGCCTCTTGTCAATTTAAGCTATCGCTCATATCTCTGCTACTCTTGACTTCAAAATCAAACACTGAAAAAACTTCAAATGTCTCTAACTTCCGTACGGTGCGCCCTACACCTATCAAAGTTTGCAACATTCAAATGCTAGTAACTTTTTAATGGAGCGTCATAAAATCTTAAAATTTTGTGACAATAAAGTACTCGAGCCTCTTATCAATTTAAGCTATCGCTTATAGCTATGCTACCCTTGACTCCAAAATAAAACACTGATAAAATTTCAAATGGCCCTAACTTCTATACGGTGTGTCCTATACCTACCAAAGTTTGCAACAATCAAATGCTTGTAACTTTTTACTGGAGCGTCATAAAACCATGAAATTTTGTGACAATAAAATACTCGTGCCTCTTAGCAATTTAAGCAATCGCTCATAGCTAAGCTACTTTTGAGTCCCAAATCCAACACTGATAAAACTTAATATGGCCATAACTTCTGTACGGAGTGTCCTATACCTATCAAAGTTTGCAACATTCAAATGCTAGTAACTTTTTACTGGAGCGTCATAAAATATTGAAATTTTGTGACAATAAAGTACTCGAGCCTCTTACCAATTTAAGCTATCGCTCATAGCTAAGCTACCCTTGACTAAAAAATAAAACACTGATACAATTTCAAATGACCCTAACTTCTATACGGTGTGTCCTATACCTATCAAAGTTTGCAACAATCAAATGCTTGTAACTTTTTACTGGAGCGTCATAAAATCATGAAATTTTGTGACAATAAAATACTCGTGCCTCTTATCAATTTAAGCTATCGCTCATAGCTGTGCTACTCTTGATTTCAAAATCAAACACTGATTAAACTTCAAATGGCTCTAACTTCCATACGGTGCGTCCTACACCTTTCAAAGTTTGCAACATTCAAATGCTAGTAACTTTTTACTGGTGCGTCATAAAATCTTGAAATTTTGTGACAATAAAGTACTCGAGCCACTTAGCAATTTAAGCTATCGCTCATAGCTAAGCTACTTTTAGTCCCAAATCCAACACTGATAAAACTTAATATGGCCATAACTTCTGTACGGAGTGTCCTATACCTATCAAAGTTTGCAACATTCAAATGCTTGTAACTTTTTACTCGGCCGTCATAAAACCTTGAGATTTTGTGACAATAAAGTACTCGAGCCTCTTATCAATTTAAGCTTGCGTCCCAAAATAAAACCCTGATAAAACTGCAAATAGCCCTAACTTCCGTACGGTGCGTCCTATACCTATCAAAGTTTGCAACAATCAAATGCTTGTAACTTATTACTGGGGCGTCATAAAACCTTAAAGTTTTGTGACAATAAGGTATCCGAGCCTCTTATCAATTTAAGCTATCGTTCATAGCTATGCTAGCCTTGAGTCCCAAAATAAAACACTGATGAAACTGCAAGTGACCCTAACTTCTGTACGGTGCGTCCTATACCTATCAATGTTTGCAACAATCAAATGCTTGTAACTTTTTACTACAGCGTCATAAAATCTTTAAATTTTGTGACAATAAAGTACTCGAGCCTCTTATCAATTTAAGCTATCGCTCATAGCTATGCAACCCTTGAGTCCCAAATCAAACACTAATAAAACTTAAAATGGCCCTAACTTCTGTACGGTGCGTCCTATACCTATCAAAGTTTGCAACAATCAAATGCTTGTAACTTTTTTCTGGAGCGTCATAAAATCTTGAAATTTTGTGACAATAAAGTACCCGAGCCTCTTGTCAATTTAAGCTATCGCTCATATCTCTGCTACTCTTGACTTCAAAATCAAACACTGAAAAAACTTCAAATGTCTCTAACTTCCGTACGGTGCGCCCTACACCTATCAAAGTTTGCAACATTCAAATGCTAGTAACTTTTTACTGGAGCGTCATAAAATCTTAAAATTTTGTGACAATAAAGTACTCGAGCCTCTTATCAATTTAAGCTATCGCTTATAGCTATGCTACCCTTGACTCCAAAATAAAACACTGATAAAATTTCAAATGGCCCTAACTTCTATACGTTGTGTCCTATACCTACCAAAGTTTGCAACAATCAAATGCTTGTAACTTTTTACTGGAGCGTCATAAAACCATGAAATTTTGTGACAATAAAATACTCGTGCCTCTTAGCAATTTAAGCTATCGCTCATAGCTAAGCTACTTTTGAGTCCCAAATCCAACACTGATAAAACTTAATATGGCCATAACTTCTGTACGGAGTGTCCTATACCTATCAAAGTTTGCAACATTCAAATGCTAGTAACTTTTTACTGGAGCGTCATAAAATATTGAAATTTTGTGACAATAAAGTACTCGAGCCTCTTACCAATTTAAGCTATCGCTCATAGCTAAGCTACCCTTGACTAAAAAATAAAACACTGATACAATTTCAAATGACCCTAACTTCTATACGGTGTGTCCTATACCTATCAAAGTTTGCAACAATCAAATGCTTGTAACTTTTTACTGGAGCGTCATAAAATCATGAAATTTTGTGACAATAAAATACTCGTGCCTCTTATCAATTTAAGCTATCGCTCATAGCTGTGCTACTCTTGATTTCAAAATCAAACACTGATTAAACTTCAAATGGCTCTAACTTCCATACGGTGCGTCCTACACCTTTCAAAGTTTGCAACATTCAAATGCTAGTAACTTTTTACTGGTGCGTCATAAAATCTTGAAATTTTGTGACAATAAAGTACTCGAGCCACTTAGCAATTTAAGCTATCGCTCATAGCTAAGCTACTTTTAGTCCCAAATCCAACACTGATAAAACTTAATATGGCCATAACTTCTGTACGGAGTGTCCTATACCTATCAAAGTTTGCAACATTCAAATGCTTGTAACTTTTTACTCGGCCGTCATAAAACCTTGAGATTTTGTGACAATAAAGTACTCGAGCCTCTTATCAATTTAAGCTTGCGTCCCAAAATAAAACCCTGATAAAACTGCAAATAGCCCTAACTTCCGTACGGTGCGTCCTATACCTATCAAAGTTTGCAACAATCAAATGCTTGTAACTTATTACTGGGGCGTCATAAAACCTTAAAGTTTTGTGACAATAAGGTATCCGAGCCTCTTATCAATTTAAGCTATCGTTCATAGCTATGCTAGCCTTGAGTCCCAAAATAAAACACTGATGAAACTGCAAGTGACCCTAACTTCTGTACGGTGCGTCCTATACCTATCAATGTTTGCAACAATCAAATGCTTGTAACTTTTTACTACAGCGTCATAAAATCTTTAAATTTTGTGACAATAAAGTACTCGAGCCTCTTATCAATTTAAGCTATCGCTCATAGCTATGCAACCCTTGAGTCCCAAATCAAACACTAATAAAGCTTAACATGGCCCTAACTTCTGTACGGTGCGTCCTATACCTATCAAAGTTTGCAACAATCAAATGCTTGTAACTTTTTACTGGAGCGTCATAAAACCTTGAAATTTTGTGATAATAAAGTACTCGAGCCTCTTATCAATTTAAGCTATCGCTCATAGCTCTGCTACTCTTGACTTCAAATTCAAACACTGATAAAACTTCAAATAGCTCTAACTTCCATACGGTGCGCCCTACACCTATCAAAGTTTGCAAAATTCAAATGCTAATAACTTTTTACTGGAGCGTCATAAAATCTTGAAATTTTGTGACAATAAGGTACTCGAGCCTCTTATCAATTTAAGCTATCGCTCATAGCTATGAAACCCTTGAGTCCCAAATCAAACACTAATAAAACTTAAAATGGCCCTAACTTCTGTACGGTGCGTCCTATACCTATAAAAGTTTGCAACAATCAAATGCTTGTAACTTTTTTCTGGAGTGTCATAAAATCTTGAAATTTTGTGACAATAAAGTACTCGAGCCTCTTGTCAATTTAAGATATCGCCCATAGCTATGCTACCCTTGAGCCACAAATCAAACATTAATAAAACTTAAAATGGCCCTAACTTCTGTACGGTGCGTCCTATACCTATCAAAGTTTGCAACAATCAAATGCTTGTAACTTATTACTGAGGCGTCATAAAACCTTAAAGTTTTGTGACAATAAATTACTCGAGCCTCTTGTCAATTTAAGCTATCGCTCATAGCTCTGCTAGTCTTGACTTCAAAATCAAACACTGATAAAACTTCAAATGGCTCTAGCTTCCATACGGTGCGCCCTACACCTATCAAAGTTAGCAACATTCAAATGCTAGTAACTTTTTACTACAGCGTCATAAAATCTTGAAATTTTGTGACAATAAAGTACTCGAGCCTCTTATCAATTTAAGCTATCGCTCATAGCTATGCAACCCTTGAGTCCCAAATCATACACTAATAAAGCTTAAAATGGCCCTAACTTCTGTACGGTGCGTCCTATACCTATCAAAGTTTGCAACAATCAAATGCTTGTAACTTTTTACTAGAGCATCATAAAATCTTGAAAATTTGTGACAATAAAGTTCTCGAGCCTCTTATCAATTTAAGCTATCGCTCATAGCTATGCTACCCTTGAGTCCCAAATCAAAAACTGATAAAACTTCAAATGACTCTAACTTCTGTACGGTGCGTCCTATACCTATCAAAGTTTGCACCAATCAAATGCTTGTAACTTTTTACTGGACCGTCATAAAACCTTGAAATTTTGTGATAATAAATTAGTCGAGCCTCTTATCAATTTAAGCTATCGCCCATAGCTATGCTACCCTTGAGTCACAAAATAAAACACTGATAAAACTTTAAATGACCCTAAGTTCTATACGGTGCTTCCTATACCTATCAAAGTTTGCAACAATCAAATGCTTGTAACTTTTTTCTGGAGCGTCATAAAATCTTGAAATTTTGTGACCATAAAGTACTCGAGCCTCTTATCAATTTAAGCTATCGCTCATAGCTATGCAACCCTTGAGTCCCAAAATAAAACACACATAAAACTTTAAATGGCCCTAACTTCTATACGGTGCGTCCTATACCTATCAAAGTTTGCAACAATCAAATGCTTGTAACTTTTTTCTGGAGCGTCATAAAATCTTGAAATTTTGTGACAATAAAGTACTCGAGCCTCTTATCAATTTAAGCTATCGCTTATAGCTATGCTACCCTTGACTCCAAAATAAAACACTGATAAAATTTCAAATGGCCCTAACTTCTATACGGTGTGTCCTATACCTACCAAAGTTTGCAACAATCAAATGCTTGTAACTTTTTACTGGAGCGTCATAAAACCATGAAATTTTGTGACAATAAAATACTCGTGCCTCTTAGCAATTTAAGCTATCGCTCATAGCTAAGCTACTTTTGAGTCCCAAATCCAACACTGATAAAACTTAATATGGCCATAACTTCTGTACGGAGTGTCCTATACCTATCAAAGTTTGCAACATTCAAATGCTAGTAACTTTTTACTGGAGCGTCATAAAATATTGAAATTTTGTGACAATAAAGTACTCGAGCCTCTTACCAATTTAAGCTATCGCTCATAGCTAAGCTACCCTTGACTAAAAAATAAAACACTGATACAATTTCAAATGACCCTAACTTCTATACGGTGTGTCCTATACCTATCAAAGTTTGCAACAATCAAATGCTTGTAACTTTTTACTGGAGCGTCATAAAATCATGAAATTTTGTGACAATAAAATACTCGTGCCTCTTATCAATTTAAGCTATCGCTCATAGCTGTGCTACTCTTGATTTCAAAATCAAACACTGATTAAACTTCAAATGGCTCTAACTTCCATACGGTGCGTCCTACACCTTTCAAAGTTTGCAACATTCAAATGCTAGTAACTTTTTACTCGGCCGTCATAAAACCTTGAGATTTTGTGACAATAAAGTACTCGAGCCTCTTATCAATTTAAGCTTGCGTCCCAAAATAAAACCCTGATAAAACTGCAAATAGCCCTAACTTCCGTACGGTGCGTCCTATACCTATCAAAGTTTGCAACAATCAAATGCTTGTAACTTATTACTGGGGCGTCATAAAACCTTAAAGTTTTGTGACAATAAGGTATCCGAGCCTCTTATCAATTTAAGCTATCGTTCATAGCTATGCTAGCCTTGAGTCCCAAAATAAAACACTGATGAAACTGCAAGTGACCCTAACTTCTGTACGGTGCGTCCTATACCTATCAATGTTTGCAACAATCAAATGCTTGTAACTTTTTACTACAGCGTCATAAAATCTTTAAATTTTGTGACAATAAAGTACTCGAGCCTCTTATCAATTTAAGCTATCGCTCATAGCTATGCAACCCTTGAGTCCCAAATCAAACACTAATAAAGCTTAACATGGCCCTAACTTCTGTACGGTGCGTCCTATACCTATCAAAGTTTGCAACAATCAAATGCTTGTAACTTTTTACTGGAGCGTCATAAAACCTTGAAATTTTGTGATAATAAAGTACTCGAGCCTCTTATCAATTTAAGCTATCGCTCATAGCTCTGCTACTCTTGACTTCAAATTCAAACACTGATAAAACTTCAAATAGCTCTAACTTCCATACGGTGCGCCCTACACCTATCAAAGTTTGCAAAATTCAAATGCTAATAACTTTTTACTGGAGCGTCATAAAATCTTGAAATTTTGTGACAATAAGGTACTCGAGCCTCTTATCAATTTAAGCTATCGCTCATAGCTATGAAACCCTTGAGTCCCAAATCAAACACTAATAAAACTTAAAATGGCCCTAACTTCTGTACGGTGCGTCCTATACCTATAAAAGTTTGCAACAATCAAATGCTTGTAACTTTTTTCTGGAGTGTCATAAAATCTTGAAATTTTGTGACAATAAAGTACTCGAGCCTCTTGTCAATTTAAGATATCGCCCATAGCTATGCTACCCTTGAGCCACAAATCAAACATTAATAAAACTTAAAATGGCCCTAACTTCTGTACGGTGCGTCCTATACCTATCAAAGTTTGCAACAATCAAATGCTTGTAACTTATTACTGGGGCGTCATAAAACCTTAAAGTTTTGTGACAATAAATTACTCGAGCCTCTTGTCAATTTAAGCTATCGCTCATAGCTCTGCTAGTCTTGACTTCAAAAGCAAACACTGATAAAACTTCAAATGGCTCTAACTTCCATACGGTGCGCCCTACACCTATCAAAGTGAGCAACATTCAAATGCTAGTAACTTTTTACTACAGCGTCATAAAATCTTGAAATTTTGTGACAATAAAGTACTCGAGCCTCTTATCAATTTAAGCTATCGCTCATAGCTATGCAACCCTTGAGTCCCAAATCATACACTAATAAAGCTTAAAATGGCCCTAACTTCTGTACGGTGCGTCCTATACCTATCAAAGTTTGCAACAATCAAATGCTTGTAACTTTTTACTAGAGCGTCATAAAATCTTGAAAATTTGTGACAATAAAGTACTCGAGCCTCTTATCAATTTAAGCTATCGCTCATAGCTATGCTAACCTTGAGTCCCAAATCAAAAACTGATAAAACTTCAAATGACTCTAACTTCTGTACGGTGCGTCCTATACCTATCAAAGTTTGCACCAATCAAATGCTTGTAACTTTTTACTGGACCGTCATAGAACCTTGAAATTTTGTGATAATAAATTAGTCGAGCCTCTTATCAATTTAAGCTATCGCCCATAGCTATGCTACCCTTGAGTCCCAAAATAAAACACTGATAAAACTTTAAATGGCCCTAAGTTCTATACGGTGCTTCCTATACCTATCAAAGTTTGCGACATTCAAATGCTTGTAACTTTTTATTGGAGCATCATAAAATCTTGAAATTTTGTGACAATAAAGTACTCGAGCCTCTTGTCAATTTAAGCTATCGCTCATAGCTCTGCTACTCTTGACTTCAAAATCAAACACTGATAAAACTTCAAATGGCTCTAACTTCCATACGGTGTGCAATACACCTATCAAAGTTTGCAACATTCAAATGCTAGTAACTTTTTACTGGAGCGTCATAAAATCTTGAAATTTTGTGACCATAAAGAACTCGAGCCTCTTATCAATTTAAGCTATCGCTCATAGCTATGCAACCCTTGAGTCCCAAAATAAAACACACATAAAACTTTAAATGGCCCTAACTTCTATACGGTGCGTCCTATACCTATCAAAGTTTGCAACAATCAAATGCTTGTAACTTTTTTCTGGAGCGTCATAAAATCTTGAAATTTTGTGACAATAAAGTACTCGAGCCTCTTGTCAATTTAAGCTATCGCTCATATCTCTGCTACTCTTGACTTCAAAATCAAACACTGAAAAAACTTAAAATGTCTCTAACTTCCGTACGGTGCGCCCTATACCTATCAAAGTTTGCAACATTCAAATGCTAGTAACTTTTTACTGGAGCGTCATAAAATCTTGAAATTTTGTGACAATAAAGTACTCGAGCCTCTTATCAATTTAAGCTATCGCTCATAGCTATGCAATCCTTGAGTCCCAAATCAAACACTAATAAAGCTTAGAATGGCCCTAACTTCTGTACAGTGCGTCCTATACCTATCAAAGTTTGCAACAATCAAATGCTTGTAACTTTTTGCTGGAGCGTCATAAAACCATGAAATTTTGTGACAATAAAATACTCGTGCCCCTTATCAATTTAAGCTATCGCTAATAGCTCTGCTACTCTTGACTTCAAAATCAAACACTGATAAAACTTCAAATGGCTCTAACTTCCATACGGTGCGCCCTACACCTATCAAAGTTTGCAACATTCAAATGCTAGTAACTTTTTACTGGAGCGTCATAAAATCTTAAAATTTTGTGACAATAAAGTACTCTAGCCTCTTATCAATTTAAGCTATCGCTCATAGCTATGCAACCCTTGAGTCCCAAATCAAACACTAATAAAACTTACAATGGCCCTAACTTCTGTACGGTGCGTCCTATACCTATAAAAGTTTGCAACAATAAAATGCTTGTAACTTTTTTCTGGAGCGTCATAAAATCTTGAAATTTTGTGACAATAAAGTACTCGAGCCTCTTGTCAATTTAAGCTATCGCCCATAACTATGCTACCCTTGAGCCACAAATCAAAAACTAATAAAACTTTCAATGGCCCTAACTTCTGTACGGTGCGTCCTATACCTATCAAAGTTTGCAACAATCAAATGCTTGTAACTTATTACTGGGGCGTCATAAAACCTTAAAATTTTGTGACAATAAAGTACCCGAGCCTCTTATCAATTTAAGCTATCGTTCATAGCTATGCTAGCCTTGAGTACCAAAATAAAACACTGATAAAACTGCAAAGGACCCTAACTTTTGTACGGTGCTTCCTATACCTATCAATGTTTGCAACAATCAAATGCTTGTAACTTTTTACTAGAGCGTCATAAAATCTTGAAAATTTGTGACAATAAAGTACTCGAGCCTCTTATCAATTTAAGCTATCGCTCATAGCTATGCTACTCTTGACTTCAAAATCAAACACTGATAAAACTTCAAATGGCTCTAACTTCCATACGGTGCGCCCTACACCTATCAAAGTTTGCAACATTCAAATGCTAGTAACTTTTTACTGGAGCGTCATAAAATCTTGAAATTTTGTGACAATAAAGTACTCGAGCCTCTTATCAATTTAAGCTATCGCTCATAGCTATGCAACCCTTGAGTCCCAAATCAAACACTAATAAAACTTGAAACGGCCCTAACTTCTGTACGGTGCGTCCTATACCTATCAAAGTTTGCAACAATCAAATGCTTGTAACTTTTTTCTGGAGCGTCATAAAATCTTGAAATTTTGTGACAATAAAGTACTCGAGCCTCTTGTCAATTTAAGCTATCGCTCATATCTCTGCTACTCTTGACTTCAAAATCAAACACTGAAAAAACTTCAAATGTCTCTAACTTCCGTACAATGCGCCCTACACCTATCAAAGTTTGCAACATTCAAATGCTAGTAACTTTTTACTGGAGCGTCATAAAATCTTGAAATTTTGTGACAATAAAGTACTCGAGCCTCTTATCAATTTAAGCTATCGCTTATAGCTATGCTACCCTTGACTCCAAAATAAAACACTGATAAAATTTCAAATGGCCCTAACTTCTATACGGTGTGTCCTATACCTATCAAAGTTTGCGACATTCAAATGCTTGTAACTTTTTATTGGAGCATCATAAAATCTTGAAATTTTGTAACAATAAAGTACTCGAGCCTCTTGTCAATTTAAGCTATCACTCATAGCTATGCTACCCTTGAGTCTCGAATCAAAAACTGATAAAATTTCAAATGGTCCTAACTTCTATAAGGTGCGTCCTATACCTATCAAAGTTTGCAACAATCAAATGCTTGTAACTTTTTTCTGGAGCGTCATAAAACCATTAAATTTTGCGACATTAAAGTACTCGAGCCTCTTGTCAATTTAAGCTATCGCTCATAGCTATGCTACCTTTGAGTCACAAATCAAACACTGATAAAGCTTAAAATGGCCCTAACTTCTGTACGGTGCATCCTATACCTATCAAAGTTTGCAACAATCAAATGATTGCAACTTTTTACTGGGGCGTCATAAAACCTTGAAATTTTGTGGCAATAAAGTACCCGAGCCTCTTATCAATTTAAGCTATCGTTCATAGCTATGCTAGCCTTGAGTCCCAAAATAAAACACTGATAAAACTGCCAATGACCCTAACTTCTGTACGGTGCGTCCTATACCTATCAAAGTTTGCAACAATCAAATACTTGTAACTTTTTACTAGAGCGTCATAAAATCTTGAAATTTTGTGACAGTAAAATACTCGAGCCTCTTGTCATTTGAAGCTATAGCTCATAGCTATACTGTCCTTGACTCCAAAATAAAACACTGAAAAAATTTCAAATAGCCCTATCTTCTAGAGGGCCATAAAGTAATCGTGCCTTTTATCTATTTAAGCTATCGCTCATAGCTATGCAACCCTTGAGTCCCAAATCAAACACTAATAAAACTTGAAATGGCCCTAACTTCTGTACGGTGCGTCCTATAACTATCAAAGTTTGCAACAATCAAATGCTTGTAACTTTTTTCTGGAGCGTCATAAAATCTTGAAATTTTGTGACAATAAAGTACTCGAGCCTCTTGTCAATTTAAGCTGTCGCTCATATCTCTGGTACTCTTGACTTCAAAATTAAACACTGAAAAAACTTCAAATGTCTCTAACTTCCGTACGGTGCGCCCTACACCTATCAAAGTTTGCAACATTCAAATGCTAGTAACTTTTTACTGGAGCGTCATAAAATCTTGAAATTTTGTGACAATAAAGTACTCGAGCCTCTTATCAATTTAAGCTATCGCTCATAGCTATGCAATCCTTGAGTCCCAAATCAAACACTAATAAAGCTTAAAATGGCCCTAACTTCTGTAGGGTGCGTCCTATACCTATCAAAGTTTGCAACAATCAAATGCTTGTAACTTTTTGCTGGAGCGTCATAAAACCATGAAATTTTGTGACAATAAAATACTCGTGCCCCTTATCAATTTAAGCTATCGCTCATAGCTCTGCTACTCTTGACTTCAAAATAAAACACTGATAAAACTTCAAATGGCTCTAACTTCCATACGGTGCGCCCTACACCTATCAAAGTTTGCAACATTCAAATGCTAGTAACTTTTTACTGGAGCGTCATAAAATCTTGAAATTTTGTGACAATAAAGTACTCTAGCCTCTTATCAATTTAAGCTATCGCTCATAGCTATGCAACCCTTGAGTCCCAAATCAAAAACTAATAAAACTTTCAATGGCCCTAACTTCTGTACGGTGTGTCCTGTACCTATCAAAGTTTGCAACAATCAAATGCTTGTAATTTATTACTGGGGCGTCATAAAACCTTAAAATTTTGTTACAATAAAGTACCCGAGCCTCTTATCAATTTAAGCTATCGTTCATAGCTATGCTAGCCCTGAGTACCAAAATAAAACACTGATAAAACTGCAAAGGACCCTAACTTTTGTACGGTGCTTCCTATACCCATCAAAGTTTGCACCAATCAAATGCTTGTAACTTTTTACTCGAGCGTCATAAAACCTTGAAATTTTGTGATAATAAAGTACTCGAGCCTCTTATCAATTTAAGCTATCGCGCATAGCTATGCTACCCTTGAGTCCCAAAATAAAACACTGATAAAACTTTAAATGGCCCTAACTTCTATACGGTGCGTCCTATATCTATCAAAGTTTGCGACATTCAAATGCTTGTAACTTTTCATTGGAGCATCATAAAATCTTGAAATTTTGTGACAATAAAGTACTCGAGCCTCTTGTCAATTTAGGCTATCGCTCATAGCTATGCTACCCTTGAGTCCCGAATCAAAAACTGATAAAATTTCAAATGGTCATAACTTCTATAAGGTGCGTCCTATACCTATCAAAGGTTGCAACAATCAAATGCTTGTAACTTTTTTCTGGAGCATCATAAAACCTTTAAATTTTGTGACAATAAAGTACTCGAGACTCTTATCAATTTAAGCTATCGCTCATAGCTATGCTACCCTTGAGTCCCAAATCAAAAACTGATAAAACTTCAAATGACCCTAACTTCTGTACGGTGCGTCCTATACCTATCAATGTTTGCAACAATCGAATGCTTGTAACTTTTTACTAGAGCGTCATAAAATCTAGAAAATTTGTGACAATAAAGTATTCGAGCCTCTTATCAATTTAAGCTATCGCTCATAGCTATGCTACCCTTGTGTCCCAAATCAAAAACTGATAAAACTTCAAATAACCCTAACTTCTGTACGGTGCGTCCTATACCTATCAAAGTTTGCAACAATCAAATGCAAGTAACTTTTTATTAGAGCGTCATAAAATCTTGAAAATTTGTGACAATAAAGTACTCGAGCTTCTTATCAATTTAAGCTATCGCGCATAGCTATGCTACCCTTGAGTCCCAAAATAAAACACTGATAAAACTTTAAATGGCCCTAACTTCTATACGGTGCGTCCTATACCTATCAAAGTTTGCGACGTTCAAATGCTTGTAACTTTTTATTGGAGCATCATAAAATCTTGAAATTTTGTGACAATAAAGTACTCGAGCCTCTTGTCAATTTAGGCTATCGTTCATAGCTATGCTACCCTTGAGTCCCGAATCAAAAACTGATAAAATTTCAAATGGTCCTAACTTCTATAAGGTGCGTCCTATACCTATCAAAGGTTGCAACAATGAAATGCTTGTAACTTTTTTCTGGAGCGTCATAAAACCTTTAAATTTTGTGACAATAAAGTACTCGAGCCTCTAGTCAATTTAAGCTATCGCTCATAGCTATGCTACCTTTGAGTCACAAATCAAACACTGATAAAGCTTAAAATGGCCCTAACTTCTGTACGGTGCATCCTATACCTATCAAGGTTTGCAACAATCAAATGATTGCAACTTTTTACTGGGGCGTCATAAAACCTTGAAATTTTGTGGCAATAAAGTACCCGAGCCTCTTATCAATTTAAGCTATCGTTCATAGCTCTGCTAGCCTTGAGTCCCAAAATAAAACACTGATAAAACTGCAAATGACCCTAACTTCTATACGGTGCATCTTACACCTATCAAAATTTGTAACATTCAAATGCTTGTAACTTTTTACTGGAGCATCATAAAATCTGGAAATTTTTTGACAATAAAGTACTCGAGCCTCTTGTCAATTTAAGCTATCGCTTATAGCTCTGCTACTCTTGAGTCCCAAATCAAACACTGATCAAACTTAATATGGCCATAACTTCTTTACGGTGCATCCTATACCTATCAAAGTTTCCAATAGTCAAATGCTTGTAACTTTTTACTGGGGCGTCATAAAACCTTGAAATTTTGTGACTATAAAGTACCCGAGCCTCTTATCAATTTAAGAGATCGTTCATAGCTAAGCTAGCCTTGAGTCCCAAAATAAAACACTGATAAAACTGCAAATGGCCCTAACTTCTGTACGGTGCGTCCTATACCTATCAATGTTTGCAACAATCAAATGCTTGTAACTTTGTACTAGAGCGTCATAAAACCTTGAAATTTTGTGATAATAAAGTACTCGAGCCTCTTATCAATTTAAGCTATCGCTCATAGCTCTGCTACTCTTGACTTCAAAATCAAACACTGATAAAACTTCAAATGGCTCTAACTTCCATACGGTGCGCCCTACACCTATCAAAGTTTGCAACATTCAAATGCAAGTAACTTTTTACTGGAGCGTCATAAAATCTTGAAATTTTGTGACAATAAAGTACTCGAGCCTCTTATCAATTTAAGCTATCGCTCATAGCTATGTAACCCTTGAGTCCCAAATCATACACTAATAAAACTTAAAATGGCCCTAACTTCTGTACGGTGCGTCCTATACCTATAAAAGTTTGCAACAATCAAATGCTTGTAACTTTTTTCTGGAGCGTCATAAAATCTTGAAATTTTGTGACAATAAAGTACTCGAGCCTCTTGTCAATTTAAGATATCGCCCATAGCTATGCTACCCTTGAACCACAAATCAAACATTAATAAAACTAAAAATGCCCCTAACTTCTGTACGGTGCGTCCTATACCTATCAAAGTTTGCAACAATCAAATGCTTGTAACTTATTACTGGGGCGTCATAAAACCTTAAAGTTTTGTGACAATAAAGTACCCGAGCCTCTTATCAATTTAAGCTATCGTTCATATCTATGCTAGCCTTGAGTCCCAAAATAAAACACTGATAAAACTGCAAGTGACCCTAACTTCTGTACGGTGCGTCCTATACCTATCAATGTTTGCAACAATCAAATGCTTGTAACTTTTTACTAGAGCGTCAAAAAATCATGAAAATTTGTGACAATAAAGTACTCGAGCCTCTTATCAATTTAAGCTATCGCTCATAGCTATGCTACCCTTGAGTCCCAAATCAAAAACTGATAAAACTTCAAATGACCCTAACTTCTGTACGGTGCGTCCTATACCTATCAATGTTTGCAACAATCGAATGCTTGTAACTTTTTACTAGAGCGTCATAAAATCTAGAAAATTTGTGACAATAAAGTATTCGAGCCTCTTATCAATTTAAGCTATCGCTCATAGCTATGCTACCCTTGTGTCCCAAATCAAAAACTGATAAAACTTCAAATAACCCTAACTTCTGTACGGTGCGTCCTATACCTATCAAAGTTTGCAACAATCAAATGCAAGTAACTTTTTATTAGAGCGTCATAAAATCTTGAAAATTTGTGACAATAAAGTACTCGAGCTTCTTATCAATTTAAGCTATCGCGCATAGCTATGCTACCCTTGAGTCCCAAAATAAAACACTGATAAAACTTTAAATGGCCCTAACTTCTATACGGTGCGTCCTATACCTATCAAAGTTTGCGACGTTCAAATGCTTGTAACTTTTTATTGGAGCATCATAAAATCTTGAAATTTTGTGACAATAAAGTACTCGAGCCTCTTGTCAATTTAGGCTATCGTTCATAGCTATGCTACCCTTGAGTCCCGAATCAAAAACTGATAAAATTTCAAATGGTCCTAACTTCTATAAGGTGCGTCCTATACCTATCAAAGGTTGCAACAATGAAATGCTTGTAACTTTTTTCTGGAGCGTCATAAAACCTTTAAATTTTGTGACAATAAAGTACTCGAGCCTCTAGTCAATTTAAGCTATCGCTCATAGCTATGCTACCTTTGAGTCACAAATCAAACACTGATAAAGCTTAAAATGGCCCTAACTTCTGTACGGTGCATCCTATACCTATCAAGGTTTGCAACAATCAAATGATTGCAACTTTTTACTGGGGCGTCATAAAACCTTGAAATTTTGTGGCAATAAAGTACCCGAGCCTCTTATCAATTTAAGCTATCGTTCATAGCTCTGCTAGCCTTGAGTCCCAAAATAAAACACTGATAAAACTGCAAATGACCCTAACTTCTATACGGTGCATCTTACACCTATCAAAATTTGTATCATTCAAATGCTTGTAACTTTTTACTGGAGCATCATAAAATCTGGAAATTTTTTGACAATAAAGTACTCGAGCCTCTTGTCAATTTAAGCTATCGCTTATAGCTCTGCTACTCTTGAGTCCCAAATCAAACACTGATCAAACTTAATATGGCCATAACTTCTTTACGGTGCATCCTATACCTATCAAAGTTTCCAATAGTCAAATGCTTGTAACTTTTTACTGGGGCGTCATAAAACCTTGAAATTTTGTGACTATAAAGTACCCGAGCCTCTTATCAATTTAAGCGATCGTTCATAGCTAAGCTAGCCTTGAGTCCCAAAATAAAACACTGATAAAACTGCAAATGGCCCTAACTTCTGTACGGTGCGTCCTATACCTATCAATGTTTGCAACAATCAAATGCTTGTAACTTTGTACTAGAGCGTCATAAAACCTTGAAATTTTGTGATAATAAAGTACTCGAGCCTCTTATCAATTTAAGCTATCGCTCATAGCTCTGCTACTCTTGACTTCAAAATCAAACACTGATAAAACTTCAAATGGCTCTAACTTCCATACGGTGCGCCCTACACCTATCAAAGTTTGCAACATTCAAATGCAAGTAACTTTTTACTGGAGCGTCATAAAATCTTGAAATTTTGTGACAATAAAGTACTCGAGCCTCTTATCAATTTAAGCTATCGCTCATAGCTATGTAGCCCTTGAGTCCCAAATCATACACTAATAAAACTTAAAATGGCCCTAACTTCTGTACGGTGCGTCCTATACCTATAAAAGTTTGCAACAATCAAATGCTTGTAACTTTTTTCTGGAGCGTCATAAAATCTTGAAATTTTGTGACAATAAAGTACTCGAGCCTCTTGTCAATTTAAGATATCGCCCATAGCTATGCTACCCTTGAACCACAAATCAAACATTAATAAAACTTAAAATGCCCCTAACTTCTGTACGGTGCGTCCTATACCTATCAAAGTTTGCAACAATCAAATGCTTGTAACTTATTACTGGGGCGTCATAAAACCTTAAAGTTTTGTGACAATAAAGTACCCGAGCCTCTTATCAATTTAAGCTATCGTTCATATCTATGCTAGCCTTGAGTCCCAAAATAAAACACTGATAAAACTGCAAGTGACCCTAACTTCTGTACGGTGCGTCCTATACCTATCAATGTTTGCAACAATCAAATGCTTGTAACTTTTTACTAGAGCGTCAAAAAATCATGAAAATTTGTGACAATAAAGTACTCGAGCCTCTTATCAATTTAAGCTATCGCTCATAGCTATGCTACCCTTCAGTCCCAAATCAAAAACTGATAAAACTTCAAATGACTCTAACTTCTATACGGTGCGTCCTATACCTATCAAAGTTTGCGACATTCAAATGCTTGTAACTTTTTATTGGAGCATCATAAAATCTTGAAATTTTGTGACAATAAAGTACTCGAGCCTCTTGTCCATTTAAGATATCGCTCATAGCTCTGCTACTCTTGACTTTAAAATCAAACACTGATAAAACTTCAAATGGCTCTAACTTCCATACGGTGCGTCCTATACCTATCAAAGTTTGCGACATTCAAATGCTTGTAACTTTTTATTGGAGCATCATAAAATCTTGAAATTTTGTGACAATAAAGTACTCGAGCCTCTTGTCAATTTAGGCTATCGCTCATAGCTATGTTACCCTTGAGTCCCGAATCAAAAACTGATAAAATTTCAAATGGTCCTAACTTCTATAAGGTGCGTCCTATACCTATCAAAGGTTGCAAAAATCAAATGCTTGTCACTTTTTTCTGGAGCGTCATAAAACCTTTAAATTTTGTGACAATAAAGTACTCGAGCCTCTTATCAATTTAAGCTATCGCTCAGCGCTATGCTACCCTTGAGTCCCAAATCAAAAACTGATAAAACTTCAAATGACCCTAACTTCTGTATGGTGCGTCCTATACCTATCAATGTTTTCAACAATCAAATGCTTGTAACTTTTTACTAGAGCGTCATAAAATCTTGAAAATTTGTGACAATAAAGTACTCGAGCCCCTTATCAATTTAAGCTATCGCTCATAGCTATGCTACCCTTGAGTCCCAAATCAAAAACTGATAAAACTTCAAATAACCCTAACTTCCGTACGGTGCGGCCTATACCTATCAAAGTTTGCACCAATCAAATGCTTGTAACTTTTTACTGGAGCGTCATAAAACCTTGAAATTTTGTGATAATAAAGTACTCGAGCCAATTATCAATTTAAGCTATCGCGCATAGCTATGCTACCCTTGAGTCCCAAAATAAAACACTGATAAAGCTTAAAATGGCCCTAACTTCTGTACGGTGCATCCTATACCTATCAAGGTTTGCAACAATCAAATGATTGCAACTTTTTACTGGGGCGTCATAAAACCTTGAAATTTTGTGGCAATAAAGTACCCGAGCCTCTTATCAATTTAAGCTATCGTTCATAGCTCTGCTAGCCTTGAGTCCCAAAATAAAACACTGATAAAACTGCAAATGACCCTAACTTCTATACGGTGCATCTTACACCTATCAAAATTTGTAACATTCAAATGCTTGTAACTTTTTACTGGAGCATCATAAAATCTGGAAATTTTTTGACAATAAAGTACTCGAGCCTCTTGTCAATTTAAGCTATCGCTTATAGCTCTGCTACTCTTGAGTCCCAAATCAAACACTGATCAAACTTAATATGGCCATAACTTCTTTACGGTGCATCCTATACCTAGCAAAGTTTCCAATAGTCAAATGCTTGTAACTTTTTACTGGGGCGTCATAAAACCTTGAAATTTTGTGACTATAAAGTACCCGAGCCTCTTATCAATTTAAGCGATCGTTCATAGCTAAGCTAGCCTTGAGTCCCAAAATAAAACACTGATAAAACTGCAAATGGCCCTAACTTCTGTACGGTGCGTCCTATACCTATCAATGTTTGCAACAATCAAATGCTTGTAACTTTGTACTAGAGCGTCATAAAACCTTGAAATTTTGTGATAATAAAGTACTCGAGCCTCTTATCAATTTAAGCTATCGCTCATAGCTCTGCTACTCTTGACTTCAAAATCAAACACTGATAAAACTTCAAATGGCTCTAACTTCCATACGGTGCGCCCTACACCTATCAAAGTTTGCAACATTCAAATGCAAGTAACTTTTTACTGGAGCGTCATAAAATCTTGAAATTTTGTGACAATAAAGTACTCGAGCCTCTTATCAATTTAAGCTATCGCTCATAGCTATGTAACCCTTGAGTCCCAAATCATACACTAATAAAACTTAAAATGGCCCTAACTTCTGTACGGTGCGTCCTATACCTATAAAAGTTTGCAACAATCAAATGCTTGTAACTTTTTTCTGGAGCGTCATAAAATCTTGAAATTTTGTGACAATAAAGTTCTCGAGCCTCTTGTCAATTTAAGATATCGCCCATAGCTATGCTACCCTTGAACCACAAATCAAACATTAATAAAACTTAAAATGCCCCTAACTTCTGTACGGTGCGTCCTATACCTATCAAAGTTTGCAACAATCAAATGCTTGTAACTTATTACTGGGGCGTCATAAAACCTTAAAGTTTTGTGACAATAAAGTACCCGAGCCTCTTATCAATTTAAGCTATCGTTCATATCTATGCTAGCCTTGAGTCCCAAAATAAAACACTGATAAAACTGCAAGTGACCCTAACTTCTGTACGGTGCGTCCTATACCTATCAATGTTTGCAACAATCAAATGCTTGTAACTTTTTACTAGAGCGTCAAAAAATCATGAAAATTTGTGACAATAAAGTACTCGAGCCTCTTATCAATTTAAGCTATCGCTCATAGCTATGCTACCCTTGAGTCCCAAATCAAAAACTGATAAAACTTCAAATGACTCTAACTTCTATACGGTGCGTCCTATACCTATCAAAGTTTGCGACATTCAAATGCTTGTAACGTTTTATTGGAGCATCATAAAATCTTGAAATTTTGTGACAATAAAGTACTCGAGCCTCTTGTCAATTTAAGATATCGCTCATAGCTCTGCTACTCTTGACTTCAAAATCAAACACTGATAAAACTTCAAATGGCTCTAACTTCCATACGGTGCGTCCTATACCTATCAAAGTTTGCGACATTCAAATGCTTGTAACTTTTTATTGGAGCATCATAAAGTCTTGAAATTTTGTGACAATAAAGTACTCGAGCCTCTTGTCAATTTAGGCTATCGCTCATAGCTATGTTACCCTTGAGTCCCGAATCAAAAACTGATAAAATTTCAAATGGTCCTAACTTCTATAAGGTGCGTCCTATACCTATCAAAGGTTGCAAAAATCAAATGCTTGTCACTTTTTTCTGGAGCGTCATAAAACCTTTAAATTTTGTGACAATAAAGTACTCGAGCCTCTTATCAATTTAAGCTATCGCTCAGCGCTATGCTACCCTTGAGTCCCAAATCAAAAACTGATAAAACTTCAAATGACCCTAACTTCTGTATGGTGCTTCCTATACCTATCAATGTTTTCAACAATCAAATGCTTGTAACTTTTTACTAGAGCGTCATAAAATCTTGAAAATTTGTGACAATAAAGTACTCGAGCCCCTTATCAATTTAAGCTATCGCTCATAGCTATGCTACCCTTGAGTCCCAAATCAAAAACTGATAAAACTTCAAATAACCCTAACTTCCGTACGGTGCGGCCTATACCTATCAAAGTTTGGACCAATCAAATGCTTGTAACTTTTTACTGGAGCGTCATAAAACCTTGAAATTTTGTGATAATAAAGTACTCGAGCCTCCTATCAATTTAAGCTATCGCGCATAGCTATGCTACCCTTGAGTCCCAAAATAAAACACTGATAAAACTTTAAATGGCCCTAACTTCTATACGGTGCGTCCTATACCTATCAAAGTTTGCGACATTCAAATGCTTGTAACTTTTTATTGGAGCATCACAAAATCTTGAAATTTTGTGACAATAAAGTACTCGAGCCTCTTGTCAATTTAGGCTATCGTTCATAGCTATGCTACCCTTGAGTCGCGAATCAAAAACTGATAAAATTTCAAATGGTCCTAACTTCTATAAGGTGCGTCCTATACCTATCAAAGGTTGCAACAATGAAATGCTTGCAACTTTTTTCTGGAGCGTCATAAAACCTTTAAATTTTGTGACAATAAAGTACTCGAGCCTCTTGTCAATTTAAGCTATCGCTCATAGCTATGCTACCTTTGAGTCACAAATCAAACACTGATAAAGCTTAAAATGGCCTTAACTTCTGTACGGTGCATCCTATACCTATCAAAGTTTGCAACAATCAAATGATTGCAACTTTTTACTGGGGCGACATAAAACCTTGAAATTTTGTGGCAATAAAGTACCCGAGCCTCTTATCAATTTAAGCTATCGTTCATAGCTCTGCTAGCCTTGAGTCCCAAAATAAAACACTGATAAAACTGCAAATGACCCTAACTTCTGTACGGTACGTCTTATACCTATCAAAGTTTGCAAGAATCAAATGCTTGTAACTTTTTACTGGAGCGTCATAAAACCATGAAGTTTTGTGACAATAAAGTCTCGAGCCTCTTGTCATCTGAAGCTATCGTTCATAGCTATGCTACCCTTGACTCCAAAATAAAACACTGATGAAACTTCAAATGGACCTAACTTCTATGGGGCCATAAATTAATCGTGCCTCTTATCAATTTAAGCTATCGCTCATAGCTATGCAACCCTTGAGTCCCAAATCAAACACTGATAAAACTTCAAATGGCCCTAACTTCTATACGGTGCATCTTACACCTATCAAAATTTTGTAACATTCAAATGCTTGTAACTTTTTACTGGAGCATCATAAAATCTGGAAATTTTGTGACTATAAAGTACCCGAGCCTCTTATCAATTTAAGCTATCGTTCATAGCTATGCTAGCCTTGAGTCCCAAAATAAAACACTGATAAAACTGCAAATGGCCCTAACTTCTGTACGGTGCGTCCTATACCTATCAATGTTTGCAACAATCAAATGCTTGTAACTTTGTACTAGAGCGTCATAAAACCTTGAAATTTTGTGATAATAAAGTACTCGAGCCTCTTATCAATTTAAGCTATCGCTCATAGCTCTGCTACTCTTGACTTCAAAATCAAACACTGATAAAACTTCAAATGGCTCTAACTTCCATACGGTACGCCCTACACCTATCAAACTTTGCAACATTCAAATGCTAGTAACTTTTTACTGGAGCGTCATAAAATCTTGAAATTTTGTGACAATAAAGTACTCGAGCCTCTTATCAATTTAAGCTATCGCTCATAGCTATGTAACCCTTAAGTCCCAAATCAAACACTAATAAAACTTAAAATGGCCCTAACTTCTGTACGGTTCGTCCTATAGCTATAAAAATTTGCAACAATCAAATGCTTGTAACTTTTTTCTGGAGCGTCATAAAATCTTGAAATTTTGTGACAATACAGTACTCGAGCCTCTTGTTAATTTAAGATATCGCCCATAGCTATGCTACCCTTGAGCCACAAATCAAACATTAATAAAACTTAAAATGCCCCTAACTTCTGTACGGTGCGTACTATACCTATAAAAGTTTGCAACAATCAAATGCTTGTAACTTATTACTGGGGCGTCATAAGACCTTAAAGTTTTGTGACAATAAAGTACCCGAGCCTCTTATCAATTTAAGCTATCGTTCATATATATGCCAGCCTTTACTCCCAAAATAAAACACTGATAAAACTGCAAGTGACCCTAACTTCTGTACGGTGCGTCCTATACCTATCAATGTTTGCAACAATCAAATGCTTGTAACTTTTTACTAGAGCGTCATAAAATCATGAAAATTTATGACAATAAAGTACTCGAGCCTCTTATCAATTTAAGCTATCGTTCATAGCTATGCTACCCTTGAGTCCCAAATAAAACACTGATAAAACTTTAAATGGCCCTAACTTCTATACGGTGCGTCCTATACCTATCAAAGTTTGCGACATTCAAATGCTTGTAACTTTTTACTGGAGCGTCATAAAACCTTGAAATTTTGTGATAATAAAGTAATCGTGCCTCTTATCTATTTAAGCTATCGCTCATAGCTATGCAACCCTTGAGTCCCAAATCAAACACTAATAAAACTTGAAATGGCCCTAACTTCTGTACGGTGCGTCCTACACCTATCAAAGTTTGCAACAATCAAATGCTTGTAACTTTTTACTGGAGCGTCATAAAATCTTGAAATTTTGTGACAATAAAGTACTCGAGCCTCTTATCAATTTAAGCTATCGCTCATAGCTATGCAACCCTTGAGTCCCAAATCAAACACTAATAAAACTTAAAATGGCCCTAACTTCTGTACGGTGCGTCCTATACCTATAAAAGTTTGCAACAATAAAATGCTTGTAACTTTTTTCTGGAGCGTCATAAAATATTGAAATTTTGTGACAATAAAGTACTCGAGCCTCATGTCAATTTAAGCTATCGCCCATAGCTATGCTACCCTTGAGTCCCAAATCAAAAACTGATAAAACTTCAAATGACCCTAACTTCTGTACGGTGCGTCCTATACCTATCAATGTTTGCAACAATCAAATGCTTGTAACTTTTTACTAGAGCGTCATAAAATCTTGAAAATTTGTGACAATAAAGTACTCGAACCTCTTGTCAATTTAGCTTATCGCTCATAGCTATGCTACCCTTGAGTCCCGAATCAAAAACTGATAAAATTTCAAATGGTCCTAACTTCTATAAGGTGCGTCCTATACCTATCAAAGGTTGCAACAATGAAATGCTTGTAACTTTTTTCTGGAGCGTCATAAAACCTTTAAATTTTGTGACAATAAAGTACTCGAGCCTCTTGTTAATTTAAGCTATCGCTCATAGCTATGCTACCTTTGAGTCACAACTCAAACACTGATAAAGCTTAAAATGGCCCTAACTTCTGTACGGTGCATCCTATACCTATCAAAATTTGCAACAATCAAATGATTGCAACTTTTTACTGGGGCGTCATAAAACCTTGAAATTTAGACGCAATAAAGGACCCGAGCCTCTTATCAATTTAAGCTATCGTTCATAGCTATGCTAGCCTTGAGTCCCAACATAAAACACTGATAAAACTGCAAATGACTTTAACTTCTGTACGGTGCGTCCTATACCTATCAAAGTTTGCAACAATCAAATGCTTGTAACTTTTTACTGGAGCGTCATAAAACCATGAAATTTTGTGACAATAAAGTCTCGTGCCTCTTATCAATTTAAGCTATCGCTCATAGCTATGCAACCCTTGAGTCCCAAATCAAACACTAATAAAACTTCAAATGGCCCTAACTTCTATACGGTGCATCTTACACCTATCAAAATTTGTAACATTCAAATGCTTGTAACTTTTTACTGGAGCATCATAAAATCTGGAAAATTTGTGACAATAAAGTACTCGAGCCTCTTGTAAATTTAAGCTATCGCTTATAGCTCTGCTACTCTTGAGTCCCAACTCAAACGCTGATCAAACTTAATATGGCCATAACTTCTTTACGGTGCGTCCTATACCTATCAAAGTTTCCAACAGTCAAATGCTTGTAACTTTTTACTGGGGCGTCATAAAACCTTGAAATTTTTTGACTATAAAGTACCCGAGCCTCTTATCAATTTAAGCTATCGTTCATAGCTATGCTACCTTTGAGTCGCAAATCAAACACTAATAAAACTTAAAATGGCCCTAACTTCTGTACGGTGCATCCTACACCTATCAAAGTTTGTAACATTCAAATGCTTGTACCTTTTTACTGGAGCCTCATAAAATCTGGAAATTTTGTGACAATAAAGTACTCGAGCCTCTTGTCAATTTAAGCTATCGCTCATAGCTATGCTACCCTTGACTCCAAAATAAAACACTGATAAAACTTCAAACGGCCATAACTTCTGTACGGAGTGTCCTATACCTATCAAAGTTTGCAACAATCAAATGCTTGTAACTTTTTACTCGAGCGTCATAAAACCTTGACATTTTGTGACAATAAAGTACTCGTGCCTCTTATCAATTTAAGCTACAGCTCATAGCTATGCAACCCTTGAGTCCCAAAACAAAACACTGACAAAACTTGAAATGGCCCTAACTTCTGTACCGTGCGTCCTATACCTATCAAAGTTTGGTACATTCAAATGCTTGTACTCGAGCCTCTTGTCAATTTAAGCTATCGCTCATAGCTATACTACCCTTGAGTCCCGAAGCAAAAACTGACAAAATTTCAAATGGTCCTAACTTCTATAAGGTGCGTCCTATACCTATCAAAGTTTGCAACAATCAAGTGCTTGTAACTTTTTTCTGGAGCGCCATAAAATCTTTAAATTTTGTGACAATAAACTACTCGAGCCTCTTGTCAATTTAAGCTATCGCTCATAGCTATACTACCCTTGAGTCCCGAATCAAAAACTGATTAAATTTCAAATGGTCCTAACTTCTATAAGGTGCGTCCTATACCTATCAAAGTTTGCAACAATCAAATGCTTGTAACTTTGTACTAGAGCGCCATAAAATCTTGAAATTTTGTGACAATAAAGTACTCGAGCCTCTTATCAATTAAAGCTATCGCTCATAGCTATGCTACCCTTGACTCCAAAATAAAATACTGAGAAAACTTCAAATGGACCTAGCTTCTATGGGGCTATAAATTAATCGTGCCTCTTATCAATTTCATCTATCGCTTATAACTATGCAACCCTTGAGTCCCAAATCACACACTGATAAAACTTCAAATGGCCCTAACTTCCGTACGGTGCGTCCTATACCTATCAAAGTTTGCACCAATCAAATGCTTGTAACTTTTTACTGGAGCGTCATAAAACCTTGAACTTTTGTCACAATAATGTACTGGAGCCTCTTATCAATTGAAGCTATCGCTCATAACTATGCTACTCTGGAGTCCCAAATCGAACACTGATAAAACTTAAAATAGCCCTAACTTCTATATGGTGCACCTTACACCTATCCAAATTTGTAACATTCAAATGCTTGTAACTTTTTACTGTAGCATCATGAAATCTGGAAATTTTGTGACAATAAAGTACTCGAGCCTCTTGTCAATTTAAGCTATCGCTCATAGCTATGCTACCCTTGATTCCAAAATAAAACACTGATAAAACTTCAAATGGCCATAACTTCTGTACGGAGTGTCCTATACCTATCAAAGTTTGCAACATTCAAATGCTTGTAACTTTTTACTCGAGTGTCATAAAACCTTGACATTTTGTGACAATAAAGTACTCGTGCCTCTTATCAATTTAAGCTATCGCTCATAGCTATGCTACCCTTGAGTCCCAAATCAAAAACTGATAAAACTTCAAATGACTCTAACTTCTGTACGGTGCGTCCTATACCTATCAAAGTTTGCGACATTCAAATGCTTGTAACTTTTTATTGGAGCGTCATAAAATCTTGAAATTTTGTGACAATAGAGTACTCGAGCCTCTTATCAATTTAAGCTATCGCTCATAGCTATGCAATCCTTGAGTCCCAAATCAAACACTAATAAAACTTGAAATGGCCCTAACTTCTGTACGGTGCGTCCTACACCTTTCAAAGCTTGCAACAATAAAATGCTTGTAACTTTTTTCTGGAGCGTCATAAAATCTTGAAATTTTGTGACAATAGAGTACTCGAGCCTCTTGTCAATTTAAGCTATTGCCCATAGCTATGCTACCCTTGAGTCCCAAATCAAAAACTGATAAAACTTCAAATGACCCTAACTTCTGTACGGTGCGTCCTATACCTATCAAAGTTTGCACCAATCAAATGCTTGTAACTTTTTACTGGAGCGTTATAAAACCTTGAAATTTTGTGATAATAAAGTACTCGAGCCTCTTATCAATTTAAGCTATCGCGCATAGCTATGCTACCCTTGAGTCCCAAAATAAAACACTGATAAAACTTTAAATGGCCCTAACTTCTATACGATGCGTCCTATACCTATCAAAGTTTGCGACATTCAAATGCTTGTAACTTTTTACTGGAGCGTCATAAAACCTTGAAATTTTGTGATAATAAAGTAATCGTGCCTCTTATCTATTTAAGCTATCGCTCATAGCTATGCAACCCTTGAGTCCCAAATCAAACACTAATAAAACTTGAAATGGCCCTAACTTCTGTACGGTGCGTCCTACACCTATCAAAGTTTGCAACAATCAAATGCTTGTAACTTTTTACTGGAGCGTCATAAAATCTTGAAATTTTGTGACAATAAAGTACTCGAGCCTCTTATCAATTTAAGCTATCGCTCATAGCTATGCAACCCTTGAGTCCCAAATCAAACACTAATAAAACTTAAAATGGCCCTAACTTCTGTACGGTGCGTCCTATACCTATAAAAGTTTGCAACAATAAAATGCTTGTAACTTTTTTCTGGAGCGTCATAAAATATTGAAATTTTGTGATAATAAAGTACTCGAGCCTCATGTCAATTTAAGCTATCGCCCATAGCTATGCTACCCTTGAGTCCCAAATCAAAAACTGATAAAACTTCAAATGACCCTAACTTCTGTACGGTGCGTCCTATACCTATCAATGTTTGCAACAATCAAATGCTTGTAACTTTTTACTAGAGCGTCATAAAATCTTGAAAATTTGTGACAATAAAGTACTCGAACCTCTTGTCAATTTAGCTTATCGCTCATAGCTATGCTAGCCTTGAGTCCCGAATCAAAAACTGATAAAATTTCAAATGGTCCTAACTTCTATAAGGTGCGTCCTATACCTATCAAAGGTTGCAACAATGAAATGCTTGTAACTTTTTTCTGGAGCGTCATAAAACCTTTAAATTTTGTGACAATAAAGTACTCGAGCCTCTTGTCAATTTAAGCTATCGCTCATAGCTATGCTACCTTTGAGTCACAACTCAAACACTGATAAAGCTTAAAATGGCCCTAACTTCTGTACGGTGCATCCTATACCTATCAAAATTTGCAACAATCAAATGATTGCAACTTTTTACTGGGGCGTCATAAAACCTCTAAATTTAGACGCAATAAAGGACCCGAGCCTCTTATCAATTTAAGCTATCGTTCATAGCTATGCTAGCCTTGAGTCCCAACATAAAACACTGATAAAACTGCAAATGACTCTAACTTCTGTACGGTGCGTCCTATACCTATCAAAGTTTGCAACAATCAAATGCTTGTAACTTTTTACTGGAGCGTCATAAAACCATGAAATTTTGTGACAATAAAGTCTCGTGCCTCTTATCAATTTAAGCTATCGCTCATAGCTATGCAACCCTTGAGTCCCAAATCAAACACTAATAAATCTTCAAATGGCCCTAACTTCTATACGGTGCATCTTACACCTATCAAAATTTGTAACATTCAAATGCTTGTAACTTTTTACTGGAGCATCATAAAATCTGGAAAATTTGTGACAATAAAGTACTCGAGCCTCTTGTGAATTTAAGCTATCCCTTATAGCTCTGCTACTCTTGAGTCCCAACTCAAACGCTGATCAAACTTAATATGGCCATAACTTCTTTACGGTGCGTCCTATACCTATCAAAGTTTCCAACAGTCAAATGCTTGTAACTTTTTACTGGGGCGTCATAAAACCTTGAAATTTTTTGACTATAAAGTACCCGAGCCTCTTATCAATTTAAGCTATCGTTCATAGCTATGCTACCTTTGAGTCGCAAATCAAACACTAATAAAACTTAAAATGGCCCTAACTTCTGTACGGTGCATCCTACACCTATAAAAGTTTGTAACATTCAAATGCTTGTACCTTTTTACTGGAGCCTCATAAAATCTGGAAATTTTGTGACAATAAAGTACTCGAGCCTCTTGTCAATTTAAGCTATCGCTCATAGCTATGCTACCCTTGACTCCAAAATAAAACACTGATAAAACTTCAAACGGCCATAACTTCTGTACGGAGTGTCCTATACCTATCAAAGTTTGCAACAATCAAATGCTTGTAACTTTTTACTCGAGCGTCATAAAACCTTGACATTTTGTGACAATAAAGTACTCGTGCCTCTTATCAATTTAAGCTACCGCTCATAGCTATGCAACCCTTGAGTCCCAAAACAAAACACTGACAAAACTTGAAATGGCCCTAACTTCTGTACCGTGCGTCCTATACCTATCAAAGTTTGCTACATTCAAATGCTTGTACTCGAGCCTCTTGTCAATTTAAGCTATCGTTCATAGCTATGCTACCCTTGAGTCCCGATTCAAAAACTGATAAAATTTCAAATGGTCCTAACTTTTATAAGGTGCGTCCTATAGGTATCAAAGTTTGCAACAATAAAATGCTTGTAACTTTTTTCATGAGTGTCATAAAATCTTAAAATTTTGTGACAAAGTACTCGAGCCTCTTATCAATTTAAGCTATCGCTCATAGCTATACTACCCTTGAGTCCCGAAGCAAAAACTGACAAAATTTCAAATGGTCCTAACTTCTATAAGGTGCGTCCTATACCTATCAAAGTTTGCAACAATCAAGTGCTTGTAACTTTTTTCTGGAGCGCCATAAAATCTTTAAATTTTGTGACAATAAACTACTCGAGCCTCTTGTCAATTTAAGCTATCGCTCATAGCTATACTACCCTTGAGTCCCGAATCAAAAACTGATTAAATTTCAAATGGTCCTAACTTCTATAAGGTGCGTCCTATACCTATCAAAGTTTGCAACAATCAAATGCTTGTAACTTTGTACTAGAGCGCCATAAAATCTTGAAATTTTGTGACAATAAAGTACTCGAGCCTCTTATCAATTAAAGCTATCGCTCATAGCTATGCTACCCTTGACTCCAAAATAAAATACTGAGAAAACTTCAAATGGACCTAGCTTCTATGGGGCCATAAATTAATCGTGCCTCTTATCAATTTAATCTATCGCTTATAACTATGCAACCCTTGAGTCCCAAATCACACACTGATAAAACTTCAAATGGCCCTAACTTCCGTACGGTGCGTCCTATACCTATCAAAGTTTGCACCAATCAAATGCTTGTAACTTTTTACTGGAGCGTCATAAAACCTTGAACTTTTGTCACAATAATGTACTGGAGCCTCTTATCAATTGAAGCTATCGCTCATAACTATGCTACTCTGGAGTCCCAAATCGAACACTGATAAAACTTAAAATAGCCCTAACTTCTATATTGTGCACCTTACACCTATCAAAATTTGTAACATTCAAATGCTTGTAACTTTTTACTGTAGCATCATGAAATCTGGAAATTTTGTGACAATAAAGTACTCGAGCCTCTTGTCAATTTAAGCTATCGCTCATAGCTATGCTACCCTTGATTCCAAAATAAAACACTGATAAAACTTCAAATGGCCATAACTTCTGTACGGAGTGTCCTATACCTATCAAAGTTTGCAACATTCAAATGCTTGTAACTTTTTACTCGAGTGTCATAAAACCTTGACATTTTGTGACAATAAAGTACTCGTGCCTCTTATCAATTTAAGCTATCGCTCATAGCTATGCAACCCTTGAGTCCCAAAATAAAACACTGATAAAACTTGAAATGGCCCTAACTTCTGTACGGTGCATCCTACACCTATCAAAGTTTGTAACATTCAAATGCTTGTATCTTTTTACTGGAGCATCATCAAATCTGGAAATTTTGTGACAATAAAGTACTCGAGCCTCTTGTCAATTTAAGCTATCGCTCATAGCTATGCTACCCTTGACTCCAAAATAAAACACTGATAAAACTTCAAATGGCCATAACTTCTGTACGGAGTGTCCTATACCTATCAAAGTTTGCAACAATCAAATGCTTGTAACTTTTTACTCGAGCGTCATAAAACCTTGACATTTTGTGACAATAAAGTACTCGTGCCTCTTATCAATTTAAGCTACCGCTCATAGCTATGCAACCCTTGAGTCCCAAAATAAAACACTGATAAAACTTGAAATGGCCCTAACTTCAGTACCCTGCGTCCTATACCTATCAAAGTTTGCAACATTCAAATGCTTGTAACTTTTTATTGGAGCATCATAAAATCTTGAAATTTTATGAGAATAAAGTACTCGAGCCTCTTGAAAATTTAAGCTATCGCTCATAGCTATGCTACCCTTGATTCCAAAATAACACACTGATAAAACTTCAAATGGCCATAACTTCTGTACGGAGTGTCCTATACCTATCAAAGTTTGCAACATTCAAATGCTTGTAACTTTTTTCTCGAGTGTCATAAAACTTTGACATTTTGTGACAATAAAGTACTCGTGCCTCTTATCAATTTAAGCTGTCGCTCATAGCTATGCAACCCTTGAGTCCCAAAATAAAACACTGATAAAACTTGAAATGGCCCTACCTTCTGTACGGTGCGTCCTATACCTATCAAAGTTTGCAACATTCAAATGCTTGTAACTTTTTATTGGAGCATCATAAAATCCTGAAGTTTTGTGTCAATAAAGTACTCGAGCCTCTTGGCATTTGAAGCTATCGCTCATAGCTATGCTACCCTTGAGTCCCGATTCAAAAACTGATAAAATTTCTAAAAATTGCGTCCGATACCTGTCAAAGTTTGCAGCAATCAAATGATTGTAATTTTTTACTGGGGCGTCATAAAAACTTTAAATTTTGTGACAATAAAGTACCCGAGCCTCTTATCAATTTAAGCTTTCCTTCATAGCTATGCTAGCCTTGAGTCCCAAAATAAAACACCGATAAAACTGCAAATCACCCTAACTTCTGTACGGTGCGTCCTATACCTATCAAAGGTTGCAACAATCAAATGCTTGTAACTTTTTACTAGAGCGTCATAAAATCTTGAAATTTTGTGACAATAAAATACTCGAACCTCTTGTCATTTGAAGCTATAGCTCATAGCTATGCTACCCTTGACTCCAAAATAAAACACTGATAAAACTTCAAATGGCCCTAACTTCTATAGGGCCATAAAGTAATCGTGATTCTTATCAATTTAAGCTATCGCTCATAGCTATGCTACCCTTGACTCCAAAATAAAACACTGATAACACTTCAAATGGCCCTAACTTTTATACGGTGCGTCCTATACCTATCAAAGTTTTCAACAATCAAATGCCTGTAACTTTTTACTGGAGCGTCATAAAACCATGAAATTTTGTGACAATAAAGTACTCGTGCCTCTTATCAATTTAAGCTATCGCTCATAGCTCTGTTACCCTTAAGTCCCAAATCAAACACTGATAAAATGTCAAATGACCCTAAATTCTATAAGGTGCGTCCTATACCTATCAAAGTTTGCAAACAATCAAATGCTTGTAACTTTTTTCTGGAGTGTCATAAAACCATGAAATTTTGTGACAATGACGGACTCGTGCCTATTATCAATTTTAGCTATCGCTCATAGCTATGCTACCCTTGAGTCCCAAATCAAACACTGATAAAACTTAAAATGGCCCTAACTTCGTTACGGTGTCTCATAGACCTATCAAAGTTTGCAACAATCAAATGCTTGTAACTTTTTACTGGGGCGTCATAAAACCTTGAAATTTTGTGACAATAAAGTACTCGAGCCTCTTGTCAATTTAAGCTATCGCTCATAGCTATGCCACCGTTGACTCCAAAATAAAACACTGACAAAACTTCAAATGGCTCTAAAATCCATACGGTGCGTCCTACACCTATCAAAGTTGCAACATTCAAATGCTTGTAACTTTTTACTGGAGCGTCATAGAACCTTCAAAATTTGTGACAATAAAGTACTCTAACCTCTTATCAATTTAAGCTATCGCTCATAACTATGCTACTCTTGAGTCCGAAATAAAACACTGATAAAACTTAAAATGGCCATAACTTCTGTACGGAGTGTCCTATACCTATCAAAGTTTGCACCAATCAAATGCTTGTAACTTTTTTCTGGAGTGTCATAAAACTTTGACATTTTGTGACAATAAAGTACTCGTGCCTCTTATCAATTTAAGCTGTCGCTCATCGCTATGCAACCCTTGAGTCCCAAAATAAAACACTGATAAAACTTGAAATGGCCCTACCTTCTGTACGGTGCGTCCTATACCTATCAAAGATGGCAACATTCAAATGCTTGTAACTTTTTATTGGAGCATCATAAAATCCTGAAGTTTTGTGTCAATAAAGTACTCGAGCCTCTTGGCATTTGAAGCTATCGCTCATAGCTATGCTACCCTTGAGTCCCGAATCAAAAACTGATAAAATTTCTAAAAGTTGCGTCCGATACCTGTCAAAGTTTGCAGCAATCAAATGATTGTAACTTTTTACTGGGGCGTCATAAAAACTTTAAATTTTGTGACAATAAAGTACCCGAGCCTCTTATCAATTTAAGCTTTCGTTCATAGCTATACTAGCCTTGAGTCCCAAAATAAAACACCGATAAAACTGCAACCCTAACTTCTCTACGGTGCGTCCTATACCTATCAAAGTTTGCAACAATCAAATGCTTGTAACTTTTTACTAGAGCGTCATAAAATCTTGAAATTTTGTGACAATAAAATACTCGAACCTCTTGTCATTTGAAGCTATAGCTCATAGCTATGCTACCCTTGACTCCAAAATAAAACACTGATAAAACTTCAAATGGCCCTAACTTCTATAGGGCCATAAAGTAATCGTGACTCTTATCAATTTAAGCTATCGCTCATAGCTATGCTACCCTTGACTCCAAAATAAAACACTGATAACATTTCAAATGGCCCAAACTTTTATACGGTGCGTCCTATACCTATCAAAGTTTGCAACAATCAAATGCCTGTAACTTTTTACTGGAGCGTCATAAAACCATGAAATTTTGTGACAATAAAGTACTCGTGCCTCTTATCAATTTAAGCATTCGCTCATAGCTCTGTTACCCTTAAGTCCCAAATCAAACACTGATAAAATGTCAAATGACCCTAACTTCTATAAGGTGCGTCCTATACCTATCAAAGTTTGCAAACAATCAAATGCTTGTAACTTTTTTCTGGAGTGTCATAAAACCATGAAATATTGTGACAATAACGGACTCGTGCCTATTATCAATTTTAGCTATCGCTCATAGCTATGCTACCCTTGAGTCCCAAATCAAACACTGATAAAACTTAAAATGGCCCTAACTTCGTTACGGTGTCTCCTAGACCTATCAAAGTTTGCAACAATCAAATGCTTGTAACTTTTTACTGGGGCGTCATAAAACCTTGAAATTTTGTGACAATAAAGTATTCGAGCCTCTTGTCAATTTAAGCTATCGCTCATAGCTATGCCACCCTTGACTCCAAAATAAAACACTGACAAAACTTCAAATGGCTCTAAAATCCATACGGTGCGTCCTACACCTATCAAAGTTGCAACATTCAAATGCTTGTAACTTTTTACTGGAGCGTCATAGAACCTTCAAAATTTGTGACAATAAAGTACTCTAACCTCTTATCAATTTAAGCTATCGCTCATAACTATGCTACTCTTGAGTCCGAAATAAAACACTGATAAAACTTAAAATGGCCATAACTTCTGTACGGAGTGTCCTATACCTATCAAAGTTTGCACCAATCAAATGCTTGTAACTTTTTACAGGAGCGTCATAATATCTTGAAATTTTGTGACAATAAAGTAATCGAGCCTCTTATCAATTTAAGCTATCGCTCATAGCTATGCTACCCTGGAGTCCCAAAATAAAACACTGATTTAATTTCAAATGGCCCTAACTTCTATACGGTGCATCCTGCAACTATCAAAGTTTGCAACATTCAAATGCTTGTAACTTTTTATTGGAGCATCATAAAATCTTGAAATTTTTTTTACAATAAAGTGCTCGAGCCTCTTGGCATTTGAAGCTATAGCTTATAGCTATGCTATCCTTGACTCCAAAATAAAACACTGATAAAACTTCAAATGGCCCTAACTTCTATAGGGCCATAAAGTAATCGTGCCTCTTATCAATTTAAGCTATCGCTCATAGCTATGCTACCCTTGACTCCAAAATAAAATACTGATAACACTTCAAATGGCCCTAACTTTTATAAGGTGCGTCCTATACCTATCAAAGATTGCAACAATGCTTGTAACTTTTTGCTGGAGCGTCATAAAACCATGAAATTTTGTGACAATAAAGTACTCGTGCCTCTTATCAATTTAAGCTATCGCTCATAGCTCTGCTACCCTTAAGTCCCAAATCAAACACTGATAAAACGTCAAATGACCCTAACTTCTATAAGGTGCGTCCTATACCTATCAAAGTTTGCAACAATCAAACTGTAACTGTTTTCTGGAGTGTCATAAAATCATGAAATTTTGTGACAATAACGTACTCGTGCCTCTTATCAATTGAAGCTAAAGCTCATAGCTATGCTACCCTTGAGTCCCAAATCAAACACTGATAAAACTTAAAATAGCCCTAACTTATGTACGGTGCGTCCTATACCTATCAAAGTTTGCAACAATCAAATGCTTGTAACTTTGTACTAGAGCGCCATAAAATCTTGAAATTTTGCGACAATAAAGTACTCGAGCCTCTTATCAGTTTAAGCTATCGCTCATAGCTTTGCTACTCTTGAGTCCCAAATCAAACACTGATAAAACTTAATAAGGCCACAACTTCTGTACAAAGTGTCCTATACCTATCAAAGTTTGCAAGATTCAAATGTTTGTAACTTTTTACTCGAGAGTCATAAAACCTTGAAATTTTGTGACACTAAAGTACCCGAGCCTCTTATCAATTAAGGCTATCGTTTATAGCTTTGCTAGCCTTGAGTCCCAAAATAAAACACTGGTAAAACTTCAAATGGCCCTAACTTCTATAGGGCCATAAAGTAATCGTGCCTCTTATCAATTTAAGCTATCGCTCATAGCTATGCTACCCTTGACTCCAAAATAAAATACTGATAAAACTTAAAATAGCCCTAACTTATGTACGGTGCGTCCTATACCTATCAAAGTTTGCAACAATCAAATACTTCTAACTTTTTACTGGAGCGTCATAAAACCTTGAACTTTTGTGACAATAAAGTACTCGAGCCTCTTATCAATTAAAGCTATCGCTCATAGCTATTCTACTCTGGAGTCACAAATCGAACACTGATAAAACTTAAAATGGCCCTAACTTCTATATGGTGCACCCTACACCTATCAATGTTTGTAACATTCAAATGCTTGTAACTTTTTACTGTAGCATCATAAAATCTGGAAATTTTGTGCCAATAAAGTACTCGAGCCTCTTGTCAATTTAAGCTATCGCTCATAGCTATGCTACCCTTGATTCCAAAATAACACACTGATAAAACTTCAAATGGCCATAACTTCTGTACGGAGTGTCCTATACCTATCAAAGTTTGCAACATTCAAATGCTTGTAACTTTTTTCTCGAGTGTCATAAAACTTAGACATTTTGTGACAATAAAGTACTCGTGCCTCTTATCAATTTAAGCTGTCGCTCATAGCTATGCTACCCTTGACTCCAAAATAAAACACTGATAACATTTCAAATGGCCCTAACTTTTATACGGTGCGTCCTATACCTATCAAAGTTTGCAACAATCAAATGCCTGTAACTTTTTACTGGAGCGTCATAAAACCATGAAATTTTGTGACAATAAAGTACTCGTGCCTCTTATCAATTTAAGCTATCGCTCATAGCTCTGTTACCCTTAAGTCCCAAATCAAACACTGATAAAATGTCAAATGACCCTAACTTCTATAAGGTGCGTCCTATACCTATCAAAGTTTGCAAACAATCAAATGCTTGTAACTTTTTTCTGGAGTGTCATAAAACCATGAAATTTTGTGACAATAACGGACTCGTGCCTATTATCAATTTTAGCTATCGCTCATAGCTATGCTACCCTTGAGTCCCAAATCAAACACTGATAAAACTTAAAATGGCCCTAACTTCGTTACGGTGTCTCCTAGACCTATCAAAGTTTGCAACAATCAAATGCTTGTAACTTTTTACTGGGGCGTCATAAAACCTTGAAATTTTGTGACAATAAAGTATTCGAGCCTCTTGTCAATTTAAGCTATCGCTCATAGCTATGCCACCCTTGACTCCAAAATAAAACACTGACAAAACTTCAAATGGCTCTAAAATCCATACGGTGCGTCCTACACCTATCAAAGTTGCAACATTCAAATGCTTGTAACTTTTTACTGGAGCGTCATAGAACCTTCAAAATTTGTGACAATAAAGTACTCTAACCTCTTATCAATTTAAGCTATCGCTCATAACTATGCTACTCTTGAGTCCGAAATAAAACACTGATAAAACTTAAAATGGCCATAACTTCTGTACGGAGTGCCCTATACCTATCAAAGTTTGCACCAATCAAATGCTTGGAACTTTTTACAGGAGCGTCATAATATCTTGAAATTTTGTGACAATAAAGTAATCGAGCCTCTTATCAATTTAAGCTATCGCTCATAGCTATGCTACCCTTGAGTCCCAAAATAAAACACTGATAAAATTTCAAATGGCCCTAACTTCTATACGGTGCATCCTGCAACTATCAAAGTTTGCAACATTCAAATGCTTGTAACTTTTTATTGGAGCATCATAAAATCTTGAAATTTTTTTTACAATAAAGTGCTCGAGCCTCTTGGCATTTGAAGCTATAGCTTATAGCTATGCTATCCTTGACTCCAAAATAAAACACTGATAAAACTTCAAATGGCCCTAACTTCTATAGGGCCATAAAGTAATCGTGCCTCTTATCAATTTAAGCTATCGCTCATAGCTATGCTACCCTTGACTCCAAAATAAAATACTGATAACACTTCAAATGGCCCTAACTTTTATAAGGTGCGTCCTATACCTATCAAAGATTGCAACAATGCTTGTAACTTTTTGCTGGAGCGTCATAAAACCATGAAATTTTGTGACAATAACGTACTCGTGCCTCTTATCAATTGAAGCTATCGCTCATAGCTCTGCTACCCTTAAGTCCCAAATCAAACACTGATAAAACTTAAAATGGCCCTAACTTCTATATGGTGCACCCTACACCTATCAATGTTTGTAACATTCAAATGCTTGTAACTTTTTACTGTAGCATCATAAAATCTGGAAATTTTGTGCCAATAAAGTACTCGAGCCTCTTGTCAATTTAAGCTATCGCTCATAGCTATGCTACCCTTGATTCCAAAATAACACACTGATAAAACTTCAAATGGCCATAACTTCTGTACGGAGTGTCCTATACCTATCAAAGTTTGCAACATTCAAATGCTTGTAACTTTTTTCTCGAGTGTCATAAAACTTAGACATTTTGTGACAATAAAGTACTCGTGCCTCTTATCAATTTAAGCTGTCGCTCATAGCTATGCTACCCTTGACTCCAAAATAAAACACTGATAACATTTCAAATGGCCCTAACTTTTATACGGTGCGTCCTATACCTATCAAAGTTTGCAACAATCAAATGCCTGTAACTTTTTACTGGAGCGTCATAAAACCATGAAATTTTGTGACAATAAAGTACTCGTGCCTCTTATCAATTTAAGCTATCGCTCATAGCTCTGTTACCCTTAAGTCCCAAATCAAACACTGATAAAATGTCAAATGACCCTAACTTCTATAAGGTGCGTCCTATACCTATCAAAGTTTGCAAACAATCAAATGCTTGTAACTTTTTTCTGGAGTGTCATAAAACCATGAAATTTTGTGACAATAACGGACTCGTGCCTATTATCAATTTTAGCTATCGCTCATAGCTATGCTACCCTTGAGTCCCAAATCAAACACTGATAAAACTTAAAATGGCCCTAACTTCGTTACGGTGTCTCCTAGACCTATCAAAGTTTGCAACAATCAAATGCTTGTAACTTTTTACTGGGGCGTCATAAAACCTTGAAATTTTGTGACAATAAAGTATTCGAGCCTCTTGTCAATTTAAGCTATCGCTCATAGCTATGCCACCCTTGACTCCAAAATAAAACACTGACAAAACTTCAAATGGCTCTAAAATCCATACGGTGCGTCCTACACCTATCAAAGTTGCAACATTCAAATGCTTGTAACTTTTTACTGGAGCGTCATAGAACCTTCAAAATTTGTGACAATAAAGTACTCTAACCTCTTATCAATTTAAGCTATCGCTCATAACTATGCTACTCTTGAGTCCGAAATAAAACACTGATAAAACTTAAAATGGCCATAACTTCTGTACGGAGTGCCCTATACCTATCAAAGTTTGCACCAATCAAATGCTTGTAACTTTTTACAGGAGCGTCATAATATCTTGAAATTTTGTGACAATAAAGTAATCGAGCCTCTTATCAATTTAAACTATCGCTCATAGCTATGCTACCCTTGAGTCCCAAAATAAAACACTGATAAAATTTCAAATGGCCCTTACTTCTATACGGTGCATCCTGCAACTATCAAAGTTTGCAACATTCAAATGCTTGTAACTTTTTATTGGAGCATCATAAAATCTTGAAATTTTTTTTACAATAAAGTGCTCGAGCCTCTTGGCATTTGAAGCTATAGCTTATAGCTATGCTATCCTTGACTCCAAAATAAAACACTGATAAAACTTCAAATGGCCCTAACTTCTATAGGGCCATAAAGTAATCGTGCCTCTTATCAATTTAAGCTATCGCTCATAGCTATGCTACCCTTGACTCCAAAATAAAATACTGATAACACTTCAAATGGCCCTAACTTTTATAAGGTGCGTCCTATACCTATCAAAGATTGCAACAATGCTTGTAACTTTTTGCTGGAGCGTCATAAAACCATGAAATTTTGTGACAATAACGTACTCGTGCCTCTTATCAATTGAAGCTATCGCTCATAGCTCTGCTACCCTTAAGTCCCAAATCAAACACTGATAAAACTTAAAATAGCCCTAACTTATGTACGGTGCGTCCTATACCTATCAAATTTTGCAACAATCAAATACTTCTAACTTTTTACTGGAGCGTCATAAAACCTTGAACTTTTGTGACAATAAAGTACTCGAGCCTCTTATCAATTAAAGCTATCGCTCATAGCTATGCTACTCTGGAGTCCCAAATCGAACACTGATAAAACTTAAAATGGCCCTAACTTCTATATGGTGCACCCTACACCTATCAATGTTTGTAACATTCAAATGCTTGTAACTTTTTACTGTAGCATCATAAAATCTGGAAATTTTGTGCCAATAAAGTACTCGAGCCTCTTGTCAATTTAAGCTATCGCTCATAGCTATGCTACCCTTGATTCCAAAATAACACACTGATAAAACTTCAAATGGCCATAACTTCTGTACGGAGTGTCCTATACCTATCAAAGTTTGCAATATTCAAATGCTTGTAACTTTTTTCTCGAGTGTCATAAAACTTAGACATTTTGTGACAATAAAGTACTCGTGCCTCTTATCAATTTAAGCTGTCGCTCATAGCTATGCAACCCATGAGTCCCAAAATAAAACACTGATAAAACTTGAAATGGCCCTAACTTCTGTACGGTGCGTCCTATACCTACTTTTTATTGGAGCATCATAAAATCTTGAAGTTTTGTGTCAATAAAGTACTCGAGCCTCTTGGCATTTGAAGCTATCGCTCATAGCTATGCTACCCTTGAGTCCCGAATCAAAAACTGATAAAATTTCTAAAAGTTGCGTCCGATACCTGTCAAAGTTTGCAACAATCAAATGATTGTAACTTTTTACTGGGGCGTCATAAAAACTTTAAATTTTGTGACAATAAAGTACCCGAGCCTCTTATCAATTTAAGCTTTCGTTCATAGCTATGCTAGCCTTGAGTCCCAAAATAAAACACCGATAAAACTGCAAATGACCCTAACTTCTGTACGGTGCGTCCTATACCTATCAAAGTTTGCAACAATCAAATGCTTGTAACTTTTTACTAGAGCGTCATAAAATCTTGAAATTTTGTGACAATAAAATACTCGAACCTCTTGTCATTTGAAGCTATAGCTCATAGCTATGCTACCCTTGACTCCAAAATAAAACACTGATAACACTTCAAATGGCCCTAACTTTTATACGGTGCGTCCTATACCTATCAAAGTTTGTAAAAATCAAATGCTTGTAACTTTTTACTGGGGCGTCATAAAACCTTGAAATTTTGTGACAATAAAGTACTCGAGCTTCTTATCAATTTAAGCTATCGCTCATAGCTATGCTACCCTTGAGTCCCAAATCAAACACTGATAAAACTTAAAATGGCCCTAACTTCATTTCGGTGTCTCCTAGACCTATCAAAGTTTGCAACATTCAAATGCTTGTAACTTTTTACTGGAGCGTCATAAAACCTTCAAAATTTGTGACAATAAAGTACTCTAGCCTCTTATCAAATTAAGCTATCGCTCATATCTATGCTACTCTTGAGTCCGAAATCAAACACTGATAAAACTTAAAATGGCCATAACTTCTGTACGGAGTGTCCTATACCTATCAAAGTTTGCACCAATCAAAGGCTTGTAACTTTTTACAGGAGCGTCATAATATCTTGAAATTTTGTGACAATAAAGTAATCGAGCCTCTTATCAATTTAAGCTATCGCTCATAGCTATGCTACCCTTGAGTCCCAAAATAAAACACTGATAAAATTTCAAATGTCCCTAACTTCTATACGGTGCATCCTGCAACTATCAAAGTTTGCAACATTCAAATGCTTGTAACTTTTTATTGTAGCATCATAAAATCTTGAAATTTTGTGACAATAAAGTACTAGAGCCTCTTGTCAATTTAAGCTATCGCTCATAGCTATGCTACCCTTGACTCCAAAATAAAACACTGATAAAACTTCAAATGGCCCTAACTTCTATATGGTGCGTCCTATACCAATCAAAGTTTGCAGCAATCAAATGCTTGTAATTTTTTACTGGAGCGTCATAAAATCTTCAAAATTTGTGACAATAAAGTACTTGTGCCTATTATCGATTTAAGCTATCGCTCATAGCTCTGCTACTCTTGACTCCAAAATCAAACACTGATAAAACTTCAAATGGCCCTAACTTCTATACGGTGCGTCCTGAACCAATCAAAGTTTGCAACATTCAAATGCTTCTAAGTTTTTACTGGAGCGTCATAAAATCTTTAAATTTTGTGACAATAAAGTACTCGTGCCTCTTATTAATTTAAGCTATCGCTCATAGCTATGCTACGCTTGAGTCACAAATCAAACACTGATAAAACTTCAAATGGCCCTAACTTATATAAGGTGCGTCCTATATTTATCAAAGTTTGCAAAAACTATCAAATGCTTGTAACTTTTTTCTGGAGTGTCATAAAACCATGAAATTTTGTGACAATAACGTACTCGTGCCTCTTATCAATTTAAGCTATCCTTGAGTCCCAAATCAAACAATGATAAAACTTAAAATGGCCCTAACTTCTGTACGGTGCGTCCTATACCTATCAGAGTTTGCAACAATCAAATGCTTGTAACTTTTTACTGGAGCGTCATAAAACCAAGAAATTTTGTGACAATAAAGTACTCGTGCCTCTTATCAATTTAAGCTATCGCTCATAGCTCTGCTACCCTTAAGTCCCAAATCAAACACTGATAAAACGTCTAATGACCCTAACTTCTATAAGGTGCGTCCTATACCTATCAAAGTTTGCAAACAATCAAATGCTTGTAACTTTTTTCTGGAGTGTCATAAAACCATGAAATTTTGTGACAAAAACGTACTCGTGCCTCTTATCAATTTAAGCTATCCTTGAGTCCCAAATCAAACACTGAAAAAACTTAAAATGGCCCTAACTTCGTTACGGTTTCTCCTAGACCTATCAAAGTTTGCAACAATCAAATGCTTGTAACTTTTTACTGGGGCGTCATAAAACCTTGAAATTTTGTGACAATAAAGTACTCGAGCCTCTTGTCAATTTCAGCTATCGCTCATAGCTATGCTACCCTTGACTCCAAAATAAAACACTGACAAAATTTCAAATGGCTCTAAAATCCATACGGTGCGTCCTACACCTATCAAAGATTGCAACATTAAAATGCTTGAACTTTTTACTGGAGCGTCATAAAACCTTCAAAATTTGTGACAATAAAGTACTCTAGCCTCTTATCAATTTAAGCTATCGCTCATAACTATGCTACTCTTGAGTCCGAAATCAAACACTGATAAAACCTAAAATGGCCATAACTTCTGTACGGAGTGTCCTATATCTATCAAAGTTTGCACCAATCAAATGTTTGTAACTTTTTACTGGAGCGTTATAATATCTTGAACTTTGGTGACAATAAAGTAATCGCGCCTCTTATCAATTTAAGCTATCGCTCATAGCTATGCTACCCTTGAGTCCCAAAATAAAACACTGATAAAACTTCAAATGGCCCTAACTTCTTAATGGTGCGTCCTATACCTATCAAAGTTTGCAACAATCAAATGCTTGTAACTTTTTACTGGGGCGTCATAAAAACTTTACATTTTGTGACAATAAAGTACCCGAGCCTCTTATCAATTTAAGCTTTCGTTCATAGCTGTACTAGCCTTGAGTCCCATATAAAACACCGATAAAACTGCAAATGACCCTAACTTCTGTACGGTGCGTCCTATACCTATCAAAGGTTGCAACAATCAAATGCTTGTAACTTTTTACTAGAGCGTCATAAAATATTGAAATTTTGTGACAATAAAATACTCGAACCTCTTGTCATTTGAAGCTATAGCTCATAGCTATGCTACCCTTGACTCCAAAATAAAACACTGATGAAACTTCAAATGGCCATAACTTCTATAGGGCCATAAAGTAATCGTGCCTCTTATCAATTTAAGCTATCGCTCATAGCTATGCTACCCTTGACTCCAAAATAAAACACTGATAACACTTCAAATGGCCCTAACTTTTATACGGTGCGTCCTATACCTATCAAAGTTTGCAACAATCAAATGCTTGTAACTTTTTACTGGAGCGTCATAAAACCATGAAATTTTGTGACAATAAAGTACTCGTGCCTCTTATCAATTTAAGCTATCGCATATAGCTCTGCTACCCTTAAGTCCCAAATCAAACACTGATAAAACGTCAAATGACCCTAACTTTTATAAGGTGCGTCCTATACCTATCAAAGTTTGCAACAATCAAATGCTTGTAACTTTTTACTGGGGCGTCATAAAACCTTGAAATTTTGTGACAATAAAGTACTCGAGCCTCTTATCAATTTAATCTATCGTTCATAGCTATGCTAGCTTTGAGTCCCAAAATAAAACACTGATAAAACTGCAAATGACCCTAACTTCTGTACGGTACGTCCTATACCTATCATAGTTTCCAACAATCAAATGCTTGTAACTTTTTACTGGGGCGTCATAAAACCTTGAAATTTTGTGACAATAAAGTACTCGAGCCTCTTATCAATTTAAGCTATCGCTCATAGCTATGCTACCCTTGACTCCAAAATAAAACACTGACCAAATTTCAAATGGCTCTAAAATCCATACGGTGCGTCCTACACCTATCAAAGTTTGCAACATTCAAATGCTTGTAACTTTTTACTGGAGCGTCATAAAACCTTCAAATTTGTGACAATAAAGTACTCTAGCCTCTTATCAATTTAAGCTATCGCTCATAACTATGCTACTCTTGAGTCCGAAATCAAACACTGATAAAACTTAAAATGGCCATAACTTATGTACGGAGTGTCCTATACCTATCAAAGTTTGCACCAATCAAATGTTTGTAACTTTTTACTGGAGCGTTATAATATCTTGAAATTTGTGACCATAAAGTAATCGAGCCTCTTATCAATTTAAGCTATCGCTCATAGCTATGCTACCCTTGAGTCCCAAAATAAAACACTGATCAAATTTCAAATGGCCCTAACTTCTATACGGTGCATCCTGCAACTATCAAAGTTTGCAATATTCAAATGCTTGTAACTTTTTATTGGAGCATCATAAAATCTTGAAAATTTGTGACAATAAAGTACTCGGGCCTCTTGGCATTTGAAGCTATAGATTATAGCTATGCTATCCTTGACTCCAAAATAAAACACTGATAAAACTTCAAATGGCCCTAACTTCTATATGGTGCGTCCTATACCAATCAAAGTTTGCAGCAATCAAATGCTTGTAATTTTTTACTGGAGCGTCATAAAATCTTCAAAATTTGTGACAATAAAGTACTTGTGCCTATTATCGATTTAAGCTATCGCTCATAGCTCTGCTACTCTTGACTCCAAAATCAAACACTGATAAAACTTCAAATGGCCCTAACTTCTATACGGTGCGTCCTGAACCAATCAAAGTTTGCAACATTCAAATGCTTCTAAGTTTTTACTGGAGCGTCATAAAATCTTTAAATTTTGTGACAATAAAGTACTCGTGCCTCTTATTAATTTAAGCTATCGCTCATAGCTATGCTACGCTTGAGTCACAAATCAAACACTGATAAAACTTCAAATGGCCCTAACTTATATAAGGTGCGTCCTATATTTATCAAAGTTTGCAAAAACTATCAAATGCTTGTAACTTTTTTCTGGAGTGTCATAAAACCATGAAATTTTGTGACAATAACGTACTCGTGCCTCTTATCAATTTAAGCTATCCTTGAGTCCCAAATCAAACAATGATAAAACTTAAAATGGCCCTAACTTCTGTACGGTGCGTCCTATACCTATCAGAGTTTGCAACAATCAAATGCTTGTAACTTTTTACTGGAGCGTCATAAAACCAAGAAATTTTGTGACAATAAAGTACTCGTGCCTCTTATCAATTTAAGCTATCGCTCATAGCTCTGCTACCCTTAAGTCCCAAATCAAACACTGATAAAACGTCTAATGACCCTAACTTCTATAAGGTGCGTCCTATACCTATCAAAGTTTGCAAACAATCAAATGCTTGTAACTTTTTTCTGGAGTGTCATAAAACCATGAAATTTTGTGACAAAAACGTACTCGTGCCTCTTATCAATTTAAGCTATCCTTGAGTCCCAAATCAAACACTGAAAAAACTTAAAATGGCCCTAACTTCGTTACGGTTTCTCCTAGACCTATCAAAGTTTGCAACAATCAAATGCTTGTAACTTTTTACTGGGGCGTCATAAAACCTTGAAATTTTGTGACAATAAAGTACTCGAGCCTCTTGTCAATTTCAGCTATCGCTCATAGCTATGCTACCCTTGACTCCAAAATAAAACACTGACAAAATTTCAAATGGCTCTAAAATCCATACGGTGCGTCCTACACCTATCAAAGATTGCAACATTAAAATGCTTGAACTTTTTACTGGAGCGTCATAAAACCTTCAAAATTTGTGACAATAAAGTACTCTAGCCTCTTATCAATTTAAGCTATCGCTCATAACTATGCTACTCTTGAGTCCGAAATCAAACACTGATAAAACCTAAAATGGCCATAACTTCTGTACGGAGTGTCCTATATCTATCAAAGTTTGCACCAATCAAATGTTTGTAACTTTTTACTGGAGCGTTATAATATCTTGAACTTTGGTGACAATAAAGTAATCGCGCCTCTTATCAATTTAAGCTATCGCTCATAGCTATGCTACCCTTGAGTCCCAAAATAAAACACTGATAAAACTTCAAATGGCCCTAACTTCTTAATGGTGCGTCCTATACCTATCAAAGTTTGCAACAATCAAATGCTTGTAACTTTTTACTGGGGCGTCATAAAAACTTTACATTTTGTGACAATAAAGTACCCGAGCCTCTTATCAATTTAAGCTTTCGTTCATAGCTGTACTAGCCTTGAGTCCCATATAAAACACCGATAAAACTGCAAATGACCCTAACTTCTGTACGGTGCGTCCTATACCTATCAAAGGTTGCAACAATCAAATGCTTGTAACTTTTTACTAGAGCGTCATAAAATATTGAAATTTTGTGACAATAAAATACTCGAACCTCTTGTCATTTGAAGCTATAGCTCATAGCTATGCTACCCTTGACTCCAAAATAAAACACTGATGAAACTTCAAATGGCCATAACTTCTATAGGGCCATAAAGTAATCGTGCCTCTTATCAATTTAAGCTATCGCTCATAGCTATGCTACCCTTGACTCCAAAATAAAACACTGATAACACTTCAAATGGCCCTAACTTTTATACGGTGCGTCCTATACCTATCAAAGTTTGCAACAATCAAATGCTTGTAACTTTTTACTGGAGCGTCATAAAACCATGAAATTTTGTGACAATAAAGTACTCGTGCCTCTTATCAATTTAAGCTATCGCATATAGCTCTGCTACCCTTAAGTCCCAAATCAAACACTGATAAAACGTCAAATGACCCTAACTTTTATAAGGTGCGTCCTATACCTATCAAAGTTTGCAACAATCAAATGCTTGTAACTTTTTACTGGGGCGTCATAAAACCTTGAAATTTTGTGACAATAAAGTACTCGAGCCTCTTATCAATTTAATCTATCGTTCATAGCTATGCTAGCTTTGAGTCCCAAAATAAAACACTGATAAAACTGCAAATGACCCTAACTTCTGTACGGTACGTCCTATACCTATCATAGTTTCCAACAATCAAATGCTTGTAACTTTTTACTGGGGCGTCATAAAACCTTGAAATTTTGTGACAATAAAGTACTCGAGCCTCTTATCAATTTAAGCTATCGCTCATAGCTATGCTACCCTTGACTCCAAAATAAAACACTGACCAAATTTCAAATGGCTCTAAAATCCATACGGTGCGTCCTACACCTATCAAAGTTTGCAACATTCAAATGCTTGTAACTTTTTACTGGAGCGTCATAAAACCTTCAAATTTGTGACAATAAAGTACTCTAGCCTCTTATCAATTTAAGCTATCGCTCATAACTATGCTACTCTTGAGTCCGAAATCAAACACTGATAAAACTTAAAATGGCCATAACTTATGTACGGAGTGTCCTATACCTATCAAAGTTTGCACCAATCAAATGTTTGTAACTTTTTACTGGAGCGTTATAATATCTTGAAATTTGTGACCATAAAGTAATCGAGCCTCTTATCAATTTAAGCTATCGCTCATAGCTATGCTACCCTTGAGTCCCAAAATAAAACACTGATCAAATTTCAAATGGCCCTAACTTCTATACGGTGCATCCTGCAACTATCAAAGTTTGCAATATTCAAATGCTTGTAACTTTTTATTGGAGCATCATAAAATCTTGAAAATTTGTGACAATAAAGTACTCGAGCCTCTTGGCATTTGAAGCTATAGATTATAGCTATGCTATCCTTGACTCCAAAATAAAACACTGATAAAACTTCAAATGGCCCTAACTTCTATAGGGCCATAAAGTAATCGTGCCTCTTATAAATTTAAGCTATCGCTCATAGCTATGCTACGCTTGAGTCCCAAAATAAAACACTGATAAAACTTCAAATGGCCCTAACTTCTATACAGTGCCTCCTACACCTATCAAAGTTTGTAACATTCAAAGGCCTGTGACTTTTTACTGGTGCATCATAAAATCTGGAAATTTTGTGTCAATAAAGTACTAGAGCCTCTTGTCAATTTAAGCTATCGCTCATAGCTATGCTACCCTTGACTCCAAAATAAAACACTGATAAAACTTCAAATGGCCCTAACTTCTTAATGCAAATCAATGCCTAAATATGGAATGGCAGAAAGTAAGTTAGTAATAACTGTAGCCCCTCAAAAAGATATTTGACCTCATGGTAAAACATAGCCTATAAAAGCAGTTCCTATTAATAGAAATAAAATAATTGTTCCAATTAGTCATGTTGAGGTATATACGTATGAACTGTAATAAATACCTCGTCCGACGTGCAGGTATACACAAATAAAAAAAAATGATGCCCCATTGGCGTGTAAAGTTCGTAATAGTCAGCCATAGTTAACATTTCGACAAATATGGTTTACTCTATTAAATGCTAAATCAATATCAGCTGTATAATGTATAGCTAAGAATAATCCTGTTAAAATTTGAATAATTAAACATAATCCAAGTAATGACCCAAAATTTCATCAAGTTGAAATATTAATTGGAGCGGGCAAATCAATTAAAGCATTATTTATTATTTTTAAAAGTTTGCAACAATCAAATGCTTGTAACTTTTTACTGGGGCGTCATAAAAACTTTAAATTTTGTGACAATAAAGTACCCGAGCCTCTTATCAATTTAAGCTTTCGTTCATAGCTATACTAGCCCAAAGTAAAACACCGATAAAACTGGAAATGACCCTAACTTCTGTACGGTGCGTCCTATACCTATCAAAGTTTGCAACAATCAAATGCTTGTAACTTTTTACTAGAGCGTCATAAAATATTGAAATTTTGTGACAATAAAATACTCGAACCTCTTGTCATTTGAAGCTATAGCTCATAGCTATGCTACCCTTGACTCCAAAATAAAACACTGATAAAACTTCAAATGGCCATAACTTCTATAGGGCCATAAAGTAATCGTGCCTCTTATCAATTTAAGCTATCGCTCATAGCTATGCTACACTTGACTCCAAAATAAAACACTGATAACACTTCAAATGGCCCTAACTTTTATACGGTGCGTCCTATACCTATCAAAGTTTGCAACAATCAAATGCTTGTAACTTTTTACTGGAGCGTCATAAAACCATGAAATTTTGTGACAATAAAGTACTCGTGCCTCTTATCAATTTAAGCTATCGCTCATAGCTCTGCTACCCTTAAGTCCCAAATCAAACACTGATAAAACGTCAAATGACCCTAACTTTTATAAGGTGCGTCCTATATCTATCAAAGTTTGCAACAATCAAATGCTTGTAACTTTTTACTGGGGCGTCATAAAACCTTCAAATTTTGTGACAATAAAGTACTCGAGCCTCTTATCAATTTAATCTATCTTGCATAGCTATGCTAGCCTTGAGTCCCAAAATAAAACACTGATAAAACTGCAAATGACCCTAACTTCTGTACGGTACGTCCTATACCTATCAGAGTTTACAACAATCAAATGCTTGTAACTTTTTACTGGGGCGTCATAAAACCTTGAAATTTTGTGACAATAAAGTACTCGAGCCTCTTATCAATTTAAGCTATCGATCATAACTATGCTACTCTTGAGTCCGAAGTCAAACACTGATAAATCTTAATAAGGCCATAACTTCCGTACGGAGTGTCCTATACCTATCAAAGTTTGCACCAATCAAATGTTTGTAACTTTTTACTGGAGCGTTATAATATCTTGAAATTTTGTGACAATAAAGTAATCGAGCCTCTTATCAATTTAAGCTATCGCTCATAGCTATGCTACCCTTGAGTCCCAAAATAAAACACTGATCAAATTTCAAATGGCCCTAACTTCTATACGGTGCATCCTACAACTATGAAAGTTTGCAACATTCAAATGCTTGTAACTTTTTATTGGAGCATCATAAAATCTGGAAATTTTGTGACAATAAAGTACTCGAGCCTCTTATCAATTTAAGCTATCGCTCATAGCTATGCTACCCTTGAGTCCCAAAATAAAACACTGATAAAATTTCAAATTGCCCTAACTTCTATACGGTGCATCCTGCAACTATCAAAATTTGCAACATTCAAATGCTTGTAACTTTTTATTAGAGCACCATAAAATCTTGAAATTTTGGGACAATAAAGTACTCTAGCCTCTTATCAATTTAAGCTATCGCTCATAGCTATGCTACCCTTGACTCCAAAATAAAACACTGACAAAATTTCAAATGGCTCTAAAATCCATACGGTGCGTCCTACACCTATCAAAGTTTGCGACATTCAAATGCTTGTAACTTTTTACTGGAGCGTCATATAACCTTCAAAATTTGTGACAATAAAGTACTCTAGCCTCTTATCAATTTAAGCTATCGCTCATAACTATGCTACTCTTGAGTCCGAAATCAAACACTGATAAAACTTAAAATGGCCATAACTTCTGTACGGAGTGTCCTATACCTATCAAAGTTTGCACCAATCAAATGTTTGTAACTTTTTACTGGAGCGTTATAATATCTTGAAATTTTGTGACAATAAAGTAATCGAGCCTCTTATCAATTTAAGCTATCGCTCATAGCTATGGTACCCTTGAGTCCCAAAATAAAACACTGATCAAATTTCAAATGGCCCTAACTTCTATACGCTGCATCCTGCAACTATCAAACTTTGTAACATTCAAATGCTTGTAACTTTTTATTGGAGCATCATAAAATCTTGAAATTTTGTGACAATAAAGTACTCGAGCCTCTTGGCATTTGAAGCTATAGCTTATAGCTATGCTATCCTTGACTCCAAAATAAAAGACTGATAAAACTTCAAATGGCCCTAACTTCTATGGGGCCATAAAGTAATCGTGCCTCTTATAAATTTAAGCTATCGCTCATAGCTATGCTGCCCTTGAGTCCCAAAATAAAACACTGATAAAACATCAAATGGCCCTAACTTCTATACAGTGCATCCTACACCTATCAAAGTTTGTAACATTCAAAGGCTTGTGACTTTTTACTGGTGCATCATAAAATCTGGAAATTTTGTGTCAATAAAGTACTAGAGCCTCTTGTCAATTTAAGCTATCGCTCATAGCTATGCTACCCTTGACTCCAAAATAAAACACTGATAAAACTTCAAATGGCCCTAACTTCTATATGGTGCGTCCTATACCTATCAAAGTTTGCAACAATCAAATGCTTGTATCTTTTTACTGGGGCGTCATAAAAACTTTAAATTTTGTGACAATTAAGTACCCGAACCTCTTATCAATTTAAGTTTTCGTTCATAGCTATACTAGCCTTGAGTCCCAAAATAAAACACCGATAAAACTGCAAATGACCCTAACTTCTGTACGGTGCGTCCTATACCTATCAAAGTTTGCAACAATCAAATGCTTGTAACTTTTTACTAGAGCCTCATAAAATCTTGAAATTTTGTGACAATAAAATACTCGAACCTCATGTCATTTGAAGCTATAGCTCATAGCTATGCTATCCTTGACTCCAAAATAAAACACTGATAAAACTTCAAATGGCTCTAAAATCCATACGGCGCGTCCTACACCTATCAAAGTTTGCAACATTCAAATGCTTGTAACTTTTTACTGGAGCGTCATAAAACCTTCAAAAATTTGTGACAATAAAGTACTCTAGCCTCTTATCAATTTAAGCTATCGCTCATAACTATGCTACTCTTGAGTCCGAAATCAAACACTGACAAAACTTAAAATGGCCATAACTTCTGTACGGAGTGTCCTATACCTATCAAAGTTTGCACCAATCAAATGCTTGTAAGTTTTTACAGGAGCGTCATATTATCTTGAAATTTTGTGACAATAAAGTAATCGAGCCTCTTATCGATTTAAGCTATCGCTCATAGCTCTGCTGCTCTTCACTCCAAAATCAAACACTGATAAAACTTGAAATGGTCCTAACTTCTATACGGTGCGTCCTGAAGCAATCAAAGTTTGCAACATTCAAATGCTTCTAAGTTTTTACTGGAGCGTCATAAAATCTTGAAACTTTGTGACAATAAAGTACACGTGCCTCTTATTAATTTAAGCTATCGGTCATAGCTATGCTACCCTTGAGTCCCAAATCAAACACTGATAAAACTTCAAATGGCCCTAACTTATATAAGGTGCGTCCTATACCTATCAAAGTTTGCAACAATCAAATGCTTGTAACTTTTTTCTGGAGTGTCATAAAATCTGGAAATTTTGTGACAATAAAGTACTCGAGCCTCTTATCAATTTAAGCTATCGTTCATAGCTATGCTACTGTTGAGTCCCAAATTAAACACTGATAAAACTTGAAATGGCCATAACTTCTGTACGGAGTGTCCTAACCTATCAAAGTTTGCAACAATCAAATGATTGTAACTTTTTACTGGAGCGTCATAAAACCATGAAATTTTGTGACAATAAAGTACTCGTGCCTCTTATCAATTTAAGCTATCGCTCATAGCTCTGCTACTCTTGACTCCAAAATCAAAGACTGATACATCTTCAAATGGCTCTAACTTTCATACGGTGCGTCCTACACCGATCAAAGTTTGTAACATTCAAATGCTTGTAACTTTTTACGGGTGCATCATAAAATCTAAAAATTTGGTGACAATAAAGTACTCGAGCCTCTTGTCAATTTGAACTATCGCTCATAGCTATGCTACCCTTGACTCCAAAATAAAACACTGATAAAACTTCAAATGGCCCTAATTTCTATACGGTGGGTCCTATACCTATCAAAGTTTGCAAGAATTAAATGCTTGTAACTTTTTACTGGAGCGTCATAAAACTATGAAATTTTGCGACAATAAAGTACTCGAGCCTCTTATCAATTTAGGCTATCGTTCATAGCTATGCTAGCCTTGAGTCCCAAAATAAAACACTGATAAAACTGCAAATGACCCTAACTTCTGTACGGTACGTCCTATACTATCAGAATTTGCAACAATCAAATGCTTGTAACTTTTTACTGGAGCGTCATAAAACCTTGAAACTTTGTGACAATAAAGGCCTCGTGCCTCTTATCAATTTAATCTATCGCTCATAGCTATGCTACCCTTGAGTCCCAAAACAAACACTGATAAAACTTAAAATGGCCCTAACTTCATTACGGTGTCTCCTAGACCTATCAAAGTTTGCAACAATCAAATGCTTGTAACTTTTTACTGGGGCGTCATAAAACCTTGAAATTTTGTGACAATAAAGTAATAGAGCCTCTTATCAATTTAAGCTATCGCGCAAAGCTATGCTACCCTTGAGTCCCAAAATAAAACACTGATAAAATTTCAAATGGCCCTAACTTCTATCCGGTGCATCCTGCAACTATCAAAATTTGCAACATTCAAATGCTTGTAACTTTTTATTAGAGCACCATAAAATCTTGAAATTTTGGGACAATAAAGTACTCTAGCCTCTAGGCATTTGAAGCTATAGCTTATAGCTATGCTATCCTTGACTCCAAAATAAAACACTGATAAAACTTCAAATGGCCCTAACTTTTATAGGGCCATAAAGTAATCGTGCCTCTTATCAATTTAAGCTATCGCTCATAGCTATGCTACCTTTGAGTCCCAAAATAAAAAACTGATAAAACTTCAAATGGCCCTAATTCTATACGATGCATCCTACACCTATAAAAGTTTATAACAATCAAAGGCTTGTAACTTTTTACTGGAGCATTATAAAATCTGGAAATTTTGTGACAATAAAGTACTCGAGCCTCTTGTCAATTTAAGCTATCGCTCATAGCTATGCTACCCTTGACTCCAAAATAAAACACTGATAAAACTTCAAATGGCCCTAACTTATATACGGTGCGTCCTATACCTATCAAAGTTTGCAACAATCAAATGCTTGTAACTTTTTACTGGAGTCTCATAAAATCTTCCAAATTTGTGACAATAAAGTACTTGTGCCTCTTATCGATTTAAGCTATCGCTCATAGCTCTGCTACCCTTGAGTCCCAAATCAAACACTGATAAAACTTCAAATGGCCCTAACCTATATAAGTTTGCAACAATCAAATGCTTGAAACTTTTTTCTGGAGTGTCATAAAATCTGGAAATTTTGTGATAATAAAGTACTCGAGCCTCTTGTCAATTTAAGCTATCGCTGATAGCTATGCTACTTTTGACTCCAAAATAAAACACTGATAAAACTTAAAATGGTCCTAACTTCTATACGGTGCGTCCTGAACCAATCAAAGTTTGCAACATTCAAAAGCTTCTAAGTTTTTACTGGAGCGTCATAAAATCTTGAAACTTTGTGACAATAAAGTACACGTGCCTCTTATTAATTTGAGCTATCGGTCATAGCTATGCTACCCTTGAGTCCCAAATCAAACACTGATAAAGCTTCAAATGGCCCTAACTTATATAAGGTGCGTCCTATACCTATCAAAGTTTGCAACAATCAAATGCTTGTAACTTTTTTCTGGAGTGTCATAAAATCTAGAAATTTTGTGACAATAAAGTACTCGAGCCTCTTATCAATTTAAGCTATCGTTCATAGCTATGATAGCCTTGAGTCCCAAAATAAAACACTGATAAAACTGCAAATTACCCTAACTTCTGTACGGTGCGTCATATACCTATCAGAATTTGCAACAATCAAATGCTTGTAACTTTTTACTGGAGCGTCATAAAACCTTGAAAATTGGTGACAATAAAGGACTCGAGCCTCTTATCAACTGAAGCTATCGTTTATAGCTATGCTACTGTTGAGTCCCAAATTAAACACTGATAAAACTTGAAATGGCCATAACTTCTGTACGGAGTGTCCTAACCTATCAAAGTTTGCAACAATCAAATGATTGTAACTTTTTACTGGAGCATCATAAAACCATGAAATTTTGTGACAATAAAGTACTCGTGCCTCTTATCAATTTAAGCTATCGCTCATAGCTCTGCTACTCTTGACTCCAAAATCAAAGACTGATAAATCTTCAAATGGCTCTAACTTTCATACGGTGCGTCCTACACCGATCAAAATTTGTAACATTCAAATGCTTGTAACTTTTTACGGGCGCATCATAAAATCTAAAAATATTGTGACAATAAAGTTCTCGAGCCTCTTGTCAATTTGAACTATCGCTCATAGCTATGCTACCCTTGACTCCAAAATAAAACACTGATAAAACTTCAAATGGCCCTAATTTCTATACGGTGGGTCCCATACCTATCAAAGTTTGCAAGAATTAAATGCTTGTAACTTTTTACTGGAGTCTCATAAAATCTTCCAAATTTGTGACAATAAAGTACTTGTGCCTCTTATCGATTTAAGCTATCGCTCATAGCTCTGCTACCCTTGAGTCCCAAATCAAACACTGATAAAACTTCAAATGGCCCTAACTTATATAAGTTTGCAACAATCAAATGCTTGAAACTTTTTTCTGGAGTGTCATAAAATCTGGAAATTTTGTGACAATTAAGTACTCGAGCCTCTTGTCAATTTAAGCTATCGCTGATAGCTATGCTACCATTGAGTCCCAAATCAAACACTGATAAAACTTAAAATGGCCCTAACTTCTGTACGGTGTGTCCTAGACCTATCAAAGTTGGCAACAATCAAATGCTTGTAACTTTTTACTGGAATGTCATAAAACTATGAAATTTTTTGACAATAAAGTACTCGTGCCTCTTATCAATTGAAGCTATCTCTCATAGCTCTGCTACTTTTGACTCCAAAATAAAACATTGATAAAACTTCAAATGGCTCTAAAATCCATACGGTGTGTCCTACACCTATCAAACTTTACAACATTCAAATGCTTGTAACTTTTTAGTGGAGCGTCATAATATCTTGAAATTTTGTGACAATAAAGTAATCGAGCCTCTTATCAATTTATGCCATCGCGCAAAGCTATGCTACCCTTTTGTCCCAAAATAAAACACTGATAAAATTTCAAATGGCCCTATCTTCTATACGGTGCATCCTGCAACTATCAAAATTTGCAACATTCAAATGCTTGTAACTTTTTACTGGAGCATCATAAAATCTTGAAATTTTGTGACAATAAAGTACTCTAGCCTCTTGGCATTTGAAGCTATAGCTTATAGCTATGCTATCCTTGACTCCAAAATAAAACACTGATAAAACTTCAAATGGCCCTAACTTTTATAGGGCCATAAAGTAATCGTGCCTCTTATCAATTTAAGCTATCGCTCATAGCTATGCTACCCTTGAGTCCCAAAATAAAACACGGATAATACTTCAAATGGCCCTAACTTCTATCAAAGTTTGTAACAATCAAAGGCTTGTAACTTTTTACTGGAGCATCATAAAATCCGGAAATTTTGTGACAATAAAGTACTCGAGCCTCTTGTCAATTTAAGCTATCGCTCATAGCTATGCTACCCTTGACTCCAAATTAAAACACTGATAAAACTTCAAATGGCCCTAACTTCTATACGGTGCGTCCTATACCTATCAAAGTTTGCAACAATCAAATGCTTGTAAGTTTTTACTGGTGCGTCATAAAATCTTGAAATTTTGTGACAATAAAGTAGTCGTGCCTCTTATTAATTTAAGTTATCGCTCATAGCTATGCTACCCTTGAGTCCCGAATCAAAAACTGATAAAACTTAAAATGGCCCTAAATTTGCTACGGTGTCTCCTAGACCTATCAAAGTTTGCAACTAACTTCTGTATGGTACGTCCTATACCTATCAGAGTTTGCAACAATCAAATGCTTGTAACTTTTTACTGAGAGCGTCATAAAACCTTGAAACTTTGTGACAATATAGGCCTCGTGCCTCTTATCAATTTAATCTATCGCTCATAGCTATGCTACCCTTGAGTACCAAATCAAACACTGATAAAACTTAAAATGGCCCTAACTTCGTTACGGTGTCTCCTAGACCTATCAAAGTTTGCAACAATCAAATGCTTGTAACTTTTTACTGGGGCGTCATAAAACCTTGAAATTTTGTGACAATAAAGTACTCGAGCCTCTTGTCAATTTAAGCTATCGCTCATAGCTATGCTACCATTCACTCCAAAATAAAACACTGATAAAACTTCAAATGGCTCTAAAATCCATACGGTGCGTCCTACACCTATCAAAGTTTGCAACATTCAAATGCTTGTAACTTTTTACTGGAGCGTCATAAAACCTTCAAAATTTGTGACAATAAAGTGCTCGAGCTTCTTATCAGTTTAAGCTATCTCTCATAACTATGCTACTCTTGAGTCCGAAATCAAACACTGATAAAACTTAAAATGGCCATAACTTCTGTACGTAGTGTCCTATACCTATCAAAGTTTGCACCAATCAAATGCTTGTAACTTTTTAGTGGAGCGTCATAATATCTTAAAATTTTGTGACAATAAAGTAATCGAGCCTCTTATTAATTTAAGCTATCGCGCAAAGCTATGCTACCCTTGAGTCCCAAAATAAAACACTGATAAAACTTCAAATGGCCCTAATTTCTATACGATGCATCATACACCTATCAAAGTCTGCAACAATCAAATGCTTGTAACTTTTTACTGGAGTGTCATAAAATCTTCAAAATTTGTGACAATAAAGTACTTGTGCCTCTTATCGATTTAAGCTATCGCTCATAGCTCTGCTACTCTTGACTCCAAAATCAAACAATGATAAAACTTCAAATGGCCCTAACTTCTATACGTTGCGTCGTGAACCAATCAAAGTTTGCAACATTCAAATGCTTGTAAGTTTTTACTGGTGCGTCATAAAATCTTGAAATTTTGTGACAATAAAGTAGTCGTGCCTCTTATTAATTTAAGCTATCGCTCATAGCTATGCTACCCTTGAGTCCCAAATCAAACACTGATAAAACTTCAAATGGCCCTAACTTATATAAGGTGCGTCCTATACCTATCAAAGTTTGCAACAATCAAATGCTTGAAACTTTTTTCTGGAGTGTCATAAAATCTGGAAATTTTGTGACAATAAAGTACTCGAGCCTCTTGTCAATTTAAGCTATCGTTCATAGCTATGATAGCCTTGAGTCCCAAAATAAAACACTGATAAAACTGCAAATTACCCTAACTTCTGTACGGTGCGTCATATACCTATCAGAGTTTGCAACAATCAAATGCTTGTAACTTTTTACTGGAGCGTCATAAAACCTTGAAAATTGGTGACAATAAAGGACTCGAGCCTCTTATCAACTGAAGCTATCGTTTATAGCTATGCTACTGTTGAGTCCCAAATTAAACACTGATAAAACTTGAAATGGCCATAACTTCTGTACGGAGTGTCCTAACCTATCAAAGTTTGCAACAATCAAATGATTGTAACTTTTTACTGGAGCGTCATAAAACCATGAAATTTTGTGACAATAAAGTACTCGTGCCTCTTATCAATTTAAGCTCTAACTTTCATACGGTGCGTCCTACACCGATCAAAAATTGTAACATTCAAATGCTTGTAACTTTTTACGGGCGCATCATAAAATCTAAAAATATTGTGACAATAAAGTACTCGAGCCTCTTGTCAATTTGAACTATCGCTCATAGCTATGCTACCCTTGATTCCAAAATAAAATACTGATAAAACTTCAAATTGCCCTAATTTCTATACGGTGGGTCCTATACCTATCAAAGTTTGCAAGAATTAAATGCTTGTAACTTTTTACTGGAGTCTCATAAAATCTTCCAAATTTGTGACAATAAAGTACTTGTGCCTCTTATCGATTTAAGCTATCGCTCATAGCTCTGCTACCCTTGAGTCCCAAATCAAACACTGATAGAACTTCAAATGGCCCTAACTTATATAAGGTGCGTCCTATACCTATCAAAGTTTGCAACAATCAAATGCTTGAAACTTTTTTCTGGAGTGTCATAAAATCTGGAAATTTTTTGACAATAAAGTACTCGAGCCTCTTGTCAATTTAAGCTATCGCTGATAGCTATGCTACCATTGAGTCCCAAATCAAACACTGATAAAACTTAAAATGGCCCTAACTTCTGTACGGTGTGCTCTAGACCTATCAAAGTTTGCAACAATCAAATGCTTGAAACTTTTTACTGTGGCGTCATAAAACCTTGAAATTTTGTGACAATAAAGGACTCGAGCCTCTTATCAACTTAAGCTATCGTTCATAGCTATGCTACCCTTGAGTCCAAAATAAAACACTGATAAAACTTCAAATGGCCCTAACTTATATACGGTGCGTCCTATACCTATCAAAGTTTGCAACAATCAAACGCTTGTAACTTTTTACTGGAATGTCATAAAACTATGAAATTTTTTGACAATAAAGTACTCGTTCCTCTTATCAATTGAAGCTATCTCTCATAGCTCTGCTACTTTTGACTCCAAAATAAAACATTGATAAAACTTCAAATGGCTCTAAAATCCATACGGTGCGTCCTACACCTATCAAAGTTTACAACATTCAAATGCTTGTAACTTTTTACTGGAGCGTCATAAAACCTTCAAAATTTGTGACAATAAAGTGCTCGAGCTTCTTATCAGTTTAAGCTATCGCTCATAACTATGCTACTCTTGAGTCCGAAATCAAACACTGATAAAACTTAAAATGGCCATAACTTCTGTACGTAGTGTCCTATACCTATCAAAGTTTGCACCTATCAAATGCTTGTAACTTTTTACTGGAGCGTAATAATATCTTCAAATTTTGTGACAATAAAGTACTCGAGCCTCTTATCAATTTAAGCTATCGCGCATAGCTATGCTACCCTTGAGTCCCAAAATAAATCACTGATAAATCTTCAAATGGCCCTAACTTCTACACGGTGGATCCTGCAACTATCAAAATTTGCAACATTCAAATGCTTGTAACTTTTTACTGGAACGTCCTAAAATCTTGAAATTTGTGACAATAAAGTACTCGTGCCTCTTGTCAATTTAAGCTATCGCTCATAGCTCTGCTACCCTTGAGTCCCAAATCAAACACTGATAAAACTTCAAATGGCCCTAACTTATATAAGTTTGCAACAATCAAATGCTTGAAACTTTTTTCTGGAGTGTCATAAAATCTGGAAATTTTGTGACAATAAAGTACTCGAGCCTCTTGTCAATTTAAGCTATCGCTGATAGCGATGCTACCATTGAGTCCCAAATCAAACACTGATAAAACTTAAAATGTCCCTAACTTCTGTACGGTGTGTCCTAGACCTATCAAAGTTTGCAACAATCAAATGATTGTAACTTTTTACTGTGGCGTCATAAAACCTTGAAATTTTGTGACAGTAAAGGACTCGAGCCTCTTATCAACTTAAGCTATCGTTCATAGCTATGCTACCCTTGAGTCCAAAATAAAACACTGATAAAACTTCAAATGGCCCTAACTTCTATACGGTGCGACCTATACCTATCAAAGTTTGCAACAATCAAATGCTTGTAACTTTTTACTGGAATGTCATAAAACTATGACATTTTTTGACAATAAAGTACTCGTGCCTCTTATCAATTGAAGCTATCTCTCATAGCTCTGCTACTTTTGACTCCAAAATAAAACACTGATAAAACTTCCAATGGCTCTAAATCTCATACGGTGCGTGCTACACCTATCAATGTTTGCAACAGTGAAATGCTTGTAACTCTTTACTGGAGCGTCATAAAACCTTCAAAATTTGTGAAAATAAAGTACTCGAGCCTCTTATCAATTTAAGCTATCGCTCAGAACTATGCTACTCTTGAGTCCCAAATCAAACACAGATAAAACTTAAAATGGCCATAACTTCTTTATGGAGTGTCCAATACCTATCAAAGTTTGCACCAATCAAATGCTTGTAACTTTTTACTGGAGCGTAATAATATCTTCAAATTTTGTGACAATAAAGTACTCGAGCCTCTTATCAATTTAAGCTATCGCGCATAGCTATGCTACCCTTGAGTCCCAAAATAAATCACTGATAAGTCTTCAAATGGCCCTAACTTCTACACGGTGCATCCTACACCTATCAAAGTTTGCAACAATCCAATGCTTGTAACTTTTTACTGGAATGTCATAAAACTATGAAATTTTTTGACAATAAAGTACTCGTGCCTCTTGTCAATTTAAGCTATCGCTCATAGCTCTGCTACTGTTGACTCCCAAATCAAACACTGATAAAACTTCAAATGGCCCTAACTTATATAAGTTTGCAACAATCAAATGCTTGAAACTTTTTTCTGGAGTGTCATAAAATCTGGAAATTTTGTGACAATAAAGTACTCGTGCCTCTTGTCAATTTAAGCTATTGCTCATAGCTATGCTACACTTGACTCCAAAATAAAACACTGATAAAACTTCAAATGGCCCTAACTTCTATACAGTGCGTCCTATACCTATCAACGTTTGCAACAATCAAATGCTTGTAACTTTTTACTGGAGCGTCATAAAACCATGAAATTTTTTGAAAATAAAGTACTCGTGCCTCTTATCAATTGAAGCTATCTCTCATAGCTCTGCTACTCTTGGCTCCAAAATCAAACACTGATAAAACTCCAAATGGCTCTAAAATCCATACGGTGCGTCCTACACCTATCAAAGTTTACAACATTCAAATGCTTGTAACTTTTTACTTGAGCGTCATAAAACCTTCAAAATTTGTGACAATAAAGTGCTCGAGCTTCTTATCAGTTTAAGCTATCGCTCATAACTATGCTACTCTTGAGTCCGACATCAAACACTGATAAAACTTAAAATGGCCATAACTTCTGAACGTAGTGTTCTATACCTATCAAAGTTTGCACCAATCAAATGCTTGTAACTTTTTACGGGCGCATCATAAAATCTAAAAATATTGTGACAATAAAGTACTCGAGCCTCTTGTCAATTTGAACTATCGCTCATAGCTATGCTACCCTTGATTCCAAAATAAAATACTGATAAAACTTCAAATGGCCCTAATTTCTATACGGTGGGTCCTATACCTATCAAAGTTTGCAAGAATTAAATGCTTGTAACTTTTTACTGGAGTCTCATAAAATCTTCCAAATTTGTGACTATAAAGTACTTGTGCCTCTTATCGATTTAAGCTATCGCTCATAGGTCTGCTACCCTTGAGTCCCAAATCAAACACTGATAAAACTTCAAATGGTCCTAACTTATATAAGTTTGCAACAATCAAATGCTTGAAACTTTTTTCTGGAGTGTCATAAAATCTGGAAATTTTGTGACAATAAAGTACTCGAGCCTCTTGTCAATTTAAGCTATCGCTGATAGCTATGCTACCCTTGAGTCCAAAATAAAACACTGATAAAACTTCAAATGGCCCTAACTTCTATACGGTGCGTCCTATACCTATCAAAGTTTGCAACTATCAAACGCTTGTAACTTTTTACTGGAATATCATAAAACTATGAAATTTTTTGACAATAAAGTACTCGTTCCTCTTATCAATTGAAGCTATCTCTCATAGCTCTGCTACTTTTGACTCCAAAATAAAACATTGATAAAACTTCAAATGGCTCTAAAATCCATACGGTGCGTCCTACACCTATCAAAGTTTACAACATTCAAATGCTTGTAACTTTTTACTGGAGCGTCATAAAACCTTCAAAATTTGTGACAATAAAGTGCTCGAGCTTCTTATCAGTTTAAGCTATCGCTCATAACTATGCTACTCTTGAGTCCGAAATCAAACACTGATAAAACTTAAAATGGCCATAACTTCTGTACGTAGTGTCCTATACCTATCAAAGTTTGCACCTATCAAATGCTTGTAACTTTTTACTGGAGCGTAATAATATCTTCAAATTTTGTGACAATAAAGTACTCGAGCCTCTTATCAATTTAAGCTATCGCGCATAGCTATGCTACCCTTGAGTCCCAAAATAAATCACTGATAAATCTTCAAATGGCCCTAACTTCTACACTGTGCATCCTGCAACTATCAAAATTTGCAACATTCAAATGCTTGTAACTTTTTACTGGAACGTCCTAAAATCTTGAAATTTGTGACAATAAAGTACTCGTGCCTCTTGTCAATTTAAGCTATCGCTCATAGCTCTGCTACCCTTGAGTCCCAAATCAAACACTGATAAAACTTCAAATGGCCCTAACTTATATAAGTTTGCAACAATCAAATGCTTGAAACTTTTTTCTGGAGTGTCATAAAATCTGGAAATTTTGTGACAATAAAATACTCGAGCCTCTTGTCAATTTAAGCTATCGCTGATAGCGATGCTACCATTGAGTCCCAAATCAAACACTGATAAAACTTAAAATGGCCCTAACTTCTGTACGGTGTGTCCTAGACCTATCAAAGTTTGCAACAATCAAATGATTGTAACTTTTTACTGTGGCGTCATAAAACCTTGAAATTTTGTGACAGTAAAGGACTCGAGCCTCTTATCAACTTAAGCTATCGTTCATAGCTATGCTACCCTTGAGTCCAAAATAAAACACTGATAAAACTTCAAATGGCCCTAACTTCTATACGGTGCGTCCTATACCTATCAAAGTTTGCAACAATCAAATGCTTGTAACTTTTTACTGGAATGTCATAAAACTATGACATTTTTTGACAATAAAGTACTCGTGCCTCTTATCAATTGAAGGTATCTCTCATAGCTCTGCTACTTTTGACTCCAAAATAAAACACTGATAAAACTTCAAATGGCTCTAAATCTCATACGGTGCGTGCTACACCTATCAATGTTTGCAACAGTGAAATGCTTGTAACTCTTTACTGGAGCGTCATAAAACCTTCAAAATTTGTGAAAATAAAGTACTCGAGCCTCTTATCAATTTAAGCTATCGCTCAGAACTATGCTACTCTTGAGTCCCAAATCAAACACAGATAAAACTTAAAATGGCCATAACTTCTTTATGGAGTGTCCAATACCTATCAAAGTTTGCACCAATCAAATGCTTGTAACTTTTTACTGGAGCGTAATAATATCTTCAAATTTTGTGACAATAAAGTACTCGAGCCTCTTATCAATTTAAGCTATCGCGCATAGCTATGCTACCCTTGAGTCCCAAAATAAATCACTGATAAATCTTCAAATGGCCCTAACTTCTACACGGTGCATCCTACACTTATCAAAGTTTGCAACAATCAAATGCTTGTAACTTTTTACTGGAATGTCATAAAACTATGAAATTTTTTGACAATAAAGTACTCGTGCCTCTTGTCAATTTAAGCTATCGCTCATAGCTCTGCTACTGTTGACTCCCAAATCAAACACTGATAAAACTTCAAATGGCCCTAACTTATATAAGTTTGCAACAATCAAATGCTTGAAACTTTTTTCTGGAGTGTCATAAAATCTGGAAATTTTGTGACAATAAAGTACTCGTGCCTCTTGTCAATTTAAGCTATTGCTCATAGCTATGCTACACTTGACTCCAAAATCAAACACTGATAAAACTTCAAATGGCTCTAACTTCCATACGGTGCGTCCTAGACCTATCAAAATTTGCAACTAACTTCTGTATGGTACGTCCTATACCTATCAGAGTTTGCAACAATCAAATGCTTGTAACTTTTTACTGGGGCGTCATAAAACCTTGAAATTTTGTGACAATAAAGTACTCGAGCCTCTTATCCATTTAAGCTATCGCTCATAACTATGCTACGCTTGAGTCTCAAATCAAACACAGATAAAACTTAAAATGGCCATTACTTCTTTATGGAGTGTCCAATACATATCAAAGTTTGCACCAATCAAATGCTTGTAACTTTTTACTGAAGCGTAATAATATCTTCAAATTTTGTGACAATAAAGTACTCGAGCCTCTTATCAATTTAAGCTATCGCGCATAGCTATGCTACCCTTGAGTCCCAAAATAAAACACTGATAAAACTGCAAATGACCCTAACTTCTGTACGGTACGTCCTATACCTATCAGAGTTTGCAACAATCAAATGCCTGTAACTTTTTACTTTAGCGTCATAAAACCTTGCAACTCTGTGACAATAAAGGCCTCGTGCCTCTTATCAATTTAATCTATCGCTCATAGCTATGCTACCCTTGAGTCCCAAATCAAACACTGATAAAACTTAAAATGGCCCTAACTTCGTTACGGTGTCTCCTAGACCTATCAAAGTTTGCAACTAACTTTTGTATGGTACGTCCTATACCTATCAGAGTTTGCAACAATCCAATGCTTGTAACTTTTTACTGGAGCGTCATAATACCTTGAAACTTTGTGACAATAAAGGCCTCGTGCCTCTTATCTATTTAATCTATCGCTTATAGCTATGCTACCCTTGAGTCCCAAATCAAACACTGATAAAACTTGAAATGGCCCTAACTTCGTTACGGTGTCTCCTAGACCTATCAAAGTTTGCAACAATCAAATGCTAGTAACTTTTTACTGGGGCGTCATAAAACCTTGAAATTTTGTGAAAATAAAGCACTCGAGCCTCTTGTCAATTTAAGCTATTGCTCATAGCTATGCTACCATTCACTCCAAAATAAAACACTGATAAAACTTCAAATGGCTCTAAAATCCATACAGTGCGTCCTACACCTATCAAAGTTTGCAACATTCAAATGCTTGTAACTTTTTACTGGAGCGTCATAAAACCTTCAAAATTTGTGACAATAAAGTGCTCGAGCTTCTTATCAGTTTAAGCTATCTGTCATAACTATGCTACTCTTGAGTCCGAAATCAAACAGTGATAAAACTTAAAATGGCCATAACTTCTGTACGTAGTGTCCTATACCTATCAAAGTTTGCACTAATCAAATGCTTGTAACTTTTTAGTGGAGCGTCATAATATCTTGAAATTTTGTGACAGTAAAGGACTCGAGCCTCTTATCAACTTAAGCTATCGTTCATAGCTATGCTACCCTTGAGTCCAAAATAAAACACTGATAAAACTTCAAATGGCCCTAACTTCTATACGTTGCGTCCTATACCTATCAAAGTTTGCAACAATCAAATGCTTGTAACTTTTTACTGGAATGTCATAAAACTATGACATTTTTGACAATAAAGTACTCGTGCCTCTTATCAATTGAAGCTATCTCTCATAGCTCTGCTACTTTTGACTCCAAAATAAAACACTGATAAAACTTCAAATGGCTCTAAATCTCATACGGTGCGTGCTACACCTATCAATGTTTGCAACAGTGAAATGCTTGTAACTCTTTACTGGAGCGTCATAAAACCTTCAAAATTTGTGAAAATAAAGTACTCGAGCCTCTTATCAATTTAAGCTATCGCTCAGAACTATGCTACTCTTGAGTCCCAAATCAAACACAGATAAAACTTAAAATGGCCATAACTTCTTTATGGAGTGTCCAATACCTATCAAAGTTTGCACCAATCAAATGCTTGTAACTTTTTATTGGAGCGTAATAATATCTTCAAATTTTGTGACAATAAAGTACTCGAGCCTCTTATCAATTTAAGCTATCGCGCATAGCTATGCTACCCTTGAGTCCCAAAATAAATCACTGATAAATCTTCAAATGGCCCTAACTTCTACACGGTGCATCCTACACCTATCAAAGTTTGCAACAATCAAATGCTTGTAACTTTTTACTGGAATGTCATAAAACTATGAAATTTTTTGACAATAAAGTACTCGTGCCTCTTGTCAATTTAAGCTATCGCTCATAGCTCTGCTACTGTTGACTCCCAAATCAAACACTGATAAAACTTCAAATCGCCCTAACTTATATAAGTTTGCAACAATCAAATGCTTGAAACTTTTTTCTGGAGTGTCATAAAATCTGGAAATTTTGTGACAATAAAGTACTCGTGCCTCTTGTCAATTTAAGCTATTGCTCATAGCTATGCTACACTTGACTCCAAAATAAAACACTGATAAAACTTCAAATGGCCCTAACTTCTATACAGTGCGTCCTATACCTATCAACGTTTGCAACAATCAAATGCTTCTAACTTTTTACTGGAGCGTCATAAAACCATGAAATTTTTTGACAATAAAGTAATCGTGCCTCTTATCAATTTAAGCTATCGCTCATAGCTCTGCTACTCTTGACTCCAAAATCAAACACTGATAAAACTTCAAATGGCTCTAACTTCCATACGGTGCGTCCTAGACCTATCAAAATTTGCAACTAACTTCTGTATGGTACGTCCTATACCTATCAGAGTTTGCAACAATCAAATGCTTGTAACTTTTTACTGGGGCGTCATAAAACCTTGAAATTTTGTGACAATAAAGTACTCGAGCCTCTTATCAATTTAAGCTATCGCTCATAACTATGCTACGCTTGAGTCTCAAATCAAACACAGATAAAACTTAAAATGGCCATAACTTCTTTATGGAGTGTCCAATACCTATCAAAGTTTGCACCAATCAAATGCTTGTAACTTTTTACTGAAGCGTAATAATATCTTCAAATTTTGTGACAATAAAGTACTCGAGCCTCTTATCAATTTAAGCTATCGCGCATAGCTATGCTACCCTTGAGTCCCAAAATAAAACACTGATAAAACTGCAAATGACCCTAACTTCTGTACGGTACGTCCTATACCTATCAGAGTTTGCAACAATCAAATGCCGGTAACTTTTTACTGGAGCGTCATAAAACCTTGCAACTTTGTGACAATAAAGGCCTCGTGCCTCTTATCATTTTAATCTATCGCTCATAGCTATGCTACCCTTGAGTCCCAAATCAAACACTGATAAAACTTAAAATGGCCCTAACTTCGTTACGGTGTCTCCTAGACCTATCAAAGTTTGCAACTAACTTTTGTATGGTACGTCCTATACCTATCAGAGTTTGCAACAATCAAATGCTTGTAACTTTTTACTGGGGCGTCATAAAACCTTGAAATTTTGTGACAATAAAGTACTCGAGCCTCTTGTCAATTTAAGCTATCGCTCATAGCTATGCTACCATTCACTCCAAAATAAAACACTGATAAAACTTCAAATGGCTCTAAAATCCATACGGTGCGTCCTACACCTATCAAAGTTTACAACATTCAAATACTTGTAACTTTTTACTGGAGCGTCATAAAACCTTCAAAATTTGTGACAATAAAGTGCTCGAGCTTCTTATCAGTTTAAGCTATCTCTCATAACTATGCTACTCTTGAGTCCGAAATCAAACACTGATAAAACTTCAAATGGCCCTAACTTCTATACGTTGCGTCCTGAACCAATCAAAGTTTGCAACATTCAAATGCTTGTAACTTTTTACTGGAGCGTCATAAAATCTGGAAATTTGTGACAATAAAGTACTCGTGCCTCTTGTCAATTTAAGCTATTGCTCATAGCTATGCTACCCTTGACTCCAAAATAAAACACTGATTAAACTTCAAATGGCTCTAACTTCCATACGGTGCGTCCTATACCTATCAAAGTTTGCAACATTCAAATGCTTGTAACTTTTTACTGGAGTGTCATAAAATCTTCAAAATTTGTGACAATAAAGAACTTGTGCTTCTTATCGATTTAAGCTATCGCTCATAGCTCTGCTACCCTTGAGTCCCAAATCAAACACTGATAAAACTTCAAATGGCCCTAACTTATATAAGTTTGCAACAATCAAATGCTTGAAACTTTTTTCTGGAGCGTCATAAAATCTTGAAATTTTGTGACAATAAAGTAGTCGTGCCTCTTATTAATTTAAGCTATAGCTCATAGCTATGCTACCCTTGAGTCCCAAATCAAACACTGATAAAACTTAAAATGGCCCTAACTTCGTTACGGTGTCTCCTAGACCTATCAAAGTTTGCAACAATCAAATGCTTGTAACTTTTTACTGGGGCGTCATAAAACCTTGAAATTTTGTGACAATAAAGTACTCGAGCCTCTTGTCAATTTAAGCTATCGCTCATAGCTATGCTACCATTCACTCCAAAATAAAACACTGAGAAAACTTCAAATGGCTCTAAAATCCATACGGTGCGTCCTACACCTGTCAAAGTTTGCAACATTCAAATGCTTGTAACTTTTTACTGGAGCTACATAAAACCTTCAAAATTTGTGACAATAAAGTACTTGTGCCTCTTATCGATTTAAGCTATCGCTCATAGCTCTGCTACTCTTGACTCCAAAATCAAACACTGATAAAACTTCAAATGGCCCTAACTTCTATACGTTGCGTCCTGAACCAATCAAAGTTTGCAACATTCAAATGCTTGTAAGTTTTTACTGGTGCGTCATAAAATCTTGAAATTTTGTGACAATAAAGTAGTCGTGCCTCTTATTAATTTAAGCTATCGCTCATAGCTATGCTACCCTTGAGTCGCAAATCAAACACTGAGAAAACTTCAAATGGCCCTAACTTATATAAGGTGCGTCCTATACCTATCAAAGTTTGCGACAATCAAATGCTTGAAACTTTTTTCTGGAGTGTCATAAAACCTGGAAATTTTGTGACAATAAAGTACTCGAGCCTCTTATCAATTTAAGCTATCGTTCATAGCTATGATAGCCTTGAGTCCCAAAATAAAACTCTGATAAAACTGCAAATTACCCTAACTTCTGTATGGTGCGTCCTATACCTATCAGAGTTTGCAACAATCAAATGCTTGTAACTTTTTACTGAAGCGTCATAAAACCTTGAAAATTTGAGACAATAAAGGAATCGAGCTTCTTATCAACTTAAGCTATCGCTCATAACTATGCTACTCTTGAGTCCGAAATCAAACACTGATAAAACTTAAAATGGCCATAACTTCTGAACGTAGTGTCCTATACCTATCAAAGTTTGCACCAATCAAATGCTTGTAACTTTTTAGTGGAGCGTCATAATATCTTGAAATTTTGTGACAATAAAGTAATCGAGCCTCTTATCAATTTAAGCTATCGCGCAAAGCTTTGCTACCCTTGAGTCCCAAAATAAAACACTGATAAAACTTCAAATGGCCCTAACTTCTATACGATGCATCATACACCTATCAAAGTTTGTAACAATCAAAGGCTTGTAACTTTTTACTGGAGCATCATAAAATCTGGAAATTTTGTGACAATAAAGTACTCGAGCCTCTTATCAATTTAAGCTATCGTTCATAGCTATGATAGCCTTGAGTCCCAAAATAAAACTCTGATAAAACTGCAAATTACCCTAACTTCTGTACGGTGCGTCCTATACCTATCAGAGTTTGCAACAATCAAATGCTTGTAACTTTTTACTGAAGCGTCATAAAACCTTGAAAATTTGAGACAATAAAGGACTCGAGCTTCTTATCAACTTAAGCTATCGCTCATAACTATGCTACTCTTGAGTCCGAAATCAAACACGGATAAAACTTAAAATGGCCATAACTTCTGTACGTAGTGTCCTATACCTATCAAAGTTTGCACCAATCAAATGCTTGTAACTTTTTAGTGGAGCGTAATAATATCTTGAAATTTTGTGAAAATAAAGTAATCGAGCCTCTTATCAATTTAAGCTATCGCGCAAAGCTATGCTACCCTTGAGTCCCAAAATAAAACACTGATAAAACTTCAAATTGCCCTAACTTCTATACGATGCATCATACACCTATCAAAGTTTGTAACAATCAAAGGCTTGTAAATTTTTACTGGAGCATCATAAAATCTGGAAATTTTGTGACAATAAAGTACTCGAGCCTCTTATCAATTTAAGCTATTGCTCATAGCTATGCTACCCTTGACTCCAAAATAAAACACTGATAAAACTTCAAATCGCCCTAACTTCTATACAGTGTGTACTATACCTATCAAAGTTTGCAACAATCAAATGCTTGTAACTTTTTACTGGAGCGTCATAAAACCATGAAATTTTGTGACAATAAAGTAATCGTGCCTCTTATCAATTTAAGCTATCGCTCATAGCTCTGCTACTCTTGACTCCAAAATCAAACACTGATAAAATTTCAAATGGCTCTAACTTCCATACGGTGCGTCCTATACCTATCAAAGTTTGCAACATTCAAATGCTTCTAACTTTTTACTGGCGTGTCATAAAATCTTCAAAATTTGTGACAATAAAGAACTTGTGCCTCTTATCGATTTAAGCTATCGCTCATAGCTCTGCTACTCTTGACTCCAAAATCAAACACTGATAAAACTTCAAATGGCCCTAACTTCTATACGTTGCGTCCTGAACCAATCAAAGTTTGCAACATTCAAATGCTTGTAAGTTTTTACTGGAGCGTCATAAAATCTTGAAATTTTGTGACAATAAAGTAGTCGTGCCTCTTATTAATTTAAGCTATAGCTCATAGCTATGCTACCTTTGAGTCCCAAATCAAACACTGATAAAACTTAAAATGGCCCTAACTTCTATACGTTGCGTCCTGAACCAATCAAAGTTTGCAACATTCAAATGCTTGTAAGTTTTTACTGGAGCGTCATAAAATCTTGAAATTTTGTGACAATAAAGTAGTCGTGCCTCTTATTTACTTAAGCTATAGCTCATAGCTATGCTACCCTTGAGTCCCAAATCAAACACTGATAAAACTTAAAATGGCCCTAACTTCGTTACGGTGTCTCCTAGACCTATCAAAGTTTGCAACTAATTTCTGTATGGTACGTCCTATACCTATCAGAGTTTGCAACAATCAAATGCTTGTAACTTTTTACTGAGAGCGTCATAAAACCTTGAAACTTTGTGACAATAAAGGCCTCGTGCCTCTTATCAATTTAATCTATCGCTCATAGCTATGATACCCTTGAGTCCCAAATCAAACACTGATAAAACTTCAAATGGCCCTAACTTCTATACGATGCATCATACACCTATCAAAGTTTGTAACAATCAAAGGCTTGTAACTTTTTACTGGAGCATCATAAAATCTGGAAATTTTGTGACAATAAAGTACTCGAGCCTCTTATCAATTTAAGCTATCGTTCATAGCTATGATAGCCTTGAGTCCCAAAATAAAACTCTGATAAAACTGCAAATTACCCTAACTTCTGTACGGTGCGTCCAATACCTATCAAAGTTTGCACCAATCAAATGCTTGTAACTTTTTACTGGAGCGTAATAATATCTTAAAATTTTGTGACAATAAAGTACTCGAGCCTCTTATCAATTTAAGCTATCGCGCATATCTATGCTACCCTTGAGTCCCAAAATAAATCACTGATAAATCTTCAAATGGCCCTAACTTCTACACGGTACATCCTACACCTATCAAAGTTTGCAACATTCAAATGCTTGTAACTTTTTACTGGAGCGTCATAAAATCTTGAAATTTGTGACAATAAAGTACTCGTGCCTCTTGTCAATTTAATCTATTGCTCATAGCTATGCTACCCTTGACTCCAAAATAAAACACTGATAAAACTTCAAATCGCCCTAACTTCTATACAGTGCGTCCTATACCTATCAAACTTTGCAACAATCAAATGCTTCTAACTTTTTACTGGAGCGTCATAAAACCATGAAATGTTGTGACAATAAAGTAATCGTGCCTCTTATCAATTTAAGCTATCGCTCATAGCTCTGCTACTCTTGACTCCAAAATCAAACACTGATAAAACTTCAAATGGCTCTAACTTCCAAACGGTGCGTCCTATACCTATCAAAGTTTGCAACATTCAAATGCTTGTAACTTTTTACTGGAGTGTCATAAAATCTTCAAAATTTGTGACAATAAAGAACTTGTGCCTCTTATCGATTTAAGCTATCGCTCATAGCTCTGCTACTCTTGACTCCAAAATCAAACACTGATAAAACTTCAAATGACCCTAACTTCTATACGTTGCGTCCTGAACCAATCAAAGTTTGCAACATTCAAATGCTTGTAAGTTTTTACTGGAGCGTCATAAAATCTTGAAATTTTGTGACAATAAAGTAGTCGTGCCTCTTATTTACTTAAGCTATAGCTCATAGCTATGCTACCCTTGAGTCCCAAATCAAACACTGATAAAACTTAAAATGGCCCTAACTTCGTTACGGTGTCTCCTAGACCTATCAAAGTTTGCAACAATCAAATGCTTGTAACTTTTTACTGGGGCGTCATAAAACCTTGAAATTTTGTGACAATAAAGTACTCGAGCCTCTTGTCAATTTAAGCTATCGCTCATAGCTTTGCTACCATTCACTCCAAAATAAAACACTGATAAAACTTCAAATGGCTCTAAAATCCATACGGTGCGTCCTACACCTATCAAAGTTTGCAACATTCAAATGCTTGTAACTTTTTACTGGAGCGTCATAAAACCTTCAAAATTTGTGACAATAAAGTGCTCGAGCTTCTTATCAGTTTAAGCTATCGCTCATAACTATGCTACTCTTGAGTCCGAAATCAAACACTGATAAAACTTAAAATGGCCATAACTTCTGTACGTAGTGTCCTATACCTATCAAAGTTTGCACCTATCAAATGCTTGTAACTTTTTAGTGGAGCGTCATAATATCTTGAAATTTTGTGACAATAAAGTAATCGAGCCTCTTATCAATTTAAGCTATCGCGCAAAGCTATGCTACCCTTGAGTCCCAAAATAAAACACTGATAAAACTTCAAATGGCCCTAACTTCTATACGATGCATCATACACCTATCAAAGTTTGTAACAATCAAATGCTTGTAACTTTTTACTGGAGCATCATAAAATCTGGAAATTTTGTGACAATAAAGTACTCGAGCCTCTTATCAATTTAAGCTATCGTTCATAGCTATGATAGCCTTGAGTCCCAAAATAAAACTCTGATAAAACTGCAAATTACCCTAACTTCTGTACGGCGCGTCCTATACCTATCAGAGTTTGCAACAATCAAATGCTTGTAACTTTTTACTGAAGCGTCATAAAACCTTGAAAATTTGAGACAATAAAGGACTCGAGCTTCTTATCAACTTAAGCTATCGCTCATAACTATGCTACTTTTGAGTCCCAAATCAAACACAGATAAAACTTAAAATGGCCATAACTTCTTTATGGAGTGTCCAATACCTATCAAAGTTTGCACCAATCAAATGCTTGTAACTTTTTACTGGAGCGTAATAATATCTTTAAATTTTGTGACAATAAAGTACTCGAGCCTCTTATCAATTTAAGCTATCGCGCATATCTATGCTACCCTTGAGTCCCAAAATAAATCACTGATAAATCTTCAAATGGCCCTAACTTCTACACGGTACATCCTACACCTATCAAAGTTTGCAACATTCAAATGCTTGTAACTTTTTACTGGAGCGTCATAAAATCTGGAAATTTGTGACAATAAAGTACTCGTGCCTCTTGTCAATTTAAGCTATTGCTCATAGCTATGCTACCCTTGACTCCAAAATAAAACACTGATAAAATTTCAAATCGCCCTAACTTCTATACAGTGCGTCCTATACCTATCAAAGTTTGCAACAATCAAATGCTTGTAACTTTTTACTGGAGCGTCATAAAACCATGAAATTTTGTGACAATAAAGTAGTCGTGCCACTTCTTAATTTAAGCTATAGCTCATAGCTATACTACCCTTGAGTCCCAAATCAAACACTGATAAAACTGAAAATGGCCCTAACTTCGTTACGGTGTCTCCTAGACCTATCAAAGTTTGCAACAATCAAATGCTTGTAACTTTTTACTGGGGCGTCATAAAACCTTGAAATTTTGTGACAATAAAGTACTCGAGCCTCTTGTCAATTTAAGCTATCGCTCATAGCTATGCTACCATTCACTTCAAAATAAAACACTGATAAAACTTCAAATGGTTCTAAAATCCATACGGTGCGTCCTACACCTATCAAAGTTTGCAACATTCAAATGCTTGTAACTTTTTACTGGAGCGTCATAGAACCTTTAAAATTTGTGACAATAAAGTGCTCGAACTTTCTTATCAGTTTAAGCTATCGCTCATAACTATGCTACTCTTGAGTCCGAAATCAAACACTGATAAAACTTAAAATGGCCATAACTTCTGTACGGTGTGCCCTAGACCTATCAAAGTTTGCAACAATCAAATGCTTGTAACTTTTTAGTGGAGCGTCATAATATCTTGAAATTTTGTGACAATAAAGTAATCGAGCCTCTTATCAATTTAAGCTATCGCGCAAAGCTATGCTACCCTTGAGTCCCAAAATAAAACACTGATAAAACTTCAAATGGCCCTAACTTCTATACGATGCATCATACACCTATCAAAGTTTGTAACAATCAAAGGCTTGTAACTTTTTACTGGAGCATCATAAAATCTGGAAATTTTGTGACAATAAAGTACTCGAGCCTCTTGACAATTTAAGCTATCGCTCATAGCTATGCTACAGTTGACTCCAAAATAAGACACTTATAAAACTTCAAATGGCCCTAACTTATATAAGGTGTGTCCTATACCTATCAAAGTTTGCAACAATCAAATGCTTGAAACTTTTTTCTGGAGTGTCATAAAATCTGGAAACTTTGTGACAATAAAGTACTCGAGCCTCTTGTCAATTTAAGCTATCGCTGATAGCTATGCTACCTTTGAGTCCCAAATCAAACACTGATAAATCTTAAAATGGCCCTAACTTCTGTACGGTGTGCCCTAGACCTATCAAAGTTTGCAACAATCAAATGTTTGTAACTTTTTACAGTGGCTTCATAAAACCTTGAAATTTTGTGACAATAAAGTACTCGAGCCTCTTATCAATTTAAGCTATCGTTCATAGCTATGATAGCCTTGAGTCCAAAAATAAAACTCTGATAAAACGGCAAATTACCCTAACTTCTGTACGGTGCGTCCTATACCTATCAGAGTTTGCAACAATCAAATGCTTGTAACTTTTTACTGGAGCGTCATAAAACCTTGAAAATTTGAGACAATAAAGGACTCGAGCTTCTTATCAACTTAAGCTATCGCTCATAACTATGCTACTCTTGAGTCCCAAATCAAACACAGATAAAACTTAAAATGGCCATAACTTCTTTATGGAGTGTCCAATACCTATCAAAGTTTGCACCAATCAAATGCTTGTAACTTTTTACTGGAGCGTAATAATATCCTTAAATTTTGTGACAATAAAGTACTCGTGCCTCTTGTCAATTTAAGCTATTGCTCATAGCTATGCTACCCTTGACTCCAAAATAAAACACTGAAAAAACTTCAAATCGCCCTAACTTCTATACAGTGCGTCCTATACCTATCAAAGTTTGCAACAATCAAATGCTTGTAACTTTTTACTGGAGTGTCATAAAATCTTCAAAATTTGTGACAATAAAGTACTTGTGCCTCTTATCGATTTAAGCTATCGCTCATAGCTCTGCTACTCTTGACTCCAAAATCAAACATTGATAAAACTTCAAATGACCCTAACTTCTATACGTTGCGTCCTGAACCAATCAAAGTTTGCAACATTCAAATGCTTGTAAGTTTTTACTGAAGCGTCATAAAATCTTGAAATTTTGTGACAATAAAGTAGTCGTGCCTCTTATTAATTTAAGCTATAGCTCATAGCTATGCTACCCTTGAGTCCCAAATCAAACACTGATAAAACTTCAAATGGCCCTAACTTATATAAGGTGCGTCCTATACCTATCAAAGTTTGCAACAATCAAATGCTTGAAACTTTTTTCTGGAGTGTCATAAAATCTGGAAATTTTGTGACAATAAAGTACTCGAGCCTCTTGTCAATTTAAGCAATCGCTGATAGCTATGCTACCTTTGAGTCCCAAATCAAACACTGATAAAACTTAAAATGGCCCTAACTTCTGTACGGTGTGCCCTAGACCTATCAAAGTTTGCAACAATCAAATGTTTGTAACTTTTTACTGTGGCTTCATAAAACCTTGAAATTTTGTGACAATAAAGTACTCGAGCCTCTTATCAATTTAAGCTATCGTTCATAGCTATGATAGCCTTGAGTCCCTAAATAAAACACTGATAAAACTTAAAATGGCCCTAACTTCTGTACGGTGTGCCCTAGACCTATCAAAGTTTGCAACAATCAAATGCTTGTAACTTTTTACAGTGGCGACATAAAACCTTGAAATTTTGTGACAATAAAGTACTCGAGCCTCTTATCAACTTAAGCTATCGTTCATAGCTATGCTACTCTTGACTCCCAAATCAAACACTGATAAAACTTAAAATTGCCATAACTTCTGTACGGAGTGTCCTATACCTATCAAAGTTTGCAACATTCAAATGCTTGTAACTTTTTACTCGAGCGTCATAGAACCTTGAAATTTTGTGACAATAAAGTACTCGTGCCTCTTATCAATTTATGCTATCGCTCATAGCTATGCTACCCTTGAGTCCAAAATAAAACACTGATAAAACTTCAAATGGCCCTAACTTCTATACGGAGCGTCCTATACCTATCAAAGTTTGCAACAATCAAATGCTTGTAACTTTTTACTGGAATGTCATAAAACTATGAAATTTTTTGACAATAAAGTACTCGTGCCTCTTATCAATTGAAGCTATCTCTCATAGCTCTGCTACTTTTGACTCCAAAATAAAACACTGATAAAACTTCAAATGGCTCTAAGTCACATACGGTGCGTGCTACACCTATCATAGTTTGCAACAGTCAAATGCTTGTAACTCTTTACTGGAGCGTCATAAAACCTTCAACATTTGTGACAATAAAGTACTCGAGCCTCTTATCAATTTAAGCTATCGCTCATAACTATACTACTCTTGAGTCCCAAATCAAACACAGATAAAACTTAAAATGGCCATAACTTCTTTATGGAGTGTCCAATACCTATCAAAGTTTGCACCAATCAAATGCTTGTAACTTTTTACTGGAGCGTAATAATATCTTTAAATTTTGTGACAATAAAGTACTCGAGCCTCTTATCAGTTTAAGCTATCGCGCATATCTATGCTACCCTTGAGTCCCAAAATAAATCACTGATAAATCTTCAAATGGCCCTAACTTCTACATGGAGCATCCTACACCTATCAAAGTTTGCAACATTCAAATGCTTGTAACTTTTTACTGGAGCGTCATAAAATCTTGAAATTTGTGACAATAAAGTACTCGTGCCTCTTGTCAATTTAAGCTATTGCTCATAGCTATGCTACCCTTGACTCCAAAATAAAACAATGATAAAACTTTAAATGGCCCTAACTTCTATACAGTGCGTCCTATACCTATCAAAGTTTGCAACAATCAAATGCTTGTAACTTTTTACTGGAGCGTCATAAAACCATGAAATTTTGTGACAATAAAGTAATCGTGCCTCCTATCAATTTAAGCTATAGCTCATAACTCTGCTACTCTTGACTCCAAAATCAAACACTGATAAAACTTCAAATGGCTCTAACTTCCATACGGTGCGTCCTACACCTATCAAAGTTTGCAACATTCAAATGCTTGTAACTTTTTACTGGTGTGTCATAAAATTTTGAAAGTTTGTCACAATAAAGTACTCGTGCCTCTTATTAATTTAAGCTATCGCTCATAGCTATGCTACCCTTGAGTCCCGAATAAAAAACTGATAAATTTTCAAATAGCCCTAACTTCTATAAAGTGCGTCCTATACCTATCAAAGTTTGCAACAATCAAATGCTTGTAGCTTTTTTCTGGAGCATCATAAAATCTTGAAATTTGTGACAATAAAGTACTCGAGCCTCTTATCAATTTAAGCTATCGTTCATAGCTATGATAGGCCTTGAGTCCCAAAATAAAACACTGATAAAACTGCAAATTACCCTAACTTCTGTACGGTGTGTCCTATACCTATCAGAGTTTGCAACAATCAAATGCTTGTAACTTTTTACTCGAGCGTCATAAAATCTTGAAATTTTGTGACAATAAAGTACTCGTGCCTCTTTTCAATTTAAGCTATCGCTCATAGCTATGCAACCTTTCAGTCCAAAATAAAACACTGATAAAACTTCAAATGGCCCCAACTTCTATACAGTGCGTCCTATACCTATCAAAGTTTGCAAAAATCAAATGCTTGTAACTTTTTACTGGAGCGTCATAAAACCATGAAATTTTGTGACAATAAAGTAATCGTGCCTCTTATCAATTTAAGCTATCGCTCATAGCTCTGCTACTCTTGACTCCAAAATCAAACACTGATAAAACTTCAAAACACTCTAACTTCCATACGGTGCGTCCTACACCTATCAAAGTTTGCAACATTCAAATGCTTGTAACTTTTTACTGGTGTGTCATAAAATCTTGAAATTTTGTGACAATAAATTACTCGTGCCTCTTATTAATTTAAGCTATCGCTCATAGCTATGCTACCCTTGAGTCTCGAATCAAAAACTGATTAATTTTCAAATGGCCCTAACTTCTATACGGTGCGTCCTAAACCTATCAAAGTTTGCAACATTCAACTGCTTGTAAGATTTTACTGGATTGTCATAAAATCTTGAAATTTGTGACAATAAAGTACTCGAGCCTCTTATCAATTTAAGCTATCGCTCATAGCTATGCAACCTTTTAGTCCCAAATTAAAACACTGATAAAACTTCAAATGGCCCTAACTTTTGTACGGTGCGTCCTATACCTATCAAAGTTTGCAACAAACAAATGCTTGTAACTTTTTACTGGAGCGTCATAAAATCTAGAAATTTTGTGACAATAAAGTACTCGAGCCTCTTATCAATTTAATCAATCGCTCATAGTTATGCTACCCTTGAGTCCCAAAATAAAACACTGATAAAATTTTAAATGGACCTTACTTCTATACGGTACAACCTACATCTATCAAAGTTTGCAGCATTCAAATGCTTGTAAGTTTTTACTGGAGCATCATAAAATCTTGACATTTTGTGACAATAAAGTACTCGATCCTCTTGTCAATTTAAGCTATCGCTCATAGATATGCTAACATTGAGTCCAAAATAAAACACTGATAAAACTTCAAATGGCCCTAACTTCTATACGGTGCGTCCTATACCTATCAAATTTTGCAACAATCAAATGCTTGTAACTTTTTACTGGAATGTCCTAAAACCATGAAATTTTTTGATAATAAAGTACTCGTGCCGCTTATCAATTGAAGCTATCGCTCATAGCTCTGCTACTCTTGACTCCAAAATAAAACACTGATAAAACTTCAAATGGCTCTAAATTACATACGGTGCGTGCTACACCTATCAAAGTTTGCAACAGTCAAATGCTTGTAACTCTTTACTGGAGCGTCATAAAACCTTCAAAATTTGTGACAATAAAGTACTCGAGCCTCTTATCAATTTAAGCTATCGCTCATAACTATGCTACTCTTGAGTCCCAAATCAAACACAGATAAAACTTAAAATGGCCATAACTTATTTACGGAGTGTCCTATACCTATCAAAGTTTGCACCAATCAAATGCTTATTACTTTTTACTGGAGCGTCATAATATCTTGAAATTTTGTGACAAAAAGTAATCGTGCCTCTTATCAATTTAAGCTATCGCTCATAGCTCTGCTACTCTTGACTCCAAAATCAAACACTGATAAAACTTCAAAACACCTTAACTTCCATACGGTGCGTCCTACACCTATCAAAGTTTGCAACATTCAAATGCTTGTAACTTTTTACTGGTGTGTCATAAAATCTTGAAATTTTGTGACAATTTATCACTCGTGCCTCTTATTAATTTAAGCTAGCGCTCATAGCTATGCTACCCTTGAGTCCCGAATCAAAAACTGATAAATTTTCAAATGGCCCTAACTTCTATACGGTGCGTCCTAAACCTATCAAAGTTTGCAACATTCAACTGCTTGTAAGATTTTACTGGATTGTCATAAAATCTTGAAATTTGTGACAATAAAGTACTCGAGCCTCTTATCAATTTAAGCTATCGTTCATAGCTATGATAGCCTTGAGTCCCAAAATAAAACTCTGATAAAACTGCAAATTACCCTTACTTCTGTACGGTGCTTCCTATACCTATCAGAGTTTGCAACATTCAAATGCTTGTAACTTTTTACTGGAGCGTCATAAAACCTTGAAAATTTGTGACAATAAAGGAATCGAGCCTCTTATCAACTTAAGCTATCGTTCATAGCTTTGCTACTCTTGAGTCCCAAATCAAATACTGATAAAACTGAAAATGACCATAACTTCTGTATGGAGTGTCCTATACCTATCAAAGTTTGCAACATTCAAATGCTTGTAACTTTTTACTCGAGCGTCATAAAATCTTGAAATTTTGTGACAATAAAGTACTCGTGCCTCTTATCAATTTAAGCTATCGCTCATAGCTATGCAACCTTTTAGTCCCAAATTAAAACACTGATAAAACTTCAAATGGCCCTAACTTTTGTACGGTGCGTCCTATACCTATCAAAGTTTGCAACAATCAAATGCTTGAAACTTTTTACTGGAGCGTCATAAAACCTTGAAATTTTGTGACAATAAAGTACTCGAGCCTCTTATCAATTTAATCTATCGCTCATAGTTATGCTACCCTTGAGTCCCAAAATAAAACACTGATAAAATTTTAAATGGACCTTACTTCTATACGGTACAACCTACATCTATCAAAGTTTGCAGCATTCAAATGCTTGTAACTTTTTACTGGAGCATCATAAAATCGTGACATTTTGTGACAATAAAGTACTCGATCCTCTTGTCAATTTAAGCTATCGCTCATAGCTATGCTAACATTGAGTCCAAAATAAAACACTGATAAAACTTCAAATGGCCCTAACTTCTATACGGTGCGTCCTATACCTATCAAATTTTGCAACAATCAAATGCTTGTAACTTTTTACTGGAATGTCCTAAAACCATGAAAATTTTTGATAATAAAGTACTCGTGCCGCTTATCAATTGAAGCTATCGCTCATAGCTCTGCTACTCTTGACTCCAAAATAAAACACTGATAAAACTTCAAATGGCTCTAAATTACATACGGTGCGTGCTAAACCTATCAAAGTTTGCAACAGTCAAATGCTTGTAACTCTTTACTGGAGCGTCATAAAACCTTCAAAATTTGTGACAATAAAGTACTCGAGCCTCTTATCAATTTAAGCTATCGCTCATAACTATGCTACTCTTGAGTCCCAAATCAAACACAGATAAAACTTAAAATGGCCATAACTTCTTTACGGAGTGTCCTATACCTATCAAAGTTTGCACCAATCAAATGCTTGTTACTTTTTACTGAAGCGTCATAATATCTTGAAATTTTGTGACAATAAAGTACTCGAGCTTCTTATCAATTTAAGCTATCGCGCATAGTTATGCTACCCTTGAGTCCCAAAATAAATCACTGATAAATCTTCAAATGGCCCTAACTTCTATACGGTGCGTCCTATTCCTATCAAAGTTTGCAACAATCAAATGCTTGAAACTTTTTACTGGAGCATCATAAAACCTTGAAAATTTGTGACAATAAAGGACTCGAGCCACTTATCAACTTAAGCTATCGTTCATAGTTATGCTACTCTTGAGTCCCAAATCAAACACTAATAAAACTTAAAATAGCTATAACTTCTGTACGGAGTGTCCTATATCTATCAAAGTTTGCAACATTCAAATGTTTGTAACTTTTTACTGGAGCGTCATAAAATCTTGAAATTTTGTGACAATAAAGTACTCGTACCTCTCGTCAATTTAAGATATCGCTCATAGCTATGCTACCCTTGACTCCAAAATAAAACACTGATAAAACTTCAAATGGCCCTAACTTCTATACAGTGCGTCCTATACCTATCAAAGTTTGCAACAATCAAATGCTTGTAACTTTTTACTGGAGCGTCATAAAATCTTGAAATTTTTTGACAATAAATTACTCGTGCCTCTTATTAATTTAAGGTATCGCTCATAGCAATGCTACCCTTGAGTCCCGAATCAAAAACTGATAAATTTTCAAATGGCCCTATCTTCAATACGGTGCGTCCTAAACCTATCAAAGATTGCAACATTCAACTGCTTGTAACTTTTTACTGGAGTGTCATAAAATCTTGAAATTTTGTGACAATAAAGTACTCGTGCCTCTTATTAATTTAAGCAATCGCTCATAGCTATGCTACCCTTGAGTCCCACGTCAAACACTGATAAAACTTAAAATGGCCCTAACTTCTGTACGGTGTGTCCTAGACCTATCAAATTTTTCAACAATCAAATGCTTGTAACTTTTTACTCGAGCGTCATAAAACCTTGAAATTTTGTGACAATAAAGTACTCGTGCCTCTTATCAATTCAAGCTATCGCTCATAGCTATGCAAACTTTGAGTCCCAAAATAAAACACTGATAAAACTTCAAATGGCCCTAACTTCTGTACGGTGCGTCCTATACTTATCAAATTTTGCAACAATCAAATGCTTGTAACTTTTTTCTGGAGTGTCACAAAATCTTGAAATTTTGTGACTATAAAGGACTCGAGCCTCTTATCAACTTAAGCTATCGTTCATAGCTATGCTACTCTTGAGTCCCAAATCAAACACTGATAAAATTTAATATGGCTATAACTTCTGTACGGAGTGTCCTATATCTATCAAAGTTTGCAACATTAAAATGCTTGTAACTTTTTACTGGAGCGTAATAAAATCTTGAAATTTTGTGACAATAAAGTACTCGTACCTCTTGTCAATTTAAGCTATCGCTCATAGCTATGCTACCCTTGACTCCAAAATAAAACACTGATAAAACTTCAAATGGCCCTAACTTCTATACAGTGCGTCCTATACCTATCAAAGTTTGCAACAATCAAATGCTTGTAACTTTTTACTGGAGCGTCATAAAACCATGAAATTTTGTGACCATAAAGTAATCGTGTCTCTTATCAATTTAAGCTATAGCTCTGCTACTCTTGACTCCAAAATCAAGCACTGATAAAACTTCAAATGGCTCACACTTCCATACGGTGCGTCCTAAACCTATCAAAGTTTGCAACATTCAAATACTTGTAAGTTTTTACTGGAGTGTTATAAAATCTTGAAATTTTGTGACAATAAAGTACTCGTGCCTCTTATTAATTTAAGCTATCGCTCATAGCTAAGCTACCCTTGAGTCCCAAATCAAACACTGATAAATCTTCAAATGGCCCTAACTTTTATAAGGTGCATCCTATACCTATCAAAAGTTGGTACAATCAAATGATTGTAACTTTTTTCTGGAGTGTCATAAAATCTTGAAATTTTGTGACAATAAAGTACTCGAGCCTCTTGTCAATTTAAACTCTCGCTCATAGCTATGCTACCCCTGAGTCCCACGTCAAACACTGATAAAACTCATAATGACCCTAACTTCTGTACGGTGTGTCCTAGACCTATCAAATTTTTCAACAATCAAATGCTTGAAACTTTTTACTGAAGCGTCATAAGACCTTGAAAATTTGTGACAATAAAGGACTCGAGCCTCTTATCAACTTAAGCTATCGTTCATAGCTATGCTACTCTTGAGTCCCAAATCAAACACTGATAAAACTTCAAATGGCCCTAACTCCTATAGGGCCATAAAGTAATCGTGCCTCTTATCAATTTAAGCTGTCGCGCATAGCTATGCTACCCTTGAGACCAAAATAAAACACTGATAAAACTTCAAGTGGCCTTAACTTCTATACGTTGCGCCCTATACCTATCAAAGTTTGCAACAATCAAATGCTTGTAACTTTTTACTGGAATATCATAAAACCATGAAATTTTGTGACAATAAAGTAATCGTGACTCTTATCAATTGAAGCTATCGCTCATAGCTCTGCTACTCTTGACTCCAAAATCAAACACTGATAAAATTTCAAATGGCTCTAACTTCCATACGGTGCGTCCTCCACTTATCAAAGTTTGCAACATTCAAATGCTTGTAACTTTTTACTGGAGCGTCATAAAACCGTCAAAGAACCCGAATGCTTACAAAACTGGACAGCGAAGCTGATACTATTAATTTGGATACATTTTCAAAGGAATGCCAACGCATTATTAACTTGAAAAACGACACAGCACTAGTAGAAAGCAAATCACGCGACAATCACGTGAATCAACTACAGACAAATAAGTTGAAAAAGCACAAGCCAAAGACACCTTGTTGGTTTTCTGGAGCAATGCATTACGTACGTAATTGTCCATATAAAAATCACAAGTGCGAAGACTGTCGAAACACAGGGCACAAAGAAGGTTACTGCAAAGATAAGCAAAAATCAAAAAGCAGTAATCACAACAACAAAAATGCAATCATCAGCAGATCGAACAAAAACACAACGCTAAAAACGAATAGCATTTACGTAACAAACAGCATCACCACTTCACAGCGTTTATATGTCAACGTAAAAATCAACAAGGTGCCAATTAAATTGCAATTTGATACAGCGTCGGACATAGGCATAATTTCAAAATTTAATATCGACAAATTAAATGTTTCAAATTGTATGGAAGTAACTCGTACAGCAAGAACAGCAATTGGAAATCTCAATTTAGACGCACAGTTCACATGTGAAGCACAACTGAAAAATGTTTCAAAAACATTAACATGCTACGGTACATCAGTCGATCTAAACTTATTAGATTGTATACATGCGTTCCAATTACAAAGTGAGCCGCTCAGTGAAGTTTGCAACAACATCACATCAACAGAACAGGCAAGTACTATTCCAAATAATTTGGTTGATACAAAGTTATTTCCAGAAAAATTATTTCCAGTACTTTTTGACAACAACATGGGTCTTTGCAATAAAACTAAAGCTCATTTGGTGGTAAATTCAAACTGTCTACCTGTTTTACGTCTAAAACGTCTAGTAGCATACGCAATAAGAAACCTGGTTGAAGAAGAAATCCAACGACTTCAAAAGCTGAACGTTATTTCGCCAGTAAATTTTTAGGAATGGGCTGCACCCATCGTAATTATCAAAAAGCCGAACGGCCAAGTTCGTGTATGCGGAGATTTCTCAACAGGTCTCAACGACGTACTTGAAACGTACCAATATCCACTTCCGCTTCCACAAGACATCTTCACCAAATTTAGTAACGCTACTGTTTTCAGCCATATCGACTTATCAGACGCTTTTCTACAAGTTGAAGTCGATGAAAATTCAAGACATCTACTTACAATCAACACGCATATTGGTCTATTTAGATACAATCGTATGGTTTTCGGCGTAAAAACTTTTCCAGCGATTTTTCGGCAAATAATGGATAAAATGCTAGCTGGTTTGAACTACGCAGCTGCTTATATCGATGATATTTTTGTTTCTAACAGCACGTAACACGACGCCAATCTTTGTGAAGTACTACGTCGTGTACAAGAATATGGTTTCAAATTGAAAATATCGAAAGGCAAATTTTCAGTTCCGGAAATGACATATTTGGGGTATACTGTAAACAAAAATGGTATTCAACCAGACCCAAATAATATTGAAGCAATTAAAGCAATGCCTGCACCAACAAACCAAACTGAACTAAGATCACTCTTAGGCGCTATTAATTTTTATGGGAAATTTATTAATGATATGCGTGACCTACGTGGACCACTAGATGAACTTCTACAAAACAACAAGCAGTCGAAATGGACAAAACTTCACCAAGATTGTCTCGAAAAATTTAAAAGTATTTTGTCCTCACATATTTTATTAACACACTTTGATCCAACTAAAAGTATTATAGTGGCCGCAGATGCATCCAATTATGGTTTGGGAGCTTGTATATTCCATGAATTCGACGATGGCTCAATAAAAGTCATATGTCACTCTTCAAGATCACTCATGGCAGCTGAAAAACAGTACAGTCAAATTGAAAAGGAGGCATTAGCACTCATTTTTGCCGTGACCAAATTTCACAGAATGATGTTTGGTAGAAAGTTTAAACTCCGGTCTTTCGGAAATAAATCAGGAATTAGTGTTCATCAAGCAAACAGTCTCCAACGATGGGCAGTCAAATTGTTGGCATATGATTTTGAACTAAAATTAATTCTACGAACAGTTTTGGTTACGCCGACATTTTGTCTCGACTCATAAACAACACAATTAACCCTTCAGAAGATTACGTTATTGCAGCGGTCGATTTTGAATCCGAAATTAAACAAATTCTGGATGTCACACTAGACAAATTACCGCTTACCAACAGAATGGTTACATATGAAACTGCTAAAGACCCAGTTCTATCTAAAATTTTCGAATACGTATCAGAAGGATGGCCATTAAATTGTGAAAACAATGACTTAAAACCATATTTAAATAGAAAAGACGATTTAAGTATTGTTGAAGGATGTCTGATGTGCAGACAATGAATCATTATACCAAAAATTTTTCTTAAACGCATTCTCAAGGAAATTCATCGAGGTCATCAGGGCATAGGCCGTACCAAAGACGTAGCTCGAAATTATGTTTATTGGTCAAACATCGATAAAGACATCGAAATAATGGTTAAAACTTGTGCACACTGCGCAGCTGCTGCAAAAATGCCAATAAAAACAACTTTACATCCATGGCCAAAGCCATCCGCTACATGGGAGCGACTGCACATAGACTACGCAGGACCAATCGATTCATTCTACTATTTAGTAGTTATAGATGCATTTTCAAAATGGCCAGAAATTGTTCAAACAAAATCAATTACATCGTCACAAACTATTGCCATTTTAAATGTGTTGAAATATCATTTACATATGCATTCTAAAGATATGGCAACATCATCAATCATATGTTTATGTTTTTCGTTTCTATATCATTGCCATCAAACTGTCATATATTTGTAATGTCCATTTTATTTCCTTTTACATGGTTCCCTACCGTTTTTGTAAAACTCAAGAGATAAGACGATCTTTGCCAATAAAGCTATATTTATTTAATATTATCTAACACATCAAAAGTCTTTGTCTATAGGTTATGGGCCCAGACTGTCGCATAACTACTAAGGTTTAAAAGGTTTAAAGTATTTTTTGTGTTGGACTATTAAAATGGCAACAAAATTATATTTTCGGCAGATTTGGATTACCTAAAAATATGGTATCAGACAACGGTACGCAGTTTGTGAGTTATCAATTTCAACAATTTTTAGCTGAAAATGGCATCAATCGCGTTCGTAGTAGCCCTTATTATAACATGTCCAACGGTCAAGCCGAAAGGTTCGTTGACACTTTTAAGCGTGCGCTTAAGAAATTAAACGGGGAAGGGGTAAATACTGCAGATCTACAAACTTTTTTACAAGTATATCGATCATCGCCAAACAAGCAAAACGAAGCTGAAAAATCACCCTCAGAAGTATTGCTTAATAGGAACATTCGTATTAAATTAAATTTACTTAAACCAACTCAGTCTTCAACGCCAAATTCAGAAGCCACTGATGATAAACTAAAAATGAAAATTCAATTTGATAAAAAGCATGGTGCTAAGCAACAATTGTATGGCAAACAAGATCTTGTATACGTCAGCGTACATAGAAACAACAACTTCAAATGGACTGAAGCAAAAATAATCGAGCGTATAGGCAATGTTATATATAATGTTCGCTTACAAAATGGAAAAATCATACGTGCACATACAAATCAACTTCGAGGTCGAGTACTGTCAAAAGAAACATCTACAGACCAACGCATCTCCGAAGCTGACATCTCCAAGAAAAGTTTAGCTCATGCATTTGGACTACATGATTCGTTCTCTAGTAATGCACAACATGATCCAGACCCAACTACAACCATGGAATCAAACGATCATAAAATTTTGTGACAATAAAGTACTCGTGTCTCTTATTAATTTAAGCTATCGCTCATAGCTGTGCCACCCTTGAGTCCCAAGCAAAAACTGATAAAATTTCAAATGGCTCTAACTTTTATACGGTGCGTTCTAAACCTATCAAAGTTTGCAATGCTTGTAAGTTTTTACTGGAGTGTCATAAAATTTTGAAATTTTGTGACAATGTTAGCAACTCATTCATTTTTATAAAAGGTGTCAACCCTAAAGTGAAGACGAGGTATTTTTGACATCTCGGCTGTTGTGAAGTTAACATTAGATACTTAAGTTTTTCTTTTATTAATAAATATATTCTACCAAATATGTATTACGCTTTTTGATCAGTTACGCATACATAATAGTGGCGACGAGGACGGGAATTTTTTTTCGATACGTCATACATGGAAAAAAATGAATCTAGAGCTTCTAGAAATTTTTGATGTACTTCAAAAGCAACGTGCTCAGGACGCGCAAGCAATGCGGAGCTTCTCAAAGAGTGTATGCGAGCCAAAGTCAACAGTGCGAACGTTTCTCCAAAAGAGGAGCATCCAGAGCGAACAATGGACACATTAGCCTCAAGCATTACGGAATTTGTATATGATCCAGAAAATAACCTAACATTTGATGCGTGGTACATGCGTTATGAAGATTTGTTTTTGGTCCATGCAAATAAACTTGATGATGCAGAAAAGGTTAGAGTGCTACTTCGCAAATTGAGTACAAGCGTTCAAAGCAAATATATTGATTATATTTTGCCCAAACATCCACGTGAATACAATTTCGCTACAACTATTGAAAAACTAAAACAACTATTTTGCTTACAAAAGTCGCAGTTCAGTATTCGCTACACTTGCTTACAAATAGCAAAAGCGCCAGACACTGATTATACTACGTATGCTGCAAAAGTAAATAAACAATGCGAAAATTTCAAATTAACAAGTTTAACGCTTGATCATTTTAAATGTTTGATATTCGTAATGGGACTTAAGGCAGAGTCGGACTTTGAAATAAGAACCCGAATGCTTACAAAACTGGACAGCGAAGCTGATACTATTAATTTGGATACACTTTCAAAGGAATGCCAACGCATTATTAACTTGAAAAACGACACAGCACTAGTAGAAAGCAAATCACGCGACAATCACTTGAATCAACTACAGACAAATAAGTTGAAAAAGCACAAGCCAAAGACACCTTGTTGGTTTTCTGGAGCAATGCATTACGTACGTAATTGTCCATATAAAAATCACAAGTGCGAAGACTGTCGAAACACAGGGCACAAAGAAGGTTACTGCAAAGATAAGCAAAAATCAAAAAGCAGTAATCACAACAACAAAAATGCAATCATCAGCAGATCGAACAAAAACACAACGCTAAAAACGAATAGCATTTACGTAACAAACAGCATCACCACTTCACAGCGTTTATATGTCAACGTAAAAATCAACAAGGTGCCAATTAAATTGCAATTTGATACAGCGTCGGACATAGGCATAATTTCAAAATTTAATATCGACAAATTAAATGTTTCAAATTGTATGGAAGTAACTCGTACAGCAAGAACAGCAATTGGAAATCTCAATTTAGACGCACAGTTCACATGTGAAGCACAACTGAAAAATGTTTCAAAAACATTAACATGCTACGGTACATCAGTCGATCTAAACTTATTAGATTGTATACATGCGTTCCAATTACAAAGTGAGCCGCTCAGTGAAGTTTGCAACAACATCACATCAACAGAACAGGCAAGTACTATTCCAAATAATTTGGTTGATACAAAGTTATTTCCAGAAAAATTATTTCCAGTACTTTTTGACAACAACATGGGTCTTTGCAATAAAACTAAAGCTCATTTGGTGGTAAATTCAAACTGTCTACCTGTTTTTCGTCCAAAACGTCTAGTAGCATACGCAATAAGAAACCTGGTTGAAGAAGAAATCCAACGACTTCAAAAGCTGAACGTTATTTCGCCAGTAAATTTTTCGGAATGGGCTGCACCCATCGTAATTATCAAAAAGCCGAACGGCCAAGTTCGTTTATGCGGAGATTTCTCAACAGGTCTCAACGACGTACTTGAAACGTACCAATATCCACTTCCGCTTTCACAAGACATCTTCACCAAATTTAGCAACACTACTGTTTTCAGCCATATCGACTTATCAGACGCTTTTCTACAAGTTGAAGTCGATGAAAATTCAAGACATCTACTTACAATCAACACGCATATTGGTCTATTTAGATACAATCGTATGGTTTTCGGCGTAAAAACTTTTCCAGCGATTTTTCGGCAAATAATGGATAAAATGCTAGCTGGTTTGAACTACGCAGCTGCTTATATCGCTGATATTTTTGTTTCTAACAGCACGTAACACGACGCCAATCTTTGTGAAGTACTATGTCGTGTACAAGAATATGGTTTCAAATTGAAAATATCGAAAGGCAAATTTTCAGTTCCGGAAATGACATATTTGGGGTATACTGTAAACAAAAGCGGTATTCAACCAGACCCAAAGAATATTGAAGCAATTAAAGCAATGCCTGCACCAACAAACCAAACTGAACTAAGATCACTCTTAGGCGCTATTAATTTTTATGGGAAATTTATTAATGATATGCGTGACCTACGTGGACCACTAGATGAACTTCTTCAAAACAACAAGCAGTCGAAATGGACAAAACTTCACCAAGATTGTCTCGAAAAATTTAAAAGTATTTTGTCCTCACATATTTTATTAACACACTTTGATCCAACTAAAAGTATTATAGTGGCCGCAGATGCATCCAATTATGGTTTGGGAGCTTGTATATTCCATGAATTCGACGATGGCTCAATAAAAGTCATATGTCACTCTTCAAGATCACTCACGGCAGCTGAAAAACAGTAAAGTCAAATTGAAAAGGAGGCATTAGCACTCATTTTTGCCGTGACCAAATTTCACAGAATGATGTTTGGTAGAAAGTTTAAACTCCGGTCTTTCGGAAATAAATCAGGAATTAGTGTTCATCAAGCAAACAGTCTCCAACGATGGGCAGTCAAATTGTTGGCATATGATTTTGAACTAAAATTAATTCTACGAACAGTTTTGGTTACGCCGACATTTTGTCTCGACTCATAAACAACACAATTAACCCTTCAGAAGATTACGTTATTGCAGCGGTCGATTTTGAATCCGAAATTAAACAAATTCTGGATGTCACACTAGACAAATTACCGCTTACCAACAGAATGGTTACATATGAAACTGCTAAAGACCCAGTTCTATCTAAAATTTTCGAATACGTATCAGAAGGATGGCCATTAAATTGTGAAAACAATGACTTAAAACCATATTTAAATAGAAAAGACGATTTAAGTATTGTTGAAGGATGTCTGATGTGCAGACAATGAATCATTATACCAAAAATTTTTCTTAAACGCATTCTCAAGGAAATTCATCGAGGTCATCAGGGCATAGGCCGTACCAAAGACGTAGCTCGAAATTATGTTTATTGGTCAAACATCGATAAAGACATTGAAATAATGGTTAAAACTTGTGCACACTGCGCAGCTGCTGCAAAAATGCCAATAAAAACAACTTTACATCCATGGCCAAAGCCATCCGCTACATGGGAGCGACTGCACATAGACTACGCAGGACCAATCGATTCATTCTACTATTTAGTAGTTATAGATGCATTTTCAAAATGGCCAGAAATTGTTCAAACAAAATCAATTACATCGTCACAAACTATTGCCATTTTAAATGTGTTGAAATATCATTTACATATGCATTCTAAAGATATGGCAACATCATCAATCATATGTTTATGTTTTTCGTTTCTATATCATTGCCATCAAACTGTCATATATTTGTAATGTCCATTTTATTTCCTTTTACATGGTTCCCTTCCGTTTTTGTAAAACTCAAGAGATAAGACGATCTTTGCCAATAAAGCTATATTTATTTAATATTATCTAACACATCAAAAGTCTTTGTCTATAGGTTATGGGCCCAGACTGTCGCATAACTACTAAGGTTTAAAAGGTTTAAAGTATTTTTTGTGTTGGACTATTAAAATGGCAACAAAATAATATTTTCGGCAGATTTGGATTACCTAAAAATATGGTATCAGACAACGGTACGCAGTTTGTGAGTTATCAATTTCAACAATTTTTAGCTGAAAATGGCATCAATCGCGTTCGTAGTAGCCCTTATTATAACATGTCCAACGGTCAAGCCGAAAGGTTCGTTGACACTTTTAAGCGTGCGCTTAAGAAATTAAACGGGGAAGGGGTAAATACTGCAGATCTACAAACTTTTTTACAAGTATATCGATCATCGCCAAACAAGCAAAACGAAGCTGAAAAATCACCCTCAGAAGTATTGCTTAATAGGAACATTCGTATTAAATTAAATTTACTTAAACCAACTCAGTCTTCAACGCCAAATTCAGAAGCCACTGATGATAAACTAAAAATGAAAATTCAATTTGATAAAAAGCATGGTGCTAAGCAACAATTGTATGGCAAACAAGATCTTGTATACGTCAGCGTACATAGAAACAACAACTTCAAATGGACTGAAGCAAAAATAATCGAGCGTATAGGCAATGTTATATATAATGTTCGCTTACAAAATGGAAAAATCATACGTGCACATACAAATCAACTTCGAGGTCGAGTACTGTCAAAAGAAACATCTACAGACCAACGCATCTCCGAAGCTGACATCTCCAAGAAAAGTTTAGCTCATGCATTTGGACTACATGATTCGTTCTCTAGTAATGCACAACATGATCCAGACCCAACTACAACCATGGAATCAAACGATCATAAAATTTTGTGACAATAAAGTACTCGTGTCTCTTATTAATTTAAGCTATCGCTCATAGCTGTGCCACCCTTGAGTCCCGAAACAAAAACTGATAAAATTTCAAATGGCCCTAACTTCTATACGGTGCGTCCTAAGCCTATCAATGTTTGCAACATTCAAATGCTTGTAAGTTTTTAATGGAGTGTCATAGGTAGGTAGGTAGGAGTGGCAGCCTTTGTCGCAAAAAGCACACTTAAGCACATAGAATGGCTCGTTGTGGTACCACACTGTGACGACGCGACTCCTCCGTCTAGAATTTTGGGAACCACAGTGATTCCGAAATGAACCTAGCTATGTCCTTGATGTTGATGGAAGATAGTTCGGTTAAGGAAGTGAAGAAAGATGAGCCTAGGAATTTTAATCTACGCCTGGCCAGAGCTGGGCACTGACACATGAGATGAAGTACTGTTTCTTCCTCCTCCTCAGAGCCACAGCTGCGACAGAAGTCATTGTGGGGCAGTGCTAATCTTTCAGCGTGTTTCCCGATCAGGCAGTGTCCCGTTAGCACATTTATTATAGTGCCGATGGAGTTCCTGCTGATATTGAGTAGCTGACTAGTACGCCTAATGTCGATAGTGCTCCAGGTTTGTCTGGCAACACTACAGGTATGTTCATTTACCCAGGCTTTTTTAGCTGCCTCAAGGTAGTCATGTTTTATGGCCCATTTGACCGTGGCCAGTGGGACACCTACATCAAAGGAGGGGGAGATGTCAGGGAGTAGCGTACCTATTTTGGCCAATTCATCGGCCTCGCAGTTTCCTGGAATGTCGCTATGTCCAGGCACCCAGCATATGTGAACTTGTGAGTTACCTGAAACGACGTTCAGGGAGGAGCGGCAGTCGAGTACAAGCTTAGAGGTAGTGAAAACACCAGCCAGTGACTTGACTGCCGCCTGACTGTCCGTGAATATGCGTATCAACACATCGCATACTTCATTTCGAATAAGCCACTTGGACGCTTGGAATATTGCCATTACTTCCGCCTGAAAGACGCTGCAATGGTCAGGGAGACGATAGGAGAGCTTGATGCCAAGTTTTCTGGAGAAGATTCCGCAACCGACCTTATTCTCCAGTTTGGAGCCATCCGTATATATGTCAATGGAACTGCCAGTGACCACTAAATTGTTAGACCATTCCTCTCTACTAGGAATGTAAGTGTCGAACCCGTGGTTTAGATTAAGTGTAGAGCACGTATAGTCAACGTCCGCCTGTACGGGCGTGTCTTGCATCAGAATATTGGCGTGGCCCAGATTCAGTCTAGTCCAACGCGATATAGAATTGAGTCTGGTTGCCGAGCATTTTGCTTGTTGCCTAACCAGAAGCCTAGTGGCAACCAATGTAGGAATGCAAATAGAGCTTTGGTGGAGGTGGTACGCAGAGCCCCTGTTATCATAACCGCTGCTGTTCTTCTAACCTTGTCAAGAGGTTTTAGGTTCGCCGCCTTGTCGGTTGCGGGCCACCAGAAGACAGCGCCGTAGAGAAAGTACGGCTCAACCACCGCCGCATAGAGCCAGGACATGGTTCGAGGTTGGACGCCCCATGTTGTACCCACGGCCCTCTTGCAGCAGTACAGAGCACACGTGGCTTTACGTACCCTCTCCACCAAATTTGCTTTCCAATAGAGCTTAGGGTCCAGGATCAAACCTAGATACCTAGATAGGAGTGTCATAAAATTTTGAAATTTTGTGACAATAAAGTACTCGTGCCTCTTATCAATTTAAGCTATCGCTCATAGCTATGCTACCCTTGAGTCGCAAATCAAACACTGATAAATCTTCAAATGGCCCTAACTTCTATAAGGTGCGTCCTATACCTATCAAAGTTTGCAACAATCAAATGCTTGTAACTTTCTTCTGAAGTGTCATAAAACCTTGAAATTTTGTGACAATAAAGTACTCGAGCCTCTTGTCAATTTAACCTATCGCTCATAGCTATGCTACACTTGATTCCCACATCAAACACTGATAAAACTTAAAATGGCCCTAACTTCTGTACGGTGTGTCCTAGACCTATCAAAGTTTGCAACAATCAAATGCTTGTAACTTTTTACTGGGGCGTCATAAAACCTTGAAATTTTGTGACAATAAAGTACTCGAGCCTCTTATCAATTTAAGCTATCGTTCATAGCTCTGCTACTCTTGACTCCAAAATCAAACACTGATAAAACTTCAAATGGCTCTAACATCCATACGGTGCCTCCTCCACCTATCAAAGTTTGCAACATTCAAATGCTTGTAACTTTTTACTGGAGCATCATAAAATCTTGAAATTTTGTGACAATAAAGTACTCGAGCCTCTTATCAGTTTAAGCTATCGTTCATAGCTCTGCTACTCTTGACTCCAAAATCACACACTGATAAAACTTCAAATGGCTCTAACTTCCATACGGTGCGTCCTCCACATATCAAAGTTTGCAACATTCAAATGCTTGTAACTTTTTACTGGAGCATCATAAAATCTTGAAATGTTGTGTCAATTATTAACTTAAGCTATCGCTTATAGCTATGCTACCCTTTTGTCCCGAATCAAAAACTGATAAAATTTCAAATGGCTCTAACTTTTATACGGTGCGTTCTAAACCTATCAAAGTTTGCAATGCTTGTAAGTTTTTACTGGAGTGTCATAAAATTTTGAAATTTTGTGACAATGTTAGAAACTCATTCATTTTTATAAAAGGTGTCAACCCTAAAGTGAAGACGAGGTATTTTTGACATCTCGGCTGTTGTGAAGTTAACATTAGATACTTAAGTTTTTCTTTTATTAATAAATATATTCTACCAAATATGTATTACGCTTTTTGATCAGTTACGCATACATAATAGTGGCGACGAGGACGGGAATTTTTTTTCGATACGTCATACATGGAAAAAAATGAATCCAGAGCTTCTAGAAATTTTTGATGAATTTCAAAAGCAACGTGCTCAGGACGCGCAAGCAATGCGGAGCTTCTCAAAGAGTGTATGCGAGCCAAAGTCAACAGTGCGAACGTTTCCCCAAAAGAGGAGCATCCAGAGCGAACAATGGACACATTAGCCTCAAGCATTACGGAATTTGTATATGATCCAGAAAATAACCTAACATTTGATGCGTGGTACATGCGTTATGAAGATTTGTTTTTGGTCCATGCAAATAAACTTGATGATGCAGAAAAGGTTAGAGTGCTACTTCGCAAATTGAGTACAAGCGTTCAAAGCAAATATATTGATTATATTTTGCCCAAACATCCACGTGAATACAATTTCGATACAACTATTGAAAAACTAAAACAACTATTTTGCTTACAAAAGTCGCAGTTCAGTATTCGCTACACTTGCTTACAAATAGCAAAAGCGCCAGACACTGATTATACTACGTATGCTGCAAAAGTAAATAAACAATGCGAAAATTTCAAATTAACAAGTTTAACGCTTGATCATTTTAAATGTTTGATATTCGTAATGGGACTTAAGGCAGAGTCGGACTTTGAAATAAGAACCCGAATGCTTACAAAACTGGACAGCGAAGCTGATACTATTAATTTGGATACATTTTCAAAGGAATGCCAACGCATTATTAACTTGAAAAACGACACAGCACTAGTAGAAAGCAAATCACGCGACAATCACGTGAATCAACTACAGACAAATAAGTTGAAAAAGCACAAGCCAAAGACACCTTGTTGGTTTTCTGGAGCAATGCATTACGTACGTAATTGTCCATATAAAAATCACAAGTGCGAAGACTGTCGAAACACAGGGCACAAAGAAGGTTACTGCAAAGATAAGCAAAAATCAAAAAGCAGTAATCACAACAACAAAAATGCAATCATCAGCAGATCGAACAAAAACACAACGCTAAAAACGAATAGCATTTACGTAACAAACAGCATCACCACTTCACAGCGTTTATATGTCAACGTAAAAATCAACAAGGTGCCAATTAAATTGCAATTTGATACAGCGTCGGACATAGGCATAATTTCAAAATTTAATATCGACAAATTAAATGTTTCAAATTGTATGGAAGTAACTCGTACAGCAAGAACAGCAATTGGAAATCTCAATTTAGACGCACAGTTCACATGTGAAGCACAACTGAAAAATGTTTCAAAAACATTAACATGCTACGGTACATCAGTCGATCTAAACTTATTAGATTGTATACATGCGTTCCAATTACAAAGTGAGCCGCTCAGTGAAGTTTGCAACAACATCACATCAACAGAACAGGCAAGTACTATTCCAAATAATTTGGTTGATACAAAGTTATTTCCAGACAAATTATTTCCAGTACTTTTTGACAACAACATGGGTCTTTGCAATAAAACTAAAACTCAATTGGTGGTAAATTCAAACTGTCTACCTGTTTTTCGTCCAAAACGTCTAGTAGCATACGCAATAAGAAACCTGGTTGAAGAAGAAATCCAACGACTTCAAAAGCTGAACGTTATTTCGCCAGTAAATTTTTCGGAATGGGCTGCACCCATCGTAATTATCAAAAAGCCGAACGGCCAAGTTCGTGTATGCGGAGATTTCTCAACAGGTCTCAACGACGTACTTGAAACGTACCAATATCCACTTCCGCTTCCAGAAGACATCTTCACCAAATTTAGCAACGCTACTGTCTTCAGCCATATCGACTTATCAGACGCTTTTCTACAAGTTGAAGTCGATGAAAATTCAAGACATCTACTTACAATCAACACGCATATTGGTCTATTTAGATACAATCGTATGGTTTTCGGCGTAAAAACTTTTCCAGCGATTTTTCAGCAAATAATGGATCAAATGCTAGCTGGTTTGAACTACGCAGCTGCTTATATCGATGATATTTTTGTTTCTAATAGCACGTAGCACGACGCCAATTTTTGTGAAGTACTACGTCGTGTACAAGAATATGGTTTCAAATTGAAAATATCGAAATGCAAATTTTCAGTTCCGGAAATGACATATTTGGGGTATACTGTAAACAAAAACGGTTTTCAACCAGACCCAAAGAATATTGAAGAAATTAAAGCAATGCCTGCACCAACAAACCAAACTGAACTAAGATCACTCTTAGGCGCTATTAATTTTATGGGAAATTTATTAATGATATGCGTGACCTACGTGGACCACTAGATGAACTTCTTCAAAACAACAAGCAGTCGAAATGGACAAAACTTCACCAAGATTGTCTCGAAAAATTTTAAAGTATTTTGTCCTCACATATTTTATTAACACACTTTGATCCAACTAAAAGTATTATAGTGGCCGCAGATGCATCCAATTATGGTTTGGGAGCTTGTATATTCCATGAATTCGACGATGGCTCAATAAAAGTCATATGTCACTCTTCAAGATCACTCACGGCAGCTGTAAGTCAAATTGAAAAGGAGGCATTAGCACTCATTTTTGCCGTGACCAAATTTCACAGAATGATGTTTGGTAGAAAGTTTAAACTCCATACAGATCATAAGCCGCTTCTTGCTATTTTCGGAAATAAATCAGGAATTAGTGTTCATCGCATAACTACTAAGGTTTAAAAGGTTTAAAGTATTTTTTGTGTTGGACTATTAAAATGGCAACAAAATGATATTTTCGGCAGATTTGGATTACCTAAAAATATGCTATCAGACAACGGTACGCAGTTTGTGAGTCATCAATTTCAACAATTTTTAGCTGAAAATGGCATCAATCGCGTTCGTAGTAGCCCTTATTATAACATGTCCAACGGTCAAGCCGAAAGGTTCGTTGACACTTTTAAGCGTGCGCTTAAGAAATTAAACGGGGAAGGGGTAAATACTGCAGATCTACAAACTTTTTTACAAGTATATCGATCATCGCCAAACAAGCAAAACGAAGCTGAAAAATCACCATCAGAAGTATTGCTTAATAGGAACATTCGTATTAAATTAAATTTACTTAAACCAACTCAGTCTTCAACGCCAAATTAAGAAGCCACTGATGATAAACTGATTTTGTATACGGCAAACAAGATCTTGTATACGTCAGCGTACATAAAAACAACAACTTCAAATGGCCTGAAGCAAAAATAATCGAGCGTATAGGCAATGTTATGTATAATCATAATCATACGTGCACATACAAATCAACTTCGAGGTCGAGTACTGTCAAAAGAAACATCTACAGAGCAACGTATCTCCGATGCTGACATCTCCAAGAAAAGTTAAGCTCATGCATTTGGACTTCATGATTCATTCTCTAGTAATGCACAACATGATCCAGACCCAACTACAACCATGGAATCAAACGATCATCAAATTTTGTGACAATAAAGTACTCGTGTCTCTTATTAATTTAAGCTATCGCTCATAGCTGTGCCACCCTTGAGTCCCGAAGCAAAAACTGATAAAATTTCAAATGGCCCTAACTTCTATACGGTGTGTCCTAAGCCTATCAATGTTTGCAACATTCAAATGCTTGTAAGTTTTTAATGGAGTGTCATAAAATTTTGAAATTTTGTGACAATAAAGTACTCGAGCCTCTTGTCAATTTAACCTATCGCTCATAGCTATGCTACCCTTGATTCCCACATCAAACACTGATAAAACTTAAAATGGCCGTAACTTCTGTACGGTGTGTCCTAGACCTATCAAAGTTTGCAACAATCAAATGCTTGTAACTTTTTACTGGGGCGTCATAAAACCTTGAAATTTTGTGACAATAAAGTACTCGAGCCTCTTATCAATTTAAGCTATCGTTCATAGCTCTGCTACTCTTGACTCCAAAATCAAACACTGATAAAACTTCAAATGGCTCTAAAATCCATACGGTGCCTCCTCCACCTATCAAAGTTTGCAACATTCAAATGCTTGTAACTTTTTACTGGAGCATCATAAAATCTTGAAATTTTGTGACAATAAAGTACTCGAGCCTCTTATCAGTTTAAGCTATCGTTCATAGCTCTGCTACTCTTGACTCCAAAATCAAACACTGATAAAACTTCAAATGGCTCTAACTTCCATACGGTGCGTCCTCCACATATCAAAGTTTGCAACATTCAAATGCTTGTAACTTTTTACTGGAGCATCATAAAATCTTGAAATTTTGTGTCAATTATTAACTTAAGCTATCGCTTATAGCTATGCTACCCTTTTGTCCCGAATCAAAAACTGATAAAATTTCAAATGGCTCTAACTTTTATACGGTGCGTTCTAAACCTATCAAAGTTTGCAATGCTTGTAAGTTTTTACTGGAGTGTCATAAAATTTTTAAATTTTGTGACAATGTTAGCAACTCATTCATTTTTATAAAAGGTGTCAACCCTAAAGTGAAGACGAGGTATTTTTGACATCTCGGCTGTTGTGAAGTTAACATTAGATACTTAAGTTTTTCTTTTATTAATAAATATATTCTACCAAATATGTATTACGCTTTTTGATCAGTTACGCATACATAATAGTGGCGACGAGGACGGGAATTTTTTTTCGATACGTCATACATGGAAAAAAAATGAATCCAGAGCTTCTAGCACTTTTTGATGAATTTCAAAAGCAACGTGCTCAGGACGCGCAAGCAATGCCTAGCTTCTCAAAGAGTGTATGCGAGCGAAAGTCAACAGTGCGAACGTTTCTCCAAAAGAGGAGCATCCAGAGCGAACAATGGACACATTAGCCTCAAGCATTACGGAATTTGTATATGATCCAGAAAATAACCTAACATTTGATGCGTGGTACATGCGTTATGAAGATTTGTTTTTGGTCCATGCAAATAAACTTGATGATGCATTAAAGGTTAGAGTGCTACTTCGCAAATTGAGTACAAGCGTTCACAGCAAATATATTGATTATATTTTGCCCAAACATCCACGTGAATACAATTTCGCTAAAACTATTGAAAAACTAAAACAACTATTTTGCTTACAAAAGTCGCAGTTCAGTATTCGCTACACTTGCTTACAAATAGCAAAAGCGCCAGACACTGATTATACTACGTATGCTGCAAAAGTAAATAAACAATGCGAAAATTTCAAATTAACAAGTTTAACGCTTGATCAGTTTAAATGTTTTGATATTCGTAATGGGACTTAAGGCAGAGTCGGACTTTGAAATAAGAACCCGAATGCTTACAAAACTGGACAGCGAAGCTGATACTATTAATTTGGATACACTTTCAAAGGAATGCCAACGCATTATTAACTTGAAAAACGACACAGCACTAGTAGAAAGCAAATCACGCGACAATCACGTGAATCAACTACAGACAAATAAGTTGAAAAAGCACAAGCCAAAGACACCTTGTTGGTTTTCTGGAGCAATGCATTACGTACGTAATTGTCCATATAAAAATCACAAGTGCGAAGACTGTCGAAAGACAGGGCACATAGAAGGTTACTGCAAAGATAAGCAAAAAGCAAAAAGCAGTAATCACAACAACAAAAATGCAATCATCAGCAGATCGAACAAAAACACAACGCTAAAAACGAATAACATTCACGTAACAAACAGCATCATCACTTCACAACAATGTGCCAATTAAATTGCAATTTGATACAGCGTCGGACATAAGCATAATTTCAAAATTTAATTTCGACAAATTAAACGTTTCAAATTGTATGGAAGTCACTCGTACAGCAAGAACAGCAACTGGAAATCTCAATATAGACGCACAGTTCACATGTGAAGTACAACTGAAAAATGTTTCAAAAACATCAACATGCTACGGTACATCAGTCGATCTGAACTTATTAGATTGTATACATGCGTTCCAATTACAAAGTGAGCCGCTCAGTGAAGTTTGCAACAACATCACATCAACAGAACAGGCAAGTAATATTCCAAATAATTTTGATGGTACAAAGTTATTTCCAGAAAAATTATTTCCAGTACTTTTTGACAACAACATGGGTCTTTGCAATAAAACTAAAGCTCATTTGGTGGTAAATCCAAACTGTCAACCTGTTTTTCATCCAAAACGTCCAGTGCGCATATGCAATAAGAAGCCTGGTTGAAGAAGAAATCCAACAACTACAAAAGCTGAACGTTATTTCGCCAGTAAATTTTTCAGAATGGGCTGCACCCATCGTAATTATCAAAAAGCCGAACGGACAAGTTCGTGTATGCGGAGATTTCTCAACAGGTCTCAACGACGTACTTGGAACGTACCAATATCCACTTCCGCTTCCAGAAGACATCTTCACCAAATTTAGCAACGCTACTGTTTTCAGCCATATCGACTTATCAGACGCTTTTCTACAAGTTGAAGTCGATGAAAATTCAAGACATCTACTTACAATCAACACGCATATTGGTCTATTTAGATACAATCGTATGGTTTTTTGCGTAAAAACTTTTCCAGCGATTTTTCAGCAAATAATGGATCAAATGCTAGCTGGTTTGAACTACGCAGCTGCTTATATCGATGATATTTTTGTTTCTAATAGCACGTAGCACGACGCCAATCTTTGTGAAGTACTATGTCGTGTACAAGAATATGGTTTCAAATTGAAAATATCGAAATGCAAATTTTCAGTTCCGGAAATGACATATTTGGGGTATACTGTAAACAAAAGCGGTATTCAACCAGACCCAAAGAATATTGAAGCAATTAAAGCAATGCCTGCACCAACAAACCAAACTGAACTAAGATCACTCTTAGGCGCTATTAATTTTTATGGGAAATTTATTAATGATATGCGTGACCTACGTGGACCACTAGATGAACTTCTTCAAAACAACAAGCAGTCGAAATGGACAAAACTTCACCAAGATTGTCTCGAAAAATTCAAAAGTATTTTGTCCTCACATCTTTTATTAACACACTTTCCAACTAAAAGTATTATAGTGGCCGCAGATGCATCCAATTATGGTTTGGGAGCTTGTATATTCCATGAATTCGACGCTGGCTCAATAAAAGTCATATGTCACTCTTCAAGATCACTCACGGCAGCTGAAAAATAGTACAGTCAAATTGAAAAGGAGGCATTAGCACTCATTTTTGCCGTGACCAAATTTCACAGAATGATGTTTGGTAGAAAGTTTAAACTCCATACAGATCATAAGCCGCTTCTTGCTATTTTCGGAAATAAATCAGGAATTAGTGTTCATCGCATAACTACTAAGGTTTAAAAGGTTTAAAGTATTTTTTGTGTTGGACTATTAAAATGGCAACAAAATTATATTTTCGGCAGATTTGGATTACCTAAAAATATGGTATCAGACAACGGTACGCAGTTTGTGAGTTATCAATTTCAACAATTTTTAGCTGAAAATGGCATCAATCGCGTTCGTAGTAGCCCTTATTATAACATGTCCAACGGTCAAGCCGAAAGGTTCGTTGACACTTTTAAGCGTGCGCTTAAGAAATTAAACGGGGAAGGGGTAAATACTGCAGATCTACAAACTTTTTTACAAGTATATCGATCATCGCCAAACAAGCAAAACGAAGCTGAAAAAGCACCCTCAGAAGTATTGCTTAATAGGAACATTCGTATTAAATTAAATTTACTTAAACCAACTCAGTCTTCAACGCCAAATTCAGAAGCCACTGATGATAAACTAAAAATGAAAATTCAATTTGATAAAAAGCATGGTGCTAAGCAACAATTGTATGGCAAACAAGATCTTGTATACGTCAGCGTACATAGAAACAACAACTTCAAATGGACTGAAGCAAAAATAATCGAGCGTATAGGCAATGTTATATATAATGTTCGCTTACAAAATGGAAAAATCATACGTGCACATACAAATCAACTTCGAGGTCGAGTACTGTCAAAAGAAACATATACAGACCAACGCATCTCCGAAGCTGACATCTCCAAGAAAAGTTTAGCTCATGCATTTGGACTACATGATTCGTTCTCTAGTAATGCACAACATGATCCAGACCCAACTACAACCATGGAATCAAACGATCATCAAATTTTGTGACAATAAAGTACTTGTGTCTCTTATTAATTTAAGCTATCGCTCATAGCTGTGCCACCCTTGAGTCCCGAAGCAAAAACTGATAAAATTTCAAATGGCCCTAACTTCTATACGGTGCGTCCTAAGCCTATCAATGTTTGCAACATTCAAATGCTTGTAAGTTTTTAATGGAGTGTCATAAAATTTTGAAATTTTGTGACAATAAAGTACTCGTTCCTCTTATCAATTTAAGCTATCGCTCATAGCTATGCTACCCTTGAGTCGCAAATCAAACACTGATAAATCTTCAAATGGCCCTAACTTCTATAAGGTGCGTCCTATACCTATCAAAGTTTGCAACAATCAAATGCTTGTAACTTTTTTCTGAAGTGTCATAAAACCTTGAAATTTTGTGACAATAAAGTACTCGAGCCTCTTGTCAATTTAACCTATCGCTCATAGCTGTGTTACCCTTTATTCCCACATCAAACACTGATAAAACTTAAAATGGCCCTAACTTCTGTACGGTGTGTCCTAGACCTATCAAAGTTTGCAACAATCAAATGCTTGTAACTTTTTACTGGGGCGTCATAAAACCTTGAAATTTTGTGACAATAAAGTACTCGAGCCTCTTATCAATTTAAGCTATCGTTCATAGCTCTGCTACTCTTGACTCCAAAATCAAACACTGATAAAACTTCAAATGGCTCTAACATCCATACGGTGCCTCCTCCACCTATCAAAGTTTGCAACATTCAAATGCTTGTAACTTTTTACTGGAGCATCATAAAATCTTGAAATTTTGTGACAATAAAGTACTCGAGCCTCTTATCAGTTTAAGCTATCGTTCATAGCTCTGCTACTCTTGACTCCAAAATCAAACACTGATAAAACTTCAAATGGCTCTAACTTCCATACGGTGCGTCCTCCACCTATCAAAGTTTGCAACATTCAAATGCTTGTAACTTTTTATTGGAGCATCATAAAATCTTGAAATTTTGTGTCAATTATTAACTTAAGCTATCGCTTATAGCTATGCTACCCTTTTTTCCCGAATCAAAAACTGATAAAATTTCAAATGGCCCTAACTTCTATACGGTGCGTCCTAAACCTATCAAAGTTTGCAACATTCAAATGCTTGTAACTTTTTACTGGAGCATCATAAAATCTTGAAATTTTGTGACAATAAAGTACTCGAGCCTCTTATCAGTTTAAGCTATCGTTCATAGCTCTGCTACTCTTGACTCCAAAATCAAACACTGATAAAACTTCAAATGGCTCTAACTTCCATACGGTGCGTCCTCCACCTATCAAAGTTTGCAACATTCAAATGCTTGTAACTTTTTACTGGAGCATCATAAAATCTTGAAATTTTGTGTCAATTATTAACTTAAGCTATCGCTTATAGCTATGCTACCCTTTTGTCCCGAATCAAAAACTGATAAAATTTCAAATGGCCCTAACTTCTATACGGTGCGTCCTAAACCTATCAATGTTTGCAACATTCAAATGCTTGTAAGTTTTTACTGGAGTGTCATACAATTTTGAAATTTTGTGACAATAAAGTACTCGTGCCTCTTATCAATTTAAGCTATCGCTCATAGCTATGCTACCCTTGAGTCGCAAATCAAACACTGATAAATCTTCAAATGACCCTAACTTCTATAAGGTGCGTCCTATACCTATCAAAGTTTGCAACAATCAAATGCTTGTAACTTTTTTCTGGAGTGTCATAAAACCTTGAAATTTTGTGACAATAAAGTACTCTAGCCTCTTATCAATTTAAGCTATCGTTCATAGCTATGATAGCCTTGAGTCCCAAAATAAAACACTGATAAAACTGCAAATGACCCTAACTTGTGTACGGTGCATCCTATACCTATCAGAGTTTGCAACAATCAAATGCTTGTAATTTTTTACTGGAGCGTCATATAACCTTGAAAATTTGTGACAATAAAGGACTCGAGCCTCTTATCAACTTAAGCTATCGTTCATAGCTATGCTACTCTTGAGTCCCAAATCAAACACTGAAAAAACCTAAAATGGCCATAACTTCTGTACGCAGTGTCCTATAACTATCAAAGTTTGCAACATTCAAATGCTTGTGACTTTTTACTCGTGCGTCGTAAAACCTGGAAATTTTGAGGCAATAAAGTACTAGTGTCTCTTATCAATTTAAGCTATCGCTCATAGCTATGCTACCCTTGAGTCCAAAATAAAACACTGATAAAACTTCAAATGGCCCTAACTTCTATACGGTGCGTCCTAAACCTATCAATGTTTGCAACATTCAAATGCTTGTAACTTTTTACTGGAGCATCATAAAATCTTGAAATTTTGTGACAATAAAGTACTCGAGTCCCTTGTCAATTTAAGCTATCGCGGATAGCTCTGCTACTCTTGACTCCAAAATAATACACTGATAAAACTTCAAATGGCTCTAAATTACGTACGGTGCGTCCTACACCTATCAAAGTGTACAACATTCAAATGCTTGTAACTTTTTACTGGAGCGTCATAAAACCTTCAAAATTTGTGACAATAAAGTACTCGAGCCTCTTATCAATTTAAGCTATCGCTCATAACTATGCTACTCTTGAGTCCCAAAATAAAAACACTGATAAAACTTCAAATGGCCCTATCTTCTATACGGTGCATCCTACACATATCAAAGTTTGCAACATTCAAATGATTGTAACTTTTTATTGGAGCATCATAAAATCTTGAAATTTTTTGACAATAAAGTACTCGAGCCCCTTGCCATTTGAAGCTATAGCTCATAGCTATGCCACCTTTGAGTCCCAAATCAAACACTGATAGAATTTCAAATGGCCCTAACTTCTATAGGGCCATAAAGCAATCGTGCCTCTTATCAATTTAAGCTGTCGCTCATAGCTATGCTACCCTTGACTCCAAAATAAAACACTGATAAAACTTCAAACGGCCCTAACTTCTATACGGTGCGTCCTATACCTATCAAAGTTTGCCACAATCAAATGCTTGAAACTTTTTACTGGAGCGTCATAAAACCTTGAAAATTTGTGACAATAAAGGACTCGAGCCTCTTATCAACTTATCGTTCATAGCTATGCTACTCTTGAGTCCCAAATCAAACACGGATAAAACTTAAAATGGCCATAACTTCTGTATGGAGTGTCCTATATCTATCAAAGTTTGCAAAATTCAAATGCTTGTAACTTTTTACTGGAGCGTCATAAAACCTTGAAATTTGGTGACAATAAAGTACTCGAGCCTCTTGTCAATTTAAGCTATCGCTCATAGCTAAGCTACCCTTCACTCCAAAATAAAACACTGATAAAACTTCAAACGGCCCTAACTTCTATACGGTGCGTCCTATACCTATCAAAGTTTGCAACAATCATATGCTTGTAACTTTTTACTGGAGCGTCATGAAACCATGGAATTTTGTGACAATAAAGTAATCGTGCCTCTTATCAATTTAAGCTATCGCTCATAGCTCTGCTACTCTTGACTCCAAAATCAAACACTAATAAAACTTCAAATGGCTCTAACTTCCATACGGTGCGTCCGACACCTATCAAAGTTTGCAACATTCAAATGCTTGTAACTTTTTACTGGAGCTTCATAAAATCTTGAAATTTTGTGACAAAAAAGTACTCGTGCCGCTTATTAATTTAAGCTATCGCTCATAGCTATGCTACCCTTGAGTGCCAAATCAAATACTGATAAATCTTCAAATAGCCCTAACTTCTATAAGGTGCGTCCTATACCTATCAAAGTTTGCAACAATCAAAGGCTTGTAACTTTCTTCTGGAGTGTCATAAAATCTTGAAATTTTGTGACAATAAAGTACTCGAGCCTCTTGTTAATTTAAGCTATCGCTCATAGCTATGCTACCCTTGAGTCCCAAATCCAACACTGATAAAACTTCAAATGGCCCTAACTTCTATAGGGCCATAAAGTAATAGTGCCTCTTATCAATTTAAGCTATCGCTCATAGCTATGCTTCCCTTGAGTCCCATAATAAAACACTGATAAAACTTCAAATGGCCCTAATTTCTATACGGTGCATCCTACACCTATCAAAGTTTGCAACAATCAAATGCGTGCAACTTTTTACTCGAGCGGCATAAGGCCTTGAAATTTTGTGACAATAAAGTACTCGAGCATCTTGTCAATTTAAGCTATCGCTCATAGCTCTGCTACTCTTGACTCTAAAATCAAACACTGATAAAACTTCAAATGGCTGTAACTTCCATACGGTGCGTCCTACACGTATCAAAGTTTGCAACAATCAAATGTTTGTAGCTGTTTACTGGAGCGTCATAAAACCATGAAATTTTGTGACAATAAAGTACTCGAGCCTCTCGTCCATTAAAGCTATCGTTAATTGCTATGCTTCCATTGAGTCCCGAATCAAACACTGATAAAACTTAAAATGGCCCTAATTTCTGTACGGTGCGTCCTAGACCTATCAAAGTTTGCAACATTCAAATGCTTGTAACTTTTTATTTTAGCATCATAAAAGCTTGAATTTTTGTGATAGTAAAGTACTCGAGACTCTTATCAATTTAAGCTATCGCTCATAGCCATGCCAGCCTTGACTCCAAAATAAAACACTGATAAAACTTAAAATGGCCCTAATTTCTGTACGGTGCGTCCTAGACCTATCAAAATTTGCAACATTCAAATGCTTGTATCTTTTTATTTTAGCATCATAAAGGCTTGAATTTTTGTAACAGTAAAGTACTCGTGCCTCTTATTAATTTAAGCTAGCGCTCATAGCTATGCTACCCTTGAGTCCCGAATCAAAAACTGATAAAATTTCAAATGGTCCTAGCTTCTATACGGTGCGTCCTAAACCTATCAAAGTTTGCAACATTCAAATGCTTGTAAGTTTTTACTGGAGCGTCATAAAATCTTGAAATTTTGTGACAATAAACTACTCGTGCCTATTATTAATTTAAGCTAACGCTCATAGCTATGCTACCCTTGAGTCCCAAATCAAATACTGATAAATCTTCAAATGGCCCTCACTTCTATAAGGTGCGTCCTATACCTATCAAAGTTTGCAACAATCAAATGCTTGTAACTTTCTTCTGGAGTGTCATAAAATCTTGAAATTTTGTGACAATAAAGTACTCGAGCCTCTTGTCAATTTAAGCTATCGCTCATAGCTATGCTACCCTTGAGTCCCAAATCCAACACTGATAAAACTTCAAACGGCCCTAACTTCGATACGGTTCGTCCTACACCTATCAAAGTTTGCAACAATCAAATCCTTGTAGCTTTTTACTGGAGCGACATAAAGCCTGGAAATTTTGTGACAATAAAGTACTCGAGCATCTTGTCAATTTAAGCTATCGCTCATAGCTCTGCTACTCTTGACTCTAAAATCAAACACTGATAAAAATTCAAATGGCTGTAACTTCCATACGGTGCGTCCTACACGTATCAAAGTTTGCAACAATCAAATGTTTGTAGCTTTTTACTTTAGCGTCATAAAACCTTGAAATTTTGTGACTATAAAGTCGAGCCTCTTGTCAATTTAAGCTATCGCTTATAGTTATGCTACCCTTGAGTCCCAAATCAAACACTGACAAAACTTAAAATGGCCCTAACTTCTGTACGGTGCGTCCTTGACCTATCAAAGTTTGCAACAATCAAATGCTTGTAACTTTTTACTGAGGCGTCATAAAACTTCGAAATTTTGTCACAATGAAGTATTCGTGCCTCTTATCAATTGTGCTCTGCTACCCTTGAGTCCCGAATCAAAAACTGATAAAATTTCAAATGGCCCTAACTTATATACGGTGCGTCCTACACCTTTCAAAGTTTGCAACATTCAAATGCTTGTAACTTTTTACTTGAGCGTCATAAAATGTTGAAATTTTGTGACATTAAAGTACTCGAGCCTCTTGCCATTTAAGGTATCGTTTATTGCTATGCTACCATTGAGTCCCGAATGAAACACTGATAAAACTTAAAATGGCCCTAATTTCTGTACGGTGCGTCCTAGACCTATCAGAGTTTGCAACATTCAAATGCTTGTAACTTTTTATTGGAGCATCATAAAAGCTTGAAATTTTGTGACAATAAAGTACTCGAGCCTCTTATCAATTTAAGCTATCGCTCATAGCCATGCCAGCCTTGACTCCAAAATAAAACACTGATAAAACTTCAAATGGCCCTAACTTCTATACGGTGCGTCCTATACCTATCAAAGTTTGCAACAATCAAGTGCTTGTAACTTTTTACTGGAGCGTCATAAAACCATGAAATTTTGTGACAATAAAGTATTCGAGCCTCCTGTCAATTTAAGCTATCGCTCATAGCTATGCTACCCTTGACTCCAAAATAAAACACTGATAAAACTTCAAATGGCCCTAACTTCTATACGGTGCGTCCTATACCTATCAAAGTTTGAAACAATCAAATGCTTGAAACTTTTTACTGGAGCGTCATAAAACCTTGAAAATTTGTGACAATAAAGGACTCGAGCCTCTTATCAACTTATCGTTCATAGCTATGCTACTCTTGAGTCCCAAATCAAACACGGATAAAATTTAAAATGGCCATAACTTCTGTATGGAGTGTCCTATATCTATCAAAGTTTGCAACATTCAAATGCTTGGAAGTTTTTACTGGAGCGTCATAAATCCATGAAATTTTGTGTCAATAAAGTACTCGTGCCTCTCATTAATTTAGCTATCGCTCATAGCTATGCTACCCTTGAGTCCCAAATCAAACACTGATAAAACATCAAATGGCCCTAACTTCTATAGGGCCAAAAAGTAATCGTGCCTCTTATCAATTTGAGCTATCGCTCATAGCTATGCTACCCTTGAGTCCCAAATAAAACACTGCTAAAACTTCAAAAGGCCCTAACTTCTATTCGGTGCGTCCTACACCTATCAAAGTTTGCCACATTCAAATGCTTGTAAATTTTTACTGGAGCATCATCAATTCTGGAAATTTAGTGACAATAAGTTACTCGAGCCTGTTGTCAATTTAATCTATCGCTCATAGCTATGCTACCCTTCATTCCAAAATAAAACACTGATAAAACTTCAAATGGCCCTAACTTCTATACGGTGTGTCCTATACCTATCAAGGTTTGCAACAATCAAATGCTTGTAACTTTTTACTGGAGCGTCATAAATCCATGAAATTTTGTGACAATAAAGTACTCGTGCCTCTTATCAATTTAAGCTATCGCTCATAGCTCTGCTACTCTTGGCTCAAAAATAAAACACTGATAAAACTTCAAATGGCTCAAAATTCCATACGGTGCGTCCTACACCTATCAAAGTGTACAACATTCAAATGCTTGTAACTTTTTACTGGAGCGTCATAAAACCTTCAAAATTTGTGACAATAAAGTACTCGAGCCTCTTATCAATTTAAGCTATCGCTCATAACTATGCTACTCTTGAGTCCCAAAATAAAAACACTGATAAAACTTCAAATGGCCCTATCTTCTATACGGTGCATCCTACACATATCAAAGTTTGCAACATTCAAATGATTGTAACTTTTTATTGGAGCATCATAAAATCTTGAAATTTTTTGACAATAAAGTGCTCGAGCCCCTTGCCATTTGAAGCTATAGCTCATAGCTGTGCCACCTTTGAGTCCCAAATCAAACACTGATAGAATTTCAAATGGCCCTAACTTCTATAGGGCCATAAAGCAATCGTGCCTCTTATCAATTTAAGCTGTCGCTCATAGCTATGCTACCCTTGACTACAAAATAAAACACTGATAAAACTTCAAACGGCCCTAACTTCTATACGGTGCGTCCTATACCTATCAAAGTTTGCCACAATCAAATGCTTGAAACTTTTTACTGGAGCGTCATAAAACCTTGAAAATTTGTGACAATAAAGGACTCGAGCCTCTTATCAACTTATCGTTCATAGCTATGCTACTCTTGAGTCCCAAATCAAACACGGATAAAACTTAAAATGGCCATAACTTCTGTATGGAGTGTCCTATATCTATCAAAGTTTGCAAAATTCAAATGCTTGTAACTTTTTACTGGAGCGTCATAAAGCCTTGAAATTTGGTGACAATAAAGTACTCGAGCCTCTTGTCAATTTAAGCTATCGCTCATAGCTAAGCTATCCTTCACTCCAAAATAAAACACTGATAAAACTTCAAACGGCCCTAACTTCTATACGGTGCGTCCTATACCTATCAAAGTTTGCAACAATCATATGCTTGTAACTTTTTACTGGAGCGTCATGAAACCATGGAATTTTGTGACAATAAAGTAATCGTGCCTCTTATCAATTTAAGCTATCGCTCATAGCTCTGCTACTCTTGACTCCAAAATCAAACACTAATAAAACTTCAAATGGCTCTAACTTCCATACGGTGCGTCCGACACCTATCAAAGTTTGCAACATTCAAATGCTTGTAACTTTTTACTGGAGCTTCATAAAATCTTGAAATTTTGTGACAAAAAAGTACTCGTGCCTCTTATTAATTTAAGCTATCGCTCATAGCTATGCTACCCTTGAGTGCCAAATCAAATACTGATAAATCTTCAAATAGCCCTAACTTCTATAAGGTGCGTCCTATACCTATCAAAGTTTGCAACAATCAAAGGCTTGTAACTTTCTTCTGGAGTGTCATAAAATCTTGAAATTTTGTGACAATAAAGTACTCGAGCCTCTTGTTAATTTAAGCTATCGCTCATAGCTATGCTACCCTTGAGTCCCAAATCCAACACTGATAAAACTTCAAATGGCCCTAACTTCTATAGGGCAATAAAGTAATAGTGCCTCTTATCAATTTAAGCTATCGCTCATAGCTATGCTTCCCTTGAGTCCCATAACAAAACACTGATAAAACTTCAAATGGCCCTAACTTCTATACGGTGCAACCTACACCTATCAAACTTTGCAACATTCAAATGAAAGTAAATTTTTTACTGGAGCATCATAAAATCTTGAGATTTTGTGACAATAAAGTACTCGAGCCTCTTATCAATTTAAGCTATCGCTTATAGCTATGCTACTAGTGAGTCCCTAATCAAACACTGATAAAACTTCAAATGGCCCTAATTTCTATACGGTGCATCCTACACCTATCAAAGTTTGCAACAATCAAATGCGTGCAACTTTTTACTCGAGCGGCATAAGGCCTTGAAATTTTGTGACAATAAAGTACTCGAGCATCTTGTCAATTTAAGCTATCGCTCATAGCTCTGCTACTCTTGACTCTAAAATCAAACACTGATAAAACTTCAAATGGCTGTAACTTCCATACGGTGCGTCCTACACGTATCAAAGTTTGCAACAATCAAATGTTTGTAGCTGTTTACTGGAGCGTCATAAAACCATGAAATTTTGTGACAATAAAGTACTCGAGCCTCTCGTCCATTAAAGCTATCGTTAATTGCTATGCTTCCATTGAGTCCTGAATCAAACACTGATAAAACTTAAAATGGCCCTAATTTCTGTACGGTGCGTCCTAGACCTATCAAAGTTTGCAACATTCAAATGCTTGTAACTTTTTATTTTAGCATCATAAAAGCTTGAATTTTTGTGACAGTAAAGTACTCGAGACTCTTATCAATTTAAGCTATCGCTCATAGCCATGCCAGCCTTGACTCCAAAATAAAACACTGATAAAACTTAAAATGGCCCTAATTTCTATACGGTGCGTCCTAAACCTATCAAAGTTTGCAACATTCAAATGCTTGTAAGTTTTTACTGGAGCGTCATAAAATCTGGAAATTTTGTGACAATAAACTACTCGTGCCTCTTATTAATTTAAGCTAACGCTCATAGCTATGCTACCCTTGAGTCCCAAATCAAATACTGATAAATCTTCAAATGGCCCTCACTTCTATAAGGTGCGTCCTATACCTATCAAAGTTTGCAACAATCAAATGCTTGTAACTTTCTTCTGGAGTGTCATAAAATCTTGAAATTTTGTGACAATAAAGTACTCGAGCCTCTTGTCAATTTAAGCTATCGCTCATAGCTATGCTACCCTTGAGCCCCAAATCCAACACTGATAAAACTTCAAACGGCCCTAACTTCGATACGGTTCGTCCTACACCTATCAAAGTTTGCAACAATCAAATCCTTGTAACTTTTTACTGGAGCGACATAAAGCCTGGAAATTTTGTGACAATAAAGTACTCGAGCATCTTGTCAATTTAAGCTATCGCTCATAGCTCTGCTACTCTTGACTCTAAAATCAAACACTGATAAAAATTCAAATGGCTGTAACTTCCATACGGTGCGTCCTACACGTATCAAAGTTTGCAACAATCAAATGTTTGTAGCTTTTTACTTTAGCGTCATAAAACCTTGAAATTGTGTGACTATAAAGTACTCGAGCCTCTTGTCAATTTAAGCTATCGCTTATAGTTATGCTACCCTTGAGTCCCAAATCAAACACTGACAAAACTTAAAATGGCCCTAACTTCTGTACGGTGCGTCCTTGACCTATCAAAGTTTGCAACAATCAAATGCTTGTAACTTTTTACTGAGGCGTCATAAAACTTCGAAATTTTGTCACAATGAAGTATTCGTGCCTCTTATCAATTGTGCTCTGCTACCCTTGAGTCCCGAATCAAAAACTGATAAAATTTCAAATGGCCCTAACTTCTATACGGTGCGTCCTACACCTTTCAAAGTTTGCAACATTCAAATGCTTGTAACTTTTTATTGGAGCATCATAAAAGCTTGAAATTTTGTGACAATAAAGTACTCGAGCCTCTTATCAATTTAAGCTATCGCTCATAGACATGCCAGCCTTGACTCCAAAATAAAACACTGATAAAACTTCAAATGGCCCTAACTTCTATACGGTGCGTCCTATACCTATCAAAGTTTGCAACAATCAAGTGCTTGTAACTTTTTACTGGAGCGTCATAAAACCATGAAATTTTGTGACAATAAAGTATTCGAGCCTCCTGTCAATTTAAGCTATCGCTCATAGCTATGCTACCCTTGACTACAAAATAAAACACTGATAAAACTTCAAATGGCCCTAACTTCTATACGGTGCGTCCTATACCTATCAAAGTTTGAAACAATCAAATGCTTGAAACTTTTTACTGGAGCGTCATAAAACCTTGAAATTTTGTGACAATAAAGGACTCGAGCCTCTTATCAACTTATCGTTCATAGCTATGCTACTCTTGAGTCCCAAATCAAACACGGATAAAATTTAAAATGGCCATAACTTCTGTATGGAGTGTCCTATATCTATCAAAGTTTGCAAAATTCAAATGCTTGTAACTTTTTACTGGAGCGTCATAAAACTTTGAAATTTGGTGACAATAAAGTACTCGAGCCTCTTGTCAATTTAAGCTATCGCTCATAGCTAAGCTACCATTGACTCCAAAATAAAACACTGATAAAACTTCAAACGGCCCTAACTTCTATACGGTGCGTCCTATACCTATCAAAGTTTGCAACAATCAAATGCTTGTAGCTTTTTACTGGAGCGTCATGAAACCATGGTTTTTTGTGACAATTAAGTAATCGTGCCTCTTATCAATTTAAGCTATCGGTCATAGCTCTGCTACTCTTGACTCCAAAATCAAACACTAATAAAACTTCAAATGGCTCTAGCTTCCATACGGTGCGTCCTACACCTATCAAAGTTTGCAACATTCAAATGCTTGTAACTTTTTACTGGAGCGTCATAAAATCTTGAAATTTTGTGACAATAAAGTACTCGAGCCTCTTGTCAATTTAAGCTATCGCTCATAGCTATGCTACCCTTGAGTCCCAAATCCAACACTGATAAAACTTCAAATGGGCCTAACTTCTATAGGGCCATAAAGTAATGGTGCCTCTTATCAATTTAAGCTATCGCTCATAGCTATGCTACCCTTGAGTCCCAAAATAAAACACTGATAAAACTTCAAATGGCCCTAACTTCTATACGGTGCATCCTACACCTATCAAACTTTGTAACATTCAAATGCTTGTAAATTTTTACTGGAGCATCATAAAATCTCGAGATTTTGTGACAATAAAGTACTCGAGCCTCTTATCAATTTAAGCTATCGCTCATAGCTATGCTACTCGTGAGTCCCTAATCAAACACTGATAAAACTTCAAATGGCCCTAACTTCTATACGGTGCATCCCACACCTATGAAAGTTTGCAACAATCAAATGCTTGTAACTTTTTACTCGAGCGGCATAAAGCCTTGAAATTTTGTGACAATAAAGTACTCGAGCATCTTGTCAATTTAAGTTATCGCTTATAGCTATGCTACCCTTGAGTCCCAAATCAAACACTGATAAAACTTAAAATGGCCCTAACTTCTGTACGGTGCGTCCTTGACCTATCAAAGTTTGCAACAATCAAAAGCTTGTAACTTTTTACTGAGGCGTCATAAAACCTCGAAATTTTGTGACAATAAATTACTCGAGCCTCTTATCAATTTAAGATATCGCTCATAGCTATGCTACCCTTGAGTCCCAAAATAAAACACTGATAAAACTTAAAATGGCCCTAACTTCTCTACGGTGCGTCCTATTTCTATCAAAGTTTGCAACAATCAAATGCTTGTAACTCTTTACTGGAGCGTCATAAAACCTTGAGATTTTGTGACAATAAAGTACTCGAGCCTCTTATCAATTTAAGCTATCGCTCATAGCTATACTACTCGTGAGTCCCTAATCAAACACTGATAAAACTTCAAACGGCCCTAACTTCAATACGGTTCGTCCCACACCTATCAAAGTTTGCAACAATCAAATGCTTGTAACTTCTTACTGGAGCGTCAGAAAACCTTGAAATTTTGTGACAATAAAGTACTCTTATCAATTTAAGCTATCGCTCATAGCTAGACCTTGACTCCAAAATGAAGCATTGATAAAACCTCAAATGGCCCTAACTTCTGTACGGTGCGTCCTATACCTATCAAAGTATGCAATACTGATAAAACTTCAGATGGCCCTAACTTCTATACGGTGCGTCCTATATCTATCAAAGTTTGCAACAATCAAATGCTTGTAACTTTTTACTGGAATGTCATAAAACCGTGAAATTTTGTGACAATAAAGAACTCGTGCCTCTTATCAATTGAAGCTATCGCTCATTGCTCTGCTACCCTTGAGTCCCGAATCAAAAACTGATAGAATTTCAAATGGCCCTAACTTCTATACGGTGCGTCCTACACCTATCAAAGTTTGCAACATTCAAATGCTTGTAACTTTTTACTGGAGCGTCATAAAATGTTGAAATTTTGTGACATTAAAGTACTCGAGCCTCTTGCCATTTAAGCTATCGTTTATTGCTATGCTACCATTGAGTCCCGAATCAAACACTGATAAAACTTAAAATGGCCCTAATTTCTGTACGGTGCGTCCTATTTCTATCAAAGTTTGCAAAAATCAAATGCTTGTAACTTTTTACTGGAGCGTCATAAAACCTTGAGATCTATCAAAGTTTGCAACATACAAATGCTTGTAACTTTTTATTGGAGCATCATAACTTCTTGAAATTGTGTGACAATAAAGTACTCGTTGCTCTTATTAATTCAAGCTATCGCTCATAGCTAAGCTATCATTGAGTCCCAAAATAAAACACTGATAAAACTTCAAATGGCCCTAACTTCTATACGGTGCGTCCTATACCTATCAAAGTTTGCAACAATCAAATGCTTGAAACTTTTTACTGGAGCGTCATAAAACCATGAAATTTTGTGACAATAAAGTATTCGAGCCTCTTGTCAATTTAAGCTATCGCTCATAGCTATGCTACCCTTGACTCCAAAATAAAACACTAATTAAACTTCAAATGGCTCTAACTTCTATACGGTGCGTCCTATACCAATCAAAGTTTGCAACAATCAAATGCTTGAAACTTTTTACTGGAGCGTCATAAAACCTTGAAAATTTGTAACAATAAAGGACTCGAGCCTCTTATCAACTTATCGTTCATAGCTATGCTACCCTTGAGTCCCAAATCCAACACTGATAAAACTTCAAATGGCCCTAACTTCTATAGGTCCATAAAGTAATAGTGCCTCTTATCAATTTAAGCTATCGCTCATAGATATGCTACCCTTGAGTCGCAAAATAAAACACTGATAAAACTTCAAATGGCCCTAACTTCTATACGGTGCATCCTACACCTATCAAACTTTGTAACATTCAAATGCTTGTAAATTTTTACTGGAGCATCATAAAATCTTGAGATTTTGTGACAATAAAGTACTCGAGCCTCTTATCAATTTAAGCTATCGCTCATAGCTATGCTACTCGTGAGTCCCTAATCAAACACTGATAAAACTTCAAACGGCCCTAACTTCGATACGCTTCGTCCTACACCTATCAAAGTTTGCAACTATCAAATCCTTGTAACTTTTTACTGGAGCGTCATAAAACCTGGAAATTTTGTGACATTGAAGTATTCGTGCCTCTTATCAATTTAAGCTATCTCTCATTGCTAGCCCTTGACTCCAATATGAAGCATTGATAAAACCTCAAATGGCCATAACTTCTGTACGGTGCGTCCTATACCTATCAAAGTATGCAACATTCAAATGCTTACTGGATCGTCACAAAACCTTGAAATTTTGTGACAATAAAGTACTCGTGCCTCCTGTCAATTTAAGCTATGGCTCATAGCTATTGTACCCTTCAGTCCCAAATCAATCACTGATAAAACTTTAAATGGCCTTAACTTCTATACGGTGCGTCCTATACATATCAAAGTTTGCAACAATCAAATGCTTGTAACTTTTTACTGGAGCGTCATAAAACCTGGAAATTTTGTGACAATGAAGTATTCGTGCTTCTTATCAATTTAGGCTATCGCTCATTGCTAGCCCTTGACTCCAATATGAAGCATTGATAAAACTTCAAATGGCCAAAACTTCTGTACGGAGCGTCCTATACTTATCAAAGTATGCAACATTCAAATGCTTACTGGAGCATCACAAAATCTTGAAATTTTGTGACAATAGAGTATTCGTGCCTCTTATCAATTGAAGCTATCGCTCATATCTCTGCTACTCTTGACTCCAAAATAAAACACTGATAAAACTTCAAAAGGCTCTAGTTTCCATACGGTGCGTCCTCCACCTATCAAAGTTTGCAACATTCAAATGCTTGTAACTTTGTACTCGAGCGTCATAAAGCCTTGAAATTTTGTGACATTAAAGTACTCGAGCCTCTTGTCAATTTAAGCTATCGCTCATAACTCTGCTACTCTTGACTCCAAAATCAAACACTGATAAAACATCAAATAGCCCTAACTTCTATACGGTGCGTCCTATACCTATGAAAGTTTGCAACAATCAAATGCTTGTAACTTTTTACTGGAGCGTCATAAAACCATGAAATTTGGTGACAATAAAGTACTCGAGCCTCTTGTCAATTTAAGCTATCGCTCATAGCTAAGCCACCCTTGACTCCAAAATAAAACACTGATAATATTTCAAATGGCCCTAACTTCTATACGGTGCGTCCTATACCTATCAAAGTTTGCAACAATCAAATGCTTGTAACTTTTTACTGGAGCGTCATGAAACCATGAAATTTTGTGACAATAAAGTAATCGTGCCTCTTATCAATTTAAGCTATCGCTCATAGCTCTGCTACTCTAGACTCCAACATCAAACACTAATAAAACTTCAAATGGCTCTAACTTCCATACGGTGCGTCCTACACCTATCAAGTTTGAAACATTCAAATGCTTGTAACTTTTTACTGGAGCGTCATAAGATCTTGAAATTTTGTGATAAAAAGTACTCGTGCCTCTTATTAATTTAAGCTTTCGCTCATAGCTATGCTACCCTTGAGTGCCAAATCAAACACTGATAAATCTACAAATGGCCCTAACTTCTATAAGGTGCGTCCTATACCTATCAAATTTTGCAACAATCAAATGCTTGCAACTTTTGCTGGAGCGTCATAAAATCTTGAAATTTTCTGACAATAAAGTATTCGAGCCCCTTGTCATTTGAAGCTATAGCTCATAGCTATGCTACCCCTCAGTCCCAAATCAAACACTCATAAAACTTGAAATGGCTCTAACTTCTATACGGTGCATGCTACACCTATCAAACTTAGTAACATTAAAATGCAGGTAAATTTTTACTGGAGCATCATAAAATCTGGAAATTTAGTGACAATAAAGTACTCGAGCCTCTTGTCAATTTAAGCCTCATAGCTATGCTACCCTTGATTCCAAAGTAAAACACTGATAAAACTTCAAATGGCCCTAACTTTTATACGGTGTGTCCTATACCTATCAAAGTTTGCAACAATCAAATCCTTGTAACTTTTTACTGGAGCGTCATAAAACCATGAAATTTTGTGACAATGAAGTACTCGTGCCTCTTATCAATTTAAGCTATCGCTCATAGCTCTGCTACTCTTGACTCCAAAATCAAACACTAATAAAACTTCAAATGGCTCTAACTTCCATACGGTGCGTCCTACACCTATCAAAGTTTTCAACATTCAAATGCTTGTAACTTTTTATTGAAGCATCATAAAATCTTGAAATTTTCGAGCAATAAAGTACTCGAGCCTTTTATTAATTTAAGCTATCGATCGTAGCTATGCTACCCTTGAGTCCCGAATCAAAAACTGGTAAAATTTCAAATGGACCTAACTTCTATACGGTGCGTCCTAAACCTATCAAAGTTTGCAACATTCAAATGCTTGTAAATTTTTACTGGAGCGTCATAAAATCTTGAAATTTTGTGACAATAAAGGACTCGAGCCTCTTATCAACTTATCGTTCATAGCTATGCTACTCTTGAGTCCCAAATCAAACACGGATAAAACTTAAAATGGCCATAACTTCTGTACGGAGTGTCCTATATATAACAAAGTTTTCAACATTCAAATGCTTGTAACTTTTTATTGAAGCATCATAAAATCTTGAAATTTTCGAGCAATAAAGTACTCGACCCTCTTATTAATTTAAGCTATCGGTCGTAGCTATGCTACCCTTGAGTCCCGAATCAAAAACTGGTAAATTTCAAATGGCAACATTCAAATGCTTGTAAATTTTTACTGGAGCGTCATAAAATCTTGAAATTTTTGTGACAATAAAGTACTCGTGCCTCTTATTAATTTAAGCTATCGCTCCTAGCTATGCTACCCTTGATTCCAAAATAAAACACTGATAAAACTTCAAATGGCCCTAACTTCTATACGGTGCGTCCTATACCTATAAAAGTTTGCAACATTCAAATGCTTGTAACTTTTTATTGGAGCATCCTAAAATTTTGAAATTTTGTTGCAATAAAATTCTCGAGCCTCTTGTCATTTGAAGCTATAGCTCATAGCTATGCTACCCTTGAGTCCCAAATCCAACACTGATAAAACTTTAAATGGCCCTAACTTCTATAGGGCCATAAAGTAATCGTGCCTCCTATCAATTGAAGCTATCGCTCATAGCTATGCTACCCTTGAGTCCCAAGATAAAACACTGATAAAACTTAAAATGGCCCCAACTTCTATACGGTGCATCCTACACCTATCAAACTTTGTAACATTCAAATGCTTGTAAATTTTTCCTAGAGCATCATAAAATATGGAAATTTAGTGACAATAAAGTGCTCGAGCCTCTTGTCAATTTAAGTTATCGCTCATAGCTATGCTACCCTTGATTCCAAAATAAAACACTGATAAAACTTCAAATGGCCCTAACTTTTGTACGGTGTGTCCTATACCTATCAAAGTTTTCAACAATCAAACCCTTGTAACTTTTTACTGGAGCGTCATAAAACCATGAAATTTTGTGACAATAAAGTACTCGAGCCTCTTGTCAATTTAAGCTATAGCTCATAGCTATGCAACCTTTGAGTCCCAAAATAAAACTCTGATAAATCTTCAAATGGCCCTAATTTCTATAAGGTGCGTCCTATACCTATCAAAGTTTGCAACAATCAAATGCTTGTAACTTTTTTCTAGAGTGTCATAAAATCTTGAAATTTTGTGACAATAAAGTACTCGAGCCTCTTGTCAATTTAAGCTGTCGCTCATAGCTATGATACCCTTGAGTCCCACATCAAACACTGATAAAACTTAAATGGCCCTAACTTCTGTACGGTGCGTCCTATACCTATCAACGTTTGCAACAATCAAATGCTTGTAACTTTTTACTGGAGCATCATAAAATCTGGAAATTTAGTGACAATAAAGTACTCGAGCCTCTTGTCAATTTAAGCTATCGCTCCTAGCTATGCTACCCTTGATTCCAAAATAAAATTCTGATAAAACTTCAAATGGCCCTAACTTTTATACGGTGTGTCCTATACCTATCAAAGTTTTCAACAATCAAATCCTTGTAACTTTTTACTGGAGCGTCATAAAACCATGAAATTTTATGACAATGAAGTACTCGTGCCTCTTATCAATTTAAGCTATCGCTCATAGCTCTGCTACTCTTGACTCCAAAATCAAACACTAATAAAACTTCAAGTGGCTCTAACTTCCATGCGGTGCGTCCTACACCTATCAAAGTTTGCAACATTCAAATGCTTCTAACTTTTTACTGGAGCGTCATAGAATCTTGAAAGTTTGTGACAATAAAGTACTCGTGCCTCTTATTAATTTAAGCTATCGCTCATAGCTATGCTACCCTTGAGACCCGAATCAAAAACTGGTAAAACTTCAAATGGCCCTAACTTCTATAGGGCCATAAAATAAACGTGCCTCCTATCAATTTAAGCTATCGCTCATAGCTATGCTACACTTGAGTCCCAAGATAAAACACTGATAAAACTTAAAATGGCCCTAACTTCTATACGGTGCATCCTACACCTATCAAACTTAGTAACATTCAAATGCTTGTAAATTTTTACTAGAGCATCATAAAATATGGAAATTTAGTGACAATAAAGTGCTCGAGCCTCTTGTCAATTTAAGCTATCGCTCATAGCTATGCTACCCTTGATTCCAAAATAAAACACTGATAAAACTTCAAATGGCCCTAACTTTTATACGGTGTGTCCTATACCTATCAAAGTTTTCAACAATGAAATCCTTGTAACTTTTTACTGGAGCGTCATAAAACCATGAAATTTTGTGACAATGAAGTATTCGTGCCTCTTATCAATTTAAGCTATCGCTCATAGCTCTGCTACTCTTGACTCCAAAATCAAACACTAATAAAACTTCAAATGGCTCTAACTTCCATGCGGTGCGTCCTACACCTATCAAAGTTTGCAATATTCAAATGCTTGTAACTTTTTACTGGAGCGTCACAGAATCTTGAAATTTAGTGACAATAAAGTACTCGTGCCTCTTATTAATTTAAGCTATCGCTCATAGCTATGCTACCCTTGAGTCCCGAATCAAAAACTGGTAAAATTTAAAATGGGCCTAACTTCTATACGGTTCGTCCTAGACCTATCAAAGTTTGCAAAAATCAAATGCTTGTAACTTTTTACTGGGGCGTCATAAAACCTTGAAATTTTGTGACAATAAAGTACTAGAGCCTCTTATCAATTTAAGCTATCGTTCATAGCTATGCTACCCTTGAGTCCCAAAATAAAACCCTGATAAAACTGCAAATGACCCTAACTTCTGTACGGTGCGTCCTCTACCTATCAGAGTTTGCAACAATCAAATGCTTGTCACTTTTTACTGGAGCGTCATAAAACCTTGAAAATTTGTGACAATAAAGGACTCGAGCCTCTTATCAACTTAAGCTATCGTTCATAGCTATGCTACTCTTGAGTCCCAAATCAAACACTGTTAAAAAACTTAAAATGGCCATCAATTCTGTACGGAGTGTCCTATACCTATCAAAGTTTGCAACATTCAAATGCTTGTAACTTTTTACTCGAGCGTCACAAAACCTAGAAATTTTGTGACAATAAAGTACTCGTGCCTCTTATCAATTTAAGCTATCGCTCATAGCTATGAAACCTTTGAGTCCCAAAATAAGACACTAAAAAAACTTCAAATGGCCTTAACTTCTGTACGGTGCGTCCTATACCTATCAAAGTTTGCAACAATCAAATGCTTGTAACTTTTTACTGTAGCGTCATAAAATCTTGCACTTTTATGACAATAAAGTACTCGAGCCTCTTATCAATTTAAACTATCGCTCATAGCTATGCTACCCTTGAGTCCCAAAATAAAACACTGATACAATTTTAAATGGACCTAACTTCTATACGGTGCAACCTACATTTATCAAAGTTTGCAACATTCAAATGCTTGTAACTTTTTACTGGAGCATCATAAAATCTTGAAATTTTGTGACAATTAAGTACTCGAGCCTCTTGTCAGTTTAAGCTATCGCTCATATCTATGCAGCCTTTGAGTCCCAAAATAAAACACAGATAAAACTTCAAATGGCCCTAACTTCTGTACGGTGCGTTCTATACCTATCAAAGTTTGCAACATTCAAATGCTTGTAACTTTTTATTGGAGTTCACAAAATCTTGAAATTTTGTGACAATAAAATTCTCGAGCCTCTTGCCATTTGAAGCTATAGCTCATAGCTATGTTTGAGTCCCAAATCAAACACTGATAAAACTTCAAATGGCCGTAACTTCTATAGGGCTATAAAGTAATCGTGCCTATTATCAATTTAAGCTATCGCTCTTAGCTATGCTACCCTTGAGTCCCAAAATAAAACACTGATAAAACCTCAAATAGCCCTAACTTCTGTACGGTGTGCTATACCTATCAAAGTTTGCAGCAATCAAATCCTTGTAACTTTTAACTGGAGCGTCATAAAACCATGAAATGTTGTGACAATGAAGTACTCGTGCCTCTTATCAATTTAAGCTATCGCTCATAGCTCTGCTACTCTTGACTCCAAAATCAAGGACTGATAAAACTAGAAATGGCTCTAACTTCCATACGGTCCTACACCTATCAAAGTTTGCAACATTCAAACGTTTGTAACTTTTTACTGGAGCGCCATAAAATCTTGAAATTTTGTGACAATAAAGTACTCGTGCCTCTTATTAATTTAAGCTATCGCTCATAGCTAAGCTACCCTTGGGTCCCAAATCAAACACTTATAAAACTTAAAATGGCCCTAACTTCTGTACGGTTTGTCCTAGAAGTATCACAGTTTGTAGCATTCAAATGCTTGTAACTTTTTATTGAAGCATCATAAAATCTTGAAATTTTCGAACAATAAAGTGCTCGAGCCGCTTTTTAATTTAAGCTATCGCTCATAGCTATGCTACCCTTGGGTCCCAAATCAAACACTTATAAAACTTAAAATGGCCCTAACTTCTGTACGGTGTGTTCTAGATATATCAAAGTTTGCAACAATCAAATGCTTGTAACTTTTTACTGGGACGTCATAAAACCTTGAAATTTTGTGACAATAAAGTACTCGTGCCTCTTATTAATTCAAGCTATCGCTCATAGCTATGCTATCCTTGAGTCCCGAATCAAAAACTGATTAAATTTCAAATGGCCCTAACTTCTATATGGTGCATCCTAAACCTATCAAAGTTTGCAACATTCATATGCTTGTAAGTTTTTACTGGAATGTCATAAAACCATGAAATTTTGTGAAAATAAAGTATTCGTCGTATTAATTTAAGTACTGCTTCGTATTAATTTAAGCTATCGCTCATAGCGATGCTACCTTTGAGTCCCAAATCAAACACTGATAAAACTTCAAATGGCCGTAACTTCTATAGGGCTATAAAGTAATCGTGCCTCTTATCAATTTAAGCTATCGCTCTTAGCTATGCTACCCTTGAGTCCCAAAATAAAACACTGATAAAACCTCAAATAGCCCTAACTTCTGTACGGTGTGTCCTATACCTATCAAAGTTTGCAGCAATCAAATCCTTGTAACTTTTTACTGGAGCGTCATAAAACCATGAAATGTTGTGACAATGAAGTACTCGTGCCTCTTATCAATTGAAGCTATCGCTCATAGCTCTGCTACTCTTGACTCCAAAATAAAGCACTGATAAAACTTGAAATGGCTCTAACTTCCATACGGTCCTACACCTATCAAAGTTTGCAACATTCAAACGTTTGTAACTTTTTACTGGAGCGCCATAAAATCTTGAAATTTTGTGACAATAAAGTACTCGTGCCTCTTATTAATTTAAGCTATCGCTCATAGCTAAGCTACCCTTGGGTCCCAAATCAAACACTTATAAAACTTAAAATGGCCCTAACTTCTGTACGGTGTGTCCTAGAAGTATCACAGTTTGCAGCATTCAAATGCTTGTAACTTTTTATTGAAGCATCATAAAATCTTGAAATTTTCGAACAATAAAGTGCTCGAGCCGCTTTTTAATTTAAGCTATCGCTCATAGCTATGCTACCCTTGGGTCCCAAATCAAACACTTATAAAACTTAAAATGGACCTAACTTCTGTACGGTGTGTTCTAGACATATCAAAGTTTGCAACAATCAAATGCTTGTAACTTTTTACTGGGACGTCATAAAACCTTGAAATTTTGTGACAATAAAGTACTCGAGCCTCCTATTAATTCAAGCTATCGCTCATAGCTATGCTATCCTTGAGTCCCGAATCAAAAACTGATTAAATTTCAAATGGCCCTAACTTCTATACGGTGCGTCCTAAACCTATCAAACTTTGCAACATTCATATGCTTGTAAGTTTTTACTGGAATGTCATAAAACCATGAAATTTTGTGAAAATAAAGTATTCGTCGTATTAATTTAAGTACTGCTTCGTATTAATTTAAGCTATCGCTCATAGCGATGCTACCCTTGAGTCCCAAAATAGAACACTGATAAAACTGCAAATGTCCCTTAATTCTGTACAGTGCGTCCTCTACCTATCAGAGTTTGCAACAATCAAATGCTTGTAAATTTTTACTCGAGCGTCATAAAACCTAGAAATTTTGTGACAATAAAGTACTCGAGAGCCACTTGTCAATTTAAGCTATAGCTCATAGCTATGCAACCTTTGAGTCCCAAAATAAAACACTAAAAAAACTTAACTTCTGTACGGTGCGTGCTATACCTATCAAAGTTTGCAACAATCAAATGCTTGTAACCTTTTACTGTAGCGTCATAAGATCTTGAAATTTTGTGATAAAAAGTACTCGTGCCTCTTATTAATTTAAGCTTTCGCTCATAGCTATGCTACCCTTGAGTCCCAAATCAAACACTGATAAATCTACAAATGGCCCTAACTTCTATAAGGTGCGTCCTATACCTATCAAATTTTGCAACAATCAAATGCTTGCAACTTTTGCTGGAGCGTCATAAAATCTTGAAATTTTCTGACAATAAAGTATTCGAGCCCCTTGTCATTTGAAGCTATAGCTCATAGCTATGCAACCTTTGAGTCCCAAAATAAAACACTGATAAATCTTCAAATGGCCCTAACTTCTATAAGGTGCGTCCTATACCTATCAAAGTTTGCAACAATCAAATGCTTGTAACTTTTTTCTGGAGTGTCATAAAACCTTGAAATTTTGTGACAATAAAGTACTCGAGCCTCTTGTCAATTTAAACTATCGCTCATAGCTATACTACCCTTGAGTCCCACATCAAACACTGATAAAACTTAAAATGGCCCTAACTTCTGTACGGTGTGTCCTAGACCTATCAAAGTTTGCAACAATCAAATGCTTGTAACTTTTTGCTCGAGCGTCATAAAACCTTGAAATTTTGCGACAATAAAGTACTCGTGCCTCTTATCAGTTTAAGCTATCGCTCATAGCTATGCAGCCTTTGAGTCCCAAAATAAAACACGGATAAAACTTCAAATGGCCCTAACTTCTGTACGGTGCGTTCTATACCTATCAATGTTTGCAACATTCAAATGCTTGTAACTTTATATTGGAGTTCACAAAATCTTGAAATTTTGTGACAATAAATCTCTCGAGCCTCTTGCCATTTGAAGCTATAGCTCATAGATATGCTACCCTTGAGTCCCAAATCAAACACTGATAAAACTTCAAATGGCCGTAACTTCTATAGGGCCATAAAGTAATCGTGCCTCTTATCCATTTAAGCTATCGCTCTTAGCTATGCTACCCTTGAGTCCCAAAATAAAACACTGATAAAACCTCAAATGGCCCTAACTTCTGTACGGTGTGTCCTAAACCAATCAAAGTTTGCAGCAATCAAATCCTTGTAACTTTTTACTGGAGCGTCATAAAACCATGAAATGTTGTGACAATGAAGTACTCGTGCCTCTTATTAATTTAAGCTATCGCTCATAGCTCTGCTACTCTTGACTCCAAATACAAACACTGATAAAACTTCAAATGGCTCTAACTTCCATACGGTCCTACACCTATCAAAGTTTGCAACATTCAAACTTTTGTAACTAGTTACTGGAGCGCCATAAAGTCTTGAAATTTTTTGACAATAAAGTTCTCGTGCCTCTTATTAATTTAAGCTATCGCTCATAGCTAAGCTACCCTTGGGTCCCAAATCAAACACTTATAAAACTTAAAATGGCCCTAACTTCTGTGCGGTGTGTCCTAGACCTATCAAAGTTTGCAGCATTCAAATGCTTGTAATTTTATTGAAGCATCATAAAATCTTGAAATTTTCGAACAATAAAAATAAAATGCTCGAGCTTCTTATTAATTTAAGCTATCGCTCATAGCTATGCTACCCTTGAGTCCCAAAATAAAACACTGATAAAGCTGCAAATGACCCTAACTTCTGTACGGTGCGTCCTGTCCCTATCAGAGTTTGCAACAATCAAATGCTTGTAACTTTTTACTGGAGCGTCATAAAACCTTGAAAATTTGTGACAATAAAGGACTCGAGCCTCTTATCAACTTAAGCTATCGTTCATAGCTATGCTACTCTTGAGTCCCAAATCAAACACTGATAAAACTTAAAATGGCCATCACTTCTGTACGGAGTGTCCTATACCTATCAAAGTTTGCAACATTCAAATGCTTGTAACTTTTTACTCGAGCGTCAAAAAAACTAAGAAATTTTGTGACAATAAAGTACTCGTGCCTCTTATCAATTTAAGCTATCGCTCATAGCTATGCAACCTTTGAGTCGCAAAATAAAACACTGATAAATCTTCAAATGACCCTAACTTCTATAAGGTGCGTACTATACCTATCAAAGTTTGCAACAATCAAATGCTTGTAACTTTTTACTGTAGCGTCATAAAATCTTGAACTTTTATGACAATAAAGTACTCGAGCCTCTTATCAATTTAAACTATCGCTCATAGCTATGCAGCCTTTGAGTCCCAAAATAAAACACGGATAAAAGTTCAAATGGCCCTAACTTCTGTACGGTGCGTTCTACACTTATCAAAGTTTGCAACATTCAAATGCTTGTAACTTTTTATTCGAGCGTCATAAATCCTAGAAATTTTGTGACAATAAAATACTCGTGTCTCTTATCAATTTAAGCTATCGCTCATAGCTATGCAACCTTTGAGTCTCAAAATAAAACATTAAAAAAACTTCAAATGGCCTTAACTTCTGTACGGTGCGTCCTATACCTATCAAAGTTTGCAAGAATCAAATGCTTGTAACTTTTTACTGTAGCGTCATAAAATCTTGAACTTTTATGACAATAAAGTACTCGAGCCTCTTATCAATTTAAACTATCGCTCATAGCTATGCTACCCTTGAGTCCCAAAATAAAACACTGATACAATTTTAAATGGACCTAACTTCTATACGGTGCAACCTTTATTTATCAAAGTTTGCAACATTCAAATGCTTGTAACTTTTTACTGGAGCATCATCAAATTTTGTGACAATAAAGTACTCGAGCCTCTTGTCAATTTAAGCTATTAGCTATGCAACCTTTGAGTCCTAAAATAAAACAATGATAAATCTTCAAATGGCCCTAACTTCTATAAGGTGCGTCCTATACCTATCAAAGTTTGCAACAATCAAATGCTTGTAACTCTTTTCTGGAGCGTCTTAAAATCTTGAAATTTTGTGACAATAAAGTACTCGAGCCTCTTGTAAACTTAAGCTATCGCTCATAGCTATACTACCCTTGAGTCCCACATCAAACACTGATAAAACTTAAAATGGCCCTAACTTCTGTACGGTGTGTCCTAGACCTATCAAAGTTTGCAACAATCAAATGCTTGTAACTTTTTGCTCGAGCGTCATAAAACCTTGAAATTTTGCGACAATAAAGTACTCGTGCCTCTTATCAGTTTAAGCTATCACTCATAGCTATGCAGCCTTTGAGTCCCAAAATAAAACACGGATAAAATTTCAAATAGCCCTAACTTCTGTACGGTGCGTTCTATACTTATCAAAGTTTGCAACATTCAAATGCTTGTAACTTTTTATTGGTGTTCACAAAATCTTGAAATTTTGTGACAATAAAATTCTCGAGCCTCTTGCCATTTGAAGCTATAGCTCATAGCTGTGCTACCCTTGAGTCCCAAAATAAAACACTGATGAAACCTCAAATGGCCCTAACTTCTGTACGGTGTGTCCTATTCCTATCAAAGTTTGCTGCAATCACATCCTTGTAACTTTTTACTGGAGCGTCATAAAACCATGAAATTTTGTGACAGTGAAGTACTCGTGCCTCTTATCATTTTAAGCTATCGCTCATAGCTCTGCTACTCTTGACTCTAAAATCAATCACTGATAAAACTTCAAATGGCTCTAACTTCCATACGGTCCTACACCTATCAAAGTTTGCAACATTCAAACGTTTGTAACTTTTTACTGGAGCGCCATAAAATTTTGAAATTTTGTGACAATAAAGTACTCGTGCCTCTTATTAATTTAAGCTATCGCTCATAGCTAAGCTACCCTTGGGTCCCAAATCAAACACTTATAAAACTTAAAATGGCCCTAATTTCTGTACGGTGTGTCCTAGACCTATCAAAGTTTGCACCATTCAAATGCTTGTAACTTTTTATTGAAGCTTTATAAAATCTTGAAATTTTCGAACAATAAAGTGCTCGAGCTTATTAATTTAAGCTATCGCTCATTGCTATGCTACCCTTGGGTCCCAAATGAAACACTGTTAAAACTTCAAATGGCCCTAACTTCTATGGGGCCATAAAGTAATCGTGCCTCTTACCAATTTAAGCTGACGCTCATAGCTATGCTACCCTTGAGTCCCAAAATAAAACGCTGATAAAACTTCAAATGACCCTAACTTCTATACGGTGCATCTTAAACATATCAAAGTTTGTAACATTCAAATGCTTGTAACTTTTTACTGGAGCATCATAAAATCTGAAAATTTTGTGACAATAAAGTACTCGAGCCTGTTGTCCATTTAAGCTATCGCTCATAGCTATGCTACCCTTGACTTCAAAATAAGACACAGATAAAACTTCAAATGGCCCTAACTTCTATTCGGTGCGTCCTATACCTATCAAAGTTTGCAACATTCAAATGCTTGTAACTTTTAATTGGAGCATCATAAAATCTTGAAATTTTGTGACAATAAAGTACTCGAGCCTCTTGTCATTTGAAGCTATAACTCTTAGCTATGCTACCCTTGAGTCCAAAATCAAACACTGATAAAATTTTAAATGGCCCTAACTTCTATATGGCCATGAAGTAATCTTGCCCCTTATCAATTTAAGCTATCGCTCATAGCTATGCTAACGTTGAGTCCCAAAATAAAACACTGATAAAACTTCAAATGGCCCTAACTTCTATAGAGTGCATCCTACACCTATCAAATTTTGTAACATTCAAATGCTTGTAACTTTTTACTGGAGCATCATAAAATCTGGAAATTTAGTGACAATAAAGTACTCGAGCATCCTGTCAATTTAAGCTATCGCTCATAGCTATGCTACCCTTGATTCCAAAATAAAACACTGATAATACTTCAAATGGCCCTAACTTTTATACGTTGTGTCCTATACCTATCAAAGTTTGCAACAATCAAATCCTTGTAACTTTTTACTGGAGCGTCATAAAACCATGAAATTTTGTGACAGTGAAGTACTCGTGCCTCTTATCATTTTAAGCTATCGCTCATAGCTCTGCTACTCTTGACTCCAAAATCAAACACTGATAAAACTTCAAATGGCTCTAACTGCCATACGGTCCTACACCTATCAAAGTTTGCAACATTCAAACGCTTGTAACTTTTTACTGGAGCGCCAGAAAATCTTGAAATTTTGTGACAATAAAGTACTCGTGCCTCTTATTAATTTAAGCTATCGCTCATAGCTAAGCTACCCTTGGGTCCCAAATCAACCACTTATAAATCTTAAAATGGCCCTAACATCTGTAGGGTGTGTCCTAGACCTATCAAAGTTTGCAGCATTCAAATGCTTGTAATTTTTTATTGAAGCATCATAAAATCTTGAAATTTTCGAACAATAAAGTGCTCGAGCCTCTTATTAATTTAAGCTATCGCTCATAGCTATGCTACCCTTGGGTCCCAAATCAAACACTTATAAAACTTAAAATGGCCCTAACTTCTGTACGGTGTGTCCTAGACCTATCAAAGTTTGCAACAATCAAATGCTTGTAACTTTTTACTGGGGCGTCATAATACCTTGAAAATTTGTGACAATAAAGGACTCGAGCCTCTTATCAACTTAAGCTATCGTTCATAGCTATGCTGCTCTTGAGTCCCAAAATAAGACACTGATAAAATTTCAAATGGCCCTAACTTCTATACGGTGCATCCTACACCTATCAAAGTTTGCAAAATTCAATTGCTTGTAACTTTTTATTGGCGCATCATAAAATCTTGAAATTTTGTGACATTAAAGTACTCGAGCCTCTTGTCATTTGAAGCTATAGCTCATAGCTATGCTACCCTTGAGTCCCATATCAAACACTGATAAAACTTCAAATGGCCCTAACTTCTATAGGGCCATAAAGTAATCGTGCCTCTTATCAATTTAAGCTGACGCTCATAGCTATGCTACCCTTGAGTCCCAAAATAAAACGGTGATGAAATTTCAAATGACCCTAACTTCTATACGGTGCTTCCTACACCTATCAAAGTTTGCTGCAATCAAATCCTTGTAACTTTTTACTGGAGCGTCATAAAACCATGAAATGTTGTGACAGTGAAGTACTCGTGCCTCTTATCAATTTAAGCTATCGCTCATAGCTATGCAACCTTTGAGTCGCAAAATAAAACACTGATAAAACTTCAAATGGCCCTAACTTCTGAAAGGTGCGTCCTATACCTATCAAAGTTTGCAACATTCAAATGCTCGCAACTTTTTACTGGAGCGCCATAAAATCTTGAAATTTTGTGACAATAAAGTACTCGTGCCTCTTATTAATTTAAGCTATCGCTCATAGCTCTGCTACTCTTGACTCCAAAATCAAACACTGATAAAACTTCAAATGGCTCTAACTTCCATACGGTCCTACACCTACCAAAGTTTGCAACATTCAAACGTTTGTAACTTTTTACTGGAGTGCCATAAAATTTTGAAATTTTGTGACAATAAAGTACTCGTGCCTCTTATTAATTTAAGCTATCGCTCATAGCTAAGCTACCCTTGGGTCCCAAATCAAACACTTATAAAACTTAAAATGGCCCTAATTTCTGTACGGTGTGTCCTAGACCTATCAAAGTTTGCACCATTCAAATGCTTGTAACTTTTTATTGAAGCATCATAAAATCTTGAAATTTTCGAACAATAAAGTGCTCGAGCGTCTTATTAATTGAAGCTATCGTTCTACCTACCCTTGGGTCCCAAATCAAACACTTATAAAACTTAGAATGGCCCTAACTTCTGTACGGTGTGTCCTAGACCTATCAAAGTTTGCAACAATCAAATGCTTGTAACTTTTTACTGGGACGTCATAAAACCTTGAAATTTTGTGACAATAAAGTACTCGTGCCTCTTATCAATTTAAGCTATCGCTCATAGGTATGCAACCTTTGAGTCGCAAAATAAAACACTGATAAAACTTCAAATGGCCCTAACTTCTGTAAGGTGCGTCCTATACCTATCAAAGTTTGCAACATTCAAATGCTTGTAACTTTTTACTGGAATGCCATAAAATCATGAAATTTTGTGACAATAAAGTACTCGTGCCTCTTATCAATTGAAACTATCGTCCATAGCTATGCTACTCTTGAGTCCCAAATCAAATACTGATAAAACTTAAAATGGCCATCACTTCTGTACGGAGTGTCCTATACCTATAAAAGTTTGCAACATTCAAATGCTTCTAACTTTTAACTGGAGCGTCATAAAACCCTCAAAATTTGTGACAATAAAGTACTCGAGCCTCTTATCAATTTAAGCTATCGCCCATAGCTATGCTACCCTTGAGTCCCAAAATAAGACACTGATAAAACATCAAATGGCCCTAACTTCTAAACGGTGCATCCTACACCTATCAAAGTTTGCAAAATTCAATTGCTTGTAACTTTTTATTGGAGCATCATAAAATCTTGAAATTTTGTGACAATAAAGTACTCGAGCCTCTTGTCATTTGAAGCTATAGCTCATAGCTATACTACCCTTGAGTCCCATATCAAACACTGATAAAACTTCAAAAGGCCCTAACTTCGATAGGGCCATAAAGTAATCGTGCCTCTTATCAATTTAAGCTGACGCTCATAGCTATGCTACCCTTGAGTCCCAAAATAAAACGCTGATAAAACTTCAAACGACCCTAACTTCTATACGGTGCATCCTACACCTATCAAAGTTTGTTACATTCAAATGCTTGTAACTTTTTACTGGAGCATCATAAAATCTGAAAATTTTGTGACAATAAAGTACTCGAGCCTGTTGTCCATTTAAGCTATCGCTCATAGCTATGCTAGCGTTGACTCCAAAATAAAACACAGATAAAACTTCAAATGGCCCTAACTTCTATACGGTGCGTCCTATACCTATAAAAGTTTGCAACATTCAAATGCTTGTAACTTTTAATTGGAGCATCATAAAATCTTGAAATTTTGTGACAATAAAGTACTCGAGCCTCTTGTCATTTGAAGCTATAACTCTTAGCTATGCTACCCTTGAGTCCAAAATCAAACACTGATAAAATTTTAAATGGCCCTAACTTCTATAGGGCCATGAAGTAATCTTGCCCCTTATCAATTTAAGCTATCGCTCATAGCTATGCTACCGTTGAGTCCCAAAATAAAACACTGATAAAACTTCAAATGGCCCTAACTTCTATAGGGTGCATCCTAAACCTATCAAATTTTGTAACATTCAAATGCTTGTAACTTTTTACTGGATCATCATAAAGTCTGGAAATTTAGTGACAATAAAGTACTCGAGCATCCTGTCAATTTAAGCTATCGCTCATAGCTATGCTACCCTTGATTCCAAAATAAAACACTGATAAAACTTCAAATGGCCCTAATTTTTATACGGTGTGTCCTATACCTATCAAAGTTTGCAACAACCAAATCCTTGTAACTTTTTACTGGAGCGTCATAAAACCATGAAATTTTGTGACAGTGAAGTACTCGTGCCTCTTATCATTTTAAGCTATCGCTCATAGCACTACTACTCTTGACTCCAAAATCAAACACTGATAAAACTTCAAATGGCTCTAACTGCCATACGGTCCTACACCTATCAAAGTTTGCAACATTCAAACGCTTGTAACTTTTTACTGAAGCGGCATAAAATCTTGAAATTTTGTGACAATAAAGTACTCGTGCCTCTTATTAATTGAAGCTATCGCTCATAGCTAAGCTACCCTTGGGTCCCAAATCAAACACTTATAAAACTTAAAATGGCCCTAACTTCTGTACGGTGTGTCCTAGACCTATCAAAGTTTGCAGCATTCAAATGCTTGTAATTTTTTATTGAAGCATCTTAAAATCTTGAAATTTTCGAACAATAAAGTGCTCGAGCCTCTTATTAATTTAAGCTATCGCTCATAGCTATGCTACCCTTGGGTCCCAAATCAAACACTTATAAAACTTAAAATGGCCCTAACTTCTGTACGGTGTGTCCTAGACCTATCAAAGTTTGCAACAATCAAATGCTTGTAGCTTTTTACTGGGGCGTCATAATACCTTGAAAATTTGTGACAATAAAGGACTCGAGCCTCTTATCAACTTAAGCTATCGTTCATAGCAATGCTACTCTTGAGTCCTAAATCAAACACTGATAAAACTTAAAATAGCCATCACTTCTGTACGGAGAGTCCTATACCTATCAAAGTTTGCCACATTCAACTGATTGTAACTTTTTTCTGGAGCGAAATAAAACTCTCAAAATTTGTGACAATATAGTACTCGAGCCACTTATCAATTTAAGCTATCGCCCATAGCTATGCTACCCTTGAGTCCCAAAATAAGACCCTGATACAACTTCAAATGGCCCTAACTTCTATACGGTGCATCCTACAACTATCAAAGTTTGCAAAATTCAATTGCTTATCAATTTAAGCTGACGCTCATAGCTATGCTACCTTGAGTCCCAAAATAAAACGCTGATGAAATTTCAAATGACCCTAACTTCTATACGGTGCTTCCTACACCTATCAAAGTTTGTAACATTCAAATGCTTGTAACTTTTTACTGGAGCATCATAAAATCTGAAAATTTTGTGACAATAAAGTACTCGAGCCTCTTGTCCATTTAAGCTATCGCTCATAGCTATGCTACCCTTGACTCCAAAATAAAACACAGATAAAACTTCAAATGGCCCTAACTTCAATACGGTGCGTCCTATAACTATCAAAGTTTGCAACATTCAAATGCTTGTAACTTTTAATTGGAGCATCATAAAATCTTGAAATTTTGTGACAATAAAGTACTCGAGCCTCTTGTCATTTGAAGCTATAACTCATAGCTATGCTACCCTTGAGTCCAAAATCAAACACTGATAAAACTTTAAATGGCCCTAACTTCTATAGGGCTATGAAGTAATCTTGCTCCTTATCAATTTAAGCTATCGCTCATAGCTATGCTACCGTTGAGTCCCAAAATAAAACACTGATAAAACATCAAATGGCCCTAACTTCTATACGGTGCATCCTACACCTATCAAACTTTGTAACATTCAAATGCTTGTAACTTTTTACTGGAGCATCATAAAATCTGGAAATTTAGTGACAATAAAGTAATCGAGCCTCCTGTCAATTTAAGCTATCGCTCATAGCTATGCTACCCTTGATTCCAAAATAAAACACTGATAAAACTTCAAATGGCCCTAACTTCTATACAGTGCATTCTACACCTATCAAACTTTGTAACATTCAAATGTTTGTAACTTTTTACTGGAGCATCATAATATCTGGAAATTTAGTGACAATATAGTACTCGAGCCTCTGGTCAATTTAAGATATCGCTCATAGCTATGCTACCCTTGAGTCCCAAAATAAGACACTGATAAAACTTCAAATGGCCCTAACTTCTATGCGATGCATCTTACACCCATTAAAGTTTGCAGCATTCAAATGCTTGTAACTTTTTATTGAAGCATCATAAAATCTTAAAATTTTCGAACAATAAAGTACTCGAGCCTCTTATTAACTTAAGCTATCGGTCATAGCTATGCTACCCTTGAGTCCTGAAGCAAAAACTGATAAAACTTCCAATGGCCCTAACTTCTATACGGTGCATCCTACAGCTATCAAACTTTGTAACATTCAAATGCTTGTAAATTTTTACTGGAGCATCATAAAATCTGGAAATTTAGTGACAATAAAGTACTCGAGCCTCTTGTCAATTAAAGCTATCGCTCATAGCTATGCTACCCTTGATTCCAAAATAAAACATTGATAAAACTTCAAATGGCCCTAACTTTTATACGGTGTGTCCTATACCTATCAAAGTTTGCAAAATCAAATCCTTGTAACTTTTTTCTGGAGCGTCATGAAACCATGAAATTTTGTGACAATGAAGTACTCGTGCCTCTTATCAATTTAGGCAATCGCTCATAGCTCTGCTACTCTTGACTCCAAAATAAACACTGATAAAACTTCAGATGGCTCTAACTTCCATACGGTCCTACACCTATCAAAGTTTGCAACATTCAAATGCTTGTAACTTTTTACTCGAGCGTCATAAAACCTAGAAATTTTGTGACAATAAAGTACTTGTGCCTCTTATCAATTTAAGCTATCGCTCATAGCTATGCAACCTTTGAGTCCCAAAATAAAACACTGATAAAACTTTAAATGGCCCTAACTTCTGTATGGTGCGTCCTATACCTATCAAAGTTTGCAACATTCAAATGCTTGTAACTTTTTACTGGAGCGTCATAAAACCATGAAATTTTGTGACAGTGAAGTACTCGTGCCTCTTATAATTTTAAGCTATCGCTCATAGCACTGCTACTCTTGACTCCAAAATCAAACACTGATAAAACTTCAAATGGCTCTAACTGCCATACGGTCCTACACCTATCAAAGTTTGCAACATTCAAACGCTTGTAACTTTTTACTGAAGCGCCATAAAATCTTGAAATTTTGTGACAATAAAGTACTCGTGCCTCTTATTAATTGAAGCTATCGCTCATAGCTAAGCTACCCTTGGGTCCCAAATCAAACACTTATAAATCTTAAAATGGCCCTAACATCTGTACGGTGTGTCCTAGACCTATCAAAGTTTGCAGCATTCAAATGCTTGTAATTTTTTATTGAAGCATTTTAAAATCTTGAAATTTTCGAACAATAAAGTGCTCGAGCCTCTTATTAATTTAAGCTATCGCTCATAGCTATGCTACCCTTGGGTCCCAAATCAAACACTTATAAAACTTAAAATGGCCCTAACTTCTGTACGGTGTGTCCTAGACCTATCAAAGTTTACAACAATCAAATGCTTGTAGCTTTTTACTGGGGCGTCATAAATGCTTGTAGCTTTTTACTGGGGCGTCATAATACCTTAAAAATTTGTGACAATAAAGGACTCGAGCCTCTTATCAACTTAAGCTATCGTTCATAGCAATGCTACTCTTGAGTCCCAAATCAAACACTGATAAAACTTAAAATGGCCATCACTTCTGTACGGAGAGTCCTATACCTATCAAAGTTTGCCACATTCAAATGATTGTAACTTTTTTCTGGAGCGCCATAAAACCCTCAAAATTTGTGACAATAAAGTACTCGAGCCACTTATCAATTTAAGCTATCGCCCATAGCTATGCGACCCTTGAGTCCCAAAATAAGACCCTGATAAAACTTCAAATGGCCCTAACTTCTATACGGTGCATCCTACAACTATCAAAGTTTGCAAAATTCAATTGCTTGTAACTTTTTATTGGCGCATCATAAAATCTTGAAATTTTGTGACATTAAAGTACTCGAGCCTCTTGTCATTTGAAGCTATGGCTCATAGCTATGCTGCCCTTGAGTCCCATATCAAACACCGATAAAACTTCAAATGGCCCTAACTTCTATAGGGCCATAAAATAATCGTGCCTCTTATCAATTTAAGCTGACGCTCATAGCTATGCTACCTTGAGTCCCAAAATAAAACGCTGATGAAATTTCAAATGACCCTAACTTCTATACGGTGCTTCCTACACCTATCAAAGTTTGTAACATTCAAATGCTTGTAACTTTTTACTGGAGCATCATAAAATCTGAAAATTTTGTGACAATAAAGTACTCGAGCCTCTTGTCCATTTAAGCTATCGCTCATAGCTATGCTACCCTTGACTCCAAAATAAAACACAGATAAAACTTCAAATGGCCATAACTTCAATACGGTGCGTCCTATAACTATCAAAGTTTGCAACATTCAAATGCTTGTAACTTTTAATTGGAGCATCATAAAATCTTGAAATTTTGTGACAATAAAGTACTCGAGCCTCTTGTCATTTGAAGTTATAACTCATAGCTATGCTACCCTTGAGTCCAAAATCAAACACTGATAAAACTTTAAATGGCCCTAACTTCTATAGGGCTATGAAGTAATCTTGCTCCTTATCAATTTAAGCTATCGCTCATAGCTATGCTACCGTTGAGTCCCAAAATAAAACACTGATAAAACTTCAAATGGCCCTAACTTCTATACGGTGCATCCAACACCTATCAAACTTTGTAACATTCAAATGCTTGTAACTTTTTACTGGAGCATCATAAAATCTGGAAATTTAGTGACAATGTGTACTCGAGCCTCCTGTCAATTTAAGATATCGCTCATAGCTATGCTACCCTTGATTCCAAAATATAACACTGATAAAACTTCAAATGGCCCTAACTTCTTTACAGTGCACTCTACACCTATCAAAGTTTGCAGCATTCAAATGCTTGTAACTTTTTATTGAAGCATCATAAAATCTTAAAATTTTCGAACAATAAAGTACTCGAGCCTCTTATTAACTGAAGCTATCGGTCATAGCTATGCTACCCTTGAGTCCTGAAGCAAAAATTGATAAAACTTCCAATGGCCCTAACTTCTATACGGTGCATCCTACAGCTATCAAACTTTGTAACATTCAAATGCTTGTAAATTTTTACTGGAGCATCATAAAATCTGGAAATTTAGTGACAATAAAGTACACGAGCCTCTTGTCAATTTAAGCTATCGCTCATAGCTATGCTACCCTTGATTCCAAAATAAAACATTGATAAAACTTCAAATGGCCCTAACTTTTATACGGTGTGTCCTATACCTATCAAAGTTTGCAAAATCCAATCCTTGTAACTTTTTTCTGGAGCGTCATCAAACCATGAAATTTTGTGACAATGAAGTACTCGTGCCTCTTATCAATTTAGGCAATCGCTCATAGCTCTGCTACTCTTGACTCCAAAATAAACCCTGATAAAACTTCAGATGGCTCTAACTTCCATACGGTCCTACACCTATCAAAGTTTGCAACATTCAAATGCTTGTAACTTTTTACTCGAGCGTCATAAAACCTAGAAATTTTGTGACAATAAAGTACGTGTGCCTCTTATCAATTTAAGCTATCGCTCATAGCTATGCAACCTTTGAGTCCCAAAATAAAACACTAATAAAACTTTAAATGGCCATAACTTATGTACGGTGCGTCCTACACCTACAGAGTTTACAACATTCAAATGCTTGTAACTTTTTACTGGAATGCCATAAAACCATGAAATTTTGTGACAATAAAGTACTCGTGCCTCTTATCAATTGAAACTATCGCCCATAGCTATGCTACTCTTGAGTCCCAAATCAAACACTGATAAAACTTAAAATGGCCATCACTTCTGTACGGAGTGTCCTATACCTATCAAAGTTTGCAACATTCAAATGATTGTAACTTTTTACTGGAGCGCCATAAAACCCTCAAAATTTGTGACAATAAAGTACTCGAGCCTCTTATCAATTTAAGCTATCGCTCATAGCTATGCAACCTTTGAGTCCCAAAATAAAACACTGATAAAACTTAAAATGGCCATCACATCTGTACGGAGTGTCCTATACCTATCAAAGTTTGCAACATTCAAATGATTGTAACTTTTTTCTGGAGCGAAATAAAACTCTCAAAATTTGTGACAATATAGTACTCGAGCCACTTATCAATTTAAGCTATCGCCCATAGCTATGCTACCCTTGAGTCCCAAAATAAGACCCTGATACAACTTCAAATGGCCCTAACTTCTATACGGTGCATCCTACAACTATCAAAGTTTGCAAAATTCAATTGCTTATCAATTTAAGCTGACGCTCATAGCTATGCTACCTTGAGTCCCAAAATAAAACGCTGATGAAATTTCAAATGACCCTAATTTCTATACGGTGCTTCCTACACCTATCAAAGTTTGTAACATTCAAATGCTTGTAACTTTTTACTGGAGCATCATAAAATCTGAAAATTTTGTGACAATAAAGTACTCGAGCCTCTTGTCCATTTAAGCTATCGCTCATAGCTATGCTACCCTTGACTCCAAAATAAAACACAGATAAAACTTCAAATGGCCCTAACTTCAATACGGTGCGTCCTATAACTATCAAAGTTTGCAACATTCAAATGCTTGTAACTTTTAATTGGAGCAACATAAAATCTTGAAATTTTGTGACAATAAAGTACTCGAGCCTCTTGTCATTTGAAGCTATAACTCATAGCTATGCTACCCTTGAGTCCAAAATCAAACACTGATAAAACTTTAAATGGCCCTAACTTCTATAGGGCTATGAAGTAATCTTGCTCCTTATCAATTTAAGCTATCGCTCATAGCTATGCTACCGTTGAGTCCCAAAATAAAACACTGATAAAACATCAAATGGCCCTAACTTCTATACGGTGCATCCTACACCTATCAAACTTTGTAACATTCAAATGCTTGTAACTTTTTACTGGAGCATCATAAAATCTGGAAATTTAGTGACAATAAAGTAATCGAGCCTCCTGTCAATTTAAGCTATCGCTCATAGCTATGCTACCCTTGATTCCAAAATAAAACACTGATAAAACTTCAAATGGCCCTAACTTCTATACAGTGCATTCTACACCTATCAAACTTTGTAACATTCAAATGTTTGTAACTTTTTACTGGAGCATCATAATATCTGGAAATTTAGTGACAATATAGTACTCGAGCCTCTGGTCAATTTAAGATATCGCTCATAGCTATGCTACCCTTGAGTCCCAAAATAAGACACTGATAAAACTTCAAATGGCCCTAACTTCTATGCGATGCATCTTACACCCATTAAAGTTTGCAGCATTCAAATGCTTGTAACTTTTTATTGAAGCATCATAAAATCTTAAAATTTTCGAACAATAAAGTACTCGAGCCTCTTATTAACTTAAGCTATCGGTCATAGCTATGCTACCCTTGAGTCCTGAAGCAAAAACTGATAAAACTTCCAATGGCCCTAACTTCTATACGGTGCATCCTACAGCTATCAAACTTTGTAACATTCAAATGCTTGTAAATTTTTACTGGAGCATCATAAAATCTGGAAATTTAGTGACAATAAAGTACTCGAGCCTCTTGTCAATTAAAGCTATCGCTCATAGCTATGCTACCCTTGATTCCAAAATAAAACATTGATAAAACTTCAAATGGCCCTAACTTTTATACGGTGTGTCCTATACCTATCAAAGTTTGCAAAATCAAATCCTTGTAACTTTTTTCTGGAGCGTCATGAAACCATGAAATTTTGTGACAATGAAGTACTCGTGCCTCTTATCAATTTAGGCAATCGCTCATAGCTCTGCTACTCTTGACTCCAAAATAAACACTGATAAAACTTCAGATGGCTCTAACTTCCATACGGTCCTACACCTATCAAAGTTTGCAACATTCAAATGCTTGTAACTTTTTACTCGAGCGTCATAAAACCTAGAAATTTTGTGACAATAAAGTACTTGTGCCTCTTATCAATTTAAGCTATCGCTCATAGCTATGCAACCTTTGAGTCCCAAAATAAAACACTGATAAAACTTTAAATGGCCCTAACTTCTGTACGGTGCGTCCTATACCTATCAAAGTTTGCAACATTCAAATGCTTGTAACTTTTTACTGGAGCGTCATAAAACCATGAAATTTTGTGACAGTGAAGTACTCGTGCCTCTTATAATTTTAAGCTATCGCTCATAGCACTGCTACTCTTGACTCCAAAATCAAACACTGATAAAACTTCCAATGGCTCTAACTGCCATACGGTCCTACACCTATCAAAGTTTGCAACATTCAAACGCTTGTAACTTTTTACTGAAGCGCCATAAAATCTTGAAATTTTGTGACAATAAAGTACTCGTGCCTCTTATTAATTGAAGCTATCGCTCATAGCTAAGCTACCCTTGGGTCCCAAATCAAACACTTATAAATCTTAAAATGGCCCTAACATCTGTACGGTGTGTCCTAGACCTATCAAAGTTTGCAGCATTCAAATGCTTGTAATTTTTTATTGAAGCATTTTAAAATCTTGAAATTTTCGAACAATAAAGTGCTCGAGCCTCTTATTAATTTAAGCTATCGCTCATAGCTATGCTACCCTTGGGTCCCAAATCAAACACTTATAAAACTTAAAATGGCCCTAACTTCTGTACGGTGTGTCCTAGACCTATCAAAGTTTACAACAATCAAATGCTTGTAGCTTTTTACTGGGGCGTCATAAATGCTTGTAGCTTTTTACTGGGGCGTCATAATACCTTGAAAATTTGTGACAATAAAGGACTCGAGCCTCTTATCAACTTAAGCTATCGTTCATAACAATGCTACTCTTGAGTCCCAAATCAAACACTGATAAAACTTAAAATGGCCATCACTTCTGTACGGAGAGTCCTATACCTATCAAAGTTTGCCACATTCAAATGATTGTAACTTTTTTCTGGAGCGCCATAAAACCCTCAACATTTGTGACAATAAAGTACTCGAGCCACTTATCAATTTAAGCTATCGCCCATAGCTATGCGACCCTTGAGTCCCAAAATAAGACCCTGATAAAACTTCAAATGGCCCTAACTTCTATACGGTGCATCCTACAACTATCAAAGTTTGCAAAATTCAATTGCTTGTAACTTTTTATTGGCGCATCATAAAATCTTGAAATTTTGTGACATTAAAGTACTCGAGCCTCTTGTCATTTGAAGCTATGGCTCATAGCTATGCTGCCCTTGAGTCCCATATCAAACACCGATAAAACTTCAAATTGCCCTAACTTCTATAGGGCCATAAAATAATCGTGCCTCTTATCAATTTAAGCTGACGCTCATAGCTATGCTACCTTGAGTCCCAAAATAAAACGCTGATGAAATTTCAAATGACCCTAACTTCTATACGGTGCTTCCTACACCTTTCAAAGTTTGTAACATTCAAATGCTTGTAACTTTTTACTGGAGCATCATAAAATCTGAAAATTTTGTGACAATAAAGTACTCGAGCCTCTTGTCCATTTAAGCTATCGCTCATAGCTATGCTACCCTTGACTCCAAAATAAAACACAGATAAAACTTCAAATGGCCATAACTTCAATACGGTGCGTCCTATAACTATCAAAGTTTGCAACATTCAAATGCTTGTAACTTTTAATTGGAGCATCATAAAATCTTGAAATTTTGTGACAATAAAGTACTCGAGCCTCTTGTCATTTGAAGTTATAACTCATAGCTATGCTACCCTTGAGTCCAAAATCAAACACTGATAAAACTTTAAATGGCCCTAACTTCTATAGGGCTATGAAGTAATCTTGCTCCTTATCAATTTAAGCTATCGCTCATAGCTATGCTACCGTTGAGTCCCAAAATAAAACACTGATAAAACTTCAAATGGCCCTAACTTCTATACGGTGCATCCAACACCTATCAAACTTTGTAACATTCAAATGCTTGTAACTTTTTACTGGAGCATCATAAAATCTGGAAATTTAGTGACAATGTGTACTCGAGCCTCCTGTCAATTTAAGATATCGCTCATAGCTATGCTACCCTTGATTCCAAAATATAACACTGATAAAACTTCAAATGGCCCTAACTTCTTTACAGTGCATTCTACACCTATCAAAGTTTGCAGCATTCAAATGCTTGTAACTTTTTATTGAAGCATCATAAAATCTTAAAATTTTCGAACAATAAAGTACTCGAGCCTCTTATTAACTTAAGCTATCGGTCATAGCTATGCTACCCTTGAGTCCTGAAGCAAAAATTGATAAAACTTCCAATGGCCCTAACTTCTATACGGTGCATCCTACAGCTATCAAACTTTGTAACATTCAAATGCTTGTAAATTTTTACTGGAGCATCATAAAATCTGGAAATTTAGTGACAATAAAGTACACGTGCCTCTTATCAATTTAGGCAATCGCTCATAGCTCTGCTACTCTTGACTCCAAAATAAACCCTGATAAAACTTCAGATGGCTCTAACTTCCATACGGTCCTACACCTATCAAAGTTTGCAACATTCAAATGCTTGTAACTTTTTACTCGAGCGTCATAAAACCTAGAAATTTTGTGACAATAAAGTACGTGTGCCTCTTATCAATTTAAGCTATCGCTCATAGCTATGCAACCTTTGAGTCCCAAAATAAAACACTAATAAAACTTTAAATGGCCCTAACTTATGTACGGTGCGTCCTATACCTATCAAAGTTTGCAACATTCAAATGCTTGTAACTTTTTACTGGAATGCCATAAAACCATGAAATTTTGTGACAATAAAGTACTCGTGCCTCTTATCAATTGAAACTATCGCCCATAGCTATGCTACTCTTGAGTCCCAAATCAAACACTGATAAAACTTAAAATGGCCATCACTTCTGTACGGAGTGTCCTATACCTATCAAAGTTTGCAACATTCAAATGATTGTAACTTTTTACTGGAGCGCCATAAAACCCTCAAAATTTGTGACAATAAAGTACTCGAGCCTCTTATCAATTTAAGCTATCGCTCATAGCTATGCAACCTTTGAGTCCCAAAATAAAACACTGATAAAACTTTAAATGGCCCTAACTTCTGTACGGTGCGTCCTATACCTATCAAAGTTTGCAACATTCAAATGCTTGTAACTTTTTACTGGAATGTCATAAAACCATGAAATTTTGTGACAAAGTACTCCAGCCTCCTGTCAATTTAAGCTATCGCTCATAGCTCTGCTACTCTTGACTCCAAAATCAAACACTGATAAAACTTCAAATGGCTCTAACTTCCATACGGTGCGTCCTACACCTGCAACATTCAAATGCTTGTAACTTTTTACTGGAGCGTCATAAAATTTTGAAATTTTGTGACAATAAACAACTCGTGCTTCTTATTAATTTAAGCTATCACTCATAGCTAAGCTACCCTTGAGTCCAAAAAAAAACACTGATAAAATTTCAAATGGACCTAACTTCTATATGATGCATCCTACACCTATCAAAGTTTGCAGCATTCAAATGCTTGTAACTTTTTATTGAAGCATCATAAAATCTTAAAATTTTCGAACAATAAAGTACTCGAGCCTCTTATTAATTTACGCTATCGCTCATAGCTATGCTACCCTTGAGTCCTGAATCAAAAACTGATAAAACTTCAAATGGACCTAACTTCTATACGGTGCATCCTACAGCTATCAAACTTTGTAACATTCAAATGCTTGTAAATTTTTACTGGAGCATCATGAAATCTGGAAATTTAGTGACAATAAAGTACTCGAGCCTCTTATCAATTTAAGCTATCGCTCATAGCTATGCTACCCTTGATTCCAAAATAAAACACTGATAAAACTTCAAATGGCCCTAACTTTTATACGGTGTGTCCTATACCTATCAAAGTTTGCAAAATCAAATCCTTGTAACTTTTTTCTGGAGGGTCATGAAACCATGAAATTTTGTGACAATGAAGTACTCGTGCCTCTTATCAATTTAGGCTATCGCTCATAGCTCTGCTACTCTTGACTCCAAAATAAACACTGATAAAACTTCAAATGGCGCTAACTTCCATACGGTCCTACACCTATCAAAGTTTGCAACATTCAAATGCTTGTAACTTTTTACTGGAATGCCATAAAACCATGAAATTTTGTGACAATAAAGTACTCGTGCCTCTTATCAATTGAAACTATCGCCCATAGCTATGCTACTCTTGAGTCCCAAATCAAACACTGATAAAACTTAAAATGGCCATCACTTCTGTACGGAGTGTCCAACACCTTTCAAAGTTTGCAACATTCAAATGCTTGTAACTTTTTATTCGAGCGTCATAAAACCTAGAAATTTTGTGACAATAAGGTATTCGAGCCTCCTGTCAATTTAAGCTATCGCTCATAGCTATGCTACTCTTGATTCCAATATAAAACACTGATAAAACTTCAAATGACCCTAAGTTTTATACGGTGTGTCCTATACCTATCAAAGTTTGCAACAATCAAATCCTTGTAACTTTTTACTGGAGCGTCATAAAACCATGAAATTTTGTGACAATGAAGTACTCGTGCCTCTTATCAATTTAAGCTATCGCTCATAGCTCTGCTACACTTGACTCCAAAATCAAACACTGATAAAACTTCAAATGGCGCTAACTTTTATACGGTGCGTTCTACACCTATCAAAGTTTGCAACATTCAAATGCTTGTAACTTTTTACTGGAGCGTCATAAAATCTTGAAATTTTGTGACAATAAAGTACTCGTGCCACTTATAAATTTAAGCTATCGCTCATAGCTATGCTACCCATGAGTCCAAAAATAAAACACTGATAAAACTTCAAATGGGCCTAACTTCTATACGATGTATCCTATACCTATCAAAGTTTGCAGCATTCAAATGCTTGTAATTTTAATTGAGGCATCTTAAAATCTTGAAATTTTCCAACAATAAAGAAGTCGAGCCTCTTATTAATTTAAGCTATCGCTCATAGATATGCTACCCTTGAGTCCCGAATCAAAAACTGATAAAATTTCAAATGACCCTAACTTCTATACGATGCGTCCTAAATCTATCAAAGTTTGCAACATTCAAATGCTTGTAAATTTTTACTGGAGCGTCACAAATTCTTGAAATTTTGTGACAATAAAGTACTCGTGCCTCTTATTAATTAATGCCACCCTTTAGTCCCGAATCAAAAACTGATAAAACTTCAAATGGCCCTAACTTCTATAAGGTGCGTCCTATACCTATCAAAGTTTCCAACAATCAAATGCTTGTAGCTTTTTTCTGGAGTGTCATAAAATCTCGAAATTTTGTGACAATAAAGTACTCGAGCCTCTTGTCAATTTAAGCTATCGCTCATAGCTATGCTACCCTTGGGTCCCAAATCAAACACTGATAAAACTTAAAATGGCCCTAACTTCTGTACGGTGTGTTCTAGACCTATCAAAGTTTGCAACAAACAAATGCTTGTAACTTTTTACTGGAGCGTCATAAAATCTTGAAATTTTGTGACATTAAAAAACGCGAGCCTCTTATTAATTTAACCTATCACTCATAGCTATTCTACCCTTGAGTCCTAAATCAAAAACTGATAAAACTTCAAATGGCCCTAACTTCTATACGGTGCATCCTACAGCTATCAAACTTTGTAACATTCAATTGCTTGTAAATTTTTACTGGAGCCTCATAAAATCTGGAAATTTAGTGACAATAAAGTACTCGAGCCTCTTGTCAATTTAAGCTATCGCTCATAGCTATGCTACCCTTGAGTCCCAAAATAAAACACTGATAAAACTTCAAATGGACATAACTTCTATACGATGCATCCTACACCTATCAAAGTTTGCAGCATTCAAATGCTTGTAACTTTTTATTGAAGCATCATAAAATCTTAAAATTTTCGAACAATAAAGTACTCGAGCCTCTTATTAATTTAAGCTATCGCTCATAGCTATGCTACCCTTGATTCCAAAATAAAACACTGATAAAACTTCAAATGGCCCTAACTTTTATACGATGTGTCCTATACCTATCAAAGTTTGCAAAATCAAATCCTTGTAACTTTTTTCTGGAGCTTCATGAAACCATGAAATTTTGTGAGAATGAAGTACTCGTGCCTCTTATCAATTTAGGCTATCGCTCATAGCTCTGCTACTCTTGACTCCAAAATAAACACTGATAAAACTTCAAATGGCTCTAACTTCCATACGGTCCTACACCTATCAAAGTTTGCAACATTCAAATGCTTGTAACTTTTTACTCGAGCGTCATAAAACCTAGAAATTTTGTGACAATAAAGTACTTGTGCCTCTTATCAATTGAAGCTATCGCTCATAGCTCTGCTACTCTTGACTCCAAAATAAAACACTGATAAAACTTCAAACAGCTCTAAATTCCATACGGTGCGTCCCACACCTATCACAGTTTGCAACATTCAAATGCTTGTAACATTTTACTGGAGCGTCATAAAACCCTCAAAATTTGTGACAATAAAGTGCTCGAGCCTCTTATCAATTTAAACTATCGCCCACAGCTATGCTACCCTTGAGTCCCAAAATAAGACACTGATAAAACTTCAAATGACCCTAACTTCTATACGGTGCATCCTACACCTATCAAACTTTGTAACATTCAAATGCTTGTAACTTTTTACTGGAGCATCATAAAATCTGGAAATTTAGTGACAATAAGGTATTCGAGCCTCCTGTCAATTTAAGCTATCGCTCATAGCTATGCTACCCTTGATTCCAATATAAAACACTGATAAAACTTCAAATGGCCCTAACTTTTATACGGTGTGTCCTATACCTATCAAAGTTTGCAACAATCAAATCCTTGTAACTTTTTACTGGAGCGTCATAAAACCATGAAATTTTGTGACAATGAAGTACTCGTGCCTCTTATCAATTTAAGCTATCGCTCATAGCTCTGCTACTCTTGACTCCAAAATCAAACACTGATAAAACTTAAAATGGCTCTAACTTTTATACGGTGCGTCCTACACCTATCAAAGTTTGCAACATTCAAATGCTTGTAACTTTTTACTGGAGCGTCATAAAATCTTGAAATTTTGTGACAATAAAGTACCCGTGCCTCTTATTAATTTAAGCTATCGCTCATAGCTAAGCTACCCATGAGTCCCAAAATAAAACACTGATAAAAGTTCAAATGGACCTAACTTCTATACGATGTATCCTATACCTATCAAAGTTTGCAGCATTCAAATGCTTGTAATTTTTTATTGAAGCATCTTAAAATCTTGAAATTTTCCAACAATAAAGCAGTCGAGCCTCTTATTAATTTAAGCTATCGCTCATAGCTATGCTACCCTTGAGTCCCGAATCAAAAACTGATAAAATTTCAAATGGCCCTAACTTCTATACGGTGCATCCTACAGCTATCAAACTTTGTAACATTCAATTGCTTGTAAATTTTTACTGGAGCATCATAAAATCTGGAAATTTAGTGACAATAAAGTACTCGAGCCTCTTGTCAATTTAAGCTATCGCTCATAGCTATGCTACCCTTGAGTCCCAAAATAAAACACTGATAAAACTTCAAATGGCCCTAACTTTTATACGGTGTGTCCTATACCTATCAAAGTTTGCAACAATCAAATCCTTGTAACTTTTTACTGGAGCGTCATAAAACCATGAAATTTTGTGACAATGAAGTACTCGTGCCTCTTATCAATTTAAGCTACCGCTCATAGCTCTGCTACTCTTGACTCCAAAATCAAACACTGATAAAACTTAAAATGGCTCTAACTTTTATACGGTGCGTCCTACACCTATCAAAGTTTGCAACATTCAAATGCTTGTAACTTTTTACTGGAGCGTCATAAAATCTTGAAATTTTGTGACAATAAAGTACCCGTGCCTCTTATTAATTTAAGCTATCGCTCATAGCTAAGCTACCCATGAGTCCCAAAATAAAACACTGATAAAACTTCAAATGGACCTAACTTCTATACGATGTATCCTATACCTATCAAAGTTTGCAGCATTCAAATGCTTGTAATTTTTTATTGAAGCATCTTAAAATCTTGAAATTTTCCAACAATAAAGCAGTCGAGATTCTTATTAATTTAAGCTATCGCTCATAGCTATGCTACCCTTGAGTCCCGAATCAAAAACTGATTAAATTTCAAATGGCCCTAACTTCTATACGGTGCATCCTACAGCTATCAAACTTTGTAACATTCAATTGCTTGTAAATTTTTACTGGAGCATCATAAAATCTGGAAATTTAGTGACAATAAAGTACTCGAGCCTCTTGTCAATTTAAGCTATCGCTCATAGCTATGCTACCCTTGAGTCCCAAAATAAAACACTGATAAAACTTCAAATGGACATAACTTCTATACGATGCATCCTACACCTATCAAAGTTTGCAGCATTCAAATGCTTGTAACTTTTTATTGAAGCATCATAAAATCTTAAAATTTTCTAACAATAAAGTACTCGAGCCTCTTATTAATTTAAGCTATCGCTCATAGCTATGCTACCCTTGATTCCAAAATAAAACACTGATAAAACTTCAAATGGCCCTAACTTTTATACGGTGTGTCCTATACCTATCAAAGTTTGCAAAATCAAATCCTTGTAACTTTTTTCTGGAGCTTCATGAAACCATGAAATTTTGTGAGAATGAAGTACTCGTGCCTCTTATCAATTTAGGCTATCGCTCATAGCTCTGCTACTCTTGACTCCAAAATAAACACTGATAAAACTTCAAATGGCTCTAACTTCCATACGGTCCTACACCTATCAAAGTTTGCAACATTCAAATGCTTGTAACTTTTTACTCGAGCGTCATAAAACTTAGAAATTTTGTGACAATAAAGTACTTGTGCCTCTTATCAATTGAAGCTATCGCTCATAGCTCTGCTACTCTTGCCTCCAAAATAAAACACTGATAAAACTTCAAACAGCTCTAAATTCCATACGGTGCGTCCCACACCTATCACAGTTTGCAACATTCAAATGCTTGTAACATTTTACTGGAGCGTCATAAAACCCTCAAAATTTGTGACAATAAAGTGCTCGAGCCTCTTATCAATTTAAACTATCGCCCACAGCTATGCTACCCTTGAGTCCCATAATAAGACACTGATAAAACTTCAAATGACCCTAACTTCTATACGGTGCATCCTACACCTATCAAACTTTGTAACATTCAAATGCTTGTAACTTTTTACTGGAGCATCATAAAATCTGGAAATTTAGTGACAATAAGGTATTCGAGCCTCCTGTCAATTTAAGCTATCGCTCATAGCTATGCTACCCTTGATTCCAATATAAAACACTGATAAAACTTCAAATGGCCCTAACTTTTATACGGTGTGTCCTATACCTATCAAAGTTTGCAACAATCAAATCCTTGTAACTTTTTACTGGAGCGTCATAAAACCATGAAATTTTGTGACAATGAAGTACTCGTGCCTCTTATCAATTTAAGCTATCGCTCATAGCTCTGCTACTCTTGACTCCAAAATCAAACACTGATAAAACTTAAAATGGCTCTAACTTTTATACGGTGCGTCCTACACCTATCAAAGTTTGCAACATTCAAATGCTTGTAACTTTTTACTGGAGCGTCATAAATTCTTGAAATTTTGTGACAATAAAGTACTCGTGCCTCTTATTAATTTATGCCACCCTTTAGTCCGAATCAAAAACTGATAAAACTTCAAATGGCCCTAACTTCTATAAGGTGCGTCCTATACCTATCAAAGTTTCCAACAATCAAATGCTTGTAACTTTTTTCTGGAGTGTCATAAAATCTCGAAATTTTGTGACAATAAAGTACTCGAGTCTCTTGCCTATTTAAGCTATCGCTCATAGCTATGCTACCCTTGGGTCCCAAATCAAACACTGATAAAACTTAAAATGGCCCTAACTTCTGTACGGTGCGTCCTCCACCTATCAAACTTTGTAACATTCAAATGCTTGTAACATTTTACAGGAGCATCATAAAATCTGGAAATTTAGTGACAATAAGGTATTCGAGCCTCCTGTCAATTTAAGCTATCGCTCATAGCTATGCTTCCCTTGATTCCAATATAAAAGACTGATAAAACTTCAAATGGCCCTAACTTTTATACGGTGTGTCCTATACCTATCAAAGTTTGCAACAATCAAATCCTTGTAACTTTTTACTGGAGCGTCATCAAACCATGAAATTTTGTGACAATGAAGTACTCGTGCCTCTTATCAATTTAAGCTATCGCTCAAAGCTCTGCTACTCTTGACTCCAAAATCAAACACTGATAAAACTTCAAATGGCTCTAATTTTTATACGGTGCGTCCTACACCTATCAAAGGTTGCAACATTCAAATGCTTGTAACTTTTTACTGGAGCGTCATAAAATCTTGAAATTTTGTGACAATATAGTACTCGTGCCTCTTATTAATTTATGCCACCCTTTAGTCCCGAATCAAAAACTGATAAAACTTAAAATGGCAATAACTTCTATAAGGTGCGTCCTATACCTGTCAAAGTTTCCAACAATCAAATGCTTGTAACTTTTTTCTGGAGTGTCATAAAATCTCGAAATTTTGTGACAATAAAGTACTCGAGCCTCTTGTTAATTTAAGCTATCGCTCATAGCTATGCTACCCTTGGGTCCCAAATCAAACACTGATAAAACTTCAAATGGCCCTAACTTCTGTACGGTAGGCCTACCAAAGTTTGCAACAAACAAATGCTTGTAACTTTTTACTGGAGCGTCATAAAATCTTGAAATTTTGTGACATTAAAAAACTCGTGCCTCTTATTAATTTAACCTATCACTCATAGCTAAGCTACCCTTGAGTCCCAAAATAAAACACTGATGAAACTTCAAATGGACATAACTTCTATACGATGCATCCTACACCTATCAAAGTTTGCAGCATTCAAATGCTTGTAACTTTTCATTGAAGCATCATAAAATCTTAAAATTTTCGAACAATAAAGTACTCGAGCCTCTTATTAATTTAAGCTATCGCTCATAGCTATTCTACCCTTGAGTCCTGAATCAAAAACTGATAAAACTTCAAATGGCCCTAACTTCTATACGGTGCATCCTACAGCTATCAAACTTTGTAACATTCAAATGCTTGTAAATTTTTACTGGAGCATCATAAAATCTGGAAATTTAGTGACAATAAAGTACTCGAGCCTCTTGTCAATTTAAGCTATCGCTCATAGCTATGCTACCCTTGATTCCAAAATAAAACACTGATAAAAATTCAAATGGCCCTAACTTTTATACGGTGTGTCCTATACCTATCAAAGTTTGCAAAATCAAATCCTTGTAACTTTTTTCTGGAGCGTCATGAAACCATGAAATTTTGTGACAATGAAGTACTCGTGCCTCTTATCAATTTAGGCTATCGCTCATAGCTCTGCTACTCTTGACTCCAAAATAAACACTGATAAAACTTCAAATGGCTCTAACTTCCATACGGTCCTACACCTATCAAAGTTTGCAACATTCAAATGCTTGTAACTTTTTACTCGAGCGTCATAAATCCTAGAAATTTTGTGACAATAAAGTACTTGTGCCTCTTATCGATTTAACCCATTTCTTACCGCCGTGTGTTTGAACACACGTTTATCATTTCTAGACTTCGAGTAAATATAAAATTTAGATAAATGTAAATAATTAAACTTGTGGGGGGATTATATTAAGATTTAGTCTATTACCAAAAAATTAAAATATTTTTTGAAAATTTTCGCAAGCCCCTTCCTTCACAGGGGGGTGGTTTAAAAAGTGTCCAAAAATATACTATTTTTAAACTAATTATATAATATATATAAAAAAATAAAAATTATTTTATATATCTTGGAGTGTTTTGCCAAATGTCCAAACAAGAACACAAGACATTTTACCCACCACACAGATTAATATACTTGACGCTAGGTGGCGGTAAATACTGGCGTGTGTTTCACCACACGTTGGTAAATATACTGACATTTGACATTTGATATTTTTTTGTACCCGTAGCAACGTGGTTCCATATAGAGCAGACATTTTCTCTTTATTACAACAGTTTATGGTATTTTTTTTTTGTTATTTTATATTTCTCTTTCGAATTTTTTCGAAATTATTAAATTTATATTATAAATAATAGTGAAATTGTGTGAAATGTCGTGCAAAAAGTACCTCACAAACGCAGACTTGCAACACATTATCGACAATTGGAGCGATCATGAATGTGACAATCCAGATGAGAGAGCATCCGCAATTGAAGCAGTTATTTGTTTGCCTCCCAATAATACTGCCGGAGATTCCGATTGTGAAACAATAGACGATGACAAAATATCAACGAATATTTTTTCCGATGAGAGCCCGTTCACTGAAATAGCAGGTACTGCATTTGTTATTGTTTCTTTTGTTTTGTATTGCTAATTATGTATGCTTATATGTAGGTACAATTGAAGTAATTTACACTTCCTCTATTGACGATCATGATGGTCCGGAAGTCGAAGTGGAACAGGAGGGACCTCAACCATCATCGTCAAAAGATCTGCCAAACAAAAATATCGTCCGGCAACCGATTTCAAACCGGTTTGGAAAAAACCAAGCGAACTGCCTACGATATTCATCCGGTACACGAGCCATTGATAAAGGAAAAGCAGCAACCACTGCTCCGAACTATAAGCGAAAAAAATCCATTTGAATTGTTTCAACTATTCTTCGACGATGAAATTATTGTTCTGCTTGTAGAAGAAAAAAATCGATATGCTGCCCAACAAAATATCAGCAAAATATGCGACAAATATCTTATGCAACGTTTTATGGGAATCCTCTTATTTTCTGGATATCACAAACTTCCTCAAATTACTTTGTATTGGAGCATAGATCCAGCGTTCGACATTCCATTCATTCGCCAAACAATGTCGCGGAATATCTTTACGAAATTGAAAGCGGACTTTCATATCGCCAATAACGACAATTTCGATATTTCTGATAAGTTCGCAAAGGTTCGGTCATTGTTTGACATGCTCAACAAACGCTACATGCAGTTTGGTGTTTTTGTGGAGCATTTATCGATCGACGAGACTATGGTTCCTTACTTTGGCCGCCATTCAGCGAAAATGTTTATTCGTGGAAAACCGATTCGATTCGGGTATAAATTGTGAGCACTTTGTTCGCACAATGGTTATATGTTCCAGTTCATACCATATTCCGGTGCATCCGGCATTTATAATAAGAGTTTGGGACTCGCTGCGTCCGTCATAATGGAACTATTAAAACATTGTGAGCATCCAATGCAGCACACCGTCCATTTTGACAATTTTTTTACCTCCCATTACTTGATGTGCCTGCTGAAAGAGAGCGGCTTCTGCAAAACCGGCACTGTTCGAGCCAATCGTGTTGCCGGCGCTCCTTTGAAAACTGGGAAACAAGCTTTGAAAAAGCATGAAGCCGACTATGCATACGATGTGCGAAACGACGTTTTGATAAGTCGGTGGATGGATAATTCTGAAGTTACTATCGCAACCAATTACGACGGAATCGATCCGATGGTAACCGTGCAACGATACAGCAAAGAAAAGAAGAAAAAAGTTGGTATTCAACAGCCTCTCGCATTCAACAACTACAACAGACATATGGGCGGCGTGGACTTACACGACAATGGGGTTGCCAATTACCGTATCGGCATTCGTGGCAAAAAGTGGTGGTGGCCGCTCTGGGTCCAATGTTTGGACAGCGCTGTTGTCAATGCATGGAAACTTCATTGCTTCGTAGCAGCTTCGAAAAAGGAGAAGCCTATGTCACAGCTTGAGTTCAAAAATTCGGTTACCAAGTCTCTGCTTCTTTCGTCGGAGGATACCATGGGTGTAATGGAACATTCTTCTACTGACGATTCTGACCCTGAATATATGCAGGAAAACCTTCCGAAAGTAGACGGATTACACGTTCCATTGAAAACAAATAATCGTCGCCGTTGCATTGTATGCACACCAAAAGCTACCTTGTTCAAGTTTGAGAAGTGCAACGTCCACATGCACTCAGAGAATTGCTTTAAATTGTTCCACGAAAAACAACAATTTTATTTACAACGTCGCGCCACACGTCCAAACAAAAAAACAAGAATTGAATAATTCCATGTTACCTCTCTTTATTCTCAAATAAATACTTGAAACTAAAAAATAACCGTTTTTTTACTTACCTGTACTTACCTTGTTTTACCTCAAAATATCTTCAAACATTAGTTGCTATCATAGTCACCTAAATATGTACCATAAATTACTAAAAAAAAATGTTCCGAACAAAAGATTTCAAAACACCTTATTTACCAGCGTGTGGTCATACACACGGAAATTTTCAGAAAAACTACTTGTCTCAAATTTTTTTTTTGTCAGCAAATGTTATTTAATGTAAAATAATACGTTCCTGAAAATTTCATCAAAAAATTCCAACGTTTAAATTGCTGGTAATGAATGGGTTAAGCTATCGCTCATAGCTATGCAACCTTTGAGTCCCAAAATAAAACACTGATAAAACTTCAAATGGCCCTAACTTCTGTACGGTGCGTCCTATACCTATCAAAGTTTGCAACATTCAAATGCTTGTAACTTTTTACTGGAATGTCATAAAAACATGAAATTTAGTGACAATAAAGTACTCGAGCTTCCTGTCAATTTAAGCTATCGCTCATAGCTCTGCTACTCTTGACTCAAAAATCAAACACTGATAAAACTTCAAATGGCTCTAACTTCCATACGGTGCGTCCTACACCTATCAAAGGTTGAAACATTCAAATGCTTGTAACTTTTTACTGGAGCGTCATAAAATCTTGAAATTTTGTGAAAATAAAAAACTCGTGCCTCTTACTAATTTAAGCTATCGCTCATAGCTCTGCTACTCTTGACTCCAAAATCAAACACTGATAAAACTTCAAATGGCTCTAACTTTTATACGGTGCGTCCTACACCTATCAAAGTTTGCAACATTCAAATGCTTGTAACTTTTTACTGGAGCGTCATAAACTCTTGAAATTTTGAGACAATAAAGTACTCGTGCCTCTTATTATTTTATGCCACCCTTTAGTCCCGAATCAAAAACTGATAAAATTTCAAATGGCCCTAACTTCTATACGGTGCGTCCTAAATCTGTCAAAGTTTGCAACATTCAAATGCTTGTAAATTTTTACTGGAGCGTCATAAAATCTTGAAATTTTTAGACAATAAAGTACTCGTGCCTCTTATTATTTTATGCCACCCTTTAGTCCCGAATCAAAAACTGATAAAATTTCAAATGGCCCTAACTTCTATACGGTGCGTCCTAAATCTGTCAAAGTTTCCAACACTCAAATGCTTGTAACTTTTTTCTGGAGTGTCATAAAATCTCGAAATTTTGTGACAATAAAGTACTCGAGCCTCTTGTCAATTTAAGCTATCGCTCATAGCTATGCTACCCTTGGGTCCCAAATCAAACACTGATAAAACTTAAAATGGCCCTAACTTCTGTATGGTGTGTTCTAGACCTATCAAAGTTTGCAACAATCAAATGCTTGTAACTTTTTACTGGAGCATCATAAATTCTGGAAATTTAGTGACAATATAGTACTCGAGCCTCTTGTCAATTTCGCTCATAGCTATGCTACCCTTGAGTCCCAAAATAAGACACTGATAAAACTTCAAATGGCCCTAACTTCTATACGGTGCATCCTACACCTATCAAACTTTGTAACATTCAAATGCTTGTAACTTTTTACTCGAGCGTCATAAAACCTAGAAATTTTGTGACAATAAAAAACTCGTGCCTCTTATTAATTTAAGCTATCACTCATAGCTAAGCTACCCTTGAGTCCCAAAATAAAACACTGATAAAACTTCAAATGGACCTAACTCCCATACGGTGCGTCCTACACCTATCAAAGGTTGCAACATTCAAATGCTCGTAACTTTTTACTGGAGCGTCATAAAATCTTGAAATTTTGTGACAATAAAAAACTCGTGCCTCTTATTAATTTAAGCTATCACTCATAGTTAAGCTACCCTTGAGTCCCAAAATAAAACAGTGATAAAACTTCAAGTGGACCTAACTTCTATACGATGCATACTACACCTATCAAAGTTTGCAGCATTCAAATGCTTGTAACTTTTTATTGAAGCATCATAAAATCTTAAAATTTTCGAACAATAAAGTACTGGAGCCTCTTATTAATTTAAGCTATCGCTCATAGCTATGCTACCCTTGAGTCCTGAATCAAAAACTGATAAAACTTCAAATGGCCCTAACTTCTATTGTGACAATGAAGTACTCGCGCCTCTTATCAATTTAGGCTATCGCTCATAGCTCTGCTACTCTTGACTCCAAAATAAACACTGAGAAAACTTCAAATGGCTCTAAATTCCATACGGTCCTACACCTATCAAAGTTTGCAACATTCAAATGCTTGTAACTTTTTACTCGAGCGTCATAAAACCTAGAAATTTTGTGACAATAAAGTACTTGTGCCTCTTATCAATTTAAGCTATCGCTCATAGCTATGCAACCTTTGAGTCCCAAAATAAAACACTGATAAAACTTCAAATGGCCCTAACTTCAGTACGGTGCGTCCTATACCTATCAAAGTTTGCAACATTCAAATGCTTGTAACTTTTTACTGGAATGTCATAAAACCATGAAATGTTGTGACAATAAAGTACTCGAGCCTCCTGTCAATTTAAGGTATCGCTCATTGCTATGCTACCCTTGGGTCCCAAATCAAACACTGATAAAACTTAAAATGGCCCTAACTTCTGTACGGTGTGTTCTAGACCTATCAAAGTTTGCAACAATCAAATGCTTGTAACTTTTTACTGGAGCATCATAAATTCTGGAAATTTAGTGACAATATAGTACTCGAGCCTCTTGCCAATTTAAGATATCGCTCATAGCTATGCTACCCTTGAGTCCCAAAATAAGACACTGATAAAACTTCAAATGGACCTAACTTCTATATGAAGCATCCTACACCTATCAAAGTTTGCAGCATTCAAATGCTTGTAACTTTTTATTGAAGCATCATAAAATCTTAAAATTTTCGGACAATAAAGTACTCGAGCCTCTTATTAATTTAAGCTATCGCTCATAGCTATGCTACCCTTGAGTCCTGAATCAAAAACTGATAAAACTTCAAATGTCCCTAACTTCTATACGGTGCATCCTACAGCTATCAAACTTTGTAACATTCAAATGCTTGTAAATTTTTACTGGAGCTTTATAAAATCTGGAAATTTAGTGACAATAAAGTACTCGAGCCTCTTGTCAATTTAAGCTATCGCTCATAGCTATGCTTACCTTGATTCCAAAATAAAACACTGATAAAACTTCAAATGGCCCTAACTTTTATACGGTGTGTCCTATACCTATCAAAGTTTGCAAAATCAAATCCTTGTAACTTTTTTCTTTAGCGTCACGAAACCATGAAATTTTGTGACAATGAAGTACTCGTGCCTCTTATCAATTTAGGCTATCGCTCATACCTCTGCTACTCTTGACTCCAAAATAAACACTGATAAAACTTCAAATGGCTCTAACTTCCATACGGTCCTACACCTATCAAAGTTTGCAACATTCAAATGCTTGTAACTTTTTACTCGAGCGTCATAAAACCTAGAAATTTTGTGACAATAAAGTACGGTGCGTCCTATACCTATCAAAGTGTGCAACTTTCAAATGCTTGTAACTTTTTTCTGGAATGTCATAAAACCATGAAATTTTGTGACTATAAACTACTCGTGCCTCTTATCAATTGAAGCTATCGCTCATAGCTCTGCTACTCTTGACTCCAAAATAAAACAATGATAAAACTTCAAATGGCTCTAACTTTTATACGGTGCATCCTACAGCTATCAAACTTTGTAACATTCAAATGCTTGTAAATTTTTACTGGAGCATCATAAAATCTGGAAAATTAGTGACAATACAGTACTCGAGCCTCTTGTCAATTTAAGCTATCGCTCATAGCTATGCTACCCTTGATTCCAAAATAAAACACTGATAAAACTTCAAATGGCCCTAACTTTTATACGGTGTGTCCTATACCTATCAAAGTTTCCAAAATCAAATCCTTGTAACTTTTTTCTGGAGCGTCATGAAACCATGAAATTTTGTGACAATGAAGTACTCGTGCCTCTTATTAATTTAGGCTATCGATCATAGGTCTGCTACTCTTGACTCCAAAATAAACACTGATAAAACTTCAAATGGTTCTAACTTCCATACGGTCCTACACCTATCAAAGTTTGCAACATTCAAATGCTTGTAACTTTTTACTCGAGCGTCATAAAACCTAGAAATTTTGTGACAATAAAGTACTTGTGCCTCTTATCAATTTAAGCTATCGCTCATAGCTATGCAATCTTTGAGTCCCAAAATAAAACACTGATAAAACTTCAAATGGCCCTAACTTCAGTACGGTGCGTCCTATACCTATCAAAGTTTGCAACATTCAAATGCTTGCAACTTTTTACTGGAATGTCATAAAACCATGAAATTTTGTGACAATAAACTACTCGAGCCTCCTGTTAATTTAAGCTATCGCTCATAGCTCTGCTACTCTTGACTCCAAAATCAAACACTGATAAAACTTCAAATGGCTCTAACTTCCATACGGTGCGTCCTACACCTATCAAAGGTTGCAACATTCAAATGCTTGTAACTTTTTACTGGAGCATCATAAAATCTTGAAATTTTGTGACAATAAAAAACTGGTGTCTCTTATTAATTTAAGCTATCACTCATAGCTAAGCTACCCTTAAGTCCCAAAATAAAACACTGATAAAACTTCAAATGGACCTAACTTCTATATGAAGCATCCTACACCTATCAAAGTTTGCAGCATTCAAATGCTTGTAACTTTTTATTGAAGCATCATAAAATCTTAAAATTTTCGGACAATAAAGTACTCGAGCCTCTTATTAATTTAAGCTATCGCTCATAGCTATGCTACCCTTGAGTCCTGAATCAAAAACTGATAAAACTTCAAATGTCCCTAACTTCTATACGGTGCATCCTACAGCTATCAAACTTTGTAACATTCAAATGCTTGTAAATTTTTACTGGAGCTTTATAAAATCTGGAAATTTAGTGACAATAAAGTACTCGAGCCTCTTGTCAATTTAAGCTATCGCTCATAGCTATGCTTACCTTGATTCCAAAATAAAACACTGATAAAACTTCAAATGGCCCTAACTTTTATACGGTGTGTCCTATACCTATCAAAGTTTGCAAAATCAAATCCTTGTAACTTTTTTCTTTAGCGTCACGAAACCATGAAATTTTGTGACAATGAAGTACTCGTGCCTCTTATCAATTTAGGCTATCGCTCATACCTCTGCTACTCTTGACTCCAAAATAAACACTGATAAAACTTCAAATGGCTCTAACTTCCATACGGTCCTACACCTATCAAAGTTTGCAACATTCAAATGCTTGTAACTTTTTACTCGAGCGTCATAAAACCTAGAAATTTTGTGACAATAAAGTACGGTGCGTCCTATACCTATCAAAGTGTGCAACTTTCAAATGCTTGTAACTTTTTTCTGGAATGTCATAAAACCATGAAATTTTGTGACTATAAACTACTCGTGCCTCTTATCAATTGAAGCTATCGCTCATAGCTCTGCTACTCTTGACTCCAAAATAAAACAATGATAAAACTTCAAATGGCTCTAACTTTTATACGGTGCATCCTACAGCTATCAAACTTTGTAACATTCAAATGCTTGTAAATTTTTACTGGAGCATCATAAAATCTGGAAAATTAGTGACAATACAGTACTCGAGCCTCTTGTCAATTTAAGCTATCTCTCATAGCTATGCTACCCTTGATTCCAAAATAAAACACTGATAAAACTTCAAATGGCCCTAACTTTTATACGGTGTGTCCTATACCTATCAAAGTTTCCAAAATCAAATCCTTGTAACTTTTTTCTGGAGCGTCATGAAACCATGAAATTTTGTGACAATGAAGTACTCGTGCCTCTTATCAATTTAGGCTATCGATCATAGGTCTGCTACTCTTGACTCCAAAATAAACACTGATAAAACTTCAAATGGTTCTAACTTCCATACGGTCCTACACCTATCAAAGTTTGCAACATTCAAATGCTTGTAACTTTTTACTCGAGCGTCATAAAACCTAGAAATTTTGTGACAATAAAGTACTTGTGCCTCTTATCAATTTAAGCTATCGCTCATAGCTATGCAACCTTTGAGTCCCAAAATAAAACACTGATAAAACTTCAAATGGCCCTAACTTCAGTACGGTGCGTCCTATACCTATCAAAGTTTGCAACATTCAAATGCTTGCAACTTTTTACTGGAATGTCATAAAACCATGAAATTTTGTGACAATAAACTACTCGAGCCTCCTGTTAATTTAAGCTATCGCTCATAGCTCTGCTACTCTTGACTCCAAAATCAAACACTGATAAAACTTCAAATGGCTCTAACTTCCATACGGTGCGTCCTACACCTATCAAAGGTTGCAACATTCAAATGCTTGTAACTTTTTACTGGAGCATCATAAAATCTTGAAATTTTGTGACAATAAAAAACTCGTGTCTCTTATTAATTTAAGCTATCACTCATAGCTAAGCTACCCTTAAGTCCCAAAATAAAACACTGATAAAACTTCAAATGGACCTAACTTCTATATGAAGCATCCTACACCTATCAAAGTTTGCAGCATTCAAATGCTTGTAACTTTTTATTGAAGCATCATAAAATCTTAAAATTTTCGGACAATAAAGTACTCGAGCCTCTTATTAATTTAAGCTATCGCTCATAGCTATGCTACCCTTGAGTCCTGAATCAAAAACTGATAAAACTTCAAATGTCCCTAACTTCTATACGGTGCATCCTACAGCTATCAAACTTTGTAACATTCAAATGCTTGTAAATTTTTACTGGAGCTTTATAAAATCTGGAAATTTAGTGACAATAAAGTACTCGAGCCTCTTGTCAATTTAAGCTATCGCTCATAGCTATGCTTACCTTGATTCCAAAATAAAACACTGATAAAACTTCAAATGGCCCTAACTTTTATACAGTGTGTCCTATACCTATCAAAGTTTGCAAAATCAAATCCTTGTAACTTTTTTCTGGAGCGTCACGAAACCATGAAATTTTGTGACAATGAAGTACTCGTGCCTCTTATCAATTTAGGCTATCGCTCATACCTCTGCTACTCTTGACTCCACAATAATCACTGATAAAACTTCAAATGGCTCTAACTTCCATACGGTCCTACACCTATCAAAGTTTGCAACATTCAAATGCTTGTAACTTTTTACTCGAGCGTCATAAAACCTAGAAATTTTGTGACAATAAAGTACGGTGCGTCCTATACCTATCAAAGTGTGCAACTTTCAAATGCTTGTAACTTTTTTCTGGAATGTCATAAAACCATGAAATTTTGTGACTATAAACTACTCGTGCCTCTTATCAATTGAAGCTATCGCTCATAGCTCTGCTACTCTTGACTCCAAAATAAAACAATGATAAAACTTCAAATGGCTCTAACTTTTATACGGTGCGTCCTACACCTATCAAAGTTTGCAACATTCAAATGCTTGTGACTTTTTACTGGAGCGTCATAAAATCGTGAAATTTTGTGACAATAAAGTACCCGTGCCTCTTATTAATTTAAGCTATCGCTCATAGCTAAGCTACCCTTAAGTCCCAAAATAAAACACTAATAAAACTTCAAATGGACCTAACTTCTATACGATGCATCCTACACCTATCAAAGTTTGCTGCATTCAAATGCTTGTAACTTTTTATTGAAGCATCTTAAAATCTTGAAATTTTCGAACAATAAAATACTCGAGCCTCTTATTAATTTAAGCTATCGCTCATAGCTATGTTACCCTTGAGTCCCGAATCAAAAATGACAAAATTTCAAATGGCCCTAACTTCTATACGGTGCGTCCTAAATCTATCAAAGTTTGCAACATTCAAATGCTTGTAACTTTTCTGGAGTGTCATAAAATCTCGAAATTTTGTGACAATAAAGTACTCGAGCCTCTTGTCAATTTAAGCTATCGCTCATAGCTATGCTACTCTTGACTCCAAAATCAAACACTGATAAAACTTCAAATGGCTCTAACTTCCATACGGTGCGTCCTACACCTATCAAAGGTTGCAACATTCAAATGCTTGTAACTTTTTACTGGAGCATCATAAAATCTTGAAATTTTGTGACAATAAAAAACTCGTGTCTCTTATTAATTTAAGCTATCACCCATAGCTAAGCTACCCTTAAGTCCCAAAATAAAACACTGATAAAACTTCAAATGGACCTAACTTCTATATGAAGCATCCTACACCTATCAAAGTTTGCAGCATTCAAATGCTTGTAACTTTTTATTGAAGCATCATAAAATCTTAAAATTTTCGAACAATAAAGTACTCGAGCCTCTTATTAATTTAAGCTATCGCTCATAGCTATGCTGCCCTTGAGTCCTGAATCAAAAACTGATAGAACTTCAAATGTCCCTAACTTCTATACGGTGCATCCTACATTGTAACATTCAAATGCTTGTAAATTTTTACTGGAGCATCATAAAATCTGGAAAATTAGTGACAATAAAGTACTCGAGCCTCTTGTCAATTTAAGCTATCGCTCATAGCTATGCTACCCTTGATTCCAAAATAAAACACTGATAAAACTTCAAATGGCCCTAACTTTTATACGGTGTGTCCTATACCTATCAAAGTTTGCAAAATCAAATCCTTGTAACTTTTTTCTGGAGCGTCATAAAACCATGAAATTTTGTGACAATGAAGTACTCGAGCCTCTTATCAATTTAGGCTATCGCTCATAGCTCTGCTACTCTTGACTCCAAAATAAACACTGATAAAACTTCAAATGGCTCTAACTTCCATACGGTCCTACACCTATCAAAGTTTGCAACATTCAAATGCTTGTAACTTTTTACTCGAGCGTCATAAAACCTAGAAATTTTGTGACAATAAAGTACTTGTGCCTCTTATCAATTTAAGCTATCGCTCATAACTATGCAACCTTTGAGTCCCAAAACAAAACACTGATAAAACTTAAAATGGCCCTAACTTCTGTACGGTGCGTCCTATACCTATCAAAGTTGGCAACATTCAAATGCTTGTAACTTTTTTCTTTAATGTCATAAAACCATGAAATTTTGTGACAATGAAGTACTCGTGCCTCTTATAAAATTAAGGTATCGCTCATAGCACTGCTACTCTTGACTCCAAAATAAAACACTGGTAAAACTTCAAATGGCTCTAAGTTCCATACGGTGCGTCCTACACCTATCAAAGTTTGTAACATTCAAATGCTTGTAACTTTTTACTGGAGCGTCATAAAACCCCCAAAATTTGTGACAATAAAGTACTCGAGCCTCTTATCAATTTAAGATATCGCTCATAACTATGCTACTCTTGAGTCCCAAATCAAACACAGATAAAACTTAAAATGGCCTAAACTTCTGTACGGAGTGTCCTATACCTATCAAAGTTTGCACCAATCAAATGGTTGTAACTTTTTACTGGAGCATCATAAAATCTTGAAATTTTGTGACAATAAAGTACTCGAGCCTCTTGTCAATTTAAGCTATCGCTCATAGCTATGCTACCCTTGAGTCCCAAATCAAACACTGATAAAATTTCAAATGGCAGTAACTTCTATAGGGCCATAAAGTAGTCGTGCCCCTTAACAATTTAAGCTATCGCTCATAGCTATGGTACCCTTGAGTCCCGAAAGAAAACACTGATAAAACTTCAAATGGCCCTAACTTCTATACAGTGCATTCTACACCTATCAAACTTTGTAACATTCAAATGCTTGTAACTTTTTACTGGAGCATCATAAAATCTGGAAATTTAGTGGCAATATAATACTCGAGCCTCTTGTCAATTTAAGCTATCGCTCACAGCTTGAATCCAAAATAAAACACTGATAAAACTTCAAATGGCCCTAACTTGTATACGGTGTGTCCTATACCTATCAAAGTTTGCAACAATCAAATCCTTGTAACTTTTTACTGGAGCGTCATAAAACCATGAAATTTTGAGACAATGAAGTAATCGTGCCTCTTATTAATTTAAGCAATCACTCATAGCTATGCTACCCTTGAGTCCCGAATCAAAAACTGATAAAACTTCAAATGGCCCTTACTTCTATACGGTGCATCCTACAGCTATCAAACTTTGTAACATTCAAATGCTTGTAAATTTTTACTGGAGCATCAAAAAATCTGGAAATTTAGTGACAATCACGTAGTCGAGCCTCTTGTCAATTTAAGCTATCGCTCATAGCTATGCTATCCTTGATTCCAAAATAAAACACTGATAAAACTTCAAATGGACCTAACTTTTATACGGTGTGTCCTATACCTATCAAAGTTTGGAACAATCAAATCCTTGTAACTTTTTACTGGAGCGTCATAAAACCATGAAATTTTGTGACAATGAAGTACTCGTGCCTCTTATCAAATTAAGCTATCGCTCATAGGTCTGCTACTTTTGACTCAAAAATCAAATCCTGATAACACTTCAAATGGCTCTAACTTCCAGACAGTCCTACACCTATCAAAGTTTGCAACATTCTAACGCTTGTAACTTTTTACTGGAGCGCCATAAAATCTTGAAATTTTGTGACAATAAAGTACTCGCGCCTCTTATAAATTTAAGCTATCGCTCAAAGCTAAGCTACCCTTGAGTCCCAAAATAAAACGCTGGTAAAACTTCAAATGGACCTAACTTCTGTACCATCCATCCTACACCTATCAAAGTTTGCAGCATTCAAATGTTTGTAACTTTTTATTGAATTATCATAAAATCTTGAAATTTTCGAACAATTAGGTACTCGAGCCTCTCATTAATTTAAGCTATCGCTCATAGCTATGCTACCCTTGAGTCCCGAATCAAAAACTGATAAAATTTCAAATGGCCCTAACTTCTATACGGTGCGTCCTAAACCTATCAAAGTTTGCAACATTCAAATGCTTGTAAATTTTCTACTGGAGCGTCATAAAATCTTGAAATTTTGTGACAATAAAGTACTCGTGCCTCTTATTAATTTATGCCACTCTTGAGTCCCGAATCAAAAACTGATAAAATTTCAAATGGCCCTAACTACTATACGGTGCGTCCTAAATCTTTCAAAGTTTGCAACATTCAAATGCTTGTAACTTTTTTCTGGAGTGTCATAAAATCTCGAAATTTTGTGACAATAAAGTACTCGAGCCTCTTGTCAATTTAAGCTATCGCTCATAGCTATGCTAGCCTTGAGTCCCAAAATAAAACACTGATAAAACTGCAAATGACCCTAACTTCTGTACGGTGCGTCCTATACCTATCAGTGTTTGCAACAATCAAATGCTTGTAACTTTTTACTGGGATGTCATAAAACCATGAAATTTTGTGACAATAAAGTACTCGTGCCTCTTATCAACTGAAGCTATCGCTCATAGCTCTGCTACTCTTGACTCCAAAATAAAACACTGATAAAACTTCATATGGCTCTAAGTTCCATACGGTGCGTCCTACACCTATCAAAGTTTGCAAGATTCAAATGCTTGTAACTTTTTACTGGAGCGTCATAAAACCCCCAAAATTTGTGACAATAAAGTACTCGAGCCTCTTATGAATTTAAGATATCGCTCATAACTATGCTACTCTTGAGTCCCAAATCAAACACAGATAAAACTTAAAATGGCCTAAACTTCTGTACGGAGTGTCCTATACCTATCAATGTTTGCACCAATCAAATGCTTGTAACTTTTTACTGGAGCATCATAAAATCTTGAAATTTTGTGACAATAAAGTACTCGAGCATCTTGTCAATTAAAGCTATCGCTCATACCTATGCTACCCTTGAGTCCCAAATCAAACACTGATAAAATTTCAAATGGCAGTAACTTCTATAGGGCCATAAATTAATCGTGCCCCTTAACAATTTAAGCTATCGCTCATAGCTATGGTACCCTTGAGTCCCAAAAGAAAACACTGATAAAACTTCAAATGGCCCTAACTTCTATACAGTGCATTCTACACCTATCAAAGTTTGTAAGATTCAAATGCTTGTAACTTTTTACTGGAGCATCATAAAATCTGGAAATTTAGTGACAATATAGTACTCGAGCCTCTTGGCAATTTAAGCTATCGCTCACAGCTTGAATCCAAAATAAAACACTGATAAAACTTCAAATGGCCTTAACTTGTATACGGTGTGTCCTATACCTATCAAAGTTTGCAACAATCAAATCCTTGTAACTTTTTACTGGAGCGTCATAAAACCATGAAATTTTGTGACAATGAAGTACTCGTGCCTCTTATCAATTTAAGCTATCGCTCATAGCTGTGCTACTCTTGACTCCAAAATCAAACACTGATAAAACTTCAAATCGCTCTAACTTCCATACGGTGCGTCCTACACATATCAAAGTTTGCACCAATCAAATGCTTGTAACTTTTTACTGGAGCATCATAAAATCTTGAAATTTTGTGACAATAAAGTACTCGAGCCTTTTGTCAATTTAAGCTATCGCTCATAGCTATGCTACCCTTGAGTCCCAAATGAAACACTGATAAAATTTCAAATGGCAGTAACTTCTATAGGGCCACAAAGTAATCGTGCCCCTTAACAATTTAAGCTATCGCTCATAGCTATGGTACCCTTGAGTCCCAAAAGAAAACACTGATAAAACTTCAAATGGCCCTAACTTCTATACAGTGCATTCTACACCTATCAAAGTTTGTAACATTCAAATGCTTGTAACTTTTTACTGGAGCATCATAAAATCTGGAAATTTAGTGACAATATAGTACTCGAGCCTCTTGTCAATTTAAGCTAACGCTCACAGCTTGAATCCAAAATAAAACACTGATAAAACTTCAAATGGCCCTAACTTGTATACGGTGTGTCCTATACCTATCAAAGTTTGCAACAATCAAATCCTTGTAACTTTTTACTGGAGCGTCATAAAACCATGAAATTTTGTGACAATGAAGTACTCGTGCCTCCTATCAATTTAAGCTATCGCTCATAGCTGTGCTACTCTTGACTCCAAAATCAAACACTGATAAAACTTCAAATCGCTCTAACTTCCATACGGTGAGTCCTACACCTATCAAAGGTTGCAACATTCAAATGCTTGTAACTTTTTATTGGAACGTCATAAAATCTTGAAATTTTGTGACAATAAAAAACTCGTGCCTCTTATTAATCACTCATAGCTATGCTACCCTTGAGTCCCGAATCAAAAACTGATAAAACTTCAAATGGCCCTAACTTCTATACGGTGCATCCTACAGCTATCAAACTTTGTAACATTCAAATGCTTGTAAATTTTTACTGGAGCATCATAAAATCTGGAAATTTAGTGACAATCACGTAGTCGAGCCTCTTGTCAATTTAAGCTATTGCTCATAGCTATGCTACCCTTGATTCCAAAATAAAACACTGATAAAACTTCAAATGGCCCTAACTTTTATACGGTGTGTCCTATACCTATCAAAGTTTGCAAAATCAAATCCTTGTAACTTTTTTCTGGAGCGTCATAAAACCATGAAATTTTGTGACAATGAAGTACTCGAGCCTCTTATCAATTTAGGCTATCGCTCATAGCTCTGCTACTCTTGACTCCAAAATAAACACTGATAAAACTTCAAATGGCTCTAACTTCCATACGGTCCTACACCTATCAAAGTTTGCAACATTCAAATGCTTGTAAGTTTTTACTCGAGCGTCATAAAACCTAGAAATTTTGTGACAATAAAGTACTTGTGCCTCTTATCAATTTAAGCTATCGCTCATAACTATGCAACCTTTGAGTCCCAAAACAAAACACTGATAAAACTTAAAATGGCCCTAATTTCTGTACGGTGCGTCCTATACCTATCAAAGTTGGCAACATTCAAATGCTTGTAACTTTTTTCTGGAATGTCATAAAACCATGAAATTTTGTGACAATGAAGTACTCGTGCCTCTTATAAAATTAAGGTATCGCTCATAGCACTGCTACTCTTGACTCCAAAATAAAACACTGGTAAAACTTCAAATGGCTCTAAGTTCCATACGATGCGTCCTACACCTATCAAAGTTTGTAACATTCAAATGCTTGTAACTTTTTACTGGAGCGTCATAAAACCCCCAAAATTTGTGACAATAAAGTACTCGAGCCTCTTATCAATTTAAGATATCGCTCATAACTATGCTACTCTTGAGTCCCAAATCAAACACAGATAAAACTTAAAATGGCCTAAACTTCTGTACGGAGTGTCCTATACCTATCAAAGTTTGCACCAATCAAATGGTTGTAACTTTTTACTGGAGCATCATAAAATCTTGAAATTTTGTGACAATAAAGTACTCGAGCCTCTTGTCAATTTAAGCTATCGCTCATAGCTATGCTACCCTTGAGTCCCAAATCAAACACTGATAAAATTTCAAATGGCAGTAACTTCTATAGGGCCATAAAGTAGTCGTGCCCCTTAACAATTTAAGCTATCGCTCATAGCTATGGTACCCTTGAGTCCCGAAAGAAAACACTGATAAAACTTCAAATGGCCCTAACTTCTATACAGTGCATTCTACACCTATCAAACTTTGTAACATTCAAATGCTTGTAACTTTTTACTGGAGCATCATAAAATCTGGAAATTTAGTGACAATATAATACTCGAGCCTCTTGTCAATTTAAGCTATCGCTCACAGCTTGAATCCAAAATAAAACACTGATAAAACTTCAAATGGCCCTAACTTGTATACGGTGTGTCCTATACCTATCAAAGTTTGCAACAATCAAATCCTTGTAACTTTTTACTGGAGCGTCATAAAACCATGAAATTTTGTGACAATGAAGTACTCCTGCCTCTTATTAATTTAAGCTATCGCTCATAGCTGTGCTACTCTTGACTCCAAAATCAAGCACTGATAAAACTTCAAATCGCTCTAACTTCCATACGGTGCGTCCTACACCTATCAAAGGTTGCAACATTCAAATGCTTGTAACTTTTTACTGGAGCGTCATAAAATCTTTGAAATTTTGAGACAATGAAGTAATCGTGCCTCTTATTAATTTAAGCAATCACTCATAGCTATGCTACCCTTGAGTCCCGAATCAAAAACTGATAAAACTTCAAATGGCCCTTACTTCTATACGGTGCATCCTACAGCTATCAAACTTTGTAACATTCAAATGCTTGTAAATTTTTACTGGAGCATCAAAAAATCTGGAAATTTAGTGACAATCACGTAGTCGAGCCTCTTGTCAATTTAAGCTATCGCTCATAGCTATGCTATCCTTGATTCCAAAATAAAACACTGATAAAACTTCAAATGGACCTAACTTTTATACGGTGTGTCCTATACCTATCAAAGTTTGGAACAATCAAATCCTTGTAACTTTTTACTGGAGCGTCATAAAACCATGAAATTTTGTGACAATGAAGTACTCGTGCCTCTTATCAAATTAAGCTATCGCTCATAGGTCTGCTACTTTTGACTCAAAAATCAAATCCTGATAACACTTCAAATGGCTCTAACTTCCAGACGGTCCTACACCTGTCAAAGTTTGCAACATTCCAACGCTTGTAACTTTTTACTGGAGCGCCATAAAATCTTGAAATTTTGTGACAATAAAGTACTCGCGCCTCTTATAAATTTAAGCTATCGCTCAAAGCTAAGCTACCCTTGAGTCCCAAAATAAAACGCTGGTAAAACTTCAAATGGACCTAACTTCTGTACCATCCATCCTACACCTATCAAAGTTTGCAGCATTCAAATGTTTGTAACTTTTTATTGAATCATCATAAAATCTTGAAATTTTCGAACAATTAGGTACTCGAGCCTCTCATTAATTTAAGCTATCGCTCATAGCTATGCTACCCTTGAGTCCCGAATCAAAAACTGATAAAATTTCAAATGGCCCTAACTACTATACGGTGCGACCTAAATCTTTCAAAGTTTGCAACATTCAAATGCTTGTAACTTTTTTCTGGAGTGTCATAAAATCTCGAAATTTTGTGACAATAAAGTACTCGAGCCTCTTGTCAATTTAAGCTATCGCTCATAGCTATGCTAGCCTTGAGTCCCAAAATAAAACACTGATAAAACTGCAAATGACCCTAACTTCTGTACGGTGCGTCCTATACCTATCAGTGTTTGCAACAATCAAATGCTTGTAACTTTTTACTGGGATGTCATAAAACCATGAAATTTTGTGACAATAAAGTACTCGTGCCTCTTATCAACTGAAGCTATCGCTCATAGCTCTGCTACTCTTGACTCCAAAATAAAACACTGATAAAACTTCATATGGCTCTAAGTTCCATACGGTGCGTCCTACACCTATCAAAGTTTGCAACATTCAAATGCTTGTAACTTTTTACTGGAGCGTCATAAAACCCCCAAAATTTGTGACAATAAAGTACTCGAGCCTCTTATGAATTTAAGATATCGCTCATAACTATGCTACTCTTGAGTCCCAAATCAAACACAGATAAAACTTAAAATGGCCTAAACTTCTGTACGGAGTGTCCTATACCTATCAATGTTTGCACCAATCAAATGCTTGTAACTTTTTACTGGAGCATCATAAAATCTTGAAATTTTGTGACAATAAAGTACTCGAGCATCTTGTCAATTAAAGCTATCGCTCATACCTATGCTACCCTTGAGTCCCAAATCAAACACTGATAAAATTTCAAATGGCAGTAACTTCTATAGGGCCATAAATTAATCGTGCCCCTTAACAATTTAAGCTATCGCTCATAGCTATGGTACCCTTGAGTCCCAAAAGAAAACACTGATAAAACTTCAAATGGCGCTAACTTCTATACAGTGCATTCTACACCTATCAAAGTTTGTAAGATTCAAATGCTTGTAACTTTTTACTGGAGCATCATAAAATCTGGAAATTTAGTGACAATATAGTACTCGAGCCTCTTGGCAATTTAAGCTATCGCTCACAGCTTGAATCCAAAATAAAACACTGATAAAACTTCAAATGGCCTTAACTTGTATACGGTGTGTCCTATACCTATCAAAGTTTGCAACAATCAAATCCTTGTAACTTTTTACTGGAGCGTCATAAAACCATGAAATTTTGTGACAATGAAGTACTCGTGCCTCTTATCAATTTAAGCTATCGCTCATAGCTGTGCTACTCTTGACTCCAAAATCAAACACTGATAAAACTTCAAATCGCTCTAACTTCCATACGGTGCGTCCTACACATATCAAAGTTTGCACCAATCAAATGCTTGTAACTTTTTACTGGAGCATCATAAAATCTTGAAATTTTGTGACAATAAAGTACTCGAGCCTTTTGTCAATTTAAGCTATCGCTCATAGCTATGCTACCCTTGAGTCCCAAATCAAACACTGATAAAATTTCAAATGGCAGTAACTTCTATAGGGCCACAAAGTAATCGTGCCCCTTAACAATTTAAGCTATCGCTCATAGCTATGGTACCCTTGAGTCCCAAAAGAAAACACTGATAAAACTTCAAATGGCCCTAACTTCTATACAGTGCATTCTACACCTATCAAAGTTTGTAACATTCAAATGCTTGTAACTTTTTACTGGAGCATCATAAAATCTGGAAATTTAGTGACAATATAGTACTCGAGCCTCTTGTCAATTTAAGCTATCGCTCACAGCTTGAATCCAAAATAAAACACTGATAAAACTTCAAATGGCCCTAACTTGTATACGGTGTGTCCTATACCTATCAAAGTTTGCAACAATCAAATCCTTGTAACTTTTTACTGGAGCGTCATAAAACCATGAAATTTTGTGACAATGAAGTACTCGTGCCTCCTATCAATTTAAGCTATCGCTCATAGCTGTGCTACTCTTGACTCCAAAATCAAACACTGATAAAACTTCAAATCGCTCTAACTTCCATACGGTGAGTCCTACACCTATCAAAGGTTGCAACATTCAAATGCTTGTAACTTTTTATTGGAACGTCATAAAATCTTGAAATTTTGTGACAATAAAAAACTCGTGCCTCTTATTAATCACTCATAGCTATGCTACCCTTGAGTCCCGAATCAAAAACTGATAAAACTTCAAATGGCCCTAACTTCTATACGGTGCATCCTACAGCTATCAAACTTTGTAACATTCAAATGCTTGTAAATTTTTACTGGAGCATCATAAAATCTGGAAATTTAGTGACAATCACGTAGTCGAGCCTCTTGTCAATTTAAGCTATTGCTCATAGCTATGCTATCCTTGATTCCAAAATAAAACACTGATAAAACTTCAAATGGCCCTAACTTGTATACGGTGTGTCCTATACCTATCAAAGTTTGGAACAATCAAATCCTTGTAACTTTTTACTGGAGCGTCATAAAACCATGAAATTTTGTGACAATGAAGTACTCGTGCCTCTTATCAAATTAAGCTATCGCTCATAGGTCTGCTACTCTTGACTCAAAAATCAAATCCTGATAAAACTTCAAATGGCTCTAACTTCCATACGGTCCTACACCTATCAAAGTTTGCAACATTCTAACGCTTGTAACTTTTTACTGGAGCGCCATAAAATCTTGAAATTTTGTGACAATAAAGTACTCGCGCCTCTTATAAATTTAAGCTATCGCTCAAAGCTAAGCTACCATTGAGTCCCAAAATAAAACACTGGTAAAACTTCAAATGGACCTAACTTCTGTGCCATGCATCCTACACCTATCAAAGTTTGCAGCATTCAAATGTTTGTAACTTTTTATTGAATCATCATAAAATCTTGAAATTTTCGAACAATTTGGTACTCGAGCCTCTTATTAATTTAAGCTATCGCTCATAGCTATGCTACCCTTGAGTCCCGAATCAAAAACTGTTAAAATTTCAAATGGCCCTAACTTCTATACGGTGCGTCCTAAACCTATCAAAGTTTGCAACATTCAAATGCTTGTAAATTTTCTACTGGAGCGTCATAAAATCTTGAAATTTTGTGACAATAAAGTACTCGTGCCTCTTATTAATGTATGCCACTCTTGAGTCCCGAATCAAAAACTGATAAAATTTCAAATGGCCCTAACTTCTATACGGTGCGTCCGAAATCTTTCAAAGTTTGCAACATTCAAATGCTTGTCACTTTTTTCTTGAGTGTCATAAAATCTCGAAATTTTGTGACAATAAAGTACTCGAGCCTCTTGTCAATTTAAGCTATCGCTCATAGCTATGCTAGCCTTGAGTCCCAAAATAAAACACTGATAAAACTGCAAATGACCCTAACTTCTGTACGGTGCGTCCTATACCTATCAGTGTTTGCAACAATCAAATGCTTGTAACTTTTTACTGGGATGTCATAAAACCATGAAATTTTGTGACACTAAAGTACTCGTGCCTCTTATCAACTGAAGCTATCGCTCATAGCTCTGCTACTCTTGACTCCAAAAAAAAAACACTGATAAAACTTCATATGGCTCTAAGTTCCATACGGTGCGTCCTACACCTATCAAAGTTTGCAACATTCAAATGCTTGTAACTTTTTACTGGAGCGTCATAAAACCCCCAAAATTTGTGACAATAAAGTACTCGAGCCTCTTATGAATTTAAGATATCGCTCATAACTATGCTACTCTTGAGTCCCAAATCAAACACAGATAAAACTTAAAATGGCCTAAACTTCTGTACGGAGTGTCCTATACCTATCAAAGTTTGCACCAATCAAATGCTTGTAACTTTTTACTGGAGCTTCATAAAATCTTGAAATTTTGTGACAATAAAGTACTCGAGCATCTTGTCAATTAAAGCTATCGCTCATAGCTATGCTACCCTTGAGTCCCAAATCAAACACTGATAAAATTTCAAATGGCAGTAACTTCTATAGGGCCACAAAGTAATCGTGCCCCTTAACAATTTAAGCTATCGCTCATAGCTATGGTACCCTTGAGTCCCAAAAGAAAACACTGATAAAACTTCAAATGGCCCTAACTTCTATACAGTGCATTCTACACCTATCAAAGTTTGTAACATTCAAATGCTTGTAACTTTTTACTGGAGCATCATAAAATCTGGAAATTTAGTGACAATATAGTACTCGAGCCTCTTGTCAATTTAAGCTATCGCTCACAGCTTGAATCCAAAATAAATCACTGATAAAACTTCAAATGGCCCTAACTTGTATACGGTGTATCCTATACCTATCAAAGTTTGCAACAATCAAATCCTTGTAACTTTTTACTGGAGCGTCATAAAACCATGAAATTTTGTGACAATGAAGTACTCGTGCCTCCTATCAATTTAAGCTATCGCTCATAGCTGTGCTACTCTTGACTCCAAAATCAAACACTGATAAAACTTCAAATCGCTCTAACTTCCATACGGTGAGTCCTACACCTATCAAAGGTTGCAACATTCAAATGCTTGTAACTTTTTATTGGAACGTCATAAAATCTTGAAATTTTGTGACAATAAAAAACTCGTGCCTCTTATTAATCACTCATAGCTATGCTACCCTTGAGTCCCGAATCAAAAACTGATAAAACTTCAAATGGCCCTAACTTCTATAAGGTGCATCCTACAGCTATCAAACTTTGTAACATTCAAATGCTTGTAAATTTTTACTGGAGCATCATAAAATCTGGAAATTTAGTGACAATCACGTAGTCGAGCCTCTTGTCAATTTAAGCTATTGCTCATAGCTATGCTATCCTTGATTCCAAAATAAAACACTGATAAAACTTCAAATGGCCCTAACTTGTATACGGTGTGTCCTATACCAATCAAAGTTTGGAACAATCAAATCCTTGTAACTTTTTACTGGAGCGTCATAAAACCATGAAATTTTGTGACAATGAAGTACTCGTGCCTCTTATCAAATTAAGCTATCGCTCATAGGTCTGCTACTCTTGACTCAAAAATCAAATCCTGATAAAACTTCAAATGGCTCTAACTTCCATACGGTCCTACACCTATCAAAGTTTGCAACATTCTAACGCTTGTAACTTTTTACTGGAGCGCCATAAAATCTTGAAATTTTGTGACAATAAAGTACTCGCGCCTCTTATAAATTTAAGCTATCGCTCAAAGCTAAGCTACCCTTGAGTCCCAAAATAAAACACTGGTAAAACTTCAAATGGACCTAACTTCTGTGCCATGCATCCTACACCTATCAAAGGTTGCAACATTCAAATGCTTGTAACTTTTTATTGGAACGTCATAAAATCTTGAAATTTTGTGACAATAAAAAACTCGTGCCTCTTATTAATCACTCATAGCTATGCTACCCTTGAGTCCCGAATCAAAAACTGATAAAACTTCAAATGGCCCTAACTTCTATAAGGTGCATCCTACAGCTATCAAACTTTGTAACATTCAAATGCTTGTAAATTTTTACTGGAGCATCATAAAATCTGGAAATTTAGTGACAATCACGTAGTCGAGCCTCTTGTCAATTTAAGCTATTGCTCATAGCTATGCTATCCTTGATTCCAAAATAAAACACTGATAAAACTTCAAATGGCCCTAACTTCTATACGGTGCGTCCTAAACCTATCAAAGTTTGCAACATTCAAATGCTTGTAAATTTTCTACTGGAGCGTCATAAAATCTTGAAATTTTGTGACAATAAAGTACTCGTGCCTCTTATTAATGTATGCCACTCTTGAGTCCCGAATCAAAAACTGATAAAATTTCAAATGGCCCTAACTTCTATACGGTGCGTCCGAAATCTTTCAAAGTTTGCAACATTCAAATGCTTGTCACTTTTTTCTTGAGTGTCATAAAATCTCGAAATTTTGTGACAATAAAGTACTCGAGCCTCTTGTCAATTTAAGCTATCGCTCATAGCTATGCTAGCCTTGAGTCCCAAAATAAAACACTGATAAAACTGCAAATGACCCTAACTTCTGTACGGTGCGTCCTATACCTATCAGTGTTTGCAACAATCAAATGCTTGTAACTTTTTACTGGGATGTCATAAAACCATGAAATTTTGTGACACTAAAGTACTCGTGCCTCTTATCAACTGAAGCTATCGCTCATAGCTCTGCTACTCTTGACTCCAAAAAAAAACACTGATAAAACTTCATATGGCTCTAAGTTCCATACGGTGCGTCCTACACCTATCAAAGTTTGCAACATTCAAATGCTTGTAACTTTTTACTGGAGCGTCATAAAACCCCCAAAATTTGTGACAATAAAGTACTCGAGCCTCTTATGAATTTAAGATATCGCTCATAACTATGCTACTCTTGAGTCCCAAATCAAACACAGATAAAACTTAAAATGGCCTAAACTTCTGTACGGAGTGTCCTATACCTATCAAAGTTTGCACCAATCAAATGCTTGTAACTTTTTACTGGAGCTTCATAAAATCTTGAAATTTTGTGACAATAAAGTACTCGAGCATCTTGTCAATTAAAGCTATCGCTCATAGCTATGCTACCCTTGAGTCCCAAATCAAACACTGATAAACTTTCAAATGGCAGTAACTTCTATAGGGCCATAAATTAATCGTGCCCCTTAACAATTTAAGCTATCGCTCATAGCTATGGTACCCTTGAGTCCCAAAAGAAAACACTGATAAAACTTCAAATGGCCCTAACTTCTATACAGTGCATTCTACACCTATCAAAGTTTGTAACATTCAAATGCTTGTAACTTTTTACTGGAGCATCATAAAATCTGGAAATTTAGTGACAATATAGTACTCGAGCCTCTTGGCAATTTAAGCTATCGCTCACAGCTTGAATCCAAAATAAAACACTGATAAAACTTCAAATGGCCTTAACTTGTATACGGTGTGTCCTATACCTATCAAAGTTTGCAACAATCAAATCCTTGTAACTTTTTACTGGAGCGTCATAAAACCATGAAATTTTTTGACAATGAACTAATCGTGCCTCTTATCAATTTAAGCTATCGCTCATAGCTGTGCTACTCTTGACTCCAAAATCAAACACTGATAAAACTTCAAATCGCTCTAACTTCCATACGGTGCGTCCTACACATATCAAAGTTTGCACCAATCAAATGCTTGTAACTTTTTACTGGAGCATCATAAAATCTTGAAATTTTGTGACAATAAAGTACTCGAGCCTCTTGTCAATTTAAGCTATCGCTCATAGCTATGCTACCCTTGAGTCCCAAATCAACCACTGATAAAATTTCAAATGGCAGTAACTTCTATAGGGCAACAAAGTAATCGTGCCCCTTAACAATTTAAGCTATCGCTCATAGCTATGGTACCCTTGAGTCCCAAAAGAAAACACTGATAAAACTTCAAATGGCCCTAACTTCTATACAGTGCATTCTACACCTATCAAAGTTTGTAACATTCAAATGCTTGTAACTTTTTACTGGAGCTTCATAAAATCTGGAAATTTAGTGACAATATAGTACTCGAGCCTCCTGTCAATTTAAGCTATCGCTTACAGCTTGAATCCAAAATAAAACACTGATAAAACTTTAAATGGTCCTAACTTCTATACGGTGCATCCTAAACCTATTAAAGTTTGCAACATTCATATGCTTGTAACTTTTTACTGGAGCATCATAAAATCTGGAAATTTAGTGACAATATAGTACTCGAGCATCTTGTCAATTTAAGCTATCGATCACAGCTTGAATCCAAAATAAAACACTGATAAAACTTCAAATGGCCCTAACTTGTATACGGTGTGTCCTATACCTATCAAAGTTTGCAACAATCAAATCCTTGTAACTTTTTACTGGAGCCTCATAAAACCATGAAATTTTGTGACAATGAAGTACAATGAAGTACTCGTGCCTCTTATCAAATTAAGCTATCGCTCATAGGTCTGCTACTCTTGACTCAAAAATCAAATACTGATAAAACTTCAAATGGTTCTAACTTCCATACGGTCCTACACCTATCAAAGTTTGCAACATTCTAACGCTTGTAACTTTTTACTGGAGCGCCATAAAATCTTGAAATTTTGTGACAATAAAGTACTCGCGCCTCTTATAAATTTAAGCTATCGCTCATAGCTAAGCTACCCTTGAGTCCCAAAATAAAACACTGGCAAAACTTCAAATGGACCTAACTTCTGTACCATGCATCCTACACCTATCAAAGTTTGCAGCATTCAAATGTTTGTAACTTTTTATTGAATCATCATAAAATCTTGAAATTTTCGAACAATTAGGTACTCGAGCCTCTTATTAATTTAAGCTATCGCTCATAGCTATGCTACCCTTGAGTCCCGAATCAAAAACTGATAAAATTTCAAATGGCTCTAACTTCTATACGGTGCATCCTAAACCTATCAAAGTTTGCAACATTCATATGCTTGTAAGTTTTTACTGGAATGTCATAAAACCATGAAATTTTGTGACAATAAAGTACTCGTGCTTGGTATTAATTTAAGCTATCGCTCATAGCTATCCTACCCTTGAGTCCCAAATCAAACACTGATAAAACTTTAAATGGCCCTAACTTCTATAGGGCCATAAAGTTATCGTGCCCCTTATCAATTTAAGCTATCGCTCATAGCTATGCTACCCTTGAGTCCCAAAAGAAAACACAGATAAAACTTCAAATGGTCCTAACTTCTATACAGAGCATTCTTCACCTATCAAACTTTGTAACATTCAAATGCTTGTAACTTTTTACTGGAGCATCATAAAATCTGGAAATTTAGTGAAAATATAGTACTCGAGCCTCTTGGCAATTTAAGCTATCGCTCACAGCTTGAATCCAAAATAAAACACTGATAAAACTTCAAATGGCCTTAACTTGTATACGGTGTGTCCTATACCTATCAAAGTTTGCAACAATCAAATCCTTGTAACTTTTTACTGGAGCGTCATAAAACCATGAAATTTTGTGACAATGAAGTACTCGTGCCTCTTATCAATTTAAGCTATCGCTCGTAGCTGTGCTACTCTTGACTCCAAAATCAAACACTGATAAAACTTCAAGTCGCTCTAACTTCCATACGGTGCGTCCTACACATATCAAAGTTTGCACCAATCAAATGCTTGTAACTTTTTACTGGAGCATCATAAAATCTGGAAATTTTGTGACAATAAAGTACTCGAGCCTCTTGTCAATTTAAGCTATCGCTCATAGCTATGCTACCCTTGAGTCCCAAATCAAACACTGATAAAATTTCAAATGGCAGTAACTTCTATAGGGCCTCAAAGTAATCGTGCCCCTTAACAATTTAAGCTATCGCTCATAGCTATGCTACCCTTCAGTCCCAGAAGAAAACACTGATAAAACTTCAAATGGCCCTAACTTCTATACAGAGCATTCTACACCTATCAAACTTTGTAACATTCAAATGCTTGTAACTTTTTACTGGAGCATCATAAAATCTGGAAATTTAGTGACAATATAGTACTCGAGCCTCTTGGCAATTTAAGCTATCGCTTACAGCTTGAATCCAAAATAAAACACTGATAAAACTTCAAATGGCCCTAACTTCTATACGGTGCATCCTAAACCTATTAAAGTTTGACACATTCATATGCTTGTAACTTTTTACTGGAGCGTCATAAAACCATGAAATTTTGTGACAATGAAGTACTCGTGCCTCTTATCGATTTAAGCTATCGCTCATAGCTGTGCTACTCTTGACTCCAAAATCAAACAGTGATAAAACTTCAAATCGCTCTAACTTCCATACGGTGCGTCCTACACCTATCAAAGTTTGCACCAATCAAATGCTTGTAACTTTTTACTGGAGCATCATAAAATCTTGAAATTTTGTGACAATAAAGTACTCGAGCCTCTTGTCAATTTAAGCTATCGCTCATAGCTATGCTACCCTTGAGTCCCAAATCAAACACTGATAAAATTTCAAATGGCAGTAACTTCTATAGGGCCATAAAGTAATCGTGCCCCTTAACAATTTAAGCTATCGCTCATAGCTATGGTACCCTTGAGTCCCAACAGAAAACACTGATAAAACTTCAAATGGCCCTAACTTCTATTCAGTGCATTCTACACCTATCAAAGTTTGTAACATTCAAATGCTTGTAACTTTTTACTGGAGCGTCATAAAATCTTGAAATTTTGTGACAATAAAAAACTCGTGCCTCTTATTAATTTAAGCTATCACTCATAGCTATGCTACCCTTGAGTCCCGAATCAAAAACTGATAAAACTTCAAATGGCCCTAACTTCTATACGGTGCATCCTACAGCTATCAAACTTTGTAACATTCAAATGCTTGTAAATTTTTACTGGAGCATCATAAAATCTGGAAATTTAGTGACAATAACGTAGTCGAGCCTCTTGTCAATTTAAGCTATCGCTCATAGCTATGCTATCCTTGATTCCAAAATAAAACACTGATAAAACTTCAAATGGCACTAACTTTTATACGGTGTGTCATAGGACATAGGTATAGACCTATCAAAGTTTGGAACAATCAAATCCTTGTAAATTTTTACTGGAGCGTCATAAAACCATGAAATTTTGTGACACTAAAGTACTCGTGCCTCTTATCAACTGAAGCTATCGCTCATAGCTCTGCTACTCTTGACTCAAAAAAAAAACACTGATAAAACTTCATATGGCTCTAAGTTCCATACGGTGCGTCCTACACCTATCAAAGTTTGCAACATTCAAATGCTTGTAACTTTTTACTGGAGCGTCATAAAACCCCCAAAATTTGTGACAATAAAGTACTCGAGCCTCTTATGAATTTAAGATATCGCTCATAACTATGCTACTCTTGAGTCCCAAATCAAACACAGATAAAACTTAAAATGGCCTAAACTTCTGTACGGAGTGTCCTATACCTATCAAAGTTTGCACCAATCAAATGCTTGTAACTTTTTACTGGAGCTTCATAAAATCTTGAAATTTTGTGACAATAAAGTACTCGAGCATCTTGTCAATTAAAGCTATCGCTCATAGCTATGCTACCCTTGAGTCCCAAATAAAACACTGATAAAATTACAAATGGCAGTAACTTCTATAGGGCCATAAATTAATCGTGCCCCTTAACAATTTAAGCTATCGCTCATAGCTATGGTACCCTTGAGTCCCAAAAGAAAACACTGATAAAACTTCAAATGGCCCTAACTTCTATACAGTGCATTCTACACCTATCAAAGTTTGTAACATTCAAATGCTTGTAACTTTTTACTGGAGCATCATAAAATCTGGAAATTTAGTGACAATATAGTACTCGAGCCTCTTGGCAATTTAAGCTATCGCTCACAGCTTGAATCCAAAATAAAACACTGATAAAACTTCAAATGGCCCTAACTTGTATACGGTGTGTCCTATACCTATCAAAGTTTGCAACAATCAAATCCTTGTAACTTTTTACTGGAGCGTCATAAAACCATGAAATTTTTTGACAATGAAGTACTCGTGCCTCTTATCAATTTAAGCTATCGCTCGTAGCTGTGCTACTCTTGACTCCAAAATCAAACACTGATAAAACTTCAAATCGCTCTAACTTCCATACGGTGCGTCCTACACATATCAAAGTTTGCACCAATCAAATGCTTGTAACTTTTTACTGGAGCATCATAAAATCTGGAAATTTTGTGACAATAAAGTACTCGAGCCTCTTGTCAATTTAAGCTATCGCTCATAGCTATGCTACCCTTGAGTCCCAAATTAAACACTGATAAAATTTCAAATGGCAGTAACTTCTATAGGGCCACAAAGTAATCGTGCCCCTTAACAATTTAAGCTATCGCTCATAGCTATGGTACCCTTGAGTCCCAAAAGAAAACACTGATAAAACTTCAAATGGCCCTAACTTCTATACAGTGCATTCTACACCTATCAAAGTTTGTAACATTCAAATGCTTGTAACTTTTTACTGGAGCTTCATAAAATCTGGAAATTTAGTGACAATATAGTACTCGAGCCTCCTATCAATTTAAGCTATCGCTTACAGCTTGAATCCAAAATAAAACACTGATAAAACTTCAAATGGCCCTAACTTCTATACGGTGCATCCTAAACCTATTAAAGTTTGCAACATTCATATGCTTGTAACTCTTTACTGGAGCGTCATAAAACCATGAAATTTTGTGACAATGAAGTACTCGTGCCTCTTGTCAATTTAAGCTATCGCTCATAGCTATGCTACCCTTGAGTCCCAAATCAAACACTGATAAAATTTCAAATGGCAGTAACTTCTATAGGGCCTTAAAGTAATCGTGCCCCTTAACAATTTAAGCTATCGCTCATAGCTATGGTACCCTTGAGTCCCAAAAGAAAACATTGATAAAACTTCAAATGGCCCTAACTTCCATTCAGTGCATTCTACACCTATCAAAGTTTGTAACATTCAAATGCTTGTAACTTTTTACTGGAGCATCATAAAATCTGGAAATTTAGTGACAATATAGTACTCGAGCCTCTTGTCAATTTAAGCTATCGCTCACAGCTTGAATCCAAAATAAAACACTGATAAAACTTCAAATGGCCCTAACTTGTATACGGTGTGTCCTATACCTATCAAAGTTTGCAACAATCAAATCCTTGTAACTTTTTACTGGAGCGTCATAAAACCATGAAATTTTGTGACAATGAAGTACTCGTGCCTCCTATCAATTTAAGCTATCGCTCATAGCTGTGCTACTCTTGACTCCAAAATCAGAAACTGATAAAACTTCAAATCGCTCTAACTTCCATACGGTGCGTCCTACACCTATCAAAGGTTGCAACATTCAAATGCTTGTAACTTTTTACTGGAGCGTCATAAAATCTTGAAATTTTGTGACAATAAAAAACTCGTGCCTCTTATTAATTTAAGCTATCATTCATAGCTATGCTACCCTTGAGTCCCAAATCAAACACTGATAAAATTTCAAATGGCAGTAACTTCTATAGGGCCATAAAGTAATCGTGCCCCTTAACAATTTAAGCTATCGCTCATAGCTATGGTACCCTTGAGTCCCAAAAGAAAACACTGATAAAACTTCAAATGGCCCTAACTTCTATTCAGTGCATTCTACACCTATCAAAGTTTGTAACATTCAAATGCTTGTAACTTTTTACTGGAGCATCATAAAATCTGGAAATTTAGTGACAATATAGTACTCGAGCCTCTTCTCAATTTAAGCTATCGCTCACAGCTTGAATCCAAAATAAAACACTGATAAAACTTCAAATGGCCCTAACTTGTATACGGTGTGTCCTATACCTATCAAAGTTTGCAACAATCAAATCCTTGTAACTTTTTACTGGAGCGTCATAAAACCATGAAATTTTGTGACAATGAAGTACTCGTGCCTCCTATCAATTTAAGCTATCGCTCATAGCTGTGCTACTCTTGACTCCAAAATCAGAAACTGATAAAACTTCAAATCGCTCTAACTTCCATACGGTGCGTCCTACACCTATCAAAGGTTGCAACATTCAAATGCTTGTAACTTTTTACTGGAGCGTCATAAAATCTTGAAATTTTGTGACAATAAAAAACTCGAGCCTCTTATTAATTTAAGCTATCACTCATAGCTATGCTACCCTTGAGTCCCGAATCAAAAACTGATTAAACTTCAAATGGCCCTAACTTCTATACGGTGCATCCTACAGCTATCAAACTTTGTAACATTCAAATGCTTGTAAATTTTTACTGGAGCATCATAAAATCTGGAAATTTAGTGACAATAACGCAGTCGAGCCTCTTGTCAATTTAAGCTATCACTCATAGCTATGCTATCCTTGATTCCAAAATAAAACACTGATAAAACTTCAAATGGCCCTAACTTTTATACGGTGTGTCCTATACCTATCAAAGTTTGGAACAATCAAATCCTTGTAACTTTTTACTGGAGCGTCATAAAACCATGAAATTTTGTGACAATGAAGTACTCGTGCCTCTTATCAAATTAAGCTATCGCTCATAGGTCTGCTACTCTTGACTCAAAAATCAAATACTGATAAAACTTCAAATGGTTCTAACTTCCATACGGTCCTACACCTATCAAAGTTTGCAACATTCTAACGCTTGTAACTTTTTACTGGAGCGCCATAAAATCTTGAAATTTTGTGACAATAAAGTACTCGCGCCTCTTATAAATTTAAGCTATCGCTCATAGCTAAGCTACCCTTGAGTCCCAAAATAAAACACTGGCAAAACTTCAAATGGACCTAACTTCTGTACCATGCATCCTACACCTATCAAAGTTTGCAGCATTCAAATGTTTGTAACTTTTTATTGAATCATCATAAAATCTTGAACTTTTCGAACAATTAGGTACTCGAGCCTCTTATTAATTTAAGCTATCGCTCATAGCTATGCTACCCTTGAGTCCTGAATCAAAAACTGATAAAATTTCAAATGGCCCTAACTTCTATACGGTGCGTCCTATACCTATCAGAGTTTGCAACAATCAAATGCTTGTAACTTTTTATTGGGATGTCATAAAACCATGAAATTTTGTGACAATAAAGTACTCGTGCCTCTTATCAATTGAAGCTATCGCTCATAGCTAAGCTACCCTTGAGTCCCAAAATAAAACACTATTAAAACTTCAAATGGACCTAACTTCTGTACCATGCATCCTACCCCTATCAAAGTTTGCAGCATTCAAATGCTTGTAACTTTTTATTGAATCATCATAAAATCTTGAAATTTTCGAACAATAAAGTACTCGAGCCTCTTATTAATTTAAGATATCGCTCATAGCTATGCTACCCTTGAGTCCCGAATCAAAAACTGATAAAATTTCAAATGGCTCTAACTTCTATACGGTGCATCCTAAACCTATCAAAGTTCGCAACATTCATATGCTTGTAAGTTTTTACTGGAATGTCATAAAACCATGAAATTTTGTGACAATAAAGTACTCGTGCTTGGTATTAATTTAAGCTATCGCTCATAGCTATCCTATCCTTGAGTCCCAAATCAAACACTGATAAAACTTTAAATGGCCCTAACTTCTATAGGGCCATAAAGTTATCGTGCCCCTTATCAATTTAAGCTATCGCTCATAGCTATGCTACCCTTGAGTCCCAAAAGAAAACACAGATAAAACTTCAAATGGTCCTAACTTCTATACAGAGCATTCTACACCTATCAAACTTTGTAACATTCAAATGCTTGTAACTTTTTACTGGAGCATCATAAAATCTGGAAATTTAGTGACAATATAGTACTCGAGCCTCTTGTCAATTTAAGCTATCGCTCACAGCTTGAATCCAAAATAAAACACTGATAAAACTTCAAATGGCCCTAACTTGTATACGGTGTGTCCTATACCTATCAAAGTTTGCAACAATCAAATCCTTGTAACTTTTTACTGGAGCGTCATAAAACCATGAAATTTTGTGACAATGAAGTACTCGTGCCTCCTATCAATTTAAGCTATCGCTCATAGCTGTGCTACTCTTGACTCCAAAATCAGAAACTGATAAAACTTCAAATCGCTCTAACTTCCATACGGTGCGTCCTACACCTATCAAAGGTTGCAACATTCAAATGCTTGTAACTTTTTACTGGAGCGTCATAAAATCTTGAAATTTTGTGACAATAAAAAACTCGTGCCTCTTATTAATTTAAGCTATCATTCATAGCTATGCTACCCTTGAGTCCCAAATCAAACACTGATAAAATTTCAAATGGCAGTAACTTCTATAGGGCCATAAAGTAATCGTGCCCCTTAACAATTTAAGCTATCGCTCATAGCTATGGTACCCTTGAGTCCCAAAAGAAAACACTGATAAAACTTCAAATGGCCCTAACTTCTATTCAGTGCATTCTACACCTATCAAAGTTTGTAACATTCAAATGCTTGTAACTTTTTACTGGAGCATCATAAAATCTGGAAATTTAGTGACAATATAGTACTCGAGCCTCTTCTCAATTTAAGCTATCGCTCACAGCTTGAATCCAAAATAAAACACTGATAAAACTTCAAATGGCCCTAACTTGTATACGGTGTGTCCTATACCTATCAAAGTTTGCAACAATCAAATCCTTGTAACTTTTTACTGGAGCGTCATAAAACCATGAAATTTTGTGACAATGAAGTACTCGTGCCTCCTATCAATTTAAGCTATCGCTCATAGCTGTGCTACTCTTGACTCCAAAATCAGAAACTGATAAAACTTCAAATCGCTCTAACTTCCATACGGTGCGTCCTACACCTATCAAAGGTTGCAACATTCAAATGCTTGTAACTTTTTACTGGAGCGTCATAAAATCTTGAAATTTTGTGACAATAAAAAACTCGAGCCTCTTATTAATTTAAGCTATCACTCATAGCTATGCTACCCTTGAGTCCCGAATCAAAAACTGATTAAACTTCAAATGGCCCTAACTTCTATACGGTGCATCCTACAGCTATCAAACTTTGTAACATTCAAATGCTTGTAAATTTTTACTGGAGCATCATAAAATCTGGAAATTTAGTGACAATAACGCAGTCGAGCCTCTTGTCAATTTAAGCTATCACTCATAGCTATGCTATCCTTGATTCCAAAATAAAACACTGATAAAACTTCAAATGGCCCTAACTTTTATACGGTGTGTCCTATACCTATCAAAGTTTGGAACAATCAAATCCTTGTAACTTTTTACTGGAGCGTCATAAAACCATGAAATTTTGTGACAATGAAGTACTCGTGCCTCTTATCAAATTAAGCTATCGCTCATAGGTCTGCTACTCTTGACTCAAAAATCAAATACTGATAAAACTTCAAATGGTTCTAACTTCCATACGGTCCTACACCTATCAAAGTTTGCAACATTCTAACGCTTGTAACTTTTTACTGGAGCGCCATAAAATCTTGAAATTTTGTGACAATAAAGTACTCGCGCCTCTTATAAATTTAAGCTATCGCTCATAGCTAAGCTACCCTTGAGTCCCAAAATAAAACACTGGCAAAACTTCAAATGGACCTAACTTCTGTACCATGCATCCTACACCTATCAAAGTTTGCAGCATTCAAATGTTTGTAACTTTTTATTGAATCATCATAAAATCTTGAAATTTTCGAACAATTAGGTACTCGAGCCTCTTATTAATTTAAGCTATCGCTCATAGCTATGCTACCCTTGAGTCCTGAATCAAAAACTGATAAAATTTCAAATGGCCCTAACTTCTATACGGTGCGTCCTATACCTATCAGAGTTTGCAACAATCAAATGCTTGTAACTTTTTATTGGGATGTCATAAAACCATGAAATTTTGTGACAATAAAGTACTCGTGCCTCTTATCAATTGAAGCTATCGCTCATAGCTAAGCTACCCTTGAGTCCCAAAATAAAACACTATTAAAACTTCAAATGGACCTAACTTCTGTACCATGCATCCTACCCCTATCAAAGTTTGCAGCATTCAAATGCTTGTAACTTTTTATTGAATCATCATAAAATCTTGAAATTTTCGAACAATAAAGTACTCGAGCCTCTTATTAATTTAAGATATCGCTCATAGCTATGCTACCCTTGAGTCCCGAATCAAAAACTGATAAAATTTCAAATGGCTCTAACTTCTATACGGTGCATCCTAAACCTATCAAAGTTCGCAACATTCATATGCTTGTAAGTTTTTACTGGAATGTCATAAAACCATGAAATTTTGTGACAATAAAGTACTCGTGCTTGGTATTAATTTAAGCTATCGCTCATAGCTATCCTATCCTTGAGTCCCAAATCAAACACTGATAAAACTTTAAATGGCCCTAACTTCTATAGGGCCATAAAGTTATCGTGCCCCTTATCAATTTAAGCTATCGCTCATAGCTATGCTACCCTTGAGTCCCAAAAGAAAACACAGATAAAACTTCAAATGGTCCTAACTTCTATACAGAGCATTCTACACCTATCAAACTTTGTAACATTCAAATGCTTGTAACTTTTTACTGGAGCATCATAAAATCTGGAAATTTAGTGACAATATAGTACTCGAGCCTCTTGACAATTTAAGCTATCGCTCACAGCTTGATTCCAAAATGAAACACTGATAAAACTTCAAATGGCCCTAACTTGTATACGGTGTGTCCTATACCTATCAAAGTTTGCAACAATCAAATCCTTGTAACTTTTTACTGGAGCGTCATAAAACCATGAAATTTTGTGACAATGAAGTACTCGTTTCTCTTATCAATTTAAGCTATCGCTCATAGCTCTGCTACTCTTGACTCCAAAATCAAATACTGATAAAACTTCAAATGGCTCTACCATATGGTCCTACACCTATCAAAGTTTGCAACATTCTAATGCTTGTAACTTTTTACTGGAGCGCCATAAAATCTTGAAATTTTGTGACAATAAAGTACTCGAGCCTCTTATTAATTTAAGCTATCGCTCATAGCTAAGCTACCCATGAGTCCCAAAACAAAACACTGGTAAAACTTCAAATGGACCTAACTTCTGTACCATGCATCCTACACCTATCAAAGTTTGCAGCATTCAAATGCTTGTAACTTTTTATTGAATCGTCATAAAATCTTGAAATTTTCGAACAATAAAGTACTCGACCCTCTTATTAATTTAAGCTATCGCTCATAGCTATGCTACCCTTGAGTCCCGAATCAAAAACTGATAAAATTTCAAATGGCCCTAACTTCTATACGGTGCGTCCTAAACCTATCAAAGTTTGCAACATTCAAATGCTTGTAAATTTTTACTGGAGCGTCATAAAATCTTGAAATTTTTTGACAATAAAGTACTCGTGCCTCTTATTAATTTAAGCTATCGCTCATAGCTATGCTACCCTTGAGTCCCGAATCAAAAACTTATAAAATTTCAAATGGCCCTAACTTTTATACGGTGCATCCTAAACCTATCAAAGTTTGCAACGTTCATATGCTTGTAAATTTTTACTGGAATGTCATAAAACCATGAAATTTTGTGACAATAAAGTACTCGTGCTTGGTATTAATTTAAGCTATCGCTCATAGCTATGCTACCCTTGAGTCCCAAATCAAACACTGATAAAACTTCAAATGGCCCTAACTTCTATAGGGCCATAAAGTAATCGTGCCCCTTATCAATTTAAGCTATCGCTCATAGCTATGCTACCCTTCAGTCCCAGAAGAAAGCACTGATAAAACTTCAAATGGCCTTAACTTCTATACAGAGCATTCTACACCTATCAAACTTTGTAACATTCAAATGCTTGTAACTTTTTACTGGAGCATCATAAAATCTGGAAATTTAGTGACAATATAGTACTCGAGCCTCTTGGCAATTTAAGCTATCGCTCACAGCTTGAATCCAAAATAAAACACTGATAAAACTTCAAATGGCCCTAACTTGTATACGGTGTGTCCTATACCTATCAAAGTTTGCAACAATCAAATCCTTGTAACTTTTTACTGGAGCGTCATAAAACCATGAAATTTTGTGACAATGAAGTACTCGTGTCTCTTATCAGTTTAAGCTATCGCTCATAGCTGTGCTACTCTTGACTCCAAAATCAAACACTGATAAAACTTCAAATCGCTCTAACTTCCATACGGTGTGTCCTACACATATCAAAGTTTGCACCAATCAAATGCTTGTAACTTTTTACTGGAGCATCATAAAATCTTGAAATTTTGTGACAATAAAGTACTCGCGCCTCTTATAAATTTAAGCTATCGCTCATAGCTAAGCTACCCTTGAGTCCCAAAATAAAACACTGGCAAAACTTAAAATGGACCTAACTTCTGTACCATGCATCCTACACCTATCAAAGTTTGCAGCATTCAAATGTTTGTAACTTTTTATTGAATCATCATAAAATCTTGAAATTTTCGAACAATTAGGTACTCGAGCCTCTTATTAATTTAAGCTATCGCTCATAGCTATGCTACCCTTGAGTCCCGAATCAAAAACTGATAAAATTTCAAATGGCCCTAACTTCTATACGGTGCGTCCTATACCTATCAGAGTTTGCAACAATCAAATGCTTGTAACTTTTTATTGGGATGTCATAAAACCATGAAATTTTGTGACAATAAAGTACTCGTGCCTCTTTTCAGTTTAAGCTATCGCTCATAGCTCTGCTACTCTTGACTCCAAAATCAAATACTTATAAAACTTCAAATGGCTCTACCATATGGTCCTACACCTATCAAAGTTTGCAACATTCTAACGCTTGTAACTTTTTACTGGAGCGCCATAAAAAATTGAAATTTTGTGACAATAAAGTACTCGAGCCTCTTATTAATTTAAGCTATCGCTCATAGCTAAGCTACCCTTGAGTCCCAAAACAAAACACTGGTAAAACTTCAAATGGACCTAACTTCTGTACCATGCATCCTACACCTATCAAAGTTTGCAGCATTCAAATGCTTGTAACTTTTTATTGAATCGTCATAAAATCTTGAAATTTTCGAACAATAAAGTACTCGACCCTCTTATTAATTTAAGCTATCGCTCATAGCTATGCTACCCTTGAGTCCCGAATCAAAAACTGATAAAATTTCAAATGGCCCTAACTTCTATACGGTGCGTCCTAAACCTATCAAAGTTTGCAACATTCAAATGCTTGTAAATTTTTACTGGAGCGTCATAAAATCTTGAAATTTTTTGACAATAAAGTACTCGTGCCTCTTATTAATTTAAGCTATCGCTCATAGCTATGCTACCCTTGAGTCCCGAATCAAAAACTTATAAAATTTCAAATGGCCCTAACTTCTATACGGTGCAACCTAAACCTATCAAAGTTTGCAACATTCATATGCTTGTAAATTTTTACTGGAATGTCATAAAACCATGAAATTTTGTGACAATAAAGTACTCGTGCTTGGTATTAATTTAAGCTATCGCTCATAGCTATGCTACCCTTGAGTCCCAAATCAAACACTGATAAAACTTCAAATGGCCCTAACTTCTATAGGGCCATAAAGTAATCGTGCCCCTTATCAATTTAAGCTATCGCTCATAGCTATGCTACCCTTCGGTCCCAGAAGAAAACACTGATAAAACTTCAAATGGCCCTAACTTCTATACAGAGCATTCTACACCTATCAAACTTTGTAACATTCAAATGCTTGTAACTTTTTACTGGAGCATCATAAAATCTGGAAATTTAGTGACAATATAGTACTCGAGCCTCTTGTCAATTTAAGCTATCGCTCACAGCTTGAATCCAAAATAAAACACTGATAAAACTTCAAATGGCCCTAACTTGTATACGGTGTGTCTTATACCTATCAAAGTTTGCAACAATCAAATCCTTGTAACTTTTTACTGGAGCGTCATAAAACCATGAAATTTTGTGACAATGAAGTACTCGTGCCTCCTATCAATTTAAGCTATCGCTCATAGCTGTGCTACTCTTGATTCCAAAATCAAACACTGATAAAACTTCAAATCGCTCTAACTTCCATACGGTGCGTCCTACACCTATCAAAGGTTGCAACATTCAAATGCTTGTAACTTTTTACTGGAGCGTCATAAAATCTTGAAATTTTGTGACAATAAAAAACTCGTGCCTCTTATTAATTTAAGCTATCACTCATAGCTATGCTACCCTTGAGTCCCGAATCAAAAACTGATAAAACTTCAAATGGCCCTAACTTCTATACGGTGCATCCTACAGCTATCAAACTTTGTAACATTCAAATGCTTGTAAATTTTTACTGGAGCATCATAAAATCTGGAAATTTAGTGACAATAACGTAGTCGAGCCTCTTGTCAATTTAAGCTATCGCTCATAGCTATCCTATCCTTGATTCCAAAATAAAACACTGATAAAACTTCAAATGGCCCTAACTTTTATACGGTGTGTCCTATACCTATCAAAGTTTGGAACAATCAAATCCTTGTAACTTTTTACTGGAGCGTCATAAAACCATGAAATTTTGTGACAATGAAGTACTCGTGCCTCTTATCAAATTAAGCTATCGCTCATAGGTCTGCTACTCTTGACTCAAAAATCAAATACTGATAAAACTTCAAATGGTTCTAACTTCCATACGGTCCTACACCTATCAAAGTTTGCAACATTCTAACGCTTGTAACTTTTTACTGGAGCGCCATAAAATCTTGAAATTTTGTGACAATAAAGTACTCGCGCCTCTTATAAATTTAAGCTATCGCTCATAGCTAAGCTACCCTTGAGTCCCAAAATAAAACACTGGCAAAACTTCAAATGGACCTAACTTCTGTATCATGCATCCTACACCTATCAAAGTTTGCAGCATTCAAATGTTTGTAACTTTTTATTGAATCATCATAAAATCTTGAAATTTTCGAACAATTAGGTACTCGAGCCTCTTATTAATTTAAGCTATCGCTCATAGCTATGCTACCCTTGAGTCCCGAATCAAAAACTGATAAAATTTCAAATGGCCCTAACTTCTATACGGTGCGTCCTATACCTATCAGAGTTTGCAACAATCAAATGCTTGTAACTTTTTACTTTAGCGTCATAAAACCTTGTAAATTTGTGACAATAAAGGACTCGAGCCTCTTATCAATATAAGCTATCGTTCATAGCTATGCTACTCTTGAGTCCCAAATCAAAAACTGATAAAATTTCAAATGGCCCTAACTTCTATACGGTGCGTCCTAAATCTATCAAAGTTTGCAACATTCAAATGCTTGTAAATTTTTACTGGAGCGTCATAAAATCTTGAAATTTTGTGACAATAAAGTACTCGAGCCTCTTATTAATTTAAGCTATCGTTCATAGCTATGCTAGCCTTGAGTCCCAAAATAAAATACTGATAAAACTGCAAATGACCCTAACTTCTGTACGGTGCGTCCTATACCTATCAGAGTTCGCAACAATCAAATGCTTGTAACTTTTTACTGGGATGTCATAAAACCATGAAATTTTGTGACAATAAAGTACTCGTGCCTCTTATCAATTGAAGCTATCGCTCATAGCTAAGCTACCCTTGAGTCCCAAAATAAAACACTATTAAAACTTCAAATGGACCTAACTTCTGTACCATGCATCCTACACCTATCAAAGTTTGCAGCATTCAAATGCTTGTAACTTTTTATTGAATCATCATAAAATCTTGAAATTTTCGAACAATAAAGTACTCGAGCCTCTTATTAATTTAAGCTGTCGCTCATAACTATGCTACCCTTGAGTCCCGAATCAAAAACTGATAAAATTTCAAATGGCCCTAACTTCTATACGGTGCATCCCAAACCTATCAACGTTTGCAACATTCAAATGCTTGTAAATTTTTACTGGAGTGTCATAAAATCTTTGAAATTTTGAGACAATAAAGTACTCGTGCCTCTTATTAATGTAAGCTATCGCTCATAGCTATGCTACCCTTGAGTCACGAATCAAAAACTGATAAAATTTCAAATGGCTCTAACTTGTATACGGTGCATCCTAAACCTATCAAAGTTTGCAACATTCATATGCTTGTAAGTTTTTACTGGAATGTCATAAAACCATGAAATTTTGTGACAATAAAGTACTCGTGCTTGGTATTAATTTAAGCTATCGCTCATAGCTATCCTACCCTTGAGTCCCAAATCAAACACTGATAAAACTTTAAATGGCCCTAACTTCTATAGGGCCATAAAGTTATCGTGCCCCTTATCAATTTAAGCTATCGCTCATAGCTATGCTACCCTTGAGTCCGAAAAGAAAACACAGATAAAACTTCAAATGGTCCTAACTTCTATACAGAGCATTCTACACCTATCAAACTTTGTAACATTCAAATGCATGTAACTTTTTACTGGAGCATCATAAAATCTGGAAATTTATTGACAATATAGTACTCGAGCCTCTTGACAATTTAAGCTATCGCTTACAGCTTGATTCCAAAATAAAACACTGATAAAACTTCAAATGGCCCTAACTTGTATACGGTGTGTCCTATACCTATCAAAGTTTGCAACAATCAAATCCTTGTAACTTTTTATTGAATCGTCATAAAATCTTGAAATTTTCGAACAATAAAGTACTCGACCCTCTTATTAATTTAAGCTAACGCTCATAGCTATGCTACCCTTGAGTCCCGAATCAAAAGCTGATAAAATTTCAAATGGCCCTAACTTCTATACGGTGCGTCCTAAACCTATCAAAGTTTGCAACATTCAAATGCTTGTAAATTTTTACTGGAGCGCCATAAAATCTTGAAATTTTGTGACAATAAAGTACTCGTGCCTCTTATTAATTTAAGCTATCGCTCATAGCTAAGCTACCCTTGAGTCCCAAAATAAAACACTGGTAAAACTTCAAATGGACCTAACTTCTGTACCATGCATCCTACACCTATCAAAGTTTGCAGCATTCAAATGCTTGTAACTTTTTATTGAATCGTCATAAAATCTTGAAATTTTCGAACAATAAAGTACTCGACCCTCTTATTAATTTAAGCTATCGCTCATAGCTATGCTACCCTTGAGTCCCGAATCAAAAACTGATAAAATTTCAAATGGCCCTAACTTCTATACGGTGCGTCCTAAATCTATCAAAGTTTGCAACATTCAAATGCTTGTAAATTTTTACTGGAGCGTCATAAAATCTTGAAATTTTGTGACAATAAAGTACTCGTGCCTCTTATTAATTTAAGCTTTCGCTCATAGCTATGCTACCCTTGAGTCCCGAATCAAAAACTTATAAAATTTCAAATGGCCCTAACTTCTATACGGTGCATCCTAAACCTATCAAAGTTTGCAACATTCATATGCTTGTAAGTTTTTACTGGAATGTCATAAAACCATGAAATTTTGTGACAATAAAGTACTCGTGCTTGGTATTAATTTAAGCTATCGCTCATAGCTATGCCACCCTTGAGTCCCAAATCAAACACTGATAAAACTTCAAATGGCCCTAACTTCTATAGGGCCATAAAGTAATCGTGCCCCTTATCAATTTAAGCTATCGCTCATAGCTATGCTACCCTTCAGTCCCAAAAGAAAACACTGATAAAACTTCAAATGGCCCTAACTTCTATACAGAGCATTCTACACCTATCAAACTTTGTAACATTCAAATGCTTGTAACTTTTTACTGGAGCATCATAAAATCTGGAAATTTAGTGACAATAAAGTACTCGTGCCTCTTTTTAATTTAAGCTATCGCTCATAGCTATGCTACCCTTGAGTCCCGAATCGAAAACTGATAAAATTGCAAATGGCCCTAACTTCTAAACGGTGCATCCTAAACATATCAAAGTTTGCAACATTAATATGCTTGTAAGTTTTTACTGGAATGTCATAAAACCATGAAATTTTGTGACAATGAAGTAGTCGTGCCTCTTATCAATTTAAGCTATCGCTTATAGCTCTGCTACTCTTGACTCCAAAATCAAACACTGATAAAACTTCAAATGGCTCTAACTTCCATACGGTCCTACACCTATCAAAGTTTGCAACATTCTAACGCTTGTAAATTTTTACTGGAGCGCCATAAAATCTTGAAATTTTGTGACAATAAAGTACTCGCGCCTCTTATTAATTTAAGCTATCGCTCATACCTATGCTACTCTAGAGTCCCGAATCAAAAACTGATAAAATTTCAAATGGCCCTAACTTCTATACGGTGCGTCCTAAACCTATCAAAGTTTGCAACATTCAAATGCTTGTATATTTTTACTGGAGCGTCATAAAATCTGGAAATTTTGTGACAATAAAGTACTCGTGCCTCTTATTTATTTAAGCTATCGCTCATAGCTAAGCTACCCTTGAGTCCCGAATCAAAAACTGATAAAATTTCAAATGGCCCTAACTTCTATATGGTGCGTCCTAAACCTATCAAAGTTTGCAACATTCAAATTCTTGGAAATTTTTACTGGAGCGTCATAAAATCTTGAAATTTTGTGACAATAAAGTACTCGTGCCTCTTATTAATTTAAGCTATCGCTCATAGCTATGCTACCCTTGAGTCCCGAATCAAAAACTGATAAAATTTCAAATGGCCCTAACTTCTATACGGTGCATCCTAAACCTATCAAAGTTTGCAACATTCATATGCTTGTAAGTTTTTACTGGAATGTCATAAAACCATGAAATTTTGTGACAATAAAGTACTCGTGCTTCGTATTAATTTAAGCTCTCGCTCATAGCTATGCTACCCTTGAGTCCCAAATCAAACACTGATAAAACTTCAAATGGCCCTAACTTCTATAAGGTGCGTCCTATACCTATCAAAGTTTGCAACAATCAAATGCTTGTAACTTTTTTCTGGAGTGTCATAAAATCTCGAAATGTTGTGACAATAAAGTACTTGAGCCTCTTGTCAATTTAAGCTATCTGTTAAAAGCAACACTGATTAATTACAACTCTATATAATCTTCATATTCCTATCTTCATATTCTTCGTTAACTCATGCATAAGTGTCCTATTCTGATTAGTTGTTTTATTCAGCTACTAACGTATGTAACAACTTAGATATATACAACTCTATTACCCATGTATAGATTTATTACTTCGTTTCTAACCTTTGCAAATACAAGAACTACTTGTATTGTAATATTGAACCCACTCGTGTTTTACTTCAATAGGTTATGAGCCCAGCAGAGTTTAATTAAATTAAATTAAAGTTCAAGTATTTGGAAAGTGTTAAGGTTTGATTAAAAATAAAACGGTGCAGCAATGACGGAGGAAACCATCCATTTTTTCCACCGACTAAACAACAGGTTGTGGAAGTTCAATGTCGATGCGGTTTTAAAAGGCCAAGGATTACTAGGAATAGTACAAGGGAAGACGAAGTTTAATGACTCGACAACCCTAGAACAGAGGGATTTGTGGATGAAGCGTGACGGTAAAGCCATGGGAATACTTATTTCCTCCATCGAAAAGGATCAGGCAAATCATATATTGTCATGTTCCGACTCAAACGAAGTCTACGAAAAGCTGAAGAATATCCACGACAAGCGAAGTGAAGTGAAAGTTATGTGCCTGTACGAAGAATATTTTTCGCTAAAGATGCAAGAAGATGAATCAGTAGCAGCATATGTATAGAAAGTATCTTCATTAGCGGCAGAAATAGAGGCAAAAGGTGAAAAGTTATCCGACAACATAAAAATGGTGCGAATCATAAGTAGTTTGCCACCAAGGTACCAAAACTTCAAAACTGTGTGGTATAATATAAAAGAAGGTAGAAACATAGAAAATCTGATGGCAAAACTTCAACTAGAGGAAGATCAGCTTAAGAAAAATAACGACGCTGACGTGACGGAAGCAGCGTTTAATGCAAAATCAGATAAACACAAAAAATCTATTGCAGATAGAAAGAGAACATCTAAATGCAATTTTTGTCACAAAGTTGGACATTGGGGAGAGAATGTCGTGCAAAAAAGAAACAAATAAAACATAAACAAGAGAGTAATTCGAAAAGAGACAGCAATGACGACGAGGTTGCCTTTGTTGCATCGATGTCAGATGTCATATCAGCCCCATATAGCGATGTGTGGATCGCAGATTCAGGCGCTACTGAGCATCTGACTTCACGCAAAGAGTGGTTTTCTGAACTACATCTTACAAGTTCCAATCGCTTTGTTTACATTGCAAATAATGAGAAATTGCCAATTAGAGGTTTTGGCACAATTAACATAAACGCTCTTGTAAACAACAAATGGATACCTCGCACTCTCACTAACGTACAATACGTTCCACAACTAAAACAAAACTTATTCTCTACTGGATCAACAACATCCAAAGGTTTCTCAATGGTAACAGAATCCACATGTTGTGTTTTGAAAGACAAAAACGAAAATATTGTGGCAACAGGTGTTCGGGATTCTAAAAATCAATATAGAATGATATTTCAATTGGGAAATGATTGTGCAGCAAGTTCAGCGAAGCTAGATACTCTTCAACAGTGGCATTGCAGACTTGGGCACATAAATACAGCAGCAATCAAGAATATGTGCAATAAAAATCTAGCTGATGGAATAAACATGACAGATAAAACTGATTTTTTTTGCATCGTTCATCGCATAGCACAACAATCAAACGTGAAGCAGCTAAATACGAATATTTTCATATGGTTTTATGCGGCCCGATGAATGAAACTGGAGCTGGTGGAGTTCATTATTTCATGTTGCTTAAGGATGAAAGCACAAGTTTCAGGTATGTTTACTTTATATGTAACAAATCTGAAGTGCATCAAAAGCTAAAATGTTTCATTTTTATGGTACGCAACATGACTGGCGAACGGGTGAAACACATACGGTGTGACAACGGTACGGAGTTTATAAACAAAGATGTAGTGGAGCTTCTGTCAAACAATGGAATTGTTCTAGAAAAGATCTCGCCAGTACTCCGAAGACTTCGATAACAAAGGAATCATCAACGATTGATAAGGTAACGACTCCTGACAGCTCTACAAATACAGATTTAGCATCAGATGTGAGGGAACATAAACGGTATGTTTGCGAAAAGAAATTATACCCCCTAAACGCTTTGGTATCGATTACATGAGTTGCTTGGCAACCATTTCAGAACCGGATACATACAATGACGCTGTTAGTTCGGAATATGCAGAAAGTTGGATTTCAGCGATAAATGATGAACTAGATTCACTGGAACTAAACCAAACATGGGAAATGGTACATAAGCCACAAAACAAGAATATTGTTGTATGTAAGTGGGTGTTTAAAATTAAATCACTCCCAAATCAAGAACCCTTATTTAAAGCGCGACTAGTTGCCAAAGGCTATTCGCAAGAGTCTGGAATAGACTTTAAAAAAACATATTCTCCGGTCGTAAGATATGATTCAGTGAGAGCTGCTTTAGCGTTGGCCTCTATTGGAGACATGGAAATGATGCAATTTGACGTAAAAACAGCCTTTTTATATGGCGAACTCAGCGAAGAGATATATATGGAAATTCCAAAGGGCATCAACGTAAGCCAAGATAAAAATTTAGTTTTTCGTCTCAAAAAATGTCTTTATGGCCTAAAGCAGGCGTCTTGAAATTGGAATTTGAAATTCATTGAATTTCTAAAAATATTTAAAATGAAGCAATCTATTGCCGATCACTGTGTTTTCTATGGAACTATTGAAAACAGTACAATGATTTTGCTGCTATATGTTGACGACGGGTTGATAATGTCCACTAGCAAACGTGGATTAAAATTATTCATTGATACGTTGTCAGAAAATTTTCGTATTACGTATGGCGAGCATAATTATTATGTTGGCCTAGAAATTCATCGGGATAGATTGAACAAGTCCATCACAATTAATCAACATTCCTATATTCAGAAAATTCTTCGGAAATTTAATATGGATGATGCTAATACAATTTCAACGCCATCTGATTGCAACGTATATTTAAGTAAATCGAGTGACGAAGATAATGTCCAATACCCATTTAGACAAGCTGTTGGTTCTTTGATGTTTGCTGCTATAGTATCTAGACCCGATATTTCGTATGCAATAGGAGAAATAAGTAAATTCACCGAAAGTCCGAAAAGAAGTCATGTCGAGGCCCTTAAGCGTATATTTCGGTACCTGAAAGCAACTATAGACAACTGCATCGAATATAAATCAAACAAATCATTCAAATTTGAAGGTTTTACTGACGCAGATTTTGCTCGTGACATCGACACAAGAAGATCTACAACAGGCTACGTGTTTCTCATAAACGACAGCGCAATCACTTGGAGAAGTCATCGTCAGAAAACAGTCGCGTTATCCACAACGGAAGCAGAGTGTATGGCGGCATGTGAAGGTGCTAAGGAAGCAAGTTGGCTTCAGCAATTATTATCTGATGTTGGATATTCTCAAAGTTCACCTACAATTCTTAATGTTGATAACCCGGGTGCAATTCGACTCATTGGAAATCCGGAATTGCATCATAATACAAAACATATCGACATAAGACTACAATTCATAAGAGATCTTCAGAAGAATAAAACTATTGAGCTCAAATATGTAAATACTGAATTACAACGTGCTGATATACTTACAAAGCCTTTGACGACTCAAAGATTTAAGAATAATCTACAGCTTTTGGGAATGTTGGGATTTAAACAATGAGTGAGAGTGTTAAAAGCAACACTGTTTAATTACAACTCTATATAATCTTCATATTCCTATCTTCATATTCTTCGTTAACTCATGCATACTGGATCAACAACATCCAAAGGTTTCTCAATGGTAACAGAATCCACATGTTGTGTTTTGAAAGACAAAAACGAAAATATTGTGGCAACAGGTGTTCGGGATTCTAAAAATCAATATAGAATGATATTTCAATTGGGAAATGATTGTGCAGCAAGTTCAGCGAAGCTAGATACTCTTCAACAGTGGCATTGCAGACTTGGGCACATAAATACAGCAGCAATCAAGAATATGTGCAATAAAAATCTAGCTGATGGAATAAACATGACAGATAAAACTGATTTTTTTTGCATCGTTCATCGCATAGCACAACAATCAAACGTGAAGCAGCTAAATACGAATATTTTCATATGGTTTTATGCGGCCCGATGAATGAAACTGGAGCTGGTGGAGTTCATTATTTCATGTTGCTTAAGGATGAAAGCACAAGTTTCAGGTATGTTTACTTTATATGTAACAAATCTGAAGTGCATCAAAAGCTAAAATGTTTCATTTTTATGGTACGCAACATGACTGGCGAACGGGTGAAACACATACGGTGTGACAACGGTACGGAGTTTATAAACAAAGATGTAGTGGAGCTTCTGTCAAACAATGGAATTGTTCTAGAAAAGATCTCGCCAGTACTCCGAAGACTTCGATAACAAAGGAATCATCAACGATTGATAAGGTAACGACTCCTGACAGCTCTACAAATACAGATTTAGCATCAGATGTGAGGGAACATAAACGGTATGGTTTGCGAAAAGAAATTATACCCCCTAAACGCTTTGGTATCGATTACATGAGTTGCTTGGCAACCATTTCAGAACCGGATACATACAATGACGCTGTTAGTTCGGAATATGCAGAAAATTGGATTTCAGCGATAAATGATGAACTAGATTCACTGGAACTAAACCAAACATGGGAACTGGTACATAAGCCACAAAACAAGAATATTGTTGTATGTAAGTGGGTGTTTAAAATTAAATCACTCCCAAATCAAGAACCCTTATTTAAAGCGCGACTAGTTGCCAAAGGCTATTCGCAAGAGTCTGGAATAGACTTTAAAAAAACATATTCTCCGGTCGTAAGATATGATTCAGTGAGAGCTGCTTTAGCGTTGGCCTCTATTGGAGACATGGAAATGATGCAATTTGACGTAAAAACAGCCTTTTTATATGGCGAACTCAGCGAAGAGATATATATGGAAATTCCAAAGGGCATCAACGTAAGCCAAGATAAAAATTTAGTTTTTCGTCTCAAAAAATGTCTTTATGGCCTAAAGCAGGCGTCTCGAAATTGGAATTTGAAATTCATTGAATTTCTAAAAATATTTAAAATGAAGCAATCTATTGCCGATCACTGTGTTTTCTATGGAACTATTGAAAACAGTACAATGATTTTGCTGCTATATGTTGACGACGGGTTGATAATGTCCACTAGCAAACGTGGATTAAAATTATTCATTGATACGTTGTCAGAAAATTTTCGTATTACGTATGGCGAGCATAATTATTATGTTGGCCTAGAAATTCATCGGGATAGATTGAACAAGTCCATCACAATTAATCAACATTCCTATATTCAGAAAATTCTTCGGAAATTTAATATGGATGATGCTAATACAATTTCAACGCCATCTGATTGCAACGTATATTTAAGTAAATCGAGTGACGAAGATAATGTCCAATACCCATTTAGACAAGCTGTTGGTTCTTTGATGTTTGCTGCTATAGTATCTAGACCCGATATTTCGTATGCAATAGGAGAAATAAGTAAATTCACCGAAAGTCCGAAAAGAAGTGATGTCGAGGCCCTTAAGCGTATATTTCGGTACCTGAAAGCAACTATAGACAACTGCATCGAATATAAATCAAACAAATCATTCAAATTTGAAGGTTTTACTGACGCAGATTTTGCTCGTGACATCGACACAAGAAGATCTACAACAGGCTACGTGTTTCTCATAAACGACAGCGCAATCACTTGGAGAAGTCATCGTCAGAAAACAGTCGCGTTATCCACAACGGAAGCAGAGTGTATGGCGGCATGTGAAGGTGCTAAGGAAGCAAGTTGGCTTCAGCAATTATTATCTCATGTTGGATATTCTCAAAGTTCACCTACAATTCTTAATGTTGATAACCCGGGTGCAATTCGACTCATTGGAAATCCGGAATTGCATCATAATACAAAACATATCGACATAAGACTACAATTCATCAGAGATCTTCAGAAGAATAAAACTATTGAGCTCAAATATGTAAATACTGAATTACAACGTGCTGATATACTTACAAAGCCTTTGACGACTCAAAGATTTAAGAATAATCTACAGCTTTTGGGAATGTTCGGATTTAAACAATGAGTGAGAGTGTTAAAAGCAACACTGTTTAATTACAACTCTATATAATCTTCATATTCCTATCTTCATATTCTTCGTTAACTCATGCATACGTGTCCTATTCTGATTGGTTGTTTTATTCAGCTACTAATATATGTAACAACTTAGATATATACAACTCTATTACCCATGTATAGATTTATTACTTCGTTTCTAACCTTTGCAAATACAAGAACTACTTATATTGTAATATTGAACCCACTCGTGTTTTACTTCAATACTATCGCTCATAGCTATGCTACCCTTGGGTCCCAAATCAAAGACTTATAAAACTTCAAATGGACCTAACTTCTATACGATGAATCCTACACCTATCAAAGTTTGCAGCATTCAAATGCTTGTAACTTTTTATTGAAGCATCTTAAAATCTCAAAATTTTCGAACAATAAAGTACTCGAGCCTCTTATTAATTTAAGCTATCGCTCATAGCTATGCTACCCTTGAGTCCCGAATCAAAAACTGATAAAATTTCAAATGGCCATAACTTCAGTACGGAGTGTCCTATACCTATCAAAGTTTGCAAAAATCAAATGCTTGTAACTTTTTACTGGAGCGTCATAAAATCTTGAAATTTTATGACAATAAACTATCGCTCATAGACATGCTACCCTTGAGTCCCAAAATAAAAACACTGATAAAATTTTAAATGGACCTAACTTCTATACGGTGCGACCTACATCTATCAAAGTTTGCAACATTCAAATGCCTGTAACTTTTTACTGGAGCATCATAAAATCTTGAAATTTTGTGACAATAAAGTACTCGAGCCTCTTGTCAATTTAAGCTATCGCTCATAGCTATGCTAACCTTGAGTCCAAAATAAAATACTGATAAAACTTCAAATGGCGCTAACTTCTATACGGTGTGACCTATACCTATCAAAGTTTGCACCAATCAAATGCTTGTAACTTTTTACTGGAGCATCATTAAATCTTGAAATTTTGTGACAATAAAGTACTCGAGCCTCTTGTCAATTTAAGCTGTCGCTCATAGCTATGCTACTCTTGAGTCCCAAATCAAACACTGATAAAATTTCAAATGGCCCTAACTTCTATAGGGCCATAAATTAATCGTGCCCCTTATCAATTTAATCTATCGCTCATAGCTATGCTACCCTTGAGTCCCAAAAATGAAAACACTGATAAAACTTCAAATGGCCCTAACTTCTATACAGAGCATTCTACACCTATCAAACTTTGTAACATTCAAATGATTGTAACTTTTTACTGGAGCATCATAAAATCTGGAAATTTAGTGACAATATAGTACTCGAGCCTCTTGTCAATTTAAGCTATCGCTCACAGCTTGATTCCAAAATAAAACGCTGATAAAACTTCAAATGGCCCTAACTTCTATAGGGCCATAAAGTACTCGTGCCTCTTATCAATTTAAGCTATCGCTCATAGCTCTGCTACTCTTGACTCCAAAATCAAACACTGATAAAACTACAAATGGCTCTAACTTCCATACGGTCCTACACCTATCAAAGTTTGCAACATTCTAACGCTTGTAACTTTTTACTGGAACGCCATAAAATCTTGAAATTTTGTGACAATAAAGCACTCGCGCCTCCTATTAATTTAAGCTATCGCTCATAGCTCAGCTAACCTTGAGTCCCAAAATAAAACACTGGTAAAACTTCAAATGGACCTAACTTCTGTACCATGTATCCTACACCTATCAAACTTTGCAGCATTCAAATGCTTGTAACTTTTTATTGAACCATCATAAAATCTTGAAATTTTCGAACAATAAAATACTCGAGCCTCTTATTAATTTAAGCTATCGCTCATAGCTATGCTACCCTTGAGTCCCGAATCAAAAACTGATAAAATTCCAAATGGCCCTAACTTCTATACGGTGCATGCTAAACCTATCAAAGTTTGCAACAATCAAATGCTTGTAACTTTTTTCTGGAGTGTCATAAAATCTCGAAATGTTGTGACAATAAAGTACTCGAGCCTCTTGTCAATTTAAGCTATCGCTCATAGCTATGCTACCCTTGGGTCCCAAATCAAACACTAATAAAACTTAAAATGGCCCTAAATCCTCTACAGTGTGTCCTCTACCTATCAGAGTTTGCAACAATCAAATGCTTGAAACTTTTTACTGGAGCGTCATAAAACCTTGAAAATTAGTGACAATAAAGTTCTCGGGTCTCTTATCAACCTAAGCTATCGTTCATAGCTATGCTTCCCTTGAGTCCCAAATCAAACACTGATAAAACTTAAAATGGCCATCACTTCTGTACGGAGTGTCCTATACCTATCAAAGTTTGCAACATTCAAATGCTTTTAACTTTTTACTCGAGTGTCATAAAACCTAGAAATTTTGTGACAATAAAGTACTCGTGCCTCTTATCAATTTAAGTTATCGCTCATAGCTATGGAACCTTTGAGTCCCAAAATAAAACACTGATAAAACTTCAAATGGCCATAACATCTGTACGGTTTGTCCTATACCTATCAAAGTTTGCAACATTCAAATGCTTGTATATTTTTACTGGAATGTTATAAAACCATGAAATTTTGTGAAAATAAAGTACGCGTGCCTCTTATCAATTGAAGCTATCGCTCATAGCTCTGCTACTCTTGACTCCAAAATAAAACACTGATAAAGCTTCAAATGGCTATAAATTCCATACGGTGCGTCCTACACCTATCAAAGTTTGCAACATTCAAATGCTTGTAACTTTTTACTGGAGCGTCATAAAACCCTCAAAATTTGTGACAATTCGAGCCTCTTATCAAATTAAGCTATCGGCCATACCTATGCTACCCTTGAGTCTGAAAATAACACACTGATAAAACTTCAAATGGCCCTAACTTCTATACGGTACATACACCTATCAAAGTTTGCAAAATTGAAATGCTTTTAACTTTTTATTGGAGCATCATAAAATCTAGAAATTTAGTGACAATAAAGTGTTCGAGCCTCTTGTCACTTGAAGCCATAGCTCATAGCTATGCTACCCTTGAGTCCCATATCAAACACTGATAAAACTTCAAATGGCCCTAACTTCTATAGGGCCATAAATTAATCGTGCCTCTTATCAATTTAAGCTGACGCTCATAACTATGCTACACTTGAGTCCCAAAATAAAACGCTGATAAAACTTCAAATGGCCCTAACTTCTATACGGTGCATCCTACACCTATCAAAGTTTGTAACATTCAAATGCTTGTAACTTTTTACTGCAGCATCATAAAATCTGAAAATTTTGTGACAATAAAGTACTCGAGCCTCTTGTCCATTTAAGCTATCGCTCATAGCTATGCTACCCTTGACTCCAAAATCAAACACTGATAAAACTTCAAATGGCTCTAACTTCGATACGGTCCTACACCTATCAAAGTTTGCAACATTCTAACGCTTGTAACTTTTTACTGGAGCGCCATAAAATCTTGAAATTTTGTGACAATAAAGTACTCGCGCCTCATATTAATTTCATCTATCGCTCATAGCTATGCTTCCCTTGAGTCCCGAATCAAAAACTGATAAAATTTCAAATGGCCCTAACTTCTATACGGTGCATCCTTAACCTATCAAAGTTTGCAACATTCAGATGCTTGTAAGTTTTTACTGGAATGTCATAAAACCATGAAATTTTGTGACAATAAAGTACTCGTGCTTAGTATTAATTTAAGCTATCGCTCATAGCTATGCTACCCTTGAGTCCCAAATCAAACACTGATAAAACTTCAAATGGCCCTAACTTCTATAAGGTGCGTCCTATACCTATCAAAGTTTGCAACAATCAAATGCTTGTAACTTTTTTCTGGAGTGTCATAAAATCTCGAAATGCTGTGACAGTAATGTACTCGAGCCTCTTGTCAATTTAAGCTATCGCTTATAGCTATGCTACCCTTGGGTCCTAAATCAAACACTTATAAAATTTAAAATGGCCCTAACTTCTGTACGGTGTGTGCTAGACCTATCAAAGTTTGCAACAATCAAATGCTTGTAACTTTTTCCTGGGGCGTCATAAAACCTTGCAATTTTGTGAGAATAAAGTACTCGAGCCTCTTATCAATTTAAGCTATCGTTCATAGCTTTGCTACCCTTGAGTCCCAAATCAAACACTGATAAAACTTCAAATGGCCCTAACTTCTATAAGGTGCGTCCTATACCTATCAAAGTTTGCAACAATCAAATGCTTGTAACTTTTTCTGGAGTGTCATAAAATCTCGAAATGTTGGGACAGTAAAGTACTCGAGCCTCTTGTCAATTTAAGCTATCGCTTATAGCTATGCTACCCTTGGGTCCCAAATCAAACACTTATAAAATTTAAAATGGCCCTAACTTCTGTACGGTGCGTCCTCTACCTATCAGAGTTTGCAACAATCAAATGCTTGTAACTTTTTACTGGAGCGTCATAAAACCTTGAAAATTTGTGACAATAAAGGACTCGAGTCTCTTATCAACCTAAGCTATCGTTCATAGCTATGCTACTCTTCAGTCCCAAATCAAACACTGATAAAACTTAAAATGGCCATCACTTCTGTACGGAGTGTCCTATACCTATTAAAGTTTGCAACATTCAAATGCTTGTAACTCTTTACTGGAGCGTCATAAAACCCTCAAAATTTGTGACAATTCGAGCCTCTTATCGATTTAAGCTATCGGCCATAGCTATGCTACCCTTGAGTCCCATATCAAACACTGATAAAACTTCAAATGGCCCTAAGTTCTATAGGGCCATAAAGTAATCGTACCTCTTATCAATTTCAGCTGACGCTCATAGCTATGCTACCCTTGACTCCCAAAATAAAACGCTGATAAAACTTCAAATGGCCCTAACTTCTTTACGGTGCATCCTACACTTATCAAAGTTTGTAACATTCAAATGCTTGTAACTTTTTACTGGTGCATCATAAAATCTGAAAATTTTGTGACAATAAAGTACTCGAGCCTCTTATCAATTTAAGCTATCGCTCATAGCTATGCTACCCTTGAGTCCCAAAATAAAACACTGATAAAACTGCAAATGTCCCTAACTTCTGTACGGTGCGTCCTCTACCTATCAGAGTTTGCAACAATCAAATGCTTGTAACTTTTTCCTGGGGCGTCCTAAAACCTTGAAATTTTGTGACAATAAAGTACTCGAGCCTCTTATCAATTTAAGCTATCGTTCATAGCTATGCTACCCTTGAGTCCCAAAATAAAACACTGATAAAACTGCAAATGTCCCTAACTTCTGTACGGTGCGTCCTCTACCTATCAGAGTTTGCAACAATCAAATGCTTGTAACTCTTTACTGGAGCATCATAAAACCCTCAAAATTTTTGACAATTCGAGCCTCTTATCAAATTAAGCTATCGCCCATAGCTATGCTACCCTTGAGTCCCATATCAAACACTGATAAAACTTCAAAGGCCCTAACTTCTATAGGGCCATAAAGTAATCGTACCCCTTATCAATTTAAGCTGACGCTCATAGCTATGCTACCCTTGAGTCCCAAAATAAAACGCTGATAAAACTTAAAATGGCCCTAATTTCTATACGGAGCATCCTACACTTTTCAAAGTTTGTAACATTCAAATGCTTGTAACTTTTTACTGGAGCATCATAAAATCTGAAAATTGTGTGACAATAAAGTACTTGAGCCTCTTGTCCATTTAAGCTATCGCTCATAGCTATGCTACCCTTGACTCCAAAATAAAACACAGATAAAACTTCAAATGGCTCTAACTTTTATACGGAGCGTCCTACACCTATCAAAGTTTGCAACATTCAAATGCTTTTAAGTTTTTACTGGAGCGTCATAAAATCTAGAAATTTTGTGACAATAAAGTACTCGTGCCTCTTATTAATTTAAGCTATCGCTCATAGCTAAGCTACCCTTGAGTCCCAAATCAAACACTGATAAAACTTCAAATGGACCTAACTTCTATACGATACATCCTACACCTATCAAAGTTTGCAGCATTCAAATGCTTGTAAAATTTTATTGAGACATCTTAAAATCTTGAATTTTTCGAACAATAAAGTACTCGAGCCTCTTATTAATTTAAACTATCGCTCATAGCTATGCAACCCTTGACTCCCGAATAAAAAACTGATACAATTTCAAATGGCCCTAAGTTCTATACGGTGCGTCCTAAACCTATCAAAGTTTGCAACATTCAAATGCTTGTAAGTTTTTACTGGAGCGTCATAAAATCTAGAAATTTTGTGACAATAAAGTACTCGTGCCTCTTATTAATTTAAGCTATCGCTCATAGCTATGCTACCCTTGAGTCCAAAATAAAATACTGATAAAACTTCAAATGGCCCTAACTTCTATACGGTGTGACCTATACCTATCAAAGTTTCCAAAAATCAAATGCTTGTAACTTTTTACTGGGGCGTCATAAAACCTTGAAATTTTGTGACAATAAAGTACTCGAGCCTCTTGTCAATTTAAGCTATCGCTCGTAGCTATGCTACCCTTGAGTCCAAAATAAAATACTGATAAAACTTCAAATGGCCCTAACTTCTATACGGTGTGACCTATACCTATCAAAGTTTGCAACATTCAAATGCTTGTAACTTTTTACTGGAGCATCATAAAATCTTGAAATTTTGTGACAATAAAGTACTCAAGCCTCTTGTCAATTTAAGCTATCGCTCATAGCTATGCTAGTCTTGAGTCCCAAATCAAACAATGATAAAACTTAAAATGGCCATAAATTCTGTACGGAGTGTCCTATACCTATCAAAGTTTGCAACATTCAAATGCTTGTAACGTTTTACTCGAGCGTTATAAAACCTAGAAATTTTGTGACAATAAAGTACTCGAGCCTCTTGTCAATATAAGCTATCGTTCATAGCTATGCTAGTCTTGAGTCTCAAATCAAACACTGATAAAACTTCAAATGGCTCTAAATTCCATACGGTGCGTCCTACACCTATCAAAGTTTCCAACATTCAAATGCTGGAGCGTCATAAAACCCTCAAAATTTGTGACAATAAAGTACTCGAGCCTCTTATCAATTTAAGCTATCGCGCATAGCTATGCTACCCTTGAGTCCAAAAATAAGACACTGATAAAACTTCAAATGGCCCTAACTTCTATAGGGCCATAAAGTAATCGTGCCCCTTATTAATTGAAGCTATCGCTCATAGCTATGCTACCCTTGAGTCCCAAAATAAAACACTGATAAAACTTCAAATGGCCCTATCTTCTATACGGTGCATCCTGCAACTATCAAAGTTTGTAATATTCAAATGCTTGTAACTTTTTACTTGAGCATCATAAAATCTGGAAATTTTGTGACAATAAAGTACTCGAGCCTCTTGTCAATTTAAGCTATCGCTCATAGCTATGCTACCCTTGAGTCCCAAATCAAACATTGATAAAACTTGAAATGGCCCTAACTTCTATAGGGCCATAAAATAATCGTGCCCCTTATAAATTTAAGCTATCGCTCGTAGCTATGCTCCCCTTGATTCCAAAATAAAAAACTGATAAAACTTGAAATGGCCCTAACTTTTATACGGTGTGTACTATACCTATCAAAGTTTGCAACAATCAAATCCTTGTAACTTTTTACTGGAGCGTCATAAAACCATAACATTTTGTGACAATGAAGTACTCGTGCCTGTTATTAAATTATGCTATCGCTCATAGCTCTGCTACTCTTGATTCCAAAATCAAACACTGATAAAACTTCAGATGGCTCTAACTTCCATACGGTGCGTCCTACACCTATCAAAGTTTGCAACATTCAAAGGCTTGTAACTTTTTACTGGAGCGTCATAAAATCTTGAAATTTTGTGACAAGAAAGTACTCGAGCCCCTATCATTTGAAGCTATAACTCATAGCTATGCTACCCTTGAGTCCCAAATCAAACACGGATAAAACTTCAAATGGCCCTAACTTCTATAGGACCATAAAGTAATCTTGCCTCTTATCAATTTAAGCTATCGCTCATAGCTCTGCTACTCTTGATTCCAAAATCAAACACTGATAAAACTTCAAATGGCTCTAACTACCATACGGTGCGTCCTGCACCTATCAAAGTATGCAAAATTCAAATGCTTGTAACTTTTTACTGGGGCGTCATAAAATCTTGAAATTTTGTGACAAGAAAGTACTCGTGCCTCTTATTAATTTAAGCTATCGCTCATAGCTATGCTACCCTTGAGTCCCGAATCAAAAACTGATAAAATTTCTAATGGCCCTAACTTCTTTACGGTGCGTCCTAAACCTATCAAAGTTTGCAACATTCAAATGCTTGTAAATTTTTACTGGAGCGTCATAGAATCTTGAAATTTTGTGACAATAAAGTACTCGTGCCTCTTATTAATTTAAGATATCGCTCATAGCTATGCTACCCTTGAGTCCCGAATCAAAAACTGATAAAATTTCATATGGCCCTAACTTCTATTCGGTGCGTCCTAAACCTATCAAAGTTTTCAACATTCAAATGCTTGTAAGCTTTCACTGTAGCGTAATAAAATCTTGAAATTTGGTGACAATAAAGTACTTGTGCCTCTTATTAATTTAAGCTATCGCTCATAGCTATGCTACCCTTGAGTCCCAAATCAAATATTGATTAACTTCAAATGGCCCTAACTTCTATAAAGTGCGTCCTATACCTATCAAAGTTTGCAACAATCAAATGCTGGTAACTTTTTTCTGGAGTGTCATAAAATCTCCAAATATTGTGACAATAAAGTACTCGGGCCTCTTGTCAATTTAAGCAATCGCTCATAGCTATGCTACCCTTGGGTCCCAAATCAAACACTGATAAAATTTAAAATGGCCCTAACTTCTGTACGGTGTGTCCTAGACCTATCAAAGTTTGCAACAATCAAATGCTTGTAAATTTTTTCTGGAGTACTCGTGCCTCTTATTAATTTAAGCTATCGCTCATAGCTAAGCTACCCTTGAGTCCCAAAATAAAACACTGATAAAACTTCAAGTGGCCCTAACTTTTGTACGGTGCGTCCTATACCTATCAAAATTTGCAGCATTCAAATGCTTGTAACTTTTTATTGAAGCATCATAAAATCTTGAAATTTTCGAACAATAAAGTAATCGAGCCTCTTTTTAATTTAAGCTATCGCTCATAGCTATGCTACCCTTGAGTCCCAAATCAAATATTGATTAACTTCAAATGGCCCTAACTTCTATAAGGTGCGTCCTATACCTATCAAAGTTTGCAACAATCAAATGCTGGTAACTTTTTTCTGGAGTGTCATAAAATCTCCAAATATTGTGACAATAAAGTACTCGGGCCTCTTGTCAATTTAAGCAATCGCTCATAGCTATGCTACCCTTGGGTCCCAAATCAAACACTGATAAAATTTAAAATGGCCCTAACTTCTGTACGGTGTGTTCTAGACCTATCAAAGTTAGCAACAATCAAATACTTGTAACTTTTTACTGGGGCGTCATAAAACCTTGAAATTTTGTGACAATAAAGTACTCGAGCCTCTTGTCAATTTAAGCTATCGCTCGTAGCTATGCTACCCTTGAGTCCAAAATAAAATACTGATAAAACTTCAAATGGCCCTAACTTCTATACGGTGTGACCTATACCTATCAAAGTTTGCAACACTCAAATGCTTGTAACTTTTTACTGGAGCATCATAAAATCTTGAAATTTTGTGACAATAAAGTACTCGAGCCTCTTGTCAATTTAAACTATCGCTCATAGCTATGCTAGTCTTGCGTCTCAAATCAAACACTGATAAAACTTAAAATGGCCATAAATTCTGTACGGAGTGTCCTGTACCTATCAAAGTTTGCAACATTCAAATGCTTGTAACATTTTACTCGAGCGTTATAAAACCTAGAAATTTTGTGACACTAAAGTACTCGTGCCTCTTATCAATTTAAACTATCGCACATAGCTATGTAACCTTTGAGTCCCAAAATAAAACATTGATAAAACTTCAAATGGCCCTAACTTCTGTACTTTGCGTCCTATACCTATCAAAGTTTGCAACAATCAAATCCTTGTAACTTTTTACTGGAGCGTTATAAAACCATAAAATTTTGTGACAATGAAGTACTCGTGCCTCTTATGAATTTAAGCTATCGCTCATAGCTCTGCAACTCTTGATTCCAAAATCAAACACTGATTAAACTTCAAATGGCTCTATCTTCCATACGGTGCGTCCTACACCTATCAAAGTTTGCAACATTCAAATGCTTGTAACTTTTTACTGGAGCGTCATAAAATCTTGAAATTTTGTGACAAGAAAGTACTTGTGCCTCTTATTAATTTAAGCTATCGCTCATAGCTATGCTACCCTTGAGTCCCAAAATAAAACACTGATAAAAATTCAAATGGCCCTAACTTATATACGGTGCATTCTACAACTATCAAAGTTTGTAACATTCAAATGCTTGTAACTTTTTATTTGAGCATCATAAAATCTGGAAATTTTGTGACAATAAAGTACTCGAGCCTCTTGTCAATTTAAGCTATCGCTCATAGCTATGCTACCCTTGAGTCCCAAATCAAACATTGATAAAACTTGAAATGGCCCTAACTTCTATAGGGCCATAAAGTAATCGTGCCCCTTATCAATTTAAGCTATCGCTCGTAGCTATGCTACGCTTGATTCCAAAATAAAACACTGATAAAACTTGAAATGGCCCTAACTTTTATACGGTGTGTACTATACCTATCAAAGCTTGCTACAATCAAATCCTTGTAACTTTTTACTGGAGTGTCATAAAATCTCGAAATATTGTGACAATAAAGTACTCGGGCCTCTTGTCAATTTAAGCTATCGCTCATAGCTATGCTACCCTTGGGTCCCAAATCAAACACTGATAAAAGTTAAAATGGCCCTAACTTCTGTACGGTGTGTCCTAGACCTATCAAAGTTTGCAACAAGCAAATGCTTGTAACTTTTTAATGGGGCGTCATAAGACCTTGAAATTTTGTGACAATAAAGTACTAGAGCCTCTTATCAACTTAGGCTATCGTTCATAGCTACGCTACTCTTGAGTCCCAAATCAAACACGGATAAAACTTAAAATGGCCATTACTTCCGTACGTAGTGCCCTATACCTATCAAAGTTTGCAACATTCAACTGCTTCTAACTTTTTACTGGAGTGTCATAAAATCTCCAAATATTGTGACAATAAAGTACTCGAGCCTCTTATCAATTTAAGCTATCGCGCATAGCTATTCTACCCTTGAGTCCCAAAATAAAACACTGATAAAACTTCAAATGGCCCTAACTTCTGTACGGTGCGTCCTATACCTATCAAAGTTTGCATCAAGCAAATGCTTGTAACTTTTTACTGGAGCGTCATAAAACCCTCAAAATTTGTGACAATAAAGTACTCGAGCCTCTCATCAATTTAAGCTATCGCTCATAACTATGCTACTCTTGAGTCCCAAATCAAACACAGATAAAACTTAAAATGGCCATAACTTCTCTACGGAGTGTCCTATACCTATCAAAGTTTGCACCAAGCAAATGCTTGAATCTTTTTACTGGAGCGTCATAATATCTTGAAATTTGGTGACAATAAATTACTCGAGCCTCTTATCAATTTAAGCTATCGCGCATAGCTATTCTACCCTTGAGTCCCAAAATAAGACACTGATAAAACTTCAAATGGCCGTAACTTCTATAGGGCCATAAATTAATCGTGCCCCTTATCAATTTAAGCTATCGCTCATAGCTATGCTACCCTTGAGTCCCTAAACAAAACACTGATAAAACTTCAAAAGCCCTAACTTCTATCCGGTGCATCCTACACCTATCAAACTTTTTAACATTCAAATGCTTGTAACTTTTTACTGGAGCATCATAAAATCTGGAAATTTTGTGACAAGAGCTATATAAGCTATCGCTCATAGCTATGCTACCCTTGATTCCAAAATAAAACACTGATAAAACTTCAAATGGCCCTAACTTTTATACGGTGTGTCCTATACCTATCAAAGTTTGTAACAATCAAATCCTTGTAACTTTTTACTGGAGCGTCATAAAACCATAAAATTTTGTGACAATGAAGTACTCTTGCCTCTTATCAATTTAAGCTATCGCTCATAGCTATGCTATCCTTGAGTCCCGAATCAAAAACTGATAAAATTTCAAATGGCCCTAACTTCTATACGGTGCGTCCTAAACCTATCAAAGTTTGCAACATTCAAATGCTTGTAAGTTTTCACTGGAGCGTAATAAAATCTTGAAATTTTGTGACAATAAAGTACTCGTGCCTGTTATTAATTTAAGCTATCGCTCATAGCTATGCTACTCTTGACTTCAAAATAAAAGACTGATAAAACTTCAAATGGCTCTAAATTCCATACGGTGCGTCCTACACCTATCAAAGTTTGCAACATTCAAATGCTTGTAACTTTTTACTGGAGCGTCATAAAACCCTCAAAATTTGTGACTATAAAGTTTTCGAGCCTCTTATCAATTTAAGGTATCGCTCATAACTATGCTACTCTTGAGTCCCAAATCATACATAGATAAAACTTAAAATAGCCATAACTTCTGTACGGAGTGTCCTATACCTATCAAACTTTGCACCAATCAAATGCTTGTAACTTTTTACTAAAGCGTCATAATATCTTGAAATTTTTTGACAGTAAAGTACTCGAGCCTCTTATCAATTTAAGCTTTCGCGCATAGCTATGCTACCCTTGAGTCCCAAAATAAGACACTGATAAAATTTCAAATGTCCGTAACTTCTATAGGGCCATAAATTAATCGTGCCCCTTATCAATTTAAGCTATCGCTCATAACTATGCTACCCTTGAGTCCCAAAACAAAACACTGATAAAACTTCAAAAGCCCTAACTTTTATACGGTGCATCTTACACCTATCAAACTTTGTAACATTCAAATGCTTGTAACTTTTTACTGGAGCATCATAAAATCTGGAAATTTAGTGACAATAAAGTACTCGAGCCTCTTGTCAATTTAATCTATCGTTCACAGCTCTGCTACCCTTGAGTCCCAAAATAAGACACTGATAAAACTTCAAATGGCCGTAACTTCTATAGGGCCATAAATTAATCGTGTCTCTTATTAATTTAAGCTATCGCTCATAGCTAAGCTACCCTTGAGTCCCAAAATAAAACACTGATAAAATTTCAAGTGGCCCTAACTTCTGTACGGTGCGTCCTATACCTATCAAAATTTGCAGCATTCAAATGCTAGTAACTTTTTATTGAAGCATCATAAAATCTTGAAATTTTCGACCAATAAAGTACTCGAGCCTCTTATTTATTTAAGCTATCGCTCATAGCTATGCTACCCTTGAGTTCTGTATCAAAAACTGATAAAATTTCAAATGGCCCTAACTTCTATACGGTGCGTCCTAAACCTATAAAAGTTTGCAACATTCAAATGTTAGAAAATTTTAACTGGAGCGTCATAAAATCTCGAAATTTTGTGACAATAAAGTACACGTTCCTCTAATTAATTTAAGCTATCGCTCATAGCTATGCTACTCTTGAGTCCCAAAATGAAACACTGATAAAACTTCAAATGGACCTTCAAATGCTTGTAACTTTTTATTGAAGCATCATAAAATCTTGAAATTTTCGCACAATAAAGTACTCGAGCCTCTTATTAATTTAAGCTATCGCTCATAGCTATGCTACCGTTGAAGCCCGAATCAAAAACTGATAAAATTTCGAATGGCCCTAACTTCTATTCGGTGCGTCCTAAACATATCAAAGTTTGCAACATTCAAATGCTTGTAAGCTTTCACTGGAGCGTAATAAAATCTTGAAATTTTGTTACAATAAAGTACTCGTGCCTCTTATTAATTTAAGCTATCGCTCATAGCTATGCTACCCTTGAGTCCCACATCAAATATTGATAAAACTTCAAATGGCCCTAACTTCTATAAGGTGCGTCCTATACCTATCAAAGTTTGCGACAACGAAATATTGTGACAATAAAGTACTCGGGCCTCTTGTCAATTTCAGCAATCGCTCATAGCTATGATACCTTGGGTCCCAAATCAAACACTGATAAAATTTAAAATGGCCCTAACTTTTGTACGGTGTGTCCTAGACCTATCAAAGTTTGCAACTATCAAATGCTTGTAAATTTTTACTGGAGTACTCGTGCCTCTTATTAATTTAAGCTATCGCTCATAGCTAAGCTACCCTTGAGTCCCAAAATAAAACACTGATAAAACTTCAAGTGGCCCTAACTTTTGTACGGTGCGTCCTATATCTATCAAAATTTGCAGCATTCAAATGCTTGTAACTTTTTATTGAAGCATCATAAAATCTTGAAATTTTCGAACAATAAAGTACTCGAGCCTCTTTTTAATTTAAGCTATCGCTCATAGCTATGCTACCCTTGAGTCCTGAATCAAAAACTGATAAGATTTCAAATGGTCCTAACTTCTATACGGTGCGTCCTAAACCTATCAAAGTTTGCAACATTCATTTATACCTATCAAAGTTTCCAACAATCAAATGCTTGTAACTTTTTTCTGGATAGTCATAAAATCTTGAAATTTTGTGACAATAAAGTATTCGAGCATCTTGTCAATTTAAGCTATCGCTCATAGCTATGCTACCCTTGGGTCCCAAATCAAACACTGATAAAACTTTAAATGGCCCTAACTTCTATACGGTGTGACCTATACCTATCAAAGTTTGCAACATTCAAATGCTTGTAAATTTTTACTGGAGCATCATAAAATCTTGAAATTTTGTGACAATAAAGTACTCGAGCCTCTTGTCAATTTAAGCTATCGTTCATAGCTATGCTAGTCTTGCGTCCCAAATCAAACACTGATAAAACTTAAAATGGCCATAAATTCTGTACGGAGTGTCCTGTACCTATCAAAGTTTGCAATATTCAAATGCTTGTAACATTTTACTCGAGCGTTATAAAACCTAGAAATTTTGTGACACTAAAGTGCTCGTGCCTTTTATCAATTTAAGCTATCGCACATAACTATGTAACCTTTGAGTCCCAAAATAAAACACTGATAAAACTTCAAATGGCCCTAACTTCTGTACGGTGCGTCCTATACCTATCAAAGTTTGCAACAATCGAATGCTTGTAACTTTTTACTGGAGCGTCATAAAATCTTGAAATTTTATGACAATAAAGTACTCGAGCCTCTTATCAATTTAAACTATCGCTCATAGTTATGCTACCCTTGAGTCCAAAATAAAACACTGATAAAACTTCAAATGGCTCTAAATTCCATACGGTGCGTCCTACACCTATCAAAGTTTCCAACATTCAAATGCTGGAGCGTCATAAAACCCTCAAAATTTGTGACAATAAAGTACTCGAGCCTCTTATCAATTTAAGCTATCGCTCATAGCTATGCTACCCTTGGGTCCCAAATCAAACACTGATAAAACTTAAAATGGTCCTAACTTCTGTACGGTGTGTTCTAGACCTATCAAAGTTTGCAACAATCAAATACTTGTAACTTTTTACTGGGGCGTCATAAAACCTTGAAATTTTGTGACAATAAAGTACTCGAGCCTCTTGTCAATTTAAGCTATCGCTCGTAGCTATGCTACCCTTGAGTCCAAAATAAAATACTGATAAAACTTCAAATGGCGCTAACTTCTATACGGTGCGTCCTATACCTATCAAAGTTTGCAACAATCGAATGCTTGTAACTTTTTACTGGAGCGTCATAAAATCTTGAAATTGTATGACAATAAAGTACTCGAGCCTCTTATCAATTTAAACTATCGCTCATAGTTATGCTACCCTTGAGTCCAAAATAAAACACTGATAAAACTTCAAATGGCTCTAAATTCCATACGGTGCGTCCTACACCTATCAAAGTTTCCAACATTCAAATGCTGGAGCGTCATAAAACCCTCAAAATTTGTGACAATAAAGTACTCGAGCCTCTTATCAATTTAAGCTATCGCGCATAGCTATGCTACCCTTGAGTTCCAAAATAAGACACTGATAAAACTTCAAATGGCCCTAACTTCTATAGGGCCATAAAGTAATCGTGCCCCTTATTAATTTAAGCTATCGCTCATAGCTATGCTACCCTTGAGTCCCAAAATAAAAAACTGCTAAAACTTCAAATGGCCCTAACTTCTATACGGTGCATCCTATACTTATCAAAGTTTGTAACATTCAAATGCTTGTAACTTTTTATTTGAGCATCATAAAATCTGGAAATTTTGTGACAATAAAGTACTCGAGCCTCTTGTCAATTTAAGCTATCGCTCATAGCTATGCTACCCTTGAGTCCCAAATCAAACATTGATAAAACTTGAAATGGCCCTAACTTCTATAGGGCCATAAAGTAATCGTGCCCCTTATCAATTTAAGCTATCGCTTGTAGCTATGCTACCCTTGATTCCAAACTAAAACACTGATAAAACTTGAAATGGCCCTAACTTTTATACGGTGTGTACTATACCTATCAAAGTTTGCTACAATCAAATACTTGTAACTTTTTACTGGGGCGTCATAAAACCTTGAAATTTTGTGACAATAAAGTACTCGAGCCTCTTGTCAATTTAAGCTATCGCTCGTAGCTATGCTACCCTTGAGTCCAAAATAAAATACTGATAAAACTTCAAATGGCGCTAACTTCTATACGGTGTGACCTATACCTATAAAAGTTTGCAACATTCAAATGCTTGTAACTTTTTACTGGAGCATCATAAAACCTTGAAATTTTGTGACAATAAAGTACTCGAGCCTCTTGTCAATTTAAGCTATCGTTCATAGCTATGCTAGTCTTGCGTCCCAAATCAAACACTGATAAAACTTAAAATGGCCATAAATTCTGTACGGAGTGTCCTGTACCTATCAAAGTTTGCAACATTCAACTGCTTCTAACTTTTTACTGGAGTGTCATAAAATCTCCAAATATTGTGACAATAAAGTACTCGAGCCTCTTATCAATTTAAGCTATCGCGCATAGCTATTCTACCCTTGAGTCCCAAAATAAAACACTGATAAAACTTCAAATGGCCCTAACTTCTGTACGGTGCGTCCTATACCTATCAAAGTTTGCATCAAGCAAATGCTTGTAACTTTTTACTGGAGCGTCATAAAACCCTCAAAATTTGTGACAATAAAGTACTCGAGCCTCTCATCAATTTAAGCTATCGCTCATAACTATGCTACTCTTGAGTCCCAAATCAAACACAGATAAAACTTAAAATGGCCATAACTTCTCTTGGGAGTGTCCTATACCTATCAAAGTTTGCACCAAGCAAATGCTTGTATCTTTTTACTGGAGCGTCATAATATCTTGAAATTTGGTGACAATAAATTACTCGAGCCTCTTATCAATTTAAGCTATCGCGCATAGCTATTCTACCCTTGAGTCCCAAAATAAGACACTGATAAAACTTCAAATGGCCGTAACTTCTATAGGGCCATAAATTAATCGTGCCCTTATCAATTTAAGCTATCGCTCATAGCTATGCTACCCTTGAGTCCCTAAACAAAACACTGATAAAACTTCAAAAGCCCTAACTTCTATCCGGTGCATCCTACACCTATCAAACTTTTTAACATTCAAATGCTTGTAACTTTTTACTGGAGCATCATAAAATCTGGAAATTTTGTGACAAGAGCTATATAAGCTATCGCTCATAGCTATGCTACCCTTGATTCCAAAATAAAACACTGATAAAACTTCAAATGGCTCTAAATTCCATAAGGTGCGTCCTACACCTATCAAAGTTTCCAACATTCAAATGCTGGAGCGTCATAAAACCCTCAAAATTTGTGACAATAAAGTAGTCGAGCCTCTTATCAATTTAAGCTATCGCGCATAGCTATGCTACCCTTGACTCCCAAAATAAGACACTGATAAAACTTCAAATGGCCCTAACTTCTATAGGGCCATAAAGTAATCGTGCCCCTTATTAATTTAAGCTATCGCTCATAGCTATGCTACCCTTGAGTCCCAAAATAAAACACTGATAAAACTTCAAATGGCCCTAACTTCTATACGGTGCATCCTATACCAATCAAAGTTTGTAACATTCAAATGCTTGTAACTTTTTATTTGAGCATCATAAAATCTGGAAATTTTGTGACAATAAAGTACTGGAGCCTCTTGTCAATTTAAGCTATCGCTCATAGCTATGCTACCCTTGAGTCCCAAATCAAACATTGATAAAACTTGAAATGGCCCTAACTTCTATAGGGCCATAAAGTAATCGTGCCCCTTATCAATTTAAGCTATCGCTCGTAGCTATGCTACCCTTGAGTCCAAAATAAAACACTGATAAAACTTCAAATGGCCCTAACTTCTATAAGGTGCATCCTACACCTATCAAAGTTTGTAACATTCAAATGCTGAAGAGTCATAAAACCCTCAAAATTTGTGACAATAAAGTACTCGAGCCTCTTATCAATTTAAGCTATCGCTCATAGCTATACTACCCTTAGGTCCCAAATCAAACACTGATAAAACTTAAAATGGTCCTAACTTCTGTACGGTGTGTTCTAGACCTATCAAAGTTTGCAACAATCAAATACTTGTAACTTTTTACTGGGGCGTCATAAAACCTTGAAATTTTGTGACAATAAAGTACTCGAGCCTCTTGTCAATTTAAGCTATCGCTCGTAGCTATGCTACCCTTGAGTCCAAAATAAAATACTGATAAAACTTCAAATGGCGCTAACTTCTATACGGTGTGACCTATACCTATAAAAGTTTGCAACATTCAAATGCTTGTAACTTTTTACTGGAGCATCATAAAACCTTGAAATTTTGTGACAATAAAGTACTCGAGCCTCTTGTCAATTTAAGCTATCGTTCATAGCTATGCTAGTCTTGCGTCCCAAATCAAACACTGATAAAACTTAAAATGGCCATAAATTCTGTACGGAGTGTCCTGTACCTATCAAAGTTTGCAACATTCAAATGCTTGTAACATTTTACTCGAGCGTTATAAAACCTAGAAATTTTGTGACACTAAAGTGCTCGTGCCTCTTATCAATTTAAGCTATCGCACATAGCTATGTAACCTTTGAGTCCCAAAATAAAACACTGATAAAACTTCAAATGGCCCTAACTTCTGTACGGTGCGTCCTATACCTATCAAAGTTTGCAACAATCAAATGCTTGTAACTTTTTACTGGAGCGTCATAAAATCTTGAAATTTTATGACAATAAAGTACTCGAGCCTCTTATCAATTTAAACTATCGCTCATAGTTATGCTACCCTTGAGTCCAAAATAAAACACTGATAAAACTTCAAATGGCTCTAAATTCCATAAGTTGCGTCCTACACCTATCAAAGTTTCCAACATTCAAATGCTGGAGCGTCATAAAACCCTCAAAATTTGTGACAATAAAGTACTCGAGCCTCTTATCAATTTAAGCTATCGCGCATAGCTATGCTACCCTTGAGTCCCAAAATAAGACACTGATAAAACTTCAAATGGCCCTAACTTCTATAGGGCCATAAAGTAATCGTGCCCCTTATTAATTTAAGCTATCGCTCATAGCTATGCTACCCTTGAGTCCCAAAATAAAACACTGATAAAACTTCAAATGGCCCTAACTTCTATACGGTGCATCCTATACCTATCAAAGTTTGTAACATTCAAATGCTTGTAACTTTTTATTTGAGCATCATAAAATCTGGAAATTTTGTGACAATAAAGTACTCGAGCCTCTTGTCAATTTAAGCTATCGCTCATAGCTATGCTAGTCTTGCGTCCCAAATCAAACACTGATAAAACTTAAAATGGCCATAAATTCTGTACGGAGTGTCCTGTAACTATCAAAGTTTGCAACATTCAAATGCTTGTAACATTTTACTCGAGCGTTATAAAACCTAGAAATTTTGTGACACTAAAGTACTCGTGCCTCTTATTAATTTAAGCTATTGCACATAGCTATATAACCTTTGAGTCCCAAAATAAAACACTGATAAAACTTCAAATGGCCCTAACTTCTGTACGGTGCGTCCTATACCTATCAAAGTTTGCAACAATCAAATGCTTGTAACTTTTTACTGGAGCGTCATAAAATCTTGAAATTTTATGACAATAAAGTACTCGAGCCTCTTATCAATTTAAACTATCGCTCATAGTTATGCTACCCTTGAGTCCAAAATAAAACACTGATAAAACTTCAAATGGCTCTAAATTCCATACGGTGCGTCCTACACCTATCAAAGTTTCCAACATTCAAATGCTGGAGCGTCATAAAACCCTCAAAATTTGTGACAATAAAGTACTCGAGCCTCTTATCAATTTAAGCTATCGCGCATAGCTATGCTACCCTTGAGTCCCAAAATAAGACACTGATAAAACTTCAAATGGCCCTAACTTCTATAGGGCCATAAAGTAATCGTGCCCCTTATTAATTTAAGCTATCGCTCATAGCTATGCCACCCTTGAGTCCCAAAATAAAACACTGATAAAACTTCAAATGGCCCTAACTTCTATACGGTGCATCCTACACCTATCAAAGTTTGTAACATTCAAATGCTGGAGCGTCATAAAACCCTCAAAATTTGTGACAATAAAGTACTCGAGTCTCTTATCAATTTAAGCTATTGCTCATAGCTATGCTACCCTTGAGTCCCAAATCAAACACTGATAAAACTTCAAATGACCCTAACTTTTATACGGTGCGTCCCATACCTATGAAAGTTTGCAACATTCCAATGCTTGTAACTTTTTACTGGCGCATCATAAAATCTGGAAATTTTGTGACAATGATGTACTCGAGCCTCTTGTGAATTCATGCTATCGCTCATAGCAATGCTACCCTTGGGTCCCAAATCAAACACTGATAAAACTTAAAATGGTCCTAACTTCTGTACGGTGTTTTCTAGACCTATCAAAGTTTGTAACATTCAAATGCTTGTAACTTTTTATTTGAGCATCATAAAATCTGGAAATTTTGTGACAATAAAGTACTCGAGCCTCTTGTCAATTTCAGCTATCGCTCATAGCTATGCTACCCTTGAGTCCCAAATCAAACATTGATAAAACTTGAAATGGCCCTAACTTCTACAGGGCCATAAAGTAATCGTGCCCCTTATCAATTTAAGCTATCGCTCGTAGCTATGCTACCCTTGATTCCAAAATAAAACACTGATAAAACTTGAAATGGCCCTAACTTTTATACGGTGTGTACTATACCTATCAAAGTTTGCTACAATCAAATCCTTGTAACTTTTTACTGGAGTGTCATAAAATCTCGAAATATTGTGAAAATAAAGTACTCGGGCCTCTTGTCAATTTAAGCTATCGCTCGTAGCTATGCTACCCTTGAGTCCATAATAAAATACTGATAAAACTTCAAATGGCGCTAACTTCTATACGGTGTGACCTATACCTATCAAAGTTTGCAACATTCAAATGCTTGTAACTTTTTACTGGAGCATCATAAAACCTTGAAATTTTGTGACAATAAAGTACTCGAGCCTCTTGTCAATTTAAGCTATCGTTCATAGCTATGCTAGTCTTGCGTCCCAAATCAAACACTGATAAAACTTAAAATGGCCATAAATTCTGTACGGAGTGTCCTGTACCTATCAAAGTTTGCAACATTCAAATGCTTGTAACATTTTACTCGAGCGTTATAGAACCTAGAAATTTTGTGACACTAAAGTGCTCGTGCCTCTTATCAATTTAAGCTATCGCACATAGCTATGTAACCTTTGAGTCCCAAAATAAAACACTGATAAAACTTCAAATGGCCCTAACTTCTGTACGGTGCGTCCTATACCTATCAAAGTTTGCAACAATCAAATGCTTGTAACTTTTTACTGGAGCGTCATAAAATCTTGAAATTTTATGACAATAAAGTACTCGAGCCTCTTATCAATTTAAACTATCGCTCATAATTATGCTACCCTTGAGTCCAAAATAAAACACTGATAAAACTTCAAATGGCTCTAAATTCCATACGGTGCGTCCTACACCTATCAAAGTTTCCAACATTCAAATGCTGGAGCGTCATAAAACCCTCAAAATTTGTGACAATAAAGTACTCGAGCCTCTTATCAATTTAAGCTATCGCGCATAGCTATGCTACCCTTGAGTCCCAAAATAAGACACTGATAAAACTTCAAATGGCCCTAACTCCTATAGCGCCATAAAGTAATCGTGCCCCTTATTAATTTAAGCTATCGCTCATAGCTATGCTACCCTTGAGTCCCAAAATAAAACACTGATAAAACTTCAAATGGCCCTAACTTCTATACGGTGCATCCTATACCTATCAAAGTTTGTAACATTCAAATGCTTGTAACTTTTTATTTGAGCATCATAAAATCTGGAAATTTTGTGACAATAAAGTACTCGAGCCTCTTGTCAATTTAAGCTATCGCTCATAGCTATGCTACCCTTGAGTCCCAAATCAAACATTGATAAAACTTGAAATGGCCTAACTTCTACAGGGCCATAAAGTAATCGTGCCCCTTATCAATTTAAGCTATCGCTCGTAGCTATGCTACCCTTGATTCCAAAATAAAACACTGATAAAACTTGAAATGGCCCTAACTTTTATACGGTGTGTACTATACCTATCAAAGTTGGCTACAATCAAATCCTTGTAACTTTTTACTGGAGTGTCATAAAATCTCGAAATATTGTGAAAATAAAGTACTCGGGCCTCTTGTCAATTTAAGCTATCGCTCATAGCTATGCTAGTCTTGCGTCCCAAATCAAACACTGACAAAACTTAAAATGGCCATAAATTCTGTACGGAGTGTCCTGTAACTATCAAAGTTTGCAACATTCAAATGCTTGTAACATTTTACTCGAGCGTTATAAAACCTAGAAATTTTGTGACACTAAAGTACTCGTGCCTCTTATTAATTTAAGCTATCGCACATAGCTATGTAACCTTTGAGTCCCAAAATAAAACACTGATAAAACTTCAAATGGCCCTAACTTCTGTACGGTGCGTCCTATACCTATCAAAGTTTGCAACAATCAAATGCTTGTAACTTTTTACTGGAGCGTCATAAAATCTTGAAATTTGATGACAATAAAGTACTCGAGCCTCTTATCAATTTAAACTATCGCTCATAGTAATGCTACCCTTGAGTCCAAAATAAAACACTGATAAAACTTCAAATGGCTCTAAATTCCATACGGTGCGTCCTACACCTATCAAAGTTTCCAACATTCAAATGCTGGAGCGTCATAAAACCCTCAAAATTTGTGACAATAAAGTACTCGAGCCTCTTATCAATTTAAGCTATCGCGCATAGCTATGCTACCCTTGAGTCCCAAAATAAGACACTGATAAAACTTCAAATGGCCCTAACTTCTATAGCGCCATAAAGTAATCGTGCCCCTTATTAATTTAAGCTATCGCTCATAGCTATGCTACCCTTGAGTCCCAAAATAAAACACTGATAAAACTTCAAATGGCCCTAACTTCTATACGGTGCATCCTATACCTATCAAAGTTTGTAACATTCAAATGCTTGTAACTTTTTATTTGAGCATCATAAAATCTGGAAATTTTGTGACAATAAAGTACTCGAGCCTCTTGTCAATTTAAGCTATCGCTCATAGCTATGCTACCCTTGAGTCCCAAATCAAACATTGATAAAACTTGAAATGGCCTAACTTCTACAGGGCCATAAAGTAATCGTGCCCCTTATCAATTTAAGCTATCGCTCGTAGCTATGCTACCCTTGATTCCAAAATAAAACACTGATAAAACTTGAAATGGCCCTAACTTTTATACGGTGTGTACTATACCTATCAAAGTTTGCTACAATCAAATCCTTGTAACTTTTTACTGGAGTGTCATAAAATCTCGAAATATTGTGAAAAAAAAGTACTCGGGCCTCTTGTCAATTTAAGCTATCGCTCATAGCTATGGAAGTCTTGCGTCCCAAATCAAACACTGACAAAACTTAAAATGGCCATAAATTCTGTACGGAGTGTCCTGTAACTATCAAAGTTTGCAACATTCAAATGCTTGTAACATTTTACTCGAGCGTTATAAAACCTAGAAATTTTGTGACACTAAAGTACTCGTGCCTCTTATTAATTTAAGCTATCGCACATAGCTATGTAACCTTTGAGTCCCAAAATAAAACACTGATAAAACTTCAAATGGCCCTAACTTCTGTACGGTGCGTCCTATACCTATCAAAGTTTGCAACAATCAAATGCTTGTAACTTTTTACTGGAGCGTCATAAAATCTTGAAATTTGATGACAATAAAGTACTCGAGCCTCTTATCAATTTAAACTATCGCTCATAGTTATGCTACCCTTGAGTCCAAAATAAAACACTGATAAAACTTCAAATGGCTCTAAATTCCATACGGTGCGTCCTACACCTATCAAAGTTTCCAACATTCAAATGCTGGAGCGTCATAAAACCCTCAAAATTTGTGACAATAAAGTACTCGAGCCTCTTATCAATTTAAGCTATCGCGCATAGCTATGCTACCCTTGAGTCCCAAAATAAGACACTGATAAAACTTCAAATGGCCCTCACTTCTATAGGGCCATAAAGTAATCGTGCCCCTTATTAATTTAAGCTATCGCTCATAGTTATGCTACCCTTGAGTCCCAAAATAAAACACTGATAAAACTTCAAATGGCCCTAACTTCTATACGGTGCATCCTACACCTATCAAAGTTTGTAACATTCAAATGCTGGAGCGTCATAAAACCCTCAAAATTTGTGACAATAAAGTACTCGAGCCTCTTATCAATTTAAGCTATCGCTCATAGCTATGCTACCCTTGGGTCCCAAATCAAACGCTGATAAAACTTAAAATGGTCCTAACTTCTGTACGGTGTGTTCTAGACATATCAAAGTTTGCAACAATCAAATACTTGTAACTTTTTACTGGGGCGTCATAAAACCTTGAAATTTTGTGACAATAAAGTACTCGAGCCTCTTGTCAATTTAAGCTATCGCTCGTAGCTATGCTACCCTTGAGTCCAAAATAAAATACTGATAAAACTTCAAATGGCGCTAACTTCCATACGGTGTGACCTATACCTATCAAAGTTTGCAACATTCAAATGCTTGTAACTTTTTACTGGAGCATCATAAAACCTTGAAATTTTGTGACAATAAAGTACTCGAGCCTCTTGTCAATTTAAGCTATCGTTCATAGCTATGCTAGTCTTGCGTCCCAAATCAAACACTGATAAAACTTAAAATGGCCATAAATTCTGTACGGAGTGTCCTGTACCTATCAAAGTTTGCAACATTCAAATGCTTGTAACATTTTACTCGAGCGTTATAAAACCTAGAAATTTTGTGACACTAAAGTGCTCGTGCCTCTTATCAATTTAAGCTATCGCACATAGCTATGTAACCTTTGAGTCCCAAAATAAAACACTGATAAAACTTCAAATGGCCCTAACTTCTGTACGGTGCGTCCTATACCTATCAAAGTTTGCAACAATCAAATGCTTGTAACTTTTTACTGGAGCGTCATAAAATCTTGAAATTTTATGACAATAAAGTACTCGAGCCTCTTATCAATTTAAACTATCGCTCATAGTTATGCTACCCTTGAGTCCAAAATAAAATACTGATAAAACTTCAAATGGCGCTAACTTCTATACGGTGCGTCCTACACCTATCAAAGTTTCCAACATTCAAATGCTGGAGCGTCATAAAACCCTCAAAATTTGTGACAATAAAGTACTCGAGCCTCTTATCAATTTAAGCTATCGCGCATAGCTATGCTACCCTTGAGTCCCAAAATAAGACACTGATAAAACTTCAAATGGCCCTAACTTCTATAGGACCATAAAGTAATCGTGCCCCTTATTAATTTAAGCTATCGCTCATAGCTATGCTACCCTTGAGTCCAAAAATAAAACACTGATAAAACTTCAAATGGCCCTAACTTCTATACGGTGCATCCTATACCTATCAAAGTTTGTAACATTCAAATGCTTGTAACTTTTTATTTGAGCATCATAAAATCTGGAAATTTTGTGACAATAAAGTACTCGAGCCTCTTGTCAATTTAAGCTATCGCTCATAGCTATGCTACCCTTGAGTCCCAAATCAAACATTGATAAAAGTTGAAATGGCCCTAACTTCTATAGGGCCATAAAGTAATCGTGCCCCTTATCAATTTAAGCTATCGCTCGTAGCTATGCTACCCTTGATTCCAAAATAAAACACTGATAAAACTTGAAATGGCCCTAACTTTTATACGGTGTGTACTATACCTATCAAAGTTTGCTACAATCAAATCCTTGTAACTTTTTACTGGAGTGTCATAAAATCTCGAAATATTGTGAAAATAAAGTACTCGGGCCTCTTGTCAATTTAAGCTATCGCTCAAAGCTATGCTAGTCTTGCGTCCCAAATCAAACACTGATAAAACTTAAAATGGCCATAAATTCTGTACGGAGTGTCCTGTAACTATCAAAGTTTGCAACATTCAAATGCTTGTAACATTTTACTCGAGCGTTATAAAACCTAGAAATTTTGTGACACTAAAGTACTCGTGCCTCTTATTAATTTAAGCTATCGCACATAGCTATGTAACCTTTGAGTCCCAAAATAAAACACTGATAAAACTTCAAATGGCCCTAACTTCTGTACGGTGCGTCCTATACCTATCAAAGTTTGCAACAATCAAATGCTTGTAACTTTTTACTGGAGCGTCATAAAATCTTGAAATTTTATGACAATAAAGTACTCGAGCCTCTTATCAATTTAAACTATCGCTCATATTTATGCTACCCTTGAGTCCAAAATAAAACACTGATAAAACTTCAAATGGCTCTAAATTCCATACGGTGCGTTCTACACCTATCAAAGTTTCCAACATTCAAATGCTGGAGCGTCATAAAAGCCTCAAAATTTGTGACAATAAAGTACTCGAGCCTCTTATCAATTTAAGCTATCGCGCATAGCTATGCTACCCTTGAGTCCCAAAATAAGACACTGATAAAACTTCAAATGGCCCTAACTTCTATAGGGCCATAAAGTAATCGTGCCCCTTATTAATTTAAGCTATCGCTCATAGCTATGCTACCCTTGAGTGCCAAAATAAAACACTGATAAAACTTCAAATGGCCCTAACTATTATACGGTGTGTCCTATACCAATCAAAGTTTGCAACAATCAAATCCTTGTAACTTTTTACTGGAACGTCATAAAACCATAAAATTGTGTGACAATGAAGTACTCGTGCCTCTTATCAATTTAAGCTATCGCTCATAGCTCTGCTACTCTTGATTCCAAAATCAAACACTGATTAAACTTCAAATGGCTCTAAGTTCCATACGGTGCGTCCTACACCTATCAAAGTTTGCAATATTCAAATGCTTGTAACTTTTTACTGGAGCGTCATAAAATCTTGAAATTTTGTGACAAGAAAGTACTTGTGCCTCTTATTAATTTAAGCTATCGCTCATAGCTATGCTACCCTTGAGCCCCAAAATAAATCACTGATAAAACTTCAAATGGCCCTAACTTCTATACGGTGCATCCTACAACTATCAAAGTTTTTAACATTCAAATGCTTGTAACTTTTTATTTGAGCATCATAAAATCTGGAAATTTTGTGACAATAAAGTACTCGAGCCTCTTGTCAATTTAAGCTACCGCTCATAGCTTTGCTACCCTTGAGTCCCAAATCAAACATTGATAAAACTTGAAATGGCCCTAACTTCTATAGGGCCATAAAGTAATCGTGCTCCTTATCAATTTAAGCTATCGCTCGTAGCTATGCTACCCTTGATTCCAAAATAAAACACTGATAAAACTTGAAATGGCCCTAACTTTTATACGGTGTGTACTATACCTATCAAAGTTTGCTACAATCAAATCCTTGTAACTTTTTACTGGAGTGTCATAAAATCTCGAAATATTGTGACAAAGTACTCGGGCCTCTTGTCAATTTAAGCTATCGCTCATAGCTATGCTACCCTTGGGTCCCAAATCAGACACTGATAAAATTTAAAATGGCCCTAACTTCTGTACGGTGTGTCCTAGACCTATCAAAGTTTGCAACAATCAAATGCTTGTAACTTTTTAATGGGGCGTCATAAGACCTTGAAATTTTGTGACAATAAAGTACTAGAACCTCTTATCAACTTAAGCTATCGTTCATAGCTATGCTACTCTTGAGTCAAAAATCAAACACGGATAAAACTTAAAATGGCCATTACTTCCGTACGTAGTGCCCTATACCTATCAAAGTTTGCAACATTCAAATGCTTGTAACTTTTTACTGGAGCATCATAAAATCTTGAAATTTTGTGACAATAAAGTACTCGAGCCTCTTGTCAATTTAAGCTATCGCTCATAGCTGTGCTACCCTTGAGTCCAAAATAAAACACAGATAAAACTTCATATGGCCCTAACTTCTATACGGTGCGACCTATACCTATCAAAGTTTGCAACAATCAAATGCTTTTAACTTTTTACTGGAATGTCATAAAACCATGAAATTTTGTGACAATAAAGTACTCGTGCCTCTTATCAATTGAAGCTATCGCTCATAGCTCTGCTACTCTTGACTCCAAAATAAAACACTGATAAAACTTCAAATGGCTCTAAATTCCATACGGTGCGTCCTACACCTATCAAAGTTTGCAACATTCAAATGCTTGTAACTTTTTACTGGACCGTCATAAAACCCTCAAAATTTGTGACAATAAAGTACTCGAGCCTCTCATCAATTTAAGCTATCGCTCATAACTATGCTACTCTTGAGTCCCAAATCAAACACAGATAAAACTTAAAATGGCCATAACTTCTGTACGGAGTGTCCTATACCTATCAAAGTTTGCACCAATCAAATGCTTGTATCTTTTTACTGGAGCGTCATAATATCTTGAAATTTTGTGACAATAAAGTACTCGAGCCTCTTATCAATTTAAGCTATCGCGCATAGCTATTCTACCCTTGAGTCCCAAAATAAGACACTGATAAAACTTCAAATGGCCGTAACTTCTATAGGGCCATAAATTAATCGTGCCCCTTAGCAATTTAAGCTATCGCTCATAGCTATGCTACCCTTGAGTCGCTAAACAAAACACTGATAAAACTTCAAAAGCCCTAACTTCTATCCGGTGCATCCTACACCTATCAAACTTTGTGACATTCAAATGCTTGTAACTTTTTACTGGAACATCATAAAATCTGGAAATTTAGTGACAAGAGCTATATAAGCTATCGCTCATAGCTATGCTACCCTTGATTCCAAAATAAAACACCGATAAAACTTCAAATGGCCCTAACTTTTATACGGTGTGTCCTATACCTATCAAAGTTTGCAACAATCAAATCCCTGTAACTTTATACTGGAGCGTCATAAAACCATAAAATTTTGTGACAATGAAGTACTCGTGCCTCTTATCAATTTAAGCTTTCGCCCATAGCTATGCTATCCTTGAGTCCCGAATCAAAAACTGATAAAATTTCAAATGGCCCTAACTTCTATACGGTGCGTCCTAAACCTATCAAAGTTTGCAACATTCAAATGCTTGTAAGTTTTCACTGGAGCGTAATAAAATCTTGAAATTTTGTGACAATAAAGTGCTCGTGCTTGTTATTAATTTAAGCTATCGCTCATAGCTATGCTACCCTTGCGTCCCAAATCAAACATTGATAAAACTTCAAATGGCCCTAACTTCAATAAGGTTCGTCCTATACCTATCAAAGTTTGCTCCATTGCTTGTAAGTTTTCACAAGAGCGTATAAAATCTTGAAATTTTGTGACAATAAAGTACACGTGGCTCTTATTAATTTAAGCTATCGCTCATAGCTATGCTACCCTTGAGTCCCAAATCAAACATTGATAAAACTTCAAATGGCCCTAACTTCTATAAGGTGCATCAATCAAATGCTTGTAACTTTTTACTGAAGCGTCATAAAATCTTGAAATTTTGTGACAATAAAGTACTCGTGCCTCTTATTAATTTAAGCTATAGCTCATAGCTATGCTACCCTTGAGTCCCGAATCAAAAACTGATAAAATTTCAAATGGCCCCAACTTCTATACGGTGCATCCTAGACCTATCAAAGTTTGCAACATTCAAATGCTTGTAATTTTTCACTGGAGCGTAATAAAACCTTGAAATTTTGTGACAATAAAGTACTAGAGCATCTTATCAACTTAAGCTATCGTTCATAGCTATGCTATTCTTGAGTCCCAAATCAAACACTGATAAAACTTAAAATGGCCATAACTTCCGTACGGAGTGCCCTATACATATCAAAGTTTGCAACATTCAAATGATTGTAACTTTTTACTGGAGCATCATAAAATCTTAAAATTTTGAGACAATAAAGTACTCGAGCCTCTTGTTAATTTAAGCTATCGCTCATAGCTCTGCTACCCTTGAGTCCAAAATAAAACACTGATAAAACTTCAAATGGCCCTAATTTCTGTACGGTGCGTCCTATACCTATCAAAGTTTGCAACAATCAAATGCTTGTAACTTTTTACTGGAATGTCATAAAACCATGAAATTTTATGACAATAAAGTACTCGAGCCTCTCATCAATTTAAGCTATCGCTCATAACTATGCTACTCTTGAGTCCCAAATCAAACACAGATAAAACTTAAAATGGCCACAACTTCTGTACGGAGTGTCCTATACCTATCAAAGTTTGCACCAATCAAATGCTTGTATCTTTTTACTGGAGCGTCATAATATCTTGAAATTTTGTGACAATAAAGTACTCGAGCCTCTTATCAATTTAAACTATCGCTCATAGTTATGCTACCCTTGAGTCCAAAATAAAACACTGATAAAACTTCAAATGGCTCTAAATTCCATACGGTGCGTCCTACACCTATCAAAGTTTCCAAATGCTGGAGCGTCATAAAAGCCTCAAAATTTGTGACAATAAAGTACTCGAGCCTCTTATCAATTTAAGCTATCGCGCATAGCTATGCTACCCTTGAGTCCCAAAATAAGACACTGATAAAACTTACAATGGCCCTAACTTCTATAGGGCCATAAAGTAATCGTGCCCCTTATTAATTTAAGCTATCGCTCATAGCTATGCTACCCTTGAGTCCCAAAATAAAACACTGATAAAACTTCAAATGGCCCTAACTATTATACGGTGTGTCCTATACCAATCAAAGTTTGCAACAATCAAATCCTTGTAACTTTTTACTGGAGCGTCATAAAACCATAAAATTTTGTGACAATGAAGTACTCGTGCCTCTTATCAATTTAAGCTATCGCTCATAGCTCTGCTACTCTTGATTCCAAAATCAAACACTGATTAAACTTCAAATGGCTCTAAGTTCCATACGGTGCGTCCTACACCTATCAAAGTTTGCAATATTCAAATGCTTGTAACTTTTTACTGGAGCGTCATAAAATCTTGAAATTTTGTGACAAGAAAGTACTTGTGCCTCTTATTAATTTAAGCTATCGCTCATAGCTATGCTACCCTTGAGCCCCAAAATAAATCACTGATAAAACTTCAAATGGCCCTAACTTCTATACGGTGCATCCTACAACTATCAAAGTTTTTAACATTCAAATGCTTGTAACTTTTTATTTGAGCATCATAAAATCTGGAAATTTTGTGACAATAAAGTACTCGAGCCTCTTGTCAATTTAAGCTATCGCTCATAGCTTTGCTACCCTTGAGTCCCAAATCAAACATTGATAAAACTTGAAATGGCCCTAACTTCTATAGGGCCATAAAGTAATCGTGCTCCTTATCAATTTAAGCTATCGCTCGTAGCTATGCTACCCTTGATTCCAAAATAAAACACTGATAAAACTTGAAATGGCCCTAACTTTTATACGGTGTGTACTATACCTATCAAAGTTTGCTACAATCAAATCCTTGTAACTTTTTACTGGAGTGTCATAAAATCTCGAAATATTGTGACAATAAAGTACTCGATCCTCTTGTCAATTTAAGCTATCGCTCATAGCTATGCTACCCTTGGGTCCCAAATCAGACACTGATAAAATTTAAAATGGCTCTAAATTCCATACGGTGCGTCCTACACCTATCAAAGTTTGCAACATTCAAATGCTTGTAACTTTTTACTGGACCGTCATAAAACCCTCAAAATTTGTGACAATAAAGTACTCGAGCCTCTCATCAATTTAAGCTATCGCTCATAACTATGCTACTCTTGAGTCCCAAATCAAACACAGATAAAACTTAAAATGGCCATAACTTCTGTACGGAGTGTCCTATACCTATCAAAGTTTGCACCAATCAAATGCTTGTATCTTTTTACTGGAGCGTCATAATATCTTGAAATTTTGTGACAATAAAGTACTCGAGCCTCTTATAAATTTAAGCTATCGCGCATAGCTATTCTACCCTTGAGTCCCAAAATAAGACACTGATAAAACTTCAAATGGCCGTAACTTCTATAGGGCCATAAATTAATCGTGCCCCTTATCAATTTAAGCTATCGCTCATAGCTATGCTACCCTTGAGTCGCTAAACAAAACACTGATAAAACTTCAAAAGCCCTAACTTCTATCCGGTGCATCCTACACCTATCAAACTTTGTGACATTCAAATGCTTGTAACTTTTTACTGGAACATCATAAAATCTGGAAATTTAGTGACAAGAGCTATATAAGCTATCGCTCATAGCTATGCTACCCTTGATTCCAAAATAAAACACCGATAAAACTTCAAATGGCCCTAACTTTTATACGGTGTGTCCTATACCTATCAAAGTTTGCAACAATCAAATCCCTGTAACTTTATACTGGAGCGTCATAAAACCATAAAATTTTGTGACAATGAAGTTCTCGTGCCTCTTATCAATTTAAGCTTTCGCTCATAGCTATGCTATCCTTGAGTCCCGAATCAAAAACTGATAAAATTTCAAATGGCCCTAACTTCTATACGGTGCGTCCTAAACCTATCAAAGTTTGCAACATTCAAATGCTTGTAAGTTTTCACTGGAGCGTAATAAAATCTTGAAATTTTGTGACAATAAAGTACTCGTGCTTGTTATTAATTTAAGCTATCGCTCATAGCTATGCTACCCTTGCGTCCCAAATCAAACATTGATAAAACTTCAAATGGCCCTAACTTCAATAAGGTTCGTCCTATACCTATCAAAGTTTGCACCATTGCTTGTAAGTTTTCACAAGAGCGTATAAAATCTTGAAATTTTGTGACAATAAAGTACACGTGGCTCTTATTAATTTAAGCTATCGCTCATAGCTATGCTACCCTTGAGTCCCAAATCAAACATTGATAAAACTTCAAATGGCCCTAACTTCTATAAGGTGCATCAATCAAATGCTTGTAACTTTTTACTGAAGCGTCATAAAATCTTGAAATTTTGTGACAATAAAGTACTCGTGCCTCTTATTAATTTAAGCTATCGCGCATAGCTATTCTACCCTTGAGTCCCAAAATAAGACACTGATAAATCTTCAAATGGCCGTAACTTCTATAGGGCCATAAATTAATCGTGCCCCTTATCAATTTAAGCTATCGCTCATAGCTATGCTACCCTTGAGTCGCTAAACAAAACACTGATAAAACTTCAAAAGCCCTAACTTCTATCCGGTGCATCCTACACCTATCAAACTTTGTGACATTCAAATGCTTGTAACTTTTTACTGGAACATCATAAAATCTGGAAATTTAGTGACAAGAGCTATATAAGCTATCGCTCATAGCTATGCTACCCTTGATTCCAAAATAAAACACCGATAAAACTTCAAATGGCCCTAACTTTTATACGGTGTGTCCTATACCTATCAAAGTTTGCAACAATCAAATCCCTGTAACTTTATACTGGAGCGTCATAAAACCATAACATTTTGTGACAATGAAGTACTCGTGCCTCTTATCAATTTAAGCTTTCGCTCATAGCTATGCTATCCTTGAGTCCCGAATCAAAAACTGATAAAATTTCAAATGGCCCCAACTTCTATACGGTGCATCCTAGAGCTATCAAAGTTTGCAACATTCAAATGCTTGTAATTTTTCACTGGAGCGTAATAAAACCTTGAAATTTTGTGACAATAAAGTACTAGAGCATCTTATCAACTTAAGCTATCGTTCATAGCTATGCTATTCTTGAGTCCCAAATCAAACACTGATAAAACTTAAAATGGCCATAACTTCCGTACGGAGTGCCCTATACATATCAAAGTTTGCAACATTCAAATGATTGTAACTTTTTACTGGAGCATCATAAAATCTTAAAATTTTGAGACAATAAAGTACTCGAGCCTCTTGTTAATTTAAGCTATCGCTCATAGCTATGCTAGCCTTGAGTCCCAAAATAAAACACTGATAAAACTTCAAATGGACCAAACTTCTATACGGTGCGTCCTAAATCTATCAAAGTTTGCAACATTCAAATGCTTGTCAATTTTTACTGGAGCGTCATAAAATCTGGAAATTTTGTGACAATAAATTACTCGTGCCTCTTATCAAATTATGCTATCGCTCAAAGCTATGCTACCCTTGGGTCCCAAATCAAACACTGATAAAACTTAAAATGGCCAAACTTCTGTACGGTGCGTCCTAGACCTATCAAAGTTTGCAACAATCAAATGCCTGTAACTTTTTACTGGGGCGTCATAGAACCTTGAAATTTTGTCACAATAAAGTACTCGAGCCTCTTATCAATTTAAGCTATCGTTCATAGCTATGCTAGCCTTGAGTCCCAAAATAAAACATTCATAAAACTTCAAATGGCTCTAACTTCCATACGGTGCGTCCTACACCTATCAAAGTTTGCAACAATCAAATGCTTGCAACTTTTTACTGGAGCGTCATAACACCTAGAAAATTTGTCACAATAAAGCACTCGAGCCTCTTATCAATTTAAGCTATCGTTCATAGCTATGCTAGACTTGAGTCCCAAAATAAAACATTGATAAAACTTCAAATGGCTCTAACTTCCATACGGTGCGTCCTACACCTATCAAAGTTTTCAACAATCAAATGCTTGTAACTTTTTACTGGAGAGTCATAAAATCTTGAAATTTTGTGACAATAAAGTTCTCGGGCCTCTTGTCATCTGAAGCTATAGCTCATAGCTACACTACCCTTGAGTCCCACATCAAACACTGATAAAACTTCAAATGGCCCTAACTTCTATACTGCCATAAATTAATCGTGCCTCTTATCAATTTAAGCTATCGCTCATAGCTATGCTACCATTGAGTCCCAGAATAAAACACTGATAAAACTTTAAATGGCCCTAACTACTATGCAGTGCATCCTACACCTATCAAAGTTTGCAACATTCAAATGCTTGTAAATTTTTATTGGAGCATCATAAAATCTTGAAATTTTGTGACAATAAAGTACTCGGGCCTCTTGTCATGTGAAGCTATAGCTCATAGCTACGCTACCCTTGAGTCCCACATCAAACACTGATAAAACTTCAAATGGCCCTAACTTCTATAGGGCCATAAATTAATCGTGCCTCTTATCAATTTAAGCTATCGCTCATAGCTATGCTACCATTGAGTCCCAAAATAAAACACTGATAAAACTTCAAATGGCCCCAACTTCTATACGGTGCATCCTACACCTATCAAAGTTTGTAACATTCAAATGCTTGTAACTTTTTACTGGAGCATCATAAAATCTGGACATTTAGTGACAATAAAGTACTCGAGCCTCTTGTGAATTTAAGCTATCGCTCATAGCTATGCTACCCTTGACTCCAAAATAAAACACTGATAAAACTTCAAATGGCGATAACTTCTATACGGTGCGTCCTATACCTATCAAAGTTTGCAACAATAAAATGCTTGTAACTATTTACTGGAGCGTCATAAAATCTTGAAAATTTGTGACAATAAAGGACTCGAGCCTCTTATCAACTTAAGCTATCGTTCATAGCTATGCTACTCTTGAGTCCCAAATCAAACACTGATAAAACTTAAAATGGCCATAACTTCTGTACGGAGTGTCCTATACCTATCAAAGTTTGTAACATTCAAATGCTTGTAACTTTTTACTGGAGCATCACAAAATCTGGAAATTTAGTGACAGTAAAGTACTCGAGCCTCTTGTCAATTTAAGCTATCGTTAATAGCTATGCTACCCTTGACTCCAAAATAAAACAATGATAAAACTTCAAATGGCCCTAACTTCTATACGGTGCGTACTATACCTATCAAAATTAGCAACAATCAAATGCTTGTAACTATTTGCTGGAGCGTCATAATACCATGAAATTTTGTGACAATGAAGCACTCGTGCCTCTTATCAATTTAAGCTATCGCTCATAGCTATGCTAGCGTTGAGTCACAAAATAAAACACTGATAAAACTGTTAATGACCCTAACTTCTGAACGGTGCGTCCTATACCTATCAGAGTTTGTAACATTCAAATGCTGGTAACTTTTTACTGGAGCGTCATAATATCTTGAAAGTTTGTGACAATAAAGTACTCGTGCCTCTTATTAATTTAAGCAATCGCTCATAGCTAAGCTACCCTTGGGTCCCAAAATAAAACACTGATAAAACTTCAAATGGACCTAACTTCTATACGATGCATCCTACACCAATCAAAATTTGCAGCATTCAAATGTTTGTAACTTTTTATTGAAGCATCATAAAATCTTGAAATTTTCTGACAATAAAGTACTCGAGCCTCTTGTCAATTTAAGCTATCGCTCATAGCTATGCTACCCTTGAGTCCCGAATCAAAAACTGATGAAATTTCAAATGGCCCTAAATTCTATACTTTGCGTCCTAAATCTATCAAAGTTTGCAACTTTCAAATGCTTGTAAACTTTTACTGGAGCGTCATAAAATCTTGAAATTTTGTGACAATAAATTACTCGTGCCTCTTATCAAATTATGCTATCGATCAAAGCTATGCTACCCTTGGGTCCCAATTCAAACACTGATAAAATTTAAAATGACCCTAACTTCTGTACGGTGCGTCCTGTACCTATCAGAGTTTGCAGCAATCATATGCTTGCAACTTTTTACTGGAGCGTCATAAAACCTTGAAAATTTGTGACAATAAAGGACGCGAGCCTCTTATCTACTTAAGCTATCGTTCATAGCTATGCTACTCTTGAGTCCCAAATCAAACACTGATAAAATTTAAAATGGCCATAACTTCTGTTCGGAGTGTCCTCTACCTATCAAAGTTAGCAACATAAAATTGCTTGTAACTTTTTACTCGAGCTTCATAAAACCTTGAAATTTTGTGACAATAAAGTACTCGAGCCTCTTATCAATTTAAGCTATCGTTCATAGCTCTGCTAGCCTTGAGTCCCAAAATAAACCACTGATAAAACTGCAAATAACCCTAACTTCTGTACGGTGCGTCCTATACCTATCAGAGTTTGCAACAATCAAATGCTTGAAACTTTTTACTGGAGCGTCATAAAACCATTAAATTTTGTGACAATAAAGTAATCGTGCCTCTTATCAATTTAAGCTATCGCTCATAGCTCTGCTACTCTTGACTCCAAAATCAAACTTTGATAAAACTTCAAATGGCTCTAACTTCCATACGGTGCGTCCTACACCTATCAAAGTTTGCAACATTCAAATGCTTGTAACTTTTAACTGGAGCGTCATAAAATCTTGAAATTTTGTGACAATAAAGTACTCGTGCCTCTTATTAATTTAAGCTATCGCTCATAGCTATGCTACCCTTGAGACCCGAATCAAAAACTGATAAGATTTCAAATGGATTTCAAAGTTTGCAACATTCAAATGCTTGTAACTTTTTACTGGAGCGACATAAAATCTTGAAATTTTGTGACAATAAAGTACTCGAGCCTCTTGTCAACTTAAGCTATCGCTCATAGCTATGCTACCCTTGAGTCCCAAATCAAACAGTGATAAAACTTAAAAAGGCCCTAACTTCTGCACGATGTGTCCTAGACCTATCAAAGTTTGCAACAACCAAATGCTTGTAACTTTTTACTGGGGCGTCATAAAACCTTGAAATTTTGTGACAATAAAGTACTCGGGCCTCTTGTCATGTGAAGCTGTAGCTCATAGCTACGCTACCCTTGAGTCTCACACCAAACACTGATAAAACTTCAAATGGCCCTAACTTCTATAGGGCCATAAATTAATCGTGCCTCTTATCAATTTAAGCTATCGCTCATAGCTATGCTACCAATGGAGTCCCAAAATAAAACACTGATAAAACTTCAAATGGCCCAAACTTCTATACGGTGCATCCTACACCTATCAAAGTTTGTAACATTCAAATGCTTGTAACTTTTTACTGGAGCATCATAAAATCTGGAAATTTAGTGACAATAAAGTACTCGAGCCTCTTGTCAATTTAAGCTCTCGCTCATAGCTCTGCTACTCTTGACTTAAAAATCAAACATTGATAAAACTTCAAATGGCTCTAACTTCCATACGGTGCGTCCTACACCTATCAAAGTTTGCAACATTCAAATGCTTGTAACTTTTTACTGGAGCGTCATAGAATCTTGAAATCTTGTGACAATAAAGTACTCGTGACTCTTATTAATTTAAGCTATCGCTCATAGCTATGCTACCCTTGAGTCCCGAATCAAAAACTGATAAGATTTCAAATGGCCCTAACTTCTATACGGTGCATCCTAAACCTATCAAAGTTTGCAACATTCAAATGCTTGAAACTTTTTACTGGAGCGTCATAAAACCATGAAATTTTGTGACAATAAAGTAATCGTGCCTCTTATCAATTTAAGCTATCGCTCATAGCTCTGCTACTCTTGACTCCAAAATCAAACATTGATAAAACTTCAAATGGCTCTAACTTCCATACGGTGCGTCCTACACCTATCAAAGTTTGCAACATTCAAATGCTTGTAACTTTTAACTGGAGCGTCATGAAATCTTGAAATTTTGTGACAATAAAGTACTCGTGCCTCTTATTAATTTAAGCTATCGCTCATAGCTATGCTACCCTTGAGTCCCGAATCAAAAACTGATAAGATTTCAAATGGATTTCAAAGTTTGCAACATTCATATGCTTGTAACTTTTTACTGGAGCGACACAAAATCTTGAAATTTTTTGACAATAAAGTACTCGAGCGTCTTGTCAACTTAAGCTATCGCTCATAGCTATGCTACCCTTGAGTCCCAAATCAAACAGTGATAAAACTTAAAAAGGCCCTAACTTCTGCACGATGTGTCCTAGACCTATCAAAGTTTGCAACAACCAAATGCTTGTAACTTTTTACTGGGGCGTCATAAAACCTTGAAATTTTGTGACAATAAAGAACTCGGGCCTCTTGTCATGTGAAGCTGTAGCTCATAGCTACGCTACCCTTGAGTCTCACACCAAACACTGATAAAACTTCAAATGGCCCAAACTTCTATAGGGCCATAAATTAATCGTGCCTCTTATCAATTTAAGCTATCGCTCATAGCTATGCTACCAATGGAGTCCCAAAATAAAAAACTGATAAAACTTCAAATGGCCCAAACTTCTATACGGTGCATCCTACACCTATCAAAGTTTGTAACATTCAAATGCTTGTAACTTTTTACTGGAGCATCATCAAATCTGGAAATTTAGTGACAATAAAGTACTCGAGCCTCTTGTCAATTTAAGCTATCGCTCATAGCTATGCTACCCTTGACTCCAAAATAAAACACTGATAAAACTTCAAATGGCCCTAACTTCTATACGGTGCGGCCTATACCTATCAAAGTTTGCAACAATCAAATGCTTGTAACTATTTACTGGAGCGTCATAATACCATGAAATTTTGTGACAATGAAGTACTCGTGCCTCTTATCAATTTAAGCTCTCGCTCATAGCTCTGCTACTCTTGACTTAAAAATCAAACATTGATAAAACTTCAAATGGCTCTAACTTCCATACGGTGCCTCCTACACCTATCAAAGTTTGCAACATTCAAATGCTGGTAACTTTTTACTGGAGCGTCATAAAATCTTGAGAGTTTGTGACAATAAAGTACTCGTGCCTCTTATTAATTTAAGCTATCGCTCATAGCTAAGCTACCCTTGAGTCCAAAAATAAAACACTGATAAAACTTCAAATGGAACTAACTTCTATACGATGCATCCTATACCAATCAAAGTTTGCAGCATTCAAATGCTTGTAACTTTTTATTGAAGCATCATAAAATCTTGAAATTTTCTGACAATAAAGTACTCGAGCCTCTTGTCAATTTAAGCTATCGCTCATAGCTCTGCTACTCTTGACTCCAAAATCAAACATTGATAAAACTTCAAATGGCTCTACTTTCCATACGGTGCGTCCTACACCTATCAAAGTTTGCAACATTCAAATGCTTGTAACTTTTTACTGGAGCGACATAAAATCTGGAAATTTTGTGACAATAAAGTACTCGAGCCTCTTGTCAACTTAAGCTATCGCTCATAGCTATGCTACCCTTGAGTCCCAAATCAAACTGTGATAAAACTTAAAAAGGCCCTAACTTCTGCACGGTGTGTCCTAGACCTATCAAAGTTTGCAACAACCAAATGCTTGTAACTTTTTACTGGGGCGTCATAAAACCTTGAAATTTTGTGACAATAAAGTACTCGGGCCTCTTGTCGTGTGAAGCTGTAGCTCATAGCTACGCTACCCTTGAGTCTCACATCAAACACTGATAAAACTTCAAATGGCCCTAACTTCTATAGGGCCATAAATTAATCGTCCCTCTTATCAATTTAAGCTATCGCTCATAGCTATGCTACCAATGGAGTCCCAAAATAAAACACTGATAAAACTTCAAATGGCCCAAACTTCTATACGGTGCATCCTACACCTATCAAAGTTTGTAACATTCAAATGCTTGTAACTTTTTACTGGAGCATCATAAAATCTGGAAATTTAGTGACAATAAAGTACTCGAGCCTCTTGTCAATTTAAGCTATCGTTCATAGCTATGCTACCCTTGACTCCAAAATAAAACACTGATAAAACTTCAAATGGCCCTAACTTCTATACGGTGCGTCCAATACCTATCAAAGTTTGCAACAATCAAATGCTTGTAACTATTTACTGGAGCGTCATAAAATCTTGAAAGTTTGTGACAATAAAGTACTCGTGCCTCTTATCAATTTATGCTATCGCTCAAAGCTATGCTACCCTTGAGTCCCAAATCAAACACTGATAAAACTTTAAATGGCCCAAACTTCTGTACGGTGTATCCTAGACCTATCAAAGTTTGCAACAATCAAATGCTTGTAACTTTTTACTGGGGCGTCATAGACAATTAAGTACTCGAGCATCTTATCAATTTAAGCTATCGTTCATAGCTATGCTAGCCTTGAGTCACAAAATAAAACACGGATAAAACTGCAAATGACCCTAACTTCTGTACGGTACGTCCTATACCTATCAGAGTTTGCAATAATCAAATGCTTGAAACTTTTTACTGGAGCATCATAAAACCTTGAAAATTTGTGACAATAAAGGACTCGAGCCTCTTATCAACTTAAGCTATCGTTCATAGCTATGCTACTCTTGAGTCCCAAATCAAACACTGATAAAACTTAAAATGGCCATAACTTCTGTACGGAGTGTCCTATACCTATCAAAGTTTGCAATATAAAATTTGCTTGTAACTTTTTACTCGAGCTTCAAAAAACCTTGAAATTTTGTGACAATAAAGTACTCGAGCTTCTTGTCAATTTAAGCTATCGCTCATAGCTATGCTACCCTTGACTCCAAAATAAAAGACTGATAAAACTTCAAATGGCCCTAACTTCTATACGGTGCGTCCTATACCTATCAAAGTTTGCAACAATGAAATGCTTGTAACTTTTTACTGGAGCGTCATAAAACCATGACATTTTGTGACAAGAAAGTACTCGTGCCTCTTATCAATTTAAGCTATCGCTCATAGCTATGGAACCTTTGAGTCCCAACATAAAACACTGATGAAACTTCAAATGGCCCTAACTTCTGTACGATGCGTCCTATACGAATACCTATCAAAGTTTGCAACAATCAAAAGCTTGTAACTTTTTGCTTGAGCGTCATAAAATCTTGAAATTTTGTGACAACTGAGTACTCGAGCCTCTTATCTATTTAAGCTATCACTCATAGCTATGCTACCCATGAGTCCCAAATCAAACAGTGCTAAAACTTAAAATGGCCCTAACTGCGGTACGGTGTATCCTAGACCTATCAAAGTTTGCAACATAAAAATGCTTGTAACTTTTTACTGGAGCGTCATAAAATCTTGAAAATTTGTGACAATAAAGGATTCGAGCCTCTTATCAACTTAAGCTATCGTTCATAGCTACGCTACTCTTGAGTCCCAAATCAAACACTGATAAAACTTTAAATGGCCATAACTTCTGTACGGAGTGTCCTATACCTATCAAAGTTTGCAACATAAAAATGCTTGTAACTTTTTACTCGAGCTTCATAAAACCTTGAAATTTTGTGACAATAAAGTATTCGAGCCTCTTGTCAGTTTAAGCTATAGCTCATAGCTACGCTACCCTTGAGTCCCAAATCATACACTGATAAAACTTCAAATGGCCCTAACTTCTATAGGGCCATAAATTCATCGTGCCTCTTATGAATTTAAGCTATCACTCATAGCTATGCTACCCTTGAGTACCAAAATAAAACACTGATAAAACTTCAAATGGCCCTAACTTCTATACGGTGCATCCTACACCTATCAAAATTTTTAACATTCAAATGCTTGTAACTTTTTACTGGAGCATCATAAAATCTGGGAATTTAGTGACAATAAAGTACTCGAGCCTCTTGTCAATTTAAGCTATCGTTCATAGCTATGCTACCCTTGACTCCAAAATAAAACACTGATAAAACTTCAAATGGCCCTAACTTCTATACGGTGTGTCCATAACCTATCAAAGTTTGCAACAATCAAATGCTTGTAACTATTTACTGGAGCGTCATAAAATCTTGAAAGTTTGTGACAATAAAGTACTCGTGCCTCTTATCAATTTATGCTATCGCTCAAAGCTATGCTACCCTTGAGTCCCAAATCAAACACTGATAAAACTTTAAATGGCCCAAACTTCTGTACGGTGTATCCTAGACCTATCAAAGTTTGCAACAATCAAATGCTTGTAACTTTTTACTGGGGCGTCATAGACAATTAAGTACTCGAGCATCTTATCAATTTAAGCTATCGTTCATAGCTATGCTAGCCTTGAGTCACAAAATAAAACACGGATAAAACTGCAAATGACCCTAACTTCTGTACGGTACGTCCTATACCTATCAGAGTTTGCAATAATCAAATGCTTGAAACTTTTTACTGGAGCATCATAAAACCTTGAAAATTTGTGACAATAAAGGACTCGAGCCTCTTATCAACTTAAGCTATCGTTCATAGCTATGCTACTCTTGAGTCCCAAATCAAACACTGATAAAACTTAAAATGGCCATAACTTCTGTACGGAGTGTCCTATACCTATCAAAGTTTGCAATATAAAATTTGCTTGTAACTTTTTACTCGAGCTTCAAAAAACCTTGAAATTTTGTGACAATAAAGTACTCGAGCTTCTTGTCAATTTAAGCTATCGCTCATAGCTATGCTACCCTTGACTCCAAAATAAAACACTGATAAAACTTCAAATGGCCCTAACTTCTATACGGTGCGTCCTATACCTATCAAAGTTTGCAACAATGAAATGCTTGTAACTTTTTACTGGAGCGTCATAAAACCATGACATTTTGTGACAAGAAAGTACTCGTGCCTCTTATCAATTTAAGCTATCGGTCATAGCTATGGAACCTTTGAGTCCCGACATAAAACACTGATGAAACTTCAAATGGCCCTAACTTCTGTACGGTGCGTCCTATACGAATACCTATCAAAGTTTGCAACAATCAAAAGCTTGTAACTTTTTGCTTGAGCGTCATAAAATCTTGAAATTTTGTGACAACTGAGTACTCGAGCCTCTTATCTATTTAAGCTATCACTCATAGCTATGCTACCCATGAGTCCCAAATCAAACAGTGATAAAACTTAAAATGGCCCTAACTGCGGTACGGTGTATCCTAGACCTATCAAAGTTTGCAACAATCATATGCTAGTAACTTTTTACTGGGGTGTCATAAAACCTTGAAATTTTGTGACAATAAAGTACTCGAGCCTCTTATCAACCTAAGATATCGTTCATAGCTATGCTACTCTTGAGTCCCAAATCAAACACTGATAAAACTTAAAATGGCCATAACTTCTGTACGGAGTGTCCGATACCTATCAAAGTTTGCAACATTCAATTGCTTGTAACTTTTTACTCGAGCGTCATAAAGCCTTGAAATTTTGTGACAATAAAGTACACGTGCCTCTTATCAATTTAAGATATCGCTCATAGCTATGCAACCTTTAGGTCCCAAAATAAAACACTGATGAAACTTCAAATGGCCCTAACTTCTGTACGGTGCGTCCTATACCTATCAAAGTTGGCAACAATCAAATGCTTGTAACTTTTTACCGGAGCGTCATAAAATCTTGAAATTTTGTGACAATATAGTACTTGAGCCTCTTATCTATTTAAGCTATCGCTCATAGCTATGCTACCCTTGAGTCCCAAATCAAACACTGATAAAACTTCAAATGGCCCTAACTTCTATAGGGCCATAAATTAATCGTGCCTCTTATCAATTTAAGCTATCGCTCATAGCTATGCTACCAATTGAGTCCCAAAATAAAACACTGATAAAACTTCAAATGCCCCTAACTTCTATACGGTGCATCCTGCACCTATCAAAGTTTGTAACATTCAAATGCTTGTAACTTTTTAATGGAGCATCATAAAATCTGGAAATTTGGTAACAATAAAGTACTCGAGCCTCTTATCTATTTAAGCTATCGCTCATAGCTATGCTACCCTTGACTCCAAAATAAAACACTGATAAAACTTCAAATGGCCCTAACTTCTATACGGTGCGTCCTATACCTATCAAAGTTTGCAACAATCAAATGCTTGCAACTATTTTCTGGAGCGACATAATACCATGAAATTTTGTGACAATGAAGTACTCGTGCCTCTTATCAATTTAAGCTATTGATCATAGCTCTGCTACTCTTGGCTCCAAAATCAAACACTGATAAAACTTCAAATGGCTCTAACTTCCATACGGTGCCTCCTACACCTATCAAAGTTTGCAACATTCAAATACTTGTAACTTTTTACTGGAGCGTCATAAAATCTTGAAAATTTGTAACAATAAAGGATTCGAGCCTCTTATCAACTTAAGCTATCGTTCATAGCTGCGCTACTCTTGAGTCCCAAATCAAACACTGATAAAACTTTAAATGGCCATAACTTCTGTACTGAATGTCCTATACCTATCAAAGTTTGCAACATAAAAATGCTTGTAACTTTTTACTCGAGCTTCATAAAACCTTGAAATCTTGTGACAATAAAGTATTCGAGCCTCTTTTCAGTTTAAGCTATAGCTCATAGCTACGCTACCCTTGAGTCCCAAATCATACACTGATAAAACTTAAAATGGCCCTAACTTCTATAGGGCCATAAATTCATCGTGCCTCTTATCAATTTAAGCTATCACTCATAGCTTTGCTACCCTTGAGTCCCAAAATAAAACACTGATAAAACATCAAATGGCCCTAACTTCTATACGGTGCATCCTACACCTATCAAAATTTTTAACATTCAAATGCTTGTAACTTTTTACTGGAGCATCATAAAATCTGGGAATTTAGTGACAATAAAGTACTCGAGCCTCTTGTCAATTTAAGCTATCGTTCATAGCTATGCTACCCTTGACTCCAAAATAAAACACTGATAAAACTTCAAATGGCCCTAACTTCTATACGGTGCGTCCAATACCTATCAAAGTTTGCAACAATCAAATGCTTGTAACTATTTACTGGAGCGTCATAAAATCTTGAAAGTTTGTGACAATAAAGTACTCGTGCCTCTTATCAATTTATGCTATCCCTCAAAGCTATGCTACCCTTGAGTCCCAAATCAAACACTGATAAAACTTTAAATGGCCCAAACTTCTGTACGGTGTGTCCTAGACCTATCAAAGTTTGCAACAATCAAATGCTTGTAACTTTTTACTGGGGCGTCATAGAACTTTGAAATTTTGTGACAATTAAGTACTCGAGCATCTTATCAATTTAAGCTATCGTTCATAGCTATGCTAGCCTTGAGTCCCAAAATAAAACACTGATAAAACTGCAAATGACCCTAACTTATGTACGGTACGTCCTATACCTATCAGAGTTTGCAACAATCAAATGCTTCAAACTTTTTACTGGAGCATCATAAAACCTTGAAAATTTGTGACAATAAAGGACTCGATCCTCTTATCAACTTAAGCTATCGTTCATAGCTGTGCTACTCTTGAGTCCCAAATCAAACACTGATAAAAATTAAAATGGCCATAACTTCTGTACGGAGTGTCCTATACCTATCAAAGTTTGCAATATAAAATTTGCTTGTAACTTTTTACTCGAGCTTCATAAAACCTTGAAATTTTGTGACAATAAAGTACTCGAGCCTCTTATCAATTTAAGCTATCGCTCATAGCTATTCTACCCTTGACTCCAAAATAAAACACTGATAAAACTTCAAATGGCCCTAACTTCTATACGGTGCGTCCTATACCTATCAAAGTTTGCAACAATGAAATGCTTGTAACTTTTTACTGGAGCGTCATAAAACCATGACATTTTGTGACAAGAAAGTACTCGTGCCTCTTATCAATTTAAGCTATCGCTCATAGCTATGGAACCTTTGAGTCCCAAAATAAAACACTGATGAAACTTCAAATGGCCCTAACTTCTGTACGGTGCGTCCTATACGAGTACCTATCAAAGTTTGCAACAATCAAACGCTTGTAACTTTTTACTTGAGCGTCATAAAATCTGGAAATTTTGTGACAATAGAGTACTCGAGCCTCTTATCTTTTTAAGCTATCACTCATAGCTATGCTACCCATGAGTCCCAAATCAAACTGTGATAAAACTTAAAATGGCCCTAACTTCGGTACGGTGTGTCCTAGACCTATCAAAGCTTGCAACAAACATATGCTTGTAACTTTTTACTGGGGTGTCATACAACCTTGAAATTTTGTGACAATAAAGTACTCGAGCCTGGTATCTATTTAAGCTATCGCTCATAGCTATGCTACCCTTGAGTCCCAAATCAAACATTGTTAAAACTTCAAATGGCCCTAACTTCTATAGGGCCATAAATTAATCGTGCCTCTTATCAATTTAAACTATCGCTCATAGCTATGCTACCCTTGAGTCCCAAAATAAAATACTGATAAAACTTCAAATGGCCCTAACTTCTATATGGTGCATCCTACACCTATCAAAATTTGTAACATTCAAATGCTTGTAACTTTTTACTGGAGCATCATAATACCATGAAATTTAGTGACAATAAAGTACTCGAGCCTCTTGTCAATTTAAGCTATCGCTCATAGCTATGCTACCGTTGACTCCAAAATAAAACACTGACAAAGCTGCAAATGGCTCTAACTTCCATACGGTGCGTCCAACACCTATCAAAGTTTGCAACATTCAAATGCTTGTAACTTTTTACTGGAGCGTCATAAAATCTTGAAAGTTTGTGACAATAAAGTACTCGTGCCTCTTATTAATTTAAGCTATCGCTCATAGCTAAGCTACCCTTGAGTCCCAAAATAAAACACTGAAAAAACTTAAAATGGCCATAACTTCTGTACGGAGTGTCCAATACCTATCAAAGTTTGCAACATTCAAATGCTTGTAACTTTTTACTCGAGCGTCATAAAGCCTTGAAATTTTGTGACAATAAAGTACACGTGCCTCTTATCAATTTAAGATATCGCTCATAGCTATGCAACCTTTGAGTCCCAAAATAAAACACTGATGAAACTTCAAATGGCCCTAACTTCTATAGGGCCATAAATTAATCGTGCCTCTTATCAATTTAAGCTATCGCTCATAGCTATGCTACCCTTGAGTCCCAAAATAAAATACTGATAAAACTTCAAATGGACCTAACTTCTATGCGATGCATCCTACACCAATCAAAGTTTGCAGCACTCAAATACTTGTAACTTTTTATTGAAGCATCATAAAATCTTGAAAATTTCTGACAATAAAGTACTCGAGCCTCTTGTCAATTTAAGCTATCGTTCATAGCTATGCTACCCTTTAGTCCCGAATCAAAAACTGATAAAATTTCAAATGGCCCTAATTTCTATACGGTGCGTCATAAATCTATCAAAGTTTGCTATATTCAAATGCTTGTAAATTTTTACTGGAGCGTCAAATAATCTTGAAATTTTTTGACAATAAAGTACTCGTGCCTCTTATCAATTTATGCTATCGCTCAAAGCTATGCTACCCTTGAGTCCAAAATCAAACACTGAAAAAGCTTAAAATGGCCCAAACTTCTGTACGGTGTGTCCTAGACCTATCAAAGTTGGCAACAATCAAATGCTTGTAACTTTTTACTGGGGCGTCATAGAACCTTGAAATTTTCTGACAATTAAGTACTCGAGCCTCTTATCATTTTAAGCTATCGTTCATAGCTATGCTAGCCTTGAGTCCCAAAATAAAACACAGATAAAACTGCAAATGACCCTAACTTCTGTACGGTGCGTCCTATACCTATCAAAGTTTGCAACAATGAAATGCTTGTAACTTTTTACTGGAGCGTCATAAAATCTGGAAATTGTGTGAGAATAGAGTACTCGTGCCTCTTATTAATTTAAGCTATAGCTCATAGCTATGCTACTCTTGAGTCCCAAATCAAACACTGATAAAACTTAAAATGGCCATAACTTCGGTACGGAGTGTCCTATACCTATCAAAACTTGCAACATAAAATTGTTTGTAACTTTTTACTCGAGCTTCATAAAACATTGAAATTTTGTGACAATAAAGTACTGCAGCCTCTTGTCAATTTAAGCTATCGCTCATAGCTATGCTACCCTTGACTCCAAAAAAAAACACTGATAAAACTTCAAATGGCCCTAACTTCTATACGGTGCGTCCTATACCTATCAAAGTTTGCAACAATGAAATGCTTGTAACTTTTTACTGGAGCGTCATAAAACCATGACATTTTGTGACAAGAAAGTACTCGTGCCTCTTATCAATTTCGGCTATCGCTCATAGCTATGCTACTCTTGAGTCCCAAATCAAACACAGATAAAACTTAAAATGGCCATAACTTCTGTACGGAGTGTCCAATACCTATCAAAGTTTGCAACATTCAAATGCTTGTAACTGTTTACTCGAGCGTCATAAAATCTTGAAATTTTGTGAAGTACTCGTGCCTCTTATCAATTTAAGCTATCGCTCATAGCTATGGAACCTTCGAGTTCCAAAATAAAACACTGATGAAATTTCAAATGGCCCTAACTTTTGTACGGTGCGTCCTATACAAGTTTGCAACAATCAAACGCTTGTAACTTTTTACTGGAGCATCATAAAATCTTGAAATTTTGTGACAATAAAGTACTCGAGCCTCTTATCTATTTAAGCTATCGCTCATAGCTATGCTACCCTTGAGTCACAAATCAAACACTGATAAGACTTCAAATGGCTCTAACTTCCATACGGTGCGTCCTACACCTATCAAAATTTGCAACATTCAAATGCTTGTAACTTTTTACTTGAGCGTCATAAAATGTTGTAATTTTGTGAGAATAAAGTACTCGTGCCTCTTATTAATTTAAGTTATCGCTCATAACTATGCTACTCATGAGTCCCAAAATAAAACACTGATAAAACTTCAAATGGACCTAACTTTTCTACAATGCATCCTACACCTATCAAAGTTTGCAGCATTCAAATGCTTGTAACTTTTTATTGAAGTATCATAAAATCTTGAAATTTTCTGACAATAAAGCACTCGAGCCTCTTGTCAATTTAAGCTATCGCTCATAGCTATGCTACCCTTGAGTCCCAAATAAAACACTGATAAAACTTCAAATGGCCCTAACTTCTATAAGGTGTGTCCTATACCTATCAAAGTTTGCAAAAATCAAATGCTTGTAACTTTTTTCTGTAGTGTCATAAAATCTGGAAATTTTGTGACAATAAAGTACTCGAGCCTCTTGTCAACTTAAGCTGTCGCTCATAGCTATGCTACCCTTGAGTCCCAAATCAAACAGTGATAAAACTTAAAATGGCCCTAACTTCTGTACGGTGTGTCCTAGACCTATCAAAGTTTGCAACAATCATATGCTTGTAACTTTTTACTGGGGGTCATAAAACCTCGAAATTTTGTGACAATAAAGTACTCGAGCCTCTTATCAACTTAAGATATCGTTCATAGCTATGCTACTCTTGAGTCCCAAATCAAACACTGATAAAACTTAAAATGGCCATAACTTCGTACGGAGTGTCCAATACCTATCAAAGTTTGCAACAAACAAATGCTTGTAACTTTTTACTGGAGCGTCATAAAATCTTGAAATTTTGTGACAATAAAGTACTCTAGCCTCTTATCTATTAAAGCTATCGCTCATAGCTATGCTATCCTTGAGTCCCAAATCAAACACTGATAAAACTTCAAATGGCCCTAACTTCTGTACGGAGTGTCGTATACCTATCAAAGTTTGCACCAATCAAATGCTTGTAACTTTTTACTGGAGGATCATACAACTTTGAAATTTTGTGACAATAAAGTACTCGAGAATCTTATCAATTTAAACTATCGCTCATAGCTATGCTACCCTTGAGTCCCAAAATAAAACACTGATAAAATTTTAATTGGACTTAACTCCTATACGGTGCATCCTACAACTATCAATGTTTGCAACATTCAAATGCTTGTAACTTTTTATTGGAGCATCATAAAATCTTGAAATTTTGTGACAATAGAGTACTCGAGCCAATTGAAAATTTAAGCTATCGCTCATAGCTATGCTACCCTTGACTCCAAAATAAAACACTGATAAAACTTCAAATGGCCCTAACTTCTATACGGTGCGTCCTATACCTATCAAAGTTTGCAACAATCAAATGCTTGTAACTTTTTACTGTCATAAAACCATGAAATTTTGTGACAATAAAGTACTCGTGCCTCTTATCAATTTAAGCTATCGCTCATAGCTCTGCTACTCTTGACTTCAAAATCAAACACTGATAAAACTTCAAATAGCTCTAACTTCCATACGGTGCATCCAACACCTATCAAAGTTTGCAACATTCAAATGCTTGTAAATTTTTACTGGAGCGTCATAAAACCCCCAAAATTTGTGACAATAAAGTACTCGAGCCTCTTATCAATTTAAGATATCGCTCATATCTATGCTACTCTTGAGTCCCAAATCAAACACAGATAAATATTAAAATGGCCTAAACTTCTGTACGGAGTGTCCTATACCTGTCAAAGTTTGCAACATTCAGATGTTTGTAACTTTTTATTGGAGCATCATAAAATCTTGAAATTTTGTGACAATAAAGTACTCGAGCCTCTTGTCATTTGAAGCTATAGCTCATAGCTATGCTACCCTTGAGTCCCAAATCAAACACTGATAAAACTTCACATGGCCCGAACTTCTATAGGGCCATAAATTAATCGTGCCTCTTATCAATTTAAGCTATCGCTCATAGCTATGCTACCCTTGAGTCCCAAAATAAAACACTGATAAAATTTCAAATGGCCCCAACTTCTATACGGTGCATCCTACACCTATCAAAGTTTGTAACATTCAAATGCTTGTAACTTTTTACTGGAGCATCATAAAATCTGGAAATTTAGTGACAATAAAGTACTCGAGCCTCTTGTCAATTTAAGCTATCGCTCATAGCTATGCTACTCTTGACTCCAAAATAAAACACTGATAAAACTTCAAATGGCCCTAACTTCTATACGGTGCGTCCTATACCTATCAAAGTTTGCAACAATCAAATGCTTGTAACTTTTTACTGTCATAAAACCATGAACATTTGTGACAATAAAGAACTCGTGCCTCTTATCAATTTAAGCTATCGCTCATAGCTCTGCTACTCTTGACTCCAAAATTAAACACTGATAAAGCTTGAAATAGCGCTAACTTCCATACGGTGCGTCCTACACTTATCAAAGTTTGCAACATTCAAATGCTTGTAACTTTTTACTGGAGTGTCATAAAATCTTGAAATTTTGTGACAATAAAGTACTCGAGCCTCTTGTCAACTTAAGCTATCGCTCATAGCTATGCTACCCTTGAGTCCCAAATCAAACAGTGATAAAACTTAAAATGGCCCTAACTTCTGTACGGTGTGTTCTAGACCTATCAAAGTTTGCAACAATCAAATGCTTGTAACTTTTTACTGGGGCGTCATTTTTATTATTAATTCCATGACATTTGACACAATAAAACTATACTTATGCTAACAAAGTTAACTAAAAGACATAATTATAAAAGAGTCAAATATCGCTCCTAGTCGGAGCATAGGGCGGTCACAAAAGCTCTCCAACGGTTTTTATCAGCAGCCAGGTGTCTTATTTCGTTCCAGGTGGCTCTGTGGTGACTTTCTGCGTGGATAGTGCGTACCCATGTTTGTCGTGGGCGTCCTGCTTTCCGACTACCATGTGGGTTCCATTGAAAGGCCATCTTTGCAATGTTGGTGTCTTCTCTACGCAGAATGTGCCCTATCCAGCTCCACTTGCGTCTTTTAACTTCTGTGTCAATAGGCGCGCTATTGGTGAGGCGCCACAGGTCTTCGTTCATGATCGTTGTCGGCCAGAAAATACGGCAGATTCTTCGTAGACATTTGTTGACAAAAGTTTGAAGTTGTCGAGTTATTTGTGCTGAGACCAACCATGTTTCAGACCCATACAACAGAACAGGTTTTATGCTGGTGTTAAATATTCGTATTTTTGTGCGCAGCGATATCACACGAGAACGCCAAATTCGATCTAAATTCCGGAATGCAGACCGTGCTTTGTTTATGCGTGCTGCCACATCAGATGTTGCACCCCCATATTTTGTTATGTAGCTACCAAGGTAGCAGAAGCTGTCAACGTCCTCAATGTGGATGGTGGAGTTATCATTTGTCAGTACAGTGAGTGGAGATGTATTTGCAGTTTGCAGTCGCAAAAGTTTAGTTTTAGAGAAATTGATTTTGAGGCCAGCTGCATGAGCGTTTACGGCTAGTTGGCGTATTCTTGACGAGGCGCCTGCTAACGTGTGCTTCATGAAACAGATGTCATCAGCGTAGTCCAAATCGCTGAGCTTTTGGTTTAATCTCCACTGCAACCCCTCCTCCGTCTCCGCATTAATACGCCTAAGGACATCATCCAAGACCACTATAAAAAACAGTGGTGACAGAACGCACCCCTGCCTACTGGGGCGTCATAAAACCTTGAAATTTTGTGACAATAAATGACTCGAGCCTCTTATCAATTTAAGCTATCGTTCATAGCTATGCTAGCCTTGAGTCCCAAAATAAAACAATAATAAAACTGCAAATGACCCTAACTTCTGTACGGTGCGTCCTATACCTATCAGAGTTTGCAACAATCAAATGCTTGTAACTTTTTACTGGTGCGTCATAAAACCTTGTAAATTTGTGACAATAATGGACTCGAGACTCTTATCAACTTAAGCTATCGTTCATAGCTATGCTACTCTTGAGTCTTAAACCAAAAACTGATAAAACTTAAAATGGCCATAACTTCTGTACGGAGTGACCTATCAAAGTTTGCACCAATCAAATGCTTGTAACTTTTTACTGGAGCATCATAAAATCTTGAAATTTTGTGACAATAAAGTGCTCGAGCCTCTTATCAATTTAATCTATCGCTTATAGTTATGCTACCCTTGAGTCCCAAAATAAAAACACTGATAAATATTTAAATGGACCTAACTTCTATACGGTGCAACCTACATCTATCAAAGTTTGCAACATTCAAATGCTTGTAACTTTTTACTGGAGCATCATAAAATCTTGAAATTTTGTGACAATAAAGTACTCGAGCCTCTTGTCAATTTAAGCTATCGCTCATAGCTATGCTACCCTTGAGTCCAAAATAAAATATTGATAGAACTTCAAATGGCCCTAACTTCTATACGGTGCGACCTATACCTATCAAAGTTTGCAACAATCAAATGCTTGTAACTTTTTACTGGTGCGTCATAAAACCTTGTACATTTGTGACAATAAAGTACTCGAGCCTCTTATCACTTTAAGATATCGCTCATAACTATGCTACTCTTGAGTCCCAAATCAAACAGTGATAAAACATAAAATGGCCTACACTTCTGTACGGAGTGTCCTATACCTATCAAAGTTTGCACCAATCAAATGCTTGTAACTTTTTACTGGAGCATCATAAAATCTTGAAATTTTGTGACAATAAAGTGCTCGATCCTCTTGTCAATTTAAACTATCGCTCATAGCTATGCTACTCTTGAGTCCCAAATCAAACACTGATAAATCTTCAAATGGCCCTAACTTCTATACGGTGCAACCTACATCTATCAAAGTTTGCAACATTCAAATGCTTGTAACTTTTTACTGGAGCATCATAAAATCTGGAAATTTAGTGCCAATAAAGTACTCGAGCCTCTTGTCAATTTAAGCTATCGCTCATAGCTATGCTTCCCTTGATTCCAAAATAAAACACTGATAAAACTTCAAATGGCCCTAACTTTTATATGGTATGTCCTATACCTCTCAAAGTTTGCAACAATCAAATCCTTGTAACTTTTTACTGGAGCGTCATAAAACCATGAAATTTTGTGACAATGATGTACTCGTGCCTCTTATCAATTTAAGCTATCGCTCATAACTCTGCTACTCTTGACTCCAAAATAAAACACTGATAAAACTTCAAATGACTCTAAATTTCATACGGTGCGTCCTTCACCTATCAAAGTTTGCAACATTCAAATGCTTGTAACTTTTTACTGGAGCTTCATAAAATCTTGAAATTTTGTGACAATAAAGTACTCGAACCTCTTGTCACCTGAAGCTATCGCTCATAGCTATGCTACCCTTGAGTCCCAAATCAAACAGTGATAAAACATAAAATGGCCCTAACTTCTGTACGGTGTGTTCTAGACCTATCAAAGTTTGCACCAATCAAATGCTAGTAACTTTTTACTGGAGGATCATACAACTTGGAAATTTTGTGACCATAAAGTACTCGAGAATCTTATCAATTTAAACTATCGCTCATAGCTGTGCTACCCTTGAGTCCGAAAATAAAACACTGATAAAACTTCAAATGGCCCCAACTTCTATACGGTGCATCCTACACCTATCAAAGTTTGTAACATTCAAATGCTTGTAACTATAAAGTAATCGAGCCTCTTGTCAATTTAAGCTATCGCTCATAGCTATGCTACCCTTGACTCCAAAATAAAACACTGATAAAAGTTCAAATGGCCCTAATTTCTATACGGTGCGTCCTATACCTATCAAAGTTTGCAACAATCAAATGCTTGTAACTTTTTACTGGGGCGTCATAAAACCTTGAAATTTTGTGACAATAAAGGACTCGAGCCTCTTATCAACTTTTTATTGAAGCATCATAAAATCTTGAAAATTTCTGACAATAAAGTACTCGACCCTCTTGTCAATTTAAGCTATCGTTCATAGCTATGCTACCCTTGAGTCCCGAATCAAAAACTGATAAAATTTCAAATGGCCCTAATTTCTATAGGGTGCGTCCTAAATCTATCAAAGTTTGCTACATTCAAATGCTTGTAAATTTTTACTGGAGCGTCATATAATCTTGAAATTTTGTGACAATAAAGTACTCGTGCCTCTTATCAATTTATGCTATCGCTCAAAGCTATGCTACCCTTGAATCCCAAATCAAACACTGATAAAACTTAAAATGGCCCAAACTTCTGTACCGTGTGTCCTAGACCTATCAATCTTTGCAACAATCAAATGCTTGTAACTTTTTACTGGGGCGTCATAGAACCTTGATATTTTGTGACAATTAAGTACTCGAGCCTCTTATCAATTTAAGCTATCGTTCATAGCTATGCTAGCCTTGAGTCCCAAAATAAAACACAGATAAAACTGCAAATGACCCTAACTTCTGTACGGTGCGTCCTACACCTATCAGAGTTTGCAACAATCAAATGCTTGAAACTTTTTACTGGAGCATCATAAAACCTTGAAAATTTGTGACAATAAAGGACTCGAGCCTCTTATCAACTTAAGCTTTCGTTCATAGCTATGCTATTCTTGAGTCCCAAATCAAACACTGATAAAACTTAAAATGGCCATAGCTTCTGTACGGAGTGTCCAATACCTATCAAAGTTTGCAACATTCAAATGCTTGTAACTTTTTACTCGAACGCCATAAAATCTTGAAATTTTGTGACAATAAAGTACTCGTGCCTCTTATCAATTTAAGCTATCGCTCATAGCTATGGAACCTTTGAGTCAAAAAATAAAACACTGATGAAACTTTAAATGGCCCTAACTTCTGTACGGTGCGTCCTATACGAGTACCTATCAAAGTGTGTAACATTCAAATGCTTGTAACTTTTTACTGGAGAATCATAAAATCTGGAAATTTAGTGATAATTAAGTACTCGAGCCTCTTGTCAATTTAAGCTATCGCTCATAGCTATGCTACCCTTGACTCCCAAATAAAACACTGATAAAACTTCAAATGACCCTAACTTCTATACGGTGCGTCCTATACCTATCAAAGTTTGCAACAATCAAATGCTTGTAAATTTTTACTGTCATAAAACCATGAAATTTTGTGACAATAAAGGACTCGAGCCTCTTATCAACTTAAGCTATCGTTCATAGCTATGCTATTCTTGAGTACCAAATCAAACACTGATAAAACTTAAAATGGCCGTAGCTTCTGTACGGAGTGTCCAATACCTATCAAAGTTTGCAACATTCAAATGCTTGTAACTTTTTACTCGAACGTCATAAAATCTTGAAATTTTGTGACAATAAAGTACTCGTGCCTCTTATCAATTTAAGCTATCGCTCATAGCTATGGAACCTTTGAGTCAAAAAATAAAACACTGATGAAACTTTAAATGGCCCTAACTTCTGTACGGTGCGTCCTATACGAGTACCTATCAAAGTGTGTAACATTCAAATGCTTGCAACTTTTTACTGGAGAATCATAAAATCTGGAAATTTAGTGATAATTAAGTACTCGAGCCTCTTGTCATATTAAGCTATCGCTCATAGCTATGCTACCCTTGACTCCCAAATAAAACACTGATAAAACTTCAAATGACCCTAACTTCTATACGGTGCGTACTATACCTATCAAAGTTTGCAACAATCAAATGCTTGTAAATTTTTACTGTCATAAAACCATGAAATTTTGTGACAATAAAGTACTCGTGACTCTTATCAATTTAAGCTATCGCTCATAGCTCTGCTACTCTTGACTCCAAAATCAAACACTAATAAAACTTAAAATGGCCATAACTTCTGTACGGAGTGTCCTATACATATCAAAGTTTGCAACATAAAAATGCTTGTAACTTTTTACTCGAGCTTCATAAAACCTTGAAATTTTGTGACAATAAAGAATTCGAGCCTCTTGTCAATTTAAGCTCTAGCTCATAGCTACGCTACCCTTGAGTCCCAAATCAAACACTGATAAAACTTCAAATGGCCCTAATTTCTATACGGCCATAAATTAGTCGTGTCTCTTATCAATTTAAGATATCGCTCATAGCTATGCAACCTTTGAGTACCAAAATAAAACACTGATGAAACTTCAAATGGCCCTAACTTCTGTACGGTGCGACCTATACCTATAAAAGTTTGCAACAATCAAATGCTTGTAAGTTTTTACTGGAGCGTCATAAAATCTTGAAATTTTGGGACAATAAAGTACTCGAGCCTCTTATCTATTTAAGCTATCGCTCATAGCTATGCTACCCTTGGGTCCCAAATCAAATACTGATAAAACTTCGAATGGCCCTAACTTCTGTACGGTGTGCCCTATACCTATCAAAGTTTGCAACATAAAAATGCTTGTAACTTTTTACTCGAGCTTCATAAAACCTTGAAATTTTGTGACAATAAAGTACTCGAGCCTCTTGTCAATTAAAGTTATCGGACATAGATATGCTACCCTTGAGTCCCAAATCAAACACTGATAAAACTTCAAATGGCCCGAATTTCTGTACGGTGCGTCCTATACCTATCAAAGTTTGGAACATTTAAATGCTTGTAGCTTTTTACTGGAGCGTCATAAAACCTTGAAACTTTGTGACAATAAAGTACTCGAGCCTCTTATCAATTTTAGCTATCGCTCATAGCTATGCTACCCTTGAGTCCCAAATCAAATACTGATAAAACATCAAGTGGCCCTAACTTCTGTTCGGTGCGTTCTATACCTATCAATGTCTGCAATATTCAAATGCTTGTCACTTTTTACTGGAGCGTCATAAAACCCCCAAAATTTGTGACAATAAAGTACTCGAGCCTCTTATCAATTTAAGATATCGCTCATAACTATGCTACTCTTGAGCCCCAAATCAAACACAGATAAAACTTAAAATGGCCTAAACTTCTGTACGGAGTGTCCTATACCTATCAAAGTTTGCACCAATCAAATGCTTGTAACTTTTTACTGGAGCATCATAAAATCTTGAAATTTTGTGACAATAAAGTACTCGAGCCTCTTGTCAATTTAAACTATCGCTCATAGCTATACTACCCTTGAGTCCCAAATCGAACACTGATAAAACTTCAAATGGCCCTAACTTCTATAGGGCCATAAAGTAATCGTGCCCCTTATCAATTTAAGCTATCGCTCATAGCTATGCTACCCTTGAGTCCCAAAATAAAACACTGATAAAACATCAAATGGCCCCAACTTATATACGGTGCATCCTACACCTATCAAAGTTTGTAACATTCAAATGCTTGTAACTTTTTACTGGAGCATCATAAAATCTGGAAATTTAGTGACAATAAACTACTCGAGCCTCTTGTCAATTTAAGCTATCGCTCATAGCTATGCTACCCTTGACTCCAAAATAAAACACTGATAAAGCTTCCAATGGCCCTAACTTCTATACGGTGCGTCCTATACCTATCATAGTTTGCAACAATCAAATGCTTGTAACATTTTACGGGAACGTCATAAAACCATGAAATTTTGTGACAGTAAAGTTATCGTGCCTCTTATCAATTGAAGCTATCGCTCATAGCTCTGCTACTCTTGACTCCAAAATAAAACACTGATAAAACTTCAAATGGCTCTATATTCCATACGGTGCGTCCTACACCTCTCAAAGTTTGCAACATTCAATGCTTGTAACTTTTTACTGGTGCGTCATAAAATCTTGAAATTTTGTGAGAATAAAGAACTCGTGCCTCTTCTTATTTTAAGCTATCGCTCGTAGCTATGCCACCCTTGAGTCCCAAAACAAAACACTGAAAAACTTCAAATGGCCCTAACTTCTATACGGTGCATCCGACACCTATCAAAGTTTGCAACATACAAATGCTTGTAACTTTTTATTGGAGCTTCATAAAATCTGGAAATTTTCTGACAATAAAGTACTCGAGCCTCTTGTCAATTTAAGCTATCGCTCATAGCTATGCTACCCTTGAGTTTAAAATAAAACACTGATAAAATTTCAAATGGCCCTAACTTCTATACGGTGCGTCCTATACCTATTAACGTTTGCAACAATCAAATGCTTGTAACTTTTTACTGGAATGTCATAAAACCATGAAATTTTCGGACAATAAAGTACTCGAGCCTCTTGTCAATTTAAGCTATCGCTCATAGCTATGCTACCCTTGAGTCCCAAATCAATCACTGATAAAACTTCAAATGGTCCTAACTTTTGTACGGTACTTCCTATACTTATCAAAGTTTGCACTAATCAAATGCTTGTATCTTTTTCCTTGGAGGGTCATAAAACCTTGAAATTGTCGACAATAAAATACTCGAGCCTCATGCCAATTTAAGCTATCGCTCATAGCTATGCTAACCTTGAGTCCAAAATAAAACACTGATAAAACTTAAAATGGCCCTAACTTCTAAACGGTGCGTCCTATACTTATCAAAGTTTGCAACAATCAAATGCTTGTAACTTTTTACTGGTGAGTCAGAAAACCATGAAATTTTGTGACAAAAAGGACTCGTGCCTCTTATCAATTGAAGCTGTCGCTCATAGCTCTGCTACTCTTGACTTCAAAATAAAATACCGATACAACTTCTAATGGCTCTAAATTCCATACGGTGCGTCCTACACCTATCAAAGTTTGCAACATTCAAATGCTTGTAACTTTTTACTGGAGCGTCATAAAACCTTGAAATTTTGTGACAATAAAGTACTCGAGCCTCTTATCAATTTAAGCTATCGCTCATAGCTATGCTACCCTTAAGTCCCAAAACAAAACACTGATAAAACTTCAAATGGCCCTAACTTCTATATGGTGCATCCGACACCTATCAAAGTTTGCAACATTCAAATGCTTGTACCTTTTTATTGGAGCATCATAAATTCTGGAAATTTTGTGACAATAAAGTACTCGAGCCCCTTGTCAATTTAAGCTATCGCTCATAACTATGCTACCCTTCAGTCCTGAATCAAAAACTGATAAAATTTCAAATGGCCCCAACTTCCATACGGTACGTCGTACACCAATCAAAGTTTGGATGATTCAAATGCTTGTAACTTTTTACTGGAACGTCATAATTTCTTGAAATTTTGTGACAATAAAGTACTCAAGCCTCTTATTAATTTAAGCTATCGCTCATAGCTATGCGACCCTTGAGTCCCAAATCAAACACTGATAAAACTTCAAATGGCCCTAACTTTTGTCCTATACTTATCAAAGTTTGCACTAATCAAATGCTTGTAACTTTTCCTTGGAGTGTCATAAAACCTTGAAATTGTCGACAATAAAGTACTCGAGCCTCATGTCAATTTAAGCTATCGCTCATATCTATGCTACCCTTGAGTCCAAAATAAAACACTGATAAAACTTAAAATGGCCCTAACTTCTAAACGGTGCGTCCTATACCTATCAAAGTTTGCAACAATCAAATGCTTGTAACTTTTTACTGGTGAGTCAGAAAACCATGAAATTTTGTGACAAAAAGGACTCGTGCCTCTTATCAATTAAAGCTGTCGCTCACAGCTCTGCTACTCTTGACTTCAAAATAAAATACCGATACAACTTCTAATGGCTCTAAATTCCATACGGTGCGTCCTACACCTATCAAAGTTTGCATCATTCAAATGTTTGTAACTTTTTACTGGAGCGTCATAAAACCTTGAAAATTTGTGACAATAAAGTACTCGAGCCTGTTATCAATTTAAGCTATCGCTCATAGCTATGCTACCCTTCAGTCCTAAATAAAACACTGATAAATCTTCAAATGGCCCTAACTTCTATACGGTGCATCCGACACCTATCAAAGTTTGCAACATTCAAATGCTTGTAACTTTTTATTGGAGCATCATAAATTCTGGAAATTTTGTGACAATAAAGGACTCGAGCCCCTTGTCAATTTAAGCTATCGCTCATAGCTATGCTACCCTTCAGTCCTGTATCAAACACTGAATAAACTTCAAATGGCTCTAAATTCCATACGGTGCGTCCTACACCTATCAAAGTTTGCAACATTCAAATGCTTGTAACTTTTTACTGGTGCGCCATAAAATCTTGAAATTTTGTGACAATAAAGTACTCGTGCCTCTTATTATTTTAAGCTATAGCTCATAGCTATGCTTCCCTTGAGTCCCAAATCAAACACTGATAAAACTTCAAATGGCCCTAACTTCTATAGGGCCATAAAGTAATCGTGCCTCTTATCAATTTAAGCTATCGCTCATAGCTATGCTACCCTTGAGTCCCAAAATAAAACACTGATAAAACTTCAAATGGCCCTAACTTCTATACGGTGCATCCTGCACCTATCAAAGTTTGCAGCATTCAAATCCTTGTAACTTTTTATTGAAGCATCACAAAATCTGGAAATTTTCTGACAATAAAATACTCGAGCCTCTTGTCAATTTAAGCTATCGCTCATAGCTATGCTACCCTTGAGTCCAAAATAAAACACTGATAAAATTTCAAATGGCCCTAACTTCTATACGGTGCATCCGACACCTGTCAAAGTTTGCAACATTCAAATGCTTGTAAGTTTTTAATGGAGCATCATAAAATCTGGAAATTTTCTGACAATAAAGTACTCGAGCCTCTTGTCAATTTAAGCTATCGCTCATAGCTATGCTACCCTTGAGTCCCAAATCAATCACTGATAAAACTTCAAATGGTCCTAACTTTTGTACGGTACTTCCTATACTTATCAAAGTTTGCACTAATCAAATGCTTGTATCTTTTTCCTTGGAGGGTCATAAAACCTTGAAATTGTCGACAATAAAATACTCGAGCCTCATGCCAATTTAAGCTATCGCTCATAGCTATGCTAACCTTGAGTCCAAAATAAAACACTGATAAAACTTAAAATGGCCCTAACTTCTAAACGGTGCGTCCTATACTTATCAAAGTTTGCAACAATCAAATGCTTGTAACTTTTTACTGGTGAGTCAGAAAACCATGAAATTTTGTGACAAAAAGGACTCGTGCCTCTTATCAATTGAAGCTGTCGCTCATAGCTCTGCTGCTCTTGACTTCAAAATAAAATACCGATACAACTTCTAATGGCTCTAAATTCCATACGGTGCGTCCTACACCTATCAAAGTTTGCAACATTCAAATGCTTGTAACTTTTTACTGGAGCGTCATAAAACCTTGAAAATTTGTGACAATAAAGTACTCGAGCCTCTTATCAATTTAAGCTATCGCTCATAGCTATGCTACCCTTAAGTCCCAAAACAAAACACTGATAAAACTTCAAATGGCCCTAACTTCTATATGGTGCATCCGACACCTATCAAAGTTTGCAACATTCAAATGCTTGTACCTTTTTATTGGAGCATCATAAATTCTGGAAATTTTGTGACAATAAAGTACTCGAGCCCCTTGTCAATTTAAGCTATCGCTCATAACTATGCTACCCTTCAGTCCTGAATCAAAAACTGATAAAATTTCAAATGGCCCCAACTTCCATACGGTACGTCGTACACCAATCAAAGTTTGGATGATTCAAATGCTTGTAACTTTTTACTGGAACGTCATAATTTCTTGAAATTTTGTGACAATAAAGTACTCAAGCCTCTTATTAATTTAAGCTATCGCTCATAGCTATGCGACCCTTGAGTCCCAAATCAAACACTGATAAAACTTCAAATGGCCCTAACTTTTGTCCTATACTTATCAAAGTTTGCACTAATCAAATGCTTGTAACTTTTCCTTGGAGTGTCATAAAACCTTGAAATTGTCGACAATAAAGTACTCGAGCCTCATGTCAATTTAAGCTATCGCTCATATCTATGCTACCCTTGAGTCCAAAATAAAACACTGATAAAACTTAAAATGGCCCTAACTTCTAAACGGTGCGTCCTATACCTATCAAAGTTTGCAACAATCAAATGCTTGTAACTTTTTACTGGTGAGTCAGAAAACCATGAAATTTTGTGACAAAAAGGACTCGTGCCTCTTATCAATTAAAGCTGTCGCTCACAGCTCTGCTACTCTTGACTTCAAAATAAAATACCGATACAACTTCTAATGGCTCTAAATTCCATACGGTGCGTCCTACACCTATCAAAGTTTGCATCATTCAAATGTTTGTAACTTTTTACTGGAGCGTCATAAAACCTTGAAAATTTGTGACAATAAAGTACTCGAGCCTGTTATCAATTTAAGCTATCGCTCATAGCTATGCTACCCTTGAGTCCTAAATAAAACACTGATAAATCTTCAAATGGCCCTAACTTCTATACGGTGCATCCGACACCTATCAAAGTTTGCAACATTCAAATGCTTGTAACTTTTTATTGGAGCATCATAAATTCTGGAAATTTTGTGACAATAAAGGACTCGAGCCCCTTGTCAATTTAAGCTATCGCTCATAGCTATGCTACCCTTCAGTCCTGTATCAAACACTGAATAAACTTCAAATGGCTCTAAATTCCATACGGTGCGTCCTACACCTATCAAAGTTTGCAACATTCAAATGCTTGTAACTTTTTACTGGTGCGCCATAAAATCTTGAAATTTTGTGACAATAAAGTACTCGTGCCTCTTATTATTTTAAGCTATAGCTCATAGCTATGCTTCCCTTGAGTCCCAAATCAAACACTGATAAAACTTCAAATGGCCCTAACTTCTATAGGGCCATAAAGTAATCGTGCCTCTTATCAATTTAAGCTATCGCTCATAGCTATGCTACCCTTGAGTCCCAAAATAAAACACTGATAAAACTTCAAATGGCCCTAACTTCTATACGGTGCATCCTGCACCTATCAAAGTTTGCAGCATTCAAATCCTTGTAACTTTTTATTGAAGCATCACAAAATCTGGAAATTTTCTGACAATAAAGTACTCGAGCCTCTTGTCAATTTAAGCTATCGCTCATAGCTATGCTACCCTTGAGTCCAAAATAAAACACTGATAAAATTTCAAATGGCCCTAACTTCTATACGGTGCATCCGACACCTGTCAAAGTTTGCAACATTCAAATGCTTGTAAGTTTTTAATGGAGCATCATAAAATCTGGAAATTTTCTGACAATAAAGTACTCGAGCCTCTTGTCAATTTAAGCTATCGCTCATAGCTATGCTGCCCTTGAGTCCAATATAAAACACTGATAAAATTTCAAATGGCCGGAACTTCTATACGGTGCGTCGTACACCTATCAAAGTTTGCTACATTCAAATGCTTGTAACTTTTTACTGGAGCGTCATAAAACCCTGAAAATTTGTGACAATAAAGTACTCGAGCCTCTTATCAATTTAAGCTGTCGCTCATAACTATGCTACTCTTGAGTCCCAAATCAAACACAGATGAAACTTAAAATAGCCATAACTTCTGTACGGAGTGTCCTATACTCTATCAAAGTTTGAAACCAATCAAATGCTTTTAACTTTTTACTGGAACTTCATAATATCTTGAAATTTTGTGACAATAAAGTACTCGAGTCTCTTATCAATTTAAGCTATCGCTCATAGCTATGCTACCCTTGAGTCCCAAATAAAACACTGATAAAACTTCAAATGGCCCTAACTTCTATACGGTGCATCCTACACCTATCAAAGTTTGCAGCATTCAAATGCTTGTAACTTTTTATTGAAGCATCACAAACTCTTGAAATTTTCTGACAATAAAGTACTCGAGCCTCTTGTCAATTGAAGCTATCGCTGACAGCTGTGCTACCCTTGAGTCCCGAATCAAAAACTGATAAAATTTCAAATGGCCCTAACTTCTATACGGTGCGTCCTAGACCTATCATAGTTTGCAACAATCAAATGCTTGTAACATTTTACTGGAACGTCATAAAACCATGAAATTTTGTGACAATAAAGTACTCGTGCCTCTTATCACTCCAAAATAAAATACTGAGAAAACTTCAAATACGGTGCATCCGACACCTCAAAGTTTGCAACATTCAAATGCTTGTAAGTTTTTACTGGAGCGGCATAAAACCTTGAAAATTTGTGACAATAAAGTACTTGAGACTCTTATTAATTTAAGCTATCGCTCATAACTATGCTACTCTTGAGTCCCAAATCAAACACAGATAAAACTTAAAATGGCCATAGCTTCTGTACGGAGTGTCCTATACCAATCGAAGTTTGCACAAATCAAATGCTTGTAACTTTTTACTGGAGCGTCATAATATCTTGAAATTTTGTGACAATAAATTACTCGAGCCTCTTGTCATTTGAAGCTATAGATCATAGCTATGCTACCCTTGAGTCCCAAATCAAACTCTGATAAATCTTCAAATGGCCCTAACTTCTACAGGGCCATAAAGGAATCGTGCCTCTAATCAATTTAAGCTATCGCTCATAGCTATGCTACCCTTGAATCCCAAAATAGAACACTGATAAAACTTCAAATGGCCCTAACTTCTATACGGTGCATCCTACACCTATCAAAGTTTCCAACATTCAAATGCTTGTAACTTTTTTTTGGAGTGTCATAAAATCTTGAAATTATGTGACAATAAAGTACTCGAGTCTCTTGTCAATTTAAGCTATCGCTCATAGCTATGCTACCCTTGAGTCCCAAATCAAACACTGATAAAACTTTAAATGGCCGTACTTATGTACGGTGTGTCCTATCCCTATCAAAGTTGCACCAATCAAATGCTTGTAACTTTTTATTGGAGGGTCATAAAACCTTGATATTTTGTGACAATAAAGTACTCGAGCCTCTTGTCAATTTAAGCTATCGCTCATAGCTATGCTACCCTTGAATCCCAAAATAAATCACTGATAAAACTTCAAATGGCCCTAACTTCTATACGGTGCATCCTACACCTATCAAAGTTTGTAACATTCAAATGCTTGTAACTTTTTACTGGAGCTTCATAAAATCTGGAAATTTTGTGACAAAAAATACTCGAGGCTCTTGTCAATTTAGACTATCGCTCATAGATATGCTACCCTTGACTCCAAAATAAAACACTGATAAAACTTCAAATGGCCTTAACTTCTACATGGTACGTCCTATACCTATCAAAGTTTGCAACAATCAAATGCTTGTAACTTTTTACTGGTATGTCATAAAACAATGAGGTTTGTTGACAATAAAGTACTCGTGCCTCTTATCATTTGAAGCTATCGCTCATAGCTCTGCTACTCTTGACTCCAAAATAAAACACTGATAAAACTTCAAATGTCTCTAAATTCCATACGGTGTGTCCTACACCTATCAAAGTTTGCAACATTCAAATGCTTGTAACTTTTTACTGGAGCGTCAGAAAACCTTGAAAATTTGTGACAATAAAGTACTCGAGCCTCTTATAAATTTAAGCTATCGCTCATAACTATGCTACTCTTGAGTCACAAATCAAACACAGATAAAACTTAAAATGGCCATAACTTCTGTACGAAGTTCCCTATACTTATCAAAGTTTGCACCAATCAAATGCTTGTAAGTTTTTACTTGAGGGTCATAAAACCTTGAAATTTTGTGACAATAAAGTACTCGTGCCTCTTGTCAATGTAAGCTATCGCTCATAGCTATGCTACACTTGAGTCCAAAATAAAACACTGACAAAACTTCAAATGGCCCTAACTTCTCTACAGTGCGTCCTATCCCTATCAAAGTTTGCACCAATCAAATGCTTGTAACTTTACTGGAGGGTCATAAAACCGTGACAATAAAGTACTCGTGCTTCTTATCATTTGAGGCTATCGCTCATAGCTCTGCTACTCTTAACTCCAAAATAAAACACTGATAAAACTTCAAATGTCTCTAAATTCCATACGGTGTGTCCTACACCTATCAAAGTTTGCAACATTCAAATGCTTGTAACTTTTTACTGGAGCGTCATAAAACCTTGAAAATTTGTGACAATAAAGTAATCGAGCCTCTTATAAATTTAAGCTATCGCTCATAACTATGCTACTCTTGAGTCACAAATTAAACACAGATAAAACTTAAAATGGCCATAACTTCTGTACGGAGTGCCCTATACTTATCAAAGTTTGCACCAATCAAATGCTTGTAAGTTTTTACTTGAGGGTCATAAAACCTTGAAATTATTGACAATAAAGTACTCGTGCCTCTTGTCAATTTAAGCTATCGCTCATAGCTATGCTACACTTGAGTCCAAAATAAAACACTGATAAAACTTCAAATGGCCCTAACTTCTGTACAGTGCGTCCTATCCCTATCAAAGTTTGCACCAATCAAATGCTTGTAACTTTACTGGAGGGTCATAAAACCGTGACAATAAAGTACTCGTGCCTCTTGTCAATTTAAGCTATAGCTCATAGCTATGCTACCCTTGAGTCCAAAATAAAACACTGATAAAACTTCAAATGGACCTAACTTCTATACGATGCATCCTACACCTATCAAAGTTTGCAATATTCAAATGCTTGTAACTTTTTATTGAAGCATCTTAAAATCTTGAAATTTTCCGACAATAAAGTACTCGAGCCTCTTGTCAATTTAAGCTATCGCTCATAGCTATGTTACTCTTGAGTCCCGAATCAAAAACTGATAGAACTTCAAATGGCCCAAACTTCAATACGGTGCGTCCTATACCTATCAAAGTTTGCAACAATCAAATGCTTGTAACTTTTTACTGGTATTTCATAAAACCATGAAATTTTGTTACAATAAAGTTCTCGTGCCTCTTATTAATTTAATCTATCGCTCATAGCTCTGCTACTCTTGACTCCAAAATAAAACACTGATAACACTTCAAATGTCTCTAAATACCATACGGTGCGTCCTACACCTATCAAACTTTGCAATATTCAAATGCTTGTAACTTTTTACTGGAGCGTCATAAAACCTTGAAAATTTGTGACAATAAAATACTCGTGCCTCTTGTCAATTTAAGCTATCGCTCATAGCTATGCTACTCTTGAGTCACAAATCAACACAGATAAAATTTAAAATGGCCATAACTTCTGTACGGAGTGTCCTATACCTATCAAAGTTTGCACCAATCAAATGCTTGCAACTTTTCACTGGAGGGTCATAAAACCTTGAAATTTTGTGACAATAAAATACTCGTGCCTCTTGCCAATTTAAGCTATCGCTCCTAGCTATGCTAACCTTGAGTCCAAAATAAAACACTGTTAAAACTTCAAATGGCCCTAACTTCTATAAGGTGCGTCCTACACCTATCAAAGTTAGCAGCATTCAAATGCTTGTAACTCTTTATTGAAGCATCTTAAAATATTGAAATTTTCCGACACTAAAGTACCCGAGCCTCTTGTCAATTTAAGCTATCGCTCATAGCTATGTTACTCTTGAGTCCCGAATCAAAAACTGATAGAACTTCAAATGGCCCAAACTTCAATACGGTGCGTTCTATACCTATCAAAGTTTGCAACAATCAAATGCTTGTAACTTTTTACTGGTATGTCATAAAACCATGAAATTTTGTGACAATAAAGTACTCGTTCCTCTTATCAATTGAAGCTATCGCTGATAGCTCTGCTACTCTTGATTCCAAAATAAAACACTGATAACACTTCAAATGTCTCTAAATACCATACGGTGCGTCCTACACCTATCAAACTTTGCAACATTCAAATGCTTGTAACTTTTTACTGGAGCGTCATAAAACCTTGAAAATTTGTGACAATAAAGTACTCGTGCCTCTTGTCAATTTAAGCTATCGCTCATAGCTATGCTAACCTTGAGTCCAAAATAAAACACTGATAAAATTTCAAATGGCCCTAACTTTTATAAGGTGCGTCCTATACCTATCAAAGTTAGCAACAATCAAATGTTTGTAACTTTTTTCTGGAGTGTCATAAAATTTGAAATTTTGTGACAATAAAGTACTCGAGCCTCTTGTCAATTTAAGCAATCGCTCATAGCTATGCTACCCTTGACTCCAAAATCAAACACTGATAAAACTTCAAATGGCTCTAACTTCCATACGGTGCATCCTACACCTATCAAAGTTTGGAACATTCAAATGCTTGTAACTTTTTACTGGAGCGTCATAAAATCTTGAAATTTTCTGACGATAAAGTACTCGTGCCTCTTATTAATTTAAGCTATCGCTCATAGCTATGCTACCTTTGAGTCCCAAATCAAACACTGATAGAACTTCAAATGGCCCTAACTTCTGTACGCTGCGTCCTATCTCTATCAAAGTTTGCACCAATCAAATGCTTGTAACTTTTTACTGGAGGGTCTAAAAATTTAGAAATTTTGTGACAACAAAGTACTCCAGCCTCTTGTCAATTTAAGCTATCGGTCATAGCTATGCTACCCTTGAGTCCAAAATAAAACACTGATAAAGCTTCAAATGGCCCTAACTTCTGTACGGTGCGTCCTACACCTATCAAAGTTTGCAACATTCAAATGCTTGTAACTTGTTACTGGAGCGTCATAAAGTCTTGAAATTTTGTGACAATAAAGTACTCGTGCCTCTTATTCATTGAAGCTATCGCTCAGAGCTATGCTATCCTTGAGTCCCAAAATAAAATACTGATAAAACTTCAAATGGACCTAACTTCTATACGATGCATCCTACACCTATCAAAGTTTGCAGCATTCAAATGCTTGTAACTTTTTATTGAAGCATCTTAAAATCATGAAATTTTCCGACAATAAAGTACTCGACCCTCTTGTCAATTTAAGCTATCGCTCATATCTATGCTACTCTTGACTCCAAAATCAAACACTGATAAAACTTCAAATGGCTCTAACTTCCATACGGTGCATCCTACACCTATCAAAGTTTGGAACATTCAAATGCTTGTAAGTTTTTACTGGAGCGTCATAAAATTTTGTGACACTAAAGTACTCGTGCCTCTTATCAATTTAAGCTATCGCTCATAGCTATGCTACCCTTGACTCCAAAATCAAACACTGATAAAACTTCAAATGGCTCTAACTTCCATACGGTGCATCCTACACCTATCAAAGTTTGGAACATTCAAATGCTTGTAAGTTTTTACTGGAGCGTCATAAAATCTTGAAATTTTCTGACAATAAAGTACTCGAGCCTCTTGTCAATTTAAGCTATCGCTCATAGCTTGCTACAACTCTTTATTGAAGCATCTTAAAATCTTGAAATTTTCCGACAATAAAGTACTCGAGCCTCTTGTCAATTTAAGCTATCGCTCATAGCTATGTTACTCTTGAGTCCCGAATGAAAAACTGATAGAACTTCAAATGGCCCAAACTTCAATACAGTGCGTCCTATACCTATCAAAGTTTGCAACAATCAAATGCTTGTAACTTTTTACTGGAGCGTCATAAAACCTTGAAAATTTGTGGCAATAAAGTACTCGTGCCTCTTGTCAATTTAAGCTATCGCTCATAGCTATGCTAATCTTGAGTCACAAATCAAACACAGATAAAACTTAAAATGGCCATAACTTCTGTACGGACTGTCCTATACCTATCAAAGTTTGCACCAATCAAATGCTTGTAACTTTTCACTGGAGGGTCATAAAACCTTGAAATTTTGTGACAATAAAATACTCGTGCTTCTTGTCACTTTAAGCTATCGCTCATAGCTATGCTAACCTTGAGTCCAAAATAAAACACTGATAAAACTTCAAATGGCCCTAACTTCTATAAGGTGCGTCCTATACCTATCAAAGTTAGCAACAATCAAATGCTTGTAACTTTTTTCTGGAGTGTCATAAAATTTGAAATTTTGTGACAATAAAGCACTCGAGCCTCTTGTCAATTTAAGCAATCGCGCATAGCTATGCTACCCTTGAGTCCCAAATCAAACACTGATAGAACTTCAAATGGCCCTAACTTCTGTACGCTGCGTCCTATCCCTATCAAAGTTTGCACCAATCAAACGCTTGTAACTTTTTACTGGAGGGTCATAAAACCTTGAAATTTTGTGACAACACAGTATTCCAGCCTCTTGTCAATTTAAGCTATCGCTCATAGCTATGCTACCCTTGAGTCCAAAATAAAACACTGATAAAACTTCAAATGGCCCTAACTTCTTTACGGTGCGTCCTACACCTATCAAAGTTTGCAACATTCAAATGCTTGTAACTTGTTACTGGAGCGTCATAAAGTCTTGAAATTTTGTGACAATAAAGTACTCGTGCCTCTTATTAATTTAAGCTATCGCTCATAGCTATGCTACCCTTGAGTCCCAAAATAAAATACTGATAAAACTTCAAATGGACCTAACTTCTATACGATGCATCCTACACCTATCAAAGTTTGCAGCATTTAAATGCTTGTAACTTTTTATTGAAGCATCTTAAAATCATGAAATTTTCCGACAATAAAGTACTCGAGCCTCTTGTCAATTTAAGCTATCGCTCATAGCTATGCTACTCTTGAGCCCCGAATCAAAAACTGATAAAATTTCAAATGGCCCTAATTTCTATACGGTGCGTCCTAAACCTATCAAAGTTTGCAACATTCAAATGCTTGTAACTTTTTACTGGAGCGTCATAAAATTTTGTGACAATAAAGTAATCGTGCCTCTTGTCAATTTAAGCTATCGCTCATAGCTATGCTACCCTTGAGTCCCAAATCAAACACTGATAAAACTGCAAATCGCTCTAACTTCCATACGGTGCGTCCTACACCTATCAAAGTCTGCAACTATCAAATGCTTGTAACTTTTTTCGGGAGTGTCCGAAAATCTTGAAATTTTGTGACAATAAAGTATTCGAGCCTCTTTTAAATTTAAGCTATCGCTCATAGCTATGCTACCCTTGAGTCCAAAATTAAAACTGATAAAACTTCAAATGGCTCTAACTTCCATACGGTGCATCCTACACCTATCAAAGTTTGGAACATTCAAATGCTTGTAACTTTTTACTGGAGCGTCATAAAATCTTGAAATTTTCTGACAATAAAGTACTCGTGCCTCTTATTAATTTAAGCTATCGCTCATAGCTATGCTACCCTTGAGTCCCAAATCAAACACTGATAAAACTGCAAATCGCTCTAACTTCCATACGGTGCGTCCTACACCTATCAAAGTCTGCAACTATCAAATGCTTGTAACTTTTTTCGGGAGTGTCCGAAAATCTTGAAATTTTGTGACAATAAAGTATTCGAGCCTCTTGTAAATTTAAGCTATCGCTCATAGCTATGCTACCCTTGAGTCCAAAATAAAACACTGATAAAACTTCAAATGGACCTAACTTCTATACGATGCATCCTACACCTATCAAAGTTTGCAGCATTCAAATGCTTGTAACTCTTTATTGAAGCATCTTAAAATCTTGAAATTTTCCTACAATAAAGTACTCGAGCCTCTTGTCAATTTAAGCTATCGCTCATAGCTATGTTACTCTTGAGTCCCGACTCAAAAACTGATAGAACTTCAAATGGCCCAAACTTCAATACGGTGCGTCCTATACCTATCAAAGTTTGCAACAATCAAATGCTTGTAACTTTTTACTGGTATGTCATAAAAACATGAAATTTTGTGACAATAAAGTACTCGTGCCTCTTATCAATTGAAGCTATCGCTCATAGCTCTGCTACTCTTGACTCCAAAATAAAACACTGATAACACTTCAAATGTCTCTAAATATCATACGGTGCGTCCTACACCTATCAAACTTTGCAACATTCAAATGCTTCTAACTTTTTACTGGAGCGTCATAAAACCTTGAAAATTTGTGACAATAAAGTACTCGTGCCTCTTGTCAATTGAAGCTATCGCTCATAGCTATGCTACTCTTGAGTCACAAATCAAACACAGATAAAATTTAAAATGGCCATAACTTCTGTACGGAGTGTCCTATACCTTTCAAAGTTTGCACCAATCAAATGCTTGTAACTTTTTACTGGAGGGTCATAAAACCTTGAAATTTTGTGACAATAAAATACTCGTGCCTCTTGTCAATTTAAGCTATCGCTCATAGCTATGCTAACCTTGAGTCCAAAATAAAACACTGATAAAACTTCAAATGGCCCTAACTTCTATAAGGTGCGTCCTATACCTATCAAAGTTAGCAACAATCAAATGCTTGTAACTTTTTTCTGGAGTGTCATAAAATTTGTAATTTTGTGACAATAAAGTACTCGAGCCTCTTGTCAATTTAAGCAATCGCTCATAGCTATGCTACCCTTGAGTCCCAAATCAAACACTGATAGAACTTCAAATGGCCCTAACTTCTGTACGCTGCGTCCTATCCCTATCAAAGTTTGCACCAATCAAATGCTTGTAACTTTTTACTGGAGGGTCATAAAACCTTGAAATTTTGTGACAACAAAGTACTCCAGCCTCTTGTCAATTTAAGCTATCGCTCATAGCTATGCTACCCTTGAGTCCAAAATAAAACACTGATAAAGCTTCAAATGGCCCTAACTTCTGTACGGTGCGTCCTACACCTATCAAAGTTTGCAACATTCAAATGCTTGTAACTTGTTACTGGAGCGTCATAAAGTCTTGAAATTTTGTGACAATAAAGTACTCGTGCCTCTTATTCATTGAAGCTATCACTCAGAGCTATGCTATCCTTGAGTCCCAAAATAAAATACTGATAAAACTTCAAATGGACCTAACTTCTATACGATGCATCCTACACCTATCAAAGTTTGCAGCATTCAAATGCTTGTAACTTTTTATTGAAGCATCTTAAAATCATGAAATTTTCCGACAATAAAGTACTCGACCCTCTTGTCAATTTAAGCTATCGCTCATATCTATGCTACTCTTGACTCCAAAATCAAACACCGATAAAACTTCAAATGGCTCTAACTTCCATACGGTGCATCCTACACCTATCAAAGTTTGGAACATTCAAATGCTTGTAAGTTTTTACTGGAGCGTCATAAAATTTTGTGACACTAAAGTACTCGTGCCTCTTATCAATTTAAGCTATCGCTCATAGCTATGCTACCCTTGACTCCAAAATCAAACACTGATAAAACTTCAAATGGCTCTAACTTCCATACGGTGCATCCTACACCTATCAAAGTTTGGAACATTCAAATGCTTGTAAGTTTTTACTGGAGCGTCATAAAATCTTGAAATTTTCTGACAATAAAGTACTCGAGCCTCTTGTCAATTTAAGCTATCGCTCATAGCTTGCTACAACTCTTTATTGAAGCATCTTAAAATCTTGAAATTTTCCGACAATAAAGTACTCGAGCCTCTTGTCAATTTAAGCTATCGCTCATAGCTATGTTACTCTTGAGTCCCGAATCAAAAACTGATAGAACTTCAAATGGCCCAAACTTCAATACAGTGCGTCCTATACCTATCAAAGTTTGCAACAATCAAATGCTTGTAACTTTTTACTGGAGCGTCATAAAACCTTGAAAATTTGTGGCAATAAAGTACTCGTGCCTCTTGTCAATTTAAGCTATCGCTCATAGCTATGCTAATCTTGAGTCACAAATCAAACACAGATAAAACTTAAAATGGCCATAACTTCTGTACGGACTGTCCTATACCTATCAAAGTTTGCACCAATCAAATGCTTGTAACTTTTCACTGGAGGGTCATAAAACCTTGAAATTTTGTGACAATAAAATACTCGTGCTTCTTGTCACTTTAAGCTATCGCTCATAGCTATGCTAACCTTGAGTCCAAAATAAAACACTGATAAAACTTCAAATGGCCCTAACTTCTATAAGGTGCGTCCTATACCTATCAAAGTTAGCAACAATCAAATGCTTGTAACTTTTTTCTGGAGTGTCATAAAATTTGAAATTTTGTGACAATAAAGCACTCGAGCCTCTTGTCAATTTAAGCAATCGCGCATAGCTATGCTACCCTTGAGTCCCAAATCAAACACTGATAGAACTTCAAATGGCCCTAACTTCTGTACGCTGCGTCCTATCCCTATCAAAGTTTGCACCAATCAAACGCTTGTAACTTTTTACTGGAGGGTCATAAAACCTTGAAATTTTGTGACAACACAGTATTCCAGCCTCTTGTCAATTTAAGCTATCGCTCATAGCTATGCTACCCTTGAGTCCAAAATAAAACACTGATAAAGCTTCAAATGGCCCTAACTTCTGTACGGTGCGTCCTACACCTATCAAAGTTTGCAACATTCAAATGCTTGTAACTTGTTACTAGAGCGTCATAAAGTCTTGAAATTTTGTGACAATAAAGTACTCGTGCCTCTTATTCATTGAAGCTATCACTCAGAGCTATGCTATCCTTGAGTCCCAAAATAAAATACTGATAAAACTTCAAATGGACCTAACTTCTATACGATGCATCCTACACCTATCAAAGTTTGCAGCATTCAAATGCTTGTAACTTTTTATTGAAGCATCTTAAAATCATGAAATTTTCCGACAATAAAGTACTCGACCCTCTTGTCAATTTAAGCTATCGCTCATATCTATGCTACTCTTGACTCCAAAATCAAACACTGATAAAACTTCAAATGGCTCTAACTTCCATACGGTGCATCCTACACCTATCAAAGTTTGGAACATTCAAATGCTTGTAAGTTTTTACTGGAGCGTCATAAAGTTTTGTGACACTAAAGTACTCGTGCCTCTTATCAATTTAAGCTATCGCTCATAGCTATGCTACCCTTGACTCCAAAATCAAACACTGATAAAACTTCAAATGGCTCTAACTTCCATACGGTGCATCCTACACCTATCAAAGTTTGGAACATTCAAATGCTTGTAAGTTTTTACTGGAGCGTCATAAAATCTTGAAATTTTCTGACAATAAAGTACTCGAGCCTCTTGTCAATTTAAGCTATCGCTCATAGCTTGCTACAACTCTTTATTGAAGCATCTTAAAATCTTGAAATTTTCCGACAATAAAGTACTCGAGCCTCTTGTCAATTTAAGCTATCGCTCATAGCTATGTTACTCTTGAGTCCCGAATCAAAAACTGATAGAACTTCAAATGGCCCAAACTTCAATACAGTGCGTCCTATACCTATCAAAGTTTGCAACAATCAAATGCTTGTAACTTTTTACTGGAGCGTCATAAAACCTTGAAAATTTGTGGCAATAAAGTACTCGTGCCTCTTGTCAATTTAAGCTATCGCTCATAGCTATGCTAATCTTGAGTCACAAATCAAACACAGATAAAACTTAAAATGGCCATAACTTCTGTACGGACTGTCCTATACCTATCAAAGTTTGCACCAATCAAATGCTTGTAACTTTTCACTGGAGGGTCATAAAACCTTGAAATTTTGTGACAATAAAATACTCGTGCTTCTTGTCACTTTAAGCTATCGCTCATAGCTATGCTAACCTTGAGTCCAAAATAAAACACTGATAAAACTTCAAATGGCCCTAACTTCTATAAGGTGCGTCCTATACCTATCAAAGTTAGCAACAATCAAATGCTTGTAACTTTTTTCTGGAGTGTCATAAAATTTGAAATTTTGTGACAATAAAGCACTCGAGCCTCTTGTCAATTTAAGCAATCGCGCATAGCTATGCTACCCTTGAGTCCCAAATCAAACACTGATAGAACTTAAAATGGCCCTAACTTCTGTACGCTGCGTCCTATCCCTATCAAAGTTTGCACCAATCAAACGCTTGTAACTTTTTACTGGAGGGTCATAAAACCTTGAAATTTTGTGACAACACAGTATTCCAGCCTCTTGTCAATTTAAGCTATCGCTCATAGCTATGCTACCCTTGAGTCCAAAATAAAACACTGATAAAACTTCAAATGGCCCTAACTTCTTTACGGTGCGTCCTACACCTATCAAAGTTTGCAACATTCAAATGCTTGTAACTTGTTACTGGAGCGTCATAAAGTCTTGAAATTTTGTGACAATAAAGTACTCGTGCCTCTTATTAATTTAAGCTATCGCTAATAGCTATGCTACCCTTGAGTCCCAAAATAAAATACTGATAAAACTTCAAATGGACCTAACTTCTATACGATGCATCCTACACCTATCAAAGTTTGCAGCATTTAAATGCTTGTAACTTTTTATTGAAGCATCTTAAAATCATGAAATTTTCCGACAATAAAGTACTCGAGCCTCTTGTCAATTTAAGCTATCGCTCATAGCTATGCTACTCTTGAGTCCCGAATCAAAAACTGATAAAATTTCAAATGGCCCTAATTTCTATACGGTGCGTCCTAAACCTATCAAAGTTTGCAACATTCAAATGCTTGTAACTTTTTACTGGAGCGTCATAAAATTTTGTGACAATAAAGTAATCGTGCCTCTTGTCAATTTAAGCTATCGCTCATAGCTATGCTACCCTTGACTCCAAAATCAAAACTGATAAAACTTCAATCGGCTCTAACTTCCATACGGTGCATCCTACACCTATCAAAGTTTGGAACATTCAAATGCTTGTAACTTTTTACTGGAGCGTCATAAAATCTTGAAATTTTCTGACAATAAAGTACTCGTGCCTCTTATTAATTTAAGCTATCGCTCATAGCTATGCTACCCTTGAGTCCCAAATCAAACACTGATAAAACTGCAAATCGCTCTAACTTCCATACGGTGCGTCCTACACCTATCAAAGTCTGCAACTATCAAATGCTTGTAACTTTTTTCGGGAGTGTCCGAAAATCTTGAAATTTTGTGACAATAAAGTATTCGAGCCTCTTGTAAATTTAAGCTATCGCTCATAGCTATGCTACCCTTGAGTCCAAAATAAAACACTGATAAAACTTCAAATGGACCTAACTTCTATACGATGCATCCTACACCTATCAAAGTTTGCAGCATTCAAATGCTTGTAACTCTTTATTGAAGCATCTTAAAATCTTGAAATTTTCCTACAATAAAGTACTCGAGCCTCTTGTCAATTTAAGCTATCGCTCATAGCTATGTTACTCTTGAGTCCCGACTCAAAAACTGATAGAACTTCAAATGGCCCAAACTTCAATACGGTGCGTCCTATACCTATCAAAGTTTGCAACTATCAAATGCTTGTAACTTTTTACTGGTATGTCATAAAACCATGAAATTTTGTGACAATAAAGTACTCGTGCCTCTTATCAATTGAAGCTATCGCTCATAGCTCTGCTACTCTGGACTCCAAAATAAAACACTGATAACACTTCAAATGTCTCTAAATATCATACGGTGCGTCCTACACCTATCAAACTTTGCAACATTCAAATGCTTCTAACTTTTTACTGGAGCGTCATAAAACCTTGAAAATTTGTGACAATAAAGTACTCGTGCCTCTTGTCAATTGAAGCTATCGCTCATAGCTATGCTACTCTTGAGTCACAAATCAAACACAGATAAAATTTAAAATGGCCATAACTTCTCTACGGAGTGTCCTATACCTTTCAAAGTTTGCACCAATCAAATGCTTGTAACTTTTTACTGGAGGGTCATAAAACCTTGAAATTTTGTGACAATAAAATACTCGTGCCTCTTGTCAATTTAAGCTATCGCTCATAGCTATGCTAACCTTGAGTCCAAAATAAAACACTGATAAAACTTCAAATGGCCTTAACTTCTATAAGGTGCGTCCTATACCTATCAAAGTTAGCAACAATCAAATGCTTGTAACTTTTTTCTGGAGTGTCATAAAATTTGTAATTTTGTGACAATAAAGTACTCGAGCCTCTTGTCAATTTAAGCAATCGCTCATAGCTATGCTACCCTTGAGTCCCAAATCAAACACTGATAGAACTAAAAATGGCCCTAACTTCTGTACGCTGCGTCCTATCCCTATCAAAGTTTGCACCAATCAAATGCTTGTAACTTTTTACTGGAGGGTCATAAAACCTTGAAATTTTGTGACAACAAAGTACTCCAGCCTCTTGTCAATTTAAGCTATCGCTCATAGCTATGCTACCCTTGAGTCCAAAATAAAACACTGATAAAACTTCAAATGGCCCTAACTTTTGTACGGTGCGTCCTACACCTATCAATGTTTGCAACATTCAAATGCTTGTAACTTGTTACTGGAGCGTCATAAAGTCTTGAAATTTTGTGACAATAAAGTACTCGTGCCTCTTATTAATTTAAGCTATCGCTCATAGCTATGCTATCCTTGAGTCCCAAAATAAAATACTGATAAAACTTCAAATGGACCTATCTTCTATACGATGCATCCTACACCTATCAAAGTTTGCAGCATTCAAATGCTTGTAACTTTTTATTGAAGCATCTTAAAATCATGAAATTTTCCGACAATAAAGTACTCGACCCTCTTGTCAATTTAAGCTATCGCTCATAGCTATGCTACTCTTGAGTCCCGAATCAAAAACTGATAAAATTTCAAATGGCCTTAATTTGTATACGGTGCGTCCTAAGCCTATCAAAGTTTGCAACATTCAAATGCTTGTAACTTTTTACTGGACCGTCATAAAATTTTGTGACACTAAAGTATTCGTGCCTCTTGTCAATTTAAGCTATCGCTCATAGCTATGCTACCCTTGACTACAAAATCAAACACTGATAAAACTTCAAATGGCTCTAACTTCCATACGGTGCATCCTACACCTATCAAAGTTTGGAACATTCGAATGCTTGTAACTTTTTACTGGAGGGTCATAAAATCTTGAAATTTTCTGACAATAAAGTACTCGTGCCTCTTATTAATTTAAGATATCGCTCATAGCTATGCTACCCTTGCGTCCTACACCTATCAAAGTCTGCAACTATCAAATGCTTGTAACTTTTTTCGGGAGTGTCAGAAAATCTTGAAATTTTGTGACAATAAAGTACTCGAGCCTCTTGTCAATTTAAGCTATCGCTCAAAGCTATGCTACCCTTGAGTCCAAAATAAAACACTGATAAAACTTCAAATGGACCTAACTTCTATACGATGCATCCTACACCTATCAAAGTTTGCAGCATTCAAATGCTTGTAACTCTTTATTGAAGCATCTTAAAATCTTGAAATTTTCCGACAATAAAGTACTCGAGCCTCTTGTCAATTTAAGCTATCGCTCATAGCTATGTTACTCTTGAGTCCCGAATCAAAAACTGATAGAACTTCAAATGGCCCGAATTTCAATACGGTGCGTCCTATACCTATCAAAGTTTGCAACAATCAAATGCTTGTAACTTTTTACTGGAGCGTCATAAAACCTTGAAAATTTGTGACAATAAAGTACTCGTGCCTCTTGTCAATTTAAGCTATCGCTCATAGCTATGCTACTCTTGAGTCACAAATCAAACACAGATAAAACTTAAAATGGCCATAACTTCTGAACGGACTATCCTATACCTATCAAAGTTTGCACCAATCAAAAGCTTGTAACTTTTTACTGGAGGGTCATAAAACCTTGAAATATTGTGACAATAAAATACTCGTGCCTCTTGTCAATTTAAGCTATCGCTCATAGCTATGCTAACCTTGAGCCAAAAATAAAACACTGATAAAACTTCAAATGGCCCTAACTTCTATAAGGTGCGTCCTATACCTATCAAAGTTAGCAACAATCAAATGCTTGTAACTTTTTTCTGGAGTGTCATAAAATTTGAAATTTTGTGACAATAAAGTACTCGAGCCTCTTGTCAATTTAAGCAATCGCTCATAGCTATGCTACCCTTGAGTCCCAAATCAAACACTGATAGAACTTCAAATGGCCCTAACTTCTGTACGCTGCGTCCTATCCCTATCAAAGTTTGCACCAATCAAATGCTTGTAACTTTTTACTGGAGGGTCATAAAACCTTGAAATTTTGTGACAACACAGTACTCCAGCCTCTTGTCAATTTAAGCTATCGCTCATAGCTATGCTACCCTTGAGTCCAAAGTAAAACACTGATAAAACTTCAAATGGCCCTAACTTCTGTACGGTGCGTCCTACACCTATCAAAGTTTGCAACATTCAAATGCTTGTAACTTGTTACTGGAGCGTCATAAAGTCTTGAAATTTTGTGACAATAAAGTACTCGTGCCTCTTATTAATTTAAGCTATCGCTCATAGCTATGCTACCCTTGAGTCCCAAAATAAAATACTGATAAAACTTCAAATGGACCTAACTTCTATACGCTGCATCCTACACCTATCAAAGTTTGGAGCATTCAAATGCTTGTAACTTTTTATTGAAGCATCTAAAAATCATGAAATTTTCCGACAATAAAGTACTCGAGCCTCTTGTCAATTTAAGCTATCGCTCATAGCTATGCTACTCGTGAGTCCCGAATCAAAAACTGATAAAATTTCAAATGGCCCTAATTTCTATACGGTGCGTCCTAAACCTATCAAAGTTTGCACCATTCAAATGCTTGTAACTTTTTACTGGAGCGTCATAAAATTTTGTGACAATAAAGTACTCGTGCCTCATGTCAATTTAAGCTATCGCTCATAGCTATGCTACCCTTGACTCCAAAATCAAACACTGATAAAACTTCAAATGGCTCTAACTTCCATACGGTGCGTCCTACACCTATCAAAGTCTGCAACCATCAAATGCTTGTAACTTTTTTCGGGAGTGTCAGAAAATCTTGAAATTTTGTGACAATAAAGTACTCGAGCCTCTTGTCAATTTAAGCTATCGCTCATAGCTATGCTACCCTTGAGTCCAAAATAAAACACTGATAAAACTTCAAAAGCACCTAACTTCTATACGATGCATCCTACACCTATCAAAGTTTGCAGCATTCAAATGCTTGTAACTCTTTATTGAAGCATCTTAAAATCTTGTAATTTTCCGACAATAAAGTTCTCGAGCCTCTTGTCAATTTAAGCTATCGCTCATAGCTATGTTACTCTTGAGTCCCGAATCAAAAATTGATAGAACTTCAAATGGCCCAAACTTCAATACGGTGCGTCCTATACCTATCAAAGTTTGCAACATTCAAATGCTTGTAACTTTTTACTGGAGCGTCATAAAACCTTGAAAATTTGTGACAATAAAGTACTCGTGCCTCTTGTCAATTTAAGCTATCGCTCATAGCTATACTACCCTTGAGTCCCAAAATAAAACATAGATAAAACTTCAAATGGACCTAACTTCTATACGATGCATCCTACACCTATCAAAGTTTGCAGCATTCAAATGCTTGTAACTTTTTATTGAAGCATCTTAAAATCATGAAATTTTCCGACAATAAAGTACTCGACCCTCTTGTCAATTTAAGCTATCGCTCATAGCTATGCTACTCTTGAGTCCCGAATCAAAAACTGATAAAATTTCAAATGGCCCTAATTTCTATACGGTGCGTCCTAAGCCTATCAAAGTTTGCAACATTCAAATGCTTGTAACTTTTTACTGGAGCGTCATAAAATTTTGTGACACTAAAGTATTCGTGCCTCTTGTCAATTTAAGCTATCACTCATAGCAATGCTACCCTTGACTACAAAATCAAACACTGATAAAACTTCAAATGGCTCTAACTTCCATACGGTGCATCCTACACCTATCAAAGTTTGGAACATTCGAATGCTTGTAACTTTTTACTGGAGGGTCATGAAATCTTGAAATTTTCTGACAATAAAGTACTCGTGCCTCTTATTAATTTAAGCTATCGCTCATAGCTATGCTACCCTTGACTACAAAATCAAACACTGATAAAACTTCAAATGGCTCTAACTTCCATACGGTGCATCCTACACCTATCAAAGTTTGGAACATTCGAATGCTTGTAACTTTTTACTGGAGGGTCATAAAATCTTGAAATTTTCTGACAATAAAGTACTCGTGCCTCTTATTAATTTAAGATATCGCTCATAGCTATGCTACCCTTGCGTCCTACACCTATCAAAGTCTGCAACTATCAAATGCTTGTAACTTTTTTCGGGAGTGTCAGAAAATCTTGAAATTTTGTGACAATAAAGTACTCGAGCCTCTTGTCAATTTAAGCTATCGCTCAAAGCTATGCTACCCTTGAGTCCAAAATAAAACACTGATAAAACTTCAAATGGACCTAACTTCTATACGATGCATCCTACACCTATCAAAGTTTGCAGCATTCAAATGCTTGTAACTCTTTATTGAAGCATCTTAAAATCTTGAAATTTTCCGACAATAAAGTACTCGAGCCTCTTGTCAATTTAAGCTATCGCTCATAGCTATGTTACTCTTGAGTCCCGAATCAAAAACTGATAGAACTTCAAATGGCCCGAATTTCAATACGGTGCGTCCTATACCTATCAAAGTTTGCAACAATCAAATGCTTGTAACTTTTTACTGGAGCGTCATAAAACCTTGAAAATTTGTGACAATAAAGTACTCGTGCCTCTTGTCAATTTAAGCTATCGCTCATAGCTATGCTACTCTTGAGTCACAAATCAAACACAGATAAAACTTAAAATGGCCATAACTTCTGAACGGACTATCCTATACCTATCAAAGTTTGCACCAATCAAAAGCTTGTAACTTTTTACTGGAGGGTCATAAAACCTTGAAATATTGTGACAATAAAATACTCGTGCCTCTTGTCAATTTAAGCTATCGCTCATAGCTATGCTAACCTTGAGCCAAAAATAAAACACTGATAAAACTTCAAATGGCCCTAACTTCTATAAGGTGCGTCCTATACCTATCAAAGTTAGCAACAATCAAATGCTTGTAACTTTTTTCTGGAGTGTCATAAAATTTGAAATTTTGTGACAATAAAGTACTCGAGCCTCTTGTCAATTTAAGCAATCGCTCATAGCTATGCTACCCTTGAGTCCCAAATCAAACACTGATAGAACTTCAAATGGCCCTAACTTCTGTACGCTGCGTCCTATCCCTATCAAAGTTTGCACCAATCAAATGCTTGTAACTTTTTACTGGAGGGTCATAAAACCTTGAAATTTTGTGACAACACAGTACTCCAGCCTCTTGTCAATTTAAGCTATCGCTCATAGCTATGCTACCCTTGAGTCCAAAGTAAAACACTGATAAAACTTCAAATGGCCCTAACTTCTGTACGGTGCGTCCTACACCTATCAAAGTTTGCAACATTCAAATGCTTGTAACTTGTTACTGGAGCGTCATAAAGTCTTGAAATTTTGTGACAATAAAGTACTCGTGCCTCTTATCAATTTAAGCTATCGCTCATAGCTATGCTACCCTTGAGTCCCAAAATAAAATACTGATAAAACTTCAAATGGCCCTAACTTCTATACGCTGCATCCTACACCTATCAAAGTTTGGAGCATTCAAATGCTTGTAACTTTTTATTGAAGCATCTAAAAATCATGAAATTTTCCGACAATAAAGTACTCGAGCCTCTTGTCAATTTAAGCTATCGCTCATAGCTATGCTACTCGTGAGTCCCGAATCAAAAACTGATAAAATTTCAAATGGCCCTAATTTCTATACGGTGCGTCCTAAACCTATCAAAGTTTGCACCATTCAAATGCTTGTAACTTTTTACTGGAGCGTCATAAAATTTTGTGACAATAAAGTACTCGTGCCTCATGTCAATTTAAGCTATCGCTCATAGCTATGCTACCCTTGACTCCAAAATCAAACACTGATAAAACTTCAAATGGCTCTAACTTCCATACGGTGCGTCCTACACCTATCAAAGTCTGCAACCATCAAATGCTTGTAACTTTTTTCGGGAGTGTCAGAAAATCTTGAAATTTTGTGACAATAAAGTACTTGAGCCTCTTATCAATTTAAGCTATCACTCATAGCTATGCTACCCTTGTCTCCAAATTAAAACACTGATAAAACTTATGCACCTAACTTCTATACGATGCGCCCTACATCTATCAAAGTTTGCAACATTCAAATGCTTGTAACTCTTTATTGAAGCATCTTAAAATCTTGTAATTTTCCGACAATAAAGTTCTCGAGCCTCTTGTCAATTTAAGCTATCGCTCATAGCTATGTTACTCTTGAGTCCCGAATCAAAAATTGATAGAACTTCAAATGGCCCAAACTTCAATACGGTGCGTCCTATACCTATCAAAGTTTGCAACATTCAAATGCTTGTAACTTTTTACTGGAGCGTCATAAAACCTTGAAAATTTGTGACAATAAAGTACTCGTGCCTCTTGTCAATTTAAGCTATCGCTCATAGCTATACTACCCTTGAGTCCCAAAATAAAACATAGATAAAACTTCAAATGGACCTAACTTCTATACGATGCATCCTACACCTATCAAAGTTTGCAGCATTCAAATGCTTGTAACTTTTTATTGAAGCATCTTAAAATCATGAAATTTTCCGACAATAAAGTACTCGACCCTCTTGTCAATTTAAGCTATCGCTCATAGCTATGCTACTCTTGAGTCCCGAATCAAAAACTGATAAAATTTCAAATGGCCCTAATTTCTATACGGTGCGTCCTAAGCCTATCAAAGTTTGCAACATTCAAATGCTTGTAACTTTTTACTGGAGCGTCATAAAATTTTGTGACACTAAAGTATTCGTGCCTCTTGTCAATTTAAGCTATCACTCATAGCAATGCTACCCTTGACTACAAAATCAAACACTGATAAAACTTCAAATGGCTCTAACTTCCATACGGTGCATCCTACACCTATCAAAGTTTGGAACATTCGAATGCTTGTAACTTTTTACTGGAGGGTCATGAAATCTTGAAATTTTCTGACAATAAAGTACTCGTGCCTCTTATTAATTTAAGCTATCGCTCATAGCTATGCTACCCTTGCGTCCTACACCTATCAAAGTCTGCAACTATCAAATGCTTGTAACTTTTTTCGGGAGTGTCAGAAAATCTTGAAATTTTGTGACAATAAAGTACTCGTGCCTCTTGTCAATTTAAGCTATCGCTCATAGCTATGCTACCCTTGACTCCAAAATCAAACACTGATAAAACTTCAAATGGCTCTAACTTCCATACGGTGCGTCCTACACCTATCAAAGTCTGCAACCATCAAATGCTTGTAACTTTTTTCGGGAGTGTCAGAAAATCTTGAAATTTTGTGACAATAAAGTACTCGAGCCTCTTGTCAATTGAAGCTATCGCTCATAGCTATGCTACCCTTGAGTCCAAAATAAAACACTGATAAAACTTCAAATGGACCTAACTTCTATACGATGCATCCTACACCTATCAAAGTTTGCAGTATTCAAATGCTTGTAACTCTTTATTGAAGCATCTTAAAATCTTGAAATTTTCCGACAATAAAGTACTCGAGCCTCTTGTCAATTTAAGCTATCGCTCATAGCTATGTTACTCTTGAGTCCCGAATCAAAAACTGATAGAACTTCAAATGGCCCAAACTTCAATACGGTGCGTCCTATACCTATCAAAGTTTGCAACAATCAAATGCTTGTAACTTTTTACTGGTATGTCATAAAACCATGAAATTTTGTGACAATAAAATACTCGACCCTCTTGTCAATTTAAGCTATCGCTCATAGCTATGCTACCTTTGAGTCCAAAATGAAACACTTATAAAACTACAAATGGCCCTAACTTCTATACGGTGCGTCCTCTACCTATCAAAGTTTGCAACAATCAAATGCTTGTAACTTTTTACTGGAACGTCATAAAACTATAAAATTTTGTGACAATAAAGTACTCGTGTCTCTTATCAATTTAGGCTATCGCTCATAACTATGCTACTCTTGAGTCCTAAATCAAACACAGATAAAACTTAAAATGGCCATAACTTCTGTACGGAGTGTCCTATACCTATCAAAGTTTGCACCAATCAGATGCTTGTAACTTTTTACTGGAGCGTCATAATATCTTGAAATTTTTTGACAATAGAGTACTCGAGCCTCTTATCAATTTTAGTTATCGCGCATAGCTATGCTACCCTTGAGTCCCAAAATAAAACACTGATAAAACTTCAAATGGCCCTAACTTTTACACGGTGCATCCTACACCTATCAAAGTTTGCAAAATTCAAATGCTTGTAACTTTTTATTGAAGCATCATTAAATCTTGAAATTTAGTGACAATAAAGTGCTCGAGCCTCTTGTCATTTGAAGCAATAGCTCATAGCTATGCTACCCTCGAGTCCCAAAATAAAACACTGATAAAACTTTAAATGGACCTAACTTCTATACGATGCATCCTACACCTATTAACGTTTGCAGCATTCAAATGCTTGTAACTTTTTATTGAAGCATCTTAAAATCATGAAATTTTCCGACAATAAAGTACTCGAGCCTCTTGTCAATTTAAGCTATCGCTCATAGCTATGCTACCCTTGAGTCCCGAATCAAAAACTGATAAAATTTCAAATGGCCCTAATTTCTATACGGTGCGTCCTAAACCTATCAAAGTTTGCAACCTTCAAATGCTTGGAACTTTTTACTGGAGCGTCATAAAATCTTGAAAAAAAGTACTCGTGCCTCTTATTAATTTAATCTATCGCTCATAGCTATGCTACCTTTGAATCCCAAATCAAACACTGATTAAACTTCAAATGGCCCTAACTTCTATAAGGTACGTCCTATACCTATCAAAGTTTGCAACAATCAAATGCTTGTAACTTTTTCCTGGAGTGTCACAAAATATTGAAATTTTGTGACAAAAAATTACTCGAGCTTCTTGTCAATTTAAGCTATCGCTCATAGCTATGCTACCCTTGAGTCCCAAAATAAAACACTGATAAAACTTCAAATGGCCCTAACTTTTATACGGTGCATCCTACACCTATCAAAGTTTTATTGAAGCATCATAAAAAATTGAAATTTTGTGACAATAATGTGCTCGCGCCTCTTGTCATTTGAAGCTATAGCTCATAGCTATGCTACCCTTGAGTCCCAAATCAAACATTGATAAAACTTCAAATAGCCCTAACTCCTATAGGGCCATAAAGTAATCGTGCCTCTTATCAATTTAAGCTATCGCTCATAGGTATGCTACCCTTGAATCCCAAAATAAAACACTGATAAAACTTCAAATGGCCCTAACTTCTCTTCGGTGCATCCTAAACCTATCAAAATTTGTAACAATCAAATGCTTGTAACTTTTTACTGGAGCATCATAAAATCTGGAAATTTTGTGACAATAGTGTACTCGATTCTCTTGTCAATTTAACTATCGGTCATAGCTATGCTACCCTTGAGTCCGAATCAAAAACTGATAAAATTTCAAATGGCCCAAATTTCTATACGGTGCGTCCTAAACCTATCAAAGTTTCCAACATTCAAATACTTGTAACTTTCTACTGGAGCGTCATAAAGTCTTGAAATTTGTGACAATAAAGTAATCGTGCCTCTTATTAATTAGCTATATTACCCTTGAGTCCCAAATCAAACACTGATAAAACTTCAAATCGCTCTAACTTCCATACGGTGCGTCCTACACCTATCAAAGCTTGCAACATTCAAATGCTTGTGACTTTTTACTGGAGAGTCATAAGATCCTGAAATTTTGTGACAATAAAGTACTCGTGCCTCTTATTAATTTAAGCTATCGTTCATAGCTATGCTACCCTTGAGTCCCAAAATAAAACACTGATAAAACTTCAAATGGACCTAACTTCTATACGATGCATCCTGCACCTATCAAAGTTTGCAGCATTCAAATGCTTGTAACTTTTTATTGAAGCATCATAAAATCTTGAAATTTTCCCACAATAAAGTACTCGAGCCTCTTGTCAATTTAAGCTATCGCTCTTAGCTATGCTACTCTAGAGTCCCAAATCAAACACTGATAAAACTTCAAATGGCCCTAATTTCTGTACGGTGCGTCCTATACCTATCAAAGTTTGCACCAATCAAATGCTTGTAACTTTTTACTGGAGCGTCATAAAATCTTGAAATTTTGAGACAATAAAGTACTCGAGCCTCTTATCAATTTAAGCTATCGCTCATAGCTATGCTACCCTTGAGTCCCAAAATAAAACACTGATAAAACCTAACTTCTATACGAAGCATCCTACACCTATCGAAGTTTGCAGTATTCAAATGCTTGTAACTTTTTATTGAAGCATCATTAAATCTTGAAATTTTCCCACAATAAAGTACTCGAGCCTCTTGTCAATTTAAGCTATCGCTCATAGCTATGCTACCCTTGAGTCCCAAATCAAACACTGATAAAACTTCAAATGGCCCTAATTTCTGTACGGTGTGTCCTATACCTATCAAAGTTTGTACCAATCAAATGCTTGTAACTTTTTACTGGAGCGTCATAAAATCTTGAAATTTTGTGACAATAAAGTTCTCGAGCCTCTTATCAATTTAAGCTATCGCTCATAGCTATGCTACCCTTGAGTCCCAAAATAAAACACTGATAAAATTTCAAATGGCCCAAATTTCTATACGGTGCGTCCTAAACCTATCAAAGTTTCCAACATTCAAATGCTTGTAACTTTTTACTGGAGCGTCATAAAATCATGAAATTTTGTGACAATAAAATACTCGATCCTCTTGTCAATTTAACTATCGCTCTTAGCTATGCTACCCTTGAGTTCCGAATAAAAAACTGATAAAATTTCAAATGGCCCAAATTTTTATACGGTGCGTCCTAAACCTATCAAAGTTTCCAACATCAAATACTTGTAACTTTTTACTGGAGCGTCATAAAATCTTGAAATTTTGTGACAATAAAGTACTCGTGCCTCTTATTAATTTAAGCTATCGCTCATAGCTATGCTACCCTTAAGTCCCAAATCAAACACTGATAAAACTACAAATCGCTCTAACTTCCATACGGTGCGTCCTACACCTATCAAAGTCTGCAACTATCAAATGCTTGTAACTTTTTTCGGGACTGTCAGAAAATCTTGAAATTTTGTGACAATAAAGTACTCGAGCCTCTTGTCAATTTAAGCTATCTCTCATAGCTCTGCTACTCTTGATTCCAAAATCAAACACTGATAAAACTTCAAATGGCTCTAACTTCCATACGGTACGTCCTACACCTATCAAAGCTTGCAACATTCAAATGCTTGTAACTTTTTACTGGAGAGTCATAAAATCTTGAAATTTTGTGACAATAAAGTACTCGTGCCACTTATAAATTTAAGCTATCGCTCATAGCTATGCTACCCTTGAGTCCCAAAATAAGACACTGATAAATCTTCAAATTTACCTAACTTCTATACGATGCATCCTACACATATCAAAGTTTGCAGCATTCAAATGCTTGTAACTTTTTATTGAAGCATCATAAAATCTTGAAATTTTCCGGCAATAAAGGACTCGAGCCTCTTGTCAATTTAAGATATCGCTCATAGATATGCTACCCTTGAGTCTCGAATCAAAAACTGATAAAATTTCAAATGGCCCTAATTTCTATACGGTGCGTCCTAAACCTATCAAAGTTTGCAACATTCAAATGCTTGTAACTTTTTACTGGAGCGTCATAAAATCTTGAAATTTTGTCACAATAAAGTACTCGTGCCTCTTATTAATTTAATCTATCGCTCATAGCTATGCTACCCTTGAGTCCCAAAATAAAACACTGATAAAACTTCAAATGGCCCTAACTTTTATACGGTGCATCCTACACCTATCAATGTTTGCAAAATTCAAATGTTTGTAACTTTTTATTGAAGCATCATAAAATCTTGAAATTTTGTGACAATAAAGTGCTCGCGCCTCTTGTCATTTGAAGCTATAGCTCATAGCTATGCTACCCTTGAGTCCCAAATCAAACATTGATAAAACTTCAAATGGCCCTAACTTCTATAGGGCCATAAAGTAATCGTGCCTCTTATCAATTTAAGCTATCGCTCATAAGTATGCTACCCTTGAATCCCAAAATAAAACACTGATAAGACTTCAAATGGCCCTAACTTCTCTACGTTGCATCCTAAACCTATGAAAGTTTGCAACATTCAAATGCTTGTAACTTTTTACAGGAGCATCATAAAATCTGGAAATTTTGTGACAATAAAGTACTCGAGCCTCTTGTCATTTTAAGCTATCGCTCATAGCTATGCTACCCCTGACTCCAAAATAAAACACTGATAAAACTTCAAATGGCCCTAACTTCTGTACGGTGCTTCCTATACCTATCAAAGTTTGCAACAATCAAATGCTTGTAACTTTTTACTGGAGAGTCATAAAATCTTGAAATTTTGTAACAATAAACTACTCGTGCCTCTCATAAATTTAAGCTATCGCTCATAGCTATGCTACCCTTGAGTCCCAAAATAAAACACTGATAAATCTTCAAATTGACCTAACTTCTATACGATGCATCCTACACATATCAAAGTTTGCAGCATTCAAATGCTAGTAACTTGTTATTGAAGCATCATAAAATCTTGAAATTTTCCGTCAATAAAGGACTCGAGCCGCTTGTCAATTTAAGCTATCGCTCATAGCTATGCTACCCTTGAGTCTCGAATCAAAAACTGATAAAATTTCAAATGGCCCTAATTTCTATACGGTGCGTACTAAACCTATCAAAGTTTGCAACATTCAAATGCTTGTAACTTTTTACTAGACCGTCATAAAATCTTGAAATTTTGTGATAATAAAGTACTCGTGCCTCTTATTAATTTAATCTATCGCTCATAGCTATGCTACCCTTGAGTCCCAAAATAAAACACTGATAAAACTTCAAATGGCCCTAACTTTTATACGGTGCATCCTACACCTATCAAAGTTTGCAAAATTCAAATGCTTGTAACTTTTTATTGAAGCATCATAAAATCTTGAAGTTTTGTGACAATAAAGTACTCGTGCCTCTTATTAATTTAAGCTATCGCTCATAGCTATGCTACCCTTAAGTCCCAAATCAAACACTGATAAAACTACAAATCGCTCTAACTTCCATACGGTGCGTCCTACACCTATCAAAGTCTGCAACTATCAAATGCTTGTAACTTTTTTCGGGAGTGTCAGAAAATCTTGAAATTTTGTGACAATAAAGTACTCGAGCCTCTTGTCAATTTAAGCTATCTCTCATAGCTCTGCTACTCTTGATTCCAAAATCAAACACTGATAAAACTTCAAATGGCTCTAACTTCCATACGGTACGTCCTACACCTATCAAAGCTTGCAACATTCAAATGCTTGTAACCTTTTACTGGAGAGTCATAAAATCTAGAAATTTTGTGACAATAAAGTACTCGTGCCTCTTATTAATTTAATCTATCGCTCATAGCTATGCTACCCTTGAGTCCCAAAGTAAAACACTGATAAAACTTCAAATGGCCCTAACTTTTATACGGTGCATCCTACACCTATCAATGTTTGCAAAATTCAAATGTTTGTAACTTTTTATTGAAGCATCATAAAATCTTGAAATTTTGTGACAATAAAGTGCTCGCGCCTCTTGTCATTTGAAGCTATAGCTCATAGCTATGCTACCCTTGAGTCCCAAATCAAACATTGATAAAACTTCAAATGGCCCTAACTTCTATAGGGCCATAAAGTAATCGTGCCTCTTATCAATTTAAGCTATCGCTCATAAATATGCTACCCTTGAATCCCAAAATAAAACACTGATAAGACTTCAAATGGCCCTAACTTCTCTACGTTGCATCCTAAACCTATGAAAGTTTGCAACATTCAAATGCTTGTAACTTTTTACAGGAGCATCATAAAATCTGGAAATTTTGTGACAATAAAGTACTCGAGCCTCTTGTCATTTTAAGCTATCGCTCATAGCTATGCTACCCCTGACTCCAAAATAAAACACTGATAAAATTTCAAATGGCCCTAACTTCTGTACGGTGCTTCCTATACCTATCAAAGTTTGCAACATTCAAATGCTTGTAACTGTTTACTGGAGAGTCATAAAATCTTGAAATTTTGTGACAATAAAGTACTCGTGCCTCTCATAAATTTAAGCTATCGCTCATAGCTATGCTACCCTTGAGTCCCAAAATAAAACACTGATAAATCTTCAAATTGACCTAACTTCTATACGATGCATCCTACACATATCAAAGTTTGCAGCATTCAAATGCTTGTAACTTTTTATTGAAGCATCATAAAATCTTGAAAGTTTCCGACAATAAAGGACTCGAGCCTCTTGTCAATTTAAGCTATCGCTCATAGATATGCTACCCTTGAGTCTCGAATCAAAAACTGATAAAATTTCAAATGGCCCTAATTTCTATACGGTGCGTCCTAAACCTATCAAAGTTTGCAACATTCAAATGCTTGTAACTTTTTACTGGAGCGTCATAAAATCTTGAAATTTTGTGACAATAAAGTTCTCGTGCCTCTTATTAATTTAATCTATCGCTCATAGCTATGCTACCCTTGAGTCCCAAAATAAAACACTGATAAAACTTCAAATGGCCCTAACTTTTATACGGTGCATCCTACACCTATCAATGTTTGCAAAATTCAAATGTTTGTAACTTTTTATTGAAGCATCATAAAATCTTGAAATTTTGTGACAATAAAGTGCTCGCGCCTCTTGTCATTTGAAGCTATAGCTCATAGCTATGCTACCCTTGAGTCCCAAATCAAACATTGATAAAACTTCAAATGGCCCTAACTTCTATAGGGCCATAAAGTAATCGTGCCTCTTATCAATTTAAGCTATCGCTCATAAGTAAGCTACCCTTGAATCTCAAAATAAAACACTGATAAAACTTCAAATGGCCCTAACTTCTCTACGTTGCATCCTAAACCTATCAAAGTTTGCAACATTCAAATGCTTGTAACTTTTTACAGGAGCATCATAAAATCTGGAAATTTTGTGACAATAAAGTACTCGAGCCTCTTGTCATTTTAAGCTATCGCTCATAGCTATGCTACCCCTGACTCCAAAATAAAACACTGATAAAACTTCAAATGGCCCTAACTTCTCTACGGTGCTTCCTATACCTATCAAAGTTTGCAACAATCAAATGCTTGTAACTTTTTACTGGAGAGTCATAAAATCTTGAAATTTTGTGACAATATAGTACTCGTGCCTCTTATAAATTTAAGCAATCGCTCATAGCTATGCTACCCTTGAGTCCCAAAATAAAACACTGATAAATCTTCAAATTGACCTAACTTCTATACGATGCATCCTACACATATCAAAGTTTGCAGCATTCAAATGCTTGTAACTTTTTATTGAAGCATCATTAAATCTTGAAATTTTCCGACAATAAAGGACTCGAGCCTCTTGTCAATTTAAGCTATCGCTCATAGCTATGCTACCCTTGAGTCTCGAATCAAAAACTGATAAAATTTCAAATGGCCCTAATTTCTATACGGTGCGTCCTAAACCTATCAAAGATTGCAACATTCAAATGCTTGTAACTTTTTACTGGAGAGTCATAAAATCTTGAAATTTTGTGACAATAAAGTACTCGTGCCTCTTATAAATTTAAGCTATCGCTCATAGCTATGCTACCCTTGAGTCCCAAAATAAAATACTGATAAATCTTCAAATTGACCTAACTTCTATACGATGCATCCTACACATATCAAAGTTTGCAGCATTCAAATGCTTGTAACTTTTTATTGAAGCATCATAAAATCTTGAAATTTTCCGACAATAAAGGACTCGAGCCTCTTGTCAATTTCAGCTATCGCTCATAGATATGCTACCCTTGAGTCTCGAATCAAAAAGTGATAAAATTTCAAATGGCCCTAATTTCTATACGGTGCGTCCTAAACCTATCAAAGTTTGCAACATTCAAATGCTTGTAACTTTTTACTGGAGCGTCATAAAATCTTGAAATTTTGTGACAATAAAGTACTCGTGCCTCTTATTAATTTAATCTATCGCTCATAGCTATGCTACCCTTGAGTCCCAAAATAAAACACTGATAAAACTTCAAATGGCCCTAACTTTTATACGGTGCATCCTACACCTATCAATGTTTGCAAAATTCAAATGTTTGTAACTTTTTATTGAAGCATCATAAAATCTTGAAATTTTGTGACAATAAAGTGCTCCCGCCTCTTGTCATTTGAAGCTATAGCTCATAGCTATGCTACCCTTGAGTCCCAAATCAAACATTGATAAAACATCAAATGGCCCTAACTTCTATAGGGCCATAAAGTAATCGTGCCTCTTATCAATTTAAGCTATCGCTCATAAGTAAGCTACCCTTGAATCCCAAAATAAAACACTGATAAAACTTCATATGGCCCTAACTTCTCTACGTTGCATCCTAAACCTATCAAAGTTTGCAACATTCAAATGCTTGTAACTTTTTACTGGAGCATCATAAAATCTGGAAATTTTGTGACAATAAAGTTCTCGAGCCTCTTGTCATTTTAAGCTATCGCTCATAGCTATGCTACCCCTGACTCCAAAGTAAAACACTGATAAAACTTCAAATGGCCCTAACTTCTGTACGGTGCGTCCTATACCTATCAAAGTTTGCAACAATCAAATGCTTGTAATTTTTTACTGGAGCGTCATAAAACCATGAAATTTTGTGACAATAAAATACTCGATCCTCTTGTCAATTTAACTATCGCTCATAGCTATGCTACCCTTGAGTCCCGAATAAAAAACTGATAAAATTTCAAATGGCCCAAATTTCTATACGGTGCGTCCTAAACCTATCAAAGTTTCCAACATTCAAATACTTGTAACTTTTTACTGGAGTGTCATAAAATCTTGAAATTTTGTGACAATAAAGTACTCGTGCCTCTTATTAATTTAAGCTATCGCTCATAGCTACGCTACCCTTAAGTCCCAAATCAAACAAAACTACAAATCGCTCTAACTTCCATACGGTGCGTCCTACACCTATCAAAGCTTGCAACATTCAAATGCTTGTAACTTTTTACTGGAGAGTCATAAAATCTTGAAATTTTGTGACAATAAAGTACTCGTGCCTCTTATAAATTTAAGCTATCACTCATAGCTATGCTACCCTTGAGTCCCAAAATAAGACACTGATAAATCTTCAAATTGACCTAACTTCTATACGATGCATCCTACACATATCAAAGTTTGCAGCATTCAAATGCTTGTAACTTTTTATTGAAGCATCATAAAATCTTGAAATTTTCCGACAATAAAGGACTCGAGCCTCTTGTCAATTTAAGCTATCGCTCATAGATATGCTACCCTTGAGTCTCGAATCAAAAACTGATAAAATTTCAAATGGCCCTAATTTCTATACGGTGCGTCCTAAACCTATCAAAGTTTGCAACATTCAAATGCTTGTAACTTTTTACTGGAGCGTCATAAAATCTTGAAATTTTGTGACAATAAAGTTCTCGTGCCTCTTATTAATTTAATCTATCGCTCATAGCTATGCTACCCTTGAGTCCCAAAATAAAACACTGATAAAACTTCAAATGGCCCTAACTTTTATACGGTGCATCCTACACCTATCAATGTTTGCAAAATTCAAATGTTTGTAACTTTTTATTGAAGCATCATAAAATCTTGAAATTTTGTGACAATAAAGTGCTCGCGCCTCTTGTCATTTGAAGCTATAGCTCATAGCTATGCTACCCTTGAGTCCCAAATCAAACATTGATAAAACTTCAAATGGCCCTAACTTCTATAGGGCCATAAAGTAATCGTGCCTCTTATCAATTTAAGCTATCGCTCATAAGTAAGCTACCCTTGAATCCCAAAATAAAACACTGATAAAACTTCAAATGGCCCTAACTTCTCTACGTTGCATCCTAAACCTATCAAAGTTTGCAACATTTAAATGCTTGTAATTTTTTACAGGAGCATCATAAAATCTGGAAATTTTGTGACAATAAAGTACTCGAGCCTCTTGTCATTTTAAGCTATCGCTCATAGCTATGCTACCCCTGACTCCAAAATAAAACACTGATAAAACTTCAAATGGCCCTAACTTCTCTACGGTGCTTCCTATACCTATCAAAGTTTGCAACAATCAAATGCTTGTAACTTTTTACTGGAGAGTCATAAAATCTTGAAATTTTGTGACAATATAGTACTCGTGCCTCTTATAAATTTAAGCAATCGCTCATAGCTATGCTACCCTTGAGTCCCAAAATAAAACACTGATAAATCTTCAAATTGACCTAACTTCTATACGATGCATCCTACACATATCAAAGTTTGCAGCATTCAAATGCTTGTAACTTTTTATTGAAGCATCATTAAATCTTGAAATTTTCCGACAATAAAGGACTCGAGCCTCTTGTCAATTTAAGCTATCGCTCATAGCTATGCTACCCTTGAGTCTCGAATCAAAAACTGATAAAATTTCAAATGGCCCTAATTTCTATACGGTGCGTCCTAAACCTATCAAAGATTGCAACATTCAAATGCTTGTAACTTTTTACTGGAGAGTCATAAAATCTTGAAATTTTGTGACAATAAAGTACTCGTGCCTCTTATAAATTTAAGCTATCGCTCATAGCTATGCTACCCTTGAGTCCCAAAATAAAATACTGATAAATCTTCAAATTGACCTAACTTCTATACGATGCATCCTACACATATCAAAGTTTGCAGCATTCAAATGCTTGTAACTTTTTATTGAAGCATCATAAAATCTTGAAATTTTCCGACAATAAAGGACTCGAGCCTCTTGTCAATTTAAGCTATCGCTCATAGATATGCTACCCTTGAGTCTCGAATCAAAAAGTGATAAAATTTCAAATGGCCCTAATTTCTATACGGTGCGTCCTAAACCTATCAAAGTTTGCAACATTCAAATGCTTGTAACTTTTTACTGGAGCGTCATAAAATCTTGAAATTTTGTGACAATAAAGTACTCGTGCCTCTTATTAATTTAATCTATCGCTCATAGCTATGCTACCCTTGAGTCCCAAAATAAAACACTGATAAAACTTCAAATGGCCCTAACTTTTATACGGTGCATCCTACACCTATCAATGTTTGCAAAATTCAAATGTTTGTAACTTTTTATTGAAGCATCATAAAATCTTGAAATTTTGTGACAATAAAGTGCTCCCGCCTCTTGTCATTTGAAGCTATAGCTCATAGCTATGCTACCCTTGAGTCCCAAATCAAACATTGATAAAACATCAAATGGCCCTAACTTCTATAGGGCCATAAAGTAATCGTGCCTCTTATCAATTTAAGCTATCGCTCATAAGTAAGCTACCCTTGAATCCCAAAATAAAACACTGATAAAACTTCAAATGGCCCTAACTTCTCTACGTTGCATCCTAAACCTATCAAAGTTTGCAACATTCAAATGCTTGTAACTTTTTACTGGAGCATCATAAAATCTGGAAATTTTGTGACAATAAAGTTCTCGAGCCTCTTGTCATTTTAAGCTATCGCTCATAGCTATGCTACCCCTGACTCCAAAGTAAAACACTGATAAAACTTCAAATGGCCCTAACTTCTGTACGGTGCGTCCTATACCTATCAAAGTTTGCAACAATCAAATGCTTGTAATTTTTTACTGTAGCGTCATAAAACCATGAAATTTTGTGACAATAAAATACTCGATCCTCTTGTCAATTTAACTATCGCTCATAGCTATGCTACCCTTGAGTCCCGAATAAAAAACTGATAAAATTTCAAATGGCCCAAATTTCTATACGGTGCGTCCTAAACCTATCAAAGTTTCCAACATTCAAATACTTGTAACTTTTTACTGGAGTGTCATAAAATCTTGAAATTTTGTGACAATAAAGTACTCGTGCCTCTTATTAATTTAAGCTATCGCTCATAGCTACGCTACCCTTAAGTCCCAAATCAAACAAAACTACAAATCGCTCTAACTTCCATACGGTGCGTCCTACACCTATCAAAGCTTGCAACATTCAAATGCTTGTAACTTTTTACTGGAGAGTCATAAAATCTTGAAATTTTGTGACAATAAAGTACTCGTGCCTCTTATAAATTTAAGCTATCGCTCATAGCTATGCTACCCTTGAGTCCCAAAATAAGACACTGATAAATCTTCAAATTGACCTAACTTCTATACGATGCATCCTACACATATCAAAGTTTGCAGCATTCAAATGCATGTAACTTTTTATTGAAGCATCATAAAATCTTGAAATTTTCCGGCAATAAAGGACTCGAGCCTCTTGTCAATTTAAGCTATCGCTCATAAATATGCTACCCTTGAGTCTCGAATAAAAAACTGATAAAATTTCAAATGGCCCTAATTTCTATACGGTGCGTCCTAAACCTATCAAAGTTTGCAACATTCAAATGCTTGTAACTTTATACTGGAGCGTCATAAAATCTTGAAATTTTCTGATAATAAAGTACTCGTGCCTCTTATTCATTTAATCTATCGCTCATAGCTATGCTACCCTTGAGTCCCAAAATAAAACACTGATAAAACTTCAAATGGCCCTAACTTTTATACGGTGCATCCTACACCTATCAATGTTTGCAAAATTCAAATGTTTGTAACTTTTTATTGAAGCATCATAAAATCTTGAAATTTTGTGACAATAAAGTGCTCGCGCCTCTTGTCATTTGAAGCTATAGCTCATAGCTATGCTACCCTTGAGTCCCAAATCAAACATTGATAAAACTTCAAATGGCCCTAACTTCTATAGGGCCATAAAGTAATCGTGCCTCTTATCAATTTAAGCTATCGCTCATAGCTATGCTACCCCTGACTCCAAAATAAAACACTGATAAAACTTCAAATGGCCCTAACTTCTGTACGGTGCTTCCTATACCTATCAAAGTTTGCAACAATCAAATGCTTGTAACTTTTTACTGGAGAGTCATAAAATCTTGAAATTTTGTGACAATAAAGTACTCGTGCCTCTCATAAATTTAAGCTATCGCTCATAGCTATGCTACCCTTGAGTCCCAAAATAAAACACTGATAAATCTTCAAATTGACCTAACTTCTATACGATGCATCCTACACATATCAAAGTTTGCAGCATTAAAATGCTAGTAACTTGTTATTGAAGCATCATAAAATCTTGAAATTTTCCGACAATAAAGGACTCGAGCCTCTTGTCAATTTAAGCTATCGCTCATAGCTATGCTACCCTTGAGTCTCGAATCAAAAACTGATAAAATTTCAAATGGCCCTAATTTCTATACGGTGCGTCCTAAACCTATCAAAGTTTGCAACATTCAAATGCTTGTAACTTTATACTGGAGCGTCATAAAATCTTGAAATTTTCTGATAATAAAGTACTCGTGCCTCTTATTCATTTAATCTATCGCTCATAGCTATGCTACCCTTGAGTCCCAAAATAAAACACTGATAAAATTTCAAATGGCCCTAACTTTTATACAGTGCATCCTACACCTATCAAAGTTTGCAAAATTCAAATGCTTGTAACTTTTTATTGAAACATCATAAAATCTTGAAGTTTTGTGACAATAAAGTGCTCGCGCCTCTTCTCATTTGAAGCTATAGCTCATAGCTATACTACCCTTGAGTCCCAAATCAAACACTGATAAAACTACAAATCGCTCTAACTTCCATACGGTGCGTCCTACACCTATCAAAGTCTGCAACTATCAAATGCTTGTAACTTTTTTCGGGAGTGTCAGAAAATCTTGAAATTTTGTGACAATAAAGTACTCGAGCCTCTTGTCAATTTAAGCTATCTCTCATAGCTCTGCTACTCTTGATTCCAAAATCAAACACTGATAAAACTTCAAATGGCTCTAACTTCCATACGGTACGTCCTACACCTATCGAAGCTTGCAACATTCAAATGCTTGTAACTTTTTACTGGAGAGTCATAAAATCTTGAAATTTTGTGACAATAAAGTACTCGTGCCTCTTATAAATTTAAGCTATCGCTCATAGCTATGCTACCTTTGAGTCCCAAAATAAAACACTGATAAATCTTCAAATTGACCTAACTTCTATACGATGCATCCTACACATATCAAAGTTTGCAGCATTCAAATGCTTGTAACTTTTTATTGAAGCATCATAAAATCTTGAAATTTTCCGACAATAAAGGACTCGAGCCTCTTGTCAATTTAAGCTATCGCTCATAGATATGCTACCCTTGAGTCTCGAATCAAAAACTGATACAATTTCAAATGGCCCTAATTTCTATACGGTGCGTCCTAAACCTATCAAAGTTTGCAACATTCAAATGCTTGTAACTTTTTACTGGAGCGTCATAAAATCTTGAAATTTTGTGACAATAAAGTACTCGTACCTCTTATTAATTTAATCTATCGCTCATAGCTATGCTACCCTTGAGTCCCAAAATAAAACACTGATAAAACTTCAAATGGCCCTAACTTTTATACGGTGCATCCTACACCTATCAATGTTTGCAAAATTCAAATGTTTGTAACTTTTTATTGAAGCATCATAAAATCTTGAAATTTTGTGACAATAAAGTGCTCGCGCCTCTTGCATTTGAAGCTATAGCTCATAGCTAAGCTACCCTTGAGTCCCAAATCAAACATTGATAAAACTTCAAATGGCCCTAACTTCTATAGGGCCATAAAGTAATCGTGCCTCTTATCAATTTAAGCTATCGCTCATAAGTAAGCTACCCTTGAATCCCAAAATAAAACACTGATAAAACTTCAAATGGCCCTAACTTCTCTACGTTGCATCCTAAACCTATCAAAGTTTGCAACATTCAAATGCTTGTAACTTTTTACAGGAGCATCATAAAATCTGGAAATTTTGTGACAATAAAGTACTCGAGCCTCTTGTCATTTTAAGCTATCGCTCATAGCTATGCTACCCCTGACTCCAAAATAAAACACTGATAAAACTTCAAATGGCCCTAACTTCTGTACGGTGCTTCCTATACCTATCAAAGTTTGCAACAATCAAATGCTTGTAACTTTTTACTGGAGAGTCATAAAATCTTGAAATTTTGTGACAATAAAGTACTCGTGCCTCTTATAAATTTAAGCTATCGCTCATAGCTATGCTACCCTTGAGTCCCAAAATAAAACACTGATAAATCTTCAAATTGACCTAACTGCTATACGATGCATCCTACACATATCAAAGTTTGCAGCATTCAAATGCTTGTAACTTTTTATTGAAGCATCATAAAATCTTGAAATTTTCCGACAATAAAGGACTCGAGCCTCTTGTCAATTTAAGCTATCGCTCATAGCTATGCTACCCTTGAGTCTCGAATCAAAAACTGATAAAATTTCAAATGGCCCTAATTTCTATACGGTGCGTCCTAAACCTATCAAAGTTTGCAACATTCAAATGCTTGTAACTTTTTACTGGAGCGTCATAAAATCTTGAAATTTTGTGACAATAAAGTACTCGTGCCTCTTATTAATTTAATCTATCGCTCATAGCTATGCTACCCTTGCGTCCCAAATCAAACACTGATAAAACTTAAAATGGCCCTAACTTCTATAAGGTGCGTCCTATACCTATCAAAGTTTGCAGCATTCAAATGCTTGTAACTTTTTATTGAAGCATCATAAAATCTTGAAATTTTCCGACAATAAAGGACTCGAGCCTCTTGTCAATTTAAGCTATCGCTCATAGCTATGTTACCCTTGAGTCCCAAAATGATAAATCTTAAAATGGCCCTAATTTCTGTACGGTGCGTCCTATACCTATCAAAGTTTGCAACAATCAAATGCTTGTAACTTTTTACTGGAACGTCATAAAACCATGAAATTTTGTGACAATAAAGTACTTGAGCCTCTTGTCAATTTAACTTTCGCTCATAGCTATGCTACCCTTGAGTCCCGAATCAAAAACTGATAAAATTTCAAATGGCCCTAATTTCTATACGGTGCGTCCTAAATCTATCAAAGTTTGCAACATTCAAATGCTTGTAACTTTTTACTGGGGCGTCATAGAAACTTTAAATTTTGTGACTATAAAGTACTCGAGCCTCTCATCAATTTAAGCTATCGTTCATAGCTATGCTAGCCTTGAGTCCCAAATCAACCACTGATAAAACTTAAAATGGCCATAACTTCTGTACGGAGTGTCCTATTGAAGTCTGCAACATTCATATGCTTGTAACTTTTTACTCGAGCGTCATAAAACCTTGAAATTTTGTGACAATAAAGTAATCGTGCCTCTTATTAATTTAAGCTATCGCTCATAGCTATGCTAGCCTTGTGTCCCAAAATAAAATACTGATAAAACTTCAAATGGACCTAACTTCTATATGATGCATCCTACACCTATCAAAGTTTGCAGCATTCAAATGCTTGTAACTTTTTATTGAAGCATCATAAAATCTTGAAGTTTTCCGACAATAAAGTACTCGAACCTCTTGTCAATTTAAGCTTTCGCTCATAGCTATGCTACCCTTGAGTCCCGAATCAAAAACTGATAAAATTTCAAAGGGCCCTAATTTCTATACGGAGTGTCTTATACCTATCAAAGTTTGCAACATTCAAATGCTTCTAACTTTTTACTCGAGCGTCATAAAACCTTGAAATTTTGTGACAATAAAGTACTCGTTCCAATTATCAATTTATGCTGTCGCTCATAGCTATGCAACCTTTGAGTATCAAAATAAAAAACTGATAAAACTTCAAATGGCCCTAACTTCTGTACGGTGCGTGCTATACCTATCAAAGTTTGCACCAATCAAATGCTTGTAACTTTTTACTGGAGGGTCATAAAACCTTGAAAGTTTGTGACAATAAAGTACTCGAGTCTCTTATCAGTTTAAGCTATCGCTCATAGCTATGCTACCGTAGAATCCCAAAATAAAACAATGATAAAACTTCAAATGGCCCTAACTTCTGTACGGTGCGTCCTTTACCTATCAAAGTTTGCACCAATCAAATGCTTGTAACTTTTTACTGGAGCGTCATAAAATCTTGAAATTTTCCGACAATAAAGTACTCGAACCTCTTGTCAATTTAAGCTTTCGCTCATAGCTATGCTGCCCTTGAGTCCCGAATCAAAAACTGATAAAATTTCAAATAGCCCTAATTTCTATACGGAGTGTCTTATACCTATCAAAATTTGCAACATTCACATGCTTGTAACTTTTTACTCGAGCGTCATAAAACCTTGAAATTTTGTGACAATAAAGTACTCGTTCCTATTATCAATTTATGCTATCGCTCATAGCTATGCAACCTTTGAGTCTCAAAATAAAAAACTGATAAAACTTCAAATGGCCCTAACTTCTGTACGGTGCGTCCTATACCTATCAAAGTTTGCGCCAATCAAATGCTTGTAACTTTTTACTGGAGGGTCATAAAACCTTGAAAGTTTGTGACAATAAAGTACTCGAGTCTCTTATCAATTTAAGCTATCGCTCATAGCTATGCTACCGTAGAATCCCAAAATAAAACAATGATAAAACTTCAAATGGCCCTAACTTCTGTACGGTGCGTCCTTTACCTATCAAAGTTTGCACCAATCAAATGCTTGTAACTTTTTACTGGAGCGTCATAAAATCTTGAAATTTTGTGACAATAAAGTACTTGAGCCTCTTATCAATTTAAGCTATCGCTCATAGCTATACTACCCTTGAGTCCAAAATGAAACACTTCTAAAACTTTAAATGGCCCTAACTTCTATATGGTGCGTCCTATACCTATCAAACTTTGCACCAATCAGATGCTTGTATCTTTTTACTGGAGCGTCATATTATCATGAAATTTTGTGACAATAAAATACTCGAGCCTCTTATCAATTTAATTTATCGCGCATAGCTATGCTACCCTTGAGTCCCAAAATAAAACAATGATAAAACTTCAAATGGCCCTAACTTCTGTACGGTGCGTCCTAGACCTATCAAAGTTTGCAACAATCAAATGCTTGTAACTTTTTTCTGGGGCGGCATAAAACTTTGAAATTTTGTGAAAATAAAGTACTCGAGCCTCTTATCAATTTAAGCTATCGTTCATAGCTATGCTACCGTTGAATCCCAAAATAAAACAATGATAAAACTTCAAATGGACCTAACTTCTGTACGGTGCGTCCTTTACCTATCAAAGTTTGCACCAATCAAATGCTTGTAACTTTTTACTGGAGCGTCATAAAACCTTGAAATTTTGTGACAATAAAGTACTCGAGTCTCTTATCAGTTTAAGCTATCGCTCATAGCTATGCTACCGTAGAATCCCAAAATAAAACAATGATAAAACTTCAAATGGCCCTAACTTCTGTACGGTGCGTCCTTTACCTATCAAAGTTTGCACCAATCAAATGCTTGTAACTTTTTACTGGAGCGTCATAAAATCTTGAAATTTTCCGACAATAAAGTACTCGAACCTCTTGTCAATTTAAGCTTTCGCTCATAGCTATGCTGCCCTTGAGTCCCGAATCAAAAACTGATAAAATTTCAAATAGCCCTAATTTCTATACGGAGTGTCTTACACCTATCAAAATTTGCAACATTCACATGCTTGTAACTTTTTACTCGAGCGTCATAAAACCTTGAAATTTTGTGACAATAAAGTACTCGTTCCTATTATCAATTTATGCTATCGCTCATAGCTATGCAACCTTTGAGTCTCAAAATAAAAAACTGATAAAACTTCAAATGGCCCTAACTTCTGTACGGTGCGTCCTATACCTATCAAAGTTTGCGCCAATCAAATGCTTGTAACTTTTTACTGGAGGGTCATAAAACCTTGAAAGTTTGTGACAATAAAGTACTCGAGTCTCTTATCAATTTAAGCTATCGCTCATAGCTATGCTACCGTAGAATCCCAAAATAAAACAATGATAAAACTTCAAATGGCCCTAACTTCTGTACGGTGCGTCCTTTACCTATCAAAGTTTGCACCAATCAAATGCTTGTAACTTTTTACTGGAGCGTCATAAAATCTTGAAATTTTGTGACAATAAAGTACTTGAGCCTCTTATCAATTTAAGCTATCGCTCATAGCTATACTACCCTTGAGTCCAAAATGAAACACTTCTAAAACTTTAAATGGCCCTAACTTCTATATGGTGCGTCCTATACCTATCAAACTTTGCACCAATCAGATGCTTGTATCTTTTTACTGGAGCGTCATATTATCATGAAATTTTGTGACAATAAAATACTCGAGCCTCTTATCAATTTAATTTATCGCGCATAGCTATGCTACCCTTGAGTCCCAAAATAAAACAATGATAAAACTTCAAATGGCCCTAACTTCTGTACGGTGCGTCCTAGACCTATCAAAGTTTGCAACAATCAAATGCTTGTAACTTTTTTCTGGGGCGGCATAAAACTTTGAAATTTTGTGAAAATAAAGTACTCGAGCCTCTTATCAATTTAAGCTATCGTTCATAGCTATGCTACCGTTGAATCCCAAAATAAAACAATGATAAAACTTCAAATGGACCTAACTTCTGTACGGTGCGTCCTTTACCTATCAAAGTTTGCACCAATCAAATGCTTGTAACTTTTTACTGGAGCGTCATAAAACCTTGAAATTTTGTGACAATAAAGTATCCGTGCCTATTATCAATTTATGCTATCGCTCATAGCTATGCTACCCTTGAGTCCCAAAAAAAACACTGATAAAACTTAAAATGGCCCTAACTTCTGTACGGTGCGTCCTATACCTATCAAAGTTTGCACCAATCAAATGCTTGTAACTTTTTACTGGAGGGTCATAAAACCTTGAAAGTTTGTGATAATAAACTACTCGAGCCTCTTATCAATTTAAGCTATCGCTCATAGCTATACTACCGTTGAATCCCAAAATAAAACAATGATAAAACTTCAAATGGCCCTAACATCTGTACGGTGCGTCCTTTACCTATCAAAGTTTGCACCAATCAAATGCTTGTAACTTTTTACTGGAGGATCATAAAACCTTGAAATTTTGTGACAATAAAGTACTCGAGCCACTTATCAATTTAGGCTATCGCTCATAGCTATGCTAGCCTTGTGTAACAAAATAAAATACTGATAAAAGTTCAAATGGACCTAACTTCTATACGATGCATCCTACACCTATCAAAGTTTGCAACATTCAAATGCTTGTAACTTTTTACTGGAGCGTCATAAAATCTTGAAATTTTGTGACAATAAAGTACTCGTGCCTCTTGTCAATTTAAGCTATCGCTCATAGCTATGCTAGCCTTGAGTCCCAAATCAAACACTGAAAAAGGCTAACATGGCCATAACTTCTGTACGGAGTGTCTTATACCTATCATAGTTTGCAACATTCAAATGCTTGTAACTTTTTACTCGAGCGTCATAAAATTTTGTGACAACAAAGTGCTCGCGCTTCTTGTCATTTTAAGCTATCGCTCATAGTTAAGCTACCCTTGAGTCCAAAATAAAACAATGATAAAACTTCAAATGGCCCTAACTTCTATACGGTGCGTCCTATACCTATCAGAGTTTGCAACAATCAAATGCTTGTAACTTTTTACTGGAACGTCATAAAACCATGAAATTTTGTGACAATAAAGTACTCGAGCCTCTTGTCAATTTAACTATCGCTCATAGCTATGCTACCCTTGAGTCCCGAGTCAAAAACTGATAAAATTTCAAATGGCTCTAATTTCCATACGGTGCGTCCTACACCTATCAAAGCTTGCAACATTCAAATGCTTGTAACTTTTTTTTGAAGCATCATAAAATCTTGAAATTTTCCGACAATAAAGGACTCGAGCCTCTTGTCAATTTAAGCTATCGCTCATAGCTATGCTACCCTTGAGTCCCGAATCAAAAACTGTTAAAATTTCAAATGGCCCTAATAAACCTATCAAAGTTTGCTTCATTCAAATGCCTGTAACTTTTTACTGGAGCGTCACAAAATCTTGAAATTTTGTGACAATAAAGTACTCGTGCCTCTTATTAATTTAATCTATCGCTCATAGCTATGCTACCCTGGAGTCCCAAATCAAACACTGATAAAACTTAAAATGGCCCTAACTTCTGTACGGTGTGTCCTATACCTATCAAAGTTTGTACCAATCAAATGCTTGTAACTTTTTAATGGAGGATCATAAAACCTTGAAATTTTGTGACAATAAAGTACTCGAGCCCCTTATCAATTTAGGCTATCGCTCATAGCTATGCTGGCCTTGTGTCACAAAATAAAATACTGATAAAAGTTCAAATGGACCTAACTTCTATACGATGCATCCTACACCTATCAAAGTTTGCAACATTCAAATGCTTGTAACTTTTTACTGGAGCGTCATAAAACCTTGAAATTTTGTGACAATAAAGTACTCGTGCCTCTTGTCAATTTAAGCTATCGCTCATAGCTATGCTAGCCTTGAGTCCCAAATCAAACACTGATAAAACTTAAAATGGCCCTAACTTCTGTACGGTGTGTCCTATACCTATCAAAGTTTGCACCAATCAAATGCTTGTAACTTTTTAATGGAGGATCATAAAACCTTGAAATTTTGTGACAATAAAGTAATCGTGCCTCTTATCAATTTAGGCTATCGCTCATAGCTATGCTAGCCTTGTGTCACAAAATAAAATACTGATAAAACTTCAAATGGACCTAACTTCTATATGATGCATCCTACACCTATCAAAGTTTGCAGCATTCAAATGCTTGTAACTTTTTATTGAAGCATCATAAAATCTTGAAATTTTCCGACAATAAAGTACTCGAACCTCTTGTCAATTTAAGCTTTCGCTCATAGCTATGCTACCGTAGAATCCCAAAATAAAACAATGATAAAACTTCAAATGGCCCTAACTTCTGTACGGTGCGTCCTATACCTATCAAAGTTTGCACCAATCAAATGCTTGTAACTTTTTACTGGAGCGTCATAAAATCTTGAAATTTTGTGACAATAAAGTACTTGAGCCTCTTATCAATTTAAGCTATCGCTCATAGCTATACTACCCTTGAGTCCAAAATGAAACACTTCTAAAACTTTAAATGGCCCTAACTTCTATATGGTGCGTCCTATACCTATCAAAGTTTGCACCAATCAGATGCTTGTATCTTTTTACTGGAGCGTCATATTATCATGAAATTTTGTGACAATAAAATACTCGAGCCTCTTATCAATTTAATTTATCGCGCATAGCTATGCTACCCTTGAGTCCCAAAATAAAACAATGATAAAACTTCAAATGGCCCTAACTTCTGTACGGTGCGTCCTAGACCTATCAAAGTTTGCAACAATCAAATGCTTGTAACTTTTTTCTGGGGCGGCATAAAACTTTGAAATTTTGTGAAAATAAAGTACTCGAGCCTCTTATCAATTTAAGCTATCGTTCATAGCTATGCTACCGTTGAATCCCAAAATAAAACAATGATAAAACTTCAAATGGCCCTAACTTCTGTACGGTGCGTCCTTTACCTATCAAAGTTTGCACCAATCAAATGCTTGTAACTTTTTACTGGAGCGTCATAAAACCTTGAAATTTTGTGACAATAAAGTATCCGTGCCTATTATCAATTTATGCTATCGCTCATAGCTATGCTACCCTTGAGTCCCAAAAAAAACACTGATAAAACTTAAAATGGCCCTAACTTCTGTACGGTGCGTCCTATACCTTTCAAAGTTTGCACCAATCAAATGCTTGTAACTTTTTACTGGAGGGTCATAAAACCTTGAAAGTTTGTGATAATAAACTACTCGAGCCTCTTATCAATTTAAGCTATCGCTCATAGCTATGCTACCGTTGAATCCCAAAATAAAACAATGATAAAACTTCAAATGGCCCTAACATCTGTACGGTGCGTCCTTTACTTATCAAAGTTTGCACCAATCAAATGCTTGTAACTTTTTACTGGAGGATCATAAAACCTTGAAATTTTGTGACAATAAAGTACTCGAGCCTCTTATCAATTTAAGCTATCGCTCATAGCTATGCTAGCCTTGTGTCACAAAATAAAATACTGATAAAAGTTCAAATGGACCTAACTTCTATACGATGCATCCTACACCTATCAAAGTTTGCAACATTCAAATGCTTGTAACTTTTTACTGGAGCGTCATAAAATCTTGAAATTTTGTGACAATAAAGTACTCCTGCCTCTTGTCAATTTAAGCTATCGCTCATAGCTATGCTAGCATTGAGTCCCAAATCAAACACTGAAAAAGGCTAACATGGCCATAACTTCTGTACGGAGTGTCTTATACCTATCATAGTTTGCAACATTCAAATGCTTGTAACTTTTTACTCGAGCGTCATAAAATTTTGTGACAACAAAGTGCTCGCGCTTCTTGTCATTTTAAGCTATCGCTCATAGTTAAGCTACCCTTGAGTCCAAAATAAAACAATGATAAAACTTCAAATGGCCCTAACTTCTATACGGTGCGTCCTATACCTATCAGAGTTTGCAACAATCAAATGCTTGTAACTTTTTACTGGAACGTCATAAAACCATGAAATTTTGGGACAATAAAGTACTCGAGCCTCTTGTCAATTTAACTATCGCTCATAGCTATGCTACCCTTGAGTCCCGAGTCAAAAACTGATAAAATTTCAAATGGCTCCAATTTCCATACGGTGCGTCCTACACCTATCAAAGCTTGCAACATTCAAATGCTTGTAACTTTTTTTTGAAGCATCATAAAATCTTGACATTTTCCGACAATAAAGGACTCGAGCCTCTTGTCAATTTAAGCTATCGCTCATAGCTATGCTACCCTTGAGTCCCGAATCAAAAACTGTTAAAATTTCAAATGGCCCTAATAAACCTATCAAAGTTTGCATCATTCAAATGCCTGTAACTTTTTACTGGAGCGTCACAAAATCTTGAAATTTTGTGACAATAAAGTACTCGTGCCTCTTATTAATTTAATCTATCGCTCATAGCTATGCTACCCTTGAGTCCCAAATCAAACACTGATAAAACTTAAAATGGCCCTAACTTCTGTACGGTGTGTCCTATACCTATCAAAGTTTGCACCAATCAAATGCTTGTAACTTTTTAATGGAGGATCATAAAACCTTGAAATTTTGTGACAATAAAGTACTCGAGCCTCTTATCAATTTAGGCTATCGCTCATAGCTATGCTAGCCTTGTGTCACAAAATAAAATACTGATAAAAGTTCAAATGGACCTAACTTCTATACGATGCATCCTACACCTATCAAAGTTTGCAACATTCAAATTCTTGTAACTTTTTACTGGAGCGTCATAAAACCTTGAAATTTTGTGACAATAAAGTACTCGTGCCTCTTGTCATTTTAAGCTATCGCTCATAGCTATGCTAGCCTTGAGTCCCAAATCAAACACTGATAAAACTTAAAATGGCCCTAACTTCTGTACGGTGTGTCCTATACCTATCAAAGTTTGCACCAATCAAATGCTTGTAACTTTTTAATGGAGGATCATAAAACCTTGAAATTTTGTGACAATAAAGTAATCGTGCCTCTTATCAATTTAGACTATCGCTCATAGCTATGCTAGCCTTGTGTCACAAAATAAAATACTGATAAAACTTCAAATGGACCTAACTTCTATATGATGCATCCTACACCTATCAAAGTTTGCAGCATTCAAATGCTTGTAACTTTTTATTGAAGCATCATAAAATCTTGAAATTTTCCGACAATAAAGTACTCGAACCTCTTGTCAATTTAAGCTTTCGCTCATAGCTATGCTACCCTTGAGTCCCGAATCAAAAACTGATAATATTTCAAAGGGCCCTAATTTCTATACGGAGTGTCTTATACCTATCAAAGTTTGCAACATTCAAATGCTTCTAACTTTTTACTCGAGCGTCATAAAACCTTGAAATTTTGTGACAATAAAGTACTCGTTCCTATTATCAATTTATGCTGTCGCTCATAGCTATGCAACCTTTGAGTCTCGAAATAAAAAACTGATAAAACTTCAAATGGCCCTAACTTCTGTACGGTGCGTGCTATACCTATCAAGGTTTGCACCAATTAAATGCTTGTAACTTTTTACTGGATGGTCATAAAACCTTGAAAGTTTGTGACAATAAAGTACTCGAGTCTCTTATCAATTTAAGCTATCGCTCATAGCTATGCTACCGTAGAATCCCAAAATTAACCAATGATAAAACTTCAAATGGCCCTAACTTCTGTACGGTGCGTCCTTTACCTATCAAAGTTTGCACCAATCAAATGCTTGTAACTTTTTACTGGAGCGTCATAAAATCTTGAAATTTTGTGACAATAAAGTACTTGAGCCTCTTATCAATTTTAGTTATCGCTCATAGCTATACTACCCTTCAGTCCCAAAATAAAACACTGATAAAATTTTAAATGGACCTAACTTCTATGCGGTGCATCCTACACCTATTGAAGTTTGCAACAATCAAATGCTTGTAACTTTTTACTGGAGCATCATAAAATCTTGTAAATTTGTGACAATAAAGTACTCGAGTCTCTTGTCATTTTAAGCGATCGCTCATATCTATGCTACCGTAGAATCCCAAAATAAAACACTTCTAAAACTTCAAATGGCCCTAACTTCTATATGGTGCGTCCTATACCTATCAAAGTTTGCAACAATCAAATGCTTGTAACTTTTTACTGGAAGGTCATAAAACCATGAAATTTTGTGACAATAAAGTAATCGTGCCTCTTATTAATTTAAGCTATCGCTCATAGCTATGCTAGCCTTGTGTCCCAAAATAAAATACTGATAAAACTTCAAATGGACCTAACTTCTATATGATGCATCCTACACCTATCAAAGTTTGCAGCATTCAAATGCTTGTAACTTTTTATTGAAGCATCATAAAATCTTGAAGTTTTCCGACAATAAAGTACTCGAACCTCTTGTCAATTTAAGCTTTCGCTCATAGCTATGCTACCCTTGAGTCCCGAATCAAAAACTGATAAAATTTCAAAGGGCCCTAATTTCTGTACGGTGCGTCCTATACCTATCAAAGTTTGCAACATTCAAATGCTTCTAACTTTTTACTCGAGCGTCATAAAACCTTGAAAGTTTGTGACAATAAAGTACTCGAGTCTCTTATCAATTTAAGCTATCGCTCATAGCTATGCTACCGTAGAATCCCAAAATAAAACAATGATAAAACTTCAAATGGCCCTAACTTCTGTACGGTGCGTCCTTTACCTATCAAAGTTTGCACCAATCAAATGCTTGTAACTTTTTACTGGAGCGTCATAAAATCTTGAAATTTTGTGACAATAAAGTACTTGAGCCTCTTATCAATTTAAGCTATCGCTCATAGCTATACTACCCTTGATTCCAAAATGAAACACTTCTAAAACTTTAAATGGCCCTAACTTCTATATGGTGCGTCCTATACCTATCAAAGTTTGCACCAATCAGATGCTTGTATCTTTTTACTGGAGCGTCATATTATCATGAAATTTTGTGACAATAAAATACTCGAGCCTCTTATCAATTTAATTTATCGCGCATAGCTATGCTACCCTTGAGTCCCAAAATAAAACAATGATAAAACTTCAAATGGCCCTAACTTCTGTACGGTGCGTCCTAGACCTATCAAAGTTTGCAACAATCAAATGCTTGTAACTTTTTTCTGGGGCGGCATAAAACTTTGAAATTTTGTGAAAATAAAGTACTCGAGCCTCTTATCAATTTAAGCTATCGTTCATAGCTATGCTACCGTTGAATCCCAAAATAAAACAATGATAAAACTTCAAATGGACCTAACTTCTGTACGGTGCGTCCTTTACCTATCAAAGTTTGCACCAATCAAATGCTTGTAACTTTTTACTGGAGCGTCATAAAACCTTGAAATTTTGTGACAATAAAGTATCCGTGCCTATTATCAATTTATGCTATCGCTCATAGCTATGCTACCCTTGAGTCCCAAAAAAAACACTGATAAAACTTAAAATGGCCCTAACTTCTGTACGGTGCGTCCTATACCTATCAAAGTTTGCACCAATCAAATGCTTGTAACTTTTTACTGGAGGGTCATAAAACCTTGAAAGTTTGTGATAATAAACTACTCGAGCCTCTTATCAATTTAAGCTATCGCTCATAGCTATACTACCGTTGAATCCCAAAATAAAACAATGATAAAACTTCAAATGGCCCTAACATCTGTACGGTGCGTCCTTTACCTATCAAAGTTTGCACCAATCAAATGCTTGTAACTTTTTACTGGAGGATCATAAAACCTTGAAATTTTGTGACAATAAAGTACTCGAGCCACTTATCAATTTAGGCTATCGCTCATAGCTATGCTAGCCTTGTGTAACAAAATAAAATACTGATAAAAGTTCAAATGGACCTAACTTCTATACGATGCATCCTACACCTATCAAAGTTTGCAACATTCAAATGCTTGTAACTTTTTACTGGAGCGTCATAAAATCTTGAAATTTTGTGACAATAAAGTACTCGTGCCTCTTGTCAATTTAAGCTATCGCTCATAGCTATGCTAGCCTTGAGTCCCAAATCAAACACTGAAAAAGGCTAACATGGCCATAACTTCTGTACGGAGTGTCTTATACCTATCATAGTTTGCAACATTCAAATGCTTGTAACTTTTTACTCGAGCGTCATAAAATTTTGTGACAACAAAGTGCTCGCGCTTCTTGTCATTTTAAGCTATCGCTCATAGTTAAGCTACCCTTGAGTCCAAAATAAAACAATGATAAAACTTCAAATGGCCCTAACTTCTATACGGTGCGTCCTATACCTATCAGAGTTTGCAACAATCAAATGCTTGTAACTTTTTACTGGAACGTCATAAAACCATGAAATTTTGTGACAATAAAGTACTCGAGCCTCTTGTCAATTTAACTATCGCTCATAGCTATGCTACCCTTGAGTCCCGAGTCAAAAACTGATAAAATTTCAAATGGCTCTAATTTCCATACGGTGCGTCCTACACCTATCAAAGCTTGCAACATTCAAATGCTTGTAACTTTTTTTTGAAGCATCATAAAATCTTGAAATTTTCCGACAATAAAGGACTCGAGCCTCTTGTCAATTTAAGCTATCGCTCATAGCTATGCTACCCTTGAGTCCCGAATCAAAAACTGTTAAAATTTCAAATGGCCCTAATAAACCTATCAAAGTTTGCATCATTCAAATGCCTGTAACTTTTAACTGGAGCGTCACAAAATCTTGAAATTTTGTGACAATAAAGTACTCGTGCCTCTTATTAATTTAATCTATCGCTCATAGCTATGCTACCCTGGAGTCCCAAATCAAACACTGATAAAACTTAAAATGGCCCTAACTTCTGTACGGTGTGTCCTATACCTATCAAAGTTTGTACCAATCAAATGCTTGTAACTTTTTAATGGAGGATCATAAAACCTTGAAATTTTGTGACAATAAAGTACTCGAGCCCCTTATCAATTTAGGCTATCGCTCATAGCTATGCTAGCCTTGTGTCACAAAATAAAATACTGATAAAAGTTCAAATGGACCTAACTTCTATACGATGCATCCTACACCTATCAAAGTTTGCAACATTCAAATGCTTGTAACTTTTTACTGGAGCGTCATAAAACCTTGAAATTTTGTGACAATAAAGTACTCGTGCCTCTTGTCAATTTAAGCTATCGCTCATAGCTATGCTAGCCTTGAGTCCCAAATCAAACACTGATAAAACTTAAAATGGCCCTAACTTCTGTACGGTGTGTCCTATACCTATCAAAGTTTGCACCAATCAAATGCTTGTAACTTTTTAATGGAGGATCATAAAACCTTGAAATTTTGTGACAATAAAGTAATCGTGCCTCTTATCAATTTAGGCTATCGCTCATAGCTATGCTAGCCTTGTGTCACAAAATAAAATACTGATAAAACTTCAAATGGACCTAACTTCTATATGATGCATCCTACACCTATCAAAGTTTGCAGCATTCAAATGCTTGTAACTTTTTATTGAAGCATCATAAAATCTTGAAATTTTCCGACAATAAAGTACTCGAACCTCTTGTCAATTTAAGCTTTCGCTCATAGCTATGCTACCGTAGAATCCCAAAATAAAACAATGATAAAACTTCAAATGGCCCTAACTTCTGTACGGTGCGTCCTTTACCTATCAAAGTTTGCACCAATCAAATGCTTGTAACTTTTTACTGGAGCGTCATAAAATCTTGAAATTTTGTGACAATAAAGTACTTGAGCCTCTTATCAATTTAAGCTATCGCTCATAGCTATACTACCCTTGAGTCCAAAATGAAACACTTCTAAAACTTTAAATGGCCCTAACTTCTATATGGTGCGTCCTATACCTATCAAAGTTTGCACCAATCAGATGCTTGTATCTTTTTACTGGAGCGTCATATTATCATGAAATTTTGTGACAATAAAATACTCGAGCCTCTTATCAATTTAATTTATCGCGCATAGCTATGCTACCCTTGAGTCCCAAAATAAAACAATGATAAAACTTCAAATGGCCCTAACTTCTGTACGGTGCGTCCTTTACCTATCAAAGTTTGCACCAATCAAATGCTTGTAACTTTTTACTGGAGCGTCATAAAATCTTGAAATTTTGTGACAATAAAGTACTTGAGCCTCTTATCAATTTAAGCTATCGCTCATAGCTATACTACCCTTGAGTCCAAAATGAAACACTTCTAAAACTTCAAATGGACCTAACTTCTATATGATGCATCCTACACCTATCAAAGTTTGCAGCATTCAAATGCTTGTAACTTTTTATTGAAGCATCATAAAATCTTGAAATTTTCCGACAATAAAGTACTCGAACCTCTTGTCAATTTAAGCTTTCGCTCATAGCTATGCTACCGTAGAATCCCAAAATAAAACAATGATAAAACTTCAAATGGCCCTAACTTCTGTACGGTGCGTCCTAGACCTATCAAAGTTTGCAACAATCAAATGCTTGTAACTTTTTTCTGGGGCGGCATAAAACTTTGAAATTTTGTGAAAATAAAGTACTCGAGCCTCTTATCAATTTAAGCTATCGTTCATAGCTATGCTACCGTTGAATCCCAAAATAAAACAATGATAAAACTTCAAATGGACCTAACTTCTGTACGGTGCGTCCTTTACCTATCAAAGTTTGCACCAATCAAATGCTTGTAACTTTTTACTGGAGCGTCATAAAACCTTGAAATTTTGTGACAATAAAGTATCCGTGCCTTTTATCAATTTATGCTATCGCTCATAGCTATGCTACCCTTGAGTCCCAAAAAAAACACTGATAAAACTTAAAATGGCCCTAACTTCTGTACGGTGCGTCCTATACCTATCAAAGTTTGCACCAATCAAATGCTTGTAACTTTTTACTGGAGGGTCATAAAACCTTGAAAGTTTGTGATAATAAACTACTCGAGCCTCTTATCAATTTAAGCTATCGCTCATAGCTATACTACCGTTGAATCCCAAAATAAAACAATGATAAAACTTCAAATGGCCCTAACATCTGTACGGTGCGTCCTTTACCTATCAAAGTTTGCACCAATCAAATGCTTGTAACTTTTTACTGGAGGATCATAAAACCTTGAAATTTTGTGACAATAAAGTACTCGAGCCACTTATCATTTTAGGCTATCGCTCATAGCTATGCTAGCCTTGTGTAACAAAATAAAATACTGATAAAAGTTCAAATGGACCTAACTTCTATACGATGCATCCTACACCTATCAAAGTTTGCAACATTCAAATGCTTGTAACTTTTTACTGGAGCGTCATAAAATCTTGAAATTTTGTGACAATAAAGTACTCGTGCCTCTTGTCAATTTAAGCTATCGCTCATAGCTATGCTAGCCTTGAGTCCCAAATCAAACACTGAAAAAGGCTAACATGGCCATAACTTCTGTACGGAGTGTCTTATACCTATCATAGTTTGCAACATTCAAATGCTTGTAACTTTTTACTCGAGCGTCATAAAATTTTGTGACAACAAAGTGCTCGCGCTTCTTGTCATTTTAAGCTATCGCTCATAGTTAAGCTACCCTTGAGTCCAAAATAAAACAATGATAAAACTTCAAATGGCCCTAACTTCTATACGGTGCGTCCTATACCTATCAGAGTTTGCAACAATCAAATGCTTGTAACTTTTTACTGGAACGTCATAAAACCATGAAATTTTGTGACAATAAAGTACTCGAGCCTCTTGTCAATTTAACTATCGCTCATAGCTATGCTACCCTTGAGTCCCGAGTCAAAAACTGATAAAATTTCAAATGGCTCTAATTTCCATACGGTGCGTCCTACACCTATCAAAGCTTGCAACATTCAAATGCTTGTAACTTTTTTTTGAAGCATCATAAAATCTTGAAATTTTCCGACAATAAAGGACTCGAGCCTCTTGTCAATTTAAGCTATCGCTCATAGCTATGCTACCCTTGAGTCCCGAATCAAAAACTGTTAAAATTTCAAATGGCCCTAATAAACCTATCAAAGTTTGCATCATTCAAATGCCTGTAACTTTTTACTGGAGCGTCACAAAATCTTGAAATTTTGTGACAATAAAGTACTCGTGCCTCTTATTAATTTAATCTATCGCTCATAGCTATGCTACCCTGGAGTCCCAAATCAAACACTGATAAAACTTAAAATGGCCCTAACTTCTGTACGGTGTGTCCTATACCTATCAAAGTTTGTACCAATCAAATGCTTGTAACTTTTTAATGGAGGATCATAAAACCTTGAAATTTTGTGACAATAAAGTACTCGAGCCCCTTATCAATTTAGGCTATCGCTCATAGCTATGCTAGCCTTGTGTCACAAAATAAAATACTGATAAAAGTTCAAATGGACCTAACTTCTATACGATGCATCCTACACCTATCAAAGTTTGCAACATTCAAATGCTTGTAACTTTTTACTGGAGCGTCATAAAATCTTGAAATTTTGTGACAATAAAGTACTTGAGCCTCTTATCAATTTAAGCTATCGCTCATAGCTATACTACCCTTGAGTCCAAAATGAAACACTTCTAAAACTTCAAATGGACCTAACTTCTATATGATGCATCCTACACCTATCAAAGTTTGCAGCATTCAAATGCTTGTAACTTTTTATTGAAGCATCATAAAATCTTGAAATTTTCCGACAATAAAGTACTCGAACCTCTTGTCAATTTAAGCTTTCGCTCATAGCTATGCTACCGTAGAATCCCAAAATAAAACAATGATAAAACTTCAAATGGCCCTAACTTCTGTACGGTGCGTCCTAGACCTATCAAAGTTTGCAACAATCAAATGCTTGTAACTTTTTTCTGGGGCGGCATAAAACTTTGAAATTTTGTGAAAATAAAGTACTCGAGCCTCTTATCAATTTAAGCTATCGTTCATAGCTATGCTACCGTTGAATCCCAAAATAAAACAATGATAAAACTTCAAATGGACCTAACTTCTGTACGGTGCGTCCTTTACCTATCAAAGTTTGCACCAATCAAATGCTTGTAACTTTTTACTGGAGCGTCATAAAACCTTGAAATTTTGTGACAATAAAGTATCCGTGCCTATTATCAATTTATGCTATCGCTCATAGCTATGCTACCCTTGAGTCCCAAAAAAAACACTGATAAAACTTAAAATGGCCCTAACTTCTGTACGGTGCGTCCTATACCTATCAAAGTTTGCACCAATCAAATGCTTGTAACTTTTTACTGGAGGGTCATAAAACCTTGAAAGTTTGTGATAATAAACTACTCGAGCCTCTTATCAATTTAAGCTATCGCTCATAGCTATACTACCGTTGAATCCCAAAATAAAACAATGATAAAACTTCAAATGGCCCTAACATCTGTACGGTGCGTCCTTTACCTATCAAAGTTTGCACCAATCAAATGCTTGTAACTTTTTACTGGAGGATCATAAAACCTTGAAATTTTGTGACAATAAAGTACTCGAGCCACTTATCATTTTAGGCTATCGCTCATAGCTATGCTAGCCTTGTGTAACAAAATAAAATACTGATAAAAGTTCAAATGGACCTAACTTCTATACGATGCATCCTACACCTATCAAAGTTTGCAACATTCAAATGCTTGTAACTTTTTACTGGAGCGTCATAAAATCTTGAAATTTTGTGACAATAAAGTACTCGTGCCTCTTGTCAATTTAAGCTATCGCTCATAGCTATGCTAGCCTTGAGTCCCAAATCAAACACTGAAAAAGGCTAACATGGCCATAACTTCTGTACGGAGTGTCTTATACCTATCATAGTTTGCAACATTCAAATGCTTGTAACTTTTTACTCGAGCGTCATAAAATTTTGTGACAACAAAGTGCTCGCGCTTCTTGTCATTTTAAGCTATCGCTCATAGTTAAGCTACCCTTGAGTCCAAAATAAAACAATGATAAAACTTCAAATGGCCCTAACTTCTATACGGTGCGTCCTATACCTATCAGAGTTTGCAACAATCAAATGCTTGTAACTTTTTACTGGAACGTCATAAAACCATGAAATTTTGTGACAATAAAGTACTCGAGCCTCTTGTCAATTTAACTATCGCTCATAGCTATGCTACCCTTGAGTCCCGAGTCAAAAACTGATAAAATTTCAAATGGCTCTAATTTCCATACGGTGCGTCCTACACCTATCAAAGCTTGCAACATTCAAATGCTTGTAACTTTTTTTTGAAGCATCATAAAATCTTGAAATTTTCCGACAATAAAGGACTCGAGCCTCTTGTCAATTTAAGCTATCGCTCATAGCTATGCTACCCTTGAGTCCCGAATCAAAAACTGTTAAAATTTCAAATGGCCCTAATAAACCTATCAAAGTTTGCATCATTCAAATGCCTGTAACTTTTTACTGGAGCGTCACAAAATCTTGAAATTTTGTGACAATAAAGTACTCGTGCCTCTTATTAATTTAATCTATCGCTCATAGCTATGCTACCCTGGAGTCCCAAATCAAACACTGATAAAACTTAAAATGGCCCTAACTTCTGTACGGTGTGTCCTATACCTATCAAAGTTTGTACCAATCAAATGCTTGTAACTTTTTAATGGAGGATCATAAAACCTTGAAATTTTGTGACAATAAAGTACTCGAGCCCCTTATCAATTTAGGCTATCGCTCATAGCTATGCTAGCCTTGTGTCACAAAATAAAATACTGATAAAAGTTCAAATGGACCTAACTTCTATACGATGCATCCTACACCTATCAAAGTTTGCAACATTCAAATGCTTGTAACTTTTTACTGGAGCGTCATAAAACCTTGAAATTTTGTGACAATAAAGTACTCGTGCCTCTTGTCAATTTAAGCTATCGCTCATAGCTATGCTAGCCTTGAGTCCCAAATCAAACACTGATAAAACTTAAAATGGCCCTAACTTCTGTACGGTGTGTCCTATACCTATCAAAGTTTGCACCAATCAAATGCTTGTAACTTTTTAATGGAGGATCATAAAACCTTGAAATTTTGTGACAATAAAGTAATCGTGCCTCTTATCAATTTAGGCTATCGCTCATAGCTATGCTAGCCTTGTGTCACAAAATAAAATACTGATAAAACTTCAAATGGACCTAACTTCTATATGATGCATCCTACACCTATCAAAGTTTGCAGCATTCAAATGCTTGTAACTTTTTATTGAAGCATCATAAAATCTTGAAATTTTCCGACAATAAAGTACTCGAACCTCTTGTCAATTTAAGCTTTCGCTCATAGCTATGCTACCGTAGAATCCCAAAATAAAACAATGATAAAACTTCAAATGGCCCTAACTTCTGTACGGTGCGTCCTTTACCTATCAAAGTTTGCACCAATCAAATGCTTGTAACTTTTTACTGGAGCGTCATAAAATCTTGAAATTTTGTGACAATAAAGTACTTGAGCCTCTTATCAATTTAAGCTATCGCTCATAGCTATACTACCCTTGAGTCCAAAATGAAACACTTCTAAAACTTTAAATGGCCCTAACTTCTATATGGTGCGTCCTATACCTATCAAAGTTTGCACCAATCAGATGCTTGTATCTTTTTACTGGAGCGTCATATTATCATGAAATTTTGTGACAATAAAATACTCGAGCCTCTTATCAATTTAATTTATCGCGCATAGCTATGCTACCCTTGAGTCCCAAAATAAAACAATGATAAAACTTCAAATGGCCCTAACTTCTGTACGGTGCGTCCTAGACCTATCAAAGTTTGCAACAATCAAATGCTTGTAACTTTTTTCTGGGGCGGCATAAAACTTTGAAATTTTGTGAAAATAAAGTACTCGAGCCTCTTATCAATTTAAGCTATCGTTCATAGCTATGCTACCGTTGAATCCCAAAATAAAACAATGATAAAACTTCAAATGGCCCTAACTTCTGTACGGTGCGTCCTTTACCTATCAAAGTTTGCACCAATCAAATGCTTGTAACTTTTTACTGGAGCGTCATAAAACCTTGAAATTTTGTGACAATAAAGTATCCGTGCCTATTATCAATTTATGCTATCGCTCATAGCTATGCTACCCTTGAGTCCCAAAAAAAACACTGATAAAACTTAAAATGGCCCTAACTTCTGTACGGTGCGTCCTATACCTTTCAAAGTTTGCACCAATCAAATGCTTGTAACTTTTTACTGGAGGGTCATAAAACCTTGAAAGTTTGTGATAATAAACTACTCGAGCCTCTTATCAATTTAAGCTATCGCTCATAGCTATGCTACCGTTGAATCCCAAAATAAAACAATGATAAAACTTCAAATGGCCCTAACATCTGTACGGTGCGTCCTTTACTTATCAAAGTTTGCACCAATCAAATGCTTGTAACTTTTTACTGGAGGATCATAAAACCTTGAAATTTTGTGACAATAAAGTACTCGAGCCTCTTATCAATTTAAGCTATCGCTCATAGCTATGCTACCCTTGAGTCCCGAGTCAAAACCTGATAAAATTTCAAATGGCTCCAATTTCCATACGGTGCGTCCTACACCTATCAAAGCTTGCAACATTCAAATGCTTGTAACTTTTTTTTGAAGCATCATAAAATCTTGACATTTTCCGACAATAAAGGACTCGAGCCTCTTGTCAATTTAAGCTATCGCTCATAGCTATGCTACCCTTGAGTCCCGAATCAAAAACTGTTAAAATTTCAAATGGCCCTAATAAACCTATCAAAGTTTGCATCATTCAAATGCCTGTAACTTTTTACTGGAGCGTCACAAAATCTTGAAATTTTGTGACAATAAAGTACTCGTGCCTCTTATTAATTTAATCTATCGCTCATAGCTATGCTACCCTTGAGTCCCAAATCAAACACTGATAAAACTTAAAATGGCCCTAACTTCTGTACGGTGTGTCCTATACCTATCAAAGTTTGCACCAATCAAATGCTTGTAACTTTTTAATGGAGGATCATAAAACCTTGAAATTTTGTGACAATAAAGTACTCGAGCCTCTTATCAATTTAGGCTATCGCTCATAGGTATGCTAGCCTTGTGTCACAAAATAAAATACTGATAAAAGTTCAAATGGACCTAACTTCTATACGATGCATCCTACACCTATCAAAGTTTGCAACATTCAAATTCTTGTAACTTTTTACTGGAGCGTCATAAAACCTTGAAATTTTGTGACAATAAAGTACTCGTGCCTCTTGTCATTTTAAGCTATCGCTCATAGCTATGCTAGCCTTGAGTCCCAATTCAAACACTGATAAAACTTAAAATGGCCCTAACTTCTGTACGGTGTGTCCTATACCTATCAAAGTTTGCACCAATCAAATGCTTGTAACTTTTTAATGGAGGATCATAAAACCTTGAAATTTTGTGACAATAAAGTAATCGTGCCTCTTATCAATTTAGGCTATCGCTCATAGCTATGCTAGCCTTGTGTCACAAAATAAAATACTGATAAAACTTCAAATGGACCTAACTTCTATATGATGCATCCTACACCTATCAAAGTTTGCAGCATTCAAATGCTTGTAACTTTTTATTGAAGCATCATAAAATCTTGAAATTTTCCGACAATAAAGTACTCGAACCTCTTGTCAATTTAAGCTTTCGCTCATAGCTATGCTACCCTTGAGTCCCGAATCAAAAACTGATAAAATTTCAAAGGGCCCTAATTTCTATACGGAGTGTCTTATACCTATCAAAGTTTGCAACATTCAAATGCTTCTAACTTTTTACTCGAGCGTCATAAAACCTTGAAATTTTGTGACAATAAAGTACTCGTTCCTATTATCAATTTATGCTATCGCTCATAGCTATGCAACCTTTGAGTCTCGAAATAAAAAACTGATAAAACTTCAAATGGCCCTAACTTCTGTACGGTGCGTGCTATACCTATCAAGGTTTGCACCAATTAAATGCTTGTAACTTTTTACTGGATGGTCATAAAACCTTGAAAGTTTGTGACAATAAAGTACTCGAGTCTCTTATCAATTTAAGCTATCGCTCATAGCTATGCTACCGTAGAATCCCAAAATTAACCAATGATAAAACTTCAAATGGCCCTAACTTCTGTACGGTGCGTCCTTTACCTATCAAAGTTTGCACCAATCAAATGCTTGTAACTTTTTACTGGAGCGTCATAAAATCTTGAAATTTTGTGACAATAAAGTACTTGAGCCTCTTATCAATTTTAGTTATCGCTCATAGCTATACTACCCTTCAGTCCCAAAATAAAACACTGATAAAATTTTAAATGGACCTAACTTCTATGCGGTGCATCCTACACCTATTGAAGTTTGCAACAATCAAATGCTTGTAACTTTTTACTGGAGCATCATAAAATCTTGTAATTTTGTGACAATAAAGTACTCGAGTCTCTTGTCATTTTAAGCGATCGCTCATATCTATGCTAATCTTGAGTCCAAAATGAAACACTTCTAAAACTTCAAATGGCCCTAACTTCTATATGGTGCGTCCTATACCTATCAAAGTTTGCAACAATCAAATGCTTGTAACTTTTTACTGGAAGGTCATAAAACCATGAAATTTTGTGACAATAAAGTAATCGTGCCTCTTATTAATTTAAGCTATCGCTCATAGCTATGCTAGCCTTGTGTCCCAAAATAAAATACTGATAAAACTTCAAATGGACCTAACTTCTATATGATGCATCCTACACCTATCAAAGTTTGCAGCATTCAAATGCTTGTAACTTTTTATTGAAGCATCATAAAATCTTGAAGTTTTCCGACAATAAAGTACTCGAACCTCTTGTCAATTTAAGCTTTCGCTCATAGCTATGCTACCCTTGAGTCCCGAATCAAAAACTGATAAAATTTCAAAGGGCCCTAATTTCTATACGGAGTGTCTTATACCTATCAAAGTTTGCAACATTCAAATGCTTCTAACTTTTTACTCGAGCGTCATAAAACCTTGAAATTTTGTGACAATAAAGTACTCGTTACTATTATCAATTTATGCTATCGCTCATAGCTATGCAACCTTTGAGTCTCAAAATAAAAAACTGATAAAACTTCAAATGGCCCTAACTTCTGTACGGTGCGTCCTATACCTATCAAAGTTTGCACCAATCAAATGCTTGTAACTTTTTACTGGAGGGTCATAAAACCTTGAAAGTTTGTGACAATAAAGTACTCGAGTCTCTTATCAATTTAAGCTATCGCTCATAGCTATACTACCCTTGAGTCCAAAATGAAACACTTCTAAAACTTTAAATGGCCCTAACTTCTATATGGTGCGTCCTATACCTATCAAAGTTTGCACCAATCAGATGCTTGTATCTTTTTACTGGAGCGTCATATTATCATGAAATTTTGTGACAATAAAATACTCGAGCCTCTTATCAATTTAATTTATCGCGCATAGCTATGCTACCCTTGAGTCCCAAAATAAAACAATGATAAAACTTCAAATGGCCCTAACTTCTGTACGGTGCGTCCTAGACCTATCAAAGTTTGCAACAATCAAATGCTTGTAACTTTTTTCTGGGGCGGCATAAAACTTTGAAATTTTGTGAAAATAAAGTACTCGAGCCTCTTATCAATTTAAGCTATCGTTCATAGCTATGCTACCGTAGAATCCCAAAATAAAACAATGATAAAACTTCAAATGGCCCTAACTTCTGTACGGTGCGTCCTTTACCTATCAAAGTTTGCACCAATCAAATGCTTGTAACTTTTTACTGGAGCGTCATAAAATCTTGAAATTTTGTGACAATAAAGTACTTGAGCCTCTTATCAATTTAAGCTATCGCTCATAGCTATACTACCCTTGAGTCCAAAATGAAACACTTCTAAAACTTTAAATGGCCCTAACTTCTATATGGTGCGTCCTATACCTATCAAAGTTTGCACCAATCAAATGCTTGTATCTTTTTACTGGAGCGTCATATTATCATGAAATTTTGTGACAATAAAATACTCGAGCCTCTTATCAATTTAATTTATCGCGCATAGCTATGCTACCCTTGAGTCCCAAAATAAAACAATGATAAAACTTCAAATGGCCCTAACTTCTGTACGGTGCGTCCTAGACCTATCAAAGTTTGCAACAATCAAATGCTTGTAACTTTTTTCTGGGGCGGCATAAAACTTTGAAATTTTGTGAAAATAAAGTACTCGAGCCTCTTATCAATTTAAGCTATCGTTCATAGCTATGCTACCGTTGAATCCCAAAATAAAACAATGATAAAACTTCAAATGGCCCTAACTTCTGTACGGTGCGTGCTATACCTATCAAAGTTTGCACCAATCAAATGCTTGTAACTTTTTACTGGAGGGTCATAAAACCTTGAAAGTTTGTGACAATAAAGTACTCGAGTCTCTTATCAGTTTAAGCTATCGCTCATAGCTATGCTACCGTAGAATCCCAAAATAAAACAATGATAAAACTTCAAATGGCGCTAACTTCTGTACGGTGCGTCCTTTACCTATCAAAGTTTGCACCAATCAAATGCTTGTAACTTTTTATTGGAGCGTCATAAAATCTTGAAATTTTCCGACAATAAAGTACTCGAACCTCTTGTCAATTTAAGCTTTCGCTCATAGCTATGCTGCCCTTGAGTCCCGAATCAAAAACTGATAAAATTTCAAATAGCCCTAATTTCTATACGGAGTGTCTTATACCTATCAAAATTTGCAACATTCACATGCTTGTAACTTTTTACTCGAGCGTCATAAAACCTTGAAATTTTGTGACAATAAAGTACTCGTTCCTATTATCAATTTATGCTATCGCTCATAGCTATGCAACCTTTGAGTCTCAAAATAAAAAACTGATAAAACTTCAAATGGCCCTAACTTCTGTACGGTGCGTCCTATACCTATCAAAGTTTGCACCAATCAAATGCTTGTAACTTTTTACTGGAGGGTCATAAAACTTTGAAAGTTTGTGACAATAAAGTACTCGAGTCTCTTATCAATTTAAGCTATCGCTCATAGCTATGCTACCGTAGAATCCCAAAATAAAACAATGATAAAACTTCAAATGGCCCTAACTTCTGTACGGTGCGTCCTTTACCTATCAAAGTTTGCACCAATCAAATGCTTGTAACTTTTTACTGGAGCGTCATAAAATCTTGAAATTTTGTGACAATAAAGTACTTGAGCCTCTTATCAATTTAAGCTATCGCTCATAGCTATACTACCCTTGAGTCCAAAATGAAACACTTCTAAAACTTTATATGGCCCTAACTTCTATATGGTGCGTCCTATACCTATCAAAGTTTGCACCAATCAGATGCTTGTATCTTTTTACTGGAGCGTCATATTATCATGAAATTTTGTGACAATAAAATACTCGAGCCTCTTATCAATTTAATTTATCGCGCATAGCTATGCTACCCTTGAGTCCCAAAATAAAACAATGATAAAACTTCAAATGGCCCTAACTTCTGTACGGTGCGTCCTAGACCTATCAAAGTTTGCAACAATCAAATGCTTGTAACTTTTTTCTGGGGCGGCATAAAACTTTGAAATTTTGTGAAAATAAAGTACTCGAGCCTCTTATCAATTTAAGCTATCGTTCATAGCTATGCTACCGTTGAATCCCAAAATAAAACAATGATAAAACTTCAAATGGCCCTAACTTCTGTACGGTGCGTCCTTTACCTATCAAAGTTTGCACCAATCAAATGCTTGTTACTTTTTACTGGAGCGTCATAAAACCTTGAAATTTTGTGACAATAAAGTATCCGTGCCTATTATCAATTTATGCTATCGCTCATAGCTATGCTACCCTTGAGTCCCAAAAAAAACACTGATAAAACTTAAAATGGCCCTAACTTCTGTACGGTGCGTCCTATACCTATCAAAGTTTGCACCAATCAAATGCTTGTAACTTTTTACTGGAGGGTCATAAAACCTTGAAAGTTTGTGATAATAAACTACTCGAGCCTCTTATCAATTTAAGCTATCGCTCATAGCTATGCTACCGTTGAATCCCAAAATAAAACAATGATAAAACTTCAAATGGCCCTAACATCTGTACGGTGCGTCCTTTACCTATCAAAGTTTGCACCAATCAAATGCTTGTAACTTTTTACTGGAGGATCATAAAACCTTGAAATTTTGTGACAATAAAGTACTCGAGCCTCTTATCAATTTAGGCTATCGCTCATAGCTATGCTAGCCTTGTGTCACAAAATAAAATACTGATAAAAGTTCAAATGGACCTAACTTCTATACGATGCATCCTACACCTATCAAAGTTTGCAACATTCAAATGCTTGTAACTTTTTACTGGAGCGTCATAAACACTTGAAATTTTGTGACAATAAAGTACTCGTGCCTCTTGTCAATTTAAGCTATCGCTCATAGCTATGCTAGCCTTGAGTCCCAAATCAAACACTGAAAAAGGCTAACATGGGCATAACTTCTGTACGGAGTGTCTTATACCTATCATAGTTTGCAACATTCAAATGCTTGTAACTTTTTACTCGAGCGTCATAAAATTTTGGGACAACAAAGTGCTCGCGCTTCTTGTCATTTTAAGCTATCGCTCATAGGTAAGCTACCCTTGAGTCCAAAATAAAACACTGATAAAACTTTAAATGGCCATTACTTCGATACGGTGCGCCCTATACCTATCAGAGTTTGCAACAATCAAATGCTTGTAACTTTTTACTGGAACGTCATAAAACCATGAAATTTTGTGACAATAAAGTACTCGAGCCTCTTGTCAATTTAACTATCGCTCATAGCTATGCTACCCTTGAGTCCCGAGTCAAAAACTGATAAAATTTCAAGTGGCTCTAATTTCCATACGGTGCGTCCTACACCTATCAAAGCTTGCAACATTCAAATGCTTGTAACTTTTTTTTGAAGCATCATAAAATCTTGAAATTTTCCGACAATAAAGGACTCGAGCCTCTTGTCAATTTAAGCTATCGCTCATAGCTATGCTACCCTTGAGTCCCGAATCAAAAACTGTTAAAATTTCAAATGGCCCTAATAAACCTATCAAAGTTTGCATCATTCAAATGCCTGTAACTTTTTACTGGAGCGTCACAAAATCTTGAAATTTTGTGACAATAAAGTACTCGTGCCTCTTATTAATTTAATCTATCGCTCATAGCTATGCTACCCTTGAGTCCCAAATCAAACACTGATAAAACTTAAAATGGCCCTAACTTCTGTACGGTGTGTCCTATACCTATCAAAGTTTGCACCAATCAAATGCTTGTAACTTTTTAATGGAGGATCATAAAACCTTGAAATTTTGTGACAATAAAGTACTCGAGCCTCTTATCAATTTAGGCTATCGCTCATAGCTATGCTAGCCTTGTGTCACAAAATAAAATACTGATAAAAGTTCAAATGGACCTAACTTCTATACGATGCATCCTACACCTATCAAAGTTTGCAACATTCAAATGCATGTAACTTTTTACTGGAGCGTCATAAAACCTTGAAATTTTGAGACAATAAAGTACTCGTGCCTCTTGTCAATTTAAGCTATCGCTCATAGCTATGCTAGCCTTGAGTCCCAAATCAAACACTGATAAAACTTAAAATGGCCCTAACTTCTGTACGGTGTGTCCTATAGCTATCAAAGTTTGCACCAATCAAATGCTTGTAACTTTTTAATGGAGGATCATAAAACCTTGAAATTTTGTGACAATAAAGTAATCGTGCCTCTTATCAATTTAGGCTATCGCTCATAGCTATGCTAGCCTTGTGTCACAAAATAAAATACTGATAAAACTTCAAATGGACCTAACTTCTATATGATGCATCCTACACCTATCAAAGTTTGCAGCATTCAAATGCTTGTAACTTTTTATTGAAGCATCATAAAATCTTGAAATTTTCCGACAATAAAGTACTCGAACCTCTTGTCAATTTAAGCTTTCGCTCATAGCTATGCTACCCTTGAGTCCCGAATCAAAAACTGATAAAATTTCAAAGGGCCCTAATTTCTATACGGAGTGTCTTATACCTATCAAAGTTTGCAACATTCAAATGCTTCTAACTTTTTACTCGAGCGTCATAAAACCTTGAAATTTTGTGACAATAAAGTACTCGTTCCTATTATCAATTTATGCTATCGCTCATAGCTATGCAACCTTTGAGTCTCAAAATAAAAAACTGATAAAACTTCAAATGGCCCTAACTTCTGTACGGTGCGTGCTATACCTATCAAGGTTTGCACCAATTAAATGCTTGTAACTTTTTACTGGAGGGTCATAAAACCTTGAAAGTTTGTGACAATAAAGTACTCGAGTCTCTTATCAATTTAAGCTATCGCTCATAGCTATGCTACCGTAGAATCCCAAAATTAACCAATGATAAAACTTCAAATGGCCCTAACTTCTGTACGGTGCGTCCTTTACCTATCAAAGTTTGCACCAATCAAATGCTTGTAACTTTTTACTGGAGCGTCATAAAATCTTGAAATTTTGTGACAATAAAGTACTTGAGCCTCTTATCAATTTAAGCTATCGCTCATAGCTATACTACCCTTGAGTCCAAAATGAAACACTTCTAAAACTTTAAATGGCCCTAACTTCTATATGGTGCGTCCTATACCTATCAAAGTTTGCACCAATCAGATGCTTGTATCTTTTTACTGGAGCGTCATATTATCATGAAATTTTGTGACAATAAAATACTCGAGCCTCTTATCAATTTAATTTATCGCGCATAGCTATGCTACCGTTGAATCCCAAAATAAAACAATGATAAAACTTCAAATGGCCCTAACTTCTGTACGGTGCGTCCTTTACCTATCAAAGTTTGCACCAATCAAATGCTTGTAACTTTTTACTGGAGCGTCATTAAACCTTGAAATTTTGTGACAATAAAGTATCCGTGCCTATTATCAATTTATGCTATCGCTCATAGCTATGCTACCCTTGAGTCCCAAAAAAAACACTGATAAAACTTAAAATGGCCCTAACTTCTGTACGGTGCGTCCTATACCTATCAAAGTTTGCACCAATCAAATGCTTGTAACTTTTTACTGGAGGATCATAAAACCTTGAAATTTTGTGACAATAAAGTACTCGAGCCTCTTATCAATTTAGGCTATCGCTCATAGCTATGCTAGCCTTGTGTCACAAAATAAAATACTGATAAAAGTTCAAATGGACCTAACTTCTATACGCTGCATCCTACACCTATCAAAGTTTGCAACATTCAAATGCTTGTAACTTTTTACTGGAGCGTCATAAAATCTTGAAATTTTGTGACAATAAAGTACTCGAGTCTCTTGTCATTTTAAGCGATCGCTCATATCTATGCTAATCTTGAGTCCAAAATGAAACACTTCTAAAACTTCAAATGGCCCTAACTTCTATATGGTGCGTCCTATTCCTATCAAAGTTTGCAACAATCAAATGCTTGTAACTTTTTACTGGAAGGTCATAAAACCATGAAATTTTGTGACAATAAAGTAATCGTGCCTCTTATTAATTTAAGCTATCGCTCATAGCTATGCTAGCCTTGTGTCCCAAAATAAAATACTGATAAAACTTCAAATGGACCTAACTTCTATATGATGCATCCTACACCTATCAAAGTTTGCAGCATTCAAATGCTTGTAACTTTTTATTGAAGCATCATAAAATCTTGAAATTTTCCGACAATAAAGTACTCGAACCTCTTGTCAATTTAAGCTTTCGCTCATAGCTATGCTGCCCTTGAGTCCCGAATCAAAAACTGATAAAATTTCAAATAGCCCTAATTTCTATACGGACTGTCTTATACCTATCAAAATTTGCAACATTCAAATACTTGTAACTTTTTACTCGAGCGTCATAAAACCTTGAAATTTTGTGACAATAAAGTACTCGTTCCTATTATCAATTTATGCTATCGCTCATAGCTATGCAACCTTTGAGTCTCAAAATAAAAAAACTGATAAAACTTCAAATGGCCCTAACTTCTGTACGGTGCGTCCTATACCTATCAACGTTTGCACCAATCAAATGCTTGTAACTTTTTACTGGAGGGTCATAAAACCTTGAAAGTTTGTGACAATAAAGTACTCGAGTCTCTTATCAATTTAAGCTATCGCTCATAGCTATGCTACCGTAGAATCCCAAAATAAAACAATGATAAAACTTCAAATGGCCCTAACTTCTGTACGGTGCGTCCTTTACCTATCAAAGTTTGCACCAATCAAATGCTTGTAACTTTTTACTGGAGCGTCATAAAATCTTGAAATTTTGTGACAATAAAGTACTTGAGCCTCTTATCAATTTAAGCTATCGCTCATAGCTATACTACCCTTGAGTCCAAAATGAAACACTTCTAAAACTTTAAATGGCCCTAACTTCCATATGGTGCGTCCTATACCTATCAAAGTTTGCACCAATCAGATGCTTGTATCTTTTTACTGGAGCGTCATATTATCATGAAATTTTGTGACAATAAAATACTCGAGCCTCTTATCAATTTAATTTATCGCGCATAGCTATGCTACCCTTGAGTCCCAAAATAAAACAATGATAAAACTTCAAATGGCCCTAACTTCTGTACGGTGCGTCCTAGACCTATCAAAGTTTGCAACAATCAAATGCTTGTAACTTTTTTCTGGGGCGGCATAAAACTTTGAAATTTTGTGACAATAAAGTACTCGAGCCTCTTATCAATTTAAGCTATCGTTCATAGCTATGCTACCGTTGAATCCCAAAATAAAACAATGATAAAACTTCAAATGGCCCTAACTTCTGTACGGTGCGTCCTTTACCTATCAAAGTTTGCACCAATCAAATGCTTGTAACTTTTTACTGGAGCGTCATTAAACCTTGAAATTTTGTGACAATAAAGTATCCGTGCCTATTATCAATTTATGCTATCGCTCATAGCTATGCTACCCTTGAGTCCAAAAAAAAACACTGATAAAACTTAAAATGGCCCTAACTTCTGTACGGTGCGTCCTATACCTATCAAAGTTTGCACCAATCAAATGCTTGTAACTTTTAACTGGAGGGTCATAAAACCTTGAAAGTTTGTGATAATAAACTACTCGAGCCTCTTATCAATTTAAGCTATCGCTCATAGCTATGCTAGCCTTGAGTCCCAAATCAAACACTGAAAAAGGCTAACATGGCCATAACTTCTGTACGGAGTGTCTTATACCTATCATAGTTTGCAACATTCAAATGCTTGTAACTTTTTACTCGAGCGTCATAAAATTTTGTGACAATAAAGTGCTCGCGCCTCTTGTCATTTTAAGCTATCGCTCATAGTTAAGCTACCCTTGAGTCCAAAATAAAACAATGATAAAACTTCAAATGGCCCTAACTTCTATACGATGCGTCCTATACCTATCAGAGTTTGCAACAATCAAATGCTTGTAACTTTTTACTGGAATGTCATAAAACCATGAAATTTTGTGACAATAAAGTACTCGAGCCTCTTGTCAATTTAACTATCGCTCATAGCTATGCTACCCTTGAGTCCCGAGTCAAAAACTGATAAAATTTCAAATGGCTCTAATTTCCATACGGTGCGTCCTACACCTATCAAAGCTTGCAACATTCAAATGCTTGTAACTTTTTTTTGAAGCATCATAAAATCTTGAAATTTTCCGACAATAAAGGACTCGAGCCTCTTGTCAATTTAAGCTATCGCTCATAGCTATGCTACCCTTGAGTCCCGAATCAAAAACTGTTAAAATTTCAAATGGCCCTAATAAACCTATCAAAGTTTGCATCATTCAAATGCCTGTAACTTTTTACTGGAGCGTCACAAAATCTTGAAATTTTGTGACAATAAAGTACTCGTGCCTCTTATTAATTTAATCTATCGCTCATAGCTATGCTACCCTTGAGTCCCAAATCAAACACTGATAAAACTTAAAATGGCCCTAACTTCTGTACGGTGTGTCCTATACCTATCAAAGTTTGCACCAATCAAATGCTTGTAACTTTTTAATGGAGGATCATAAAACCTTGAAATTTTGTGACAATAAAGTACTCGAGCCTCTTATCAATTTAGGCTATCGCTCAAAGCTATGCTAGCCTTGTGTCACAAAATAAAATACTGATAAAAGTTCAAATGGACCTAACTTCTATACGATGCATCCTACACCTATCAAAGTTTGCAACATTCAAATGCTTGTAACTTTTTACTGGAGCGTCATAAAACCTTGAATCTTTGTGACAATAAAGTACTCGTGCCTCTTGTCAATTTAAGCTATCGCTCATAGCTATGCTAGCCTTGAGTCCCAAATCAAACACTGATAAAACTTACAATGGCCCTAACTTCTGTACGGTGTGTCCTATACCTATCAAAGTTTGCACCAATCAAATGCTTGTAACTTTTTAATGGAGGATCATAAAACCTTGAAATTTTGTGACAATAAAGGACTCGAGCATCTTGTCAATTTCAGCTATCGCTCATAGCTATGCTAGCCTTGAGTCCCAAATCAAACACTGAAAGAGGCTAACATGGCCATAACTTCTGTACGGAGTGTCTTATACCTATCATAGTTTGCAACATTCAAATGCTTGTAACTTTTTACTCGAGCGTCATAAAACCTTGAAATTTTGTGACAATAAAGTACTCGTGCCTATTATCAATTTATGCTATCGCTCATAGCTATGCAACCTTTGAGTCTCAAAATAAAAAACTGATAAAACTTCAAATGGCCCTAACTTCTGTACGGTGCGTCCTATACCTATCAAAGTTTGCACCAATCAAATGCTTGTAACTTTTTACTTTAGGGTCATAAAACCTTGAAAGTTTGTGACAATAAAGTACTCGAGTCTCTTATCAATTTAAGCTATCGCTCATAGCTATGCTACCGTTGAATCCCAAAACAAAACAATGATAAAACTTCAAATGGCCCTACCTTCTATGCGGTGCATCCTACACCTATTAAAGTTTGCAACATTCAAATGCTTGTGAATTTTTACTGGAGCATCATAAAATCTTGAAATTTTGTGACAATAAAGTAATCGAGCCTCTTGTCCATTTAAGCTATCGCTCATATCTATGCTAATCTTGAGTCCAAAATGAAACACTTCTCAAACTTCAAATGGCCCTAACTTTTATACGGTGCATCCTACTTCTATCAAAGTTTGCAAAATTCAAATGCTTGTAACTTTTTATTGAAGCATCATAAAGTCTTGAAATTTTGTGACAATAAAGTGCTCGCGCCTCTTGTCATTTGAAGCTATAGCTCATAGCTATGCTACCTTTGAGTCCCAAATCAAACATTGATAAAACTTCAAATGGCCCTAACTTCTATAGGGCCATAAAGTAATCGTGCCTCTTATAAATTTAAGATATCGCTCATAGGTATGCTACCCTTGAATCCCAAAATAAAACACTGATAAAACTTCAAATGGCCCTAACTTCTCTACAGTGCATCCTACACCTATCAAAGTTTGCAACATTCAAATGCTTGTAACTTTTTACTGGAGCGTCATAAAATCTTGAAATTTTGTGACAATAAAGTACTCGTGCCTCTTGTCAATTTAAGCTATCGCTCATAGCTATGCTAGCCTTGAGTCCTAAATCAAACACTGAAAAAGGCTAACATGGCCATAACTTCTGTACGGAGTGTCTTATACCTATCATAGTTTGCAACATTCAAATGCTTGTAACTTTTTACTCGAGCGTCATAAAATTTTGTGACAATAAAGTGCTCGCGCCTCTTGTCATTTTAAGCTATCGCTCATAGTTAAGCTACCCTTGAGTCCAAAATAAAACAATGATAAAACTTCAAATGGCCCTAACTTCTATACGATGCGTCCTATACCTATCAGAGTTTGCAACAATCAAATGCTTGTAACTTTTTACTGGAATGTCATAAAACCATGAAATTTTGTGACAATAAAGTACTCGAGCCTCTTGTCAATTTAACTATCGCTCATAGCTATGCTACCCTTGAGTCCCGAGTCAAAAACTGATAAATTTTCAAATGGCTCTAATTTCCATACGGTGCGTCCTACACCTATCAAAGCTTGCAACATTCAAATGCTTGTAACTTTTTTTTGAAGCATCATAAAATCTTGAAATTTTCCGACAATAAAGGACTCGAGCCTCTTGTCAATTTAAGCTATCGCTCATAGCTATGCTACCCTTGAGTCCCGAATCAAAAACTGTTAAAATTTCAAATGGCCCTAATAAACCTATCAAAGTTTGCATCATTCAAATGCCTGTAACTTTTTACTGGAGCGTCACAAAATCTTGAAATTTTGTGACAATAAAGTACTCGTGCCTCTTGTTAATTTAAGCTATCGCTCATAGCTATGCTAGCCTTGAGTCCCAAATCAAACACTGATAAAACTTAAAATGGCCCTAACTTCTGTACGGTGTGTCCTATACCTATCAAAGTTTGCACCAATCAAATGCTTGTAACTTTTTAATGGAGGATCATAAAACCTTGAAATTTTGTGACAATAAAGTACTCGAGCCTCTTATCAATTTAGGCTATCGCTCATAGCTATGCTAGCCTTGTGTCACAAAATAAAATACTGATAAAAGTTCAAATGGACCTAACTTCTACACGATGCATCCTACACCTATCAAAGTTTGCAACATTCAAATGCTTGTAACTTTTTACTGGAGCGTCATAAAACCTTGAATCTTTGTGACAATAAAGTACTCGTGCCTCTTGTCAATTTAAGCTATCGCTCATAGCTATGCTAGCCTTGAGTCCCAAATCAAACACTGATAAAACTTACAATGGCCCTAACTTCTGTACGGTGTGTCCTATACCTATCAAAGTTTGCACCAATCAAATGCTTGTAACTTTTTAATGGAGGATCATAAAACCTTGAAATTTTGTGACAATAAAGTACTCGTGCCTCTTGTCAATTTAAGCTATCGCTCATAGCTATGCTAGCCTTGAGTCCCAAATCAAACACTGAAAGAGGCTAACATGGCCATAACTTCTGTACGGAGTGTCTTATACCTATCATAGTTTGCAACATTCAAATGCTTGTAACTTTTTACTCGAGCGTCATAAAACCTTGAAATTTTGTGACAATAAAGTACTCGAGCCTCTTATCAATTTAGGCTATCGCTCATAGCTATGCTAGCCTTGTGTCACAAAATAAAATACTGATAAAAGTTCAAATGGACCTAACTTCTATACGCTGCATCCTACACCTATCAAAGTTTGCAACATTCAAATGCTTGTAACTTTTTACTGGAGCGTCATAAAATCTTGAAATTTTGTGACAATAAAGTACTCGTGCCTCTTGTCAATTTAAGCTATCGCTCATAGCTATGCTAGCCTTGAGTCCCAAATCAAACACTGAAAAAGGCTAACATGGCCATAACTTCTGTACGGAGTGTCTTATACCTATCATAGTTTGCAACATTCAAATGCTTGTAACTTTTTACTCGAGCGTCATAAAATTTTGTGACAATAAAGTGCTCGCGCCTCTTGTCATTTTAAGCTATCGCTCATAGTTAAGCTACCCTTGAGTCCAAAATAAAACAATGATAAAACTTCAAATGGCCCTAACTTCTATACGATGCGTCCTATACCTATCAGAGTTTGCAACAATCAGATGCTTGTAACTTTTTACTGGAATGTCATAAAACCATGAAATTTTGTGACAATAAAGTACTCGAGCCTCTTGTCAATTTAACTATCGCTCATAGCTATGCTACCCTTGAGTCCCGAGTCAAAAACTGATAAAATTTCAAATGGCTCTAATTTCCATACGGTGCGTCCTACACCTATCAAAGCTTGCAACATTCAAATGCTTGTAACTTTTTTTTGAAGCATCATAAAATCTTGAAATTTTCCGACAATAAAGGACTCGAGCCTCTTGTCAATTTAAGCTATCGCTCATAGCTATGCTACCCTTGAGTCCCGAATCAAAAACTGTTAAAATTTCAAATGGCCCTAATAAACCTATCAAAGTTTGCATCATTCAAATGCCTGTAACTTTTTACTGGAGCGTCACAAAATCTTGAAATTTTGTGACAATAAAGTACTCGTGCCTCTTATTAATTTAATCTATCGCTCATAGCTATGCTACCCTTGAGTCCCAAATCAAACACTGATAAAACTTAAAATGGCCCTAACTTCTGTACGGTGTGTCCTATACCTATCAAAGTTTGCACCAATCAAATGCTTGTAACTTTTTACTGGAGGATCATAAAACCTTGAAATTTTGTGACAATAAAGTACTCGAGCCTCTTATCAATTTAGGCTATCGCTCATAGCTATGCTAGCCTTGTGTCACAAAATAAAATACTGATAAAAGTTCAAATGGACCTAACTTCTATACGATGCATCCTACACCTATCAAAGTTTGCAACATTCAAATGCTTGTAACTTTTTACTGGAGCGTCATAAAACCTTGAATCTTTGTGACAATAAAGTACTCGTGCCTCTTGTCAATTTAAGCTATCGCTCATAGCTATGCTAGCCTTGAGTCCCAAATCAAACACTGATAAAACTTACAATGGCCCTAACTTCTGTACGGTGTGTCCTATACCTATCAAAGTTTGCACCAATCAAATGCTTGTAACTTTTTAATGGAGGATCATAAAACCTTGAAATTTTGTGACAATAAAGTACTCGTGCCTCTTGTCAATTTAAGCTATCGCTCATAGCTATGCTAGCCTTGAGTCCCAAATCAAACACTGAAAGAGGCTAACATGGCCATAACTTCTGTACGGAGTGTCTTATACCTATCATAGTTTGCAACATTCAAATGCTTGTAACTTTTTACTCGAGCGTCATAAAACCTTGAAATTTTGTGACAATAAAGTACTCGTGCCTATTATCAATTTATGCTATCGCTCATAGCTATGCAACCTTTGAGTCTCAAAATAAAAAACTGATAAAACTTCAAATGGCCCTAACTTCTGTACGGTGCGTCCTATACCTATCAAAGTTTGCACCAATCAAATGCTTGTAACTTTTTACTTTAGGGTCATAAAACCTTGAAAGTTTGTGACAATAAAGTACTCGAGTCTCTTATCAACTTAAGCTATCGCTCATAGCTATGCTACCGTTGAATCCCAAAACAAAACAATGATAAAACTTCAAATGGCCCTACCTTCTATGCGGTGCATCCTACACCTATTAAAGTTTGCAACATTCAAATGCTTGTGAATTTTTACTGGAGCATCATAAAATCTTGAAATTTTGTGACAATAAAGTAATCGAGCCTCTTGTCAATTTAAGCTATCGCTCATATCTATGCTAATCTTGAGTCCAAAATGAAACACTTCTCAAACTTCAAATGGCCCTAACTTTTATACGGTGCATCCTACATCTATCAAAGTTTGCAAAATTCAAATGCTTGTAACTTTTTATTGAAGCATGATAAAGTCTTGAAATTTTGTGACAATAAAGTGCTCGCGCCTCTTGTCATTTGAAGCTATAGCTCATAGCTATGCTACCTTTGAGTCCCAAATCAAACATTGATAAAACTTCAAATGGCCCTAACTTCTATAGGGCCATAAAGTAATCGTGCCTCTTATAAATTTAAGATATCGCTCATAGGTATGCTACCCTTGAATCCCAAAATAAAACACTGATAAAACTTCAAATGGCCCTAACTTCTCTACAGTGCATCCTACACCTATCAAAATTTGTAACATTCAAATGCTTGTAACTTTTTACTGGAGCATCATAAAATCTGGAAATTCTGTGACAATAAAGTGCTCGAGCCTCTTGTCATTTTAAGCTATCGCTCATAGTTAAGCTACCCTTGAGTCCAAAATAAAACAATGATAAAACTTCAAATGGCCCTATATTCTATACGGTGCGTCCTATACCTATCAAAGTTGGCAACAATCAAATGCTTGTAACATTTTACTGGAACGTCATAAAACCATGAAATTTTGTTACAATAAAGTACTCGTGCTTCTTATTAATTAAGTTATCGTTCATAGCTATGCTACCCTTGAGTCCCAAATCAAACACTGATAAAACTTCAAATCGCTCTAACTTCCATACGGTGCTTCCTACACCTATCAAAGTCTGCAACTATCAAATGCTTGTAACTTTTTTCGGGAGTGTCAGAAAATCCTGAAATTTTGTGACAATAAAGTACTCGAGCCTCTTGTTAATTTAAGCTATCGCTCATAGCTCTGCTACTCTTGACTCCAAAATCAAACACTGATAAAACATCAAATGGACCTAACTTCTATACGATGCATCCTACACCTATCAAAGTTTGCAGTATTCAAATGCTTGTAACTTTTTTTTGAAGCATCATAAAATCTTGAAATTTTCCGACAATAAAGGACTCGAGCCTCTTGTCAAATTAAGCTACCGTTCATAGCTATGCTACCCTTGAGTCCCAAATCAAACATTGATAAAACTTCAAATGGCCCTAACTTCTATAAGATTCGTCAAATACCTATCAAAGTTTGCAACAATCAAATGCTTGTAACTTTTTTCTGGAGTGTCATAAAATATTGAAATTTTGTGACAATAAAGTACTCGAGCCTCTTGTCAATTTAAGCTATCGCTCATAGCTATGCCACCCTTGAGTCCCAAATCAAATACTGATAAAACTTAAAATGGCCCTAACTTCTGTACGGTGTGTCCTATACCTATCAAAGTTTGCACCAATCAAATGCTTGTAACTTTTTACTGGAGGATCATAAAACCTTGAAATTTTTGTGACAATAAAGTACTCGAGCCTCTTATCAATTTAGGCTATCGCTCATAGCTATGCTAGCATTGTGTCACAAAATAAAATACTGATAAAAGTTCAAATGGACCTAACTTCTATACGATGCATCCTACACCTATCAAAGTTTGCAACATTCAAATGCTTGTAACTTTTTACTGGAGCGTCATAAAATCTTGAAATTTTGTGACAATAAAGTACTCGTGCCTCTTGTCAATTTAAGCTATCGGTCATAGCTATGCTAGCCTTGAGTCCCAAATCAAACACTGAAAAAGGTTAACATGGCCATAACTTCTGTACGGAGTGTCTTATACCTATCAAAGTTTGCAACATTCAAATGCTTGTAACTTTTTACTCGAGCGTCATAAAACCTTGAAATTTTGTGACAACAAAGTACTCGTGCTATTATCAATTTATGCTATCGCTCATAGCTATGAAACCTTTGAGTCTCAAAATAAAATACTGATAAAACTTCAAATGTCCCTAACTTCAAATGGCCCTAACTTTTATACGGTGAATCCTACAACTATCAAAGTTTGCAAAATTTAAATGCTTGTAACTTTTTATTGAAGCATCATAAAATCTTGAAATTTTGTGACAATAAAGTGCTCGCGCCTCTTGTCATTTTAAGCTATCGCTCATAGTTAAACTACCCTTGAGTCCAAAATAAAACAATGATAAAACTTCAAATGGCCCTATATTCTATACGGTGCGTCCTATACCTATCAAAGTTTGCAACAATCAAATGTTTGTAACTTTTTACTGGAACGTCATAAAACCATGAAATTTTGTGACAATAAAGTACTCGAGCCTCTTGTCAATTTAACTATCGCTCATAGCTATGCTACCCTTGAGTCCCGAGTCAAAAACTGATAAAATTTCAAATGGCCCTAATTTCTATACGGTGCGTCCTAAACCTATCAAAGTTTGCAACATTCAAATGCTTGTAACTTTTTACTGGGGCGTCATAGAAACTTTAAATTTTGTGACAATAAAGTACTCGAGCCTCTCATCAATTTAAACTATCGTTCATAGCTATGCTAGCCTTGAGTCCCAAATCAACCACTGATAAAACTTAAAATGGCCACAACTTCTGTACGGAGTGTCCTATTGAAGTTTGCAACATTCATATGCTTGTAACTTTTTACTCGAGCGTCATAAAACCTTGAAATTTTGTGACAATAAAGTAATCGTGTCTCTTATTAATTTAAGCTATCGCTCATAGCTATGCTAGCCTTGTGTCCCAAAATAAAATACTGATAAAAGTTCAAATGGACCTAACTTCTATACGATGCATCCTACACCTATCAAAGTTTGCAATATTCAAATGCTTGTAACCTTTTACTGGAGTGTCATAAAATCTTGAAATTTTGTGACAATAAAGTACTCGTGCCTCTTGTCAATTTAAGCTATCGCTCATAGCTATGCTACCTTGAGTCCCAAATCAAAAGCTGATAAAGCTTAACATGGCAATAACTTCTGTACGGAGTATCTTATACCTATCGAAGTTTGCAACATTCAAATGCTTGTAACTTTTTACTCGAGCGTCATAAAACCTTGAAATTTTGTGACAATAAAGTACTCGTGCCTATTATCAATTTATGCTATCGCTCACAGCTATGCAACCTTTGAGTCTTAAAATAAAAAACTGATAAAACTTCAAATGGGCCTAACTTCTGTACGATGCGTCCTATACCTATCAAAGTTTGCACAAATCAAATGCTTATAACTTTTTACTGGAGGGTCATAAAACCTTGAAAGTTTGTGACAATAAAGTACTCGAGCCTCTTATCAATTTAAGATATCGCTCATAGCTATGCTACCCTTGAGTCCCGAATCAAAAACTGATACAATTTCAAATGGCTCTAATTTCTATACGGTGTGTCCTAAAACTATCAAAGTTAGCAACATTCAAATGCTTGTAACTTTTCACTGGGGCGTCATAGAAACTTTAAATTTTGTGACAATAAAGTACTCGAGCCTCTCATCAATTTAAACTATCGTTCATAGATATGCTAGCCTTGAGTCCCAAATCAACCAGTGATAAAACTTAAAATGGCCATAACTTCTGTACGGAGTGTCTTATACCTATCAAAGTTTGCAACATTCAAATGCTTGTAACTTTTTATTGAAGAATCATAAAACCTTGAAATTTTGTGACAATAAAGTAATCGTGTCGCTTATTAATTTAAGCTATCGCTCATAGCTATGCTATCCTTGTGTCCCAAAATAAAATACTGATAACAGTTCAAATGGACCTAACTTCTATACGATGCATCCTACACCTATCAAAGTTTGCAATATTCAAATGCTTGTAACCTTTTACTGGAGTGTCATAAAATCTTGAAATTTTGTGACAATAAAGTACTCGTGCCTCTTGTCAATTTAAGCTATCGCTCATAGCTATGCTAGCTTGAGTCCCAAATCAAAAGCTGATAAAGCTTAACATGGCCATAACTTCTGTACGGAGTGTCTTATACCTATCAAAGTTTGCAACATTCAAATGTTTGTACCTTTTTACCCGAGCGTCATAAAACCTTGAAATTTTGTGACAATAAAGTACTCGTGCCTATTATCAATTTATGCTATCGCTGATAGCTATGCAACCTTTGAGTCTTAAAATAAAAAACTGATAAAACTTCAAATGGCCCTAACTTCTGTACGGAGTGTCCTATACCTATCAAAGTTTGCACCAATCAAATGCTTCTAACTTTTTACTGGAGGGTCATAAAACCTTGAAAGTTTGTGACAATAAAATACTCGAGCCTCTTATCAATTTAAGCTATCGCTCATAGCTATGCTACCGTTGAATCCCAAAATAAAACAATGATAAAACTTCAAATGGCCCTAACTTCTGTACGGTGCATCCTTTGCCTATCAAAGTTTGCACCAATCAAATGCTTGTAAATTTTTACTCGAGCGTCATATAACCTTGAAATTTTGTGACAATAAAGTACTCGTGCCTCTTATCAATTTAAGCTATCGCTCATAGCTATGCAATCCTCGAGTCCCAAAATAAAACAATGACCAAACTTGAAATTGCCCTAACTTCTGTACGGTGCATCCTTTGCCTATCAAAGTTTGCACCAATCAAATGCTTGTAAATTTTTACTCGAGCGTCATATAACCTTGAAATTTTGTGACAATAAAGTACTCGAGCCTCTTGTCAATTTAAGCTATCGCTCATATGTATGCTAACTTTGAGTCCAAAATGAAACACTTCTAAAACTTCAAATGGCCCTAACTTCTGTGCGGTGCGTCCTATACCTATTAAAGTTTGCAACAATCGAATGCTTGTAACTTTTTACCGGAGCGTCATAAAGCCTTGAAATTTTGTGACAATAAAGTACTCGATCCTCTTGTCAATTTAACTGTCGCTCATAGCTATGCTTCCCTTGAGGTCCGAATCAAAAACTGATAAAACTTCAAATGGCCCAAATTTCTATACGGTGCGTTCTAAACCTATCAAAGCTTCCAACATTCAAATACTTGTAACTTTTTACTGGAGCGTCATAAGATCTTGAAATTTTGTGACAATAAAGTACTCGGGCTTCTTATTAATTTAAGCTATCGCTCATAGCTATGCTACCCTTGAGTCCCGAATCAAAAACTGTTAAAATTTCAGATGGCCCTAATTTCTATACTGTGCGTCTTAAACCTATCCAAGTTTGCAACATTCAAAGGCTTGTAAATTTTTACTGGAGCGTCATAAAATCTTGATATTTTGTGACAACAAAGTACTCGTGCCTCTTATTAATTTAATCTATCGCTCATAGGTATGCTACCCTTGAGTCCCAAATCAAACACTGATAAAACTCCAAATGGCCCTAACTTCTATAAGGTGCGTCCAATACCTATCAAAGTTTGCAACAGTCAAATGCTTGTAATTTTTTTCTGGAGTGTCATAAAATATTGAAATTTTGTGACAATAAAGTACTCGAGCCTCTTGTCAATTTAAGCTATCGCTCATAGCTATGCTACCCTTGAGTCCCAAATCAAAGACTGATAAAACTTAAAATGGCCCTAACTTCTGTACGGTGCGTCCTATACCTATCAAAGTTTGCACCAATCAAATGCTTGTAACTTTTTACTGGAGGATCATAAAACCTTGAAATTTTGTGACAATAAAGTTCTCGAGCCTCTTATCAATTTAGGCTATCGCTCATAGCTATGCTAGCCTTGTGTCACAAAATAAAATACTGATAAAAGTTCAAATGGACCTAACTTCTATACGATGCATCCTACACCTATCAAAGTTTGCAACATTCAAATGCTTGTGACTTTTTACTGGAGCGTCATAAAACCTTGAAATTTTGTGACAATAAAGTACTCGTGCTATTATCAATTTATGCTATCGCTCATAGCTATGCAACCTTTGAGCCTCAAAATAAAAAAACTGATAAAACTTCAAATGGCCCTAACTTCAAATGGCCCTAACTTTTATACGGTGCATCCTACATCTATCAAAGTTTGCAAAATTCAAATGCTTGTAACTTTTTATTGAAGCATCATAAAATCTTGAAATTTTGTGACAATAAAGCGCTCGCGCCTCTTGTCATTTGAAGCTATAGCTCATAGCTATGCTACCCTTGAGTCCCAAATCAACCATTGATAAAACTTCAAATGGCCCTAACTTCTATACGGTGCGTCCTATACCTATCAAAGTTTGCAACAATCAAATGCTTGTAACTTTTTACTGGTAAGTCATAAAACCATGAAATTTTGTGACAATAAAGTACAAGAGCCTCTTGTCAATTTAACTATCGCTCATAGCTATGCTACCCTTGAGTCCCGAATCAAAAACTGATAAAATTTCAAATGGCCCTAATTTCTATACGGTGCGTCCTAAACCTATCAAAGTTTGCAACATTCAAATGCTTGTAACTTTTTACTGGGGCGTCATAGAAACTTTAAATTTTGTGACTATAAAGTACTCGAGCCTCTCATCAATTTAAACTATCGTTCACTATGCTAGCCTTGAGTCCCAAATCAACCACTGATAAAATTTAAAATGGCCATAACTTCTGTACGGAGTGTCTTATACCTATCAAAGTTTGCAACATTCAAATGCTTGTAACTTTTTATTGAAGCATCATAAAACCTTGAAATTTTGTGACAATAAAGTAATCGTGTCTCTTATTAATTTAAGCTATCGCTCATAGCTATGCTTGCCTTGTGTCCCAAAATAAAATACTGATAAAAGTTCAAATGGACCTAACTTCTATGCGAAGCATCCTACACCTATCAAAGTTTGCAACATTTAAATGCTTGTAACCTTTTACTGGAGCGTCATAAAATCTTGAAATTTTGTGACAATAAAGAACTCGTGCCTATTGTCAATATAAGCTATCGCTCGTAGCTATGCTACCCTTGAGTCCCGAATCAAAAACTGTTAAAATTTCAAATGGCCCTAATTTCTATACGGTGCGTCTTAAACCTATCAAAGTTTGCAACATTCAAATGCTTGCAACTTTTTACTGGAGCGTCATAAAATCTTGAAATTTTGTGACAATAAAGTACTCGTGCCTCTTGTCAATTTAAGCTATCGCTCATAGCTATGCTAGCCTTGAGTCCCAAATCAAACGCTGATAAAGCTTAACATGGCCATAACTTCTGTACGGAGTGTCTTATACCTATCAAAGTTTGCAACATTCAAATTCTTGTAACTTTTTACTCGAGCGTCATAAAACCTTGAAATTTTGTGACAATAAAGTACTCGTGCTATTATCAATTTATGCTATCACTCATAGCTATGCAACCTTTGAGTCTCAAAATAAAAAACTTCAAATGGCCCTAACTTCAAATGACCCTAACTTTTATACGGTGCATCCTACATCTATCAAAGTTTGCAAAATTCAAATGCTTGTAACTTTTTATTGAAGCATCATAAAATCTTGAAATTTTGTGACAATAAAGTGCTCGCGCCTCTTGTCATTTGAAGCTATAGCTCATAGCTATGCTACCCTTGAGTCCCAAATCAAACATTGATAAAACTTCAAATGGCCCTAACTTCTCTACAGTGCATCCTACACCTATCAACATTTGTAACATTCAAATGCTTGTAACTTTTTACTGGAGCATCATAAAATCTGGAAATTCTGTGACAATAAAGTACTCGAGCCTCTTGTCATTTTAAGCTATCGCTCATAGCTATGCTTCCCTTGAGTTCTGAATCAAAAACTGATAACACTTCAAATGGCCCAAATTTCTATACGGTGCGTTCTAAACCTATCAAAGCTTCCAACATTCAAATACTTGTAACTTTTTACTGGATCGTCATAAAATCTTGAAATTTTGTGACAATAAAGTACTCGTGCTCTTATTAATTTATGCTATCGTTCATAGCTATGCTACCCTTGAGTCCCAAATCAAACACTGATAAAACTTCAAATCGCTCTAACTTACATACGGTGCTTCCTACACCTATTAAAGTCTGCAACTATCAAATGCTTGTAACTTTTTTCGGGAGTGTCAGAAAATCTTGAAATTTTGTGACAATAAAGTACTCGAGCCTCTTGTCAATTTAAGCTATCGCTCATAGCTCTGCTACTTTTGACTCCAAAATCAAACACTGATAAAACTTCAAATGGACCTAACTTCTATACGATGCATCCTACACCTATCAAAGTTTGCAGCATTCAAATGCTTGTAACTTTTTTTTGAAGCATCATAAAATCTTGAAATTTTCCGACAATATAGGACTCGAGCCTCTTGTCAATTTAAGCTATCGCTCATAGCTATGCTACCCATGAGTCCCGAATCAAAAACTGTTAAAATTTCAAATGGCCCTAATTTCTATACGGTGCGTCTTAAACCTATCAAAGTTTGCAACATTCAAATGCTTGTAACTTTTTACTGGAGCGTCATAAAATCTTGATATTTTGTGACAACAAAGTACTAGTGCCTCTTTTTAATTTAATCTATCGCTCATAGCTATGCTACCCTTGAGTCCCAAATCAAACACTGATAAAACTTCAAATGGCCCTAACTTCTGTAAGGTGCGTCCAATACCTGTCAAAGTGTGCAACAATCAAATGCTTGTAACTTTTTTCTGGAGTGTCATAAAATATTGAAATTTTGTGACAATAAAGTACTCGAGCCTCTTGTCAATTTATGCTATCGCTCATAGCTATGCTAGCCTTGTGTCACAAAATAAAATACTGATAAAAGTTCAAATGGACCTAACTTCTATACGATACATCCTACACCTATCAAAGTGTGCAACATTCAAATGCTTGTAACTTTTTACTGGAGCGTCATAAAATCTTGAAATTTTGTGACAATAAAGGCCTCTTATCAATTTAAGCTATCGCTCATAGCTATGCTACCCTTGAGTCCCGAATCAAAAACTGATAAAATTTCAAATGGCTCTAATTTCTATACGGTGTGTCCTAAACCTATCAAAGTTAGCAACATTCAAATGCTTGTTACTTTTCACTGGGGCGTCATAGAAACTTTAAATTTTGTGACAATAAAGTACTCGAGCCTCTCATCAATTTAAACTATCGTTCATAGATATGCTAGCCTTGAGTCCCAAATCAACCACTGATAAAACTTAAAATGGCCATAACTTCTGTACGGAGTGTCTTATACCTATCAAAGTTTGCAGCATTCAAATGCTTGTAACTTTTTATTGAAGCATCATAAAACCTTGAAATTTTGTGACAATAAAGTAATCGTGTCTCTTATTAATTTAAGCTATCGCTCATAGCTATGCTAGCTTGAGTCCCAAATCAAAAACTGATTAAGCTTAACATGGCCATAACTTCTGTACGGAGTGTCTTATACCTATCGAAGTTTGCAACGTTCAAATGCTTGTAACTTTTTACTGGAGCGTCATAAAACCTTGAAAGTTTGTGACAATAAAATACTCGAGCCTCTTATCAATTTAAGCTATCGCTCATAGCTATGCTGCCGTTGAATCCCAAAATAAAACAATGATAAAACTTCAAATGGCCCTAACTTCTGTACGGTGCATCCTTTGCCTATCAAAGTTTGCACCAATCAAATGCTTGTAAATTTTTACTGGAGGGTCATAAAACCTTGAAAGTTTGTGACAATAAAATACTCGAGCCTCTTATCAATTTAAGCTATCACTCATAGCTATGCTACCCTTGAGTCCCAAAATAAAACACTGATAAAACTTTAAATGGACCTAACTTCTATACGGTGCATCCTACACCTATTAAAGTTTGCAACATTCAAATGCTCGTACCTTTTTACTGGAGCATCATAAAATCTTGAAATTTTGTGGCAATAAAGTACTCGAGCCTCTTGTCAATTTAACTATCGCTCATAGCTATGCTTCCCTTGAGGTCCGAATCAAAAACTGATAAAACTTCAAATGGCCCAAATTTCTATACGGTGCGTTCTAAACCTATCAAAGATTCCAACATTCAAATACTTGTAACTTTTTACTGGAGCGTCATAAGATCTTGAAATTTTGTGACAATAAAGTACTCGTGCTTCTTATTAATTTAAGCTATCGTTCATAGCTATGCTACCCTTGAGTCCCAAATCAAACACTGATAAAACTTCAAATCGCTCTAACTTCCATACGGTGCTTCCTACACCTATCAAAGTCTGCAACTATCAAATGCGTGTAACTTTTTTCGGGAGTGTCAGAAAATCTTGAAATTTTGTGACAATAAAGTACTCGAGCCTCTTGTCAATTTAAGCTATCGCTCATAGCTCTGCTACTCTTGACTCCAAACTCAAACACTGATAAAACTTCAAATGGACCTAACTTCTATACGATGCATCCTACACCTATCAAAGTATACAACATTCAAATGCTTGTAACTTTTTTTTGAAGCATCATAAAATCTTGAAATTTTCCGACAATAAAGGACTCGAGCCTCTTGTCCATTTAAGCTATCGCTCATAGCTATGCTACCCTTCAGTCCCGAATCAAAAACTGTTAAAATTTCAAATGGCCCTAATTTCTATACGGTGCGTCTTAAACCTATCAAAGTTTGCAACAGTCAAATGCTTGTAATTTTTTTCTGGAGTGTCATAAAATATTGAAATTTTGTGATAATAAAGTACTCGAGCCTCTTGTCAATTTAAGCTATCGCTCATAGCTATGCTACCCTTGAGTCCCAAATCAAAGACTGATAAAACTTAAAATGGCCCTAACTTCTGTACGGTGCGTCCTATACCTATCAAAGTTTGCACCAATCAAATGCTTGTAACTTTTTATTGAAGCATCATAAAACCTTGAAATTTTGTGACAATAAAGTAATCGTGTCTCTTATTAATTTAAGCTATCGCTCATAGCTATGCTAGCCTTGTGTCCCAAAATAAAATACTGATAAAAGTTCAAATGGACCTAACTTCTATGCGAAGCATCCTACACCTATCAAAGTTTGCAACATTTAAATGCTTGTAACCTTTTACTAGAGCGTCATAAAATCTTGAAATTTTGTGACAATAAAGTACTCGTGCCTATTGTCAATTTAAGCTATCGCTCATAGCTATGCTAGCCTTGAGTCCCAAATCAAACACTGATAAAGCTTAACATGGCCATAACTTCTGTACGGAGTGTCTTATACCTATCAAAGTTTGCAACATTCAAATGCTTGTAACTTTTTACCCGAGCGTCATAAAACCTTGAAATTTTGTGACAATAAAGTCCTCGTGCATATTATCAATTTATGCTATCGCTCATAGCTATGCAACCTTTGAGTCTTAAAATAAAAAACTGATAAAACTTCAAATGGCAATAACTTCTGTACGGTGCGTCCTATACATATCAAAGTTTGCACCAATCAAATGCTTGTAACTTTTTACTGGAGGGTCATAAAACCTTGAAAGTTTGTGACAATAAAGTACTCGAGCCTCTTATCAATTTAACTATCGCTCATAGCTATGCTTCCCTTGAGTCCCGAACCAAAAACTGATAACACTTCAAATGGCCCAAATTTCTATACGGCGCGTTCTAAACCTATCAAAGCTTCCAACATTCAAATACTTGTAACTTTTTACTGGATCGTCATAAAATCTTGAAATTTTGTGACAATAAAGTACTCGTGCTTCTTATTAATTTATGCTATCGTTCATAGCTATGCTACCCTTGAGTCCCAAATCAAACACTGATAAAACTTCAAATCGTTCTAACTTACATACGGTGCTTCCTACACCTATTAAAGTCTGCAACTATCAAATGCTTGTAACTTTTTTCGGGAGTGTCAGAAAATCTTGAAATTTTGTGACAATAAAGTACTCGAGCCTCTTGTCAATTTAAGCTATCGCTCATAGCTCTGCTACTCTTGACTCCAAAATCAAACACTGATAAAACTTCAAATGGACCTAACTTCTATACGATGCATCCTACACCTATCAAAGTTTGCAGCATTCAAATGCTTGTAACTTTTTTTTGAAGCATCATAAAATCTTGAAATTTTCCGACAATAAAGGACTCGAGCCTCTTGTCAATTTAAGCTATCGCTCATAGCTATGCTACCCATGAGTCCCTAATCAAAAACTGTTAAAATTTCAAATGGCCCTAATTTCTATACGGTGCGTCTTAAACCTATTAAAGTTTGCAACATTCAAATGCTTGTAACTTTGTACTGGAGCGTCATAAAATCTTGATATTTTGTGACAACAAAGTACTAGTGCCTCTTTTTAATTTAATCTATCGCTCATAGCTATGCTACCCTTGAGTCCCAAATCAAACACTGATAAAACTTCAAATGGCCCTAACTTCTATAAGGTGCGTCCAATACCTGTCAAAGTGTGCAACAATCAAATGCTTGTAACTTTTTTCTGGAGTGTCATAAAATATTGAAATTTGTGACAATAAAGTACTCGAGCCTCTTGTCAATTTAAGCTATCGCTCATAGCTATGCTAGCCTTGTGTCACAAAATAAAATACTGATAAAAGTTCAAATGGAAATAACTTCTATACGACGCATCCTACACCTATCAAGTTTGCAACATTCAAATGCTTGTAACTTTTTACTGGAGCGTCATAAAATCTTGAAATTTTGTGACAATAAAGTACTCGTGCCTCTTGTCAATTTAATCCATCGCTCATAGCTATGCTACCCTTGACTCCAAAATAAAACACTGATAAAACTTCAAATGGCTCTAACTTCTGTAGGGTGCGTTCTAAACCTATCAAAGTTTGCAGCATTCAAATGCTTGTAACTTTTTATTGAAGCATCATAAAATCTTGAAATTTTCCGACAATAAAGGACTCGAGCATCTTGTCAATTTCAGCTATCGCTCATAGCTATGCTACCCTTGAGTCCCGAATCAAAAACTGATAAAATTTCAAATGGCCCTAATTTCTATACGGTGCGTCCTATAACTATCAAAGTTTGCACCAATCAAATGCTTGTAACTTTTTGCTGGAGGGTCATAAAACCTTGAAAGTTTGTGACAATAAAGTACTCGAGCCTCTTATCAATTTAAGCTATCGCTCATAGCTATGCTACCGTAGAATCCCAAAATAAAACAATGATAAAACTTCAAATGGCCCTAACTTCTGTACGGTGCGTCCTTTACCTATCAAAGTTTGCACCAATCAAATGCTTGTAACTTTTTACTGAAGCGTCATAAAATCTTGAAATTTTGTGACAATAAAGTACTTGAGCCTCTTATCAATTTAAGCTATTGCTCATAGCTATGCTACCCTTGAGTCCCAAAATAAAACACTGATAAAACTTTAAATGGACCTAACTTCTATGCGGTGCATCCTACACCTATTAAAGTTTGCAACATTCAAATGCTTGTAACTTTTTACTGGAGCATCATAAAATCTTGAAATTTTGTGACAATAGAGTACTCGAGCCTCTTGTCAATTTAAGCTATCGCTTTTATCTATGCTAACTTTGAGTCCAAAATGAAACACTTCTAAAACTTCAAATGGCCCTAACTTCTGTACGGTGCGTCCTATACCTATCAAAGTTTGCAACAACCAAATGCTTGTAACTTTTTACTGGAGGGTCATAAAACCATGAAATTTTGTGACAATAAAGTACTCGATCCTCTTGTCAATTTAACTATCGCTCATAGCTATGCTTCCCTTGAGTACCAAATCAAACACTGATAAAATTTAAAACGGCCCTAACTTCTGTACGGTGCGTCCTTGATCTATCAAAGTCTGCAACAATCAAATGCTTGTAACTTTTTTCTGGGGCATCATAAAACTTTGAAATTTTGTGACAATAAAGTACTCGAGCCTCTTATCAATTTAAGCCATCTGTTCGCGCCGGAGCCCTCCTGACAACGGCTGCTGCCTGCGCACCGTCACCATGCGACTCAGCGCGGGGCTCAGTGCGGAGTGAATTCCCCTCATTGGATCCCGCCAAAGCCGTGTGGCAGGCCGCAGCCATCTTTATTTGTTGCCATAAGAAAGTGCCGACGCAGGAGAGAGGAGGAGAGTCGGTCGGCAATGCTGCGTGCCGAGACCAGTTTTTCATTGTGTATTGAACCAGCGTTCAACCAAGGAGGTTACCTTTTAAGAAGAAATATTTTGTTAATAAAAACTAGAGTGTTGCACCTTCGTGCAAAACATTAAAATAGTAAAGAAACATTAGAATAATAAAGCAATTTTTCCTTTAAAAGCATTTCTTGAGTGTCGTAAAAGTTTTCTTGTGTAAGCGACGCAAGTGGCAAAGGGAGCAATATCTTCAACAAATTTTGGATTCATACAGAAACAAGACAATGGAATCAGAAAGAGCAAACGGTCTCAGAAACATGGTCCTTCGAGCCGAATTACAACTGCGTCCGGTAAGTGTTTAATGTTTATTTTTATTTAATATATTATTAAACCATTTCTGGTTAATTGCAATATTGCATATTTATTTTTTGATTTATGTTTTCTATCGCGTAATTCGCGGTTGGGTACGGTCGTCGCGGTAAACGGTACATTTCCGTATCGTCACTTGTGTGAGTGTGTGTGCGTGTGGATTCTTGCGCAGCAGCAGGTACTGGGATTTACATATTTTTTTTAAATAAATTCTCAGCACGGCCGCTGCGTAATTCGGTTCGCAGTGTGCAGCTCAAAGCGCTGCCGACGCCGTTTTACCATAAGCTGTGTACAGCTGTTTGTGCGCAAGTTTTTTCACTGCCGCAATTGGTGCCTTTCGCATGTGCATGCTATTGCCATTGCCGCTATCCGCTGTTCCGTTGTGCACTCGGTGCCCTAGTTTTGCGAGTTGCTTTGTTCGTTGACACGATTTAAGGCGGGTGTCACACTCACAACTCTTGTGGGTCAGCTGTTCGGGCTATCTGTATTGCGTGAATTATGTTATCTCAGTAGTGGAGAGCGAAAAAAAACACAACTTATGCTTTCAACAATCAGTTTATTTCTAAAACTTCTTTGTAATATTCTTAAACTAGATACAAATGTGGCTTTAAATAAATGATTATGTAAGCGATTAATAAATTGGCTTAAAATAAATACATATTTATGTTATTTCGCAATATTCTTATTATTATGAATTTTGGTTTGAATTTGATACTTTGCATTTCCTGTTAGCTGTAGGCAATTAATAAATGATTATGTAAGCAATTAATAAATTGGCTTAAAATAAATACATATTTATGTTATTTCGCAATATTCTTATTATTATGAATTTTGGTTTGAATTTGATACTTTGCATTTCCTGTTAGCTGTACTGGCCAAGTATTGAGGGTGTAGCGGGTAGCGGCCTCTATTGCTGACAAAGCTTACTGTTGATGTAAGTGAGTTCTTGTTGATGTTGTTGTTGGTGCAGTGTACACGTAACTCCTCCCCCCTTAGTCTGAAGCGGAGAGATCGAAGGGATTGTAGCTTCAGTATGGATGTCAAGTTTTCTTTTCTTGGTGTACATTCTTTTGAAGATTAGGATAACCGAAGTGATGATTAATAGCCACATAAATGAGTCTATTAGACCTTGTAAATTCTTTTTAGAGGATAACGTGAGGATTTCTTCTTTTTGCTCCATGTCGTATTCCGATAACTTCTTGAGGGTGATAATTTTAGTTTCTGTTGAAGCGTGGATTTCGGCCAGAGGTGCTGGTGCTATGTAAATGTCGTCCCAGAAGGTGTTGGTATCATCGTCGTATGTTATGTTGTTGACTTGAATTTTGCAGTTTTTATAGTGTAGTAAGGCTGTTCCTTCGATGGATCTATTGTTGATGTCACAAGTTGTTTCCATTTGTATTTTTGGTGTATTAATGAATAGAATTAGGTTCGGTTCTGGCTGTTCTATAGACTGTGTTTCACCAATGTCGTTGATTACGCAGTCAGCATTCTGGTTATTCAATAAGTGGCCAATGCATTTAGAGTTTGCAACTATTTCTTCGTTTTTGGATTTTGAACAATAAAATATTTTTTCTATCTTTTGGCATCTTTGTGAAAAGTATATAATTTTAAATTGGTTATATAATACTGTGACAATAGTTTTTGTTTTATTTGTTGGTAGAGGAACTATGTGTAAGAATTGGTAGGAGTTAGGATCAAGGTTAGGGATTTGGATATTGAAGATTATATTGGATCCATTGTAATAGGCTTGGAGGCCAAGAAGTTCGTATATATTTTCTATGGAGTTTGTTTTAATAAACTGGTTTTCTAAATGTTCGCTTATTTGTTCGATTTCGTCAGGGTGAAGAATTAGTTTAGGGATAATGTTTAGTTTTGCCAGTATAATAGCTTCTGATATGTCATTAATGTGGTTGGTTAGTATCTCTATGTTGTAGTTCAGCTGGTTTAGATATTGTACCTCCCTGATTATATTGTCTGTAGTTTTCACTAAATGGTTTGCTTGATCTACGTTTCTATTCATGAAAAATTCTATTGTATTCTGGACCTCAATGTGATCGGTGATGTTTTTGAACCTAGCTATCATTTTAAGATTAAGATTATGATCGTTTGATATGCTCATATTTATTTTTTCCTGGTTTAATTCAAAGTTTCTTATCTGTTGGTTTATCTCTTGAGCGTCGTATGCGTCCATGTTACCGGATATTAATTTAATAACATGACCAATTCCGTCCATTAGTCCTCTTTTGCTGCGTTTAGTGTTTAATATGTTTAATCTGGATTGTAATTCTTTCAGTTTCAGTTTTGTAGTGTCAGTGTAGAGTTTCGTTGATCTATTTCTCTCGAATAATTTAATTGTGTTATTAATCTGGTCTATCTTCTCAGTGTATTTGTCCAAATTGATGACATGTATGAGATTGTTGTGGCTTATTATATGTCTGGCGGGGCCTAGTTTTATGGGTAGGATGCCTTTATTTTCAGACAAATCTCGGATTTCAATGAGTTTTGCTGCCACTGATGCGACCCTAAAATGAGAAGGTTTTACGTTTCTTTTTTATCCTAGATTTATGAATTTTTTGGTTATTGGTAGTTGTGATAGTGTATATGTTGTCTCTTTTTATTTTTTGTTTAGAGAATCGTGGTGTTATTTTATTCCGCCTACAGTCTCTTCTATAAATATTTTCGTCTATTTCCCTGATCTCAGGTTCTGTTCTAGTTTCATTAAGCTTGTCAATACGATTTGAGACAGCGGTTTCTAATTTGTCTTTAATGGAAGGGTACAAAACTTCTTGGAATTTATTTAATTTTTTTGGGTAATCGTGTTCGTTATTAAATTTTACGTTATTGTCGAATTTGTAGGTCCTGCCATGAAATAGTTCGTATGGGGTGAGTTTTGTGGCAGAATGAATAGCATTATTGTAAGTTATTAGTGTCTCTAGTAGAGTTTCTTCATGGTCTGTTTCTAGCTTGTTTTCCTTTCGTTTAGTCAAAATAATGCGATAGATTTCTGTAAGCGTTGAATGCAACCTTTCTACTGGTGCGTTGCTACTTGTCTGTTGGAAAGATGTGTAGTGTAAGCAAATGTTGTATTGTTTACAGAAATCTTTGAAAATGAAATTCAAAAATTCTGTACCCTGGTCGCACACGATTTTTTTTGGGATGCCAAATTGGCTTATGAAATATTTTAACGATTTCAAGATGGAAATACTAGTCCTATTTGGAAGTGTAAAGGCAGCGGCAAATTTAGAAAATTTATCAATTATTGTTAGCATTTGGTTATTATTTATTGTATAAATGTCTAAATGAAGTATGTCTAGTGGTCGTAGGGGTGTTTCAGGCTTTTGAAATTTGGGTTTTTGTGGGTTCCTATCATATTTTAATGATTGGCATTTTTCACAATTGGTGATTGTTTGAGTTATTCTATTTTTTAGAAAGGGGAAATAATAGTTTCTTTTAAGATGTAAAAGTGTTTCATTAATTCCCCTGTGGTTGTTATTTAAGTGGTATTCTCTAATGATGCTTTCCTGTTCGTCAGGTGTCTTTACATCTATTACTTTTTCGGTGCACCGTATGATTCTGAAAATTTTGCTATTTGCAAAATATTTCGAATAGGTGGATTGCACAACGCGAAAAATTTCATCCTCGGTGAAAATTGCATTTAGTTTGTTTGGGGCTAGGAATTTTTTGAAAATGTCCGTCATTATGTTTTCGTCGAAGTCTGGGCGCCTTATAGTTCGTCACTGTTTATTTTTAAATATTGTCTCTAGAGTCATAGGTGAGCCTGTATTGGATTTTTCTAATATTATCTGTAAATTAAATTCGTTCAAAGTTTTTCCAGAAATGTAAATGCCATCGTCGAGGTTTTCATCGGCTGAGTGCATAGTGGTACCCTGAGTGCCTTGATTTGAAGCGATTTCGTTCATATTGAGGTCGATACAGTCTTTTTCTATTTGAACCCTGCTGAGTGCATCAGCATTTGTATTTTGTTGACCTTTTTTGTAGTGGATTTCGTATTCAAACTCTTCTAGTTTTAACCTCCACCGTACTAATTTAGAGTTAGGGTCTTTTAAACTCATAATCCACGTTAGTGGACGATGATCCGTGACAATTTTGAATTTGCGACCATACAAGTATGAACGAAAATACTTTGTTGCCCAAACTATTGCAAGAAGTTCTTTCTCAATTGTTGAGTAGTTTACTTCAGATTCACATAAGGTACGGCTCGCATAGCAAATTGGTCTATCATTACCTATTGGGCCTTGTGATAATATTGCTCCAATCGCAAAGTCGCTTGCATCGGTGGTAAGGACAAAGGGCTTAGAAAAATCCGGATACTGTAGTATGGGATCGTTACATAACAAATCTTTGCATATTTCAAACGCGTTCATATAGTCTTGATTGAAATCTATTTTCCTGTTTTTCTTGAGACATGATGTAATTGGTTTAACAATTTTTGCAAAATCCTTAATAAATTTTCGGTAATAGCCGAGAAGGCCTAAAAATGATTTGATCTGTTTTTGTGTTCGGGGTAATGGAAAATTTTTAATTGCCTGAATTTTCGCAGGGTTTGGTTTTATACCCTCAGTAGACACTATGTGCCCTAAGAAACTGATCTCTTTTTTGAGAAATTCTGATTTATTAAGCTGTATTTTAAAATTAGAGGATTCTAATCTTTTAAAGACTTGTTTCAGGTTTAAGATGTGTTCTTCGAGTGAAGTAGAAAATATAATAATGTCGTCAAGATACACTAGGCAAATTTTCCCAACGAGATCTGATAAATTCAAAATGTCCACCTTCGACTGTAAACGCCGTTTTTGGAACATCCTTTGGTTCCATCTCAATTTGGTGAAACCCACTGGCTAAGTCCAGTGTTGAAAAATATAAGCATTTACCTAGTTTATCCAAAATCTCTGATATATTTGGTAAAGGGTACTTGTCGGATATAGTATTTTCATTTAGCTTCCTAAAATCTATGACAAGGCGCCATTTTTGTATTTTGCTAGCGTCTTGTTTCTTGGGGACAATCCATACAGGAGAGCTCCAAGGTGAATATGAAGGCTTAATGATTCCTTGGTCTAGCATGCTTTCTATTTGTCTTTGGACCTCCTCTTTGTGTACGTATGGATATCGATAAGATTTCGTGTGAATTGGTATTTCATCTGTTGTTGTTATTTTATGTTTTACTTGATTCGTAAAAGTAAGGTTCTGACTTTCTCTATAAAAGACAGAGTCAAATTGCCTACAAAGATGAGGAAGGGCTTTTTGTTCTTCTTTATTTAGGTGGTCTGTTCGTATTAATGTTTTTATGTCTGATTGGTCTGGTATTGTTAGTGGTTCTGGGTTAATACAATTAAGTTCTACAAAACTGGCTGAATCGTATGGTTCCGCTTTTGTTGGCTGTTCGAGAAGCAGTATTTGATCTTCGTTTGATTTGTTAACTATTTCTAGATTACTCAACCAGTTGTTTGCTATATAAATGCCTTCAGAGATTTCTAAACAATCTGAGATGTTGGTTAATTTAACAAAAATTTCTTCATGTTCAATATCTACCGGAAGTTCTACGATCGATTTTGAATTGGCAGTTATAAGGTATTTGTGAGAGGTTGTTGTAGGTTTCATTTGTAAAGGGATGACTGTTTTAGGTGTTATTAAGTTATTATTTTTGAGGTCAATGTTCGCTTTTAAATTTTGCAATATGTCGACTCCTAGGAGGCCATCAAAATAATTATGAAACTTAAATATTAGAAATTCGAATTTACCACTTTCTTTGAATTCGGTAAATATAGGTAGTGTTGTTTTTGTGTCCAGGATATATTTGTTTGCTACTGTAGTTATAGTTATAGGTTGGCATTTTATGTGGTTTTTCTGAGGTACAAATTCCGGATTAATAAATGACGAAGAGGCTCCTGAATCGATTAGGAAGCGTAATGACCGACCGAAAGGTGATGATATTAATATAAATGGTAGTTTAGATCCATGCTTATTTATGTCTACGTATCCTGTGGGGTTTTCAAGGCTGATGATTGAAAATTTACACTATAATCAATGTTGAATAAGTTTGCGGGGTCATTGTTTTTAAAATTATGTGTCTGATTGATGTTGTGGAAATTGGAATTTTGTTGTGTTTGAGGTTCAAAGTTGCGTCTTGCTGTGTTTGTTCTATTGAATGAGTATGATGTGCTTGGTCTAAAATCTGTACGAGTTGTATTATTGTCGACTGGTTCTGGTTTTGGAGGCATGATAGCGTTTCTATTGGTAGTGGTGTGCTGTTCTACTCTATTGTTGTTATTGTAATACCTATTAGAATTGTATTGGGGTCTATGGAATTCTGGGTTTACTGGTTTTTGAAATCTATTTTGGAACACAGGATTAGATTGTCTGTAAGGTTGGACTTGTTCTCTTGCATATGGTTTTGGTTGGTATGGTTCGTAGTATGGTCTGTAGGGTCTTAGAGGTTGCTTAAATGAGGTGATGTTTTGCTCCTTTATGCAGTAAGCGAGAGCTGTCGGTAAATTGTCTGGACGCATGGCTCTAATTGTTGCCCCAAGAGGTTCTCTTAGCCCTGTTAGAAACGTGTTAAGGCACATTTCTGCAAATAATTCTCTTTTTGAACGAATTATTTTTTGCTCTTTTTCATTCATTAGAACATTGTTAAGAAGAGCTGCTTGGATTTCTAAGATTTCTGCATGGAATTGTTCTAAGGATTTACCAGCCTGTCTGATATTATGGAGATCTCTTATAAGAGTAGTTTCCGTTCTTTTATCTGCGAAGGCAGAAATTAAATTTGTTTTGATTTCATCCCAGTCGAGCTGGGTTAGGTAAGTGTTAAGAACTTCATTTGCAGCTCCTGTGATCTTATTTCTGATAGCTCTCAGATGGATTTGACCGTAAGGTGTTTGTTCTGTGCCTTTTAAGAATAGTAAGATTTCTTCAACATTAGTAATAAAATTGTGTAGGAGACGAGGGTTTCCGTCAAAGTAAGGAAGGTCCTTGATCACATCAGGGATTTTGAAGAAATTGAAAACTTCTTGTGCACTAGCTACATTTTGGGGATGGGATTGGGATTGGTTTTGTGGTGTATTCATATTATCTAATATATTCGTACGTTTTTCAAGATTATTTTCTTCTGGAATGCTTTCTAAATTTTTTGTTCTTTTTCTTAATTGAAGTTTTTCCAGAGCTAAAGTTTTTGCTTTTCTCTTAAACATATAGATGTATATAGCAACTTAATTAATTTTTTTGTTTATATATTTTTTTTTATATAATAATGTTCTTTAATAATAATCATGAACTTACAAATAATATAATGGTTGAGAAACAAGCTGATCGCATTTTGCCAAGTAGATTGTGTTGCTCTTCTTTTGCTTCGCAGTTGTTAATGGATTAAAGTCCAACGGTGCTAATGCTTCGATGACGTACGATGCTATTTGTTGTTTAGCTAATTTTTTTTTGTTGTTGTTGTCGTTGTTTTTTTTTCTTCTTTTTGTTTTTGTTGTTCTTTTGCAGTGATATGCTTTCACTGCGTTTTATTTTAATCAAAAAAAAATTTGTTCTTTATTTTGCAGTGATATGCCTTCACTGTGTTTTATTTTAATCAAAAAAAATATCGTTATTTATTTTGCAGTGATATGCCTTCACTGTGTTTAATTAAAAAAATTTTATTTTAATTTATTTTATTTTATTTTATTTTTTTTTTTTTTTTTTTATGAATTCTTTTAAATTCACAAGATTTTTAAAAATTTTTAGAGTCCTCGAAGCACACGAACCGCAACTGCGCCTTTCGACTGCGCCAATTATGTTATCTCAGTAGTGGAGAGCGAAAAAAAACACAACTTATGCTTTCAACAATCAGTTTATTTCTAAAACTTCTTTGTAATATTCTTAAACTAGATACAAATGTGGCTTTAAATAAATGATTATGTAAGCGATTAATAAATTGGCTTAAAATAAATACATATTTATGTTATTTCGCAATATTCTTATTATTATGAATTTTGGTTTGAATTTGATACTTTGCATTTCCTGTTAGCTGTACTGGCCAAGTATTGAGGGTGTAGCGGGTAGCGGCCTCTATTGCTGACAAAGCTTACTGTTGATGTAAGTGAGTTCTTGTTGATGTTGTTGTTGGTGCAGTGTACACGTAACTCGTGCGTATATCGCTGCGTCAAGTAGTACCGTGCTGCAGGTAAGCGGTGGGAGCATATCGTTTTTGCCTTTACATTGGAGTGGGGGTCTACAGCTCACTGCGCTGCCCAGAGCCTGTTTACTGTACGTTGTGTACCGTTGTTGTTGAACCGGTAACTTACACCGTGGCCGGTAGTTTTCCGTACTAACGGGTCAACAACTGTTAACGTGGTGGAGGATCGACACTTTCGACACGAGTACGGTGTAATTAGGTTCGCAGTCCGCAGCTCACAGCGCTGCCGACGCCTTTTTACAGCAAACCGTGTGCCAGCGGTGCTTGAACATCCCCATATTACTACGCTGGAAAATACGTATACTCGTTGATCTCCGTACGTTACAGTTTTTCGCAGCTCACAGCGCTGCCAACTTTTTCTGTCTTTTGGTCCTTGATATTACCCTGTATCGGTGTACCCACGAGCGACGCAAGGTCCGGGTCACATACAGCAGCTCATAGCGCTGCGTTGGGTATTTCAATTTGGGGTTCTACGTAAATTAAATTTTTTTTCTTTTTCTTTTTTCCTCTTCTTCGATTGTAGTTGCTCAGTGCTGTCGTCATTGCCTGGGCTTCGCGCAGTTCATTCCTACTGGGGAGTGTCTTTTACGTTGTGTGGACTCTTCAGTGATAATAAAGCGGGTGTTATATCGGTCACGTCAGCGGCTCAACTGTGTACACATATAGCTGGGTAACTGGGTGTATCGACGTGAAGGTGTAGTGTTTTCCCGTGTTTTGCTTGCGTTTTGCCATCATTGAGCTGCGTTCTCAGGTCAAGCGGTCTGTAACTATGCTTACTCCGCTGATAGATGCGGCTGATAGCCTGACCGCGTTTCTTATTGAGTTCGAGAGAAACTCTTCCGCCTCCCAAAATCTTGAATATCTTCTCCTTGATCTGACTGAATTGGCAGACTTATGGCAGGCGTTGAACGAGGCGAAGGCTGCAGCGGTCATTGAAGCGAATTTAGACGAGAAATGCATATCCACGATTCGCAGCAAGTTTTGCCATGTATAAACAGGGTCATGCTCGGATCAGTGGTATAATGCAATCCCTGACCGTCTCTCCAGCGGTGCTTTCCGAAGCGTCGGCTGAGTTGTCTTCTCAATCCCACAGTATTCCGGTGCCTCCCTGTGATATTGAGATTTTCGGGGGCGAGTACTCCAAGTGGATCACCTTCCGTGATATGTTCACGGCGCTGTTCCTTCGGAACGCTCGGTTATCTAACATCGAGCGGCTGTATCACCTGAGGGCAAAGACTAGGGGGGAGGCGCGAGAAATCGTGGACCAATGCCAACTGACCAATAGCGGTTTTGATCAGGCGTGGGCGAGGCTTACTGCCCGGTACGAAAATCGGCGCCAGCTCATTAATTGTCAGCTGAAGTCCCTATTCACAATGCGTACCATAGGTAAAGAAAGTGGGTCGGAGTTAAAGAGGCTGCAGCGGGAAGTTAGCAACTGCATTATGGCGTTGCGGGAGCTGTCGGTGGATGTAGGCAGTTGGATCCAATTTTTATATACTGGAGTTCCATTCGGTTGCCGGAGAGGACCCTTTTTCTTTGGGAGCAGTCCCTTGCAGATAATGCGGATATACCGACTTGGGTGGCGATGGAGGAATTCCTCTCGAAACGGCTCCAAACTTTGGAGGCGGTCTCTGATGTCTGCCAGACGGATCACGCGCGGGAGCCTGGGGGGAGCCGCTCAACACCAATTCCGTAATAGCCACGTGCAGGCTCATCAGGCGAGGGTCAATCCGGAAGGGTGTAAGATATGTACACTACCAGGCCATCGGGTCTCCCACTGCTCTACTTTCATCAACGCTGATGTATCAGAGCGATGGGGATGGGTAAATCGCTTCCACTTGTGCGTGAATTGTTTGAAGGGGGATCATCGTGTGTCAAATTGCATGAGTAAATACCGATGTTTTACGTGTCAAGAGCGGCACCATACTCTGCTGCACCGTGAGCCGCTCCCGAACCGGAGCATAAGAGGCCCACCACGCACGACGCCGCCTCGAGGCAGACGATCATCCAACGGACGCAACGCGGCCACCACGTTGGCTCAACCTGCTACACCTTCCTTCGCCCACGCTGCACAGGTGGTACCTGCTATAGTCCAGGGACGATCCGGTCCATATCGAGCTCGAGGTCGGCTACCCAAACGTGTGCTTTTAGGTACCGCCATTATTCACGTATGGTATCAGGGAGTCAATTACATGGCCCGTGCATTGATCGATCCTGGGTCGGAAGGGTCTTTTATCTCAGATCAGCTCCAACGACGCCTGCGACTCCCTACGCGTACCGTGCATGCCCAAGTGTCCGGGGTAAGCAATGTGGTGGCAGCTAACGTGACAAAAGCGTGCGATTTAATGTTAGGGTCACCTCTCGACAGTACTGTGCGGCTCCCGGTGTCAGCATTGGTACTGCCCACCTTGACCAGCGAATTACCCGACTAGGGATATCAACGCAACAATATACCCAATCGGCCGGCTTACGACTGGCTGATCCAAGCCCTTCAAACTCTTCACAAGTTGACATTTTGATAGGGGGTGATTTATACCCGATGGTGATGCTTGATGGGTTGAAACGTGACGTTATTGGGTCATTAATTGCACAGGAAACTGTATTTTTGTGGATCCTCACAGGACCCATGCCTGAGAACTCGACACAGACATTCTGTGCTAGAGTACAAGTTGAGACCGGCCACCCGGTCGAAGAGCTCTTGCAGAGATTCTGGGAGGTGGAGGAACCACCTAGGGAGAAACGGTTGTCCCCCGGTGACCAGGCTTGCCTGGATTTGTATTCCCGGACCACTTACAGAGAGTCTTCTGGGCGGTATGTAGTAGAACTACCGTTCAAATCAAGGCACCTGCCTGAGGAGTCGCTTGGGGCTTCTCGGCACATTGCGTTAAAGCAGTTCGAGCGCAATGAAGGCAGGTTACTCCGTAACCCTGAGCAGAAAGACCAATATGACTCCGTGGTACAGGAGTATTTGACTCTTGATCATATGGTCAAAGTCCCGCCTCCACCTTCAGGCGCTCTTGCTCACTATTATTTGCCTCATCATGCGGTAATGAAACCCAAGAGTAGGCCACCAAGCTGCGAGTGGTGTTCAATGCGTCTCAAGCAACCACCAGCACCCTCAGCTTGAATGATGTCTTATATACGGGTCCCACGCGATGGCGAATGTTTCAGTTCGTCTTTAATGGGGATCTGCAAAAGATGTATCGGCAGATTAGAGTAGCTCCAAAGCACACCCTGTACCAGAGAATTGTTTTTAGGGCCTCTCCTGCAGCGCCAGTCTCCGATTACGAGTTACAAACGGTTACCTTCGGAGTCAACTGTGCACCTTACTTAGCGATTAGGACATTGGAACAGCTCGCGACGGATGTCGAGGAGGACCTACCGCTAGCACCCCGGGTATTGCGTGAATGTATGTATGTGGACGACGCCTTGGTCGGCACATATGATGTGAACGCAGCGATACAGACTCGAGATGAGTTGATCCGTGCACTCGACTCTGCCGGCTTCTCCATGCGAAAGTGGACAGCTATTACGGAAGCCATTCTCTCCTCTTTGCCTCCGTACCACTTGCTCCGAGAGGACTTTCTGAAGCTGGATGAAGCTAGTTTAACTAAGACATTAGGAATCCGGTGGAACGCAAAGACTGATCATTTCTACTTTCATCTTCAGCCCATTTGCTTCGACCCACGAGCCACCAAACGCAAGGTGCTATCGATTATAGCTCAACGGTCTGATCCAGCCGGATGGCTGGCACCTGTTGTGATCGTGGCCAAGATCTTGATGCAAAAGATTTGGGGGGACAAAACAGACTGGGACGAATCGCTGACCCTCGCTTCATCCAGTCGTTGGAGGGAATTTTTAGGGGCTTATGACGACATCTCGCAGATTCGAATTCCTCGTTGGGTGGGGTCTGCACCGGATGTAGATATCCAGTTCCATGCGTTTTGTGATGCTTCGCAAGCGGCATACGCCGCCGCGCTGTATGTGCGATGCCAGTGCGGCGATACTGTCACATCCCACTTATTAGTGGCTAAGTCGCGGGTCGCACCTCTTAAGACGTTGTCCTTACCTCGCTTAGAACTTTGTGGCGCGGTATTGTTATCCGAGTTGGTGGCGGAACTTCGGATAAGGGTGGGGGTCACCTCCAGTAACTTGTTTTGTTGGACGGATTCGACCATAGTTTTGGCTTGGCTCCAGAAGTCCCCGCATATATGGAAAACCTTCGTAGCTAATCGGGTTACCACCATTTCCAGTAAAGTAGGTGTAGAATGTTGGAGACATGCCAGGTCTGCAGACAATCCGGCTGATCTTGCCAGTCGGGGGGTAACTCCAGCAGCGCTTGTTCATAACCATTTATGGTGGAGCGGTCCGGGATGGCTTACCCACGACTCAAATTCCTGGCCTCAGCCTTCGAAAATCGCTAGTCCGGACGCCCTGGAGGAACAGCGCAACGTTGCTACGCATACAATCCAGGTCAAACAGCATGATGACTTGATGCTGCGTTTCTCATCGTTGCCGCGAGCACTGCGGGTTGTGTGCTATATCCTGCGCTTTTCTAAATACGCTATGCGAAAGCTACGTGACCACGCCCCACCCCCGGGGTCGCCTATCACGACTGCAGAGATTGTTGCCGCTACACTTCTCGTAACGACCATAACGCAGCAGATGTACTACCCCGAGGAGTATGGATGCTTGCAGGACGGGCAACCCATTTCCAATTCGAGTTCTCTGCTCACCTTGAACCCCTTCCTTCATTCCGATGGGTCGATTCGAGGAAATCAGCTTATGCTTCGGCTCCTTCGAACTCAATATTGGGTTCCACGCGCAAAGGTTTTAGTCAAGGGTACCATTTTACGGTGTAAAACTTGCCTGGTAGAAAAGAAACGTAGATTGAGCCAGATCATGGCGCCTTTGCCCCCTGAACGCACCACCCTGTCTCGTCCTTTCGCCACCGCGGGGGTTGATTTTGCGGGTCCTTTTGAAATTAAAACGTTTCAAGGGCGGGGGTATAAAATGACAAAAGGCTATGTGTGCATCTTTGTGTGTTTCGCCACCAAGGCCGCCCATTTAAAAGCTACCACGGATTTAACTACCCAGAATTTTTTAGCCGCCCTGTCTAGATTCATTGGGCGACGGGGGTGCCCAGCTAACATTTATTCCGACAATGGAAAGAATTTTGTGGGAGCAGAAAAGGTAGTGCGCATGGAGTTCGCACGTGTGATTCGAGAAGCTAAGGACCAGGCGACCACGCAGCATTGGTTTCACCAATTGGAATGGCATTTTATTCCTCCAAACGCTCCCCATATGGGAGGACTGTGGGAAGCAGCCGTAAAGAGCTTCAAACACCATTTCAAACGAATGGGTGGGCAGATCCGGTATACGTATGAGGAGTTAGCAACGGTATTAGCCCGCGTCGAGGCATGTCTGAATTCTCGACCTATTAGCGCACTCAGTGACGATCCCGACGACCTCCAACCACTTACACCAGGGCACTTCCTAGTAGGGGGACCACTTCTTGCACCAGCCGTCTCGGAGGAGACCACCCCTTTTCTTTCTATTCTTAATCGATGGCGTAGGCTTCAAGTTCTCTCCCAGCAGTTTTCAGTACGTTGGAAACATGAGTATCTTTTGGAGTGCCAGCGCAGGACAAAGTGGAAGACCATCCAAGATAATGCAGCTGACGGAGATCTGGTGGTACTGCAGGATGACCACGTTCCACTCAACGACTGGCGATTGGGAAGGATCACTGAGGTTCACCCGGACTCAGACGGTAGAGTGCGAGTCGCGAAAGTGCGGACTGCAGGCTGAATAATCCCGAGAGCAGGCTGAGTAATCCCGGCATCCGGTCTTTTGGCCGTTTCCGTAGCTAGTCCTATTCTTTGTAGCCTCTAGTTTGTAGCCTTTCCTGTTTGTATATACCTCGGTTCTTCCATGGAATCCTTAGCCTTCCTCGTAAAACGGTAGCAGTGGATCTCGCCTGGCTATGCCACGGGATAGAATTGTAGTACTCTACGTAGTCTTGAAGACGTTATTTCTCCTACTATTAGCATCCTAACTTTTATTATTAGAATTCTCGTAAACACATGCCTAATTCTAAAATTAGATTTTCCACAGACCTTCCCATCGTGCCGAGCTGACTGGCGTGGAAGACGCTACATCGGGCCGTGCCTTACCTGTGCTCCGAGGGTACAGTTGGTGTTCCCAGCCCCCGTTAGGCTACAGGGGTCTGCAACATACCAGGGGTCTGCAACATACCACACTCCGGGGGCAGTGGCGCCGTTTCGTGCCCACGATGTATTGACCGAATCCACCGCTAGAGCGGCAGTTACGCCATCGCGCCCCCGAGCCCGGTCTGCACCACCTGCCGTGCGTTCGCTACCAACGGGGCCGACGAGCGTCCGCCGCCTTCCCAATCAGGGGTCCACGCCAGGGAGCGGTGCACCACGGACGCCACATCCGATGTCCCGCGCCGCAGTGGAGGCTACACCATCTCGCGCCCCAGTGGTGGCTGCGACATCTCGCGCCCCACTGGTGGCCGCGACAGCCGGATCAGCAGCGGCAGTCGTGCACCCGGCTCCACAACGCCCGTGCGAGATGTGCAAGCGCTGGGGGCACACCATCGCAGTGCGCCGGGCGTTTCTATCCTTGTCATCGCGGCGCAGGAGAGATGCGGTCGGAAACCGAAAACTGTGTTTCGTGTGCCTGGGGGTGAAACACTTCACCCACAGATGCGAACAGCCGGGGTGCTCCCGGTGCCACCGGCGGCATCATCACCTCTTACATTGAGGGGTGCATCAGGATGGGAGCCGGCGGGAATAGGTCGTCATCTCTCTTGCAATACTGCAAGGGGGGCGGCATGTTTGCGCCGGAGCCCTCCTGACAACGGCTGCTGCCTGCGCACCGTCACCATGCGAATCTGCGCAGGGCTCAGTGCGGAGAGAATTCCCCTCATTGGGTCCCGCCAAAGCCGTGTGGCAGGCCGCAGCCATCTTTATTTGTTGCAATAAGAAAGTGCCGACGCAGGAGAGAGGAGGAGAGTCGGTCGGCAATGCTTCGTGCCGAGACCAGTTTTTCAGTATGTATTCAACCAGCGTTCAACCAAGGAGGTTTCCTTTTCGGAAGAAATATTTTGTTAATAAAAACTAGAGTGTTGCACCTTCGTGCAAAACATTAAAATAATAAAGAAACATTAGAATAATAAAGCAATTTTTCCTTTAAAAGCATTTCTTGAATGTCGTAAAAGTTTTATTGTGTAAGCGACGCAAGTGGCAAAGGGAGCAATATCTTCAACAAATTTTGGATTCATACAGAAACAAGAAAATGGAATCAGAAAGAGCAAACGGTCTCAGAAACACCATCGTTCATAGCTATGCTAGCCTTGAGTCCCAAATCAAACACTGATAAAACTTAACATGGCCATCACTTCTGTACGGAGTGTCTTATACCTATCAAAGTTTGCAACATTCAAATTCTTGTAACTTTTTACTCGAGCGTCATAAAACCTTGAAATTTTGTGACAATAAAGTACTCGTGCCTATTATCAATTTATGCCATCGCTCATAGCTATGCAACATTTGAGTCTCAAAATAAAAAACTGATAAACTTCAAATGGCCCTAACTTCTGTACGGTGCGTCCTATACCTATCAAAGTTTGCACCAATCAAATGCTTGTAACTTTTTACTGCAGGGTCATAAAACCTTGAAAGTTTGTGACAATAAAGTACTCGAGCCGCTTATCAATTTAAGCTATCGCTCATAGCTATGCTACCGTTGAATCCCAAAATAAAATAATGATAAAACTTCAAATGGCCCTAACTTCTGTACGGTGCGTCCTTTACCTATCAAAGTTTGCAAAAATCAAATGCTTGTAACTTTTTACTGGAGCGTCATAAAATCTTGAAATTTTGTGACAATAAGGTACTCGAGCCTCTTATCAATTTAAGCTATCGCTCATAGCTACGCTACACTTGAGTCCCAAAATAAAACACTGATAAAACTTTAAATGGACCTAACTTCTATACGGTGCATCCTACACCTATTAAATTTTGCAACATTCATATGCTTGTAACTTTTTACTGGAGCGTCATAAAACCATGAAATTTTGTGACAATAAAGTACTCGATCCCCCTGTCAATTTAACTATCGCTCATAGCTATGCTACCCTTGAGTCCCGAATCAAAAACTGATAAAATTTCAAATGGCCCAAATTTCTATACGGTGCGTTCTAAACCTATCAGAGTTTCCAACATTCAAATACTTGTAAATTTTTACTGGAGCGTCGTAGAATCTTGAAATTTTGTGACAATAAAGTACTCGTGCCTCTTATTAATTTAAGCTATCGCAAATAGCTATGCCATCCTTGAGTCCCAAATCAAACACTGATAAAACTTCAAATCGCTCTAACTTCCATACGGTGCGTCCTACACCTATCAAAGTCTGCAACTATCAAATGCTTGTAACTTTTTTCGGGAGTGTCAGAAAATCTTGAAATTTTGTGACAATTAAGTACTCAAGCCTCTTGTCAATTTAAGCCATCGCTCATAGCTATGCTACCCTTGACTCCAAAATAAAACACTGATAAAACTTCAAATGGCTCTAACTTCTGTACGGTGCGTTCTAAACCTATCAAATTTTGCAGCATTTAAATGCTTGTAACTTTTTATTGAAGCATCATAAAATCTTGAATTTTTGTGACAATAAAGTACTCGAGCCTCTTATCAATTTAAGCTATCGCTCATAGCTATGCTACCCTTGAGTCCCAAAATAAAACACTGATAAAACTTTAAATGGACCTAACTTCTATACGCTGCATCCTACACCTATCAAAGTTTGCAACATTCAAATGCTTGTAACTTTTTACTGGAGCATCATAAAATCTTGAAATTTTGTGACAATAAAGTACTGGAACCTCTTGTCAATTTAAGCTATCGCTCATAGCTATGCTACCCTTGAGTCCAAAATAAAACACCGATAAAACTTCAAATGGCCCTAACTTCTATACGGTGCGTCCTATACCTATCAAAGTTTGCAACAATCAAATGCTTGTAACTTTTTACTGGGGCGTCATAGAATCTTTAAATTTTGTGACAATAAAGTACTCGAGCCTCTTATTAATTTAAGCTATCGCTCATAGCTATGCTAGCCTTGTGTCCCAAAATAAAATACTGATAAAACTTCAAATGGACCTAACTTCTATACGATGCATCCTACACCTATCAAGGTTTGCAGCATTCAAATGCTTGTAACTTTTATTCAAGCATCTTAAAATCTTGAAATTTTCCGACAATAAAGTACTCGAGCCTCTTGTCAATTTAAGCTTTCTCTCATAGCTATGCTACCCTTGAGTCCCGAATCAAAAACTGATAAGATTTCAAATGGCTCTAATTTCTATACGGAGCGTCCTAAACCTATCAAAGTTTGCAACACTCAAATGCTTGTAACTTTTTACTGGAGCGTCATAAAATCTTGAAATTTTGTTACAATAAAGTACTCGAGCCTCTTGTCAATTTAAGCTATCGCTCATAGCTATGCTATCCTTGAGTACTAAATCAAACACTGATAAAATTTAAAATGGCCCTAACTTCTGTACGGTGCGTCCTAAACCTATCAAAGTTTGCAACAATCAAATGCTTGTAACTTTTTCTGGGGCGTCATAAAACTATGAAATTTTGTGACAATAAAGTACTCGAGCCTCTTATCAATTTAAGCTATCGTTCATAGCTATGCTAGCCTTGAGTCCCAAGTCAAACATTGATAAAACTTCAAATGGCACTAACTTCTATAGGGCCATAAAGTAATCGTGCCTTTTATAAATTTAAGCTATCGCTCATAGGTATGCTACCCTTGAATCCCAAAATAAAACAGTGATAAAACTTTAAATGGCCCTAACTTCTCTACGGTACATCCTACACCTACCAAATTTGTAACATTCAAATGCTTGTAACTTTTTACCGGAGCATCATAAAATCTGGAAATTTTGTGACAAGAAAGTACTCGAGCCTCTTCTCAATTTAATCTATCGCTCATAGCTATGTTACCCTTGAGTCTCAAATCAAACACTGATAAAACTTAAAATGGTCCTACTTCTGTGCGGAGCGTCCTATACCTATCAAAGTTTCCACCAATCAAATGCTTGTAACTTTTTACTGGAGGATCATAAAACCTTGAATTTTTGTGACAATAAAGTACTCGAGCCTCTTATCAATTTAAGCTATCCCTCATAGCTATGCTACCCTTGTGTCCCAAAATAAAATACTAAGAAAACTTCAAATGGACCTAACTTCTATACGATGCATCCTACACCTGTCAAAGTTTGCAGTATTCAAATGCTTGTAACTGTTATTCAAGCATCATAAAATCTTGAAATTTTCCGACAATAAAGTACTCGAGCCTCTTGTCAATTTAAGCTTTCGCTCATAGCTATGCTACCCTCGAGTCCCGAATCAAAAACTGATAAAATTTAAAATGGCTCTAATTTCTATACGGAGCGTCCTAAACCTATCAAAGTTTGCAACACTCAAATGCTTGTAACTTTTTACTGGAGCGTCATAATATCTTGAAATTTTGTGACAATAAAGTACTCGTGCCTCTTATTAATTTAAGCTATCGCTCATAGCTATGCTACCCTTGAGTCCCAAATCAAACACTGATAAAACTTCTAATGGCCCCAACTTCTATAAGGTGCGTCCTATACCTATCAAAGTTTCCAACAATCAAATGCTTGTAACTTTTTCTGGAGTGTCATAAAATCTTGAAATTTTGTTACAATAAAGTACTCGAGCCTCTTGTCAATTTAAGCTATCGCTCATAGCTATGATACCCTTGAGTACTAAATCAAACACTGATAAAATTTAAAATGGCCCTAACTTCTGTAGGGTGCGTCCTAAACCTATCAAAGTTTGCAACAATCAAATGCTTGTAACTTTTTTCTGGGGCGTAATAAAACTATGAAATTTTGTGACAATAAAGTACTCGAGCCTCTTATCAATTTAAGCTATCGTTCATAGCTATGCTTTGAGTCCCGAATCAAAAACTGATAAAATTTCTAATGGCCCAAATTTCTATACGGTGCCTTCTCAACCTATCAAAGTTTCCAACATTCAAATACTTGTAAATTTTTACTGGAGTGTCATAAAATCTTGAAATTTTGTGACAATAAAGTACTCGTGCCTCTTATTAATTTAAGCTATCGCTCATAGCTATGCTACTATTGAGTCCCAAATCAAACACTGATAAAACTTCAAATCGCTCTAACTTCCATACGGTGCGTCCTACACCTATCATAGTCTGCAACTATCAAATGCTTGTAAAATTTTTCGGGAGTGTCAGAAAATCTTGAAATTTTGTGACAATAAAGTACTCGTGCCTCTTATTAATTTAATATATCGCTCATAGCTATGCTACCCTTGAGTCCCAAATCAAACACGGATAAAACTTCAAATGGTCCTAACTTCTATAAGGTGCGTCCTATACTTATCAAAGTTTGCAACAATCAAATGCTTGTAACTTTTTTCTGGAGTGTCATAAAATATTGAAATTCTGTGACAATAAAGTACTCGAGCCTCTTGTCAATTTAATCTATCGCTCATAGCTATGTTACCCTTGAGTCCCAAATCAAACACTGATAAAACTTAAAATGGCCCTAACTTCTGTACGGTGCGTCCTATACCTATCAAAGTTTGCACCAGTAAAATGCTTGTAACTTTTTACTGGAGGATCATAAAACCTTGAAATTTTGTGACAATAAAGTACTCGAGCCTCTTATCAATTTAAGCTATCGCTCATAGTTATGCTACCCTTGAGTCCCAAAATAAAACACTGATAAAACTTTAAATGGACCTAACTTCTATACGGTGCATCCTACACCTTTCAAAGTTTGCAACACTCAAATGCTTGTAACTTTTTACTGGAGCATCATAAAATCTTGAAATTTTGTGACAATAAAGTACTGGAGCCTCTTGTCAATTTAAGCTATCGCTCATAGCTATGCTACCCTTGAGTCCAAAATAAAACACCGATAAAACTTAAAGTGGCCCTAACTTCTATACGGTGCGTCCTATACCTATCAAAGTTTACAACAATCAAATGCTTGTAACTTTTTTCTGGGGCGTCATAAAACCTTGAAATTTTGTGACAATAAAGTATTCGAGCCTCTTGTCAATTTAACTATCGCTCATAGCTATGCTACCCTTGAGTCCAAAATAAAACACTGATAAAACTTCAAATGGCTCTAAATTCCATACGGTGCGTCCGACACCTATCAAAGTTTGCAACATTCAAGTGCTTGTAACTTCTTACTGGTGCGTCATAAAATTTTGATATTTTGTGGCAATAAAGTACTCGTGCCTCTTATTATTTTAAGCTATTCTCTCTTAGTTATGCTACCCTTGAGTCCCAAAACAAAAAACTGATAAAATTCAAATGGCCCTAAGTTCTATACGGTGCATCCGACACCTATCAAAGTTTGTGACATTCAAATGCTTGTAACTTTTTATTGGAGCATCATAAAATCATGAGTGTCATAAAATATTGAAATTTTCTGACAATAAAGTACTCGAGCCTCTTGTCAATTTAAGCTATCGCTCATAGCTATCCTACCCTTGAGTCCAAAATAAAACACTGATAAATCTTCAAATGGCTCTAAATTCCATACGGTGCGTCCTACACCTATCAAAGTTTGCAACAATCAAATGCTTGTAACTTTTTACTGGAATGTCATAAAACCATTAAATTTTGTGACAATAAAGTACTCGTGCCTCTTATCAATTGAAGCTATCGCTCATAGCTCAGCTACTCTTGACTCCAAAATAAAACACTGATAAAACTTCAAATGGCTCTAAATTCCATACGGTGCGTCCTACACCTATCAAAGTTTGCAACATTCCTATGCTTGTAACTTTTTACTGGAGCGTCATAAAACCATGAAAATTTGTGATAATAAAGTACTCGAACCTCTTATCAATTTAAGCTATGGCTCATAACTATGCTACTCATGAGTCCCAAATCTTACACAGATAAAACTTCAAATGGCCCTAACTTCTATACGGTGCATCCTACACCTATCAAAGTTTACAATATTCAAATGCTTGTAACTTTATATTGAAGGATCATAAAACCTTGAAATTTTGTGACAATAAAGTAATCGTGCCTCTTATTAATTTCAGCTATCGCTCATAGATATGCTACCCTTGGGTCCCAAAATAAAACACTGATAAAACTTCAAATGGACCTAACTTCTATACGATGCATCCTACACTTATCAAAGTTTGCAGCAATCAAATGCTTGTAACTTTTTATTGAAGCATCATAAAGTCTTGAAGTTTTCCGACAATAAAGTACTCGAGCCTCTTGTCAATTTAACTATCGCTCATAGATATGCTACCCTTGAGTCCCAAAACAAAACACTGACAAAATTCAAATGGCCCTAACTTCTATAGGGCCATAAAGTAATCGTGCCTCTTATCAATTTAAGCAATCACTCATAGCTATGCTACCCTTGAGTCCCAAAATAAAACACTGATAAAATTTCAAATGGCCCTAACTTCTATACGGTGCATGCTACACCTATCAAAATTTACAAAATTCAAATGCTTGTAACTTTTTACTAGAGCGTCATAAAATCTTGAAATTTTGTGACAATAAAGTACTCGAGCCTCTTGTCAATTTAACTATCGATCAAAGCTATGCTACCCTTGAGTCCCGAATCAAAAACTGATAAAATTTCAAATGGCCCTAATTTCTATAAGGTGCGTCCTACACCTATCAAAGTTTGCAACATTCAAATGCTTATAACTTTTTACTGGAGCATCATAAAATCATGAAATTTTCTGACAATTAAGTACTCGCGCCTCTTGTAATTTGAAGCAATAGCTCATAGCTATGCTACCCTTGAGTCCCAAATCAAACACTGATAAAACTTCAAATGGCCCTAACTTCTATAGGGCCATAAAGTAATCGTGCCTCTTATCAATTTATGCTATCGCTCATAGATATGCTACCCTTGGGTCCCAAAATAAAACACTGATAAAATTTCAAATGGACCTAACTTCTATACGATGCATCCTACACTTATCAAAGTTTGCAGCAATCAAATGCTTGTAACTTTTTATTGAAGCATCATAAAATCTTGAAATTTTCCGACAATAAAGTACTCGAGACTCTTGTCAATTTAACTATCGCTCATAGCTATGCTACCCTTGAGTCCCGAATTAAAAACTGATAAAATTTCAAATGGCCCTAATTTCTATAAGGTGCGTCCTACACCTATCAAAGTTTGCAACATTCAAATGCTTATAACTTTTTACTGGAGCATCATAAAATCATGAAATTTTGTGACAATAAAGTACTCGTGCCTCTTACTAATTTAAGCTATCGCTCATAGCTATGCTACCCTTGAGTCCCAAATCAAACACAGAGAGAACTTCAAATGGCCCTAACTTCTATAGGGCCATAAAGTAATCGTGCCTCTTATCAATTTAAGCTATCGCTCAGAGATATGCTACCCTTGAGTCCCAAAATAAAACACTGATAAAACTTCAAATGGCCCTAACTTCTATACGGTGCATCCTACACCTATCAAAGTTTACAAAATTCAAATCCTAGTAACTTTTTACTGGAGCGTCATAAAATCTTGAAATTTTATGACAATAAAGTACTCGTGCCTCTTATTAATTTAAGCTATCGCTCATAGCTATGCTACCCTTGAGACCCAAATCAAACACAGATAAAACTTCAAATGGACCTAACTTCTATACGATGCATCCTACACCTATCAAAGTTTTCAGCAATTAAATGCTTGTAACTTTTTATTGAAGCATCATAAAATCTTGAAATTTTCCGACAATAAAGTACTCGAGACTCTTGTCAATTTAACTATCGCTCATAGCTATGCTACCCTTGAGTCCCGAATTAAAAACTGATAAAATTTCAAATGGCCCTAATTTCTATAAGGTGCGTCCTACACCAATCAAATTTTGCAAAATTCAAATGCTTATAACTTTTTACTAGAGCATCATAAAATCATGAAATTTTCTGACAAAAAAGTACACGAGCCTCTTGTCAATTTAACTATCGCTCATAGATATGCTACCCTTGAGTCCCAAAACAAAACACCGATAAAATTCAAATGGCCCTAACTTCTATACGGTGCATCCAACACCTATCAAAGTTTGCAACATTCAAATGCTTGTATCTTTTTATTGGAGCATCATAAAGTCATGAAATTTTCTGACAATGAAGTAATCGCGCCTCTTGTAATTTGAAGCTATAGCTCATAGCTATGCTACCCTTGAGTCCCAAATCAAACACAGATAGAACTTCAAATGGCCCTAACGTCTATAGGGCCATAAAGTAATTGTGCCTCTTATCAATTTAAGCTATCGCTCATAGATATGCTACCCTTGAGTCCCAAAATAAAACACTGATAAAACTTCAAATGGCCCTAACTTCTATACGGTGCATCCTACACCTATCAAAGTTTACAAAATTCAAATGCTTGTCACTTTTTACTGGAGCGTCATAAAATCTTGAAATTTTGTGACAATAATGTACTCGTGCCTCTTATTATTTTAAGCTATCGCTCATAGCTATGCTACCCTTGAGTCCCAAATCAAACACAGATAAAACTTCAAATGGACCTAACTTCTATACGATGCATCCTACACCTATCAAAGTTTGCAGCAATCAAATGCTTGTAACTTTTTATTAAAGCATCATAAAATCTTGAAATTTTCCGACAATAAAGTACTCGAGGCTCTTGTCAATTTAACTATCGCTCATAGATATGCTACCCTTGAGTCCCAAAACAAAACACTGATAAAATTCAAATGGCCCAAACTTCTATACGGTGCATCCAACACCTATCAAAGTTTGCAACATTCAAATGCTTGTAACTTTTTATTGGAGCATCAAAAAATCATGAAATTTTCTGACAATAAAGTACTCGCGCCTCTTGCAATTTGAAGCTATGCTACCCTTGGGTCCCAAATCAAACATTGATAAAACTTCAAATGGCCCTAACTTTTATAGGGCCATAAAGTAATCGTGCCTCTTAACAATTTAAGCTATCGCTCATAGAAATGCTACCCTTGAGTCCAAAATAAAACACCGATAAAACTTAAAGTGGCCCTAACTTCTATACGGTGCGTCCTATACCTATCAAAGTTTACAACAATCAAATGCTTGTAACTTTTTACTGGAGCATCATAAAATCTTGAAATTTTGTGACAATAAAGTACTGGAGCCTCTTGTCAATTTAAGCTATCGCTCATAGCTATGCTACCCTTGAGTCCAAAATAAAACACCGATAAAACTTTAAGTGGCCCTAACTTCTATACGGTGCGTCCTATACCTATCAAAGTTTACAACAATCAAATGCTTGTAACTTTTTTCTGGGGCGTCATAAAACCTTGAAATTTTGTGACAATAAAGTATTCGAGCCTCTTGTCAATTTAACTATCGCTCATAGCTATGCTACCCTTGAGTCCAAAATAAAACACTGATAAAACTTCAAATGGCTCTAAATTCCATACGGTGCGTCCGACACCTATCAAAGTTTGCAACATTCAAGTGCTTGTAACTTTTTACTGGTGCGTAATAAAATTTTGATATTTTGTGGCAATAAAGTACTCGTGCCTCTTATTATTTTAAGCTATTCTCTCATAGTTATGCTACCCTTGAGTCCCAAAACAAAAAACTGATAAAATTCAAATGGCCCTAAGTTCTATACGGTGCATCCGACACCTATCAAAGTTTGTAACATTCAAATGCTTGTAACATTTTATTGGAGCATCATAAAATCATGAGTGTCATAAAATATTGAAATTTTCTGACAATAAAGTACTCGAGCCTCTTGTCAATTTAAGCTATCGCTCATAGCTATCCTACCCTTGAGTCCAAAATAAAACACTGATAAAACTTCAAATGGCTCTAAATTCCATACGGTGCGTCCTACACCTATCAAAGTTTGCAACAATCAAATGCTTGTAACTTTTTACTGGAATGTCATAAAACCATTAAATTTTGTGACAATAAAGTACTCGTGCCTCTTATCAATTGAAGCTATCGCTCATCGCTCAGCTACTCTTGACTCCAAAATAAAACACTGATAAAACTTCAAATGGCTCTAAATTCCATACGGTGCGTCCTACACCTATCAAAGTTTGCAACATTCCTATGCTTGTAACTTTTTACTGGAGCGTCATAAAACCATGAAAATTTGTGATAATAAAGTACTCGAACCTCTTATCAATTTAAGCTATGGCTCATAACTATGCTACTCATGAGTCCCAAATCTTACACAGATAAAACTTCAAATGGCCCTAACTTCTATACGGTGCATCCTACACCTATCAAAGTTTACAATATTCAAATGCTTGTAACTTTTTATTGAAGGATCATAAAACCTTGAAATTTTGTGACAATAAAGTAATCGTGCCTCTTATTAATTTCAGCTATCGCTCATAGATATGCTACCCTTGGGTCCCAAAATAAAACACTGATAAAACTTCAAATGGACCTAACTTCTATACGATGCATCCTACACTTATCAAAGTTTGCAGCAATCAAATGCTTGTAACTTTTTATTGAAGCATCATAAAGTCTTGAAGTTTTCCGACAATAAAGTACTCGAGCCTCTTGTCAATTTAACTATCGCTCATAGATATGCTACCCTTGAGTCCCAAAACAAAACACTGATAAAATTCAAATGGCCCTAACTTCTATAGGGCCATAAAGTAATCGTGCCTCTTATCAATTTAAGCAATCACTCATAGCTATGCTACCCTTGAGTCCCAAAATAAAACACTGATAAAACTTCAAATGGACCTAACTTCTATACGATGCATCCTACACTTATCAAAGTTTGCAACATTCAAATGCTTATAACTTTTTACTGGAGCATCATAAAATCATGAAATTTTGTGACAATAAAGTACTCGTGCCTCTTACTAATTTAAGCTATCGCTCATAGCTATGCTACCCTTGAGTCCCAAATCAAACACAGAGAGAACTTCAAATGGCCCTAACTTCTATAGGGCCATAAAGTAATCGTGCCTCTTATCAATTTAAGCTATCGCTCATAGATATGCTACCCTTGAGTCCCAAAATAAAACACTGATAAAACTTCAAATGGCCCTAACTTCTATACGGTGCATCCTACACCTATCAAAGTTTACAAAATTCAAATCCTAGTAACTTTTTACTGGAGCGTCATAAAATCTTGAAATTTTATGACAATAAAGTACTCGTGCCTCTTATTAATTTAAGCTATCGCTCATAGCTATGCTACCCTTGAGACCCAAATCAAACACAGATAAAACTTCAAATGGACCTAACTTCTATACGATGCATCCTACACCTATCAAAGTTTTCAGCAATTAAATGCTTGTAACTTTTTATTGAAGCATCATAAAATCTTGAAATTTTCCGACAATAAAGTACTCGAGACTCTTGTCAATTTAACTATCGCTCATAGCTGTGCTACCCTTGAGTCCCGAATTAAAAACTGATAAAATTTCAAATGGCCCTAATTTCTATAAGGTGCGTCCTACACCAATCAAAGTTTGCAAAATTCAAATGCTTATAACTTTTTACTGGAGCATCATAAAATCATGAAATTTTCTGACAAAAAAGTACTCGAGCTTGTCAATTTAACTATCGCTCATAGATATGCTACCCTTGAGTCCCAAAACAAAACACCGATAAAATTCAAATGGCCCTAACTTCTATACAGTGCATCCAACACCTATCAAAGTTTGCAACATTCAAATGCTTGTATCTTTTTATTGGAGCATCATAAAGTCATGAAATTTTCTGACAATGAAGTAGTCGCGCCTCTTGTAATTTGAAGCTATAGCTCATAGCTATGCTACCCTTGAGTCCCAAATCAAACACAGATAGAACTTCAAATGGCCCTAACTTCTATAGGGCCATAAAGTAATTGTGCCTCTTATCAATTTAAGCTATCGCTCATAGATATGCTACCCTTGAGTCCCAAAATAAAACACTGATAAAACTTCAAATGGCCCTAACTTCTATACGGTGCATCCTACACCTATCAAAGTTTACAAAATTCAAATGCTTGTAACTTTTTACTGGAGCGTCATAAAATCTTGAAATTTTGTGACAATAATGTACTCGTGCCTCTTATTAATTTAAGCTATCGCTCATAGCTATGCTACCCTTGAGTCCCAAATCAAACACAGATAAAACTTCAAATGGACCTAACTTCTATACGATGCATCCTACACCTATCAAAGTTTGCAGCAATCAAATGCTTGTAACTTTTTATTAAAGCATCATAAAATCTTGAAATTTTCCGACAATAAAGTACTCGAGGCTCTTGTCAATTTAACTATCGCTCATAGATATGCTACCCTTGAGTCCCAAAACAAAACACTGATAAAATTCAAATGGCCCAAACTTCTATACGGTGCATCCAACACCTATCAAAGTTTGCAACATTCAAATGCTTGTAACTTTTTATTGGAGCATCAAAAAATCATGAAATTTTCTGACAATAAAGTACTCGCGCCTCTTGCAATTTGAAGCTATAGCTCATAGCTATGCTACCCTTGGGTCCCAAATCAAACATTGATAAAACTTCAAATGGCCCTAACTTCTATAGGGCCATAAAGTAATCGTGCCTCTTAACAATTTAAGCTATCGCTCATAGAAATGCTACCCTTGAGTCCAAAATAAAACACCGATAAAACTTAAAGTGGCCCTAACTTCTATACGGTGCGTCCTATACCTATCAAAGTTTACAACAATCAAATGCTTGTAACTTTTTACTGGAGCATCATAAAATCTTGAAATTTTGTGACAATAAAGTACTGGAGCCTCTTGTCAATTTAAGCTATCGCTCATAGCTATGCTACCCTTGAGTCCAAAATAAAACACCGATAAAACTTAAAGTGGCCCTAACTTCTATACGGTGCGTCCTATACCTATCTAAGTTTACAACAATCAAATGCTTGTAACTTTTTTCTGGGGCGTCATAAAACCTTGAAATTTTGTGACAATAAAGTATTCGAGCCTCTTGTCAATTTAACTATCGCTCATAGCTATGCTACCCTTGAGTCCAAAATAAAACACTGATAAAACTTCAAATGGCTCTAAATTCCATACGGTGCGTCCGACACCTATCAAAGTTTGTAACATTCAAGTGCTTGTAACTTTTTACTGGTGCGTCATAAAATTTTGATATTTTGTGGCAATAAAGTACTCGCGCCTCTTATTATTTTAAGCTATTCTCTCATAGTTATGCTACCCTTGAGTCCCAAAACAAAAAACTGATAAAATTCAAATGGCCCTAAGTTCTATACGGTGCATCCGACACCTATCAAAGTTTGTAACATTCAAATGCTTGTAACTTTTTATTGGAGCATCATAAAATCATGAGTGTCATAAAATATTGAAATTTTCTGACAATAAAGTACTCGAGCCTCTTGTCAATTTAAGCTATCGCTCATAGCTATCCTACCCTTGAGTCCAAAATAAAACACTGATAAAACTTCAAATGGCTCTAAATTCCATACGGTGCGTCCTACACCTATCAAAGTTTGCAACAATCAAATGCTTGTAACTTTTTACTGGAATGTCATAAAACCATTAAATTTTGTGACAATAAAGTACTCGTGCCTCTTATCAATTGAAGCTATCGCTCATAGCTCAGCTACTCTTGACTCCAAAATAAAACACTGATAAAACTTCAAATGGCTCTAAATTCCATACGGTGCGTCCTACACCTATCAAAGTTTGCAACATTCCTATGCTTGTAACTTTTTACTGGAGCGTCATAAAACCATGAAAATTTGTGATAATAAAGTACTCGAACCTCTTATCAATTTAAGCTATGGCTCATAACTATGCTACTCATGAGTCCCAAATCTTACACAGATAAAACTTCAAATGGCCCTAACTTCTATACGGTGCATCCTACACCTATCAAAGTTTACAATATTCAAATGCTTGTAACTTTTTATTGAAGGATCATAAAACCTTGAAATTTTGTGACAATAAAATAATCGTGCCTCTTATTAATTTCAGCTATCGCTCATAGATATGCTACCCTTGGGTCCCAAAATAAAACACTGATAAAACTTCAAATGGACCTAACTTCTATACGATGCATCCTACACTTATCAAAGTTTGCAGCAATCAAATGCTTGTAACTTTTTATTGAAGCATCATAAAGTCTTGAAGTTTTCCGACAATAAAGTACTCGAGCCTCTTGTCAATTTAACTATCGCTCATAGTTATGCTACCCTTGAGTCCCAAAACAAAACACTGATAAAATTCAAATGGCCCTAACTTCTATAGGGCCATAAAGTAATCGTGCCTCTTATCAATTTAAGCAATCACTCATAGCTATGCTACCCTTGAGTCCCAAAATAAAACACTGATAAAATTTCAAATGGCCCTAACTTCTATACTGTGCATGCTACACCTATCAAAATTTACAAAATTCAAATGCTTGTAACTTTTTACTGGAGCGTCATAAAATCTTGAAATTTTGTGACAATAAAGTACTCGAGCCTCTTGTCAATTTAACTATCGATCAAAGCTATGCTACCCTTGAGTCCCGAATCAAAAACTGATAAAATTTCAAATGGCCCTAATTTCTATAAGGTGCGTCCTACACCTATCAAAGTTTGCAACATTCAAATGCTTATAACTTTTTACTGGAGCATCATAAAATCATGAAATTTTCTGACAATTAAGTACTCGCGCCTCTTGTAATTTGAAGCAATAGCTCATAGCTATGCTACCCTTGAGTCCCAAATCAAACACTGATAAAACTTCAAATGGCCCTAACTTCTATAGGGCCATAAAGTAATCGTGCCTCTTATCAATTTAGGCTATCGCTCATAGATATGCTACCCTTGGGTCCCAAAATAAAACACTGATAAAATTTCAAATGGACCTAACTTCTATACGATGCATCCTACACTTATCAAAGTTTGCAGCAATCAAATGCTTGTAACTTTTTATTGAAGCATCATAAAATCTTGAAATTTTCCGACAATAAAGTACTCGAGACTCTTGTCAATTTAACTATCGCTCATAGCTATGCTACCCTTGAGTCCCGAATTAAAAACTGATAAAATTTCAAATGGCCCTAATTTCTATAAGGTGCGTCCTACACCTATCAAAGTTTGCAACATTCAAATGCTTATAACTTTTTACTGGAGCATCATAAAATCATGAAATTTTGTGACAATAAAGTACTCGTGCCTCTTACTAATTTAAGCTATCGCTCATAGCTATGCTACCCTTGAGTCCCAAATCAAACACAGAGAGAACTTCAAATGGCCCTAACTTCTATAGGGCCATAAAGTAATCGTGCCTCTTATCAATTTAAGCTATCGCTCATAGATATGCTACCCTTGAGTCCCAAGACTCGAGACTCTTGTCAATTTAACTATCGCTCATAGCTATGCTACCCTTGAGTCCCGAATTAAAAACTGATAAAATTTCAAATGGCCCTAATTTCTATAAGGTGCGTCCTACACCAATCAAAGTTTGCAAAATTCAAATGCTTATAACTTTTTACTGGAGCATCATAAAATCATGAAATTTTCTGACAAAAAAGTACTCGAGCCTCTTGTCAATTTAACTATCGCTCATAGATATGCTACCCTTGAGTCCCAAAACAAAACACCGATAAAATTCAAATGGCCCTAACTTCTATACGGTGCATCCAACACCTATCAAAGTTTGCAACATTCAAATGCTTGTATCTTTTTATTGGAGCATCATACAGTCATGAAATTTTCTGACAATGAAGTACTCGCGCCTCTTGTAATTTGAAGCTATAGCTCATAGCTATGCTACCCTTGAGTCCCAAATCAAACACAGATAGAACTTCAAATGGCCCTAACTTCTATAGGGCCATAAAGTAATTGTGCCTCTTATCAATTTAAGCTATCGCTCATAGATATGCTACCCTTGAGTCCCAAAATAAAACACTGATAAAACTTCAAATGGCCCTAACTTCTATACGGTGCATCCTACACCTATCAAAGTTTACAAAATTCAAATGCTTGTAACTTTTTACTGGAGCGTCATAAAATCTTGAAATTTTGTGACAATAATGTACTCGTGCCTCTTATTAATTTAAGCTATCGCTCATAGCTATGCTACCCTTGAGTCCCAAATCAAACACAGATAAAACTTCAAATGGACCTAACTTCTATACGATGCATCCTACTCCTATCAAAGTTTGCAGCAATCAAATGCTTGTAACTTTTTATTAAAGCATCATTAAAATCTTGAAATTTTCCGACAATAAAGTACTCGAGGCTCTTGTCAATTTAACTATCGCTCATAGATATGCTACCCTTGAGTCCCAAAACAAAACACTGATAAAATTCAAATGGCCCAAACTTCTATACGGTGCATCCAACACCTATCAAAGTTTGCAACATTCAAATGCTTGTAACATTTTATTGGAGCATCAAAAAATCATGAAATTTTCTGACAATAAAGTACTCGCGCCTCTTGCAATTTGAAGCTATAGCTCATAGCTATGCTACCCTTGGGTCCCAAATCAAACATTGATAAAACTTCAAATGGCCCTAACTTCTATAGGGCCATAAAGTAATCGTGCCTCTTAACAATTTAAGCTATCGCTCATAGAAAAGCTACCCTTGAGTCCCAAAATAAAACACTGATAAAACTTCAAGTGGACCTAATTTCTATACGATGCATCCTACACTTATCAAAGTTTGCAGCAATCAAATGCTTGTAACTTTTTATTGAAGCATCATAAAATCTTGAAATTTTCCGACAATAAAGTACTCGAGGCTCTTGTCAATTTAAGCTATCCCTCATAGCTATGCTACCTTTGAGTCCAAAACAAAACACTGATAAAACTTCAAATGGCCCTAACTTCTATACGGTGCGTCCTATACCTATCAAAGTTTGCAATAATCAAATGCTTGTAACTTTTTACTGGAATGTCATTAAACCATGAAATTTTGTGACAATAGGTACTCATGCCTCTTATCAATTGAAGCTATCGCTCATAGCTCAGCTACTCTTGACTCCAAAATAAAACACTGATAAAACTTCAAATGGCTCTAAATTCCATACGGTGCGTCCTACACCTATCAAAGTTTGCAACATTCCTATGCTTGTAACTTTTTACTGGAGCGTCATAAAACCATGAAAATTTGTGACAAAAAGTTACTCGAGCCTCTTATCAATTTAAGCTATCGCTCATAACTATGCTACTCATGAGTCCCAAATCTAACACAGATAAAACTTAAAATGGCCAGAACTTCTGCACGGAGTGTCCTATACCTGTCAAAGTTTGCACCAATCAAATGATTGTAACTTTTTACTGGAGCATCATAATATCTTGAAATTTTGTGACAATAAAGTACTCGAGCCTCTTGTTAATTTAAGCTATCGCGCATAGCTATGGTACCCTTGAGTCCCAAAATAAAACACTAATAAAACTTCAAATGGCCCTAACTTCTATATGGTGCATCCTACACCTATCAAAGTTTACAATATTCAAATGCTTGTAACTTTTTTTTGAAGGATCATAAAATCTTGAAATTTTGTGACAAGAAAGTACTCGCGCCTCTTGTCATGTGAAGCAATAGCTCATGGCTATGCTACCCCTGAGTACCAAATCAAACACTGATAAAACTTCAAATGGCCCTAACGTCCTATACCTATCAAAGTTTGCAACATTCAAATGCGTGGAACTTTTAACTGGAATGTCATAAAACCATGAAATTTTGTGACATTAAAGTACTCGTGCCTCTTATCAATTGAAGCTATCGCTCATAGCTCTGCTACTCTTGACTCCAAAATAAAACACTGATAAAACTTCAAATGGCTCTAAATTCCATACGGTGCGTCCTACACCTATCAAAGTTTGCAACATTCCAACGCATGTAACTTTTTACTGGAGCGTCAAAAGACCTTGAAAATTTGTGACAATAAAGTACTCGAGCCTCTTATCAATTTAAGCTATCGCTCATAACTATGCTTCTCTTGAGTCCCAAATCAAATACAGATAAAACCTTAAATGGCAATAACTTCTGTACGGAGTTTCCTATACCTATCAAAGTTTGAAACATTGAAATGCTTGTAACTTTTCACTCGAGCGTCATAAAACCTTGAAATTTTGTGACAATAAAGTACTCGAGCATCTTATTAATTTAAGCTATCGCTTATAGCTATGCTACCCTTGAGTCCCAAATCAAACAAAGAAAAAAACTTCAAATGACCCTAACATCTATAAGCTGCGTCCTATACCTATCAAAGTTTGCAACAATCAAATGCTTGTAACTTTTTTCTGGTGTGTCATAAAATCTTGAAATTTTGTGACAATAAAGTACTCGAGCCTCTTGTCAATTTAAGCTATCGCTCATAGCTATGCTACCATTAAGTCCCAAATCAAACACTGATAAAATTTCAAATGGCCCTAACTTCTATAGGGCTATAAAGTAATCGTGCCTCTTATCAATTTAAGCTATATCTCATAGATATGCTACCCTTGAGTCCCAAAATAAAACACTGATAAAACTTCAAATGGCCCCAACTTCTATACGGTGCATCCCACACCTATCAAAGTTTACAAAATTCAAATGCTTGTAACTTTTTACTGGAGCGTCATAAAATCTTGAAATTTTGTGACAATAAAGTACTCGTGCCTCTTATCAATTTAAGCTATCGCTCATAGCTATGCTACCCTTGAGTCCCAAATCAAACACAGATAAAACTTCAAATGGACCTAACTTCTATACGATGCATCCTACTCCTATCAAAGTTTGCAGCAATCAAATGCTTGTAACTTTTTATTGAAGCATCATAAAATATTGAAATTTTCCGACAATAAAGTACTCGAGCCTCTTGTCAATTTAACTATCGCTCATAGCTATGCTACCCTTGAGTCTCGAATCAAAAACTGATAAAATTTCAAATGGCCCTAACTTCTATATGGTGCGTCCTACACCTATCAAAGTTTGCAACATTCAAATGCTTATAACTTTTTACTGGAGCCTCTTATCAATTTAAGCTATCGCTCATAGATATGCTACCCTTGAGTCACAAAACAAAACACTGATAAAATTCAAATGACCCTAACTTCTATACGGTGCATCCGACACCTATCAAAGTTTGCAACATTCAAATGCTTGTAACTTTTTATTGGAGCATCATAAAATCATGAAATTTTCTGCCAATAAAGTACTCGCGCCTCTTGTAATTTGAAATATATGCTACCCTTGAGTCCCAAAATAAAACACTGATAAAACTTCAAATGGCAATAACTTCTGTACGGAGTGTGCTATACCTATAAAAGTTTGAAAAATTCCAACGCTTGTAACTTTTTACTGGAGCGTCAAAAGATCTTGAAAATTTGTGACAATAAAGTACTCGAGCCTCTTATCAATTTAAGCTATCGCTCATAACTATGCTTCTCTTGAGTCCCAAATCAAATACAGATAAAACTTAAAATGGCAATAACTTCTGTACGGAGTGTCCTATACCTATCAAAGTTTGCAACAATGAAATGCTTGTAACTTTTTACTCGAGCGTCATAAAACCTTGAAATTTTGTGACAATAAAGTACTCGAGCATCTTATTAATTTAAGCTATCGCTCATAGTCCCAAATCAAACACTGATAAAACTTCAAATGGCCCTAACTTCTATAAGCTGCGTCCTATACCTATCAAAGTTTGCAACAATCAAATGCTTGTAACTTTTTTCTGGTGTGTCATAAAATCTTGAAATTTTGTGACAAAGAGTACTCGAGCCTCTCGTCAATTTAAGCTATCGCTCATAGTCCCAAATCAAACACTGATAAAACTTCAAATGGCCCTAAAGTCTATAGGGCCATAAAGTAATCGTGCCTCTTATCAATTTAAGCTATCGCTCATAGATATGCTACCCTTGAGTCCCAAAATAAAACACTGATAAAACTTCAAGTGGACCTAACTTCTATACGATGCATCCTACACTTATCAAAGTTTGCAACATTCAAATGCTTGTAACTTTTTATTGGAGCATCATAAAATCATGAAATTTTCTGACAATAAAGTACTCGCGCCTCTTGTAATTTGAAGCTATAGCGCATAGCTATGCTACCCTTGAGTCCCAAATCAAACACTGATAAAACTTCAAATGGCCCTAACTTCTATAGGGCCATAAAGTAATCGTGCCTCTTATCAGTTTAAGCTATCGCTCATAGATATGCTACCCTTGAGTCCCAAAATAAAACACTGATAAAACTTCAAGTGGACCTAACTTCTATGCGATGCATCCTACACTTATCAAAGTTTGCAGCAATCAAATGCTTGTAACTTTTTATTGAAGCATCATAGAATTTTGAAATTTTCCGACAATAAAGTACTCGAGCCTCTTGTCAATTTAACTATCGTTCATAGATATGCTACCCTTTAGTCCCAAAACAAAACACTGATAAAATTCAAATGGCCCCAACTTCTATACGGTGCATCCGACACCTATCAAAGTTTGCAACATTCAAATGCTTGTAACTTTTTATTGGAGCATCATAAAATCATTAAATTTTCTGACAATAAAGTACTCGAGCCTCTTGTCAATTTAAGCTATCGCTCATAGCTATGCTACCATTGAGTCCAAAATAAAACACTGATAAAACTTCAAATAACCCTAACTTCTATACGGTGCGTCCTATACCTATCAAAGTTTGCAACAATCAAATGCGTGTAACTTTTTACTGGAATGTCATAAAATCATGAAATTTTGTGACAATAGGTACTCGTGCCTCTTATCAATTGAAGCTATCGCTCATAGCTCAGCTACTTTTGACTCCAAAATAAAACACTGGTTGAACTTCAAATGGCTCTAAATTCCATACGGTGCGTCCTACACCTATCAAAGTTTGCAACATTCCAACGCTTGTAACTTTTTACTGGAGCGTCAAAAGACCTTGAAATTTTGTGACAATAGAGTACTCGTGCCTCTTATTAATTTAAGCTATCGCTCATGGGTATGCTACCCTTGAGTCCCAAATCAAACACTGATAAAACTTCAAATGGACCTAACTTCTATAAGATGCATCCTACACTTATCAAAGTTTGCAGCAATCAAATGCTTGTAACTGTTTATTGAAGCATCATAAAATCTTGAAATTTTCGGACAATATGGTACTCGAGCCTCTCGTCAATTTAACTATCGCTCATAGATATGCTACCCTTGAGTCCCAAAACAAAACACTGATAAAATTCAAATGGCCCTAACTTCTATACGGTGCATCCGACACCTATCAAAGTTTGCAACATTCAAATGCTTGTAACTTTTTATTGGAGCATCATAAAATCATGAAATTTTCTGACAATAAAGTACTCGCGCCTCTTGTAATTTGAAGCTATAGCTCATAGCTATGCTACCCTTGAGTCCCAAATCAAACACTGATAAAACTTCAAATGGCCCTAACTTCTATAGGGCCATAAAGTAATCGTGCCTCTTATCAATTTAAGCTATCGCTCATAGATATGCTACCTTTGAGTCCCAAAATAAAACACTGATAAAACTTCAAATGGACCTAACTTCTGTACGATGCATCCTACACTTATCAAAGTTTGCAGCAATCAAATGCTTGTAACTTTTTATTGACGCATTATAAAATCTAGAAATTTTCCGACAATAAAGTACTCGAGCCTCTTGTCAATTCAACTATCGCTCATAGATATGCTACCCTTTAGTCCCAAAACAAAACACTGATAAAATTCAAATGGCCCCAACTTCTATACGGTGCATCCGACACCTATCAAAGTTTGCAACATTCAAATGCTTGTAACTTTTTATTGGAGCATCATAAAATCATTAAATTTTCTGACAATAAAGTACTCGAGCCTCTTGTCAATTTAAGCTATCGCTCATAGCTATGCTACCCTTGAGTCCACAATAAAACACTGATTAAACTTCAAATGGCCCTAACTTTTATACGGTGCGTCCTATACCTATCAAAGTATGCAACAATCAAATGCTTGTAACTTTTTACTGGGATGTCATAAAACCATGAAATTTTGTGACAATAGGTACTCGTGCCTCTTATCAATTGAAGCTCTCGCTCATAGCTCAGCTACTCTTGACTCCAAAATAGAACACTTATAAAACTTCAAATGGCTCTAAATTCCATACGGTGCGCCCTACACCTATCAAAGTTTGCATCATTCCTATGCTTGTAACTTTTTACTTTAGCGTCATAAAACCATGAAAATTTGTGACAAAAAGGTACTCGAGCCTCTTATCAATTTAAGCTATCGCTCATAACTATGCTACTCATGAGTCCCAAATCTAAGACATATAAAACTTAAAATGGCCTGAACTTCTGTACGGAGTGTTCTATACCTGTCAAAGTTTGCACCAATCAAATGATTGTAACTTTTTACTGGAGCATCATAATATCTTCAAATTTTGTGACAATAAAGTACTCAAGCCTCTTATTAATTTAAGCTATCGCGCATTGCTATGGTACGCTTGAGTCCCAAAATAAAACACTAATAAAACTTCAAATGGCCCTAACTTCTATACGGTGCATCCTACACCTATCAAAGTTTACAATATTCAAATGCTTGTAACATTTTTTTGAAAGATCATAAAATCTGGAAATTTTGAAGTACTCGCGCCTCTTGTCATTTGAAGCTATAGCTCATAGCTATGCTACACTTGAGTCCCAAATCAAACACTGATAAAACTTCAAATGGCCCTAACTTCTATAGTGCCATAAAGTAATCGTGCCTCTTATCAATTTAAGCTATCGCTCATAGATATGCTACCCTAGAGTCCCAAAATAAAACACTGATAAAACTTCAAGTGGACCTTACTTCTTTACGATGCATCCTACACTTATCAAAGTTTGCAGCAATCAAATGCTTGTAACTTTTTATTGAAGCATCATAAAATCTTGAAATTTTCCGACAATAAAGTACTCGAGCCTCTTGTCAATTTAACTATCGCTCATAGATATGCTACCCTTTAGTCCCAAAACAAAACACTGATAAAATTCAAATGGCCTCAACTTCTATACGGTGCATCCGACACCTATCAAAGTTTGCAACATTCAAATGCTTGTAACTTTTTATTGGAGCATCACAAAAACATTAAATTTTCTGACAATAAAGTACTCGAGCCTCTTGTCAATTTAAGCTATCGCTCATAGCTATGCTACCCTTGAGTCCAAAATAAAACACTGATAAAACTTCAAATGGCCCTAAATTCTATACGGTGCGTCCTATACCTATCAAAGTTTGCAACAATCAAATGCTTGTAACTTTTTACTGGAATGTCATAAAACCATGAAATTTTGTGACAATAGGTCATCGTGCCTCTTATCAATTGAAGCTATCGCTCATAGCTCAGCTTCTCTTGACACCAAAATAAAACACTGATAAAACTTCAAATGGCTCTAAATTCCATACGGTGCGTCCTACACCTATCAAAGTTTGCAACATTCCAACGCTTGTAACTTTTTACTGGAGCGTCATAAGATCTTGAAAATTTGTGACAATAAAGTACTCGAGCCTCTTATCAATTTAAGCTATCGCTCATAACTATGCTTCTCTTGAGTCCCAAATCAAATACAGATAAAACTTAAAATGGCACTAACTTCTGTACGGAGTGTCCTATACCTGTTAAAGTTTGCAACATTGAAATGCTTGTAAATTTTTGCTCGAGAGTCATAAAACCTGGAAATTTTGTGACAATAAAGCACTCGAGCATCTTATTAATTTAAGCTATCGCTTATAGCTATGCTACCCTTGAGTCCCAAATCAAACAAAGAAAAAAACTTCAAATGGCCCTAACTTCTATAAGCTGCGTCCTATACCTATCAAAGTTTGCAACAATCAAATGCTTGTAACTTTTTTCTGGTGTGTCATAAAATCTTGAAATTTTGTGACAATAAAGTACTCGTGCCTCTTATTAATTTAAGGTATCGCTCATAGCTATGCTACCCTTGAATCCCAAATCAAACGCAGATAAAACTTCAAATGGACCTAACTTCTATACGATGCATCCTACTCCTATCAAAGTTTGCAGCAATCAAATGCTTGTAACTTTTTATTGAAACATCATAAAATCTTGAAATTTTCCGACAATAAAGTACTCGAGCCTCTTGTCAATTTAACTATCGCTCATAGCTATGCTACCCTTGAGTCCCGAATCAAAAACTGATAAAATTTCAAATGGCCCTAATTTCTATAAGGTGCGTCCTACACCTATCAAAGTTTGCAACATTCAAATGCTTATAACTTTTTACTGGAGCATAATAAAATCATGAAATTTTCTGACAATAAAGTACTCGCGCCTCTTGTAATTTGAAGCTATAGCTCATAGCTATGCTACCCTTGAGTCCCAAATCAAACACTGATAAAACTTCAAATGGCCCTAACTTCTATAGGGCCATAAAGTAATCGGGCCACTTATCAATTTAACTAACGCCCATAGATATGGTACCCTTGAGTCCCAAAACAAAACACTGATAAAATTCAAATGGCCCTAACTTCTATACGGTGCATCCGACACCTATCAAAGTTTGCAACATTCAAATGCTTGTAACTTTTTATTGGAGCATCATAAAATCATGAAATTTTCTGACAATAAAGTACTCGCGCCTCTTGTAATTTGAAGCTATAGCTCATAGCTATGCCAGCCTTGAGTCCCAAATCATACACTGATAAAACTTCAAATGGTCCTAACTTCTATAGGCGCATAAAGTAATCGTGCCTCTTATCAATTTAAGCTATCGCTCATAGCTCTACTACTCTTGACTCCAAAATCAAACACTGATAAAACTTCAAATGGCTCTAACTTCTATACGGTGCGTCCTAAACCTATCAAAGTTTGCAACATTCAAATGATTGTAACTTTTTACTGGAGCTTCATAAAATCTTGAAATTAAGTGACAATAAAGTACTCGTGCCTCTTATTAATTTAAGCTATCGCTCATAGCTATGCTACCCTTGAGTCCCAAATCAAACACAGATAAAACTTCAAATGGCCCTAACTTCTGTACGGTGCGTCCTAGATCAATCAAAGTTTGCAACAATCAAATGCTTGTAACTTTTTACTGGGGCGTCATAGAACCTTGAAATTTTGTGACAATAAAGTACTCGAGTCTCTTATCAATTTAAGCTATCGTTCATAGCTATGCTAGCCTTGAGTCCCAAATCAAACACTGATAAAACTTAGAATGGCCATAACTTCTGTACGGAGTGCCCTATACCTATCAAAGTTTGTAGCATTCAAATTGTTGTGACTTTTTATTGAAGCATCATAAAATCTGGAAATTTTCCGACAACAAGGTACTCGAGTCTCTTGTCAATTTAACTATCGCTCATAGTTATGCTACCCTTGAGTCCCGAATCAAAAACTGATAAAATTTCAAATGGCCCTTATTTCTAGACGGTGCGTCCTAAACCTATCAAACTTTGCAACATTCAAATGCTTGTAACTTTTTACTGGAGCGTCATAAAATCTTGAAATTTTGTGACAAGGAAGTACTCGTGCCTCTCATTAATTGAAGCTATCGCACATTGCTATGCCACACTTGAGTCCCAAATTAAACACAGATAAAACTTCAAATGGCCCTAACTTCTATAAGGTGCGTCCTATACCCTTCAAAGTTTGCAACAATCAAATGCTTGTAACTTTTTTCTGGAGTGTCATAAAATCTTGAAATTTTGTGACAATAAAGTACTCGAGCCTCTTGTCAATTTAAGCTATCGCTCATAGCTTTGCTACCCGTGAGTCCCAAATCAAACACTGATAAAACTTAAAATGACCCTAACTTCTGTACAGTGCGTCATAGACCAATCAAAGTTTGCAACAATCAAATGCTTGTAACTTTTTACTGGGGCGTCATAGAACCTTAAAATTTTGTGACAATAAAGCACTCGTGCCTCTTATCAATTTAAGCTATCGCTTATAGCTCTACTACACTTGACTCCAAAATCAAACACTGATAAAACTTCAAATGGCTCTAACTTCCATACGGTGCGTCCTAAACCTATCAAAGTTTGCAACATTCAAATGTTTGTAACTTTTTACTGGAGCGTCATAGAATCTTGAAATTTTGTGGCAATAAAGTACTCGTGCCTCTTATTAATTTAAGCTATCCCTCATAGCTATGCTACCCTTGAGTCCCAAATCAAACACAGATAAAACTTCAAATGGCCCTAACTTCTATAAGGTGCGTTCTACACCTATCAAAGTTTGCAACAATCAAATGCTTCTAACTTTTTTCTGGAGTGTCATAAAATCTGGAAATTTTGTGACAATAAAGTAATCGAGAATCTTGTCACTTTAAGCTATCGTTCATAGCTATGCTACGCTTGAGTCCCAAATCGAAAACTGATAAACTTAAAATGGCCCTAACTTCTGTACGGTGCGCCCTAGACCAATCAAAGTTTGCAACAATCAAATGTTTGTAACTTTTTACTGGGGCGTCATAGAACCTTGAAATTTTGTGACAACAATGCACTTGTGCCTCTTATAAATTTAAGCTATCGCTCATAGCTCTACTACTCTCTCCTCCAAAATCAAACATTGATAAAACTTCAAATGGCCCTAACTTCTATACGGTGCGTCCTACACCTATCAAAGTTTGCAGCAATCAAATGCTTGTAACTTTTTATTGAAGCATTATAAAATCTTGAAATTTTCCGACAATAAAGTACTCGAGCCTCTTATTAATTTAAGCTATCGCTCATAGCTATGCTAGCCTTGAGTCCCAAATCAAACAATGATAAAACTTAAAATAGCCATAACTTCTGTACGGAGTGTCCTATACCTATCAAAGTTTGCAACATTCAAATGCTTGTAACTTTTTACTGAAGCGTCATAAAATCTTGAAATTTTGTGACAATAAAGTACTAGTGCTTCTTATCAAGTTAAGCTATCGCTCATAGCTATGCTGCCCTTGAGTCCAAAAATCAATCACTGCTAAAACTTCAAATGGCTCTAACTTCTATACGGTGCGTCCTACACCTATCAAAGTTTGCAGCATTCAAATGGTTGTAACTTTTTATTGAAGCATCATAAAATCTGGAAATTTCCGACAACAAAGAACTCGAGTCTCTTGTCAATTTAACTATCGCTCATAGCTATGCTACCCTTGAGTCCCGAATCAAAAACCGTTAAAATTTCAAATGGCCCTAATTTCTAGACGGTGCGTCCTAAACCTATCAAAGTTTGCAACATTCAAATGCTTGTAACTTTTTACTGGAGCGTCATAAAATCTTGAAATTTTGTGATAATAAAGTACTCGAGCCTCTTGTCAATTTAAGCTATCGCACATTGCTATGCTACACTTGAGTCCCAAATCAAACACAGATCAAACTTCGAATGGCCCTAACTTCTATAAGGTGCGTCCTATACCTATCAAAGTTTGCAACAATCAAATGCTTGTAACTTTTTTCTGGAGTGTCTTAAAATCTTGAAATTTTGTGACAATAAAGTACTCGTTCCTCTTATTAATTTAAGCTATCGCTCATAGCTATGCTATCCTTGAGTCCCAAATCAAACACAGATAAAACTTCAAATGGTCCTAACTTCTATACGATGTATCCTACACCTATTAAAGTTTGCAGCATTCAAATGCTTGTAGGTTTTTATTGAAGCACCATAAAATCTGGAAATTTTCCGACAATAAAGTACTCGAGTCTCTTGTCAATTTAACTATCGCTTATAGCTATGCTACCCTTGAGTCCCGATTCAAAAACTGATAAAATTTCAAATGGCCTTAATTTCTAGACGGTGCGTCCTAAACCTATCAAATTTTGCAATATTCAAATGCTTGTAACTTTTTACTGGAACGTCATAAAATCTTGAAATTTTGTGACAATAAAGTACTCGTGCCTCTTATTAATTTAAGCTATCGCTCATAGCTATGCTATCCTTGAGTCCCAAATCAAACACTGATAAAACTTCAAATGGCTCTAACTTCTATAAGGTGCGTCCTACTCCTATCAAAGTTTGCAACAATCAAATGCGTGTTACTTTTTTCTGGAGTGTCATAAAATCTTGAAATTTTGTGAGAATAAAGTACTCGAGCCTCTTGTCAATTTAAGCTATCGCTCATAGCTATGCTACCCTTGAGTCCCAAATCAAACACTGATAAAACTTAAAATGGCCCTAACTTCTTTACGGTGCGTCCTAGACCAATCAAAGTTTGCAACAATCAAATGCTTGTAACTTTTTACTGGGGTGTCATAGAACCTTGAAATTTTGTGACATTAAAGTACTCGAGCCTCTTATCAATTTAAGCTCTCGTTCATAGCTATTCTAGCCTTGAGTCCCAAATCAAACACTAATAAAACTTAAAATGGCCATAACTTTTGTACGGAGTGTCCTATACCTATCAAAGTTTGCAACATTCAAATACTTGTAACTTTTTACTCGAGCGTCATAAAATCTTGAAATTTTGTGACAATAAAGTACTCGAGCCTTTTATCAATTTAAGCTATCGTTCATAGCTATTCTAGCCTTGAGTCCCAAATCAAACACTGATAAAACTTAAGATGGCCATAACTTCTGTACGGAGTGCCCTATACCTATCAAAGTGTGCAGCATTCAAATGCTTGTAACTTTTTACTGGAACGTCATAAAATCTTGAAATTTTTTGACAATACAGTACTCGTGCCTCTTATTAATTTAAGCTCTCGCTCATAGCTACGCTACCCTTGAGTCCCAAACTGAAACACTGATAAAACTTCAAATGGACCTAACTTCTATACGATGCATCCTACACCTATCAAAGTTTGCAGCATTCAAATGCTTGTAACTTTTTATTGAAGCATCATAAAATCTTGAAATTTTCCGACAATAAAGTACTCGAGCCGATTGTCAATTTAAGCTATCGCTCATAGCTGTGCTACCCTTGAATACCGAATCAAAAAATGATTAAATTTCAAATGGCCCAAATTTCTATACGGAGCGTCCTAAACTTATCAAAGTTTGCAACATTCAAATGCTTGAAGCTTTTTACTGGAGCGTCATAAAATCTTGAAATTTTCTGACAATAAAGTACTCGAGCCTCTTATCAATTTAAGCTATCGTCCATAACTATTCTAGCCTTGAGTCCCAAATCAAACACTGATAAAACTTAAAATGATCATATCTTCTGTACGGAGTGGCCTATACCTATCAAAGTTTGCAGCATTCAAATGGTTGTAACTTTTTATTGAAGCATCATAAAATCTGCAAATTTTCCGACAACAAAGAACTCGAGTCTCTTGTAAATTTAACTATCGCTCATAGCTATGCTACCCTTGAGTCCCGAATCAAAAACTGATAAAATTTCAAATGGCCCTAATTTCTAGACGGTGCGTCCTAAACCTATCAAAGTTTGCAACATTCAAATGCTTGTTAATTTTTTCTGGAGCGTCATAAAATCTTGAAATTTTGTGACAAGGAAGTACTCGTGCCTCTTATTAATTTAAGCTATCGCACATTGCTATGCTACACTTGAGTCCCAAATCAAACACAGATAAAACTTCAAATGGCCCTAACTTCTATAGGGTGCGTCCTATACCTATCAAAGTTTGCAACAATCAAATGCTTGTAACTTTTTTCTGGAGTGTCATAAAATCTTGAAATTTTGTGACAATAAAGTACTCGAGCCTCTTGTAAATTTAAGCTTTCGCTCATAACTTTGCTACCCGTGAGTCCCAAATCAAACACTGATAAGCCTTAAAATGACCCTAACTTCTGTACGGTGCGTCATAGACCAATCAAAGTTTGCTACAATCAAATGCTTGTAACTTTTTACTGGGGCGTCATAGAACCTTGAAATTTTGTGACAATAAAGCACTCGTGCCTCTTATCAATTTAAGCTATCGCTCATAGCTCTACTACACTTGACTCCAAAATCTAACACTGATAAAACTTCAAATGGCTCTACCTTCCATACGGTGCGTCCTAAACCTATCAAAGTTTGCAACATTCAAATGCTTGTAACGTTTTACTGGAGCGTCATAAAATCTGGAAATTCTGTGACAATAAAGTACTCGTGCCTCTTATTAATTTAAGCTATCGCTCATAGCTATGCTATCCTTGAGTCCCAAATCAAACACAGATAAAACCTCAAATGGCCCTAACTTCTATAAGGTGCGTCCTATACCTATCAAAGTTTGCAACAATCAAATGCTTGTAACTTTTTTCTGGAGTGTCATAAAATCTTGAAATTTTGTGACAATAAAGTACTCGAGCCTCTTGTCAATTTAAGCTATCGCTCATAGCTATGCTACCCTTGAGTCCCAAATCAAACACTGATAAAACTTAAAATGGCCCTAACTTCTGTACGGTGCGTCCTAGACCAATCAAAGTTTGCAACAATCAAATGCTTTTAACTTTTGACTGGGGCGTCATAGAACCTTGAAATTTTGTGACATTAAAGTACTCGAGCCTCTTATCAATTTAAGCTCTCGTTCATAGCTATGCTAGCCTTGAGTCCCAAGTCAATTACTACTAAAACTTAAAATGGCCATAACTTCTCTACGGAGTCTCCTATACCTATCAAAGTTTGCAACATTCAAATACTTGTAACTTTTTACTCGAGCGTCATAAAACCTTGAAATTTTTTTGACAATAAAGTACTCGTGCCTCTTATTAGTTTAACCTCTCGCTCATAGCTACACTACCCTTGAGTCTCAAAATAAAACACTGATAAAGCTTCAAATGGACCTAACTTCTATACGATGCATCCTACACCTATCAAAGTTTGCAGCATTCAAATGCTTCTAACTTTTTATTGAAGCATCATAAAATCTTGAAATTTTCCGACAATAAAGTACTCGAGCCGATTGTCAATTTAAGCTATCGCTCATAGCTATGCTACCCTTGAATCCCGAATCAAAAACTGATAAAATTTCAAATGGCCCAAATTTCTATACGGAGCGTGCTAAACCTATCAAAGTTTGCAACATTCAAATGCTTGTAACTTTTTACTGGAGCGTAATAAAATCTTGAAATTTTGTGACAATAAAGTACTCGAGCCTTTTGTCAATTTAAGCTTTCGCTCATAGCTTTGCTACCCGTGAGTCCCAAATCAAACACTGATAAGCCTGACCCTAACTTCTGTACGGTGCGTCATAGACCTATCAAAGTTTGCAACAATCAAATGCTTGTAACTTTTTACTGGGGCGTCATAGAACCTTACAATTTTGTGACAATAAAGAACTCGTGCCTCTTATCAATTTAAGCTATCGCTCATAGCTATGCTACCCTTGAGACCCAAATCAAACACAGATACAATTTCAAATGGCCCTAACTTCTATACGATGCATCCTACACCTACCAAAGTTTGCAGCAATCAAATGCTTGTAACTTTTTATTGAAGCATTATAAAATCTTGAAATTTTCCGACAATAAAGTACTCGAGCCTCTTATTAATTTAAGCTATCGCTCATAGCTATGCTACCCTTGAGTCCCAAATCAAACACAGATAAAACTTCAAATGGCCCTAACTTCTGTACGGTGCATCCTATACCTATCAAAGTTTGCACCAGTCAAATGCTTGTAAATTTATATTGAAGCATCATAAAATCTGCAAATTTTCCGACAATAAAGTACTCGAGCCTCTTGTCAATTTAACTATTGATCATAGCTATACTACCCTTGAGTCCCGCATCAAAAACTGATAAAATATCAAATGGCCCTAATTTCTAGACGGTGCGTCCTAAACCAATCAAAGTTTGCAACATTCAAATGCTTGTAACTTTTTAATGGAGCGTCATAAAATCTTGAAATTTTGTGACAATAAAGTACTCGTGCCTCTTATTAATTTAAGCTATCGCTCATAGCTATGCAACCCTTGAGTCCCAAATCAAACACAGATAAAACTTCATATGGCCCTAACTTCTATAAGGTGCGTCCTATACCTATCAAAGTTTGCAACAATCAAATGCTTGTAACTTTTTTCTGGAGTGTCATAGAACCTTGAAATTTTGTGACATTAAAGTACTCGAGCCTCTTATGAATTTAAGCTCTCGTTCTTAGCTATGCTAGCCTTGAGTCGCAAATCAAACACTAATAAAACTTAAAATGGCCATAAGTTCTGTACGGAGTGTCCTATACCTATCAAAGTTTGCAACATTCAAATACTTGTAACTTTTTACTCGAGCGTCATAAAACCTTGAAATTGTTTGACAATAAAGTACTCGTGCCTCTTATTAATTTAAGCTATCGCTCATAGCTATGCTACCCTTGAACCCCGAATCAAAAACTGAAAAATTTCAAATGGCCCAAATTTCTATACGGAGCATCCTAAACCTATCAAAGTTTGCAAAACTCAAATGCTTGTAACTTTTTACCGGAGCGTCATAAAATCTTAAAATTTTGTGACAATAAAGTACTCGTGCCTCTTATTAATTTAAGCTATCTCATAACTATGATACCCATGAGTCCCAAATCAAACACAGACAAAACTTCAAATGGCCCTAACTCCTGTACGGTGCATCCTATACCTATCGAAGTTTGCACCAATCAAATGCTTGTAACTTTTTATTGAAGCATCATAAAATCTGCAAATTTTCCGACAATAAAGTACTCGAGCCGATTGTCAATTTAAGCTATCGCTCACAGCTATGCTACCCTTGAATCACGAATCAAAAGCTGATAAAATTTCAAATGGCAAACATTTCTATACGGAGCGTCCTAAACCTATCAAAGTTTGCAACATTCAAATGCTTGTAACTTTTTACTGGAGCGTAATAAAATCTTGAAATTTTGTGACAATAAAGTACTCGAGCCTCTTGTCAATTTAAGCTTTCGCTCATAGCTTTGCTACCCGTGAGTCCCAAATCAAACACTGATAAGCCTTAAAATGACCTTAACTTCTGTACGGTGCGTCATAGACCTATCAAAGTTTGCAACAATCAAATGCTTGTAACTTTTTACTGGGGCGTCATAGAACCTTAAAATTTTGTGACAATAAAGAACTCGTGCCTCTTATCAATTTAAGCTATCGCTCATAGCTATGCTACCCTTGAGACCCAAATCAAACACAGATACAACTTCAAATGGCCCTAACTTCTATACGATGCATCCTACACCTACCAAAGTTTGCAGCAATCAAATGCTTGTAACTTTTTATTGAAGCATTATAAAATCTTGAAATTTTCCGACAATAAAGTACTCGAGCCTCTTATTAATTTAAGCTATCGCTCATAGCTATTCTACCCTTGAGTCCCAAATCAAACACTGATAAAACTTCAAATGGCCCTAACTTCTATAGGGCCATAAAGTAATCGTGCCTCTTATCAGTTTAAGCTATCGCTCATAGATATGCTACCCTTGAGTCCCAAAATAAAACACTGATAAAACTTCAAGTGGACCTAACTTCTATGCGATGCATCCTACACTTATCAAAGTTTGCAGCAATCAAATGCTTGTAACTTTTTATTGAAGCATCATAGAATTTTGAAATTTTCCGACAATAAAGTACTCGAGCCTCTTGTCAATTTAACTATCGTTCATAGATATGCTACCCTTTAGTCCCAAAACAAAACACTGATAAAATTCAAATGGCCCCAACTTCTATACGGTGCATCCGACACCTATCAAAGTTTGCAACATTCAAATGCTTGTAACTTTTTATTGGAGCATCATAAAATCATTAAATTTTCTGACAATAAAGTACTCGAGCCTCTTGTCAATTTAAGCTATCGCTCATAGCTATGCTACCATTGAGTCCAAAATAAAACACTGATAAAACTTCAAATAACCCTAACTTCTATACGGTGCGTCCTATACCTATCAAAGTTTGCAACAATCAAATGCGTGTAACTTTTTACTGGAATGTCATAAAATCATGAAATTTTGTGACAATAGGTACTCGTGCCTCTTATCAATTGAAGCTATCGCTCATAGCTCAGCTACTTTTGACTCCAAAATAAAACACTGGTTGAACTTCAAATGGCTCTAAATTCCATACGGTGCGTCCTACACCTATCAAAGTTTGCAACATTCCAACGCTTGTAACTTTTTACTGGAGCGTCAAAAGACCTTGAAATTTTGTGACAATAGAGTACTCGTGCCTCTTATTAATTTAAGCTATCGCTCATGGGTATGCTACCCTTGAGTCCCAAATCAAACACTGATAAAACTTCAAATGGACCTAACTTCTATAAGATGCATCCTACACTTATCAAAGTTTGCAGCAATCAAATGCTTGTAACTGTTTATTGAAGCATCATAAAATCTTGAAATTTTCGGACAATATGGTACTCGAGCCTCTCGTCAATTTAACTATCGCTCATAGATATGCTACCCTTGAGTCCCAAAACAAAACACTGATAAAATTCAAATGGCCCTAACTTCTATACGGTGCATCCGACACCTATCAAAGTTTGCAACATTCAAATGCTTGTAACTTTTTATTGGAGCATCATAAAATCATGAAATTTTCTGACAATAAAGTACTCGCGCCTCTTGTAATTTGAAGCTATAGCTCATAGCTATGCTACCCTTGAGTCCCAAATCAAACACTGATAAAACTTCAAATGGCCCTAACTTCTATAGGGCCATAAATTAATCGTGCCTCTTATCAATTTAAGCTATCGCTCATAGATATGCTACCTTTGAGTCCCAAAATAAAACACTGATAAAACTTCAAATGGACCTAACTTCTGTACGATGCATCCTACACTTATCAAAGTTTGCAGCAATCAAATGCTTGTAACTTTTTATTGACGCATTATAAAATCTAGAAATTTTCCGACAATAAAGTACTCGAGCCTCTTGTCAATTCAACTATCGCTCATAGATATGCTACCCTTTAGTCCCAAAACAAAACACTGATAAAATTCAAATGGCCCCAACTTCTATACGGTGCATCCGACACCTATCAAAGTTTGCAACATTCAAATGCTTGTAACTTTTTATTGGAGCATCATAAAATCATTAAATTTTCTGACAATAAAGTACTCGAGCCTCTTGTCAATTTAAGCTATCGCTCATAGCTATGCTACCCTTGAGTCCACAATAAAACACTGATTAAACTTCAAATGGCCCTAACTTTTATACGGTGCGTCCTATACCTATCAAAGTATGCAACAATCAAATGCTTGTAACTTTTTACTGGGATGTCATAAAACCATGAAATTTTGTGACAATAGGTACTCGTGCCTCTTATCAATTGAAGCTCTCGCTCATAGCTCAGCTACTCTTGACTCCAAAATAGAACACTTATAAAACTTCAAATGGCTCTAAATTCCATACGGTGCGCCCTACACCTATCAAAGTTTGCATCATTCCTATGCTTGTAACTTTTTACTTTAGCGTCATAAAACCATGAAAATTTGTGACAAAAAGGTACTCGAGCCTCTTATCAATTTAAGCTATCGCTCATAACTATGCTACTCATGAGTCCCAAATCTAAGACATATAAAACTTAAAATGGCCTGAACTTCTGTACGGAGTGTTCTATACCTGTCAAAGTTTGCACCAATCAAATGATTGTAACTTTTTACTGGAGCATCATAATATCTTCAAATTTTGTGACAATAAAGTACTCAAGCCTCTTATTAATTTAAGCTATCGCGCATTGCTATGGTACGCTTGAGTCCCAAAATAAAACACTAATAAAACTTCAAATGGCCCTAACTTCTATACGGTGCATCCTACACCTATCAAAGTTTACAATATTCAAATGCTTGTAACATTTTTTTGAAAGATCATAAAATCTGGAAATTTTGAAGTACTCGCGCCTCTTGTCATTTGAAGCTATAGCTCATAGCTATGCTACACTTGAGTCCCAAATCAAACACTGATAAAACTTCAAATGGCCCTAACTTCTATAGTGCCATAAAGTAATCGTGCCTCTTATCAATTTAAGCTATCGCTCATAGATATGCTACCCTAGAGTCCCAAAATAAAACACTGATAAAACTTCAAGTGGACCTTACTTCTTTACGATGCATCCTACACTTATCAAAGTTTGCAGCAATCAAATGCTTGTAACTTTTTATTGAAGCATCATAAAATCTTGAAATTTTCCGACAATAAAGTACTCGAGCCTCTTGTCAATTTAACTATCGCTCATAGATATGCTACCCTTTAGTCCCAAAACAAAACACTGATAAAATTCAAATGGCCTCAACTTCTATACGGTGCATCCGACACCTATCAAAGTTTGCAACATTCAAATGCTTGTAACTTTTTATTGGAGCATCACAAAAACATTAAATTTTCTGACAATAAAGTACTCGAGCCTCTTGTCAATTTAAGCTATCGCTCATAGCTATGCTACCCTTGAGTCCAAAATAAAACACTGATAAAACTTCAAATGGCCCTAAATTCTATACGGTGCGTCCTATACCTATCAAAGTTTGCAACAATCAAATGCTTGTAACTTTTTACTGGAATGTCATAAAACCATGAAATTTTGTGACAATAGGTCATCGTGCCTCTTATCAATTGAAGCTATCGCTCATAGCTCAGCTTCTCTTGACACCAAAATAAAACACTGATAAAACTTCAAATGGCTCTAAATTCCATACGGTGCGTCCTACACCTATCAAAGTTTGCAACATTCCAACGCTTGTAACTTTTTACTGGAGCGTCATAAGATCTTGAAAATTTGTGACAATAAAGTACTCGAGCCTCTTATCAATTTAAGCTATCGCTCATAACTATGCTTCTCTTGAGTCCCAAATCAAATACAGATAAAACTTAAAATGGCACTAACTTCTGTACGGAGTGTCCTATACCTGTTAAAGTTTGCAACATTGAAATGCTTGTAAATTTTTGCTCGAGAGTCATAAAACCTGGAAATTTTGTGACAATAAAGCACTCGAGCATCTTATTAATTTAAGCTATCGCTTATAGCTATGCTACCCTTGAGTCCCAAATCAAACAAAGAAAAAAACTTCAAATGGCCCTAACTTCTATAAGCTGCGTCCTATACCTATCAAAGTTTGCAACAATCAAATGCTTGTAACTTTTTTCTGGTGTGTCATAAAATCTTGAAATTTTGTGACAATAAAGTACTCGTGCCTCTTATTAATTTAAGGTATCGCTCATAGCTATGCTACCCTTGAATCCCAAATCAAACGCAGATAAAACTTCAAATGGACCTAACTTCTATACGATGCATCCTACTCCTATCAAAGTTTGCAGCAATCAAATGCTTGTAACTTTTTATTGAAACATCATAAAATCTTGAAATTTTCCGACAATAAAGTACTCGAGCCTCTTGTCAATTTAACTATCGCTCATAGCTATGCTACCCTTGAGTCCCGAATCAAAAACTGATAAAATTTCAAATGGCCCTAATTTCTATAAGGTGCGTCCTACACCTATCAAAGTTTGCAACATTCAAATGCTTATAACTTTTTACTGGAGCATAATAAAATCATGAAATTTTCTGACAATAAAGTACTCGCGCCTCTTGTAATTTGAAGCTATAGCTCATAGCTATGCTACCCTTGAGTCCCAAATCAAACACTGATAAAACTTCAAATGGCCCTAACTTCTATAGGGCCATAAAGTAATCGGGCCACTTATCAATTTAACTAACGCCCATAGATATGGTACCCTTGAGTCCCAAAACAAAACACTGATAAAATTCAAATGGCCCTAACTTCTATACGGTGCATCCGACACCTATCAAAGTTTGCAACATTCAAATGCTTGTAACTTTTTATTGGAGCATCATAAAATCATGAAATTTTCTGACAATAAAGTACTCGCGCCTCTTGTAATTTGAAGCTATAGCTCATAGCTATGCCAGCCTTGAGTCCCAAATCATACACTGATAAAACTTCAAATGGTCCTAACTTCTATAGGCGCATAAAGTAATCGTGCCTCTTATCAATTTAAGCTATCGCTCATAGCTCTACTACTCTTGACTCCAAAATCAAACACTGATAAAACTTCAAATGGCTCTAACTTCTATACGGTGCGTCCTAAACCTATCAAAGTTTGCAACATTCAAATGATTGTAACTTTTTACTGGAGCTTCATAAAATCTTGAAATTAAGTGACAATAAAGTACTCGTGCCTCTTATTAATTTAAGCTATCGCTCATAGCTATGCTACCCTTGAGTCCCAAATCAAACACAGATAAAACTTCAAATGGCCCTAACTTCTGTACGGTGCGTCCTAGATCAATCAAAGTTTGCAACAATCAAATGCTTGTAACTTTTTACTGGGGCGTCATAGAACCTTGAAATTTTGTGACAATAAAGTACTCGAGTCTCTTATCAATTTAAGCTATCGTTCATAGCTATGCTAGCCTTGAGTCCCAAATCAAACACTGATAAAACTTAGAATGGCCATAACTTCTGTACGGAGTGCCCTATACCTATCAAAGTTTGTAGCATTCAAATTGTTGTGACTTTTTATTGAAGCATCATAAAATCTGGAAATTTTCCGACAACAAGGTACTCGAGTCTCTTGTCAATTTAACTATCGCTCATAGTTATGCTACCCTTGAGTCCCGAATCAAAAACTGATAAAATTTCAAATGGCCCTTATTTCTAGACGGTGCGTCCTAAACCTATCAAACTTTGCAACATTCAAATGCTTGTAACTTTTTACTGGAGCGTCATAAAATCTTGAAATTTTGTGACAAGGAAGTACTCGTGCCTCTCATTAATTGAAGCTATCGCACATTGCTATGCCACACTTGAGTCCCAAATTAAACACAGATAAAACTTCAAATGGCCCTAACTTCTATAAGGTGCGTCCTATACCCTTCAAAGTTTGCAACAATCAAATGCTTGTAACTTTTTTCTGGAGTGTCATAAAATCTTGAAATTTTGTGACAATAAAGTACTCGAGCCTCTTGTCAATTTAAGCTATCGCTCATAGCTTTGCTACCCGTGAGTCCCAAATCAAACACTGATAAAACTTAAAATGACCCTAACTTCTGTACAGTGCGTCATAGACCAATCAAAGTTTGCAACAATCAAATGCTTGTAACTTTTTACTGGGGCGTCATAGAACCTTAAAATTTTGTGACAATAAAGCACTCGTGCCTCTTATCAATTTAAGCTATCGCTTATAGCTCTACTACACTTGACTCCAAAATCAAACACTGATAAAACTTCAAATGGCTCTAACTTCCATACGGTGCGTCCTAAACCTATCAAAGTTTGCAACATTCAAATGTTTGTAACTTTTTACTGGAGCGTCATAGAATCTTGAAATTTTGTGGCAATAAAGTACTCGTGCCTCTTATTAATTTAAGCTATCCCTCATAGCTATGCTACCCTTGAGTCCCAAATCAAACACAGATAAAACTTCAAATGGCCCTAACTTCTATAAGGTGCGTTCTACACCTATCAAAGTTTGCAACAATCAAATGCTTCTAACTTTTTTCTGGAGTGTCATAAAATCTGGAAATTTTGTGACAATAAAGTAATCGAGAATCTTGTCACTTTAAGCTATCGTTCATAGCTATGCTACGCTTGAGTCCCAAATCGAAAACTGATAAACTTAAAATGGCCCTAACTTCTGTACGGTGCGCCCTAGACCAATCAAAGTTTGCAACAATCAAATGTTTGTAACTTTTTACTGGGGCGTCATAGAACCTTGAAATTTTGTGACAACAATGCACTTGTGCCTCTTATAAATTTAAGCTATCGCTCATAGCTCTACTACTCTCTCCTCCAAAATCAAACATTGATAAAACTTCAAATGGCCCTAACTTCTATACGGTGCGTCCTACACCTATCAAAGTTTGCAGCAATCAAATGCTTGTAACTTTTTATTGAAGCATTATAAAATCTTGAAATTTTCCGACAATAAAGTACTCGAGCCTCTTATTAATTTAAGCTATCGCTCATAGCTATGCTAGCCTTGAGTCCCAAATCAAACAATGATAAAACTTAAAATAGCCATAACTTCTGTACGGAGTGTCCTATACCTATCAAAGTTTGCAACATTCAAATGCTTGTAACTTTTTACTGGAGCGTCATAAAATCTTGAAATTTTATGACAATAAAGTACTCGAGCCTCTTATCAATTTAAGCTATCGCTCATAGCTATGCTACCCTTGAGTCCAAAAATCAATCACTGCTAAAACTTCAAATGGCTCTAACTTCTATACGGTGCGTCCTACACCTATCAAAGTTTGCAGCATTCAAATGGTTGTAACTTTTTATTGAAGCATCATAAAATCTGGAAATTTCCGACAACAAAGAACTCGAGTCTCTTGTCAATTTAACTATCGCTCATAGCTATGCTACCCTTGAGTCCCGAATCAAAAACCGTTAAAATTTCAAATGGCCCTAATTTCTAGACGGTGCGTCCTAAACCTATCAAAGTTTGCAACATTCAAATGCTTGTAACTTTTTACTGGAGCGTCATAAAATCTTGAAATTTTGTGATAATAAAGTACTCGAGCCTCTTGTCAATTTAAGCTATCGCACATTGCTATGCTACACTTGAGTCCCAAATCAAACACAGATCAAACTTCGAATGGCCCTAACTTCTATAAGGTGCGTCCTATACCTATCAAAGTTTGCAACAATCAAATGCTTGTAACTTTTTTCTGGAGTGTCTTAAAATCTTGAAATTTTGTGACAATAAAGTACTCGTTCCTCTTATTAATTTAAGCTATCGCTCATAGCTATGCTATCCTTGAGTCCCAAATCAAACACAGATAAAACTTCAAATGGTCCTAACTTCTATACGATGTATCCTACACCTATTAAAGTTTGCAGCATTCAAATGCTTGTAGGTTTTTATTGAAGCACCATAAAATCTGGAAATTTTCCGACAATAAAGTACTCGAGTCTCTTGTCAATTTAACTATCGCTTATAGCTATGCTACCCTTGAGTCCCGATTCAAAAACTGATAAAATTTCAAATGGCCTTAATTTCTAGACGGTGCGTCCTAAACCTATCAAATTTTGCAATATTCAAATGCTTGTAACTTTTTACTGGAACGTCATAAAATCTTGAAATTTTGTGACAATAAAGTACTCGTGCCTCTTATTAATTTAAGCTATCGCTCATAGCTATGCTACCCTTGAGTCCCAAATCAAACACTGATAAAACTTCAAATGGCTCTAACTTCTATAAGGTGCGTCCTACTCCTATCAAAGTTTGCAACAATCAAATGCGTGTTACTTTTTTCTGGAGTGTCATAAAATCTTGAAATTTTGTGAGAATAAAGTACTCGAGCCTCTTGTCAATTTAAGCTATCGCTCATAGCTATGCTACCCTTGAGTCCCAAATCAAACACTGATAAAACTTAAAATGGCCCTAACTTCTTTACGGTGCGTCCTAGACCAATCAAAGTTTGCAACAATCAAATGCTTGTAACTTTTTACTGGGGTGTCATAGAACCTTGAAATTTTGTGACATTAAAGTACTCGAGCCTCTTATCAATTTAAGCTCTCGTTCATAGCTATTCTAGCCTTGAGTCCCAAATCAAACACTAATAAAACTTAAAATGGCCATAACTTTTGTACGGAGTGTCCTATACCTATCAAAGTTTGCAACATTCAAATACTTGTAACTTTTTACTCGAGCGTCATAAAATCTTGAAATTTTGTGACAATAAAGTACTCGAGCCTTTTATCAATTTAAGCTATCGTTCATAGCTATTCTAGCCTTGAGTCCCAAATCAAACACTGATAAAACTTAAGATGGCCATAACTTCTGTACGGAGTGCCCTATACCTATCAAAGTGTGCAGCATTCAAATGCTTGTAACTTTTTACTGGAACGTCATAAAATCTTGAAATTTTTTGACAATACAGTACTCGTGCCTCTTATTAATTTAAGCTCTCGCTCATAGCTACGCTACCCTTGAGTCCCAAACTGAAACACTGATAAAACTTCAAATGGACCTAACTTCTATACGATGCATCCTACACCTATCAAAGTTTGCAGCATTCAAATGCTTGTAACTTTTTATTGAAGCATCATAAAATCTTGAAATTTTCCGACAATAAAGTACTCGAGCCGATTGTCAATTTAAGCTATCGCTCATAGCTGTGCTACCCTTGAATACCGAATCAAAAAATGATTAAATTTCAAATGGCCCAAATTTCTATACGGAGCGTCCTAAACTTATCAAAGTTTGCAACATTCAAATGCTTGAAGCTTTTTACTGGAGCGTCATAAAATCTTGAAATTTTCTGACAATAAAGTACTCGAGCCTCTTATCAATTTAAGCTATCGTCCATAACTATTCTAGCCTTGAGTCCCAAATCAAACACTGATAAAACTTAAAATGATCATATCTTCTGTACGGAGTGGCCTATACCTATCAAAGTTTGCAGCATTCAAATGGTTGTAACTTTTTATTGAAGCATCATAAAATCTGCAAATTTTCCGACAACAAAGAACTCGAGTCTCTTGTAAATTTAACTATCGCTCATAGCTATGCTACCCTTGAGTCCCGAATCAAAAACTGATAAAATTTCAAATGGCCCTAATTTCTAGACGGTGCGTCCTAAACCTATCAAAGTTTGCAACATTCAAATGCTTGTTAATTTTTTCTGGAGCGTCATAAAATCTTGAAATTTTGTGACAAGGAAGTACTCGTGCCTCTTATTAATTTAAGCTATCGCACATTGCTATGCTACACTTGAGTCCCAAATCAAACACAGATAAAACTTCAAATGGCCCTAACTTCTATAGGGTGCGTCCTATACCTATCAAAGTTTGCAACAATCAAATGCTTGTAACTTTTTTCTGGAGTGTCATAAAATCTTGAAATTTTGTGACAATAAAGTACTCGAGCCTCTTGTAAATTTAAGCTTTCGCTCATAACTTTGCTACCGTGAGTCCCAAATCAAACACTGATAAGCCTTAAAATGACCCTAACTTCTGTACGGTGCGTCATAGACCAATCAAAGTTTGCTACAATCAAATGCTTGTAACTTTTTACTGGGGCGTCATAGAACCTTGAAATTTTGTGACAATAAAGCACTCGTGCCTCTTATCAATTTAAGCTATCGCTCATAGCTCTACTACACTTGACTCCAAAATCTAACACTGATAAAACTTCAAATGGCTCTACCTTCCATACGGTGCGTCCTAAACCTATCAAAGTTTGCAACATTCAAATGCTTGTAACGTTTTACTGGAGCGTCATAAAATCTGGAAATTCTGTGACAATAAAGTACTCGTGCCTCTTATTAATTTAAGCTATCGCTCATAGCTATGCTATCCTTGAGTCCCAAATCAAACACAGATAAAACCTCAAATGGCCCTAACTTCTATAAGGTGCGTCCTATACCTATCAAAGTTTGCAACAATCAAATGCTTGTAACTTTTTTCTGGAGTGTCATAAAATCTTGAAATTTTGTGACAATAAAGTACTCGAGCCTCTTGTCAATTTAAGCTATCGCTCATAGCTATGCTACCCTTGAGTCCCAAATCAAACACTGATAAAACTTAAAATGGCCCTAACTTCTGTACGGTGCGTCCTAGACCAATCAAAGTTTGCAACAATCAAATGCTTTTAACTTTTGACTGGGGCGTCATAGAACCTTGAAATTTTGTGACATTAAAGTACTCGAGCCTCTTATCAATTTAAGCTCTCGTTCATAGCTATGCTAGCCTTGAGTCCCAAGTCAATTACTACTAAAACTTAAAATGGCCATAACTTCTCTACGGAGTCTCCTATACCTATCAAAGTTTGCAACATTCAAATACTTGTAACTTTTTACTCGAGCGTCATAAAACCTTGAAATTTTTTTGACAATAAAGTACTCGTGCCTCTTATTAGTTTAACCTCTCGCTCATAGCTACACTACCCTTGAGTCTCAAAATAAAACACTGATAAAGCTTCAAATGGACCTAACTTCTATACGATGCATCCTACACCTATCAAAGTTTGCAGCATTCAAATGCTTCTAACTTTTTATTGAAGCATCATAAAATCTTGAAATTTTCCGACAATAAAGTACTCGAGCCGATTGTCAATTTAAGCTATCGCTCATAGCTATGCTACCCTTGAATCCCGAATCAAAAACTGATAAAATTTCAAATGGCCCAAATTTCTATACGGAGCGTGCTAAACCTATCAAAGTTTGCAACATTCAAATGCTTGTAACTTTTTACTGGAGCGTAATAAAATCTTGAAATTTTGTGACAATAAAGTACTCGAGCCTTTTGTCAATTTAAGCTTTCGCTCATAGCTTTGCTACCCGTGAGTCCCAAATCAAACACTGATAAGCCTGACCCTAACTTCTGTACGGTGCGTCATAGACCTATCAAAGTTTGCAACAATCAAATGCTTGTAACTTTTTACTGGGGCGTCATAGAACCTTACAATTTTGTGACAATAAAGAACTCGTGCCTCTTATCAATTTAAGCTATCGCTCATAGCTATGCTACCCTTGAGACCCAAATCAAACACAGATACAATTTCAAATGGCCCTAACTTCTATACGATGCATCCTACACCTACCAAAGTTTGCAGCAATCAAATGCTTGTAACTTTTTATTGAAGCATTATAAAATCTTGAAATTTTCCGACAATAAAGTACTCGAGCCTCTTATTAATTTAAGCTATCGCTCATAGCTATGCTACCCTTGAGTCCCAAATCAAACACAGATAAAACTTCAAATGGCCCTAACTTCTGTACGGTGCATCCTATACCTATCAAAGTTTGCACCAGTCAAATGCTTGTAAATTTATATTGAAGCATCATAAAATCTGCAAATTTTCCGACAATAAAGTACTCGAGCCTCTTGTCAATTTAACTATTGATCATAGCTATACTACCCTTGAGTCCCGCATCAAAAACTGATAAAATATCAAATGGCCCTAATTTCTAGACGGTGCGTCCTAAACCAATCAAAGTTTGCAACATTCAAATGCTTGTAACTTTTTAATGGAGCGTCATAAAATCTTGAAATTTTGTGACAATAAAGTACTCGTGCCTCTTATTAATTTAAGCTATCGCTCATAGCTATGCAACCCTTGAGTCCCAAATCAAACACAGATAAAACTTCATATGGCCCTAACTTCTATAAGGTGCGTCCTATACCTATCAAAGTTTGCAACAATCAAATGCTTGTAACTTTTTTCTGGAGTGTCATAGAACCTTGAAATTTTGTGACATTAAAGTACTCGAGCCTCTTATGAATTTAAGCTCTCGTTCTTAGCTATGCTAGCCTTGAGTCGCAAATCAAACACTAATAAAACTTAAAATGGCCATAAGTTCTGTACGGAGTGTCCTATACCTATCAAAGTTTGCAACATTCAAATACTTGTAACTTTTTACTCGAGCGTCATAAAACCTTGAAATTGTTTGACAATAAAGTACTCGTGCCTCTTATTAATTTAAGCTATCGCTCATAGCTATGCTACCCTTGAACCCCGAATCAAAAACTGAAAAATTTCAAATGGCCCAAATTTCTATACGGAGCATCCTAAACCTATCAAAGTTTGCAAAACTCAAATGCTTGTAACTTTTTACCGGAGCGTCATAAAATCTTAAAATTTTGTGACAATAAAGTACTCGTGCCTCTTATTAATTTAAGCTATCTCATAACTATGATACCCATGAGTCCCAAATCAAACACAGACAAAACTTCAAATGGCCCTAACTCCTGTACGGTGCATCCTATACCTATCGAAGTTTGCACCAATCAAATGCTTGTAACTTTTTATTGAAGCATCATAAAATCTGCAAATTTTCCGACAATAAAGTACTCGAGCCGATTGTCAATTTAAGCTATCGCTCACAGCTATGCTACCCTTGAATCACGAATCAAAAGCTGATAAAATTTCAAATGGCAAACATTTCTATACGGAGCGTCCTAAACCTATCAAAGTTTGCAACATTCAAATGCTTGTAACTTTTTACTGGAGCGTAATAAAATCTTGAAATTTTGTGACAATAAAGTACTCGAGCCTCTTGTCAATTTAAGCTTTCGCTCATAGCTTTGCTACCCGTGAGTCCCAAATCAAACACTGATAAGCCTTAAAATGACCTTAACTTCTGTACGGTGCGTCATAGACCTATCAAAGTTTGCAACAATCAAATGCTTGTAACTTTTTACTGGGGCGTCATAGAACCTTAAAATTTTGTGACAATAAAGAACTCGTGCCTCTTATCAATTTAAGCTATCGCTCATAGCTATGCTACCCTTGAGACCCAAATCAAACACAGATACAACTTCAAATGGCCCTAACTTCTATACGATGCATCCTACACCTACCAAAGTTTGCAGCAATCAAATGCTTGTAACTTTTTATTGAAGCATTATAAAATCTTGAAATTTTCCGACAATAAAGTACTCGAGCCTCTTATTAATTTAAGCTATCGCTCATAGCTATGCTACCCTTGAGTCCCAAATCAAACGCAGATAAAACTTCAAATGGCCCTAACTTCTATAAGGTGCGTCCTATACCAATCAAAGATTGCAACTATCAAATGCTTGTAACTTTTTAATGGAGCGTCATAAAATCTTGAAATTTTGTGACAATAAATTACTCGTGCCTCTTATCAATTTATGCTATCGCTCATAGCTATGCTACCCTTGAATCCCGAATCAAAAACTGATAAAATTTCAAATGGCCCAAATTTCTATACGGAGCGTCTTAAACCTATCAAAGTTTGCAACATTCAAATGCTTGTAACTTTTTAATGGAGCGTCATAAAATCTTGAAATTTTGTGACAATAAAGTACTCGTGCCTCTTATTAATTTAATATATCGCTCATAGCTATGCAACCCTTGAGTCCCAAATCAAACACAGATAAAACTTCATATGGCCCTAACTTCTATAAGATGCGTCCTATACCTATCAAAGTTTGCAACAATAAAATGCTTGTAACTTTTTTCTGGAGTGTCATAGAACCTTGAAATTTTGTGACATTAAAGTACTCGAGCCTCTTATGAATTTAAGCTCTCGTTCATAGCTATGCTAGCCTTGAGTCCCAAATCAAATACTAATAAAACTTAAAATGGCCATAACTTCTGTACGGAGTGTCCTATACCTATCAAAGTTTGCAACATTCAAATACTTGTAACTTTTTACTCGAGCGTCATAAAACCTTGAAATTTTTTGACAATAAAGCACTCGTGCCTCTTATTAATTTAAGCTATCGCTCATAGCTATGCTACCCTTGAACCCCGAATCAAAAACTGAAAAAGTTTCAAATGGCCCAAATTTCTATACGGAGCGTCCTAAACCTATCAAAGTTTGCAAAAATCAAATGCTTGTAACTTTTTACCGGAGCGTCATAAAATCTTAAAATTTTGTGACAATAAAGTACTCGTGCCTCTTATTAATTTAAGCTATCGCTCATAGCTATGATACCCTTGAGTCCCAAATCAAACACAGACAAAACTTCAAATGGCCCTAACTTCTGTACGGTGCATCCTATACCTATCAAAGTTTGCACCAATCAAATGCTTGTAACTTTTTATTGAAGCATCATAAAATCTGCAAATTTTCCGACAATAAAGTACTCGAGCCTCTTGTCAATTTAACTATTGATCATAGCTATACTACCCTTGAGTCCCGAATCAAAAACTGATAAAATTTCAAATGGCCCTAATTTCTAGACGGTGCGTCCTAAACCTATCAAAGTTTGCAACATTCAAATGCTTGTAACTTTTTAATGGAGCGTCATAACATCTTGAAATTTTGTGACAATAAAGTACTCGTGCCTCTTATTAATTTAAGGTATCGCTCATAGCTACGCTACCCTTGAGTCCCAAAATAAAACACTGATAAAACTTCAAATGGACCTAACTTCTATACGATGCATCCTACACCTATCAAAGTTTGCAGCATTCAAATGCTTGTAACTTTTTATTGAAGCATCATAAAATCTTGAAATTTTCCGGCAATAAAGTACTCGAGCCGATTGTCAATTTAAGCTATGGCTCATAGCTATGCTACCCTTGAATCCCGAATCAACAACTGATAAAATTTCAAATGGCCCAAATTTCTATACGGAGCGTCCTAAACCTATCAAAGTTTGCAACATTCAAATACTTGTAACTTTTTACTGTAGCGTCATAAAATCTGGAAATTTTGTGACAATAAAGTACTCGTGCCTCTTATTAATTTAAGCTATCGCTCATAGCTATGCTACCCTTGAGTCCCAAATCAAACACTGATAAAACTTCAAATGGCCCTAACTTCTATAAGGTGCATCCTATACCTATCAAAGTTTGCAACAATCAAATGCTTGTTAGTTTTTTCTGTGGTGCCAAAAATTATTGAAATTTTGTGACAATAATGTACTCGAGCGTCTTGTCAATTTAAGCTATCGCTCATAGCTATGCCACCTTTGAGTCCCAAAATAAAACACTGATAAAAGTTCAAACGGCCCTAACTTCTGTATGGTGCGTCCTAGACCTATCAAACTTTGCAACAATCAAATGCTTGTAACTTTTTATTGAAGCATTATAAAATCTTGAAATTTTCCGACAATAAAGTACTGGAGCCTCTTATTAATTTAAGCTATCGCTCATAGCTTTGCTACCCTTGAGTCCCAAATCAAACGCAGATAAAACTTCAAATGGCCCTAACTTCTATAAGGTGCGTTCTATACCAATCAAAGATTGCAACAATCAAATGCTAGTAACTTTTTAATGGAGCGTCATAAAATCTTGAAATTTTGTGACAATAAAGTACTCGTGCCTCTTATCAATTTATGCTATCGGTCATAGCTATGCCACCTTTGAGTCCCAAAATAAAACACTGATAAAAGTTCAAATGGCCCTATCTTCTGTACGGTGCGTCCTAGACCTTTCAAAGTTTGCAAAAATCAAATGCTTGTAACTTTTTACCGGAGCGTCATAAAATCTTAAAATTTTGTGACAATAAAGTACTCGAGCCTCTTATAAATTTAAGCTATCGCTCATAGCTATGCTACCCTTGAGTCCCAAATCAAACACAGATAAAACTTCAAATGGCCCTAACTCCTGTACGGTGCATCCTATACCTATCAAAGTTTGCAACAAACAAATGCTTGTAACTTTTTATTGAAGCATCATAAAATCTGCAAATTTTCCGACAATAAAGTACTCGAGCCTCTTATTAATTTAAGCTATCGCTCATAGCTATGCTACCCTTGAGTCCCAAATCAAACGCAGATAAAACTTCAAATGGCCGTAACTTCTATAAGGTGCGTCCTATACCAATCAAAGATTGCAACAATCAAATGCTAGTAACTTTTTAATGGAGCGTCATAAAATCTTGAAATTTTGTGACAATAAAGTACTCGTGCCTCTTATCAATTTATGCTATCGTTCATAGCTATGCCACCTTTGAGTCCCAAAATAAAACACTGATAAAAGTTCAAATTGACAAAATTTCTATACGGAGCGTCCTAAACCTATCCAAGTTTGCAAAAATCAAATGCTTGTAACTTTTTAATGGAGCGTCATAAAATCTTGAAATTTTGTGACAACAAAGTACTCGTGCCTCTTATTAATTTAAGCTATCGCTCATAGCTATGCAACCCTTGAGTCCCAAATCAAACACAGATAAAACTTCATATGGCCCTAACTTCTATAAGGTGCGTCCTATACCTATCAAAGTTTGCAACAATCATATGCTTGTAACTTTTTATTGAAGCATCATAAAATCTGCAAATTTTCCGACAATAAAGTACTCGAGCCTCTTGTCAATTTAACTATTGATCATAGCTATACTACCCTTGAGTCCCGAATCAAAAACTGATAAAATTTCAAATGGCCCTAATTTCTAGACGGTGCGTCCTAAACCTATCAAAGTTTGCAACATTCAAATGCTTGTAACTTTTTAATGGAGCGTCATAACATCTTGAAATTTTGTGACAATAAAGTACTCGTGCCTCTTATTAATTTAAGCTATCGCTCATAGCTACGCTACCCTTGAGTCCCAAAATAAAACACTGATAAAACTTCAAATGGACCTAACTTCTATACGATGCATCCTACACCTATCAAAGTTTGCAGCATTCAAATGCTTGTAACTTTTTATTGAAGCATCATAAAATCTTGAAATTTTCCGGCAATAAAGTACTCGAGCCGATTGTCAATTTAAGCTATGGCTCATAGCTATGCTACCCTTGAATCCCGAATCAACAACTGATAAAATTTCAAATGGCCCAAATTTCTATACGGAGCGTCCTAAACCTATCAAAGTTTGCAACATTCAAATACTTGTAACTTTTTACTGTAGCGTCATAAAATCTGGAAATTTTGTGACAATAAAGTACTCGTGCCTCTTATTAATTTAAGCTATCGCTCATAGCTATGCTACCCTTGAGTCCCAAATCAAACACTGATAAAACTTCAAATGGCCCTAACTTCTATAAGGTGCATCCTATACCTATCAAAGTTTGCAACAATCAAATGCTTGTTAGTTTTTTCTGTGGTGCCAAAAATTATTGAAATTTTGTGACAATAATGTACTCGAGCGTCTTGTCAATTTAAGCTATCGCTCATAGCTATGCCACCTTTGAGTCCCAAAATAAAACACTGATAAAAGTTCAAACGGCCCTAACTTCTGTATGGTGCGTCCTAGACCTATCAAACTTTGCAACAATCAAATGCTTGTAACTTTTTATTGAAGCATTATAAAATCTTGAAATTTTCCGATAAAATTAATTAATTTAAAATTTTGTGACAATAAAGTACTCGAGCCTCTTATAAATTTAAGCTATCGCTCATAGCTATGCTACCCTTGAGTCCCAAATCAAACACAGATAAAACTTCAAATGGCCCTAACTCCTGTACGGTGCATCCTATACCTATCAAAGTTTGCACCAATCAAATGCTTGTAACTTTTTATTGAAGCATCATAAAATCTGCAAATTTTCCGACAATAAAGTACTCGAGCCTCTTATTAATTTAAGCTATCGCTCATAGCTATGCTACCCTTGAGTCCCAAATCAAACGCAGATAAAACTTCAAATGGCCGTAACTTCTATAAGGTGCGTCCTATACCAATCAAAGATTGCAACAATCAAATGGTAGTAACTTTTTAATGGAGCGTCATAAAATCTTGAAATTTTGTGACAATAAAGTACTCGTGCCTCTTATCAATTTATGCTATCGTTCATAGCTATGCCACCTTTGAGTCCCAAAATAAAACACTGATAAAAGTTCAAATTGACCAAATTTCTATACGGAGCGTCCTAAACCTATCCAAGTTTGCAAAAATCAAATGCTTGTAACTTTTTAATGGAGCGTCATAAAATCTTGAAATTTTGTGACAATAAAGTACTCGTGCCTCTTATTAATTTAAGCTATCGCTCATAGCTATGCAACCCTTGAGTCCCAAATCAAACACAGATAAAACTTCATATGGCCCTAACTTCTATAAGGTGCGTCCTATACCTATCAAAGTTTGCAACAATCAAATGCTTGTAACTTTTTTCTGGAGTGTCATAGAACCTTGAAATTTTGTGACATTAAAGTACTCGAGCCTCTTATGAATTTAAGCTCTCGTTCATAGCTATGCTAGCCTTGAGTCCCAAATCAAATACTAATAAAACTTAAAATGGCCATAACTTCTGTACGGAGTGTCCTATACCTATCAAAGTTTGCAACATTCAAATACTTGTAACTTTTTACTCGAGCGTCATAAAACCTTGAAATTTTTTGACAATAAAGTACTCGTGCCTCTTATTAATTTAAGCTATCGCTCATAGCTATGCTACCCTTGAACCCCGAATCAAAAACTGAAAAAGTTTCAAATGGCCCAAATTTCTATACGGAGCGTCCTAAACCTATTAAAGTTTGCAAAAATCAAATGCTTGTAACTTTTTACCGGAGCGTCATAGAATCTTAAAATTTTGTGACAATAAAGTAATCGTGCCTCTTATTAATTTAAGCTATCGCTCATAGCTATGATACCCTTGAGTCCCAAATCAAACACAGACAAAACTTCAAATGGCCCTAACTTCTGTACGGTGCATCCTATACCTATCAAAGTTTGCACCAATCAAATGCTTGTAACTTTTTATTGAAGCATCAAAAAAAATGCAAATTTTCCGACAATAAAGTACTCGAGCCTCTTGTCAATTTAACTATTGATCATAGCTATACTACCCTTGAGTCCCGAATCAAAAACTGATAAAATTTCAAATGGCCCTAATTTCTAGACGGTGCGTCCTAAACCTATCAAAGTTTGCAACATTCAAATGCTTGTAACTTTTTAATGGAGCGTCATAACATCTTGAAATTTTGTGACAATAAAGTACTCGTGCCTCTTATTAATTTAAGCTATCGCTCATAGCTACGCTACCCTTGAGTCCCAAAATAAAACACTGATAAAACTTCAAATGGACCTAATTTCTATACGATGCATCCTACACCTATCAAAGTTTGCAGCATTTAAATGCTTGTAACTTTTTATTGAAGCATCATAAAATCTTGAAATTTTCCGACAATAAAGTACTCGAGCCGATTGTCAATTTAAGCTATGGCTCATAGCTATGCTACCCTTGAATCCCGAATCAAAAACTGATAAAATTTCAAATGGCCCAAATTTCTATACGGAGCGTCCTAAACCTATCAAAGTTTGCAACATTCAAATACTTGTAACTTTTTACTGTAGCGTCATAAAATCTTGAAATTTTGTGACAATAAAGTACTCGTGCTTCTTATTAATTTAAGCTATCGCTCATAGCTATGCTACCCTTGAGTCCCAAATCAAACACTGATAAAACTTCAAATGGCCCTAACTTTTATAAGGTGCATCCTATACCTATCAAAGTTTGCAACAATCAAATGCTTGTAACTTTTTTCTGTGGTGCCAAAAATTATTGAAATTTTGTGACAATAATGTACTCTAGCGTCTTGTCAATTTAAGCTATCGCTCATAGCTATGCCACCTTTGAGTCCCACAATAAAACACTGATAAAAGTTCAAACGGCCCTAACTTCTGTATGGTGCGTCCTAGACCTATCAAAGTTTGCAACAATCAAATGCTTGTAACTTTTTATTGAAGCATTATAAAATCTTGAAATTTTCCGACAATAAAGTACTCGAGCCTCTTATTAATTTAAGCTATCGCTCATAGCTATGCTACCCTTGAGTCCCAAATCAAACGCAGATAAAACTTCAAATGGCCGTAACTTCTATAAGGTGCGTCCTATACCAATCAAAGATTGCAACAATCAAATGCTCGTAACTTTTTAATGGAGCGTCATAAAATCTTAAAATTTTGTGACAATAAAGTACTCGTGCCTCTTATTAATTTAAGCTATCGCTCATAGCTATGATACCCTTGAGTCCCAAATCAAACACAGACAAAACTTCAAATGGCCCTAACTTCTGTACGGTGCATCCTATACCTATCAAAGTTTGCACCAATCAAATGCTTGTAACTTTTTATTGAAGCATCATAAAATCTGCAAATTTTCCGACAATAAAGTACTCGAGCCTCTTGTCAATTTAACTATTGATCATAGCTATACTACCCTTGAGTCCCGAATCAAAAACTGATAAAATTTCAAATGGCCCTAATTTCTAGACGGTGCGTCCTAAACCTATCAAAGTTTGCAACATTCAAATGCTTGTAACTTTTTAATGGAGCGTCATAACATCTTGAAATTTTGTGACAATAAAGTACTCGTGCCTCTTATTAATTTAAGCTATCGCTCATAGCTACGCTACCCTTGAGTCCCAAAATAAAACACTGATAAAACTTCAAATGGACCTAACTTCTATACGATGCATCCTACACCTATCAAAGTTTGCAGCATTCAAATGCTTGTAACTTTTTATTGAAGCATCATAAAATCTTGAAATTTTCCGACAATAAAGTACTCGAGCCGATTGTCAATTTAAGCTATGGCTCATAGTTATGCTACCCTTGAATCCCGAATCAAAAACTGATAAAATTTCAAATGGCCCAAATTTCTATACGGAGCGTCCTAAACCTATCAAAGTTTGCAACATTCAAATACTTGTAACTTTTTACTGGAGCGTCATAAAATCTTGAAATTTTGTGACAATAAAGTACTCGTGCCTCTTATTAATTTAAGCTATCGCTCATAGCTATGCTACCCTTGAGTCCCAAATCAAACACTGATAAAACTTCAAATGGCCCTAACTTCTATAAGGGTCATCCTATACCTATCAAAGTTTGCAATAATCAAATGCTTGTAACTTTTTTCTGTGGTGCCAAAAATTATTGAAATTTTGTGACAATAATGTACTCGAGCGTCTTGTCAATTTAAGCTATCGCTCATAGCTATGCCACCTTTGAGTCCCAAAATAAAACACTGATAAAAGTTCAAACGGCCCTAACTTCTGTATGGTGCGTCCTAGACCTATCAAAGTTTGCAACAATCAAATGCTTGTAACTTTTTATTGAAGCATTATAAAATCTTGAAATTTTCCGACAATAAAGTACTCGAGCCTCTTATTAATTTAAGATATCGCTCATAGCTATGCTACCCTTGAGTCCCAAATCAAACGCAGATAAAACTTCAAATGGCCCTAACTTCTATAAGGTGCGTCCTATACCAATCAAAGATTGCAACAATCAAATGCTAGTAACTTTTTAATGGAGCGTCATAAAATCTTGAAATTTTGTGAAAATAAAGTACTCGTGTCTCTTATCAATTTATGCTATCGTTCATAGCTATGCCACCTTTGAGTCCCAAAATAAAACACTGATAAAAGTTCAAATTGCCCAAATTTCTATACGGAGCGTCCTAAACCTATCAAAGTTTGCAAAAATCAAATGCTTGTAACTTTTTACCAGAGCGTCATAAAATCTTAAAATTTTGTGACAATAAAGTACTCGAGCCTCTTATAAATTTAAGCTATCGCTCATAGCTATGCTACCCTTGAGTCCCAAATCAAACACAGATAAAACTTCAAATGGCCCTAACTTCTGTACGGTGCATCCTATACCTATCAAAGTTTGCACCAGTCAAATGCTTGTAACTTTTTTCTGGAGTGTCATAGAACCTTGTGACATTAAATTACTCGAGCCTCTTATGAATTTAAGCTCTCGTTCATAGCTATGCTAGCCTTGAGTCCCAAATCAAACACTAATAAAACTTAAAATGGCCATAACTTCTGTACGGAGTGTCCTATACCTATCAAAGTTTGCAACATTCAAATACTTGTAACTTTTTACTCGAGCGTCATAAAACCTTGAAATTTTTTGACAATAAAGTACTCGTGCCTCTTATTAATTTAAGCTATCGCTCATAGCTATGCTACCCTTGAATCCCGAATCAAAAACTGAAAAAGTTTCAAATGGCCCAAATTTCTATACGGAGCGTCCTAAACCTATCAAAGTTAGCAAAAATCAAATGCTTGTAACTTTTTACTGGAGCGTCATAAAATCTTGAAATTTTGTGTCAATAAAGTACTCGTGCCTCTTATTAATTTAAGCTATCGCTCATAGCTATGCTACCCTTGAGTCCCAAATCAAACACTGATAAAACTTCAAATGGCCCTAACTTCTATAAGGTGCATCCTATACCTATCAAAGTTTGCAACAATCAAATGCTTGTAACTTTTTTCTGTGGTGCCAAAAATTATTGAAATTTTGTGACAATAATGTACTCGAGCCTCTTGTCAATTTCAGCTATCGCTCATAGCTATGCTACCCTTGAGTCCCAAATCAAACACTGATAAAAGGTCAAACGGCCCTAACTTCTGTATGGTGCGTCCTAGACCTATCAAAGTTTGCAACAATCAAATGCTTGTAACTTTTTACTGGGGCGTCATAAAACCTTGAAATTTTGTGACAATAAAGTAATAGAGCCTCGTATCAATTTAAACTATCGCTCATAGCTATGCTACCCTTGAGACCCAAATCAAACACAGATAAAATTTCAAATGGCCCTAACTTTTATAAGGTGCGTCCTATACCAATCAAAGTTTGCAACAATCAAATTCTTGTAACTTTTTTCTGGAGTGTCGTAAAATCTTGAACTTTTGTGACAATAAAGTACCCGAGCCTTTGTCAATTTAAGCTATCGCTCATAGCTATGCTATCGAACACTGATAAAACTTAAAATAGCCCTAACTTCTGTACGGTGCGTCCTAGACCAATCAAAGTTTGTAACAATCAAATGCTTGTAACTTTTTACTGGGGAGTCATAGAACCTTGAAATTTTGTGACATTAAAGTACTCGAGCCTCTTATCAATTTAAGCTATCGTTCATAGCTATGCTAGCCTTGAGTCCCAAATCAAACACTGATAAAACTTAAAATGGCCATAACTTCTGTACGGAGTGTCTTATACCTATCAAAGTTTGCTACATTCAAATGCTTGTAACTTTTTACTGGAGCGTCATAAAGTCTTGAAATTTAGTGACAATAAAGTACTCGTGCCTCTTATTAATTTAAGCTATCGCTCATAGCTATGCTACGCTTGAGTCCCAAATCAAACACAGATAAAACTTCATATGGCCCTTACTTCTATAAGGTGCGTCCTATACCTATCATAGTTTGCACCAATCAAATGCTTGTAACTTTTTTCTGGAGTGTCGTAAAATCTTGAAATTTTGTGACAATAAAGTGCTCGTGCCTCTTATCATTTTATGCTATCGTTCATAGCTATGCTACAATTGAGTCCCAAATCAAACACTGATAAAACTTCAAATGGCCCTAACTTCTGTACGGTGCATCCTATACCTATCAAAGTTTGCACCAATGAAATGCTTGTAACTTTTTACTGGAGGGTCATAAAACCTTGAAATTTTGTGACAATAAAGTGCTCGAGCCTTTTATCAATTTAAGCTATCGCTCATAGCTATGCTACCCTTGAGTCCCAAAATAAAACACTGATAAAACATTAAATGGACCTAACTTCTATACGGTGCATCCTACACCTATCAAAGTTTGCAACATTCAAATGCTTGTAAATTTTTACTCGAGCGTCATAAAACCTTGAAATTTTGTTACAATAAAGTACTCGTGCCCCTTATTAATTTAAGCTATCGCTCATAGCTATGCTAGCCTTGAGTCCCAAATCAAACACTGATAAAACTTAAAATAGCCATAACGTCTGTCCGGAGTGTCCTATACCTATCAAAATTTGCAACATTCAAATGCTTGTAACTTTTTACTCGAGCGTCGTGAACCCTTGAGGTTTTGTGACAATAAAGTACTCGTGCCTCTTATCAATTTATGCTATCGTTCATAGCTATGCCACCTTTGAGTCCCAAAACAAAACACTGATAAAACTTCAAATGGCCCTAACTTCTGACCGGTGCGTCCTATACCTATCAAAGTTTGCAACAATCAAATGCTTGTAACTTTTTACCGGAGCGTCATAAAACCTTGAAATTTTTTGACAATAAAGTACTCGTGCCTCTTATAAATTTAAGCTATCGCTCATAGCTATGCTAACCTTGAGTCCCAAATCAAACATAGATAGAACTTCAAATGGCCCTAACTTCTATAAGGTGCGTCCTATACCTATCAAAGTTTGCAACAATCAAATGCTTGTAACTTTTTAATGGAGCGTCATAAAATCTTGAAATTTTGTGACAATAAAGTACTCGTGCCTCTTATTAATTTAAGCTATCGCTCATAGCTATGCTACGCTTGAGTCCCAAATCAAACACAGATAAAACTTCATATGGCCCTTACTTCTATAAGGTGCGTCCTATACCTATCATAGTTTGCACCAATCAAATGCTTGTAACTTTTTTCTGGAGTGTCGTAAAATCTTGAAATTTTGTGACAATAAAGTGCTCGTGCCTCTTATCATTTTATGCTATCGTTCATAGCTATGCTACAATTGAGTCCCAAATCAAACACTGATAAAACTTCAAATGGCCCTAACTTCTGTACGGTGCATCCTATACCTATCAAAGTTTGCACCAATGAAATGCTTGTAACTTTTTACTGGAGGGTCATAAAACCTTGAAATTTTGTGACAATAAAGTGCTCGAGCCTTTTATCAATTTAAGCTATCGCTCATAGCTATGCTACCCTTGAGTCCCAAAATAAAACACTGATAAAACATTAAATGGACCTAACTTCTATACGGTGCATCCTACACCTATCAAAGTTTGCAACATTCAAATGCTTGTAAATTTTTACTCGAGCGTCATAAAACTTTGAAATTTTGTTACAATAAAGTACTCGTGCCCCTTATTAATTTAAGCTATCGCTCATAGCTATGCTAGCCTTGAGTCCCAAATCAAACACTGATAAAACTTAAAATAGCCATAACGTCTGTCCGGAGTGTCCTATACCTATCAAAATTTGCAACATTCAAATGCTTGTAACTTTTTACTCGAGCGTCGTGAACCCTTGAGGTTTTGTGACAATAAAGTACTCGTGCCTCTTATCAATTTATGCTATCGTTCATAGCTATGCCACCTTTGAGTCCCAAAACAAAACACTGATAAAACTTCAAATGGCCCTAACTTCTGACCGGTGCGTCCTATACCTATCAAAGTTTGCAACAATCAAATGCTTGTAACTTTTTACCGGAGCGTCATAAAACCTTGAAATTTTTTGACAATAAAGTACTCGTGCCTCTTATAAATTTAAGCTATCGCTCATAGCTATGCTAACCTTGAGTCCCAAAATAAAACACTGATAAAACTTTAAATGGACCTAACTTCTATACGATGCATCCTACACCTATCAAAGTTTGCAGCATTCAAATGCTTGTAACTTTTTATTGAAGCATCATAAAATCTTGAAATTTTCCGACAATAAAGTACTCGAGCCTCTTGTCAATTTAAGCTATCGCTCATAACTATGCTACCATTGAGTCCCGAATCAAAAACTTATAAAATTTCAAATGGCCCTAATTTCTATACGGAGCGTCCTAAACCAATCAAAGTTTGCAACAATCAAATGCTTGTAACTTTTTACTGGCGCGTCATAAAATCTTGAAATTTTGTGACAACAAAGTACCCGTGCCTCTTATTAATTTAATCTATCGCTCATAGCTAAGCTACCCTTGAGTCCCAAATCAAATACTCATAAAACTTCAAATGGCCCTAACTTCTATACGATGCATCTTACACCTACCAAAGTTTGCAGCAATCAAATGTTTGTAACTTTTTATTGAAACATTATAAAATCTTGAAATTTTCCGACAACAAAGTACTCGAGCCTCTTATTAATTTAAGCTATCGTTCATAGCTATACTACCCTTGAGTCCCAAATCAAACGCAGATAAAACTTCAAATGGCCCTAACTTCTATAAGTGCTTGTAACTTTTTACTGAGGAGTCATAGAACCTTGAAATTTTGTGACAATAAAGTACTCGAGCCTCTTATCAATTTAAGCTATCGTTCATAGCTATGCTAGCCTTGAGTCCCAAATCAAACACTGATAAAACTTAAAGTGGCCATAACTTCTGTACGGAGTGTCCTATACCTATCAAAGTTTGCTACATTCAATTGCGTGTAACTTTTTACTGGAGCGTCATAAAATCTTGAAATTTTGTGACAATAAAGTACTCGTGCCTCTTATTAATTTAAGCTATCGCTCATAGCTATGCTACCCTTGAGTCGCAAAATAAAACACTGATAAAACTTTAAATGGACCTAACTTCTATACGATGCATCCTAGGTTGCAGCATTCAAATGCTTGTAACTTTTTATTGGAGCGTCATAAAATCTTGAAATTTTGAGACAATAAAGTACTCGCGCCTCTTATTAATTTAAGCTATCGCTCATAGCTATGCTACCCTTGAGTCCCAAATCAAACACTGATAAAACTGCAAATGGCCCTAAATTCTATAAGGTGCGTCCTTTACCTATCAAAGTTTGCAACAATCAAATGCTTGTAACTTTTTTCTGGAACGTCACAAAATCTTGAAATTTTGTGACAATAAATTACTCGAGCTTCTTGTCAATTTAAGCTATCGTTCATAGCTATGCTAGCCTTGAGTCCCAAATCAAACACTGATAAAACTTAAAATAGCCATAACTTCTGTACGGAGTGTTCTATACCTATCAAAGTTTGCAACATTCAAATGCTTGTAAATTTTTACTCGAGAGTCATAAAACCTTGAAATTTTGTGACAATAAAGTACTCGAGCCTCTTGTCAATTTAAGCTATCGCTCATAGCTATGCTACCCTTGAGTTCCAAATCAAACACTGATAAAAGTTCAAATGGCAATAACGTCTGTCCGGAGTGTCCTATACCTATCAAAATTTGCAACATTCAAATGCTTGTAACTTTTTACTCGAGCGTCGTGAACCCTTGAGGTTTTGTGACAATAAAGTACTCGTGCCTCTTATCAATTTATGCTATCGTTCATAGCTATGCCACCTTTGAGTCCCAAAACAAAACACTGATAAAACTTCAAATGGCCCTAACTTCTGTCCGGTGCGTCCTATACCTATCAAAGTTTGCAACAATCAAATGCTTGTAACTTTTTACCGGAGCGTCATAAAACCTTGAAATTTTTTGACAATAAAGTACTCGTGCCTCTTATAAATTTAAGCTATCGCTCATAGCTATGCTACCCTTGAGTCCCAAAATAAAACACTGATAAAACTTTAAATGGACGTAACTTCTATACGATGCATCCTACACCTACCAAAGTTTGCAGCAATCAAATGTTTGTAACTTTTTATTGAAGCATTATAAAATCTTGAAATTTTCCGACAACAAAGTACTCGAGCCTCTTATTAATTTAAGCTATCGCTCATAGCTATACTACCCTTGAGTCCCAAATCAAACGCAGATAAAACTTCAAATGGCCCTAACTTCTATAAGGTGCGTCCTATACCATTCAAAGTTTGCAATAATCAAATGCTTGAAACTTTTTTCTGGAGTGTCATAAAATCTTGAAATTTTGTGACAATAAAGTACCCGAGCCTTTCTCAATTTAAGCTATCGCTCATAGCTATGCTATCGAACACTGATAAAACTTAAAATGGCCCTATCTTCTGTACGGTGCGTCCTAGACCAATCAAAGTTTGCAACAATCAAGTGCTTGTAACTTTTTACTGGCGAGTGATAGAACCTTGAAATTTTGTGAAAATAAAGTACTCGAGCCTCTTAACAATTTAAGCTATCGTTCATAGCTATGCTTGCCTTGATTCCCAAATCAAACACTGATAAAACTTAAAATGGCCATAACTTCTGTACGGAGTGTCCTATACCTATCAAAGTTTGCTACATTCAATTGCTTGTAACTTTTTACTGGAGCGTCATAAAATCTTGAAATTTTGTGACAATAAAGTACTCGTGCCTCTTATTAATTTAAGCTATCGCTCACAGCTATGCTACCCTTGAGTCCCAAATCAAACATAGATTAAACTTCAAATGGCCCTAACTTCTATAAGGTGCGTCTATACCTATCAAAGTTTGCAACAATCAAATGCTTGTAACTTTTTTCTAGAGTGTCATAAAATCTTGAAATTTTGTGACAATAAAGTACTCGTGCCTCTTATCAATCTATGCTATCGTTCATAGCTATGCCACCTTTGAGTCCCAAAATAAAACACTGATAAAAGTTCAAATGGCCCTAACTTCTGTACGGTGCGTCCTAGACCTATCAAAGTTTGCAAAAATCAAATGCTTGTAACTTTTTACCGGAGCGTCATAAAATCTTAAACTTTTGTGACAATAAAGTACTCGAGCCTCTTATCAAATTACGCTATCGCTCATAGCTGTGCTACCCTTGAGTCCCAAATCAAACACAGATAAAACTTCAAATTACCCTAACTTCTGTACAGTGCTTCCTATACCTATCAAAGTTTGCACCAATCAAATGCCTGTAACTTTTTATTGAAGCGTCATAAAATCTGCAAGTTTTCCGACAATAAAGTACTCGAGTCTCTTGTCAATTTAACTATTGATTATAGCTATGCTCCCCTTGAGTCCCGAATCAAAAACTGATAAAATTTCAAATGGCCATAATATCTAGACGGTGCATCCTAAACCTATCAAAGTTTGCAACAATCAAATGCTTGTAACTTTTTTCTAGAGTGTCATAAAATCTTGAAATTTTGTGACAATAAAGTACTCGTGCCTCTTATCAATCTATGCTATCGTTCATAGCTATGCCACCTTTGAGTCCCAAAATAAAACACTGATAAAAGTTCAAATGGCCCTAACTTCTGTACGGTGCGTCCTAGACCTATCAAAGTTTGCAAAAATCAAATGCTTGTAACTTTTTACCGGAGCGTCATAAAATCTTAAACTTTTGTGACAATAAAGTACTCGAGCCTCTTATCAAATTACGCTATCGCTCATAGCTGTGCTACCCTTGAGTCCCAAATCAAACACAGATAAAACTTCAAATTACCCTAACTTCTGTACAGTGCTTCCTATACCTATCAAAGTTTGCACCAATCAAATGCCTGTAACTTTTTATTGAAGCGTCATAAAATCTGCAAGTTTTCCGACAATAAAGTACTCGAGTCTCTTGTCAATTTAACTATTGATTATAGCTATGCTCCCCTTGAGTCCCGAATCAAAAACTGATAAAATTTCAAATGGCCATAATATCTAGACGGTGCATCCTAAACCTATCAAAGTTTGCAAAATTCAAATGCTTGTAACTTTTTAATGGAGCGTCATAAAATCTTGAAATTTTGTGACAATAAAGTACTCGTGCCTCTTGTCAATTTAAGCTATCGCTTATAGCTATGCTACCCTTGAGTCTCAAAATAAAACACTGATAAAACTTCAAATGGCCCTAACTTCTATACGGTGCATCCTACACCTATCAAAGTTGGCAACAATCAAATGCTTGTAACTTTTTTCTGGAGTGTCATAAAATCTTGAAATTTTGTGACAATAAATTACTCGAGCTTCTTGTCAATTTAAGCTATCGTTCATAGCTATGCTAGCCTTGAGTCCCAAATCAAACACTGATAAAACTTAAAATGGCCATAACTTCTATACGATGCATCCTACACCTATCAAAGTTTGCAGCATTCAAATGCTTGTAACTTTTTATTGAAGCATCATAAAATCTCGAAATTTTCCGACAATAAAGTACTCGAGCCTCTTGTCAATTTAAGCTATCGCTCATAACTATGCTACCATTGAGTCCCGAATCAAAAACTTATTAAATTTCAAATGCCCCTAATTTCTGTACGGAGCGTCCTAAACCAATGAAAGTTTGCAACATTCAAATGCTTGTAACTTTTTAATGGCGCGTCATAAAATCTTGAAATTTTGTGACAATAAAGTACTCGTGCCTCTTATTAATTTAAGCTATCGCTCATAGCTATGCTACTCTTGAGTTCCAAATCAAACACTGATAAAAGTTCAAATGGCCATAATGTCTGTACGGAGTGTCCTATACCTATCAAAATTTGCAACATTCAAATGCTTGTAACTTTTTACTCGAGCGTCGTAAACCCTTGAGATTTTTTGACAATAAAGTACTCGTGCCTCTTATAAAATTAAACTATCGCTCATAGCTATGCTACCCTTGAGTCCCAAAATAAAACACTGATAAAACTTCAAATAGACCTAACTTCTATATGATGCATCCTACACCTATCAAAGTTTGCAGCATTCAAATGCTTGTAACTTTTTATTGAAGCATCATAAAATCTTGAAATTTTCCGACAATAAAGTACTCGAGCCTCTTGTCAATTTTAGCTATCGCTCATAACTATGCTACCATTGAGTCCCGAATCAAAAACTTATAAAATTTCAAATGGCCCTAATTTCTATACGGAGCGTCCTAAACCAATCAAAGTTTGCAACATTCAAATACTTGTAACTTTTTACTGGCGCGTCATAAAATCTTGAAATTTTGTGACAATAAAGTACCCGTGCCTCTTATTAATTTAATTTATCGCTCATAGCTAAGCTACCCTTGAGTCCCAAATCAAACACTGATAAAACTTCAAATGGCCCTAACTTCTATACGATGCATCCTACACCTACCAAAGTTTGCAGCAATCAAATGCTTGTAACTTTTTATTGAAGCATTATAAAATCTTGAAATTTTCCGACAACAAAGTACTCGAGCCTCTTATTAATTTAAGCTATCGCTCATAGCTATACTACCCTTGAGTCTTAAATCAAACGCAGATAAAACTTCAAATGGCCCTAACTTCTATAAGGTGCGTCCTATACCAATCAAAGTTTGCAACAATCAAATGCTTGTAACTTTTTTCTGGAGTGTCATAAAATCTTGAAATTTTGTGACAATAAAGTACCCGAGCCTTTGTCAATTTAAGCTATCACTCATAGCTATGCTATCGAACACTGATAAAACTTAAAATGGCCCTAACTTCTGTACGGTGCGTCCTAAACCAATCAAAGTTTGCAACAATCAAATGCTTGTAACTTTTTACTGGGGAGTGATAGAACCTTGAAATTTTGTGACAATAAAGTACTCGAGCCTCTTATCAATTTAAGCTATAGTTCATAGCTATGCTAGCCTTGAGTCCCAAATCAAACACTGATAAAACTGAAAATGGCCATAACTTCTGTACGGTGCGTCCTAGACCTATCAAAGTTTGCACCAATCAAATGCTTGTAACTTTTTTCTGGAGTGTCGTAAAATCTTGAAATTTTGTGACAATAAAGTACTCGTGCCTCTTATCAATTTATGCTATCGTTCATAGCTATGCCACCTTTGAGTCCCAAAAAAAAAAACACTGATGAAACTTCAAATGGCCCTAACTTCTGTACAGTGCATCCTATACCTATCAAAGTTTGCACCAATGAAATGCTTGTAACTCTTTACTGGAGGGTCATAAAACCTTGAAATTTTGTGACAATAAAGTACTCGAGCCTTTTATCAATTTAAGCTATCGCTCATAGCTATGCTACCCTTGAGTCCCAAAATAAAACACTGATAAAACTTCAAATGGCCCTAACTTCTATACGGTGCATCCTACACCTATCAAAGTTTGCAACAATCAAATGCTTGTAACTTTTTACTGGAGCGTCATAAAACCATGAAATTTTGTGACAATAAATTACTCGGGCCTCTTATCAATTTAAGATATCGCTCATAGCTCTGCTACTCTTGACTGCAAAATCAAACACTGATAAAACTTCAAATGGCTCTAACTTCCCTACGGTGCGTCCTACAACTATCAAAGTTTGCAAAGTTCAAATGCTTGTAACTTTTTTCTGGAGCGTCATAAAATCTTGAAATTGGTGATAATAAAGTACTCGTACCTCTTATTAATTTAAGCTATCGCTCATAGCTATGCTACCTTTGAGTCCCACAATAAAACACTGATAAAACTTTAAATGGACCTAACTTCTATACGATGCATCCTACACCTATCAAAGGTTGCAGCATTCAAATGCTTGTAACTTTTTATTGGAGCGTCATAAAATCTTGAAATTTTGAGACAATAAAGTACTCGTGCCTCTTATTAATTTAAGCTATCGCTCATAGCTATGATACCCTTGGGTCCCAAATCAAACACTGATAAAACTTCAAATGGCCCTAACTTCTATAAGGTGCGTCCTTTACCTATCAAAGTTTGCAACAATCAAATGCTTGTAACTTTTTTCTGGAGTGTCATAAAATCTTGAAATTTTGTGACAATAAATTACTCGAGCTTCTTGTCAATTTAAGCTATCGTTCATAGCTATGCTAGCCTTGAGTCCCAAATCAAACACTGATAAAACTTAAAATGGCCATAACTTCTATACGATGCATCCTATACCTATCAAAGTTTGCAGCATTCAAATGCTTGTAACTTTTTATTGAAGCATCATAAAATCTCGAAATTTTCCGACAATAAAGTACTCGAGCCTCTTGTCAATTTAAGCTATCGCTCATAACTATGCTACCATTGAGTCCCGAATCAAAAACTTATAAAATTTCAAATGGCCCTAATTTCTGTACGGAGCGTCCTGAACCAATCAAAGTTTGCAACATTAAAATGCTTGAAACTTTTTAATGGCGCGTCATAAAATCTTGAAATTTTGTGACAATAAAGTACTCGTGCCTCTTATTAATTTAAGCTATCGTTCATAGCTATGCTACCCTTGAGTCCCAAATCCAACACTGATAAAACTTCAAATGGCCCTAACTTCTATAAGGTGCGTCCTATACCTATCAAAGTTTGCCACAATCAAATGCTTGTAACTTTTTTCTGGAGTGTCATAAAATCTTGAAATTTTGTGAGAATAAAGTACTCGAGCCTCTTGTCAATTTAAGCTATCGCTCATAGCTATGCTACTCTTGAGTTCCAAATCAAACACTGATAAAAGTTCAAATGGCCATAACGTCTGTACGGAGTGTCCTATACCTATCAAAATTTGCAACATTCAAATGCTTGTAACTTTTTACTCGAGCGTCGTAAACCCTTGAGATTTTTTGACAATAAAGTACCCGTGCCTCTTATTAATTTAATTTATCGCTCATAGCTAAGCTACCCTTGAGTCCCAAATCAAACACTGATAAAACTTCAAATAGACCTAACTTCTATATGATGCATCCTACACCTACCAAAGTTTGCAGCAATCAAATGCTTGTAACTTTTTATTGAAGCATTATAAAATCTTGAAATTCTCCGACAGCAAAGTACTCGAGCCTCTTATTAATTTAAGCTATCGCTCATAGCTATACTACCCTTGAGTCTTAAATCAAACGCAGATAAAACTTCAAATGGCCCTAACTTCTATAAGGTGCGTCCTATACCTATCAAAGTTTGCAACAATCAAATGCTTGTAACTTTTTTCTGGAGTGTCATAAAATCTTGAAATTTTGTGACAATAAAGTACCCGAGCCTTTGTCAATTTAAGCTATCGCTCATAGCTATGCTATCGAACACTGATAAAACTTAAAATGGCCCTAACTTCTGTACGGTGCTTCCTAAACCAATCAAAGTTTGCAACAATCAAATGCTTGTAACTTTTTACTGGGGAGTGATAGAACCTTGAAATTTTGTGACAATAAAGTACTCGAGCCTCTTATCAATTTCTTTGATCTTTATTGAGTCTATGGATAACAGAAATCCTTACAGACTAGAGTTAATATGAAGTGAGTAAAAAATACACATTAATAAGATTTAACATAATATATAAATTTAAAGTGACAGATAACATTGAAAACCAACATTAGGATAAATTAACAATGAAATTTTTAAAAGTAAATTTAGACAATGAGAAATCAATACAATTATTAATTGACAATGAGTTACATAAAGACAATGCTCTAGTTAAAGGTTCACTTAGAGCATAGTTAGTACGATGACATTTAATAAAGAATAATTTAGGGAACCGCAACTGCCTCATAGGTATATTAAAATTTACAAGATTAAGTAAGGTGGGATCATCAATATTCCCAGCGATTATGTCGAAAATAAACATTATTGAATTAATCTTTCTTCTCGATTCAAGAGATTTCAATCCCATTAACAAACAACGAGCATTATACGACGGCATCATAACATTAAAACTAGTGGATTGTAACATATATTTGGTAGCAATTTTTTGTACTCTTTCCAATCTAGATGAATGAATCGCATATGATGGATTCCAAATCAGAGAAGCATATTCTAATCTTGATCTAACCAAGGATATATAGAGCGATTTTCTTGTATGCGGATCACTGAATTCAACACTATTCCTCCGAATGAAAGCAAGAAGCGAATAAACTTTGGGCAAAATGAAGTTCAAGTGTTCGACAAAAGTAAACTTAGAGTCAAATATTACCCCTAAGTCACGGATAGTGTCATGTTTTTGAAGTGGACAACCAGACATGCTATAAGTAGTTGCAATTACATTGTTACATTTACTAAACGTTGCACTAGAACATTTCCCAATATTTAAGCAGAAACCATTACACATACTCCATTCAACAACTTTATTAAGGTCAGATTGTAAAGAGACAAAATCAGCAATACTCTGAACTCGAACAAAAAACTTTAAATCATCCGCATACAACAGAAATTTAGCATAAGAAAAACATTTACGAATATCATTAATATATAGTACAAAGAGCAAAGGCCCAAGAATACTACCTTGCGGAACTCCAGAAGTAGCCATAAAGATATAGGAATTCGTGTTATTAATGGAAACATAACAACGTCTATAACTTAGATACGATTTAATCCACTTCAAAAAAGCCGAATGGCAGCCCATTTTACCAAGTTTACTAATCAAGACAGAGTGCGAAACTACATCAAAAGCCTTTGAAAAATCAGTATATATGACATCCACTTGATGTCCAAGTACAAAAGATGAGACACAATAGTTTGCAAAAAGTGCAAGATTAGTCACTGTTGACCTCCCAGAGACAAACCCATGTTGTTCAATACAAATATGACGCTTAACTAAGAAATATAGTTTGAACTTAATGATAGACTCGAATAACTTTGAAACATTAGATAACTTAGAGATTGGACGATAATTGGACACATTATTTTTTACACCACTTTTAAAGGTAGGAGTAATAGAAGCAATTTTCCAGCAATCAATAAAAGTTCCAGACATTAATGATTTATTAAAAACTTGACACAAAGGCAAAGCTAAGGCATTAGCACATTTAACCAGCAATATAGATGATAAGCCATCAATATCAGCTTTTACGGAGATTTTCAAATCTACCAATGCATTTAAAACCTCCTCAACAGATATTGAAACTTCACCAATGTCTAAAAACTCATCTATATTATTAAGAATACATGAATTGTACCAAGAATCATCATTTGTGTAATTCGATTTAAAATAATCAGCAAAGAGATCAACGGTGTCAGACAGACGAAAAGATTTCCTATCATTTAAAAACATTGACGTAGGAATATTAGATCCATCCTTTTTAGATTGGATATAACTCCAAAACGATTTCGGATTAGAAATTATAGTAGATTCATACTTAAGAACATATTGTTTATACAAAAACTTATTCAAAAAATTAAATTCCCTCGAATAATGCTCATATTTCAGTTTATCATTGATATCATTACTGCTTTGAAATAATTTGAAAAATTTATTGCGCAAATTTTTTATTTTCTTCAAGCCAGTAGTGTACCAGGGCAGTTTATGTTTATTTTGAGGAACACATGGAATATGGCTTTCACAAATTCCCAAAACTTGAGATTTAAAAATATCGTAGCAAGTCGCTGTACTTTTATCCATAAATAAATCATTCCAATTGACTTCATTAAAGATATTATTTAATCTATTGTAATCGCATGAATTGAAATTAAATTTATTGTAAGCTTGTTGGCATTGAATAAATTCATAAAATTCAATTTCTAAAATCAAAGCTAAATGATGTAAGCCAGGAGGCGAAATTGGATACGGACATTCAAATAAATTATATTTAATATCAGAAGAAACAAAAATTAAATCAAGAATTTTATGTAACCTATTCTCTAAATAATTAATTTGAGATAAATTAATACTTAAAAAACTGTCAATTAAATTAATTTCATGGGACTGGTTAACATTAGAGGGAATTAAATCTCCCGCTAAGTGCATCCAGACAATTCTATTTAAATTAAAATCTCCCAAAACACATATATGACTGCTATTATCCAACGCAGAGTGCAAAGAAATAATATTGTCCACATGGGCAGCATAAATACTATCCGCACTATTAGGTGGTATATATGAGGTGCAAAGATAGAGTGATCCATTTGGTCCAGCAATAGAAACGCATAATTGGTCTAATAAAGTATCCGGTTCTGACAGTAAACAAAGAGTCGAACATAGATTACTCTTGACAGCAATAAGTATGCCACCCCCACGACAAAGACCAGTCATTACAGCATCTCTATCTTTCCGATAAACTTGGTATAACTTGCTGTCAAAAAATTCACCATCATAAAAATCCGAATTAAGCCACGTCTCTACAAAAACAATGATATCATAGTCCTGATGAGATGACCAGATGAAAATGGTTTGTGCTTTTCCTCTAGTGCCAGACATATTTTGGAAATAAAGTTGCAGCTTACGTTCACCTTTAATTTTAGCGTGAATTTCTGTTAATCTTTCTGGTTTCTCATGCCCTCTCTTTGAAAATTTTTGAAGGGGCGAACTCTCACATTCACAGGCCAAAGAGACGGCTTTAGAATGTCATCAAACAAATTTCCAGACACTCCTAATTTGAATGAGATACGCTCAAGTTTCTCAAGCACCGCGTCTCTCTTGACAAGTTTGTAACATGATAAATCACTTCTATCAATAGAAGAGTGTTTTATTATATACTCAATTATATGTTCTTCAGATACAGAAGATTTAAAAGAAGAGACATGAACAAATTTCTTTTCAACAACAATATCAAGCTCATGACTCTCATTGCGGCCAACAAAACCATTTCGACTCAATTTAGACATATTCCTCTTATTTAGTTGAGCTTCTAATTTAAGCTATCGTTCACAGCTATGCTAGCCTTGAGTCCCAAATCAAACACTGATAAAACTGAAAATGGCCATAACTTCTGTACGGTGCGTCCTAGACCTATCAAAGTTTGCACCAATCAAATGCTTGTAACTTTTTTCTGGAGTGTCGTAAAATCTTGAAATTTTGTGACAATAAAGTACTCGTGCCTCTTATCAATTTATGCTATCGTTCATAGCTATGCCACCTTTGAGTCCCAAAAAAAAAAACACTGATGAAACTTCAAATGGCCCTAACTTCTGTACGGTGCGTCCTATATCTATCAAAGTTTGCAACAATCAAATGCTTGTAACTTTTTACCGGAGCGTCATAAAACTTGAAATTTTGTGATAATAAAGTACTCGTGCCTCTTATTAATTTAAGCTATCGCTCATAGCTATGGTACAATTGAGTCCCAAATCAAACACTGATAAAACTTCAAATGGCCGTAACTTCTATACGGTGCATCCTACACCTATCAAAGTTTGCAACAATCAAATGCTTGTAACTTTTTACTGGAGCGTCATAAAACCATGAAATTTTGTGACAATAAATTACTCGGGCCTCTTATCAATTTAAGATATCGCTCATAGTTCTACTACTCTTGACTGCAAAATCAAACACTGATAAAACTTCAAATGGCTCTAACTTCCATACGGTGCGTCCTACAACTATCAAAGTTTGCAAAATTCAAATGCTTGTAACTTTTTTCTGGAGCGTCATAAAATCTTGAAATTGGTGATAATAAAGTACCCGTACCTCTTATTAATTTAAGCTATCGCTCATAGCTATGTTACCTTTGAGTCCCACAATAAAACACTGATAAAACTTTAAATGGACCTAACTTCTATACGATGCATCCTACACCTATCAAAGGTTGCAGCATTCAAATGCTTGTAACTTTTTATTGGAGCGTCATAAAATCTTGAAATTTTGAGACAATAAAGTACTCGTGCCTCTTATTAATTTAAGCTATCGCTCATAGCTATGATACCCTTGGGTCCCAAATCAAACACTGATAAAACTTCAAATGGCCCTAACTTCTATAAGGTGCGTCCTTTACCTATCAAAGTTTGCAGCAATCAAATGCTTGTAACTTTTTTCTGGAGTGTCATAAAATCTTGAAATTTTGTGACAATAAATTACTCGAGCTTCTTGTCAATTTAAGCTATCGTTCATAGCTATGCTAGCCTTGAGTCCCAAATCAAACACTGATAAAACTTAAAATGGCCATAACGTCTGTACGGAGTGTCCTATACCTATCAAAATTTGCAACATTCAAATGCTTGTAACTTTTTACTCGAGCGTCGTAAACCCTTGAGATTTTTTGACAATAAAGTACTCGTACCTCTTATAAATTTAAGCTATCGCTCATAGCTATGCTACCCTTGAGTCCCAAAATAAAACACTGATAAAACTTCAAATAGACCTAACTTCTATATGATGCATCCTACACCTATCAAAGTTTGCAACATTCAAATGCTTGCAACTTTTTACTGGCGCGTCATAAAATCTTGAAATTTTGTGACAATAAAGTACCCGTGCCTCTTATTAATTTAATCTATCGCTCATAGCTAAGCTACCCTTGAGTCCCAAATCAAACACTGATAAAACTTAAAATGGCCATAACGTCTGTACGGAGTGTCCTATACCTATCAAAATTTGCAACATTCAAATGCTTGTAACTTTTTACTCGAGCGTCGTAAACCCTTGAGATTTTTTGACAATAAAGTACTCGTGCCTCTTATAAATTTAAGCTATCGCTCATAGCTATGCTACCCTTGAGTCCCAAAATAAAACACTGATAAAACTTCAAATAGACCTAACTTCTATACGATGCATCCTACACCTACCAAAGTTTGCAGCAATCAAATGCTTGTAACTTTTTATTGAAGCATTATAAAATCTTGAAATTTTCCGACAACAAAGTAATCTAGCCTCTTATTAATTTAAGCTATCGCTCATAGCTATACTACCCTTGAGTCCCAAATCAAACGGAGATAAAACTTCAAATGGCCCTAACTTCTATAAGGTGCGTCCTATACCAATCAAAGTTTGCAACAATCAAATGCTTGTAACTTTTTTCTGGAGTGTCATAAAATCTTGAAATTTTGTGAGAATAAAGTACTCGAGCCTCTTGTCAATTTCAGCTATCGCTCATAGCTATGCTACTCTTGAGTTCCAAATCAAACACTGATAAAAGTTCAAATTGAGTCCCGAATCAAAAACTTATAAAATTTCAAATGGCCCTAATTTCTATACGGAGCATCCTAAACCAATCAAAGTTTGCAACATTCAAATACTTGTAACTTTTTACTGGCGCGTCATAAAATCTTGAAATTTTGTGACAATAAAGTACCCGTGCCTCTTATTAATTTAATTTATCGCTCATAGCTAAGCTACCCTTGAGTCCCAAATCAAACACTGATAAAACTTCAAATGGCCCTAACTTCTATACGATGCATCCTACACCTACCAAAGTTTGCAGCAATCAAATGCTTGTAACTTTTATTGAAGCATTATAAAATCTTGAAATTTTCCGACAACAAAGTACTCGAGCCTCTTATTAATTTAAGCTATCGCTCATAGCTATACTACCCTTGAGTCTTAAATCAAACGCAGATAAAACTTCAAATGGCCCTAACTTCTATAAGGTGCGTCCTATACCAATCAAAGTTTGCAACAATCAAATGCTTGTAACTTTTTTCTGGAGTGTCATAAAATCTTGAAATTTTATGACAATAAAGTACCCGAGCCTTTGTCAATTTAAGCTATCGCTCATAGCTATGCTATCGAACACTGATAAAACTTAAAATGGCCCTAACTTCTGTACGGTGCGTCCTAAACCAATCAAAGTTTGCAACAATCAAATGCTTGTAACTTTTTACTGGGGAGTGATAGAACCTTGAAATTTTGTGACAATAAAGTACTCGAGCCTCTTATCAATTTAAGCTATCGTTCATAGCTATGCTAGCCTTGAGTCTCAAATCAAACACTGATAAAACTGAAAATGGCCATAACTTCTGTACGGTGCGTCCTAGACCTATCAAAGTTTGCACCAATCAAATGCTTGTAACTTTTTTCTGGAGTGTCGTAAAATCTTGAAATTTTGTGACAATAAAGTACTCGTGCCTCTTATCAATTTATACTATCGTTCATAGCTATCCCACCTTTGAGTCCCCAAAAAAAAAAAACACTGATGAAACTTCAAATGGCCCTAACTTCTGTACAGTGCATCCTATACCTATCAAAGTTTGCACCAATGAAATGCTTGTAACTCATTACTGGAGGGTCATAAAAACTTGAAATTTTGTGACAATAAAGTACTCGTGCCTCTTATTAATTTAAGCTATCGCTCATAGCTATGGTACAATTGAGTCTCAAATCAAACACTGATAAAACTTCAAATGGCCCTAACTTCTGTACAGTGCATCCTATACCTATCAAAGTTTGCACCAATGAAATGCTTGTAACTCATTACTGGAGGGTCATAAAACCTTGAAATTTTGTGACAATAAAGTACTCGAGCCTTTTATCAATTTAAGCTATCCCTCATAGCTATGCTACCCTTGAGTCCCAAAATAAAACACTGATAAAACTTCAAATGGCCCTAGCTTCTATACGGTGCATCCTACACCTATCAAAGTTTGCAACAATCAAATGCTTGTAACTTTTTACTGGAGCGTCATAAAACCATGAAATTTTGTGAGAATAAATTACTCGGGCCTCTTATCAATTTAAGATAGCGCTCATAGCTCTGCTACTCTTGACTGCAAAATCAAACACTGATAAAACTTCAAATGGCTCTAACTTCCGTACGGTGCGTCCTACAACTATCAAAGTTTGCAAAATTCAAATGCTTGTCACTTTTTTCTGGAGCGTCATAAAATCTTGAAATTGGTGATAATAAAGTACCCGTACCTCTTATTAATTTAAGCTATCGCTCATAGCTATGCTACCTTTGAGTCCCACAATAAAACACTGATAAAACTTTAAATGGACCTAACTTCTATACGATGCATCCTACACCTATCAAAGGTTGCAGCATTCAAATGCTTGTAACTTTTTATTGGAGCGTCATAAAATCTTGAAATTTTGAGACAATAAAGTACTCGTGCCTCTTATTAATTTAAGCTATCGCTCATAGCTATGATACCCTTGGGTCCCAAATCAAACACTGATAAAACTTCAAATGGCCCTAACTTCTATAAGGTGCGTCCTTTACCTATCAAAGTTTGCAACAATCAAATGCTTGTAACTTTTTACTGGAGCGTCATAAAACCATGAAATTTTGTGAGAATAAATTACTCGGGCCTCTTATCAATTTAAGATAGCGCTCATAGCTCTGCTACTCTTGACTGCAAAATCAAACACTGATAAAACTTCAAATGTCTCTAACCTCCGTACGGTGCGTCCTACAACTATCAAAGTTTGCAAAATTCAAATGCTTGTTACTTTTTTCTGGAGCGTCATAAAATCTTGAAATTTTGTGACAATAAATTACTCGAGCTTCTTGTCAATTTAAGCTATCGTTCATAGCTATGCTAGCCTTGAGTCCCAAATCAAACACTGATAAAACTTAAAATGGCCATAACTTCTGTACGGAGTGTCCTATACCTATCAAAGTTTGCAACATTCAAATGCTTGTAACTTTTTACTCGAGCGTCATAAAACCTTGAAATTTTGTGACAATAAAGTACTCGTGCCTCTTATTAATTTAAGCTATCGCTCATAGCTATGCTACCCTGGAGTCCTGATAAAACTTCAAATGGACCTAACTTCTATACGATGCATCCTACACCTATCAAAGTTTGCAGCATTCAAATGCTTGTAACTTTTTATTGAAGCATCATAAAATCTCGAAATTTTCCGACAATAAAGTACTCGAGCCTCTTGTCAATTTAAGCTATCGCTCATACCGTTGAGTCCCGAATCAAAAACTGATAAAATTTCAAATGGCCCTAATTTCTATACGGAGCATCCTAAACCAACCAAAGTTTGCTACATTCAAATGCTTGTAACTTTTTAATGGCGCGTCATAAAATCTTGAAATTTTGTGACAATAAAGTACCCGTGCCTCTTATTAATTTAATTTATCGCTCATAGCTAAGCTACCCTTGAGTCCCAAATCAAACACTGATAAAACTTCAAATGGCCCTAACTTCTATACGATGCATCCTACACCTACCAAAGTTTGCAGCAATCAAATGCTTGTAACTTTTTATTGAAGCATTATAAAATCTTGAAATTTTCCGACAACAAAGTACTCGAGCCTCTTATTAATTTAAGCTATCGCTCATAGCTATACTACCCTTGAGTCTTAAATCAAACGCAGATAAAACTTCAAATGGCCCTAACTTCTAAAAGGTGCGTCCTATACCAATCAAAGTTTGCAACAATCAAATGCTTGTAACTTTTTTCTGGAGTGTCATAAAATCTTGAAATTTTGTGAGAATAAAGTACTCGAGCCTCTTGTCAATTTAAGCTATCGCTCATAGCTATGCTACTCTTGAGTTCCAAATCAAACACTGATAAAAGTTCAAATTGAGTCCCGAATCAGAAACTTATAAAATTTCAAATGGCCCTAATTTCTATACGGAGCATCCTAAACCAATCAAAGTTTGCAACATTCAAATACTTGTAACTTTTTACTGGCGCGTCATAAAATCTTGAAATTTTGTGACAATAAAGTACCCGTGCCTCTTATTAATTTAATTTATCGCTCATAGCTAAGCTACCCTTGAGTCCCAAATCAAACACTGATAAAACTTCAAATGGCCCTAACTTCTATACGATGCATCCTACACCTACCAAAGTTTGCAGCAATCAAATGCTTGTAACTTTTTATTGAAGCATTATAAAATCTTGAAATTTTCCGACAACAAAGTACTCGAGCCTCTTATTAATTTAAGCTATCGCTCATAGCTATACTACCCTTGAGTCTTAAATCAAACGCAGATAAAACTTCAAATGGCCCTAACTTCTATAAGGTGCGTCCTATACCAATCAAAGTTTGCAACAATCAAATGCTTGTAACTTTTTTCTGGAGTGTCGTAAAATCTTGAAATTTTGTGACAATAAAGTACTCGTGCCTCTTATCAATTTATACTATCGTTCATAGCTATGCCACCTTTGAGTCCCCAAAAAAAAAAACACAGATGAAACTTCAAATGGCCCTAACTTCTGTACGGTGCGTCCTATATCTATCAAAGTTTGCAACAATCAAATGCTTGTAACTTTTTACCGGAGCGTCATAAAACTTGAAATTTTGTGACAATAAAGTACTCGTGCCTCTTATTAATTTAAGCTATCGCTCATAGCTATGGTACAATTGAGTCCCAAATCAAACACTGATAAAACTTCAAATGGCCCTAACTTCTGTACAGTGCATCCTATACCTATCAAAGTTTGCACCAATGAAATGCTTGTAACTCTTTACTGGAGGGTCATAAAACCTTGAAATTTTGTGACAATAAAGTACTCGAGCCTTTTATCAATTTAAGCTATCCCTCATAGCTATGCTACCCTTGAGTCCCAAAATAAAACACTGATAAAACTTCAAATGGCCCTAACTTCTATACGGTGCATCCTACACCTATCAAAGTTTGCAACAATCAAATACATGTAACTTTTTACTGGAGCGTCATAAAACCATGAAATTTTGTGAGAATAAATTACTCGGGCCTCTTATCAATTTAAGATAGCGCTCATAGCTCTGCTACTCTTGACTGCAAAATCAAACACTGATAAAACTTCAAATGGCTCTAACTTCCGTACGGTGCGTCCTACAACTATCAAAGTTTGCAAAATTCAAATGCTTGTAACTTTTTTCTGGAGCGTCATAAAATCTTGAAATTGGTGATAATAAAGTACCCGTACCTCTTATTAATTTAAGCTATCGCTCATAGCTATGCTACCTTTGAGTCCCACAATAAAACACTGATAAAACTTTAAATGGACCTAACTTCTATACGATGCATCCTACACCTATCAAAGGTTGCAGCATTCAAATGCTTGTAACTTTTTATTGTAGCGTCATAAAATCTTGAAATTTTGAGACAATAAAGTACTCGTGCCTCTTATTAATTTAAGCTATCGCTCATAGCTATGATACCCTTGGGTCCCAAATCAAACACTGATAAAACTTCAAATGGCCCTAAGTTCTATAAGGTGCGTCCTTTACCTATCAAAGTTTGCAACAATCAAATGATTGTAACTTTTTTCTGGAGTGTCATAAAATCTTGAAATTTTGTGACAATAAATTACTCGAGCTTCTTGTCAATTTAAGCTATCGTTCATAGCTATGCTAGCCTTGAGTCCCAAATCAAACACTGATAAAACTTAAAATGGCCATAACTTCTGTACGGAGTGTCCTATACCTATCAAAGTTTGCAACATTCAAATGCTTGTAACTTTTTACTCGAGCGTCATAAAACCTTGAAATTTTGTGCCAATAAAGTACTCGTGCCTCTTATTAATTTAAGCTATCGCTCATAGCTATGCTACCCTGGAGTCCTGATAAAACTTCAAATGGCCCTAATTTCTATACGGAGCGTCCTAAACCAATCAAAGTTTGCTACATTCAAATGCTTGTAACTTTTTAATGGCGCGTCATAAAATCTTGAAATTTTGTGACAATAGAGTCCTCGTGCCTCTTATTAATTTAAGCTATCGCTCATAGCTATGCTACCCTTGAGTCCCAAATCCAACACTGATAAAACTTCAAATGGCCCTAACTTCTATAAGGTGCGTCCTATACCTATCAAAGTTTGCCACAATCAAATGCTTGTAACTTTTTTCTGGAGTGTCATAAATTCTTCAAATTTTGTGAGAATAAAGTACTCGAGCCTCTTGTCAATTTAGGCTATCGCTCATAGCTATGCTACTATTGAGTTCCAAATCAAACACTGATAAAAGTTCAAATGGCCATAACGTCTGTACGGAGTGTCCTATACCTATCAAAATTTGCAACATTCAAATGCTTGTAACTTTTTACTCGAGCGTCGTAAACCCTTGAGATTTTGTGACAATAAAGTACTCGTGCCTCTTATCAATTTATGCTATCGTTCATAGCTATGCCACCATTGAGTCCCAAAACAAAACACTGATAAAACTTCAAATGGCCCTAACTTCTGTCCGGTGCGTCCTATACCTATCAAAGTTTGCAACAATCAAATGCTTGTAACTTTTTTCTGGAGTGTTATAAAATCTTGAAATTTTGTGACAATAAAGTATTCGAGCCATTTATCAATTTAAGCTATCGCTCATAGCTATGCTACCCTTAAGTCCCAAAATAAAACACTGATAAAATATTAAATTGACCTCACTTCTATACGGTGCATCCTACACCTATCAAAGTTCGCAACATTCAAATGCTTGTAACTTTTTACTGGAGGGTCATAAAACCTTTAAATTTTGTGACAATAAAGTACTCGAGCCTCTTATCAATCTAAGCTATCGCTCATAGCTATACTACCCTTGCGTCCCAAATCAAACACTGATAAAACTTCAAATGGCTCTAAATTCCATACGGTGCGTCCTACACCTATCAAAGTTTGCAACATTCAAATGCTTGTAACTTTTTTCTGGAGCGTCATAAAATCTTGAAATTTTGTGACAATAAAGTACTCGTGCCTCTTATTAATTTAATCTATCGCTCATAGCTAAGCTACCCTTGAGTCCCAAATCAAACACTGATAAAACTTCAAATGGTCCTAACTTCTATAAGGTGCGTCCTATACATATCAAAGTTTGCAACAATCAAATGCTTGTAACTTTTTTCTGGAGCGTCATAAAATCTTGAAATTGGTGATAATAAAGTACTCGTACCTCTTATTAATGTAAGCTATCGCTCATAGCTATGCTACCCTTGAGTCCCAAAATAAAACACTGATAAAACTTTAAATGGACCTAACTCCTATACGATGCATCCTACACCTATCATAGGTTGCAGCATTCAAATGCTTGTAACCTTTTATTGGAGCGTTTGCAAAATTCAAATGCTTGTAACTTTTTTCTGGAGCGTCATAAAATCTTGAAATTGGTGATAATAAAGTACCCGTACCTCTTATTAATTTAAGCTATCGCTCATAGCTATGCTACCTTTGAGTCACAAAATAAAACACTGATAAAACTTTAAATAGACCTAACTTCTATACGATGCATACTACACCTATCAAAGGTTGCAGCATTCAAATGCTTGTAACCTTTTATTGGAGCGTCATAAAACTTGAAACAAAATTTTGTGACAATAAATTACTCGAGCTTCCTGTCAATTTAAGCTATCGTTCATAGCTATGCTAGCCTTGAGTCCCAAATCAAACACTGATAAAACTTAAAATGGCCATAACTTCTGTACGGAGTGTCCTATACCTATCAAAGTTTGCAACATTCAAATGCTTGTAACTTTTTACTCGAGCGTCATAAAACCTTGAAATTTTGTGACAATAAAGTACTCGTGCCTCTTATTAATTTAAGATATCGCTCATAGCTTTGCTACCCTGGAGTCCCAAAATAAAAGACTGATAAAACTTCAAATGGACCTAACTTCTATACGATGCATCCTACACCTATCAAAGTTTGCAGCATTCAAATGCTTGTAACTTTTTATTGAAGCATCATAAAATCTCGAAATTTTCCGACAATAAAGTACTCGAGCCTCTTGTCAATTTAAGCTATCGCTCATAACTATGCTACCATTGAGTCCCGAATCAAAAACTTATAAAATTTCAAATGGCCCTAATTTCTGTACGGAGCGTCCTAAACCAATCAAAGTTTGCAACATTCAAATGCTTGTAACTTTTTAATGGCGCGTCATAAAATCTTGAAATTTTCCGACAATAAAGTACTCGAGCCTCTTGTCAATTTAAGCTATCGCTCATAGCTATGCTACCGTTGAGTCCCGAATCAAAAACTGATAAAATTTCAAATGGCCCTAATTTCTATACGGAGCGTCCTAAACCAATCAAAGTTTGCTACATTCAAATGCTTGTAACTTTTTAATGGCGCGTCATAAAATCTTGAAATTTTGTGACAATAGAGTCCTCGTGCCTCTTATTAATTTAAGCTATCGCTCATAGCTATGCTACCCTTGAGTCCCAAATCCAACACTGATAAAACTTCAAATGGCCCTAACTTCTATAAGGTGCGTCCTATACCTATCAAAGTTTGCCACAATCAAATGCTTGTAACTTTTTTCTGGAGTGTCATAAATTCTTCAAATTTTGTGAGAATAAGCCTCTTGTCAATTTAGGCTATCGCTCATAGCTATGCTACTATTGAGTTCCAAATCAAACACTGATAAAAGTTCAAATGGCCATAACGTCTGTACGGAGTGTCCTATACCTATCAAAATTTGCAACATTCAAGTGCTTGTAACTTTTTACTCGAGCGTCGTAAACCCTTGAGATTTTGCGACAATAAAGTACTCGTGCCTCTTATCAATTTATGCTATCGTTCATAGCTATGCCACCATTGAGTCCCAAAACAAAACACTGATAAAACTTCAAATGGCCCTAACTACTGTCCGGTGCGTCCTATACCTATCAAAGTTTGCAACAATCAAATGCTTGTAACTTTTTTCTGGAGTGTTATAAAATCTTGAAATTTTGTGACAATAAAGTATTCGAGCCATTTATCAATTTAAGCTATCGCTAATAGCTATGCTACCCTTAAGTCCCAAAATAAAACACTGATAAAATATTAAATTGACCTCACTTCTATACGGTGCATCCTACACCTATCAAAGTTCGCAACATTCAAATGCTTGTAACTTTTTACTGGAGGGTCATAAAACCTTTAAATTTTGTGACAATAAAGTACTCGAGCCTCTTATCAATCTAAGCTATCGCTCATAGCTATACTACCCTTGCGTCCCAAATCAAACACTGATAAAACTTCAAATGGCTCTAAATTCCATACGGTGCGTCCTACACCTATCAAAGTTTGCAACATTCAAATGCTTGTAACTTTTTTGTGGAGCGTCATAAAATCTTGAAATTTTGTGACAATAAAGTACTCGTGCCTCTTATTAATTTAATCTATCGCTCATAGCTAAGCTACCCTTGAGTCCCAAATCAAACACTGATAAAACTTCAAATGGTCCTAACTTCTATAAGGTGCGTCCTATACATATCAAAGTTTGCAACAATCAAATGCTTGTAACTTTTTTCTGGAGCGTCATAAAATCTTGAAATTGGTGATAATAAAGTACTCGTACCTCTTATTAATGTAAGCTATCGCTCATAGCTATGCTACCCTTGAGTCCCAAAATAAAACACTGATAAAACTTTAAATGGACCTAACTCCTATACGATGCATCCTACACCTATCATAGGTTGCAGCATTCAAATGCTTGTAACCTTTTATTGGAGCGTTTGCAAAATTCAAATGCTTGTAACTTTTTTCTGGAGCGTCATAAAATCTTGAAATTGGTGATAATAAAGTACCCGTACCTCTTATTAATTTAAGCTATCGCTCATAGCTATGCTACCTTTGAGTCCCAAAATAAAACACTGATAAAACTTTAAATAGACCTAACTTCTATACGATGCATACTACACCTATCAAAGGTTGCAGCATTCGAATGCTTGTAACCTTTTATTGGAGCGTCATAAAACTTGAAACAAAATTTTGTGACAATAAATTACTCGAGCTTCCTGTCAATTTAAGCTATCGTTCATAGCTATGCTAGCCTTGAGTCCCAAATCAAACACTGATAAAACTTAAAATGGCCATAACTTCTGTACGGAGTGTCCTATACCTATCAAAGTTTGCAACATTCAAATGCTTGTAACTTTTTACTCGAGCGTCATAAAACCTTGAAATTTTGTGACAATAAAGTACTCGTGCCTCTTATTAATTTAAGATATCGCTCATAGCTTTGCTACCCTGGAGTCCCAAAATAAAAGACTGATAAAACTTCAAATGGACCTAACTTCTATACGATGCATCCTACACCTATCAAAGTTTGCAGCATTCAAATGCTTGTAACTTTTTATTGAAGCATCATAAAATCTCGAAATTTTCCGACAATAAAGTACTCGAGCCTCTTGTCAATTTAAGCTATCGCTCATAACTATGCTACCATTGAGTCCCGAATCAAAAACATATAAAATTTCAAATGGCCCTAATTTCTGTACGGAGCGTCCTAAACCAATCAAAGTTTGCAACATTCAAATGCTTGTAACTTTTTAATGGCGCGTCATAAAATCTTGAAATTTTGTGACAATAAAGTACTCGTGCCTCTTATTAATTTAAGCTATCGCTCATAGCTATGCTACCCTTGAGTCCCAAATCCAACACTGATAAAACTTCAAATGGCCCTAACTTCTATAAGGTGCGTCCTATACCTATCAAAGTTTGCCACAATCAAATGCTTGTAACTTTTTTCTGGAGTGTCATAAAATCTTGAAATTTTGTGAGAATAAAGTACTCGAGCCTCTTGTCAATTTAAGCTATCGCTCATAGCTATGCTACTCTTGAGTTCCAAATCAAACACTGATAAAAGTTCAAATGGCCATAACGTCTGTACGGAGTGTCCTATACCTATCAATGTTTGCAACATTCAAATGCTTGTAACTTTTTACTGGCGCGTCATAAAATCTTGAAATTTTGTGACAATAAAGTACCCGTGCCTCTTATTAATTTAATCTATCGCTCATAGCTAAGCTACCCTTTAGTCCCAAATCAAACACTGATAAAACTTCAAATGGCCCTAACTTCTATACGATGCATCCTACACCTACCAAAGTTTGCAGCAATCAAATGCTTGTAACTTTTTATTGAAGCATTATAAAATCTTGAAATTTTCCGACAGCAAAGTACTCGAGCTTCTTATTAATTTAAGCTATCGCTCATAGCTATACTACCCTTGAGTCCCAAATCAAACGCAGATAAAACTTCAAATGGCCCTAACTTCTATAAGGTGCGTCCTATACCAATCAAAGTTTGCAACAATCAAATGCTTGTAACTTTTTTCTGGAGTGTCATAAAATCTTGAAATTTTGTGACAATAAAGTACCCGAGCATTTGTCAATTTAAGCTATCGCTCATAGCTATGCTATCGAATACTGATAAAACTTGAAATGGCCCTAGCTTCTGTACGGTGCGTCCTAAACCTATCAAAGTTTGCAACAATCAAATGCTTGTAACTTTTTACTGGGGAGTGATAGAATCTTGAAATTTTGTGACAATAAAGTACTCGAGCCTCTTATCAATTTAAGCTATCGTTCATAGCTATGCAAGCCTTGAGTCCCAAATCAAACACTGATAAAACTGAAAATGGCCTTAACTTCTGTACGGTGCGTCCTAGACCTATCAAAGTTTGCTAATATCAAATGCTTGTAACTTTTTACCGGAGCGTCATAAAATCTTAAAATTTTGTGACAATAAAGTACTCGAGCCTCTTATCAAGTTACGTTATCGCTCATAGCTATGCTACCCTTGAGTCCCAAATCAAACACAGATAAAACTTCAAATGGCCCTAACTTCTGCACAGTGCATCCTATACCTATCAAAGTTTGCACCAATCAAATGCCTGTAACTTTTTATTGAAGCGTCATAAAATCTGCAAATTTTCCGACAATAAAGTACTCGAGCCTCTTGTCAATTTAACTATTGATCATAGCTATGCTACCCTTGAGTCCCGAATCCAAAACTGATAAAATTTCAAATGGCCCTAATTTCTAGACGGTGCATTATAAACCTATCAAAGTTTGCAACATTCAAATGCTTGTAACTTTTTACCGGAGCATCATAAAACTTGAAATTTTGTGACAATAAAGTACTCGTGCCTCTTATTAATTTAAGCTATCGCTCATAGCTATGGTACAATTGAGTCCCAAATCAAACACTGATAAAACTTCAAATGGCTCTAACTTCCGTACGGTGCGTCCTACAACTATCAAAGTTTGCAAAATTCAAATGCTTGTAACTTTTTTCTGGAGCGTCATAAAATCTTGAAATTGGTGAAAATAAAGTACCCGTACCTCTTATTAATTTAAGCTATCGCTCATAGCTATGCTACGTTTGAGTCCCACAAAAAAAACACTGATAAAACTTTAAATGGACCTAACTTCTATACGATGCATCCTACACCTATCAAAGGTTGCAGCATTCAAATGCTTGTAACTTTTTATTGGAGCGTCATAAAATCTTGAAATTTTGAGACAATAAAGTACTCGTGCCTCTTATTAATTTAAGCTATCGCTCATAGCTATGATACCCTTGGGTCCCAAACCAAACACTGATAAAACTTCAAATGGCCCTAACTTCTATAAGGTGCGTCCTTTACCTATCAAAGTTTGCAACAATCAAATGCTTGTAACTTTTTTCTGGACTGTCATAAAATCTTGAAATTTTCTGACAATAAATTACTCGAGCTTCTTGTCAATTTAAGCTATCGTTCATAGCTATGCTAGCCTTGAGTCCCAAGTCAAACACTGATAAAACTTAAAATGGCCATAACTTCTGTACGGAGTGTCCTATACCTATCAAAGTTTGCAACATTCAAATGCTTATAACTTTTTACTCGAGCGTCATAAAACCTTGAAATTTTGTGACAATAAAGTACTCGTGCCTTTTATTAATTTAAGCTATCGCTCATAGCTATGCTACCCTGGAGTCCCAAAATAAAACACTGATAAAACTTCAAATGGACCTAACTTCTATACGATGCATCCTACACCTATCAAAGTTTGCAACAATCAGATGCTTGTAACTTTTTACCGGAGCGTCATAAAACCTTGAAATTTTCCGACAATAAAGTACTCGAGCCTCTTGTCAATTTAAGCTATCGCTCATACCTATGCTACCATTGAGTCCCGAATTAAAAACTTATAAAATTTCAAATGGCCCTAATTTCTATACGGAGCGTCCTAAACCAATCAAAGTTTGCAACATTCAAATGCTTGTAACTTTTTACTGGCGCGTTATAAAATCTTGAAATTTTGTGACAATAAAGTACTCGAGCCATTTATCAATTTAAGCTATCGCTCATAGCTATGCTACCCTCAAGTCCCAAAATAAAACACTGATAAAACATTAATTGACCTCACTTCTATACGGTGCATCCTACACCTATCAAAGTTCGCAACATTCAAATGCTTGTAAGTTTTTACTGGAGGGTCATAAAACCTTTAAATTTTGAGACAATAAAGTACTCGTGCCTCTTATTAATTTAAGCTATCGCTCATAGCTATGCTACCCTTGAGTCCCAAAATAAAACACTGATAAAACTTTAAATGGACCTAACTTCTATACGATGCATCCTACACCTATCATAGGTTGCAGCATTCAAATGCTTGTAACTTTTTACTGGCGCGTCATAAAATCTTGAAATTTTGTGACAATAAAGTACTCGTGCCTCTTATTAATTTAATATATCGCTCATAGCTAAGCTACCCTTGAGTCCCAAATCAAACACTGATAAAACTTCAAATGGCCCTAATTTCTATAAGGTGCGTCCTTTACCCATCAAAGTTTGCAACAATCAAATGCTTGTAACTTTTTACCGGAGCATCATAAAACTTGAAATTTTGTGACAATAAAGTACTCGTGCCTCTTATTAATTGAAGCTATCGCTCATAGCTATGGTACAATTGAGTCCCAAATCAAACACTGATAAAACTTCAAATGGCCCTAACTTCTGTACGGTGTATCCTATACCTATCAAAGTTTGCACCAATGAAATGCTTGTAACTCTTTACTGGAGGGTCATAAAACCTTGAAATTTTGTGACAATAAAGTACTCGGGCCTCTTATCAATTTAAGATATCGCTCATAGCTCTGCTACTCTTGACTGCAAAATCAAACACTGATAAAACTTCAAATGGCTCTAACTTCCGTACGGTGCGTCCTACAACTATCAAAGTTTGCAAAATTCAAATGCTTGTAACTTTTTTCTGGAGCGTCATAAAATCTTGAAATTGGTGATAATAAAGTACCCGTACCTCTTATTAATTTAAGCTATCGCTCATAGCTATGCTACCTTTGAGTCCCAAAATAAAACACTGATAAAACTTTAAATGGACCTAACTTCTATACGATGCATCCTACACCTATCAAAGGTTGCAGCATTCAAAAGCTTGTAACTTTTTATTGGAGCGTCATAAAATCTTGAAATTTTGAGACAATAAAGTACTCGTGCCTCTTATTAATTTAAGCTATCGCTCATAGCTATGCTACCCTTGGGTCCCAAATCAAACACTGATAAAACTTCAAATGGCCCTAACTTCTATAAGGTGCGTCCTTTACCTATCAAAGTTTGCAACAATCAAATGCTTGTAACTTTTTTCTGGAGTGTCATAAAATCTTGAAATTTTGTGACAATAAATTACTCGAGCTTCTTGTCAATTTAAGCTATCGTTCATAGCTATGCTAGCCTTGAGTCCCAAATCAAACACTGATAAAACTTAAAATGGCCATAACTTCTGTACGGAGTGTCCTATACCTATCAAAGTTTGCAACATTCAAATGCTTGTAACTTTTTACTCGAGCGTCATAAAACCTTGAAATTTTGTGACAATAAAGTACTCGTGCCTCTTATTAATTTAAGCTATCGCTTATAGCTATGCTACCCTGGAGTCCCAAAATAAAACACTGATAAAACTTCAAATGGACCTAACTTCTATACGATTCATCCTACACCTATCAAAGTTTGCAGCATTCAAATGCTTGTAACTTTTTATTGAAGCATCATAAAATCTCCAAATTTTCCGACAATAAAGTACTCGAGCCTCTTGTCAATTTAAGCTATCGCTCATAGCTATGCTACCGTTGAGTCCCGAATCAAAAACTGATAAAATTTCAAATGGCCCTAATTTCTATACGGAGCGTCCTAAACCAATCAAAGTTTGCAACAATCAAATGCTTGTAACTTTTTAATGGCGCGTCATAAAATCTTGAAATTTTGTGACAATAAAGTACTCGAGCCATTTATCAATTTAAGCTATCGCTCATAGCTATGCTACCCTTAAGTCCCAAAATAAAACACTGATAAAACATTAATTGACCTCACTTCTATACGGTGCATCCTACACCTATCAAAGTTCGCAACATTCAAATGCTTGTAAGTTTTTACTGGAGGGTCATAAAACCTTTAAATTTTGTGACAATAAAGTACTCGTGCCTCTTATTAATTTAATCTATCGCTCATAGCTAAGCTACCCTTGAGTCCCAAATCAAACACTGATAAAACTTCAAATGGTCCTAACTTCTATAAGGTGCGTCCTATACCTATCAAAGTTTGCAACAATCAAATGCTTGTAACTTTTTTCTGGAGCGTCATAAAATCTTGAAATTGGTGATAATAAAGTTCTCGTACCTCTTATTAATTTAAGCTATCGCTCATAGCTATGCTACCCTTGAGTCCCAAAATAAAACACTGATAAAACTTTAAATGGGCCTAACTCCTATACGATGCATCCTACACCTATCATAGGTTGCAGCATTCAAATGCTTGTAACCTTTTATTGGAGCGTCATAAAAACTTGAAACTAAATTTTGTGACAATAAATTACTCGAGCTTCTTGTCAATTTAAGATATCGTTTATAGCTATGCTAGCCTTGAGTCCCAAAATAAAACACTGATAAAATTGCAAATGACCCTAACTTCTGTACGGTGCGTCGTATACCTATCAAAGTTTGCAACATTCAAATGCTTGTAACTTTTTACTCGAGCGTCATAAAACCTTGAAATTTATGACAATAAAGCACTCGTGCCTCTTATCAATTTAAGCTATCGCTCACAGCTATGCAACCTTTGAGTCCGTAAACAAAACACTGATAAAACTTTAAATGGCCCGAACTTCTGTACGGTGCGTCCTATACCTATCAAAGTTTGCAACAATCAAATGCTTGTAACTTTCTATTGGAGCGTCATAAAATTTGGAGATTTTGTGACAATAAAGTACTCGGGCCTCTTATCAATTTAAGATATCGCTCATAGCTCTGCTACTCTTGACTGCAAAATCAAACACTGATAAAACTTCAAATGGCTCTAACTTCCGTACGGTGCGTCCTACAACTATCAAAGTTTGCAAAATTCAAATGCTTGTAACTTTTTTCTGGAGCGTCATAAAATCTTGAAATTGGTGATAATAAAGTACCCGTACCTCTTATTAATTTAAGCTATCGCTCATAGCTATGCTACCTTTGAGTCCCAAAATAAAACACTGATAAAACTTTAAATGGACCTAACTTCTATACGATGCATCCTACACCAATCAAAGGTTGCAGCATTCAAATGCTTGTAACTTTTTATTGGAGCGTCATAAAATCTTGAAATTTTGAGACAATAAAGTACTCGTGCCTCTTATTAATTTAAGCTATCGCTCATAGCTATGCTACCCTTGGGTCCCAAATCAAACACTGATAAAACTTCAAATGGCCCTAACTTCTATAAGGTGCGTCCTTTACCTATCAAAGTTTGCAACAATCAAATGCTTGTAACTTTTTTCTGGAGTGTCATAAAATCTTGAAATTTTGTGACAATAAATTACTCGAGCTTCTTGTCAATTTAAGCTATCGTTCATAGCTATGCTAGCCTTGAGTCCCAAATCAAACACTGATAAAACTTAAAATGGCCATAACTTCTGTACGGAGTGTCCTATACCTATCAAAGTTTGCAACATTCAAATGCTTGTAACTTTTTACTCGAGCGTCATAAAACCTTGAAATTTTGTGACAATAAAGTACTCGTGCCTCTTATTAATTTAAGCTATCGCTTATAGCTATGCTACCCTGGAGTCCCAAAATAAAACACTGATAAAACTTCAAATGGACCTAACTTCTATACGATTCATCCTACACCTATCAAAGTTTGCAGCATTCAAATGCTTGTAACTTTCTATTGAAGCATCATAAAATCTCCAAATTTTCCGACAATAAAGTACTCGAGCCTCTTGTCAATTTAAGCTATCGCTCATAGCTATGCTACCGTTGAGTCCCGAATCAAAAACTGATAAAATTTCAAATGGCCCTAATTTCTATACGGAGCGTCCTAAACCAATCAAAGTTTGCAACAATCAAATGCTTGTAACTTTTTAATGGCGCGTCATAAAATCTTGAAATTTTGTGACAATAAAGTACTCGTGCCTCTTATTAATTTAAGCTATCGCTCATAGCTATGCTACCCTTGAGTCCCAAATCCAACACTGATAAAACTTCAAATGGCCCTAACTTCTATAAGGTGCGTCCTATACCTATCAAAGTTTGCCACAATCAAATGCTTGTAACTTTTTTCTGGAGTATCATAAAATCTTGAAATTTTGTGAGAATAAAGTACTCGAGCCTCTTGTCAATTTAAGCTATCGCTCATAACTATGCTACTCTTGAGTTCCACATCAAACACTGATAAAAGTTCAAATGGCCATAACGTCTGTACGGAGTGTCCTATACCTATCAAAATTTGCAACATTCAAATGCTTGTAACTTTTTACTGGAGGGTCATAAATCCTTTAAATTTTGTGACAATAAAGTACTCGAGCCTCTTATCAATCTAAGCTATCGCTCATAGCTATACTACCCTTGAGTCTCAAATCAAACACTGATAAAACTTTAAATGGACCTAACTTCTATACGATGCATCCTACACCTATCATAGGTTGCAGCATTCAAATGCTTGTAACTTTTTACTGGCGCGTCATAAAATCTTGAAATTTTGTGACAATAAAGTACTCGTGCCTCTTATTAATCTAATCTATCGCTCATAGCTAAGCTACCCTTGAGTCCCAAATCAAACACTGATAAAACTTCAAATGGTCCTAACTCCTATAAGGTGCGTCCTATACCTATCAAAGTTTGCAACAATCAAATGGTTGTAACTTTTTTCTGGAGTGTCATAAAATCTTGAAATTTTGTGACAATAAAGTAGCCATTTATCAATTGAAGCTATCGCTCATAGCTATGCTACCCTTAAGTCCCAAAATAAAACACTGATAAAACATTAAATTGACCTCACTTCTATACGGTGCATCCTACACCTATCAAAGTTCGCAACATTCAAATGTTTGTAACTTTTTACTGGAGGGTCATAAAACCTTTAAATTTTGTGACAATAAAGTACTCGAGCCTCTTATCAATCTAAGCTATCGCTCATAGCTATACTAACCTTGAGTCCCAAATCAAACACTGATAATACTTCAAATGGCTCTAAATTCCATACGGTGCGTCCTACACCTATCAAAGTTTGCAACAATCAAATGCCTGTCACTTTTTTCTGGGGCGTCATAAAATCTTGAAATTTTGTGACAATAAAGTACTCGTGCCTCTTATTAATTTAATCTATCGCTCATAGCTAAGCTACCCTTGAGTCCCAAATCAAACACTGATAAAACTTCAAATGGCCCTAACTTCTATAAGGTGTGCCCTATACCTATCAAAGTTTGCTACAATCAAATGCTTGTAACTTTTTTCTGGAGAGTCAAAAAATCTGAAAATTGTCTGACAATAAAGTACTCGAGCCTCTTGTCAATTTAAGCTATCGCTCATAGCTATGCTACCCTTGAGTCCCAAATCAAACACTAATAAAAGTTCAAACGGCCCTAACTTCTGTATGGTGCGTCCTAGACCTATCAAAGTTTGCAACAATCAAATGTTTGTAACTTTTTACTGGGGCGTCATAAAACCTTGAAATTTTGTCACAATAAAGTAATCGAGCCTCGTATCAATTTAAGCTATCGTTCATAGCTATGCTACCCTTGAGACCCAAATCAAACACAGATAAAACTTCAAATGGCCATAACTTCTATACGATGCATCCTACACCTACCAAAGTTTGCAGCAATCAAATGCTTGTAACTTTTTATTGAAGCATTATAAAATCTTGAAATTTGCCGACAATAAAGTACTCGAGCCTCTTATTAATTTAAGCTATCGCTCATAGCTATGCTACCATTGAGTCCCAAATCAAACGCAGATAAAACTTCAAATGGCCCTAACTTCTATTAGGTGCGTTCTATACCTATCAAAGTTTGCAACAATCAAATGCTTGTAACTTTTTTCTGGAGTGTCATAAAATCTTGAAATTTTGTAACAATAAAGTACTCGAGCCTCTTATCTATTTAAGCTATCGTTCATAGCTATGCTAGCCTTGAATCCCAAATCGAACACTGATAAAACTTCAAATGGCCCTAACTTCTGTACGGTGCGTCCTTGACCAATCAAAGTTTGCCACAATCAAATGCTTGTAACTTTTTACTGAGGAGTCATAGAACCTTGAAATTTTGTGACAATAAAATACTCGAGCCTCTTGTCAATTTAAGCTAACGCTCACAGCTAAGCTACCCTTGAGTCCCAAATCAAACACAGATAAAAGTTCAAATGGCCCTAACTTCTATACGATGCATCCTACACCTTTCAAAGTTTGCAGCATTCAAATGCTTGTAACTTTTTATTGAAGCATCATAAAATCTTGAAATTTTCAGACAATAAAGTACTCGAGCCATTTATCAATTTAAGCTATCGCTCATAGCTATGCTACCCTTAAGTCCCAAAATAAAACACTGATAAAACATTAATTGACCTCACTTCTATACGGTGCATCCTACACCTATCAAAGTTCGCAACATTCAAATGCTTGTAAGTTTTTACTGGAGGGTCATAAAACCTTTAAATTTTGTGACAATAAAGTACTCGTGCCTCTTATTAATTTAATCTATCGCTCATAGCTAAGCTACCCTTGAGTCCCAAATCAAACACTGATAAAACTTCAAATGGTCCTAACTTCTATAAGGTGCGTCCTATACCTATCAAAGTTTGCAACAATCAAATGCTTGTAACTTTTTTCTGGAGCGTCATAAAATCTTGAAATTGGTGATAATAAAGTTCTCGTACCTCTTATTAATTTAAGCTATCGCTCATAGCTATGCTACCCTTGAGTCCCAAAATAAAACACTGATAAAACTTTAAATGGGCCTAACTCCTATACGATGCATCCTACACCTATCATAGGTTGCAGCATTCAAATGCTTGTAACCTTTTATTGGAGCGTCATAAAAACTTGAAACTAAATTTTGTGACAATAAATTACTCGAGCTTCTTGTCAATTTAAGATATCGTTTATAGCTATGCTAGCCTTGAGTCCCAAAATAAAACACTGATAAAATTGCAAATGACCCTAACTTCTGTACGGTGCGTCGTATACCTATCAAAGTTTGCAACATTCAAATGCTTGTAACTTTTTACTCGAGCGTCATAAAACCTTGAAATTTATGACAATAAAGCACTCGTGCCTCTTATCAATTTAAGCTATCGCTCACAGCTATGCAACCTTTGAGTCCGTAAACAAAACACTGATAAAACTTTAAATGGCCCGAACTTCTGTACGGTGCGTCCTATACCTATCAAAGTTTGCAACAATCAAATGCTTGTAACTTTCTATTGGAGCGTCATAAAATTTGGAGATTTTGTGACAATAAAGTACTCGGGCCTCTTATCAATTTAAGATATCGCTCATAGCTCTGCTACTCTTGACTGCAAAATCAAACACTGATAAAACTTCAAATGGCTCTAACTTCCGTACGGTGCGTCCTACAACTATCAAAGTTTGCAAAATTCAAATGCTTGTAACTTTTTTCTGGAGCGTCATAAAATCTTGAAATTGGTGATAATAAAGTACCCGTACCTCTTATTAATTTAAGCTATCGCTCATAGCTATGCTACCTTTGAGTCCCAAAATAAAACACTGATAAAACTTTAAATGGACCTAACTTCTATACGATGCATCCTACACCAATCAAAGGTTGCAGCATTCAAATGCTTGTAACTTTTTATTGGAGCGTCATAAAATCTTGAAATTTTGAGACAATAAAGTACTCGTGCCTCTTATTAATTTAAGCTATCGCTCATAGCTATGCTACCCTTGGGTCCCAAATCAAACACTGATAAAACTTCAAATGGCCCTAACTTCTATAAGGTGCGTCCTTTACCTATCAAAGTTTGCAACAATCAAATGCTTGTAACTTTTTTCTGGAGTGTCATAAAATCTTGAAATTTTGTGACAATAAATTACTCGAGCTTCTTGTCAATTTAAGCTATCGTTCATAGCTATGCTAGCCTTGAGTCCCAAATCAAACACTGATAAAACTTAAAATGGCCATAACTTCTGTACGGAGTGTCCTATACCTATCAAAGTTTGCAACATTCAAATGCTTGTAACTTTTTACTCGAGCGTCATAAAACCTTGAAATTTTGTGACAATAAAGTACTCGTGCCTCTTATTAATTTAAGCTATCGCTTATAGCTATGCTACCCTGGAGTCCCAAAATAAAACACTGATAAAACTTCAAATGGACCTAACTTCTATACGATTCATCCTACACCTATCAAAGTTTGCAGCATTCAAATGCTTGTAACTTTCTATTGAAGCATCATAAAATCTCCAAATTTTCCGACAATAAAGTACTCGAGCCTCTTGTCAATTTAAGCTATCGCTCATAGCTATGCTACCGTTGAGTCCCGAATCAAAAACTGATAAAATTTCAAATGGCCCTAATTTCTATACGGAGCGTCCTAAACCAATCAAAGTTTGCAACAATCAAATGCTTGTAACTTTTTAATGGCGCGTCATAAAATCTTGAAATTTTGTGACAATAAAGTACTCGTGCCTCTTATTAATTTAAGCTATCGCTCATAGCTATGCTACCCTTGAGTCCCAAATCCAACACTGATAAAACTTCAAATGGCCCTAACTTCTATAAGGTGCGTCCTATACCTATCAAAGTTTGCCACAATCAAATGCTTGTAACTTTTTTCTGGAGTATCATAAAATCTTGAAATTTTGTGAGAATAAAGTACTCGAGCCTCTTGTCAATTTAAGCTATCGCTCATAACTATGCTACTCTTGAGTTCCACATCAAACACTGATAAAAGTTCAAATGGCCATAACGTCTGTACGGAGTGTCCTATACCTATCAAAATTTGCAACATTCAAATGCTTGTAACTTTTTACTGGAGGGTCATAAATCCTTTAAATTTTGTGACAATAAAGTACTCGAGCCTCTTATCAATCTAAGCTATCGCTCATAGCTATACTACCCTTGAGTCTCAAATCAAACACTGATAAAACTTTAAATGGACCTAACTTCTATACGATGCATCCTACACCTATCATAGGTTGCAGCATTCAAATGCTTGTAACTTTTTACTGGCGCGTCATAAAATCTTGAAATTTTGTGACAATAAAGTACTCGTGCCTCTTATTAATCTAATCTATCGCTCATAGCTAAGCTACCCTTGAGTCCCAAATCAAACACTGATAAAACTTCAAATGGTCCTAACTCCTATAAGGTGCGTCCTATACCTATCAAAGTTTGCAACAATCAAATGGTTGTAACTTTTTTCTGGAGTGTCATAAAATCTTGAAATTTTGTGACAATAAAGTAGCCATTTATCAATTGAAGCTATCGCTCATAGCTATGCTACCCTTAAGTCCCAAAATAAAACACTGATAAAACATTAAATTGACCTCACTTCTATACGGTGCATCCTACACCTATCAAAGTTCGCAACATTCAAATGTTTGTAACTTTTTACTGGAGGGTCATAAAACCTTAAAATTTTGTGACAATAAAGTACTCGAGCCTCTTATCAATCTAAGCTATCGCTCATAGCTATACTAACCTTGAGTCCCAAATCAAACACTGATAATACTTCAAATGGCTCTAAATTCCATACGGTGCGTCCTACACCTATCAAAGTTTGCAACAATCAAATGCCTGTCACTTTTTTCTGGGGCGTCATAAAATCTTGAAATTTTGTGACAATAAAGTACTCGTGCCTCTTATTAATTTAATCTATCGCTCATAGCTAAGCTACCCTTGAGTCCCAAATCAAACACTGATAAAACTTCAAATGGCCCTAACTTCTATAAGGTGTGCCCTATACCTATCAAAGTTTGCTACAATCAAATGCTTGTAACTTTTTTCTGGAGAGTCAAAAAATCTGAAAATTGTCTGACAATAAAGTACTCGAGCCTCTTGTCAATTTAAGCTATCGCTCATAGCTATGCTACCCTTGAGTCCCAAATCAAACACTAATAAAAGTTCAAACGGCCCTAACTTCTGTATGGTGCGTCCTAGACCTATCAAAGTTTGCAACAATCAAATGTTTGTAACTTTTTACTGGGGCGTCATAAAACCTTGAAATTTTGTCACAATAAAGTAATCGAGCCTCGTATCAATTTAAGCTATCGTTCATAGCTATGCTACCCTTGAGACCCAAATCAAACACAGATAAAACTTCAAATGGCCATAACTTCTATACGATGCATCCTACACCTACCAAAGTTTGCAGCAATCAAATGCTTGTAACTTTTTATTGAAGCATTATAAAATCTTGAAATTTGCCGACAATAAAGTACTCGAGCCTCTTATTAATTTAAGCTATCGCTCATAGCTATGCTACCATTGAGTCCCAAATCAAACGCAGATAAAACTTCAAATGGCCCTAACTTCTATTAGGTGCGTTCTATACCTATCAAAGTTTGCAACAATCAAATGCTTGTAACTTTTTTCTGGAGTGTCATAAAATCTTGAAATTTTGTAACAATAAAGTACTCGAGCCTCTTATCTATTTAAGCTATCGTTCATAGCTATGCTAGCCTTGAATCCCAAATCGAACACTGATAAAACTTCAAATGGCCCTAACTTCTGTACGGTGCGTCCTTGACCAATCAAAGTTTGCCACAATCAAATGCTTGTAACTTTTTACTGAGGAGTCATAGAACCTTGAAATTTTGTGACAATAAAATACTCGAGCCTCTTGTCAATTTAAGCTAACGCTCACAGCTAAGCTACCCTTGAGTCCCAAATCAAACACAGATAAAAGTTCAAATGGCCCTAACTTCTATACGATGCATCCTACACCTTTCAAAGTTTGCAGCATTCAAATGCTTGTAACTTTTTATTGAAGCATCATAAAATCTTGAAATTTTCAGACAATAAAGTACTCGAGCCTCTTGTCAATTTAAGCTATCGCACATAGCTATGCTACCCTTGAGTCCCGAATCAAAAATTTATAAAATTTCGAATGGCCCTAATTTCTATACGGAACGTCCTAAACCAATCAAAGTTTGCAACATTCAAATGCTTGTAACTTTTTACTGGTGCGTCATAAAATCTTGAAATTTTGTGACAATAAAGTACTCGTGCCTCTTATTAATTTAAGCTATCGCTCATAGCTAAGCTACCCTTGAGTCCCAAATCAAACACTGATAAAACTTCAAATGGCCCTATCTTCTATAAGGTGCGTCCTATACCTATCAAAGTTTGCAACAATCAAATGCTTGTAACTTTTTTCTGGAGTGTCATAAAATCTTGAAATTTTGTGACAATAAAGTGCTCGAGCCTCTTGTCAATTTAAGCTATCGCTCACAACTATGCTACCCTTGAGTCCCAAATCAAACGCTGATAAAAGCTCAAATGGCCCTAACTTCTGTACGGTGCGTCCTTGACCAATCAAAGTTTGCCACAATCAAATGCTTGTAACTTTTTACTGAGGAGTCATAGAACCTTGAAATTTTGTGACAATAAAGTACTCGAGCCTCTTGTCAATTTAAGCTAACGCTCACAGCTAAGCTACCCTTGAGTCCCAAATCAAACACAGATAAAAGTTCAAATGGCCCTAACTTCTATACGATGCATCCTACACCTTTCAAAGTTTGCAGCATTCAAATGCTTGTAACTTTTTATTGAAGCATCATAAAATCTTGAAATTTTCAGACAATAAAGTACTCGAGCCTCTTGTCAATTTAAGCTATCGCACATAGCTATGCTACCCTTGAGTCCCGAATCAAAAATTTATAAAATTTCGAATGGCCCTAATTTCTATACGGAACGTCCTAAACCAATCAAAGTTTGCAACATTCAAATGCTTGTAACTTTTTACTGGTGCGTCATAAAATCTTGAAATTTTGTGACAATAAAGTACTCGTGCCTCTTATTAATTTAAGCTATCGCTCATAGCTAAGCTACCCTTGAGTCCCAAATCAAACACTGATAAAGCTTCAAATGGCCCTAACTTCTATAAGGTGCGTCCTTTACCTATCAAAGTTTGCAACAATCAAATGCTTGTAACTTTTTTCTGGAGTGTCATAAAATCTTGAAATTTTGTGACAATAAATTACTCGAGCTTCTTGTCAATTTAAGCTATCGTTCATAGCTATGCTAGCCTTGACTCCCAAATCAAACACTGATAAAACTTAAAATGGCCATAACTTCTGTACGGAGTGTCCTATACCTATCAAAGTTTGCAACATTCAAATGCTTGTAACTTTTTACTCGAGCGTCATAAAACCTTGAAATTTTGTGACAATAAAGTACTCGTGCCTCTTATTAATTTAAGCTATCGCTTATAGCTATGCTACCCTGGAGTCCCAAAATAAAACACTGATAAAACTTCAAATGGACCTAACTTCTATACGATTCATCCTACACCTATCAAAGTTTGCAGCATTCAAATGCTTGTAACTTTTTATTGAAGCATCATAAAATCTCCAAATTTTCCGACAATAAAGTACTCGAGCCTCTTGTCAATTTAAGCTATCGCTCATAGCTATGCTACCGTTGAGTCCCGAATCAAAAACTGATAAAATTTCAAATGGCCCTAATTTCTATACGGAGCGTCCTAAACCAATCAAAGTTTGCAACAATCAAATGCTTGTAACTTTTTAATGGCGCGTCATAAAATCTTGAAATTTTGTGACAATAAAGTACTCGTGCCTCTTATTAATTTAAGCTATCGCTCATAGCTATGCTACCCTTGAGTCCCAAATCCAACACTGATAAAACTTCAAATGGCCCTAACTTCTATAAGGTGCGTCCTATACCTATCAAAGTTTGCCACAATCAAATGCTTGTAACTTTTTTCTGGAGTATCATAAAATCTTGAAATTTTGTGAGAATAAAGTACTCGAGCCTCTTGTCAATTTAAGCTATCGCTCATAACTATGCTACTCTTGAGTTCCACATCAAACACTGATAAAAGTTCAAATGGCCATAACGTCTGTACGGAGTGTCCTATACCTATCAAAATTTGCAACATTCAAATGCTTGTAACTTTTTACTGGAGGGTCATAAATCCTTTAAATTTTGTGACAATAAAGTACTCGAGCCTCTTATCAATCTAAGCTATCGCTCATAGCTATACTACCCTTGAGTCCCAAATCAAACACTGATAAAACTTTAAATGGAACTAACTTCTATACGATGCATCCTACACCTATCATAGGTTGCAGCATTCAAATGCTTGTAACTTTTTACTGGCGCGTCATAAAATCTTGAAATTTTGTGACAATAAAGTACTCGTGCCTCTTATTAATCTAATCTATCGCTCATAGCTAAGCTACCCTTGAGTCCCAAATCAAACACTGATAAAACTTCAAATGGTCCTAACTCCTATAAGGTGCGTCCTATACCTATCAAAGTTTGCAACAATCAAATGGTTGTAACTTTTTTCTGGAGTGTCATAAAATCTTGAAATTTTGTGACAATAAAGTACTCGAGCCATTTATCAATTGAAGCTATCGCTCATAGCTATGCTACCCTTAAGTCCCAAAATAAAACACTGATAAAACATTAAATTGACCTCACTTCTATACGGTGCATCCTACACCTATCAAAGTTCGCAACATTCAAATGCTTGTAACTTTTTACTGGAGGGTCATAAAACCTTTAAATTTTGTGACAATAAAGTACTCGAGCCTCTTATCAATCTAAGCTATCGCTCATAGCTATACTAACCTTGAGTCCCAAATCAAACACTGATAATACTTCAAATGGCTCTAAATTCCATACGGTGCGTCCTACACCTATCAAAGTTTTCAACATTCAAATGCTTGTCACTTTTTTCTGGAGCGTCATAAAATCTTGAAATTTTGTGACAATAAAGTACTCGTGCCTCTTATTAATTTAATCTATCGCTCATAGCTAAGCTACCCTTGAGTCCCAAATCAAACACTGATAAAACTTCAAATGGCCCTAACTTCTATAAGGTGTGTCCTATACCTATCAAAGTTTGCTACAATCAAATGCTTGTTACTTTTTTCTGGAGAGTCAAAAAATCTGAAAATTGTCTGACAATAAAGTACTCGAGCCTCTTGTCAATTTAAGCTATCGCTCATAGCTATGCTACCCTTGAGTCCCAAATCAAACACTAATAAAAGTTCAAACGGCCCTAACTTCTGTATGGTGCGTCCTAGACCTATTAAAGTTTGCAACAATAAAATGTTTGTAACTTTTTACTGGGGCGTCATAAAACCTTGAAATTTTGTCACAATAAAGTAATCGAGCCTCGTATCAATTTAAGCTACCGTTCATAGCTATGCTACCCTTGAGACCCAAATCAAACACAGATAAAACTTCAAATGGCCATAACTTCTATACGATGCATCCTACACCTACCAAAGTTTGCAGCAATCAAATGCTTGTAACTTTTTATTGAAGCATTATAAAATCTTGAAATTTGCCGACAATAAAGTACTCGAGCCTCTTATTAATTTAAGCTATCGCTCATAGCTATGCTACCATTGAGTCCCAAATCAAACGCAGATAAAACTTCAAATGGCCCTAACTTCTATTAGGTGCGTTCTATACCTATCAAAGTTTGCAACAATCAAATGCTTGTAACTTTTTTCTGGAGTGTCATAAAATCTTGAAATTTTGTAACAATAAAGTACTCGAGCCTCTTATCTATTTAAGCTATCGTTCATAGCTATGCTAGCCTTGAGTCCCAAATCGAACACTGATAAAACTTCAAATGGCCCTAACTTCTGTACGGTGCGTCCTTGACCAATCAAAGTTTGCCACAATCAAATGCTTGTAACTTTTTACTGAGGAGTCATAGAACCTTGAAATTTTGTGACAATAAAGTACTCGAGCCTCTTGTCAATTTAAGCTAACGCTCACAGCTAAGCTACCCTTGAGTCCCAAATCAAACACAGATAAAAGTTCAAATGGCCCTAACTTCTATACGATGCATCCTACACCTTTCAAAGTTTGCAGCATTCAAATGCTTGTAACTTTTTATTGAAGCATCATAAAATCTTGAAATTTTCAGACAATAAAGTACTCGAGCCTCTTGTCAATTTAAGCTATCGCACATAGCTATGCTACCCTTGAGTCCCGAATCAAAAATTTATAAAATTTCGAATGGCCCTAATTTCTATACGGAACGTCCTAAACCAATCAAAGTTTGCAACATTCAAATGCTTGTAACTTTTTACTGGTGCGTCATAAAATCTTGAAATTTTGTGACAATAAAGTACTCGTGCCTCTTATTAATTTAAGCTATCGCTCATAGCTAAGCTACCCTTGAGTCCCAAATCAAACACTGATAAAACTTCAAATGGCCCTATCTTCTATACGGTGCGTCCTATACATATCAAAGTTTGCAACAATCAAATGCTTGTAACTTTTTACTGGAGTGTCAAAAATCTTGAAATTTTGTGACAATAAAGTGCTCGAGCCTCTTGTCAATTTAAGCTATCGCTCACAACTATGCTACCCTTGAGTCCCAAATCAAACGCTGATAAAAGTTCAAATGGCCCTAACTTCTGTACGGTGCGTCCTAGACCTATCAAAGTTTGCAAAAATCAAATGCTTGTAACTTTTTACCTGGGCGTCATAAAATCTTAAAATTTTTTGACAATAAAGTACTGGAGCTTCCTATCAATTTAAGATATCGCTCATAGCTATGCTACCCTTGAGTCCCAAATCAAACACTGATAAAACTTCAAATGGCCCTAACTTCTGTACGGTGCATCCTATACCTATCAAAGTTTGCACCAATCAAATGCTTGTAACTTTTTACTGCAGGGTCATAAATCCTTGAAATTTTGTGACAATAAAGTACTCGAGCCTTTTATCAATTTAAGCTATCGCTCATAGCTATGCTACCCTTGAGTCCCAAAATAAAACACTGATAAAACATTAAATGGACCTAACTTCTATACGGTGCATCCTACACCTATCAAAATTTGCAACATTCAAATGCTTGTAACTTTTTACTGGAGCATCATAAAATCTTGAAATTTTGTGACAATAAAGTACTCAACCCTCTTGTCAATTTAAGCTATCGCTTATAGCTATGCTACCCTTGAGTCCCAAAATAAAACACTGATAGAACTTCAAATGGCCCTAGCTTCAATACGGTGCATCCTACACCTATCAAAGTTTGCAAAAATCAAATGCTTGTAACTTTTTACTGGAGCGTCATAAAACCATGAAATTTTGTGACAATAAATTACTCGTGCCTCTTATCAATTTAAGATATCGCTCATAGCTCTGCTACTCTTGACTGCAAAATCAAACACTGATAAAACTTCAAATGGCTCTAACTTCCGTACGGTGCGTCCTACAAATATAAAAGTTTGTAAAATTCAAATGCTTGTAACTTTTTTCTGTAGCGTCATAAAATCTGGAAATTGGTGATAATAAAGTACCCCTACCTCTTATTAATTTAAGCTATCGCTCATAGCTATGCTACCCTTGAGTCCCAAAATAAAAAACTGATAAAACTTTAAATGGACCTAACTTCTATACGATGCATCCTACACCTATCAAAGGTTGCAGCATTCGAATGCTTGTAACTTTTTATTGGAGCGTCATAAAATCTTGAAATTTTGAGACGACTAAGTACTCGTGCCTCTTATTAATTTATGCTATCGCTTATAGCTATGCTACCCTTGAGTCCCAAATCAAACACTGATAAAACTTCAAATGGCCCTAGCTACTATAAGGTGCGTCCTATACCTATCAAAGTTTGCAAAAATCAAATGCTTGTAACTTTTTTCTGTAGTGTCATAAAATCTTGAAATTTTTTGACAATAAATTACTGGAGCTTCTTGTCAATTTAAGCTATCGTTCATAGCTATGCTAGCCTTGAGTCCCAAATCAAACACTGATAAAACTTAAAATGGCCATAACTTCTGTACGGAGTGTCCTATACCTATCAAAATTTGCAACATTCAAATGCTTGTAACTTTTTACTGAGGAGTCATAGAACCTTGAAATTTTGTGACAATAAAGTACTCGAGCCTCTTGTCAATTTAAGCTAACGCTCACAGCTAAGCTACCCTTGAGTCCCAAATCAAACACAGATAAAAGTTCAAATGGCCCTAACTTCTATACGATGCATCCTACACCTTTCAAAGTTTGCAGCATTCAAATGCTTGTAACTTTTTATTGAAGCATCATAAAATCTTGAAATTTTCAGACAATAAAGTACTCGAGCCTCTTTTCAATTTAAGCTATCGCACATAGCTATGCTACCCTTGAGTCCCGAATCAAAAACTTATAAAATTTCGAATGGCCCTAATTTCTATACGGAACGTCCTAAACCAATCAAAGTTTGCAACATTCAAATGCTTGTAACTTTTTACTGGTGCGTCATAAAATCTTGAAATTTTGTGACAATAAAGTACTCGTGCCTCTTATTAATTTAAGCTATCGCTCATAGCTAAGCTACCCTTGAGTCCCAAATCAAACACTGATAAAACTTCAAATGGCCCTATCTTCTATAAGGTGCGTCCTATACCTATCAAAGTTTGCAACAATCAAATGCTTGTAACTTTTTTCTGGAGTGTCATAAAATCTTGAAATTTTGTGACAATAAAGTGCTCGAGCCTCTTGTCAATTTAAGCTATCGCTCACAACTATGCTACCCTTGAGTCCCAAATCAAACGCTGATAAAAGTTCAAATGGCCCTAACTTCTGTACGGTGCGTCCTAGACCTATCAAAGTTTGCAAAAATCAAATGCTTGTAACTTTTTACCTGGGCGTCATAAAATCTTAAAATTTTTTGACAATAAAGTACTGGAGCTTCCTATCAATTTAAGATATCGCTCATAGCTATGCTACCCTTGAGTCCCAAATCAAACACTGATAAAACTTCAAATGGCCCTAACTTCTGTACGGTGCATCCTATACCTATCAAAGTTTGCACCAATCAAATGCTTGTAACTTTTTACTGCAGGGTCATAAATCCTTGAAATTTTGTGACAATAAAGTACTCGAGCCTTTTATCAATTTAAGCTATCGCTCATAGCTATGCTACCCTTGAGTCCCAAAATAAAACACTGATAAAACATTAAATGGACCTAACTTCTATACGGTGCATCCTACACCTATCAAAGTTTGCAACATTCAAATGCTTGTAACTTTTTACTGGAGCATCATAAAATCTTGAAATTTTGTGACAATAAAGTACTCAACCCTCTTGTCAATTTAAGCTATCGCTTATAGCTATGCTACCCTTGAGTCCCAAAATAAAACACTGATAGAACTTCAAATGGCCCTAGCTTCAATACGGTGCATCCTACACCTATCAAAGTTTGCAACATTCAAATGCTTGTAACTTTTTACTGGAGCGTCATAAAACCATGAAATTTTGTGACAATAAATTACTCGTGCCTCTTATCAATTTAAGATATCGCTCATAGCTCTGCTACTCTTGACTGCAAAATCAAACACTGATAAAACTTCAAATGGCTCTAACTTCCGTACGGTGCGTCCTACAAATATAAAAGTTTGTAAAATTCAAATGCTTGTAACTTTTTTCTGTAGCGTCATAAAATCTGGAAATTGGTGATAATAAAGTACCCCTACCTCTTATTAATTTAAGCTATCGCTCATAGCTATGCTACCCTTGAGTCCCAAAATAAAAAACTGATAAAACTTTAAATGGACCTAACTTCTATACGATGCATCCTACACCTATCAAAGGTTGCAGCATTCAAATGCTTGTAACTTTTTATTGGAGCGTCATAAAATCTTGAAATTTTGAGACGACTAAGTACTCGTGCCTCTTATTAATTTATGCTATCGCTTATAGCTATGCTACCCTTGAGTCCCAAATCAAACACTGATAAAACTTCAAATGGCCCTAGCTACTATAAGGTGCGTCCTATACCTATCAAAGTTTGCAAAAATCAAATGCTTGTAACTTTTTTCTGTAGTGTCATAAAATCTTGAAATTTTTTGACAATAAATTACTGGAGCTTCTTGTCAATTTAAGCTATCGTTCATAGCTATGCTAGCCTTGAGTCCCAAATCAAACACTGATAAAACTTAAAATGGCCATAACTTCTGTACGGAGTGTCCTATACCTATCAAAATTTGCAACATTCAAATGCTTGTAACTTTTTACCGGAGCGTCATAAAACCTTGAAATTTTGTGACAATAAAGTACTCGTGCCTCTTATTAATTTAAGCTATCGCTCATAGCTATGCTACCCTTGAGTCCCAAAATAAAACACTGATAAAACTTCAAATGGACCTAACTTCTATACGATGCATCCTACACCTATCAAAGTTTGCAGCATTCAAATGCTTGTAACTTTTTATTGAAGCATCATAAAATCTTGAAATTTTCCGACAATAAAGTACTCGAGCCTCTTGTCAATTTAAGATATCGCTCATACCTATGCTACCCTTGAGTCCCGAATCAAAAACTTATAAAATTTCTAATGGCCCTAATTTCTATACGGAGCGTCCTAAACCAATCAAAGTTTGCAACATTCAAATGCTTGTAACTTTTTACTGGCGCGCCATAAAATCTTGAAATTTTGTGACAATAAAGTACTCGTGCCTCTTATTAATTTAAGCTATCGCTCATAGCTAAGCTACCCTTGAGTCCCATATCAAACACTGATAAAACTTCAAATGGCCCTATCTTCTATAAGGTCCGTCCTATACCTATCAAAGTTTGCAACAATCAAATGCTTGTAACTTTTTTCTGGAGTGACATAAAATCTTGAAATTTTGTGACAATAAAGTACTCGAGCCTCTTGTCAATTTAAGCTATCGCTCACAGCTATGCTACCCTTGAGTCCCAAATCAAACACTGATAAAAGTTCAAATGGCCCTAACTTCTGTACGGTGCGTCCTAGACCTATCAAAGTTTGCAAAAATCAAATGCTTGTAACTTTTTACCTGAGCGTCATAAAATCTTAAAATTGTTTGACAATAAAGTACTGGAGCCTCTTATCAATTTAAGATATCGCTCATAGCTATGCTACCCTTGAGTCCCAAATCAAACACTGATAAAACTTCAAATGGCCCTAACTTCTGTACGGTGCATCCTATACCTATCAAAGTTTGCACCAATCAAATGCTTGTAACTTTTTACTGGAGGGTCATAAAACCTTGAAATTTTGTGACAAAAAAGTACTCGAGCCTTTTATCAATTTAAGCTATCGCTTATAGCTATGCTACCCTTGAGTCCCAAAACAAAACACTGATAAAACATTAAATGGACCTAACTTCTATACGGTGCATCCTACACCTATCAAAGTTTGCAACATTCAAATGCTTGTAACTTTTTACTCGAGCGTCATAAAACCTTGAAATTTTTGACAATAAAGTACTCGACCCTCTTATCAATTTAAGATATCGCTCATAGCTCTGCTACTCTTGACTGCAAAATCAAACACTGATAAAACTTCAAATGGCTCTAACTTCTATAAGGTGCGTCCTATGCCTATCAAAGTTTGCAACAATCAAATGCTTGTAACTTTTTTCTGTAGTGTTATAAAATCTTGAAATTTTGTGACAATAAATTACTCGAGCTTCTTGTCAATTTAAGCTATCGTTCATAGCTATGTAGCCTTGAGTCCCAAATCAAACACTCATAAAACTTAAAATGGCCATAACTTCTGTACGGAGTGTCCTATACCTATCAAAGTTTGCAACATTCAAATGCTTGTAACTTTTTACTCGAGCGTCATAAAACCTTGAAATTTTGTGACAAAAAAGTACTCGTGGCTCTTATTAATTTAAGCTATCGCTCATAGCTATGCTACCCTTGAGTCCCAAAATAAAACACTGATAAAACTTTAAATGGACCTAACTTCTATACGATGCATCAAAGGTTGCAGCATTCAAATGCTTGTAACTTTTAATTGGAGCGTCATAAAATCTTGAAATTTTGAGACAATAAAGTACTCGTGCCTCTTATTAATTTAAGCTATCGCTCATAGCTATGCTACCCTTGAGTTCCAAATCAAACACTGATAAAACTTCAAATGGCCCTAATTTCTATAAAGTGTGTCCTATACCTATCAAAGTTTGCAACAATCAAATGCTTGTAACTTTTTTCTGGAGTGTCATAAAATCTTGAAATTTTGTGACAATAAATTACTCGAGCTTCCTGTCAATTTAAGCTATCGTTCATAGCTATGCTAGCCTTGAGTCCCAAATCAAACACTGATAAAACTTAAAATGGTCATAACTTCTGTACGGAGTGTCCTTTACCTATCAAAGTTTGCAACATTCAAATGCTTGTAACTTTTTCCTCGAGCGTCGAAAACCCTTGAGATTTTGTGACAATAAAGTACTCGTGCCTCTTATCAATTTATGCTATCGTTCATAGCTATGCCACCTTAGAGTCCCAAACTATAAAACTGATAAAACTTCAAATGGCTCTAACTTCTGTCCGGTGCATCCTATACCTATCAAAGTTTGCAACAATCAAATGCTTGTAACTTTTTGCCGGAGCGTCATAAAACCTTGAAATTTTTTGCCAATAAAGTACTCGTGCATCTTATTATTTTAAGCTATCCGTCATAGCTATGCTACCCTTGAGTCCCAAAATAAAACACTGATAAAACTTCAAATGGTCCTAACTTCTATACGATGCATCCTACACCTATCAAAGTTTGCAGCATTCAAATGCTTGTAACTTTTTACTGGAGCATCATAAAATCTTGAAATTTTGTGACAATAAAGTACTCGACCCTCTTGTCAATTTAAGCTATCGCTTATAGCTATGCTACCCTTGAGTCCCAAAATAAAACACTGATAAAACATTAAGTGGACCTAACTTCTATACGGTGCATCCTACACCTATCAAAGTTTGCAGCATTGAAATTCTTGCAACTTTTTATTGAAGCATCATAAAATCTTGAAATTTGCCGACAATAAAGTACTCGAACCTCTTGTCAATTTAAGCTATCGCTCATAGCTATGCTACCCTTGAGTCCCAAAATAAACCACTAATAAAACATTAAGTGGACCTAACTTCTATACGGTGCATCCTACACCTGTCAAAGTTTGCAACATTCAAATGCTTGCAACTTTTTACTGGAGCATCATAAAATCTTGAAATTTTGTGACAATAAAGTTCTCGACCCTCTTGTCAATTTAAGCTATCGCTTATAGCTATGCTACCTTTGAGTCCCAAAATAAAACACTGAGAAAACTTCAAATGGCCCTAACTTCTATACGGTGCATCCTACACCTATCAAAGTTTGCAACAATCAAAGGCTTTTAACTTTTTACTGGAGCGTCATAAAATCATAAAATTTTGTGACAATAAATAATTTCTCGTGCCTCTTATCAATTTAAGATATCGCTCATAGCTCTGCTACTCTTGACTGCAAAATCAAACACTGATAAATCTTCAAATGGCTCTAACTTCCGTACGGTGCGTCCTACAACTATCAAAGTTTGCAAAATTCAAATGCTTGTAACTTTTTTCTGGAGCGTCATAAAATCGTGAAATTGGTGATAATAAAGTACCCGTACCTCTTATTAATTTAAGCTATCGCTCAAAACTATGCTACCCTTGAGTCCCAAAATAAAACACTGATAAAACTTTAAATGGACCTAACTTCTATACGATGCATCCTACACCTATCAAAGGTTGCAGCATTCAAATGCTTGTAACTTTTTATTGGAGCGTCATAAAATCTTGAAATTTTGAGACAATAAAGTACTCGTGCCTCTTATTAATTTATGCTATCGCTCATAGCTATGCTACCCTTGAGTCCCAAATCAAACACTGATAAAACTTCAAATGGCCCTAACTTCTATAAGGTGCGTCCTATACCTATCAAAGTTGAATCTTGAAATTTTGAGACAATAAATTACTCGAGCTTCTTGTCAATTTAAGCTATCATTCATAGCTATGCTAGCCTTGAGTCCCAAATCAAACACTGATAAAACTTAAAATGGCCCTAACTTCTGTACGGAGTGTCCTATACCTATCAAAGTTTGCAACATTCAAATGCTTGTAACTTTTTACTCGAGCGTCATAAAACCTTGAAATTTTGTGACAATAAAGTACTCGTGCCTCTTATCAATTTATGCTATCGTTCATAGCTATGCCTTTTTTGAGTCCCAAACTATAAAACTGATAAAACTTCAAATGGCCCTAACTTCTGTACGGTGCGTCCTAGACCAATCAAAGTTTGCAACAATCAAATGCTTGTAACTTTTTACTGGTGAGTCATAGAACCTTGAAATTTTGTGACAATAAAGTACCCGAGCCTCTTATTAATTTAAGCTATCGCTCATAGCTATGCTACCCTTGAGTCCCAAAATAAAACACTGATAAAACTTCAAATGGACCTAACTTCTATACGATGCATCCTACACCTATCAAAGTTTGCAGCATTCCAATGCTTGTAACTTTTTATTGAAGCATCATAAAATCTTGAAATTTTCCGACAATAAAGTACTCGAGCCTCTTGTCAATTTAAGTTATCGCTCACAGCTATGCTACCCTTGAGTCCCAAATCAAACACTGATAAAACTTCAAATGGCCCTAGCTTCTATAAGGTGCGTCCTATGCCTATCAAAGTTTGCAACAATCAAATGCTTGTAACTTTTTTCTGTAGTGTTATAAAATCTTGAAATTTTGTGACAATAAATTACTCGAGCTTCTTGTCAATTTAAGCTATCGTTCATAGCTATGTAGCCTTGAGTGCCAAATCAAACACTCATAAAACTTAAAATGGCCATAACTTCTGTACGGAGTGTCCTATACCTATCAAAGTTTGCAACATTCAAATGCTTGTAACTTTTTACTCGAGCGTCATAAAACCTTGAAATTTTGTGACAAAAAAGTACTCGTGGCTCTTATTAATTTAAGCTATCGCTCATAGCTATGCTACCCTTGAGTCCCAAAATAAAACACTAATAAAACTTTAAATGGACCTAACTTCTATACGATGCATCAAAGGTTGCAGCATTCAAATGCTTGTAACTTTTAATTGGAGCGTCATAAAATCTTGAAATTTTGAGACAATAAAGTACTCGTGCCTCTTATTAATTTAAGCTATCGCTCATAGCTATGCTACCCTTGAGTCCCAAATCAAACACTGATAAAACTTCAAATGGCCCTAACTTCTATAAAGTGTGTCCTATACCTATCAAAGTTTGCAACAATCAAATGCTTGTAACTTTTTTCTGGAGTGTCATAAAATCTTGAAATTTTGTGACAATAAATTACTCGAGCTTCCTGTCAATTTAAGCTATCGTTCATAGCTATGCTAGCCTTGAGTCCCAAATCAAACACTGATAAAACTTAAAATGGTCATAACTTCTGTACGGAGTGTCCTTTACCTATCAAAGTTTGCAACATTCAAATGCTTGTAACTTTTTACTCGAGCGTCGAAAACCCTTGAGATTTTGTGACAATAAAGTACTCGTGCCTCTTATCAATTTATGCTATCGTTCATAGCTATGCCACCTTTGAGTCCCAAACTATAAAGCTGATAAAACTTCAAATGGCTCTAACTTCTGTCCGGTGCGTCCTATACCTATCAAAGTTTGCAACAATCAAATGCTTGTAACTTTTTGCCGGAGCGTCATAAAACCTTGAAATTTTTTGCCAATAAAGTACTCGTGCATCTTATTATTTTAAGCTATCCGTCATAGCTATGCTACCCTTGAGTCCCAAAATAAAACACTGATAAAACTTTAAATGGTCCTAACTTCTATACGATGCATCCTACACCTATCAAAGTTTGCAGCATTCAAATGCTTGTAACTTTTTACTGGAGCATCATAAAATCTTGAAATTTTGTGACAATAAAGTACTCGACCCTCTTGTCAATTTAAGCTATCGCTTATAGCTATGCTACCCTTGAGTCCCAAAATAAAACACTGATAAAACATTAAGTGGACCTAACTTCTATACGGTGCATCCTACACCTATCAAAGTTTGCAGCATTCAAATGCTTGCAACTTTTTATTGAAGCATCATAAAATCTTGAAATTTGCCGACAATAAAGTACTCGAACCTCTTGTCAATTTAAGCTATCGCTCATAGCTATGCTACCCTTGAGTCCCAAAATAAACCACTGATAAAACATTAAGTGGACCTAACTTCTATACGGTGCATCCTACACCTGTCAAAGTTTGCAACATTCAAATGCTTGCAACTTTTTACTGGAGCATCATAAAATCTTGAAATTTTGTGACAATAAAGTTCTCGACACTCTTGTCAATTTAAGCTATCGCTTATAGCTATGCTACCTTTGAGTCCCAAAATAAAACACTGAGAAAACTTCAAATGGCCCTAACTTCTATACGGTGCATCCTACACCTATCAAAGTTTGCAACAATCAAACGCTTTTAACTTTTTACTGGAGCGTCATAAAATCATAAAATTTTGTGACAATAAATAATTTCTCGTGCCTCTTATCAATTTAAGATATCGCTCATAGCTCTGCTACTCTTGACTGCAAAATCAAACACTGATAAATCTTCAAATGGCTCTAACTTCCGTACGGTGCGTCCTACAACTATCAAAGTTTGCAAAATTCAAATGCTTGTAACTTTTTTCTGGAGCGTCATAAAATCGTGAAATTGGTGAAAATAAAGTACCCGTACCTCTTATTAATTTAAGCTATCGCTCAAAACTATGCTACCCTTGAGTCCCAAAATAAAACACTGATAAAACTTTAAATGGACCTAACTTCTATACGATGCATCCTACACCTATCAAAGGTTGCAGCATTCAAATGCTTGTAACTTTTTATTGGAGCGTCATAAAATCTTGAAATTTTGAGACAATAAAGTACTCGTGCCTCTTATTAATTTATGCTATCGCTCATAGCTATGCTACCCTTGAGTCCCAAATCAAACACTGATAAAACTTCAAATGGCCCTAGCTTCTATAAGGTGCGTCCTATGCCTATCAAAGTTTGCAACAATCAAATGCTTGTAACTTTTTTCTGTAGTGTTATAAAATCTTGAAATTTTGTGACAATAAATTACTCGAGCTTCTTGTCAATTTAAGCTATCGTTCATAGCTATGTAGCCTTGAGTCCCAAATCAAACACTGATAAAACTTAAAATGGCCCTAACTTCTGTACGGAGTGTCCTATACCTATCAAAGTTTGCAGCATTCAAATGCTTGTAACTTTTTATTGAAGCATCATAAAATCTCGAAATTTTCCGACAATAAAGTACTCGAGCCTCTTGTCAATTTAAGCTATCGCTCATAGTTATGCTACCGTTGAGTCCCGAATCAAAAACTGACAAAATTTCAAATGGCCCTAATTTTTATACGGAGCGTCCTAAACCAATCAAAGTTTGCAACATTCAAATGCTTGTAACTTTTTACTGGCGCGTCATAAAATCTTGAAATTTTTTGACAATAAAGTACTAGTGCCTCTTATTAATTTAAGCTATCGCTCATAGCTATGCTACCCTTGAGTCCCAAAATAAAACACTGATAAAACTTCAAATGGACCTAACTTCTACACGATGCATCCTACACCTATCAAAGTTTGCAGCATTCAAATGCTTGTAACTTTTTAATGAAGCATCATAAAATCTTGAAATTTTCCGACAATAAAGTACTCGAGCCTCTTGTCAATTTAAGCTATCGCTCATAGCTATGCTACCCTTGAGTCCCGAATCAAAAACTTATAAAATTTCAAATGGCCCTAATTTCTATACGGAGCGTCCTACACCAATCAAAGTTTGCAACATTCAAATGTTTGTAACTTTTAACTGGCGCGTCATAAAATCTTGAAATTTTGTGACAATAAAGTACTCGTGCCTCTTATTAATTTAATCTATCGCTCATAGCTAATCTACACTTGAGTCCCAAATCAAACACTGATAAAACTTCAAATGGCCCTAACTTCTATAAGGTGCGTCCTATACCTATCAAAGTTTGCAACAATCAAATGCTTGTAACTTTTTTCTGGAGTGTCATAAAATTTTGAAATTTTGTGACAATAAAGTACTCGAGCCTCTTCTCAATTTAAGCTATCGTTCATACCTATGCTATCCTTACGTCCCAAATCAAACACTGATAGAACTTCAAATGGCCCTAACTTCTGTACGGTGCGTCCTCCACCTATCAAAGTTTGCAACATTCAAATGCTTGTAACTTTTTTCTGGAGTGTCATAAAATTTTTAAATTTTGTGACAATAAAGTACTCGAGCCTCTTATCAATTTAAGCTATCGTTCATAGCTATGCTATCCTTACGTCCCAAATCAAACACTGATAAAACTTCAAATGGCCCTAACTTCTGTACGGTGCGTCCTATACCTATCAAAGTTTGCAACATTCAAATGCTTGTAACTTTTTACTCGAGCGTCATAAAACCTTGAAATTTTGTGACAATAAAGTACTCGTGCCTCTTATCAATTTAAGGTATCGCTCATAGCTACGCAACCTTTGAGTCCGTAAACAAAACTCTGATAAAGCTTCAAATGGCCCGAACTTCTGTACGGTGCGTCCTATACCTATCAAAGTTTGCAACAATCAAATGCTTGTAACTTTCTAATGGAGCGTCATAAAATTTTGAAATTTTGTGACAATAAAGTACTCGAGCCTCTTATCAATTTAAGCTATCGCTTATAGCTATGCTATCCTTACGTCCCAAATCAAACACTGATAAAACTTCAAATAGCCCTAACTTCTGTACGGTGCATCCTATACCTATCAAAGTTTGCACCCATCAAATGTTTGTAACTTTTTAGTGGAGGGTCATAAAACCTTTAAATTTTGTGACAATAAAGTACTCGAGCCTCTTATCAATCTAAGCTATCGCTCATAGCTATGCTACCCTTGAGTCCCAAATCAAACACTGATAAAACTTCTAATGGCTCTAAATTCCATACGGTGCGTCCTACACCTATCAAAGTTTGCAACATTCAAATGCTTGTAAATTTTTACTGGAGCGTCATAAAATCTTGCAATTTTGTGACAATAAAGTACTCGTGCCTCTTATTAATTTAAGCTGTCGCTCATAGCTATGCTACCCTTGAGTCCCAAAATTAAACACTGATAAAACTTCAAATGGCCCTAACTACTATACGGTGCATCCTACACCTATAAAAGTTTGCAACATTCAAATGCTTGTAACTTTTTATTGGATCATAACAAAATCTAGAAATTTTCTGACAATAAAGTACTCGAACCTCTTGTCAATTTAAGCTATCGCTCCTAGCTATGCTACCCTTGAGTCCCGAATTAAAAACTGATTAAATTTCAAATCGGCCTAACTTCTATACGGTGCGTCCTACACCTATCAAAGTTTGCAACATTCAAATGCTTGTAACATTTTAATGGAGCGTCATAAAATCTTGAAATTTTGTGACAATAAAGTACTCGTGCCTCTTATTAATTTAAGCTGTCGCTCATAGCTATACTACCCTTGACTCCCAAATCAATCACTGATAAAACTTCAAATGGCCCTAACTTCTGTCCGGTGCCTCCTATACCTATCAAAGTTTGCAGCATTCAAATGCTTGTAACTTTTTATTGAAGCATCATAAAATCTTGATATTTTCCGACAATAAAGTACTCGAGCCTCTTGTCAATTTAAGCAATCGCTCACAGCTATGCTACCCTTGAGTCCCGAATCAAACACTGATAAAACTTCAAATGGCCCTAACTTCTATAAGGTGCGTCCTATACCTATCAAAGTTTGCAACATTCAAATGCTTGTAACTTTTTACTGGCGCGTCATAAAATCTTGAAATTTTGTGACAATAAAGTACTCGTGCCTCTTATTAATTTAATCTATCGCTCATAGCTAAGCTACCCTTGAGTCCCAAATCAAACACTGATAAAACTTCAAATGGCCCTAACTTCTATAAGGTGCGTCCTATACCTATCAAAGTTTGCAACAATCAAATGCTCGTAACTTTTTTCTGGAGTGTCATAAAATCTTGAAATTTTGTGACAATAAAGTACTCGAGCCTCTTGTCAATTTAAGCTATCGCTCATAGCTATCCTACCCTTGAGTCCCAAATCAAACACTGATAAATGTTCAAATGGCCCTAACTTCTGTACGGTGCGTCCTAGACCTATCAAAGTTTGCAAAAATCACATGCTTGTAACTTTTTACCGGAGCGTCATAAAATCTTAAAATTTTGAGACAATAAACTACTCGTGCCTCTTATTAATTTAAGCTATCGCTCATAGCTATGCTACCCTTGAGTCCCAAATCAAACACTTATAAAACTTCAAATGGCCCTAACTTATATAAGGTGCGTCTTATACCTATCAAAGTTTGCAACAATCAAATGCTTGTAACTTTTTTCTGGAGTGTCATAAAATCTTGAAATTTTGTGACAATAAATTACTCGAGCTACTTGTCAATTTAAGCTATCGTTCATAGCTATGCTAGCCTTGAGTCCCAAAATAAAACACTGATAAAATTTCAAATGGCTCTAAGTTCCGTACGGTGCGTCCTACAACTATCAAAGTTTGCAAAATTCAAATGCTTGTAACTTTTTTCTGGAGCGTCATAAAACCTTGACAATTTGTGACAATAAAGGACTCGAGCCTCTTATAAACTTAAGCTATCGTTCATAGCTATGCTACTCTTGAGTCCCAAATCAAACACTGATAAAACTTAAAATGGCCATAACTTCTGTACGGAGTGTCCTATACCTATCAAAGTTTGCAACATTCAAATGCTTGTAACTTTTTACTCGAGCGTCATAAAACCTTGACAATTTGTGACAATAAAGGACTCGAGCCTCTTATAAACTTAAGCTATCGTTCATAGCTATGCTACTCTTGAGTCCCAAATCAAACACTGACAAAACTTAAAATGGTCACAACTTCTGTACGGAGTGTCCTATACCTATCAAAGTTTGCAACATTCAAATGCTTGTAACTTTTTACTCGAGCGTCATAAAATCTCGACATTTTGTGACAATAAAGTACTCGTGCCTCTTATTAATTTAAGCTATCGCTCATAGCTATGCTACCCTTGAGTCCCAAATCAAACACTGATAAAACTTAAAATGGCCCAAACTTCAATAAAAAGTGTCCTATACCTATCAAAATTTGCAACAATCAAATGCTTGTAACTTTTTTCTGGAGCGTCACAAAATCTTGAAATTTTGTGACAATAAAGTACTCGAGCCTCTTGTCAATTTAAGCTATCGCTCATAGCTATGCTACCCTTGAGTCTCAAATTAAACACTGATAAAACTTAAAATGGCCCTTACTTCTGTACGGTGCGTCCTAGACCTATCAAAATTTGCAACAATCAAATGCTTGTAACTTTTTACTGGGGCGTCATAAAACCTTGAAATTTTGTGGCAATAAAGTACTCGAGCCTCTTATCAATTTAAGCTATTGCTCATAGCTATGCTAGCCTCGAGTCCCAAAATAAAACACTGATAAATCTTCAAATGGTCCTAACTTCAATAAAAAGCGTCCTATACCTATCAAAGTTTGCAATAATCCAATGCTTGTAACTTTTTACTGGAGCGTCATAAAATCTTGCAATTTTTTGATAATAAAGTACTCGAGCCTCTTATCAATTTACGCTATCGTTCATAGCTATGCTAGCCTTGAGTCCCAAAATAAAACACTGATAAAACTGCAAATAACCCTAACTTCTGTACGGTGCGTCCTATACCTATCATAGTTTGCAACAATCAAATGCTTGTTACATTTTACTGAAGCGTCATAAAACCTTGAAAATATGTGATAATAAAGTACTCGAGCCTCTTATCAATTTGAGCTATCGCCAATAGCTATGCTGCCCTTGAGTCCCTAAATAAAACACTGATAAAAATTTAAATGTCCCAAGCTTCTATGCGGTGCATCCTACACCTATCAAAGTTTGCAACAATCAAATGCTTGTAACTTTTTACTGCAGCGTCATAAAATCTTGAAATTTTCTGACAATAAAGTACTCGAGCCTTTTGTCAATTTAAGCCATCGCTCATAGCTATGCTACCCTTGAGTCCCGAATCAAAAACTGATAAAATGTCAAATGGCCCTAACTTCTATACGGTGCGTCCTACACCTATCAAAGTTTGCAACATTCAAATGCTTGTAACTTTTTACTGGAGCGTCATAAAATCTTGAAATTTTGTGACAATAAAGATCTCGAGCCTATTATCAATTTAAGCTATCGCTCATAGCTATGCTACGCTTGGGTATCAAATCAAACACTGATAAAACTTCAAATGGCCCCAACTTCTGTACGGTGCGTCCTATACCTATCAAAATTTGCAACAATCAAATGATTGTAACTTTTTACTGGAGCGTCATAAAATCTTAAACTTTTCTGACAATAAAGTACTCGAGCCTCTTAACAATTTAAGCTATCGCTCATAGCTATGCTACCCTTGAGTCCCAAATCAAACACTGATAAAACTTCAGTTGGCCGTAACTTCTGTACGGTGCGTCCTACACCTATCAAAGTTTGCACCAATCAAATTCTTGTAACTTTTTAGGGGAGGGTCATAAAACCTTGAAATTTTGTGACAATAAAGTACCCGAGCCTCTTACCAATTTAACCTATCGCCAATAGCTATGCTACCCTTGAGTCCCAAATCAAACACTGATAAAACTTCAGTTGGCCCTAACTTCGGTACGGTGCGTCCTACACCTGACAGAGTTTGCAACAATCAAATTCTTGTAACTTTTTACTGGAGAGTCATAAAACCTTGAAATTTTGTGACAATAAAGTACTCGTGCCTCTCATCATTTTAAGCTATCGCTCATAGCTATGCTACCCTTGAGTCCCAAACAAAGCACTGATAACACTTCAAATGGCCCTAACTTTTATACGGTGCGTCCTATACCTATCAAAATTTTCAACAATCAATGGGTTGTAACTTTTTACTGGAGCGTCATAAAATCTTAAAATTTTCTGACAATAAAGTACTCGAGCCTCTTATCAATTTAAGCTATCGCTCATAGCTATGCTACCCTTGATTCCCAAATCAAACACTGATAAAACTTCAGTTGGCCCTAACTTCTGTACGATGCATGCTACACCTATCAGAGTTTGCAACAATCAAATGCTTGTAACTTTTTACAGAAGCGTCATAAAACCTTGAAAATATGTGATAATAAAGTACTCGAGCCTCTTATCAATTTAAGCTATCGCCAATAGCTATGCTGCCCTTGAGTCCCTAAATATAACACTGATAAAAATTTAAATGTCCCTAACTTCTACACGGTGCATCCTACACCTATCAAAGTTTGCAACATTCAAATGCTTGTAACTTTTTACTGGAGCATAATAAAATCTTGAAATTTTCTGACAAGAAAGTACTCGAGCCTCTTGTCAATTTAAGCTATCGCTCATAGCTATGTTACCCTTGAGTCCCAAATCAAACACTGATAAAACATCAAATGGCCCTAACTTCTATACGGTGCATCCTACACCAATCAAAGTTTGCAACAATCAAATGCTTGTAACTTTTTACTGGAGCGTCATAAAACCTTGAAATGTTGTGACAATAAAGTACTCGTGCCTCTTATCAATTTAAGCTGTCCCTCATAGCAATGCTACCCTTGGGTCCCAAAATAAAACACAAATAAAACTTCAAATGACCCTAACTTTTATACGGTGCGTCCTATACCTATCAAAGTTTGCAACATTCAAATGCTTGTAACTTATTACTGGAGCGTCAGAAAACCATGAAATTTTGTGACAATAGAGTACTCGTGCCTCTTATTGATTTATGCTATCGCTCATAGCTATGCAACCTAATAAAACTTCAAATGGCCCTAACTTCTATAAGGTGCGTCCTATACCTATGAAAGTTTGCAACAATCAAATGCTTGTTACATTTTACTGGAGCGTCATAAAATCTTAAAAATTTGTGACAATAAAGTACTTGAGCCTCTTATCAATTTAAGCTATCGCTCATAGCTATGCTACTCTTGAGTCCCAAATCAAACAATGATAAAACTTCAGTTGGCCCTAACTTCGGTACGGTGCGTCCTACACCTGACAGAGTTTGCAACAATCAAATGCTTGTAACTTTTTACTGGAGCGTTATAAAATCTTGAAATTTTGTGACAATAAAGTACTCGAGCCTCTTATCAATTTAAGCTATCGCTCATAGCTATGCGGCCCTTGAGTCCCAAATGAAACACTGATAAAACTTCAAATGTCCCTAACTTCTATACGGTGCATCCTACACCTATCAAAGTTTGCAACATTCAAATGCTTGTAACTTTTTACTGGAGCATCATAAAATCTTGAAATTTTGTGACAATAAAGTACTCAACCCTCTTGTCAATTTAAGCTATCGCTTATAGCTATGCTACCCTTGAGTCCCAAAATAAAACACTGATAGAACTTCAAATGGCCCTAGCTTCAATACGGTGCGTCCTATACCTATCAAAGTTTGTAACGTTCAAATGCTTGTAACTTTTTTCTCGAGCGTCATAAAACCTTGAAAGTTGTGACAATAAAGTACTCGTGCCTCTTATCAATTTATGCTATCGCTCATAGCTATGCTAGCCTTGAGTCCCAAAATAAAACACAAATAAAACTTCAAATGACCCTAACTTTTATACGGTGCGTCCTATACCTATCAAAGTTTGCAACATTCAAATGCTTATAACTTTCAACTGGAGCGTCAGAAAACCTTGAAATTTGGTGACAATAGAGTACTCGTGCCTCTTTTTGATTTATGCTATCGCTCATAGCTATGCAACCTTTGATTCCCAAAATAAAATACTGATAAAACTTCAAATAACCCTAACTTCTGTAGGGTGCGTCCTATACAATTATCAGAGTTTGCAACAATCAAATGCTTGTAACTGTTTACTGGAGCGTCATAAAATCTTGAAATTTTGTGGCAATAAAGTTCTCGAGCCTCTTATCAATTTAAGCTATCGCTCATAGCTATGCTACCCTTGAGTCCCAAATCAAACACCGATAAAACTTCAGTTGGCCCTAACTTCTGTACGTTGCGTCCTATACCTATCAGAGTTTGCAACAATCAAATGCTTGTTACAGCTTACTGAAGCGTCATAAAACCTTGAAATTTTTTTATAATAAAGTACTCGAGCCTCTTATCAATTTACGCTATCGTTCATAGCTATGCTAGTCTTGAGTCCCAAAATAAAACACTGATAAAACTGCAAATAACCCTAACTTCTGCACGGTGCGTCCTATACCTATCAGATTTTGCAACAATCAAATCCTTGTTACATTTTACAGAAGCGTCATAAAACCTTGAAAATATGTGATAATAAAGTACTCGAGCCTCTTATCAATTTAAGCTATCGCCAATAGCTATGCTGCCCTTGAGTCCCTAAATATAACACTGATAAAAATTTAAATGTCCCTAACTTCTACACGGTGCATCCTACACCTATCAAAGTTTGCAACATTCAAATGCTTGTAACTTTTTACTGGAGCATAATAAAATCTTGAAATTTTCTGACAAGAAAGTACTCGAGCCTCTTGTCAATTTAAGCTATCGCTCATAGCTATGCTACCCTTGAGTTCCGAATCAAAAACTGATAAAATTTCAAATGGCCCTAACTTCTATACGGCGCGTCCTACACCTATCAAAGTTTGCAACATTCAAATGCTTGTAACATTTTACTGGAGCGTCATAAAATCTTGAAATTTTGTGACAATAAAGTACTCGTGCCTCTTATTAATTTAAGCTATCGCGCATAGCTATGCTATCCTTGAGTTCCAAAAAAAAAACACTGATAAAACTTCAAATGGCCCAAACTTCAATAAGGTGCGTCCTATGCCTATCAAATTTGCAACAATCAAATGCTTGTAACTTTTTACTGCAGCGTCATAAAACCTTGAAATTTTGTGACAATAAAGTACTCGAGCCTTTTGTCAATTTAAGCCATCGCTCATAGCTATGCTACCCTTGAGTCCCGAATCAAAAACTGGTAAAATTTCAAATGGCCCTAACTTCTATACGGTGCGTCCTACACCTATCAAAGCTTGCAACAATCAAATGCTTATAAATTTTTACTGGAGCGTCATAAAATCATGAAATTTTGTGACAATAAAGTACTCGTGCCTCTTATCATTTTAAGCTATCGCTCATAGCTAAGCTACCCTTGAGTCCCAAACAACACACTGATAAAACTTCAAATGGCCCCAACTTCTGTACGGTGCGTCCTATACCTATCAAAATTTGCAACAATCAAATGATTGTAACTTTTTACTGGAGCGTCATAAAATCTTAAACTTTTCTGACAATAAAGTACTCGAGCCTCTTAACAATTTAAGCTATCGCTCATAGCTATGCTACCCTTGAGTCCCAAATCAAACACTGATAAAACTTCTGTTGGCCGTAACTTCTGTACGGTGCGTCCTACACCTATCAAAGTTTGCACCAATAGAATTCTTATAACTTTTTAGGGGAGGGTCATAAAACCTTGAAATTTTGTGACAATAAATTACCCGAGCCTCTTACCAATTTAACCTATCGCCAATAGCTATGCTACCCTTGAGTCCCAAATCAAACACTGATAAAACTTCAGTTGGCCCTAACTTCGGTACGGTGCGTCCTACACCTGACAGAGTTTGCAACAATCAAATTCTTGTAACTTTTTACTGGAGAGTCATAAAACCTTGAAATTTTGTGACAATAAAGTACTCGTGCCTCTCATCATTTTAAGCTATCGCTCATAGCTATGCTAATCTTGAGTCCCAAACAAAGCACTGATAACACTTCAAATGGCCCTAACTTTTATACGGTGCGTCCTATATCTATCAAAATTTGCAACAATCAATGGATTGTAACTTTTTACTGGAGCGTCATAAAATCTTAAAATTATCTGACAATAAAGTACTCGAGCCTCTTATCAATTTAAGCTATCGCTCATAGCTATGCTACCCTTGATTCCCAAATCAAACACTGATAAAACTTCAGTTGGCCCTAACTTCTGTACGATGCATGCTACACCTATCAGAGTTTGCAACAATCAAATGCTTGTAACTTTTTACGGGAGGGTCATAAAACCTTGAAATTTTGTGACAATAAAGTACCCGAGCCTCTTACCAATTTAACCTATCGCCAATAGCTATGCTACCCTTGAGTCTCAAAATAAAACACTGATAAAACTTCAAATGTCCCTAACTTCTATACGGTGGATCCTACACCTATCAAAGTTTGCAACATTCAAATGCTTAGAACTTTTTACTGGAGCATCATAAAATCTTGAAATTTTGTGACAAGAAAGTTCTCGAGCCTCTTGTCAATTTAAGCTATCGCTCATAGCTATGTTACCCTTGAGTCCCAAATCAAACACTGATAAAACATCAAATGGCCCTAACTTCTATACGGTGCATCCTACACCAATAAAAGTTTTCAACAATCAAATGCTTGTAACTTTTTACTGGAGCGTCATAAAACCTTGAAATGTTGTGACAATAAAGTACTCGTGCCTCTTATCAATTTAAGCTGTCCCTCATAGCTATGCTACCCTTGGGTCCCAAAATAAAACACAAATAAAACTTCAAATGACCCTAACTTTTATACGGTGCGTCCTATACCTATCAAAGTTTGCAACATTCAAATGCTTCTAACTTATTACTGGAGCGTCAGAAAACCATGAAATTTTGTGACAATAGAGTACTCGTGCCTCTTATTGATTTATGCTATCGCTCATAGCTATGCAACCTAATAAAACTTCAAATGGCCCTAACTTCTATAAGGTGCGTCCTATACCTATCAAAGTTTGCAACATTCAAATGCTTGTAACTTTTTACTGGAGCGTCATAAAATCTTGAAATGTTGTAATTTTTGTGACAATAAAGTACTTGAGACTCTTATCAATTTAAGCTATCGCTCATAGCTATGCTACCCTTGAGTCCCAAATCAAACACTGATAAGACTTAAAATGGCTATAACTTCTGTACGGAGTGTCCTATACCTATCAAAGTTTGTAACGTTCAAATGCTTGTAACTTTTTTCTCGAGCGTCATAAAACCTTGAAAGTTGTGACAATAAAGTACTCGTGCCTCTTATCAATTTATGCTATCGCTCATAGCTATGCTAGCCTTGAGTCCCAAAATAAAACACAAATAAAATTTCAAATGACCCTAACTTTTATACGGTGCGTCCTATACCTATCAAAGTTTGCAACATTCAAATGCTTATAACTTTCAACTGGAGAGTCAGAAAACCTTGAAATTTGGTGACAATAGAGTACTTGTGCCTCTTTTTGATTTATGCTATCGCTCATAGCTATGCAACCTTTGATTCCCAAAATAAAATACTGATAAAACTTCAAATAACCCTAACTTCTGTAGGGTGCGTCCTATACATATAAAAGTTTGCAACAATCAAATGCTTGTAACGTTTTACTGGAGCGTCATAAAGTCTTGAAATTTTGTGAAAATAGTGTACTCGTGATTGTTATTAATTTATGCTATCGCTCATAGCTATGCTACCGTTGAGTCCCAAATCAAACACTGATAAAACTTCAAATGGCCCTAACTTCTGTACGGTGCGTTCTATACCTATCAAAGTTTGCAACAATGAAATGATTGTAACTTTTTACTTGGGCGTCAAAATCCTTGAAATTTTATGACAATAAATTACTCGAGTCTCTTATCAGTTTAAGCTATCGTTCATAGCTATGCTAGCCTTGAGTTCCAAAATAAAACACTGATAAAACTGCAATTGACCCTAACTTCTCTACGGTGCGTCCTATACCTATCAAAGTTTGCAACAATCAAATGATTGTAACTTTTTTCTGGAGCGTCATAAAATCTTGAAATTTTGTGACAATAAAGTACTCGAGCCTCTTATCACTTTAAGCTATCGCTCATAGCTATGCTACCCTTGAGTCCCAAATCAAAAACTGATAAAACTTCAAATGGCCCTAACTTCTGTACGGTGGGTCCTACACCTATCAAAGTTTGCAACAATCAAATGCTTGTAACTTTTTACTGGAGCGTCATAAAACCTTAAATTTTTGTGACAATAAAGTACTCGAGCCTTTTATCAATTGAAGCTATCGCTCATAGCTATGCTACTCTTGAGTCCCAAATCAAACACTGATAAGACTTAAAATGGCCATAACTTCTATACGGAGTGTCCTATACCTATCAAAGTTTGCAACATTCAAATGCTTGTAACTTTTTACTGGAGCATCATAAAATCTTGAAATTTGGTGACAATAAATTACTCGGGCCTCTTGTCAATTTAAGCTATCCCCCATAGCTATGCTACCCTTGGGTCCCAAAATAAAACACTAATAAAACTTCAAATGACCCATACGGTGCGTCCCATACCTATCAAAGTTTGCAGCTTTCAAATGCTTGTAGCTTTTTACTGGAGCGTCATAAAAGCTTGAAATTTTGTGACAATAAAGTACTCGAGCCTCTTATAAATGTATGCTATCGGTCATAGCTATGCTACCCTTGAGTCCCGAATCAAAAACTGATAAAATTTCAAATGGCCCTAACTTCTGTACGGTGCGTCCTACACCTATCAAAATTTGCAACAATCAATTGATTGTAACTTTTTACTGGAGCGTCATAAAATCTTAAAATTTTCTGACAAGAAAGTACTCGAGCCTCTTATCAATTTAAGCTATCGCTCATAGCTATGCTACCCTTGAGTCCCAAATCAAACACTGATAAAACTTCAGTTGGCCCTAACTTCTGTACGGTGCATCCTACACCTATCAGAGTTTCCAACAATCAAATGCTTGTAACTTTTTACTCGAGCGTCAGAAAACCTTGAAATTTTGTGACAATAAAGTACTCGAGCCTCTTGTCAATTTAAGTTATCGCTCATAGCAATGCTACCCTTGAGTTCCAAATCAAACACTGATAAAACTTAAAATGGCCCTAACTTCTGTACGGTGCGTCCTATACCTATCAAAGTGTGCAACAACCAAATGCTTGTAACTTTTTTCTGGAGCGTCATAAAATCTGGAAATTTTGTGACAATAAAGTACTCGAGCGTCTTATCAATTTAAGCTATCACTCATAGCAATGCTACCCTTGAGTCCCGAGTCAAAAACTGATAAAATTTCAAATGGTCCTAACTTCTATACGGTGCGTCCTACACTTATCAAAGTTTGCAACATTCAAATGCTTGTAACTTTTTACTGGAGCGTCATAAAATCTGGAAATTGTGTGACAATAGAGTACTCGTGCCTCTTATTAATTTAAGCTATAGCTCATAGCTATGCTATTCTTGAGTCCCAAATCAAACACTAATAAGACTTAAAATGGCCATAAATTCTGTACGGAGTGTCCTATATCTATCAAAGTTTGCAACAATCAAATGATTGTAACTTTTTACTGGAGCGTCATAAAATCTTAAAATTTTGTGACAATAAAGTACTCGAGCCTCTTATCAATTTAAGGTATCGCTCATAGCTATGCTACCCTTGAGTCCCAAATCAAACACGGATAATACTTCAAATGGCCCTAACTTCTATAACGTGCGTCCCATACCTATCAAAGTTTGCAACAATCATATGCTTGTAACTTTTTTCTGGAGCGTCATAAAATCTGGAACTTTTGTGACAATAAAGTACTCGAGCCTATTGGCAATTTAAGCTATCGCTCATAGCTATGCAAGCCTTGAGTCCCAAAATAAAACACTGATAACACTGCAAATGACCCCAACTTCTGTACGGTGCGTCCTATACCGATTAAAGTTTGCAATAATCGAATGCTTATAACTTTTTACTGGTGCATCATAATATCTTAAAATTTTGTGACAATAAAGTACTCGAGCCTCTTATCAATTTAAGCTATCGCTCATAGCTATGGTACCCTTGAGTCACAAATCAACTACTGATAAAATTTCAAATGGCCCTAATTTTCATACGGTGCGTCCTACACCTCTAAAAGTTTGCCATAAAACCTAGAACATTTGTGACAATAAAGTACTCGAGCCTCTTATCAATTTAAGCTATCGCTCATAGCTATGCTACTCTTGAGTCCCAAATCAAACAGTGATAAGACTTAAAATGGCCATAACTTCTGTACGGAGTGTCCTATACCTATCAAAGTTTGCAACATTCAAATGCTTGTAACTTTTTTGTCGAGCGTCATAAAACCTTGAAATTTTGTGACAATAAAATATTCGAGCCTCTTATAAATTTAAGCTATCGCTCATAGCTATGCTACCCTTGAGTCCCAAATCAAACACTTATAAAACTTCAAATGGCCCTAACTTCTGTACGGTCAAAGTGTGAACCAATCAAATGCTTGCAACTTTTTACTGGACCGTCATAAAACCTTAAATATTTGTGACAATAAAGTACTCGAGCCTCTAATCAATTGAAGCTATCGCTCATAGCTATGCTACTCTTGAGTCCCAAATCAAACACTGATAAGACTTAAAATGGCCATAACTTCTATACGGAGTGTCCTATACCTATCAAAGTTTGCAACATTCCTTGTAACTTTTTACTGGAGCATCCCTTAATCGAATGCTTATAACTTTTTACTGGTGCATCATAAAATCTTAAAATTTTGTGACAATAAAGTACTCGAGCCTCTTATCAATTTAAGCTATCGCTCATAGCTATGCTACTCTTGAGTCCCAAATCAAACACTGATAAAACTTAACAAGGCCCTAACTTCTGTACGGTGCGTCCTATACCTGTCAAAGTTTGCAACAACCAAATGCTTGTTACTTTCTTCTGGAGCGTCCTAAAATCTGGAAATTTTGTGACAATAAAGTACTCGAGCCTCTTATCACTTTAAGCTATCGCTCATAGATATGCTACCCTTTAGTCCCAAATCAAAAACTGATAAGACTTCAAATGGCCCTAACTTCTGTACGGTGGGTCCTACACCTATCAATGTTTGCAACAATCAAATGCTTGTAACTTTTTACTGGAGCGTCATAAAATCTTAAATTTTTGTGACAATAAAGTACTCGAGCCTCTTATCAATTGAAGCTATCGCTCATAGCTATGCTACTCTTGAGTCCCAAATCAAACACTGATAAGACTTAAAATTGCCATAATTTCTATACGGAGTGTCCTATACCTATCAAAGTTTGCAACATTCAAATGCTTGTAACTTTTTACTGGAGCATCATAAAATCTTGAAATTTGTTGACAATAAAGTACTCGGGCCTCTTGTCAATTTAGGCTATCCCCCATAGCTATGCTACCCTTGAGTCCCAAAATAAAACACTAATAAAACTTCAAATGACCCATACGGTGCGTCCCATACCTATCAAAGTTTGCAGCTTTCAAATGCTTGTAGCTTTTTACTGGAGCGTCATTAAAGCTTGAAATTTTGTGACAATAAAGTACTCGAGCTTCTTATCAATTTAAGCTATCGCTCATAGCTATGCTACCCTTGAGTCCCGAATCAAAAACTGATAAAATTTCAAATGGTCCTAACAACTATACGGTGCGTCCTACACCTATCAAAGTTTGCAACATTCAAATGCTTGTAACTTTTTACTGGAGCGTCATAAAATCTTGAAATTTTGTGACAATAGATTACTCGTGACTCTTATTAATTTAAGCTATCGCTCATAGCTATGCTACCCTTGAGTCCCAAACAAAACACTGATAAAACTTCAAATGGCCCTAACTTCTGTACGGTGCGTCCTATACCTATCAAAATTTGCAACAATCAATTGATTGTAACTTTTTACTGGAGCGTCATAAAATCTTAAAATTTTCTGACAATAAAGTACTCGAGCCTCTTATCAATTTAAGCTATCGCTCATAGCTATGCTAACCTTGAGTCCCAAATCAAACACTGATAAAACTTCAGTTGGCCCTAACTTCTGTACGGTGCATCCTACACCTATCAGAGTTTCCAACAATCAAATGCTTGTAACTTTTTACTGGAGCGTTATAAAATCTTGAAATTTTGTGACAATAAAGTACTCGAGCCTCTTATCAATTTAAGCTATCGCTCATAGCTATGCTACCCTTGAGTCCCAAAATAAAACACTGATCAAACTTCAAATGTCCCTAACTTCTATACGGTGCATCCTACACCTATCAAAGTTTGCAACATTCAAATGCTTGTACCTTTTTACTGGAGCATCGTAAAATCTTGAAATTTTGTGACAATAAAGTACTCGAGCCTCTTGCTAATTTAAGTTATCGCTCATAGCTATGTTACCCTTGAGTCCCAAATCAAACACTGATAAAACTTCAAATGGCCCTAACTTCTATATGGTGCATCCTACACTAATCAAATTTTGCAACAATCAAATGCTTGTAACTTTTTTCTGGAGCGTCATAAAACCTTGAAATGTTGTGACAATAAAGTACTCGTGCCAGTTATCAATTTAAGCTGTCCCTCATAGCTATGCTACTCTTGAGTCCCAAATCAAACACTAATAAGACTTAAAATGGCCATAACTTCTGTACGGAATGTCCTATATCTATCAAAGTTTGCAACAATCAAAGGATTGTAACTTTTTACTGGAGCGTCTTAAAATCTTAAAATTTTGTGACAATAAAGTACTCGAGTCTGTTATCAATTTAAGATATCGCTCATAGCTATGCTACCCTTGAGTCCCAAATCAAACACGGATAATACTTCAAATGGCCCTAACTTCTATAACGTGCGTCCTATACCGATTAAAGTTTGCAATAATCGAATGATTATAACTTTTTACTGGTGCATCATAATATCTTAAAATTTTGTGACAATAAAGTACTCGAGCCTCTAATCAATTTAAGCTATCGCTCATAGCTATGGTACCCTTGAGTCACAAATCAACCACTGATAAAACTTCAAATGGCCCTAACTTTCATACGGTGCGTCCTACACCTCTAAAAGTTTGCCATAAAACCTAGAAAATTTGTGACAATAAAGTACTCGAGCCTCTTATCAATTTAAGCTATCGCTCGTAGCTATGCTACTCTTGAGTCCCAAATCAAACAGTGATAAGACTTAAAATGGCCATAACTTCTGTGCGGAGTGTCCTATACCTATCAAAGTTTGCAACATTCAAATGCTTGTAACTTTTTTATCGAGCGTCATAAAACCTTGAAATTTTGTGACAATAAAATATTCGAGCCTCTTATCAATTTAAGCTATCGCTCGTAGCTATGCTACCCTTGAGTCCGAATCAAAAACTGATAAAATTTCAAATGGCCCTAACTTCTATATGGTGCGTCCTACACCTATCAATGTTTGCAACATTCAAATGCTTGTAACTTTTTACTGGAGCGTCATAAAATCTTTAAATTTTGTGACAATAGAGTACTCCTGCCTCTTATTAATTTAAGCTATCGCACATAGCTCTGCTACCCTTGAGTCCCAAATCAAACACGGCGAAAACTTCAAATGGCACTAACTTCTATAAGGTGCATCTTATACCTATCAAAGTTTGCAACAATCAAATGCTTGTAACTTTTTTCTGGAGCGTCATAAAATCTGGAAATTTTGTGACAATGAATAATCGAGCCACTTGTCAATTAAAACTATCGCTCATAGCAATGCTACGCTTGAGTCCCAAATCAAACACTGATAAATCTTAAAATAGCCCTAACTTCTGTACGGTGCGTTCTATACCTATCAAAGTTCGCAACAATCAAATGCTTGTAACTTTTTACTTGGGATCATAAAACCTTGAAATTTTGTGACAATAAAATACTCGAGCTTCTTATCAATTTAAGCTATCGTTCATAGCTATGCTAGCCTTGAGTCCCAAAATAAAACACAGATAAAACTGCGAATGACCCTAAGCTCTGTACGGTTCGTCCTACACCTATCAAACTTTGCAACAATCAAATGCTTGTAACTTTTTACTGGAGCGTCATAAAATTTTGAAATTTTGTGACAATAAAGTACTCGAGCCTCTTATTAATTTAAGCTATCGCTCATAGCTATGCTACCCTTGAGTCCCAAATCAAACATGGCTAAAACTTCAAATGGCCTTAAGTTCTATAAGGTGCGTCTTATGCCTATCAAAGTTTGCAACAATCAAATGCTTGTAACTTTTTTCTGGAGCGTCATAAAATCTGGAAATTTTGTGACAATGAAGTAATCGAGCCCCTTGTCAATTAAAACTATCACTCATAGCAATCCTACCCTTGAGTCCCAAATCAAACACTGATATATCTTAAAATAGCCCTAACTTCTGTACGGTGCGTTCTATACCTATCAAAGTTTGCAACAATCAAATGCTTGTAACTTTTTACTGGAGCGTCATAAAATTTTGAAATTTTGTGACAATAAAGTACTCGAGCCTCTTATTAATTTAAGCTATCGCTCATAGCTATGCTACTCTCGAGTCCTAAATCAAAAACTGATAGGACTTCAAATGGCCCTAACTTCTGTACGGTGCGTCCCATACCTATCAAAGTTTGCAACATTCAAATGCTTGTACCTTTTTACTGGAGCGTCATAAAAGCTTGAAATTTTGTGACTATAAAGTACTCGAGCCTCCTATCAATTTAAGCTATCGCTCATAGCAGTGCTACCCTTGAGTCCCGAATGAAAAACTGATAAAATTTCAAATGGCCGTAACTTCTATACGGTGCATCCTACTTATATCAAAGTTTACAACATTCAAATGCTTGTAACTTTTTACTGGAGCGTCATAAAATCTGGAAATTGTGTGAGAATAGAGTACTCGTGCCTCTTATTAATTTAAGCTATAGCTCATAGCTATGCTACTCTTGAGTCCCAAATCAAACACTGTAAAAACTTAAAATGGCCATAACTTCTGTACGGAGTGTCCTATACCAATCAAAGTTTGCAACAGTCAAATGATTGTAACTTTTTACTGAATTGTCATAAAATCTTAAAATTTTGTGACAATAAAGTACTCGAGCCTCTTATCAATTTAAGGTATCGCTCATAGCTATGCTACCCTTGAGTCACAAATCAAACACGGATAAATCTTAAAAGAGCCCTAACTTCTGTACGGTGCGTTCTATACCTATCAAAGTTTGCAACAATCAAATGCTTGTAACTTTTTACTTGGGATCATAAAACCTTGAAATTTTGTGACAATAAAATACTCGAGCTTCTTATCAATTTAAGCTATCGTTCATAGCTATGCTAGCCTTGAGTCCCAAAATAAAACACAGATAAAACTGCGAATGACCCTAAGCTCTGTACGGTGCGTCCTATACCTATCAAAGTTTGCAACAATCAAATGCTTGTAACTTTTTACTGGTGCATCATAATATCTTAAAATTTTGTGACAATAAAGTACTCGAGCCTCTAATCAATTTAAGCTATCGCTCATAGCTATGGTACCCTTGAGTCACAAATCAACCACTGATAAAACTTCAAATGGCCCTAACTTTCATACGGTGCGTCCTACACCTCTAAAAGTTTGCCATAAAACCTAGAAAATTTGTGACAATAAAGTACTCGAGCCTCTTCTCAATTTAAGCTATCGCTCATAGCTATGCTACTCTTGAGTCCCAAATCAAACAGTGATAAGACTTAAAATGGCCTTAACTTCTGTACGGAGTGTCCTATACCTATCAAAGTTTGCAACAATGAAATGATTGTAACTTTTTACTTGGGCGTCAAAATCCTTGAAATTTTATGACAATAAAGTACTCGAGCCTCTTATCAGTTTAAGCTATCGTTCATAGCTATGCTAGCCTTGAGTTCCAAAATAAAACACTGATAAAACTGCAAATGACGCTAACTTCTGTACGGTGCGCAATATACCTATCAAAGTTTGCAACATTCAAATGCTTGTACCTTTTTACTGGAGCATCATAAAATCTTGAAATTTTGTGACAATAAAGTACTCGAGCCGCTTGTCAATTTAAGCTATCGCTCATAGCTATGTTACCCTTGAATCCCAAATCAAACACTGATAAAACTTCAAATGGCCCTAACTTCTATATGGTGCATCCTACACTAATCAAAGTTTGCAACAATCAAATGCTTGTAACTTTTTTCTGGAGCGTCATAAAACCTTGAAAAGTTGTGACAATAAAGTACTCGTACCAGTTATCAATTTAAGCTATCCCTCAGAGCTATGCTACCCTTGGGTCTCAAAATAAAACACAAATAAAACTTCAAATGACCCTAACTTTTATACGGTGCGTCCCATACCTATCAAAGTTTGCAACATTCAAATGCTTGTAACTTTTTACTGGAGCGTCAGAAAACCTTGAAATTTTGTGACAATAGAGTACTCGAGCCTCTTGTCAATTTAAGCTATCGCTCATAGCAATGCTACCCTTGAGTCCCAAATCAAACACTGATAAAATTTAAAATGGCCCTAACTTCTGTACGGTGCGTCCTATACCTATCAAAGTGTGCAACAACCAAATGCTTGTAACTTTTTTCTGGAGCGTCATAAAATTTGGAAATTTTGTGACAATAAAGTACTCGAGCCTCTTATCAATTTAAGCTATCACTCAAAGCAATGCTACCCTTGAGTCCCGAATCAAAAACTGATAAAATTTCAAATGGTCCTAACTTCTATACGGTGCGTCCTACACATATCAAAGTTTGCAACATTCAAATGCTTGTAACTTTTTACTGGAGCGTCATAAAATCTGGAAATTGTGTGACAATAGAGAACTCGTGCCTCTTATTAATTTAAGCTATAGCTCATAGCTATGCTACTCTTGAGTCCCAAATCAAACACTAATAAGACTTAAAATGGCCATAACTTCTGTACGGAGTGTCCTATATCTATCAAAGTTTGCAACAATCAAATGATTGTAACTTTTTACTGGAGCGTCATAAAATCTTTAAATTTTGTGACAATAAAGTACTCGAGCCTCTTATCAATTTAAGGTATCGCTCATAGCTATGCTACCCTTGAGTCCCAAATCAAACACGGATAATACTTCAAATGGCCCTAACTTCTATAACGTGCGTCCTATACCTATCAAAGTTTGCAACAATCATATGCTTGGTACTTTTTTCTGGAGCGTCATAAAATCTGGAAATTTTGTGACAATAAAGTACTCGAGCCTATTGGCAATTTAAGCTATCGCTCATAGCTATGCAAGCCTTGAGTCCCAAAATAAAACAATGATAACACTGCAAATGACCCTAACTTCTGTAGGGTGCGTCCTATACCGATTAAAGTTTGCAATAATCGAATGCTTATAACTTTTTACTGGTGCATCATAATATCTTAAAATTTTGTGACAATAAAGTACTCGAGCCTCTAATCAATTTAAGCTATCGCTCATAGCTATGGTACCCTTGAATCACAAATCAACCACTGATAAAACTTCAAATGGCCCTAACTTTCATACGGTGCGTCCTACACCTCTAAAAGTTTGCCATAAAACCTAGAAAATTTGTGACAATAAAGTACTCGAGCCTCTTATCAATTTAAGCTATCGCTCATAGCTATGCTACTCTTGAGTCCCAAATCAAACAGTGATAAGACTTAAAATGGCCATAACTTCTGTACGCAGTGTCCTATACCTATCAAAGTTTGCAACATTCAAATGCTTGTAACTTTTTTGTCGAGCGTCATAAAACCTTGAAATTTTGTGACAATAAAATATTCGAGCCTCTTATAAATTTAAGCTATCGCTCATAGCTATGCTACTCTTGAGTCCCAAATCAAACAGTGATAAGACTTAAAATGGCCATAACTTCTGTACGGAGTGTCCTATACCTATCAAAGTTTGCAACATTCAAATGCTTGTAACTTTTTTGTCGAGCGTCATAAAACCTTGAAATTTTGTGACAATAAAATATTCGAGCCTCTTATCAATTTAAGCTATCGCTCGTAGCTATGCTACCCTTGAGTCCGCATCAAAAACTGATAAAATTTCAAATGGCCCTAACTTCTATATGGTGCGTCCTACACCTATCAAAGTTTGCAACATTCAAATGCTTGTAGCTTTTTACTGGAGCGTCATAAAATCTTGAAATTTTGTGACAATAGAGTACTCGTGCCTCTTATTAATTTAAGCTATCGCTCATAGCTCTGCTACCCTTGTGTCCCAAATCAAACACGGCGAAAACTTCAAATGGCACTAACTTCTATAAGGTGCGTCTTATACCTATCCAAGTTTGCAACAATCAAATGCTTGTAACTTTTTTCTGGAGCGTCATAAAATCTGGAAATTTTGTGACAATGAATAATCGAGCCCCTTGTCAATTAAAACTATCGCTCATAGCAATGCTACCCTTGAGTCCCAAATCAAACACTGATAAATCTTAAAATAGCCCTAACTTCTGTACGGTGCGTTCTATACCTATCAAAGTTTGCAACAATCAAATGCTTGTAACTTTTTACTTGGGATCATAAAACCTTGAAATTTTGTGACAATAAAATACTCGAGCTTCTTATCAATTTAAGCTATCGTTCATAGCTATGCTAGCCTTGAGTCCCAAAATAAAACACAGATAAAACTGCGAATGACCCTAAGCTCTGTACGGTTCGTCCTACACCTATCAAAGTTTGCAACAATCAAATGCTTGTAACTTTTTACTGGAGTGTCATAAAATTTTGAAATTTTGTGACAATAACGTACTCGAGCCTCTTATTAATTTAAGCTATCGCTCATAGCTATGCTACCCTTGAGTCCCAAATCAAACACGGCTAAAACTTCAAATGGCCTTAAGTTCTATAAGGTGCGTCTTATACCTATCAAAGTTTGCAACAATCAAATGCTTGTAACTTTTTTCTGGAGCGTCATAAAATCTGGAAATTTTGTGACAATGAAGTAATCGAGCCCCTTGTCAATTAAAACTATCACTCATAGCAATGCTACCCTTGAGTCCCAAATCAAACACTGATATATCTTAAAATAGCCCTAACTTCTGTACGGTGCGTTCTATACCTATCAAAGTTTGCAACATTCAAATGCTTGTACCTTTTTACTGGAGCGTCATAAAAGCTTGAAATTTTGTGACAATAAAGTACTCGAGCCTCTTATTAATTTAAGCTATCGCTCATAGCTATGCTACTCTCGAGTCCTAAATCAAACACTGATAAGACTTCAAATGGCCCTAACTTCTGTACGGTGCGTCCCATACCTATCAAAGTTTGCAACATTCAAATGCTTGTACCTTTTTACTGGAGCGTCATAAAAGCTTGAAATTTTGTGACAATAAAGTACTCGAGCCTCTCATCAATTTAAGCTATCGCTCATAGCAGTGCTACCCTTGAGTCCCGAATGAAAAACTGATAAAATTTCAAATGGCCGTAACTTCTATACGGTGCGTCCTACTTATATCAAAGTTTGCAACATTCAAATGCTTGTAACTTTTTACTGGAGCGTCATAAAATCTGGAAATTGTGTGAGAATAGAGTACTCGTGCCTCTCATTAATTTAAGCTATAGCTCATAGCTATGCTACTCTTGAGTCCCAAATCAAACACTGATAAGACTTAAAATGGCCATAACTTCTGTACGGAGTGTCCTATACCAATCAAAGTTTGCAACAGTCAAATGATTGTAACTTTTTACTGGAGTGTCATAAAATCTTAAAATTTTGTGACAATAAAGTACTCGAGCCTCTTATCAATTTAAGCTATCGCTCATAGCTATGCTACTCTTGAGTCCCAAATCAAACAGTGATAAGACTTAAAATGGCCATAACTTCTGTACGGAGTGTCCTATACCTATCAAAGTTTGCAACATTCAAATGCTTGTAACTTTTTTGTCGAGCGTCATAAAACCTTGAAATTTTGTGACAATAAAATATTCGAGCCTCTTATAAATTTAAGCTATCGCTCATAGCTATGCTACCCTTGAGTCCCAAATCAAACACTTATAAAACTTCAAATGGCCCTAACTTCTGTACGGTCAAGTGCTTGCAAGTTTTTACTGGACCGTCATAAAACCTTAAATATTTGTGACAATAAAGTACTCGAGCCTCTTATCAATTGAAGCTATCGCTCATAGCTATGCTACTCTTGAGTCCCAAACCAAACACTGATAAGACTTAAAATGGCCATAACTTCTATACGGAGTGTCCTATACCTATCAAAGTTTGCAACATTCCTTGTAACTTTTTACTGGAGCATCCCCTAATCGAATGCTTATAACTTTTTACTGGTGCATCATAAAATCTTTAAATTTTGTGACAATAAAGTACTCGAGCCTCTTATCAATTTAAGCTATCGCTCATAGCTATGGTACCCTTGAGTCACAAATCAACCACTGATAAAACTTCAAATCGCCCTAACTTCCATACGGTGCGTCCTACACCTCTAAAAGTTTGCCATAAAACCTAGAAAATTTGTGACAATAAAGTACTCGAGCCTCTTATCAATTTAAGCTATCGCTCATAGCTATGCTACTCTTGAGTCCCAAATCAAACAGTGATAAGACTTAAAATGGCCATAATTTCTGTACGGAGTGTCCTATACCTATCAAAGTTTGCAACATTCAAATGCTTGTAACTTTTTTGTCGAGCGTCATAAAACCTTGAAATTTTGTGACAATAAAATATTCGAGCCTCTTATCAATTTAAGCTATCGCTCGTAGCTATGCTACCCTTGAGTCCCGAATCAAAAACTGATAAAATTTCAAATGGCACTAACTTCTATAAGGTGCGTCTTATACCTATCAAAGTTTGCAACAATCAAATGCTTGTAACTTTTTTCTGGAGCGTCATAAAATCTGGAAATTTTGTGACAATGAATAATCGAGCCCCTTGCCAATTAAAACTATCGCTCATAGCAATGCTACCCTTGAGTCCCAAATCAAACACTGATAAATCTTAAAATAGCCCTAACTTCTGTACGGTGCGTTCTATACCTATCAAAGTTTGCAACAATCAAATGCTTGTAACTTTTTACTTGCGATCATAAAACCTTGAAATTTTGTGACAATAAAATACTCGAGCTTCTTATCAATTTAAGCTATCGTTCATAGCTATGCTAGCCTTGAGTCCCAAAATAAAACACAGATAAAACTGCGAATGACCAAACACTGATAAGACCTCAAATGGCCCTAACTTCTGCACGGTGCGTCCCATACCTATCAAAATTTGCAACATTCAAATGCTTGTAACTTTTTACTGGACCGTCATAAAAGCTTGAAATTTTGTGACAATAAAGTACTCCAGCCTCTTATCAATTTAAGTTATAGCTCATAGCAATTCTACCCTTGAGTCCCGAATCAAAAACTGATAAAATTTCAAATGGCCCTAACTTCTATACGGTGAGTCCTACACATATCAAAGTTTGCAACATTCAAATGCTTGTAACTTATTACTGGAGCGTCATAAAATCTGGAAATTGTGTGACAATAGAGTACTCGTGCCTCTTATTAATTTAAGCTATAGCTCATAGCTATGCTACTCTTGAGTCCCAAATCAAACACTGATAAGACTTAAAATGGCCATAACTTCTGTACGGAGTGTCCTATACCTATCAAAGTTTGCAAAAATCAAATGATTGAAACTTTTTACTGGAGCGTCATAAAATCTTAAAATTTTGTGACAATAAAGTACTCGAGCCTCTTATCAATTTAAGGTATCGCTCATAGCTATGCTACCCTTGAGTCACAAATCAAGCACGGATAATACTTCAAATGGCCTTAACTTCTATAACGTGCGTCCTATACCTATCAAAGTTTGCAACAATCAAATGCTTGTAACTTTTGTCTGGAGCGTCATAAAATCTGAAAATTTTGTGACAATAAAGTACTCGAGCCTCTTGGCAATTTAAGCTATCGCTCATTGCTATGCTAGCCTTGAGTCCCAAAATAAAACACTAATAAAACTGCAAATGACCCTAACTTCTGTACGGTGCGTCCTACACCTCTAAAAATTTGCCATAAAACCTAGAAAATTTGTGACAATAAAGTACTCGAGCCTCTTATCAATTTAAGCTATCGCTCATAGCTATGCTACTCTTGAGTCCCAAATCAAACAGTGATAAGACTTAAAATGGCCATAACTTCTGTACGGAGTGTCCTATACCTATCAAAGTTTGCAACATTCAAATGCTTGTAACATTTTTGTCGAGCGTCATAAAACCTTGAAATTTTGCGACAATAAAATATTCGAGCCTCTTATAAATTTAAGCTATCGCTCATAGCTATGCTACCCCTTAGTCCCAAATCAAAGACTGATAAAACTTCAAATGGCCCTAACTTCTGTACGGTCAAAGTGTGCACCAATCAAATGCTTGCAACTTTTTACTGGAGCATCATAAAACCTTAAATATTTGTGACAATAAAGTACTCGAGCCTCTTATCAATTTAAGCTATCGCTCATAGCTATGCAACCCTTGAGTCCCAAATCAAACACGGCTAAAACGTCAAATGGCCTTAAGTTCTATAAGGTGCGTCTTATACCTATCAAAGTTTGCAACAATCAAATGCTTGTAACTTTTTTCTGGAGCGTCATAAAATCTGGAAATTTTGTGACAATGAAGTAATCGAGCCCCTTGTCAATTAAAACTATCGCTCATAGCAATGCTACCCTTGAGTCCCAAATCAAACACTGATATATCTTAAAATAGCCCTAACTTCTGTACGGTGCGTTCTATACTTATCAAAGTTTGCAACAATCAAATGCTTGTAACTTTTTACTGGAGCGTCATAAAATTTTGAAATTTTGTGACAATAAAGTACTCGAGCCTCTTATTAATTTTAGCTATCGCTCATAGCTATGCTACTCTCGAGTCCCAAATCAAACACTGATAAGACTTAAAATGGCCATAACTTCTGTACGGAGTGTCCTATACCTATCAAAGTTTGCAACAATCAAATGATTGTAACTTTTTACTGGAGCGTCATAAAATCTTAAAATTTTGTGACAATAAAGTACTCGAGCCTCTTATCAATTTAAGGTATCTCTCATAGCTATGCTACCCTTGAGTCCCAAATCAAACACTGATATATCTTAAAATAGCCCTAACTTCTGTACGGTGCGTTCTATACTTATCAAACTTTGCAACAATCAAATGCTTGTAACTTTTTACTGGAGCGTCATAAAATTTTGAAATTTTGTGACAATAAAGTACTCGAGCCTCTTATTAATTTTAGCTATCGCTCATAGCTATGCTACTCTCGAGTCCCAAATCAAACACTGATAAGACTTAAAATGGCCATAACTTCTGTACGGAGTGTCCTATACCTATCAAAGTTTGCAACAATCAAATGATTGTAACTTTTTACTGGAGCGTCATAAAATCTTAAAATTTTGTGACAATAAAGTACTCGTGCCTCTTATCAATTTAAGCTATTGCTCATAGCTATGCTAGCCTTGAGTCCCAAAATAAAACAAAGTTTGCAACAATCAAATGCTTGTAACTTTTTACTGGAGCGTCATAAAATTTTGAAATTTTGTGACAATAAAGTACTCGAGCCTCTTATCAATTTTAGCTATCGCTCATAGCAATGCTACCCTTGAGTCCCGAATGAAAAACTGATAAAATTTCAAATGGCCCTAACTTCTATACGGTGCGTCCGTCAAAGTTTGCAACATTCAAATGCTTGTAACTTTTTATTGGAGCGTCATAAAATCTGGAAATTGTGTGACAATAGAGTACTCGTGCCTCTTCTTAATTTAAGCTATCGCTCATAGCTATGCTACCCTTGAATCCCAAATCAAACACGGCTAAAACTTCAAATGGCCTTAAGGTCTATAAGGTGCGTCTTATACCTACCAAAGTTTGCAACAATCAAATGCTTGTAACTTTTTTCTGGAGCGTCATAAAATCTGGAAATTTTGTGACAATGAAGTAATCGAGCCCCTTGTCAATTAAAACTATCGCTCATAGCAATGCTACCCTTGAGTCCCAAATCAAACACTGATATATCTCAAAATAGTACTAACTTCTGTACGGTGCGTTCTATACCTATCAAAGTTTGCAACAATCAAATGCTTGTAACTTTTTACTGGAGCGTCATAAAATTTTGAAATTTTGTGACAATAAAGTACTCGAGCCTCTTATTAATTTAAGCTATCGCTCATAGCTATGCTACTCTCGAGTCCTAAATCAAACACTGATAAGACTTCAAATGGCCCTAACTTCTGTACGGTGCGTCCCATACCTATCAAAGTTTGCAACATTCAAATGCTTGTACCTTACTACTGGAGCGTCATAAAAGCTTGAAATTTTGTGACAATAAAGTACTCGAGCCACTTATCAATTTAAGGTATCGCTCATAGCTATGCTACCCTTGAGTCACAAATCAAACACGGATAATACTTCAAATGGCCTTAACTTCTATAATGTGCGTCCTATACCTATCAAAGTTTGCAACAATCAAATGCTTGTAACTTTTGTCTGGAGCGTCATAAAATCTGGAAATTTTGTGACAATAAAGGACTCGAGCCTCTTATTAATTTAAGCTATCGCTCATAGCTATGCTATCCTTGAGTCCCAAAATAAAACACTGATAAAACTGCAAATGACCCTAACTTCTGTACGGTGCGTCCTACACCTCTAAAAGTTTGCCATAAAACCTAGAAAATTTGTGACAATAAAGTACTCGAGCCTCTTATCAATTTAAGCTATCGCTCATAGCTATGCTACTCTTGAGTCCCAAATCAAACAGTGATAAGACTTAAAATGGCCATAACTTCTGTACGGAGTGTCCTATACCTATCAAAGTTTGCAACATTCAAATGCTTGTAACTTTTTTGTCCAGCGTCATAAAACCTTGAAATTTTGCGACAATAAAATATTCGAGCCTCTTTTAAATTTAAGCTATCGCTCATAGCTATGCTACCCCTGAGTCCCAAATCAACGACTGATAAAACTTCAAAAGGCCCTAACTTCTGTACGGTCAAAGTGTGCACCAATCAAATGCTTGCAACTTTTTACTGGAGCGTCATAAAACCTTAAATATTTGTGACAATAAAGTACTCGAGCCTCTTATCAATTTAAGCTATCGCTCATAGCTATACTACCCTTGAGTCCCGAATCAAACACTGATAAAATTTCAAATGGCCCTATTTTCTATACGGTGCGTCCTAAACCTATCAAAGTTTGCAACATTCAAATGCTTGTAACTTTTTACTGGAGCGTCATAAAATCTTGAAATTTTGTGACAATAGAGTACTCGTGCCTCTTATTAATTTAAGCTATCGCTCATAGCTATGCTACCCTTGAGTTGCAAATCAAACACGGCTAAAACTTCAAATGGCCCCAACTTCTATAAGGTGCGTCTTATACCTATCAATGTTTGCAACATTCAAATGCTTGTAACTTTTTACTGGAGCATCATAAAATCTTGAAATTTTGTGACAATAAAGTACTCGTGCCTCTTATCAATTTAAGCTATCGCCCATAGCTATGCTACCCTTGAGTCCCAAATCAAACACTGATAAAATTTTAAATGGCCCTAACTTTGATACGGTGCGTCCCATACCTATCAAAGTTTGCAACATTCAAATGCTTCTAACTTTTTACTGGACTGTCATAAAAGTTTGAAATTTTGTGCCAATAAAGTACTCGAGCCTCTTAGCAATTTAAGCTATCGCTTATACCTATGCTACCCTTGCGTCCCGCATCAAAATCTGATAAAATTTCAAATGGCCCTAACGTTTTTATACGGTGCGTCCTACACCTATCAAAGTTTGCAACATTCAAATGCTTGTAACTTTTTACTGGAGCGTCATAAAATCTTGAAATTTAGAAGTATTCGTGCCTCTAATTAATTTAAGCTATCGTTCATAGCTATGCTACCCTTGAGTCCCAAATCAAACACTGATAAAACTTCAAATGACCCTAAGTTCTGTACGGTGCGTCCTATACCTATCAAAGTTTGCAACAATCAAATAGTTCTAACTTTTTACTGGAGCGTCATAAAACCTTGAAATTTTGTGACAATAAAGTACTCGAGCCTCTTATCAATTTAAGCTATTGCCCATCGCTATGCTACCCTTGAGTCCTAAAATAAAACACTGATAAAACTTCAAATAGCCCTGAATTCTATACGGTGCATTCTACACCTATCAGAGTTTGCAACATTCAAATGCTTGTAACTTTTTACTGGAGCATCATAAAATCTGGAAATTTTGTGCAAATGAAGTACTCGAGCCTCTTGTCAGTTCAAGCTATCGCTCAAAGCAATGCTACCCTTGAGTCCCAAATCAAACACTGATAAAACTTAAAATGGCCCTAACTTCTGTACGGTGCGTTCTATACCTATCAAAGTTTGCAACAATCAAATGCTTGTAACTTTTTACTTGGGCGTCATAAAACCTTGAAATTTTTTGAAAATAAAGTACTCGAGCTTCTTAACATTTTAAACTATCGTTCATAGCCATGCTAGCCTTGAGTTCCAAAATAAAACACAGATAAAACTTTTTGTAACTTTTTACTGGAGCGTCATAAAATCTGGAAATTTTGTGACAATAAAGTACTCGAGCCTCTTATCAATTTAAGCTATCGCTCTAAGCTATGCTACCCTTGAGTCCCAAATCAAACACTGATAAAAGTTCAAATGGCCCTAACTTCTGTACGGTGCGTCCTATACCTATCAAAGTGTGCACCAATCAAATGCTTGTAACTTTTTACTGGAGGGTCTTAAATCCTTGAAATTTTGTGACAATAAAGTACTCGAGCCTCTTATCAATTTAAGCAATCGCTCATAGCTATGCTACCCTTGAGTCCTGTTAGAAATATAACTCTGGCAACCCTATATAATTTTCTTTCTTCTTAACTTCCTACTTTCATTATCCACATATATTATCTCTCTCGCTTCTAAGCCGTTGAATAAAGCACACGTGAATTCCAAGACTCTGCGTTCTTTCTCAACAGGTTATGGGCCCAGACAGCAGCGCGTCTGCAAGTAGCCAAATCTGATTCGATACGTGTCGTGGTTAAGCCGTTTAAATAATAGCATATATTGCTTATTTTATTAAAAGCGAGAAGTTTGAGCAAGTAGCGTGTTTAATAAATACATTCGTTCTAAATAAATTAAACAAGATGGCCGGTTCGGACACGCACGCGATAGAAAAACTTCGCGGTAGTGAGAACTTCCACACGTGGAAGTTTGCATGGAAAGTATATTGGAACTGAGCGATCTACATAATTGCATTACGGATCCTGTGAAAGAAACCGATGAGAAGAAGTTGCGTAGAGCGCGTGCTAAAATTATCTTGTGCTTGAATGAATCAATATAAAAAAACAGAAAACTGCGGCCAACATTTGGCAAAGCCTTCAACATCTATACGAAGATTCTGGACTCACGCGAAAAATCGGTCTATTGCGAAAACTGATCACGGCGCGCCTTGAAAATTGTGAATCAATGGCCATTTATGTTAATCAGCTCGTCAATACCGCGAATAAGCTCTCGGGTATCGGTTTCGATATAAGCGACGAATGGTTAGGTGCCATAATGCTTGCGGGGTTAAGCGATGACTTTAAGCCGTTCATAATGGGCATAGAAAGTAGTGGAACAAAAATTACCGGTGAAAACATTAAAATGAAGCTGTTAGATGGAGACTATGAAAAAACAGCAAACGGTGGAAGTGCATTTTTAAGTGTGAAGAAAAAATACCCTAAACTTAACAAACAAACTCTAAAGTGCTATAATTGTGGACGAAAAGGCCATTTTAGTAAAGATTGCAATGAGCATAAAAAAATTCGCCAAAATTTAAGCAATGCCAATGGTCGGAAGGTAGCCTATAGTGCTTACGTGTCGTATATAAACGAGCAAGATCAAAATGAGTGGTACATCGACAGTGGTGCATCCAAACACATGACACCCTATAAAAACAAATTTAATTGTCTAAGCGTGTCCACTGTTCAAGAAATCATAACTGCAAATAACGAAAGAATGACTGTTGAAGGCATCGACTTTGTCAAGTTTTGCTTGGGACATACTGAAATCGAAATGAAAGAAGTGTTGTTTGTTCCTCAACTAACCTCTAATTTGCTATCAGTTTCACAAATACTTGAAAACGGGAATAAAGTTGTTTTTAACAAAGGCCGATGTCAAATATTCGATCGAAGTAACGAGCTTGTTGCCGAAGCTAACGGTTCCGCCGGCATGTTTAAGTTTCGCGTAGAATCGGTTTCGTGCTTGCTCGACAATGCAAAAGTGGACGTGATGACGTGGCATCGTCGCCTTGGCCACTTGAACTATAATGACTTAAATGTTTTAAAAAAGGGTAATGTAGTCGACTTTAATGGAGATGCAAGCATATTAGCCAAATGCGAGGCCTATCCCAAAGGCAAGCTATCACGAGCTCCCTTTAAACGCGTTGGAACACGAGCTAATGAATTGCTTCAGCTTGTCCATGCAGATCTATGTGGTCCAATGGAGACAACCTCTTTAGAAGGCTCGCGATATTTCCTCTCCTTTGTGAATGACTATTCCCGGAAAATTTTTCTCTATTTAATAACACAGAAATCAGAAGTTGCCGATTGGTTCAAAAGCTTTAAGCGGTATGCCGAAAAACAGTGCGATAAAAGCATTAAAGTAATACGCACGGACAGCGGGACCGAATTTGTCGGCGAGCAGTTTGATTCGCTCTGTCGTTCGTTCGGCATATTACACCAAAAATCAGCGGCTTACACTCCCCAGCAAAACGGAGTCGCCGAACGAAACAACCGTACGGTTGTAGAACGTGCCAAATGTATGTTATTTGATGCTGACTTATCTAAATCGTATTGGCGAGAGGCGGTAGATATGGCGGTATATATTATAAACTGTTCACCTAGTTCAGCATTAAATGGTCAAATTCCGGAAAAGCTGTGGACAGGTCGTGACGTCGATTTAAATGGAATACGAATTTTTGGATCTCCCGTGATGGTTCACATACCTAAACAACGCAGACGCAAATGGGATCCAAAGGCGCAGAAGCTGATGTTTGTTGGGTATAGCGACTTGACAAAAGGGTACCGTTGTATTAATCCACAAACGAAGAAAATTACAACGAGGCGCGATGTAGTCTTCATGGAAACCGAGCCCAGAATCGTTTCATTTGTTCCAGTCGATGTTGAAGACGATTCACCTTCAGTGAGGGTATTGGAAGAAAAACACAAAGCTGTAAAGAGCGAAGACTCTGATGAAGACGCAAGCGAAGAGACTTTCGACGATGCTACAGACGATACGTTCGTTCCAGACATTGAAATATAGATACCAGAATCATTGCGAAAATCAACGAGGACTGCTGTTCCGCGCGACTTCGGCAGTCAGGGTTATATTACGCATTTCGCAGCAACAAGAGACACGTGTGACGATCCACTCACTGTACACGAAGCTTTGTCTAACGCCTACTGCGAAAGCCGGAAGTCCGCTATGCAATGCGAGTTAAGCTCTCACGCCGAAAATCAAACATGGGCTATATGCAATCTGCCTGTTAATCGAAAGGCGATTAAATCAAAGTGGGCTTTTCGCACAAAACGCGACGAAAAAGGTAACGTTATTCGCTATAAAGCTCGCCTTGTTGCCAAAGGTTGTTCCCAGCAATTCGGTATAGACTACAGCGAAACCTTCTCCCCTGTAGTGCGCTACACGCCGATACGCTATTTGATCGCTCTATCCGTCAAACTGGGGCTCAAAATTGATCAGTTAGACGCTGTCACCGCATACCTACAAAGCGACTCGACGGAAGACATTTTTATAGAGCTGCCCGATGGCTGCGGTGAAAACTGCGGAAAAATTTGCAAATTACGCAAAGCTATCTACGGGCTAAAGCAAAGTGGCCGACAGTGGAACCTATTGTTAGATAAAACATTGCGAGATTTCGGTTTGATAAAATCCAAAACAGATCCCTGCGTTTACTTCAGACACGACGCAAAACTAATCGTTGCCATATATGTTGACGACATACTCGTTTTTTGGACCCTGCAGTTCGTGATGAATTTGTGCGTCAACTTACCACAACATTCAAGATGAAGTACATGGGTGTGGCGAAAACTTGTGTTGGTTTCAGTATTACTTATAGTGCAGCAGGAGTTTACTTGGATCAGCAAAAATACGCTCACGAAATACTGAAACGATTCGGCATAGAAAATTCGAAGCCGATATCGACGCCAAGTGATATTAACCATAAGTTATCGCTGAACGACTGCGACGAAGAATTGGTAAGCGTACCGTACCAGCAGGCCATAGGGAGTCTGTTATATCTAGCACAGGGCTCGCGGCCTGACATTGCATTTGCAGTTAAGAATGTTAGTCGGTTCAACGCAAAGCATGGAAAACCCCACAGGGCCGCTGTTAAACGAATTTTCAGGTATCTAAATGGCACTGTTAATTATAAACTTTTTTATAGCGGCTCTGAAGGTCTCGTGGGTTACTCGGAAGCGGACTGGGCGTCCGACATCGATAAGAGGCGCTCTTGTACTGGATATGTCCTTACGCTATGTGGTGGAGCAATATCCTGGGGCAGCAAAATACAACCAACCGTTGCGCTGTCGAGTACCGAGGCGGAGTATATGGCGATGCCGTCGGCTGTGCAGGAAGCAATCTGGCTACAACAATTCGGCAAAGAGTTGGAGGCGTCGGTTGACCGGAGGCCTATCAAAATTGCCTGCGATAATCAATCAGCGCTAGCTTTGGCTCAAACAGATTCTCTCTGTGCAAGTTCAAAGCACATTGATGTGCGTCACCACTTTATAAGCAACAACATCAATGCTGGGATGTTTGAAGTTTAATATGTCCCAACTGAACAAATGGTAGCTGATTGCCTAACCAAAGCAGTATCTAGCAACAAAATATTAAATTGTGCCAAAGGAATGGGCAGCAAAAATTGTATTGAAAAATTAATGAAAAATAATTAGACATATGTAATTTACACTTTTCGTAAAAATTTGTTCGTTGAAAAATGAATTGTTATTTTGTATAATTAATTATTCCAAAATGTGAGGGTGTCAGAAATATAACTCTGGTAACCCTATGTAATTTACTTTCTTCTTAACTTCCTACTTTCATTATATACATATATTATCTATCTCGCTTGTAAGCCGTTGAATAAAGCACACGTGAATTCCAAGACTCTGCGTTCTTTCTCAATCATATACTGATAAAATTTCAAATGGACCTAACTTCTGTACGGTGCGTCCTATACCTATCAAAGTGTGCACCAATCAAATGCTTGTAACTTTTTACTGGCGGGTCATAAAACGTTGAAATTTTGTGACAATAAAGTACTCGAGCCTCTTATCAATTTAAGCTACCGCTCATAGCTATGCTACTCTTGAGTCCCAAATCAAACACTGATAAGACTTAAAATGGCCATAACGTCTATACGGAGTGTCCTATACCTATCAAAGTTTGCAACATTCAAATGCTTGTAACTTTTTACTGGAGCATCATAAAATATTGAAATTTTGTGACAATAAAGTACTCGGGCCTCTTATCAATTTAAGCTATCGCTCATAGCTATGCTACTCTTGAGTCCCAAATCAAACACTGATAAGGCTTAAAATGGCGATAACTTCTGTACGGAGTGTGCTATACCTATCAAAGTTTGCAACAATCAAATGATTGTAACTTTTTACTGGAGCGTCATGAAATATTAAAATTTTCTGACAATAAAATACTCGTGTCTCTTATCAATTTAAGCTATCGCTCATAGCTATGCCACGCTTCAGTCCTAAAATAAAACAATGATTAAACTTCAAATGGCCCTAACTTCTATACGGTGCATCCTACACCTATCAAAGTTTGCAACATTCAAATGCTTGTAACTTTTTACTGGAGCATCATAAAGTCTTGAAATTTTGTGACAATAAAGTACTCGGGCCTCTTATCAATTTAAGTTATCGCCCATAGCTATGCTACCCTTGAGTCCTTAACTAAAAACTCAAAAAATTCAAATGGCACTAACTTCTATACGGTGCATCCTACACCTATCAAAGTTTGCAACATTCAAATGCTTATAACTTTTTTCTCGAGCGTCATAAAACCTTGAATTTTGTGGCAATAAAGTCCTCTTATCAATTTAAGCTATAGCTCATAGTTATGCAACCTTCGATTCCCAAAATAAAAAACTGATAAAACTTCAAATGGCCCTAACTTCTGTACGGTGCGTCCTATAACTATCAAAGTTTGCAACAATCAAATGCTTGTAACTTTTTACAGGAGCGTCATAAAGTCTTGAAAGTTTGTGACAATAAAGGACTCGAGCCTCTTATTAATTTAAGCTATCGATCATAGCTATGCTCCCGTTCAGTCTCACAACAAACATTGATAAGACTTAAAATGACCATCACTTCTGTACGGAGTGTCCTATACCTATCAAAGTTTGCAACATTCAAATGCTGGTAACTTTTTTGTCGAGCGTCATAAAACCTTAAATATTTGTGACAATAAAGTACTCGAGCCTCTTATCATTTTAAGCTACCGCTCATAGCTATGCTACTCTTGAGTCCCAAATCAAACACTGATAAGTCTTAAAATGGCCATAGCTTCTATACGGACTGTCCTATACCTATCAAAGTTTGCAACATTCAAATGCTTGTAACTTTTTACTGGAGCATCATAAAAGCTTGAAATTTTGTGACAATAAAGTTGTATCAAATGCAACCATGCGTTTGAGTTTTCGCACATAGCGAAAATAGGTTCAGCGAGTATTTTAAAGTTTAGTTCGTTTCTGACGATGGTGCTGTGCGGTTGTGCCAATGGGGCAGTGCGTGAGAGCAGAAGGAGCAGTGCGGTGCAATCTATGTGCAGGGAGCTGAGCCAGGAGAGAGTGCAATCTATGTGCAGGGAGCTGAGCCAGGAGATCGGTGCGGAGCAGGGGATCTTAGAGCAGGAGCTGATACAGAGCCTATACACAAGAGCAAGTACGAGCGGTGCCACAGGTATTCGAGAACATAGTCACGTTTAGATTATATACGCTGACAATATTTATGTTCACGTTGCATTATACATTATATTTATACATAAACGTACCTATTTACACATACATATGCAGGTCCGTTCATGCATATGAGAGCAACTGAGCTAAACGCGCAAGAGCTTGTGCATATTCACTAATTGTATAAGTTAATTTATTTTACATTGGAAAGACTAAAAAATATATTTTTTTTAGAGCTTGCGCTCTCTATTTATCAAACTCAAACTTAGAACTGCCCTAACAATTTTTATATTTTATTACTACACCTAAAGCTCCTCTGCCGTGCTGTGTTGTTTTTGTTGCAATTCTGCTGCTATTGTTGTCGACTGCAGTTCTTTAGAACGATGTCTGGAAAAACGTCAGCAATTATTGTAGAGCGGATGCGCGTGTAGTTTTGGGGAATGTTATTTACGTTAACTCCTCCGCCCTTAAATTCGAACGTCCTCGTTCGATGACCGTAGGTGGTTTGAAATATCTTCGATTCCAATTACTGTTGATTTGGTAATTTCAGCTTGAATTTGGGTCGGTGGTTTTTTATTGCAAATTTTGCTTGTGAGCTTACTGAAATTTTTTATAAAAAATACAAATATTGCTATTGTAAGGCAAATTGCCAATGTCGAGCTCATTGCGCTATGAATTATATTGTTTTTTTTTAACAGCTCTATTTTTGTTGTGCTATGCTCTTCGTTTGCTTCTAACACTGATGCTGGTTGGAGAATTGCTGGCATAGGATGATAACGAATTGTCTCAATGTTGACAATTTTTCTTCCATCTATTTGGATTGAGGCAGTTTTGTGCCGAATGATGTAAGTTCCTTGGAGGGTCATTGTTTCGTTATTGATAACTGCAGGGCCATTAAATGCGTTGAGGAGCAGTATACCAGGAGCTATTTCCTCTATAGGTGGGATATGTTCGTTGTTGATGATTGTGCAGTTTGGTTTCAAGCTTTTCAACAAGTTTGGTATGCAGGCAGAAGTACTAATATCTACTATATCTTCTTTATTACATATTTCTAAATCATTAAAATTTTTGCATTTTTTATTTATGCCATATATCTTTTCTTTACATTGTAATATATTATCATATGGAATTTTGTTAATAACTTTTTCCTTTTTTTCGCTTTCAGTAAAAATACACTACAAGAATTACTTTCGCTTGTAGGCAATGATACAATATAGATTAAGTTTTTGTTATTTGATGCTATTTTAACATTTGCAAATTCTAAAGCTTCGTTAATGTTAACATATGGAATGTGCTCGTTATTAATTAAGGTTTCAGTTATATTTATTTCATTATTACTAAGAACATAAGAGTTTACAATATTGGCTTTTGCCCAATGTATAGCGTAGGCTATGTTTACAATTTCTTCTTTGATCAATTCTAGTTTATATTTTATTTTCGTTACAATATCATTCTCTATATTTTCTTGTTCCTTAAATGTCTTAATGATATTATTTGTAAGATTAGATATTTCGTTTATTTTTTCTAAAGTTAATCTATTTATAATTACTTGGTTGTTATTATTAAGTAAAACGTTGTTCATTTTATCAACTAATATTTCGTGGTCATGTCGGTCCGGGGTTCCGGCTATCCATTTCCACGCGCTTCCTAGAAAGTCTAGTGATCTTTTCGATTTTTCATTTACTTTTAATCTTTCCAAATAATTCCTTATTCTCTGGATCTCAAAGGGAAGGATCGGGTATAAAGGATGGTGGGGTTTTACGTCTGTTAAAATTGTTGTTTCTAGCTTTTTGATGAACGTTTCATAAACTTCAATATCGATGATGTGTACAATTTTAAAGTATCCGTTCTGAATATTTGCGGTTCCAGTATTTATTTTTATTAGTTGGGAATTAGAATAGTCCAATATTTGGATATCTGCATATGTAATGCAGAGATGTGTCAACAACCTAAAAAGAGGGTGTTAATTTTTAATAAGCCTTTTGTGTACTGTTTTTCCTGTTTCGGTAATAACTGTTGAATTTTTATTTTCTCTAACTATCTCTTTTCTGTACTTGGGAGATAGTTTGTTTCCTAATCTTTTGTTAACTTTTACATATATGACTTCTCCAACTGTAAATTCTCTGATAGGGGTCTTTTTCCTGTTGTGATATTCTAAATCTGTATCTTGTTTCTTTTTGATCTTGTGTGAGGTTATTTCTCTTTCTCTTTCGAGTTGTTCAGGATTATTAGAAAGCTCTCTTGCAAAAAAAACGTCTTTTGGTTTTTTGTTTGTCGTTGAATGTATGGAGTTGTTGTATTCAAGAATAGCTTTGTCAAGAAGTTCTGGGAATGTGTAATGAGGGTTTTGAGATTTTAAGCAGCGTATCACTTCAGATAATGTTGAGTGGAAACGCTCTATCTGACCATTCGCTGTACTTGTATATGGAGGTGTTTTAAAGACTGTTATATTAAAAACATTTTCTACCATAAAAAGAACGGCATTAGAGTTCAGATATTTTTCGTTATCTACCACTATGGTGTTTGGAACACCGAACGACAGTATTAATTCTCTTAGTGGTTGTTTGATGTCTTCAGCTGATCTTGATTTAAGAATTCTTGCTAAGGCGTATTTTGAAAATTTATCAATGGCTGTAAGAATAACACGTTTATTCGAGAAGTAAATATCTATGTGTACTATCTGTCCAGGGTATGTAGGTATAGGGGTTGCTTGTATCATAGCCTTACTGGGGTGTCTGTCATATTTATGTTCTTTACATATTTTGCATTCCTTTGCTATTTTTTCAACCTTACGACGCATTTGGGGGAAATAAAATTTAGTTAGAATCTGTAATTTATTTTCTTTACTATTCCTGTGTGCACGTTCGTGTTCTCTGATAATCTCAGCTTCTTGTTGATTTTCATCCACTAAGTCTGTTACCATTTTCCTAGTAAATCTAATTCTATATTGTCTGAAATGGATAGGATAAATTTCTTGAATTTGTCCTAAGATTCATTCACTTGTCTGTAAGCCATTTATGACTGATGGATTCAGGTAACTTTTCAGAATATGAATTATTCTGTTGTCAGAAAATTCTGGTTCTATTATTGTATGTCGGTGGTAAGTAGGGAATGTTATCTTGAAGTCATATGACGTTTCATGCCCTTCCATAAGGATGATTTGATTTTTGAACACGTTTATGGGTTCCTCTGCAATTTGAATGAGGTCTTGTCCTGAGCTTTCGTCACTATGTTGAGTTACAGTCAAAGGGTTGACGTCGCTATTTATCGGTGGTCTCGATAGTGTGTCGGCCACAACGTTGGTTCCGGGTTTGTATCTTAACTCGTAATTATATTCTTCTAATATGGCTTTCCAACGTTTTAGTTTGTTATTGGTATTTTTATTGCTCAACGCGTAAGTCAGAGGTTGATGATCCGTGAATATCTTAGCAATTGCTGGACCGTAAAGATAATTTCTGAGAGTTTTTATTGCCCATATAATGGCCAACATTTCTCTTTCATTGGTTGCAAATTTTTCCTCTGACTTAGACAGAGTTCGGGAGATAAACGTTATAGGCTTCCCGTCTTGTTCTAGTACTGCTCCTATCGCGAAGTTAGAAGCGTCCGTGGTCAAGTGGAATTCTTTTTTAAAGTCTGGAAACCTAAGAAGAACATCTTCAGATATGAGAGAGTTTTTTATTTTTTGAAAAGCTTCGAGAGCGTCGCTATCAAATTTAATAACTTTTTTACTAGAGGCTTGCTTGGACGTTCGTCCATCTTCCCCTCTGAGAAGGACTGTCAGGGGTTTCGCTAATTTCGCATAGTCTCTGATGAATCTTCGGTAAAACCCTGATAGGCCTAGAAAAGATCTTAGGTCTTTAAGTGTTTTTGGGCATGGGAATTGACTTATTGCTTCTACCTTACTTGGATTTGTTTTAATGCCTTCTGCGGATATAATAAATCCTAAAAATTCTACGCGGTCTTTTAAAAATTCGCATTTATCCATTTGAACTTTGAGGTTTGCATCTTGAAGTGTTTTAAAGATTGAGGATAAATTTTTGAAATGAGAATCTTCATCTTTACTGAAGACTACTATATCATCTATATAGACGAAGCATATCTTGCCTATATGTTCCCTTAAAATATCATCCAAGGCTCTTTGAAATATGGATGGGGCGTTTTTCAGCCCAAATGGGAGTCGGACGAATTCGTATTTTCCATTACTAACCGAAAAAGCTGTCTTTTCGACATCACCTTCGTGTAATTTGATTTAGTGGAATCCGCTTTTTAGGTCGAGTACCGAGAAAATTCTATTTTGGCCGAGTTGCGATAATACTTCGTTGATTTCTGGTATGGGGTAGCGGTCTGGAATAGTTATTGAATTGAGTTTTCTGTAATCTATTACTATCGGTATTTTTTTTCAAGAGAAGCATCGGTCTTTTTTGGGACTATCCATACTGGTGCATTGTATGGAGATCTTGAAGGTTGGATAATACCATCTTTTAAAAGTTGATCAATTTGTTTGTCCACTTCATCTTTTAGAGACATTGGGTAAGGGTAGGATTTAGTGTAGGTCGGTTCATCACTTGTTGTTCTAATTTTCCCTTTAACTTTTGTCGTAAATGTGAGTTTCTCATCTGGATATACAAAGAGATTTGCGTATTTTTCTGTTAATTTACGAACTTTAGATTTTTGATCTTGCGACATGTGATTGTGTCTGAGGGTAACAGAGTTTATTGATTCTAAAATTTGTTGTTTGAGTCGAATTTTTAGTTTATTTTTAATAAGCATATAACTTTCTTTCGTAAAGATGACGGCTGATAAGTCTTTAAGACTATCATTACCTAAAATTCCATGAAAGGATTTTAGTGTGGGTAAAATGAAAAACTGTATTTTAATAGTATTTATACCAAAAAGGTTTATCATGGTGTGTTGAGTTATTTCAACTTTGCCGCCGACTGAATTTGCATAAAAATTTTGTTTGTTTGGTGTTGGCTTTTTTACTAAACTTGGCTGTATATAATTTTTATTCGATCCTGTATCGACTAAGAATCGTAAGATTTTACCGTCGCTCGTCTTACATTCGAAGTATGGTAAGGACGAGCTTGTTAATCTAAAAAATGAATATCTGCGTAATCGTTTGGTTCTTCATAATAGTTGTTTTGACTTGACATGTAGTCGCTTAGGGTTTCGTTTCCAACATGCATTGTTGCCATAGAATCAACTACAGAGTTGTAAGTGCTAGTGTCATATTGAAGAGGATAAGCCTCGTTAGAAATATTGTCGACTTCTTTGCTGTCTTGATCTGGGTTTGGATTGTCTATTGATTCAGTTTCATGATAAGAATCTATTGGTGTCGCTGATACATGGAAGTTTCTCTGTATTTTAGGTGGGTGTACTTGCATGGATGGAGATGGTGTGTATGGTTCGTTTGGTCTTTTACCGAATAGAGGATTTTGGGATATTGGCCTATTCATGTAGTTTATTCCTCTTGAGCGCATGCTCTGGTCAATGTCCATTGGTTCTGGCCTAGCCAATGGCTTTGGAGGATTTGGTCGAGGTGGACCGTGTTGTTGAAACGGATTATATTGGGGGTGTCGGAATGGTTGTTGAAATGGCTTATGTTGAGGGTGTTGGAAAGATTGTTGATATGGTCGTTGATATTGAGGGTATTGGTTGAATTGGGTACTTTTAATAACTGGTTGGGGAACATGTGTTAAGTGTGGGTAAAATTGTTGTTGTTGGGTTATATAGGTTGGCCTACGAGGTGGCAGTTGAGGTGGTAACTGAGGTGCTGGTTTTCTGCTGTTAGGAATGTTAGCATGCTGTGACCGATAATTCTGGTTTTCCAGTTTTTGACATAGATATAAAGCTTGAGGCAAGTCTGCAGGCTCTCTAATTCCTAAGAGTCGGGGTAGATCGCCTCTTAGTCCTCTAATGAAGGTATCCAATGCTTTGTCTCTGTAGGTTTCGGTTAACAAATGCATGGCATCTGGAGAAGTGTCCATACTAGAGATTTTGTTTAGTATTAATGTCAGATGTTGGTATACCATTTGGTAGTAATGTTCAAGGCTATTACTACCTTGTGTTAGGGTGGTCATCTGATATTCCAAAGTGCCCAAGTCGCGCTTGTCCGCGTAATGGGTTGTAAGGCATTTCGAAATACATTCCCAATTTAATGGCGTATTGTAAGACTCAAGTACCGCGTCTGCGTTACCTGTGATTTTATTTCTTATGGTATTAAGAATACCGAAGTATTTTGGTGTGCCTTTAAGATGATTGTAGATGTTGAGAATTCTCTCAATACTTTTCCGCCATGAGCTATACTCGCTGGGGTTCCCTGAAAATTCTCTTAGTGTTCGCACTACGTCAGGGACTTTGTCTAGTTCGCCTAAATTCCCACAGAATTGTGCATCAATACTCTGTTCTATTCCCTTGTAAAAGTTGGCATGAGGATTAATTATATTTTGTACAATGTTTTTGCATTAGTCGTTACAGACTTTTGCGACAATACTTGTAACAAGTGCCTCGAATTCAGGTGTTGCCACCACTTGATTTGGAGGGTTTGATATATTTGGATTTGGAGGAGGTAGGTTAATATTTGGGAGTTGGAAATTTGGTAAAGCATTATTAGTACCTGAAGGTTCTGTCATGGTATTTTTTCTGTGTTTTTCTCTTAATTGCTTAGGAATTTTGGAGGTTTTTTCTTCTTTTTATTTTTTATTATATTATAGCCTGGAGGGTCCCCCTTCCGGTGGTGAATCGCAGGCTCGTTTGATTGTGATATTATTTTTTTTATATTTATATTTATTCCCAATTTATGTTTGTGCTATTTTTTCTCAAAAAAAAAAAAATTTCCCGTTTTCAAACTTATTTTAATAGTGCTTTCCTCACGATCTTTCTCACAATTCAAAATTAATAAAATTATTCTCAAAATTATTTGTATTTATAGTGTTTTCTTACAATTTCTAAAGTTGTTTCAAAAATTCAAGGTTTATTTTAATAAGATTTTTCCACAAAAATTATTTCAAAATTTTTCTTTAGAAATGATTCTTTAAATTTTTTCTTTAATTTTAACAGTTTTTTTCTGTTATATTTTTTAAAAGTGTTCACTCTTAATTTTAATTTAATTTAATAATCTTAATTTAATTCTTACAATACTTTTTCCAGGAACATCCCGCGCTGATAAGGGTTTTTGAATCCTTTTTGTTGTTGTCTACTACTTGGGAAAACTCCTTATACTCCTTCGCGATTTCGTCTTTCTATGGATTGACAATTGTTCCTTGTTGTAGATTTGTATCACTTGTATCTTTGGTAGCAAACTTCTTGAGGTTGACTTAAACTTCCGATTCGGACACTTTTATTTTGTGCAGGTTTGTATCACTGAGTAGCAAGCTTCTTGAGGTTGACTTGAACTTTTCGATACGAGCACGTTGGGCGCCAGTTAATTTATTTTACATTGGAAAGACTAAAAAATATATTTTTTTTTAGAGCTTGCGCTCTTTATTTATCAAACTCAAACTTAGAACTGCCCTAACAATTTTTATATTTTATTACTACACCTAAAGCTCCTCTGCCGTGCTGTGTTGTTTTTGTTGCAATTCTGCTGCTATTGTTGTCGACTGCAGTTCTTTAGAACGATGTCTGGAAAAACGTCAGCAATTATTGTAGAGCGGATGCGCGTGTAGTTTTGGGGAATGTTATTTACGTTAACTTATATACTCGTACATATATACATGTATCGCATACATGCCGATTTATTGTTGAGCTACATATGTATGTGCATAATTATAAGAACAATAAAAAGTGGTTTTTCGTATGCTTTTCCACTTAAAACAATTGTGTTTTTATTTATGTCGGATTGCAGTAAGTATTGCCATAGTTTCATTGTCGATTCGATACATTGGTCCATGTCGATCCGGATCGTACCAGTGATCTATGCTGTTGTACTCAGATAGAACTATTTATTTTTAAGACTTATAACATATACTCGATTACGTATTTTAAATATAATTATTGGGCGCCGATCCACACTTGCCGCAACTCCAGAACTGACTGACCACCGCGCAAAGAGAGCAGCTGCCGCTGCTTCGTAGCCCCGCGCCAAAATATGCCAGCAGATAAAGATGGCTTCCGCACAAATACGATAAGCACCTGCCTCGACTGTTCTCTCGCTCTCCACCGCACAACACGTGCTTTCGCACCGTACCGAACGATGGAACGCAGAGATAGGCCGACAACATGGCGCCCCAGGTACCAGGCGGAAGCCACCTGAACGTTAGGATTCGGAGTGAACATGCCGCCCCCCTTGCATTATTGCAAGAGAAGATAATATCCACGCCGGATCCCGTTCATACCCTTCATCAATGGAGGGTGGTTTGGTGCCCGAGGGCGCAACTTCAGGAAGCATGCGCACTCCTCAATGCGGTGGCCCATCTGCTAACACATAGTGCAGATGATCTGCGGAGTAGGGCGTAGCTGCACCGGTCTCTTCGTAATACACAGAAAGGGCGGAACAGCGCGGGATGGTTCCCGCCTGGTCTCCTCCTGACCTTGGTTTGGCGCTTTCGGAACCATGCAGCCAGGTGGCGCGCCGGTAATAGAGAGGTGGAGCTCGATGGGAAGTCGAATTTAGTTGGCCTGGCCCGACGAGGTGCTGTTGGGTCCGGTGGCACCGCCATGGAGAGTGGAGGTGGTAGCACGGACACACTCGAACAACTGGCAGACAAAAAGCAGCATCCGTCAGAAAGCGAGTAGCGGGTCTTGTGCACCGAGCGGGCCGAAATCTGAGAAAATATCAAAAATTTAATTAGTGCAAGAAGGGAGTAGATATAAAAGAAAACATAAAAACTATAAATTAAAAAAGTACAAGGTACGTTATTCCCCTCAGCTGGTAGGAGGCGGCTCTTCTCCCGGTAGGATCACCACCTTCGTGATAGGTCGGGTTAGCATTCCACGTGCGGTCCACACATCCACAACACGCACTTTTCCATCAGGACCAGGGTGCGTATCGGTGACCCTGCCCAGCCGCCATTCTTGAGGCGCTAGGTTGTCTTCCCGCACAACCACTAACTCACCCACCTTGACATTCACTTGAGCCGTTCGCCACTTATTCCGCCGCTGACACTCGAGAAGGTATTCGTTTTTCCACCTGACGCTGAATTGATGGGCCAGCGCCTTCAGTTTTTGCCATCGGTTCAAAATTGAGAGAAAGGGTGTTGTATCCGGAGGCTCAGCCGGTGCTAACAGTGGCGCACCCACCAAGAAATGACCAGGCGTCAGCGCTTGGAGATCCGTGGGGTCCTCAGACAGAGCGCTGATAGGCCTAGAATTAAGACACGCCTCGATGCGCGCTAAGAAAGTCACAAATTCTTCAAACGTGTACTTAAGTTGCCCTGCCATGCGTTTGAAATGGTGCTTGAAACTCTTGACCGCTGCTTCCCAAAGGCCCCCCATATGTGGAGCATGGGGGGGATTAAAATCCAACTCGATCTGAGTATGAAAGTGACCCACCACGGTTCGGTCACGGATTTCGCGGAGCACCCGCTGGAAATCAAGCCTCAACGCCTTTTCCGCGCCCACAAAGTTCCGACCATTATCCGAGTGCATTTTCAAAGGACATCCCCGGCGGGCAATAAACCGAGACAATGCCGCAAGGAAGGCAGGAGTACTCAAATCGGTAGTCGCCTCAAGGTGAACTGCTCTCGTAGCGAATCATACAAAGATGCAGACGTACCCCTTCGTAACGTGGCATGCCCGCCCCTTATAGTGCTTGATATCAAACGGCCCCGCGAAATCAACTCCAAGGACGTGAACACGTGGTACGTTCAACCGGAAGAGCTGCCATGAGCTGCTGTTGTCGACGCTTCTTCCACAGAATACATGTCTTACATTGGAGAATTGTGCTTTTAATGAGCGTTTTCGCTTTTGGAATCCAATATTGGGTCCGGATTAGCCGCAACATTAGTTGATTTCCCCCGTGTAGGGACACCTGATGGATGAACTCCACTATTAGACGAGTCAAATGACCATAGTATGGCAGAATGATCGGGTGTCTCTCCGAAAATGGCAAATGTGTAGTGAGCGCCAACCGACCATTTACGCGCAGAGTACCATCGGAGTGTACGAACGGATTCAGAGCCAAAAGCGAACTGGAGCTGGACATCGGCTCCCGTGCCACAAGTGCGCTGTATTCTTTTGGGAAATACATTTTCTGCGCGAGCACAATAAGGCAAGTGGTCGTTTCAGCGATTTCTCCCCGAGTAAGCGGGGACCCCCTGTCAGGAGTCGTGTCCCGATGTTTCACCGAACAGTGGCGCATAAAGCGGCGCACGAAACTCAACACTCGGAGGGCCCTAGAAAATGAGGAGAAGCGCAACATTGGGTCGTCCGCAGAGGACACATATACTACATGACACTTTGCAGGTCGTTGCTCTTCATCGGTTGCTAACACGTTTTCGTCCAACGGAGGCGGCCACCGTTTCCGCTCCTGCTGCAGCCAGGCCGGGCCTTCCCACCAGAGCCTGTTGTGGAGTAGTGCATCAGGTGCCACACCACGGCTAGCTAAATCTGCTGGGTTATCTTCTGAGCGGACATGACGCCAGTTGTTCACACCTACTTTGCTGGTAATAGCAGTGACTCGATTCGCCACGAAGACTTCCCACACGTGGGGTAGCTTTCGCAGCCATGCCAACACAATCGTAGAGTCGGACCAACAAAACAAGTTGTCATCTGAAATATTTAATAGAGGTTTAAGAGGGAAAATCAGCTCTGCTAAAAGTGTGGCCCCACATAGTTCTAAACGTGGAAGAGAGATAGTTCTCAATGGGGCCACCCGCGATTTCGCCACTAGCAAATGGGTAGAGATGGAATTTTCACCTTTACACCGAACGTAAAGGGCGGCAGCATATGCTAGCTGAGAAGCATCACAGAAGGCGTGGAACTCAATATCGCGATCAGGTGCAGATCGTACCCAGCGAGGCACGCGTACTTGGGAGATTGCCTGATACTGCGATAAGAAGTGTGTCCACCTTGTTAAAGTGGTAGGAGTAAGTTGCTCGTCCCAACCTATTTGATCCAACCATATCTGTTGCATCAAGATCTTAGCGGAGATGACAATAGGAGCCAACCATCCCGCTGGGTCAAACAGCTGTGCGATGACCGACAGGACCTTACGTTTGGTGTATACGGCAACGATTGGCAAAGCTGCCACGTGGAAATAAAACCAATCCCCCCGCGCATTCCATCGAATGCCCAAAGTGCGAGTGGTGCTGGTCTCCTCGAATTGGAGAAAATTTTCCCTAAGCAGATGCCCTGGAGGCAAACCGGATAAAATTTCTGTAGAATTTGCTGCCCACTTTCGCATTGAGAACCCGGCTGAATCCAAGCTCTCAATCAGCTCATCCCTAGTGCGAATGGCAGTAGCAAAATCATGTGTACCCACTAGAGCGTCATCCACGTACATCGAATTACGTAGCACCTGAGAAGCCAATGGGAACCTGCTCTCCATGTCGTCTGCCAATTGCAAAAGTGTCCTTATTGCAGGATAAGGAGCACAATTCACCCCGAAGGTGACCGTTTTCAATTCATAGTCAGAGATATCGCTGTCGGGAGATTCCCACAATTCTCTGGTATGAAGCCTGGCTTGCCTCAACCAGAATCTGACGATACATCTTTTGTATGTCCCCGTTCAGGACATAGCGAAACATACGCCACTGGATTATTAGCCGGGTCAGATCGGCTTGTAACACTGGCCCTGTGTGTAACACGTCATTCAAGCTGACCGTGTTGGAAGTCGCCTGTGAGGCATTGAACACCACGCGAAGTTTGGTGGTTGTACTCTCTGGCTTAATTACTGCATGATGTGGCAAGTAATAATGAGGCACAGGAGTTACTGACGGCGGTGGAACCTTGCGCATGTGATTTAACGTCACGTATTCAAGTTCCACCGCGTCGTATTGTCGCTTATCGGCCGGGCTCTTTACCAGCCGGGACTCATTGCGCTCAAATTGCCGAAGGGCAATATAGCGCGACGCTCCTAGAGACTTCTCCGGAACAAACCCTTGTTTGAACGGCAGAGAGACTATGTATCGCCCCGTAGCATCCCGAGTAGTAGTCTGGGAGTACAAATTAAGGCAGTCTTGATCAGTCTGGGACAGCTTTCGATCTTGCGGAGGCTGTTCCATTTCCCAGAACTGTCGTAGAAGGTGGTCGAGCGAAGCAGTTTCAGACACTTGCACGCGAGTTGTGAAAGTGGATATCCGTTTATCCGGCAGAGGCCCTGTAAGGATCCAGCCGAATACCGTTTCTTGGGCAATTAGTGACCCCACCAGGTTGCGCCGCAACCCATCAAGCAAGACCTGAGGGTAAAGATCCCCTCCGATTAACAAATCTACTTGGGTGGAGTGTGAAGTGCTTGAATCGGCTAACCTGAAATGTCTCAGTTTGTGTTGCTCTCCTTTACTCAATAGGAGCGGCCGCAGTTCACCTGTCAGGGTAGGCAACACCAAAGCCGATACTTGGAGACGCACAGTGGCATCGTACCGCGACCCGATGGTGATATGACATGCTTTGGTAACGGTGCCAGCAAGGGTATTGCTGACCCCCGATACCTGGGCATGTACTGAGTGCGCCGGCAGCTTAAGGCGCTTTTGGAGGCGGTCCGAAACAAAGGACCCCTCAGAACCAGAATCTATCAGAGCCCGGGCTGTGTACCATACTCCTTGATATTTTATCGTGACTAAGGCCGTACCCAAGATAACACGATTGGAGAGGCGGCCACTTGGATGACTTGGACTCGGCCCCGCCCTATCTGCCGGACGCGATACCTGCGCAGTGTGGTAAGAACACTTGGGTACGGGTGGATGGACCAGGGAGGAGCGTCCATTTGAATTGGAGCGTCCCCTCCCCGATGTGGATGGTGGGTTTGGCGTCGCAGCGGTTGGACGACCCCGTGGCGAGGCCGTATGCAGCAGAGTGTGGTGCCGCTCCCGACAGGTGGAGCACGAAAAGGAGCTGGGGCAATTTGCCACTCTATGTGAAGCTGACAAGCAATTCACACACAACCCGTGTTTGCGCACCAAGCCCCACCGAGCTGATACGGTGGCGGCCTGGAACGCAGGACAATTTCGCACCGAGTGTGCAGACCGCCTGCACACTTTACACCTTCCGGGGTAACACTTACTGGATGGGTTTGCACCCGTGCTGTTCGCGTTGATTCGGCTGAACCCTTATTTGTGATGAACTGGAGCCTTGCGACCGGAGATCCGAAATCGCCTCGAGTGTATGAAACCGCAATGACAAGAAGTCATCCATCGCCTTCCATTCTGGAATATCTGCGCGGCCCCCCATGGTCTGTTCCCACAGGGACAGTGTGAGCTCAGGCAGCCGCATGGAGCACAAGTATACTAAAATGGCATCCCAACTCGCAACGTCGATGCCGTAAGATGTCAGTGCAGCGATACAGTTACCGATGTCACGCTGTAGGCGTTTAATTTCCCCACCATCTTCTCTTCTAACCGGGTCAAGACCCAACAGTGTCTTCAATTGGTTGTTGATCTGGATGCGCTTGTTGTCGTAGCGCTCCAGTAAGATTTCCCACACTTGCTGAAAACCCGCCTCAGTAATTGGAATTTTGGAGACAATTTCATGTGGTTCTCCCCGGGTCTTAAGGGACAAATGGTAGAATTTCTCCGCATTAGACAGCCGCGTGTTGTTAATGAATAGTGCTGTAAACATGTCACGGAACGTTGGCCATGCAGCATAACTCCCTTCAAAGGCAGGGATATCACAAGGGGGTACGTGGATGCTGTGCGCCAATGATAAAAATGGCTCCCCTGTAGTAGGAACGGGAGTTGCCTGCTCTAAACGTTGTCTCACTTCCGCGATCAAAATACGACCCCGCTTAAAAGTATCAAAACTTGACTCGAACCGCTGTCCGATTGACTCTAACAGTGATTCACCGTCTTTCATGACCCGCGCCTCGGACATGGCAGTTATTTTTGCCGTTTTAAGCGAAGCCCACCGAGCATCCAATTCTGCTTCATCAAGTTGAAATGATATAATGGAGTGACTTTCCGGCGAGCACCGTTCAAAACGACTTATGAACATCAGAAGTTCATCTGCCGCCGAAATATACGAGTCCACCATTTTGCGGAACTTATGCGCCTGCGAACGCAGCTCAATATTGGCTTATATGCACCTCCGAACGCAACCGCACTGAAACCACGCCCAACACTTATCGTTTAAACGCACTGCGACAGAAGGGCCCACAATGTTCAGGAAACCAATTGCTACCCGTAACCGGCCCTGCTTCACAAAAGAAATAGAGACAGCAGCTGATCGCACGAGCCACTGACCTACTTTTCTTATTCTGCTTTCTGCATTAGCCACCAGTACCTAAAAACGGCGATAATGCAGCTAAGACAACAACAGCGCAATGGTTTTAATAGTCAGCAGCGCCGACAGAGCACAAACACCCGAACGCACGGCAAACCCAACCGAAACACAAAAAATAATCAATTTGTGTATAAATCAAATTTAAATTATTATTAATTTATAATAATAATATTTTTAATTCTATTAAACACTTACCAAAAACCGGATTCTTATCCGGCTCGAAGGACCAAAATGTTGTACTCAGATAGAACTATTTATTTTTAAGACTTATAACATATACTCGTATAACGTATTTTAAATATGATTATTGGGCGCCGATCCACACTTGCCGCAACTCCAGAACTGACTGACCACCGCGCAAAGAGAGCAGCTGCCGCTGCTTCGTAGCCCCGCGCCAAAATATGCCAGCAGATAAAGATGGCTTCCGCACAAATACGATAAGCACCTGCCTCGACTGTTCTCTCGCTCTCCACCGCACAACACGTGCTTTCGCACCGTACCGAACGATGGAACGCAGAGATAGGCCGACAACATGGCGCCCCAGGTACCAGGCGGAAGCCACCTGAACGTTAGGATTCGGAGTGAACATATGCAATACAGCAAGTATGGTGCATGTGAATATGTACATATATTAAGTAGAGCTATAAGTAATTATGTGCGAAATGAAATTGCGCCTTTAATTTAGGCATTCATTTGAGATGGCGTCAGAGCTATGAAAAAGCAGATCGCATATACATGCGTATGTTTGTAGTATTAAGTAGCTATATACATAAATTAAGTGCAAAACTTAATTGCGCCTTTATTTTAAGCGTTCCTATGAAATCACACCAGACTCTAAGTAAACGCAGATCGTATATGCATGTATGTATGTATGTATGTGCGATTGTGTACTGGCAGGGTAGGTAATAGCTATTTGTTTCCTTTGAATTCCTTGATCCGTTGTGCCTGCGGGAAGGAAAAACAGAGCAAGTGCAAAGCGCTAGAGGAGCATCAATTGCTGAATGCGCAATACGCATTCGGAACATATAATATGGTATGTGAGCAGAGCGATGAGAGCACAGGCAGGTACAGAAAGAAATAGACATAGACTAAATTTCAAGAAATAAATAAATTATAGAACAATATAATAATAAGGTAAAATACACTCACACGGAGTTATAGGAGCAGAGCCAACACTGCAATGCTAAAAAATAATAAACGAAGGGCGTATGTACAAAGCACATACGACAAATTGGTACAGTGCATCGGGCTTGAGCAAATAAAAATTATATTATCATTAAAGCTAAAAGAATTTAGGGGTGAGTGTAATGTGCGAAGCAGACACAGTGCAAGTTTTGTGCAGAGAATATGCGCAGGCAAGCACTATGCGACGCAGCCATAGACTTGCGCAGTATGCTGCGCTATGGCTGCCGCCTTGCTGGCGGCCGCCAGTAAGGCGGCGTGTCTGCTGAAAGTTTTGTGCAAAGAGCAGAATGTTTTGTGCAAATGAACGGATAAACCAATGCAGTTATTCGTCTCAAAATTTAAATATGAGCAAGCGAAATTATGTGCTAATGAGCGAATAGACCAGTGCGGTTATTTGACTAAAAAATTAAATATGATCGAGCGAAAATTATGTGCAAATGAGAGAATAGGCCAGTGCGGTTATTCGTCTCAAAATTTAGTTATGAGCGAGCGAAAATTATGTGCAAATGAGCGAATAAACCAGTGCGGTTATTCGTCTCAAAATTTAGTTATGAGCGAGCGAAAATTATGTGCAAATGAGAGAATAGACCAGTGCGGTTATTCGTCTCAAAATTTAGATATGAGCGAGCGAAAATTATGTGCAAATGAGAGAATAGACCAGTGCGGTTATTCGTCTCAAAATTTGTTATGAGCGAGCGAAAATTATGTGCAAATGAGCGAATAAACCAATGCGGTTATTCGTCTTAAAATTTAGTTATGAGCGAGCGAAAATTATGTGCAAATGAGAGAATAGACCAGTGCGGTTATTCGTCTCAAAATTTAGTTATGAGCGAGCGAAAATTATGTGCAAATGAGCAAATAAACCAGTGCGGTTATTCGTCTCAAAATTTAGTTATGAGCGAGCGAAAATTATGTGCAAATGAGCGAATAAACCAGTGCGGTTATTCGTTTCAATATTTAGTTATGAGCGAGCGAAAATTATGTGCAAAATTGAGAATAGACCAGTGCTGTTATTCGTCTCAAAATTTAGTTATGAGCGAGCGAAAATTATGTGCAAATGAGCGAAAATTATGTGCAAATGAGCGAATAAACCAGTGCGGTTATTCGTCTCAAAATTTAGTTATGGGCGAGCGAAAATTATGTGCCAATGAGCGAATAAACCAGTGCGGTTATTCGTCTCAAAATTTAGTTATGAGCGAGCGAAAATTATGTGCTAATGAGCGAATAGACCAGTGCGGTTATTTGACTAAAAAATTAAATATGATCGAGCGAAAATTATGTGCAAATGAGAGAATAGGCCAGTGCGGTTATTCGTCTCAAAATTTAGTTATGAGCGAGCGAAAATTATGTGCAAATGAGAGAATAAACCAATGCGGTTATTCGTCTTAAAATTTAAATATGAGCGAGCGAAAATTATGTGCAAATGAGCGAATAAACCAGTGCGGTTATTCGTCTCAAAATTTAGTTATGAGCGAGCGAAAATTATGTGAAAATGAGAGAATAGACCCGTGCGGTTATTCGTCTCAAAATTTAGTTATGAGCGAGCGAAAATTATGTGCAAATGAGCGAATAAACCAGTGCGGTTATTCGTCTCAAAATTTAGTTATGAGCGAGCGAAAATTATGTGCAAATGAGAGAATAGACCAGTGCGGTTATTCGTCTCAAAATTTAGATATGAGCGAGCGAAAATTATGTGCAAATGAGAGAATAGACCAGTGCGGTTATTCGTCTCAAAATTTGTTATGAGCGAGCGAAAATTATGTGCAAATGAGAGAATAGACCCGCGCGGTTATTCGTCTCAAAATTTAGTTATGAGCGAGCGAAAATTATGTGCAAATGAGCGAATAAACCAGTGCGGTTATTCGACTCAAAATTTAAAATTTGAGCGAGCATTGGTGCAAATAATTTCATGCTAGTGAGCGAATTAACCAATGTGGTTATTCGGCTCAAAAAATTATATAAGAGCGAGCATTGTTGCAAATAATTGCGTGCTAGTGAGCGAATAAACCAATGTGGTTATGCGGCTCAGGAAATTAAATAAGAGCGTGCTTTAGTGCCGAGCTTGTGAGCTAAGTGGGTGAATAAACCAGTGCGGTTATTCAACTCAAAAATTTTAAAGCACAAAAATGCAGTGTTAGCACGGCTGCAGAAGGAACAAGGAGGAAACAGTTTTTTCTTCTTTCAAAATTAGTTAATTTTTCTTCTTTTCAACAACAACAGAGCAACAATAACAGAGCAACACTAACAGAGAAAAATAACAGAGCAACGACAAGATGAGCTACGGGCAACACCAGTCTGCCTACAAAGCCATCCGAAGAGCAGCAGAGTACATCATAGCTGACGAGTTTGGGCGACTAGGGTTTGATGAAGCCAAGGTGCGTTCGATTCGTTTGGAGCAACAGTGGGAGCGTTTTAATCAGCTCCATGAGGAGTTAGCATCCCGAGCGAAGCGCGATGAGAGCGCCGATCTAGACAGATCGATGGAGCGAGCAGAGCGACGGTACTTCGAAGCAAGCGGTGCTCTGAAGGGTAAAACTGAGCAAGTGGGCACAGCAAGGAGCGCAGAGCAGAGTGCAAAGCTGCCGATCTCAGTGCAGCTGACCATGTCATTCCAGCAGCATGACCTCCAGAACACTTGGGGGGAATTTGACGGCAGCGTGACCAAGTGGCACGGTTTTCGCGATTGGTTCGCCGCTGCGGCGCATAGCAATGAGCAAATAGCGGCCTCTTACAAATTCTCATATTTGAAGAAGTCACTCACCCATAAGGCAGCGCGCACGTTGGGTGATTGGGAGCTCACTGACAACGGGTACAATGAAACGTGGGTGCGGCTCAACCAAATATATGACCGCAAGTACCCGGTATGCCTTCCTGGAGGAGCAGGCCTCTGCTCTACCAGCACTGGAAGCGAGGCGAGCGCATCAATTGGAGCACGGGCGCGATCGAGCAACGGGCGCAGTACCCAAGAGCAGGGAGAGAATGGGCCACGGTGTGAGTGCAACGGGAGCAGCACCGATACGAGCAAGCCAAGACAAGCTGTGCGAGATATGCAGCACAGATCCCGCAGTGTCCAGACTTCGTGTCACTCAATTTGAGAGCTTGGCAAGAGCTAGTTGGCAAACGCAACCTGTGCCACAACTGCCTGAAGAAGGGGCACAAGGCGTCGGAGTGCTTTGCGGGGCCATTTTTACGGTGCCCAGGGGCGCAGAAGCACAATAGCGTGCTATATGCAAAGAGGGAGCCACAGCAGCAGGTGTGGGTGGCACAGCAGCCAAAGCGGGGAGCCGCCGCGACAACAATGCTGAAGGCTAAGAGCGATTGACGGTACAGCAACCTTGTAAAGCGCACAAGGGTAGCAGAGCCGGGGCGAAGTGCCAGCTTTAAGAGCTTTTTAAACTTTAAATTTAAAAAAAAACATAGTAGAGCATTAAAAAAAGAGCGAGAATGATTATTTAGAGACAGAGTGGGTACTACCAAGAGAATGTACTGGTGCCTAGTTTTGCCAGCAAGAGATTTAGTGGAGATACCCATTCATTTTAAGAATGAGGGTTTATGGGCGGATCCTGAGTTTTGGAAGGCGAGACCAGTCGAGCTACTGTTAGGAGCAAATATGGTGGCCAGAGCCCTTAAGGCGATAATGCCAAATGAGGTGCAAGGCATTGCCATATATGAGATATATATATGAGATATTTTCGGGGCACAACCCTGTGAGAGACATGAGGAGCAGGAAGTGGAGCAAAATTTTATGGAGACTTATACTAGAGATGAAACAGGGCGTTTTATTGTGACAATTCCAGTGAAAGAGATGGTGCAAGGTTTAGGCACTTCAAAGGCAATAGCATTGCGCAGGTTTATGTACTTGGAGCGGAAATTAGAGAAAGACTCAGAGCTGAGAGAGCAATACGTAGAATTCATGAGAGAGTATGAGAGATTTGGGCATATGAAGTGCGCTATACAACCACCAAGAGTGGACGAGCCAGTTTATTATATCCCACATCACTGTGTTACCAAAAAATTTCTTGTGGTTTTTGACGCTAGCTGCCAAACGAATCGTGGCATATCTCTGAATCAAGTGCAATGTTTAGGCGATAAGTTACAAAAGGATCTTTACGAAATTGTCATGAGATTTAGGCGTCATAAGTTTTCGATATGTGTAGTCATCAAGAAGATGTTCCGACAACTACGTGTTGCCGAAAGGCAATGAAATTTGAAAGAATTTTTTGGCGAGAGCATAGTGGTGAACCATTACGAGAATAGTGTTTAACGGTTGTAACGTAGGGAATGACTTCCTCCGCTTATGATGCTGTGCGAGCTTTAATACAATGTGCTAGGGAGGCGAAAGATGAATACCCAAGAGCAGCGGACATCATAGAGAGTGACTTCTATGTGGATGACTGTACTACAGGCGCACGATCTGAGCAAGAAGCAATAGTGCTCGCGAAAGAGACAGACACTGTCCTAAAAGGCGGCGGTTTCGAGCTGTGCAAATGGAAGTCGAACTCAAAAAGACTACTCAGTGCAATGAGAGCGGAGAGAGAAGAAGAGATGTTATTCCCGAGAGAAGTCGAGATGTCAGTGCTAGGGCTGAAATGGCTGATAGAAGAAGACAAAAATTCACCCTTGTGGTGAAGAGCTAGTTTCAACTTTGCACTGGAGCGTCATAAAACCTTAAATATTTGTGACAATAAAGTACTCGAGCCTCTTATCAATTTAAGCAATCGCTCATAGCTATGCTACTCTTGAGTCCCAAATCAAACAGTGATAAGACATAAAATGGCCATAACTTCTATACGGACTGTTCTACACCTATCAAAGTTTGCAACATTCAAATGCTTGTAACATTTTACTGGAGCATCATAAAATCTTGAAATTTTGTGACAATAAAGTACTCGGGCCACTTGTCAATTTAAGCTATTGCCCATCGCTATGCTACCCTTGAGTCCTAAAATAAAACACTGATAAAACTTCAAAGAGCCCAAAATTCTATACGGTGCATCCTACATCTATCAAAGTTTGCAACATTCAAATGCTTGTAACTTTTTACTGGAGCATCATAAAATCTTGAAACTTTGTGACAATAAAGTACTCGTGCCTCTTATCAATTTAAGCTCTCGCCCATAGCTATGCTACCCTTAAGTCCTTAAATAAAACACTGATAAAAATTCAAATGGTCCTAACTTCTATACGCTGCATTCTACACCTATCAAAGTTTGCAACATTCAAATGCTTGCAACTTTTTACTGGAGCATCATAAAATCTGGAAATTTTGTGCCAATGAAGTACTCGAGCTTCTTGTCAATTCAAGCTATCGCTCATAGCTATGCTACCCTTGAGTCCCGAATCAAATACTGATACAATTTCAAATGGACCTAACTTCTGTACGGTGCGGCCTATACCTATCAAAGTTTGCAACATTCAAATGCTTGTAACTTTTTACTGGAGCATCATAAAATCTTGAAATTTTGTGACAATAAAGTACTCGTGCCTCTTATCAATTTAAGCTATCGCCCATAGCTATGCTACCCTTGAGTCCCAAATCAAACACTGATAAAATTTAAAATGGCCCTAACTTCTGTACGGTGCGTCCTATACCTATCAAAGTTTGCAACAATCAAATGCTTGTAACTTTTTACTTGGGCGTCATAAAAGTTTGAAATTTTGTGACAATAAAGTACTCGAGCCTCTTACCAATTTAAGCTATCGCTTATACCTATGCTACCCTTGCGTCCCGCATCAAAATCTGATAAAATTTCAAATGGCCCTAACGTTTTTATACGGTGCGTCCTACACCTATCAAAGTTTGCAACATTCAAATGCTTGTAACTTTTTACTGGAGCGTCATAAAATCTTGAAATTTAGAAGTATTCGTGCCTCTAATTAATTTAAGCTATCGTTCATAGCTATGCTACCCTTGAGTCCCAAATCAAACACTGATAAAACTTCAAATGACCCTAAGTTCTGTACGGTGCGTCCTATACCTATCAAAGTTTGCAACAATCAAATAGTTCTAACTTTTTACTGGAGCGTCATAAAACCTTGAAATTTTGTGACAATAAAGTACCCGAGCCTCTTATCAATTTAAGCTATTGCCCATCGCTATGCTACCCTTGAGTCCTAAAATAAAACACTGATAAAACTTCAAATAGCCCTAAATTCTATACGGTGCATTCTACACCTATCAGAGTTTGCAACATTCAAATGCTTGTAACTTTTTACTGGAGCATCATAAAATCTGGAAATTTTGTGCCAATGAAGTACTCGAGCCTCTTGTCAATTCAAGCTATCGCTCAAAGCAATGCTACCCTTGAGTCCCAAATCAAACACTGATAAAACTTAAAATGGCACTAACTTCTGTACGGTGCGTTCTATACCTATAAAAGTTTGCAACAAGCAAATGCTTGTAACTTTTTACTGGAGCATCATAAAATCTTGAAATTTTGTGACAATAAAGTACTCGTGCCTCTTATCAATTAAAGCTCTCGCCCATAGCTATGCTACCCTTAAGTCCTTAAATAAAACACTGATAAAAATTCAAATGGTCCTAACTTCTATACGCTTCATTCTACACCTATCAAAGTTTGCAACATTCAAATGCTTGCAACTTTTTACTGGAGCATCATAAAATCTGGAAATTTTGTGCCAATGAAGTACTCGAGCCTCTTGTCAATTCAAGCTATCGCTCATAGCTATGCTACCCTTGAGTCCCGAATCAAATACTGATACAATTTCAAATGGACCTAACTTCTGTACGGTGCGGCCTATACCTATCAAAGTTTGCAACATTCAAATGCTTGTAACTTTTTACTGGAGCATCATAAAATCTTGAAATTTTGTGACAATAAAGTACTCGTGCCTCTTATCAATTTAAGCTATCGCCCATAGCTATGCTACCCTTGAGTCCCAAATCAAACACTGATAAAATTTAAAATGGCCCTAACTTCTGTACGGTGCGTCCTATACCTATCAAAGTTTGCAACAATCAAATGCTTGTAACTTTTTACTTGGGCGTCATAAAACCTTGAAATTTTGTGACAATAAAGTACTCGAGCCTCTTATCAATTTAAGCAATCGCTCATAGCTATGCTACCCTTGAGTCCCAAATCAAATACTGATACAATTTCAAATGGACCTAACTTCTGTACGGTGCGGCCTATACCTATCAAAGTTTGCAACATTCAAATGCTTGTAACTTTTTACTGGAGCATCATAAAATCTTGAAATTTTGTGACAATAAAGTACTCGTGCCTCTTATCAATTTAAACTATCGCCCATAGCTATGCTACCCTTGAGTCCCAAATCAAACACAGATAAAATTTTAAATGGCCCTAACTTTTATACGGTGCGTCCCATACCTATCAAAGTTTGCAACATTCAAATGCTACTAACTTTTTACTGGACTGTCATAAAAGTTTGAAATTTTGTGACAATAAAGTACTCGAGCCTCTTACCAATTTAAGCTATCGCTTATACCTATGCTACCCTTGCGTCCCGCATCAAAATCTGATAAAATTTCAAATGGCCCTAACGTTTTTATACGGTGCGTCCTACACCTATCAAAGTTTGCAACATTCAAATGCTTGTAACTTTTTACTGGAGCGTCATAAAATCTTGAAATTTAGAAGTATTCGTGCCTCTAATTAATTTAAGCTATCGTTCATAGCTATGCTACCCTTGAGTCCCAAATCAAACACTGATAAAACTTCAAATGACCCTGTACGGTGCGTCCTATACCTATCAAAGTTTGCAACAATCAAATAGTTCTAACTTTTTACTGGAGCGTCATAAAACCTTGAAATTTTGTGACAATAAAGTACTCGAGCCTCTTATCAATTTACGCTATTGCCCATCGCTATGCTACCCTTGAGTCCTAAAATAAAACACTGATAAAACTTCAAATAGCCCTAAATTCTATACGGTGCATTCTACACCTATCAGAGTTTGCAACATTCAAATGCTTGTAACTTTTTACTGGAGCATCATAAAATCTGGAAATTTTGTGCCAATGAAGTACTCGAGCCTCTTGTCAATTCAAGCTATCGCTCAAAGCAATGCTACCCTTGAGTCCCAAATCAAACACTGATAAAACTTAAAATGGCACTAACTTCTGTACGGTGCGTTCTATACCTATAAAAGTTTGCAACAATCAAATGCTTGTAACTTTTTACTTGGGCGTCATAAAACCTTGAAATTTTTTGAAAATAAAGTACTCGAGCTTCTTATCAATTTAAACTATCGTTCATAGCCATGCTAGCCTTGAGTTCCAAAATAAAACACAGATAAAACTGTTTGTAACTTTTTACTGGAGCGTCATCAAATCTGGAAATTTTGTGACAATGAAGTACTCGAGCCTCTTATCAATTTAAGCTATCGCTCTAAGCTATGCTACCCTTGAGTCTCAAATCAAACACTGATAAAAGTTCAAATGGCCCTAACTTCTGTACGGTGCGTCCTATACCTATCAAAGTGTGCACCAATCAAATGCTTGTAACTTTTTACTGGAGGGTCTTAAATCCTTGAAATTTTGTGACAATAAAGTACTCGAGCCTCTTATCAATTTACGCAATCGCTCATAGCTATGCTACCCTTGAGTCCTGTTAGAAATATAACTCTGGCAACCCTATATAATTTTCTTTCTTCTTAACTTCCTACTTTCATTATCCACATATATTATCTCTCTCGCTTCTAAGCCGTTGAATAAAGCACACGTGAATTCCAAGACTCTGCGTTCTTTCTCAACAGGTTATGGGCCCAGACAGCAGCGCGTCTGCAAGTAGCCAAATCTGATTTGATACGTGTCGTGGTTAAGCCGTTTAAATAATAGCATATATTGCTTATTTTATTAAAAGCGAGAAGTTTGAGCAAGTAGCGTGTTTAATAAATACATTCGTTCTAAATAAATTAAACAATATGGCCGGTTCGGACACGCACGCGATAGAAAAACTTCGCGGTAGTGAGAACTTCCACACGTGGAAGTTTGCCATGGAAAGTATATTGGAACTGAGCGATCTACATAATTGCATTACGGATCCTGTGAAAGAAACCGATGAGAAGAAGTTGCGTAGAGCGCGTGCTAAAATTATCTTGTCCTTGAATGAATCAATATACAAAAACAGAAAACTGCGGCCAACATTTGGCAAACCCTTCAACATCTATACGAAGATTCTGGACTCACGCGAAAAATCGGTCTATTGCGAAAACTCATCACGGCGCGCCTTGAAAATTGTGAATCAATGGCCATTTATGTTAATCAGCTCGTCAATACCGCGAATAAGCTCTCGGGTATCGGTTTCGATATAAGCGACGAATGGTTAGGTGCCATAATGCTTGCGGGGTTAAGCGATGACTTTAAGCAGTTCATAATGGGCATAGAAAGTAGAGGAACAAAAATTACCGGTGAAAACATTAAAATGAAGCTGCTAGATGGAGACTATGAAAAAACAGCAAACGGTGGAAGTGCATTTTTAAGTGTGAAGAAAAAATACCCTAAACTTAACAAACAAACTCTAAAGTGCTATAATTGTGGACGAAAAGGCCATTTTAGTAAAGATTGCAAAGAGCATAAAAAAATTCGCCAAAATTTAAGCAATGCCAATGGTCGGAAGGTAGCCTATAGTGCTTACGTGTCGTATATAAACGAGCAAGATCAAAATGAGTGGTACATCGAAAGTGGTGCATCCAAACACATGACACCCTATAAAAACAAATTTAATTGTCTAAGCGTGTCCACTGTTCAAGAAATCATAACTGCAAATAACGAAAGAATGACTGTTGAAGGCATCGACAATGTCAAGTTTTGCTTGGGACATACTGAAATCGAAATGAAAGAAGTGTTGTTTGTTCCTCAACTAACCTCTAATTTGCTATCAGTTTCACAAATACTTGAAAACGGGAATAAAGTTGTTTTTAACAAAGGCCGATGTCAAATATTCGATCGAAGTAACGAGCTTGTTGCCGAAGCTAACGGTTCCGCCGGCATGTTTAAGTTTCGCGTAGAATCGGTTTCGTGCTTGCTCGACAATGCAAAAGTGGACGTGATAACGTGGCATCGTCGCCTTGGCCACTTGAACTATAATGACTTAAATGTTTTAAAAAAGGGTAATGTAGTCGACTTTAATGGAGATGCAAGCATATTAGCCAAATGCGAGGCCTATCCCAAAGGCAAGCTATCACGAGCTCCCTTTAAACGCGTTGGAACACGAGCTAATGAATTGCTTCAGCTTGTCCATGCAGATCTATGTGGTCCAATGGAGACAACCTCTTTAGAAGGCTCGCGATATTTCCTCTCCTTTGTGGATGACTATTCCCGGAAAGTTTTTCTCTATTTAATAACACAGAAATCAGAAGTTGCCGATTGGTTCAAAAGCTTTAAGCGGTATGCCGAAAAACAGTGCGATAAAAGCATTAAAGTAATACGCACGGACAACGGGACCGAATTTGTCGGCGAGCAGTTTGATTCGCTCTGTCGTTCGTTCGGCATATTACACCAAAAATCAGCGGCTTACACTCCCCAGCAAAACGGAGTCGCCGAACGAAACAACCGTACGGTTGTAGAACGTGCCAAATGTATGTTATTTGATGCTGACTTATCTAAATCGTATTGGCGAGAGGCGGTAGATATGGCGGTATATATTATAAACTGTTCACCTAGTTCAGCATTAAATGGTCAAATTCCGGAAAAGCTGTGGACAGGTCGTGACGTCGATTTAAATGGAATACGAATTTTTGGATCTCCCGTGATGGTTCACATACCTAAACAACGCAGACGCAAATGGGATCCAAAGGCGCAGAAGCTGATGTTTGTTGGGTATAGCGACTTGACAAAAGGGTACCGTTGTATTAATCCACAAACGAAGAAAATTACAACGAGGCGTGATGTAGTCTTCATGGAAACCGAGCCCAGAATCGTTTCATTTGTTCCAGTCGAAGTTGAAGACGATTCACCTTCAGTGAGGGTATTGGAAGAAAAACACAAAGCTGTAAAGAGCGAAGACTTTGATGAAGGCGCAAGCGAAGAAACTTTCGACGATGCTACAGACGATACGTTCGTTCCAGACATTGAAATATCGATACCAGAATCATTGCGAAAATCAACGAGGCCTGCTGTTCCGCGCGACTTCGGCAGTCAGGGTTATATTACGCATTTCGCAGCAACAAGAGACACGTGTGACGATCCACTCACTGTACACGAAGCTTTGTCTAACGCCGACTGCGAAAGCCGGAAGTCCGCTATGCAATGCGAGTTAAGCTCTCACGCCGAAAATCAAACATGGGCTATATGCAATCTGCCTGTTAATCGAAAGGCGATTAAATCAAAGTGGGCTTTTCGCACAAAACGCGACGAAAAAGGTAACGTTATTCGCTATAAAGCTCGCCTTGTTGCCAAAGGTTGTTCCCAGCAATTCGGTATAGACTACAGCGAAACCTTCTCCCCTGTATACGCTATTTGATCGCTCTATCCGTCAAACTGGGGCTCAAAATTGATCAGTTAGACGCTGTCACCGCATACCTACAAAGCGACTTGACGGAAGACATTTTTATAGAGCTGCCCGATGGCTGCGGTGAAAACTGCGGAAAAATTTGCAAATTACGCAAAGCTATCTACGGGCTAAAGCAAAGTGGCCGACAGTGGAACCTATTGTTAGATAAAACATTGCGAGATTTCGGTTTGATAAAATCCAAAACAGATCCCTGCGTTTACTTCAGACACGACGCAAAACTAATCGTTGCCATATATGTTGACGACATACTCGTTTTTTGGACCCTGCAGTTCGTGATGAATTTGTGCGTCAACTTACCACAACATTCAAGATGAAGTACATGGGTGTGGCGAAAACTTGTGTTGGTTTCAGTATTACTTATAGTGCAGCAGGAGTTTACTTGGATCAGCAAAAATACGCTCACGAAATACTGAAACGATTCGGCATAGAAAATTCGAAGCCGATATCGACGCCAAGTGATATTAACCATAAGTTATCGCTGAACGACTGCGACGAAGAATTGGTAAGCGTACCGTACCAGCAGGCCATAGGGAGTCTGTTATATCTAGCACAGGGCTCGCGGCCTGACATTGCATTTGCAGTTAACAATGTTAGTCGGTTCAACGAAAAGCATGGAAAACCTCACTGGGCCGCTGTTAAACGAATTTTCAGGTATCTAAATGGCACTGTTAATTATAAACTTTTTTATAGCGGCTCTGAAGGTCTCGTGGGTTACTCGGACGCGGACTGGGCGTCCGACATCGATAAGAGGCGCTCTTGTACTGGATATGTCTTTACGCTATGTGGTGGAGCAATATTCTGGGGCAGCAAAAGACAACCAACCGTACCGAGGCGGAGTATATGGCGATGTCGTCGGCTGTGCAGGAAGCAATCTGGCTACAACAATTCGGTAAAGAGTTGGAGGCGTCGGTTGACCGGAGGCCTATCAAAATTGCCTGCGATAATCAATCAGCGCTAGCTTTGGCTCAAACAGATTCTTTCTATGGAAGGTCAAAGCACATTGCTGTGCGTCACCACTTTATAAGCGACTACATCAATGCTGGGATGTTTGAAGTTTACTATGTCCCAACTGAACAAATGGTAGCTGATTGCCTAACCAAAGCAGTATCTAGCAACAAAATATTAAATTGTGCCAAAGGAATGGGCATCAAAAATTGTATTGAAAAATTAATGAAAAATAATTAGACATATGTAATTTACACTTTTCGTAAAAATTTGTTCGTTGAAAAATGAATTGTTATTTTGTATAATTAATTATTCCAAAATGTGAGGGTATTAGAAATATAACTCTGGCAACCCTATGTAATTTACTTTCATCTTAACTTCCTACTTTCATTATCCACATATATTATCTATCTCGCTTGTAAGCCGTTGAATAAAGCACACGTGAATTCCAAGACTCTGCGTTCTTTCTCAATCATATACTGATAAAATTTCAAAAGGACCTAACTTCTGTACGGTGCTTCCTATACCTATCAAAGTGTGCACCAATCAAATGCTTGTAACTTTTTACTGGAGGGTCATAAAACGTTGAAATTTTGTGACAATAAAGTACTCGAGCCTCTTATCAATTTAAGCTACCGCTCATAGCTATGCTACTATTGAGTCCCAAATCAAACACTGATAAGACTTAAAATGGCCATAACTTCTATACGGAGTGTCCTATACCTATCAAAGTTTGCAACATTCAATTGCTTGTAACTTTTTACTGGAGCGTTATGAAATCTGGAAATTTTGTGACAATAGAGTACTCGTGCCTCTTATTAATTTAAGCTATAGCTTATAGCTATGCTACTCTTGAGTCCCAAATCAAACACTGATAAGGCTTAAAATGGCCATAACTTCTGTACGGAGTGTACTATACCTATCAAAGTTTGCAACAATCAAATGATTGTAACTTTTTACTGGAGCCTCATGAAATCTTAAAATTTTCTGACAATAAAATACTCGTGTCTCTTATCAATTTAAGCTATCGCTCATAGCTATGCCACCCTTGAGTCCCAAATCAAACACGGATAAAACTTCAAATGGCCCTAACTTCTATAAGGTGCGTCCTATACATATCAAAGTTTGCAACAATCAAATGCTTGTAACTTTTTTCTGGAGCGTCATAAAATCTGGAACTTTTGTGACAATAAAGTACTCGAGCTTCTTGTCAATTTAAGCTATCGTTCACAGCTATGCTAGCCTTGAGTCCCAAAATAAATCACTGATAAAACTGCAAATGACCCTAACTTATGTACGGTGCATCCTATACCTATCAAAGTTTGCAACAATCAAATGGTTGTCAATTTTTACTGGAGCATCATAAAATCTTGAAATTTTGTGACAATAAAGTACTCGAGCCTCTTATCAATTTAAGCTATCGCTCATAGCTATGCTACCCTTGAGTCCCAAATCAAACACTGATAAAGCTTCAAATGACCCTAACTTCTGTACGGTGCGTCCTATACCTATCAAAGTTTGCAACAATCAAATAGTTCTAACTTTTTACTGGAGCGTCATAAAACCTTGAAATTTTGTGACAATAAAGTACTCGAGCCGCTTATCAATTTAAGCTATCGCCCATAGCTATGCTACTCTTGAGTCCCAAATCAAACACTGATAAGACTTAAAATGGCCATAACTTCTATACGGACTGTCCTATACCTATCAAAGTTTGCTACATTCAAATGCTTTTAACTTTTTTGTCGAGCGTCATAAAACCTTAAATATTTGTGACAATAAAGTACTCGAGCCTCTTATCAATTTAAGCTATCGCTCATAGCTATGCTACTCTTGAGTCCCAAATCAAACTCTGATAAGACTTAAAATGGCCATAACTTCTATACGGACTATCCTATACTTATCAAAGTTTGCAACATTCAAATGCTTGTAACTTTTTACTGGAGCGTCATAAAATCTCAAAATTTTGTGAAAATAAAGTACTCGTGCCTCTTATCAATTTAAGCTATTAAGCTATTTAACCTTGAAATTTTGTCACAATAAAGTACTCGTACCTCTTATTAATTTAAGCTATCGCTCATAGCTATGCTACCCTTGAGTCCCAAATCAAACACTGATAAAACTTCAAATGGCCCTAACTTACGTATGGTGCGTCCTAAACCTATCAAAGTTTGCAACAATCAAATGGTTGTAAATTTTTACTGGAGCGTCATAAAACCTTGAAAATTTGTGACAATTAAGTACTCGAGCCTCTTATCAATTTAATCTATCGCTCTAAGCTATGCTACCCTTGAGTCCCAAATCAAAAACTGATAAATCTTCAAATGGCTCTAACTTCTTTACGGTGTGTCCTACACCTATCAAAGTTTGCAACAATCAAATGCTTGTAACTTTTTACTGGATGGTCATAAAACCTTGAAAATTTGTGACAATAAAGGACTCGAGCTTCTTATTAATTTAAGCTATCGCTCATAGCTATGCTACCATTCAGTTTTAAATCAAACATTGATAAAATTTCAAATGGCCCTAACTTCTGTACGGTGAGTTCTATACCTATCAAAGTTTGAAACATTCAAATGCTTATAACTTTTTTCTCGAGCGTCATAAAACCTTGAAATTTAGTGACAATAAAGTACTCGTGACTCTTATTAATTTAAGCTCTCGCTCATAGCTATGCTACCCTTGAGTCCCACATCAAACACTGATGAAACTACAAATGGCCCTAACTTCTATAAGGTGCGTTCTATACCTATCAAAGTTTGCAACAATCAAATGCTTGTAACTTTTTACTTGCGCGTCATAAAACCTTGAAATTTTGTGACAATGAAGTACTCGAGCCTCTTATCAATTTAATCTATCGCTCTAAGCTATGCTACCCTTGAGTCCCAAATCAAAAACTGATAAATCTTCAAATGGCCCTAACTTCTTTACGGTGCGTCCTACACCTATCAAAGTTTGCAACAATCAAATGCTTGTAACTTTTTACTGGAGGGTCATAAAACCTTGAAATTTTGTGACAATAAAGTACTCGAGCCTCTTATCAATTTAAGTTATCGCTCATAGCTATGCAATCTTTGATTCCCAAAATAAAACACTGATAAAACTTCAAATGGCCTAACTTCTGTACGGTGCGTCCTATACCTATCAAAGTTTGCAACAATCAAATGGTTGTAAATTTTTACTGGAGCTTCAAAAAACCTTGAAAATTTGTGACAATTAAGTACTCGAGCCTCTTATGAATTTAAGCTATTGCCCATCGCTATGATACCCTTGAGTCCTAAAATAAAACACTGATAAAAATTCAAATGGCCCTAACTTCTATACGGTGCATCCTACGCCTATCAAAGTTTGCAACATTCAAATGCTTGTAACTTTTTACTGGGGCTTCATAAAACCTTGAAATTTTGTGACAATAAAGTACTCGAGCCTCTTATCAATTTAAGCTATCGCTCATAGCTGTGCTACCCTTGAGTCCCAAATCAAGCACTGATAAAACTTCAAATGGCCCTAACTTACGTACGGTGCGTCCTAAACCTATCAAAGTTTGCAACAATCAAATGGTTGTAAATTTTTACTGGAGCGTCATAAAACCTTGAAAATTTGTGACAATTAAGTACTCGAGCCTCTTATGAATTTAAGCTATTGCCCATCGCTATGCTACCCTTGAGTCCTAAAATAAAAAAACTGATAAAACTTCAAATGGCCCTAACGTCTATACGGTGCACCTATCAAAGTTTGCAACATTCAAATGCTTGTAACTTTTTATTGGAGCATCATAAAATCTTGAAATTTTGTGATAATAAAGTACTCGGGCCTCTTATCAATTGAAGCTATCGCTCATAGCTATGCAACCTTCGATTCCCAACATAAAACACTGACAAAACTTCAAATTGCCCTAACTTCTGAACAGTGGGTCCTATAACTATCAAAGTTTGCAACAATCAAATGCTTGTAACTTTCTACTGGAGCGTCATAAAATCTGGAAATTTTGTGACAATAAAGTTCTCGAGCCATTTGTCAATTTAATTTATCGCTCATAGCTATGCTACCCTTGAGTCCCAAATCAAACACTGATAAAACTTAAAATGGCCCTAACTTGTGTAAGTTTGCAACAATCAAATGCTTGTAACGTTTTACTTGCGCGTCATAAAACCTTGGAATTTTATGACAATAAAGTACCCGAGCCTCTTATCAATTTAATCTATCGCTCTAAGCTATGCTAGCCTTGAGTCCCAAATCAAAAACTGATAAATCTTCAAATGGCCCTAACTTCTTTACGGTGCATCCTACACCTATCAAAGTTTGCCTCAATCAAATGCTTGTAACTTTTTACTGGAGGGTTATAAAACCTTGAAATTTTGTGATAATAAAGTACTCGGGCCTCTTATCAATTTAAGTTATCGCTCATAGCTGTGCAACCTTTGATTCCCAAAATAAAACACTGATAAAACTTCAAATGGCCTAACTTCTGTACGGTGCGACCTATACCTATCAAAGTTTGCAACAATCAAATGCTTGTAACTTTCTACTGGAGCGTCATAAAGTCTTGAAATTTTGTGACAATAAAGTACTCGAGCTTCTTATCAATTTAAGCTATCGCTCATAGCTATGCTACCCTTGATTCCCAAAATAAAACACTGATAAAGCTTAAAATGGCCCTAACTTGTGTACGTTGCGTTCTATACCTATCAAAGTTTGCAACAATCAAATGCTTGTAACATTTTACTTGCGCGTCATAAAACCTTGAAATTTTATGACAATAAAGTACTCGAGCCTCTTATCAATTGAATCTATCGCTGTAAGCTATGCTAGCCTTGAGTCCCAAATCAAAAACTGATAAATCTTCAAATAGCCCTAAATTCTTTACGGTGCATCCTACACCTATCAAAGTTTGCAACAATCAAATGCTTGTAACTTTTTATTGGAGCATCATAAAATCTTGAAATTTTGTGATAATAAAGTACTCGGGCCTCTTATCAATTTAAGCTATCGCTCATAGCTATGCAACCTTCGATTCCCAAAATAAAACACTGATAAAACTTCAAATGGGCTAACTTCTGTACGGTGCGTCCTACACCTATCAAAGTTTGCAACAAACAAATGGTTGTAAATTTTTACTGGAGCGTCATAAAACCTTGAAAATTTGTGACAATTAAGTACTCGAGCCTCTTATGAATTTAAGCTATTGCCCATCGCTATGCTACCCTTGAGTCCTAAAATAAAACATTGATAAAACTTCAAATGGCCCTAACGTCTATACGGTGCACCTATCAAAGTTTGCAACATTCAAATGCTTGTAACTTTTTATTGGAGCATCATAAAATCTTGAAATTTTGTGATAATAAAGTACTCGGGCCTCTTATCAATTGAAGCTATCGCTCATAGCTATTCAACCTTCGATTCCCAAAATAAAACACTGACAAAACTTCAAATTGCCCTAACTTCTGAACAGTGGGTCCTATAACTATCAAAGTTTGCAACAATCAAATGCTTGTAACTTTTTACTGGAGCGTCATAAAGTCTTGAAATTTTGTGACAATAAAGGACTCGAGCTTCTAATTAATTTAAGCTATCGCTCATAGCTATGCTACCATTCAGTTTTAAATCAAACATTGATCAAATTTCAAATGGCCCTAACTTCTGTACGGTGAGTTCTATACCTATCAAAATTTGAAACATTCAAATGCTTATAACTTTTTTCTCGAGCGTCATAAAACCTTGAAATTTAGTGACAATAAAGTACTCGTGACTCTTATTAATTTAAGCTCTCGCTCATAGCTATGCTACCCTTGAGTCCCACATCAAACACTGATGAAACTACAAATGGCCCTAACTTCTATAAGGTGCGTTCTATACCTATCAAAGTTTGCAACAATCAAATGCTTGTAACTTTTTACTTGCGCGTCATAAAACCTTGAAATTTTGTGACAATAAAGTACTCGAGCCTCTTATCAATTTAATCTATCGCTCTAAGCTATGCTACCCTTGAGTCCCAAATCAAAAACTGATAAATCTTCAAATGGCCCTAACTTCTTTACGTTGCGTCCTACACCTATCAAAGTTTGCAACAATCAAATGCTTGTAACTTTTTACTGGAGGGTCATAAAACCTTGAAATTTTGTGACAATAAAGTACTCGAGCCTCTTATCAATTTAAGCTATCGCTCATAGCTATGCAAACTTTGATTCCCAAAATAAAACACTGATAAAACTTCGAATGGTCCTAACTTCTGTACGGTGCGTCCTATACCTATCAAAGTTTGCAACAATCAAATGCTTGTAACTTTTTACTGGAGCGTCATAAAATCTGGAAATTTTGTGACAATAAAGTTCTCGAGCCATTTGTCAATTTAATTTATTGCTCATAGCTATGCTACCCTTGAGTCCCAAATCAAACACTGATAAAACTTAAAATGGTCCTAACTTCTATACGGTGCGTCCTACACCTATCAAAGTTTGCCATAAAACCTTGAAAATTTGTGACAATTAAGTACTCGAGCCTCTTATCAATTTAAGCTATCGCTCATAGCTATGCTACGCTTGAGTCCCAAATCAAACACTGATAAGACTTAAAATGGCCATAACTTCTGTACGGAATGTTCTATACCTATCAAAGTTTGCAACATTCAAATGCTGGTAACTTTTTTGTCGAGCGTCATAAAACCTTTAAATTTTGTGACAATAAAGTACTCGGGCCTCTTGTCAATTTAAGCTATTCCTCATAGCTATGCTACCCTTGAGTCCCAAATCAAACACGGATGAAACTTCAGACGGCCCTAACTTCTATAAGGTGCGTCCTATACCTATCAAAGTTTGCAACAATCAAATGCTTGTAACTTTTTTCTAGAGAGTCATAAAATCTTGAAATTTTGTGACAATAAAGTACTCGAACCTCTTATAAATTAAAGCTATTGCCCATCGCTATGCTACCCTTGAGTCCTAAAATAAAACACTGATAAAACTTCAAATGGCCCTTACTTCTATACGGTGCATCCTACACCTATCAAAGTTTGCAACATTCAAATGCTTGTAACTTTTTATTGGAGCATCATAAAATCTTGAAATTTTGTGACAATAAAGTACTCGGGCCTCTTATCAATTTAAGCGATCGCTCATAGCTATACAACCTTCGATTCCCAAAATAAAACACTGACAAAACTTCAAATGGCCCTAACTTCTGTACAGTGGGTCCTATAACTATCAAAGTTTGCAACAATCAAATGCTTATAACTTTTTTCTCGAGCGTCATAAAACCTTGAAATTTAGTGACAATAAAGTACTCGTGCCTCTTATTAATTGAAGCTCTCGCTCATAGCTATGCTACCCTTGAGTCCCAAATCAAACACGGATAAAACTACAAATGGCCCTAACTTCTATAAGGTGCGTTCTATACCTATCAAAGTTTGCAACAATCAAATGCTTGTAACTTTTTACTGGAGCGTCATAAAATCTGGAAATTTTGTGACAATAAAGTTATCGAGCCATTTGTCAATTTAATTTATCGCTATAGCTATGCTACCATTGAGTCCCAAATCAAACACTGATAAAACTTAAAATGGCCCTAACTTCTATACGGTGCGTCCTACACCTATCAAAGTTTGCCATAAAACCTTGAAAATTTGTGACAATAAAGTACTCGAACCTCTTATCAATTTAAGGTATCGCTCATAGCTATGCTACTCTTGAGTCCCAAATCAAACACTGATAAGACTTAAAATGGCCATAACTTCTGTACGGAGTGTCCCGTACCTATCAAAGTTTGCAACATTCAAATACTTGTAACTTTTTTGTGGAGCGTCATAAAACCTTGAAATTTTGTGACAATAAAGTACTCGTGCCTCTTATCAATTTAAGTTATCGCTCATAGCTATGCAACATTTGATTCCCAAAATAAAACACTGATAAAACTTCAAATGGCCTAACTTCTGTACGGTGCATCCTACACCTATCAAAGTTTGCAACATTCAAATAATTGTAACTTTTTATTGGAGCATCATAAAATCTTGAAATTTTGTGACAATAGAGATCTCGTGCCTCTTATCAATTTAAGCTAACGCCCATAGCTGTGCTACCCTTGAGTCCTTAAATAAAAAACTGATAAAAATTCAAATGGCCCTAACTTCTATACGGTGCATGCTACACCTATCAAAGTTTGCAACATTCAAATGCTTGTAACTTTTTTCTGGAGCATCATAAAATCTGGAACTTTTGTGACAATAAAGTACTCGAGCCTCTTGTCAATTTAAGCTATCGCTCATAGCTATGCTACCCTTGAGTCCCAAACCAAACACTGATAACACTTAAAATGGCCCTAACTTGTGTACCTTGTGTTCTACACCTATAAAAATTTGCAACAATCAAAAGCTTGTAACTTTTTACTGGGGCTTCATAAAACCTTGAAATTTTGTGACAATAAAGTACTCGAGCCTCTTATCAATTTAAGCTATCGCTCATAGCTATGCTACCAATTGAGTCCCAAATCAAACACTGATAAAACTTCAAATGGCCCTAACTTATGTACGGTGCGACCTATACCTATCAAAGTTTTCAACAATCAAATGGTTGTAAATTTTTAATGGAGCGTCATAAAACTTTGAAAATTTGTGACAATAAAGTACTCGAGCCTCTTATGAATTTAAGCTATTGCCCATCGCTATGCTATCCTTGAGTCCTAAAATAAAACACTGATAAAACTTCAAACGGCCCTAACTTTTATACGGTGCATCCTACACCTATCAAAGTTTGCAACATTCAAATGCTTGTAACTTTTTATTGGAGCATCATAAAATCTTGAAATTTTGTGACAATAAAGTACTCGAGCCTCTTATGAATTTAAGCTATTGCCCATCGCTATGCTATCCTTGAGTCCTAAAATAAAACACTGTTAGAACTTCAAATGGCCCTAACTTCTATACGGTGCATCCTACACCTATCAAAGTTTGCAACATTCAAATGCTTATAACTTTTTTCTCGAGCGTCATAAAACCTTGAATTTTGTGACAATAAAGTACTCGTGCCTTTTATTAATTTATGCTATCGCTCATAGCTATGCTACCCTTGAGTCCCAAATCAAACACGGATAAAACTACAAATAGCCCTAACTTCTATAAGGTGCGTCCTATACCTATCAAAGTTTGCAACAATCAAATGCTTGTAACTTTTTACTTGTGCGTCATAAAACCTTGAAATTTTGTGACAATAAAGTACTCGAGCCTCTTATCAATTTAATCTATCGCTCTAAGCAATGCTACCCTTGAGTCCCAAATCAAAAACTGATAAATCTTCAAATGGCCCTAACTTCTTTACGGTGCGTCCTACACCTATCAAAGTTTGCAACAATCAAATGCTTTTAACTTTTTACTTGAGGGTCATAAAACCTTGAAATTTTGTGACAATAAAGTACTCGAGCCTCTTATCAATTTAAGTTATCGCTCATAGCTATGCAACCTTTGATTCCCAAAATAAAACACTGATAAAACTTCAAATGGCCTAACTTCTGTACGGTGCGTCCTATACCTATCAAAGTTTGCAACAATCAAATGCTTGTAACTTTTTACTGGAGCGTCATAAAGTCTTGAAATTTTGTGACAATAAAGTACTCTAGCCTCTTATCCAATTAAGCTATTGATCATAGCTTTGTACCCTTGAGTCCCAAATCAAACACTGATAAAACTTCAAACGGCCCTAACTTCCATACGGTGCTTCCATACCTATCAAAGTTTGCAACATTCAAATGTTTCAAACGTTTTAATGGAGCGTCATAAAATCTGGAAATTTGTGACAATAAAGTACTCGAGCCTCTTATGAATTTAAGCTATTGCCCATCGCTATGCTATCCTTGAGTCCTAAAATAAAACACTGATAAAAATTCAAATAGCCCTAACTTCTATACGGTGCATGCTACACCTATCAAAGTTTGCAACATTCCAATACGTGCAACTTTTTTCTGAAGCGTCATAAAATCTGGAACTTTTGTGACAATAAAGTACTCGAGCCTCTTGTCAATTTAAGCTATCGCTCATAACTATGCTACCCTTGAGTCCCAAACCAAACACTTATAAAACTTAAAACGGCCCTAACTTGTGTACGTTGCGTGCTATACCTATAAAAATTTGCAACAATCAAATGCTTGTAACTTTTTTCTGGTGCTTCATAAAACCTTGAAATTTTGTGACAATCAAATATTCGAGCCTCTTATAAATTTAAGCTATCGCTCATAGCTATGCTAACCTTGAGTCCCAAATCAAACACTGATAAAACTGCAAATGGCCCTAACTTCTGTACGGTGCATCCTATACCTATCAAAGTGTACACCAATCAAATGCTTGCAACTTTTTATTGGAGCGTTATAAAACCTTAAATATTTGTGACAATAAAGTACTCGAGCCTCTTATCAATTTAAGCTATCGCTCATAGCTATGCTACTCTTGAGTCCCAAATCAAACAATGATAAGACTTTTTTTTTTTTTTTTTTTATTACAAGAATTTATTATTTATTGAATTTGCTTAAATTAAGCCTAACAATAAGTATATCAAATCTTAAAACTAGTCACTAAAAAATAATTTTAACCCAAATTGTATTTGGCCATCAAAATTTCGGTTCTGCTTCGCTCTTCAAAAGGCCGGAAGGTCTCTTCTCTGCAGGCGGGATCGGCTTATCGGTTTTGCGAGGGATTTAGCTAGTGGATTCGGGTGATTTTTCAGTTTTGCTGTGTATATCTGCTTTCTAGCATTTATTTCTGTGATAACTGTTGGTATTTTCAGGTCTTTGTGAATATTTTCGTTACGCATGTACCATGGAGCACCTGTTATTAACCTAAGTATCTTCGACTGAAACCTTTGAATTATGGCAATGTTAGAACCGGATGCATTACCCCACAGTTTAATCCCGTACAACCATATCGGCTTAATAACTGCATTGTATAGGAGGCTTTTGTATTCTAGGCTTAAGGTAGATTTGTGGTTTATTAGCGAATGCAGCTTGGCGACCTTCAACTTCATATTTAAAATTTTAGTTGAAATGTGCGTACGCCAAGTTAAGCGCCTGTCTAAATGAATGCCGAGATAGGTGACTTCATTAGCTTGTGGAATCTCAATATTATTGAGCCGAATGGCTGGACACGTACCAGGCCTCAAAGATAATGTTACGTTTTTGCTTTTTTGCTCATTGACTTTTATACGCCACATTCCTAACCATTCTTCTACCCTAACTAAGTGCTCTTGTAGAGCTCTCGACGCCTTTATCGGACATTTATTGCAACTGAGTATGGCGGTATCATCCGCAAATATTGAAATTAGCGTGCTTTCACTTATAGGAGTATCAGATGTGAATATTACATATAATGTAGGGCCTAGAACGCTACCTTGGGGCACACCGGCTAAAATTGGAAAATCTTCGGAAATGAATTCGTTTACTTTTACTCTGAAACGTCTATTGGATAAATAAGACTCAAGAATTTTATGATAGCTTTTTGGAAGAAACTTTTTGATTTTGAACATCAGTCCTTGATGCCATACCTTATCAAATGCTTGAGCCACGTCAAGGAATATTGCAGAGCAAAACTCCCCGAGTTCAAATGCTTTTCTTATTTCATTTGAAATTCGATTGATTTGCTCAATAGTGCTGTGCTTTTCGCGAAAACCGAATTGGTGTTGTGGTATTACGCTATGTTCATGAAGAAAAGCAGATAGTTTATTTAATAGTAGTTTCTCAAACAATTTGGAAAGGCAAGGCAACAGGCTGATAGGTCTATATGATGACGGTAGCGTTCCGTCTTTTCCAGGTTTAGCTATCATACATATCTGAGACTTCTTCCATGCATTCGGATAGTAACCGATGCCCAAGATTGCGTTAAAAAGCTTACAGAGAAATGCTGATGCAGAATCTGGTAACTGTTTTAGCATTTTCGGGGTAATATTATCGAATCCAGGTGATTTTTTTGATTCAGTTGTTTAATTTGTTTGGTTATTTCTGGAAGGGAAATTTTAATAGGATGAGCAATCTCAGTACTGCAAGGTAAGGCAGGCAGTGCAAAGGTGTTTGTAGCCATATTCGGCTGGAACACGTTGCATAGATGTTGTGCAAAGCAGAGTGCTTTTTCTTGATCGCTTTGAGCCCACGCACCGTTCGGGTTTCTTATAGGTTTTGCACCTTCCATTGGAGGCTTAAAGTTTTTAGATGCCTTCCAAAGGGAATACCTTTCGGTAGAATTTGGGGTTACCTGCTTCAGGTACTCTTTTAGGTTTTTATCTTCCTCCTCTGTAAGAGCATCTTTAAGCTCCCTTTCGGCTGCTTTAAGATTGTATTTAGAGATGGGTGAGCGATGTTTCGGACATTCTCGGCGCAGCCGTCGTTTCTGTGCTACAAGTTTTTCAATTTGGCTATTTGTACAGGGATACTTGCACTTTCTAGAAGTATTTTTTGGCGTTGTCACTACCGCTGCAGTCGCTAGCATGGAGTTGAAAATATCAATATTATTATCTATATCATCTGCATGTTTTACCTCAACTCTTGTAGAGATATGACTACTAATATACTTTTTGTATTTTAACCAATCGGTTTGGTTGGTCCCTAGGCGAAACTGTGGGCTTGTATATTCTGGTTGTTCATAAAGGTTGATTATTACAGGCGAGTGATCAGAGGACAGATCGACACAGGTTTCCGCTGATACTAAAGACCTATCTATATTTTTAGAAATAGCAAAATCAATAAGATCAGGAATTTTCTTTGGGTCTGTTGGCCAATAAGTGGGCTGTCCTGGTGAGACAAAATCGTATTTACTATGTCTGTTAGTTATTGCATTGTACAATTGTCGGCCTTTTGGATTAATTAGGCGAGAGCCCCAGTGTTTATGTTTCGCATTATAATCACCGCCAGCTACAAATCTATCACCAAGGGAATCAAAAAGTTCTTTAAATTGAGTTTCTGTTACAGTAAAACGGGGTGGGCAGTATATAGCTGAAAGCGTCAGGTCTTTGCCACGATTTTTAATAGATACTGATGTAGCTTGCATCCATTGCATCGAATGCGATTGCATAAGATGATGCTTAAGCCGATTTCTGATTAGAATAGCCGTACCGCCATGTGCCTTACCATCAGGATGATTTGTGTTATAAAATTTGAAGCCTGGGAGATGAAAGTTGTATTTGTTTGTGAGATGTGTTTCAGACATAACATCAATTTCGTGGTCATGTAGAAACTTATTAAGGGCTAGTTTATGCTGGTTAACACCGTTTGCGTTCCATAAACATATTTTTAACAAACTCATTTTTTATTTACAAGAGTTTGAATCATCTGATTTTGAGCTTTAATTAAATCTTGTAGCATATTTTGCACTGTAGACATGAATTGAGTCATACACTGAGTAAGATTTAGGACCATGGCTTCTACTCCACTATTAGATGCATTGTTATTGTTAACTTGCCGTACGTTACCCTGCAGAACACTTGCGTAGGTTGCTTGACCAGAATTAGGTTTTTGCATAATAGGGTCACCTATCTGAGGATTTGAGGTGGCAGGCTGGATATAGATAGGATTTGGGGATAAGTCACGTTTTAATTGTATACTCTGCGACAGTTTTGATTTTAGATCTTTATATACAGGGCAACCTCTGTAATTTGGCTACCACCACAGTTACTACATTTCTTTGCGGATGTGTCAGTTTTAGCTAAGGTGCAAGTACTTGTAGGGTGGAGGTCACCGCAAACTACACACACGCTGCGCAGAGTGCAGTACGATTTAGAGTGGCCGAATTCTTGAAAATTCATACATTGTATTGGGCCGTTACGTTTGTGCGGTTCTTCAACCGTAATTCTGCGGTGTAAAAGATATCTTAGGTTATATATTGGGTGCGTCTCGTTCTTTTTAAGCTGGGTTGAGTTGGGGAGCAGTTCAACTTTAAATATAGGTTGTGGAACCTTATTTCTATTCACAATATTTATCACAACCTTAACGGGGAACCCTTGCTCTTCAAGAGCCTCTTTAATATCGCCAGAATCTACTGTGGCTTCGATTCCTTTTAAAACAATAACAAGGCCTTTTGAGCTCTTTAGCTGATAGGAATAATAATTTTTCTTGTTCCCCGTTAAAAAATTTATAATATCACGATAGTGCTTTTCACTATATGCCTGTATCTTTGTTTCCTCAATACTACCTTTTCTAAGAGACACAATGTGAAAATTATTTGTGCCTATAATATTTGCGATGTTCAATACTAATTGATTAGAACTACGCTCGCGCAGGTAAATTGGTGGCGGTCTGGCATTACTGACTACAGGTTCACCTTTCGATGTAGTAGTAGAATTCTCTACACTAAGAAGTGCAAATCTGTTATTCTCCAGAGGAGCACCTGAGTTTGTTGTGCTTGCCCTTCTGGCGACGCCCATGACCTTTTGTGGACTTATCTTTCTTTTAATATTAATGTTTATGTAGCGGTCAATACCAGTCTGCACTACCGCCACTTTTTTATTTTCTTTACCTCACCGTTTATTACCGCCTGCAGAGGCATTGTTGCTGGACTCCTTACTGCTGCTGAGTTTGGTGACGGCGCTATGCTGGGCTGCCTTGCCTTCGTTGTTGTTTCGACGAAAGTCATCGCGCTCTTTCCTGTAGCGACAGTTGCTGGGATCGACTTTTCTGTTGAGGTCGCTGCTGTTGCCGACGCTGCTACTGACACCGATGATGACTCTGCTAATGGCATTGTTGTTGCCGATAATATGCCGTATTGTATTGTTGTAGTGTTATTGCTTGGTGCAGCGGGTATATGCACCGAGTGCCGACGCTCTCTATGAGGAGAGTGAGCGGCACTCATAGCTTCATGTATATATTTATGATTATATTTTTAGTGTTTACTTTTTGAATTATATTTCATATATGTATTTAATTTATTAAACGAACTGTTAAATTTCTCGAGATTATTTTGATTTTATTGATAATATTAAGACTTAAAATGGCCATTTCTTCTATACGGAGTGTCATATAACTATCAAAGTTTGCAACATTCAAATGCTTGTAACTTTTTAATTAAGCATCATAAAATCTTGAAATTTTGTGCCAATAAAGTACTCGGGCCTCTTGTCAATTTAAGCTATCGCTCATAGCTATGCTACCCTTGAGTACCAAACCAAATACTTATAAAACTTAAAATGGCCCTAACTTGTGTACGTTGCGTGGTATACCTATAAAAATTTGCAACAATCAAATGGTTGTAAATTTTTACTGGAGCGTCATAAATCCTTGAAAATTTGTGACAATTTAGTACTCGAGCCTCTTATGAATTTAAGCTATTGCCCATCGCTATGCTACCCTTGAATCCTAAAATAAAACACTGATAAAACTTCAAATGGCCCTAACTTCTATACGGTGCATCCTACACCTATCAAAGTTTGCAACATTCAAATGCTTGTAACTTTTTATTGGAGCATCATAAAATCTTGAAATTTTGTGAAAATAAAGTACTCGGGCCTTTTATCAATTTAAGCTATCCCTCATAGCTATGCTACTCTTGGGTCCCAAAATCAAACATTAATAAAACATTTAATGACCCTAACTTCCCATACCTATCAAAGTTTGCATCATTCAAATGCTTGTAACTTTTTACTGGAGCGTCATAAAAGCTTGAAATTTTGTGACAATAAAGTTCTCGAGCCTCTTATCAATTTAAGATATCGCCCATAGCTATGCTACCCTTGAGTCCTTAATTAAAACACTGATAGAACTTCAAATGGTCATAACTTCTATACGGTGCATCCTACACCTATCAAAGTTTGCAACATTCAAATGCTTATAACTTTTTTCTCGAGCGTCATAAAACCTTGAATTCTGTGACAATAAAGTACTCGTGCCTCTTATCAATTTAAGTTATCGCTCATAGCTACGCAACCTACGATTCAAAAAATAAAACACTGATAAAACTATAAATGGCCCTAACTTCTGTACGGTGCGTCCTATAACTATCAAAGTTTGCAACAATCAAATGCTTGTAACTTTTTACTGGAGCGTCATAAAGTTTTGAAATTTTGTGACAATAAAGGACTCGAGCCTCTTATTAATTTAAGCTATCGCTCATAGCTATGCTACCCTTGAGTTCCAAATCAAACATTGATAAAACTTCAAATGGCCCTAACTTCAATACGGTGCGTCCTACACCTATCAATGTTTGCCACATTCAAATGCTTGTAACTTTTTAATGGAGCGTCATAAAATCTGGAAATTTTGTGACAATAGAGTACTCCTGCCTCTTATTAATTTAAGCTGTCGTTCATAGCTATGCTACCCTTGAGTCCTTGAATAAAACACTGATAAAAATTTAAATGGCCCTAACTTCTACACGGTGCATGCTACACCTATCAAAGTTTGCAACATTCAAATACGTGCAACTTTTTTCTGAAGCGTCATAAAATCTGAAACTTTTATGACAATAAAGTACTCGAGCCTCTTGTCAATTTAAGCTATCGCTCATAGCTATGCTACCCTTGAGTCCCAAACCAAACACTTATAAAATTTCAAATGGCCCTAACTTCTATACGGTGCGTCCTACACCTATCAAAGTTTGCCATAAAACCTTGAAAATTCGTGACAATAAAGTACTCGAGCCTCTTATCAATTTAAGCTATCGCTCACAGCTATGCTACCCTTGAGTCCCAAATCAAACACGGATAAAACTTCTAATGGCCCTAACTTCTATAAGGTGCGTCCTATACCTATCAAAGTTTGGAACAAGCAAATGTTTATAACTTTTTTCTGGAGAGTCATAAAATCTTGAAATTTTGTGACAATGAAGTACTCGAGCCTCTTATCAATTTAAGCTATCGTTCATAGCTATGCTACCCTTGTGTCCTTAAATAAAACACTGATAAAAATTCAAATATCCCTAACTTTTATACGGTGCATGCTACACCTATCAAAGCTTGCAACATTCAAATACGTGCAACTTTTTTCTGAAGAGTCCTAAAATCTGGAACTTTTGTGACAATCAAATATTCGAGCCTCTTATAACTTTAAGCTATCGCTCATAGCTATGCTACCCTTGAGTCCCAAATCAAACACTGATAAAACTTCAAATGGCCTAATTTCTGTACGGTGCGTCCTATACCTATCAAAGTTTGCAACAATCAAATGCTTGTAACTTTTTACTGGAGTGTCATAAAGTCTTGAAATTTGTGACAATAAAGTACTCGAGCCTCTTATCAATTTAAGCTATCGCCCATAGCTTTGCTACCCTTGAGTCCTTAAATAAAACACTGATAGAACTTCAAGTGGCCCTAACTTCTATACGGTGCATCCTACACCTATCAAAGTTTGCAACATTCAAATGCTTGTAACCTTTTATTGGAGCATCATAAAACCTTGAAATTTTGTGACAATAAAGTACTCGGGCCTCTTATCAATTTAAGCTATCGCCCATAGCTTTGCTACCCTTGAGTCCTTAAATAAAACACTGATAGAACTTCAAATGGGCCTAACTTCTATATGGTGAGTCCTACGCCTATCAAAGTTTGCAACATTCAAATGCTTATAACTTTTTTCTCGAGCGTCATAAAACCTTGAATTCTGTGACAATAAAGTACTCGTGCCTCTTATCAATTTAAGCTATCGCTCATAGCTACGTAACCTACGATTCCCAAAATGAAACACTGATAAAACTATAAATGGCCCTAACTTCTGTACGGTGCGTCCTATAACTATCAAAGTTTGCAACAATCAAATGCTTGTAACTTTTTACTGGAGCGTCATAAAGTCTTGAAATTTTGTGACAATAAAGGACTCGAGCCTCTTATTAATTTAAGCTATCGCTCATAGCTATGCTACCCTTGAGTCCCAATTCAAAGACTGATAAAACTACAAATGGCCCTAACTTCTATAAGGTGCGTCCTATACCTATCAAAGTTTGCAACAATCATATGCTCGTAACTTTTTACTTGCGCGTCATATTGAAATTTTGTGACAATAAAGTATTCGAGCGTCTTATCAATTTAAGCTATCGCTCATAGCTATGCTACCCTTGAGTCCCAAATCAAACAATGATAAGACTTAAAATGGCCATAACTTCTACACGGAGTGTCATATAACTATCAAAGTTTGCAACATTCAAATGCTTGTAACTTTTTACTAGAGCATCATAAAATCTTGAAATTTTGTGCCAATAAAGTACTCGGGCCTCTTGTCAATTTAAGCTATCGCCCATAGCTTTGCTACCCTTGAGTCCTTAAATAAAACACTGATAAAAATTCAAATGGCCCTAACTTCTATACGGTGCATGCTACACCTATCAAAGTTTGCAACATTCCAATACGTGCAACTTTTTTCTGAAGCGTCATAAAATCTGGAACTTTTGTGACAATAAAGTACTCGAGCCTGTTGTCAATTTAAGCTATCGCTCATAACTATGCTACCCTTGAGTCCCAAACCGAACACTTATAAAACTTAAAACGGCGCTAACTTGTGTACGTTGCGTGCTATACCTATAAAAATTTGCAACAATCAAATGCTTGTAACTTTTTACTGGTGCTTCATAAAACCTTGAAATTTTGTGACAATCAAATATTCGAGCCTCTTATAAATTTAAGCTATCGCTAATAGCTATGCTACCCTTGAGTCCCAAATCAAACAATGATAAGACTTAAAATGGCCATAACTTCTATACGGAGTGTCATATAACTATCAAAGTTTGCAATATTCAAATGCTTGTAACTTTTTCCTAGAGCATCATAAAATCTTGAAATTTTGTGCCAATAAAGTACTCGGGCCTCTTGTCAATTTAAGCTATCCCTCATGGCTATGCTACCCTTGGGTCCCAAAATCAAACACTAATAAAACATCAAATGACCCTAACTTCCCATACCTATCAAAGTTTGCAACATTCAAATGCTTGTAACTTTTTACTGGAGCGTCATAAAATCTGGAACTTTTGTGACAATAAAGTTCTCGAGCCTCTTGTCAATTTAAGCTATCGCCCATAGCTTTGCTACCCTTGAGTCCTTAAATAAAACACTGATAGAACTTCAAGTGGCCCTAACTTCTATACGGTGCATCCTACACCTATCAAAGTTTGCAACATTCAAATGCTTGTAACTTTTTATTGGAGCATCATAAAACCTTGAAATTTTGTGACAATAAAGTACTCGTGCCTCTTATCAATTTAAGCTATCGCTCATAGCTACGCAACCTACGATTCCCAAAATGAAACACTGATAAAACTATAAATGGCCCTAACTTCTGTACGGTACGTCCTATAACTATCAAAGTTTGCAACAATCAAATGCTTGTAACTTTTTACTGGAGCGTCATAAAGTCTTGAAATTTTGTGACAATAAAGGACTCGAGCCTCTTATTAATTTAAGCTATCCCTCATAGCTATGCTACCCTTGAGTCCCAATTCAAAGACTGATAAAACTACAAATGGCCCTAACTTCTATAAGGTGCGTCCTATACCTATCAAAGTTTGCAACAATCATATGCTCGTAACTTTTTACTTGCGCGTCATATTGAAATTTTGTGACAATAAAGTATTCGAGCGTCTTATCAATTTAAGCTATCGCTCATAGCTATGCTACCCTTGAGTCCCAAATCAAACAATGATAAGACTTAAAATGGCCATAACTTCTATACGGAGTGTCATATAACTATCAAAGTTTGCAACATTCAAATGCTTGTAACTTTTTACTAGAGCATCATAAAATCTTGAAATTTTGTGCCAATAAAGTACTCGGGCCTCTGGTCAATTTAAGCTATCGCCCATAGCTTTGCTACCCTTGAGTCCTTAAATAAAACACTGATAGAACTTCAAGTGGCCCTAACTTCTATACGGTGCATCCTACACCTATCAAAGTTTGCAACATTCAAATGCTTGTAACTTTTTATTGGAGCATCATAAAACCTTGAAATTTTGTGACAATAAGGTACTCGTGCCTCTTATCAATTTAAGCTATCGCTCATAGCTACACAACCAACGATTCCCAAAATGAAACACTGATAAAACTATAAATGGCCCTAACTTCTGTACGGTGCGTCCTATAACTATCAAAGTTTGCAACAATCAAATGCTTGTAACTTTTTACTGGAGCGTCATAAAGTCTTGAAATTTTGTGACAATAAAGGACTCGAGCCTCTTATTAATTTAAGCTATCGCTCATAGCTATGCTACCCTTGAGTCTCAAATCAAACACTGATAAATTTTTAAATGGCCCCAACTCCTGTACGTTGCGTCCTATACCTATCAAAGTTTGCAACATTGAAATGCTTGTAACTTTTTACTGGAGCGTCATAAAACCTAGAAATTTTGTGAAAATGAAGTACTCTAGCCTCTTATCAATTTAAGCTATTGCTCATAGCTTTGCTACCCTTGAGTCCCAAATCAAACACTGATAAAACTGAAAATGGTCGTAGCTTCTATACGGTGCGTCCTACACCTATCAAAGTTTGCCATAAAACGTTGCAAATTTGTGACAATAAAGTACTCGAGCCTCTTATCAATTTAAGCTATCTCTCATAGCTATGCTACCCTTGAGTCCCAAATCAAACACTGATAAGACTTAAAATGGCCATAACTTCTATACGGAGTGTCATATAACTATCAAAGATTGCAGCATTCAAATGCTTGTAACTTTTTACTGGAGCATCATAAAATCTTGAAATTTTGTGCCAATAAAGTATTCGTGCCTCTTGTCAATTTAAGCTATGCCTGATAACTATGCTACCCTTGGGTCCCAAAATAAATCACTAATAAAACCTCAAATGACCTTAACTTCCCATACCTATCAAAGTTTGCAACATTCAAATGCTTGTAACTCTTTACTGGAGCGTCATAAAGTCTTGAAATTTTGTGACAATAAAGTACTCGAGCCTCTTATCAATTTAATCAATCGCTCTAAGCTATGCTACCCTTGGGTCCCAAATCAAAAGCTGATAAATCTTCAAATGGCCCTAACTTCTTTACGGTGCATTCTATACCTATCAAAGTGTACACCAATCAAATGCTTGCAACTTTTTACTGGAGCGTCATAAAACCTTATATATTTGTGACAATAAAGTACTCGACCCTCTTATCAATTTAAGCTATCGCTCATAGCTATACTACCCTTGAGTCCTAAAATAAAATCGGATAAAACTTCAAATGGCCCTAACTTCTATACGGTGCAACCTACACCTATCTAAGTTTGCAACATTCAAATGCTTGTAACTTTTTACTGGAGCATCATAAAATCTTGAAATTTTGTGACAATAAAGTACTCGGGCCCATTATCACTTTAAGCTATCGCTCATAGCTACGCAACCTTCGATACCCAAAATAAAACACTGATACAACTTCAAATGGCCCTAACTTCTGTACAGTGCATCCTATAACTATCAAAGTTTGCAACAATCAAATGCTTGTATCTTTTTACTGGAGCGTCATAAAGTCTTGAAATTTTGTGACAATAAAGGACTCGAGCCTCTTATTAATTTAAGCTATCGCTCATAGCTATGCTACCCTTGAGTCCCAAATCAAACACGGATAAAACTACAAATGGCCCTAACTACTATAAGGTGCGTCCTATACCTATCAAAGTTTCCAACAATCAAATGGTTGTAAATTTTTACTGGAGCGTCATAAAATCTTGAAAATTTGTGACAACAAAGTACTCGAGCCTCTTATGAATTTAAGCTATTGCCCATCGCTATGCTACCCTTGAGTCCTAAAATAAAACACTGATAAAACTTCAAATGGCCCTAACTTCTATACGGTGCATCCTACACCTATCAAAGTTTGCAACATTCAAATGCTTGTAACTTTTTATTGGAGCATCAAAAAATCTTGAAATTTTGTGACAATAAAGTACTCGGGGCTCTTATCAATTTAAGCTATCGCCCATAGCTATGCTACCCTTGAGTCCTTCAATAAAACACTGATAGAACTTCAAATATCCCTAACTTCTATACGGTGCATCCTACACCTATAAAAGTTTGCAACATTCAAATGCTTATAACTTTTTTCTCGAGCGTCATAAAACCTTGAATTTTGTGACAATAAAATACTCGTGCCTCTTCTCAATTTAAGTTATCGCTCATAGCTATGCAACCTTTGATTCCCAAAATAAAACACTGATAAAACTTCAAATGGCCTAACTTCTGTACGGTACGTCCTATACCTATCAAAGTGTGCAACAATCAAATGCTTGCAACTTTTTACTGAAGCGTCATAAAACCTTAAATAATTGTGACAATAAAGTACTCGAGCCTCTTATCAATTTAAGCTATCGCAAATAGCTGTGTTACTCTTGAGTCCCAAAGCAAACACTGATAAGACTTAAAATGGCCATAACTTCTATACGGAGTGTCATATACCTATCAAAGTTTGCAACATTCAAATGCTTGTAACTTTTTACTGGAGCATCATAAAATCTTGAAATTTTGTGACAATAAAGTGCTCGCGCCTCTTGTCAATTTAAGCTATCCCTCATAGCTATGCTACCCTTGTGTCCCAAAATAAAACACTAATAAAACAACAAATGACACTAACTTCCCTTAACTATCAAATTTTGCAACATTCAAATGCTTGTAACTTTTTACTGGAGCGTCATAAAAGCTTGAAATTTTGTGACAATAAAGTACTCGGGCCTCTTATCAATTTAAGCTATCGCCCATAGCTATGCTACCCTTGAGTCCTTAAATAAAACACTGATAGAACTTCAAATGGCCCTAACTTCTATACGGTGCACCCTACACCTATCAAAGTTTGCAACATTCAAATGCTTATAATTTTTTTCTCGAGCGTCATAAAACCTTGAATTTTGTGACAATAAAGTACTCGTGCCTCTTATCAATTTATGCGATCGCTCATATCTATGCAACCTTCGATTCCCAAAATAAAACACTGATAAAACTTCAAATGGCCCTAACTTCTTTCCGGTGTGTCCTATACCTATCAAAGTTTGGAACATTCAAATGCTTTTAACTTTTTACTGGAGCGTCATAAAAGCTTGAAATTTTGTGACAATAAAGTACTCGAGCCTCTTATCAATTTAAGCTATCGCTCATAGCTATGCTACCCTTGAGTCTCGAATAAAAAACTGATAAAATATCAAATGGCCCTAACTTATATACGGTGCGTCCTACACCTATCAAAGTTTGCACGTCTTAAAATCTGGAAATATTGTAACAATAGAGTAGTCCTGCCTCTTATTAATTGAAGCTATCGCTCATAGCTATGCTACCCTTGAGTCCCAAATCAAACACGGATAAAACGTCAAATAGACCTAACTTCTATAAGGTGCGTCCTATACCTATCAAAGTTTGCAACAATCAAATGCTTGTAACTTTTTACTGGAGCGTCATAAAGTCTTGAAATTTTGTGACAATAAAATATTCGACCCTCTTATAAATTTAAGCTATCGATCATAGCTATGCTACCCTTGAGTCCCAAATCAAACACTGATAAAACTTCAAATGGCCCTACCTTCTGTAGGGTGCATCCTATACCTATCAAAGTGTGCACCAATCAAATGCTTGCACCTTTTTACTGGAGCGTCATAAAACCTTAAATAATTGTGACAATAAAGTACTCGAGCCTCTTATCAATTTAAGCTATCGCTCATAGCTATGCTACTCTTGAGTCCCAAAGCAAACACTGATAAGACTTAAAATGGCCATAACTTCTACACGGAGTGTCATATACCTATCAAAGTTTGCAACATTCAAATGCTTGTAACTTTTTACTGGAGCATCATAAAATCTTGAAATTTTGTGACAATAAAGTAATCGTGCCTCTTGTCAATTTAAGCTATCCCTCATAGCTATGCTACCCTTGGGTCCCAAAATAAAACACTAATAAAACAACAAATGACCCTAACTTCCCATACCTATCAAATTTTGCAACATTCAAATGCTTGTAACTTTTTACTGGAGCGTCATAAAAGCTTGAAATTTTGTGACAATAAAGTACTCGGGCCTCTTATCAATTTAAGCTATCGCTCATAGCTATGCAACCTTCGATTCCCAAAATAAAACACTGATAAAACTTCAAATGGCCCTAACTTCTTTACGGTGTGTCCTATACCTATCAAAGTTTGCAACAATCAAATGCTTGTAACTTTTTACTTGCGCGTCATAAAGCCTTGAAATTTTGTGACAATAAAGTACTCGAGCCTCTTATCAATTTAATCTATCGCTGTAAGCTTTGCTACCCTTAAGTCCCAAATCAAAAACTGATAAATCTTCAAATGGCCCTAACTTATTTACGGTGTGTCCTACACCTATCAAAGTTTGCAACAATCAAATGCTTGCCACTTTTTACTAGAGGGTCATAAAACCTTGAAATTTTGTGACAATAAAGTATTCGAGCCTCTTATCAATTACGCTATCGCTCATAGCTATGCAACCTTTGATTCCCAATATATAACACTGATAAAACTTCGAATGGCCCTAACTTTTGTACGGTGTGTCCTATACCTATCAAAGTTTGCAACATTCAAATGCTTGTAACTTTTTACTGGAGCGTCATAAAACCTTGAAATTTTGTGACAATGAAATACTCTAACCTCTTATCAATTTAATCAATCGCTCTAAGCTATGCTACCCTTGAGTCCCAAATCAAAAGCTGATAAATCTTCAAATGGCCCTAACTCCTTTACGGTGCATTCTATACCTATCAAAGTGTACACCAATCAAATGCTTGCAACTTTTTACTGGAGCGTCATAAAACCTTAAATATTTGTGACAATAAAGTACTCGAGCCTCTTATGAATTTAAGCTATCGCTCATAGCTATACTACCCTTGAGTCCTAAAATAAAATCGGATAAAACTTCAAATGGCCCGAACTTCTATACGGTGCAACCTACACCTATCTAAGTTTGCAACATTCAAATGCTTGTAACTTTTTACTGGAGCATCATAAAATCTTGAAATTTTGTGACAATAAAGTACTCGGGCCTCTTATCACTTTAAGCTATCGCTCATAGCTATGCAACCTTCGATTCCCAAAATAAAACACTGATACAACTTCAAATGGCCCTAACTTCTGTACAGTGCATCCTATAACTATCAAAGTTTGCAACAATCAAATGCTTGTAACTTTTTACTGGAGCGTCATAAAGTCTTGAAATTTTGTGACAATAAAGGACTCGAGCCTCTTATTAATTTAAGCTATCGCTCATAGCTATGCTACCCTTGAGTCCCAAATCAAACACGGATAAAACTACAAATGGCCCTAACTACTATAAGGTGCGTCCTATACCTATCAAAGTTTGCAACAATCAAATGGTTGTAAATTTTTACTGGAGCGTCATAAAATCTTGAAAATTTTTGACAACAAATTACTCGAGCCCCTTATGAATTTAAGATATTGCCCATCGCTATGCTACCCTTGAGTCCTAAAATAAAACACTGATAAAACTTCAAATGGCCCTAACTTCTATACGGTGCATCCTACACCTATCAAAGTTTGCAACATTCAAATGCTTGTAACTTTTTATTGGAGCATCAAAAAATCTTGAAATTTTGTGACAATAAAGTACTCGGGGCTCTTATCAATTTAAGCTATCGCCCATAGCTATGCTACCCTTGAGTCCTTCAATAAAACACTGATAGAACTTCAAATGGCCCTAACTTCTATACGGTGCATCCTACAACTATAAAAGTTCGCAACATTCAAATGCTTATCAATTTAAGTTATCGCTCATAGCTATGCAACCTTTGATTCCCAAAATAAAACACTGATAAAACTTCAAATGGCCTAACTTATGTACGGTACGTCCTATACCTATCAAATTGTGCACCAATCAAATGCTTGCAACTTTTTACTGGAGCGTCATAAAACCTTAAATAATTGTGACAATAAAGTACTCGAACCTCTTATGAATTTAAGCTATCGCAAATAGCTATGCTACTCTTGAGTCCCAAAGCAAACACTGATAAGACTTAAAATGGCCATAACTTCTATACGGAGTGTCATATACCTATCAAAGTTTGCAACATTCAAATGCTTGTAACTTTTTACTGGAGCATCATAAAATCTTGAAATTTTGTGACAATAAAGTACTCGCGCCTCTTGTCAATTTAAGCTATCCCTCATAGCTATGCTACCCTTGTGTCCCAAAATAAAACACTAATTAAACAACAAATGACACTAACTTCCCTTACCTATCAAATTTTGCAACATTCAAATGCTGGTAACTTTTTACTGGAGCGTCATAAAAGCTTGAAATTTTGTGACAATAAAGTACTCGGGCCTCTTATCAATTTAAGCTATCGCCCATAGCTATGCTACCCTTGAGTCCTTAAATAAAACACTGATAGAACTTCAAATGGCCCTAACTTCTATACGGTGCACCCTACACCTATCAAAGTTTGCAACATTAAAATGCTTATAACTTTTTTCTCGAGCGTCATAAAACCTTGAATTTTGTGACAATAAAGTACTCGTGCCTCTTATCAATTTAAGCTATCGCTCATAGCTATGCAACCTTCGATTCCCAAAATAAAACACTGATAAAACTTCAAATGGCCCTAACTTCTTTACGGTGTGTCCTATACCTATCAAAGTTTGCAACAATCAAATGCTTGTAACTTTTTACTTGCGCGTCATAAAACCTTGAAATTTTGTGACAATAAAGTACTCGAGCCTCTTATCAATTTAAGCTATCGCTCATAGCTATGCTACCCTTGAGTCTCGAATAAAAAACTGATAAAATATCAAATGGCCCTAACTTATATACGGTGCGTCCTACACCTATCAAAGTTTGCACGTCTTAAAATCTGGAAATATTGTAACAATAGAGTACTCGTGCCTCTTATTAATTGAAGCTATCGCTCATAGCTATGCTACCCTTGAGTCCCAAATCAAACACGGATAAAACGTCAAATGGCCCTAACTTCTATAAGGTGCGTCCTATACCTATCAAAGTTTGCAACAATCAAATGCTTGTAACTTTTTACTGGAGCGTCATAAAGTCTTGAAATTTTGTGACAATAAAATATTCGACCCTCTTATAAATTTAAGCTATCGATCATAGCTATGCTACCCTCGAGTCCCAAATCAAACACTGATAAAACTTCAAATGGCCCTACCTTCTGTAGGGTGCATCCTATACCTATCAAAGTGTGCACCAATCAAATGCTTGCACCTTTTTACTGGAGCGTCATAAAACCTTAAATAATTGTGACAATAAAGTACTCGAGCCTCTTATCAATTTAAGCTATCGCTCATAGCTATGCTGCCCTTGAGTCTCACATCAAACACTGATAAAACTTCAAATGGCCCTAAATTCTGTGACAATAAAGTACTCGTGCCTCTTATCAATTTAAGCTATCGCTCATAGCTATGCAACCATCGATTCCCAAAATAAAACACTGATAAAACTTCAAATGGCCCTAACTTCTTTACGGTGTGTCCTATACCTATCAAAGTTTGCAACAATCAAATGCTTGTAACTTTTTACTTGCGCGTCATAAAACCTTGAAATTTTGTGACAATAAAGTACTCGAGCCTCTTATCAATTTAATCTATCGCTCTAAGCTTTGCTACCCTTAAGTCCCAAATCAAAAACTGATAAATCTTCAAATGGCCCTAACTTCTTTACGGTGTGTCCTACACCTATCAAAGTTTGCAACAATCAAATGCTTGTAACTTTTTACTGGAGGGTCATAAAACCTTGAAATTTTGTGACAATAAAGTATTCGAGCCTCTTATCAATTACGCTATCGCTCATAGCTATGCAACCTTTGATTCCCAATATAAAACACTGATAAAACTTCGAATGGCCCTAACTTTTGTACGGTGTGTCCTATACCTATCAAAGTTTGCAACAATCAAATGCTTGTAACTTTTTACTGGAGCGTCACAAAGTCTTGAAATTTTGTGACAATAAAGTACTCGAGCCTCTTATTAATTTAAGCTATCGTTCATAGCTATGCTACCCTTGAGCCTCAAATCAAACACTGATAAAACTTCAAATGGCCCTAACTTCTGTACGTTGCGTCCTATACCTATCAAAGTTTGCAACATTCAAATGCTTGTAACTTTTTACTGGAGCATCATAAAATCTTGAAATTTTGTGACAATAAAGTACTCGCGCCTCTTGTCAATTTAAGCTATCCCTCATAGCTATGCTACCCTTGTGTCCCAAAATAAAACACTAATTAAACAACAAATGACACTAACTTCCCTTACCTATCAAATTTTGCAACATTCAAATGCTGGTAACTTTTTACTGGAGCGTCATAAAAGCTTGAAATTTTGTGACAATAAAGTACTCGGGCCTCTTATCAATTTAAGCTATCGCCCATAGCTATGCTACCCTTGAGTCCTTAAATAAAACACTGATAGAACTTCAAATGGCCCTAACTTCTATACGGTGCACCCTACACCTATCAAAGTTTGCAACATTAAAATGCTTATAACTTTTTTCTCGAGCGTCATAAAACCTTGAATTTTGTGACAATAAAGTACTCGTGCCTCTTATCAATTTAAGCTATCGCTCATAGCTATGCAACCTTCGATTCCCAAAATAAAACACTGATAAAACTTCAAATGGCCCTAACTTCTTTACGGTGTGTCCTATACCTATCAAAGTTTGCAACAATCAAATGCTTGTAACTTTTTACTTGCGCGTCATAAAACCTTGAAATTTTGTGACAATAAAGTACTCGAGCCTCTTATCAATTTAAGCTATCGCTCATAGCTATGCTACCCTTGAGTCTCGAATAAAAAACTGATAAAATATCAAATGGCCCTAACTTATATACGGTGCGTCCTACACCTATCAAAGTTTGCACGTCTTAAAATCTGGAAATATTGTAACAATAGAGTACTCGTGCCTCTTATTAATTGAAGCTATCGCTCATAGCTATGCTACCCTTGAGTCCCAAATCAAACACGGATAAAACGTCAAATGGCCCTAACTTCTATAAGGTGCGTCCTATACCTATCAAAGTTTGCAACAATCAAATGCTTGTAACTTTTTACTGGAGCGTCATAAAGTCTTGAAATTTTGTGACAATAAAATATTCGACCCTCTTATAAATTTAAGCTATCGATCATAGCTATGCTACCCTCGAGTCCCAAATCAAACACTGATAAAACTTCAAATGGCCCTACCTTCTGTAGGGTGCATCCTATACCTATCAAAGTGTGCACCAATCAAATGCTTGCACCTTTTTACTGGAGCGTCATAAAACCTTAAATAATTGTGACAATAAAGTACTCGAGCCTCTTATCAATTTAAGCTATCGCTCATAGCTATGCTGCCCTTGAGTCTCACATCAAACACTGATAAAACTTCAAATGGCCCTAAATTCTGTGACAATAAAGTACTCGTGCCTCTTATCAATTTAAGCTATCGCTCATAGCTATGCAACCATCGATTCCCAAAATAAAACACTGATAAAACTTCAAATGGCCCTAACTTCTTTACGGTGTGTCCTATACCTATCAAAGTTTGCAACAATCAAATGCTTGTAACTTTTTACTTGCGCGTCATAAAACCTTGAAATTTTGTGACAATAAAGTACTCGAGCCTCTTATCAATTTAATCTATCGCTCTAAGCTTTGCTACCCTTAAGTCCCAAATCAAAAACTGATAAATCTTCAAATGGCCCTAACTTCTTTACGGTGTGTCCTACACCTATCAAAGTTTGCAACAATCAAATGCTTGTAACTTTTTACTGGAGGGTCATAAAACCTTGAAATTTTGTGACAATAAAGTATTCGAGCCTCTTATCAATTACGCTATCGCTCATAGCTATGCAACCTTTGATTCCCAATATAAAACACTGATAAAACTTCGAATGGCCCTAACTTTTGTACGGTGTGTCCTATACCTATCAAAGTTTGCAACAATCAAATGCTTGTAACTTTTTACTGGAGCGTCACAAAGTCTTGAAATTTTGTGACAATAAAGTACTCGAGCCTCTTATTAATTTAAGCTATCGTTCATAGCTATGCTACCCTTGAGCCTCAAATCAAACACTGATAAAACTTCAAATGGCCCTAACTTCTGTACGTTGCGTCCTATACCTATCAAAGTTTGCAACATTCAAATGCTTGTAACTTTTTACTGGAGCGTCATAAAACCTTGAAATTTTGTGACAATGAAATACCCTAGCCTCTTATCAATTTAAGCTATTGCTCATAGCTTTGCTACCCTTGAGTCCCAAATTAAACACGGATAAAACTTCAAATGGCCCTACCTTCTGTACGGTGCATCCTATACCTATCAAAGTGTGCACCAATCAAATGCTTGCAACTTTTTACTGGAGCGTCATAAAACCTTAAATAATTCTGACAATAAAGTACTCGAGCCTCTTATCAATTTAAGCTATCGCTCATAGCTATGCAACCATCGATTCCCAAAATAAAACACTAATAAAACAACAAATGACCATACCTTCCCATACCTATCAAATTTTGTAACATTCAAATGCTTGTAACTTTTTACTGGAGCGTCATAAAAGCTTGAAATTTTGTGACAATAAAGTACTCGGGCCTCTTATCAATTTAAGCCATCGCCCATAGCTATGCAACCTTCGATTCCCAATATAAAACACTGATAAAACTTCGAATGACCCTAACTTTTGTACGGTGTGTCCTATACCTATCAAAGTTTGCAACAATCAAATGCTTGTAACTTTTTACAGGAGCGTCATAAAGTCTTGAAATTTTGTGACAATAAAGTACTCGAGCCTCTTATTAATTTAAGCTATCGCTCATAGCTATGCTGCCCTTGAGTCTCACATCAAACACTGATAAAACTTCAAATGGCCCTAAATTCTGTACGTTGCGTCCTATACCTATCAAAGTTTGCAACATTCAAATGCTTGTAACTTTTTACTTACGCGTCATAAAACCTTGAAATTTTGTGACAATGAAACACTCTAGCCTCTTATCAATTTAAGCTATTGCTCATAGCTTTGCTACCCTTGAGTCCCAAATCAAACACTGATAAATCTTAAAATGGCCCTAACTTCTATACGGTGCGTTCTACACCTATCAAAGTTTGCCATAAAACCTTGAAAGTTTGTGACAATAAAGTACTCGAGATTCTTATCAATTTAAGCAATTGCCCATCGCTATGCTCCCCTTGAGTCCTAAAATAAAATCTGATAAAACTTCAAATGGCCCTAACTTCTATACGGTGCATCCTACACCTATCAAAGTTTGCAACAATCAAATGCTTGCAACTTTTTACTGGAGCATCATAAAACCTTGAAATTTTGTGACAATAAAGTACTCGGGCCTCTTATCAATTTAAGCTATCGCCCATAGCTATGCTACCCTTGAGTCCCAAATCAAACACGGATAAAATGTCAAATGGCCCTAACTTCTCTAAGGTGCGTCTTATACCTATCAAAGTTTGCAACAATCAAATGCTTGTAACTTTTTACTGGAGCGTCATAAAACCATGAAAATTTGTGACAATAAAGTACTCGAGCCTCTTATCAATTTAAGCTATCGTTCATAGTTATGCTACCCTTGAGTCCTAAAATAAAACACTGATAAAACTTCAAATGGCCCTAACTGCTATACGGTGCATCCTACAACTATCATAGTTTGCAACATTCAAATGCTTGTAGCTTTTATCGGAGCATCATAAAATCTTGAAATTTTGTGACAATAAAGTACTCGAGCCTCTTATCAATTTAAGCTATCGTTCATAGCTATGCTACCCTTGAGTCCTAAAATAAAACACTGATAAATCTTCAAATGGCCCTAACTTCTGTACGGTGCGTCCTACACTTATCAAAGTTTGCAATAATCAAATGCTTGTAACTTTTTACTGGAGCGTCATAAAACCATGAAAATTTGTGACAATAAAGTACTCGAGCCTCTTATCAATTTAAGCTATAGCTCATAGTTATGCTACTCTTGAGTCCTAAATCAAACATTGATAAGACATAAGATGGCCATAACTTCTGTACGGAGTGTCCTATACCTATCAAAGTTTGCAACATTCAAATGCTTGTAACTTTTTTCTCGAGCGTCATAAAACCTTGAAATTTTGTGACAATAAAGTACTTGAGCCACTTATTAATTAAAGCTATCGCTCATAGCTATGCTACCCTTGAGTCTCAAATCAAACAGTGATAAAACTTCAAATGGCCCTAACTTCTGTACCGTGCGTCCTATTCCTATCAAAGTGTGCACCATTCAAATGCTTGTAACTTTTTACTGGAGGGTCATAAAACCTTGAAATTTTGTGACAATAAAATACTCGAGCATCTTATCAATTTAAGCAATCGCTCATAGCTATGCTACCCTTGAGTCCCGAATCAAATACTGATAAAATTTAAAATGGACCTAACTTCTGTACGGTGCTTCCTATACCTATCAAAGTGTGCACCAATCAAATGCTTGTAACTTTTTACTGGAGGGTCATAAAACCTTGAAATTTTGTGACAATAAAATACACGAGCCTCTTATCAATTGAAGCAATCGCTCATAGCTATGCTACTCTTGAGTCCCAAAACAAACACTGATAAGACCTAAAATGGCCATAACACCTATACGGAGTGTCCTATACCTATCAAAGTTTGAAAAAATCAAATGCTTGTAACTTTTTTTGGAGCTTCACAAAATCTTGAAATTTTGTGACAATAAATTACTCGAGCCTCTTATCAATTTAAGCTATGCTACACTTTGGTCCCAAAATAAAACGCTAATAAAACTTCAAATGACCCTCATTTTTATACGGTGCGTGACATACCTATCAAAGTTTGCAACATTCAAATGCTTGTAACTTTTTACTGGAGCATCATAAAATCTGGAAATTTTGTGACAATAGAGTACTCGTGCCTCTTCTTAATTTAAGCTATAGCTCATAGCTATGCTACCCTTGAGTCCCAAATCAAACACGGATAAAACTACAAATGGCCCTAACTTCTATATGGTGCGTCCTATACCTATCAAAGTTTGCAACAATCAAATGCTTGTAACTTTTTACTTGCGCGTCATAAAACCTCGAAATGTTGTGACAATAAAATACTCGAGCCTCTTATCAATTTAATCTATCGCTCTAAGCTATTCTACCCTTGAGTCCCAAATCGAAAACTGATAAATCTTCAAATGGCCCTAACTTCTTTACGGTGCGTCCTACACCTATCAAAGTTTGCAACAATCAAATGCTTGTAACTTTTTAATGGAGCTTTATAAAATCTGGAAATTTTGTGACAATAAAGTTCTCGAGCCTCTTGTCAATTTAATCTATCGCTCATTGCTATGCACCCTTGAGTCCCAAATCAAACACTGATAAAACTTAAAATAGCCCTAACTTCTATACGGTGCGTCCTACACAAATCAAAGTTTGCCATAAAACCTTGAAAGTTTGTGACAATACAGTACTAGAGCCTCTTATAAATTTAAGCTATCGCTCATAGATATGCTACCCTTGAGTCCCAAATCAAACACTGATGAAACTTCAAATGGCCCTAACTTCTGTACGGTGCATCCTATACCTATCAAAGTGTGCACCAATCAAATGCTTGCAACTTTTTACTGGAGCGTCATAAAACCTTAAATATTTGTAACAATAAAGTACTGGAGCCTCTTATCAATTTAAGCTATCGCTCATAGCTTTGCTACTCTTGAGTCCCAAATCAAACACTGATAAGACTTAAAATGGCCATAACTTCTATACGTTGTATCATATACCTATCAAAGTTTGCAACATTCAAATGCTTGTAACTTTTTACTGGAGCATCATAAAATCTTGAAATTTTGTGACAATAAAGTACACGGGCCTCTTATCAATTTAAGCTATCCCTCATAGCTATGCTACCCTTGGGTTCCAAAATAAAACAGTAATAAAACATCAAATGACCCTAACTTCCCATACCTATCAAAGTTTGCAACATTCAAATGCTTGTAACTTTTTACTGGAGCGTCATAAAAGCTTTAAATTTTGTGACAATAAAGTACTCGGGACTCTTATCAATTTAAGCTATCGCCCATAGCTATGCTACCCTTGAGTCCCAAATCAAACACTGATAGAACTTCAAATGGCCCTAACTTCTATACGGTGCACCCTACACCTATCAAAGTTTGCAACATTCAAATGCTTATAACTTTTTTCTCGAGCGTCATAAAACCTTGAATTTTGTGACAATAAAGTACTCGTACCGCTTATCAATTTAAGCTATCGCTCACAGCTATGCAACCTTCGATTCCCAAAATAAAACACTGATAAAACTTCAAATGGCCCTAACTTCTTTACGGTGTGTCCTATACTTATCAAAGTTTGCAACAATCAAATGCTTGTAACTTTTTACTTACGCGTCATAAAACATTGAAATTTTGTGACAATAAAGTACTCGAGCCTCTTATAAATTTAAGCTATCGCTCATAGATATGCTACCCTTGAGTCCCAAATCAAACACTGATGAAACTTCAAATGGCCCTAACTTCTGTACGGTGCATCCTATACCTATCAAAGTGTGCACCAATCAAATGCTTGCAACTATTTACTGGAGCATCATAAAACCTTGAAATTTTGTGACAATAAAGTACTCGAGCCTCTTATCAGTTTAATCTATCGCTCTAAGCTTTGCTACCCTTGAGTCCCAAATCAAAAACTGATAAATCTTCAAATGTCCCTAACTTCTTTACGGTGTGTCCAACACCTATCAAAGTTTGCAACAATCAAATGCTTGTAACTTTTTACTGGAGGGTCATAAAAACTTGAAATTTTGTGACAATAAAGTATTCGAGCCTCTTATCAATTTATGCTATCGCTCATAGCTATGCTACCCTTGAGTTCCGAATAAAAAACTGATAAAATTTCAAATGGCCCTAACTTCTATACGGTGCGTCCTACACCTATCAAAGTTTGCAACATTCAAATGCTTGTAACTTTTTAATGGAGCGTCATAAAATCTGGAAATTTTGTGACAATAAAATACACGAGCCTCTTATCAATTGAAGCAATCGCTCATAGCTATGCTACTCTTGAGTCCCAAAACAAACACTGATAAGACCTAAAATGGCCATAACACCTATACGGAGTGTCCTATACCTATCAAAGTTTGAAACAATCAAATGCTTGTAACTTTTTTTGGAGCTTCACAAAATCTTGAAATTTTGTGACAATAAATTACTCGAGCCTCTTATCAATTTAAGCTATGCTACACTTTGGTCCCAAAATAAAACGCTAATAAAACTTCAAATGACCCTCATTTTTATACGGTGCGTGACATACCTATCAAAGTTTGCAACATTCAAATGCTTGTAACTTTTTACTGGAGCATCATAAAATCTGGAAATTTTGTGACAATAGAGTACTCGTGCCTCTTATTAATTTAAGCTATAGCTCATAGCTATGCTACCCTTGAGTCCCAAATCAAACACGGATAAAACTACAAATGGCCCTAACTTCTATATGGTGCGTCCTATACCTATCAAAGTTTGCAACAATCAAATGCTTGTAACTTTTTACTTGCGCGTCATAAAACCTCGAAATGTTGTGACAATAAAATACTCGAGCCTCTTATCAATTTAATCTATCGCTCTAAGCTATGCTACCCTTGAGTCCCAAATCGAAAACTGATAAATCTTCAAATGGCCCTAACTTCTTTACGGTGCGTCCTACACCTATCAAAGTTTGCAACAATCAAATGCTTGTAACTTTTTAATGGAGCTTTATAAAATCTGGAAATTTTGTGACAATAAAGTTCTCGAGCCTCTTGTCAATTTAAACTATCGCTCATAGCTATGCACCCTTGAGTCCCAAATCAAACACTGATAAAACTTAAAATAGCCCTAACTTCTATACGGTGCGTCCTACACAAATCAAAGTTTGCCATAAAACCTTGAAAGTTTGTGACAATACAGTACTAGAGCCTCTTATAAATTTAAGCTATCGCTCATAGATATGCTACCCTTGAGTCCCAAATCAAACACTGATGAAACTTCAAATGGCCCTAACTTCTGTACGGTGCATCCTATACCTATCAAAGTGTGCACCAATCAAATGCTTGCAACTTTTTACTGGAGCGTCATAAAACCTTAAATATTTGTAACAATAAAGTACTGGAGCCTCTTATCAATTTAAGCTATCGCTCATAGCTTTGCTACTCTTGAGTCCCAAATCAAACACTGATAAGACTTAAAATGGCCATAACTTCTATACGTTGTGTCATATACCTATCAAAGTTTGCAACATTCAAATGCTTGTAACTTTTTACTGGAGCATCATAAAATCTTGAAATTTTGTGACAATAAAGTACACGGGCCTCTTATCAATTTAAGCTATCCCTCATAGCTATGCTACCCTTGGGTTCCAAAATAAAACAGTAATAAAACATCAAATGACCCTAACTTCCCATACCTATCAAAGTTTGCAACATTCAAATGCTTGTAACTTTTTACTGGAGCGTCATAAAAGCTTTAAATTTTGTGACAATAAAGTACTCGGGACTCTTATCAATTTAAGCTATCGCCCATAGCTATGCTACCCTTGAGTCCCAAATCAAACACTGATAGAACTTCAAATGGCCCTAACTTCTATACGGTGCACCCTACACCTATCAAAGTTTGCAACATTCAAATGCTTATAACTTTTTTCTCGAGCGTCATAAAACCTTGAATTTTGTGACAATAAAGTACTCGTACCGCTTATCAATTTAAGCTATCGCTCACAGCTATGCCACCTTCGATTCCCAAAATAAAACACTGATAAAACTTCAAATGGCCCTAACTTCTTTACGGTGTGTCCTATACTTATCAAAGTTTGCAACAATCAAATGCTTGTAACTTTTTACTTACGCGTCATAAAACATTGAAATTTTGTGACAATAAAGTACTCGAGCCTCTTATAAATTTAAGCTATCGCTCATAGATATGCTACCCTTGAGTCCCAAATCAAACACTGATGAAACTTCAAATGGCCCTAACTTCTGTACGGTGCATCCTATACCTATCAAAGTGTGCACCAATCAAATGCTTGCAACTATTTACTGGAGCATCATAAAACCTTGAAATTTTGTGACAATAAAGTACTCGAGCCTCTTATCAGTTTAATCTATCGCTCTAAGCTTTGCTACCCTTGAGTCCCAAATCAAAAACTGATAAATCTTCAAATGTCCCTAACTTCTTTACGGTGTGTCCAACACCTATCAAAGTTTTGCAACAATCAAATGCTTGTAACTTTTTACTGGAGGGTCATAAAAACTTGAAATTTTGTGACAATAGAGTACTCGTGCCTCTTATTAATTTAAGCTATCGTTCATAGTTATGCTACCCTTGAGTCCTAAAATAAAACACTGATAAAACTTCAAATGGCCCTAACTGCTATACGGTGCATCCTACAACTATCATAGTTTGCAACATTCAAATGCTTGTAGCTTTTATCGGAGCATCATAAAATCTTGAAATTTTGTGACAATAAAGTACTCGAGCCTCTTATCAATTTAAGCTATCGTTCATAGCTATGCTACCCTTGAGTCCTAAAATAAAACACTGATAAATCTTCAAATGGCCCTAACTTCTGTACGGTGCGTCCTACACTTATCAAAGTTTGCAATAATCAAATGCTTGTAACTTTTTACTGGAGCGTCATAAAACCATGAAAATTTGTGACAATAAAGTACTCGAGCCTCTTATCAATTTAAGCTATAGCTCATAGCTATGCTACTCTTGACTCCTAAATCAAACATTGATAAGACATAAGATGGCCATAACTTCTGTACGGAGTGTCCTATACCTATCAAAGTTTGCAACATTCAAATGCTTGTAACTTTTTTCTCGAGCGTCATAAAACCTTGAAATTTTGTGACAATAAAGTACTTGAGCCACTTATTAATTTAAGCTCCCCTACGCTGGGTAGTCACCTTGTTGCGGTGTAGGGGCTTACTGTGTGCTGGAACATGGCACATGAAAGACGGTGACATGGTCCAGTTACGCAAACTAAGAACTACCTTCAACGCACAGGTTGAAAGTAGTTTTCTACGATTCCTGCTCAGTCGTTAAGGCTAGTTAGTAGTCGTACTGGCCAATATCGAACGTCTCACTGAGACCGCCGGATCGCCTAGACACTAACAATTGGTCAGCCCTTCGGGGAAGTGCGGCAATTACTTTACAGACCAATGGCCCACTTTCAGTACGGTCATGTCTCTGCTGGACTTGGGTCGCCGATTGCCGGGCGGGGGAGAGAGAAAACTCCCTGGGGCAGGGTTCACCAGACATATTGGCCCATAAAAAAAAACACCCTAAATTCACGGTGGAACAGCTATGCCAGTGAGCTTGCTTGACGGGGTAGAGTCAAGCTTAATAGCGAACTCCGTACGAGGTCCGGCGAACCTACGGTTTTAATTAGCCTTACCACGGGGGCGCCCGTGGGTGACCAAAACGCAAAAGAAAACTAAAGAAAAATATATGGAAAACTTAAGCCTATATGAAAAAAAAAAAATGGACTGCACACCTTCAAATGTGCATATTGTGGCTACAATGAGCCAACAGCCATCATTGGCCGAGGGGGCATCTGGTCCCATCGACAATGAAAGCATGGAGCACGACCTGTTGGGGGGGGCACCCGGTCCCTTAACCGACAGGCCGGAGGAGATGGACATCCCACTTAGCCAGGAATCGGCTGGGGTGTCTATCTCCTCGGAACAGGAGAGAAATCTTCTTGAACCTGCTCCAGAGAAGATTCCAAAACTTAGGGTGAAGCTGTCCGGAGCTGGACGTAAACGTTTTAAGGCTTTGCTTGCCAGGGGCATATCGCTGGAAACAGCTCGGTCCTTGGCGGCAAATCCAGCGAACGTGTCTGCGCGATGGACCCCTAAAAGATCCCGTTCAGATGGCTCCACGCCGACATCGAACTCCAGGCCGACAAAGCGGTTTGCACAAGAGGGCAACAAAAACATTGATAAAATGTCAATAGTGCCCCCAGCGGACCCGCCGGTGTGTGGTGAGATGAAGGAGGCGGAGACCTTACTTGGGGGCGAACCTGGTCTCAGTAAGAGGGTGGCGAGTGTCTCTGAAAGACATGGCGTGCAGGGCGCCTCCTTGGGGGTCCGCTGCTCAAAGCCTACTCTAGCGGAGACAGTCTGCTCCAAAAAGATAGGGGTTATACCTAGCAATTTCCCGGAGGGCATATGGTCCACTGAAGAAATTGGGAAGGTACAACGGTGCATTCTCGACAAGATGTTCGAGACTCGTGGGGGCCCAGTGAAGCCACACTTTGCAGGCTGTAGTTTCAAGCCTGGATGGTTGACGATCAACTGTCTGGACGACGAAACCGTAGCCTGGGCTGAAGAATGGATACCAGCCATGAAGCCATGGGAGGGGGCTGAGTTGAAGGTGGTGGACGAGGCAAAAGTGCCAAAGGCCAAGATCTTCGTTGGCTACTTTCCCGGCTCGGTATCTTGGCAAAATGACCGAATTCTGGGGCAAGTGGAGTCGCAGAATTCGGGCATTAGTGTCGGCGAGTGGCGGGTGCTCCATCGCCTACAAAAAGGTGACCAGGTCGAGCTGGCAATTGCTCTGGACCCCATCTCGTCTGAAAGGGTTGACACACTGGGTAACAAAGTCTACTATGGCTTTGGCAGTGCCCAGCTCCGACCTAGACTGAAGGGGAACAGGGCAAAATCTGCTGTTGGTGTTGAAGAGCAACCAACAACATCTGTTGCAGCGCGGGCAAAGCAGAGTAGCCAGAAGCCGAAAACGGGGCCCATTTTCACAAAGCCAGTACCGAGAGCGGAGAGAGGCAACACACGTGTCCAACGTCCAGGACCATCTGCTCTCTCTGGTAGGCTCAGGAAATGGGAGAGAAAAGACCCGGAGGCTGCGGAAACTTTGCGGAGCACAAAGGGTGGTAAGATCCGCAAGGATCGGTCTGGGAAATAATGTCCCAGGCCCCATCACGAACGCAAAACTCTTGGAAGCAGCTTCACTGTCTCCAAATAAATCTCCACAGGGCTATAGCAGCCTCTTACAGGCTCAGTGCCTTGGTGGAACACCAGAGTCTGGACTTCGTAGCCATTCAAGAACCATGGGCCACAAATGGGCGCATAAATGGTCTGCAGACAAAAACATGTAAGTTGATCTATGATAATAATGTTGACCGACCGAGGGCAGCGATCATGATCAACAAAAATATTAAATTACTCCCAATTTCAGAGCTTCTACAACGCGATCTGGTGGCAGTACAGGCAGAAGTGCCTAGTGCCAAAGGGAGGAGAACGGTAGTCCTGGTCTCCATGTACTTACCTGGCGACACAGAGGACGCGGTATCGCGCGAGCTCCAGCAGCTTACGGAGTACTGTCGCACTCGCAGTCTACAGTGGGTGGTGTGCTGCGACGCAAACGCGCACCACACGGTATGGGGAAGCACGGACACGAACGGGCGAGGTGAGTCACTTCTTGATTTTATTACAACAAATAATCTGGTGGTGGTAAATAGGGGTGACGAGCCTACCTTTATGAATGCGATAAGGGGGGAGGTGTTAGATCTCACCCTAGCTAGCGCATTCATATCAAATAACATTTCTAATTGGAGGGTGCTTAATGAGGTCTCCTTGTCGGACCATAGGTACATTTGCTTTGATCTGGGGAGGGAGATTGGAGGCACCTTCGAAATGAGAAATGTTAGGAAGACCAACTGGTCGATATATAACTTTTACTTAGAGCAAAATATTGCGTGCCTTAGTGAAAAAATAAGTAACTCTCAGGAACTAGATCTTGAAGTTAACAAATTAAATAATATAATAATCGAGGCTTTTGAAAGTAGCTGCAATTTAGTTGTGAAGAAACGTTCTAGGAACGTACCCTGGTGGAGCGGGGAGCTAAATGTTTTGCGCAAAAAAGCCCGTCAACTCTTTAATAGGGTCAAGTCTAATGGTGACTGGGCATCTTATAGAAGTGCCTTAACGGCCTATAATAATGAGTTGAGAAGATCTAAGAGAGACTCATGGAAAAAGTACTGTGAGGAGATTGAAACCCTCCCAGCAGCTACCCGACTCCAGAAGTCACTCAATAAAGATCACTCAAACGGGCTTTCTACACTCAAGAAGCCTGACGGAAATTTTACGGAGAGCCTGGAAGAGACGGGACAGCTTTTGTTGGACACTCACTTTCCAGGCTGTGCCACTAGCGGAGAGGATAGTGAAATCATCGAGAATACTCGTTTCTTGATGCCTACACGGAGGGAACTCTCACTGGCTCGCAGAATCTTCACCGTCAATAAAACCAAATGGGCTATCTCCACTTTTAGACCATTCAAATCGCCAGGTGTCGGTAATATACAACCGTGCCTACTTCGGTAAGGTGTTGATGTATTAGCACCTGTGCTAACAAACATTTTCAGGATAAGCCTGGAGCTAGGCATAGTGCCTAAACCTTGGACGAAGGCTAGGGTGGCTTTCATACCGAAAGCAGGCAAAAAGGCGGACCACACGCCAAAAGCCTATCGGCCCATTAGCCTGACGTCATTCCTGCTAAAAGTTATGGAAAAAATTCTGGACCAATATATCAGTGAAACTTATCTTAAAGATTCTCCTCTTCATATTGAACAATACGCTTACCAATCAGGCAAATCGACTGAGACAGCCATACATAGCTTAACAAGCAAAATTGAAAAGGCGTTTGAGGGTAAAGAAATAGCTCTCTGTACATCGGTTGACATTACGGGGGCTTTTGACAATGCTACTTTCAGATCAATTGAGGAGGGGATGAACAGGAAAGGTATACAAAGACTGATCATAACATGGGTTCTCAATATGCTGAAAAACAGAACGACAATCTTTGAAACAGGGACAGCAAAGCAAATTGTCAGGTCAACCAAAGGATGTCCCCAGGGGGGCGTCCTATCGCCACTCCTATGGTTATTGGTTATCGACGAGCTCTTACAAACTCTCAATGACCTCGGATACGAAGTTCAGGGCTTTGCGGATGATTTGGTAATTATGGTCAGAGGCAAGTTTGACTCTACCATAACAGATCGCATGCAACTAGCTCTTGATATCACTCAAAACTGGTGTCAGGAGAAAGGACTATCGATAAATCCGAATAAAACAAACGTGGTACCCTTCACCAAAAGAAGGAAACTGAATCTGGGGACCTTAAGTTTAGGGACCACAAACTTAACAATGTCCAATGAAATGAAATATCTGGGAGTAATCCTGGACAAAACTCTAACTTGGAAAAACCACTTATCATACATAACTAGTAAAGCCTTAAGAGCAACCTATGCTTGCCAGAGGTTGTACGGTAAAACATGGGGACTACGGCCAAAAATGATGGCGTGGTCATATAAAACAATAATAGTACCAATGATTACTTATGCGTCGTTGGTATGGTGGCCAAAAGTCAACCAAACAGGAGCTCAGAGGACTCTTAACAAGATTCACCGTATAGCCTGTTTGAGTGTGACGGGAGCAATGAGAACGTGCCCCACACTAGCTTTGGGAGTGATCACTGGACTGACTCCTCTACACCTTGTAGTTAAAAGGATGGCGGCCAGCGCGGCCCTAAGGCTACCTAATCTAGCCCATCTTAAAGAAGGCAACCTTTCGGGGCACGCAAAGATTCTGGACACTGTCTGGAATTCTCCGTGCCTCATGGTCTTCGACAAAATGGACAGAAAATTAGACTTCTCAAAGCAATTCAAAGTGGTCATCAGTGACCGTTCAGCTTGGAGAAACAAGGAAATAACAATAAAACAGGACTCTCAGTTGTGGTATACAGATGGGTCCAAAATGGAAGATGGCAGTGCAGGAGCTGGAATTGTAGGGCCAAATTTCCAAAAAGCAATTGCAATGGGAAAAACAGCTTCCATTTTTCAGGCGGAGGTCCACGCTTTAGAGTTATGTGCTAGAGAATGTCTACGCAGGGGTACACGCAACACCAAAATATGCATACTCTCAGATAGCCAGGCAGCTCTAAAATCATTAATAAACTTCTCATTCCAATCAAAGCTGGTCTGGGAATGCTGTAAACTTCTCAATACCCTAGCAGCGAGAAACTCTGTTACGCTAATGTGGGTACCGGGACACGAGGGACATGAGGGCAACGAAATGGCAGATTCTTTAGCAAAAAAGGGTGCAGACACTGCCTTTATAGGCCCAGAACCCTTCTGTGGGGTAAACAGTAGCTTCACAAATAACTTGTTGTGCGAACAGGAAAAACGAAGTCTGCTAAACTACTGGAGAGCCCAAAAAGGCATGCGGCAGTCGAGACTACTCATTGATCCTGAACACATAAGGGTAGATGCTTCTTTAAACCTCAGCAGAAATGACATCAAACTATACACTGAACTTTTAACAGGACACTGTAAACTAAATTACCACCTAAAGAAAATAGGCGTGGTAGAAGACGATTCTTGTCGACTCTGTCAAGAGAAGCAGGAAACGGCAGAACACATTCTGTGCACTTGCCCAGCGGTGGCAAGACGCAGACATAAGTACCTAGGCAGTGGGTTCATATCTCCAAATCACCTAGTTAAAATTAAGCCCACAGCAGTTACGAGATTTATAAACAGTCTAGGACTGTTTTAGTTGGGTACGAGGCTGCACAATAGATCTTTTAGGTCGCGGTGTTCTTTTAGCCTGTCAATAATAATAATAATAATTTAAGCTATCGCTCATAGCTATGCTACCCTTGAGTCTCAAATCAAACAGTGATAAAACTTCAAATGGCCCTAACTTCTGTACCGTGCGTCCTATTCCTATCAAAGTGTGCACCATTCAAATGCTTGTAACTTTTTACTGGAGGGTCATAAAACCTTGAAATTTTGTGACAATAAAATACTCGAGCATCTTATCAATTTAAGCAATCGCTCATAGCTCTGCTACCCTTGAGTCCCGAATCAAATACTGATAAAATTTAAAATGGACCTAACTTCTGTACGGTGCTTCCTATACCTATCAAAGTGTGCACCAATCAAATGCTTGTAACTTTTTACTGGAGGGTCATAAAACGTTGAAATTTTGTGACAATAAAATACACGAGCCTCTTATCAATTGAAGCAATCGCTCATAGCTATGATACTCTTGAGTCCCAAAACAAACACTGATAAGACCTAAAATGGCCAGAACACCTATACGGAGTGTCCTATACCTATCAAAGTTTGAAACAATCAAATGCTTGTAACTTTTTTTGGAGCTTCACAAAATCTTGAAATTTTGTGACAATAAATTACTCGAGCCTCTTATCAATTTAAGCTATGCTACACTTTGGTCCCAAAATAAAACACTAATAAAACTTCAAATGACTCACATTTTTATACGGTGCGTGACATACCTATTAAAGTTTGCAACATTCAAATGCTTGTAACTTTTTACTGGAGCATCATAAAATCTGGAAATTTTGTGACAATAGAGTACTCGTGCCTCTTATTAATTTAAGCTATAGCTCATAGCTATGCTAGCCTTGAGTCCCAAATCAAACACTGATAAAACTTCAAGTGGCCCTAACTTCTGTAAGGTGCGTCCTATACCTATCAAAGTTTGCAACAATCAAATGGTTCTAACTTTTCACAGGAGTGTCATAAAACCTTGAAATTTTGTGACAAAATCTCGTGCCTCTTATCAATTTAAGCTATAGCCCATAGCTATGCTACCCTTGATTCCCTAAATAAAACACTGATAAAAATTCAAATGGTCCTAACTTCTATACGGTGCATGCTACACCTATCAAAGTTTGCAACATTCAAATGCTTGTAACTTTTTACTGGAGCATCATAAAATCTGGATATTTTGTGACAATGAAGTACTCGAGCCTCTTGTCACTTCAAGCTATCGCTCATAGCAACGCTACCCTTGAGTCCCAAATCAAACACTGATAAAACTTTGCCCTAACTTCTGTACGGTGCGTTCTATACCTATCAAAGTTTGCAACAATCAAATGCTTGTAACTTTTCACTGGAGGGTCATAAACTCTTGAAATTTTGGGACAATAAAGTACTCGAGCCTCTTATCAATTTAAGCAATCGCTCATAGCTATGCTACCCTTGAGTCCCGAATCACATACTGATAAAATTTCAAATGGACCTAACTTCTGTACGGTGCGTCCTATACCTATCAAAGTGTGCACCAATCAAATGCTTGTAACTTTTTACTGGAGAGGCATAAAACCTTGAAATTTTGTGACAAGAAAGTACTCGAGCCTCTTATCAATTTAAGCAATCGCTCATAGCTATGCTACTCTTGAGTCCCAAATCAAACACTGATAAGACTTAAAATGGCCATAACTTCTATACGAAGTGTCCTATACCTATCAAAGTTTGCAACATTCAAACGATTGTAACTTTTTACTGGAGCGTCATAAAATCTTAAAATTTTCTGACAATAAAATACTCGAGTCTCTTATCAATTTAAGGTATCGTTCATAGCTATGCTACCCTTGAGTCCCAAATCAAAAACGGATAAAGCTTCAAATGGCCCTAACTTCTATAAGGTGCGTCCAGTACCTATCAAAGTTGGCAACAATCAAATGCTTGTTACTTTTTTCTGGAGCGTCATAAAATCTGGAAATTTTGTGACAATAAAGTACTCGAGCCGCTTGTCAATTTAAGCTATCGCTCATAGCTATGCTACCCTTGAGTCCCAAATGAAACAATAATAAAACTTCAAATGGCCCTAACTTATGTACGGTGCGTCCAATACCTATCAAAGTTTGCAACATTGAAATGGTTATAACTTTTTACTGGAGCGTCATAAAACCTTGAAAATGTGTGACATTAAAGTACTCGTGCCTCTTATCAATTTAAACTATTGCCCATCGCTATGCTACCCTTGAGTCCTAAAACAAAACACTGATACAATTTTAAAAGGCCCTAGCTTCTATACGGTGCATCCTATACCTATCAAAGTTTGCAACATTCAAATGCTTGTAACATTTTACTGGAGCATCAAAAATTTTGAAATTTTGTGACAATAAAGTACTCGGGCATCTTGTAAATTTGAGCTATCCCTCATAGCTATGCTACCCTTGGGTCCCAAAATAAAACAATAATAAAACTGCAAATGACCCTAATTTTTATACGGTGCGTCCCACACCTATCAAAGTTTGCAACATTCAAATGCTTGCAACTTTTTACTAGAGTGTCATAAAATCTGGAAATTTTGTGACAATAGAGTACTCGTGCCTCTTATTAATTTGAGCTATAGCTCACAGCTATGTAACTCTTGAGACCCAAATCAAACACTGATAAGACTTAAAATGGCCATAACTTCTATACGGAGTGTCCTACACCTATCAAAGTTTGCAACAATCAAATGCTTGTAACTTTTTACTGGAGCGTAATAAAACCATGAAAATTTGTGACAATAAAGTACTCGAGCATCTTATCAATTTAGGGTATAGCTCATAGCTATGCTACTCTTGAGTCCTAAATCAAACATTGATAAGACTTAAAATGGCCATAATTTCTGTACGCAGTGTCCTATACCTACAGTTTGCAACATTCAAATGCTTGTAACTTTTTTCTCGAGCGTCATAAAACCTTGAAATTTTGTGACAAGTAAGTACTCGAGTCTCTTATCAATTTAAGGTATCGCTCATAGCTATGCTACCCTTGAGTCCCAAATCAAACACGGATAAAGCTTCAAGTGGCCCTAACTTCTATAAGGTGCGTCCAATACCTATCAAAGTTTGCAAAAATCAAATGCTTGTAACTTTTTACTGGAGCGTCATAAAGTCTTGAAATTTTGTGACAATAAACTACTCGAGCCTCTTATTCATTTAAGCTATCGCTCATAGCTATGCTACCCTTGAGTCTCAAATCAAACACAGATTAAACTTCAAATGGCCCTAACTTCTGTACGGTGCGTCCTATACCTATAAAAGTGTGCACCAATCAAATACTTGTAACTTTTCACTGGAGGGGCATAAAACCTTTAAATTTTGTGACAATAAAGTACTCGAGCCTCTTATCAATTTAAGCAATCGCTCATAGCTATGCTACCCACAAATAAAACTTCAAATTACCCTAATTTTTATACGGTGCGTCCTACACCTATCCAAGTTTGCAACATTCAAATGCTTGCAACTTTTTACTAGAGCGTCATAAAATCTGGAAATTTTGTGACAATAGAGTACTCGTGCCTCTTATTAATTTGAGCTATAGCTCATAGCTATGTAACTCTTGAGACCCAAATCAAACACTGATAAGACTTAAAATGGCCATAACTTCTGTACGGAGTGTCCTACACCTATCAAAGTTTGCAATAATCAAATGCTTGTAACTTTTTACTGGAGCGTCATAAAATCTGGAAATTTTGTGACAATAGAGTACTCGAGCATCTTATCAATTTAGGGTATAGCTCATAGCTATGCTACTCTTGAGTCCTAAATCAAACATTGATAAGACTTAAAATGGCCATAATTTCTGTATGCAGTGTCCTATACCTAAAGTTTGCAACATTTAAATGCTTGTAACTTTTTTCTCAAGCGTCATAAAACCTTGAAATTTTGTGACAAGTAAGTACTCGAGTCTCTTATCAATTTAAGGTATCGCTCATAGCTATGCTACCCTTGAGTCCCAAATCAAACACGGATAAAGCTTCAAGTGGCCCTAACTTCTATAAGGTGCATGCTACACCTATCAAAGTTTGCAACATTCAAATGCTTGTAACTTTTTACTGGAGCATCACAAAATCTGGATATTTTGTGACAATGAAGTACTCGAGCCTCTTGTCAATTCAAGTTATCGCTCATAGCAACGCTACCCTTGAGTCCCAAATCAAACACTGATAAAACTTCAAATGGCCCTAACTTCTGTACGGTGCGTCCTATACCTATCAAAGTGTGCACCAATCAAATGCTTGTAACTTTTTACTGGAGGGTCATAAAACCTTGAAATTTTGTGACAATAAAGTACTCGAGCCTCTTATCAATTTAAGCAATCGCTCATAGCTATGCTACTCTTGAGTCCCAAATCAATCACTGATAAGACCTAAAATGGTCATAACTTCTATACGGAGTGTCCTATACCTATCAAAGTTTGCAACAATCAAATGTTTGTAACTTTTTTCTAGAGCGTCATAAAATCTTGAAATTTTGTGACAATAAAGTACTCGAGCCTCTTATCAATTTAAGCTATCTCTCATAGCTACGCTATACTTGGGTCCCAAAATAAAACACTAATAAAACTTCAAATGACCCTCATTTTTATACGGTGCGTAACATACCTATCAAAGTTTGCAACATTCAAATGCTTGTAACTTTTTACTGGAGCTTCATAAAATGTGGAAATTTTGTGACAATAGAGTACTCGTGCCTCTTTTTAATTTAAGCTATAGCTCATAGCTATGCTAGCCTTGAGTCCCAAAATCAAACACTTATAAAACTGCAAACGACCCTATCTTCTGTACGGTGCGTCCTATACCTATCAAAGTTTGCAACAATCAAATGGTTCTAACTTTTTACAGGAGCGTCATAAAACCTTGAAATTTTGTGACAAAATCTCGTGCCTCTTATCAATTTAAGCTATTGCCCATCGCTATGCTACCCTTGAGTCCTAAAATAAAACACTGATAAAATTTCAAATGGCCCTAACTTCTTTACGGTACGTCCTATACCTATCAAAGTTTGCAACAATCAAATGCTTGTAACTTTTTACTGGAATGTCACAAAGTCTTGAAATTTGGTGACAATAAACTACTCGAGCCTCATATCAATTTAAGCTATCGCTCATAGCTATGCTACCCTTGAGTCCCAAAATAAAACGCAGATAAAACTGCGAATGCTTCTAACTTTTTACTGGAGCGTCATCAAATTTGAAATTTTGTCTCAATAAAGTACTCAACCCTCTTATCAATTTAAGCTATCGCTCTAACCTATGCTACCCTTGAGTCCCAAATCAAAAACTGATAAATCTTCAAATGGCCCTAACTTCTGTACGGTGCATCCTACACCTATCAAAGTTTGCAACATTCAAATGCTTGTAACTTTTTACTGGAGCGTCATAAAGTCTTGAAATTTTGTGACAATAAACTACTCGAGCCTCTTATTAATTTAAGCTATCGCTCATAGCTATGCTACCATTGAGTCCCAAATCAAACACTGATAAGACTTAAAATGGCCATAACTTCTGTAAGGTGCGTCCTATACCTATCAAAGTTTGCAACAATCAAATGGTTCTAATTTTTTACAGGAGCGTCATAAAATCTTGAAATTTTGATACGGTGCATGCTACACCTATCAAAGTTTGCAACATTCAAATGCTTGTAACTTTTTACTGGAGCATCATAAAATCTGGATATTTTGTGACAATAAATTACTCGAGCCTCTTATCAATTTAAGCAATCGCTCATAGCTATGCTACTCTTGAGTCCCAAATCAAACACTGATAAGACTTAAAATGGCCATAACTTCTATACGGAGTGTCCTATACCTATTAAAGTTTCCAACATTCAAATGCTTGTAACTTTTTACTGGATCGTCATAAAATCTGGAAATTTTTTGTCAATAGAGTACTCGAGCCTCTTGTCAATTTAAGCTATCGCTCATAGCTATGCTACCCTTGAGTCCCAAATGAAACAATAATAAAACTTCAAATGGCCCTAACTTATGTACGGTGCGTCCAATACCTATCAAAGTTTGCAACAATCAAATGGTTGTAACTTTTTACTGGAGCGTCATAAAACCTTGAAAATTTGTGAAAATAAAGTACTCGTGCCTCTTATCAATTTAAACTATTGCCCATCGCTATGCTACCCTTGAGTCCTAAAATAAAACACTGATAAAATTTTAAAAGGCCCTAGCTTCTATACGGTGCATCCTATACCTATCAAAGTTTGCAACATTCAAATGCTTGTAACTTTTTACTGGAGCATCATAAAATCTTGAAATTTTGTGACAATAAAGTACTCGGGCGTCTTGTAAATTTAAGCTATCCCTTATAGCTATGCTACCCTTGGGTCCCAAAATAAAACACTAATAAAACTGCAAATGACCCTAATTTTTATACGGTGCGTCCCACACCTATCAAAGTTTGCAACATTCAAATGCTTGCAACTTTTTACTAGAGCGTCATAAAATCTGGAAATTTTGTGACAATAGAGTACTCGTGCCTCTTATTAATTTGAAGTATAGCTCATAGCTATGTAACTCTTGAGACCCAAATCAAACACTGATAAGACTTAAAATGGCCATAACTTCTGTACGGAGTGTCCTACACCTATCAAAGTTTGCAACAATCAAATGCTTGTAACTTTTTACTGGAGCGTCATAAAATCTGGAAATTTTGCGACAATAGAGTACTCGAGCATCTTATCAATTTAGGGTATAGCTCATAGCTATGCTACTCCTGAGTCCTAAATCAAACATTGATAAGACTTAAAATGGCCATAATTTCTGTATGCAGTGTCCTATACCTAAAGTTTCCAACATTCAAATGCTTGTAACTTTTTTCTCAAGCGTCATAAAACCTTGAAATTTTGTGACAAGTAAGTACTCGAGTCTCTTATCAATTTAAGGTATCGCTCATAGCTATGCTACCCTTGAGACCCAAATCAAACACGGATAAAGCTTCAAGTGGCCCTAACTTCTATAAGGTGCATGCTACACCTATCAAAGTTTGCAACATTCAAATGCTTGTAACTTTTTACTGGAGCATCACAAAATCTGGATATTTTGTGACAATGAAATACTCGAGCCTCTTGTCAATTCAAGTTATCGCTCATAGCAACGCTACCCTTGAGTCCCAAATCAAACACTGATAAAACTTCAAATGGCCCTAACTTCTGTACGGTGCGTTCTATACCTATCAAAGTGTGCACCAATCAAATGCTTGTAACTTTTTACTGGAGGGTCATAAAACCTTGAAATTTTGTGACAAAAAGTACTCGAGCCTCTTATCAATTTAAGCAATCGCTCATAGCTATGCTACTCTTGAGTCCCAAATCAAACACTGATAAGACCTAAAATGGTCATAACTTCTATACGGAGTGTCCTATACCTATCAAAGTTTGCAACAATCAAATGTTTGTAACTTTTTTCTGGAGCGTCATAAAATCTTGAAATTTTGTGACAATAAAGTACTCGAGCCTCTTATCAATTTAAGCTATCGTTCATAGCTATGCTACCCTTGATTCCTAAAATAAAACACTGATAAAACTTCAAATGGCCCTAACTTCTATACGGTGCATCCTACACCTATCAAAGTTTGCAACATTCAAATGCTTGTAACTTTATACTAGAGCATCATAAAATCTTGAAATTTTGTGACAATAAAGTACTCGGGCCTCTTGTCAATTTAAGCTATCTCTCATAGCTACGCTATACTTGGGTCCCAAAATAAAACACTAATAAAACTTCAAATGACCCTCATTTTTATACGGTGCGTGACATACCTATCAAAGTTTGCAACATTCAAATGCTTGTAACTTTTTACTGGAGCTTCATAAAATCTGGAAATTTTGTGACAATAGAGTACTCGTGCCTCTTATTAATTTAAGCTATAGCTCATAGCTATGCTAGCCTTGAGTCCCAAAATCAAACACTGATAAGACTTAAAATGGCCATAACTTCTGTAAGGTGCGTCCTATACCTATCAAAGTTTGCAACAATCAAATGGTTCTAATTTTTTACAGGAGCGTCATAAAACCTTGAAATTTTGTGACAAAATCTCGTGCCTCTTATCAATTTAAGCTATTGCCCATCGCTATGCTACCCTTGAGTCCTAAAATAAAACACTGATAAAACTTCAAATGGCCCTAACTTCTTTACGGTGCGTCCTATACCTATCAAAGTTTGCAACAATCAAATGCTTGTAACTTTTTACTGGAATATCATAAAGTCTTGAAATTTTGTGACAATAAACTACTCGAGCCTCATATCAATTTAAGCTATCGCTCATAGCTATGCTACCCTTGAGTCCCAAAATAAAATGCAGATAAAACTGCGAATGCTTGTAACTTTTTACTGGAGCGTCATCAAATTTTGAAATTTTGTCTCAATAAAGTATTCAACCCTCTTATCAATTTAAGCTATCGCTCTAACCTATGCTACCCTTGAGTCCCAAATCAAAAACTGATAAATCTTCAAATGGCCCTAACTTCTGTACGGTGCATCCTACACCTATCAAAGTTTGCAACATTCAAATGCTTGTAACTTTTTACTGGAGCGTCATAAAGTCTTGATATTTTGTGACAATAAACTACTCGAGCCTCTTATTAATTTAAGCTATCGCTCATAGCTATGCTACACTTGAGTCCCAAATCAAACACTGATAAGACTTAAAATGGCCATAACTTCTGTAAGGTGCGTCCTATACCTATCAAAGTTTGCAACAATCAAATGGTTCTAATTTTTTACAGGAGCGTCATGAAATCTTGAAATTTTGATACGGTGCACGCTACACCTATCAAAGTTTGCAACATTCAAATGCTTGTAACTTTTTACTGGAGCATCATAAAATCTGGATATTTTGTGACAATAAATTACTCGACCCTCTTACCAATTTAAGCAATCGCTCATAGCTATGCCACTCTTGAGTCCCAAATCAAACACTGATAAGACTTAAAATGGCCATAACTTCTATACGGAGTGTCCTATACCTATTAAAGTTTCCAACATTCAAATGCTTGTAACTTTTTACTGGAGCATCATAAAATCTTGAAATTTTGTGACAATAGAGTACTCGAGCCTCTTGTCAATTTAAGCTATCGCTTTTATCTATGCTAACTTTGAGTCCAAAATGAAACACTTCTAAAACTTCAAATGGCCCTAACTTCTGTACGGTGCGTCCTATACCTATCAAAGTTTGCAACAACCAAATGCTTGTAACTTTTTACTGGAGGGTCATAAAACCATGAAATTTTGTGACAATAAAGTACTCGATGCTCTTGTCAATTTAACTATCGCTCATAGCTATGCTTCCCTTGAGTACCAAATCAAACACTGATAAAATTTAAAACGGCCCTAACTTCTGTACGGTGCGTCCTTGATCTATCAAAGTCTGCAACAATCAAATGCTTGTAACTTTTTTCTGGGGCATCATAAAACTTTGAAATTTTGTGACAATAAAGTACTCGAGCCTCTTATCAATTTAAGCCATCTGTTCGCGCCGGAGCCCTCCTGATAACGGCTGCTGCCTGCGCACCGTCACCATGCGAATCTGCGCAGGGCTCAGTGCGGAGAGAATTCCCCTCATTGGGTCCCGCCAAAGCCGTGTGGCAGGCCGCAGCCATCTTTATTTGTTGCAATAAGAAATTGCCGACGCAGGAGAGAGGAGGAGAGTCGGTCGGCAATGCTGCGTGCCGAGACCAGTTTTTCAGTATGTATTCAACCAGCGTTCAACCAAGGAGGTTTCCTTTTAGGAAGAAATATTTTGTTAATAAAAACTAGAGTGTTGCACCTTCGTGCAAAACATTAAAATAATAAAGAAACATTAGAATAATAAAGCAATTTTTCCTTTAAAAGCATTTCTTGAATGTCGTAAAAGTTTTATTGTGTAAGCGACGCAAGTGGCAAAGGGAGCAATATCTTCAACAAATTTTGGATTCATACAGAAACAAGAAAATGGAATCAGAAAGAGCAAACGGTCTCAGAAACACCATCGTTCATAGCTATGCTAGCCTTGAGTCCCAAATCAAACACTGATAAAACTTAACATGGCCATCACTTCTGTACGGAGTGTCTTATACCTATCAAAGTTTGCAACATTCAAATTCTTGTAACTTTTTACTCGAGCGTCATAAAAGCTTGAAATTTTGTGACAATAAAGTACTCGTGCCTATTATCAATTTATGCCATCGCTCATAGCTATGCAACCTTTGAGTCTCAAAATAAAAAACTGATAAACTTCAAATGGCCCTAACTTCTGTACGGTGCGTCCTATACCTATCAAAGTTTGCACCAATCAAATGCTTGTAACTTTTTACTGCAGGGTCATAAAACCTTGAAAGTTTGTGACAATAAAGTACTCGAGCCTCTTATCAATTTAAGCTATCGCTCATAGCTATGCTACCGTTGAATCCCAAAATAAAATAATGATAAAACTTCAAATGGCCCTAACTTCTGTACGGTGCGTCCTTTACCTATCAAAGTTTGCAAAAATCAAATGCTTGTAACTTTTTACTGGAGCGTCATAAAATCTTGAAATTTTGTGACAATAAGCTACTCGAGCCTCTTATCAATTTAAGCTATCGCTCATAGCTACGCTACACTTGAGTCCCAAAATAAAACACTGATAAAACTTTAAATGGACCTAACTTCTATACGGTGCATCCTACACCTATTAAATTTTGCAACATTCATATGCTTGTAACTTTTTACTGGAGCGTCATAAAACCATGAAATTTTGTGACAATAAAGTACTCGATCCCCCTGTCAATTTAACTATCGCTCATAGTTATGCTACCCTTGAGTCCCGAATCAAAAACTGATAAAATTTCAAATGGCCCAAATTTCTATACGGTGCGTTCTAAACCTATCAAAGTTTCCAACATTCAAATACTTGTAAATTTTTACTGGAGCGTCATAGAATCTTGAAATTTTGTGACAATAAAGTACTCGTGCCTCTTATTAATTTAAGCTATCGCAAATAGCTATGCCATCCTTGAGTCCCAAATCAAACACTGATAAAACTTCAAATCGCTCTAACTTCCATACGGTGCGTCCTACACCTATCAAAGTCTGCAACTATCAAATGCTTGTAACTTTTTTCGGGAGTGTCAGAAAATCTTGAAATTTTGTGACAATTAAGTACACAAGCCTCTTGTCAATTTAAGCCATCGCTCATAGCTATGCTACCCTTGACTCCAAAATAAAACACTGATAAAACTTCAAATGGCTCTAACTTCTGTACGGTGCGTTCTAAACCTATCAAATTTTGCAGCATTTAAATGCTTGTAACTTTTTATTGAAGCATCATAAAATCGTGAAATTTTCCGACAATAAAGGACTCGAGACTCTTGTCAATTTAAGCTATCGCTCATAGCTATGCTACCCTTGAGTCCCGAATCAAAAACTGATAAAATTTCAAATGGCCCTAATTTCTATACGGTGCGTTCTAAACCTATCAAAGTTTGCAACATTCAAATGCTTGTAACTTTTTACTAGAGCGTAATAAAATCTTGAAATTTTGTGACAATAAAGTACTCGTGCCTCTTATTAATTTAATCTATCGCTCATAGCTATGCTACCCTTGAGTCCCAAATCAAACACTGAGAAAACTTGAAATGGCCCTAACTTCTATAAGGTGCGTCCTATACCTATCAAAGTTTGCAACAATCAAATGCTTGTAACTTTTTTCTGGAGTGTCATAAAATATTGAAATTTTGTGACAATACAGTACTCGAGCATCTTGTCAACTTAAGCTATCGCTCATAGCTATGCTACCCTTGAGTCCCAAATCAAACACTGATAAAACTTAAAATGGCCCTACTTCTGTACGGAGCGTCCTATACCTATCAAAGTTTCCACCAATCAAATGATTGTAACTTTTTACTGGAGGATCATAAAACCTTGAATTTTTGTGACAATAAAGTACTCGAGCCTCTTAGCAATTTAAGCTATCGCTCATAGCTATGCTACCCTTGAGTCCCAAAATAAAACACTGATAAAACTTTAAATGGTCCTAACTTCTATACGCTGCATCCTACACCTATCAAAGTTTGCAACATTCAAATGCTTGTAACTTTTTACTGGAGCATCATAAAATCTTGAAATTTTGTGACAACAAAGTACTGGAACCTCTTGTCAATTTAAGCTATCGCTCATAGCTATCCTACCCTTGAGTCCAAAATAAAACACCGATAAAACTTCAAATGGACCTAACTTCTATACGATGCATCCTACACTTATCAAAATTTGCAACACTCAAATGCTTGTAACTTTTTACTGGAGCGTCATAATATCTTGAAATTTTGTGACAATAAAGTACTCGTGCCTCTTATTAATTTAAGCTATCGCTCATAGCTATGCTACCCTTGAGTCCCAAATCAAACACTGATAAAACTTCAAATGGCCCCAACTTCTATAAGGTGCGTCCTATACCTATCAAAGTTTGCAACAATCAAATGCTTGTAACTTTTTCTGGAGTGTCATAAAATCTTGAAATTTTGTTACAATAAAGTACTCGAGCCTCTTGTCAATTTAAGCTATCGCTCATAGCTATCAAACACTGATAAAATTTAAAATGGCCCTAACTTCTGTACGGCGCGTCCTAAACCTATCAAAGTTTGCAACAATCAAATGCTTGTAACTTTTTTCTGGGGCGTCATAAAACTATGAAATTTTGTGACAATAAAGTACTCGAGCCTCTTATCAATTTAAGCTATCGTTCATAGCTATGCTAGCCTTGAGTCCCAAGTCAAACATTGATAAAACTTCAAATGGCCCTAACTTTTATAGGGCCATAAAGTAATCGTGCCTTTTATCAATTTAAGCTATCGCTCATAGGTATGCTACACTTGAATCCCAAAATAAAACAGTGATAAAACTTAAAATGGCCCTACTTCTGTACGGAGCGTCCTATACCTATCAAAGTTTCCACCAATCAAATGCTTGTAACTTTTTACTGGAGGATCATAAAACCTTGAATTTTTGTGACAATAAAGTACTCGAGCCTCTTATCAATTTAAGCTATCGCTCATAGCTATGCTACCCTTGAGTCCCAAAATAAAACACTGATAAAACTTTAAATGGACCTAACTTCTATACGCTGCATCCTACACCTATCAAAGTTTGCAACATTCAAATGCTTGTAACTTTTTACTGGAGCATCATAAAATCTTGAAATTTTGTGACAATAAAGTACTGGAGCCTCTTGTCAATTTAAGCTATCGCTCATAGCTATGCTACCCTTGAGTCCAAAATAAAACACCGATAAAACTTCAAATGGCCCTAACTTCTATACGGTGCGTCCTATACGTATCAAAGTTTGCAACAATCAAATGCTTGTAACTTTTTACTGGAACGTCATAAAAACATGAACATTTGTGACAATAAAGTACTCGAGCCTCTTGTCAATTTAGCTATAGCTCATAGCTACCCTTGAGTCCCGAATCAAAAACTGATAAAATTTCAAATGGCCCTAATTTCTATACGGTGCGTCCAAAACCTATCAAAGTTAGCAACATTCAAATGCTTGTAACTTTTTACTGGGGCGTCAAATAATCTTTAAATTTTGTGACAATAAAGTACTCGAGCCTCTTATTAATTTGAGCTATCCCTCATAGCTATGCTACCCTTGTGTCCCAAAATAAAATACTAAGAAAACTTCAAATGGACCTAACTTCTATACGATGCATCCTACACCTGTCAAAGTTTACACCAATCAAATGCTTGTAACTTTTTACTGTAGGATCATAAAACCTTGAAATTTTGTGACAATAAAGTACTCGAGCCTCTTATCAATTTAAGCTATCGCTCATAACTATGCTACTCTTGAGTCCCAAATCAAACACAGATATTACTTAAAATGGCCATAACTTCTGTACGAAGTGTCCTATACCTATCAAAGTTTGCACCAATCAGATGCTTGTAACTTTTTACTGGAGCGTCATAATCTCATGAAATTTTGTGACAATAAAATACTCGAGCCTCTTATTAATTTAAGCTATCGCTCATTGCTATGCTATCCTTGAGTCCCAAATCAAACACACATAAAACTTCAAATGGTCCTAACTTCTATACGGTGCAACCTACATCTATCAAAGTTTGCAAAATTCAAATGCTTGTATCTTTTTATTGAAGCATCATAAAATCTTGAAATTTTGTGACAATAAAGTACTCGAGCCTCTTGTCAATTTAAGCGTTCGCTCATAGGTATGCTACCCTTGAATCCCAAAATAAAACACTGATAAAATTTCAAATGGCCCTAACTTCTCTACGGTGCATCCTACACCTATCAAAGTTTGCAACAATCAAATGCTTGTAACTTTTTATTGAAGCATCATAAAATCTTTAAATTTTCCGACAATAAAGGACTATAGCCTCTTGTCAATTTAAGCTATCGCTCATAGCTATGCTACCCTTGAGTCCCGAATCAAAAACTGATAAAATTTCAAATAGCCCTAATTTATATACGGTGTGTCCTAAACCTATCAAAGTTTGCAACATTCAAATGCTTCTAACTTTTTACTGGAGCGTCATAAAATCATGAAATTTTGTGACAATAAAGTACTCGAGCCTCTTGTCAATTTAACTATCGCTCATAGCTATTCTACCCTTGAGTCCCGAATCAAAAACTGATAAAATTTCTAATGGCCCAAATTTCTATACGATGCCTTCTCAACCTATCAAAGTTTCCAACATTCAAATACTTGTAAATTTTTACTGGAGCGTCATAAAATCTTGAAATTTTGTGAGAATAAAGTACTCGTACCTCTTTTTAATTTAAGCTATCGCTCATAGCTATGCTACTATTGAGTCCCAAATCAAACACTGATAAAACTTCAAATCGCTCTAACTTCCATACGGTGCGTCCTACACCTATCATAGTCTGCAACTATCAAATGCTTGTAAAATTTTTCGGGAGTGTCAGAAAATCTTGAAATTTTGTGACAATAAAGTACTCGTGCCTCTTATTAATTTAATATATCGCTCATAGCTATGCTACCCTTGAGTCCCAAATCAAACACGGATAAAACTTCAAATGGCCCTAACTTCTATAAGGTGCGTCCTATACTTATCAAAGTTTGCAACAATCAAATGCTTGTAACTTTTTTCTGGAGTGTCATAAAATATTGAAATTTTGTGACAATAAAGTACTCGAGCCTCTTGTCAATTTAATCTATCGCTCATAGCTATGTTACCCTTGAGTCCCAAATCAAACACTGATAAAACTTAAAATGGCCCTAACTTCTGTACGGTGCGTCCTATACCTATCAAAGTTTGCACCAATAAAATGCTTGTAACTTTTTACTGGAGGATCATAAAACCTTGAAATTTTGTGACAATAAAGTACTCGAGCCTCTTATCAATTTAAGCTATCGCTCATAGTTATGCTACCCTTGAGTCCCAAAATAAAACACTGATAAAACTTTAAATGGAAATAACTTCTAAACGGTGCATCCTACACCTCTCAAAGTTTGCAACACTCAAATGTTTGTAACTTTTTACTGGAGCATCATAAAATCTTGAAATTTTGTGACAATAAAGTACTGGAGCCTCTTGTCAATTTAAGCAATCGCTCATAGCTATGTTACCCTTGAGTCCCAAATCAAACACTGATAAAACTTAAAATGGCCCTAACTTCTGTACGGTGCGTCCTATACCTATCAAAGTTTACAACAATCAAATGCTTGTAACGTTTTTCTGGGGCTTCATAAAACCTTGAAATTTTGTGACAATAAAGTATTCGAGCCTCTTGTCAATTTAACTATCGCTCATAGCTATGCTACCCTTGAGTCCAAAATAAAACACTGATAAAACTTCAAATGGCTCTAAATTCCATACGGCGCGTCCGACACCTATCAAAGTTTGCAACATTCAAGTGCTTGTAACTTTTTACTGGTGCGTCATAAAATTTTGATATTTTGTGGCAATAAAGTACTCGTGCCTCTTATTATTTTAAGCTATTCTCTCATAGTTATGCTACCCTTGAGTCCCAAAACAAAAAACTGATAAAATTCAAATGGCCCTAAGTTCTATACGGTGCATCCGACACCTATCAAAGTTTGTAACATTCAAATGCTTGTAACTTTTTATTGGAGCATCATAAAATCATGAAATTTTGTGACAATAAAGTATTCGAGCTTCTTGTCAATTTAACTATCGCTCATAGCTATGCTACCCTTGAGTCCAAAATAAAACACTGATAAAACTTCAAATGGCTCTAAATTCCATACGGTGCGTCCGACACCTATCAAAGTTTGCAACATTCAAGTGCTTGTAACTTTTTACTGGTGCGTCATAAAATTTTGATATTTTGTGGCAATAAAGTACTCGTGCCTCTTATTATTTTAAGCTATTCTCTCATAGTTATGCTACCCTTGAGTCCCAAAACAAAAAACTGATAAAATTCAAATGGCCCTAAGTTCTATACGGTGCGTCCTACACCTATCAAAGTTTGCAACAATCAAATGCTTGTAACTTTTTACTGGAATGTCATAAAACCATTAAATTTTGTGACAATAAAGTACTCTTGCCTCTTATCAATTGAAGCTATCGCTCATAGCTCAGCTACTCTTGACTCCAAAATAAAACAGTGATAAAAGTTCAAATGGCTCTAAATTCCATACGGTGCGTCCTACACCTATCAAAGTTTGCAACATTCCTATGCTTGTAACTTTTTACTGGAGCGTCATAAAACCATGAAAATTTGTGATAATAAAGTACTCGAACCTCTTATCAATTTAAGCTATGGCTCATAACTATGCTACTCATGAGTCCCAAATCTTACACAGATAAAACTTAAAATGGCCATAACTTCTGTACGGAGTGTCCTATACCTATCAAAGTTTGCAGCAATCAAATGCTTGTAAATTTTTATTGAAGCATCATAAAGTCTTGAAATTTTCCGACAATAAAGTACTCGAGCCTCTTGTCAATTTAACTATCGCTCATAGATATGCTACCCTTGAGTCCCAAAACAAAACACTGATAAAATTCAAATGGCCCTTCAAAAGGGCCATAAAGTAATCGTGCCTCTTATCAATTTAAGCAATCACTCATAGCTATGCTACCCTTGAGTCCCAAAATAAAACACTGATAAATTTCAAATGGCCCTAACTTCTATACGGTGCATCCTACTCCTATCAAAATTTACAAAATTCAAATGCTTGTAACTTTTTACTGGAGCGTCATAAAATCTTGAAATTTTGTGACAATAAAGTACTCGAGCCTCTTGTCAATTTAACTATCGATCATAGCTATGCTACCCTTGAGTCCCGAATCAAAAACTGATAAAATTTCAAATGGCCCTAATTTCTATAAGGTGCGTCCTACACCTATCAAAGTTTGCAACATTCAAATGCTTATAACTTTTTACTGGAGCATCATAAAATCATGAAATTTTCTGACAATAAAGTACTCGCGCCTCTTGTAATTTGAAGCTATAGCTCATAGCTATGCTACCCTTGAGTCCCAAATCAAACACTGATAAAACTTCAAATGGCCCTAACTTCTATAGGGCCATAAAGTAATCGTGCCTCTTATCAATTTAAGCTATCGCTCATAGATATGCTACCCTTGAGTCCCAAAATAAAACACTGATAAAACTTCAAATGGACCTAACTTCTATACGATGCATCCTACACTTATCAAAGTTTGCAGCAATCAAATGCTTGTAACTTTTTATTGACGCATCATAAAATCTTGAAATTTTCCGACAATAAAGTACTCGAGCCTCTTGTCAAGTTAAGTATCGCTCATAGATATGCTATCCTTGAGTCCCAAAACAAAACACTGATAAAATTCAAATGGCCCTAACTTCTATACGGTGCATCCGACACCTATCAAAGTTTGCAACATTCAAGTGCTTGTAACTTTTTACTGGTGCGTCATAAAATTTTGATATTTTGTGGCAATAAAGTACACGTGCCTCTTATTATTTTAAGCTATTCTCTCATAGTTATGCTACCCTTGAGTCCCAAAACAAAAAACTGATAAAATTCAAATGGCCCTAAGTTCTATACGGTGCGTCCTACACCTATCAAAGTTTTCAACAATCAAATGCTTGTAACTTTTTACTGGCATGTCATAAAACCATTAAATTTTGTGACAATAAAGTACTCTTGCCTCTTATCAATTGAAGCTATCGCTCATAGCTCAGCTACTCTTGACTCCAAAATAAAACACTGATAAAAGTTCAAATGGCTCTAAATTCCATACGGTGCGTCCTACACCTATCAAAGTTTGCAACATTCCTATGCTTGTAACTTTTTACTGGAGCGTCATAAAACCATGAAAATTTGTGATAATAAAGAACTCGAACCTCTTATCAATTTAAGCTATGGATCATAACTATGCTACTCATGAGTCCCAAATCTTACACAGATAAAACTTAAAATGGCCATAACTTCTGTACGGAGTGTCCTATACCTATCAAAGTTTGCAGCAATCAAATGCTTGTAAATTTTTATTGAAGCATCATAAAGTCTTGAAATTTTCCGACAATAAAGTACTCGAGCCTCTTGTCAATTTAACTATCGCTCATAGATATGCTACCCTTGAGTCCCAAAACAAAACACTGATAAAATTCAAATGGCCCTTCAAAAGGGCCATAAAGTAATCGTGCCTCTTATCAATTTAAGCAATCACTCATAGCTATGCTACCCTTGAGTCCCAAAATAAAACACTGATAAAATTTCAAATGGCCCTAACTTCTATACGGTGCATCCTACTCCTATCAAAATTTACAAAATTCAAATGCTTGTAACTTTTTACTGGAGCGTCATAAAATCTTGAAATTTTGTGACAATAAAGTACTCGAGCCTCTTGTCAATTTAACTATCGATCATAGCTATGCTACCCTTGAGTCCCGAATCAAAAACTGATAAAATTTCAAATGGCCCTAATTTCTATAAGGTGCGTCCTACACCTATCAAAGTTTGCAACATTCAAATGCTTATAACTTTTTACTGGAGCATCATAAAATCATGAACTTTTCTGACAATTAAGCAATGGCGCCTCTTGTAATTTGAAGCAATAGCTCATAGCTATGCTACCCTTGAGTCCCAAATCAAACACTGATAAAACTTCAAATGGCCCTAACTTCTATAGGGCCATAAAGTAATCGTGCCTCTTATCAATTTAAGCTATCGCTCATAGATATGGTACCCTTGGGTCCCAAAATAAAACACTGATAAAACTTCAAATGGACCTAACTTCTATACGATGCATCCTACACTTATCAAAGTTTGCAGCAATCAAATGCTTGTAACTTTTTATTGAAGCATCATAAAATCTTGAAATTTTCCGACAATAAAGTACTCGACCCTCTTGTCAATTTAACTATCGCTCATAGCTATGCTACCCTTGAGTCCCAAAACAAAACACTGATAAAATTCAAATGGCCCTAACTTCTATAGGGCCATAAAGTAATCGTGCCTCTTATCAATTTAAGCAATCACTCATAGCTATGCTACCGTTGAGTCCCAAAATAAAACACTGAAAAAATTTCAAATGGCCCTAACATCTATACGGTGCATCCTACACCTATCAAAATTTACAAAATTCAAATGCTTGTAACCTTTTACTGGAGCGTCATAAAATCTTGAAATTTTGTGACAATAAAGTACTCGAGCCTCTTGTCAATTTAACTATCGATCATAGCTATGCTACCCTTGAGTCCCGAATCAAAAACTGATAAAATTTCAAATGGCCCTAATTTCTATAAGGTGCGTCCTACACCTATCAAAGTTTGCAACATTCAAATGCTTATAACTTTTTACTGGAGCATCATAAAATCATGAAATTTTCTGACAATAAAGTACTCGCGCCTCTTGTAATTTGAAGCTATAGCTCATAGCTATGCTACCCTTGAGTCCCAAATCAAACACTGATAAAACTTCAAATGGCCCTAACTTCTATAGGGCCATAAAGTAATCGTGCCTCTTATCAATTTAAGCTATCGCTCATAGATATGCTACCCTTGAGTCCCAAAATAAAACACTGATAAAACTTCAAATGGACCTAACTTCTATACGATGCATCCTACACTTATCAAAGTTTGCAGCAATCAAATGCTTGTAACTTTTTATTGACGCATCATAAAATCTTGAAATTTTCCGACAATAAAGTACTCAAGCCTCTTGTCAAGTTAAGTATCGCTCATAGATATGCTATCCTTGAGTCCCAAAACAAAACACTGATAAAATTCAAATGGCCCTAACTTCTATACGGTGCATCCGACACCTATCAAAGTTTGCAACATTCAAATGCTTGTAACTTTTTATTGGAGCATCATAAAATCATGAAATTTTATGACAATAAAGTACTCGCGCCTCTTGTAATTTGAAGCTATAGCTCATAGCTATGCTACCCTTGAGTCCCAAATCAAACACTGATAAAACTTCAAATGGCATTAACTTCTATAGGGCCATAAAGTAATCGTGCCTCTTATCAATTTAAGCTATCGCTCATAGATATTCTACCCTTGAGTCCCAAAATAAAACACTGATAAAACTTCAAGTAGACCTAACTTCTATACGATGCATCCTACACTTATCAAAGTTTGCAGCAATCAAATGCTTGTAACTTTTTATTGGAGCATCATAAAATCATGAAATTTTGTGACAATAAAGTACTCGTGCCTCTTACTAATTTAAGCTATCGCTCATAGCTATGCTACCCTTGAGTCCCAAATCAAACACAGAGAGAACTTCAAATGGCCCTAACTCCTATAGGGCCATAAAGTAATCGTGCCTCTTATCAATTTAAGCTATCGCTCATAGATATGCTACCCTTGAGTCCCAAAATAAAACACTGATAAAACTTCAAATGGCCCTAACTTCTATACGGTGCATCCTACACCTATCAAAGTTTACAAAATTCAAATCCTAGTAACTTTTTACTGGAGCGTCATAAAATCTTGAAATTTTATGACAATAAAGTACTCGTGCCTCTTATTAATTTAAGCTATCGCTCATAGCTATGCTACCCTTGAGTCCCAAATCAAACACAGATAAAACTTCAAATGGACCTAACTTCTATACGATGCATCCTACACCTATCAAAGTTTTCAGCAATTAAATGCTTGTAACTTTTTATTGAAGCATCATAAAATCTTGAAATTTTCCGACAATAAAGTACTCGAGACTCTTGTCAATTTAACTATTGCTCATAGCTATGCTACCCTTGAGTCCCGAATTAAAAACTGATAAAATTTCAAATGGCCCTAATTTCTATAAGGTGCGTCCTACACCAATCAAAGTTTGCAAAATTCAAATGCTTATAACTTTTTACTGGAGCATCAAAAATCATGAAATTTTCTGACAAAAAAGTACTCGCGACTCTTGTAATTTGAAGCTATAGCTCATAGCTATGCTTCCCTTGAGTCCCAAATCAAGCACTGATAAAACTTCAAATGGCCCTAACTTCTATAGGGCCAAAAAATAATCGTGCCTCTTATCAATTTAAGCTATCGCTCATTGATATGCTACCCTTGAGTCCCAAAATAAAACACTAATAAAACTTCAAATGGACCTAACTTCTATACGATGCATCCTACACTTATCAAAGTTTGCAGCAATCAAATGCTTGTAACTTTTTATTGACGCAACATAAAATCTTGAAATTTTCCGACAATAAAGTACTCGAGCCTCTTGTCAATTTAACTATCGCTCATAGATATGCTACCCTTGAGTCCCAAAACAAAACACCGATAAAATTCAAATGGCCCTAACTTCTATACGGTGCATCCAACACCTATCAAAGTTTGCAACATTCAAATGCTTGTAACTTTTTATTGGAGCATCATAAAGTCATGAAATTTTCTGACAATGAAGTACTCGCGCCTCTTGTAATTTGAAGCTATAGCTCATAGCTATGCTACCCTTGAGTCCAAAATCAAACACAGATAGAACTTCAAATGGCCCTAACTTCTATAGGGCCATAAAGTAATTGTGCCTCTTATCAATTTAAGCTATCGCTCATAGATATGCTACCCTTGAGTCCCAAAATAAAACACTGATAAAACTTCAAAAGGCCCTAACTTCTATACGGTGCATCCTACACCTATCAAAGTTTACAAAATTCAAATGCTTGTAACTTTTTACTGGAGCGTCATAAAATCTTGAAATTTTGTGACAATAATGTACTCGTGCCTCTTATTAATTTAAGCTATCGCTCATAGCTATGCTACCCTTGAGTCCCAAATCAAACACAGATAAAACTTCAAATGGACCTAACTTCTATACGATGCATCCTACTCCTATCAAAGTTTGCAGCAATCAAATGCTTGCAACTTTTTATTGAAGCATCATAAAATCTTGAAATTTTCCGACAATAAAGTACTCGAGGCTCTTGTCAATTTAACTATCGCTCATAGATATGCTACCCTTGAGCCCCAAAACAAAACACTGATAAAATTCAAATTGCCCAAACTTCTATACGGTGCATCCGACACCTATCAAAGTTTGCAACATTCAAATGCTTGTAACTTTTTATTGGAGCATCAAAAAATCATGAAATTTTCTGACAATAAAGTATTCGCGCCTCTTGTAATTTGAAGCTATAGCTCATAGCTATGCTACCCTTGGGTCCCAAATCAAACACTGATAAAACTTCGAATGGCCCTAACTTCTATAGGGCCATAAAGTAATCGTGCCTCTTAACAATTTAAGCTATCGCTCATAGAAATGCTACCCTTGAGTCCCAAAATAAAACACTGATAAAACTTCAAGTGGACCTAATTTCTATACGATGCATCCTACACTTATCAAAGTTTGCAGCAATCAAATGTTTGTAACTTTTTATTGAAGCATCATAAAATCTTGAAATTTTCCGACAATAAAGTACTTGAGCCTCTTGTCAATTTAACTATCGCTCATAAATATGCTACCCTTTAGACCCAAAACAAAACACTGATAAAATTCAAATGGCCCCAACTTCTATACGGTGCATCCGACACCTATCAAAGTTTGCATTATTCAAATGCTTGTAACTTTTTATTGGAGCATCATAAAATCATTAAATTTTCTGACAATAAAGTACTCGAGCCTCTTGTCAATTTAAGCTATCCCTCATAGCTATGCTACCCTTGAGTCCAAAACAAAACACTGATAAAACTTAAAATGGCCCTAACTTCTATACGGTGCGTCCTATACCTATCAAAGTTTGCAATAATCAAATGCTTGTAACTTTTTACTGGAATGTCATTAAACCATGAAATTTTGTGACAATAGGTACTCGTGCCTCTTATCAATTGAAGCTATCGCTCATAGCTCAGCTACTTTTGACTCCAAAATAAAACACGGATAAAACTTCAAATGGCTCTAAATTCCATACGGTGCGTCCTACACCTATCAAAGTTTGCAACATTCAAATGCTTGGAACTTTTAACTGGAATGTCATAAAACCATGAAATTTTGTGACATTAAAGTACTCGTGCCTCTTATCAATTGAAGCTATCGCTCATAGCTCTGCTACTCTTGACTCCAAAATAAAACACTGATAAAACTTCAAATGGCTCTAAATTCCATACGGTGCGTCCTACACCTATCAAAGTTTGCAACATTCCAACGCATGTAACTTTTTACTGGAGCGTCAAAAGACCTTGAAAATTTGTGACAATAAAGTACTCGAGCCTCTTATCAATTTAAGCTATCGCTCATAACTATGCTTCTCTTGAGTCCCAAATCAAATACAGATAAAACCTTAAATGGCAATAACTTCTGTACGGAGTTTCCTATACCTATCAAAGTTTGAAACATTGAAATGCTTGTAACTTTTTACTCGAGCGTCATAAAACCTTGAAATTTTGTGACAATAAAGAACTCGAGCATCTTATTAATTTAAGCTATCGCCTTTAGCTATGCTACCCTTGAGTCCCAAATCAAACAAAGAAAAAAACTTCAAATGACCCTAACATCTATAAGCTGCGTCCTATACCTATCAAAGTTTGCAACAATCAAATGCTTGTAACTTTTTTCTGGTGTGTCATAAAATCTTGAAATTTTGTGACAATAAAGTACTCGAGCCTCTTGTCAGTTTAAGCTATCGCTCATAGCTATGCTACCCTTGAGTCCCAAATCAAACACTGATAAAACTTCAAATGGCCCTAACTTCTATAGGGCTATAAAGTAATCGTGCCTCTTATCAATTTAAGCTATATCTCATAGATATGCTACCCTTGAGTCCCAAAATAAAACACTGATAAAACTTCAAATGGCCCCAACTTCTATACGGTGCATCCTACACCTATCAAAGTTTACAAAATTCAAATGCTTGTAACTTTTTACTGGAGCGTCATAAAATCTTGAAATTTTGTCACAATAAAGTACTCGTGCCTCTTATCAATTTAAGCTATCGCTCATAGCTATGCTACCCTTGAGTCCCAAATCAAACACAGATAAAACTTCAAATGGACCTAACTTCTATACGATGCATCCTACTCCTATCAAAGTTTGCAGCAATCAAATGCTTGTAACTTTTTATTGAAGCATCATAAAATCTTGAAATTTTCCGACAATTAAGTACTCGAGCCTCTTGTCAATTTAACTATCGCTCATAGCTATGCTACCCTTGAGTCCCGAATCAAAAACTGATAAAATTTCAAATGGCCCTAACTTCTATATGGTGCGTCCTACACCTATCAAAGTTTGCAACATTCAAATGCTTATAACTTTTTACTGGAGCCTCTTATCAATTTAAGCTATCGCTCATAGATATGCTACCCTTGAGTCCCAAAATAAAACACTGATATAACTTCAAATGGACCTAACTTCTATACGATGCATCCTACACTTATCACAGTTTGCAGCAATCAAATGCTTGTAACTTTTTATTGACGCATCATAAAATCTTGAAATTTTCCGACAATAAAGTACTCGAGCCTCTTGTCAATTTAACTATCGCTCATAGATATGCTACCCTTGAGTCACAAAACAAAACACTGATAAAATTCAAATGGCCCTAACTTCTATACGGTGCATCCGACACCTATCAAAGTTTGCAACATTCAAATGCTTGTAACTTTTTATGGGAGCATCATAAAATCATGAAATTTTCTGCCAATAAAGTACTCGCGCCTCTTGTAATTTGAAATATATGCTACCCTTGAGTTCCAAAATAAAACATTGATAAAACTTCAAGTGGCTCTAAATTCCATACGGTGCGTCCTACACCTATCAAAGTTTGCAAAATTCCAACGCTTGTAACTTTTTACTGGAGCGTCAAAAGATCTTGAAAATTTGTGACAATAAAGTACTCGAGCCTCTTATCAATTTAAGCTATCGCTCATAACTATGCTTCTCTTGAGTCCCAAATCAAACACAGATAAAACTTCAAATGGACCTAACTTCTATACGATGCATCCTATTCCTATCAAAGTTTGCAGCAATCAAATGCTTGTAACTTTTTATTGAAGCATCATAAAATCTTGAAATTTTCCGACAATAAAGTACTCGAGGCTCTTGTCAATTTAACTATCGCTCATAGATATGCTACCCTTGAGCCCCAAAACAAAACACTGATAAAATTCAAATTGCCCAAACTTCTATACGGTGCATCCGACACCTATCAAAGTTTGCAACATTCAAATGCTTGTAACTTTTTATTGGAGCATCAAAAAATCATGAAATTTTCTGACAATAAAGTATTCGCGCCTCTTGTAATTTGAAGCTATAGCTCATAGCTATGCTACCCTTGGGTCCCAAATCAAACACTGATAAAACTTCAAATGGCCCTAACTTCTATAGGGCCATAAAGTAATCGTGCCTCTTAACAATTTAAGCTACCGCTCATAGAAATGCTACCCTTGAGTCCCAAAATAAAACACTGATAAAACTTCAAGTGGACCTAATTTCTATACGATGCATCCTACACTTATCAAAGTTTGCAGCAATCAAATGTTTGTAACTTTTTATTGAAGCATCATAAAATCTTGAAATTTTCCGACAATAAAGTACTTGAGCCTCTTGTCAATTTAACTATCGCTCATAGATATGCTACCCTTTATACCCAAAACAAAACACTGATAAAATTCAAATGGCCCCAACTTCTATACGGTGCATCCGACACCTATCAAAGTTTGCATTATTCAAATGCTTGTAACTTTTTATTGGAGCATCATAAAATCATTAAATTTTCTGACAATAAAGTACTCGAGCCTCTTGTCAATTTAAGCTATCCCTCATAGCTATGCTACCCTTGAGTCCAAAACAAAACACTGATAAAACTTCAAATGGCCCTAACTTCTATACGGTGCGTCCTATACCTATCAAAGTTTGCAATAATCAAATGCTTGTAACTTTTTACTGGAATGTCATTAAACCATGAAATTTTGTGACAATAGGTACTCGTGCCTCTTATCAATTGAAGCTATCGCTCATAGCTCAGCTACTCTTGACTCCAAAATAAAACACGGATAAAACTTCAAATGGCTCTAAATTCCATACGGTACGTCCTACACCTATCAAAGTTTGCAACATTCAAATGCTTGGAACTTTTAACTGGAATGTCATAAAACCATGAAATTTTGTGACATTAAAGTACTCGTGCCTCTTATCAATTGAAGCTATCGCTCATAGCTCTGCTACTCCTGACTCCAAAATAAAACACTGATAAAACTTCAAATGGCTCTAAATTCCATACGGTGCGTCCTACACCTATCAAAGTTTGCAAAATTCCAACGCTTGTAACTTTTTACTGGAGCGTCAAAAGATCTTGAAAATTTGTGACAATAAAGTACTCGAGCCTCTTATCAATTTAAGCTATCGCTCATAACTATGCTTCTCTTGAGTCCCAAATCAAATACAGATAAAACTTAAAATGGCAATAACTTCTGTACGGAGTGTCCTATACCTATCAAAGTTTGCAACAATGAAATGCTTGTAACTTTTTACTGGAGCGTCATAAAACCTTGAAATTTTTGACAATAAAGTACTCGAGCATCTTATTAATTTAAGCTATCGCTCATAGTCCCAAATCAAACATTGATAAAACTTCAAATGGCCCTAACTTCTATAAGCTGCGTCCTATACCTATCAAAGTTTGCAACAATCAAATGCTTGTAACTTTTTTCTGGTGTGTCATAAAATCTTGAAATTTTGTGACAAAGAGTACTCGAGCCTCTTGTCAATTTAAGCTATCGCTCATAGTCCCAAATCAAACACTGATAAAACTTCAAATGGCCCTAACGTCTATAGGGCCATAAAGTAATCGTGCCTCTTATCAATTTAAGCTATCGCTCATAGATATGCTACCCTTGAGTCCCAAAATAAAACACTGATAAAACTTAAAGTGGACCTAACTTCTATACGATGCATCCTACACTTATCAAAGTTTGCAACATTCAAATGCTTGTAACTTTTTATTGGAGCATCATAAAATCATTAAATTTTCTGACAATAAAGTACTCGAGCCTCTTCTCAATTTAAGCTATCGCTCATAGCTATGCTACCATTGAGTCCAAAATAAAACACTGATAAAACTTCAAATGGCCCTAACTTCTATACGGTGCGTCCTATACCTATCAAAGTTTGCAACAATCAAATGCTTGTAACTTTTTACTGGAATGTCATACAACCATGAAATTTTGTGACAATAGGTACTCGTGCCTCTTATCAATTGAAGCTATCGCTCATAGCTCAGCTACTTTTGACTCCAAAATAAAACACTGATAAAACTTCAAATGGCTCTAAATTCCATACGGTGCGTCCTACACCTATCAAAGTTTGCAACATTCCAACGCTTGTAACTTTTTACTGGAGCGTCAAAAGACCTTGAAATTTTGTGACAATAGAGTACTCGTGCCTCTTATTAATTTAAGCTATCGCTCATAGGTATGCTACCCTTGAGTCCCAAATCAAACACTGATAAAACTTCAAATGGACCTAACTTCTATAAGATGCATCCTACATTTATCAAAGTTTGCAGCAATCAAATGCTTGTAACTGTTTATTGAAGCATCATAAAATCTTGAAATTTTCGGACAATATGGTACTCGAGCCTCTTGTCAATTTAACTATCGCCCATAGATATGGTACCCTTGAGTCCCAAAACAAAACACTGATAAAATTCAAATGGCGCTAACTTCTATACGGTGACTCCGACACCTATCAAAGTTTGCAACATTCAAATGCTTGTAACTTTTTATTGGAGCATCATAAAATCATGAAATTTTCTGACAATAAAGTACTCGAGCCTCTTGTCAATTTAAGCTATCCCTCATAGCTATGCTACCCTTGAGTCCAAAACAAAACACTGATAAAACTTCAAATGGCCCTAACTTCTATACGGTGCGTCCTATACCTATCAAAGTTTGCAATAATCAAATGCTTGAAACTTTTTACTGGAATGTCATTAAACCATGAAATTTTGTGACAATAGGTACTCGTGCCTCTTATCAATTGAAGCTATCGCTCATAGCTCAGCTACTCTTGACTCCAAAATAAAACACGGATAAAACTTCAAATGGCTCTAAATTCCATACGGTGCGTCCTACACCTATCAAAGTTTGCAACATTCAAATGCTTGGAACTTTTAACTGGAATGTCATAAAACCATGAAATTTTGTGACATTAAAGTACTCGTGCCTCTTATCAATTGAAGCTATCGCTCATAGCTCTGCTACTCTTGACTCCAAAATAAAACACTGATAAAACTTCAAATGGCTCTAAATTCCATACGGTGCGTCCTACACCTATCAAAGTTTGCAACATTCCAACGCATGTAACTTTTTACTGGAGCGTCAAAAGACCTTGAAAATTTGTGACAATAAAGTACTCGAGCCTCTTATCAATTTAAGCTATCGCTCATAACTATGCTTCTCTTGAGTCCCAAATCAAATACAGATAAAACCTTAAATGGCAATAACTTCTGTACGGAGTTTCCTATACCTATAAAAGTTTGAAACATTGAAATGCTTGTAACTTTTTACTCGAGCGTCATAAAACCTTGAAATTTTGTGACAATAAAGAACTCGATCATCTTATTAATTTAAGCTATCGCCTTTAGCTATGCTACCCTTGAGTCCCAAATCAAACAAAGAAAAAAACTTCAAATGACCCTAACATCTATAAGCTGCGTCCTATACCTATCAAAGTTTGCAACAATCAAATGCTTGTAACTTTTTTCTGGTGTGTCATAAAATCTTGAAATTTTGTGACAATAAAGTAGTCGAGCCTCTTGTCAGTTTAAGCTATCGCTCATAGCTATGCTACCCTTGAGTCCCAAATCAAACACTGATAAAACTTCAAATGGCCCTAACTTCTATAGGGCAATAAAGTAATCGTGCCTCTTATCAATTTAAGCTATATCTCATAGATATGCTACCCTTGAGTCCCAAAATAAAACACTGATAAAACTTCAAATGGCCCCAACTTCTATACGGTGCATCCTACACCTATCAAAGTTTACAAAATTCAAATGCTTGTAACTTTTTACTGGAGCGTCATAAAATCTTGAAATTTTGTCACAATAAAGTACTCGTGCCTCTTATCAATTTAAGCTATCGCTCATATCTATGCTACCCTTGAGTCCCAAATCAAACACAGATAAAACTTCAAATGGACCTAACTTCTATACGATGCATCCTACTCCTATCAAAGTTTGCAGCAATCAAATGCTTGTAACTTTTTATTGAAGCATCATAAAATCTTGAAATTTTCCGACAATTAAGTACTCGAGCCTCTTGTCAATTTAACTATCGCTCATAGCTATGCTACCCTTGAGTCCCGAATCAAAAACTGATAAAATTTCAAATGGCCCTAACTTCTATATGGTGCGTCCTACACCTATCAAAGTTTGCAACATTCAAATGCTTATAACTTTTTACTGGAGCCTCTTATCAATTTAAGCTATCGCTCATAGATATGCTACCCTTGAGTCCCAAAATAAAACACTGATATAACTTCAAATGGACCTAACTTCTATACGATGCATCCTACACTTATCACAGTTTGCAGCAATCAAATGCTTGTAACTTTTTATTGACGCATCATAAAATCTTGAAATTTTCCGACAATAAAGTACTCGAGCCTCTTGTCAATTTAACTAACGCTCATAGATATGCTACCCTTGAGTCACAAAACAAAACACTGATAAAATTCAAATGGCCCTAACTTCTATACGGTGCATCCGACACCTATCAAAGTTTGCAACATTCAAATGCTTGTAACATTTTATGGGAGCATCATAAAATCATGAAATTTTCTGCCAATAAAGTACTCGCGCCTCTTGTAATTTGAAATTTATGCTACCCTTGAGTCCCAAAATAAAACACTGATAAAACTTCAAATGGCTCTAAATTCCATACGGTGCGTCCTACACCTATCAAAGTTTGCAAAATTCCAACGCTTGTAACTTTTTACTGGAGCGTCAAAAGATCTTGAAAATTTGTGACAATAAAGTACTCGAGCCTCTTATCAATTTAAGCTATCGCTCATAACTATGCTTCTCTTGAGTCCCAAATCAAATACAGATAAAACTTAAAATGGCAATAACTCCTGTACGGAGTGTCCTATACCTATCAAAGTTTGCAACAATGAAATGCTTGTAACTTTTTACTCGAGCGTCATAAAACCTTGAAATTTTGTGACAATAAAGTACTCGAGCATCTTATTAATTTAAGCTATCGCTCATAGTCCCAAATCAAACATTGATAAAACTTCAAATGGCCCTAACTTCTATAAGCTGCGTCCTATACCTATCAAAGTTTGCAACAATCAAATGCTTGTAACTTTTTTCTGGTGTGTCATAAAATCTTGAAATTTTTTGACAAAGAGTACTCGAGCCTCTTGTCAATTTAAGCTATCGCTCATAGTCCCAAATCAAACACTGATAAAACTTCAAATGGCCCTAACGTCTATAGGGCCATAAAGTAATCGTGCCTCTTATCAATTTAAGCTATCGCTCATAGATATGCTACCCTTGAGTCCCAAAATAAAACACTGATAAAACTTAAAGTGGACCTAACTTCTATACGATGCATCCTACACTTATCAAAGTTTGCAACATTCAAATGCTTGTAACTTTTTATTGGAGCATCATAAAATCATGAAATTTTCTGACAATAAAGTACTCGCGCCTCTTGTAATTTGAAGCTATAGCTCATAGCTATGCTACCCTTGAGTCCCAAATCAAACACTGATAAAACTTCAAATGGCCCTAACTTCTATAGGGCCATAAAGTAATCGTGCCTCTTATCAATTTAAGCTATCGCTCATAGATATGCTACCTTTGAGTCCCAAAATAAAACACTGATAAAACTTCAAGTGAACCTAACTTCTATACGATGCATCCTACACTTATCAAAGTTTGCAGCAATCAAATGCTTGTAACTTTTTATTGAAGCATCATAGAATCTTGAAATTTTCCGACAATAAAGTACTCAAGCCTCTTGTCAATTTAACTATCGTTCATAGATATGCTACCCTTTAGTCCCAAAACAAAACACTGATAAAATTCAAATGGCCCCAACTTCTATACGGTGCATCCGACACCTATCAAAGTTTGCAACATTCAAATGCTTGTAACTTTTTATTGGAGCATCATAAAATCATTAAATTTTCTGACAATAAAGTACTCGAGCCTCTTCTCAATTTAAGCTATCGCTCATAGCTATGCTACCATTGAGTCCAAAATAAAACACTGATAAAACTTCAAATGGCCCTAACTTCTATACGGTGCGTCCTATACCTATCAAAGTTTGCAACAATCAAATGCTTGTAACTTTTTACTGGAATGTCATAAAACCATGAAATTTTGTGACAATAGGTACTCGTGCCTCTTATCAATTGAAGCTATCGCTCATAGCTCAGCTACTTTTGACTCCAAAATAAAACACTGATAAAACTTCAAATGGCTCTAAATTCCATACGGTGCGTCCTACACCTATCAAAGTTTGCAACATTCCAACGCTTGTAACTTTTTACTGGAGCATCAAAAGACCTTGAAATTTTGTGACAATGGAGTACTCGTGCCTCTTATTAATTTAAGCTATCGCTCATAGGTATGCTACCCTTGAGTCCCAAATCAAACACTGATAAAACTTCAAATGGACCTAACTTCTATAAGATGCATCCTACATTTATCAAGGTTTGCAGCAATCAAATGCTTGTAACTGTTTATTGAAGCATCATAAAATCTTGAAATTTTCGGACAATATGGTACTCGAGCCTCTTGTCAATTTAACTATCGCCCATAGATATGGTACCCTTGAGTCCCAAAACAAAACACTGATAAAATTCAAATGGCCCTAACTTCTATACGGTGACTCCGACACCTATCAAAGTTTGCAACATTCAAATGCTTGTAACTTTTTATTGGAACATCATAAAATCATGAAATTTTCTGACAATAAAGTACTCGAGCCTCTTGTCAATTTAAGCTATCCCTCATAGCTATGCTACCCTTGAGTCCAAAACAAAACACTGATAAAACTTCAAATGGCCCTAACTTCTATACGGTGCGTCCTATACCTATCAAAGTTTGCAATAATCAAATGCTTGTAACTTTTTACTGGAATGTCATTAAACCATGAAATTTTGTGACAATAGGTACTCGTGCCTCTTATCAATTGAAGCTATCGCTCATAGCTCAGCTACTCTTGACTCCAAAATAAAACACGGATAAAACTTCAAATGGCTCTAAATTCCATACGGTGCGTCCTACACCTATCAAAGTTTGCAACATTCAAATGCTTGGAACTTTTAACTGGAATGTCATAAAACCATGAAATTTTGTGACATTAAAGTACTCGTGCCTCTTATCAATTGAAGCTATCGCTCATAGCTCTGCTACTCTTGACTCCAAAATAAAACACTGATAAAACTGCAAATGGCTCTAAATTCCATACGGTGCGTCCTACACCTATCAAAGTTTGCAACATTCCAACGCATGTAACTTTTTACTGGAGCGTCAAAAGACCTTGAAAATTTGTGACAATAAAGTACTCGAGCCTCTTATCAATTTAAGCTATCGCTCATAACTATGCTTCTCTTGAGTCCCAAATCAAATACAGATAAAACCTTAAATGGCAATAACTTCTGTACGGAGTTTCCTATACCTATCAAAGTTTGAAACATTGAAATGCTTGTAACTTTTTACTCGAGCGTCATAAAACCTTGAAATTTTGTGACAATAAAGAACTCGAGCATCTTATTAATTTAAGCTATCGCCTTTAGCTATGCTACCCTTGAGTCCCAAATCAAACAAAGAAAAAAACTTCAAATGACCCTAACATCTATAAGCTGCGTCCTATACCTATCAAAGTTTGCAACAATCAAATGCTTGTAACTTTTTTCTGGTGTGTCATAAAATCTTGAAATTTTGTGACAATAAAGTACTCGAGCCTCTTGTCAGTTTAAGCTATCGCTCATAGCTATGCTACCCTTGAGTCCCAAATCAAACACTGATAAAACTTCAAATGGCCCTAACTTCTATAGGGCTATAAAGTAATCGTGCCTCTTATCAATTTAAGCTATATCTCATAGATATGCTACCCTTGAGTCCCAAAATAAAACACTGATAAAACTTCAAATGGCCCCAACTTCTATACGGTGCATCCTACACCTATCAAAGTTTGCAACAATCAAATGCTTGTAACTTTTTTCTGGTGTGTCATAAAATCTTGAAATTTTGTGACAATAAAGTACTCGTGCCTCTTATCAATTTAAGCTATCGCTCATATCTATGCTACCCTTGAGTCCCAAATCAAACACAGATAAAACTTCAAATGGACCTAACTTCTATACGATGCATCCTACTCCTATCAAAGTTTGCAGGAATCAAATGCTTGTAACTTTTTATTGAAGCATCATAAAATCTTGAAATTTTCCGACAATTAAGTACTCGAGCCTCTTGTCAATTTAACTATCGCTCATAGCTATGCTACCCTTGAGTCCCGAATCAAAAACTGATAAAATTTCAAATGGCCCTAACTTCTATATGGTGCGTCCTACACCTATCAAAGTTTGCAACATTCAAATGCTTATAACTTTTTACTGGAGCCTCTTATCAATTTAAGCTATCGCTCATAGATATGCTACCCTTGAGTCCCAAAATAAAACACTGATATAACTTCAAATGGACCTAACTTCTATACGATGCATCCTACACTTATCAAAGTTTGCAGCAATCAAATGCTTGTAACTTTTTATTGAAGCATCATAGAATCTTGAAATTTTCCGACAATAAAGTACTCGAGCCTCTTGTCAATTTAACTATCGTTCATAGATATGCTACCCTTTAGTCCCAAAACAAAACACTGATAAAATTCAAATGGCCCCAACTTCTATACGGTGCATCCGACACCTATCAAAGTTTGCAACATTCAAATGCTTGTAACTTTTTATTGGAGCATCATAAAATCATTAAATTTTCTGACAATAAAGTACTCGAGCCTCTTCTCAATTTAAGCTATCGCTCATAGCTATGCTACCATTGAGTCCAAAATAAAACACTGATAAAACTTCAAATGGCCCTAACTTCTATACGGTGCGTCCTATACCTATCAAAGTTTGCAACAATCAAATGCTTGTAACTTTTTATTGAAGCATCATAAAATCTTGAAATTTTCCGACAATTAAGTACTCGAGCCTCTTGTCAATTTAACTATCGCCCATAGATATGGTACCCTTGAGTCCCAAAACAAAACACTGATAAAATTCAAATGGCCCTAACTTCTATACGGTGACTCCGACACCTATCAAAGTTTGCAGCAATCAAATGCTTGTAACTTTTTATTGAAGCATCATAAAATCTTGAAATTTTCCGACAATTAAGTACTCGAGCCTCTTGTCAATTTAACTATCGCTCATAGCTATGCTACCCTTGAGTCCCGAATCAAAAACTGATAAAATTTCAAATGGCCCTAACTTCTATATGGTGCGTCCTACACCTATCAAAGTTTGCAACATTCAAATGCTTATAACTTTTTACTGGAGCCTCTTATCAATTTAAGCTATCGCTCATAGATATGCTACCCTTGAGTCCCAAAATAAAACACTGATATAACTTCAAATGGACCTAACTTCTATACGATGCATCCTACACTTATCACAGTTTGCAGCAATCAAATGCTTGTAACTTTTTATTGACGCATCATAAAATCTTGAAATTTTCCGACAATAAAGTACTCGAGCCTCTTGTCAATTTAACTATCGCTCATAGATATGCTACCCTTGAGTCACAAAACAAAACACTGATAAAATTCAAATGGCCCTAACTTCTATACGGTGCATCCGACACCTATCAAAGTTTGCAACATTCAAATGCTTGTAACTTTTTATGGGAGCATCATAAAATCATGAAATTTTCTGCCAATAAAGTACTCGCGCCTCTTGTAATTTGAAATATATGCTACCCTTGAGTCCCAAAATAAAACATTGATAAAACTTCAAATGGCTCTAAATTCCATACGGTGCGTCCTACACCTATCAAAGTTTGCAAAATTCCAACGCTTGTAACTTTTTACTGGAGCGTCAAAAGATCTTGAAAATTTGTGACAATAAAGTACTCGAGCCTCTTATCAATTTAAGCTATCGCTCATAACTATGCTTCTCTTGAGTCCCAAGTCAAACACAGATAAAACTTCAAATGGACCTAACTTCTATACGATGCATCCTACGCCTATCAAAGTTTGCAGCAATCAAATGCTTGTAACTTTTTATTGAAGCATCATAAAATCTTGAAATTTTCCGATAATAAAGTACTCGAGGCTCTTGTCAATTTAACTATCGCTCATAGATATGCTACCCTTGAGCCCCAAAACAAAACACTGATAAAATTCAAATTGCCCAAACTTCTATACGGTGCATCCGACACCTATCAAAGTTTGCAACATTCAAATGCTTGTAACTTTTTATTGGAGCATCAAAAAATCATGAAATTTTCTGACAATAAAGTATTCGCGCCTCTTGTAATTTGAAGCTATAGCTCATAGCTATGCTACCCTTGGGTCCCAAATCAAACACTGATAAAACTTCAAATGGCCTTAACTTCTATAGGGCCATAAACTAATCGTGCCTCTTAACAATTTAAGCTATCGCTCATAGAAATGCTACCCTTGAGTCCCAAAATAAAACACTGATAAAACTTCAAGTGGACCTAATTTCTATACGATGCATCCTACACTTATCAAAGTTTGCAGCAATCAAATGTTTGTAACTTTTTATTGAAGCATCATAAAATCTTGAAATTTTCCGACAATAAAGTACTTGAGCCTCTTGTCAATTTAACTATCGCTCATAGATATGCTACCCTTTAGACCCAAAACAAAACACTGATAAAATTCAAATGGCCCCAACTTCTATACGGTGCATCCGACACCTATCAAAGTTTGCATTATTCAAATGCTTGTAACTTTTTATTGGAGCATCATAAAATTATTAAATTTTCTGACAATAAAGTACTCGAGCCTCTTGTCAATTTAAGCTATCCCTCATAGCTATGCTACCCTTGAGTCCAAAACAAAACACTGATAAAACTTCAAATGGCCCTAACTTCTATACGGTGCGTCCTATACCTATCAAAGTTTGCAATAATCAAATGCTTGTAACTTTTTACTGGAATGTCATTAAACCATGAAATTTTGTGACAATAGGTACTCGTGCCTCTTATCAATTGAAGCTATCGCTCATAGCTCAGCTACTCTTGACTCCAAAATAAAACACGGATAAAACTTCAAATGGCTCTAAATTCCATACGGTGCGTCCTACACCTATCAAAGTTTGCAACATTCAAATGCTTGGAACTTTTAACTGGAATGTCATAAAACCATGAAATTTTGTGACATTAAAGTACTCGTGCCTCTTATCAATTGAAGCTATCGCTCATAGCTCTGCTACTCTTGACTCCAAAATAAAACACTGATAAAACTTCAAATGGCTCTAAATTCCATACGGTGCGTCCTACACCTATCAAAGTTTGCAACATTCCAACGCATGTAACTTTTTACTGGAGCGTCAAAAGACCTTGAAAATTTGTGACAATAAAGTACTCGAGCCTCTTATCAATTTAAGCTATCGCTCATAACTATGCTTCTCTTGAGTCCAAAATCAAATACAGATAAAACCTTAAATGGCAATAACTTCTGTACGGAGTTTCCTATACCTATCAAAGTTTGAAACATTGAAATGCTTGTAACTTTTTACTCGAGCGTCATAAAATCTTGAAATTTTGTGACAATAAAGAACTCGAGCATCTTATTAATTCAAGCTATCGCTCATAGTCCCAAATCAAACATTGATAAAACTTCAAATGGCCCTAACTTCTATAAGCTGCGTCCTATACCTATCAAAGTTTGCAACAATCAAATGCTTGTAACTTTTTTCTGGTGTGTCATAAAATCTTGAAATTTTGTGACAAAGAGTACTCGAGCCTCTTGTCAATTTAAGCTATCGCTCATAGTCCCAAATCAAACACTGATAAAACTTCAAATGGCCCTAACGTCTATAGGGCCATAAAGTAATCGTGCCTCTTATCAATTTAAGCTATCGCTCATAGATATGCTACCCTTGAGTCCCAAAATAAAACACTGATAAAACTTAAAGTGGACCTAACTTCTATACGATGCATCCTACACTTATCAAAGTTTGCAACATTCAAATGCTTGTAACTTTTTATTGGAGCATCATAAAATCATGAAATTTTCTGACAATAAAGTACTCGCGCCTCTTGTAATTTGAAGCTATAGCTCATAGCTATGCTACCCTTGAGTCCCAAATCAAACACTGATAAAACTTCAAATGGCCCTAGCTTCTATAGGGCCATAAAGTAATCATGCCTCTTATCAATTTAAGCTATCGCTCATAGATATGCTACCCTTGAGTCCCAAAATAAAACACTGATAAAACTTCAAGTGAACCTAACTTCTATACGATGCATCCTACACTTATCAAAGTTTGCAGCAATCAAATGCTTGTAACTTTTTATTGAAGCATCATAGAATCTTGAAATTTTCCGACAATAAAGTACTCGAGCCTCTTGTCAATTTAACTATCGTTCATAGATATGCTACCCTTTAGTCCCAAAACAAAACACTGATAAAATTCAAATGGCCCCAACTTCTATACGGTGCATCCGACACCTATCAAAGTTTGCAACATTCAAATGCTTGTAACTTTTTATTGGAGCATCATAAAATCATTAAATTTTCTGACAATAAAGTACTCGAGCCTCTTCTCAATTTAAGCTATCGCTCATAGCTATGCTACCATTGAGTCCAAAATAAAACACTGATAAAACTTCAAATGGCCCTAACTTCTATACGGTGCGTCCTATACCTATCAAAGTTTGCAACAATCAAATGCTTGTAACTTTTTACTGGAATGTCATAAAACCATGAAATTTTGTGACAATAGGTACTCGTGCCTCTTATCAATTGAAGCTATCGCTCATAGCTCAGCTACTTTTGACTCCAAAATAAAACACTGATAAAACTTCAAATGGCTCTAAATTCCATACGGTGCGTCCTACACCTATCAAAGTTTGCAACATTCCAACGCTTGTAACTTTTTACTGGAGCGTCAAAAGACCTTGAAATTTTGTGACAATAGAGTACTCGTGCCTCTTATTAATTTAAGCTATCGCTCATAGGTATGCTACCCTTGAGTCCCAAATCAAACACTGATAAAACTTCAAATGGACCTAACTTCTATAAGATGCATCCTACATTTATCAAAGTTTGCAGCAATCAAATGCTTGTAACTGTTTATTGAAGCATCATAAAATCTTGAAATTTTCGGACAATATGGTACTCGAGCCTCTTGTCAATTTAACTATCGCCCATAGATATGGTACCCTTGAGTCCCAAAACAAAACACTGATAAAATTCAAATGGCCCTAACTTCTATACGGTGACTCCGACACCTATCAAAGTTTGCAACATTCAAATGCTTGTAACTTTTTATTGGAGCATCATAAAATCATGAAATTTTCTGACAATAAAGTACTCGCGCCTCTTGTAATTTGAAGCTATAGCTCATAGCTATGCTACCCTTGAGTCCCAAATCAAACACTGATAAAACTTCAAATGGTCCTAACTTCTATAGGGCCATAAAGTAATCGTGCCTCTTATCAATTTAAGCTATCGCTCATAGATATGCTACCCTTGAGTCACAAAATAAAACACTGATAAAACTTCAAATGGCCCTAACTTCTATACGGTGCATCCTACACCTATCAAAGTTTACAAAATTCAAATGCTTGTACCTTTTTACTGGAGCGTCATAAAATCTTGAAATTTTGTGACAATAAAATACTCGTGCCTCTTATTAATTTAAGCTATCGCTCATAGCTATGCTACTCTTGAGTCCCAAATCAAACACAGATAAAACTTCAAATGGACCTAACTTCTATACGATGCATCCTACTCCTATCAAAGTTTGCAGCAATCAAATGCTTGTAACTTTTTATTGAAACATCATAAAATCTTGAAATTTTCCGACAATAAAGTACTCGAGCCTCTTGTAAATTTAACTATCGCTCATAGCTATGCTACCCTTGAGTAATGAATCAAAAACTGATAAAATTTCAAATGGCCGTAATTTCTGTAAGGTGCGTCCTACACCTATCAAAGTTTGCAACATTCAAATGCTTATAACTTTTTACTGAAGCATCATAAAATCATAAAATTTTATGACAATAAAGTACTCGCGCCTCTTGTAATTTGAAGCTATAGCTCATAGCTATGCTACATTTGAGTCCCAAATCAAACACTGATAAAACTTCAAATGGCCCAAACTTCTATAGGGCGATAAAGTAATCGTGCCTCTTATCAATTTAAGCTATCGCTCATAGATATGCTACCGTTGAGTCCCAAAATAAAACACTGATAAAACTTCAAATGGACCTAACATCTATACGATGCATCCTACACTTATCAAAGTTTGCAGCAATCAAATGCTTGTAACTTTTTATTGACGCATCATAAAATCTTGAAATTTTCCGACAATAAAGTACTCGAGCCTCTCGTCAATTTAACTATCGCTCATAGATATGCTACCCTTGAGTCCCAAAACAAAACACTGATAAAATTCAAATGGCCCTAACTTCTATACGGTGCATCCGGCACCTATCAAAGTTTGCAACATTCAAATGCTTGTAACTTTTTATTGGAGCATCATAAAATCATGAAATTTTCTGACAATAAAGTACTCGCGCCTCTTGTAATTTGAAGCTATAGCTCATAGCTATGCTACCCTTGAGTCCCAAATCAAACACTGATAAAACTTCAAATGGTCCTAACTTCTATAGGGCCATAAAGTAATCGTGCCTCTTATCAATTTAAGCTATCGCTCATAGATATGCTACCCTTGAGTCCCAAAATAAAACACTGATAAAACTTCAAATGGACCTAACTTCTATACGAAGCATCCTACACTTATCAAAGTTTGCAGCAATCAAATGCTTGTAACTTTTTATTGACGCATCATAAAATATTGAAATTTTCCGACAATAAAGTACTCGAGCCTCTTGTCAATTTAACTATCGCTCATAGATATGCTACCCTTTAGTCCCAAAACAAAACACTGATAAAATTCAAATGGCCCCAACTTCTATATGGTGCATCCGACACCTATCAAAGTTTGCAACATTCAAATGCTTGTAACTTTTTATTCGAGCATCATAAAATCATTAAATTTTCTGACAATAAAGTACTCGAGCCTCTTGTCAATTTAAGCTATCGCTCAGAGCTATGCTACCCTTGAGTCCACAATAAAGCACTGATAAAACTTCAAATGGCCCTAACTTTTATACGGTGCGTCCTATACCTATCAAAGTATGCAACAATCAAATGCTTGTAACTTTTTACTGGGATGTCATAAAACCATGAAATTTTGTGACAATAGGTACTCGTGCCTCTTATCAATTGAAGCTCTCGCTCATAGCTCAGCTACTCTTGACTCCAAAATAGAACACTGATAAAACTTCAAATGGCTCTAAATTCCATACGGTGCGTCCTACACCTATCAAAGTTTGCATCATTCCTATGCTTGTAACTTTTTACTTTAGCGTCATAAAACCATGAAAATTTGTGGCAAAAAGGTACTCGAGCCTCTTATCAATTTAAGCTATCGCTCATAACTATGCTACTCATGAGTCCCAAATCTAAGACATATAAAACTTAAAATGGCCTGAATTTCTGTACGGAGTGTTCTATACCTGTCAAAGTTTGCACCAATCAAATGATTGTAACTTTTTACTGGATCATCATAATATCTTCAAATTGTGTGACAATAAAGTACTCAAGCCTCTTATTAATTTAAGCTATCGCGCATTGCTATGGTACGCTTGAGTCCCAAAATAAAACACTAATAAAACTTCAAATGGCCCTAACTTCTATACGGTGCATCCTACACCTATCAAAGTTTACAATATTCAAATGCTTGTAACATTTTTTTGTAGGATCATAAAATCTGGAAATTTTGAAGTACTCGCGCCTCTTGTCATTTGAAACTACAGCTCATAGCTATGCTACCCTTGAGTCCCAAATCAAACACTGATAAAACTTCAAATGGCCCTAACTTCTATAGGGCCATAAAGTAATCGTGCCTCTTATCAATTTAAGCTATCGCTCATAGATATGCTACCCTAGAGTCCCAAAATAAAACACTGATAAAACTTCAAGTGGACCTAACTTCTTTACGATGCATCCTAGACTTATCAAAGTTTGCAGCAATCAAATGCTTGTAACTTTTTATTGAAGCATCATAAAATCTTGAAATTTTCCGACAATAAAGTACTCGAGCCTCTTGTCAATTTAACTATCGCTAATAGATATGCTACCCTTTAGTCCCAAAACAAAACACTGATAAAATTCAAATGGCCCCAACTTCTATACGGTGCATCCGACACCTATCAAAGTTTGCAACATTCAAATGCTTGTAACTTTTTATTGGAGCATCATAAAATCATTAAATTTTCTGACAATAAAGTACTCGAGCCTCTTGTCAATTTAAGCTATCGCTCATAGCTATGCTACCCTTGAGTCCAAAATAAAACACTGATAAAACTTCAAATGGCCCTAACTTCTATACAGTGCGTCCTATACCTATCAAAGTTTGCAACAATCAAATGCTTGTAACTTTTTACTGGAATGTCATAACACCATGAAATTTTGTGACAATAGGTCATCGTGCCTCTTATCAATTGAAGCTATCGCTCATAGCTCAGCTTCTCTTGACACCAAAATAAAACACTGATAAAACTTGAAATGGCTCTAAATTCCATACGATGCGTCCTACACCTATCAAAGTTTGCAACATTCCAACGCTTGTAACTTTTTACTGGAGCGTCATAAGACCTTGAAAATTTGTGACAATAAAGTACTCGAGCCTCTTATCAATTTAAGCTATCGCTCATAACTATGCTTCTCTTGAGTCCCAAATCAAATACAGATAAAACTTAAAATGGCAATAACTTCTGTACGGAGTGTCCTATACCTATCAAAGTTTGCAACATTGAAATGCTTGTAAATTTTTGCTCGAGCGTCATAAAACCTTGAAATTTTGTGACAATAAAGTACTCGAGCATCTTATTAATTTAAGCTATCGCTTATAGCTATGCTACCCTTGAGTCCCAAATCAAACAAAGAAAAAAACTTCAAATGGCCCTAACTTCTATAAGCTGCGTCCTATACCTATCAAAGTTTGCAACAATCAAATGCTTGTAACTTTTTTCTGGTGTGTCATAAAATCTTGAAATTTTGTGACAATAAAGTACTCGAGCCTCTTGTCAATTTCAGCTATCGCTCATAGCTATGCTACCCTTGAGTCCCAAATCAAACACTGATAAAACTTCAAATGGCCCTAACTTCTATACGGCCATAAAGTAATCGTGCCACTTATCAATTTAAGCTATCGCTCATAGATATGCTACCCTTGAGTCCCAAAATAAAACACTGAAACTTCAAATGGCCCTAACTTCTATACGGTGCATCCTACACCTATCAAAGTTTACAAAATTCAAATGTTTGTAACTTTTTACTGGAGCGTCATAAAATCTTGAAATTTTGTGACAATAAAGTACTCGTGCCTCTTATTAATTTAAGGTATCGCTCATAGCTATGCCAGCCTTGAGTCCCAAATCATACACTGATAAAACTTCAAATGGTCCTAACTTCTATAGGGCCATAAAGTAATCGTGCCTCTTATCAATTTAAGCTATCGCCCATAGATATGGTACCCTTGAGTCCCAAAACAAAACTCTGATAAAATTCAAATGGCCCTAACTTCTATACGGTGCATCCGACACCTATCAAAGTTTGCAACATTCAAATGCTTGTAACTTTTTATTGGAGCATCATAAAATCTTGAAATTTTGTGACAATAAAGTACTCGCGCCTCTTGTCATTTGAAGCTATAGCTCATAGCTATGCTACCCTTGAGTAACAAATCAAACACTGATAAAACTTCAAATGGCCCTAACGTCCTATACCTATCACAGTTTGCAACATTCAAATGCTTGGAACTTTTAACTGGAATGTCATAAAACCATGAAATTTTGTGACATTAAAGTACTCGTTCCTCTTATCAATTGAAGCTATCGCTCATAGCTCTGCTACTCTTGACTCCAAAATAAAACACTGATAAAACTTCAAATGGCTCTAAATTCCATACGGTGCGTCCTACACCTATCAAAGTTTGCAACATTCAAATGCTTGTAACTTTTTATTGGAGCATCATAAAATCATGAAATTTTCTGACAATAAAGTACTCGAGCCTCTTATCAATTGAAGCTATCGCTCATAGCTCTGCTACTCTTGACTCCAAAATAAAACACTGATAAACTTCAAATGGTTTTAAATTCCATACGGTGCGTCCTACACCTATCAAAGTTTGCAACAATCAAATGCTTGTAACTTTTTTCTGGTAAGTCATAAAATCTTGAAATTTTGTGACAATAAAGTACTCGAGCCTCTTATCAATTTAATCTATCGCTCATAGCCCTATTACTCTTGACTCCAAAATCAAACACTGATAAAACTTCAAATGGATCTAGCTTCTATACGATGCATCCTACACCTATCAAAGTTTGCAGCATTCAAATGCTTGTAACATTTTATTGAAGCATTATAAAATCTTGAAATTTTCCGACAATAAAGTTCTCGAGCCTCTTGTCAATTTAAGCTACCGCTCATAGCTATGCTACCCTTGACTCCAAAATAAAACACTGATAAAACTTCAAATGGCCCTAACTTCTGTGCGGTTCGTCCTATACCTATCAAAGTTTGCAACATTCAAATGATTGTAACTTTTTACTTGAGCTTCATAAAACCATGAAATTTTGTGACAATAAAGCACTCGTGCCTCTTATCAATTTAAGCTATCGCTCATAGCTCTACTGCTCTTGACTCCAAAATCATACACTGATAAAACTTCAAATGGCTCTAACTTCTATACGGTGCGTCCTAAACCTATCAAAGTTTGCAACATTCAAATGATTGTAACTTTTTACTTGAGCTTCATAAAATCTTGAAATTATGTGACAATAAAGTACTCGTGCCTCTTATTAATTTAAGCTATCGCTCATAGCTATGCTACCCTTGAGTCCCAAATCAAACACAGACAAAACTTCAAATGGCCCTAACTTCTGTACGGTGCGTCCTAGATCAATCAAAGTTTGCAACAATCAAATGCTTGTAACTTTTTACTGGGGCGTCATAGAACCTTGAAATTTTGTGACAATAAAGAACTCGAGCCTCTTATCAATTTAAGCTATCGTTCATAGCTATGCTAGCCTTGAGTCCCAAATCAAACACTGATAAAACTTAGAATGGGCATAACTTCTGTACGGAGTGCCCTATACCTATCAAAGTTTGTAGCATTCAAATTGTTGTAACTTTTTATTGAAGCATCATAAAATCTGGAAATTTTCCGACAACAAGGTACTCGAGTCTCTTGTCAATTTAACTATCGCTCATAGCTATGCTACCCTTGAGTCCCGAATCAAAAACTGATAAAATTTCAAATGGCCCTAATTTCTAGACGGTGCGTCCTAAACCTATCAAACTTTGCAACATTCAAATGCTTGTAACTTTTTACTGGAGCGTCATAAAATCTTGAAATTTTGTGACAAGGAAGTACTCGTGCCTCTTATTAATTGAAGCTATCGCACATTGTTATGCTACACTTGAGTCCCAAATTAAACACAGATAAAACTTCAAATGGCCCTAACTTCTATAAGGTGCGTCCTATACCTATCAAAGTTTGCAACAATCAAATGCTTGTAACTTTTTTCTGGAGTGTCATAAAATCTTGAAATTTTGTGACAATAAAGTACTCGAGCCTCTTGTCAATTTAAGCTATCGCTCATAGTTTTGCTACCCGTGAGTCCCAAATCAAACACTGATAAAACTTAAAATGACCCTAACTTCTGTACAGTGCGTCATAGACCAATCAAAGTTTGCAACAATCAAATGCTTGTAACTTTTTACTGGGGCGTCATAGAACCTTAAAATTTTGTGACAATAAAGCACTCGTGCCTCTTATCAATTTAAGCTATCGCTTATAGCTCTACTACACTTGACTCCAAAATCAAACACAGATAAAACTTCAAATGGCCCTAACTTCTATAAGGTGCATCCTATACCTATCAAAGTTTGCAACAATCAAATGCTTGTAACTTTTTTCTGTGGTGTCAAAAATTATTGAAATTTTGTGACAATAAAGTACTCGAGCCTCTTGTCAATTTAAGCTATCGCTCATAGCTATGCTACCCTTGAGACCCAAATCAAACACAGATACAACTTCCAATGGCCCTAACTTCTATACGATGCATCCTACACCTACCAAAGTTTGCAGCAATCAAATGCTTGTAACTTTTTATTGAAGCATTATAAAATCTTGAAATTTTCCGACAATAAAGTACTCGAGCCTCTTATTAATTTAAGCTATCGCTCATAGCTATGCTAGCCTTGAGTCCCAAATCAAACAATGATAAAACTTAAAATAGCCATAACTTCTGTACGGAGTGTCCTATACCTATCAAAGTTTGCAACATTCAAATGCTTGTAACTTTTTACTGGAGCGTCATAAAATCTTGAAATTTTGTGACAATAAAATACTCGTGCCTCTTATTAATTTAAGCTATCGCTCATAGCTATGCTACTCTTGAGTCCCAAATCAAACACAGATAAAACTTCAAATGGACCTAACTTCTATACGATGCATCCTACTCCTATCAAAGTTTGCAGCAATCAAATGCTTGTAACTTTTTATTGAAACATCATAAAATCTTGAAATTTTCCGACAATAAAGTACTCGAGCCTCTTGTAAATTTAACTATCGCTCATAGCTATGCTACCCTTGAGTAATGAATCAAAAACTGATAAAATTTCAAATGGCCGTAATTTCTGTAAGGTGCGTCCTACACCTATCAAAGTTTGCAACATTCAAATGCTTGTAACTTTTTATTGGAGCATCATAAAATCATGAAATTTTCTGACAATAAAGTACTCGCGCCTCTTGTAATTTGAAGCTATAGCTCATAGCTATGCTACCCTTGAGTCCCAAATCAAACACTGATAAAACTTCAAATGGTCCTAACTTCTATAGGGCCATAAAGTAATCGTGCCTCTTATCAATTTAAGCTATCGCTCATAGATATGCTACCCTTGAGTCCCAAAATAAAACACTGATAAAACTTCAAATGGACCTAACTTCTATACGAAGCATCCTACACTTATCAAAGTTTGCAGCAATCAAATGCTTGTAACTTTTTATTGACGCATCATAAAATATTGAAATTTTCCGACAATAAAGTACTCGAGCCTCTTGTCAATTTAACTATCGCTCATAGATATGCTACCCTTTAGTCCCAAAACAAAACACTGATAAAATTCAAATGGCCCCAACTTCTATATGGTGCATCCGACACCTATCAAAGTTTGCAACATTCAAATGCTTGTAACTTTTTATTCGAGCATCATAAAATCATTAAATTTTCTGACAATAAAGTACTCGAGCCTCTTGTCAATTTAAGTTATCGCTCAGAGCTATGCTACCCTTGAGTCCACAATAAAACACTGATAAAACTTCAAATGGCCCTAACTTTTATACGGTGCGTCCTATACCTATCAAAGTATGCAACAATCAAATGCTTGTAACTTTTTACTGGGATGTCATAAAACCATGAAATTTTGTGACAATAGGTACTCGTGCCTCTTATCAATTGAAGCTCTCGCTCATAGCTCAGCTACTCTTGACTCCAAAATAGAACACTGATAAAACTTCAAATGGCTCTAAATTCCATACGGTGCGTCCTACACCTATCAAAGTTTGCATCATTCCTATGCTTGTAACTTTTTACTTTAGCGTCATAAAACCATGAAAATTTGTGGCAAAAAGGTACTCGAGCCTCTTATCAATTTAAGCTATCGCTCATAACTATGCTACTCATGAGTCCCAAATCTAAGACATATAAAACTTAAAATGGCCTGAATTTCTGTACGGAGTGTTCTATACCTGTCAAAGTTTGCACCAATCAAATGATTGTAACTTTTTACTGGATCATCATAATATCTTCAAATTTTGTGACAATAAAGTACTCAAGCCTCTTATTAATTTAAGCTATCGCGCATTGCTATGGTACGCTTGAGTCCCAAAATAAAACACTAATAAAACTTCAAATGGCCCTAACTTCTATACGGTGCATCCTACACCTATCAAAGTTTACAATATTCAAATGCTTGTAACATTTTTTTGTAGGATCATAAAATCTGGAAATTTTGAAGTACTCGCGCCTCTTGTCATTTGAAACTACAGCTCATAGCTATGCTACCCTTGAGTCCCAAATCAAACACTGATAAAACTTCAAATGGCCCTAACTTCTATAGGGCCATAAAGTAATCGTGCCTCTTATCAATTTAAGCTATCGCTCATAGATATGCTACCCTAGAGTCCCAAAATAAAACACTGATAAAACTTCAAGTGGACCTAGCTTCTTTACGATGCATCCTACACTTATCAAAGTTTGCAGCAATCAAATGCTTGTAACTTTTTATTGAAGCATCATAAAATCTTGAAATTTTCCGACAATAAAGTACTCGAGCCTCTTGTCAATTTAACTATCGCTAATAGATATGCTACCCTTTAGTCCCAAAACAAAACACTGATAAAATTCAAATGGCCCCAACTTCTATACGGTGCATCCGACACCTATCAAAGTTTGCAACATTCAAATGCTTGTAACTTTTTATTGGAGCATCATAAAATCATTAAATTTTCTGACAATAAAGTACTCGAGCCTCTTGTCAATTTAAGCTATCGCTCATAGCTATGCTACCCTTGAGTCCAAAATAAAACACTGATAAAACTTCAAATGGCCCTAACTTCTATACAGTGCGTCCTATACCTATCAAAGTTTGCAACAATCAAATGCTTGTAACTTTTTACTGGAATGTCATAACACCATGAAATTTTGTGACAATAGGTCATCGTGCCTCTTATCAATTGAAGCTATCGCTCATAGCTCAGCTTCTCTTGACACCAAAATAAAACACTGATAAAACTTGAAATGGCTCTAAATTCCATACGATGCGTCCTACACCTATCAAAGTTTGCAACATTCCAACGCTTGTAACTTTTTACTGGAGCGTCATAAGACCTTGAAAATTTGTGACAATAAAGTACTCGAGCCTCTTATCAATTTAAGCTATCGCTCATAACTATGCTTCTCTTGAGTCCCAAATCAAATACAGATAAAACTTAAAATGGCAATAACTTCTGTACAGAGTGTCCTATACCTATCAAAGTTTGCAACATTGAAATGCTTGTAAATTTTTGCTCGAGCGTCATAAAACCTTGAAATTTTGTGACAATAAAGTACTCGAGCATCTTATTAATTTAAGCTATCGCTTATAGCTATGCCACCCTTGAGTCCCAAATCAAACAAAGAAAAAAACTTCAAATGGCCCTAACTTCTATAAGCTGCGTCCTATACCTATCAAAGTTTGCAACAATCAAATGTTTGTAACTTTTTTCTGGTGTGTCATAAAATCTTGAAATTTTGTGACAATAAAGTACTCGAGCCTCTTGTCAATTTCAGCTATCGCTCATAGCTATGCTACCCTTGAGTCCCAAATCAAACACTGATAAAACTTCAAATGGCCCTAACTTCTATACGGTCATAAAGTAATCGTGCCACTTATCAATTTAAGCTATCGCTCATAGATATGCTACCCTTGAGTCCCAAAATAAAACACTGATAAAACTTCAAATGGCCCTAACTTCTATACGGTGCATCCTACACCTATCAAAGTTTACAAAATTCAAATGTTTGTAACTTTTTACTGGAGCGTCATAAAATCTTGAAATTTTGTGACAATAAAGTACTCGTGCCTCTTATTAATTTAAGGTATCGCTCATAGCTATGCCAGCCTTGAGTCCCAAATCATACACTGATAAAACTTCAAATGGTCCTAACTTCTATAGGGCCATAAAGTAATCGTGCCTCTTATCAATTTAAGCTATCGCCCATAGATATGGTACCCTTGAGTCCCAAAACAAAATACTGATAAAATTCAAATGGCCCTAACTTCTATACGGTGCATCCGACACCTATCAAAGTTTGCAACATTCAAATGCTTGTAACTTTTTATTGGAGCATCATAAAATCTTGAAATTTTGTGACAATAAAGTACTCGCGCCTCTTGTCATTTGAAGCTATAGCTCATAGCTATGCTACCCTTGAGTAAAAAATCAAACACTGATAAAACTTCAAATGGCCCTAACGTCCTATACCTATCACAGTTTGCAACATTCAAATGCTTGGAACTTTTAACTGGAATGTCATAAAACCATGAAATTTTGTGACATTAAAGTACTCGTTCCTCTTATCAATTGAAGCTATCGCTCATAGCTCTGCTACTCTTGACTCCAAAATAAAACACTGATAAAACTTCAAATGGCTCTAAATTCCATACGGTGCGTCCTACACCTATCAAAGTTTACAATATTCAAATGCTTGTAACATTTTTTTGTAGGATCATAAAATCTGGAAATTTTGAAGTACTCGCGCCTCTTGTCATTTGAAACTACAGCTCATAGCTATGCTACCCTTGAGTCCCAAATCAAACACTGATAAAACTTCAAATGGCCCTAACTTCTATAGGGCCATAAAGTAATCGTGCCTCTTATCAATTTAAGCTATCGCTCATAGATATGCTACCCTAGAGTCCCAAAATAAAACACTGATAAAACTTCAAGTGGACCTAGCTTCTTTACGATGCATCCTACACTTATCAAAGTTTGCAGCAATCAAATGCTTGTAACTTTTTATTGAAGCATCATAAAATCTTGAAATTTTCCGACAATAAAGTACTCGAGCCTCTTGTCAATTTAACTATCGCTAATAGATATGCTACCCTTTAGTCCCAAAACAAAACACTGATAAAATTCAAATGGCCCCAACTTCTATACGGTGCATCCGACACCTATCAAAGTTTGCAACATTCAAATGCTTGTAACTTTTTATTGGAGCATCATAAAATCATTAAATTTTCTGACAATAAAGTACTCGAGCCTCTTGTCAATTTAAGCTATCGCTCATAGCTATGCTACCCTTGAGTCCAAAATAAAACACTGATAAAACTTCAAATGGCCCTAACTTCTATACAGTGCGTCCTATACCTATCAAAGTTTGCAACAATCAAATGCTTGTAACTTTTTACTGGAATGTCATAACACCATGAAATTTTGTGACAATAGGTCATCGTGCCTCTTATCAATTGAAGCTATCGCTCATAGCTCAGCTTCTCTTGACACCAAAATAAAACACTGATAAAACTTGAAATGGCTCTAAATTCCATACGATGCGTCCTACACCTATCAAAGTTTGCAACATTCCAACGCTTGTAACTTTTTACTGGAGCGTCATAAGACCTTGAAAATTTGTGACAATAAAGTACTCGAGCCTCTTATCAATTTAAGCTATCGCTCATAACTATGCTTCTCTTGAGTCCCAAATCAAATACAGATAAAACTTAAAATGGCAATAACTTCTGTACGGAGTGTCCTATACCTATCAAAGTTTGCAACATTGAAATGCTTGTAAATTTTTGCTCGAGCGTCATAAAACCTTGAAATTTTGTGACAATAAAGTACTCGAGCATCTTATTAATTTAAGCTATCGCTTATAGCTATGCCACCCTTGAGTCCCAAATCAAACAAAGAAAAAAACTTCAAATGGCCCTAACTTCTATAAGCTGCGTCCTATACCTATCAAAGTTTGCAACAATCAAATGCTTGTAACTTTTTTCTGGTGTGTCATAAAATCTTGAAATTTTGTGACAATAAAGTACTCGAGCCTCTTGTCAATTTCAGCTATCGCTCATAGCTATGCTACCCTTGAGTCCCAAATCAAACACTGATAAAACTTCAAATGCCCCTAACTTCTATACGGCCATAAAGTAATCGTGCCACTTATCAATTTAAGCTATCGCTCATAGATATGCTACCCTTGAGTCCCAAAATAAAACACTGATAAAACTTCAAATGGCCCTAACTTCTATACGGTGCATCCTACACCTATCAAAGTTTACAAAATTCAAATGTTTGTAACTTTTTACTGGAGCGTCATAAAATCTTGAAATTTTGTGACAATAAAGTACTCGTGCCTCTTATTAATTTAAGGTATCGCTCATAGCTATGCCAGCCTTGAGTCCCAAATCATACACTGATAAAACTTCAAATGGTCCTAACTTCTATAGGGCCATAAAGTAATCGTGCCTCTTATCAATTTAAGCTATCGCCCATAGATATGGTACCCTTGAGTCCCAAAACAAAATACTGATAAAATTCAAATGGCCCTAACTTCTATACGGTGCATCCGACACCTATCAAAGTTTGCAACATTCAAATGCTTGTAACTTTTTATTGGAGCATCATAAAATCTTGAAATTTTGTGACAATAAAGTACTCGCGCCTCTTGTCATTTGAAGCTATAGCTCATAGCTATGCTACCCTTGAGTAACAAATCAAACACTGATAAAACTTCAAATGGCCCTAACGTCCTATACCTATCACAGTTTGCAACATTCAAATGCTTGGAACTTTTAACTGGAATGTCATAAAACCATGAAATTTTGTGACATTAAAGTACTCGTTCCTCTTATCAATTGAAGCTATCGCTCATAGCTCTGCTACTCTTGACTCCAAAATAAAACACTGATAAAACTTCAAATGGCTCTAAATTCCATACGGTGCGTCCTACACCTATCAAAGTTTGCAACATTCAAATGCTTGTAACTTTTTATTGGAGCATCATAAAATCATGAAATTTTCTGACAATAAAGTACTCGAGCCTCTTATCAATTGAAGCTATCGCTCATAGCTCTGCTACTCTTGACTCCAAAATAAAACACTGATAAACTTCAAATGGCTTTAAATTCCATACGGTGCGTCCTACACCTATCAAAGTTTGCAACAATCAAATGCTTGTAACTTTTTTCTGGTAAGTCATAAAATCTTGAAATTTTGTGACAATAAAGTACTCGAGCCTCTTATCAATTTAATCTATCGCTCATAGCCCTATTACTCTTGACTCCAAAATCAAACACTGATAAAACTTCAAATGGATCTAGCTTCTATACGATGCATCCTACAGCTATCAAAGTTTGCAGCATTCAAATGCTTGTAACATTTTATTGAAGCATTATAAAATCTTGAAATTTTCCGACAATAAAGTTCTCGAGCCTCTTGTCAATTTAAGCTATCGCTCATAGCTATGCTACCCTTGACTCCAAAATAAAACACTGATAAAACTTCAAATGGCCCTAACTTCTGTGCGGTTCGTCCTATACCTATAAATGTTTGCAACAATCAAATGCTTGTAACTTTTTACTGGAGCGTCATAAAACCATGAAATTTTGTGACAATAAAGCACTCGTGCCTCTTATCAATTTAAGCTATCGCTCATAGCTCTACTGCTCTTGACTCCAAAATCAAACACTGATAAAACTTCAAATGGCTCTAACTTCTATACGGTGCGTCCTAAACCTATCAAAGTTTGCAACATTCAAATGATTGTAACTTTTTACTTGAGCTTCATAAAATCTTGAAATTATGTGACAATAAAGTACTCGTGACTCTTATTAATTTAAGCTATCGCTCATAGCTATGCTACCCTTGAGTCCCAAATCAAACACAGACAAAACTTTAAATGGCCCTAACTTCTGTACGGTGCGTCCTAGATCAATCAAAGTTTGCAACAATCAAATGCTTGTAACTTTTTACTGGGGCGTCATAGAACCTTGAAATTTTGTGACAATAAAGAACTCGAGCCTCTTATCAATTTAAGCTATCGTTCATAGCTATGCTAGCCTTGAGTCCCAAATCAAACACTGATAAAACTTAGAATGGGCATAACTTCTGTACGGAGTGCCCTATACCTATCAAAGTTTGTAGCATTCAAATTGTTGTAACTTTTTATTGAAGCATCATAAAATCTGGAAATTTTCCGACAACAAGGTACTCGAGTCTCTGGTCAATTTAACTATCGCTCATAGCTATGCTACCCTTGAGTCCCGAATCAAAAACTGATAAAATTTCAAATGGTCCTAATTTCTAGACGGTGCGTCCTAAACCTATCAAACTTTGCAACATTCAAATGCTTGTAACTTTTTACTGGAGCGTCATAAAATCTTGAAATTTTGTGACAAGGAAGTACTCGTGCCTCTTATTAATTGAAGCTATCGCACATTGTTATGCTACACTTGAGTCCCAAATTAAACACAGATAAAACTTCAAATGGCCCTAACTTCTATAAGGTGCGTCCTATACCTATCAAAGTTTGCAACAATCAAATGCTTGTAACTTTTTTCTGGAGTGTCATAAAATCTTGAAATTTTGTGACAATAAAGTACTCGAGCCTCTTGTCAATTTAAGCTATCGCTCATAGTTTTGCTACCCGTGAGTCCCAAATCAAACACTGATAAAACTTAAAATGACCCTAACTTCTGTACAGTGCGTCATAGACCAATCAAAGTTTGCAACAATCAAATGCTTGTAACTTTTTACTGGGGCGTCATAGAACCTTAAAATTTTGTGACAATAAAGCACTCGTGCCTCTTATCAATTTAAGCTATCGCTTATAGCTCTACTACACTTGACTCCAAAATCAAACACAGATAAAACTTCAAATGGCCCTAACTTCTATAAGGTGCATCCTATACTTATCAAAGTTTGCAACAATCAAATGCTTGTAACTTTTTTCTGTGGTGTCAAAAATTATTGAAATTTTGTGACAATAAAGTACTCGAGCCTCTTGTCAATTTAAGCTATCGCTCATAGCTATGCTACCCTTGAGACCCAAATCAAACACAGATACAACTTCCAATGGCCCTAACTTCTATACGATGCATCCTACACCTACCAAAGTTTGCAGCAATCAAATGCTTGTAACTTTTTATTGAAGCATTATAAAATCTTGAAATTTTCCGACAATAAAGTACTCGAGCCTCTTATTAATTTAAGCTATCGCTCATAGCTATGCTAGCCTTGAGTCCCAAATCAAACAATGATAAAACTTAAAATAGCCATAACTTCTGTACGGAGTGTCCTATACCTATCAAAGTTTGCAACATTCAAATGCTTGTAACTTTTTACTGGAGCGTCATAAAATCTTGAAATTTTATGACAATAAAGTACTCGAGCCTCTTATCAATTTAAGCTATCGCTCATAGCTATGCTACCCTTGAGTCCCAAATCAAACACTGCTAAAACTTCAAATGGCCCTAACTTCTATACGGTGCGTCCTACACCTGTCAAAGTTTGCAGCATTCAAATGGTTGTAACTTTTTATTGAAGCATCATAAAATCTGGAAACTTTCCGACAACAAAGAACTCGAGTCTCTTGTCAATTTAACTATCGCTCATAGCTATGCTACCCTTGAGTCCCGATTCAAAAACTGATAAAATTTCAAATGGCCTTAATTTCTAGACGGTGCGTCCTAAACCTATCAAAGTTTGCAATATTCAAATGCTTGTAACTTTTTACTGGAACGTCATAAAATCTTGAAATTTTGTGACAATAAAGTACTCGTGCCTCTTATTAATTTAAGCTATCGCTCATAGCTATGCGATCCTTGAGTCCCAAATCAAACACAGATAAAACTTCAAATGGCCCTAACTTCTATAAGGTGCGTCCTATACCTATCAAAGTTTGCAACAATCAAATGCTTGTAACTTTTTACTGGGATGTCATAAAACCATGAAATTTTGTGACAATAGGTACTCGTGCCTCTTATCAATTGAAGCTCTCGCTCATAGCTCAGCTACTCTTGACTCCAAAATAGAACACTGATAAAACTTCAAATGGCTCTAAATTCCATACGGTGCGTCCTACACCTATCAAAGTTTGCATCATTCCTATGCTTGTAACTTTTTACTTTAGCGTCATAAAACCATGAAAATTTGTGACAAAAAGGTACTCGAGCCTCTTATCAATTTAAGCTATCGCTCATAACTATGCTACTCATGAGTCCCAAATCTAAGACATATAAAACTTAAAATGGCCTGAATTTCTGTACGGAGTGTTCTATACCTGTCAAAGTTTGCACCAATCAAATGATTGTAACTTTTTACTGGAGCATCATAATATCTTCAAATTTTGTGACAATAAAGTACTCAAGCCTCTTATTAATTTAAGCTATCGCGCATTGCTATGGTACGCTTGAGTCCCAAAATAAAACACTAATAAAACTTCAAATGGCCCTAACTTCTATACGGTGCATCCTACACCTATCAAAGTTTACAATATTCAAATGCTTGTAACATTTTTTTGTAGGATCATAAAATCTGGAAATTTTGAAGTACTCGCGCCTCTTGTCATTTGAAGCTATAGCTCATAGCTATGCTACCCTTGAGTGCCAAATCAAACACTGATAAAACTTCAAATGGCCCTAACTTCTATAGGGCCATAAAGTAATCGTGCCTCTTATCAATTTAAGCTATCGCTCATAGATATGCTACCCTAGAGTCCCAAAATAAAACACTGATAAAACTTCAAGTGGACCTAACTTCTTTACGATGCATCCTACACTTATCAAAGTTTGCAGCAATCAAATGCTTGTAACTTTTTATTGAAGCATCATAAAATCTTGAAATTTTCCGACAATAAAGTACTCGAGCCTCTTGTCAATTTAACTATCGCTAATAGATATGCTACCCTTTAGTCCCAAAACAAAACACTGATAAAATTCAAATGGCCCCAACTTCTATACGGTGCATCCGACACCTATCAAAGTTTGCAACATTCAAATGCTTGTAACTTTTTATTGGAGCATCATAAAATCATTAAATTTTCTGACAATAAAGTACTCGAGCCTCTTGTCAATTTAAGCTATCGCTCATAGCTATGCTACCCTTGAGTCCAAAATAAAACACTGATAAAACTTCAAATGGCCCTAACTTCTATACAGTGCGTCCTATACCTATCAAAGTTTGCAACAATCAAATGCTTGTAACTTTTTACTGGAATGTCATAACACCATGAAATTTTGTGACAATAGGTCATCGTGCCTCTTATCAATTGAAGCTATCGCTCATAGCTCAGCTTCTCTTGACACCAAAATAAAACACTGATAAAACTTCAAATGGCTCTAAATTCCATACGGTGCGTCCTACACCTATCAAAGTTTGCAACATTCCAACGCTTGTAACTTTTTACTGGAGCGTCATAAGACCTTGAAAGTTTGTGACAATAAAGTACTCGAACCTCTTATCAATTTAAGCTATCGCTCATAACTATGCTTCTCTTGAGTCCCAAATCAAATACAGATAAAACTTAAAATGGCAATAACTTCTGTACGGAGTGTCCTATACCTATCAAAGTTTGCAACATTGAAATGCTTGTAAATTTTTGCTCGAGCGTCATAAAACCTTGAAATTTTGTGACAATAAAGTACTCGAGCATCTTATTAATTTAAGCTATCGCTTATAGCTATGCTACCCTTGAGTCCCAAATCAAACAAAGAAAAAAACTTCAAATGGCCCTAACTTCTATAAGCTGCGTCCTATACCTATCAAAGTTTGCAACAATCAAATGCTTGTAACTTTTTTCTGGTGTGTCATAAAATCTTGAAATTTTGTGACAATAAAGTACTCGAGCCTCTTGTCAATTTCAGCTATCGCTCATAGCTATGCTACCCTTGAGTCCCAAATCAAACACTGATAAAACTTCAAATGGCCCTAACTTCTATACGGCCATAAAGTAATCGTGCCACTTATCAATTTAAGCTATCGCTCATAGATATGCTACCCTTGAGTCCCAAAATAAAACACTGATAAAACTTCAAATGGCCCTAACTTCTATACGGTGCATCCTACACCTATCAAAGTTTACAAAATTCAAATGTTTGTAACTTTTTACTGGAGCGTCATAAAATCTTGAAATTTTGTGACAATAAAGTACTCGCGCCTCTTGTCATTTGAAGCTATAGCTCATAGCTATGCTACCCTTGAGTAACAAATCAAACACTGATAAAACTTCAAATGGCCCTAACGTCTTATACCTATCACAGTTTGCAACATTCAAATGCTTGGAACTTTTAACTGGAATGTCATAAAACCATGAAATTTTGTGACATTATAGTACTCGTGCCTCTTATCAATTGAAGCTATCGCTCATAGCTCTGCTACTCTTGACTCCAAAATAAAACACTGATAAAACTTCAAATGGCTCTAAATTCCATACGGTGCGTCCTACACCTATCAAAGTTTGCAACATTCAAATGCTTGTAACTTTTTATTGGAGCATCATAAAATCATGAAATTTTCTGACAATAAAGTACTCGAGCCTCTTATCAATTGAAGCTATCGCTCATAGCTCTGCTACTCTTGACTCCAAAATAAAACACTGATAAACTTCAAATGGCTTTAAATTCCATACGGTGCGTCCTACACCTATCAAAGTTTGCAACAATCAAATGCTTGTAACTTTTTTCTGGTAAGTCATAAAATCTTGAAATTTTGTGACAATAAAGTACTCGAGCCTCTTATCAATTTAATCTATCGCTCATAGCCCTATTACTCTTGACTCCAAAATCAAACACTGATAAAACTTCAAATGGATCTAGCTTCTATACGATGCATCCTACACCTATCAAAGTTTGCAGCATTCAAATGCTTGTAACATTTTATTGAAGCATTATAAAATCTTGAAATTTTCCGACAATAAAGTTCTCGAGCCTCTTGTCAATTTAAGCTATCGCTCATAGCTATGCTACCCTTGACTCCAAAATAAAACACTGATAAAACTTCAAATGGCCCTAACTTCTGTACGGTTCGTCCTATACCTATAAAAGTTTGCAACAATCAAATGCTTGTAACTTTTTACTGGAGCGTCATAAAACCATGAAATTTTGTGACAATAAAGCACTCGTGCCTCTTATCAATTTAAGCTATCGCTCATAGCTCTACTGCTCTTGACTCCAAAATCAAACACTGATAAAACTTCAAATGGCTCTAACTTCTATACGGTGCGTCCTAAACCTATCAAAGTTTGCAACATTCAAATGATTGTAACTTTTTACTGGAGCTTCATAAAATCTTGAAATTATGTGACAATAAAGTACTCGTGCCTCTTATTAATTTAAGCTATCGCTCATAGCTATGCTACCCTTGAGTCCCAAATCAAACACAGACAAAACTTCAAATGGCCCTAACATCTGTACGGTGCGTCCTAGATCAATCAAAGTTTGCAACAATCAAATGCTTGTAACTTTTTACTGGGGCGTCATAGAACCTTGAAATTTTGTGACAATAAAGTACTCGAGCCTCTTATCAATTTAAGCTATCGTTCATAGCTATGTTAGCCTTGAGTCCCAAATCAAACACTGATAAAACTTAGAATGGCCATAACTTCTGTACGGAGTGCCCTATACCTATCAAAGTTTGTAGCATTCAAATTGTTGTAACTTTTTATTGAAGCATCATAAAATCTGGAAATTTTCCGACAACAAGGTACTCGAGTCTCTTGTCAATTTAACTATCGCTCATAGCTATGCTACCCTTGAGTCCCGAATCAAAAACTGATAAAATTTCAAATGGCCCTAATTTCTAGACGGTGCGTCCTAAACCTATCAAACTTTGCAACATTCAAATGCTTGTAACTTTTTACTGGAGCGTCATAAAATCTTGAAATTTTGTGACAAGGAAGTACTCGTGCCTCTTATTAATTGAAGCTATCGCACATTGCTATGCTACACTTGAGTCCCAAATTAAACACAGATAAAACTTCAAATGGCCCTAACTTCTATAAGGTGCGTCCTATACCTATCAAAGTTTGCAACAATCAAATGCTTGTAACTTTTTTCTGGAGTGTCATAAAATCTTGAAATTTTGTGACAATAAAGTACTCGAGCCTCTTGTCAATTTAAGCTATCGCTCATAGTTTTGCTACCCGTGAGTCCCAAATCAAACACTGATAAAACTTAAAATGACCCTAACTTCTGTACAGTGCGTCATAGACAAATCAAAGTTTGCAACAATCAAATGCTTGTAACTTTTTACTGGGGCGTCATAGAACCTTAAAATTTTGTGACAATAAAGCACTCGTGCCTCTTATCAATTTAAGCTATCGCTTATAGCTCTACTACACTTAACTCCAAAATCAAACACTGATAAAACTTCAAATGGCTCTAACTTCCATACGGTGCGTCCTAAACCTATCAAAGTTTGCAACATTCAAATGTTTGTAACTTTTTACTGGAGCGTCATAGAATCTTGAAATTTTGTGACAATAAAGTACTCGTGCCTCTTATTAATTTAAGCTATCCCTCATAGCTATGCTACCCTTGAGTCCCAAATCAAACACAGATAAAACTTCAAATGGCCCTAACTTCTATAAGGTGCGTTCTATACCTATCAAAGTTTGCAACAATCAAATGCTTCTAACTTTTTTCTGGAGTGTCATAAAATCTGGAAATTTTGTGACAATAAAGTAATCGAGCCTCTTGTCACTTTAAGCTATCGCTCTTAGCTATGCTACGCTTGAGTCCCAAATCGAAAACTGATAAACTTAAAATGGCCCTAACTTCTGTACAGTGCGCCCTAGACCAATCAAAGTTTGCAACAATCAAATGTTTGTAACTTTTTACTGGGGCGTCATAGAACCTTGAAATTTGGTGACAACAATGCACTTGTGCCTCTTATAAATTTAAGCTATCGCTCATAGCTCTACTACTCTTGACTCCAAAATCAAACATTGATAAAACTTCAAATGGCTCTAACTTCTATACGATGCATCCTACACCTATCAAAGTTTGCAACATTCAAATGCTTGTAACTTTTTACTGGAGCGTCATAAAATCTTGAAATTTTGTGACAATAAAGTACTCGAGCCTCTTGTCAATTTAAGCTATCGCTCATAGCTATGCTACCCTTGAGACCCAAATCAAACACAGATACAACTTCCAATGGCCCTAACTTCTATACGATGCATCCTACACCTACCAAAGTTTGCAGCAATCTAATGCTTGTAACTTTTTATTGAAGCATTATAAAATCTTGAAATTTTCCGACAATAAAGTACTCGAGCCTCTTATTAATTTAAGCTATCGCTCATAGCTATGCTAGCCTTGAGTCCCAAATCAAACAATGATAAAACTTAAAATACCCATAACTTCTGTACGGAGTGTCCTATACCTATCAAAGTTTGCAACATTCAAATGCTTGTAACTTTTTACTGGAGCGTCATAAAATCTTGAAATTTTATGACAATAAAGTACTCGAGCCTCTTATCAATTTAAGCTATCGCTCATAGCTATGCTACCCTTGAGTCCCAAATCAAACACTGCTAAAACTTCAAATGGCCCTAACTTCTATACGGTGCATCCTACACCTGTCAAAGTTTGCAGCATTCAAATGGTTGTAACTTTTTATTGAAGCATCATAAAATCTGGAAACTTTCCGACAACAAAGAACTCGAGTCTCTTGTCAATTTAACTATCGCTCATAGCTATGCTACCCTTGAGTCCCGAATCAAAAACCGATAAAATTTCAAATGGCCCTAATTTCTAGACGGTGCGTCCTAAACCTATCAAAGTTTGCAACATTCAAATGCTTGCAAATTTTTACTGGAGCGTCATAAAATCTTGAAATTTTGTGACAATAAAGTACTCGAGCCTCTTGTCAATTTAAGCTATCGCACATTGCTATGCTACACTTGAGTCCCAAATCAAACACAGATAAAACTTCGAATGGCCCTAACTTCTATAAGGTGCGTCCTATACCTATCAAAGTTTGCAACAATCAAATGCTTGTAACTTTTTTCTGGAGTGTCTTAAAATCTTGAAATTTTGTGACAATAAAGTACTCGTGCCTCTTATTAATTTAAGCTATCGCTCATAGCTATGCTATCCTTGAGTCCCAAATCAAACACAGATAAAACTTCAAATGGTCCTAACTTCTATACGATGTATCCTACACCTATTAAAGTTAGCAGCATTCAAATGCTTGTAACTTTTTATTGAAGCACCATAAAATCTGGAAATTTTCCGACAATAAAGTACTCGAGTCTCTTGTCAATTTAACTATCGCTTATAGCTATGCTACCCTTGAGTCCCGATTCAAAAACTGATAAAATTTCAAATGGCCTTAATTTCTAGACGGTGGGTCCTAAACCTTTCAAAGTTTGCAATATTCAAATGCTTGTAACTTTTTACAGGAACGTCATAAAATCTTGAAATTTTGTGACAATAAAGTACTCGTGCCTCTTATTAATTTAAGCTATCGCTCATAGCTATGCTATCCTTGAGTCCCAAATCAAACACAGATACAACTTCAAATGGCCCTAACTTCTATAAGGTGCGTCCTATACCTATCAAAGTTTGCAACAATCAAATGCGTGTTACTTTTTTCTGGAGTGTCATAAAATCTTGAAATTTTGTGAGAATAAAGTACTCGAGCCTCTTGTCAATTTAAGCTATCGCTCATAGCTATGCTACCCTTGAGTCCCAAATCAAACACTGATAAAACTTAAAATGGCCCTAACTTCCTTACGGTGCGTCCTAGACCAATCAAAGTTTGCAACAATCAAATGCTTGTAACTTTTTACTGGGGTGTCATAGAACCTTGAAATTTTGTGACATTAAAGTACTCGAGCCTCTTATCAATTTAAGCTCTCGTTCATAGCTATGCTAGCCTTGAGTCCCAAATCAAACACTAATAAAACTTAAAATGGCCATAACTTTTGCACGGAGTGTCCTATACCTATCAAAGTTTGCAACATTCAAATACTTGTAACTTTTTACTCGAGCGTCATAAAATCTTGAAATTTTGTGACAATAAAGTACTCGAGCCTTTTATCAATTTAAGCTATCGTTCATAGCTATTCTAGCCTTGAGTCCCAAATCAAACACTGATAAAACTTAAAATGGCCATAACTTCTGTACGGAGTGCCCTATACCTATCAAAGTTTGCAGCATTCAAATGCTTGTAACTTTTTACTGGAACGTCATAAAATCTTGAAATTTTTTGACAATACAGTCCTCGTGCCTCTTATTAATTTAAGCTCTCGCTCATAGCTACGCTACCCTTGAGTCCCAAACTAAAACACTGATAAAACTTGAAATGGACCTAACTTCTATACGATGCATCCTACACCTATCAAAGTTTGCAGCATTCAAATGCTTGTAACTTTTTATTGAAGCATCATAAAATCTTGAAATTTTCCGACAATAAAGTACTCGAGCCGATTGTCAATTTAAGCTATCGCTCATAGCTGTGCTACCCTTGAATCCCGAACAAAAACTGATTAAATTTCAAATGGCCCAAATTTCTATACGGAGCGTCCTAAACCTATCAAAGTTTGCAACATTCAAATGCTTGTAACTTTTTACTGGAGCGTCATAAAATCTTGAAATTTTGTGACAATAAAGTACTCGAGCCTCTTATCAATTTAAGCTATCGCTCATAGCTATGCTATCCTTGAGTCCCAAATCAAACACAGATAAAACTTCAAATGGTCCTAACTTCTATACGATGTATCCTACACCTATTAAAGTTTGCAGCATTCAAATGCTTGTAACTTTTTATTGAAGCACCATAAAATCTGGAAATTTTCCGACAATAAAGTACTCGAGTCTCTTGTCAATTTAACTATCGCTTATAGCTATGCTACCCTTGAGTCCCGATTCAAAAACTGATAAAATTTCAAATGGCCTTAAATTCTAGACGGTGCGTCCGAAACCTATCAAAGTTTGCAATATTCAAATGCTTGTAACTTTTTACTGGAACGTCATAAAATCTTGAAATTTTGTGACAATAAAGTACTCGTGCCTCTTATTAATTTAAGCTATCGCTCATAGCTATGCTATCCTTGAGTCCCAAATCAAACACAGATAAAACTTCAAATGGCCCTAACTTCTATAAGGTGCGTCCTATACCTATCAAAGTTTGCAACAATCAAATGCGTGTTACTTTTTTCTGGAGTGTCATAAAATCTTGAAATTTTGTGAGAATAAAGTACTCGAGCCTCTTGTCAATTTAAGCTATCGCTCATAGCTATGCTACCCTTGAGTCCCAAATCAAACACTGATAAAACTTAAAATGGCCCTAACTTCTTTACGGTGCGTCCTAGACCAATCAAAGTTTGCAACAATCAAATGCTTGTAACTTTTTACTGGGGTGTCATAGACCCTTGAAATTTTGTGACATTAAAGTAGTCGAGCCTCTTATCAATTTAAGCTCTCGTTCATAGCTATGCTAGCCTTGTGTCCCAAATGAAACACTAATAAAACTTAAAATGGCCATAACTTTTGTACGGAGTGTCCTATACCTATCAAAGTTTGCAACATTTAAATACTTGTAACTTTTTACTCGAGCGTCATAAAATCTTGAAATTTTGTGACAATAAAGTACTCGAGCCTTTTATCAATTTAAGCTATCGTTCATAGCTATTCTAGCCTTGAGTCCCAAATCAAACACTGATAAAACTTAAAATGGCCATAACTTCTGTACGGAGTGCCCTATACGTATCAAAGTTTGCAGCATTCAAATGCTTGTAACCTTTTACTGGAACGTCATAAAATCTTGAAATTTTTTGACAATACAGTACTCGTGCCTCTTATTAATTTAAGCTCTCGCTCATAGCTACGCTACCCTTGAGTCCCAAACTAAAACACTGATAAAACTTCAAATGGACCTAACTTCTATACGATGCATCCTACACCTATGAAAGTTTGCAGCATTCAAATGCCTGTAACTTTTTATTGAAGCATCATAAAATCTTGAAATTTTCCAACAATAAAGTACTCGAGTCTCTTGTCAATTTAACTATCGCTCATAGCTATGCTACCCTTGAGTCCCGAATCAAAAACTGATAAAATTTCAAATGGCCCTAATTTCTAGACGGTGCGTCCTAAACCTATCAAAGTTTGCAACATTCAAATGCTTGTTAATTTTTTCTGGAGCGTCATAAAATCTTGAAATTTTGTGACAAGGAAGTACTCGTGCCTCTTATTAATTTAAGCTATCGCACATTGCTATGCTACACTTGAGTCCCAAATCAAACACAGATAAAACTTCAAATGGCCCTAACTTCTATAGGGTGCGTCCTATACCTATCAAAGTTTGCAACAATCAAATGCTTGTAACTTTTTTCTGGAGTGTCATAAAATCTTGAAATTTTGTGACAATAAAGTACTCGAGCCTCTTGTCAATTTAAGCTTTCGCTCATAACTTTGCTACCCGTGAGTCCCAAATCAAACACTGATAAGCCTTAAAATGACCCTAACTTCTGTACGGTGCGTCATAGACCAATCAAAGTTTGCTACAATCAAATGCTTGTAACTTTTTACTGGGGCGTCATAGAACCTTGAAATTTTGTGACAATAAAGCACTCGTGCCTCTTATCAATTTAAGCTATCGCTCATAGCTCTACTACACTTGACTCCAAAATCTAACACTGATAAAACTTCAAATGGCTCTACCTTCCATACGGTGCGTCCTAAACCTCTCAAAGTTTGCAACATTCAAATGTTTGTAACTTTTTACTGGAGCGTCATAGAATCTTGAAATTTTGTGACAATAAAGCACTTGTGCCTCTTATCAATTTAAGCTATCGCTCATAGCTCTACTACTCTTGACTCCAAAATCAAACATTGATAAAACTTCAAATGGCTCTAACTTCCATACGGTGCGTCCTAAACCTATCAAAGTTTGCAACATTCAAATGCTTGTAACGTTTTACTGGAGCGTCATAAAATCTGGAAATTCTGTGACAATAAAGTACTCGTGCCTCTTATTAATTTAAGCTATCGCTCATAGCTATGCTATCCTTGAGTCCCAAATCAAACACAGATAAAACCTCAAATGGCCCTAACTTCTATAAGGTGCGTCCTATACCTATCAAAGTCTGCAACAATCAAATGCTTGTAACTTTTTTCTGGAGTGTCAAAAAATCTTGAAATTTTGTGACAATAAAGTACTCGAGCCTCTTGTCAATTTAAGCTATCGCTCATAGCTATGCTACCCTTGAGTCCCAAATCAAACACTGATAAAACTTAAAATGGCCCTAACTTCTGTACGGTGCGTCCTAGACCAATCAAAGTTTGCAACAATCAAATGCTTGTAACTTTTGACTGGGGCGTCATAGAACCTTGAAATTTTGTGACATTAAAGTACTCGAGACTCATCAATTTAAGCTCTCGTTCATAGCTATGCTAGCCTTGAGTCCCAAGTCAATTACTACTAAAACTTAAAATGGCCATAACTTCTGTACGGAGTCTCCTATACCTATCAAAGTTTGCAACATTCAAATACTTGTAACTTTTTACTCGAACGTCATAAAACCTTGAAATTTTTTGACAATAAAGTACTCGTGCCTCTTATTAATTTAACCTCTCGCTCATAGCTACACTACCCTTGAGTCCCAAAATAAAACACTGATAAAACTTCAAATGGACCTAACTTCTATACGATGCATCCTACACCTATCAAAGTTTGCAGCATTCAAATGCTTCTAACTTTTTATTGAAGCATCATAAAATCTTGAAATTTTCCGACAATAAAGTACTCGAGCCGATTGTCAATTTAAGCTATCGCTCATAGCTATGCTACCCTGGAATCCCGAATCAAAAACTGATAAAATTTCAAATGGCCCAAATTTCTATACGGAGCGTCCTAAACCTATCAAAGTTTGCAACATTCAAATGCTTGTAACTTTTTACTGGAGCGTAATAAAATCTTGAAATTTTGTGACAATAAAGTACTCGAGCCTCTTGTCAATTTAAGCTTTCGCTCATAGCTTTGCTACCCGTGAGTCCCAAATCAAACACTGATAAGCCTTAAAATGACCCTAACTTCTGTACGGTGCGTCATAGACCTATCAAAGTTTGCAACAATCAAATGCTTGTAACTTTTTACTGGGGCGTCATAGAACCTTAAAATTTTGTGACAATAAAGAACTCGTGCCTTTTATCAATTTAAGCTATCGCTCATAGCTATGCTACCCTTGAGACCCAAATCAAACACAGATACAACTTCAAATGGCCCTAACTTCTATACGATGCATCCTACACCTACCAAAGTTTGCAGCAATCAAATGCTTGTAACTTTTTATTGAAGCATTATAAAATCTTGAAATTTTCCGACAATAAAGTACTCGAGCCTCTTATTAATTTAAGCTATCGCTCATAGCTATGCTACCCTTGAGTCCCAAATCAAACGCAGATAAAACTTCAAATGGCCCTAACTTCTATAAGGTGCGTCCTATACCAAGCAAAGATTGCAACAATCAAATGCTTGTAACTTTTTAATGGAGCGTCATAAAATCTTGAAATTTTGTGAGAATAAATTACTCGTGCCTCTTATCAATTTATGCTATCGTTCATAGCTATGCCACTTTTGAGTCCCAAAATAAAACACTGATAAAAGTTCAAATGGCCCTAACTTATGTACGGTGCGTCCTAGACCTATCAAAGTTTGCGAAAATCAAATGCTTGTAACTTTTTACCGGAGCGTCATAAAATCTTAAAATTTTGTGACAATAAAGTACTCGAGCCTCTTATCAATTTAAGCTATCGCTCATAGCTATGCTATCCTTGAGTCCCAAATCAAACACAGATAAAACTTCAAATGGTCCTAACTTCTATACGATGTATCCTACACCTATTAAAGTTTGCAGCATTCAAATGCTTGTAACTTTTTATTGAAGCACCATAAAATCTGGAAATTTTCCGACAATAAAGTACTCGAGTCTCTTGTCAATTTAACTATCGCTTATAGCTATGCTACCCTTGAGTCCCGATTCAAAAACTGATAAAATTTCAAATGGCCTTAAATTCTAGACGGTGCGTCCGAAACCTATCAAAGTTTGCAATATTCAAATGCTTGTAACTTTTTACTGGAACGTCATAAAATCTTGAAATTTTGTGACAATAAAGTACTCGTGCCTCTTATTAATTTAAGCTATCGCTCATAGCTATGCTATCCTTGAGTCCCAAATCAAACACAGATAAAACTTCAAATGGCCCTAACTTCTATAAGGTGCGTCCTATACCTATCAAAGTTTGCAACAATCAAATGCGTGTTACTTTTTTCTGGAGTGTCATAAAATCTTGAAATTTTGTGAGAATAAAGTACTCGAGCCTCTTGTCAATTTAAGCTATCGCTCATAGCTATGCTACCCTTGAGTCCCAAATCAAACACTGATAAAACTTAAAATGGCCCTAACTTCTTTACGGTGCGTCCTAGACCAATCAAAGTTTGCAACAATCAAATGCTTGTAACTTTTTACTGGGGTGTCATAGACCCTTGAAATTTTGTGACATTAAAGTAGTCGAGCCTCTTATCAATTTAAGCTCTCGTTCATAGCTATGCTAGCCTTGTGTCCCAAATGAAACACTAATAAAACTTAAAATGGCCATAACTTTTGTACGGAGTGTCCTATACCTATCAAAGTTTGCAACATTTAAATACTTGTAACTTTTTACTCGAGCGTCATAAAATCTTGAAATTTTGTGACAATAAAGTACTCGAGCCTTTTATCAATTTAAGCTATCGTTCATAGCTATTCTAGCCTTGAGTCCCAAATCAAACACTGATAAAACTTAAAATGGCCATAACTTCTGTACGGAGTGCCCTATACGTATCAAAGTTTGCAGCATTCAAATGCTTGTAACCTTTTACTGGAACGTCATAAAATCTTGAAATTTTTTGACAATACAGTACTCGTGCCTCTTATTAATTTAAGCTCTCGCTCATAGCTACGCTACCCTTGAGTCCCAAACTAAAACACTGATAAAACTTCAAATGGACCTAACTTCTATACGATGCATCCTACACCTATGAAAGTTTGCAGCATTCAAATGCCTGTAACTTTTTATTGAAGCATCATAAAATCTTGAAATTTTCCGACAATAAAGTACTCGAGTCTCTTGTCAATTTAACTATCGCTCATAGCTATGCTACCCTTGAGTCCCGAATCAAAAACTGATAAAATTTCAAATGGCCCTAATTTCTAGACGGTGCTTCCTAAACCTATCAAAGTTTGCAACATTCAAATGCTTGTTAATTTTTTCTGGAGCGTCATAAAATCTTGAAATTTTGTGACAAGGAAGTACTCGTGCCTCTTATTAATTTAAGCTATCGCACATTGCTATGCTACACTTGAGTCCCAAATCAAACACAGATAAAACTTCAAATGGCCCTAACTTCTATAGGGTGCGTCCTATACCTATCAAAGTTTGCAACAATCAAATGCTTGTAACTTTTTTCTGGAGTGTCATAAAATCTTGAAATTTTGTGACAATAAAGTACTCGAGCCTCTTGTCAATTTAAGCTTTCGCTCATAACTTTGCTACCCGTGAGTCCCAAATCAAACACTGATAAGCCTTAAAATGACCCTAACTTCTGTACGGTGCGTCATAGACCAATCAAAGTTTGCTACAATCAAATGCTTGTAACTTTTTACTGGGGCGTCATAGAACCTTGAAATTTTGTGACAATAAAGCACTCGTGCCTCTTATCAATTTAAGCTATCGCTCATAGCTCTACTACACTTGACTCCAAAATCTAACACTGATAAAACTTCAAATGGCTCTACCTTCCATACGGTGCGTCCTAAACCTCTCAAAGTTTGCAACATTCAAATGTTTGTAACTTTTTACTGGAGCGTCATAGAATCTTGAAATTTTGTGACAATAAAGCACTTGTGCCTCTTATCAATTTAAGCTATCGCTCATAGCTCTACTACTCTTGACTCCAAAATCAAACATTGATAAAACTTCAAATGGCTCTAACTTCCATACGGTGCGTCCTAAACCTATCAAAGTTTGCAACATTCAAATGCTTGTAACGTTTTACTGGAGCGTCATAAAATCTGGAAATTCTGTGACAATAAAGTACTCGTGCCTCTTATTAATTTAAGCTATCGCTCATAGCTATGCTATCCTTGAGTCCCAAATCAAACACAGATAAAACCTCAAATGGCCCTAACTTCTATAAGGTGCGTCCTATACCTATCAAAGTCTGCAACAATCAAATGCTTGTAACTTTTTTCTGGAGTGTCAAAAAATCTTGAAATTTTGTGACAATAAAGTACTCGAGCCTCTTGTCAATTTAAGCTATCGCTCATAGCTATGCTACCCTTGAGTCCCAAATCAAACACTGATAAAACTTCAAATGGCCCTAACTTCTGTACGGTGCGTCCTAGACCAATCAAAGTTTGCAACAATCAAATGCTTGTAACTTTTGACTGGGGCGTCATAGAACCTTGAAATTTTGTGACATTAAAGTACTCGAGACTCATCAATTTAAGCTCTCGTTCATAGCTATGCTAGCCTTGAGTCCCAAGTCAATTACTACTAAAACTTAAAATGGCCATAACTTCTGTACGGAGTCTCCTATACCTATCAAAGTTTGCAACATTCAAATACTTGTAACTTTTTACTCGAACGTCATAAAACCTTGAAATTTTTTGACAATAAAGTACTCGTGCCTCTTATTAATTTAACCTCTCGCTCATAGCTACACTACCCTTGAGTCCCAAAATAAAACACTGATAAAACTTCAAATGGACCTAACTTCTATACGATGCATCCTACACCTATCAAAGTTTGCAGCATTCAAATGCTTCTAACTTTTTATTGAAGCATCATAAAATCTTGAAATTTTCCGACAATAAAGTACTCGAGCCGATTGTCAATTTAAGCTATCGCTCATAGCTATGCTACCCTGGAATCCCGAATCAAAAACTGATAAAATTTCAAATGGCCCAAATTTCTATACGGAGCGTCCTAAACCTATCAAAGTTTGCAACATTCAAATGCTTGTAACTTTTTACTGGAGCGTAATAAAATCTTGAAATTTTGTGACAATAAAGTACTCGAGCCTCTTGTCAATTTAAGCTTTCGCTCATAGCTTTGCTACCCGTGAGTCCCAAATCAAACACTGATAAGCCTTAAAATGACCCTAACTTCTGTACGGTGCGTCATAGACCTATCAAAGTTTGCAACAATCAAATGCTTGTAACTTTTTACTGGGGCGTCATAGAACCTTAAAATTTTGTGACAATAAAGAACTCGTGCCTTTTATCAATTTAAGCTATCGCTCATAGCTATGCTACCCTTGAGACCCAAATCAAACACAGATACAACTTCAAATGGCCCTAACTTCTATACGATGCATCCTACACCTACCAAAGTTTGCAGCAATCAAATGCTTGTAACTTTTTATTGAAGCATTATAAAATCTTGAAATTTTCCGACAATAAAGTACTCGAGCCTCTTATTAATTTAAGCTATCGCTCATAGCTATGCTACCCTTGAGTCCCAAATCAAACGCAGATAAAACTTCAAATGGCCCTAACTTCTATAAGGTGCGTCCTATACCAAGCAAAGATTGCAACAATCAAATGCTTGTAACTTTTTAATGGAGCGTCATAAAATCTTGAAATTTTGTGAGAATAAATTACTCGTGCCTCTTATCAATTTATGCTATCGTTCATAGCTATGCCACTTTTGAGTCCCAAAATAAAACACTGATAAAAGTTCAAATGGCCCTAACTTATGTACGGTGCGTCCTAGACCTATCAAAGTTTGCGAAAATCAAATGCTTGTAACTTTTTACCGGAGCGTCATAAAATCTTAAAATTTTGTGACAATAAAGTACTCGAGCCTCTTATAAATTTAAGCTATCGCTCATAGCTATGCTAACCTTGAGTCCCAAATCAAACACAGATAAAACTTCAAATGGCCCTAACTTCTGTACGGTGCATCCTATACCTATCAAAGTTTGCAACAGTCAAATGCTTGTAAATTTATATTGAAGCATCATAAGATCTGCAAATTTTCCGACAATAAAGTACTCGAGCCTATTGTCAATTTAACTATTGATCATAGCTATACTACCCTTGAGTCCCGAATCAAAAACTGATAAAATTTCAAATGGCCCTAATTTCTAGACGGTGCGTCCTAAACCTATCAAAGTTTGCAACATTCAAATGCTTGTAACTTTTTAATGGAGCGTCATAAAATCTTGAAATTTTGTGACAATAAAGTACTCGTGCCTCTTATTAATTTAAGTTATCGCTCATAGCTATGCAACCCTTGAGTCCCAAATCAAACACAGATAAAACTTCATATGGCCCTAACTTCTATAAGGTGCGTCCTATACCTATCAAAATTTGCAACAATCAAATGCTTGTAACTTTTTTCTGGAGTGTCATAGAACCTTTAAATTTTGTGACATTAAAGTACTCGAGCCTCTTATGAATTTAAGCTCTCGTTCAGAGCTATGCTAGCCTTGAGTCCCAAATCAAACACTAATAAAACTTAAAATGGCCATAACTTCTGTACGGAGTGTCCTATACCTATCAAAGTTTGCAACATTCAAATACTTGTAACTTTTTACTCGAGCGTCATAAAACCTTGAAATTGTTTGACAATAAAGTACTCGTGCCTCTTATTAATATAAGCTATCGCTCATAGCTATGCTACCCTTGAACCCCGAATCAAAAACTGAAAAATTTCAAATGGCCCAAATTTCTATACGGAGCGTCCTAAACCTATCAAAGTTTGCAAAACTCAAATGCTTGTAACTTTTTACCGGAGCGTCATAAAATCTTAAAATTTTGTGACAGTAAAGTACTCGTGCCTCTTATTAATTTAAGCTATCGCTCATAGCTATGATACCCTTGAGTCCCAAATCAAACACAGACAAAACTTCAAATGGCCCTAACTTCTGTACGGTGCATCCTATACCTATCAAAGTTTGCACCAATCAAATGCTTGTAACTTTTTATTGAAGCATCATAAAATCTGCAAATTTTCCGACAATAAAGTACTCGAGCCGATTGTCAATTTAAGCTATCGCTCATAGCTATGCTACCCTTGAATCCCGAATCAAAAACTGATAAAATTTCAAATGGCAAAAATTTCTATACGGAGCGTCCTAAACCTATCAAAGTTTGCAACATTCAAATGCTTGTAACTTTTTACTGGAGCGTAATAAAATCTTGAAATTTTGTGACAATAAAGTACTCGAGCCTCTTGTCAATTTAAGCTTTCGCTCATAGCTTTGCTACCCGTGAGTCCCAAATCAAACACTGATAAGCCTTAAAATGACCTTAACTTCTGTACGGTGCGTCATAGACCTATCAAAGTTTGCAACAATCAAATGCTTGTAACTTTTTACTGGGGCGTCATAGAACCTTAAAATTTTGTGACAATAAAGAACTCGTGCCTCTTATCAATTTAAATACTAATAAAACTTAAAATGGCCATAACTTCTGTACGGAGTGTCCTATACCTATCAAAGTTTGCAACATTCAAATACTTGCAACTTTTTACTCGAGCGTCATAAAACCTTGAAATTTTTTGACAATAAAGTACTCGTGCCTCTTATTAATTTAAGCTATCGCTCATAGCTATGCTACCCTTGAACCCCGAATCAAAAACTGAAAAAGTTTCAAATGGCCCAAATTTCTGTACGGAGCGTCCTAAACCTATCCAAGTTTGCAACATTCAAATGCTTGTAACTTTTTAATGGAGCGTCATAACATCTTGAAATTTTGTGACAATAAAGTACTCGTGCCTCTTATTAATTTAAGCTATCGCTCATAGCTACGCTACCCTTGAGTCCCAAAATAAAACACTGATAAAACTTCAAATGGACCTAACTTCTATACGATGCATCCTACACCTATCAAAGTTTGCAGCATTCAAATGCTTGTAACTTTTTATTGAAGCATCATAAAATCTTGAAATTTTCCGACAATAAAGTACTCGAGCCGATTGTCAATTTAAGCTATGGCTCATAGCTATGCTACCCTTGAATCCCGAATCAAAAACTGATAAAATTTCAAATGGCCCAAAATTTCTATACGGAGCGTCCTAAACCTATCAAAGTTTGCAACATTCAAATACTTGTAACTTTTTACTGTAGCGTCAAAAAATCTTGAAATTTTGTGACAATAAAGTACTCGTGCCTCTTATTAATTTAAGCTATCGCTCATAGCTATGCTACCCTTGAGTCCCAAATCAAACACTGATAAAACTTCAAATGGCCCTAACTTCTGTATGGTGCGTCCTAGACCTATCAAAGTTTGCAACAATCAAATGCTTGTAACTTTTTATTGAAGCATTATAAACTCTTGAAATTTTCCGACAATAAAGTACTCGAGCCTCTTATTAATTTAAGCTATCGCTCATAGCTATGCTACACTTGAACCCCGAATCAAAAACTGAAAAAGTTTCAAATGGCCCAAATTTCTGTACGGAGCGTCCTAAACCTATCCAAGTTTGCAACATTCAAATGCTAGTAACTTTTTAATGGAGCGTCATAAAATCTTGAAATTTTGTGACAATAAAGTACTCGTGCCTCTTATCAAATTATGCTATCGTTCATAGCTATGCCACCTTTGAGTCCCAAAATAAAACACTGATAAAACTTCAAATGGCCCTAACTTCTGTACGGTGCATCCTATACCTATCAAAGTTTGCACCAATCAAATACTTGTAACTTTTTTCTGGAGTGTCATAGAACCTTGAAATTTTGTGACATTAAAGTACTCGAGCCTCTTATGAATTTAAGCTCTCGTTCATAGCTATGCTACCCTTGAACCCCGAATCAAAAACTGAAAAAGTTTCAAATGGCCCAAATTTCTATACGGAGCGTCCTAAACCTCTCAAAGTTTGCAAAAATCAAATGCTTGTAACTTTTTACCGGAGCGTCATAAAATCTTGAAATTTTGTGGCAATAAAGTACTCGTGCCTCTTATTAATTTAAGCTATCGCTCATAGCTACGCTACACTTGAGTCCCAAAATAAAACACTGATAAAACTTCAAATGGACCTAACTTCTATACGATGCATCCTGCACCTACCAAAGTTTGCAGCATTCAAATGCTTGTAACTTTTTATTGAAGCATCATAAAATCTTGAAATTTTCCGACAATAAAGTACTCGAGCCGATAGTCAATTTAAGCTATCGCTCATAGCTATGCTACCCTTGAATCCCGAATCAAAAACTGATAAAATTTCAAATGGCCCAAATTTCTATACGGAGCGTCCTAAACCTATCAAAGTTTGCAACATTCAAATGCTTGTAACTTTTTACTGGAGCGTAATAAAATCTTGAAATTTTGTGACAATAAAGTACTCGAGCCTCTTGTCAATTTAAGCTTTCGCTCATAGCTTTGCTACCCGTGAGTCCCAAATCAAACACTGATAAGCCTTAAAATGACCCTAACTTCTGTACGGTGCATCATAGACCAATCAAAGTTTGCAACAATCAAATACTTGTAACTTTTTACTGGGGCGTCATAGAACCTTAAAATTTTGTGACAATAAAGCACTCGTGCCTCTTATCAATTTACGCTATCGCTCATAGCTATGCTACCCTTGAGTCCCAAAATAAAACACTGATAAAACTTCAAATAGACCTAACTTCTATATGATGCATCCTACACCTATCAAAGTTTGCAGCATTCAAATGCTTGTAACTTTTTATTGAAGCATCATGAAATCTTGAAATTTTCCGACAATAAAGTACTCGAGTCTCTTATTAATTTAAGCTATCGCTCATAGCTATGCTACCCTTGAGTCCCAAATCAAACGCAGATAAAACTTCAAATGGCCCTAACTTCTATAAGGTGCGTCCTATACCAATCAAAGATTGCAACAATCAAATGCTTGTAACTTTTTAATGGAGCGTCATAAAATCTTGAAATTTTGTGACAATAAAGTACTCGTGCCTCTTATCAATTTATGCTATCGTTCATAGCTATGCCACCTTCGAATCCCAAAATAAAACACTGATAAAAGTTCAAATGGCCCTAACTTCTGTACGGTGCGTCCTAGACCTATCAAAGTTTGCAAAAATCAAATGCTTGTAACTTTTTACCGGAGCGTCATAAAATCTTAAAATTTTGTGACAATAAAGTACTCGAGCCTCTTATAAATTTAAGCTATCGCTCATAGCTATGCTACCCTTGAGTCCCAAATCAAACACAGATAAAACTTCAAATGGCCCTAACTTCTGTACGGTGCATCCTATACCTATCAAAGTTTACACCAGTCAAATGCTTGTAACTTTTTTCTGGAGTGTCATAGAACCTTGAAATTTTGTGACATTAAAGTACTCGAGCCTCTTATGAATTTAAGCTCTCGTTCATAGCTATGCTAGCCTTGAGTCCCAAATCAAACACTAATAAAACTTAAAATGGCCATAACTTCTGTACAGAGTGTCCTATACCTATCAAAGTTTGCAACATTCAAATACTTGTAACTTTTTACTCGAGCGTCATAAAACCTTGAAATTTTGTGACAATAAAGTACTCGTGCCTCTTATTAATTTAAGCTTTCGCTCATAGCTATGCTACCCTTGAGTCCCAAATCAAACACTGATAAAACTTCAAATGGCCCTAACTTCTATAAGGTGCATCCTATACCTATCAAAGTTTGCAACAATCAAATGCTTGTAACTTTTTTCTGTGGTGCCAAAAATTATTGAAATTTTGTGACAATAATGTACTCGAGCCTCTTGTCAATTTAAGCTATCGCTCATAGCTATGCTACCCTTGAGTCCCAAATCAAACACTGATAAAAGGTCAAACGGCCCTAACTTCTGTATGGTGCGTCCTAGACCTATCAAAGTTTGCAACAATCAAATGCTTGTAACTTTTTACTGGGGCGTCATAAAAACTTGAAATTTTGTGACAATAAAGTAATAGAGCCTCGTATCAATTTAAACTATCGCTCATAGCTATGCTACCCTTGAGACCCAAATCAAACACAGATAAAACTTCAAATGGCCCTAACTTCTATAAGGTGCGTCCTATACCAATCAAAGTTTGCAACAATCAAATGCTTGTAACTTTTTTCTGGAGTGTCGTAAAATCTTGAACTTTTGTGACAATAAAGTACCCGAGCCTTTGTCAATTTAAGCTATCGCTCATAGCTATGCTATCGAACACTGATAAAACTTAAAATAGCCCTAACTTCTGTACGGTGCGTCCTAGACCAATCAAAGTTTGCAACAATCAAATGCTTGTAACTTTTTACTGGGGAGTCATAGAACCTTGAAATTTTGTGACATTAAAGTACTCGAGCCTCTTATCAATTTAAGCTATCGTTCATAGCTATGCTAGCCTTGAGTCCCAAATCAAACACTGATAAAACTTAAAATGGCCATAACTTCTGTACGGAGTGTCCTATACCTATCAAAGTTTGCTACATTCAAATGCTTGTAACTTTTTACTGGAGCGTCATAAAGTCTTGAAATTTAGTGACAATAAAGTACTACAGCCTCTTATTAATTTAAACTATCGCTCATAGCTATGCTACCCTTGAGTCCCAAATCAAACATAGATAAAACTTCAAATGGCCCTAACTTCTATAAGGTGCGTCCTATACCTATCAAAGTTTGCAACAATCAAATGCTTGTAACTTTTTAATGGAGCGTCATAAAATCTTGAAATTTTGTGACAATAAAGTGCTCGTGCCTCTTATCATTTTATGCTATCGTTCATAGCTATGCTACAATTGAGTCCCAAATCAAACACTGATAAAACTTCAAATGGCCCTAACTTCTGTACGGTGCATCCTATACCTATCAAAGTTTGCACCAATGAAATGCTTGTAACTTTTTACTGGAGGGTCATAAAACCTTGAAATTTTGTGACAATAAAGTGCTCGAGCCTTTTATCAATTTAAGCTATCGCTCATAGCTATGCTACCCTTGAGTCCCAAAATAAAACACTGATAAAACATTAAATGGACGTAACTTCTATACGGTGCATCCTACACCTATCAAAGTTTGCAACATTCAAATGCTTGTAACTTTTTACTGGAGCATCATAAAATCTTGAAATTTTGTGACAATAAAGTACTCGTGCCTCTTATTAATTTAAGCTATCGCTCATAGCTATGCTACCCTTGAGTCCCAAATCAAACATAGATAAAACTTCAAATGGCCCTAACTTCTATAAGGTGCGTCCTATACCTATCAAAGTTTGCAAAAATCAAATGCTTGTAACTTTTTAATGGAGCGTCATAAAATCTTGAAATTTTTTGACAATAAAATACTCGTGCCTCTTATTAATTTAAGCTATCGCTCATAGCTATGCTACCCTTGAGTCCCAAAATAAAACACTGATAAAACTTTAAATGGACCTAACTTCTATACGATGCATCCTAGGTTGCAGCATTCAAATGCTTGTAACTTTTTATTGGAGCGTCATAAAATCTTGAAATTTTGAGACAATAAAGTACTCGCGCCTCTTATTAATTTAAGCTATCGCTCATAGCTATGCTAGCCTTGAGTCCCAAATCAAACACTGATAAAACTTAAAATAGCCATAACTTCTGTACGGAGTGTTCTATACCCATCAAAGTTTGCAACATTCAAATGCTTGTAAATTTTTACTCGAGCGTCATAAAACCTTGAAATTTTGTTACAATAAAGTACTCGTGCCCCTTATTAATTTAAGCTATCGCTCTTAGCTATGCTAGCCTTGAGTCCCAAATCAAACACTGATAAAACTTAAAATAGCCATAACGTCTGTCCGGAGTGTCCTATACCTATCAAAATTTGCAACATTCAAATGCTTGTAACTTTTTACCGGAGCGTCATAAAACCTTGAAATTTTTTGACAATAAAGTACTCGTGCCTCTTATAAATTTAAGCTATCGCTCATAGCTATGCTACCCTTGAGTCCCAAAATAAAACACTGATAAAACTTTAAATGGACCTAACTTCTATACGATGCATCCTACACCTATCAAAGTTTGCAGCATTCAAATGCTTGTAACTTTTTATTGAAGCATCATAAAATCTTGAAATTTTCCGACAATAAAGTACTCGAGCCTCTTGTCAATTTAAGCTATCGCTCATAACTATGCTACCATTGAGTCCCGAATCAAAAACTTATAAAATTTCAAATGGCCCTAATTTCTATACGGAGCGTCCTAAACCAATCAAAGTTTGCAACAATCAAATGCTTGTAACTTTTTACTGGCGCGTCATAAAATCTTGAAATTTTGTGACAACAAAGTACCCGTGCCTCTTATTAATTTAATCTATCGCTCATAGCTAAGCTACCCTTGAGTCCCAAATCAAATACTCATAAAACTTCAAATGGCCCTAACTTCTATACGATGCATCTTACACCTACCAAAGTTTGCAGCAATCAAATGTTTGTAACTTTTTATTGAAGCATTATAAAATCTTGAAATTTTCCGACAACAAAGTACTCGAGCCTCTTATCAATTTAAACTATCGCTCATAGCTATGCTACCCTTGAGACCCAAATCAAACACAGATAAAACTTCAAATGGCCCTAACTTCTATAAGGTGCGTCCTATACCAATCAAAGTTTGCAACAATCAAATGCTTGTAACTTTTTTCTGGAGTGTCGTAAAATCTTGAACTTTTGTGACAATAAAGTACCCGAGCCTTTGTCAATTTAAGCTATCGCTCATAGCTATGCTATCGAACACTGATAAAACTTAAAATAGCCCTAACTTCTGTACGGTGCGTCCTAGACCAATCAAAGTTTGCAACAATCAAATGCTTGTAACTTTTTACTGGGGAGTCATAGAACCTTGAAATTTTGTGACATTAAAGTACTCGAGCCTCTTATAAATTTAAGCTATCGTTCATAGCTATGCTAGCCTTGAGTCCCAAATCAAACACTGATAAAACTTAAAATGGCCATAACTTCTGTACGGAGTGTCCTATACCTATCAAAGTTTGCTACATTCAAATGCTTGTAACTTTTTACTGGAGCGTCATAAAGTCTTGAAATTTAGTGACAATAAAGTACTACAGCCTCTTATTAATTTAAACTATCGCTCATAGCTATGCTACCCTTGAGTCCCAAATCAAACATAGATAAAACTTCAAATGGCCCTAACTTCTATAAGGTGCGTCCTATACCTATCAAAGTTTGCAACAATCAAATGCTTGTAACTTTTTAATGGAGCGTCATAAAATCTTGAAATTTTGTGACAATAAAGTGCTCGTGCCTCTTATCATTTTATGCTATCGTTCATAGCTATGCTACAATTGAGTCCCAAATCAAACACTGATAAAACTTCAAATGGCCCTAACTTCTGTACGGTGCATCCTATACCTATCAAAGTTTGCACCAATGAAATGCTTGTAACTTTTTACTGGAGGGTCATAAAACCTTGAAAATTTGTGACAATAAAGTGCTCGAGCCTTTTATCAATTTAAGCTATCGCTCATAGCTATGCTACCCTTGAGTCCCAAAATAAAACACTGATAAAACATTAAATGGACGTAACTTCTATACGGTGCATCCTACACCTATCAAAGTTTGCAACATTCAAATGCTTGTAACTTTTTACTGGAGCATCATAAAATCTTGAAATTTTGTGACAATAAAGTACTCGTGCCTCTTATTAATTTAAGCTATCGCTCATAGCTATGCTACCCTTGAGTCCCAAATCAAACATAGATAAAACTTCAAATGGCCCTAACTTCTATAAGGTGCGTCCTATACCTATCAAAGTTTGCAAAAATCAAATGCTTGTAACTTTTTAATGGAGCGTCATAAAATCTTGAAATTTTTTGACAATAAAATACTCGTGCCTCTTATTAATTTAAGCTATCGCTCATAGCTATGCTACCCTTGAGTCCCAAAATAAAACACTGATAAAACTTTAAATGTACCTAACTTCTATACGATGCATCCTAGGTTGCAGCATTCAAATGCTGGTAACTTTTTATTGGAGCGTCATAAAATCTTGAAATTTTCCGACAATAAAGTACTCGAGCCTCTTGTCAATTTAAGCTATCGCTCATAACTATGCTACCATTGAGTCCCGAATCAAAAACTTATAAAATTTCAAATGGCCCTAATTTCTATACGGAGCGTCCTAAACCAATCAAAGTTTGCAACAATCAAATGCTTGTAACTTTTTACTGGCGCGTCATAAAATCTTGAAATTTTGTGACAACAAAGTACCCGTGCCTCTTATTAATTTAATCTATCGCTCATAGCTAAGCTACCCTTGAGTCCCAAATCAAATACTCATAAAACTTCAAATGGCCCTAACTTCTATACGATGCATCTTACACCTACCAAAGTTTGCAGCAATCAAATGTTTGTAACTTTTTATTGAAGCATTATAAAATCTTGAAATTTTCCGACAACAAAGTACTCGAGCCTCTTATTAATTTAAGCTATCGCTCATAGCTATACTACCCTTGAGTCCCAAATCAAACGCAGATAAAACTTCAAATGGCCCTAACTTCTATAAGGTGCGTCCTATACCAATCAAAGTTTGCAATAATCAAATGCTTGTAACTTTTTTCTGGAGTGTCATAAAATCTTGAAATTTTGTGACAATAAAGTACCCGAGCCTTTGTCAATTTAAGCTATCGCTCATATCTATGCTATCGAACACTGATAAAACTTCAAATGGCCCTAACTTCTGTACGGTGCGTCCTAGACCAATCAAAGTTTGCAACAATCAAGTGCTTGTAATTTTTTACTGGGGAGTGATAGAACCTTGAAATTTTGTGACAATAAAGTACTCGAGCCTCTTATCAATTTAAGCTATCGTTCATAGCTATGCTAGCCTTGAGTCCCAAATCAAACACTGATAAAACTTAAAATGGCCATAACTTCTGTACGGAGTGTCCTATACCTATCAAAGTTTGCTACATTCAATTGCGTGTAACTTTTTACTGGAGCGTCATAAAATCTTGAAATTTTGTGACAATAAAGTACTCGTGCCTCTTATTAATTTAAGCTATCGCTCATAGCTATGCTACCCTTGAGTCCCAAAATAAAACACTGATAAAACTTTAAATGGACCTAACTTCTATACGATGCATCCTAGGTTGCAGCATTCAAATGCTTGTAACTTTTTATTGGAGCGTCATAAAATCTTGAAATTTTGAGACAATAAAGTACTCGCACCTCTTATTAATTTAAGCTATCCCTCATAGCTATGCTACCCTTGAGTCCCAAATCAAACACTGATAAAACTGCAAATGGCCCTAACTTCTATAAGGTGCGTCCTTTACCTATCAAAGTTTGCAACAATCAAATGCTTGTAACTTTTTTCTGGAGCGTCACAAAATCTTAAAATTTTGTGACAATAAATTACTCGAGCTTCTTGTCAATTTAAGCTATCGTTCATAGCTATGCTAGCCTTGAGTCCCAAATCAAACACTGATAAAACTTAAAATAGCCATAACTTCTGTACGGAGTGTTCTATACCTATCAAAGTTTGCAACATTCAAATGATTGTAAATTTTTACTCGAGCGTCATAAAACCTTGAAATTTTGTTACAATAAAGTACTCGTGCCTCTTATTAATTTAAGCTATCGCTCATAGCTATGCTACCCTTGAGTCCCAAATCCAACACTGATAAAACTTCAAATGGCCCTAACTTCTATAAGGTGCGTCCTATACCTATCAAAGTTTGCCACAATCAAATGCTTGTAACTTTTTTCTGGAGTGTCATAAAATCTTGAAATTTTGTGACAATAAAGTACTCGTGCCTCTTATTAATTTAAGCTATCGCTCATAGCTATGCTACCCTTGAGTCCCAAAATAAAACACTGATAAAACTTTAAATGGACCTAACTTCTATACGATGCATCCTAGGTTGCAGCATTCAAATGCTTGTAACTTTTTATTGGAGCGTCATAAAATCTTGAAATTTTGTGACAATAAAGTACTCGAGCCTCTTGTCAATTTAAGCTATCGCTCATAGCTATGCTACCCTTGAGTTCCAAATCAAACACTGATAAAAGTTCAAATGGCCATAACGTCTGTCCGGAGTGTCCTATACCTATCAAAATTTGCAACATTCAAATGCTTGTAACTTTTTACTCGAGCGTCGTGAACCCTTGAGGTTTTGTGACAATAAAGTACTCGTGCCTCTTATCAATTTATGCTATCGTTCATAGCTATGCCACCTTTGAGTCCCAAAACAAAACACTGATAAAACTTCAAATGGCCCTAACTTCTGTCCGGTGCGTCCTATACCTATCAAAGTTTGCAACAACCAAATGCTTGCAACTTTTTACCGGAGCGTCATAAAACCTGGAAATTTTTTGACAATAAAGTACTCGTGCCTCTTATAAATTTAAGCTATCGCTCATAGCTATGCTACCCTTGAGTCCCAAAATAAAACACTGATAAAACTTTAAATGGACCTAACTTCTATACGATGCATCCTACACCTATCAAAGTTTGCAGCATTCAAATGCTTGTAACTTTTTATTGAAGCATCATAAAATCTTGAAATTTTCCGACAATAAAGTACTCGAGCCTCTTGTCAATTTAAGCTATCGCTCATAACTATGCTACCATTGAGTCCCGAATAAAAAACTTATAAAATTTCAAATGGCCCTAATTTCTATACGGAGCGTCCTAAACCAATCAAAGTTTGCAACATTCAAATGCTTGTAAATTTTTACTGGCGCGTCATAAAATCTTGAAATTTTGTGACAACAAAGTACCCGTGCCTCTTATTAATTTAATCTATCGCTCATAGCTAAGCTACCCTTGAGTCCCAAATCAAATACTCATAAAACTTCAAATGGCCCTAACTTCTATACGATGCATCCTACACCTACCACAGTTTGCAGCAATCAAATGTTTGTAACTTTTTATTGAAGCATTATAAAATCTTGAAATTTTCCGACAACAAAGTACTCGAGCCTCTTATTAATTTAAGCTATCGCTCATAGCTATACTACCCTTGAGTCCCAAATCAAACGCAGATAAAACTTCAAATGGCCCTAACTTCTATAAGGTGCGTCCTATACCAATCAAAGTTTGCAATAATCAAATGCTTGTAACTTTTTTCTGGAGTGTCATAAAATCTTGAAATTTTGTGACAATAAAGTACCCGAGCCTTTCTCAATTTAAGCTATCGCTCATAGCTATGCTATCGAACACTGATAAAACTTAAAATGGCCCTATCTTCTGTACGGTGCGTCCTAGACCAATCAAAGTTTGCAACAATCAAGTGCTTGTAACTTTTTACTGGGGAGTGATAGAACCTTGAAATTTTGTGACAATAAAGTACTCGAGCCTCTTGACAATTTAAGCTATCGTTCATAGCTATGCTAGCCTTGAGTCCCAAATCAAACACTGATAAAACTTAAAATGGCCATAACTTCTGTACGGAATGTCCTATACCTATCAAAGTTTGCTACATTCAATTGCTTGTAACTTTTTACTGGAGCGTCATAAAATCTTGAAATTTTGTGACAATAAAGTACTCGTGCCTCTTATTAATTTAAGCTATCGCTCACAGCTATGCTACCCTTGAGTCCCAAATCAAACATAGATAAAACTTCAAATGGCCCTAACTTCAATAAGGTGCGTCCTATACCTATCAAAGTTTGCAACAATCAAATGCTTGTAACTTTTTTCTAGAGTGTCATAAAATCTTGAAATTTTGTGACAATAAAGTACTCGTGCCTCTTATCAATCTATGCTATCGTTCATAGCTATGCCTCCTTTGAGTCCCAAAATAAAACACTGATAAAAGTTCAAATGGCCCTAACTTCTGTACGGTGCGTCCTAGACCTATCAAAATTTGCAAAAATCAAATGCTTGTAACTTTTTACCGGAGCGTCATAAAATCTTAAACTTTTGTGACAATAAAGTACTCGAGCCTCTTATCAAATTACGCTATCGCTCATAGCTGTGCTACCCTTGAGTCCCAAATCAAACACAGATAAAACTTCAAATGGCCCTAACTTCTGTACAGTGCTTCCTATACCTATCAAAGTTTGCACCAATCAAATGCCTGTAACTTTTTATTGAAGCGTCATAAAATCTGCAAATTTTCCGACAATAAAGTACTCGAGTCTTTTGTCAATTTAACTATTGATCATAGCTATGCTACCCTTGAGTCCCGAATCAAAAACTGATAAAATTTCAAATGGCCATAATTTCTAGACGGTGCATCCTAAACCTATCAAAGTTTGCAAAATTCAAATGCTTGTAACTTTTTAATGGAGCGTCATAAAATCTTGAAATTTTGTGACAATAAAGTACTCGTGCCTCTTGTCAATTTAAGCTATCGCTTATAGCTATGCTACCCTTGAGTCTCAAAAGAAAACACTGATAAAACTTCAAATGGCCCTAACTTCTATACGGTGCATCCTACACCTATCAAAGTTTGCAACAATCAAATGCTTGTTACTTTTTACTGGAGCGTCATAAAACCATGAAATTTTGTGACAATAAATTACTCGGGCCTCTTATCAATTTAAGATATCGCTCATAGCTCTGCTACTCTTGACTGCAAAATCAAACACTGATAAAACTTCAAATGGCTCTAACTTCCGTACGGTGCGTCCTATACCTATCAAAGTTTGCCACAATCAAATGCTTGTAACTTTTTTCTGGAGTGTTATAAAATCTTGAAATTTTGTGAGAATAAAGTACTCGAGCCTCTTGTCAATTTAAGCTATCGCTCATAGCTATGCTACTCCTGAGTTCCAAATCAAACACTGATAAAAGTTCAAATGGCCATAACGTCTGTACGGAGTGTCCTATACCTATCAAAATTTGCAACATTCAAATGTTTGTAACTTTTTACTCGAGCGTCGTAATCCCTTGAGATTTTTTGACAATAACGTACTCGTGCCTCTTATAAATTTAAGCTATCGCTCATAGCTATGCTACCCTTGAGTCCCAAAATAAAACACTGATAAAACTTCAAATAGACCTAACTTCTATATGATGCATCCTACACCTATCAAAGTTTGCAGCATTCAAATGCTTGTAACTTTTTATTGAAGCATCATGACATCTTGAAATTTTCCGACAATAAAGTACTCGAGCCTCTTGTCAATTTAAGCTATCGCTCATAACTATGCTACCATTGAGTCCCGAATCAAAAACTTATAAAATTTCAAATGGCCCTAATTTCTATACGGAGCGTCCTAAACCAATCAAAGTTTGCAACATTCAAATACTTGTAACTTTTTACTGGCGCGTCATAAAATCTTGAAATTTTGTGACAATAAAGTACCCGTGCCTCTTATTAATTTAATTTATCGCTCATAGCTAAGCTACCCTTGAGTCCCAAATCAAACACTGATAAAACTTCAACTGGCCCTAACTTCTATACGATGCATCCTACACCTACCAAAGTTTGCAGCAATCAAATGCTTGTAACTTTTTATTGAAGCATTATAAAATCTTGAAATTTTCCGACAACAAAGTACTCGAGCCTCTTATTAATTTAAGCTATCGCTCATAGCTATACTACCCTTGAGTCTTAAATCAAACGCAGATAAAACTTCAAATGGCCCTAACTTCTATAAGGTGCGTCCTATACCTATCAAAGTTTGCAACAATCAAATGCTTGTAACTTTTTTCTGGAGTGTCATAAAATCTTGAAATTTTGTGACAATAAAGTACCCGAGCCTTTGTCAATTTAAGCTATCGCTCATGGCTATGCTATCGAACACTGATAAAACTTAAAATGGCCCTAACTTCTGTACGGTGCTTCCTAAACCAATCAAAGTTTGCAAAAATCAAATGCTTGTAACTTTTTACTGGGGAGTGGTAGAACCTTGAAATTTTGTGACAATAAAGTACTCGAGCCTCTTATCAATTTAAGCTATCGTTCATAGCTATGCTAGCCTTGAGTCCCAAATCAAACACTGATAAAACTGAAAATGGCCATAACTTCTGTACGGTGCGTCCTATATCTATCAAAGTTTGCAACAATCAAATGCTTGTAACTTTTTACCGGAGCGTCATAAAACTTGAAATTTTGTGACAATAAAGTACTCGTGCCTCTTATTAATTTAAGCTATCGCTCATAGCTATGGTACAATTGAGTCCCAAATCAAACACTGATAAAACTTCAAATGGCCCTAACTTCTGTACAGTGCATCCTATACCTATCAAAGTTTGCACCAATGAAATGCTTGTAACTCTTTACTGGAGGGTCATAAAACCTTGAAATTTTGTGACAATAAAGTACTCGAGCCTTTTATCAATTTAAGCTATCGTTCATAGCTATGCTAGCCTTGAGTCCCAAAATAAAACACTGATAAAACTTCAAATGGCCCTAACTTCTATATGGTGCATCCTACACCTATCAAAGTTTGCAACAATCAAATGCTTGTAACTTTTTACTGGAGCGTCATAAAACCATGAAATTTTGTGACAATAAATTACTCGGGCCTCTTATCAATTTAAGATATCGCTCATAGTTCTGCTAATCTTGACTGCAAAATCAAACACTGATAAAACTTCAAATGGCTCTAACTTCCGTACGGTGCGTCCTACAACTATCAAAGTTTGCAAAATTCAAATGCTTGTAACTTTTTTCTGGAGCGTCATAAAATCTTGAAATTGGTGATAATAAAGTACCCGTACCTCTTATTAATTTAAGCTATCGCTCATAGCTATGCTACTTTTGAGTCCCACAATAAAACACTGATAAAACTTTAGATGGACCTAACTTCTATACGATGCATCCTACACCTATCAAAGGTTGCAGCATTCAAATACTTGTAACTTTTTATTGGAGCGTCATAAAATCTTGAAATTTTGAGACAATAAAGTACTCGTGCCTCTTATTAATTTAAGCTATCGCTCATAGCTATGATACCCTTGGGTCCCAAATCAAACACTGATAAAACTTCAAATGGCCCTAACTTCTATAAGGTGCGTCCTTTACCTATCAAAGTTTGCAACAATCAAATGCTTGTAACTTTTTTCTGGAGTGTCATAAAATCTTGAAATTTTGTGACAATAAATTACTCGAGCTTCTTGTCAATTTAAGCTATCGTTCATAGCTATGCTAGCCTTGAGTCCCAAATCAAACACTGATAAAACTTAAAATGGCCATAACGTCTGTACGGAGTGTCCTATACCTATCAAAATTTGCATCATTCAAATGCTTGTAACTTTTTACTCGAGCGTCGTAAACCCTTGAGATTTTTTGACAATAAAGTACTCGTGCCTCTTATAAATTTAAGCTATCGCTCATAGCTATGCTACCCTTGAGTCTTAAAATAAAACACTGATAGAACTTCAAATAGACCTAACTTCTATATGATGCATCCTACACCTATCAAAGTTTGCAGCATTCAAATGCTTGTAACTTTTTATTGAAGCATCATAAAATCTTGAAATTTTCGGACAATAAAGTACTCGAGCCTCTTGTCAAATTAAGCTATCGCTCATAACTATGCTCCCATTGAGTCCCGAATCAAAAACTTATAAAATTTCAAATGGCCCTAATTTCTATACGGAGCGTCCTAAGCCAATCAAAGTTTGCAACATTCAAATGCTTGTAACTTTTTACTGGCGCGTCATAAAATCTTGAAATTTTGTGACAATAAAGTACCCGTGCCTCTTATTAATTTAATTTATCGCTCATAGCTAAGCTACCCTTGAGTCCCAAATCAAACACTGATAAAACTTCAAATGGCCCTAACTTCTATACGATGCATCCTACACCTACCAAAGTTTGCAGCAATCAAATGCTTGTAACTTTTTATTGAAGCATTATAAAATCTTGAAATTTTCCGACAACAAAGTACTCGAGCCTCTTATTAATTTAAGCTATCGCTCATAGCTATACTACCCTTGAGTCCCAAATCAAACGCAGATAAAACTTCAAATGTCCCGAACTTCTATAAGGTGCGTCCTATACCAATCAAAGTTTGCAACAATCAAATGCTTGTAACTTTTTTCTGGAGTGTCATAAAATCTTGAAATTTTGTGAGAATAAAGTACTCGAGCCTCTTGTCAATTTAAGCTATCGCTCATAGCTATGCTACTCTTGAGTTCCAAATCAAACACTGATAAAAGTTCAAATGGCCATAACGTCTGTACGGAGTGTCCTATACCTATCAAAATTTGCAACATTCAAATGCTTGTAACTTTTTACTCGAGCGTCGTAAACCCTTGAGATTTTTTGACAATAAAGAACTCGTGCCTCTTATAAATTTAAGCTATCGCTCATAGCTATGCTACCCTTGAGTCCCAAATCAAACACTGATAAAACTTCCGACAATAAAGTACTCGAGCCTCTTGTCAATTTAAGCTATCGCTCATAACTATGCTACCATTGAGTCCCGAATCAAAAACTTATAAAATTTCAAATGGCCCTAATTTCTGTACGGAGCGTCATAAACCAATCAAAGTTTGCAACATTCAAATGCTTGTAACTTTTTAATGGCGCGTCATAAAATCTTGAAATTTTGTGACAATAAAGTACTCGTGCCTCTTATTAATTTAAGCTATCGTTCATAGCTATGCTACCCTTGAGTCCCAAATCCAACACTGATAAAACTTCAAATGGCCCTAACTTCTATAAGGTGCGTCCTATACCTATCAAAGTTTGCCACAATCAAATGCTTGTAACTTTTTTCTGGAGTGTCATAAAATCTTGAAATTTTGTGAGAATAAAGTACTCGAGCCTCTTGTCAATTTAAGCTATCGCTCATAGCTATGCTACTCTTGAGTTCCAAATCAAACACTGATAAAAGTTCAAATGGCCATAACGTCTGTACGGAGTGTCCTATACCTATCAAAATTTGCAACATTCAAATGTTTGTAACTTTTTACTCGAGCGTCGTAAACCCTTGAGATTTTTTGACAATAAAGTACTCGTGCCTCTTATAAATTTAAGCTATCGCTCATAGCTATGCTACCCTTGAGTCCCAAAATAAAACACTGATAAAACTTCAAATAGACCTAACTTCTATATGATGCATCCTACACCTATCAAAGTTTGCAGCATTCAAATGCTTGTAACTTTTTATTGAAGCATCATGAAATCTTGAAATTTTCCGACAATAAAGTACTCGAGCCTCTTGTCAATTTAAACTATCGCTTATAACTATGCTACCATTGAGTCCCGAATCAAAAACTTATAAAATTTCAAATGGCCCTAATTTCTATACGGAGCGTCCTAAACCAATCAAAGTTTGCAACATTCAAATACTTGTAACTTTTTACTGGCGCGTCATAAAATCTTGAAATTTTGTGACAATAAAGTACCCGTGCCTCTTATTAATTTAATTTATCGCTCATAGCTAAGCTACCCTTGAGTCCCAAATCAAACACTGATAAAACTTCAAATGGCCCTAACTTCTATACGATGCATCCTACACCTACCAAAGTTTGCAGCAATCAAATGCTTGTAACTTTTTATTGAAGCATTATAAAATCTTGAAATTTTCCGACAACAAAGTACTCGAGCCTCTTATTAATTTAAGCTATCGCTCATAGCTATACTACCCTTGAGTCTTAAATCAAACGCAGATAAAACTTCAAATGGCCCTAACTTCTATAAGGTGCGTCCTATACCTATCAAAGTTTGCAACAATCAAATGCTTGTAACTTTTTTCTGGAGTGTCATAAAATCTTGAAATTTTGTGACAATAAAGTACCCGAGCCTTTGTCAATTTAAGCTATCGCTCATGGCTATGCTATCGAACACTGATAAAACTTAAAATGGCCCTAACTTCTGTACGGTGCTTCCTAAACCAATCAAAGTTTGCAAAAATAAAATGCTTGTAACTTTTTACTGGGGAGTGGTAGAACCTTGAAATTTTGTGACAATAAAGTACTCGAGCCTCTTATCAATTTAAGCTATCGTTCATAGCTATGCTAGCCTTGAGTCCCAAATCAAACACTGATAAAACTGAAAATGGCCATAACTTCTGTACGGTGCGTCCTATATCTATCAAAGTTTGCAACAATCAAATGCTTGTAACTTTCTACCGGAGCGTCATAAAACTTGAAATTTTGTGACAATAAAGTACTCGTGCCTCTTATTAATTTAAGCTATCGCTCATAGCTATGGTACAATTGAGTCCCAAATCAAACACTGATAAAACTTCAAATGGCCCTAACTTCTGTACAGTGCATCCTATACCTATCAAAGTTTGCACCAATGAAATGCTTGTAACTCTTTACTGGAGGGTCATAAAGCCTTGAAATTTTGTGACAATAAAGTACTCGAGCCTTTTATCAATTTAAGCTATCGTTCATAGCTATGCTAGCCTTGAGTCCCAAATCAAACACTGATAAAACTGAAAATGGCCATAACTTCTGTACGGTGCGTCCTATATCTATCAAAGTTTGCAACAATCAAATGCTTGTAACTTTCTACCGGAGCGTCATAAAACTTGAAATTTTGTGACAATAAAGTACTCGTGCCTCTTATTAATTTAAGCTATCGCTCATAGCTATGGTACAATTGAGTCCCAAATCAAACACTGATAAAACTTCAAATGGCCCTAACTTCTGTACAGTGCATCCTATACCTATCAAAGTTTGCACCAATGAAATGCTTGTAACTCTTTACTGGAGGGTCATAAAACCTTGAAATTTTGTGACAATAAAGTACTCGAGCCTTTTATCAATTTAAGCTATCGTTCATAGCTATGCTAGCCTTGAGTCCCAAAATAAAACACTGATAAAACTTCAAATGGCCCTAACTTCTATACGGTGCATCCTACACCTATCAAAGTTTGCAACAATCAAATGCTTGTAACTTTTTACTGGAGCGTCATAAAACCATGAAATTTTGTGACAATAAATTACTCGGGCCTCTTATCAATTTAAGATATCGCTCATAGTTCTGCTAATCTTGACTGCAAAATCAAACACTGATAAAACTTCAAATGGCTCTAACTTCCGTACGGTGCGTCCTACAACTATCAAAGTTTGCAACATTCAAATGCTTGTAACTTTTTAATGGGGCGTCATAAAATCTTGAAATTTTGTGACAATAAAGTACCCGTGCCTCTTATTAATTTAATCTATCGCTCATAGCTAAGCTACCCTTGAGTCCCAAATCAAACACTGATAAAACTTCAAATGGCCCTAACTTCTATACGATGCATCCTACACCTACCAAAGTTTGCAGCAATCAAATGCTTGTAACTTTTTATTGAAGCATTATAAAATCTTGAAATTTTCCGACAATAAAGTACTCGAGCCTCTTGTCAATTTAAGCTATCGCTCATAACTATGCTACCATTGAGTCCCGAATCAAAAACTTATAAAATTTCAAATGGCCCTAATTTCTATACGGAGCGTCCTAAGCCAATCAAAGTTTGCAACATTCAAATGCTTGTAACTTTTTACTGGCGCGTCATAAAATCTTGAAATTTTGTGACAATAAAGTACCCGTGCCTCTTATTAATTTAATTTATCGCTCATAGCTAAGCTACCCTTGAGTCCCAAATCAAACACTGATAAAACTTCAAATGGCCCTAACTTCTATACGATGCATCCTACACCTACCAAAGTTTGCAGCAATCAAATGCTTTTAACTTTTTATTGAAGCATTATAAAATCTTGAAATTTTCCGACAACAAAGTACTCGAGCCTCTTATTAATTTAAGCTATCGCTCATAGCTATACTACCCTTGAGTCCCAAATCAAACGCAGATAAAACTTTAAATGTCCCGAACTTCTATAAGGTGCGTCCTATACCAATCAAAGTTTGCAACAATCAAATGCTTGTAACTTTTTTCTGGAGTGTCATAAAATCTTGAAATTTTGTGAGAATAAAGTACTCGAGCCTCTTGTCAATTTAAGCTATCGCTCATAGCTATGCTACTCTTGAGTTCCAAATCAAACACTGATAAAAGTTCAAATGGACCTAACTTCTATACGATGCATCCTACACCTATCAAAGTTTGCAGCATTCAAATGCTTGTAACTTTTTATTGAAGCATCATAAAATCTCGAAATTTTCCGACAATAAAGTACTCGAGCCTCTTGTCAATTTAAGCTATCGCTCATAACTATGCTACCATTGAGTCCCGAATCAAAAACTTATAAAATTTCAAATGGCCCTAATTTCTGTACGGAGCGTCCTAAACCAATCAAAGTTTGCAACATTCAAATGCTTGTAACTTTTTAATGGCGCGTCATAAAATCTTGAAATTTTGTGACAATAAAGTACTCGTGCCTCTTATTAATTTAAGCTATCGTTCATAGCTATGCTACCCTTGAGTCCCAAATCCAACACTGATAAAACTTCAAATGGCCCTAACTTCTATAAGGTGCGTCCTATACCTATCAAAGTTTGCCACAATCAAATGCTTGTAACTTTTTTCTGGAGTGTCATAAAATCTTGAAATTTTGTGAGAATAAAGTACTCGAGCCTCTTGTCAATTTAAGCTATCGCTCATAGCTATGCTACTCTTGAGTTCCAAATCAAACACTGATAAAAGTTCAAATGGCCATAACGTCTGTACGGAGTGTCCTATACCTATCAAAATTTGCAACATTCAATTGTTTGTAACTTTTTACTCGAGCGTCGTAAACCCTTGAGATTTTTTGACAATAAAGTACTCGTGCCTCTTATAAATTTAAGCTATCGCTCATAGCTATGCTACCCTTGAGTCCCAAATCAAACACTGATAAAACTTCAAATGGACCTAACTTCTATACGATGCATCCTACACCTATCAAAGTTTGCAGCATTCAAATGCTTGTAACTTTTTATTGAAGCATCATAAAATCTCGAAATTTTCCGACAATAAAGTACTCGAGCCTCTTGTCAATTTAAGCTATCGCTCATAACTATGCTACCATTGAGTCCCGAATCAAAAACTTATAAAATTTCAAATGGCCCTAATTTCTGTACGGAGCGTCCTAAACCAATCAAAGTTTGCAACATTCAAATGCTTGTAACTTTTTAATGGCGCGTCATAAAATCTTGAAATTTTGTGACAATAAAGTACTCGTGCCTCTTATTAATTTAAGCTATCGTTCATAGCTATGCTACCCTTGAGTCCCAAATCCAACACTGATAAAACTTCAAATGGCCCTAACTTCTATAAGGTGCGTCCTATACCTATCAAAGTTTGCCACAATCAAATGCTTGTAACTTTTTTCTGGAGTGTCATAAAATCTTGAAATTTTGTGAGAATAAAGTACTCGAGCCTCTTGTCAATTTAAGCTATCGCTCATAGCTATGCTACTCTTGAGTTCCAAATCAAACACTGATAAAAGTTCAAATGGCCATAACGTCTGTACGGAGTGTCCTATACCTATCAAAATTTGCAACATTCAATTGTTTGTAACTTTTTACTCGAGCGTCGTAAACCCTTGAGATTTTTTGACAATAAAGTACTCGTGCCTCTTATAAATTTAAGCTATCGCTCATAGCTATGCTACCCTTGAGTCCCAAAATAAAACACTGATAAAACTTCAAATAGACCTAACTTCTATATGATGCATCCTACACCTATCAAAGTTTGCAGCATTCAAATGCTTGTAACTTTTTATTGAATCATCATGAAATCTTGAAATTTTCCGACAATAAAGTACTCGAGCCTCTTGTCAATTTAAGCTATCGCTCATAACTATGCTACCATTGAGTCCCGAATCAAAAACTTATAAAATTTCAAATGGCCCTAATTTCTATACGGAGCGTCCTAAACCAATCAAAGTTTGCAAAATTCAAATACTTGTAACTTTTTACTGGCGCGTCATAAAATCTTGAAATTTTGTGACAATAAAGTACCCGTGCCTCTTATTAATTTAATCTATCGCTCATAGCTAAGCTACCCTTGAGTCCCAAATCAAACACTGATAAAAGTCCAAATGGCCCTAACTTCTATACGATGCATCCTACACCTACCAAAGTTTGCAAAATTCAAATGCTTGTAACTTTTTTCTGGAGCGTCATAAAATCTTGAAATTGGTGATAATAAAGTACCCGTACCTCTTATTAATTTAAGCTATCGCTCATAGCTATGCTACTTTTGAGTCCCACAATAAAACACTGATAAAACTTTAGATGGACCTAACTTCTATACGATGCATCCTACACCTATCAAAGGTTGCAGCATTCAAATACTTGTAACTTTTTATTGGAGCGTCATAAAATCTTGAAATTTTGAGACAATAAAGTACTCGTGCCTCTTATTAATTTAAGCTATCGCTCATAGCTATGATACCCTTGGGTCCCAAATCAAACACTGATAAAACTTCAAATGGCCCTAACTTCTATAAGGTGCGTCCTTTACCTATCAAAGTTTGCAACAATCAAATGCTTGTAACTTTTTTCTGGAGTGTCATAAAATCTTGAAATTTTGTGACAATAAATTACTCGAGCTTCTTGTCAATTTAAGCTATCGTTCATAGCTATGCTAGCCTTGAGTCCCAAATCAAACACTGATAAAACTTAAAATGGCCATAACGTCTGTACGGAGTGTCCTATACCTATCAAAATTTGCATCATTCAAATGCTTGTAACTTTTTACTCGAGCGTCGTAAACCCTTGAGATTTTTTGACAATAAAGTACTCGTGCCTCTTATAAATTTAAGCTATCGCTCATAGCTATGCTACCCTTGAGTCTTAAAATAAAACACTGATAGAACTTCAAATAGACCTAACTTCTATATGATGCATCCTACACCTATCAAAGTTTGCAGCATTCAAATGCTTGTAACTTTTTATTGAAGCATCATAAAATCTTGAAATTTTCGGACAATAAAGTACTCGAGCCTCTTGTCAAATTAAGCTATCGCTCATAACTATGCTACCATTGAGTCCCGAATCAAAAACTTATAAAATTTCAAATGGCCCTAATTTCTATACGGAGCGTCCTAAGCCAATCAAAGTTTGCAACATTCAAATGCTTGTAACTTTTTACTGGCGCGTCATAAAATCTTGAAATTTTGTGACAATAAAGTACCCGTGCCTCTTATTAATTTAATTTATCGCTCATAGCTAAGCTACCCTTGAGTCCCAAATCAAACACTGATAAAACTTCAAATGGCCCTAACTTCTATACGATGCATCCTACACCTACCAAAGTTTGCAGCAATCAAATGCTTGTAACTTTTTATTGAAGCATTATAAAATCTTGAAATTTTCCGACAACAAAGTACTCGAGCCTCTTATTAATTTAAGCTATCGCTCATAGCTATACTACCCTTGAGTCCCAAATCAAACGCAGATAAAACTTCAAATGTCCCGAACTTCTATAAGGTGCGTCCTATACCAATCAAAGTTTGCAACAATCAAATGCTTGTAACTTTTTTCTGGAGTGTCATAAAATCTTGAAATTTTGTGAGAATAAAGTACTCGAGCCTCTTGTCAATTTAAGCTATCGCTCATAGCTATGCTACTCTTGAGTTCCAAATCAAACACTGATAAAAGTTCAAATGGCCATAACGTCTGAACGGAGTGTCCTATACCTATCAAAATTTGCAACATTCAAATGCTTGTAACTTTTTACTCGAGCGTCGTAAACCCTTGAGATTTTTTGACAATAAAGAACTCGTGCCTCTTATAAATTTAAGCTATCGCTCATAGCTATGCTACCCTTGAGTCCCAAATCAAACACTGATAAAACTTCCGACAATAAAGTACTCGAGCCTCTTGTCAATTTAAGCTATCGCTCATAACTATGCTACCATTGAGTCCCGAATCAAAAACTTATAAAATTTCAAATGGCCCTAATTTCTGTACGGAGCGTCATAAACCAATCAAAGTTTGCAACATTCAAATGCTTGTAACTTTTTAATGGCGCGTCATAAAATCTTGAAATTTTGTGACAATAAAGTACTCGTGCCTCTTATTAATTTAAGCTATCGTTCATAGCTATGCTACCCTTGAGTCCCAAATCCAACACTGATAAAACTTCAAATGGCCCTAACTTCTATAAGGTGCGTCCTATACCTATCAAAGTTTGCCACAATCAAATGCTTGTAACTTTTTTCTGGAGTGTCATAAAATCTTGAAATTTTGTGAGAATAAAGTACTCGAGCCTCTTGTCAATTTAAGCTATCGCTCATAGCTATGCTACTCTTGAGTTCCAAATCAAACACTGATAAAAGTTCAAATGGCCATAACGTCTGTACGGAGTGTCCTATACCTATCAAAATTTGCAACATTCAAATGTTTGTAACTTTTTACTCGAGCGTCGTAAACCCTTGAGATTTTTTGACAATAAAGTACTCGTGCCTCTTATAAATTTAAGCTATCGCTCATAGCTATGCTACCCTTGAGTCCCAAAATAAAACACTGATAAAACTTCAAATAGACCTAACTTCTATATGATGCATCCTACACCTATCAAAGTTTGCAGCATTCAAATGCTTGTAACTTTTTATTGAAGCATCATGAAATCTTGAAATTTTCCGACAATAAAGTACTCGAGCCTCTTGTCAATTTAAGCTATCGCTTATAACTATGCTACCATTGAGTCCCGAATCAAAAACTTATAAAATTTCAAATGGCCCTAATTTCTATACGGAGCGTCCTAAACCAATCAAAGTTTGCAACATTCAAATACTTGTAACTTTTTACTGGCGCGTCATAAAATCTTGAAATTTTGTGACAATAAAGTACCCGTGCCTCTTATTAATTTAATTTATCGCTCATAGCTAAGCTACCCTTGAGTACCAAAGTTTGCAGCAATCAAATGCTTTTAACTTTTTATTGAAGCATTATAAAATCTTGAAATTTTCCGACAACAAAGTACTCGAGCCTCTTATTAATTTAAGCTATCGCTCATAGCTATACTACCCTTGAGTCCCAAATCAAACGCAGATAAAACTTTAAATGTCCCGAACTTCTATAAGGTGCGTCCTATACCAATCAAAGTTTGCAACAATCAAATGCTTGTAACTTTTTTCTGGAGTGTCATAAAATCTTGAAATTTTGTGAGAATAAAGTACTCGAGCCTCTTGTCAATTTAAGCTATCGCTCATAGCTATGCTACTCTTGAGTTCCAAATCAAACACTGATAAAAGTTCAAATGGCCATAACGACTGTACGGAGTGTCCTATACCTATCAAAATTTGCAACATTCAAATGCTTGTAACTTTTTACTCGAGCGTCGTAAACCCTTGAGATTTTTTGACAATAAAGAACTCGTGCCTCTTATAAATTTAAGCTATCGCTCATAGCTATGCTACCCTTGAGTCCCAAATCAAACACTGATAAAACTTCAAATGGACCTAACTTCTATACGATGCATCCTACACCTATCAAAGTTTGCAGCATTCAAATGCTTGTAACTTTTTATTGAAGCATCATAAAATCTCGAAATTTTCCGACAATAAAGTACTCGAGCCTCTTGTCAATTTAAGCTATCGCTCATAACTATGCTACCATTGAGTCCCGAATCAAAAACTTATAAAATTTCAAATGGCCCTAATTTCTGTACGGAGCGTCCTAAACCAATCAAAGTTTGCAACATTCAAATGCTTGTAACTTTTTAATGGCGCGTCATAAAATCTTGAAATTTTGTGACAATAAAGTACTCGTGCCTCTTATTAATTTAAGCTATCGTTCATAGCTATGCTACCCTTGAGTCCCAAATCCAACACTGATAAAACTTCAAATGGCCCTAACTTCTATAAGGTGCGTCCTATACCTATCAAAGTTTGCCACAATCAAATGCTTGTAACTTTTTTCTGGAGTGTCATAAAACCTTGAAATTTTGTAACAATAAAGTACTCGAGCCTCTTGTCAATTTAAGCTATCGCTCATAGCTATGCTACTCTTGAGTTCCAAATCAAACACTGATAAAAGTTCAAATGGCCATAACGTCTGTACGGAGTGTCCTATACCTATCAAAATTTGCAACATTCAATTGTTTGTAACTTTTTACTCGAGCGTCGTAAACCCTTGAGATTTTTTGACAATAAAGTACTCGTGCCTCTTATAAATTTAAGCTATCGCTCATAGCTATGCTACCCTTGAGTCCCAAAATAAAACACTGATAAAACTTCAAATAGACCTAACTTCTATATGATGCATCCTACACCTATCAAAGTTTGCAGCATTCAAATGCTTGTAACTTTTTATTGAATCATCATGAAATCTTGAAATTTTCCGACAATAAAGTACTCGAGCCTCTTGTCAATTTAAGCTATCGCTCATAACTATGCTACCATTGAGTCCCGAATCAAAAACTTATAAAATTTCAAATGGCCCTAATTTCTATACGGAGCGTCCTAAACCAATCAAAGTTTGCAAAATTCAAATACTTGTAACTTTTTACTGGCGCGTCATAAAATCTTGAAATTTTGTGACAATAAAGTACCCGTGCCTCTTATTAATTTAATCTATCGCTCATAGCTAAGCTACCCTTGAGTCCCAAATCAAACACTGATAAAAGTCCAAATGGCCCTAACTTCTATACGATGCATCCTACACCTACCAAAGTTTGCAGCAATCAAATGCTTGTAACTTTTTATTGAAGCATTATAAAATCTTGAAATTTTCCGACAACAAAGTACTCGAGCCTCTTATTAATTTAAGCTATCGCTCATAGCTATATTACCCTTGAGTCCCAAATCAAACGCAGATAAAACTTCAAATGGCCCTAACTTCTATAAGGTGCGTCCTATACCAATCAAAGTTTGCAACAATCAAATGCTTGTAACTTTTTTCTGGAGTGTCATCAAATCTTGAAATTTTGTGACAATAAAGTACTCGTGCCTCTTATTAATTTAAGCTATCGCTCATAGCTATGCTACCCTGGAGTCCCAAAATAAAACACTGATAAAACTTCAAATGGACCTAACTTCTATACGATGCATCCTACACCTATCAAAGTTTGCAGCATTCAAATGCTTGTAACTTTTTATTGAAGCATCATAAAATCTCGAAATTTTCCGACAATAAAGTACTCGAGCCTCTTGTCAATTTAAGCTATCGCTCATAACTATGCCAATATTGAGTCCCGAATCAAAAACTTATAAAATTTCAAATGGCCCTAATTCCTGTACTCAGCGTCCTAAACCAATCAAAGTTTGCAACATTCAAATGCTTGTAACTTTTTAATGGCGCGTCATAAAATCTTGAAATTTTGTGACAATAAAGTACTCGTGCCTCTTATTAATTTAAGCTACCGCTCATAGCTATGCTACCCTTGAGTCCCAAATTCAACACTGATAAAACTTCAAATGGCCCTAACTTCTATAAGGTGCGTCCTATACCTATCAAAGTTTGCCACAATCAAATGCTTGTAACTTTTTTCTGGAGTGTCATAAAATCTTGAAATTTTGTGAGAATAAAGTACTCGAGCCTCTTGTCAATTTAAGCTATCGCTCATAGCTATGCTACTCTTAAGTTCCAAATCAAACACTGATAAAAGTTCAAATGGCCATAACGTCTGTACGGAGTGTCCTATACCTATCAAAATTTGCAACATTCAAATGCTTGTAACTTTTTACTCGAGCGTCGTAAACCATTGAGATTTTTTGACAATAAAGTACTCGTGCCTCTTATAAATTTAAGCTATCGCTCATAGCTATGCTACCCTTGAGTCACAAAATAAAACACTGATAAAACTTCAAATAGACCTAACTTTTATATGATGCATCCTACACCTATCAAAGTTTGCAGCATTCAAATGCTTGTAACTTTTTATTGAAGCATCATGAAATCTTGAAATTTTCCGACAATAAAGTACTCGAGCCTCTTGTCAATTTAAGCTATCGCTTATAACTATGCTACCATTGAGTCCCGAATCAAAAACTTATAAAATTTCAAATGGCCCTAATTTCTATACGGAGCGTCCTAAACCAATCAAAGTTTGCAACATTCAAATACTTGTAACTTTTTACTGGCGCGTCATAAAATCTTGAAATTTTGTGACAATAAAGTACCCGTGCCTCTTATTAATTTAATTTATCGCTCATAGCTAAGCTACCCTTGAGTCCCAAATCAAACACTGATAAAACTACAAATGGCCCTAACTTCTATACGATGCATCCTACACCTACCAAAGTTTGCAGCAATCAAATGCTTGTAACTTTTTATTGAAGCATTATAAAATCTTGAAATTTTCCGACAACAAAGTACTCGAGCCTCTTATTAATTTAAGCTATCGCTCATAGCTATACTACCCTTGAGTCTTAAATCAAACGCAGATAAAACTTCAAATGGCCCTAACTTCTATAAGGTGCGTCCTATACCTATCAAAGTTTGCAACAATCAAATGCTTGTAACTTTTTTCTGGAGTGTCATAAAATCTTGAAATTTTGTGACAATAAAGTACCCGAGCCTTTGTCAATTTAAGCTATCGCTCATGGCTATGCTATCGAACACTGATAAAACTTAAAATGGCCCTAACTTCTGTACGGTGCTTCCTAAACCAATCAAAGTTTGCAAAAATCAAATGCTTGTAACTTTTTACTGGGGAGTGGTAGAACCTTGAAATTTTGTGACAATAAAGTACTCGAGCCTCTTATCAATTTAAGCTATCGTTCATAGCTATGCTAGCCTTGAGTCCCAAATCAAACACTGATAAAACTGAAAATGGCCATAACTTCTGTACGGTGCGTCCTATATCTATCAAAGTTTGCAACAATCAAATGCTTGTAACTTTCTACCGGAGCGTCATAAAACTTGAAATTTTGTGACAATAAAGTACTCGTGCCTCTTATTAATTTAAGCTATCGCTCATAGCTATGGTACAATTGAGTCCCAAATCAAACACTGATAAAACTTCAAATGGCCCTAACTTCTGTACAGTGCATCCTATACCTATCAAAGTTTGCACCAATGAAATGCTTGTAACTCTTTACTGGAGGGTCATAAAACCTTGAAATTTTGTGACAATAAAGTACTCGAGCCTTTTATCAATTTAAGCTATCGTTCATAGCTATGCTAGCCTTGAGTCCCAAATCAAACACTGATAAAACTGAAAATGGCCATAACTTCTGTACGGTGCGTCCTATATCTATCAAAGTTTGCAACAATCAAATGCTTGTAACTTTCTACCGGAGCGTCATAAAACTTGAAATTTTGTGACAATAAAGTACTCGTGCCTCTTATTAATTTAAGCTATCGCTCATAGCTATGGTACAATTGAGTCCCAAATCAAACACTGATAAAACTTCAAATGGCCCTAACTTCTGTACAGTGCATCCTATACCTATCAAAGTTTGCACCAATGAAATGCTTGTAACTCTTTACTGGAGGGTCATAAAACCTTGAAATTTTGTGACAATAAAGTACTCGAGCCTTTTATCAATTTAAGCTATCGTTCATAGCTATGCTAGCCTTGAGTCCCAAAATAAAACACTGATAAAACTTCAAATGGCCCTAACTTCTATACGGTGCATCCTACACCTATCAAAGTTTGCAACAATCAAATGCTTGTAACTTTTTACTGGAGCGTCATAAAACCATGAAATTTTGTGACAATAAATTACTCGGGCCTCTTATCAATTTAAGATATCGCTCATAGTTCTGCTAATCTTGACTGCAAAATCAAACACTGATAAAACTTCAAATGGCTCTAACTTCCGTACGGTGCGTCCTACAACTATCAAAGTTTGCAACATTCAAATGCTTGTAACTTTTTAATGGGGCGTCATAAAATCTTGAAATTTTGTGACAATAAAGTACCCGTGCCTCTTATTAATTTAATCTATCGCTCATAGCTAAGCTACCCTTGAGTCCCAAATCAAACACTGATAAAACTTCAAATGGCCCTAACTTCTATACGATGCATCCTACACCTACCAAAGTTTGCAGCAATCAAATGCTTGTAACTTTTTATTGAAGCATTATAAAATCTTGAAATTTTCCGACAATAAAGTACTCGAGCCTCTTGTCAATTTAAGCTATCGCTCATAACTATGCTACCATTGAGTCCCGAATCAAAAACTTATAAAATTTCAAATGGCCCTAATTTCTATACGGAGCGTCCTAAGCCAATCAAAGTTTGCAACATTCAAATGCTTGTAACTTTTTACTGGCGCATCATAAAATCTTGAAATTTTGTGACAATAAAGTACCCGTGCCTCTTATTAATTTAATTTATCGCTCATAGCTAAGCTACCCTTGAGTCCCAAATCAAACACTGATAAAACTTCAAATGGCCCTAACTTCTATACGATGCATCCTACACCTACCAAAGTTTGCAGCAATCAAATGCTTTTAACTTTTTATTGAAGCATTATAAAATCTTGAAATTTTCCGACAACAAAGTACTCGAGCCTCTTATTAATTTAAGCTATCGCTCATAGCTATACTACCCTTGAGTCCCAAATCAAACGCAGATAAAACTTTAAATGTCCCGAACTTCTATAAGGTGCGTCCTATACCAATCAAAGTTTGCAACAATCAAATGCTTGTAACTTTTTTCTGGAGTGTCATAAAATCTTGAAATTTTGTGAGAATAAAGTACTCGAGCCTCTTGTCAATTTAAGCTATCGCTCATAGCTATGCTACTCTTGAGTTCCAAATCAAACACTGATAAAAGTTCAAATGGCCATAACGACTGTACGGAGTGTCCTATACCTATCAAAATTTGCAACATTCAAATGCTTGTAACTTTTTACTCGAGCGTCGTAAACCCTTGAGATTTTTTGACAATAAAGAACTCGTGCCTCTTATAAATTTAAGCTATCGCTCATAGCTATGCTACCCTTGAGTCCCAAATCAAACACTGATAAAACTTCAAATGGACCTAACTTCTATACGATGCATCCTACACCTATCAAAGTTTGCAGCATTCAAATGCTTGTAACTTTTTATTGAAGCATCATAAAATCTCGAAATTTTCCGACAATAAAGTACTCGAGCCTCTTGTCAATTTAAGCTATCGCTCATAACTATGCTACCATTGAGTCCCGAATCAAAAACTTATAAAATTTCAAATGGCCCTAATTTCTGTACGGAGCGTCCTAAACCAATCAAAGTTTGCAACATTCAAATGCTTGTAACTTTTTAATGGCGCGTCATAAAATCTTGAAATTTTGTGACAATAAAGTACTCGTGCCTCTTATTAATTTAAGCTATCGTTCATAGCTATGCTACCCTTGAGTCCCAAATCCAACACTGATAAAACTTCAAATGGCCCTAACTTCTATAAGGTGCGTCCTATACCTATCAAAGTTTGCCACAATCAAATGCTTGTAACTTTTTTCTGGAGTGTCATAAAATCTTGAAATTTTGTGAGAATAAAGTACTCGAGCCTCTTGTCAATTTAAGCTATCGCTCATAGCTATGCTACTCTTGAGTTCCAAATCAAACACTGATAAAAGTTCAAATGGCCATAACGTCTGTACGGAGTGTCCTATACCTATCAAAATTTGCAACATTCAATTGTTTGTAACTTTTTACTCGAGCGTCGTAAACCCTTGAGATTTTTTGACAATAAAGTACTCGTGCCTCTTATAAATTTAAGCTATCGCTCATAGCTATGCTACCCTTGAGTCCCAAAATAAAACACTGATAAAACTTCAAATAGACCTAACTTCTATATGATGCATCCTACACCTATCAAAGTTTGCAGCATTCAAATGCTTGTAACTTTTTATTGAATCATCATGAAATCTTGAAATTTTCCGACAATAAAGTACTCGAGCCTCTTGTCAATTTAAGCTATCGCTCATAACTATGCTACCATTGAGTCCCGAATCAAAAACTTATAAAATTTCAAATGGCCCTAATTTCTATACGGAGCGTCCTAAACCAATCAAAGTTTGCAAAATTCAAATACTTGTAACTTTTTACTGGCGCGTCATAAAATCTTGAAATTTTGTGACAATAAAGTACCCGTGCCTCTTATTAATTTAATCTATCGCTCATAGCTAAGCTACCCTTGAGTCCCAAATCAAACACTGATAAAAGTCCAAATGGCCCTAACTTCTATACGATGCATCCTACACCTACCAAAGTTTGCAGCAATCAAATGCTTGTAACTTTTTATTGAAGCATTATAAAATCTTGAAATTTTCCGACAACAAAGTACTCGAGCCTCTTATTAATTTAAGCTATCGCTCATAGCTATATTACCCTTGAGTCCCAAATCAAACGCAGATAAAACTTCAAATGGCCCTAACTTCTATAAGGTGCGTCCTATACCAATCAAAGTTTGCAACAATCAAATGCTTGTAACTTTTTTCTGGAGTGTCATCAAATCTTGAAATTTTGTGACAATAAAGTACTCGTGCCTCTTATTAATTTAAGCTATCGCTCATAGCTATGCTACCCTGGAGTCCCAAAATAAAACACTGATAAAACTTCAAATGGACCTAACTTCTATACGATGCATCCTACACCTATCAAAGTTTGCAGCATTCAAATGCTTGTAACTTTTTATTGAAGCATCATAAAATCTCGAAATTTTCCGACAATAAAGTACTCGAGCCTCTTGTCAATTTAAGCTATCGCTCATAACTATGCCAATATTGAGTCCCGAATCAAAAACTTATAAAATTTCAAATGGCCCTAATTCCTGTACTCAGCGTCCTAAACCAATCAAAGTTTGCAACATTCAAATGCTTGTAACTTTTTAATGGCGCGTCATAAAATCTTGAAATTTTGTGACAATAAAGTACTCGTGCCTCTTATTAATTTAAGCTACCGCTCATAGCTATGCTACCCTTGAGTCCCAAATTCAACACTGATAAAACTTCAAATGGCCCTAACTTCTATAAGGTGCGTCCTATACCTATCAAAGTTTGCCACAATCAAATGCTTGTAACTTTTTTCTGGAGTGTCATAAAATCTTGAAATTTTGTGAGAATAAAGTACTCGAGCCTCTTGTCAATTTAAGCTATCGCTCATAGCTATGCTACTCTTAAGTTCCAAATCAAACACTGATAAAAGTTCAAATGGCCATAACGTCTGTACGGAGTGTCCTATACCTATCAAAATTTGCAACATTCAAATGCTTGTAACTTTTTACTCGAGCGTCGTAAACCATTGAGATTTTTTGACAATAAAGTACTCGTGCCTCTTATAAATTTAAGCTATCGCTCATAGCTATGCTACCCTTGAGTCACAAAATAAAACACTGATAAAACTTCAAATAGACCTAACTTTTATATGATGCATCCTACACCTATCAAAGTTTGCAGCATTCAAATGCTTGTAACTTTTTATTGAAGCATCATAAAATCTTGAAATTTTCCGACAATAAAGTACTCCAGCCTCTTGTCAATTTAAGCTATCGCTCATAACTATAGTACCATTGAGTCCCGAATCAAAAACTTATAAAATTTCAAATGGCCCTAATTTCTATACGGAGCGTCCTAAACCAATCAAAGTTTGCAACATTCAAATACTTGTAACTTTTTACTGGCGCGTCATAAAATCTTGAAATTTTGTGACAATAAAGTACCCGTGCCTCTTATTAATTTAATCTATCGCTCATAGCTATACTACCCTTGAGTCCCAAATCAAACGCAGATAAAACTTCAAATGGCCCTAACTTCTATAAGGTGCGTCCTATACCAATCAAAGTTTGCAACAATCAAATGCTTGTAACTTTTTTCTGGAGTGTCATAAAATCTTGAAATTTTGTGACAAGAAAGTACCCGAGCCTTTGTCAATTTAAGCTATCGTTCATAGCTATGCTATCGAACACTGATAAAACTTAAAATGGCCCTAGCTTCTGTACGGTGCGTCCTAAACCAATCAAAGTTTGCAAAAATCAAATGCTTGTAACTTTTTACCGGAGCGTCATAAAATCTTAAAATTTTGTGACAATAAAGTACTCGAGCCTCTTATCAAGTTACGCTATCGCTCATAGCTATGCTACCCTTGAGTCCCAAATCAAACACAGATAAAACTTCAAATGGCCCTAACTTCTGTACAGTGCATCCTATACCTATCAAAGTTTGCACCAATCAAATGCCTGTAACTTTTTATTGAAGCGTCATAAAATCTGCAAATTTTCCGACAATAAAGTACTCGAGCCTCTTGTCAATTTAACTATTGATCATAGCTATGCTACCCTTGAGTCCCGAATCAAACACAGATAAAACTTCATATGGCGTAAAAAACTTCTATAAGGTGCGTCCTATACCTATCAAAGTTTGCACCAATCAAATGCTTGTAACTTTTTTCTGGAGTGTCGTAAAATCTTGAAATTTTGTGACAATAAAGTACTCGTGCCTCTTATTAATTTAAGCTATCGCTCATAGCTATGGTACAATTGAGTCCCAAATCAAACACTGATAAAACTTCAAATGGCCCTAACTTCTGTACGGTGTATCCTATACCTATCAAAGTTTGCACCAATAAAATGCTTGTAACTCTTTACTGGAGGGTCATAAAACCATGAAATTTTGTGACAATAAATTACTCGGGCCTCTTATCAATTTAAGATATTGCTCATAGCTCTGCTACTCTTGACTGCAAAATCAAACACTGATAAAACTTCAAATGGCTCTAACTTCCGTACGGTGCGTCCTACAACTATCAAAGTTTGCAAAATTCAAATGCTTGTAACTTTTTTCTGGAGCGTCATAAAATCTTGAAATTGGTGATAATAAAGTACCCGTACCTCTTATTAATTTAAGCTATCGCTCATAGCTATGCTACCTTTGAGTCCCACAATAAAACACTGATAAAACTTTAAATGGACCTAACTTCTATACGATGCATCCTACACCTATCAAAGGTTGCAGCATTCAACTGCTTGTAACTTTTTATTGGAGCGTCATAAAATCTTGAAATTTTGAGACAATAAAGTACTCGTGCCTCTTATTAATTTAAGCTATCGCTCATAGCTATGATACCCTTGGGTCCCAAATCAAACACTGATAAAACTTCAAATGGCCCTAACTTCTATAAGGTGCGTCCATTACCTATCAAAGTTTGCAACAATCAAATGCTTGTAACTTTTTTCTGGAGTGTCATAAAATCTTGAAATTTTGTGACAATAAATTACTCGAGCTTCTTGTCAATTTAAGCTATCGTTCATAGCTATGCTAGCCTTGAGTCCCAAGTCAAACACTGATAAAACTTAAAATGGCCATAACTTCTGTACGGAGTGTCCTATACCTATCAAAGTTTGCAACATTCAAATGCTTATAACTTTTTACTCGAGCGTCATAAAACCCTGAAATTTTGTGACAATAAAGTACTCGTGCCTCTTATTAATTTAAGCTATCGCTCATAGCTATGCTACCCTGGAGTCCCAAAATAAAACACTGATAAAACTTCAAATGGACCTAACTTCTATACAATGCATCCTACACCTATCAAAGTTTGCAACAATCAGATGCTTGTAACTTTTTACCGGAGCGTCATAAAACTTTGAAATTTTCCGAAAATAAAGCACTCGAGCCTCTTGTCAATTTAAGCTATCGCTCATAGCTATGCTACCATTGAGTCCCGAATCAAAAACTTATAAAATTTCAAATGGCCCTAATTTCTATACGGAGCGTCCTAAACCAATCAAAGTTTGCAACATTCAAATGCTTGTAACTTTTTACTGGCGCGTCATAAAATCTTGAAATTTTGTGACAATAAAGTACTCGAGCCATTTTTCAATTTAAGCTATCGCTCATATCTATGCTACCGTTAAGTCCCAAAATAAAACACTGATAAAACATTAATTGACCTCACTTCTATGCGGTGCATCCTACACCTATCAAAGTTCGCAACATTCAAATGCTTGTAAGTTTTTACTGGAGGGTCATAAAACCTTTAAATTTTGTGACAATAAAGTACTCGAGGCTCTTATCAATCTAAGCTATCGCTCATAGCTATACTACCCTTGAGTCCCAAATCAAACACTGATAAAACTTCAAATGGCTCTAAATTCCATACGGTGCATCCTACACCTATCAAAGTTTGCAACATTCAAATGCTTGTAACTTTTTTCTGGAGCGTCATAAAATCTTGAAATTGGTGATAATAAAGTACTCGTACCTCTTATCAATCTAAGCTATCGCTCATAGCTATACTACCCTTGCGTCCCAAATCAAACACTGATAAAACTTCAAATGGCTCTAAATTCCATACGGTGCGTCCTACACCTATCAAAGTTTGCAACATTCAAATGCTTGTAACTTTTTTCTGGAGCGTCATAAAATCTTGAAATTTTGTGACAATAAAGTACTCGTGCCTCTTATTAATTTAATCTATCGCTCATAGCTAAGCTACCCTTGAGTCCCAAATCAAACACTGATAAACTTCAAATGGTCCTAACTTTTATAAGGTGCGTCCTATACCTATCAAAGTTTGCAACAATCAAATGCTTGTAACTTTTTTCTGGAGCGTCATAAAATCTTGAAATTGGTGATAATAAAGTACTCGTACCTCTTATTAATTTAAGCTATCGCTCATAGCTATGCTACCCTTGAGTCCCAAAATAAAACACTGATAAAACTTTAAATGGACCTAACTCCTATACGATGCATCCTACACCTATCATAGGTTGCAGCATTCAAATGCTTGTAACCTTTTATTGGAGCGTCATAAAAACTTGAAACTAAATTTTGTGACAATAAATTACTCGAGCTTCTTGTCAATTTAAGATATCGTTTATAGCTATGCTAGCCTTGAGTCCCAAAATAAAACACTGATAAAATTGCAAATGACCCTAACTTCTGTACGGTGCGTCGTATACCTATCAAAGTTTGCAACATTCAAATGCTTGTAACTTTTTACTCGAGCGTCATAAAACCTTGAAATTTATGACAATAAAGCACTCGTGCCTCTTATCAATTTAAGCTATCGCTCACAGCTATGCAACCTTTGAGTCCGTAAACAAAACACTGATAAAACTTCAAATGGCCGGAACTTCTGTACGGTGCGTCCTATACCTATCAAAGTTTGCAACAATCAAATGCTTGTAACTTTCTATTGGAGCGTCATAAAATTTGGAGATTTTGTGACAATAGAGTACTCGAGCCTCTTATCAATTTAAGCTATCGCTCATAGCTATGCTATCCTTGAGTCCCAAATCAAACACTGATAAAACTTCAAATGGCCCTAACTTCTGTACGGTACGTCCTATACCTATCAAAGTTTGCACCAATGAAATGCTTGTAACTCTTTACTGGAGGGTCATAAAACCTTGAAATTTTGTGACAATAAAGTACTCGGGCCTCTTATCAATTTAAGATATCGCTCATAGCTCTGCTACTCTTGACTGCAAAATCAAACACTGATAAAACTTCAAATGGCTCTAACTTCCGTACGGTGCGTCCTACAACTATCAAAGTTTGCAAAATTCAAATGCTTGTAACTTTTTTCTGGAGCGTCATAAAATCTGGAAATTGGTGATAATAAAGTACCCGTACCTCTTATTAATTTAAGCTATCGCTCATAGCTATGCTACCTTTGAGTCCCAAAATAAAACACTGATAAAACTTTAAATGGACCTAACTTCTATACGATGCATCCTACACCTATCAAAGGTTGCAGCATTCAAATGCTTGTAACTTTTTATTGGAGCGTCATAAAATCTTGAAATTTTGGGACAATAAAGTACTCGTGCCTCTTATTAATTTAAGCTATCGCTCATAGCTATGCTACCCTTGGGTCCCAAATCAAACACTCATAAAACTTCAAATGGCCCTAACTTCTATAAGGTGCGTCCTTTACCTATCAAAGTTTGCAACAATCAAATGCTTGTAACTTTTTTCTGGAGTGTCATAAAATCTTGAAATTTTGTGACAATAAATTACTCGAGCTTCTTGTCAATTTAAGCTATCGTTCATAGCTATGCTAGCCTTGAGTCCCAAATCAAACACTGATAAAACTTAAAATGGCCATAACTTCTGTACGGAGTGTCCTATACCTATCAAAGTTTGCAACATTCAAATGCTTGTAACTTTTTACTCGAGCGTCATAAAACCTTGAAATTTTGTGACAATAAAGTACTCGTGCCTCTTATTAATTTAAGCTATCGCTCATAGCTATGCTACCCTGGAGTCCCAAAATAAAACACTGATAAAACTTCAAATGGACCTAACTTCTATACGATTCATCCTACACCTATCAAAGTTTGCAGCATTCAAATGCTTGTAACTTATTATTGAAGCATCATAAAATCTCGAAATTTTCCGACAATAAAGTATTCGAGCCTCTTGTCAATTTAAGCTATCGCTCATAGCTATGCTACCGTTGAGTCCCGAATCAAAAACTGATAAAATTTCAAATGGCCCTAATTTCTATACGGAGCGTCCTAAACCAATCAAAGTTTGCAACATTCAAATGCTTGTAACTTTTTACTGGCGCGTCATAAAATCTTGAAATTTTGTGACAATAAAGTACCCGTGCCTCTTATTAATTTAATCTATCGCTCATAGCTAAGCTACCCTTGAGTCCCAAATCAAACACTGATAAAACTTCAAATGGCCCTAACTTCTATACGATGCATCCTACACCTACCAAAGTTTGCAGCAATCAAATGCTTGTAACTTTTTATTGAAGCATTATAAAATCTTGAAATTTTCCGACAACAAAGTACTCGAGCCTCTTATTAATTTAAGCTACCGCTCATAGCTATACTACCCTTGAGTCCCAAATCAAACGCAGATAAAACTTCAAATGTCCCTAACTTCTATAAGGTGCGTCCTATACCAATCAAAGTTTGCAACAATCAAATGCTTGTAACTTTTTTCTGGAGTGTCATAAAATCTTGAAATTTTGTGAGAATAAAGTACTCGAGCCTCTTGTCAATTTAAGCTATCGCTCATAGCTATGCTACTCTTGAGTTCCAAATCAAACACTGATAAAAGTTCAAATGGCCATAACGTCTGTACGGAGTGTCCTATACCTATCAAAATTTGCAACATTCAAATGCTTGTAACTTTTTACTCGAGCGTCGTAAACCCTTGAGATTTTTTGACAATAAAGAACTCGTGACTCTTATAAATTTAAGCTATCGCTCATAGCTATGCTACCCTTGAGTCCCAAAATAAAAAACCGATAAAACTTCAAATAGACCTAACTTCTATATGATGCATCCTACACCTATCAAAGTTTGCAGCATTCAAATGCTTGTAACTTTTTATTGAAGCATCATAAAATCTTGAAATTTTCCGACAATAAAGTACTCGAGCCTCTTGTCAATTTAAGCTATCGCTCATAACTATGCTACCATTGAGTCCCGAATCAAAAACTTATAAAATTTCAAATGGCCCTAATTTCTATGCGGAGCGTCCTAAGCCAATCAAAGTTTGCAACATTCAAATGCTTGTAACTTTTTACTGGCGCGTCATAAAATCTTGAAATTTTGTGACAATAAAGTACCCGTGCCTCTTATTAATTTAATCTATCGCTCATAGCTAAGCTACCCTTGAGTCCCAAATCAAACACTGATAAAACTTCAAATGGACCTAACTTCTATACGATGCATCCTACACCTATCAAAGTTTGCAGCATTCAAATGCTTGTAACTTTTTATTGAAGCATCATAAAATCTCGAAATTTTCCGACAATAAAGTATTCGAGCCTCTTGTCAATTTAAGCTATCGCTCATAGCTATGCTACCGTTGAGTCCCGAATCAAAAACTGATAAAATTTCAAATGGCCCTAATTTCTATACGGAGCGTCCTAAACCAATCAAAGTTTGCAACATTCAAATGCTTGTAACTTTTTACTGGCGCGTCATAAAATCTTGAAATTTTGTGACAATAAAGTACCCGTGCCTCTTATTAATTTAATCTATCGCTCATAGCTAAGCTACCCTTGAGTCCCAAATCAAACACTGATAAAACTTCAAATGGACCTAACTTCTATACGATGCATCCTACACCTATCAAAGTTTGCAGCATTCAAATGCATGTAACTTTTTATTGAAGCATCATAAAATCTCGAAATTTTCCGACAATAAAGTACTCGAGCCTCTTGTCAATTTAAGCTATCGCTCATAACTATACTAATATTGAGTCCCGAATCAAAAACTTATAAAATTTCAAATGGCCCTAATTCCTGTACGCAGCGTCCTAAACCAATCAAAGTTTGCAACATTCAAATGCTTGTAACTTTTTAATGGCGCGTCATAAAATCTTGAAATTTTGTGACAATAAAGTACTCGTGCCTCTTATTAATTTAAGCTATCGCTCATAGCTATGCTACCCTTGAGTCCCAAATCCAACACTGATAAAACTTCAAATGGCCCTAACTTCTATAAGGTGCGTCCCATACCTATCAAAGTTTGCCACAATCAAATGCTTGTAACTTTTTTCTGGAGTGTCATAAAATCTTGAAATTTTGTGAGAATAAAGTACTCGAGCCTCTTGTCAATTTAAGCTATCACTCATAGCTATGCTACTCTTAAGTTCCAAATCAAACACTGATAAAAGTTCCAATGGCCATAACGTCTGTACGGAGTGTCCTGTACCTATCAAAATTTGCAACATTCAAATGCTTGTAACTTTTTACTCGAGCGTCGTAAACCCTTGAGATTTTTTGACAATAAAGTACTCGTGCCTCTTATAAATTTAAGCTATCGCTCATAGCTATGCTACCCTTGAGTCACAAAATAAAACACTGATAAAACTTCAAATAGACCTAACTTTTATATGATGCATCCTACACCTATCAAAGTTTGCAGCATTCAAATGCTTGTAACTTTTTACTGGCGCGTCATAAAATCTTGAAATTTTCCGACAATAAAGTACTCCAGCCTCTTGTCAATTTAAGCTATCGCTCATAACTATGGTACCATTGAGTCCCGAATCAAAAACTTATAAAATTTCAAATGGCCCTAATTTCTATACGGAGCGTCCTAAACCAATCAAAGTTTGCAACATTCAAATGCTTGTAACTTTTTACTGGCGCGTCATAAAATCTTGAAATTTTGTGACAATAAAGTACCCGTGCCTCTTATTAATTTAATCTATCGCTCATAGCTAAGCTACCCTTTAGTCCCAAATCAAACACTGATAAAACCTCAAATGGCCCTAACTTCTATACGATGCATCCTACACCTACCGAAGTTTGCAGCAATCAAATGCTTGTAACTCTTTATTGAAGCATTATAAAATCTTGAAATTTTCCGACAACAAAATACTCGAGCCTCTTATTAATTTAAGCTATCGCTCATAGCTATACTACCCTTGAGTCCCAAATCAAACGCAGATAAAACTTCAAATGGCCCTAACTTCTATAAGGTGCGTCCTATACCAATCAAAGTTTGCAACAATCAAATGCTTGTAACTTTTTTCTGGAGTGTCGTAAAATCTTGAAATTTTGTGACAATAAAGTACTCGTGCCTCTTATCAATTTATGCTATCGTTCATAGCTATGCCACCTTTGAGTCCCAAAAAAAAAAAAAAACACTGATGAAACTTCAAATGGCCCTAACTTCTGTACGGTGTATCCTATACCTATCAAAGTTTGCACCAATGAAATGCTTGTAACTCTTTACTGGAGGGTCATAAAACCATGAAATTTTGTGACAATAAATTACTCGGGCCTCTTATCAATTTAAGATATCGCTCATAGCTCTGCTACTCTTGACTGCAAAATCAAACACTGATAAAACTTCAAATGGCTCTAACTTCCGTACGGTGCGTCCTACAACTATCAAAGTTTGCAAAATTCAAATGCTTGTAACTTTTTTCTGGAGCGTCATAAAATCTTGAAATTGGTGATAATAAAGTACCCGTGCCTCTTATTAATTTAAGCTATCGCTCATAGCTATGATACCCTTGGGTCCCAAATCAAACACTGATAAAACTTCAAATGGCCCTAACTTCTATAAGGTGCGTCCTTTACCTATCAAAGTTTGCAACAATCAAATGTTTGCAAAACTTTTTTCTGGAGTGTCATAAAATCTTGAAATTTTGTGACAATAAATTACTCGAGCTTCTTGTCAATTTAAGCTATCGTTCATAGCTATGCTAGCCTTGAGTCCCAAGTCAAACACTGATAAAACTTAAAATGGCCATAACTTCTGTACGGAGTGTCCTATACCTATCAAAGTTTGCAACATTCAAATGCTTATAACTTTTTACTCGAGCGTCATAAAACCTTGAAATTTTGTGACAATAAAGTACTCGTGCCTCTTATTAATTTAAGCTATCGCTCATAGCTATGCTACCCTGGAGTCCCAAAATAAAACACTGATAAAACTTCAAATGGACCTAACTTCTATACGATGCATCCTACACCTATCAAAGTTTGCAACAATCAGATGCTTGTAACTTTTTACCGGAGCGTCATAAAACCTTGAAATTTTCCGAAAATAAAGTACTCGAGCCTCTTGTCAATTTAAGCTATCGCTAATAGCTATGCTACCATTGAGTCCCGAAACAAAAACTTATAAAATTTCAAATGGCCCTAATTTCTATACGGAGCGTCCTAAACCAATCAAAGTTTGCAACATTCAAATGCTTGTAACTTTTTACTGGCGCGTCATAAAATCTTGAAATTTTGTGACAATAAAGTACTCGTACCTCTTATTAATTTAAGCTATCGCTCATAGCTATGCTACCCTTGAGTCCCAAAATCAAACACTGATAAAACTTCAAATGGTCCTAACTCCTATAAGGTGCGTCCTATACCTATCAAAGTTCGCAACATTCAAATGCTTGTAACTTTTTACTGGAGGGTCATAAAACCTTTAAATTTTGTGACAATAAAGTACTCGAGCCTCTTATCAATCTAAGCTATCGCTCATAGCTATACTACCCTTGCGTCCCAAATCAAACACTGATAAAACTTCAAATGGCTCTAAATTCCATACGGTGCGTCCTACACCTATCAAAGTTTGCAACATTCAAATGCTTGTAACTTTTTTCTGGAGCGTCATAAAATCTTGAAATTTTGTGACAATAAAGTACTCGTGCCTCTTATTAATTTAATCTATCGCTCATAGCTAAGCTACCCTTGAGTCCCAAATCAAACACTGATAAAACTTCAAATGGTCCTAACTTCTATAAGGTGCGTCCTATACCTATCAGAGTTTGCAACAATCAAATGCTTGTAACTTTTTTCTGGAGCGTCATAAAATCTTGAAATTGGTGATAATAAAGTACTCGTACCTCTTATTAATTTAAGCTATCGCTCATAGCTATGCTACCCTTGAGTCCCAAAATAAAACACTGATAAAACTTTAAATGGACCTAACTCCTATACGATGCATCCTACACCTATCATAGGTTGCAGCATTCCAATGCTTGTAACCTTTTATTGGAGCGTCATAAAAACTTGAAACTAAATTTTGTGACAATAAATTACTCGAGCTTCTTGTCAATTTAAGATATCGTTTATAGCTATGCTAGCCTTGAGTCCCAAAATAAAACACTGATAAAATTGCAAATGACCCTAACTTCTGTACGGTGCGTCGTATACCTATCAAAGTTTGCAACATTCAAATGCTTGTAACTTTTTACTCGAGCGTCATAAAACCTTGAAATTTATGACAATAAAGCACTCGTGCCTCTTATCAATTTAAGCTATCGCTCACAGCTATGCAACCTTTGAGTCCGTAAACAAAACACTGATAAAACTTCAAATGGCCCGAACTTCTGTACGGTGCGTCCTATACCTATCAAAGTTTGCAACAATCAAATGCTTGTAACTTTCTATTGGAGCGTCATAAAATTTGGAGATTTTGTGACAATAGAGTACTCGAGCCTCTTATCAATTTAAGCTATCGCTCATAGCTATGCTATCCTTGAGTCCCAAATCAAACACTGATAAAACTTCAAATGGCCCTAACTTCTGTACGGTACGTCCTATACCTATCAAAGTTTGCACCAATGAAATGCTTGTAACTCTTTACTGGAGGGTCATAAAACCTTGAAATTTTGTGACAATAAAGTACTCGGGCCTCTTATCAATTTAAGATATCGCTCATAGCGCTGCTACTCTTGACTGCAAAATCAAACACTGATAAAACTTCAAATGGCTCTAACTTCCGTACGGTGCGTCCTACAACTATCAAAGTTTGCAAAATTCAAATGCTTGTAACTTTTTTCTGGAGCGTCATAAAATCTGGAAATTGGTGATAATAAAGTACCCGTACCTCTTATTAATTTAAGCTATCGCTCATAGCTATGCTACCTTTGAGTCCCAAAATAAAACACTGATAAAACTTTAAATGGACCTAGCTTCTATACGATGCATCCTACACCTATCAAAGGTTGCAGCATTCAAATGCTTGTAACTTTTTATTGGAGCGTCATAAAATCTTGAAATTTTGAGACAATAAAGTACTCGTGCCTCTTATTAATTTAAGCTATCGCTCATAGCTATGCTACCCTTGGGTCCCAAATCAAACACTCATAAAACTTCAAATGGCCCTAACTTCTATAAGGTGCGTCCTTTACCTATCAAAGTTTGCAACAATCAAATGCTTGTAACTTTTTTCTGGAGTGTCATAAAATCTTGAAATTTTGTGACAATAAATTACTCGAGCTTCTTGTCAATTTAAGCTATCGTTCATAGCTATGCTAGCCTTGAGTCCCAAATCAAACACTGATAAAACTTAAAATGGCCATAACTTCTGTACGGAGTGTCCTATACCTATCAAAGTTTGCAACATTCAAATGCTTGTAACTTTTTACTCGAGCGTCATAAAACCTTGAAATTTTGTGACAATAAAGTACTCGTGCCTCTTATTAATTTAAGCTATCGCTCATAGCTATGCTACCCTGGAGTCCCAAAATAAAACACTGATAAAACTTCAAATGGACCTAACTTCTATACGATTCATCCTACACCTATCAAAGTTTGCAGCATTCAAATGCTTGTAACTTTTTATTGAAGCATCATAAAATCTCGAAATTTTCCGACAATAAAGTATTCGAGCCTCTTGTCAATTTAAGCTATCGCTCATAGCTATGCTACCATTGAGTCCCGAATCAAAAACTTATAAAATTTCAAATCGCCCTAATTTCTATACGGAGCGTCCTAAACCAATCAAAGTTTGCAACATTCAAATGCTTGTAACTTTTTACTGGCGCGTCATAAAATCTTGACATTTTGTGACAATAAAGTACTCGAGCCATTTATCAATTTAGGCTATCGCTCATAGCTATGCTACCCTTAAGTCCCAAAATAAAACACTGATAAAACATTAATTGACCTCACTTCTATACGGTGCATCCTACACTTATCAAAGTTCGCAACATTCAAATGCTTGTAAGTTTTTACTGGAGGGTCATAAAACCTTTAAATTTTGTGACAATAAAGTACTCGAGGCTCTTATCAATCTAAGCTATCGCTCATAGCTATACTACCCTTGAGTCCCAAATCAAACACTGATAAAACTTCAAATGGCTCTAAATTCCATTCGGTGCATCCTACACCTATCAAAGTTTGCAACATTCAAATGCTTGTAACTTTTTTCTGGAGCGTCATAAAATCTTGAAATTGGTGATAATAAAGTACTCGTACCTCTTATTAATTTAAGCTATCGCTCATAGCTATGCTACCCTTGAGTCCCAAAATCAAACACTGATAAAACTTCAAATGGTCCTAACTCCTATAAGGTGCGTCCTATACCTATCAAAGATCGCAACATTCAAATGCTTGTAACTTTTTACTGGAGGGTCATAAAACCTTTAAATTTTGTGACAATAAAGTACTCGAGCCTCTTATCAATCTAAGCTATCGCTCATAGCTATACTACCCTTGCGTCCCAAATCAAACACTGATAAAACTTCAAATGGCTCTAAATTCCATACGGTGCGTCCTACACCTATCAAAGTTTGCAACATTCAAATGCTTGTAACTTTTTTCTGGAGCGTCATAAAATCTTGAAATTTTGTGACAATAAAGTACTCCTGCCTCTTATTAATTTAATCTATCGCTCATAGCTAAGCTACCCTTGAGTCCCAAATCAAACACTGATAAAACTTCAAATGGACCTAACTCCTATACGATGCATCCTACACCTATCATAGGTTGCAGCATTCAAATGCTTGTAACCTTTTATTGGAGCGTCATAAAAACTTGAAACTAAATTTTGTGACAATAAATTACTCGAGCTTCTTGTCAATTTAAGATATCGTTTATAGCTATGCTAGCCTTGAGTCCCAAAATAAAACACTGATAAAATTGCAAATGACCCTAACTTCTGTACGGTGCGTCGTATACCTATCAAAGTTTGCAACATTCAAATGCTTGTAACTTTTTACTCGAGCGTCATAAAACCTTGAAATTTATGACAATAAAGCACTCGTGCCTCTTATCAATTTAAGCTATCGCTCACAGCTATGCAACCTTTGAGTCCGTAAACAAAACACTGATAAAACTTCAAATGGCCCGAACTTCTGTACGGTGCGTCCTATACCTATCAAAGTTTGCAACAATCAAATGCTTGTAACTTTCTATTGGAGCGTCATAAAATTTGGAGACTTTGTGACAATAGAGTACTCGAGCCTCTTATCAATTTAAGCTATCGCTCATAGCTATGCTATCCTTGAGTCCCAAATCAAACACTGATAAAACTTCAAATGGCCCTAACTTCTGTACGGTACGTCCTATACCTATCAAAGTTTGCACCAATGAAATGCTTGTAACTCTTTACTGGAGGGTCATAAAATCTTGAAATTTTGTGACAATAAAGTACTCTTGCCTCTTATTAATTTAAGCTATCGCTCATAGCTATGCTACCCTGGAGTCCCAAAATAAAACACTGATAAAACTTCAAATGGACCTAACTTCTATACGATTCATCCTACACCTATCAAAGTTTGCAGCATTCAAATGCTTGTAACTTTTTATTGAAGCATCATAAAATCTCGAAATTTTCCGACAATAAAGTATTCGAGCCTCTTGTCAATTTAAGCTATCGCTCATAGCTATGCTACCGTTGAGTCCCGAATCAAAAACTGATAAAATTTCAAATGGCCCTAATTTCTATACGGAGCGTCCTAAACCAATCAAAGTTTGCAACATTCAAATGCTTGTAACTTTTTAATGGCGCGTCATAAAATCTTGAAATTTTGTGACAATAAAGTACTCGTGCCTCTTATTAATTTTAGCTATCGCTCATAGCTATGCTACCCTTGAGTCCCAAATCCAACACTGATAAAACTTCCAATGGCCCTAACTTCTATAAGGTGCGTCCTATACCTATCAAAGTTTGCCACAATCAAATGCTTGTAACTTTTTTCTGGAGTATCATAAAATCTTGAAATTTTGTGAGAATAAAGTACTCGAGCCTCTTGTCAATTTAAGCTATCGCTCATAACTATGCTACTCTTGAGTTCCAAATCAAACACTGATAATAGTTCAAATGGCCATAACGTCTGTACGGAGTGTCCTATACCTATCAAAATTTGCAACATTCAAATGCTTGTAACTTTTTACTGGAGGGTCATAAATCCTTTAAATTTTGTGACAATAAAGTACTCGAGCCTCTTATCAATCTAAGCTATCGCTCATAGCTATACTACCCTTGAGTCCCAAATCAAACACTGATAAAACTTTAAATGGACCTAACTTCTATACGATGCATCCTACACCTATCATAGGTTGCAGCATTCAAATGCTTGTAACTTTTTACTGGCGCGTCATAAAATCTTGAAATTTTGTGACAATAAAGTACTCGTGCCTCTTATTAATCTAATCTATCGCTCATAGCTAAGCTACCCTTAAGTCCCAAATCAAACACTGATAAAACTTCAAATGGTCCTAACTCCTATAAGGTGCGTCCTATACCTATCAAAGTTTGCAACAATCAAATGGTTGTAACTTTTTTCTGGAGTGTCATAAAATCTTGAAATTTTGTGACAATAAAGTACTCGAGCCATTTATCATTTGAAGCTATCGCTCATAGCTATGCTACCCTTAAGTCTCAAAATAAAACACTGATAAAACATTAAATTGACCTCACTTCTATACGGTGCATCCTACACCTATCAAAGTTCGCAACATTCAAATGCTTGTAACTTTTTACTGGAGGGTCATAAAACCTTTAAATTTTGTGACAATAAAGTACTCGAGCCTCTTATCAATCTAAGCTATCGCTCATAGCTATACTAACCTTGAGTCCCAAATCAAACACTGATAATACTTCAAATGGCTCTAAATTCCATACGGTGCGTCCTACACCTATCAAAGTTTGCAACATTCAAATGCTTGTAACTTTTTTCTGGAGCGTCATAAAATCTTGAAATTTGGTGACAATAAAGTACTCGTGCCTCTTGTCAATTTAAGCTATCGCTCATAGCTATGCTACCCTTGAGTCCCAAATCAAACACTAATAAAAGTTCAAACGGCCCTAACTTCTGTATGGTGCGTCCTAGACCTATCAAAGTTTGCAACAATCAAATGTTTGTAACTTTTTACTGGGGCGTCATAAAACCTTGAAATTTTGTCACAATAAAGTAATCGAGCCTCGTATCAATTTAAGCTATCGTTCATAGCTATGCTACCCTTGAGACCCAAATCAAACACAGATAAAACTTCAAATGGCCCTAACTTCTATACGATGCATCCTACACCTACCAAAGTTTGCAGCAATCAAATGCTTGTAACTTTTTATTGAAGCATTATAAAATCTTGAAATTTGCCGACAATAAAGTACTCGAGCCTCTTATTAATTTAAGCTATCGCTCATAGCTATGCTACCATTGAGTCCCAAATCAAACGCAGATAAAACTTCAAATGGCCCTAACTTCTATTAGGTGCGTTCTATACCTATCAAAGTTTGCAACAATCAACTGCTTGTAACTTTTTTCTGGAGTGTCATAAAATCTTGAAATTTTGTAACAATAAAGTACTCGAGCCTCTTATCTATTTAAGCTATCGTTCATAGCTATGCTAGCCTTGAGTCCCAAATCAAACACTGATAAAACTTAAAATGGCCATAACTTCTGTACGGAGTGTCCTTTATCTATCAAAGTTTGCAAAAATCAAATGCTTGTAACTTTTTACCGGAGCGTCATAAAACCTTGAAATTTTGTGACAATAAAGTACTCGAGCCTCTTGTCAATTTAAGCTATCGCTCACAGCTAAGCTACCCTTGAGTCCCAAATCAAACGCTGATAAAAGTTCAAATGGCCCTAACTTTTGGTTCGGTGCGTCCTAGACCTATCAAAGTTTGCAAAAATCAAATGCTTGTAACTTTTTACCTGGGCGTCATAAAATCTTAAAATTTTTTGACAATAAAGTACTGGAGCTTCCTATCAATTTAAGATATCGCTCATAGCTATGCTACCCTTGAGTCCCAAATCAAACACTGATAAAACTTCAAATGGCCCTAATTTCTCTACGGTGCATCCTATACCTATCAAAGTTTGCACCAATCAAATGCTTGTAACTTTTTACTGCAGGGTCATAAATCCTTGAAATTTTGTGACAATAAAGTACTCGAGCCTTTTATCAATTTAAGCTATCGCTCATAGCTATGCTACCCTTGAGTCCCAAAATAAAACACTGATAAAACATTAAATGGACCTAACTTCTATACGGTGCATCCTACACCTATCAAAGTTTGCAACATTCAAATGCTTGTAACTTTTTACTGGAGCATCATAAAATCTTGAAATTTTGTGACAATAAAGTACTCGACCCTCTTGTCAATTTAAGCTATCGCTTATAGCTATGCTACCCTTGAGTCCCAAAAAAAAACACTGATAAAACATTAAAAGGACCTAACTTCTATACGGTGCATCCTACACCTATCAAAGTTTGCAGCATTCAAATGCTTGTAACTTTTTATTGGAGCGTCATAAAATCTTGAAATTTTGAGACGACTAAGTACTCGTGCCTCTTATTAATTTATGCTATCGCTTATAGCTATGCTACCCTTGAGTCCCTTTACCTATCAAAGTTTGCAACAATCAAATGCTTGTAACTTTTTTCTGGAGTGTCATAAAATCTTGAAATTTTGTGACAATAAATTACTCGAGCTTCTTGTCAATTTAAGCTATCGTTCATAGCTATGCTAGCCTTGAGTCCCAAATCAAACACTGATAAAACTTAAAATGGCCATAACTTCTGTACGGAGTGTCCTATACCTATCAAAGTTTGCAACATTCAAATGCTTGTAACTTTTTACTCGAGCGTCATAAAACCTTGAAATTTTGTGACAATAAAGTACTCGTGCCTCTTATTAATTTAAGCTATCGCTCATAGCTATGCTACCCTGGAGTCCCAAAATAAAACACTGATAAAACTTCAAATGGACCTAACTTCTATACGATTCATCCTACACCTATCAAAGTTTGCAGCATTCAAATGCTTGTAACTTTTTATTGAAGCATCATAAAATCTCGAAATTTTCCGACAATAAAGTATTCGAGCCTCTTGTCAATTTAAGCTATCGCTCATAGCTATGCTACCATTGAGTCCCGAATCAAAAACTTATAAAATTTCAAATGGCCCTAATTTCTATACGGAGCGTCCTAAACCAATCAAAGTTTGCAACATTCAAATGCTTGTAACTTTTTACTGGCGCGTCATAAAATCTTGAAATTTTGTGACAATAAAGTACTCGAGCCATTTATCAATTTAAGCTATCGCTCATAGCTATGCTACCCTTAAGTCCCAAAATAAAACACTGATAAAACATTAATTGACCTCACTTCTATACGGTGCATCCTATACTTATCAAAGTTCGCAACATTCAAATGCTTGTAAGTTTTTACTGGAGGGTCATAAAACCTTTAAATTTTGTGACAATAAAGTACTCGAGGCTCTTATCAATCTAAGCTATCGCTCATAGATATACTACCCTTGAGTCCCAAATCAAACACTGATAAAACTTCAAATGGCTCTAAATTCCATTCGGTGCATCCTACACCTATCAAAGTTTGCAACATTCAAATGCTTGTAACTTTTTTCTGGAGCGTCATAAAATCTTGAAATTGGTGATAATAAAGTACTCGTACCTCTTATTAATTTAAGCTATCGCTCATAGCTATGCTACCCTTGAGTCCCAAAATCAAACACTGATAAAACTTCAAATGGTCCTAACTCCTATAAGGTGCGTCCTATACCTATCAAAGATCGCAACATTCAAATGCTTGTAACTTTTTACTGGAGGGTCATAAAACCTTTAAATTTTGTGACAATAAAGTACTCGAGCCTCTTATCAATCTAAGCTATCGCTCATAGCTATACTACCCTTGCGTCCCAAATCAAACACTGATAAAACTTCAAATGGCTCTAAATTCCATACGGTGCGTCCTACACCTATCAAAGTTTGCAACATTCAAATGCTTGTAACTTTTTTCTGGAGCGTCATAAAATCTTGAAATTTTGTGACAATAAAGTACTCCTGCCTCTTATTAATTTAATCTATCGCTCATAGCTAAGCTACCCTTGAGTCCCAAATCAAACACTGATAAAACTTCAAATGGTCCTAACTTCTATAAGGTGCGTCCTATACCTATCAAAGTTTGCAACAATCAAATGCTTGTAACTTTTTTCTGGAGCGTCATAAAATCTTGAAATTGGTGATAATAAAGTACTCGTACCTCTTATTAATTTAAGCTATCGCTCATAGCTATGCTACCCTTGAGTCCCAAAATAAAACACTGATAAAACTTTAAATGGACCTAACTCCTATACGATGCATCCTACACCTATCATAGGTTGCAGCATTCAAATGCTTGTAACCTTTTATTGGAGCGTCATAAAAACTTGAAACTAAATTTTGTGACAATAAATTACTCGAGCTTCTTGTCAATTTAAGATATCGTTTATAGCTATGCTAGCCTTGAGTCCCAAAATAAAACACTGATAAAATTGCAAATGACCCTAACTTCTGTACGGTGCGTCGTATACCTATCAAAGTTTGCAACATTCAAATGCTTGTAACTTTTTACTCGAGCGTCATAAAACCTTGAAATTTATGACAATAAAGCACTCGTGCCTCTTATCAATTTAAGCTATCGCTCACAGCTATGCAACCTTTGAGTCCGTAAACAAAACACTGATAAAACTTCAAATGGCCCGAACTTCTGTACGGTGCGTCCTATACCTATCAAAGTTTGCAACAATCAAATGCTTGTAACTTTCTATTGGAGCGTCATAAAATTTGGAGATTTTGTGACAATAGAGTACTCGAGCCTCTTATCAATTTAAGCTATCGCTCATAGCTATGCTATCCTTGAGTCCCAAATCAAACACTGATAAAACTTCAAATGGCCCTAACTTCTGTACGATTCATCCTACACCTATCAAAGTTTGCAGCATTCAAATGCTTGTAACTTTTTATTGAAGCATCATAAAATCTCGAAATTTTCCGACAATAAAGTATTCGAGCCTCTTGTCAATTTAAGCTATCGCTCATAGCTATGCTACCGTTGAGTCCCGAATCAAAAACTGATAAAATTTCAAATGGCCCTAATTTCTATACGGAGCGTCCTAAACCAATCAAAGTTTGCAACATTCAAATGCTTGTAACTTTTTAATGGCGCGTCATAAAATCTTGAAATTTTGTGACAATAAAGTACTCGTGCCTCTTATTAATTTTAGCTATCGCTCATAGCTATGCTACCCTTGAGTCCCAAATCCAACACTGATAAAACTTCCAATGGCCCTAACTTCTATAAGGTGCGTCCTATACCTATCAAAGTTTGCCACAATCAAATGCTTGTAACTTTTTTCTGGAGTATCATAAAATCTTGAAATTTTGTGAGAATAAAGTACTCGAGCCTCTTGTCAATTTAAGCTATCGCTCATAACTATGCTACTCTTGAGTTCCAAATCAAACACTGATAATAGTTCAAATGGCCATAACGTCTGTACGGAGTGTCCTATACCTATCAAAATTTGCAACATTCAAATGCTTGTAACTTTTTACTGGAGGGTCATAAATCCTTTAAATTTTGTGACAATAAAGTACTCGAGCCTCTTATCAATCTAAGCTATCGCTCATAGCTATACTACCCTTGAGTCCCAAATCAAACACTGATAAAACTTTAAATGGACCTAACTTCTATACGATGCATCCTACACCTATCATAGGTTGCAGCATTCAAATGCTTGTAACTTTTTACTGGCGCGTCATAAAATCTTGAAATTTTGTGACAATAAAGTACTCGTGCCTCTTATTAATCTAATCTATCGCTCATAGCTAAGCTACCCTTAAGTCCCAAATCAAACACTGATAAAACTTCAAATGGTCCTAACTCCTATAAGGTGCGTCCTATACCTATCAAAGTTTGCAACAATCAAATGGTTGTAACTTTTTTCTGGAGTGTCATAAAATCTTGAAATTTTGTGACAATAAAGTACTCGAGCCATTTATCATTTGAAGCTATCGCTCATAGCTATGCTACCCTTAAGTCTCAAAATAAAACACTGATAAAACATTAAATTGACCTCACTTCTATACGGTGCATCCTACACCTATCAAAGTTCGCAACATTCAAATGCTTGTAACTTTTTACTGGAGGGTCATAAAACCTTTAAATTTTGTGACAATAAAGTACTCGAGCCTCTTATCAATCTAAGCTATCGCTCATAGCTATACTAACCTTGAGTCCCAAATCAAACACTGATAATACTTCAAATGGCTCTAAATTCCATACGGTGCGTCCTACACCTATCAAAGTTTGCAACATTCAAATGCTTGTAACTTTTTTCTGGAGCGTCATAAAATCTTGAAATTTGGTGACAATAAAGTACTCGTGCCTCTTGTCAATTTAAGCTATCGCTCATAGCTATGCTACCCTTGAGTCCCAAATCAAACACTAATAAAAGTTCAAACGGCCCTAACTTCTGTATGGTGCGTCCTAGACCTATCAAAGTTTGCAACAATCAAATGTTTGTAACTTTTTACTGGGGCGTCATAAAACCTTGAAATTTTGTCACAATAAAGTAATCGAGCCTCGTATCAATTTAAGCTATCGTTCATAGCTATGCTACCCTTGAGACCCAAATCAAACACAGATAAAACTTCAAATGGCCCTAACTTCTATACGATGCATCCTACACCTACCAAAGTTTGCAGCAATCAAATGCTTGTAACTTTTTATTGAAGCATTATAAAATCTTGAAATTTGCCGACAATAAAGTACTCGAGCCTCTTATTAATTTAAGCTATCGCTCATAGCTATGCTACCATTGAGTCCCAAATCAAACGCAGATAAAACTTCAAATGGCCCTAACTTCTATTAGGTGCGTTCTATACCTATCAAAGTTTGCAACAATCAACTGCTTGTAACTTTTTTCTGGAGTGTCATAAAATCTTGAAATTTTGTAACAATAAAGTACTCGAGCCTCTTATCTATTTAAGCTATCGTTCATAGCTATGCTAGCCTTGAGTCCCAAATCAAACACTGATAAAACTTAAAATGGCCATAACTTCTGTACGGAGTGTCCTTTATCTATCAAAGTTTGCAAAAATCAAATGCTTGTAACTTTTTACCGGAGCGTCATAAAACCTTGAAATTTTGTGACAATAAAGTACTCGAGCCTCTTGTCAATTTAAGCTATCGCTCACAGCTAAGCTACCCTTGAGTCCCAAATCAAACGCTGATAAAAGTTCAAATGGCCCTAACTTTTGGTTCGGTGCGTCCTAGACCTATCAAAGTTTGCAAAAATCAAATGCTTGTAACTTTTTACCTGGGCGTCATAAAATCTTAAAATTTTTTGACAATAAAGTACTGGAGCTTCCTATCAATTTAAGATATCGCTCATAGCTATGCTACCCTTGAGTCCCAAATCAAACACTGATAAAACTTCAAATGGCCCTAATTTCTCTACGGTGCATCCTATACCTATCAAAGTTTGCACCAATCAAATGCTTGTAACTTTTTACTGCAGGGTCATAAATCCTTGAAATTTTGTGACAATAAAGTACTCGAGCCTTTTATCAATTTAAGCTATCGCTCATAGCTATGCTACCCTTGAGTCCCAAAATAAAACACTGATAAAACATTAAATGGACCTAACTTCTATACGGTGCATCCTACACCTATCAAAGTTTGCAACATTCAAATGCTTGTAACTTTTTACTGGAGCATCATAAAATCTTGAAATTTTGTGACAATAAAGTACTCGACCCTCTTGTCAATTTAAGCTATCGCTTATAGCTATGCTACCCTTGAGTCCCAAAAAAAAACACTGATAAAACATTAAAAGGACCTAACTTCTATACGGTGCATCCTACACCTATCAAAGTTTGCAGCATTCAAATGCTTGTAACTTTTTATTGGAGCGTCATAAAATCTTGAAATTTTGAGACGACTAAGTACTCGTGCCTCTTATTAATTTATGCTATCGCTTATAGCTATGCTACCCTTGAGTCCCTTTACCTATCAAAGTTTGCAACAATCAAATGCTTGTAACTTTTTTCTGGAGTGTCATAAAATCTTGAAATTTTGTGACAATAAATTACTCGAGCTTCTTGTCAATTTAAGCTATCGTTCATAGCTATGCTAGCCTTGAGTCCCAAATCAAACACTGATAAAACTTAAAATGGCCATAACTTCTGTACGGAGTGTCCTATACCTATCAAAGTTTGCAACATTCAAATGCTTGTAACTTTTTACTCGAGCGTCATAAAACCTTGAAATTTTGTGACAATAAAGTACTCGTGCCTCTTATTAATTTAAGCTATCGCTCATAGCTATGCTACCCTGGAGTCCCAAAATAAAACACTGATAAAACATTAAATGGACCTAACTTCTATACGGTGCATCCTACACCTATCAAAGTTTGCAGCATTCAAATGCTTGTAACTTTTTATTGAAGCATCATAAAATCTCGAAATTTTCCGACAATAAAGTATTCGAGCCTCTTGTCAATTTAAGCTATCGCTCATAGCTATGCTACCATTGAGTCCCGAATCAAAAACTTATAAAATTTCAAATGGCCCTAATTTCTATACGGAGCGTCCTAAACCAATCAAAGTTTGCAACATTCAAATGCTTGTAACTTTTTACTGGCGCGTCATAAAATCTTGAAATTTTGTGACAATAAAGTACTCGAGCCATTTATCAATTTAAGCTATCGCTCATAGCTATGCTACCCTTAAGTCCCAAAATAAAACACTGATAAAACATTAATTGACCTCACTTCTATACGGTGCATCCTATACTTATCAAAGTTCGCAACATTCAAATGCTTGTAAGTTTTTACTGGAGGGTCATAAAACCTTTAAATTTTGTGACAATAAAGTACTCGAGGCTCTTATCAATCTAAGCTATCGCTCATAGCTATACTACCCTTGAGTCCCAAATCAAACACTGATAAAACTTCAAATGGCTCTAAATTCCATTCGGTGCATCCTACACCTATCAAAGTTTGCAACATTCAAATGCTTGTAACTTTTTTCTGGAGCGTCATAAAATCTTGAAATTGGTGATAATAAAGTACTCGTACCTCTTATTAATTTAAGCTATCGCTCATAGCTATGCTACCCTTGAGTCCCAAAATCAAACACTGATAAAACTTCAAATGGTCCTAACTCCTATAAGGTGCGTCCTATACCTATCAAAGATCGCAACATTCAAATGCTTGTAACTTTTTACTGGAGGGTCATAAAACCTTAAAATTTTGTGACAATAAAGTACTCGAGCCTCTTATCAATCTAAGCTATCGCTCATAGCTATACTACCCTTGCGTCCCAAATCAAACACTGATAAAACTTCAAATGGCTCTAAATTCCATACGGTGCGTCCTACACCTATCAAAGTTTGCAACATTCAAATGCTTGTAACTTTTTTCTGGAGCGTCATAAAATCTTGAAATTTTGTGACAATAAAGTACTCCTGCCTCTTATTAATTTAATCTATCGCTCATAGCTAAGCTACCCTTGAGTCCCAAATCAAACACTGATAAAACTTCAAATGGTCCTAACTTCTATAAGGTGCGTCCTATACCTATCAAAGTTTGCAACAATCAAATGCTTGTAACTTTTTTCTGGAGCGTCATAAAATCTTGAAATTGGTGATAATAAAGTACTCGTACCTCTTATTAATTTAAGCTATCGCTCATAGCTATGCTACCCTTGAGTCCCAAAATAAAACACTGATAAAACTTTAAATGGACCTAACTCCTATACGATGCATCCTACACCTATCATAGGTTGCAGCATTCAAATGCTTGTAACCTTTTATTGGAGCGTCATAAAAACTTGAAACTAAATTTTGTGACAATAAATGACTCGAGCTTCTTGTCAATTTAAGATATCGTTTATAGCTATGCTAGCCTTGAGTCCCAAAATAAAACACTGATAAAATTGCAAATGACCCTAACTTCTGTACGGTGCGTCGTATACCTATCAAAGTTTGCAACATTCAAATGCTTGTAACTTTTTACTCGAGCGTCATAAAACCTTGAAATTTATGACAATAAAGCACTCGTGCCTCTTATCAATTTAAGCTATCGCTCACAGCTATGCAACCTTTGAGTCCGTAAACAAAACACTGATAAAACTTCAAATGGCCCGAACTTCTGTACGGTGCGTCCTATACCTATCAAAGTTTGCAACAATCAAATGCTTGTAACTTTCTATTGGAGCGTCATAAAATTTGGAGATTTTGTGACAATAGAGTACTCGAGCCTCTTATCAATTTAAGCTATCGCTCATAGCTATGCTATCCTTGAGTCCCAAATCAAACACTGATAAAACTTCAAATGGCCCTAACTTCTGTACGGTACGTCCTACACCTATCAAAGTTTGCACCAATGAAATGCTTGTAACTCTTTACTGGAGGGTCATAAAACCTTGAAATTTTGTGACAATAAAGTACTCGGGCCTCTTATCAATTTAAGATATCGCTCATAGCTCTGCTACTCTTGACTGCAAAATCAAACACTGATAAAACTTCAAATGGCTCTAACTTCTATAAGGTGCGTCCTTTACCTATCAAAGTTTGCAACAATCAAATGCTTGTAACTTTTTTCTGGAGTGTCATAAAATCTTGAAATTTTGTGACAATAAATTACTCGAGCTTCTTGTCAATTTAAGCTATCGTTCATAGCTATGCTAGCCTTGAGTCCCAAATCAAACACTGATAAAACTTAAAATGGCCATAACTTCTGTACGGAGTGTCCTATACCTATCAAAGTTTGCAACATTCAAATGCTTGTAACTTTTTACTCGAGCGTCATAAAACCTTGAAATTTTGTGACAATAAAGTACTCTTGCCTCTTATTAATTTAAGCTATCGCTCATAGCTATGCTACCCTGGAGTCCCAAAATAAAACACTGATAAAACTTCAAATGGACCTAACTTCTATACGATTCATCCTACACCTATCAAAGTTTGCAGCATTCAAATGCTTGTAACTTTTTATTGAAGCATCATAAAATCTCGAAATTTTCCGACAATAAAGTTTTCGAGCCTCTTGTCAATTTAAGCTATCGCTCATAGCTATGCTACCGTTGAGTCCCGAATCAAAAACTGATAAAATTTCAAATGGCCCTAATTTCTATACGGAGCGTCCTAAACCAATCAAAGTTTGCAACATTCAAATGCTTGTAACTTTTTAATGGCGCGTCATAAAATCTTGTAATTTTGTGACAATAAAGTACTCGTGCCTCTTATTAATTTTAGCTATCGCTCATAGCTATGCTACCCTTGAGTCCCAAATCCAACACTGATAAAACTTCCAATGGCCCTAACTTCTATAAGGTGCGTCCTATACCTATCAAAGTTTGCCACAATCAAATGCTTGTAACTTTTTTCTGGAGTATCATAAAATTTTGAAATTTTGTGAGAATAAAGTACTCGAGCCTCTTGTCAATTTAAGCTATCGCTCATAACTATGCTACTCTTGAGTTCCAAATCAAACACTGATAATAGTTCAAATGGCCATAACGTCTGTACGGAGTGTCCTATACCTATCAAAATTTGCAACATTCAAATGCTTGTAACTTTTTACTGGAGGGACATAAATCCTTTAAATTTTGTGACAATAAAGTACTCGAGCCTCTTATCAATCTAAGCTATCGCTCATAGCTATACTACCCTTGAGTCCCAAATCAAACACTGATAAAACTTTAAATGGACCTAACTTCTATACGATGCATCCTACACCTATCATAGGTTGCAGCATTCAAATGCTTGTAACTTTTTACTGGCGCGTCATAAAATCTTGAAATTTTGTGACAATAAAATACTCGTGCCTCTTATTAATCTAATCTATCGTTCATAGCTAAGCTACCCTTGAGTCCCAAATCAAACACTGATAAAACTTCAAATGGTCCTAACTCCTATAAGGTGCGTCCTATACCTATCAAAGTTTGCAACAATCAAATGGTTGTAACTTTTTTCTGGAGTGTCATAAAATCTTGAAATTTTGTGACAATAAAGTACTCGAGCCATTTATCATTTGAAGCTATCGCTCATAGCTATGCTACCCTTAAGTCCCAAAAAAAAACACTGATAAAACATTAAATTGACCTCACTTCTATACGGTGCATCCTACACCTATCAAAGTTCGCAACATTCATATGCTTGTAACTTTTTACTGGAGGGTCATAAAACCTTTAAATTTTGTGACAATAAAGTACTCGAGCCTCTTATCAATCTAAGCTATCGCTCATAGCTATACTAACCTTGAGTCCCAAATCAAACACTGATAATACTTCAAATGGCTCTAAATTCCATACGGTGCGTCTTACACCTATCAAAGTTTGCAACATTCAAATGCTTGTAACTTTTTTCTGGAGCGTCATAAAATCTTGAAATTTGGTGACAATAAAGTACTCGTGCCTCTTGTCAATTTAAGCTATCGCTCATAGCTATGCTACCCTTGAGTCCCAAATCAAACACTAATAAAAGTTCAAACGGCCCTAACTTCTGTATGGTGCGTCCTAGACCTATCAAAGTTTGCAACAATCAAATGTTTGTAACTTTTTACTGGGGCGTCATAAAACCTTGAAATTTTGTCACAATAAAGTAATCGAGCCTCGTATCAATTTAAGCTATCGTTCATAGCTATGCTACCCTTGAGACCCAAATCAAACACAGATAAAACTTCAAATGGCCCTAACTTCTATACGATGCATCCTACACCTACCAAAGTTTGCAGCAATCAAATGCTTGTAACTTTTTATTGAAGCATTATAAAATCTTGAAATTTGCCGACAATAAAGTACTCGAGCCTCTTATTAATTTAAGCTATCGCTCATAGCTATGCTACCATTGAGTCCCAAATCAAACGCAGATAAAACTTCAAATGGCCCTAACTTCTATTAGGTGCGTTCTATACCTATCAAAGTTTGCAACAATCAACTGCTTGTAACTTTTGTCTGGAGTGTCATAAAATCTTGAAATTTTGTAACAATAAAGTACTCGAGCCTCTTATCTATTTAAGCTATCGTTCATAGCTATGCTAGCCTTGAGTCCCAAATCAAACACTGATAAAACTTAAAATGGCCATAACTTCTGTACGGAGTGTCCTTTATCTATCAAAGTTTGCAAAAATCAAATGCTTGTAACTTTTTACCGGAGCGTCATAAAACCTTGAAATTTTGTGACAATAAAGTACTCGAGCCTCTTGTCAATTTAAGCTATCGCTCACAGCTAAGCTACCCTTGAGTCCCAAATCAAACGCTGATAAAAGTTCAAATGGCCCTAACTTCTGTACGGTGCGTCCTAGACCTATCAAAGTTTGCAAAAATCAAATGCTTGTAACTTTTTACCTGGGCGTCATAAAATCTTAAAATTTTTTTACAATAAAGTACTGGAGCTTCCTATCAATTTAAGATATCGCTCATAGCTATGCTACACTTGAGTCCCAAATCAAACACTGATAAAACTTCAAATGGCCCTAATTTCTCTACGGTGCATCCTATACCTATCAAAGTTTGCACCAATCAAATGCTTGTAACTTTTTACTGCAGGGTCATAAATCCTTGAAATTTTGTGACAATAAAGTACTCGAGCCTTTTATCAATTTAAGCTATCGCTCATAGCTATGCTACCCTTGAGTCCCAAAATAAAACACTGATAAAACATTAAATGGACCTAACTTCTATACGGTGCATCCTACACCTATCAAAGTTTGCAACATTCAAATGCTTGTAACTTTTTACTGGAGCATCATAAAATCTTGAAATTTTGTGACAATAAAGTACTCGACCCTCTTGTCAATTTAAGCTATCGCTTATAGCTATGCTACCCTTGAGTCCCAAAATAAAACACTGATAAAACATTAAAAGGACCTAACTTCTATACGGTGCATCCTACACCTATCAAAGTTTGCAGCATTCAAATGCTTGTAACTTTTTATTGGAGCGTCATAAAATCTTGAAATTTTGAGACGACTAAGTACTCGTGCCTCTTATTAATTTATGCTATCGCTTATAGCTATGCTACCCTTGAGTCCCAAATCAAACACTGATAAAACTTCAAATGGCCCTAGCTACTATAAGGTGCGTCCTATACCTATCAAAGTTTGCAAAAATCAAATGCTTGTAACTTTTTTCTGTAGTGTCATAAAATCTTGAAATTTTTTGACAATAAATTACTGGAGCTTCTTGTCAATTTAAGCTATCGTTCATAGCTATGCTAGCCTGGAGTCCCAAATCAAACACTGATAAAACTTAAAATGGCCATAACTTCTGTACGGAGTGTCCTATACCTATCAAAATTTGCAACATTCAAATGCTTGTAACTTTTTACTCGAGCGTCATAAAACCTTGAAATTTTGTGACAATAAAGTACTCGTGGCTCTTATTAATTTAAGCTATCGCTCATAGCTATGCTACCCTTGAGTCCCAAAATAAAACACTGATAAAATTTTAAATGGACCTAACTTCTATACGATGCATCTAAGGTTGCAGCATTCAAATGCTTGTAACTTTTTATTGGAGCGTCATAAAATCTTGAAATTTTGAGACAATAAAGTACTCGTGCCTCTTATTAATTTAAGCTATCGCTCATAGCTATGCCACCTTTGAGTCCCAAACTATAACACTGATAAAACTTCAAATGGCCCTAACTTCTGTCCGGTGCGTCCTATACCTATCAAAGTTTGCAACAATCAAATGCTTGTAACTTTTTGCCACAGCGTCTTAAAACCTTGAAATTTTGTGCCATAAAGTACCCGAACCTTTGTCAATTTAAGCTATCGCTCATAGCTATGCTACCCTTGAGTCCCAAATCAAACACTGATAAAACTTCAAATGGCCCTAACTTCTGTATGGTGCGTCCTAGACCAATCAAAGTTTGCCACAATCAAATGCTTGTAACTTTTTACTGAGGAGTCATAGAACCTTGAAACTTTGTGACAATAAAGTACTCGAGCCTCTTATCTATTTAAGCTATCGTTTATAGCTATGCTAGCCTTGAGTCCCAAATCAAACACTGATAAAACTTAAAATGGCCATAACTTCTGTACGGAGTGTCCTATATCTATCAAAGTTTGCAACAATCAAATGGTTGTAACTTTTTACCGGAGCGTCATAAAACCTTGAAATTTTGTGACAATAAAGTACTCGTGCCTCTTATTAATTTAAGCTATCGCTCATAGCTATGCTACTCTTGAGTCCCAAAATAAAACACTGATAAAACTTCAAATGGACCTAACTTCTATACGATGCATCCTACACCTATCAAAGTTTGCAGCATTCAAATGCTTGTAACTTTTTATTGAAGCATCATAAAATCTTGAAATTTTCCGACAATAAAGTACTCGAGCCTCTTGTCAATTTAAGATATCGCTCATACCTATGCTACCCTTGAGTCCCGAATCAAAAACTTATAAAATTTCTAATGGCCCTAATTTCTATACGGAGCGTCCTAAACCAATCAAAGTTTGCAACATTCAAATGCTTGTAACTTTTTACTGGCGCGCCATAAAATCTTGAAATTTTGTGACAATAAAGTACTCGTGCCTCTTATTAATTTAAGCTATCGCTCATAGCTAAGCTACCCTTGAGTCCCAAATCAAACACTGATAAAACTTCAAATGGCCCTATCTTCTATAAGGTCCGTCCTATACCTATCAAAGTTTGCAACAATCAAATGCTTGTAACTTTTTTCTGGAGTGACATAAAATCTTGAAATTTTGTGACAATAAAGTACTCGAGCCTCTTGTCAATTTAAGCTATCGCTCACAGCTATGCTACCCTTGAGTCCCAAATCAAACACTAATAAAAGTTCAAATGGCCCTAACTTCTGTACGGTGCGTCCTAGACCTATCAAAGTTTGCAAAAATCAAATGCTTGTAACTTTTTACCTGAGCGTCATAAAATCTTAAAATTGTTTGACAATAAAGTACTGGAGCATCTTATCAATTTAAGATATCGCTCATAGCTATGCTACCCTTGAGTCCCAAATCAAACACTGATAAAACTTCAAAAGGCCCTATCTTCTGTACGGTGCATCCTATACCTATCAAAGTTTGCACCAATCAAATGCTTGTAACTTTTTACTGGAGGGTCATAAAACCTTGAAATTTTGTGACAAAAAAGTACTCGAGCCTTTTATCAATTTAAGCTATCGCTCATAGCTATGCTACCCTTGAGTCCCAAAACAAAACACTGATAAAACATTAAATGGACCTAACTTCTATACGGTGCATCCTACACCTATCAAAGTTTGCAACATTCAAATGCATGTAACTTTTTACTCGAGCGTCATAAAACCTTGAAATTTTTGACAATAAAGTACTCGACCCTCTTATCAATTTAAGATATCGCTCATAGCTCTGCTACTCTTGACTGCAAAATCAAACACTGATAAAACTTCAAATGGCTCTAACTTCCGTACGGTGCGTCCTACAACTATCAAAGTTTGCAAAATTCAAATGCTTGTAACTTTTTTCTGTAGCGTCATAAAATCTGGAAACTGGTGATAATAAAGTACCCCTACCTCTTATTAATTTAAGCTAACGCTCATACCTAACTTCTATATGATGCATCATACACCTATCAAAGGTTGCAGCATTCAAATGCTTGTAACTTTTTATTGGAGCGTCATAAAATCTTGAAATTTTGAGACAATAAAGTACTCGTGCCTCTTATTAATTTAAGCTATCGCTCATAGCTATGCTACCCTTGAGTCCCAAATCAAACACTGATAAAACTTCAAATGGCCCTAACTTCTATAAAGTGCGCCTATACCTATCAAAGTTTGCAACAATCAAATGCTTGTAACTTTTTTCTGGAGTGTCATAAAATCTTGAAATTTTGTGACAATAAATTACTCGAGCTTCTTGTCAATTTAAGCTATCGTTCATAGCTATGCTAGCCTTGAGTCCCAAATCAAACACTGATAAAACTTAAAATGGCCATAACTTCTGTACGGAGTGTCCTTTACCTATCAAAGTTTGCAACATTCAAATGCTTGTAACTTTTTACTCGAGCGTCGTAAACCCTTGAGATTTTGTGACAATAAAGTACTCGTGCTTCTTATCAATTTATGCTATCGTTCGTAGGTATGCCACCTTTGAGTCCCAAACTATAACACTGATAAAACTTCAAATGGCCCTAACTTCTGTCCGGTGCGTCCTATACCTATCAAAGTTTGCAACAATCAAATGCTTGTAACTTTTTGCCACAGCGTCATAAAACCTTGAAAGTTTGTGACAATAAAGTACCCGAGCCTTTGTCAATTTAAGCCATCGCTCATAGCTATGCTACCCTTGAGTCCCAAATCGAACACTGATAAAACTTAAAATGGCCCTAACTTCTGTACGGTGCGTCCTAGACCAATCAAAGTTTGCAACAATCAAATGCTTGTAACTTTTTACTGGGGAGTCATAGAACCTTGAAATTTTGTGGCAATAAAGTACTCGAGCCTCTTATATATTTAAGCTATCGTTCATAGCTATGCTAGCCTTGAGTCCCAAAACAAACACTGATAAAACTTAAAATGGCCATAACTTCTGTACGGGGTGTCCTATATCTATCAAAGTTTGCAACAATCAAATGCTTGTAACTTTTTACCGGAGCGTCATAAAACCTTGAAATTTTGTGACAATAAAGTACTCGTGCATCTTATTAATTTAAGCTATCGCTCATAGCTACGCTACCCTTGAGTCCCAAAATAAAACACTGATAAAACTTCAAATGGACCTAACTTCTATACGATGCATCCTACACCTATCAAAGTTTGCAGCATTCCAATGCTTGTAACTTTTTATTGAAGCATCATAAAATCTTGAAATTTTCCGACAATAAAGTACTCGAGCCTCTTGTCAATTTAAGTTATCGCTCACAGCTATGCTACCCTTGAGTCCCAAATCAAACACTGATAAAACTTCAAATGGCCCTAGCTTCTATAAGGTGCGTCCTATGCCTAACAAAGTTTGCAACAATCAAATGCTTGTAACTTTTTTCTGTAGTGTTATAAAATCTTGAAATTTTGTGACAATAAATTACTTGAGCTTCTTGTCAATTTAAGCTATCGTTCATAGCTATGTAGCCTTGAGTCCCAAATCAAACACTGATAAAACTTAAAATGGCCATAAATTCTGTACGGAGTGTCCTATACCTATCAAAGTTTGCAACATTCAAATGCTTGTAACTTTTTACTCGAGCGTCATACAACCTTCAAATTTTGTGACAAAAAAGTACTCGTGGCTCTTATTAATTTAAGCTATCGCTCATAGCTATGCTACCCTTGAGTCCCAAAATAAAACACTGATAAAACTTTAAATGGACCTAACTTCTATACGATGCATCAAAGGTTGCAGCATTCAAATGCTTGTAACTTTTAATTGGAGCGTCATAAAATCTTGAAATTTTGAGACAGTAAAGTACTCGTGCCTCTTATTAATTTAAGCTATCGCTCATAGCTATGCTACCCTTGAGTCCCAAATCAAACACTGATAAAACTTCAAATGGCCCTAACTTCTATAAAGTGTGTCCTATACCTATCAAAGTTTGCAACAATCAAATGCTTGTAACTTTTTTCTGGAGTGTCATAAAATCTTGAAATTTTGTGACAATAAATTACTCGAGCTTCCTGTCAATTTAAGCTATCGTTCATAGCTATGCTAGCCTTGAGTCCCAAATCAAACACTGATAAAACTTAAAATGGTCATAACTTCTGTACGGAGTGTCCTTTACCTATCAAAGTTTGCAACATTCAAATGCTTGTAACTTTTTACTCGAGCGTCGTAAACCCTTGAGATTTTGTGACAATAAAGTACTCGTGCCTCTTATCAATTTATGCTATCGTTCATAGCTATGCCACCTTTGAGTCCCAAACTATAACACTGATAAAACTTCAAATGGCTCTAACTTCTGTCCGGTGCGTCCTATACCTATCAAAGTTTGCAACAATCAAATGCTTGTAACTTTTTGCCGGAGCGTCATAAAACCTTGAAATTTTTTGCCAATAAAGTACTCGTGCATCTTATTATTTTAAGCTATCCCTCATAGCTATGCTACCCTTGAGTCCCAAAATAAAACACTGATAAAACTTCAAATGGTCCTAACTTCTATACGATGCATCCTACACCTATCAAAGTTTGCAGCATTCAAATGCTTGTAACTTTTTACTGGAGCATCATAAAATCTTGAAATTTTGTGACAATAAAGTACTCGACCCTCTTGTCAATTTAAGCTATCGCTTATAGCTATGCTACCCTTGAGTCCCAAAATAAAACACTGATAAAACATTAAGTGGACCTAACTTCTATACGGTGCATCCTACACCTATCAAAGTTTGCAGCATTCAAATGCTTGCAACTTTTTATTGAAGCATCATAAAATCTTGAAATTTGCCGACAATAAAGTGCTCGAGCCTCTTGTCAATTTAAGCTATCGCTCATAGCTATGCTACCCTTGACTCCCAAAATAAAACACTGATAAAACATTAAGTGGACCTAACTTCTATACGGTGCATCCTACACCTATCAAAGGTTGCAGCATTCAAATGCTTGTAACTTTTTATTGGAGCGTCATAAAATCTTGAAATTTTGAGACAATAAAGTACTCGTGCCTCTTATTAATTTATGCTATCGCTCATAGCTATGCTACCCTTGAGTCCCAAATCAAACACTGATAAAACTTCAAATGGCCCTAACTTCTATAAGGTGCGTCCTATACCTATCAAAGTTGAATCTTGAAATTTTGAGACAATAAATTACTCGAGCTTCTTGTCAATTTAAGCTATCATTCATAGCTATGCTAGCCTTGAGTCCCAAATCAAACACTGATAAAACTTATAATGGCCCTAACTTCTGTACGGAGTGTCCTATACCTATCAAAGTTTGCAACATTCAAATGCTTGTAACTTTTTACTCGAGCGTCATAAAACCTTGAAATTTTGTGACAATAAAGTACTCGTGCCTCTTCTTAATTTAAGCCATCGCTCATAGCTATGCTACCCTTGAGTCCCAAAATAAAACACTGATAAAACTTCAAATGGACCTAACTTCTATACGATGCATCCTACACCTATCAAAGTTTGCAGCATTCAAATGCTTGTAACTTTTTATTGATTTTATTATATTAGCTTCTGTAAGGTGCGTCCTATACCTATCAAAGTTTGCAACAATCAAATGCTTGTAACTTTTTTCTGGAGTGTCATAAAATCTAGAAATTTTTTGACAATAAAGTACTCGAGCCTCTTGTCAATTTAAGCTATCGCTCGTAGCTATGCTACCCTTGAGTCCCAAATCAAACACTGATAAAACTTCAAATGGCCATAACGTCTGTACGGAGTGTCCTATACCTATCAAAGTTTGCAACATTCAATTGCTTGCAACTTTTTACTCGAGCGCCGTAAACCCTTAAGATTTTGTGACAATAAAGTACTCGTGCCTCTTATCAATTTATGCTATCGTTCATAGCTATGCCACCTTTGAGTCCCAAAATAAAACACTGATAAAACGTCAAATGGCCCTAACTTCTGTCCGGTGCCTCCTATACCTATCAAAGTTTGCAACAATCAAATGCTTGTAACTTTTTACCGGAGCCTCATAAAACCTTGAAATTTTTTGACAATAAAGTACTCGTGCCTCTTATTAATTTAAGCTATCGCTCATAGCTCTGCTACCCTTGAGTCCCAAAATAAAACACTGATAAAACTTCAAATGGACCTAACTTCTATACGATGCATCCTACACCTATCAAAGTTTGCAGCATTCAAATGCTTGTAACTTTTTAATGAAGCATCATAAAATCTTGAAATTTTCCGACAATAAAGTACTCGAGCCTCTTGTCAATTTAAGCTATCGCTCATAGCTATGCTACCCTTGAGTCCCGAATCAAAAACTTATAAAATTTCAAATGGCCCTAATTTCTATACGGAGCGTCCTACACCAATCAAAGTTTGCAACATTCAAATGTTTGTAACTTTTAACTGGCGCGTCATAAAATCTTGAAATTTTGTGACAATAAAGTACTCGTGCCTCTTATTAATTTGATCTATCGCTCATAGCTAATCTACCCTTGAGTCCCAAATCAAACACTGATAAAACTTCAAATGGCCCTAACTTCTATAAGGTGCGTCCTATACCTATCAAAGTTTGCAACAATCAAATGCTTGTAACTTTTTTCTGGAGTGTCATAAAATTTTGAAATTTTGTGACAATAAAGTACTCGAGCCTCTTATCAATTTAAGCTATCGTTCATAGCTATGCTATCCTTACGTCCCAAATCAAACACTGATAAAACTTCAAATGGCCCTAACTTCTGTACGGTGCTTCCTGCACCTATCAAAGTTTGCAACATTCAAATGCTTGTAACATTTTACTGGAGCGTCATAAAACCTTGAAATTTTGTGACTATAAAGTACTCGTGCCTCTTATTAATTTAAGCTATCGCTCATAGCTATGCTACCCTTACGTCCCAAATCAAACACTGATAAAACTTCAAATGGCCCTAACTTCTGTACGGTGCGTCCTACAACTATCAAAGTTTGCAAAATTCAAATGCTTGTAACTTTTTTCTGGAGCGTCATAAAATCTTGAAATTTTGTGACAATAAGGTACTCGAGCCTCTTATCAATTTATCTCATAGCTAAGCTACCCTTGAGTCCCAAATCAAACACTGATAAAACTTCAAATGGCCCTAACTTCTGTAAGTTGCGTCCTATACCTATCAAAGTTTGCAACAATCAAATGCTCGTAACTTTTTTCTGGAGTGTCATAATATCTTGAAATTTTGTGACAATAAAGTACTCGAGCCTCTTGTCAATTTAAGCTATCGCTCATAGCTATGCTACCCTTGAGTCCCAAATCAAACACTGATAAAACTTAAAATGGCCATAACTTCTGTACGGAGTGTCCTATACCTATCAAAGTTTGCAACATTCAAATGCTTGTAACTTTTTACTCGAGCGTCATAAAACCTTGAAATTTTGTGACAATAAAGTACTCGTGCCTCTTATCAATTTATGCTATCGTTCATAGCTTTGCCACCTTTGAGTCCCAAAACAAAACACTGATAAAACTTCAAATGGCCCTAACTTCTGTCCGGTGCCTCCTATACCTATCAAAGTTTGCACCAATCAAATGCTTGTAACTTTTTACTGGAGGGTCATAAAACCTTGAAATTTTGTGACAATAAAGTACTCGAGACTTTTATCAACTTAAGCTATCGCTCATAGCAATGCTACCCTTGAGTCCCAAAATAAAACACTGATACAACTTTAAATGGACCTAGCTTCTATACCATGCATCCTACAACTATCAAAGGTTGCAGCATTCAAATGCTTGTAACTTTTTATTGGCGCGTCATAAAATCTTGAAATTTTGAGACAATAAAGTACTCGAGCCTCTTATCAGTTTAAGCTATATCTCATAGCTATGCTACCCTTGAGTCCCAAATCACACACTGATAAAACTTCAAATGGCTCTAACTTCCGTACGGTGCGTCCTACAACTATCAAAGTTTGCAAAATTCAAATGCTTGTAACTTTTTTCTGGAGCGTCATAAAATCTGGAAATTGGTGATAATAAAGTACTCGTACCTCTTATTAATTTAAGCTATCGCTCATAGCTATGCTACCCTTGAGTCCCAAATCAAACACTGATAAAACTTCAAATGGCCCTAACTTATATAAGGTGCGTCCTATACCTATCAAAGTTTGCAACAATCAAATGCTTGTAACTTTTTTCTGGAGTGTCATAAAATCTTGAAATTTTGTGACAATAAATTACTCGAGCTACTTGTCAATTTAAGCTATCGTTCATAGCTATGCTAGCCTTGAGTCCCAAAATAAAACACTGATAAAATTTCAAATGGCTCTAACTTCCGTACGGTGCGTCCTACAAACTATCAAAGTTTGCAAAATTCAAATGCTTGTAACTTTTTTCTGGAGCGTCATAAAACCTTGACAATTTGTGACAATAAAGGACTCGAGCCTCTTATAAACTTATGCTATCGTTCATAGCTATGCTACTCTTGAGTCCCAAATCAAACACTGATAAAACTTAAAATGGCCATAACTTCTGTACGGAGTGTCCTATACCTATCAAAGTTTGCAACATTCAAATGCTTGTAACTTTTTACTCGAGCGTCATAAAACCTTGAAATTTTGTGACAATAAAGTACTCGTGCCTCTTATCAATTTAAGCTATCGCTCATAGCTATACTACCCTTGAATACCAAATCAAACACTGATAAAACTTCAAATGGCCCTAACTTCTATAAGGTGCGTCCTACACCTATCAAAGTTTGCAACATTCAAATGCTTGTAACATTTTACTGGAGCGTCATAAAATCTCGACATTTTGTGACAATAAAGTACTCGTGCCTCTTATTAATTTAAGCTATCGCTCATAGCTATGCTACCCTTGAGTCCCAAATCAAACACTGATAAAACTTAAAATGGCCCTAACTTCTGTACGGTGCGTCCAATACCTAGCGTTTGCACCAGTAAAATGCTTGTAACTTTTTACTGGAGGGTCATAAAACCATAATATTTTGTGACAATAAAGTACTCGAGCCTTTTGTCAATTTAAGCTATCACTCATAGCTATGCTACCCTTGAGTCCCAAATCAAACACTGATGAATTTTCAAATGGCCCAAACTTCAATAAAAAGCGTCCTATACCTATCAAAGTTTGCAACAATCAAATGCATGTAACTTTTTACTGGTGTGTCATAAAACCATGACGTTTCTTGACAATAAAGTACTCGTGCCTCTTATCAATTTAAGCTATCGCTCATAGCTCTGCTACTTTTGACTCCAAAATCACACACTGATAAAACTTCAAATGGCTCTAAATTCCATACGGTGCGTCCTAAACCTATCAAAGTTTGCAACATTCAAATGCTTGTAACTGTTTACTGGAGCGTCATAAAATCTTGAAATTTTGTGACAATTAAGTACTCTAGCCTCTTGTCAATTTAAGCTATCGCTCATAGCTATGCTACCCTTGAGTCCCGAATCAAAAACTGGTAAAATTTCAAATGGCTCTATCTTCCATACGGTGCGTCCTGCTCCTATCAACGTTGCAACAATCAAATGCTTGTAACTTTTTTCTGGAGCGTCACAAAATCTTGAAATTTTGTGACAATAAAGTACTCGAGCCTCTTGTCAATTTAAGCTATCGCTCATAGCTATGCTACACTTGAGTCTCAAATTAAACACTGATAAAACTTAAAATGGTCCTTCCTTCTGTACGGTGCGTCCTAGACCTATCAAAATTTGCAACAATCAAATGCTTGTAACTTTTTACTGGGGCGTCATAAAACCTTGAAATTTTGTGACAATAAAGTACTCGAGCCTCTTATCAATTTAAACTATCGTTCATAGCTATGCTAGCCTTGAGTCTCAGAATAAAACACTGATAAAACTGCAAATAACCCTAACTTCTGTACGGAGCGTCCTATACCTATCAGAGTTTTCAAGAATCAAATGCTGGTAACTTTTTACTGAAGCGTCATAAAACCTTGAAATTTTGTGGCAATAAAGTACTCGAGCCTCTTATCAATTTAAGCTATTGCTCATAGCTATGCTAGCCTCGAGTCCCAAAATAAAACACTGATAAATCTTCAAATGGTCCTAACTTCAATAAAAAGCGTCCTATACCTATCAAAGTTTGCAATAATCAAATGCTTGTAACTTTTTACTGGAGCGTCATAAAATCTTGAAATTTTGTGACAATAAAGTACTCGTGCCTCTTCTTAATTTAAGCTATTGCTCATAGCAATGCTACCCTTGAGTCCCAAATCAAACACTGATGAAAGTTCAAATGGCTTTAACTTACATACGGTGCGTCCTGCTCCTATCAAAGTTTGGAACATACAAATGCCTGTAACTTTTTACTGGAGCGTCATAAAATCTTGAACTTTTGTGACAAAAAAGTTCTCGTGCCTCTTATTAATTTAAGCTATCGCTCATAGCTATGCTACCCTTGAGTTCAAAATCAAACACTGATAAAACTACAAATGGCTCTAACTTCCATACTGTGCGTCCTGCTCCTATCAAAGTTTGGAACATTCAAATGCTTGTAACTTTTTACTGGAGCGTCATAAAATCTTGAAATTTTGTGACAATAAAGTATCCGTGCCTCATACTAATTTAAGCTATCGCTCATAGCTATGCAACCGTTGAGTCCCAAAATAAAACACGGATAAAACTTCAAATGGCCCTAACTTCTATACGGTGCATCCTAAACCTATCAAAGTTTGCAACATTCAAATGCTTGTAACTTTTTACTGGAGCGTCATAAAATCTGGAAATTTTGTGACAACAAAGTACTCGTGCCTCTTATTAATTAAAGCTATCGCTCATAGCTATCCTTGAGTCCCAAATCAAACACTGATAAAATTTCAAATGGCCCTAACTTCAATAAGGTGCGTCCTATACCTATCAAAGTTAGCAACAATCAAATACTTTTTATTGGAATGTCATAAAATCTTGAAATTTTGTGACAATAAAGTACTCGTGCCTCTTATTAATTTAAGTTATCGCTCATAGCTATGCTACCCTTCAGTCCCAGATCAAACACCGATAAAACTTCAAATGGCTCTAACTTCCATATGGTGCGTCCTGCTCCTATCAAAGTTTGGAACATTCAAATGCTTATAACTTTTAACTGGAACGTCATAAAATCTTGAAATCTTGTGACAATAAAGTACTCGAGCCTCTTGTCAATTTAAGCTATCGCTCATAGCTATGCTACCCTTAAGTCTCAAATTAAACACTGATAAAACTTAAAATGTCCCTAACTTCTGTACGGTGCTTCCATACCTATCAATGTTTGCAACATTCAAATTCTTGTAACTTTTTACTGGAGCGTCATAAAACCTTGAAATTTTGTGACAATAAAGTACCCGAGCGTCTTACCAATTTATGCTATCGCCAATAGCTATGCTTCCCATGAGTCCCTAAATAAAACTGGAGCATCATAAAATCTTGAAATTTTGTGACAATAAAGTACTCGAGCCTCTTGTCAATTTAAGCTATCGCTCATAGCTATGCTACCCTTGATTCCCGAATCAAAAACTGATAAAATTTCAAATAACCCTAACTTCTGTACGGTGCGTCCTATGCCTATCAGAGTTTGCAACAATCAAATGCTTGTTACATTTTACTGAAGCGTCATAAAACCTTGAAATTTTGTGATAATAAAGTACTCTAACCTCTTATCAATTTAAGGTATCGCAAATAGCTATGCTACCCTTGAGTCCCTAAATAAAGCACTGATAAAACTTCAAATGTCCCTAACTTCTATACGGTGCATCCTACACCTATCAAACTTTGCAACATTCAAATGATTGTAACTTTTTACTGGAGCATCATAAAATCTTGAAATTTTGTGACAATAAAGTACTCGAGCCTCTTGTAAATTTAAGCTATCGCTCATAGCTATGCTACCCTTGAGTCCCGAATCAAAAACTGATAAAATTTCAAATGGCCCTAACTTCTATACGGTGCGTCCTACACCTATCAAAGTTTGCAACATTCAAATGCTTGTAACATTTTACTGGAGCGTCATAAAATCTTGAAATTTTGTGACAATAAAAAACTCGTGCCTCTTATTAATTTAAGCTATCGCTCATAGCTATGCTATCCTTGAGTTCCAAATCAAACACTGATAAAACTTCAAATGGCCCTAACTTCAATAAGGTGCGTCCTATACCTATCAAAGTTTGCAACAATCAAATGCTTGTAACTTTTTACTGCACCGTCATAAAATCTTGAAATTTTGTGACAATAAAGTACTCGTTCCTTTTATCAATTTAAGCTATTGCTCATAGCTATGCTACCCTTGACTCCAAAATCGAACACTGATAAAACTTCAAATGGCCCTAACTTCCATACGGTGCTACCATACCTATCAATGTTTGCAACATTCAAATTCTTGTAACTTTTTACTGGAGCGTCATAAAACCTTGAAATTTTGTGACAATAAAGTACTCGTGCCTCTTATCATTTTAAACTATCGCTCATAGGTATGCTACCCTTGAGTCCCAAACAAAACACTGATAAAACTTCAAATGGCCCCAACTTCTGTACGGTGCGTCCTATACCTATAAAAATTTGCAACAATCAATTGATTGTAACTTTTTACTGGAGCGTCATAAAATCTTAAAATTTTCTGACAATAAAGTACTCGAGCCTCTTATCAATTTAAGCTATCGCTCATAGCTATGCTGCCCTTGATTCCCAAATTAAACCCTGATAAAACTTCAAATGGCCCTAACCTCTGTACCGTAAGTCCTATACCTATCAAAGTTTGCACCAATCAAATTCTTGTAACTTTTTACTGGAGGGTCATAAAACCTGGAAATTTTGTGACAATAAAGTACCCGAGCCTCTTACCAATTTAACCTATCGCCAATAGCTATGCTACCCTTGAGTCCCAAAATGAAACATTGATAAAACTTCAAATTTCCCTAACTTCTATACGGTGCATCCTACACCTATCAAAGTTTGCAACATTCAAATGCTTGTAACTTTTTACTGGAGCATCATAAAATCTTGAAATTTTGTGACAATGAAGTACTCGAGCCTCTTGTCAATTTAAGCTATCGCTCATAGCTGTGTTACCCTGGAGTCCCAAATCAAACACTAATAAAATTTCAAATGGCCGTAACTTCTATATAGTGCATCCTACACAAATCAAAGTTTGCAACAATCAAATGCTAGTAACTTTTTACTGGAGCGTCATAAAATCTTAAAATTTTCTGACAATAAAGTACTCGAGCCTCTTATCAATTTAAGTTATCGCTCATAGCTATGCTGCCCTTGAGTCCCAAATCAAACCCTGATAAAACTTCAAATGGCCCTAACCTCTGTACCGTAAGTCCTATACCTATCAAAATTTGCACCAATCAAATTCTTGTATCTTTTTACTGGAGCGTCAGAAAACCATGAAATTTTGTGACAATAGAGTCCAAGTGCCTCTTATTGATTTATGCTATCGGTCATAGCTATGCTACCCTTGAGTCCCAACTCAAACACTGATAAAACTTCAAATGGCCCTAACTTCTATAAGGTGCGTCCTGTACCTATCAAAGTTTGCAATAATCAAATGCTTGTAACTTTTTACTGGAGCGTCATAAAACCTTGAAATGTTGTAACAATAAAGTACTCGTGCCTCTTATCAATTTAAGGTATCCCTCATAGCAATGCTTCCCTTGAGTCCCAAACAAAATACTGATAAAACTTCAAATGGCCCTAACTTCTGTACGTGCGTCCTATACCTATAAAAATTTGCAACAATCAATTGATTGTAACTTTTTACTGGAGCGTCATAAAATCTTAAAATTTTCTGACAATAAAGTACTCGAGCCTCTTATCAATTTAAGCTATCGCTCATAGCTATGCTGCCCTTGAGTCCCAAATCAAACACTGATAAAACTTCGGTTGGCCCTAACTTCTGTACGTTGCATGCTACACCTATCAGAGTTTGCAACAATCAAATGCTTGTAACTTTTTACTGGAGCATCATAAAATCTTGAAATTTTGTGACAATGAAGTACTCGACCCTCTTGTCAGTTTAAGCTATCGCTCATAGCTGTGTTACCCTGGAGTCCCAAATCAAACACTGATAAAACTTCAAATGGCCTTAACTTCTATATAGTGCATCCTACACAAATCAAAGTTTGCAACAATCAGATGCTAGTAACTTTTTACTGGAGCGTCATAAAATCTTAAAAATTTCTGACAATAAAGTACTCGAGCCTCTTATCAATTTAAGCTATCGCTCATAGCTATGCTACCCTTGAGTCCCAAATCAAACACTGATAAAACTTCAGTTGGCCCTAACTTCTGTACGGTGCATGCTACACCTATCAGAGTTTGCAACAATCAAATGCTTGTAACTTTTTACTGGAGCGTTATAAAATCTTGAAATTTTGTGACAATAAAGTGCTCGAGCCACATATCAATTTAAGTTATCGCTCATAGCTATGCTGCCCTTGGGTCCCAAATCAAACCCTGATAAAACTTCAAATGGCCCTAACTTCTGTACCGTAAGTCCTATACCTATCAAAATTTGCACCAATCAAATTATTGTATCTTTTTACTGGAGCGTCAGAAAACCATGAAATTTTGTGACAATAGAGTCCTCGTGCCTCTTATTGATTTATGCTATCGGTCATAGCGATGCTACGCTTGAGTCCCAACTCAAACACTGATAAAACTTCAAATGGCCCTAACTTCTATAAGGTGCGTCCTATACCTATCAAAGTTTGCAATAATCAAATGCTTGTAACTTTTTACTGGAGCGTCATAAAACCTTGAAATGTTGTGACAATAAAGTACTCGTGCCTCTTATCAATTTAAGGTATCCCTCATAGCAATGCTACCCTTGAGTCCCAAACAAAACACTGATAAAACTTCAAATGGCCCTAACTTCTGTACGTGCGTCCAATACCTATAAAAATTTGCAACAATCAATTGATTGTAACTTTTTACTGGAGCGTCATAAAATCTTAAAATTTTCTGACAATAAAGTACTCGAGCCTCTTATCAATTTAAGCTATCGCTCATAGCTATGCTGCCCTTGAGTCCCAAATCAAACACTGATAAAACTTCAGTTGGCCCTAACTTCTGTACGATGCATGCTATACCTATCAGAGTTTGCAACAATCAAATGCTTGTAACTTTTTACTGGAGCGTCATAAAATCTTGAAATTTTGTGGCAATAAAGTTCTCGAGCCTCTTATCAATTTAAGCTATCGCTCATAGCTATGCTACCCTTGAGTCCCAAATCAAACACTGATAAAACTTCAGTTGGCCCTAACTTCTGTACGTTGCGTCCTATACCTATCAGAGTTTGCAACTATCAAATGCTTGTTACATTTTACTGAAGCGTCATAAAACCTGGAAATTTTTTGATAATAAAGTACTAGAGCCTCTTATCAATTTACGCTATCGTTCATAGCTATGCTAGCCTTGAGTCCCAAAATAAAACACTGATAAAACTGCAAATAACCCTAACTTCTGTACGGTGCGTCCTATACCTATCATAGTTTGCAACAATCAAATGCTTGTTACATTTTACTGAAGCGTCATAAAACCTTGAAAATAAGTGATAATAAAGTACTCGAGCCTCTTATCAATTTGAGCTATCGCCAATAGCTATGCTGCCCTTGAGTCCCTAAATAAAACACTGATAAAAATTTAAACGTCCCTAACTTCTATACGGTGCATCCTACACCTATCAAAGTTTGCAACATTCAAATGCTTGTAACTTTTTACTGGAGCATAATAAAATCTTGAAATTTTCTGACAATAAAGTACTCGAGCCTCCTGTCAATTTAAGCTATCGCTCATAGCTATGCTACCCTTGAGTCCCAAATCAAACCCTGATAAAATTTCAAATGGCCCTAACTTCTGTACCGTAAGTCCTATACCTATCAAAATTTGCACCAATCAAATTATTGTGTCTTTTTACTGGAGCGTCAGAAAACCATGAAATTTTGTGACAATAGAGTCCTCGTGCCTCTTATTGATTTATGCTATCGGTCATAGCGATGCTACGCTTGAGTCCCAACTCAAACACTGATAAAACTTCAAATGGCCCTAACTTCTATAAGGTGCGTCCTATACCTATCAAAGTTTGCAATAATCAAATGCTTGTAACTTTTTACTGGAGCGTCATAAAACCTTGAAATGTTGTGACAATAAAGTACTCGTGCCTCTTATCAATTTAAGGTATCCCTCATAGCAATGCTACCCTTGGGTCCCAAACAAAACACTGATAAAACTTCAAATGGCCCTAACTTCTGTACGTGCGTCCAATACCTATAAAAATTTGCAACAATCAATTGATTGTAACTTTTTACTGGAGCGTCATAAAATCTTAAAATTTTCTGACAATAAAGTACTCGAGCCTCTTATCAATTTAAGCTATCGCTCATAGCTATGCTGCCCTTGAGTCCCAAATCAAACACTGAAAAAACTTCAGTTGGCCCTAACTTCTGTACGATGCATGCTATACCTATCAGAGTTTGCAACAATCAAATGCTTGTAACTTTTTACTGGAGCGTCATAAAATCTTGAAATTTTGTGGCAATAAAGTTCTCGAGCCTCTTATCAATTTAAGCTATCGTTCATAGCTATGCTACCCTTGAGTCCCAAATCAAACACTGATAAAACTTCAGTTGGCCCTAACTTCTGTACGTTGCGTCCTATACCTATCAGAGTTTGCAACAATCAAATGCTTGTTACATTTTACTGAGCGTCATAAAACCTTCAAATTTTTTGATAATAAAGTACTCGAGCCTCTTATCAATTTACGCTATCGTCCATAGCTATGCTAGCCTTGAGTCCCAAAATAAAACACTGATAAAATTGCAAATAACCCTACCTTCTGTATCGTGCGTCCTATACCTATCAGAGTTTGCAACAATCAAATGCTTGTTACATTTTACTGAAGCGTCATAACACCTTGAAAATATGTGATAATAGAGTACTCGAGCCTCTTATCAATTTAAGCTATCGCCAATAGCTATGCTGCCCTTGAGTCCCTAAATAAAACACTGATAAAAATTTAAATGTCCCAAACTTCTATACGGTGCATCCTACACCTATCAAAGTTTGCAACATTCAAATGCTTGTAACTTTTTACTGGAGCATAATAAAATCTTGAAATTTTCTGACAATAAAGTACTCGAGCCTCCTGTCAATTTAAGCTATCGCTCATAGCTATGCTACCCTTGAGTCCCGAATCAAAAACTGATAAAATTTCAAATGGCCCTAACTTCTATACGGTGCGTCCTACACCTATCAAAGTTTGCAACATTCAAATGCTTGTAACATTTTACTGGAGCGTCATAAAATCTTGAAATTTTGTGACAACAAAGGACTCGTGCCTCTTATTAATTTAAGCTATCGCGCATAGCTATGCTATACCTGAGTTCCAAATCAAACACTGATAAAACTTCAAATGGCCCAAACTTTAATAAGGTGCGTCCTATACCTATCAAAGTTTGCAACAATGAAATGCTTGTAACTTTTTACTGCAGCGTCATAAAATCTTGAAATTTTCTGACAATAAAGTACTCGAGCCTTTTGTCAATTTAAGCCATCGCTCATAGCTATGCTACCCTTGAGTCCCGAATCAAAAACTGATGAAATTTCAAATGGCCTTAACTTCTATACGGTGCGTCCTACACCTATCAAAGTTTGCAACATTCAAATGCTTGAGTCCCAAACAAAACACTGATAAAACTTCAAATGGCCCTAACTTCTGTACGTGCGTCCAATACCTATAAAAATTTGCAACAATCAATTGATTGTAACTTTTTACTGGAGCGTCATAAAATCTTAAAATTTTCTGACAATAAAGTACTCGAGCCTCGTATCAATTTAAGCTATCGCTCATAGCTATGCTGCCCTTGAGTCCCAAATCAAACACTGAAAAAACTTCAGTTGGCCCTAACTTCTGTACGATGCATGCTATACCTATCAGAGTTTGCAACAATCAAATGCTTGTAACTTTTTACTGGAGCGTCATAAAATCTTGAAATTTTGTGGCAATAAAGTTCTCGAGCCTCTTATCAATTTAAGCTATCGCTCATAGCTATGCTACCCTTGAGTCCCAAATCAAACACTGATAAAACTTCAGTTGGCCCTAACTTCTGTACGTTGCGTCCTATACCTATCAGAGTTTGCAACAATCAAATGCTTGTTACATTTTACTGAGCGTCATAAAACCTTCAAATTTTTTGATAATAAAGTACTCGAGCCTCTTATCAATTTACGCTATCGTCCATAGCTATGCTAGCCTTGAGTCCCAAAATAAAACACTGATAAAATTGCAAATAACCCTACCTTCTGTATCGTGCGTCCTATACCTATCAGAGTTTGCAACAATCAAATGCTTGTTACATTTTACTGAAGCGTCATAACACCTTGAAAATATGTGATAATAAAGTACTCGAGCCTCTTATCAATTTGAGCTATCGCCAATAGCTATGCTGCCCTTGAGTCCCTAACTAAAACACTGATAAAAATTTAAACGTCCCTAACTTCTATACGGTGCATCCTACACCTATCAAAGTTTGCAACATTCAAATGCTTGTAACTTTTTACTGGAGCATAATAAAATCTTGAAATTTTCTGACAATAAAGTACTCGAGCCTCCTGTCAATTTAAGCTATCGCTCATAGCTATGCTACCCTTGAGTCCCAAATCAAACCCTGATAAAACTTCAAATGGCCCTAACTTCTGTACCGTAAGTCCTATACCTATCAAAATTTGCACCAATCAAATTATTGTGTCTTTTTACTGGAGCGTCAGAAAACCATGAAATTTTGTGACAATAGAGTCCTCGTGCCTCTTATTGATTTATGCTATCGGTCATAGCGATGCTACGCTTGAGTCCCAACTCAAACACTGATAAAACTTCAAATGGCCCTAACTTCTATAAGGTGCGTCCTATACCTATCAAAGTTTGCAATAATCAAATGCTTGTAACTTTTTACTGGAGCGTCATAAAACCTTGAAATGTTGTGACAATAAAGTACTCGTGCCTCTTATCAATTTAAGGTATCCCTCATAGCAATGCTACCCTTGAGTCCCAAACAAAACACTGATAAAACTTCAAATGGCCCTAACTTCTGTACGTGCGTCCAATACCTATAAAAATTTGCAACAATCAATTGATTGTAACTTTTTACTGGAGCGTCATAAAATCTTAAAATTTTCTGACAATAAAGTACTCGAGCCTCGTATCAATTTAAGCTATCGCTCATAGCTATGCTGCCCTTGAGTCCCAAATCAAACACTGAAAAAACTTCAGTTGGCCCTAACTTCTGTACGATGCATGCTATACCTATCAGAGTTTGCAACAATCAAATGCTTGTAACTTTTTACTGGAGCGTCATAAAATCTTGAAATTTTGTGGCAATAAAGTTCTCGAGCCTCTTATCAATTTAAGCTATCGCTCATAGCTATGCTACCCTTGAGTCCCAAATCAAACACTGATAAAACTTCAGTTGGCCCTAACTTCTGTACGTTGCGTCCTATACCTATCAGAGTTTGCAACAATCAAATGCTTGTTACATTTTACTGAGCGTCATAACACCTTCAAATTTTTTGATAATAAAGTACTCGAGCCTCTTATCAATTTACGCTATCGTCCATAGCTATGCTAGCCTTGAGTCCCAAAATAAAACACTGATAAAATTGCAAATAACCCTACCTTCTGTATCGTGCGTCCTATACCTATCAGAGTTTGCAACAATCAAATGCTTGTTACATTTTACTGAAGCGTCATAACACCTTGAAAATATGTGATAATAGAGTACTCGAGCCTCTTATCAATTTAAGCTATCGCCAATAGCTATGCTGCCCTTGAGTCCCTAAATAAAACACTGATAAAAATTTAAATGTCCCTAACTTCTATACGGTGCATCCTACACCTATCAAAGTTTGCAACATTCAAATGCTTGTAACTTTTTACTGGAGCATAATAAAATCTTGAAATTTTCTGACAAAAAAGTACTCGAGCCTCCTGTCAATTTAAGCTATCGCTCATAGCTATGCTACCCTTGAGTCCCGAATCAAAAACTGATAAAATTTCAAATGGCCCTAACTTCTATACGGTGCGTCCTACACCTATCAAAGTTTGCAACATTCAAATGCTTGTAACATTTTACTGGAGCGTCATAAAATCTTGAAATTTTGTGACAACAAAGGACTCGTGCCTCTTATTAATTTAAGCTATCGCGCATAGCTATGCTATACCTGAGTTCCAAATCAAACACTGATAAAACTTCAAATGGCCCAAACTTTAATAAGGTGCGTCCTATACCTATCAAAGTTTGCAACAATGAAATGCTTGTAACTTTTTACTGCAGCGTCATAAAATCTTGAAATTTTCTGACAATAAAGTACTCGAGCCTTTTGTCAATTTAAGCCATCGCTCATAGCTATGCTACCCTTGAGTCCCGAATCAAAAACTGATGAAATTTCAAATGGCCTTAACTTCTATACGGTGCGTCCTACACCTATCAAAGTTTGCAGCATTCAAATGCTTGTAACTTTTTACTGGAGCGTCATAAAACCTTGAAATTTTGTGACAATAAAGTTCTCGAGCCTCTTATCAATTTAAGCTATCGCTCATAGCTATGCTACCCTTGAGTATCAAATCAAACACTGATAAAACTTTAGTTGGCCCTAACTTCTGTACGGTGCGTCCTACACCTATCAAAGCTTGCAACAATCAAATGCTTATAAATTTTTACTGGAGCGTCATAAAACCATGAAATTTTGTGACAATAAAGTACTCGTGTCTCTTATCATTTTAAGCTATCGCTCATAGCTATGCTACCCGTGAGTCCCAAACAAAACACTGATAAAACTTCAAATGGCCCCAACTTCTGTACGGTGCGTCCTATACCTATCAATATTTTCAACAATCAAATGATTGTAACTTTTTACTGGAGCGTCATAAAATCTAAAATTTTCTGACAAAGTACTCGAGCCTCTTAACAATTTAAGCTATCGCTCATAGCTATGCTACCCTTGAGTCCCAAATCAAACACTGATAAAACTTCAGTTGGCCCTAACTTCTGTACGGTGCATGCTACACCTATCAGAGTTTGCAACAATCAAATGCTTGTAACTTTTTACTGGAGCGTTATAAAATCTTGAAATTTTGTGACAATAAAGTACTCGAGCCACTTATCAATTTAATTTATCGCTCATAGCTATGCTGCCCTTGAGTCCCAAATCAAACTCTGATAAAACTTCAAATGGCTCTAACCTCTGTACCGTAAGTCCTATATCTATCAAAGTTTGCACCAATCAAATTCTTGTAACTTTTTACTGGAGGGTCATAAAACCTGGAAATTTTGTGACAATAAAGTACCCGAGCCTCTTACCAATTTAACCTATCGCCAATAGCTATGCTACCCTTGAGTCCCAAAATAAAACACTGATAAAACTTCAAATGTCCCTAACTTCTATACGGTGCATCCTACACCAATCAAAGTTTGCAACATTCAAATGCTTGTAACTTCTTACTGGAGCATCATAAAATCTTGAAATTTTGTGACAATGAAGTACTCGAACTTCTTGTCAATTTAAGCTATCGCTCATAGCTATGTTACCCTGGAGTCCCAAATCAAACACTGATAAAACTTCAAATGGCCCTAACTTCTATATAGTGCATCCTACACAAATCAAAGTTTGCAACAATCAAATGCTAGTAACTTTTTACTGGAGCGTCATAAAATCTTAAAATTTTCTGACAATAAAGTACTCGAGCCTCTTATCAATTTAAGCTATCGCTCATAGCTATGCTACCTTTAAGTCCCAAATCAAACACTGGTAAAACTTCAGTTGGCAATAACTTCTGTACGGTGCATGCTACACCTATCAGAGTTTGCAACAATCAAATGCTTGTAACTTTTTACTGGAGCGTTATGAAATCTTGAAATTTTGTGACAATAAAGTACTCGAGCCACTTATCAATTTAAGTTATCGCTCATAGCTATGCTGCCCTTGAGTCCCAAATCAAACCCTGATAAAACTTCAAATGGCCCTAACTTCTATAAGGTGCGTCCTATACTTATCAAAGTTTGCAACAATCAAATGCTTGTGACTTTTTACTGGAGCGTCATAAGACCTTGAAATGTTGTGACAATAAAGTACTCGTGCCTCTTATCAATTTAAGGTATCCCTCATAGCAATGCTACCCTTGAGTCCCAAACAAAACACTGATAAAACTTCAAATGGCGCTAACTTCTGTACATGCATCCTATACCTATAAAAATTTGCAACAATCAATTGATTGTAACTTTTTACTGGAGCGTCATAAAATCTTGAAATTTTGTGGCAATAAAGTTCTCGAGCCTCTTATCAATTTAAGCTATCGCTCATAGCTATGCTACCCTTGAGTCCCAAATCAAACACTGATAAAACTTCAGTTGGCCCTAAATTCTGTACGTTGCTTCCTATACTTATCAGAGTTTGCAACAATCAAATGCTTGTTACATTTTACTGAAGCGTCATAAAACCTGGAAATTTTTTGATAATAAAGTACTCGAGCCTCTTATCAATTTACGCTATCGTTCATAGCTATGCTAGCCTTGAGTCCCAAAATAAAACACTGATAAAACTGCAAATAACCCTAACTTCTGTACGGTGCGTCCTATACCTATCATAGTTTGCAACAATCAAATGCTTGTTACATTTTACTGAAGCGTCATAAAACCTTGAAAATATGTGATAATAAAGTACTCGAGCCTCTTATCAATTTGAGCTATCGCCAATAGCTATCCTGCCCTTGAGTCCCTAAATAAAACACTGATAAAAATTTAAATGTCCCTAGCTTCTATGCGGTGCATCCTACACCTATCAAAGTTTGCAACAATCAAATGCTTGTAACTTTTTACTGCAGCGTCATAAAATCTTGAAATTTTCTGACAATAAAGTACTCGAGCCTTTTGTCAATTTAAGCCATCGCTCATAGCTATGCTACCCTTGAGTCCCGAAGCAAAAACTGATAAAATTTCAAATGGCCCTAACTTCTATACGGTGCGTCCTACACCTATCAAAGTTTGCAACATTCAAATGCTTGTAACTTTGTACTGGAGCGTCATAAAATCTTGAAATTTTGTGACAATAAAGATCTCGAGCCTATTATCAATTTAAGCTATCGCTCATAGCTATCCTACCCTTGAGTATCAAATCAAACACTGATAAAACTTTAGTTGGCCCTAACTTCTGTACGGTGCGTCCTACACCTATCAAAGCTTGGAACAATCAAATGCTTATAAATTTTTACTGGAGCGTCATAAAACCATGAAATTTTGTGACAATAAAGTACTCGTGCCTCTTATCATTTTAAGCTATCGCTCATAGCTATGCTACCCTTGAGTGCCAAATCAAACATTGATAAAACTTCAGTTGGCCCTAACTTCTGTACGGTGCATGCTACACCTATCAGAGTTTGCAACAATCAAATGCTTGTAACTTTTTACTGGAGCGATATAAAATCTTGAAATTTTGTGACAATAAAGTACTCGAGCCACTTATCAATTTAAGTTATCGCTCATAGCTATGCTGCCCTTGAGTCCCAAATCAAACCCTGATAAAACTTCAAATGGCCCTAACCTCTGTACCGTAAGTCCTATACCTATGAAAGTTTGCACCAATCAAATTCTGTAACTTTTTACTGGAGGGTCATAAAACCTGGAAATTTTGTGACAATAAAGTACCCGAGCCTCTTACCAATTTAACCTATCGCCAATAGCTATGCTACCCTTGAGTCCCAAAATAAAACACTGTTAAAACTTCAAATGTCCCTATCTTCTATACGGTGCATCCTACACCTATCAAAGTTTGCAACATTCAAATGCTTGTAACTTTTTACTGGAGCATCATAAAATCTTGAAATTTTGTGACAATGAAGTACTCGAACCTCTTGTCAATTTAAGCTATCGCTCATAGCTATGTTACCCTGGAGTCCCAAATCAAAAACTGATAAAACTTCAAATGGCCCTAACTTCTATATAGTGCATCCTACACAAATCAAAGTTTGCAACAATCAAATGCTAGTAACTTTTTACTGGAGCGTCATAAAATCTTAAAATTTTCTGACAATAAAGTACTCGTGCCTCTTATCAATTTAAGCTATCGCTCATAGCTATGCTGCCCTTGAGTCCCAAATCAAACACTGATAAAACTTCAGTTGGCCCTAACTTCTGTACGGTGCATGCTACACCTATCAGAGTTTGCAACAATCAAATGCTTGTAACTGTTTACTGGAGCGTCATAAAATCTTGAAATTTTGTGGCAATAAAGTTCTCGAGCCTCTTATCAATTTAAGCTATCGCTCATAGCTATGCTACCCTTGAGTCCCAAATCAAACACTGATAAAACTTCAGTTGTCCCTAACTTCTGTAAGTTGCGTCCTATACCTATCAGAGTTTGCAACAATCAAATGCTTGTTACAGTTTACTGAAGCGTCATAAAACCTTGAAATTTTTTGATAATAAAGTACTCGAGCCTCTTATCAATTTACGCTATCGTTCATAGCTATGCTTGTCTTGAGTCCCAAAATAAAACACTGATAAAACTGCAAATAACCCTAACTTCTGCACGGTGCGTCCTATACCTATCAGAGTTTGCAACAATCAAATGCTTGTTACATTTTACAGAAGCGTCATAAAACCTTGAAAATATGTGATAATAAAGTACTCGAGCCTCTTATCAATTTAAGCTATCGCCAATAGCTATGCTGCCCTTGAGTCCCTAAAAAAAACACTGATAAAAATTTAAATGTCCCTAACTTCTACACGGTGCATCCTACACCTATCAAAGTTTGCAACATTCAAATGCTTGTAACTTTTTACTGGAGCATAATAAAATCTTGAAATTTTCTGACAAGAAAGTACTCGAGCCTCTTGTCAATTTGAGCTATCGCTCATAGCTATGCTACCCTTGAGTTCCGAATCAAAAACTGATAAAATTTCAAATGGCCCTAACTTATATACGGTGCGTCCTACACCTATCAAAGTTTGCAACATTCAAATGCTTGTAACATTTTACTGGAGCGTCATAAAATCTTGAAATTTTCTGACAATAAAGTACTCGTGCCTCTTATCATTTTAACCTATCGCTCATAGCTATGCTACCCTTGAGTCCCAAACAAAACACTGATAAAACTTCAAATGGCCCCAACTTCTGTACGGTGCGTCCTATACCTATCAAAATTTGCAACAATCAAATGATTGTAACTTTTTACTGGAGCGTCATAAAATCTTAAACTTTTCTGACAATAAAGTACTCGAGCCTCTTAACAATTTAAGCTATCGCTCATAGCTATGCTACCCTTGAGTCCCAAATCAAACACTGATAAAACTTCAGTTGGCAGTAACTTCTGTACGGTGCGTCCTACACCTATCAAAGTTTGCACCAATCAAATTCTTGTAACTTTTTAGGGGAGGGTCATAAAACCTTGAAATTTTGTGACAATAAAGTACCCGAGCCTCTTACCAATTTAACCTATCGCCAATAGCTATGCTACCCTTGAGTCAGAAATCAAACACTGATAAAACTTCAGTTGGCCCTAACTTCGGTACGGTGCGTCCTACACCTGACAGAGTTTGCAACAATCAAATTCTTGTAACTTTTTACTGGAGAGTCATAAAACCTTGAAATTTTGTGACAATAAAGTACTCGTGCCTCTCATCATTTTAAGCTATCGCTCATAGCTATGCTACCCTTGAGTCAAAACAAAGCACTGATAACACTTCAAATGGCCCTAACTTTTATACGGTGCGTCCTATACCTATCAAAATTTGCAACAATCAATGGATTGTAACTTTTTACTGGAGCGTCATAAAATCTTAAAATTTTCTGACAATAAAGTACTCGAGCCTCTTATCAATTTAAGCTATCGCTCATAGCTATGCTACCCTTGATTCCCAAATCAAACACTGATAAAACTTCAGTTGGCCCTAACTTCTGTACGATGCATGCTACACCTATCAGAGTTTGCAACAATCAAATGCTTGTAACTTTTTACTGGAGCGTTATAAAATCTTGAAATTCTGTGACAATAAAGTACTCGAGCCTCTTATCAATTTAAGCTATCGCTCATAGCTATGCTACCCTTGTGTCCCAAATCAAACAATAATAAAACTTCAAATGGCCCTAACCTCTGTACCGTAAGTCCTATACCTATCAAAGTTTGCACCAATCAAATTCTTGTAACTTTTTACGGGAGGGTCATAAAACCTTGAAATTTTGTGACAATAAAGTACCCTAGCCTCTTACCAATTTAACCTATCGCCAATAGCTATGCTACCCTTGAGTCCCAAAATAAAACACTGATAAAACTTCAAATGTCCCTAACTTCTATACGGTGCATCCTACACCTATCAAAGTTTGCAACATTCAAATGCTTAGAACTTTTTCCTGGAGCATCATAAAATCTTGAAATTTTGTGACAAGAAAGTTCTCGAGCCTCTTGTCAATTTAAGCTATCGCTCATAGCTATGTTACCCTTGAGTCCCAAATCAAACACTGATAAAACATCAAATGGCCCTAACCTCTGTACCGTAAGTCCTATACCTATCAAAGTTTGCACCAATCAAATTCTTGTAACTTTTTACGGGAGGGTCATAAAACCTTGAAATTTTGTGACAATAAAGTACCCTAGCCTCTTACCAATTTAACCTATCGCCAATAGCTATGCTACCCTTGAGTCCCAAAATAAAACACTGATAAAACTTCAAATGTCCCTAACTTCTATACGGTGCATCCTACACCTATCAAAGTTTGCAACATTCAAATGCTTAGAACTTTTTCCTGGAGCATCATAAAATCTTGAAATTTTGGGACAAGAAAGTTCTCGAGCCTCTTGTCAATTTAAGCTATCGCTCATAGCTATGTTACCCTTGAGTCCCAAATCAAACACTGATAAAACATCAAATGGCCCTAACTTCTATACGGTGCGTCCTATACCTATCAAAGTTTGCAACAGTCAAATGCTTGTAACTTATTACTGGAGCATCAGAAAACCATGAAATTTTGTGACAATAGAGTACTCGTGCCTCTTATTGATTTATGCTATCGCTCATAGCTATGCAACCTGATAAAACTTCAAATGGCCCTAACTTCTATAAGGTGCATCCTATACCTATCAAAGTTTGCAACAATCAAATGCTTGTTACATTTTACTGGAGCGTCATAAAATCTTAAAAATTTGTGACAATAAAGTACTTGAGCCTCTTATCAATTTAAGCTATCGCTCATAGCTATGCTACTCTTGAGTCCCAAATCAAACAATGATAAAACTTCAGTTGGCCCTAACTTCGGTACGGTGCGTCCTACACCTGACAGAGTTTGCAACAATCAAATGCTTGTAACTTTTTACTGGAGCGTTATAAAATCTTGAAATTTTGTGACAATAAAGTACTCGAGCCTCTAATCAATTTAAGCTATCGCTCATAGCTATGCTGCCCTTGAGTACCAAATGAAACACTGATATAACTTCAAATGTCCCTAACTTCTATACGGTGCATCCTACACCTATCAAAGTTTGCAACATTCAAATGCTTGTAACTTTTTACTGGAGCGTCATAAAATCTTGAAATGTTGTAAATTTTGTGACAATAAAGTACTTGAGACTCTTATCAATTTAAGCTATCGCTCATAGCTATGCTACCCTTGAGTCCCAAATCAAACACGGATAAAACTTAAAATGGCCCTAACTTCTGTACGGTGCGTTCTATACCTGTCAAAGTTTGCAACAACCAAATGCTTGTTACTTTCTTCTGGAGCGTCATAAAATCTGGAAATTTTGTGACAATAAAGTACTCGAGCCTCTTGTCAATTTAAGCTATCGCTCATAGCTATGCTACCCTTGAGTCCCAAATCAAACACTGATATATCTAAAAATAGCCCTAACTTCTGTAAGGTGCGTTCTATACGTTTCAAAGTTTGCAACAATGAAATGATTGTAAGTTTTTACTTGGGCGTCAAAATCCTTGAAATTTTATGACAATAAAGTACTCGAGCCTCTTATCAGTTTAAGCTATCGTTCATAGCTATGCTAGCCTTGAGTTCCAAAATAAAACACTGATAAAACTGCAAATGACCCTAACTTCTGTACGGTGCGTCCTATATCTATCAAAGTTTGCAACAATCAAATGCTGATAACTTTTTACTGGAGGGTAATAAAACCTTGAAATTTTGTGACAATAAAGTACACGAGCCTCTTATCAATTTAAGGTATCGCTCATAGCTATGCTACCCTTGAGTTCCAAATCAAACACTGATAAAACTTCAAATGGCCCTAACTTCTATAAGGTGCGTCCTATACCTATCAAAGTTTGCAACAATCAAATGCTTGTAACTTTTTTCGGGAGCGTCATAAAATCTGGAAACTTTGTGACAATAAAGTACACGAGCCTCTTGTCAATTTAAGCTATCGCTCATAGCAATGCTACCCTTGAGTCCTAAATCCAACACTGATAAAACTTAAAATGGCCCTAACTTCTGTACGGTGCGTCCTATACCTATCAAAGTTTGCAACAACCAAATGCTTGTAACTTTCTTCTGGAGCGTCATAAAATCTGGAAATTTTGTGACAATAAAATACTCGAGCCTCTTGTCAATTTAAGCTATCGCTCATAGATATGCTACCCTTGAGTCCCAAATCAAACACTGATAAAACTTAAAATGGCCCTAACTTCTGTACTGTGCGTTCTATACCTATCAAAGTTTGCAACAATGAAATGATTGTAACTTTTTACTTGGGCGTCAAAATCCTTGAAATTTTATGACAATAAAGTACTCGAGCCTCTTATCAGTTTAAGCTATCGTTCATAGCTATGCTAGCCTTGAGTTCCAAAATAAAACACTGATAAAACTGCAATTGACCCTAACTTCTCTACGGTGCGTCCTATACCTATCAAAGTTTGCAACAATCAAATGATTGTAACTTTTTTCTGGAGCGTCATAAAATCTTGAAATTTTGTGACAATAAAGTACTCGAGCCTCTTATCACTTTAAGCTATCGCTCATAGCTATGCTACCCTTGAGTCCCAAATAAAATACATCTAAAACTTCAAATGGCCCTAACTTCTGTACGGTGGGTCCTACACCTATCAAAGTTTGCAACAATCAAATGCTTGTAACTTTTTACTGGAGCGTCATAAAAGCTTGAAATTTTGTGACAATAAAGTACTCGAGCCTCTTATCAATTTAAGCTATCGGTCATAGCTATGCTACCCTTGAGTCCCGAATCAAAAACTGATAAAATTTCAAATGGCCCTAACTTCTATACGGTGCGTCCTACACCTATCAAAGTTTGCCACATTCAAATGCTTGTAACTTTTAACTGGAGCGTCATAAAATCTTGAAATTTTGTGACAATAGATTACTCGTGACTCTTATTAATTTAAGCTATCGCTCATAGCTATGCTACCCTTTAGTCCCAAACAAAACACTGATAAAACTTCAAATGGCCCTAACTTCTGTACGGTGCGTCCTATACCTATCAAAATTTGCAACAATCAATTGATTGTAACTTTTTACTGGAGCGTCATAAAATCTTAAAATTTTCTGACAAGAAAGTACTCGAGCCTCTTATCAATTTAAGCTATCGCTCATAGCTATGCTACCCTTGAGTCCCAAATCAAACACTGATAAAACTTCAGTTGGCCCTAACTTCTGTACGGTGCATCCTACACCTATCAGAGTTTCCAACAATCAGATGCTTGTAACTTTTTACTGGAGCGTTATAAAATCTTGAAATTTTGTGACAATAAAGTACTCGAGCCTCTTATCAATTTAAGCTATCGCTCATAGCTATGCTACCCTTGAGTCCCAAATCAAACACTGATAAAACTTCAAATGGCCCTAACCTCTGTACAGTAAGTCCTATACCTATCAAAGTTTGCACCAATCAAATTCTTGTAACTTTTTACTGGAGGGTCATAAAAACTGGAAATTTTGTGACAATAAAGTACACGAGCCTCTTACCAATTTAACCTATCGCCACTAGCTATGCTACCCTTGGGTCCCAAAATAAAACACTGATCAAACTGCAAATAACCCTAACTTCTGTACGGTGCGTCCTATACCTATCATAGTTTGCAACAATCAAATGCTTGTACCTTTTTACTGGAGCGTCATAAAACCTTGAAAATATGTGATAATAAAGTACTCGAGCCTCTTATCAATTTGAGCTATCGCCAATAGCTATCCTGCCCTTGAGTCCCTAAATAAAACACTGATAAAAATTTAAATGTCCCTAGCTTCTATGCGGTGCATCCTACACCTATCAAAGTTTGCAACAATCAAATGCTTGTAACTTTTTACTGCAGCGTCATAAAATCTTGAAATTTTCTGACAATAAAGTACTCGAGCCTTTTGTCAATTTAAGCCATCGCTCATAGCTATGCTACCCTTGAGTCCCGAAGCAAAAACTGATAAAATTTCAAATGGCCCTAACTTCTATACGGTGCGTCCTACACCTATCAAAGTTTGCAACATTCAAATGCTTGTAACTTTGTACTGGAGCGTCATAAAATCTTGAAATTTTGTGACAATAAAGATCTCGAGCCTATTATCAATTTAAGCTATCGCTCATAGCTATCCTACCCTTGAGTATCAAATCAAACACTGATAAAACTTTAGTTGGCCCTAACTTCTGTACGGTTTGTCCTACACCTATCAAAGCTTGGAACAATCAAATGCTTATAAATTTTTACTGGAGCGTCATAAAACCATGAAATTTTGTGACAATAAAGTACTCGTGCCTCTTATCATTTTAAGCTATCGCTCATAGCTATGCTACCCTTGAGTGCCAAATCAAACATTGATAAAACTTCAGTTGGCCCTAACTTCTGTACGGTGCATGCTACACCTATCAGAGTTTGCAACAATCAAATGCTTGTAACTTTTTACTGGAGCGATATAAAATCTTGAAATTTTGTGACAATAAAGTACTCGAGCCACTTATCAATTTAAGTTATCGCTCATAGCTATGCTGCCCTTGAGTCCCAAATCAAACCCTGATAAAACTTCAAATGGCCCTAACCTCTGTACCGTAAGTCCTATACCTATGAAAGTTTGCACCAATCAAATTCTGTAACTTTTTACTGGAGGGTCATAAAACCTGGAAATTTTGTGACAATAAAGTACCCGAGCCTCTTACCAATTTAACCTATCGCCAATAGCTATGCTACCCTTGAGTCCCAAAATAAAACACTGTTAAAACTTCAAATGTCCCTATCTTCTATACGGTGCATCCTACACCTATCAAAGTTTGCAACATTCAAATGCTTGTAACTTTTTACTGGAGCATCATAAAATCTTGAAATTTTGTGACAATGAAGTACTCGAACCTCTTGTCAATTTAAGCTATCGCTCATAGCTATGTTACCCTGGAGTCCCAAATCAAAAACTGATAAAACTTCAAATGGCCCTAACTTCTATATAGTGCATCCTACACAAATCAAAGTTTGCAACAATCAAATGCTAGTAACTTTTTACTGGAGCGTCATAAAATCTTAAAATTTTCTGACAATAAAGTACTCGTGCCTCTTATCAATTTAAGCTATCGCTCATAGCTATGCTGCCCTTGAGTCCCAAATCAAACACTGATAAAACTTCAGTTGGCCCTAACTTCTGTACGGTGCATGCTACACCTATCAGAGTTTGCAACAATCAAATGCTTGTAACTGTTTACTGGAGCGTCATAAAATCTTGAAATTTTGTGGCAATAAAGTTCTCGAGCCTCTTATCAATTTAAGCTATCGCTCATAGCTATGCTACCCTTGAGTCCCAAATCAAACACTGATAAAACTTCAGTTGTCCCTAACTTCTGTAAGTTGCGTCCTATACCTATCAGAGTTTGCAACAATCAAATGCTTGTTACAGTTTACTGAAGCGTCATAAAACCTTGAAATTTTTTGATAATAAAGTACTCGAGCCTCTTATCAATTTACGCTATCGTTCATAGCTATGCTTGTCTTGAGTCCCAAAATAAAACACTGATAAAACTGCAAATAACCCTAACTTCTGCACGGTGCGTCCTATACCTATCAGAGTTTGCAACAATCAAATGCTTGTTACATTTTACAGAAGCGTCATAAAACCTTGAAAATATGTGATAATAAAGTACTCGAGCCTCTTATCAATTTAAGCTATCGCCAATAGCTATGCTGCCCTTGAGTCCCTAAAAAAAACACTGATAAAAATTTAAATGTCCCTAACTTCTACACGGTGCATCCTACACCTATCAAAGTTTGCAACATTCAAATGCTTGTAACTTTTTACTGGAGCATAATAAAATCTTGAAATTTTCTGACAAGAAAGTACTCGAGCCTCTTGTCAATTTGAGCTATCGCTCATAGCTATGCTACCCTTGAGTTCCGAATCAAAAACTGATAAAATTTCAAATGGCCCTAACTTATATACGGTGCGTCCTACACCTATCAAAGTTTGCAACATTCAAATGCTAGTAACATTTTACTGGAGCGTCATAAAATCTTGAAATTTTCTGACAATAAAGTACTCGTGCCTCTTATCATTTTAAGCTATCGCTCATAGCTATGCTACCCTTGAGTCCCAAACAAAACACTGATCAAACTTCAAATGGCCCCAACTTCTGTACGGTGCGTCCTATACCTATCAAAATTTGCAACAATCAAATGATTGTAACTTTTTACTGGAGCGTCATAAAATCTTAAACTTTTCTGACAATAAAGTACTCGAGCCTCTTAACAATTTAAGCTATCGCTCATAGCTATGCTACCCTTGAGTCCCAAATCAAACACTGATAAAACTTCAGTTGGCAGTAACTTCTGTACGGTGCGTCCTACACCTATCAAAGTTTGCACCAATCAAATTCTTGTAACTTTTTAGGGGAGGGTCATAAAACCTTGAAATTTTGTGACAATAAAGTACCCGAGCCTCTTACCAATTTAACCTATCGCCAATAGCTATGCTACCCTTGAGTCAGAAATCAAACACTGATAAAACTTCAGTTGGCCCTAACTTCGGTACGGTGCGTCCTACACCTGACAGAGTTTGCAACAATCAAATTCTTGTAACTTTTTACTGGAGAGTCATAAAACCTTGAAATTTTGTGACAATAAAGTACTCGTGCCTCTCATCATTTTAAGCTATCGCTCATAGCTATGCTACCCTTGAGTCAAAACAAAGCACTGATAACACTTCAAATGGCCCTAACTTTTATACGGTGCGTCCTATACCTATCAAAATTTGCAACAATCAATGGATTGTAACTTTTTACTGGAGCGTCATAAAATCTTAAAATTTTCTGACAATAAAGTACTCGAGCCTCTTATCAATTTAAGCTATCGCTCATAGCTATGCTACCCTTGATTCCCAAATCAAACACTGATAAAACTTCAGTTGGCCCTAACTTCTGTACGATGCATGCTACACCTATCAGAGTTTGCAACAATCAAATGCTTGTAACTTTTTACTGGAGCGTTATAAAATCTTGAAATTCTGTGACAATAAAGTACTCGAGCCTCTTATCAATTTAAGCTATCGCTCATAGCTATGCTACCCTTGTGTCCCAAATCAAACAATAATAAAACTTCAAATGGCCCTAACCTCTGTACCGTAAGTCCTATACCTATCAAAGTTTGCACCAATCAAATTCTTGTAACTTTTTACGGGAGGGTCATAAAACCTTGAAATTTTGTGACAATAAAGTACCCTAGCCTCTTACCAATTTAACCTATCGCCAATAGCTATGCTACCCTTGAGTCCCAAAATAAAACACTGATAAAACTTCAAATGTCCCTAACTTCTATACGGTGCATCCTACACCTATCAAAGTTTGCAACATTCAAATGCTTAGAACTTTTTCCTGGAGCATCATAAAATCTTGAAATTTTGTGACAAGAAAGTTCTCGAGCCTCTTGTCAATTTAAGCTATCGCTCATAGCTATGTTACCCTTGAGTCCCAAATCAAACACTGATAAAACATCAAATGGCCCTAACCTCTGTACCGTAAGTCCTATACCTATCAAAGTTTGCACCAATCAAATTCTTGTAACTTTTTACGGGAGGGTCATAAAACCTTGAAATTTTGTGACAATAAAGTACCCTAGCCTCTTACCAATTTAACCTATCGCCAATAGCTATGCTACCCTTGAGTCCCAAAATAAAACACTGATAAAACTTCAAATGTCCCTAACTTCTATACGGTGCATCCTACACCTATCAAAGTTTGCAACATTCAAATGCTTAGAACTTTTTCCTGGAGCATCATAAAATCTTGAAATTTTGGGACAAGAAAGTTCTCGAGCCTCTTGTCAATTTAAGCTATCGCTCATAGCTATGTTACCCTTGAGTCCCAAATCAAACACTGATAAAACATCAAATGGCCCTAACTTCTATACGGTGCGTCCTATACCTATCAAAGTTTGCAACAGTCAAATGCTTGTAACTTATTACTGGAGCATCAGAAAACCATGAAATTTTGTGACAATAGAGTACTCGTGCCTCTTATTGATTTATGCTATCGCTCATAGCTATGCAACCTGATAAAACTTCAAATGGCCCTAACTTCTATAAGGTGCATCCTATACCTATCAAAGTTTGCAACAATCAAATGCTTGTTACATTTTACTGGAGCGTCATAAAATCTTAAAAATTTGTGACAATAAAGTACTTGAGCCTCTTATCAATTTAAGCTATCGCTCATAGCTATGCTACTCTTGAGTCCCAAATCAAACAATGATAAAACTTCAGTTGGCCCTAACTTCGGTACGGTGCGTCCTACACCTGACAGAGTTTGCAACAATCAAATGCTTGTAACTTTTTACTGGAGCGTTATAAAATCTTGAAATTTTGTGACAATAAAGTACTCGAGCCTCTAATCAATTTAAGCTATCGCTCATAGCTATGCTGCCCTTGAGTACCAAATGAAACACTGATATAACTTCAAATGTCCCTAACTTCTATACGGTGCATCCTACACCTATCAAAGTTTGCAACATTCAAATGCTTGTAACTTTTTACTGGAGCGTCATAAAATCTTGAAATGTTGTAAATTTTGTGACAATAAAGTACTTGAGACTCTTATCAATTTAAGCTATCGCTCATAGCTATGCTACCCTTGAGTCCCAAATCAAACACGGATAAAACTTAAAATGGCCCTAACTTCTGTACGGTGCGTTCTATACCTGTCAAAGTTTGCAACAACCAAATGCTTGTTACTTTCTTCTGGAGCGTCATAAAATCTGGAAATTTTGTGACAATAAAGTACTCGAGCCTCTTGTCAATTTAAGCTATCGCTCATAGCTATGCTACCCTTGAGTCCCAAATCAAACACTGATATATCTAAAAATAGCCCTAACTTCTGTAAGGTGCGTTCTATACGTTTCAAAGTTTGCAACAATGAAATGATTGTAAGTTTTTACTTGGGCGTCAAAATCCTTGAAATTTTATGACAATAAAGTACTCGAGCCTCTTATCAGTTTAAGCTATCGTTCATAGCTATGCTAGCCTTGAGTTCCAAAATAAAACACTGATAAAACTGCAAATGACCCTAACTTCTGTACGGTGCGTCCTATATCTATCAAAGTTTGCAACAATCAAATGCTGATAACTTTTTACTGGAGGGTAATAAAACCTTGAAATTTTGTGACAATAAAGTACACGAGCCTCTTATCAATTTAAGGTATCGCTCATAGCTATGCTACCCTTGAGTTCCAAATCAAACACTGATAAAACTTCAAATGGCCCTAACTTCTATAATGTGCGTCCTATACCTATCAAAGTTTGCAACAATCAAATGCTTGTAACTTTTTTCGGGAGCGTCATAAAATCTGGAAACTTTGTGACAATAAAGTACACGAGCCTCTTGTCAATTTAAGCTATCGCTCATAGCAATGCTACCCTTGAGTCCTAAATCCAACACTGATAAAACTTAAAATGGCCCTAACTTCTGTACGGTGCGTCCTATACCTATCAAAGTTTGCAACAACCAAATGCTTGTAACTTTCTTCTGGAGCGTCATAAAATCTGGAAATTTTGTGACAATAAAGTACTCGAGCCTCTTGTCAATTTAAGCTATCGCTCATAGCTATGCTACCCTTGAGTCCCAAATCAAACACTGATAAAACTTAAAATGGCCCTAACTTCTGTACTGTGCGTTCTATACCTATCAAAGTTTGCAACAATGAAATGATTGTAACTTTTTACTTGGGCGTCAAAATCCTTGAAATTTTATGACAATAAAGTACTCGAGCCTCTTATCAGTTTAAGCTATCGTTCATAGCTATGCTAGCCTTGAGTTCCAAAATAAAACACTGATAAAACTGCAATTGACCCTAACTTCTCTACGGTGCGTCCTATACCTATCAAAGTTTGCAACAATCAAATGATTGTAACTTTTTTCTGGAGCGTCATAAAATCTTGAAATTTTGTGACAATAAAGTACTCGAGCCTCTTATCACTTTAAGCTATCGCTCATAGCTATGCTACCCTTGAGTCCCAAATCAAAAACTGATAAAACTTCAAATGGCCCTAACTTCTGTACGGTGGGTCCTACACCTATCAAAGTTTGCAACAATCAAATGCTTGTAACTTTTTACTGGAGCGTCATAAAAGCTTGAAATTTTGTGACAATAAAGTACTCGAGCCTCTTATCAATTTAAGCTATCGGTCATAGCTATGCTACCCTTGAGTCCCGAATCAAAAACTGATAAAATTTCAAATGGCCCTAACTTCTATACGGTGCGTCCTACACCTATCAAAGTTTGCCACATTCAAATGCTTGTAACTTTTAACTGGAGCGTCATAAAATCTTGAAATTTTGTGACAATAGATTACTCGTGACTCTTATTAATTTAAGCTATCGCTCATAGCTATGCTACCCTTTAGTCCCAAACAAAACACTGATAAAACTTCAAATGGCCCTAACTTCTGTACGGTGCGTCCTATACCTATCAAAATTAGCAACAATCAATTGATTGTAACTTTTTACTGGAGCGTCATAAAATCTTAAAATTTTCTGACAAGAAAGTACTCGAGCCTCTTATCAATTTAAGCTATCGCTCATAGCTATGCTACCCTTGAGTCCCAAATCAAACACTGATAAAACTTCAGTTGGCCCTAACTTCTGTACGGTGCATCCTACACCTATCAGAGTTTCCAACAATCAAATGCTTGTAACTTTTTACTGGAGCGTTATAAAATCTTGAAATTTTGTGACAATAAAGTACTCGAGCCTCTTATCAATTTAAGCTATCGCTCATAGCTATGCTACCCTTGAGTCCCAAATCAAACACTGATAAAACTTCAAATGGCCCTAACCTCTGTACAGTAAGTCCTATACCTATCAAAGTTTGCACCAATCAAATTCTTGTAACTTTTTACTGGAGGGTCATAAAAACTGGAAATTTTGTGACAATAAAGTACACGAGCCTCTTACCAATTTAACCTATCGCCACTAGCTATGCTACCCTTGGGTCCCAAAATAAAACACTGATCAAACTTCAAATGTCCCTAACTTCTATACGGTGCATCCTACACCTATCAAAGTTTGCAACATTCAAATGCTTGTACCTTTTTACTGGAGCATCATAAAATCTTGAAATTTTGTGGCAATAAAGTACTCGCGCCTCTTGTCAATTTAAGTTATCGCTCATAGCTATGTTACCCTTGAGTCCCAAATCAAACATTGATAAAACTTCAAATGGCCCTAACTTCTATATGGTGCATCCTACACTAATCAAAGTTTGCAACAATCAAATGCTTGTAACTTTTTTCTGGAGCGTCATAAAACCCTGAAATGTTGTGACAATAAAGTACTCGTGCCAGTTATCAATTTAAGCTATCCCTCATAGCTATGCTACCCTTGGGTCCCAAAATAAAACACAAATAAAACTTCAAATGACCCTAACTTTTATACGGTGCGTCCTATACCTATCAAAGTTTGCAACATTCAAATGCTTGTAACTTTTTACTGGAGCGTCAGAAAACCTTGAAATTTTGTGACAATAAAGTACTCGAGCCTCTTGTCAATTTAAGTTATCGTTCATAGCAATGCTACCCTTGAGTCCCAAATCAAACACTGATAAAACTTAAAATGGCCCTAACTTCTGTACGGTGCGTCCTATACCTATCAAAGTGTGCAACAACCAAATGCTTGTAACTTTTTCTGGAGCGTCATAAAATCTGGAAATTTGGTGACAATAAAGTACTCGAGCCTCTTATCAATTTAAGCTATCACTCATAGCAATGCTACCCTTGAGTCCCGAATCAAAAACTGATAAAATTTCAAATGGTCCTAACTTCTATACGGTGCGTCCTACACATATCAAAGTTTGCAACATTCAAATGCTTGTAACTTTTTACTGGAGCGTCATAAAATCTGGAAATTGTGTGACAATAGAGTACTCGTGCCTCTTATTAATTTAAGCTATAGCTCATAGCTATGCTACTCTTGAGTCCCCAATCAAACACTAATAAGACTTAAAATGGCCATAACTTCTGTACGGAGTGTCCTATATCTATCAAAGTTTGCAACAATCAAATGATTGTAACTTTTTACTGGTGCATCATAATATCTTAAAATTTTGTGACAATAAAGTACTCGAGCCTCTTATCAATTTAAGCTATCGCTCATAGCTATGGTACCCTTGAGTCACAAATCAACCACTGATAAAATTTCAAATGGCCCTAACTTTCGTACGGTGTGTCCCACACCTCTAAAAGTTTGCCATAAAACCTAGAACATTTGTGACAATAAAGTACTCAAGCCTCTTATCAATTTAAGCTATCGCTCATAGCTATGCTACTCTTGAGTCCCAAATCAAACAGTGATAAGACTTAAAATGGCCATAACTTCTGTACGGAGTGTCCTATACCTATCAAAGTTTGCAACATTCAAATGCTTGTAACTTTTTTGTCGAGCGTCATAAAACCTTGAAATTTTGTGACAATAAAATATTCGAGCCTCTTATAAATTTAAGCTATCGCTCATAGCTATGCTACCCTTGAGTCCCAAATCAAACACTTATAAAACTTCAAATGGCCCTAACTTCTGTACGGTCAAAGTGTGAACCAATCAAATGCTTGCAACTTTTTACTGGACCGTCATAAAACCTTAAATATTTGTGACAATAAAGTACTCGAGCCTCTAATCAATTGAAGCTATCGCTCATAGCTATGCTACTCTTGAGTCCCAAATCAAACACTGATGAGACTTAAAATGGCCATAACTTCTATACGGAGTGTCCTATACCTATCAAAGTTTGCAACATTCCTTGTAACTTTTTACTGGAGCATCCCTTAATCGAATGCTTATAACTTTTTACTGGTGCATCATAAAATCTTAAAATTTTGTGACAATAAAGTATTCGAGCCTCTTATCAATTTAAGCTATCGCTCATAGCTATGGTACCCTTGAGTCACAAATCAACCACTGATAAAACTTCAAATGGCCCTAACTTCCATACGGTGCGTCCTACACCTCTAAAAGTTTGCCATAAAACCAAGAAAATTTGTGACAATAAAGTACTCGAGCCTCTTATCAATTTAAGCTATCGCTCATAGCTATGCTACTCTTGAGTCCCAAATCAAACACTGATAAAACTTAAAATGGCCCTAACTTCTGTACGGTGCGTCCTATACCTGTCAAAGTTTGCAACAACCAAATGCTTGTTACTTTCTTCAGGAGCGTCATAAAATCTGGAAATTTTGTGACAATAAAGTACTCGAGCCTCTTACCAATTGAAGCTATCGCTCATAGCTATGCTACTCTTGAGTCCCAAATCAAACACTGATAAGACTTAAAATTGCCATAATTTCTATACGGAGTGTCCTATACCTATCAAAGTTTGCAACATTCAAATGCTTGTAACTTTTTACTGGAGCATCATAAAATCTTGAAATTTGGTGACAATAAAGTACTCGGGCCTCTTGTCAATTTAGGCTATCCCCCATAGCTATGCTACCCTTGAGTCCCAAAATAAAACACTAATAAAACTTCAAATGACCCATACGGTGCGTCCCATACCTATCAAAGTTTGCAACATTCAAATGCTTGTAACTTTTTACTGGAGCGTCATAAAATCTGGAAATTGTGTGACAATAGAGTACTCGTGCCTCTTATTAATTTAAGCTATAGCTCATAGCTATGCTACTCTTGAGTCCCCAATCAAACACTAATAAGACTTAAAATGGCCATAACTTCTGTACGGAGTGTCCTATATCTATCAAAGTTTGCAACAATCAAATGATTGTAACTTTTTACTGGTGCATCATAATATCTTAAAATTTTGTGACAATAAAGTACTCGAGCCTCTTATCAATTTAAGCTATCGCTCATAGCTATGGTACCCTTGAGTCACAAATCAACCACTGATAAAATTTCAAATGGCCCTAACTTTCGTACGGTGTGTCCCACACCTCTAAAAGTTTGCCATAAAACCTAGAACATTTGTGACAATAAAGTACTCAAGCCTCTTATCAATTTAAGCTATCGCTCATAGCTATGCTACTCTTGAGTCCCAAATCAAACAGTGATAAGACTTAAAATGGCCATAACTTCTGTACGGAGTGTCCTATACCTATCAAAGTTTGCAACATTCAAATGCTTGTAACTTTTTTGTCGAGCGTCATAAAACCTTGAAATTTTGTGACAATAAAATATTCGAGCCTCTTATAAATTTAAGCTATCGCTCATAGCTATGCTACCCTTGAGTCCCAAATCAAACACTTATAAAACTTCAAATGGCCCTAACTTCTGTACGGTCAAAGTGTGAACCAATCAAATGCTTGCAACTTTTTACTGGACCGTCATAAAACCTTAAATATTTGTGACAATAAAGTACTCGAGCCTCTAATCAATTGAAGCTATCGCTCATAGCTATGCTACTCTTGAGTCCCAAATCAAACACTGATGAGACTTAAAATGGCCATAACTTCTATACGGAGTGTCCTATACCTATCAAAGTTTGCAACATTCCTTGTAACTTTTTACTGGAGCATCCCTTAATCGAATGCTTATAACTTTTTACTGGTGCATCATAAAATCTTAAAATTTTGTGACAATAAAGTATTCGAGCCTCTTATCAATTTAAGCTATCGCTCATAGCTATGGTACCCTTGAGTCACAAATCAACCACTGATAAAACTTCAAATGGCCCTAACTTCCATACGGTGCGTCCTACACCTCTAAAAGTTTGCCATAAAACCAAGAAAATTTGTGACAATAAAGTACTCGAGCCTCTTATCAATTTAAGCTATCGCTCATAGCTATGCTACTCTTGAGTCCCAAATCAAACACTGATAAAACTTAAAATGGCCCTAACTTCTGTACGGTGCGTCCTATACCTGTCAAAGTTTGCAACAACCAAATGCTTGTTACTTTCTTCTGGAGCGTCATAAAATCTGGAAATTTTGTGACAATAAAGTACTCGAGCCTCTTACCAATTGAAGCTATCGCTCATAGCTATGCTACTCTTGAGTCCCAAATCAAACACTGATAAGACTTAAAATTGCCATAATTTCTATACGGAGTGTCCTATACCTATCAAAGTTTGCAACATTCAAATGCTTGTAACTTTTTACTGGAGCATCATAAAATCTTGAAATTTGGTGACAATAAAGTACTCGGGCCTCTTGTCAATTTAGGCTATCCCCCATAGCTATGCTACCCTTGAGTCCCAAAATAAAACACTAATAAAACTTCAAATGACCCATACGGTGCGTCCCATACCTATCAAAGTTTGCAGCTTTCAAATGCTTGTAGCTTTTTACTGGAGCGTCATAAAAGCTTGAAATTTTGTGACAATGAAGTACTCGAGCCTCTTATCAATTTAAGCTATCGCTCATAGCTATGCTACCCTTGAGTCCCGAATCAAAAACTGATAAAATTTCAAATGGCCCTAACAACTATACGGTGCGTCCTACACCTATCAAAGTTTGCAACATTCAAATGCTTGTAACTTTTTACTGGAGCGTCATAAAATCTTGAAATTTTGTGACAATAGATTACTCGTGACTCTTATTAATTTAAGCTATCGCTCATAGCTATGCTACCCTTGAGTCCCAAACAAAACACTGATAAAACTTCAAATGGCCCTAACTTCTGTACGGTGCGTCCTATACCTATCAAAATTTGCAACAATCAATTGATTGTAACTTTTTACTGGAGCGTCATAAAATCTTAAAATTTTCTGACAATAAAGTACTCGAGCCTCTTATCAATTTAAGCTATCGCTCATAGCTATGCTAACCTTGAGTCCCAAATCAAACACTGATAAAACTTCAGTTGGCCCTAACTTCTGTACGGTGCATCCTACAAATATCAGAGTTTCCAACAATCAAATGCTTGTAACTTTTTACTGGAGCGTTATAAAATCTTGAAACTTTGTGACAATAAAGTACTCGAGCCTCTTATCAATTTAAGCTATCGCTCATAGCTATGCTACCCTTGAGTCCCAAATCAAACACTGATAAAACTTCAAATGGCCCTAACCTCTGTACAGTAAGTCCTATACCTATCAAAGTTTGCACCAATCAAATTCTTGTAACTTTTTACTGGAGGGTCATAAAAACTGGAAATTTTGTGACAATAAAGTACCCGAGCCTCTTACCAATTTAACCTATCGCCACTATCTATGCTACCCTTGAGTCCCAAAATAAAACACTGATCAAACTTCAAATGTCCCTAACTTCTATACGGTGCATCCTACACCTATCAAAGTTTGCAACATTCAAATGCTTGTACCTTTTTACTGGAGCATCATAAAATTTTGAAATTTTGTGACAATAAAGTACTCGAGCCTCTTGCCAATTTAAGCTATCGCTCATAGCTATGCTACCCTTGAGTCCCAAATCAAACACTGATAAAACTTAAAATAGCCCTAACTTCTGTACGGTGCGTTCTATACCTATCAATGTTTGCAACAATGAAATGATTGTAACTTTTTACTTGGGCGTCAAAATCCTTGAAATTTTATTACAATAAAGTACTCGAGCCTCTTATCAGTTTAAGCTATCGTTCATAGCTATGCTACCCTTGAGTCCCAAATCAAACACTGATAAAACTTCAAATGGTCCTAACTTCTATATGGTGCATCCTACACTAATCAAAGTTTGCAACAATCAAATGCTTGTAACTTTTTTCTGGAGCGTCATAAAACCTTGAAATGTTGTGACAATAAAGTACTCGTGCCAGTTATCAATTTAAGCTATCCCTCATAGCTATGCTACCCTTGGGTCCCAAAATTAAACACAAATAAAACTTCAAATGACCCTAACTTTTATACGGTGCGTCCTATACCTATCAAAGTTTGCAACATTCAAATGCTTGTAACTTTTTACTGGAGCGTCAGAAAACCTTGAAATTTTGTGACAATAGAGTACTCGAGCCTCTTGTCAATTTAAGCTATCGCTCATAGCAATGCTTCCCTTGAGTCCCAAATCAAACACGGATAATACTTCAAATGGCCCTAACTTCTATAACGTGCGTCCTTTACCTATCAAAGTTTGCAACAATCATATGCTTGTAACTTTTTTCTGGAGCGTCATAAAATCTGGAAATTTTGTGACAATAAATTACTCGAGCCTATTGGCAATTTAAGCTATCGCTCATAGCTATGCAAGCCTTGAGTCCTAACATAAAACACTGATAACACTGCAAATGACCCTAACTTCTGTACGGTGCGTCCTATACCGATTAAAGTTTGTAATAATCGAATGCTTATAACTTTTTACTGGTGCATCATAATATCTTAAAATTTTGTGACAATAAAGTACTCGAGCCTCTTATCAATTTAAGCTATCGCTCATAGCTATGCTACTCTTGAGTCCCAAATCAAACACTGATAAAACTTAAAATGGCCCTAACTTCTGTACGGTGCGTCCTATACCTGTCAAAGTTTGCAACAACCAAATGCTTGTTACTTTCTTCTGGAGCGTCATAAAATCTGGAAATTTTCTGACAATAAAGTACTCGAGCCTCTTGTCAATTTAAGCTATCGCTCATAGCAATGCTACCCTTGAGTCCCAAATCAAACGCTGATAAAACTTAACATGGCCCTAACTTCTGTACGGTGCGTCCTATACCTGTCAAAGTTTGCAACAACCAAATGCTTGTTACTTTCTTCTGGAGCGTCATAAAATCTGGAAATTTTGTGACAATAAAGAACTCGAGCCTCTTGTCAATTTAAGCTATCGCTCATAGCTATGCTACCCTTGAGTCCCAAATCAAACACTGATAAAACTTAAAATAGCCCTAACTTCTGTACGGTGCGTTCTATACCTATCAAAGTTTGCAACAATGAAATGATTGTAACTTTTTACTTGGGCGTCAAAATCCTTGAAATTTTATGACAATAAAGTACTCGAGCCTCATATCAGTTTAAGCTATCGTTCATAGCTATGCTACCCTTGAGTCCCAAATCAAAAACTGATAAAACTTCAAATGGCCCTAACTTCTGTACGGTGGGTCCTACACCTATCAAAGTTTGCAACAATCAAATGCTTGTAACTTTTTACTGGAGCGTCATAAAACCTTAAATTTTTGTGACAATAAAGTACTCGAGCCTCTTATCAATTGAAGCTATCGCTCATAGCTATGCTACTCTAGAGTCACAAATCAAACAGTGATAAGACTTAAAATTGCCATAACTTCTATACGGAGTGTCCTATACCTATCAAAGTTTGCAACAACCAAATGCTTGTAACTTTCTTCTGGAGCGTCATAGAATCTGGAAATTTTGTGACAATAAAGTACTCGAGCCTCTTGTCAACTTAAGCTATCGCTCATAGCTATGCTACCCTTGAGTCCCAAATCAAACACTGATAAAACTTAAAATGACCCTAACTTCTGTACGGTGCGTTCTATACCTATCAAAGTTTGCAACAATGAAATGATTGTAACTTTTTACTTGGGCGTCAAAATCCTTGAAATTTTATGACAATAAAGTACTCGAGCCTCTTATCAGTTTAAGCTATCGTTCATAGCTATGCTAGCCTTGAGTTCCAAAATAAAACACTGATAAAACTGCAAATGACCCTAACTTCTGTACGGTGCGTCGTATACCTATCAAAGTTTGCAACATTCAAATGCTTGTACCTTTTTACTGGAGCATCATAAAATCTTGAAATTTTGTGACAATAAAGTACTCGAGCTTCTTGTCAATTTAAGTTATCGCTCATAGCTATGTTACCCTTGAGTCCCAAATCAAACACTGATAAAACTTCAAATGGTCCTAACTTCTATATGGTGCATCCTACACTAATCAAAGTTTGCAACAATCAAATGCTTGTAACTTTTTTCTGGAGCGTCATAAAACCTTGAAATGTTGTGACAATAAAGTACTCGTGTCAGTTATCAATTTAAGCTATCCCTCATAGCTATGCTACCCTTGGGTCCCAAAATTAAACACAAATAAAACTTCAAATGGCCCTAACTTCTATATGGTGCATCCTACACTAATCAAAGTTTGCAACAATCAAATGCTTGTAACTTTTTTCTGGAGCGTCATAAAACCTTGAAAAGTTGTGACAAAGTACTCGTGCCAGTTATCAATTTAAGCTATCCCTCATAGCTATGCTACCCTTGGGTCCCAAAATAAAACACAAATAAAACTTCAAATGACCCTAACTTTTATACGGTGCGTCCTATACCTATCAAAGTTTGCAACATTCAAATGCTTGTAAGTTTTTACTGGAGCGTCAGAAAACCTTGAAATTTTGTGACAATAGAGTACTCGAGCCTCTTATTAATTTAAGCTATAGCTCATAGCTATGCTACTCTTGTGTCCCAAATCAAACACTAATAAGACTTAAAATGGCCATAACTTCTGTACGGAGTGTCCTATATCTATCAAAGTTTGCAACAATCAAATGATTGTAACTTTTTACTGGAGCGTCATAAAATCTTAAAATTTTGTGACAATAAAGTACTCGAGCCTCTTATCAATTTAAGGTATCGCTCATAGCTATGCTACCCTTGGGTCCCAAATCAAACACGGATAAAACTTCAAATGGCCCTAACTTCTATAAGGTGCGTCCTATACCTATCAAAGTTTGCAACAATCAAATGCTTGTAACTTTTTTCGGGAGCGTCATAAAATCTGGAAACTTTGTGACAATAAAGTACTCGAGCCTCTTGTCAATTTAAGCTATCGCTCATAGTAATGCTACCCTTGAGTCCCAAATCAAACACTGATAAAACTTAAAATGGCCCTAACTTCTGTACGGTGCGTCCTATACCTATCAAAGTTTGCAACAACCAAATGCTTGTAACTTTCTTCTGGAGCGTCATAGAATCTGGAAATTTTGTGACAATAAAGTACTCGAGCCTCTTGTCAATTTAAGCTATCGCTCATAGCTATGCTACCCTTGAGTCCCAAATCAAACACTGATAAAACTTCAAATGGCCCTAACTTCTGTACGGTGGGTCCTACACCTATCAAAGTTTGCAACAATCAAATGCTTGTAACTTTTTACTGGAGCGTCATAAAACCTTAAATTTTTGTGACAATAAAGTACTCGAGCCTCTTATCAATTGAAGCTATCGCTCATAGCTATGCTACTCTAGAGTCCCAAATCAAACAGTGATAAGACTTAAAATTGCCATAACTTCTATACGGAGTGTCCTATACCTATCAAAGTTTGCAACATTCAAATGCTTGTAACTTTTTACTGGAGCATCATAAAATCTTGAAATTTGGTGACAATAAAGTACTCGGGACTCTTGTCAATTTAAGCTATCCCCCATAGCTATGCTACCCTTCAGTCCCAAAATAAAACACTAATAAAGCTTCAAATGACCCATACGGTGCGTCCCATACCTATCAAAGTTTGCAGCTTTCAAATGCTTGTAGCTTTTTACTGGAGCGTCATAAAAGCTTGCAATTTTGTGACAATAAAGTACTCGAGCGTCTTATCAATTAAAGCTATCGGTCATAGCTATGCTACCCTTGAGTCCCGAATCAAAAACTGATAAAACTTCAAATGGCCCTAACTTCTGGATGGTGCGTCCTATACCTATCAAAGTTTGCAACATCCAATGATTGTAACTTTTTACTGTATCGTCATAAAATCTTGAAATTTTGTGAAAATAGTGTACTCGTGATTGTTATTAATTTATGCTATCGCTCATAGCTATGCTACCGATGAGTCCCAAATCAAACACTGATAAAACTTCAAATGGCCCTAACTTCTATAAGGTGCGTCCTATACCTATCAAAGTTTGCAACAATCATATGCTTGTAACTTTTTTCTGGAGCGTCATAAAATCTGGAAATTTTGTGACAATAAAGTACTCGAGCCTCTTGTCAATTTAAGCTATCGCTCATAGCTATGCTACCCTTGAGTCCCAAATCAAACACTGATATATCTAAAAATAGCCCTAACATCTGTAAGGTGCGTTCTATACGTATCAAAGTTTGCAACAATGAAATGATTGTAATTTTTACTGTATCGTCATAAAATCTTGAAATTTTGTGAAAATAGTGTACTCGTGATTGTTATTAATTTATGCTATCGCTCATAGCTATGCTACCGATGAGTCCCAAATCAAACACTGATAAAACTTCAAATGGCCCTAACTTCTATAAGGTGCGTCCTATACCTATCAAAGTTTGCAACAATCAAATGCTTGTAACTTTTTTCGGGAGCGTCATAAAATCTGGAAACTTTGTGACAATAAAGTACTCGAGCCTCTTGTCAATTTAAGCTATCGCTCATAGCAATGCTACCCTTGAGTCCCAAATCAAACACTGATAAAACTTAAAATGGCCCTAACTTCTGTACGGTGCGTCCTATACCTATCAAAGTTTGCAACAACCAAATGCTTGTAACTTTCTTCTGGAGCGTCATAGAATCTGGAAATTTTGTGACAATAAAGAACTCGAGCCTCTTGTCAATTTAAGCTATCGCTTATAGCTATGCTACCCTTGAGTCCCAAATCAAACACTGATAAAACTTAAAATGGCCCTAACTTCTGTACGGTGCGTTCTATACCTTTCAAAGTTTGCAACAATGAAATGATTGTAACTTTTTACTTGGGCGTCAAAATCCTTGAAATTTTATGACAATAAAGTACTCGAGCCTCTTATCAGTTTAAGCTATCGTTCATAGCTACGCTAGCCTTGGGTCCCAAAATAAAACACAAATAAAACTTCAAATGACCCTAAGTTTTATACGGTGCGTCCTATACCTATCAAAGTTTGCAACATTCAAATGCTTGTAACTTTTTACTGGAGCGTCAGAAAACCTTGAAATTTTGTGACAATAGAGTACTCGAGCCTCTTATTAATTTAAGCTATAGCTCATAGCTTGCTACTCTTGAGTCCCAAATCAAACACTAATAAGACTTAAAATGGCCATAACTTCTGTACGGAGTGTCCTATATCTATCAAAGTTTGCAACAATCAAATGATTGTAACTTTTTACTGGAGCGTCATAAAATCTTAAAATTTTGTGACAATAAAGTACTCGAGCCTCTTATCAATTTAAGGTATCGCTCATAGCTATGCTACCCTTGAGTCCCAAATCAAACACTGATAAAACTTCAAATGGCCCTAACTTCTATAACGTGCATCCTATACCTATCAAAGTTTGCAACAATCATATGCTTGTAACTTTTTTCTGGAGCGTCATAAAATCTGGAAATTTTGTGACAATAAAGTACTCGAGCCTATTGGCAATTTAAGCTATCGCTCATAGCTATGCAAACCTTGAGTCCCAAAATAAAACACTGATAACACTGCAAATGACCCTAACTTCTGTACGGTGCGTCCTATACCGATTAAAGTTTGCAATAATCGAATGATTATAACTTTTTACTGGTGCATCATAATATCTTAAAATTTTGTGACAATAAAGTACTCGAGCCTCTAATCAATTTAAGCTATCGCTCATAGCTATGGTACCCTTGAGTCACAAATCAACCACTGATAAAACTTCAAATGGCCCTAACTTTCATACGGTGCGTCCTACACCTCTAAAAGTTTGCCATAAAACCTAGAAAATTTGTGACAATAAAGTACTCGAGCCTCTTATCAATTTCAGCTATCGCTCATAGCTATGCTACTCTTGAGTCCCAAATCAAACAGTGATAAGACTTAAAATGGCCATAACTTCTGTACGGAGTGTCCTATACCTATCAAAGTTTGCAACATTCAAATGCTTGTAACTTTTTTGTCGAGCGTCATAAAACCTTGAAATTTTGTGACAATAAAATATTCGAGCCTCTTATCAATTTAAGCTATCGCTCGTAGCTATGCTACCCTTGAGTCCGAATCAAAAACTGATAAAATTTCAAATGGCCCTGACTTCTATATGGTGCGTCCTACACCTATCAAAGTTTGCAACATTCAAATGCTTGTAACTTTTTACTGGAGCGTCATAAAATCTTGAAATTTTGTGACAATAGAGTACTCGTGCCTCTTATTAATTTGAGCTATCGCACATAGCTCTGCTACCCTTGAGTCCCAAATCAAACACGGCGAAAACTTCAAATGGCACTAACTTCTATAAGGTGCATCTTATACCTATCAAAGTTTGCAACAATCAAATGCTTGTAACTTTTTTCTGGAGCGTCATAAAATCTGGAAATTTTGTGACAATGAATAATCGAGCCCCTTGTCAATTAAAACTATCGCTCATAGCAATGCTACCCTTGAGTCCCAAATCAAACACTGATAAATCTTAAAATAGCCCTAACTTCTGTACGGTGCGTTCTATACCTATCAAAGTTTGCAACAATCAAATGCTTGTAACTTTTTACTTGGGATCATAAAACCTTGAAATTTTGTGACAATAAAATACTCGAGCTTCTTATCAATTTAAGCTATCGTTCATAGCTATGCTAGCCTTGAGTCCCAAAATAAAACACAGATAAAACTGCGAATGACCCTAAGCTCTGTACGGTTCGTCCTACACCTATCAAAGTTTGCAACAATCAAATGCTTGTAACTTTTTACTGGAGCGTCATAAAATTTTGAAATTTTGTGACAATAAAGTACTCGAGCCTCTTATTAATTTAAGCTATCGATCATAGCTATGCTACCCTTGAGTCCCAAATCAAACACGGCTAAAACTTCAAATGGCCTTAAGTTCTATAAGGTGCGTCTTATACCTATCAAAGTTTGCAAAAATCAAATGCTTGTAACTTTTTTCTGGAGCGCCATAAAATCTGGAAATTTTGTGACAATGAAGTAATCGAGCCCCTTGTCAATTAAAACTATCACTCATAGCAATGCTACCCTTGAGTCCCAAATCAAACACTGATATATCTTAAAATAGCCCTAACTTCTGTACGGTGCGTTCTATACCTATCAAAGTTTGCAACAATCAAATGCTTGTAACTTTTTACTGGAGCGTCATAAAATTTTGAAATTTTGTGACAATAAAGTACTCGAGCCTCTTATTAATTTAAGCTATCGCTCATAGTTATGCTACTCTCGACTCCTAAATCAAACACTGATAAGACTTCAAATGGCCCTAACTTCTGTACGGTGCGTCCCATACCTATCAAAGTTTGCAACATTCAAAAGCTTGTACCTTTTTACTGGAGCGTCATAAAAGCTTGAAATTTTGTGACTATAAAGTACTCGAGCCTCTTATCAATTTAAGCTATCGCTCATAGCAGTGCTACCCTTGAGTCCCGAATGAAAAACTGATAAAATTTCAAATGGCCGTAACTTCTATACGGTGCGTCCTACTTATATCAAAGTTTGCAACATTCAAATGCTTGTAACTTTTTACTGGAGCGTCATAAAATCTGGAAATTGTGTGAGAATAGAGTAATCGTGCCTCTTATTAATTTAAGCTATAGCTCATAGCTATGCTACTCTTGAGTCCCAAATCAAACACTGTAAAGACTTAAAATGGCCATAACTTCTGTACGGAGTGTCCTATACCAATCAAAGTTTGCAACAGTCAAATGATTGTAACTTTTTACTGAAGTGTCATAAAATCTTGAAATTTTGTGACAATAAAGTACTCGAGCCTCTTATCAATTTAAGCCATCGCTCATAGCTATGCTACCCTTGAGTCACAAATCAAACACGGATAAATCTTAAAAGAGCCCTAACTTCTGTACGGTGCGTTCTATACCTATCAAAGTTTGCAACAATCAAAGGCTTGTAACTTTTTACTTGGGATCATAAAACCTTGAAATTTTGTGACAATAAAATACTCGAGCTTCTTATCAATTTAAGCTATCGTTCATAGCTATGCTAGCCTTGAGTCCCAAAATAAAACACAGATAAAACTGCGAATGACCCTAAGCTCTGTACGGTGCGTCCTATACCTATCAAAGTTTGCAACAATCAAATGCTTGTAACTTTTTACTGGTGCATCATAATATCTTAAAATTTTGTGACAGTAAAGTACTCGAGCCTCTAATCAATTTAAGCTATCGCTCATAGCTATGGTACCCTTGAGTCACAAATCAACCACTGATAAAACTTCAAATGGCCCTAACTTTCATACGGTGCGTCCTACACCTCTAAAAGTTTGCCATAAAACCTAGAAAATTTGTGACAATAAAGTACTCGAGCCTCTTATCAATTTAAGCTATCGCTCATAGCTATGCTACTCTTGAGTCCCAAATCAAACAGTGATAAGACTTAAAATGGCCATAACTTCTGTACGGAGTGTCCTATACCTATCAAAGTTTGCAACAATGAAATGATTGTAACTTTTTTCGGGAGCGTCATAAAATCTGGAAACTTTGTGACAATAAAGTACTCGAGCCTCTTGTCAATTTAAGCTATCGCTCATAGCAATGCTACCCTTGAGTCCCAAATCAAACACTGATAAAACTTAAAATGGCCCTAACTTCTGTACGGTGCGTCCTATACCTATCAAAGTTTGCAACAACCAAATGCTTGTAACTTTCTTCTGGAGCGTCATAGAATCTGGAAATTTTGTGACAATAAAGTACTCGAGCCTCTTGTCAATTTAAGCTATCGCTTATACCTATGCTACCCTTGAGTCCCAAATCAAACACTGATAAAACTTAAAATGGCCCTAACTTCTGTACGGTGCGTTCTATACCTATCAAAGTTTGCAACAATGAAATGATTGTAACTTTTTACTTGGGCGTCAAAATCCTTGAAATTTTATGACAATAAAGTACTCGAGCCTCTTATCAGTTTAAGCTATCGTTCATAGCTATGCTAGCCTTGAGTTTCAAAATAAAACACTGATAAAACTGCAAATGACCCTAACTTCTGTACGGTGCGTCGTATACCTATCAAAGTTTGCAACATTCAATTGCTTGTACCTTTTTACTGGAGCATCATAAAATCTTGAAATTTTGTGACAATAAAGTACTCGAGCCTCTTGTCAATTTAAGTTATCGCTGATAGCTATGTTACCCTTGAGTCCCAAATCAAACACTGATAAAACTTCAAATGGCCCTAACTTCTATATGGTGCATCCTACACTAATCAAAGTTTGCAACAATCAATTTCTGGAGCGTCATAAAACCTTGAAAAGTTGTGACAATAAAGTACTCGTGCCAGTTATCAATTTAAGCTATCCCTCATAGCTATGCTACCCTTGGGTCCCAAAATAAAACACAAATAAAACTTCAAATGACCCTAACTTTTATACGGTGCGTCCTATACCTATCAAAGTTTGCAACATTCAAATGCTTGTAACTTTTTACTGGAGCGTCAGAAAACCTTGAAATTTTGTGACAATAGAGTTCTCGAGCCTCTTATTAATTTAAGCTATAGCTCATAGCTGTGCTACTCTTGAGTCCCAAATCAAACACTAATAAGACTTAAAATGGCCATAACTTCTGTACGGAGTGTCCTATATCTATCAAAGTTTGCAACAATCAAATGATTGTAACTTTTTACTGGAGCGTCATAAAATCTTAAAATTTTGTGACAATAAAGTACTCGAGCCTCTTATCAATTTAAGGTATCGCTCATAGCTATGCTACCCTTGAGTCCCAAATCAAACACGGATAATACTTCAAATGGCCCTAACTTCTATAACGTGCATCCTATACCTATCAAAGTTTGCAACAATCATATGCTTGTAACTTTTTTCTGGAGCGTCATAAAATCTGGAAATTTTGTGACAATAAAGTACTCGAGCCTATTGGCAATTTAAGCTATCGCTCATAGCTATGCAAACCTTGAGTCCCAAAATAAAACACTGATAACACTGCAAATGACCCTAACTTCTGTACGGTGCGTCCTATACCGATTAAAGTTTGCAATAATCGAATGATTATAACTTTTTACTGGTGCATCATAATATCTTAAAATTTTGTGACAATAAAGTACTCGAGCCTCTAATCAATTTAAGATATCGCTCATAGCTATGGTACCCTTGAGTCACAAATCAACCACTGATAAAACTTCAAATGGCCCTAACTTTCATACGGTGCGTCCTACACCTCTAAAAGTTTGCCATAAAACCTAGAAAATTTGTGACAATAAAGTACTCGAGCCTCTTATCAATTTAAGCTATCGCTCATAGCTATGCTACTCTTGAGTCCCAAATCAAACAGTGATAAGACTTAAAATGGCCATAACTTCTGTACGGAGTGTCCTATACCTATCAAAGTTTGCAACATTCAAATGCTTGTAACTTTTTTGTCGAGCGTCATAAAACCTTGAAATTTTGTGACAATAAAATATTCGAGCCTCTTATCAATTTAAGCTATCGCTCGTAGCTATGGTACCCTTGAGTCCGAATCAAAAACTGATAAAATTTCAAATGGCCCTGACTTCTATATGGTGCGTCCTACACCTATCAAAGTTTGCAACATTCAAATGCTTGTAACTTTTTACTGGAGCGTCATAAAATCTTGAAATTTTGTGACAATAGAGTACTCGTGCCTCTTATTAATTTAAGCTATCGCACATAGCTCTGCTACCCTTGAGTCCCAAATCAAACAAGGCGAAAACTTCAAATTGCACTAACTTCTATAAGGTGCATCTTATACCTATCAAAGTTTGCAACAATCAAATGCTTGTAACTTTTTTCTGGAGCGTCATAAAATCTGGAAATTTTGCGACAATGAATAATCGAGCCCCTTGTCAATTAAAACTATCGCTCATAGCAATGCTACCCTTGAGTCCCAAATCAAACACTGATAAATCTTAAAATAGCCCTAACTTCTGTACGGTGCGTTCTATACCTATCAAAGTTTGCAACAATCAAATGCTTGTAACTTTTTACTTGGGATCATAAAACCTTGAAATTTTGTGACAATAAAATACTCGAGCTTCTTATAAATTTAAGCTATCGTTCATAGCTATGCTAGCCTTGAGTCCCAAAATAAAACACAGATAAAACTGCGAATGACCCTAAGCTGTGTACGGTTCGTCCTACACCTATCAAAGTTTGCAACAATCAAATGCTTGTAACTTTTTACTGGAGCGTCATAAAATTTTGAAATTTTGTGACAATAAAGTACTCGAGCCTCTTATCAATTTAAGCTATCGCTCATAGCAATGCTACCCTTGAGTCCCAAATCAAACACGGCTAAAACTTCAAATGGCCTTAAGTTCTATAAGGTGCGTCTTATACCTATCAAAGTTTGCAACAATCAAATGCTTGTAACTTTTTTCTGGAGCGCCATAAAATCTGGAAATTTTGTGACAATGAAGTAATCGAGCCCCTTGTCAATTAAAACTATCACTCATAGCAATGCTACCCTTGAGTCCCAAATCAAACACTGATATATCTTAAAATAGCCCTAACTTCTGTACGGTGCGTTCTATACCTATCAAAGTTTGCAACAATCAAATGCTTGTAACTTTTTACTGGAGCGTCATAAAATTTTGAAATTTTGTGACAATAAAGTACTCGAGCCTCTTATTAATTTAAGCTATCGCTCATAGTTATGCTACTCTCGAGTCCTAAATCAAACACTGATAAGACTTCAAATGGCCCTAACTTCTGTACGGTGCGTCCCATACCTATCAAAGTTTGCAACATTCAAATGCTTGTACCTTTTTACTGGAGCGTCATAAAAGCTTGAAATTTTGTGACTATAAAGTACTCGAGCCTCTTATCAATTTAAGCTATCGCTCATAGCAGTGCTACCCTTGAGTCCCGAATGAAAAACTGATAAAATTTCAAATGGCCGTAACTTCTATACGGTGCGTCCTACTTATATCAAAGTTTGCAACATTCAAATGCTTGTAACTTTTTACTGGAGCGTCATAAAATCTGGAAATTGTGTGAGAATAGAGTAATCGTGCCTCTTATTAATTTAAGCTATAGCTCATAGCTATGCTACTCTTGAGTCCCAAATCAAACACTGTAAAGACTTAAAATGGCCATAACTTCTGTACGGAGTGTCCTATACCAATCAAAGTTTGCAACAGTCAAATGATTGTAACTTTTTACTGAAGTGTCATAAAATCTTAAAATTTTGTGACAATAAAGTACTCGAGCCTCTTATCAATTTAAGGTATCGCTCATAGCTATGCTACCCTTGAGTCACAAATCAAACACGGATAAATCTTAAAAGACCCCTAACTTCTGTACGGTGCGTTCTATACCTATCAAAGTTTGCAACAATCAAATGCTTGTAACTTTTTACTTGGGATCATAAAACCTTGAAATTTTGTGACAATAAAATACTCGAGCTTCTTATCAATTTAAGCTATCGTTCATAGCTATGCTAGCCTTGAGTCCCAAAATAAAACACAGATAAAACTGCGAATGACCCTAAGCTCTGTACGGTGCGTCCTATACCTATCAAAGTTTGCAACAATCAAATGCTAGTAACTTTTTACTGGTGCATCATAATATCTTAAAATTTTGTGACAGTAAAGTACTCGAGCCTCTAATCAATTTAAGCTATCGCTCATAGCTATGGTACCCTTGAGTCACAAATCAACCACTGATAAAACTTCAAATGGCCCTAACTTTCATACGGTGCGTCCTACACCTCTAAAAGTTTGCCATAAAACCTAGAAAATTTGTGACAATAAAGTACTCGAGCCTCTTATCAATTTAAGCTATCGCTCATAGCTATGCTACTCTTGAGTCCCAAATCAAACAGTGATAAGACTTAAAATGGCCATAACTTCTGTACGGAGTGTCCTATACCTATCAAAGTTTGCAACAATGAAATGATTGTAACTTTTTTCGGGAGCGTCATAAAATCTGGAAACTTTGTGACAATAAAGTACTCGAGCCTCTTGTCAATTTAAGCTATCGCTCGTAGCAATGCTACCCTTGAGTCCCAAATCAAACACTGATAAAACTTAAAATGGCCCTAACTTCTGTACGGTGCGTCCTATACCTATCAAAGTTTGCAACAATGAAATGATTGTAACTTTTTACTTGGGCGTCAAAATCCTTGAAATTTTATGACAATAAAGTACTCGAGCCTCTTATCAGTTTAAGCTATCGTTCATAGCTATGCTAGCCTTGAGTTTCAAAATAAAACACTGATAAAACTGCAAATGACCCTAACTTCTGTACGGTGCGTCGTATACCTATCAAAGTTTGCAACATTCAATTGCTTGTACCTTTTTACTGGAGCATCATAAAATCTTGAAATTTTGTGACAATAAAGTACTCGAGCCTCTTGTCAATTTAAGTTATCGCTCATAGCTTTGTTACCCTTGAGTCCCAAATCAAACACTGATAAAACTTCAAATGGCCCTAACTTCTATATGGTGCATCCTACACTAATCAAAGTTTGCAACAATCAAATGCTTGTAACTTTTTTCTGGAGCGTCATAAAACCTTGAAAAGTTGTGACAATAAAGTACTCGTGCCAGTTATCAATTTAAGCTATCCCTCATAGCTATGCTACCCTTGGGTCCCAAAATAAAACACAAATAAAACTTCAAATGACCCTAACTTTTATACGGTGCGTCCTATACCTATCAAAGTTTGCAACATTCAAATGCTTGTATCTTTTTACTGGAGCGTCAGAAAACCTTGAAATTTTGTGACAATAGAGTACTCGAGCCTCTTATCAATTTAAGCTATCGCTCATAGCTATGCTACTCTTGAGTCCCAAATCAAACAGTGATAAGACTTAAAATGGCCATAACTTCTGTACGGAGTGTCCTATATCTATCAAAGTTTGCAACAATCAAATGCTTGTAACTTTTTTGTCGAGCGTCATAAAACCTTGAAATTTTGTGACAATAAAATATTCGAGCCTCTTATCAATTTAAGCTATCGCTCGTAGCTATGGTACCCTTGAGTCCAAATCAAAAACTGATAAAATTTCAAATGGCCCTGACTTCTATATGGTGCGTCCTACACCTATCAAAGTTTGCAACATTCAAATGCTTGTAACTTTTTACTGGAGCGTCATAAAATCTTGAAATTTTGTGACAATAGAGTACTCGTGCCTCTTATTAATTTAAGCTATCGCACATAGCTCTGCTACCCTTGAGTCCCAAATCAAACACGGCGAAAACTTCAAATTGCACTAACTTCTATAAGGTGCATCTTATACCTATCAAAGTTTGCAACAATCAAATGCTTGTAACTTTTTTCTGGAGCGTCATAAAATCTGGAAATTTTGTGACAATGAATAATCGAGCCCCTTGTCAATTAAAACTATCGCTCATAGCAATGCTACCCTTGAGTCCCAAATCAAACACTGATAAATCTTAAAATAGCCCTAACTTCTGTACGGTGCGTTCTATACCTATCAAAGTTTGCAACAATCAAATGCTTGTAACTTTTTACTTGGGATCATAAAACCTTGAAATTTTGTGACAATAAAATACTCGAGCTTCTTATAAATTTAAGCTATCGTTCATAGCTATGCTAGCCTTGAGTCCCAAAATAAAACACAGATAAAACTGCGAATGACCCTAAGCTGTGTACGGTTCGTCCTACACCTATCAAAGTTTGCAACAATCAAATGCTTGTAACTTTTTACTGGAGCGTCATAAAATTTTGAAATTTTGTGACAATAAAGTACTCGAGCCTCTTATTAATTTAAGCTATCGCTCATAGCTATGCTACCCTTGAGTCCCAAATCAAACACGGCTAAAACTTCAAATGGCCTTAAGTTCTATAAGGTGCGTCTTATACCTATCAAAGTTTGCAACAATCAAATGCTTGTAACTTTTTTCTGGAGCGCCATAAAATCTGGAAATTTTGTGACAATGAAGTAATCGAGCCCCTTGTCAATTAAAACTATCACTCATAGCAATGCTACCCTTGAGTCCCAAATCAAACACTGATATATCTTAAAATAGCCCTAACTTCTGTACGGTGCGTTCTATACCTATCAAAGTTTGCAACAATCAAATGCTTGTAACTTTTTACTGGAGCGTCATAAAATTTTGAAATTTTGTGACAATAAAGTACTCGAGCCTCTTATTAATTTAAGCTATCGCTCATAGTTATGCTACTCTCGAGTCCTAAATCAAACACTGATAAGACTTCAAATGGCCCTAACTTCTGTACGGTGCGTCCCATACCTATCAAAGTTTGCAACATTCAAATGCTTGTACCTTTTTACTGGAGCGTCATAAAAGCTTGAAATTTTGTGACTATAAAGTACTCGAGCCTCTTATCAATTTAAGCTATCGCTCATAGCAGTGCTACCCTTGAGTCCCGAATGAAAAACTGATAAAATTTCAAATGGCCGTAACTTCTATACGGTGCGTCCTACTTATATCAAAGTTTGCAACATTCAAATGCTTGTAACTTTTTACTGGAGCGTCATAAAATCTGGAAATTCTGTGAGAATAGAGTAATCGTGCCTCTTATTAATTTAAGCTATAGCTCATAGCTATGCTACTCTTGAGTCCCAAATCAAACACTGTAAAGACTTAAAATGGCCATAACTTCTGTACGGAGTGTCCTATACCAATCAAAGTTTGCAACAGTCAAATGATTGTAACTTTTTACTGAAGTGTCATAAAATCTTAAAATTTTGTGACAATAAAGTACTCGAGCCTCTTATCAATTTAAGGTATCGCTCATAGCTATGCTACCCTTGAGTCACAAATCAAACACGGATAAATCTTAAAAGAGCCCTAACTTCTGTACGGTGCGTTCTATACCTATCAAAGTTTGCAACAATCAAATGCTTGTAACTTTTTACTTGGGATCATAAAACCTTGAAATTTTGTGACAATAAAATACTCGAGCTTCTTATCAATTTAAGCTATCGTTCATAGCTATGCTAGCCTTGAGTCCCAAAATAAAACACAGATAAAACTGCGAATGACCCTAAGCTCTGTACGGTGCGTCCTATACCTATCAAAGTTTGCAACAATCAAATGCTTGTAACTTTTTACTGGTGCATCATAATATCTTAAAATTTTGTGACAGTAAAGTACTCGAGCCTCTAATCAATTTAAGCTATCGCTCATAGCTATGGTACCCTTGAGTCACAAATCAACCACTGATAAAACTTCAAATGGCCCTAACTTTCATACGGTGCGTCCTACACCTCTAAAAGTTTGCCATAAAACCTAGAAAATTTGTGACAATAAAGTACTCGAGCCTCTTATCAATTTAAGCTATCGCTCATAGCTATGCTACTCTTGAGTCCCAAATCAAACAGTGATAAGACTTAAAATGGCCATAACTTCTGTACGGAGTGTCCTATACCTATCAAAGTTTGCAACAATGAAATGATTGTAACTTTTTTCGGGAGCGTCATAAAATCTGGAAACTTTGTGACAATAAAGTACTCGAGCCTCTTGTCAATTTAAGCTATCGCTCGTAGCAATGCTACCCTTGAGTCCCAAATCAAACACTGATAAAACTTCAAATGACCCTAACTTTTATACGGTGCGTCCTATACCTATCAAAGTTTGCAACATTCAAATGCTTGTAACTTTTTACTGGAGCGTCAGAAAACCTTGAAATTTTGTGACAATAGAGTACTCGAGCCTCTTGTCAATTTAAGCTATCGCTCATAGCAATGCTTCCCTTGAGTCCCAAATCAAACACGGATAATACTTCAAATGGCCCTAACTTCTATAACGTGCGTCCTTTACCTATCAAAGTTTGCAACAATCATATGCTTGTAACTTTTTTCTGGAGCGTCATAAAATCTGGAAATTTTGTGACAATAAAGTACTCGAGCCTATTGGCAATTTAAGCTATCGCTCATAGCTATGCAAGCCTTGAGTCCTAACATAAAACACTGATAACACTGCAAATGACCCTAACTTCTGTACGGTGCGTCCTATACCGATTAAAGTTTGTAATAATCGAATGCTTATAACTTTTTACTGGTGCATCATAATATCTTAAAATTTTGTGACAATAAAGTACTCGAGCCTCTTATCAATTTAAGCTATCGCTCATAGCTATGCTACTCTTGAGTCCCAAATCAAACACTGATAAAACTTAAAATGGCCCTAACTTCTGTACGGTGCGTCCTATACCTGTCAAAGTTTGCAACAACCAAATGCTTGTTACTTTCTTCTGGAGCGTCATAAAATCTGGAAATTTTCTGACAATAAAGTACTCGAGCCTCTTGTCAATTTAAGCTATCGCTCATAGCAATGCTACCCTTGAGTCCCAAATCAAACGCTGATAAAACTTAACATGGCCCTAACTTCTGTACGGTGCGTCCTATACCTGTCAAAGTTTGCAACAACCAAATGCTTGTTACTTTCTTCTGGAGCGTCATAAAATCTGGAAATTTTGTGACAATAAAGAACTCGAGCCTCTTGTCAATTTAAGCTATCGCTCATAGCTATGCTACCCTTGAGTCCCAAATCAAACACTGATAAAACTTAAAATAGCCCTAACTTCTGTACGGTGCGTTCTATACCTATCAAAGTTTGCAACAATGAAATGATTGTAACTTTTTACTTGGGCGTCAAAATCCTTGAAATTTTATGACAATAAAGTACTCGAGCCTCATATCAGTTTAAGCTATCGTTCATAGCTATGCTACCCTTGAGTCCCAAATCAAAAACTGATAAAACTTCAAATGGCCCTAACTTCTGTACGGTGGGTCCTACACCTATCAAAGTTTGCAACAATCAAATGCTTGTAACTTTTTACTGGAGCGTCATAAAACCTTAAATTTTTGTGACAATAAAGTACTCGAGCCTCTTATCAATTGAAGCTATCGCTCATAGCTATGCTACTCTAGAGTCACAAATCAAACAGTGATAAGACTTAAAATTGCCATAACTTCTATACGGAGTGTCCTATACCTATCAAAGTTTGCAACAACCAAATGCTTGTAACTTTCTTCTGGAGCGTCATAGAATCTGGAAATTTTGTGACAATAAAGTACTCGAGCCTCTTGTCAACTTAAGCTATCGCTCATAGCTATGCTACCCTTGAGTCCCAAATCAAACACTGATAAAACTTAAAATGACCCTAACTTCTGTACGGTGCGTTCTATACCTATCAAAGTTTGCAACAATGAAATGATTGTAACTTTTTACTTGGGCGTCAAAATCCTTGAAATTTTATGACAATAAAGTACTCGAGCCTCTTATCAGTTTAAGCTATCGTTCATAGCTATGCTAGCCTTGAGTTCCAAAATAAAACACTGATAAAACTGCAAATGACCCTAACTTCTGTACGGTGCGTCGTATACCTATCAAAGTTTGCAACATTCAAATGCTTGTACCTTTTTACTGGAGCATCATAAAATCTTGAAATTTTGTGACAATAAAGTACTCGAGCTTCTTGTCAATTTAAGTTATCGCTCATAGCTATGTTACCCTTGAGTCCCAAATCAAACACTGATAAAACTTCAAATGGTCCTAACTTCTATATGGTGCATCCTACACTAATCAAAGTTTGCAACAATCAAATGCTTGTAACTTTTTTCTGGAGCGTCATAAAACCTTGAAATGTTGTGACAATAAAGTACTCGTGTCAGTTATCAATTTAAGCTATCCCTCATAGCTATGCTACCCTTGGGTCCCAAAATTAAACACAAATAAAACTTCAAATGGCCCTAACTTCTATATGGTGCATCCTACACTAATCAAAGTTTGCAACAATCAAATGCTTGTAACTTTTTTCTGGAGCGTCATAAAACCTTGAAAAGTTGTGACAAAGTACTCGTGCCAGTTATCAATTTAAGCTATCCCTCATAGCTATGCTACCCTTGGGTCCCAAAATAAAACACAAATAAAACTTCAAATGACCCTAACTTTTATACGGTGCGTCCTATACCTATCAAAGTTTGCAACATTCAAATGCTTGTAAGTTTTTACTGGAGCGTCAGAAAACCTTGAAATTTTGTGACAATAGAGTACTCGAGCCTCTTATTAATTTAAGCTATAGCTCATAGCTATGCTACTCTTGTGTCCCAAATCAAACACTAATAAGACTTAAAATGGCCATAACTTCTGTACGGAGTGTCCTATATCTATCAAAGTTTGCAACAATCAAATGATTGTAACTTTTTACTGGAGCGTCATAAAATCTTAAAATTTTGTGACAATAAAGTACTCGAGCCTCTTATCAATTTAAGGTATCGCTCATAGCTATGCTACCCTTGGGTCCCAAATCAAACACGGATAAAACTTCAAATGGCCCTAACTTCTATAAGGTGCGTCCTATACCTATCAAAGTTTGCAACAATCAAATGCTTGTAACTTTTTTCGGGAGCGTCATAAAATCTGGAAACTTTGTGACAATAAAGTACTCGAGCCTCTTGTCAATTTAAGCTATCGCTCATAGTAATGCTACCCTTGAGTCCCAAATCAAACACTGATAAAACTTAAAATGGCCCTAACTTCTGTACGGTGCGTCCTATACCTATCAAAGTTTGCAACAACCAAATGCTTGTAACTTTCTTCTGGAGCGTCATAGAATCTGGAAATTTTGTGACAATAAAGTACTCGAGCCTCTTGTCAATTTAAGCTATCGCTCATAGCTATGCTACCCTTGAGTCCCAAATCAAACACTGATAAAACTTCAAATGGCCCTAACTTCTGTACGGTGGGTCCTACACCTATCAAAGTTTGCAACAATCAAATGCTTGTAACTTTTTACTGGAGCGTCATAAAACCTTAAATTTTTGTGACAATAAAGTACTCGAGCCTCTTATCAATTGAAGCTATCGCTCATAGCTATGCTACTCTAGAGTCCCAAATCAAACAGTGATAAGACTTAAAATTGCCATAACTTCTATACGGAGTGTCCTATACCTATCAAAGTTTGCAACATTCAAATGCTTGTAACTTTTTACTGGAGCATCATAAAATCTTGAAATTTGGTGACAATAAAGTACTCGGGACTCTTGTCAATTTAAGCTATCCCCCATAGCTATGCTACCCTTCAGTCCCAAAATAAAACACTAATAAAGCTTCAAATGACCCATACGGTGCGTCCCATACCTATCAAAGTTTGCAGCTTTCAAATGCTTGTAGCTTTTTACTGGAGCGTCATAAAAGCTTGCAATTTTGTGACAATAAAGTACTCGAGCGTCTTATCAATTAAAGCTATCGGTCATAGCTATGCTACCCTTGAGTCCCGAATCAAAAACTGATAAAACTTCAAATGGCCCTAACTTCTGGATGGTGCGTCCTATACCTATCAAAGTTTGCAACATCCAATGATTGTAACTTTTTACTGTATCGTCATAAAATCTTGAAATTTTGTGAAAATAGTGTACTCGTGATTGTTATTAATTTATGCTATCGCTCATAGCTATGCTACCGATGAGTCCCAAATCAAACACTGATAAAACTTCAAATGGCCCTAACTTCTATAAGGTGCGTCCTATACCTATCAAAGTTTGCAACAATCATATGCTTGTAACTTTTTTCTGGAGCGTCATAAAATCTGGAAATTTTGTGACAATAAAGTACTCGAGCCTCTTGTCAATTTAAGCTATCGCTCATAGCTATGCTACCCTTGAGTCCCAAATCAAACACTGATATATCTAAAAATAGCCCTAACATCTGTAAGGTGCGTTCTATACGTATCAAAGTTTGCAACAATGAAATGATTGTAATTTTTACTGTATCGTCATAAAATCTTGAAATTTTGTGAAAATAGTGTACTCGTGATTGTTATTAATTTATGCTATCGCTCATAGCTATGCTACCGATGAGTCCCAAATCAAACACTGATAAAACTTCAAATGGCCCTAACTTCTATAAGGTGCGTCCTATACCTATCAAAGTTTGCAACAATCAAATGCTTGTAACTTTTTTCGGGAGCGTCATAAAATCTGGAAACTTTGTGACAATAAAGTACTCGAGCCTCTTGTCAATTTAAGCTATCGCTCATAGCAATGCTACCCTTGAGTCCCAAATCAAACACTGATAAAACTTAAAATGGCCCTAACTTCTGTACGGTGCGTCCTATACCTATCAAAGTTTGCAACAACCAAATGCTTGTAACTTTCTTCTGGAGCGTCATAGAATCTGGAAATTTTGTGACAATAAAGTACTCGAGCCTCTTGTCAATTTAAGCTATCGCTTATAGCTATGCTACCCTTGAGTCCCAAATCAAACACTGATAAAACTTAAAATGGCCCTAACTTCTGTACGGTGCGTTCTATACCTTTCAAAGTTTGCAACAATGAAATGATTGTAACTTTTTACTTGGGCGTCAAAATCCTTGAAATTTTATGACAATAAAGTACTCGAGCCTCTTATCAGTTTAAGCTATCGTTCATAGCTACGCTAGCCTTGGGTCCCAAAATAAAACACAAATAAAACTTCAAATGACCCTAAGTTTTATACGGTGCGTCCTATACCTATCAAAGTTTGCAACATTCAAATGCTTGTAACTTTTTACTGGAGCGTCAGAAAACCTTGAAATTTTGTGACAATAGAGTACTCGAGCCTCTTATTAATTTAAGCTATAGCTCATAGCTTGCTACTCTTGAGTCCCAAATCAAACACTAATAAGACTTAAAATGGCCATAACTTCTGTACGGAGTGTACTATATCTATCAAAGTTTGCAACAATCAAATGATTGTAACTTTTTACTGGAGCGTCATAAAATCTTAAAATTTTGTGACAATAAAGTACTCGAGCCTCTTATCAATTTAAGGTATCGCTCATAGCTATGCTACCCTTGAGTCCCAAATCAAACACGGATAATACTTCAAATGGCCCTAACTTCTATAACGTGCATCCTATACCTATCAAAGTTTGCAACAATCATATGCTTGTAACTTTTTTCTGGAGCGTCATAAAATCTGGAAATTTTGTGACAATAAAGTACTCGAGCCTATTGGCAATTTAAGCTATCGCTCATAGCTATGCAAACCTTGAGTCCCAAAATAAAACACTGATAACACTGCAAATGACCCTAACTTCTGTACGGTGCGTCCTATACCGATTAAAGTTTGCAATAATCGAATGATTATAACTTTTTACTGGTGCATCATAATATCTTAAAATTTTGTGACAATAAAGTACTCGAGCCTCTAATCAATTTAAGCTATCGCTCATAGCTATGGTACCCTTGAGTCACAAATCAACCACTGATAAAACTTCAAATGGCCCTAACTTTCATACGGTGCGTCCTACACCTCTAAAAGTTTGCCATAAAACCTAGAAAATTTGTGACAATAAAGTACTCGAGCCTCTTATCAATTTCAGCTATCGCTCATAGCTATGCTACTCTTGAGTCCCAAATCAAACAGTGATAAGACTTAAAATGGCCATAACTTCTGTACGGAGTGTCCTATACCTATCAAAGTTTGCAACAATGAAATGATTGTAACTTTTTTCGGGAGCGTCATAAAATCTGGAAACTTTGTGACAATAAAGTACTCGAGCCTCTTGTCAATTTAAGCTATCGCTCATAGCAATGCTACCCTTGAGTCCCAAATCAAACACTGATAAAACTTAAAATGGCCCTAACTTCTGTACGGTGCGTCCTATACCTATCAAAGTTTGCAACAACCAAATGCTTGTAACTTTCTTCTGGAGCGTCATAGAATCTGGAAATTTTGTGACAATAAAGTACTCGAGCCTCTTGTCAATTTAAGCTATCGCTTATACCTATGCTACCCTTGAGTCCCAAATCAAACACTGATAAAACTTAAAATGGCCCTAACTTCTGTACGGTGCGTTCTATACCTATCAAAGTTTGCAACAATGAAATGATTGTAACTTTTTACTTGGGCGTCAAAATCCTTGAAATTTTATGACAATAAAGTACTCGAGCCTCTTATCAGTTTAAGCTATCGTTCATAGCTATGCTAGCCTTGAGTTTCAAAATAAAACACTGATAAAACTGCAAATGACCCTAACTTCTGTACGGTGCGTCGTATACCTATCAAAGTTTGCAACATTCAATTGCTTGTACCTTTTTACTGGAGCATCATAAAATCTTGAAATTTTGTGACAATAAAGTACTCGAGCCTCTTGTCAATTTAAGTTATCGCTGATAGCTATGTTACCCTTGAGTCCCAAATCAAACACTGATAAAACTTCAAATGGCCCTAACTTCTATATGGTGCATCCTACACTAATCAAAGTTTGCAACAATCAATTTCTGGAGCGTCATAAAACCTTGAAAAGTTGTGACAATAAAGTACTCGTGCCAGTTATCAATTTAAGCTATCCCTCATAGCTATGCTACCCTTGGGTCCCAAAATAAAACACAAATAAAACTTCAAATGACCCTAACTTTTATACGGTGCGTCCTATACCTATCAAAGTTTGCAACATTCAAATGCTTGTAACTTTTTACTGGAGCGTCAGAAAACCTTGAAATTTTGTGACAATAGAGTTCTCGAGCCTCTTATTAATTTAAGCTATAGCTCATAGCTGTGCTACTCTTGAGTCCCAAATCAAACACTAATAAGACTTAAAATGGCCATAACTTCTGTACGGAGTGTCCTATATCTATCAAAGTTTGCAACAATCAAATGATTGTAACTTTTTACTGGAGCGTCATAAAATCTTAAAATTTTGTGACAATAAAGTACTCGAGCCTCTTATCAATTTAAGGTATCGCTCATAGCTATGCTACCCTTGAGTCCCAAATCAAACACGGATAATACTTCAAATGGCCCTAACTTCTATAACGTGCATCCTATACCTATCAAAGTTTGCAACAATCATATGCTTGTAACTTTTTTCTGGAGCGTCATAAAATCTGGAAATTTTGTGACAATAAAGTACTCGAGCCTATTGGCAATTTAAGCTATCGCTCATAGCTATGCAAACCTTGAGTCCCAAAATAAAACACTGATAACACTGCAAATGACCCTAACTTCTGTACGGTGCGTCCTATACCGATTAAAGTTTGCAATAATCGAATGATTATAACTTTTTACTGGTGCATCATAATATCTTAAAATTTTGTGACAATAAAGTACTCGAGCCTCTAATCAATTTAAGATATCGCTCATAGCTATGGTACCCTTGAGTCACAAATCAACCACTGATAAAACTTCAAATGGCCCTAACTTTCATACGGTGCGTCCTACACCTCTAAAAGTTTGCCATAAAACCTAGAAAATTTGTGACAATAAAGTACTCGAGCCTCTTATCAATTTAAGCTATCGCTCATAGCTATGCTACTCTTGAGTCCCAAATCAAACAGTGATAAGACTTAAAATGGCCATAACTTCTGTACGGAGTGTCCTATACCTATCAAAGTTTGCAACATTCAAATGCTTGTAACTTTTTTGTCGAGCGTCATAAAACCTTGAAATTTTGTGACAATAAAATATTCGAGCCTCTTATCAATTTAAGCTATCGCTCGTAGCTATGGTACCCTTGAGTCCGAATCAAAAACTGATAAAATTTCAAATGGCCCTGACTTCTATATGGTGCGTCCTACACCTATCAAAGTTTGCAACATTCAAATGCTTGTAACTTTTTACTGGAGCGTCATAAAATCTTGAAATTTTGTGACAATAGAGTACTCGTGCCTCTTATTAATTTAAGCTATCGCACATAGCTCTGCTACCCTTGAGTCCCAAATCAAACAAGGCGAAAACTTCAAATTGCACTAACTTCTATAAGGTGCATCTTATACCTATCAAAGTTTGCAACAATCAAATGCTTGTAACTTTTTTCTGGAGCGTCATAAAATCTGGAAATTTTGCGACAATGAATAATCGAGCCCCTTGTCAATTAAAACTATCGCTCATAGCAATGCTACCCTTGAGTCCCAAATCAAACACTGATAAATCTTAAAATAGCCCTAACTTCTGTACGGTGCGTTCTATACCTATCAAAGTTTGCAACAATCAAATGCTTGTAACTTTTTACTTGGGATCATAAAACCTTGAAATTTTGTGACAATAAAATACTCGAGCTTCTTATAAATTTAAGCTATCGTTCATAGCTATGCTAGCCTTGAGTCCCAAAATAAAACACAGATAAAACTGCGAATGACCCTAAGCTGTGTACGGTTCGTCCTACACCTATCAAAGTTTGCAACAATCAAATGCTTGTAACTTTTTACTGGAGCGTCATAAAATTTTGAAATTTTGTGACAATAAAGTACTCGAGCCTCTTATTAATTTAAGCTATCGCTCATAGCTATGCTACCCTTGAGTCCCAAATCAAACACGGCTAAAACTTCAAATGGCCTTAAGTTCTATAAGGTGCGTCTTATACCTATCAAAGTTTGCAACAATCAAATGCTTGTAACTTTTTTCTGGAGCGCCATAAAATCTGGAAATTTTGTGACAATGAAGTAATCGAGCCCCTTGTCAATTAAAACTATCACTCATAGCAATGCTACCCTTGAGTCCCAAATCAAACACTGATATATCTTAAAATAGCCCTAACTTCTGTACGGTGCGTTCTATACCTATCAAAGTTTGCAACAATCAAATGCTTGTAACTTTTTACTGGAGCGTCATAAAATTTTGAAATTTTGTGACAATAAAGTACTCGAGCCTCTTATTAATTTAAGCTATCGCTCATAGTTATGCTACTCTCGAGTCCTAAATCAAACACTGATAAGACTTCAAATGGCCCTAACTTCTGTACGGTGCGTCCCATACCTATCAAAGTTTGCAACATTCAAATGCTTGTACCTTTTTACTGGAGCGTCATAAAAGCTTGAAATTTTGTGACTATAAAGTACTCGAGCCTCTTATCAATTTAAGCTATCGCTCATAGCAGTGCTACCCTTGAGTCCCGAATGAAAAACTGATAAAATTTCAAATGGCCGTAACTTCTATACGGTGCGTCCTACTTATATCAAAGTTTGCAACATTCAAATGCTTGTAACTTTTTACTGGAGCGTCATAAAATCTGGAAATTGTGTGAGAATAGAGTAATCGTGCCTCTTATTAATTTAAGCTATAGCTCATAGCTATGCTACTCTTGAGTCCCAAATCAAACACTGTAAAGACTTAAAATGGCCATAACTTCTGTACGGAGTGTCCTATACCAATCAAAGTTTGCAACAGTCAAATGATTGTAACTTTTTACTGAAGTGTCATAAAATCTTAAAATTTTGTGACAATAAAGTACTCGAGCCTCTTATCAATTTAAGGTATCGCTCATAGCTATGCTACCCTTGAGTCACAAATCAAACACGGATAAATCTTAAAAGACCCCTAACTTCTGTACGGTGCGTTCTATACCTATCAAAGTTTGCAACAATCAAATGCTTGTAACTTTTTACTTGGGATCATAAAACCTTGAAATTTTGTGACAATAAAATACTCGAGCTTCTTATCAATTTAAGCTATCGTTCATAGCTATGCTAGCCTTGAGTCCCAAAATAAAACACAGATAAAACTGCGAATGACCCTAAGCTCTGTACGGTGCGTCCTATACCTATCAAAGTTTGCAACAATCAAATGCTAGTAACTTTTTACTGGTGCATCATAATATCTTAAAATTTTGTGACAGTAAAGTACTCGAGCCTCTAATCAATTTAAGCTATCGCTCATAGCTATGGTACCCTTGAGTCACAAATCAACCACTGATAAAACTTCAAATGGCCCTAACTTTCATACGGTGCGTCCTACACCTCTAAAAGTTTGCCATAAAACCTAGAAAATTTGTGACAATAAAGTACTCGAGCCTCTTATCAATTTAAGCTATCGCTCATAGCTATGCTACTCTTGAGTCCCAAATCAAACAGTGATAAGACTTAAAATGGCCATAACTTCTGTACGGAGTGTCCTATACCTATCAAAGTTTGCAACAATGAAATGATTGTAACTTTTTTCGGGAGCGTCATAAAATCTGGAAACTTTGTGACAATAAAGTACTCGAGCCTCTTGTCAATTTAAGCTATCGCTCGTAGCAATGCTACCCTTGAGTCCCAAATCAAACACTGATAAAACTTAAAATGGCCCTAACTTCTGTACGGTGCGTCCTATACCTATCAAAGTTTGCAACAATGAAATGATTGTAACTTTTTACTTGGGCGTCAAAATCCTTGAAATTTTATGACAATAAAGTACTCGAGCCTCTTATCAGTTTAAGCTATCGTTCATAGCTATGCTAGCCTTGAGTTTCAAAATAAAACACTGATAAAACTGCAAATGACCCTAACTTCTGTACGGTGCGTCGTATACCTATCAAAGTTTGCAACATTCAATTGCTTGTAACTTTTTACTGGAGCGTCATAAAATCTTGAAATTTTGTGACAATAAAGTACTCGAGCCTCTTGTCAATTTAAGTTATCGCTCATAGCTTTGTTACCCTTGAGTCCCAAATCAAACACTGATAAAACTTCAAATGGCCCTAACTTCTATATGGTGCATCCTACACTAATCAAAGTTTGCAACAATCAAATGCTTGTAACTTTTTTCTGGAGCGTCATAAAACCTTGAAAAGTTGTGACAATAAAGTACTCGTGCCAGTTATCAATTTAAGCTATCCCTCATAGCTATGCTACCCTTGGGTCCCAAAATAAAACACAAATAAAACTTCAAATGACCCTAACTTTTATACGGTGCGTCCTATACCTATCAAAGTTTGCAACATTCAAATGCTTGTATCTTTTTACTGGAGCGTCAGAAAACCTTGAAATTTTGTGACAATAGAGTACTCGAGCCTCTTATCAATTTAAGCTATCGCTCATAGCTATGCTACTCTTGAGTCCCAAATCAAACAGTGATAAGACTTAAAATGGCCATAACTTCTGTACGGAGTGTCCTATATCTATCAAAGTTTGCAACAATCAAATGCTTGTAACTTTTTTGTCGAGCGTCATAAAACCTTGAAATTTTGTGACAATAAAATATTCGAGCCTCTTATCAATTTAAGCTATCGCTCGTAGCTATGGTACCCTTGAGTCCAAATCAAAAACTGATAAAATTTCAAATGGCCCTGACTTCTATATGGTGCGTCCTACACCTATCAAAGTTTGCAACATTCAAATGCTTGTAACTTTTTACTGGAGCGTCATAAAATCTTGAAATTTTGTGACAATAGAGTACTCGTGCCTCTTATTAATTTAAGCTATCGCACATAGCTCTGCTACCCTTGAGTCCCAAATCAAACACGGCGAAAACTTCAAATTGCACTAACTTCTATAAGGTGCATCTTATACCTATCAAAGTTTGCAACAATCAAATGCTTGTAACTTTTTTCTGGAGCGTCATAAAATCTGGAAATTTTGTGACAATGAATAATCGAGCCCCTTGTCAATTAAAACTATCGCTCATAGCAATGCTACCCTTGAGTCCCAAATCAAACACTGATAAATCTTAAAATAGCCCTAACTTCTGTACGGTGCGTTCTATACCTATCAAAGTTTGCAACAATCAAATGCTTGTAACTTTTTACTTGGGATCATAAAACCTTGAAATTTTGTGACAATAAAATACTCGAGCTTCTTATAAATTTAAGCTATCGTTCATAGCTATGCTAGCCTTGAGTCCCAAAATAAAACACAGATAAAACTGCGAATGACCCTAAGCTGTGTACGGTTCGTCCTACACCTATCAAAGTTTGCAACAATCAAATGCTTGTAACTTTTTACTGGAGCGTCATAAAATTTTGAAATTTTGTGACAATAAAGTACTCGAGCCTCTTATTAATTTAAGCTATCGCTCATAGCTATGCTACCCTTGAGTCCCAAATCAAACACGGCTAAAACTTCAAATGGCCTTAAGTTCTATAAGGTGCGTCTTATACCTATCAAAGTTTGCAACAATCAAATGCTTGTAACTTTTTTCTGGAGCGCCATAAAATCTGGAAATTTTGTGACAATGAAGTAATCGAGCCCCTTGTCAATTAAAACTATCACTCATAGCAATGCTACCCTTGAGTCCCAAATCAAACACTGATATATCTTAAAATAGCCCTAACTTCTGTACGGTGCGTTCTATACCTATCAAAGTTTGCAACAATCAAATGCTTGTAACTTTTTACTGGAGCGTCATAAAATTTTGAAATTTTGTGACAATAAAGTACTCGAGCCTCTTATTAATTTAAGCTATCGCTCATAGTTATGCTACTCTCGAGTCCTAAATCAAACACTGATAAGACTTCAAATGGCCCTAACTTCTGTACGGTGCGTCCCATACCTATCAAAGTTTGCAACATTCAAATGCTTGTACCTTTTTACTGGAGCGTCATAAAAGCTTGAAATTTTGTGACTATAAAGTACTCGAGCCTCTTATCAATTTAAGCTATCGCTCATAGCAGTGCTACCCTTGAGTCCCGAATGAAAAACTGATAAAATTTCAAATGGCCGTAACTTCTATACGGTGCGTCCTACTTATATCAAAGTTTGCAACATTCAAATGCTTGTAACTTTTTACTGGAGCGTCATAAAATCTGGAAATTCTGTGAGAATAGAGTAATCGTGCCTCTTATTAATTTAAGCTATAGATCATAGCTATGCTACTCTTGAGTCCCAAATCAAACACTGTAAAGACTTAAAATGGCCATAACTTCTGTACGGAGTGTCCTATACCAATCAAAGTTTGCAACAGTCAAATGATTGTAACTTTTTACTGAAGTGTCATAAAATCTTAAAATTTTGTGACAATAAAGTACTCGAGCCTCTTATCAATTTAAGGTATCGCTCATAGCTATGCTACCCTTGAGTCACAAATCAAACACGGATAAATCTTAAAAGAGCCCTAACTTCTGTACGGTGCGTTCTATACCTATCAAAGTTTGCAACAATCAAATGCTTGTAACTTTTTACTTGGGATCATAAAACCTTGAAATTTTGTGACAATAAAATACTCGAGCTTCTTATCAATTTAAGCTATCGTTCATAGCTATGCTAGCCTTGAGTCCCAAAATAAAACACAGATAAAACTGCGAATGACCCTAAGCTCTGTACGGTGCGTCCTATACCTATCAAAGTTTGCAACAATCAAATGCTTGTAACTTTTTACTGGTGCATCATAATATCTTAAAATTTTGTGACAGTAAAGTACTCGAGCCTCTAATCAATTTAAGCTATCGCTCATAGCTATGGTACCCTTGAGTCACAAATCAACCACTGATAAAACTTCAAATGGCCCTAACTTTCATACGGTGCGTCCTACACCTCTAAAAGTTTGCCATAAAACCTAGAAAATTTGTGACAATAAAGTACTCGAGCCTCTTATCAATTTAAGCTATCGCTCATAGCTATGCTACTCTTGAGTCCCAAATCAAACAGTGATAAGACTTAAAATGGCCATAACTTCTGTACGGAGTGTCCTATACCTATCAAAGTTTGCAACAATGAAATGATTGTAACTTTTTTCGGGAGCGTCATAAAATCTGGAAACTTTGTGACAATAAAGTACTCGAGCCTCTTGTCAATTTAAGCTATCGCTCGTAGCAATGCTACCCTTGAGTCCCAAATCAAACACTGATAAAACTTAAAATGGCCCTAACTTCTGTACGGTGCGTCCTATACCTATCAAAGTTTGCAACAACCAAATGCTTGTAACTTTCTTCTGGAGCGTCATAGAATCTGGAAATTTTGTGACAATAAAGTACTCGAGCCTCTTGTCAATTGAAGCTATCGCTTATAGCTATGCTACCCTTGAGTCCCAAATCAAACACTGATAAAACTTAAAATGGCCCTAACTTCTGTACGGTGCGTTCTATACCTATCAAAGTTTGCAACAATGAAATGATTGTAACTTTTTACTTGGGCGTCAAAATACTTGAAATTTTATGACAATAAAGTACTCGAGCCTCTTATCAGTTTAAGCTATCGTTCATAGCTATGCTAGCCTTGAGTTTCAAAATAAAACACTGATAAAACTGCAAATGACCCTAACTTCTGTACGGTGCGTCGTATACCTATCAAAGTTTGCAACATTCAATTGCTTGTACCTTTTTACTGGAGCATCATAAAATCTTGAAATTTTGTGACAATAAAGTACTCGAGCCTCTTGTCAATTTAAGTTATCGCTCATAGCTATGTTACCCTTGAGTCCCAAATCAAACACTGATAAAACTTCAAATGGCCCTAACTTCTATATGGTGCATCCTACACTAATCAAAGTTTGCAACAATCAAATGCTTGTAACTTTTTTCTGGAGCGTCATAAAACCTTGAAAAGTTGTGACAATAAAGTACTCGTGCCAGTTATCAATTTAAGCTATCCCTCATAGCTATGCTACCCTTGGGTCCCAAAATAAAACACAAATAAAACTTCAAATGACCCTAACTTTTATACGGTGCGTCCTATACCTATCAAAGTTTGCATTATTCAAATGCTTGTAACTTTTTTCTGGAGCGTCAGAAAACCTTGAAATTTTGTGACAATAGAGTTCTCGAGCCTCTTATTAATTTAAGCTATAGCTCATAGCTATGCTACTCTTGAGTCCCAAATCAAACACTAATAAGACTTAAAATGGCCATAACTTCTGTACGGAGTGTCCTATATCTATCAAAGTTTGCAACAATCAAATGATTGTAACTTTTTACTGGAGCGTCATAAAATCTTAAAATTTTGTGACAATAAAGTACTCGAGCCTCTTATCAATTTAAGGTATCGCTCATAGCTATGCTACCCTTGAGTCCCAAATCAAACACGGATAATACTTCAAATGGCCCTAACTTCTATAACGTGCATCCTATACCTATCAAAGTTTGCAACAATCATATGCTTGTAACTTTTTTCTGGAGCGTCATAAAATCTGGAAATTTTGTGACAATAAAGTACTCGAGCCTATTGGCAATTTAAGCTATCGCTCATAGCTATGCAAACCTTGAGTCCCAAAATAAAACACTGATAACACTGCAAATGACCCTAACTTCTGTACGGTGCGTCCTATACCGATTAAAGTTTGCAATAATCGAATGATTATAACTTTTTACTGGTGCATCATAATATCTTAAAATTTTGTGACAATAAAGTACTCGAGCCTCTAATCAATTTAAGATATCGCTCATAGCTATGGTACACTTGAGTCACAAATCAACCACTGATAAAACTTCAAATGGCCCTAACTTTCATACGGTGCGTCCTACACCTCTAAAAGTTTGCCATAAAACCTAGAAAATTTGTGACAATAAAGTACTGGAGCCTCTTATCAATTTAAGCTATCGCTCATAGCTATGCTACTCTTGAGTCCCAAATCAAACAGTGATAAGACTTAAAATGGCCATAACTTCTGTACGGAGTGTCCTATACCTATCAAAGTTTGCAACATTCAAATGCTTGTAACTTTTTTGTCGAGCGTCATAAAACCTTGAAATTTTGTGACAATAAAATATTCGAGCCTCTTATAAATTTAAGCTATCGCTCGTAGCTATGCTACCCTTGAGTCCGAATCAAAAACTGATAAAATTTCAAATGGCCCTGACTTCTATATGGTGCGTCCCATACCTATCAAAGTTTGCAGCTTTCAAATGCTTGTAGCTTTTTACTGGAGCGTCATAAAAGCTTGAAATTTTGTGACAATGAAGTACTCGAGCCTCTTATCAATTTAAGCTATCGCTCATAGCTATGCTACCCTTGAGTCCCGAATCAAAAACTGATAAAATTTCAAATGGCCCTAACAACTATACGGTGCGTCCTACACCTATCAAAGTTTGCAACATTCAAATGCTTGTAACTTTTTACTGGAGCGTCATAAAATCTTGAAATTTTGTGACAATAGATTACTCGTGACTCTTATTAATTTAAGCTATCGCTCATAGCTATGCTACCCTTGAGTCCCAAACAAAACACTGATAAAACTTCAAATGGCCCTAACTTCTGTACGGTGCGTCCTATACCTATCAAAATTTGCAACAATCAATTGATTGTAACTTTTTACTGGAGCGTCATAAAATCTTAAAATTTTCTGACAATAAAGTACTCGAGCCTCTTATCAATTTAAGCTATCGCTCATAGCTATGCTAACCTTGAGTCCCAAATCAAACACTGATAAAACTTCAGTTGGCCCTAACTTCTGTACGGTGCATCCTACAAATATCAGAGTTTCCAACAATCAAATGCTTGTAACTTTTTACTGGAGCGTTATAAAATCTTGAAACTTTGTGACAATAAAGTACTCGAGCCTCTTATCAATTTAAGCTATCGCTCATAGCTATGCTACCCTTGAGTCCCAAATCAAACACTGATAAAACTTCAAATGGCCCTAACCTCTGTACAGTAAGTCCTATACCTATCAAAGTTTGCACCAATCAAATTCTTGTAACTTTTTACTGGAGGGTCATAAAAACTGGAAATTTTGTGACAATAAAGTACCCGAGCCTCTTACCAATTTAACCTATCGCCACTATCTATGCTACCCTTGAGTCCCAAAATAAAACACTGATCAAACTTCAAATGTCCCTAACTTCTATACGGTGCATCCTACACCTATCAAAGTTTGCAACATTCAAATGCTTGTAATTTTTTACTGGAGCATCATAAAATTTTGAAATTTTGTGACAATAAAGTACTCGAGCCTCTTGTCAATTTAAGCTATTGCTCATAGCTATGCTACCCTTGAGTCCCAAATCAAACACTGATAAAACTTAAAATAGCCCTAACTTCTGTACGGTGCGTTCTATACCTATCAATGTTTGCAACAATGAAATGATTGTAACTTTTTACTTGGGCGTCAAAATCCTTGAAATTTTATTACAATAAAGTACTCGAGCCTCTTATCAGTTTAAGCTATCGTTCATAGCTATGCTACCCTTGAGTCCCAAATCAAACACTGATAAAACTTCAAATGGTCCTAACTTCTATATGGTGCATCCTACACTAATCAAAGTTTGCAACAATCAAATGCTTGTAACTTTTTTCTGGAGCGTCATAAAACCTTGAAATGTTGTGACAATAAAGTACTCGTGCCAGTTATCAATTTAAGCTATCCCTCATAGCTATGCTACCCTTGGGTCCCAAAATTAAACACAAATAAAACTTCAAATGACCCTAACTTTTATACGGTGCGTCCTATACCTATCAAAGTTTGCAACATTCAAATGCTTGTAACTTTTTACTGGAGCGTCAGAAAACCTTGAAATTTTGTGACAATAGAGTACTCGAGCCTCTTGTCAATTTAAGCTATCGCTCATAGCAATGCTTCCCTTGAGTCCCAAATCAAACACGGATAATACTTCAAATGGCCCTAACTTCTATAACGTGCGTCCTTTACCTATCAAAGTTTGCAACAATCATATGCTTGTAACTTTTTTCTGGAGCGTCATAAAATCTGGAAATTTTGTGACAATAAAGTACTCGAGCCTATTGGCAATTTAAGCTATCGCTCATAGCTATGCAAGCCTTGAGTCCTAACATAAAACACTGATAACACTGCAAATGACCCTAACTTCTGTACGGTGCGTCCTATACCGATTAAAGTTTGTAATAATCGAATGCTTATAACTTTTTACTGCTGCATCATAATATCTTAAAATTTTGTGACAATAAAGTACTCGAGCCTCTTATCAATTTAAGCTATCGCTCATAGCTATGCTACTCTTGAGTCCCAAATCAAACACTGATAAAACTTAAAATGGCCCTAACTTCTGTACGGTGCGTCCTATACCTGTCAAAGTTTGCAACAACCAAATGCTTGTTACTTTCTTCTGGAGCGTCATAAAATCTGGAAATTTTCTGACAATAAAGTACTCGAGCCTCTTGTCAATTTAAGCTATCGCTCATAGCAATGCTACCCTTGAGTCCCAAATCAAACGCTGATAAAACTTAACATGGCCCTAACTTCTGTACGGTGCGTCCTATACCTGTCAAAGTTTGCAACAACCAAATGCTTGTTACTTTCTTCTGGAGCGTCATAAAATCTGGAAATTTTGTGACAATAAAGAACTCGAGCCTCTTGTCAATTTAAGCTATCGCTCATAGCTATGCTACCCTTGAGTCCCAAATCAAACACTGATAAAACTTAAAATAGCCCTAACTTCTGTACGGTGCGTTCTATACCTATCAAAGTTTGCAACAATGAAATGATTGTAACTTTTTACTTGGGCGTCAAAATCCTTGAAATTTTATGACAATAAAGTACTCGAGCCTCATATCAGTTTAAGCTATCGTTCATAGCTATGCTACCCTTGAGTCCCAAATCAAAAACTGATAAAACTTCAAATGGCCCTAACTTCTGTACGGTGGGTCCTACACCTATCAAAGTTTGCAACAATCAAATGCTTGTAACTTTTTACTGGAGCGTCATAAAACCTTAAATTTTTGTGACAATAAAGTACTCGAGCCTCTTATCAATTGAAGCTATCGCTCATAGCTATGCTACTCTAGAGTCACAAATCAAACAGTGATAAGACTTAAAATTGCCATAACTTCTATACGGAGTGTCCTATACCTATCAAAGTTTGCAACAACCAAATGCTTGTAACTTTCTTCTGGAGCGTCATAGAATCTGGAAATTTTGTGACAATAAAGTACTCGAGCCTCTTGTCAACTGAAGCTATCGCTCATAGCTATGCTACCCTTGAGTCCCAAATCAAACACTGATAAAACTTAAAATGACCCTAACTTCTGTACGGTGCGTTCTATACCTATCAAAGTTTGCAACAATGAAATGATTGTAACTTTTTACTTGGGCGTCAAAATCCTTGAAATTTTATGACAATAAAGTACTCGAGCCTCTTATCAGTTTAAGCTATCGTTCATAGCTATGCTAGCCTTGAGTTCCAAAATAAAACACTGATAAAACTGCAAATGACCCTAACTTCTGTACGGTGCGTCGTATACCTATCAAAGTTTGCAACATTCAAATGCTTGTACCTTTTTACTGGAGCATCATAAAATCTTGAAATTTTGTGACAATAAAGTACTCGAGCTTCTTGTCAATTTAAGTTATCGCTCATAGCTATGTTACCCTTGAGTCCCAAATCAAACACTGATAAAACTTCAAATGGTCCTAACTTCTATATGGTGCATCCTACACTAATCAAAGTTTGCAACAATCAAATGCTTGTAACTTTTTTCTGGAGCGTCATAAAACCTTGAAATGTTGTGACAATAAAGTACTCGTGTCAGTTATCAATTTAAGCTATCCCTCATAGCTATGCTACCCTTGGGTCCCAAAATTAAACACAAATAAAACTTCAAATGGCCCTAACTTCTATATGGTGCATCCTACACTAATCAAAGTTTGCAACAATCAAATGCTTGTAACTTTTTTCTGGAGCGTCATAAAACCTTGAAAAGTTGTGACAAAGTACTCGTGCCAGTTATCAATTTAAGCTATCCCTCATAGCTATGCTACCCTTGGGTCCCAAAATAAAACACAAATAAAACTTCAAATGACCCTAACTTTTATACGGTGCGTCCTATACCTATCAAAGTTTGCAACATTCAAATGCTTGTAAGTTTTTACTGGAGCGTCAGAAAACCTTGAAATTTTGTGACAATAGAGTACTCGAGCCTCTTATTAATTTAAGCTATAGCTCATAGCTATGCTACTCTTGTGTCCCAAATCAAACACTAATAAGACTTAAAATGGCCATAACTTCTGTACGGAGTGTCCTATATCTATCAAAGTTTGCAACAATCAAATGATTGTAACTTTTTACTGGAGCGTCATAAAATCTTAAAATTTTGTGACAATAAAGTACTCGAGCCTCTTATCAATTTAAGGTATCGCTCATAGCTATGCTACCCTTGGGTCCCAAATCAAACACGGATAAAACTTCAAATGGCCCTAACTTCTATAAGGTGCGTCCTATACCTATCAAAGTTTGCAACAATCAAATGCTTGTAACTTTTTTCGGGAGCGTCATAAAATCTGGAAACTTTGTGACAATAAAGTACTCGAGCCTCTTGTCAATTTAAGCTATCGCTCATAGTAATGCTACCCTTGAGTCCCAAATCAAACACTGATAAAACTTAAAATGGCCCTAACTTCTGTACGGTGCGTCCTATACCTATCAAAGTTTGCAACAACCAAATGCTTGTAACTTTCTTCTGGAGCGTCATAGAATCTGGAAATTTTGTGACAATAAAGTACTCGAGCCTCTTGTCAATTTAAGCTATCGCTCATAGCTATGCTACCCTTGAGTCCCAAATCAAACACTGTTAAAACTTCAAATGGCCCTAACTTCTGTACGGTGGGTCCTACACCTATCAAAGTTTGCAACAATCAAATGCTTGTAACTTTTTACTGGAGCGTCATAAAACCTTAAATTTTTGTGACAATAAAGTACTCGAACCTCTTATCAATTGAAGCTATCGCTCATAGCTATGCTACTCTAGAGTCCCAAATCAAACAGTGATAAGACTTAAAATTGCCATAACTTCTATACGGAGTGTCCTATACCTATCAAAGTTTGCAACATTCAAATGCTTGTAACTTTTTACTGGAGCATCATAAAATCTTGAAATTTGGTGACAATAAAGTACTCGGGACTCTTGTCAATTTAAGCTATCCCCCATAGCTATGCTACCCTTCAGTCCCAAAATAAAACACTAATAAAGCTTCAAATGACCCATACGGTGCGTCCCATACCTATCAAAGATTGCAGCTTTCAAATGCTTGTAGCTTTTTACTGGAGCGTCATAAAAGCTTGCAATTTTGTGACAATAAAGTACTCGAGCGTCTTATCAATTAAAGCTATCGGTCATAGCTATGCTACCCTTGAGTCCCGAATCAAAAACTGATAAAACTTCAAATGGCCCTAACTTCTGGATGGTGCGTCCTATACCTATCAAAGTTTGCAACAATGAAATGATTGTAATTTTTACTGTATCGTCATAAAATCTTGAAATTTTGTGAAAATAGTGTACTCGTGATTGTTATTAATTTATGCTATCGCTCATAGCTATGCTACCGATGAGTCCCAAATCAAACACTGATAAAACTTCAAATGGCCCTAACTTCTATAAGGTGCGTCCTATACCTATCAAAGTTTGCAACAATCAAATGCTTGTAACTTTTTTCGGGAGCGTCATAAAATCTGGAAACTTTGTGACAATAAAGTACTCGAGCCTCTTGTCAATTTAAGCTATCGCTCATAGCAATGCTACCCTTGAGTCCCAAATCAAACACTGATAAAACTTAAAATGGCCCTAACTTCTGTACGGTGCGTCCTATACCTATCAAAGTTTGCAACAACCAAATGCTTGTAACTTTCTTCTGGAGCGTCATAGAATCTGGAAATTTTGTGACAATAAAGTACTCGAGCCTCTTGTCAATTTAAGCTATCGCTTATAGCTATGCTACCCTTGAGTCCCAAATCAAACACTGATAAAACTTAAAATGGCCCTAACTTCTGTACGGTGCGTTCTATACCTTTCAAAGTTTGCAACAATGAAATGATTGTAACTTTTTACTTGGGCGTCAAAATCCTTGAAATTTTATGACAATAAAGTACTCTAGCCTCTTATCAGTTTAAGCTATCGTTCATAGCTACGCTAGCCTTGGGTCCCAAAATAAAACACAAATAAAACTTCAAATGACCCTAAGTTTTATACGGTGCGTCCTATACCTATCAAAGTTTGCAACATTCAAATGCTTGTAACTTTTTACTGGAGCGTCAGAAAACCTTGAAATTTTGTGACAATAGAGTACTCGAGCCTCTTATTAATTTAAGCTATAGCTCATAGCTTGCTACTCTTGAGTCCCAAATCAAACACTAATAAGACTTAAAATGGCCATAACTTCTGTACGGAGTGTCCTATATCTATCAAAGTTTGCAACAATCAAATGATTGTAACTTTTTACTGGAGCGTCATAAAATCTTAAAATTTTGTGACAATAAAGTACTCGAGCCTCTTATCAATTTAAGGTATCGCTCATAGCTATGCTACCCTTGAGTCCCAAATCAAACACGGATAATACTTCAAATGGCCCTAACTTCTATAACGTGCATCCTATACCTATCAAAGTTTGCAACAATCATATGCTTGTAACTTTTTTCTGGAGCGTCATAAAATCTGGAAATTTTGTGACAATAAAGTACTCGAGCCTATTGGCAATTTAAGCTATCGCTCATAGCTATGCAAACCTTGAATCCCAAAATAAAACACTGATAACACTGCAAATGACCCTAACTTCTGTACGGTGCGTCCTATACCGATTAAAGTTTGCAATAATCGAATGATTATAACTTTTTACTGGTGCATCATAATATCTTAAAATTTTGTGACAATAAAGTACTCGAGCCTCTAATCAATTTAAGCTATCGCTCATAGCTATGGTACCCTTGAGTCACAAATCAACCACTGATAAAACTTCAAATGGCCCTAACTTTCATACGGTGCGTCCTACACCTCTAAAAGTTTGCCATAAAACCTAGAAAATTTGTGACAATAAAGTACTCGAGCCTCTTATCAATTTCAGCTATCGCTCATAGCTATGCTACTCTTGAGTCCCAAATCAAACAGTGATAAGACTTAAAATGGCCATAACTTCTGTACGGAGTGTCCTATACCTATCAAAGTTTGCAACATTCAAATGCTTGTAACTTTTTTGTCGAGCGTCATAAAACCTTGAAATTTTGTGACAATAAAATATTCGAGCCTCTTATCAAATTAAGCTATCGCTCGTAGCTATGCTACCCTTGAGTCCGAATCAAAAACTGATAAAATTTCAAACGGCCCTGACTTCTATATGGTGCGTCCTACACCTATCAAAGTTTGCAACATTCAAATGCTTGTAACTTTTTACTGGAGCGTCATAAAATCTTGAAATTTTGTGACAATAGAGTACTCGTGCCTCTTATTAATTTGAGCTATCGCACATAGCTCTGCTACCCTTGAGTCCCAAATCAAACACGGCGAAAACTTCAAATGGCACTAACTTCTATAAGGTGCATCTTATACCTATCAAAGTTTGCAACAATCAAATGCTTGTAACTTTTTTCTGGAGCGTCATAAAATCTGGAAATTTTGTGACAATGAATAATCGAGCCCCTTGTCAATTAAAACTATCGCTCATAGCAATGCTACCCTTGAGTCCCAAATCAAACACTGATAAATCTTAAAATAGCCCTAACTTCTGTACGGTGCGTTCTATACCTATCAAAGTTTGCAACAATCAAATGCTTGTAACTTTTTACTTGGGATCATAAAACCTTGAAATTTTGTGACAATAAAATACTCGAGCTTCTTATCAATTTAAGCTATCGTTCATAGCTATGCTAGCCTTGAGTCCCAAAATAAAACACAGATAAAACTGCGAATGACCCTAAGCTCTGTACGGTTCGTCCTACACCTATCAAAGTTTGCAACAATCAAATGCTTGTAACTTTTTACTGGAGCGTCATAAAATTTTGAAATTTTGTGACAATAAAGTACTCGAGCCTCTTATTAATTTAAGCTATCGATCATAGCTATGCTACCCTTGAGTCCCAAATCAAACACGGCTAAAACTTCAAATGGCCTTAAGTTCTATAAGGTGCGTCTTATACCTATCAAAGTTTGCAACAATCAAATGCTTGTAACTTTTTTCTGGAGCGCCATAAAATCTGGAAATTTTGTGACAATGAAGTAATCGAGCCCCTTGTCAATTAAAACTATCACTCATAGCAATGCTACCCTTGAGTCCCAAATCAAACACTGATATATCTTAAAATAGCCCTAACTTCTGTACGGTGCGTTCTATACCTATCAAAGTTTGCAACAATCAAATGCTTGTAACTTTTTACTGGAGCGTCATAAAATTTTGAAATTTTGTGACAATAAAGTACTCGAGCCTCTTATTAATTTAAGCTATCGCTCATAGTTATGCTACTCTCGACTCCTAAATCAAACACTGATAAGACTTCAAATGGCCCTAACTTCTGTACGGTGCGTCCCAAACCTATCAAAGTTTGCAACATTCAAAAGCTTGTACCTTTTTACTGGAGCGTCATAAAAGCTTGAAATTTTGTGACTATAAAGTACTCGAGCCTCTTATCAATTTAAGCTATCGCTCATAGCAGTGCTACCCTTGAGTCCCGAATGAAAAACTGATAAAATTTCAAATGGCCGTAACTTCTATACGGTGCGTCCTACTTATATCAAAGTTTGCAACATTCAAATGCTTGTAACTTTTTACTGGAGCGTCATAAAATCTGGAAATTGTGTGAGAATAGAGTAATCGTGCCTCTTATTAATTTAAGCTATAGCTCATAGCTATGCTACTCTTGAGTCCCAAATCAAACACTGTAAAGACTTAAAATGGCCATAACTTCTGTACGGAGTGTCCTATACCAATCAAAGTTTGCAACAGTCAAATGATTGTAACTTTTTACTGAAGTGTCATAAAATCTTAAAATTTTGTGACAATAAAGTACTCGAGCCTCTTATCAATTTAAGGTATCGCTCATAGCTATGCTACCCTTGAGTCACAAATCAAACACGGATAAATCTTAAAAGAGCCCTAACTTCTGTACGGTGCGTTCTATACCTATCAAAGTTTGCAACAATCAAAGGCTTGTAACTTTTTACTTGGGATCATAAAACCTTGAAATTTTGTGACAATAAAATACTCGAGCTTCTTATCAATTTAAGCTATCGTTCATAGCTATGCTAGCCTTGAGTCCCAAAATAAAACACAGATAAAACTGCGAATGACCCTAAGCTCTGTACGGTGCGTCCTATACCTATCAAAGTTTGCAACAATCAAATGCTTGTAACTTTTTACTGGTGCATCATAATATCTTAAAATTTTGTGACAGTAAAGTACTCGAGCCTCTAATCAATTTAAGCTATCGCTCATAGCTATGGTACCCTTGAGTCACAAATCAACCACTGATAAAACTTCAAATGGCCCTAACTTTCATACGGTGCGTCCTACACCTCTAAAAGTTTGCCATAAAACCTAGAAAATTTGTGACAATAAAGTACTCGAGCCTCTTATCAATTTAAGCTATCGCTCATAGCTATGCTACTCTTGAGTCCCAAATCAAACAGTGATAAGACTTAAAATGGCCATAACTTCTGTACGGAGTGTCCTATACCTATCAAAGTTTGCAACAATGAAATGATTGTAACTTTTTTCGGGAGCGTCATAAAATCTGGAAACTTTGTGACAATAAAGTACTCGAGCCTCTTGTCAATTTAAGCTATCGCTCATAGCAATGCTACCCTTGAGTCCCAAATCAAACACTGATAAAACTTAAAATGGCCCTAACTTCTGTACGGTGCGTCCTATACCTATCAAAGTTTGCAACAACCAAATGCTTGTAACTTTCTTCTGGAGCGTCATAGAATCTGGAAATTTTGTGACAATAAAGTACTCGAGCCTCTTGTCAATTTAAGCTATCGCTTATAGCTATGCTACCCTTGAGTCCCAAATCAAACACTGATAAAACTTAAAATGGCCCTAACTTCTGTACGGTGCGTTCTATACCTATCAAAGTTTGCAACAATGAAATGATTGTAACTTTTTACTTGGGCGTCAAAATCCTTGAAATTTTATGACAATAAAGTACTCGAGCCTCTTATCAGTTTAAGCTATCGTTCATAGCTATGCTAGCCTTGAGTTTCAAAATAAAACACTGATAAAACTGCAAATGACCCTAACTTCTGTACGGTGCGTCGTATACCTATCAAAGTTTGCAACATTCAATTGCTTGTACCTTTTTACTGGAGCATCATAAAATCTTGAAATTTTGTGACAATAAAGTACTCGAGAATCTTGTCAATTTAAGTTATCGCTCATAGCTATGTTACCCTTGAGTCCCAAATCAAACACTGATAAAACTTCAAATGGCCCTAACTTCTATATGGTGCATCCTACACTAATCAAAGTTTGCAACAATCAATTTCTGGAGCGTCATAAAACCTTGAAAAGTTGTGACAATAAAGTACTCGTGCCAGTTATCAATTTAAGCTATCCCTCATAGCTATGCTACCCTTGGGTCCCAAAATAAAACACAAATAAAACTTCAAATGACCCTAACTTTTATACGGTGCGTCCTATACCTATCAAAGTTTGCAACATTCAAATGCTTGTAACTTTTTACTGGAGCGTCAGAAAACCTTGAAATTTTGAGACAATAGAGTTCTCGAGCCTCTTATTAATTTAAGCTATAGCTCATAGCTATGCTACTCTTGAGTCCCAAATCAAACACTAATAAGACTTAAAATGGCCATAACTTCTGTACGGAGTGTCCTATATCTATCAAAGTTTGCAACAATCAAATGATTGTAACTTTTTACTGGAGCGTCATAAAATCTTTAAATTTTGTGACAATAAAGTACTCGAGCCTCTTATCAATTTAAGGTATCGCTCATAGCTATGCTACCCTTGAGTCCCAAATCAAACACGGATAATACTTCAAATGGCCCTAACTTCTATAACGTGCATCCTATACCTATCAAAGTTTGCAACAATCATATGCTTGTAACTTTTTTCTGGAGCGTCATAAAATCTGGAAATTTTGTGACAATAAAGTACTCGAGCCTATTGGCAATTTAAGCTATCGCTCATAGCTATGCAAACCTTGAGTCCCAAAATAAAACACTGATAACACTGCAAATGACCCTAACTTCTGTACGGTGCGTCCTATACCGATTAAAGTTTGCAATAATCGAATGATTATAACTTTTTACTGGTGCATCATAATATCTTAAAATTTTGTGACAATAAAGTACTCGAGCCTCTAATCAATTTAAGATATCGCTCATAGCTATGGTACCCTTGAGTCACAAATCAACCACTGATAAAACTTCAAATGGCCCTAACTTTCATACGGTGCGTCCTACACCTCTAAAAGTTTGCCATAAAACCTAGAAAATTTGTGACAATAAAGTACTCGAGCCTCTTATCAATTTAAGCTATCGCTCATAGCTATGCTACTCTTGAGTCCCAAATCAAACAGTGATAAGACTTAAAATGGCCATAACTTCTGTACGGAGTGTCCTATACCTATCAAAGTTTGCAACATTCAAATGCTTGTAACTTTTTTGTCGAGCGTCATAAAACCTTGAAATTTTGTGACAATAAAATATTCGAGCCTCTTATCAATTTAAGCTATCGCTCGTAGCTATGGTACCCTTGAGTCCGAATCAAAAACTGATAAAATTTCAAATGGCCCTGACTTCTATATGGTGCGTCCTACACCTATCAAAGTTTGCAACATTCAAATGCTTATAAATTTTTACTGGAGCGTCATAAAATCTTGAAATTTTGTGACAATAGAGTACTCGTGCCTCTTATTAATTTAAGCTATCGCACATAGCTCTGCTACCCTTGAGTCCCAAATCAAACAAGGCGAAAACTTCAAATTGCACTAACTTCTATAAGGTGCATCTTATACCTATCAAAGTTTGCAACAATCAAATGCTTGTAACTTTTTTCTGGAGCGTCATAAAATCTGGAAATTTTGCGACAATGAATAATCGAGCCCCTTGTCAATTAAAACTATCGCTCATAGCAATGCTACCCTTGAGTCCCAAATCAAACACTGATAAATCTTAAAATAGCCCTAACTTCTGTACGGTGCGTTCTATACCTATCAAAGTTTGCAACAATCAAATGCTTGTAACTTTTTACTTGGGATCATAAAACCTTGAAATTTTGTGACAATAAAATACTCGAGCTTCTTATAAATTTAAGCTATCGTTCATAGCTATGCTAGCCTTGAGTCCCAAAATAAAACACAGATAAAACTGCGAATGACCCTAAGCTGTGTACGGTTCGTCCTACACCTATCAAAGTTTGCAACAATCAAATGCTTGTAACTTTTTACTGGAGCGTCATAAAATTTTGAAATTTTGTGACAATAAAGTACTCGAGCCTCTTATTAATTTAAGCTATCGCTCATAGCTATGCTACCCTTGAGTCCCAAATCAAACACGGCTAAAACTTCAAATGGCCTTAAGTTCTATAAGGTGCGTCTTATACCTATCAAAGTTTGCAACAATCAAATGCTTGTAACTTTTTTCTGGAGCGCCATAAAATCTGGAAATTTTGTGACAATGAAGTAATCGAGCCCCTTGTCAATTAAAACTATCACTCATAGCACCCCTACGCTGGGTAGTCACCTTGTTGCGGTGTAGGGGCTTACTGTGTGCTGGAACATGGCACATGAAAGACGGTGACATGGTCCAGTTACGCAAACTAAGAACTACCTTCAACGCACAGGTTGAAAGTAGTTTTCTACGATTCCTGCTCAGTCGTTAAGGCTAGTTAGTAGTCGTACTGGCCAATATCGAACGTCTCACTGAGACCGCCGGATCGCCTAGACACTAACAATTGGTCAGCCCTTCGGGGAAGTGCGGCAATTACTTTACAGACCAATGGCCCACTTTCAGTACGGTCATGTCTCTGCTGGACTTGGGTCGCCGATTGCCGGGCGGGGGAGAGAGAAAACTCCCTGGGGCAGGGTTCACCAGACATATTGGCCCATAAAAAAAAAACACCCTAAATTCACGGTGGAACAGCTATGCCAGTGAGCTTGCTTGACGGGGTAGAGTCAAGCTTAATAGCGAACTCCGTACGAGGTCCGGCGAACCTACGGTTTTAATTAGCCTTACCACGGGGGCGCCCGTGGGTGACCAAAACGCAAAAGAAAACTAAAAAAAAATATATGGAAAACTTAAGCCTATATGAAAAAAAAAAAATGGACTGCACACCTTCAAATGTGCATATTGTGGCTACAATGAGCCAACAGCCATCATTGGCCGAGGGGGCATCTGGTCCCATCGACAATGAAAGCATGGAGCACGACCTGTTGGGGGGGGCACCCGGTCCCTTAACCGACAGGCCGGAGGAGATGGACATCCCACTTAGCCAGGAATCGGCTGGGGTGTCTATCTCCTCGGAACAGGAGAGAAATCTTCTTGAACCTGCTCCAGAGAAGATTCCAAAACTTAGGGTGAAGCTGTCCGGAGCTGGACGTAAACGTTTTAAGGCTTTGCTTGCCAGGGGCATATCGCTGGAAACAGCTCGGTCCTTGGCGGCAAATCCAGCGAACGTGTCTGCGCGATGGACCCCTAAAAGATCCCGTTCAGATGGCTCCACGCCGACATCGAACTCCAGGCCGACAAAGCGGTTTGCACAAGAGGGCAACAAAAACATTGATAAAATGTCAATAGTGCCCCCAGCGGACCCGCCGGTGTGTGGTGAGATGAAGGAGGCGGAGACCTTACTTGGGGGCGAACCTGGTCCCAGTAAGAGGGTGGCGAGTGTCTCTGAAAGACATGGCGTGCAGGGAGCCTCCTTGGGGGTCCCCTGCTCAAAGCCTACTCTAGCGGAGACAGTCTGCTCCAAAAAGATAGGGGTTATACCTAGCAATTTCCCGGAGGGCATATGGTCCACTGAAGAAATTGGGAAGGTACAACGGTGCATTCTCGACAAGATGTTCGAGACTCGTGGGGGCCCAGTGAAGCCACACTTTGCAGGCTGTAGTTTCAAGCCTGGATGGTTGACGATCAACTGTCTGGACGACGAAACCGTAGCCTGGGCTGAAGAATGGATACCAGCCATGAAGCCATGGGAGGGGGCTGAGTTGAAGGTGGTGGACGAGGCAAAAGTGCCAAAGGCCAAGATCTTCGTTGGCTACTTTCCCGGCTCGGTATCTTGGCAAAATGACCGAATTCTGGGGCAAGTGGAGTCGCAGAATTCGGGCATTAGTGTCAGCGAGTGGCGGGTGCTCCATCGCCTACAAAAAGGTGACCAGGTCGAGCTGGCAATTGCTCTGGACCCCATCTCGTCTGAAAGGGTTGACACACTGGGTAACAAGGTCTACTATGGCTTTGGCAGTGCCCAGCTCCGACCTAGACTGAAGGGGAACAGGGCAAAATCTGCTGTTGGTGTTGAAGAGCAACCAACAACATCTGTTGCAGCGCGGGCAAAGCAGAGTAGCCAGAAGCCGAAAACGGGGCCCATTTTCACAAAGCCAGTACCGAGAGCGGAGAGAGGCAACACACGTGCCCAACGTCCAGGACCATCTGCTCTCTCTGGTAGGCTCAGGAAATGGGAGAGAAAAGACCCGGAGGCTGCGGAAACTTTGCGGAGCACAAAGGGTGGTAAGATCCGCAAGGATCGGTCTGGGAAATAATGTCCCAGGCCCCATCACGAACGCAAAACTCTTGGAAGCAGCTTCACTGTCTCCAAATAAATCTCCACAGGGCTATAGCAGCCTCTTACAGGCTCAGTGCCTTGGTGGAACACCAGAGTCTGGACTTCGTAGCCATTCAAGAACCATGGGCCACAAATGGGCGCATAAATGGTCTGCAGACAAAAACATGTAAGTTGATCTATGATAATAATGTTGACCGACCGAGGGCAGCGATCATGATCAACAAAAATATTAAATTCCTCCCAATTTCAGAGCTTCTACAACGCGATCTGGTGGCAGTACAGGCAGAAGTGCCTAGTGCCAAAGGGAGGAGAACGGTAGTCCTGGCCTCCATGTACTTACCTGGCGACACAGAGGACGCGGTATCGCGCGAGCTCCAGCAGCTTACGGAGTACTGTCGCACTCGCAGTCTACAGTGGGTGGTGTGCTGCGACGCAAACGCGCACCACACGGTATGGGGAAGCACGGACACGAACGGGCGAGGTGAGTCACTTCTTGATTTTATTACAACAAATAATCTGGTGGTGGTAAATAGGGGTGACGAGCCTACCTTTATGAATGCGATAAGGGGGGAGGTGTTAGATCTCACTCTAACTAGCGCATTCATATCAAATAACATTTCTAATTGGAGGGTGCTTAATGAGGTCTCCTTGTCGGACCATAGGTACATTTGCTTTGATCTGGGGGGGGAGATTGGAGGCACCTTCGAAATGAGAAATGTTAGGAAGACCAACTGGTCGATATATAACTTTTACTTAGAGCAAAATATTGCGGGCCTTAGTGAAAAAATAAGTAACTCTCAGGAACTAGATCTTGAAGTTAACAAATTAAATAATATAATAATCGAGGCTTTTGAAAGTAGCTGCAATTTAGTTGTGAAGAAACGTTCTAGGAACGTACCCTGGTGGAGCGGGGAGCTAAATGTTTTGCGCAAAAAAGCCCGTCAACTCTTTAATAGGGCCAAGTCTAATGGTGACTGGGCATCTTATAGAAGTGCCTTAACGGCCTATAATAATGAGTTGAGAAGATCTAAGAGAGACTCATGGAAAAAGTACTGTGAGGAGATTGAAACCCTCCCAGCAGCTACCCGACTCCAGAAGTCACTCAATAAAGATCACTCAAACGGGCTTTCTACACTCAAGAAGCCTGACGGAAATTTTACGGAGAGCCTGGAAGAGACGGGACAGCTTTTGTTGGACACTCACTTTCCAGGCTGTGCCACTAGCGGAGAGGATAGTGAAATCATCGAGAATACTCGTTTCTTGATGCCTACACGGAGGGAACTCTCACTGGCTCGCAGAATCTTCACCGTCAATAAAACCAAATGGGCTATCTCCACTTTTAGACCATTCAAATCGCCAGGTGTCGATAATATACAACCGTGCCTACTTCGGCAAGGTGTTGATGTATTAGCACCTGTGCTAACAAACATTTTCAGGATAAGCCTGGAGCTAGGCATAGTGCCTAAACCTTGGACGAAGGCTAGGGTGGCTTTCATACCGAAAGCAGGCAAAAAGGCGGACCACACGCCAAAAGCCTATCGGCCCATTAGCCTGACGTCATTCCTGCTAAAAGTTATGGAAAAAATTCTGGACCAATATATCAGGGAAACTTATCTTAAAGATTCTCCTCTTCATATTGAACAATACGCTTACCAATCAGGCAAATCGACTGAGACAGCCATACATAGCTTAACAAGCAAAATTGAAAAGGCGTTTGAGGGTAAAGAAATAGCTCTCTGTACATCGGTTGACATTACGGGGGCTTTTGACAATGCTACTTTCAGATCAATTGAGGAGGGGATGAACAGGAAAGGTATACAAAGACTGATCATAACATGGGTTCTCAACATGCTGAAAAACAGAACGACAATCTTTGAAACAGGGACAGCAAAGCAAATTGTCAGGTCAACCAAAGGATGTCCCCAGGGGGGCGTCCTATCGCCACTCCTATGGTTATTGGTTATCGACGAGCTCTTACAAACTCTCAATGACCTCGGATACGAAATTCAGGGCTTTGCGGATGATTTGGTAATTATGGTCAGAGGCAAGTTTGACTCTACCATAACAGATCGCATGCAACTAGCTCTTGATATCACTCAAAACTGGTGTCAGGAGAAAGGACTATCGATAAATCCGAATAAAACAAACGTGGTACCCTTCACCAAAAGAAGGAAACTGAATCTGGGGACTTTAAGTTTAGGGACCACAAACTTAACAATGTCCAATGAAATGAAATATCTGGGAGTAATCCTGGACAAAACTCTAACTTGGAAAAACCACTTATCATACATAACTAGTAAAGCCTTAAGAGCAACCTATGCTTGCCAGAGGTTGTACGGTAAAACATGGGGACTACGGCCAAAAATGATGGCGTGGTCATATAAAACAATAATAGTACCAATGATTACTTATGCGTCGTTGGTATGGTGGCCAAAAGTCAACCAAACAGGAGCTCAGAGGACTCTTAACAAGATTCACCGTATAGCCTGTTTGAGTGTGACGGGAGCAATGAGAACGTGCCCCACACTAGCTTTGGGAGTGATCACTGGACTGACTCCTCTACACCTTGTAGTTAAAAGGATGGCGGCCAGCGCGGCCCTAAGGCTACCTAATCTAGCCCATCTTAAAGAAGGCAACCTTTCGGGGCACGCAAAGATTCTGGACACTGTCTGGAATTCTCCGTGCCTCATGGTCTTCGACAAAATGGACAGAAAATTAGACTTCTCAAAGCAATTCAAAGTGGTCATCAGTGACCGTTCAGCTTGGAGAAACAAGGAAATAACAATAAAACAGGACTCTCAGTTGTGGTATACAGATGGGTCCAAAATGGAAGATGGCAGTGCAGGAGCTGGAATTGTAGGGCCAAATTTCCAAAAAGCAATTGCAATGGGAAAAACAGCTTCCATTTTTCAGGCGGAGGTCCACGCTTTAGAGTTATGTGCTAGAGAATGTCTACGCAGGGGTACACGCAACACCAAAATATGCATACTCTCAGATAGCCAGGCAGCTCTAAAATCATTAATAAACTTCTCATTCCAATCAAAGCTGGTCTGGGAATGCTGTAAACTTCTCAATACCCTAGCAGCGAGAAACTCTGTTACGCTAATGTGGGTACCGGGACACGAGGGACATGAGGGCAACGAAATGGCAGATTCTTTAGCAAAAAAGGGTGCAGACACTGCCTTTATAGGCCCAGAACCCTTCTGTGGGGTAAACAGTAGCTTCACAAATAACTTGTTGTGCGAACAGGAAAAACGAAGTCTGCTAAACTACTGGAGAGCCCAAAAAGGCATGCGGCAGTCGAGACTACTCATTGATCCTGAACACATAAGGGTAGATGCTTCTTTAAACCTCAGCAGAAATGACATCAAACTATACACTGAACTTTTAACAGGACACTGTAAACTAAATTACCACCTAAAGAAAATAGGCGTGGTAGAAGACGATTCTTGTCGACTCTGTCAAGAGAAGCAGGAAACGGCAGAACACATTCTGTGCACTTGCCCAGCGGTGGCAAGACGCAGACATAAGTACCTAGGCAGTGGGTTCATATCTCCAAATCACCTAGTTAAAATTAAGCCCACAGCAGTTACGAGATTTATAAACAGTCTAGGACTGTTTTAGTTGGGTACGAGGCTGCACAATAGATCTCTTAGGTCGCGGTGTTCTTTTAGCCTGTCAATAATAATAATAATCACTCATAGCAATGCTACCCTTGAGTCCCAAATCAAACACTGATATATCTTAAAATAGCCCTAACTTCTGTACGGTGCGTTCTATACCTATCAAAGTTTGCAACAATCAAATGCTTGTAACTTTTTACTGGAGCGTCATAAAATTTTGAAATTTTGTGACAATAAAGTACTCGAGCCTCTTATTAATTTAAGCTATCGCTCATAGTTATGCTACTCTCGAGTCCTAAATCAAACACTGATAAGACTTCAAATGGCCCTAACTTCTGTACGGTGCGTCCCATACCTATCAAAGTTTGCAACATTCAAATGCTTGTACCTTTTTACTGGAGCGTCATAAAAGCTTGAAATTTTGTGACTATAAAGTACTCGAGCCTCTTATCAATTTAAGCTATCGCTCATAGCAGTGCTACCCTTGAGTCCCGAATGAAAAACTGATAAAATTTCAAATGGCCGTAACTTCTATACGGTGCGTCCTACTTATATCAAAGTTTGCAACATTCAAATGCTTGTAACTTTTTACTGGAGCGTCATAAAATCTGGAAATTGTGTGAGAATAGAGTAATCGTGCCTCTTATTAATTTAAGCTATAGCTCATAGCTATGCTACTCTTGAGTCCCAAATCAAACACTGTAAAGACTTAAAATGGCCATAACTTCTGTACGGAGTGTCCTATACCAATCAAAGTTTGCAACAGTCAAATGATTGTAACTTTTTACTGAAGTGTCATAAAATCTTAAAATTTTGTGACAATAAAGTACTCGAGCCTCTTATCAATTTAAGGTATCGCTCATAGCTATGCTACCCTTGAGTCACAAATCAAACACGGATAAATCTTAAAAGACCCCTAACTTCTGTACGGTGCGTTCTATACCTATCAAAGTTTGCAACAATCAAATGCTTGTAACTTTTTACTTGGGATCATAAAACCTTGAAATTTTGTGACAATAAAATACTCGAGCTTCTTATCAATTTAAGCTATCGTTCATAGCTATGCTAGCCTTGAGTCCCAAAATAAAACACAGATAAAACTGCGAATGACCCTAAGCTCTGTACGGTGCGTCCTATACCTATCAAAGTTTGCAACAATCAAATGCTAGTAACTTTTTACTGGTGCATCATAATATCTTAAAATTTTGTGACAGTAAAGTACTCGAGCCTCTAATCAATTTAAGCTATCGCTCATAGCTATGGTACCCTTGAGTCACAAATCAACCACTGATAAAACTTCAAATGGCCCTAACTTTCATACGGTGCGTCCTACACCTCTAAAAGTTTGCCATAAAACCTAGAAAATTTGTGACAATAAAGTACTCGAGCCTCTTATCAATTTAAGCTATCGCTCATAGCTATGCTACTCTTGAGTCCCAAATCAAACAGTGATAAGACTTAAAATGGCCATAACTTCTGTACGGAGTGTCCTATACCTATCAAAGTTTGCAACAATGAAATGATTGTAACTTTTTTCGGGAGCGTCATAAAATCTGGAAACTTTGTGACAATAAAGTACTCGAGCCTCTTGTCAATTTAAGCTATCGCTCGTAGCTATGCTACCCTTGAGTCCCAAATCAAACACTGATAAAACTTAAAATGGCCCTAACTTCTGTACGGTGCGTCCTATACCTATCAAAGTTTGCAACAATGAAATGATTGTAACTTTTTACTTGGGCGTCAAAATCCTTGAAATTTTATGACAATAAAGTACTCGAGCCTCTTATCAGTTTAAGCTATCGTTCATAGCTATGCTAGCCTTGAGTTTCAAAATAAAACACTGATAAAACTGCAAATGACCCTAACTTCTGTACGGTGCGTCGTATACCTATCAAAGTTTGCAACATTCAATTGCTTGTACCTTTTTACTGGAGCATCATAAAATCTTGAAATTTTGTGACAATAAAGTACTCGAGCCTCTTGTCAATTTAAGTTATCGCTCATAGCTTTGTTACCCTTGAGTCCCAAATCAAACACTGATAAAACTTCAAATGGCCCTAACTTCTATATGGTGCATCCTACACTAATCAAAGTTTGCAACAATCAAATGCTTGTAACTTTTTTCTGGAGCGTCATAAAACCTTGAAAAGTTGTGACAATAAAGTACTCGTGCCAGTTATCAATTTAAGCTATCCCTCATAGCTATGCTACCCTTGGGTCCCAAAATAAAACACAAATAAAACTTCAAATGACCCTAACTTTTATACGGTGCGTCCTATACCTATCAAAGTTTGCAACATTCAAATGCTTGTATCTTTTTACTGGAGCGTCAGAAAACCTTGAAATTTTGTGACAATAAAGTACTCGAGCCTCTTATCAATTTAAGCTATCGCTCATAGCTATGCTACTCTTGAGTCCCAAATCAAACAGTGATAAGACTTAAAATGGCCATAACTTCTGTACGGAGTGTCCTATATCTATCAAAGTTTGCAACAATCAAATGCTTGTAACTTTTTTGTCGAGCGTCATAAAACCTTGAAATTTTGTGACAATAAAATATTCGAGCCTCTTATCAATTTAAGCTATCGCTCGTAGCTATGGTACCCTTGAGTCCAAATCAAAAACTGATAAAATTTCAAATGGCCCTGACTTCTATATGGTGCGTCCTACACCTATCAAAGTTTGCAACATTCAAATGCTTGTAACTTTTTACTGGAGCGTCATAAAATCTTGAAATTTTGTGACAATAGAGTACTCGTGCCTCTTATTAATTTAAGCTATCGCACATAGCTCTGCTACCCTTGAGTCCCAAATCAAACACGGCGAAAACTTCAAATTGCACTAACTTCTATAAGGTGCATCTTATACCTATCAAAGTTTGCAACAATCAAATGCTTGTAACTTTTTTCTGGAGCGTCATAAAATCTGGAAATTTTGTGACAATGAATAATCGAGCCCCTTGTCAATTAAAACTATCGCTCATAGCAATGCTACCCTTGAGTCCCAAATCAAACACTGATAAATCTTAAAATAGCCCTAACTTCTGTACGGTGCGTTCTATACCTATCAAAGTTTGCAACAATCAAATGCTTGTAACTTTTTACTTGGGATCATAAAACCTTGAAATTTTGTGACAATAAAATACTCGAGCTTCTTATAAATTTAAGCTATCGTTCATAGCTATGCTAGCCTTGAGTCCCAAAATAAAACACAGATAAAACTGCGAATGACCCTAAGCTGTGTACGGTTCGTCCTACACCTATCAAAGTTTGCAACAATCAAATGCTTGTAACTTTTTACTGGAGCGTCATAAAATTTTGAAATTTTGTGACAATAAAGTACTCGAGCCTCTTATTAATTTAAGCTATCGCTCATAGCTATGCTACCCTTGAGTCCCAAATCAAACACGGCTAAAACTTCAAATGGCCTTAAGTTCTATAAGGTGCGTCTTATACCTATCAAAGTTTGCAACAATCAAATGCTTGTAACTTTTTTCTGGAGCGCCATAAAATCTGGAAATTTTGTGACAATGAAGTAATCGAGCCCCTTGTCAATTAAAACTATCACTCATAGCAATGCTACCCTTGAGTCCCAAATCAAACACTGATATATCTTAAAATAGCCCTAACTTCTGTACGGTGCGTTCTATACCTATCAAAGTTTGCAACAATCAAATGCTTGTAACTTTTTACTGGAGCGTCATAAAATTTTGAAATTTTGTGACAATAAAGTACTCGAGCCTCTTATTAATTTAAGCTATCGCTCATAGTTATGCTACTCTCGAGTCCTAAATCAAACACTGATAAGACTTCAAATGGCCCTAACTTCTGTACGGTGCGTCCCATACCTATCAAAGTTTGCAACATTCAAATGCTTGTAACTTTTTACTGGAGCGTCATAAAAGCTTGAAATTTTGTGACTATAAAGTACTCGAGCCTCTTATCAATTTAAGCTATCGCTCATAGCAGTGCTACCCTTGAGTCCCGAATGAAAAACTGATAAAATTTCAAATGGCCGTAACTTCTATACGGTGCGTCCTACTTATATCAAAGTTTGCAACATTCAAATGCTTGTAACTTTTTACTGGAGCGTCATAAAATCTGGAAATTCTGTGAGAATAGAGTAATCGTGCCTCTTATTAATTTAAGCTATAGCTCATAGCTATGCTACTCTTGAGTCCCAAATCAAACACTGTAAAGACTTAAAATGGTCATAACTTCTGTACGGAGTGTCCTATACCAATCAAAGTTTGCAACAGTCAAATGATTGTAACTTTTTACTGAAGTGTCATAAAATCTTTAAATTTTGTGACAATAAAGTACTCGAGCCTCTTATCAATTTAAGGTATCGCTCATAGCTATGCTACCCTTGAGTCACAAATCAAACACGGATAAATCTTAAAAGAGCCCTAACTTCTGTACGGTGCGTTCTATACCTATCAAAGTTTGCAACAATCAAATGCTTGTAACTTTTTACTTGGGATCATAAAACCTTGAAATTTTGTGACAATAAAATACTCGAGCTTCTTATCAATTTAAGCTATCGTTCATAGCTATGCTAGCCTTGAGTCCCAAATCAAACAGTGATAAGACTTAAAATGGCCATAACTTCTGTACGGAGTATCCTATACCTATCAAAGTTTGCAACAATGAAATGATTGTAACTTTTTTCGGGAGCGTCATAAAATCTGGAAACTTTGTGACAATAAAGTACTCGAGCCTCTTGTCAATTTAAGCTATCGCTCGTAGCAATGCTACCCTTGAGTCCCAAATCAAACACTGATAAAACTTAAAATGGCCCTAACTTCTGTACGGTGCGTCCTATACCTATCAAAGTTTGCAACAACCAAATGCTTGTAACTTTCTTCTGGAGCGTCATAGAATCTGGAAATTTTGTGACAATAAAGTACTCGAGCCTCTTGTCAATTGAAGCTATCGCTTATAGCTATGCTACCCTTGAGTCCCAAATCAAACACTGATAAAACTTAAAATGGCCCTAACTTCTGTACGGTGCGTTCTATACCTATCAAAGTTTGCAACAATGAAATGATTGTAACTTTTTACTTGGGCGTCAAAATCCTTGAAATTTTATGACAATAAAGTACTCGAGCCTCTTATCAGTTTAAGCTATCGTTCATAGCTATGCTAGCCTTGAGTTTCAAAATAAAACACTGATAAAACTGCAAATGACCCTAACTTCTGTACGGTGCGTCGTATACCTATCAAAGTTTGCAACATTCAATTGCTTGTACCTTTTTACTGGAGCATCATAAAATCTTGAAATTTTGTGACAATAAAGTACTCGAGCCTCTTGTCAATTTAAGTTATCGCTCATAGCTATGTTACCCTTGAGTCCCAAATCAAACACTGATAAAACTTCAAATGGCCCTAACTTCTATATGGTGCATCCTACACTAATCAAAGTTTGCAACAATCAAATGCTTGTAACTTTTTTCTGGAGCGTCATAAAACCTTGAAAAGTTGTGACAATAAAGTACTCGTGCCAGTTATCAATTTAAGCTATCCCTCATAGCTATGCTACCCTTGGGTCCCAAAATAAAACACAAATAAAACTTCAAATGACCCTAACTTTTATACGGTGCGTCCTATACCTATCAAAGTTTGCAACATTCAAATGCTTGTAACTTTTTTCTGGAGCGTCAGAAAACCTTGAAATTTTGTGACAATAGAGTTCTCGAGCCTCTTATTAATTTAAGCTATAGCTCATAGCTATGCTACCCTTGAGTCCCAAATCAAACACGGATAATACTTCAAATGGCCCTAACTTCTATAACGTGCATCCTATACCTATCAAAGTTTGCAACAATCATATGCTTGTAACTTTTTTCTGGAGCGTCATAAAATCTGGAAATTTTGTGACAATAAAGTACTCGAGCCTATTGGCAATTTAAGCTATCGCTCATAGCTATGCAAACCTTGAGTCCCAAAATAAAACACTGATAACACTGCAAATGACCCTAACTTCTGTACGGTGCGTCCTATACCGATTAAAGTTTGCAATAATCGAATGATTATAACTTTTTACTGGTGCATCATAATATCTTAAAATTTTGTGACAATAAAGTACTCGAGCCTCTAATCAATTTAAGATATCGCTCATAGCTATGGTACACTTGAGTCACAAATCAACCACTGATAAAACTTCAAATGGCCCTAACTTTCATACGGTGCGTCCTACACCTCTAAAAGTTTGCCATAAAACCTAGAAAATTTGTGAAAATAAAGTACTGGAGCCTCTTATCAATTTAAGCTATCGCTCATAGCTATGCTACTCTTGAGTCCCAAATCAAACAGTGATAAGACTTAAAATGGCCATAACTTCTGTACGGAGTGTCCTATACCTATCAAAGTTTGCAACATTCAAATGCTTGTAACTTTTTTGTCGAGCGTCATAAAACCTTGAAATTTTGTGACAATAAAATATTCGAGCCTCTTATAAATTTAAGCTATCGCTCGTAGCTATGCTACCCTTGAGTCCGAATCAAAAACTGATAAAATTTCAAATGGCCCTGACTTCTATATGGTGCGTCCTACACCTATCAAAGTTTGCAACATTCAAATGCTTGTAACTTTTTACTGGAACGTCATAAAATCTTGAAATTTTGTGACAATAGAGTACTCGTGCCTCTTATTAATTTAAGCTATCGCACATAGCTCTGCTACCCTTGAGTCCCAAATCAAACACGGCGAAAACTTCAAATGGCACTAACTTCTATAAGGTGCATCTTATACCTATCAAAGTTTGCAACAATCAAATGCTTGTAACTTTTTTCTGGAGCGTCATAAAATCTGGAAATTTTGTGACAATGAATAATCGAGCCCCTTGTCAATTAAAACTATCGCTCATAGCAATGCTACCCTTGAGTCCCAAATCAAACACTGATAAATCTTAAAATAGCCCTAACTTCTGTACGGTGCGTTCTATACCTATCAAAGTTTGCAACAATCAAATGCTTGTAACTTTTTACTTGGGATCATAAAACCTTGAAATTTTGTGACAATAAAATACTCGAGCTTCTTATCAATTTAAGCTATCGTTCATAGCTATGCTAGCCTTGAGTCCCAAAATAAAACACAGATAAATCTGCGAATGACCCTAAGCTGTGTACGGTTCGTCCTACACCTATCAAAGTTTGCAACAATCAAATGCTTGTAACTTTTTACTGGAGCGTCATAAAATTTTGAAATTTTGTGACAATAAAGTACTCGAGCCTCTTATTAATTTAAGCTATCGCTCATAGCTATGCTACCCTTGAGTCCCAAATCAAACACGGCTAAAACTTCAAATGGCCTTAAGTTCTATAAGGTGCGTCTTATACCTATCAAAGTTTGCAACAATCAAATGCTTGTAACTTTTTTCTGGAGCGCCATAAAATCTGGAAATTTTGTGACAATGAAGTAATCGAGCCCCTTGTCAATTAAAACTATCACTCATAGCAATGCTACCCTTGAGTCCCAAATCAAACACTGATATATCTTAAAATAGCCCTAACTTCTGTACGGTGCGTTCTATACCTATCAAAGTTTGCAACAATCAAATGCTTGTAACTTTTTACTGGAGCGTCATAAAATTTTGAAATTTTGTGACAATAAAGTACTCGAGCCTCTTATTAATTTAAGCTATCGCTCATAGTTATGCTACTCTCGAGTCCTAAATCAAACACTGATAAGACTTCAAATGGCCCTAACTTCTGTACGGTGCGTCCCATACCTATCAAAGTTTGCAACATTCAAATGCTTGTACCTTTTTACTGGAGCGTCATAAAAGCTTGAAATTTTGTGACTATAAAGTACTCGAGCCTCTTATCAATTTAAGCTATCGCTCATAGCAGTGCTACCCTTGAGTCCCGAATGAAAAACTGATAAAATTTCAAATGGCCGTAACTTCTATACGGTGCGTCCTACTTATATCAAAGTTTGCAACATTCAAATGCTTGTAACTTTTTACTGGAGCGTCATAAAATCTGGAAATTGTGTGAGAATAGAGTAATCGTGCCTCTTATTAATTTAAGCTATAGCTCATAGCTATGCTACTCTTGAGTCCCAAATCAAACACTGTAAAGACTTAAAATGGCCATAACTTCTGTACGGAGTGTCCTATACCAATCAAAGTTTGCAACAGTCAAATGATTGTAACTTTTTACTGAAGTGTCATAAAATCTTAAAATTTTGTGACAATAAAGTACTCGAGCCTCTTATCAATTTAAGGTATCGCTCATAGCTATGCTACCCTTGAGTCACAAATCAAACACGGATAAATCTTAAAAGAGCCCTAACTTCTGTACGGTGCGTTCTATACCTATCAAAGTTTGCAACAATCAAATGCTTGTAACTTTTTACTTGGGATCATAAAACCTTGAAATTTTGTGACAATAAAATACTCGAGCTTCTTATCAATTTAAGCTATCGTTCATAGCTATGCTAGCCTTGAGTCCCAAAATAAAACACAGATAAAACTGCGAATAACCCTAAGCTCTGTACGGTGCGTCCTATACCTATCAAAGTTTGCAACAATCAAATGCTTGTAACTTTTTACTGGTGCATCATAATATCTTAAAATTTTGTGACAGTAAAGTACTCGAGCCTCTAATCAATTTAAGCTATCGCTCATAGCTATGGTACCCTTGAGTCACAAATCAACCACTGATAAAACTTCAAATGGCCCTAACTTTCATACGGTGCGTCCTACACCTCTAAAAGTTTGCCATAAAACCTAGAAAATTTGTGACAATAAAGTACTCGAGCCTCTTATCAATTTAAGCTATCGCTCATAGCTATGCTACTCTTGAGTCCCAAATCAAACAGTGATAAGACTTAAAATGGCCATAACTTCTGTACGGAGTGTCCTATACCTATCAAAGTTTGCAACAATGAAATGATTGTAACTTTTTACTTGGGCGTCAAAATCCTTGAAATTTTATGACAATAAAGTACTCGAGCCTCTTGTCAGTTTAAGCTATCGTTCATAGCTATGCTAGCCTTGAGTTCCAAAATAAAACACTGATAAAACTGCAAATGACCCTATCTTGTGTACGGTGCGTCGTATACCTATCAAAGTTTGCAACATTCAAATGCTTGTACCTTTTTACTGGAGCATCATAAAATCTTGAAATTTTGTGACAATAAAGTACTCGAGCCGCTTGTCAATTTAAGTTATCGCTCATAGCTATGTTACCCTTGAATCCCAAATCAAACACTGATAAAACTTCAAATGGCCCTAACTTCTATATGGTGCATCCTACACTAATCAAAGTTTGCAACAATCAAATGCTTGTAACTTTTTTCTGGAGCGTCATAAAACCTTGAAAAGTTGTGACAATAAAGTACTCGTGCCAGTTATCAATTTAAGCTATCCCTCAGAGCTATGCTACCCTTGGGTCCCAAAATAAAACACAAATAAAACTTCAAATGACCCTAACTTTTATACGGTGCGTCCTATACCTATCAAAGTTTGCAACATTCAAATGCTTGTAACTTTTTACTGGAGCGTCAGAAAACCTTGAAATTTTGTGACAATAGAGTACTCGAGCCTCTTGTCAATTTAAGCTATCGCTCATAGCAATGCTACCCTTGAGTCCCAAATCAAACACTGATAAAACTTAAAATGGCCCTAACTTCTGTACGGTGCGTCCTATACCTATCAAAGTATGCTTGTAACTTTTTTCTGGAGCGTCATAAAATCTGGAAATTTTGTGACAATAAAGTACTCGAGCCTCTTATCAATTTAAGCTATCACTCATAGCAATGCTACCCTTGAGTCCCAAATCAAACACTAATAAGACTTAAAATGGCCATAACTTCTGTACGGAGTGTCCTATATCTATCAAAGTTTGCAACAATCAAATGATTGTAACTTTTTACTGGAGCGTCATAAAATCTTAAAATTTTGTGACAATAAAGTACTCGAGCCTCTTATCAATTTAAGGTATCGCTCATAGCTATGCTACCCTTGAGTCCCAAATCAAACACGGATAATACTTCAAATGGCCCTAACTTCTATAACGTGCGTCCTATACCTATCAAAGTTTGCAACAATCATATGCTTGTAACTTTTTTCTGGAGCGTCATAAAATCTGGAAATTTTGTGACAATAAAGTACTCGAGCCTATTGGCAATTTAAGCTATCGCTCATAGCTATGCAAGCCTTGAGTCCCAAAATAAAACACTGATAACACTGCAAATGACCCTAACTTCTGTACGGTGCGTCCTATACCGATTAAAGTTTGCAATAATCGAATGCTTATAACTTTTTACTGGTGCATCATATCTTAAAATTTTGTGACAATAAAGTACTCGAGCCTCTAATCAATTTAAGCTATCGCTCATAGCTATGGTACCCTTGAGTCACAAATCAACCACTGATAAAACTTCAAATGGCCCTAACTTTCATACGGTGCGTCCTACACCTCTAAAAGTTTGCCATAAAACCTAGAAAATTTGTGACAATAAAGTACTCGAGCCTCTTATCAATTTAAGCTATCGCTCATAGCTATGCTACTCTTGAGTCCCAAATCAAACAGTGATAAGACTTAAAATGGCCATAACTTCTGTACGGAGTGTCCTATACCTATCAAAGTTTGCAACATTCAAATGCTTGTAACTTTTTTGTCGAGCGTCATAAAACCTTGAAATTTTGTGACAATAAAATATTCGAGCCTCTTATAAATTTAAGCTATCGCTCATAGCTATGCTACCCTTGAGTCCCAAATCAAACACTTATAAAACTTCAAATGGCCCTAACTTCTGTACGGTCAAAGTGTGAACCAATCAAATGCTTGCAACTTTTTACTGGACCGTCATAAAACTTTAAATATTTGTGACAATAAAGTACTCGAGCCTCTTATCAATTGAAGCTATCGCTCATAGCTATGCTACTTTTGAGTCCCAAATCAAACACTGATAAGACTTAAAATGGCCATAACTTCTATACGGAGTGTCCTATACCTATCAAAGTTTGCAACATTCCTTGTAACTTTTTACAGGAGCATCCCTTAATCGAATGCGTATAACTTTTTACTGGTGCATCATAAAATCTTAAAATTTTGTGACAATAAAGTACTCGAGCCTCTTATCAATTTAAGCTATCGCTCGTAGCTATGCTACCCTTGAGTCCGAATCAAAAACTGATAAAATTTCAAATGGCCCTAACTTCTATATGGTACGTCCTACACCTATCAAAGTTTGCAACATTCAAATGCTTGTAACTTTTTACTGGAGCGTCATAAAATCTTGAAATTTTGTGACAATAGAGTACTCGTGCCTCTTATTAATTTAAGCTATCGCTCATAGCTATGCTACCCTTGAGTCCCAAATCAAACACGGCTAAAACTTCAAATGGCCTTAAGTTCTATAAGGTGCGTCTTATACCTATCAAAGTTTGCAACAATCAAATGCTTGTAACTTTTTTCTGGAGCGCCATAAAATCTGGAAATTTTGTGACAATGAAGTAATCGAGCCCCTTGTCAATTAAAACTATCACTCATAGCAATGCTACCCTTGAGTCCCAAATCAAACACTGATATATCTTAAAATAGCCCTAACTTCTGTACGGTGCGTTCTATACCTATCAAAGTTTGCAACAATCAAATGCTTGTAACTTTTTACTGGAGCGTCATAAAATTTTGAAATTTTGTGACAATAAAGTACTCGAGCCTCTTATTAATTTAAGCTATCGCTCATAGTTATGCTACTCTCGAGTCCTAAATCAAACACTGATAAGACTTCAAATGGCCCTAACTTCTGTACGGTGCGTCCCATACCTATCAAAGTTTGCAACATTCAAATGCTTGTACCTTTTTACTGGAGCGTCATAAAAGCTTGAAATTTTGTGACTATAAAGTACTCGAGCCTCTTATCAATTTAAGCTATCGCTCATAGCAGTGCTACCCTTGAGTCCCGAATGAAAAACTGATAAAATTTCAAATGGCCGTAACTTCTATACGGTGCGTCCTACTTATATCAAAGTTTGCAACATTCAAATGCTTGTAACTTTTTACTGGAGCGTCATAAAATCTGGAAATTGTGTGAGAATAGAGTAATCGTGCCTCTTATTAATTTAAGCTATAGCTCATAGCTATGCTACTCTTGAGTCCCAAATCAAACACTGTAAAGACTTAAAATGGCCATAACTTCTGTACGGAGTGTCCTATACCAATCAAAGTTTGCAACAGTCAAATGATTGTAACTTTTTACTGAAGTGTCATAAAATCTTAAAATTTTGTGACAATAAAGTACTCGAGCCTCTTATCAATTTAAGGTATCGCTCATAGCTATGCTACCCTTGAGTCACAAATCAAACACGGATAAATCTTAAAAGAGCCCTAACTTCTGTACGGTGCGTTCTATACCTATCAAAGTTTGGAACAATCAAATGCTTGTAACTTTTTACTTGGGATCATAAAACCTTGAAATTTTGTGACAATAAAATACTCGAGCTTCTTATCAATTTAAGCTATCGTTCATAGCTATGCTAGCCTTGAGTCCCAAAATAAAACACAGATAAAACTGCGAATGACCCTAAGCTCTGTACGGTGCGTCCTATACCTATCAAAGTTTGCAACAATCAAATGCTTGTAACTTTTTACTGGTGCATCATAATATCTTAAAATTTTGTGACAGTAAAGTACTCGAGCCTCTAATCAATTTAAGCTATCGCTCATAGCTATGGTACCCTTGAGTCACAAATCAACCACTGATAAAACTTCAAATGGCCCTAACTTTCATACGGTGCGTCCTACACCTCTAAAAGTTTGCCATAAAACCTAGAAAATTTGTGACAATAAAGTACTCGAGCCTCTTATCAATTTAAGCTATCGCTCATAGCTATGCTACACTTGAGTCCCAAATCAAACAGTGATAAGACTTAAAATGGCCATAACTTCTGTACGGAGTGTCCTATACCTATCAAAGTTTGCAACAATGAAATGATTGTAACTTTTTTCGGGAGCGTCATAAAATCTTGAAACTTTGTGACAATAAAGTACTCGAGCCTCTTATCAATTTAAGCTATCGCTCATAGCAATGCTACCCTTGAGTCCCAAATCAAACACTGATAAAACTTAAAATGGCCCTAACTTCTGTACGGTGCGTCCTATACCTATCAAAGTTTGCAACAACCAAATGCTTGTAACTTTCTTCTGGAGCGTCATAGAATCTGGAAATTTTGTGACAATAAAGTACTCGAGCCTCTTGTCAATTTAAGCTATCGCTTATAGCTATGCTACCCTTGAGTCCCAAATCAAACACTGATAAAACTTAAAATGGCCCTAACTTCTGTACGGTGCGTTCTATACCTATCAAAGTTTGCAACAATGAAATGATTGTAACTTTTTACTTGGGCGTCAAAATCCTTGAAATTTTATGACAATAAAGTACTCGAGCCTCTTATCAGTTTAAGCTATCGTTCATAGCTATGCTAGCCTTGAGTTTCAAAATAAAACACTGATAAAACTGCAAATGACCCTAACTTCTGTACGGTGCGTCGTATACCTATCAAAGTTTGCAACATTCAATTGCTTGTACCTTTTTACTGGATCATCACAAAATCTTGAAATTTTGTGACAATAAAGTACTCGAGCCTCTTGTCAATTTAAGTTATCGCTCATAGCTATGTTACCCTTGAGTCCCAAATCAAACACTGATAAAACTTCAAATGGCCCTAACTTCTATATGGTGCATCCTACACTAATCAAAGTTTGCAACAATCAAATGCTTGTAACTTTTTTCTGGAGCGTCATAAAACCTTGAAAAGTTGTGACAATAAAGTACTCGTGCCAGTTATCAATTTAAGCTATCCCTCATAGCTATGCTAACCTTGGGTCCCAAAATAAAACACAAATAAAACTTCAAATGACCCTAACTTTTATACGGTGCGTTCTATACCTATCAAAGTTTGCAACATTCAAATGCTTGTAACTTTTTACTGGAGCGTCAGAAAACCTTGAAATTTTGTGACAATAGAGTACTCGTGCCTCTTATTAATTTAAGCTATAGCTCATAGCTATGCTACTCTTGAGTCCCAAATCAAACACTAATAAGACTTAAAATGGCCATAACTTCTGTACGGAGTGTCCTATATCTATCAAAGTTTGCAACAATCAAATGATTGTAACTTTTTACTGGAGCGTCATAAAATCTTAAAATTTTGTGACAATAAAGTACTCGAGCCTCTTATCAATTTAAGGTATCGCTCATAGCTATGCTACCCTTGAGTCCCAAATCAAACACGGATAATACTTCAAATGGCCCTAACTTCTATAACGTGCATCCTATACCTATCAAAGTTTGCAACAATCATATGCTTGTAACTTTTTTCTGGAGCGTCATAAAATCTGGAAATTTTGTGACAATAAAGTACTCGAGCCTATTGGCAATTTAAGCTATCGCTCATAGCTATGCAAACCTTGAGTCCCAAAATAAAATACTGATAACACTGCAAATGACCCTAACTTCTGTACGGTGCGTCCTATACCGATTAAAGTTTGCAATAATCGAATGATTATAACTTTTTACTGGTGCATCATAATATCTTAAAATTTTGTGACAATAAAGTACTCGAGCCTCTAATCAATTTAAGCTATCGCTCATAGCTATGGTACCTTGAGTCACAAATCAACCACTGATAAAACTTCAAATGGCCCTAACTTTCATACGGTGCGTCCTACACCTCTAAAAGTTTGCCATAAAACCTAGAAAATTTGTGACAATAAAGTACTCGAGCCTCTTATCAATTTAAGCTATCGCTCATAGCTATGCTACTCCTGAGTCCCAAATCAAACAGTGATAAGACTTAAAATGGCCATAACTTCTGTACGGAGTGTCCTATACCTATCAAAGTTTGCAACATTCAAATGCTTGTAACTTTTTACTGGAGCGTCATAAAATCTTGAAATTTTGTGACAATAGAGTACTCGTGCCTCTTATTAATTTAAGCTATCGCACATAGCTCTGCTACCCTTGAGTCCCAAATCAAACACGGCGAAAACTTCAAATGGTACTAACTTCTATAAGGTGCATCTTATACCTATCAAAGTTTGCAACAATCAAATGCTTGTAACTTTTTTCTGGAGCGTCATAAAATCTGGAAATTTTGTGACAATGAATAATCGAGCCCCTTGTCAATTAAAACTATCGCTCATAGCAATGCTACCCTTGAGTCCCAAATCAAACACTGATAAATCTTAAAATAGCCCTAACTTCTGTACGGTGCGTTCTATACCTATCAAAGGTTGCAACAATCAAATGCTTGTAACTTTTTACTTGGGATCATAAAACCTTGAAATTTTGTGACAATAAAATACTCGAGCTTCTTATCAATTTAAGCTATCGTTCATAGCTATGCTAGCCTTGAGTCCCAAAATAAAACACAGATAAAACTGCGAATGACCCTAAGCTCTGTACGGTTCGTCCTACACCTATCAAAGTTTGCAACAATCAAATGCTTGTAACTTTTTACTGGAGCGTCATAAAATTTTGAAATTTTGTGACAATAAAGTACTCGAGCCTCTTATTAATTTAAGCTATCGCTCATAGCTATGCTACCCTTGAGTCCCAAATCAAACACGGCTAAAACTTCAAATGGCCTTAAGTTCTATAAGGTGCGTCTTATACCTATCAAAGTTTGCAACAATCAAATGCTTGTAACTTTTTTCTGGAGCGCCATAAAATCTGGAAATTTTGTGACAATGAAGTAATCGAGCCCCTTGTCAATTAAAACTATCACTCATAGCAATGCTACCCTTGAGTCCCAAATCAAACACTGATATATCTTAAAATAGCCCTAACTTCTGTACGGTGCGTTCTATACCTATCAAAGTTTGCAACAATCAAATGCTTGTAACTTTTTACTGGAGCGTCATAAAATTTTGAAATTTTGTGACAATAAAGTACTCGAGCCTCTTATTAATTTAAGCTATCGCTCATAGTTATGCTACTCTCGAGTCCTAAATCAAACACTGATAAGACTTCAAATGGCCCTAACTTCTGTACGGTGCGTCCCATACCTATCAAAGTTTGCAACATTCAAATGCTTGTACCTTTTTACTGGAGCGTCATAAAAGCTTGAAATTTTGTGACTATAAAGTACTCGAGCCTCTTATCAATTTAAGCTATCGCTCATAGCAGTGCTACCCTTGAGTCCCGAATGAAAAACTGATAAAATTTCAAATGGCCGTAACTTCTATACGGTGCGTCCTACTTATATCAAAGTTTGCAACATTCAAATGCTTGTAACTTTTTACTGGAGCGTCATAAAATCTGGAAATTGTGTGAGAATAGAGTAATCGTGCCTCTTATTAATTTAAGCTATAGCTCATAGCTATGCTACTCTTGAGTCCCAAATCAAACACTGTAAAGACTTAAAATGGCCATAACTTCTGTACGGAGTGTCCTATACCAATCAAAGTTTGCAACAGTCAAATGATTGTAACTTTTTACTGAAGTGTCATAAAATCTTAAAATTTTGTGACAATAAAGTACTCGAGCCTCTTATCAATTTAAGGTATCGCTCATAGCTATGCTACCCTTGAGTCACAAATCAAACACGGATAAATCTTAAAAGAGCCCTAACTTCTGTACGGTGCGTTCTATACCTATCAAAGTTTGCAACAATCAAATGCTTGTAACTTTTTACTTGGGATCATAAAACCTTGAAATTTTGTGACAATAAAATACTCGAGCTTCTTATCAATTTAAGCTATCGTTCATAGCTATGCTAGCCTTGAGTCCCAAAATAAAACACAGATAAAACTGCGAATGACCCTAAGCTCTGTACGGTGCGTCCTATACCTATCAAAGTTTGCAACAATCAAATGCTTGTAACTTTTTACTGGTGCATCATAATATCTTAAAATTTTGTGACAGTAAAGTACTCGAGCCTCTAATCAATTTAAGCTATCGCTCATAGCTATGGTACCCTTGAGTCACAAATCAACCACTGATAAAACTTCAAATGGCCCTAACTTTCATACGGTGCGTCCTACACCTCTAAAAGTTTGCCATAAAACCTAGAAAATTTGTGACAATAAAGTACTCGAGCCTCTTATCAATTTAAGCTATCGCTCATAGCTATGCTACTCTTGAGTCCCAAATCAAACAGTGATAAGACTTAAAATGGCCATAACTTCTGTACGGAGTCCTATACCTATCAAAGTTTGCAACAATGAAATGATTGTAACTTTTTACTTGGGCGTCAAAATCCTTGAAATTTTATGACAATAAAATATTCGAGCCTCTTATAAATTTAAGCTATCGCTCATAGCTATGCTACCCTTGAGTCCCAAATCAAACACTTATAAAACTTCAAATGGCCCTAACTTCTGTACGGTCAAAGTGTGAACCAATCAAATGCTTGCAACTTTTTACTGTACCGTCATAAAACTTTAAATATTTGTGACAATAAAGTACTCGAGCCTCTTATCAATTGAAGCTATCGCTCATAGCTATGCTACTCTTGAGTCCCAAATCAAACACTGATAAGACTTAAAATGGCCATAACTTCTATACGGAGTGTCCTATACCTATCAAAGTTTGCAACATTCCTTGTAACTTTTTACAGGAGCATCCCTTAATCGAATGCGTATAACTTTTTACTGGTGCATCATAAAATCTTAAAATTTTGTGACAATAAAGTACTCGAGCCTCTTATCAATTTAAGCTATCGCTCGTAGCTATGCTACCCTTGAGTCCGAATCAAAAACTGATAAAATTTCAAATGGCCCTAACTTCTATATGGTACGTCCTACACCTATCAAAGTTTGCAACATTCAAATGCTTGTAACTTTTTACTGGAGCGTCATAAAATCTTGAAATTTTGTGACAATAGAGTACTCGTGCCTCTTATTAATTTAAGCTATCGCTCATAGCTCTGCTACCCTTGAGTCCCAAATCAAACACGGCGAAAACTTCAAATGGCACTAACTTCTATAAGGTGCGTCTTATACCTATCAAAGTTTGCAACAATCAAATGCTTATAACTTTTTTCTGGAGCGTCATAAAATCTGGAAATTTTGTGACAATGAATAATCGAGCCCCTTGTCAATTAAAACTATCGCTCATAGCAATGCTACCCTTGAGTCCCAAATCAAACACTGATAAATCTTAAAATAGCCCTAACTTCTGTACGGTGCGTTCTATACCTATAAAAGTTTGCAACAATCAAATGCTTGTAACTTTTTACTGGAGCGTCATAAGATCTGGAAATTGTGTGAGAATAGAGTAATCGTGCCTCTTATTAATTTAAGCTATAGCTCATAGCTATGCTACTCTTGAGTCCCAAATCAAACACTGTAAAGACTTCAAATGGCCATAACTTCTGTACGGAGTGTCCTATACCAATCAAAGTTTGCAACAGTCAAATGATTGTAACTTTTTACTGAAGTGTCATAAAATCTTAAAATTTTGTGACAATAAAGTACTCGAGCCTCTTATCAATTTAAGGTATCGCTCATAGCTATGCTACCCTTGAGTCACAAATCAAACACGGATAAATCTTAAAAGAGCCCTAACTTCTGTATGGTGCGTTCTATACCTATCAAAGTTTGCAACAATCAAATGCTTGTAACTTTTTACTTGGGATCATAAAACCTTGAAATTTTGTGACAATAAAATACTCGAGCTTCTTATCAATTTAAGCTATCGTTCATAGCTATGCTAGCCTTGAGTCCCAAAATAAAACACAGATAAAACTGCGAATGACCCTAAGCTCTGTACGGTGCGTCCTATACCTATCAAAGTTTGCAACAATCAAATGCTTGTAACTTTTTACTGGTGCATCATAATATCTTAAAATTTTGTGACAGTAAAGTACTCGAGCCTCTAATCAATTTAAGCTATCGCTCATAGCTATGGTACCCTTGAGTCACAAATCAACCACTGATAAAACTTCAAATGGCCCTAACTTTCATACGGTGCGTCCTACACCTCTAAAAGTTTGCCATAAAACCTAGAAAATTTGTGACAATAAAGTACTCGAGCCTCTTATCAATTTAAGCTATCGCTCATAGCTATGCTAGTCTTGAGTCCCAAATCAAACAGTGATAAGACTTAAAATGGCCATAACTTCTGTACGCAGTGTCCTATACCTATCAAAGTTTGCAACAATGAAATGATTGTAACTTTTTACTTGGGCGTCAAAATGCTTGAAATTTTATGACAATAAAGTACTCGAGCCTCTTATCAGTTTAAGCTATCGTTCATAGCTATGCTAGCCTTGAGTTCCAAAATAAAACACTGATAAAACTGCAAACGAGCCTAACTTGTGTACGGTGCGTCGTATACCTATCAAAGTTTGCAACATTCAAATGCTTGTACCTTTTTACTGGAGCATCATAAAATCTTGAAATTTTGTGACAATAAAGTACTCGAGCCGCTTGTCAATTTAAGTTATCGCTCATAGCTATGTTACCCTTGAATCCCAAATCAAACACTGATAAAACTTCAAATGGCCCTAACTTCTATATGGTGCATCCTACACTAATCAAAGTTTGCAACAATCAAATGCTTGTAACTTTTTTCTGGAGCGTCATAAAACCTTGAAAAGTTGTGACAATAAAGTACTCGTGCCAGTTATCAATTTAAGCTATCCCTCAGAGCTATGCTACCCTTGGGTCCCAAAATAAAACACAAATAAAACTTCAAATGACCCTAACTTTTATACGGTGCGTCCTATACCTATCAAAGTTTGCAACATTCAAATGCTTGTAACTTTTTACTGGAGCGTCAGAAAACCTTGAAATTTTGTGACAATAGAGTACTCGAGCCTCTTGTCAATTTAAGCTATCGCTCATAGCAATGCTACCCTTGAGTCCCAAATCAAACACTGATAAAACTTAAAATGGCCCTAACTTCTGTACGGTGCGTCCTATACCTATCAAAGTGTGCAACAACCAAATGCTTGTAACTTTTTTCTGGAGCGTCATAAAATCTGGAAATTTTGTGACAATAAAGTACTCGAGCCTCTTATCAATTTAAGCTATCACTCATAGCAATGCTACCCTTGAGTCCCAAATCAAACACTAATAAGACTTTAAATGGCCATAACTTCTGTACGGAGTGTCCTATATCTATCAAAGTTTGCAACAATCAAATGATTGTAACTTTTTACTGGAGCGTCATAAAATCTTAAAATTTTGTGACAATAAAGTACTCGAGCCTCTTATCAATTTAAGGTATCGCTCATAGCTATGCTACCCTTGAGTCCCAAATCAAACACGGATAATACTTCAAATGGCCCTAACTTCTATAACGTGCGTCCTATACCTATCAAAGTTTGCAACAATCATATGCTTGTAACTTTTTTCTGGAGCGTCATAAAATCTGGAAATTTTGTGACAATAAAGTACTCGAGCCTCTTATCAATTTAAGCTATCACTCATAGCAATGCTACCCTTGAGTCCCAAATCAAACACTAATAAGACTTTAAATGGCCATAACTTCTGTACGGAGTGTCCTATACCTATCAAAGTTTGCAACATTCCTTGTAACTTTTTACAGGAGCATCCCTTAATCGAAGGCGTATAACTTTTTACTGGTGCATCATAAAATCTTAAAATTTTGTGACAATAAAGTACTCGAGCCTCTTATCAATTTAAGCTATCGCTCGTAGCTATGCTACCCTTGAGTCCGAATCAAAAACTGATAAAATTTCAAATGGCCCTAACTTCTATATGGTACGTCCTACACCTATCAAAGTTTGCAACAATCAAATGCTTGTAACTTTTTTCTGGAGCGTCATAAAATCTGGAAATTTTGTGACAATGAATAATCGAGCCCCTTGTCAATTAAAACTATCGCTCATAGCAATGCTACTCTCGAGGCCTAAATCAAACACTGATAAGACTTCAAATGGCCCTAACTTCTGTACGGTGCGTCCCATACCTATCAAAGTTTGCAACATTCAAATGCTTGTACCTTTTTACTGGAGCGTCATAAAAGCTTGAAATTTTGTGACAATAAAGTACTCGAGCCTCTCATCAATTTAAGCTATCGCTCATAGCAGTGCTACCCTTGAGTCCCGAATGAAAAACTGATAAAATTTAAAATGGCCGTAACTTCTATACGGTGCGTCCTACTTATATCAAAGTTTGCAACATTCAAATGCTTGTAACTTTTTACTGGAGCGTCATAAAATCTGGAAATTGTGTGAGAATAGAGTACTCGTCCCTCTTATTAATTTAAGCTATAGCTCATAGCTATGCTACTCTTGAGTCCCAAATCAAACACTGATAAGACTTAAAATGGCCATAACTTCTGTACGGAGTGTCCTATACCAATCAAAGTTTGCAACAGTCAAATGATTGTAACTTTTTACTGGAGTGTCATAAAATCTTAAAATTTTGTGACAATAAAGTACTCGAGCCTCTTATCAATTTAAGCTATCGCTCATAGCTATGCTACTCTTGAGTCCCAAATCAAACAGTGATAAGACTTAAAATGGCCATAACTTCTGTACGGAGTGTCCTATACCTATCAAAGTTTGCAACATTCAAATGCTTGTAACTTTTTTGTCGAGCGTCATAAAACCTTGAAATTTTGTGACAATAAAATATTCGAGCCTCTTATAAATTTAAGCTATCGCTCATAGCTATGCTACCCTTGAGTCCCAAATCAAACACTTATAAAACTTCAAATGGCCCTAACTTCTGTGCGGTCAAAGTGTGAACCAATCAAATGCTTGCAACTTTTTACCGGACCGTCATAAAACTTTAAATATTTGTGACAATAAAGTACTCGAGCCTCTTATCAATTGAAGCTATCGCTCATAGCTATGCTACTCTTGAGTCCCAAATCAAACACTGATAAGACTTAAAATGGCCATAACTTCTATACGGAGTGTCCTATACCTATCAAAGTTTGCAACATTCCTTGTAACTTTTTACAGGAGCATCCCTTAATCGAATGCTTATAACTTTTTACTGGTGCATCATAAAATCTTAAAATTTTGTGACAATAAAGTACTCGAGCCTCTTATCAATTTAAGCTATCGCTCATAGCTATGCTACTCTTGAGTCCCAAATCAAACAGTGATAAGACTTAAAATGGCCATAACTTCTGTACGGAGTGTCCTATACCTATCAAAGTTTGCAACATTCAAATGCTTGTAACTTTTTTGTCGAGCGTCATAAAACCCTGAAATTTTGTGACAATAAAATATTCGAGCCTCTTATCAATTTAAGCTATCGCTCGTAGCTATGCTACCCTTGAGTCCGAATCAAAAACTGATAAAATTTCAAATGGCCCTAACTTCTATATGGTGCGTCCTACACCTATCAAAGTTTGCAACATTCAAATGCTTGTAACTTTTTACTGGAGCGTCATAAAATCTTGAAATTTTGTGACAATAGAGTACTCGTGCCTCTTATTAATTTAAGCTATCGCTCATAGCTCTGCTACCCTTGAGTCCCAAATCAAACACGGCGAAAACTTCAAATGGCACTAACTTCTATAAGGTGCGTCTTATACCTATCAAAGTTTGCAACAATCAAATGCTTGTAACTTTTTTCTGGAGCGTCGTAAAATCTGGAAATTTTGTGACAATGAATAATCGAGCCCCTTGTCAATTAAAACTATCGCTCATAGCAATGCTACCCTTGAGTCCCAAATCAAACACTGATAAATCTTAAAATAGCCCTAACTTCTGTACGGTGCGTTCTATACCTATCAAAGTTTGCAACAATCAAATGCTTGTAACTTTTTACTTGGGATCATAAAACCTTGAAATTTTGTGACAATAAAATACTCGAGCTTCTTATCAATTTAAGCAATCGTTCATAGCTATGCTAGCCTTGAGTCCCAAAATAAAACACAGATAAAACTGCGAATGACCCTAAGCTCTGTACGGTGCGTCCTATACCTATCAAAGTTTGCAACAATCAAATGCTTGTAACTTTTTACTGGAGCGTCATAAAATTTTTAAATTTTGTGACAATATAGTACTCGAGCCTCTTATTAATTTAAGCTATCGCTCATAGCTATGCTACCCTTGAGTCCCAAATCAAACACGGCTAAAACTTCAAATGGCCTTAAGTTCTATAAGGTGCGTCTTATACCTATCAAAGTTTGCAACAATCAAATGCTTGTAACTTTTTTCTGGAGCGTCATAAAATCTGGAAATTTTGTGACGATGAAGTAATCGAGCCCCTTGTCAATTAAAACTATCGCTCATAGCAATGCTACCCTTGAGTCCCAAATCAAACACTGATATATCTTAAAATAGCCCTAACTTCTGTACGGTGCGTTCTATACCTATCAAAGTTTGCAACAATCAAATGCTTGTAACTTTTTACTTGCATTTTTGGTTTTACTCATAAAACCTTGAAATTTTGTGACACTAAAATACTCGAGTTTCTTATCAATTTAAGCTATCGTTCATAGCTATGCTAGCCTTGAGTCAAAATAAAACACAGATAAAACTGCGAATGACCCTAAGCTCTGTACGGTTCGTCCTACACCTATCAAAGTTTGCAACAATCAAATGCTTGTAACTTTTTACTGGAGCGTCATAAAATTTTGAAATTTTGTGACAATAAAGTACTCGAGCCTCTAATTAATTTAAGCTATCGCTCATAGCTATGCTACTCTCGAGTCCTAAATCGAACACTGATAAGACTTCAAATGGCCCTAACTTCTGTACGGTGCGTCCCACACCTATCAAAGTTTGCAACATTCAAATGCTTGTACCTTTTTACTGGAGCGTCAAAAAAACTTGAAATTTTGTGACAATAAAGTACTCGAGCCTCTTATCAATTTAAGCTATCGCTCATAGCAGTGCTATCCTTGAGTCCCGAATGAAAAACTGATAAAATTTCAAATGGCCGTAACTTCTATACGGTGCGTCCTACTTATATCAAAGTTTGCAACATTCAAATGCTTGTAACTTTTTACTGGAGCGTCATAAAATCTGGAAATTGTGTGAGAATAGAGCACTCGTGCCTCTTATTAATTTACGCTATAGCTCATAGCTATGCTACTCTTGAGTCCCAAATCAAACACTGATAAGACTTAAAATGGCCATAACTTCTGTACGGAGTGTCCTATACCAATCAAAGTTTGCAAACAATCAAATGATTGTAACTTTTTACTGGAGTGCCATAAAATCTTAAAATTTTGTGACAATAAAGTACTCGAGCCTCTTATCAATTTAAGGTATCGCTCATAGCTATGCTACCCTTGAGTCACAAATCAAACACGGATAAATCTTAAAATAGCCCTAACTTCTGTACGGTGCGTTCTATACCTATCAAAGTTTGCAACAATCAAATGCTTGTAACTTTTTACTTGGGATCATAAAACCTTGAAATTTTGTGACAATAAAATACTCGAGCTTCTTATCAATTTAAGCTATCGTTCATAGCTATGCTAGCCTTGAATCCCAAAATAAAACACAGATAAAACTGCGAATGACCCTAAGCTCTTTACGGTGCGTCCTATACCTATCAAAGTTTGCAACAATCAAATGCTTGTAACTTTTTACTGGAGCGTCATAAAATTTTGAAATTTTGTGACAATAAAGTACTCGAGCCTCTTATTAATTTAAGCTATCGCTCATAGCTATGCTACTCTCGAGTCCTAAATCAAACACTGATAAGACTTCAAATGGCCCTAACTTCTGTACGGTGCGTCCCATACCAATCAAAATTTGCAACATTCAAATGCTTGTAACTTTTTACTGGACCGTCATAAAAGCTTGAAATTTTGTGACAATAAAGTACTCGAGCCTCTTATCAATTTAAGCTATGGCTCATAGCAATTCTACCCTTGAGTCCCGAATCAAAAACTGATAAAATTTCAAATGGCCCTAACTTCTATACGGTGAGTCCTACACATATCAAAGTTTGCAATAATCGAATGCTTATAACTTTTTACTGGTGCATCATAAAATCTTAAAATTTTGTGACAATAAAGTACTCGAGCCTCTTATCAATTTAAGCTATCGCTCATAGCTATGGTACCCTTGAGTCCCAAATCAAACACTTATAAAACTTGAAATGGCCCTAACTTCTGTACGGTCAAGTGCTTGCAAGTTTTTACTGGACCGTCATAAAACCTTAAATATTTGTGACAATAAAGTACTCGAGCCTCTTATCAATTGAAGCTATCGCTCATAGCTATGCTACTCTTGAGTCCCAAATCAAACACTGATAAGACTTAAAATGGCCATAACTTCTATACGGAGTGTCCTATACCCATCAAAGTTTGCAACATTCCTTGTAACTTTTTACTGGAGCATCCCCTAATCGAATGCTTATAACTTTTTACTGGTGCATCATAAAATCTTAAAATTTTGTGACAATAAAGTACTCGAGCCTCTTATCAATTTAAGCTATCGCTCATAGCTATGGTACCCTTGAGTCACAAATCAACTACTGATAAAACTTCAAATGGCCCTAACTTCCATACGGTGCGTCCTACACCTCTAAAAGTTTGCCATAAAACCTAGAAAATTTGTGACAATAAAGTACTCGAGCCTCTTATCAATTTAAGCTATCGCTCATAGCTATGCTACTCTTGAGTCCCAAATCAAACAATGATAAGACTTAAAATGGCCATAATTTCTGTACGGAGTGTCCTATACCTATCAAAGTTTGCAACATTCAAATGCTTGTAACTTTTTTGTCGAGCGTCATAAAACCTTGAAATTTTGTGACAATAAAATATTCGAGCCTCTTATCAATTTAAGCTATCGCTCGTAGCTATGCTACCCTTGAGTCCCGAATCAAAAACTGATAAAATTTCAAATGGCCCTAACTTCTATATGGTGCGTCCTACACCTATCAAAGTTTGCAACATTCAAATGCTTGTAACTTTTTACTGGAGCGTCATAAAATCTTGAAATTTTGTGACAATAGAGTACTCGTGCCTCTTATTAATTTAAGCTATCGCTCATAGCTCTGCTACCCTTGAGTCCCAAATCAAACACGGCTAAAACTTCAAATGGCACTAACTTCTATAAGGTGCGTCTTATACCTATCAAAGTTTGCAACAATCAAATGCTTGTAACTTTTTTCTGGAGCGTCATAAAATCTGGAAATTTTGTGACAATGAATAATCGAGCCCCTTGTCAATTAAAACTATCGCTCATAGCTATGCTACCCTTGAGTCCCAAATCAAACACTGATAAATCTTAAAATAGCCCTAACTTCTGTACGGTGCGTTCTATACCTATCAAAGTTTGCAACAATCAAATGCTTGTAACTTTTTACTTGGGATCATAAAACCTTGAAATTTTGTGACAATAAAATACTCGAGCTTCTTATCAATTTAAGCTATCGTTCATAGCTATGCTAGCCTTGAGTCCCAAAATAAAACACAGATAAAACTGCGAATGACCCTAAGCTCTGTACGGTGCGTCCTATACCTATCAAAGTTTGCAACAATCAAATGCTTGTAACTTTTTACTGGAGCGTCATAAAATTTTTAAATTTTGTGACAATGAAGTAATCAAGCCCCTTGTCAATTAAAACTATCGCTCATAGCAATGCTACCCTTGAGTCCCAAATCAAACACTGATATATCTTAAAATAGCCCTAACTTCTGTACGGTGCGTTCTATACCTATCAAAGTTTGCAACAATCAAATGCTTGTAACTTTTTACTTGGGATCATAAAACCTTGAAATTTTGTGACACTAAAATACTCGAGCTTCTTATCAATTTAAGCTATCGTTCATAGCTATGCTAGCCTTGAGTCCCAAAATAAAACACAGATAAAACTGCGAATGACCCTAAGCTCTGTACGGTTCGTCCTACACCTATCAAAGTTTGCAACAATCAAATGCTTGTAACTTTTTACTGGAGCGTCATAAAATTTTGAAATTTTGTGACAATAAAGTACTCGAGCCTCTTATTAATTTAAGCTATCGCTCATAGCTATGCTACTCTCGAGTCCTAAATCGAACACTGATAAGACTTCAAATGGCCCTAACTTCTGTACGGTGCGTCCCACACCTATCAAAGTTTGCAACATTCAAATGCTTGTACCTTTTTACTGGAGCGTCAAAAAAACTTGAAATTTTGTGACAATAAAGTACTCGAGCCTCTTATCAATTTAAGCTATCGCTCATAGCAGTGCTATCCTTGAGTCCCGAATGAAAAACTGATAAAATTTCAAATGGCCGTAACTTCTATACGGTGCGTCCTACTTATATCAAAGTTTGCAACATTCAAATGCTTGTAACTTTTTACTGGAGAGTCATAAAATCTGGAAATTGTGTGAGAATAGAGTACTCGTGCCTCTTATTAATTTACGCTATAGCTCATAGCTATGCTACTCTTGAGTCCCAAATCAAACACTGATAAGACTTAAAATGGCCATAACTTCTGTACGGAGTGTCCTATACCTATCAAAGTTTGCAAACAATCAAATGATTGTAACTTTTTACTGGAGTGCCATAAAATCTTAAAATTTTGTGACAATAAAGTACTCGAGCCTCTTATCAATTTAAGGTATCGCTCATAGCTATGCTACCCTTGAGTCACAAATCAAACACGGATAAATCTTAAAATAGCCCTAACTTCTGTACGGTGCGTTCTATACCTATCAAAGTTTGCAACAATCAAATGCTTGTAACTTTTTACTTGGGATCATAAAACCTTGAAATTTTGTGACAATAAAATACTCGAGCTTCTTATCAATTTAAGCTATCGTTCATAGCTATGCTAGCCTTGAATCCCAAAATAAAACACAGATAAAACTGCGAATGACCCTAAGCTCTGTACGGTGCGTCCTATACCTATCAAAGTTTGCAACAATCAAATGCTTGTAACTTTTTACTGGAGCGTCATAAAATTTTGAAATTTTGTGACAATAAAGTACTCGAGCCTCTTATTAATTTAAGCTATCGCTCATAGCTATGCTACTCTCGAGTCCTAAATCAAACACTGATAAGACTTCAAATGGCCCTAACTTCTGTACGGTGCGTCCCATACCAATCAAAATTTGCAACATTCAAATGCTTGTAACTTTTTACTGGACCGTCATAAAAGCTTGAAATTTTGTGACAATAAAGTACTCGAGCCTCTTATCAATTTAAGCTATGGCTCATAGCAATTCTACCCTTGAGTCACGAATCAAAAACTGATAAAATTTCAAATGGCCCTAACTTCTATACGGTGAGTCCTACACATATCAAAGTTTGCAATAATCGAATGCTTATAACTTTTTACTGGTGCATCATAAAATCTTAAAATTTTGTGACAATAAAGTACTCGAGCCTCTTATCAATTTAAGCTATCGCTCATAGCTATGGTACCCTTGAGTCACAAATCAACCACTGATAAAACTTCAAATGGCCCTAACTTCCATACGGTGCATCCTACACCTCTAAAAGTTTGCCATAAAACCTAGAAAATTTGTGACAATAAAGTCCTCGAGCCTCTTATCAATTTAAGCTATCGCTCATAGCTATGCTACTCTTGAGTCCGAAATCAAACAGTGATAAGACTTAAAATGGCCATAACTTCTGTACGGAGTGTCCTATACCTATCAAAGTTTGCAACATTCAAATGCTTGTAACTTTTTTGTCGAGCGTCATAAAACCTTGAAATTTTGTGACAATAAAATATTCGAGCCTCTTATCAATTTAAGCTATCGCTCATAGCTATGCTACCCTTGAGTCCCGAATCAAAAACTGATAAAATTTCAAATGGCCCTAACTTCATTACGGTTCGTCCTACACCTATCAAAGTTTGCAACATTCAAATGCTTGTAACTTTTTACTGGAGCGTCATAAAATCTTGAAATTTTGTGACAATAGAGTACTCGTGCCTCTTATTAATTTAAGCTATCGCTCATAGCTATTCTACCCTTGAGTCCCAAATCAAACACGGCTAAAACTTCAAATGGCCTTAAGTTCTATAAGATGCGTCTTATACCTATCAAAGTTTGCAACAATCAAATGCTTGTAACTTTTTTCTGGAGCGTCATAAAATCTGGAAATTTTGTGACAATGAAGTAATCGAGCCCCTTGTCAATTAAAACTATCGCTCATAACAATGCTACCCTTGAGTCCCAAATCAAACACTGATATATCTTAAAATAGCCCTAACTTCTGTACGGTGCGTTCTATACTTATCAAAGTTTTCAACAATCAAATGCTTGTAACTTTTTACTGGAGCTTCATAAAATTTTGAAATTTTGTGACAATAAAGTACTCAAGCCTCTTATTAATTTAAGCTATCGCTCATAGCTATGCTACTCTCGAGTCCTAAATCAAACACTGATAAGACTTCAAATGGCCCTAACTTCTGTACGGTGCGTCCCATACCTATCAAAGTTTGCAACATTCAAATGCTTGTACCTTTTTACTGGAGCGTCATAAAAGCTTGAAATTTTGTGACAATAAAGTACTCGAACCTCTTATCAATTTAAGCTATCGCTCATAGCTATGCTACTCTTGAGTCCCAAATCAAACAGTGATAAGACTTAAAATGGCCATAATTTCTGTACGGAGTGTCCTATACCTATCAAAGTTTGCAACATTCAAATGCTTGTAACTTTTTTCTGGAGCGTCATAAAATCTGGAAATTTTGTGACAATGAATAATCGAGCCCCTTGTCAATTAAAACTATCGCTCATAGCAATGCTACCCTTGAGTCCCAAATCAAACACTGATAAATCTTAAAATAGCCCTAACTTCTGTACGGTGCGTCCTATACCTATCAAAGTTTGCAACAATCAAATGCTTGTAACTTTTTACTGGAGCGTCATAAAATTTTGAAATTTTGTGACAATATAGTACTCGAGCCTCTTATTAATTTAAGCTATCGCTCATAGCTATGCTACCCTTGAGTCCCAAATCAAACGCGGCTAAAACTTCAAATGGCCTTAAGTTCTATAAGGTGCGTCTTATACCTATCAAAGTTTGCAACAATCAAATGCTTGTAACTTTTTTCTGGAGCGTCATAAAATCTGTAAATTTTGTGACAATGAAGTAATCGAGCCCCTTCTCAATTAAAACTATCGCTCATAGCAATGCTACCCTTGAGTCCCAAATCAAACACTGATATATCTTAAAATAGCCCTAACTTCTGTACGGTGCGTTCTATACCTATCAAAGTTTGCAACAATCAAATGCTTGTAACTTTTTACTTGGGATCATAAAACCTTGAAATTTTGTGACACTAAAATACTCGAGCTTCTTATCAATTTAAGCTATCGTTCATAGCTATGCTAGCCTTGAGTCCCAAAATAAAACACAGATAAAACTGCGAATGACCCTAAGCTCTGTACGGTGCGTCCTATACCTATCAAAGTTTGCAACAATCAAATGCTTGTAACTTTTTTCTGGAGCGTCATAAAATCTGGAAATTTTGTGACAATGAAGTAATCGAGCCCCTTGTCAATTAAAACTATCGCTCATAGCAATGCTACCCTTGAGTCCCAAATCAAACACTGATATATCTTAAAATAGCCCTAACTTCTGTACGGTGCGTTCTATACCTATCAAAGTTTGCAACAATCAAATGCTTGTAACTTTTTACTTGGGATCATAAAACCTTGAATTTTTGTGACACTAAAATACTCGAGCTTCTTATCAATTTAAGCTATCGTTCATAGCTATGCTAGCCTTGAGTCCCAAAATAAAACACAGATAAAACTGCGAATGACCCTAAGCTCTGTACGGTTCGTCCTACACCTATCAAAGTTTGCAACAATCAAATGCTTGTAACTTTTTACTGGAGCGTCATAAAATTTTGAAATTTTGTGACAATAAAGTACTCGAGCCTCTTATCAATTTAAGCTATCGCTCATAGCAGTGCTACCCTTGAGTCCCGAATGAAAAACTGATAAAATTTCAAATGGCCGTAACTTTTATACGGTGCGTCCTACTTATATCAAAGTTTGCAACATTCAAATGCTTGTAACTTTTTACTGGAGCGTCATAAAATCTGGAAATTGTGTGAGAATAGAGTACTCGTGCCTCTTATTAATTTAAGCTATAGCTCATAGCTATGCTACTCTTGAGTCCCAAATCAAACACTGATAAGACTTAAAATGGCCATAACTTCTGTACGGAGTGTCCTATACCTATCAAAGTTTGCAAACAATCAAATGATTGTAACTTTTTACTGTAATGCCATAAAATCTTAAAATTTTGTGACAATAAAGTACTCGAGCCTCTTATCAATTTAAGGTATCGCTCATAGCTATGCTACCCTTGAGTCACAAATCAAACACGGATAAATCTTAAAATAGCCCTAACTTCTGTACGGTGCGTTCTATACCTATCAAAGTTTGCAACAATCAAATGCTTGTAACTTTTTACTTGGGATCATAAAACCTTGAAATTTTGTGACAATAAAATACTCGAGCTTCTTATCAATTTAAGCTATCGTTCATAGCTATGCTAGCCTTGAATCCCAAAATAAAACACAGATAAAACTGCGAATGACCCTAAGCTCTGTACGGTGCGTCCTATACCTATCAAAGTTTGCAACAATCAAATGCTTGTAACTTTTTACTGGAGCGTCATAAAATTTTGAAATTTTGTGACAATAAAGTACTCGAGCCTCTTATTAATTTAAGCTATCGCTCATAGCTATGCTACTCTCGAGTCCTAAATCAAACACTGATAAGACTTCAAATGGCCCTAACTTCTGTACGGTGCGTCCCATACCAATCAAAATTTGCAACATTCAAATGCTTGTAACTTTTTACTGGACCGTCATAAAAGCTTGAAATTTTGTGACAATAAAGTACTCGAGCCTCTTATCAATTTAAGCTATGGCTCATAGCAATTCTACCCTTGAGTCCCGAATCAAAAACTGATAAAATTTCAAATGGCCCTAACTTCTATACGGTGAGTCCTACACATATCAAAGTTTGCAATAATCGAATGCTTATAACTTTTTACTGGTGCATCATAAAATCTTAAAATTTTGTGACAATAAAGTACTCGAGCCTCTTATCAATTAAGCTATCGCTCATAGCTATGCTACCCTTGAGTCCCGAATCAAAAACTGATAAAATTTCAAATGGCCCTAACTTCCATACGGTGCATCCTACACCTCTAAAAGTTTGCCATAAAACCTAGAAAATTTGTGACAATAAAGTCCTCGAGCTTCTTATCAATTTAAGCTATCGCTCATAGCTATGCTACTCTTGAGTCCCAAATCAAACAGTGATAAGACTTAAAATGGCCATAACTTCTGTACGGAGTGTCCTATACCTATCAAAGTATGTAACATTCAAATGCTTGTAACTTTTTTGTCGAGCGTCATAAAACCTTGAAATTTTGTGACAATAAAATATTCGAGCCTCTTATCAATTTAAGCTATCGCTCATAGCTATGCTACCCTTGAGTCCCGAATCAAAAACTGATAAAATTTCAAATGGCCCTAACTTCATTACGGTTCGTCCTACACCTATCAAAGTTTGCAACATTCAAATGCTTGTAACTTTTTACTGGAGCGTCATAAAATCTTGAAATTTTGTGACAATAGAGTACTCGTGCCTCTTATTAATTTAAGCTATCGCTCATAGCTATTCTACCCTTGAGTCCCAAATCAAACACGGCTAAAACTTCAAATGGCCTTAAGTTCTATAAGATGCGTCTTATACCTATCAAAGTTTGCAACAATCAAATGCTTGTAACTTTTTTCGGGAGCGTCATAAAATCTGGAAATTTTGTGACAATGAAGTAATCGAGCCCCTTGTCAATTAAAACTATCGCTCATAGCAATGCTACCCTTGAGTCCCAAATCAAACACTGATATATCTTAAAATAGCCCTAACTTCTGTATGGTGCGTTCTATACTTATCAAAGTTTTCAACAATCAAATGCTTGTAACTTTTTACTGGAGCTTCATAAAATTTTGAAATTTTGTGACAATAAAGTACTCTAGCCTCCTATTAATTTAAGCTATCGCTCATAGCTATGCTACTCTCGAGTCCTAAATCAAACACTGATAAGACTTCAAATGGCCCTAACTTCTGTACGGTGCGTCCCATACCTATCAAAGTTTGCAACATTCAAATGCTTGTACCTTTTTACTGGAGCGTCATAAAAGCTTGAAATTTTGTGACAATAAAGTACTCGAACCTCTTATCAATTTAAGCTATCGCTCATAGCAGTGCTACCCTTGAGTCCCGAATGAAAAACTGATAAAATTTCAAATGGCCCTAACTTCTATACGGTGCGTCCTACTTATATCAAAGTTTGCAACATTCAAATGCTTGTAACTTTTTACTGGAGCGTCATAAAGTCTGGAAATTGTGTGAGAATAGAGTACTCGTGACTCTTATTAATTTAAGCAATAGCTCATAGCTATGCTACTCTTGAGTCCCAAATCAAACACTGATAAGACTTAAAATGGCCATAACTTCTGTACGGAGTGTCCTATACCTATCAAAGTTTGTAACAATCAAATGATTGTAACTTTTTACTGGAGCGTCATAAAATCTTAAAATTTTGTGACAATAAAGTACTCGAGCCTCTTATCAATTTAAGGTATCGCTCATAGCTATGCTACCCTTGAGTCACAAATCAAACACGGATAAATCTTAAAATAGCCCTAACTTCTGTACGGTGCGTTCTATACCTATCAAAGTTTGCAACAATCAAATGCTTGTAACTTTTTACTGGAGCGTCATAAAATTTTGAAATTTTGTGACAATAAAGTACTCGAGCCTCTTATCAATTTAAGCTATCGCTCATAGCAATGCTACCCTTGAGTCCCGAATGAAAAACTGATAAAATTTCAAATAGCCCTAACTTCTATACGGTGCGCCCTAAATATATCAAAGTTTGCAACATTCAAATGCTTGTAACTTTTTACTGGAGCGTCATAAAATCTGGAAATTGTGTGACAATAGAGTACTCGTGCCTCTTATTAATTTAAGCTATCGCTCATAGCTATGCTACTCTCGAGTCCTAAATCAAACACTGATAAGACTTCAAATGGCCCTAACTTCTGTACGGTGCGTCCCATACCTATCAAAGTTTGCAACAATCAAATGCTTGTACCTTTTTACTGGAGCGTCATAAAAGCTTGAAATTTTGTGACAATAAAGTACTCGAGCCTCTTATCAATTTAAGGTATCGCTCATAGCTATGCTACCCTTGAGTCACAAATCAAACACGGATAATACTTCAAATGGCCCTAACTTCTATAACGTGCGTCCTATACCTATCAAAGTTTGCAACAATCAAATGCTTGTAACTTTTTTCTGGAGCGTCATAAAATCTGGAAATTTTGTGACAATAAAGTACTCGAGCCTCTTGGCAATTTAAGCTATCGCTCATAGCTATGCTAGCCTTGAGTCCCAAAATAAAACACTGATAAAACTGCAAATGACCCTAACGTCTGTACGGTGCGTCCTACACCTCTAAAAGTTTGCCATAAAACCTAGAAAATATGTGACAATAAAGTACTGGAGCCTCTTATCAATTTAAGCTATGGCTCATAGCAATGCTAGCCTTGAGTCCCAAAATAAAACACAGATAAAACTGCGAATGACCCTAAGCTCTGTACGGTGCGTCCTATACCTATCAAAGTTTGCAACATTCAAATGCTTGTAACTTTTTACTGGAGCGTCATAAAATTTTGAAATTTTGTGACAATAAAGTACTCGAGCCTCTTATCAATTTAAGCTATCGCTCATAGCAATGCTACCCTTGAGTCCCGAATGAAAAACTGATAAAATTTCAAATGGCCCTAACTTCTATACGATGCGTCCTACACATATCAAAGTTTGCAACATTCAAATGCTTGTAACTTATTACTGGAGCGTCATAAAATCTGGAAATTGTGTGACAATAGAGTACTCGTGCCTCTTATTAATTTAAGCTATAGCTCATAGCAATGCTACCCTTGAGTCCCAAATCAAACACTGATAAATCTTAAAATAGCCCTAACTTCTGTACGGTGCGTTCTATACCTATCAAAGTTTGCAACAATCAAATGCTTGTAACTTTTTACTGGAGCGTCATAAGATCTGGAAATTGTGTGAGAATAGAGTAATCGTGCCTCTTATTAATTTAAGCTATAGCTCATAGCTATGCTACTCTTGAGTCCCAAATCAAACACTGTAAAGACTTAAAATGGCCATAACTTCTGTACGGAGTGTCCTATACCAATCAAAGTTTGCAACAGTCAAATGATTGTAACTTTTTACTGAAGTGTCATAAAATCTTAAAATTTTGTGACAATAAAGTACTCGAGCCTCTTATCAATTTAAGGTATCGCTCATAGCTATGCTACCCTTGAGTCACAAATCAAACACGGATAAATCTTAAAAGAGCCCTAACTTCTGTACGGTGCGTTCTATACCTATCAAAGTTTGCAACAATCAAATGCTTGTAACTTTTTACTTGGGATCATAAAACCTTGAAATTTTGTGACAATAAAATACTCGAGCTTCTTATCAATTTAAGCTATCGTTCATAGCTATGCTAGCCTTGAGTCCCAAAATAAAACACAGATAAAACTGCGAATGACCCTAAGCTCTGTACGGTGCGTCCTATACCTATCAAAGTTTGCAACAATCAAATGCTTGTAACTTTTTACTGGTGCATCATAATATCTTAAAATTTTGTGACAGTAAAGTACTCGAGCCTCTCATCAATTTAAGCTATCGCTCATAGCTATGGTACCCTTGAGTCACAAATCAACCACTGATAAAACTTCAAATGGCCCTAACTTTCATACGGTGCGTCCTACACCTCTAAAAGTTTGCCATAAAACCTAGACAATTTTTGACAATAAAGTACTCGAGCCTCTTATCAATTTAAGCTATCGCTCATAGCTATGCTACTCTTGAGTCCCAAATCAAACAGTTATAAGACTTAAAATGGCCATAACTTCTGTACGGAGTGTCCTATACCTATCAAAGTTTGCAACAATGAAATGATTGTAACTTTTTACTTGGGCGTCAAAATCCTTGAAATTTTATGACAATAAAGTACTCGAGCCTCTTATCAGTTTAAGCTATCGTTCATAGCTATGCTAGCCTTGAGTTCCAAAATAAAACACTGATAAAACTGCAAACGACCCTAACTTGTGTACGGTGCGTCGTATACCTATCAAAGTTTGCAACATTCAAATGCTTGTACCTTTTTACTGGAGCATCATAAAATCTTGAAATTTTGTGACAATAAAGTACTCGAGCCGCTTGTCAATTTAAGTTATCGCTCATAGCTATGTTACCCTTGAATCCCAAATCAAACACTGATAAAACTTCAAATGGCCCTAACTTCTATATGGTGCATCCTACACTAATCAAAGTTTGCAACAATCAAATGCTTGTAACTTTTTTCTGGAGCGTCATAAAACCTTGAAAAGTTGTGACAATAAAGTACTCGTGCCAGTTATCAATTTAAGCTATCCCTCAGAGCTATGCTACCCTTGGGTCCCAAAATAAAACACAAATAAAACTTCAAATGACCCTAACTTTTATACGGTGCGTCCTATACCTATCAAAGTTTGCAACATTCAAATGCTTGTAACTTTTTACTGGAGCGTCAGAAAACCTTGAAATTTTGTGACAATAGAGTACTCGAGCCTCTTGTCAATTTAAGCTATCGCTCATAGCAATGCTACCCTTGAGTCCCAAATCAAACACTGATAAAACTTACAATGGCCCTAACTTCTGTACGGTGCGTCCTGTACCTATCAAAGTGTGCAACAACCAAATGCTTGTAACTTTTTTCTGGAGCGTCATAAAATCTGGAAATTTTGTGACAATAAAGTACTCGAGCCTCTTATCAATTTAAGCTATCACTCATAGCAATGCTACCCTTGAGTCCCAAATCAAACACTAATAAGACTTAAAATGGCCATAACTTCTGTACGGAGTGTCCTATATCTATCAAAGTTTGCAACAATCAAATGATTGTAACTTTTTACTGGTGCATCATAAAATCTTAAAATTTTGTGACAATAAAGTACTCGAGCCTCTTATCAATTTAAGCTATCGCTCGTAGCTATGCTACCCTTGAGTCCGAATCAAAAACTGATAAAATTTCAAATGGCCCTAACTTCTATATGGTGCGTCCTACACCTATCAAAGTTTGCAACATTCAAATGCTTGTAACTTTTTACTGGAGCGTCATAAAATCTTGAAATTTTGTGACAATAGAGTACTCGTGCCTCTTATTAATTTAAGCTATCGCTCATAGCTCTGCTACCCTTGAGTCCCAAATCAAACACTGATAAATCTTAAAATAGCCCTAACTTCTGTACGGTGCGTTCTATACCTATCAAAGTTTGCAACAATCAAATGCTTGTAACTTTTTACTTGGGATCATAAAACCTTGAAATTTTGTGACAATAAAATACTCGAGCTTCTTATCAATTTAAGCTATCGTTCATAGCTATGCTAGCCTTGAGTCCCAAAATAAAACACAGATAAAACTGCGAATGACCCTAAGCTCTGTACGGTGCGTCCTATACCTATCAAAGTTTGCAACAATCAAATGCTTGTAACTTTTTACTGGAGCGTCATAAAATTTTTAAATTTTGTGACAATATAGTACTCGAGCCTCTTATTAATTTAAGCTATCGCTCATAGCTATGCTACCCTTGAGTCCCAAATCAAACACGGCTAAAACTTCAAATGGCCTTAAGTTCTATAAGGTGCGTCTTATACCTATCAAAGTTTGCAACAATCAAATGCTTGTAACTTTTTTCTGGAGCGTCATAAAATCTGGAAATTTTGTGACGATGAAGTAATCGAGCCCCTTGTCAATTAAAACTATCGCTCATAGCAATGCTACCGTTGAAATTTTGTGACAATAAAGTACTCGAGCCTCTTATCAATTAAAGTTATCGCTCATAGCTATGCTACCCTTGAGTCCCAAATCAAACACTGATATATCTTAAAATAGCCCTAACTTCTGTACGGTGCGTTCTATACCTATCAAAGTTTGCAACAATCAAATGCTTGTAACTTTTTACTTGGGATCATAAAACCTTGAAATTTTGTGACACTAAAATACTCGAGTTTCTTATCAATTTAAGCTATCGTTCATAGCTATGCTAGCCTTGAGTCCCAAAAAAAAAAAACACAGATAAAACTGCGAATGACCCTAAGCTCTGTACGGTTCGTCCTACACCTATCAAAGTTTGCAACAATCAAATGCTTGTAACTTTTTACTGGAGCGTCATAAAATTTTGAAATTTTGTGACAATAAAGTACTCGAGCCTCTTATTAATTTAAGCTATCGCTCATAGCTATGCTACTCTCGAGTCCTAAATCGAACACTGATAAGACTTCAAATGGCCCTAACTTCTGTACGGTGCGTCCCACACCTATCAAAGTTTGCAACATTCAAATGCTTGTAACTTTTTACTGGAGCGTCAGAAAACCTTGAAATTTTGTGACAATAGAGTACTCGAGCCTCTTGTCAATTTAAGCTATCGCTCATAGCAATGCTACCCTTGAGTCCCAAATCAAACACTGATAAAACTTACAATGGCCCTAACTTCTGTACGGTGCGTCCTGTACCTATCAAAGTGTGCAACAACCAAATGCTTGTAACTTTTTTCTGGAGCGTCATAAAATCTGGAAATTTTGTGACAATAAAGTACTCGAGCCTCTTATCAATTTAAGCTATCACTCATAGCAATGCTACCCTTGAGTCCCAAATCAAACACTAATAAGACTTAAAATGGCCATAACTTCTGTACGGAGTGTCCTATATCTATCAAAGTTTGCAACAATCAAATGATTGTAACTTTTTACTGGTGCATCATAAAATCTTAAAATTTTGTGACAATAAAGTACTCGAGCCTCTTATCAATTTAAGCTATCGCTCGTAGCTATGCTACCCTTGAGTCCGAATCAAAAACTGATAAAATTTCAAATGGCCCTAACTTCTATATGGTGCGTCCTACACCTATCAAAGTTTGCAACATTCAAATGCTTGTAACTTTTTACTGGAGCGTCATAAAATCTTGAAATTTTGTGACAATAGAGTACTCGTGCCTCTTATTAATTTAAGCTATCGCTCATAGCTCTGCTACCCTTGAGTCCCAAATCAAACACTGATAAATCTTAAAATAGCCCTAACTTCTGTACGGTGCGTTCTATACCTATCAAAGTTTGCAACAATCAAATGCTTGTAACTTTTTACTTGGGATCATAAAACCTTGAAATTTTGTGACAATAAAATACTCGAGCTTCTTATCAATTTAAGCTATCGTTCATAGCTATGCTAGCCTTGAGTCCCAAAATAAAACACAGATAAAACTGCGAATGACCCTAAGCTCTGTACGGTGCGTCCTATACCTATCAAAGTTTGCAACAATCAAATGCTTGTAACTTTTTACTGGAGCGTCATAAAATTTTTAAATTTTGTGACAATATAGTACTCGAGCCTCTTATTAATTTAAGCTATCGCTCATAGCTATGCTACCCTTGAGTCCCAAATCAAACACGGCTAAAACTTCAAATGGCCTTAAGTTCTATAAGGTGCGTCTTATACCTATCAAAGTTTGCAACAATCAAATGCTTGTAACTTTTTTCTGGAGCGTCATAAAATCTGGAAATTTTGTGACGATGAAGTAATCGAGCCCCTTGTCAATTAAAACTATCGCTCATAGCAATGCTACCGTTGAAATTTTGTGACAATAAAGTACTCGAGCCTCTTATCAATTAAAGTTATCGCTCATAGCTATGCTACCCTTGAGTCCCAAATCAAACACTGATATATCTTAAAATAGCCCTAACTTCTGTACGGTGCGTTCTATACCTATCAAAGTTTGCAACAATCAAATGCTTGTAACTTTTTACTTGGGATCATAAAACCTTGAAATTTTGTGACACTAAAATACTCGAGTTTCTTATCAATTTAAGCTATCGTTCATAGCTATGCTAGCCTTGAGTCCCAAAAAAAAAAAACACAGATAAAACTGCGAATGACCCTAAGCTCTGTACGGTTCGTCCTACACCTATCAAAGTTTGCAACAATCAAATGCTTGTAACTTTTTACTGGAGCGTCATAAAATTTTGAAATTTTGTGACAATAAAGTACTCGAGCCTCTTATTAATTTAAGCTATCGCTCATAGCTATGCTACTCTCGAGTCCTAAATCGAACACTGATAAGACTTCAAATGGCCCTAACTTCTGTACGGTGCGTCCCACACCTATCAAAGTTTGCAACATTCAAATGCTTGTACCTTTTTACTGGAGCGTCAAAAAAACTTGAAATTTTGTGACAATAAAGTACTCGAGCCTCTTATCAATTTAAGCTATCGCTCATAGCAGTGCTATCCTTGAGTCCCGAATGAAAAACTGATGAAATTTCAAATGGCCGTAACTTCTATACGGTGCGTCCTACTTATATCAAAGTTTGCAACATTCAAATGCTTGTAACTTTTTACTGGAGCGTCATAAAATCTTGAAATTTTGTGACAATAAAGTATTCGAGCCTCTTATTAATTTACGCTATAGCTCATAGCTATGCTACTCTTGAGTCCCAAATCAAACACTGATAAGACTTACAATGGCCATAACTTCTGTACGGAGTGTCCTATACCTATCAAAGTTTGCAAACAATCAAATGATTGTAACTTTTTACTGGAGTGCCATAAAATCTTAAAATTTTGTGACAATAAAGTACTCGAGCCTCTTATCAATTTAAGGTATCGCTCATAGCTATGCTACCCTTGAGTCACAAATCAAACACGGATAAATCTTAAAATAGCCCTAACTTCTGTACGGTGCGTTCTATACCTATCAAAGTTTGCAACAATCAAATGCTTGTAACTTTTTACTTGGGATCATAAAACCTTGAAATTTTGTGACAATAAAATACTCGAGCTTCTTATCAATTTAAGCTATCGTTCATAGCTATGCTAGCCTTGAATCCCAAAATAAAACACAGATAAAACTGCGAATGTCCCTAAGCTCTGTACGGTGCGTCCTATACCTATCAAAGTTTGCAACAATCAAATGCTTGTAACTTTTTACTGGAGCGTCATAAAATTTTGAAATTTTGTGACAATAAAGTACTCGAGCCTCTTATTAATTTAAGCTATCGCTCATAGCTATGCTACTCTCGAGTCCTAAATCAAACACTGATAAGACTTCAAATGGCCCTAACTTCTGTACGGTGCGTCCCATACCAATCCAAATTTGCAACATTCAAATGCTTGTAACTTTTTACTGGACCGTCATAAAAGCTTGAAATTTTGTGACAATAAAGTACTCGAGCCTCTTATCAATTTAAGCTATGGCTCATAGCAATTCTACCCTTGAGTCCCGAATCAAAAACTGATAAAATTTCAAATGGCCCTAACTTCTATACGGTGAGTCCTACACATATCAAAGTTTGCAATAATCGAATGCTTATAACTTTTTACTGGTGCATCATAAAATCTTAAAATTTTGTGACAATAAAGTACTCGAGCCTCTTATCAATTTAAGCTATCGCTCATAGCTATGGTACCCTTGAGTCCCAAATCAAACACTTATAAAACTTCAAATGGCCCTAACTTCTGTACGGTCAAGTGCTTGCAAGTTTTTACTGGACCGTCATAAAACCTTAAATATTTGTGACAATAAAGTACTCGAGCCTCTTATCAATTGAAGCTATCGCTCATAGCTATGCTACTCTTGAGTCCCAAATCAAACACTGATAAGACTTAAAATGGCCATAACTTCTATACGGAGTGTCCTATACCCATCAAAGTTTGCAACATTCCTTGTAACTTTTTACTGGAGCATCCCCTAATCGAATGCTTATAACTTTTTACTGGTGCATCATAAAATCTTAAAATTTTGTGACAATAAAGTACTCGAGCCTCTTATCAATTTAAGCTATCGCTCATAGCTATGGTACCCTTGAGTCACAAATCAACCACTGATAAAACTTCAAATGGCCCTAACTTCCATACGGTGCGCCCTACACCTCTAAAAGTTTGCCATAAAACCTAGAAAATTTGTGACAATAAAGTACTCGAGCCTCTTATCAATTTAAGCTATCGCTCATAGCTATGCTACTCTTGAGTCCCAAATCAAACAGTGATAAGACTTAAAATGGCCATAATTTCTGTACGGAGTGTCCTATACCTATCAAAGTTTGCAACATTCAAATGCTTGTAACTTTTTTGTCGAGCGTCATAAAACCTTGAAATTTTGTGACAATAAAATATTCGAGCCTCTTATCAATTTAAGCTATCGCTCGTAGCTATGCTACCCTTGAGTCCCGAATCAAAAACTGATAAAATTTCAAATGGCCCTAACTTCTATATGGTGCGTCCTACACCTATCAAAGTTTGCAACATTCAAATGCTTGTAACTCTTTACTGGAGCGTCATAAAATCTTGAAATTTTGTGACAATAGAGTACTCGTGCCTCTTATTAATTTAAGCTATCGCTCATAGCTCTGCTACCCTTGAGTCCCAAATCAAACACGGCTAAAACTTTAAATGGCACTAACTTCTATAAGGTGCGTCTTATACCTATCAAAGTTTGCAACAATCAAATGCTTGTAACTTTTTTCTGGAGCGTCATAAAATCTGGAAATTTTGTGACAATGAATAATCGAGCCCCTTGTCAATTAAAACTATCGCTCATAGCAGTGCTACCCTTGAGTCCCAAATCAAACACTGATAAATCTTAAAATAGCCCTAACTTCTGTACGGTGCGTTCTATACCTATCAAAGTTTGCAACAATCAAATGCTTGTAACTTTTTACTTGGGATCATAAAACCTTGAAATTTTGTGACAATAAAATACTCGAGCTTCTTATCAATTTAAGCTATCGTTCATAGCTATGCTAGCCTTGAGTCCCAAAATAAAACACAGATAAAACTGCGAATGACCCTAAGCTCTGTACGGTGCGTCCTATACCTATCAAAGTTTGCAACAATCAAATGCTTGTAACTTTTTACTGGAGCGTCATAAAATTTTTAAATTTTGTGACAATATAGTACTCGAGCCTCTTATTAATTTAAGCTATCGCTCATAGGTATGCTACCCTTGAGTCCCAAATCAAACACGGCTAAAACTTCAAATGGCCTTAAGTTCTATAAGGTGCGTCTTATACCTATCAAAGTTTGCAACAATCAAATGCTTGTAACTTTTTTCTGGAGCGTCATAAAATCTGGAAATTTTGTGACAATGAAGTAATCGAGCCCCTTGTCAATTAAAACTATCGCTCAGAGCAATGCTACCCTTGAGTCCCAAATCAAACACTGATATATCTTAAAATAGCCCTAACTTCTGTACGGTGCGTTCTATACCTATCAAAGTTTGCAACAATCAAATGCTTGTAACTTTTTACTTGGGATCATAAAACCTTGAAATTTTGTGACACTAAAATACTCGAGCTTCTTATCAATTTAAGCTATCGTTCATAGCTATGCTAGCCTTGAGTCCCAAAATAAAACACAGATAAAACTGCGAATGACCCTAAGCTCTGTACGGTTCGTCCTACACCTATCAAAGTTTGCAACAATCAAATGCTTGTAACTTTTTACTGGAGCGTCATAAAATTTTGAAATTTTGTGACAATAAAGTACTCGAGCCTCTTATTAATTTAAGCTATCGCTCATAGCTATGCTACTCTCGAGTCCTAAATCGAACACTGATAAGACTTCAAATGGCCCTAACTTCTGTACGGTGCGTCCCACACCTATCAAAGTTTGCAACATTCAAATGCTTGTACCTTTTTACTGGAGCGTCAAAAAAACTTGAAATTTTGTGACAATAAAGTACTCGAGCCTCTTATCAATTTAAGCTATCGCTCATAGCAGTGCTATCCTTGAGTCCCGAATGAAAAACTGATAAAATTTCAAATGGCCGTAACTTCTATACGGTGCGTCCTACTTATATCAAAGTTTGCAACATTCAAATGCTTGTAACTTTTTACTGGAGCGTCATAAAATCTGGAAATTGTGTGAGAATAGAGTACTCGTGCCTCTTATTAATTTACGCTATAGCTCATAGCTATGCTACTCTTGAGTCCCAAATCAAACACTGATTAGACTTAAAATGGCCATAACTTCTGTACGGAGTGTCCTATACCTATCAAAGTTTGCAAACAATCAAATGATTGTAACTTTTTACTGGAGTGCCATAAAATCTTAAAATTTTGTGACAATAAAGTACTCGAGCCTCTTATCAATTTGAGGTATCGCTCATAGCTATGCTACCCTTGAGTCACAAATCAAACACGGATAAATCTTAAAATAGCCCTTACTTCTGTACGGTGCGTTCTATACCTATCAAAGTTTGCAACAATCAAATGCTTGTAACTTTTTACTTGGGATCATAAAACCTTGAAATTTTGTGACAATAAAATACTCGAGCTTCTTATCAATTTAAGCTATCGTTCATAGCTATGCTAGCCTTGAATCCCAAAATAAAACACAGATAAAACTGCGAATGACCCTAAGCTCTGTACGGTGCGTCCTATACCTATCAAAGTTTGCAACAATCAAATGCTTGTAACTTTTTACTGGAGCGTCATAAAATTTTGAAATTTTGTGACAATAAAGTACTCGAGCCTCTTATTAATTTAAGCTATCGCTCATAGCTATGCTACTCTCGAGTCCTAAATCAAACTCTGATAAGACTTCAAATGGCCCTAACTTCTGTACGGTGCGTCCCATACCAATCAAAATTTGCAACATTCAAATGCTTGTAACTTTTTACTGGACCGTCATAAAAGCTTGAAATTTTGTGACAATAAAGTACTCGAGCCTCTTATCAATTTAAGCTATGGCTCATAGCAATTCTACCCTTGAGTCCCGAATCAAAAACTGATAAAATTTCAAATGGCCCTAACTTCTATACGGTGAGTCCTACACATATCAAAGTTTGCAATAATCGAATGCTTATAACTTTTTACTGGTGCATCATAAAATCTTAAAATTTTGTGACAATAAAGTACTCGAGCCTCTTATCAATTTAAGCTATCGCTCATAGCTATGGTACCCTTGAGTCACAAATCAACCACTGATAAAACTTCAAATGGCCCTAACTTCCATACGGTGCATCCTACACCTCTAAAAGTTTGCCATAAAACCTAGAAAATTTGTGACAATAAAGTCCTCGAGCCTCTTATCAATTTAAGCTATCGCTCATAGCTATGCTACTCTTGAGTCCGAAATCAAACAGTGATAAGACTTAAAATGGCCATAACTTCTGTACGGAGTGTCCTATACCTATCAAAGTTTGCAACATTCAAATGCTTGTAACTTTTTTGTCGAGCGTCATAAAACCTTGAAATTTTGTGACAATAAAATATTCGAGCCTCTTATCAATTTAAGCTATCGCTCATAGCTATGCTACCCTTGAGTCCCGAATCAAAAACTGATAAAATTTCAAATGGCCCTAACTTCATTACGGTTCGTCCTACACCTATCAAAGTTTGCAACATTCAAATGCTTGTAACTTTTTACTGGAGCGTCATAAAATCTGGAAATTTTGTGACAATGAAGTAATCGAGCCCCTTGTCAATTAAAACTATCGCTCATAGCAATGCTACCCTTGAGTCCCAAATCAAATACTGATATATCTTAAAATAGCCCTAACTTCTGTACGGTGCGTTCTATACTTATCAAAGTTTTCAACAATCAAATGCTTGTAACTTTTTACTGGAGCTTCATAAAATTTTGAAATTTTGTGACAATAAAGTATTCAAGCCTCTTATTAATTTAAGCTATCGCTCATAGCTATGCTACTCTCGAGTCCTAAATCAAACACTGATAAGACTTCAAATGGCCCTAACTTCTGTACGGTGCGTCCCATACCTATCAAAGTTTGCAACATTCAAATGCTTGTACCTTTTTACTGGAGCGTCATAAAAGCTTGAAATTTTGTGACAATAAAGTACTCGAACCTCTTATCAATTTAAGCTATCGCTCATAGCTATGCTACTCTTGAGTCCCAAATCAAACAGTGATAAGACTTAAAATGGCCATAATTTCTGTACGGAGTGTCCTATACCTATCAAAGTTTGCAACATTCAAATGCTTGTAACTTTTTTCTGGAGCGTCATAAAATCTGGAAATTTTGTGACAATGAATAATCGAGCCCCTTGTCAATTAAAACTATCGCTCATAGCAATGCTACCCTTGAGTCCCAAATCAAACACTGATAAATCTTAAAATAGCCCTAACTTCTGTACGGTGCGTTCTATACCTATCAAAGTTTGCAACAATCAAATGCTTGTAACTTTTTACTTGGGATCATAAAACCTTGAAATTTTGTGACAATAAAATACTCGAGCTTCTTATCAATTTAAGCTATCGTTCATAGCTATGCTAGCCTTGAGTCCCAAAATAAAACACAGATAAAACTGCTAATGACCCTAAGCTCTGTACGGTGCGTCCTATACCTATCAAAGTTTGCAACAATCAAATGCTTGTAACTTTTTAGTGGAGCGTCATAAAATTTTGAAATTTTGTGACAATATAGTACTCGAGCCTCTTATTAATTTAAGCTATCGCTCATAGCTATGCTACCCTTGAGTCCCAAATCAAACACGGCTAAAACTTCAAATGGCCTTAAGTTCTATAAGGTGCGTCTTATACCTATCATAGTTTGCAACAATCAAATGCTTGTAGCTTTTTTCTGGAGCGTCATAAAATCTGGAAATTTTGTGACAATGAAGTAATCGAGCCCCTTGTCAATTAAAACTATCGCTCATAGCAATGCTACCCTTGAGTCCCAAATCAAACACTGATATATCTTAAAATAGCCCTAACTTCTGTACGGTGCGTTCTATACCTATCAAAGTTTGCAACAATCAAATGCTTGTAACTTTTTACTTGGGATCATAAAACCTTGAAATTTTGTGACACTAAAATACTCGAGCTTCTTATCAATTTAAGCTATCGTTCATAGCTATGCTAGCCTTGAGTCCCAAAATAAAACACAGATAAAACTGCGAATGACCCTAAGCTCTGTACGGTTCGTCCTACACCTATCAAAGTTTGCAACAATCAAATGCTTGTAACTTTTTACTGGAGCGTCATAAAATTTTGAAATTTTGTGACAATAAAGTACTCGAGCCTCTTATCAATTTAAGCTATCGCTCATAGCAGTGCTACCCTTGAGTCCCGAATGAAAAACTGATAAAATTTCAAATGGCCGTAACTTTTATACGGTGCGTCCTACTTATATCAAAGTTTGCAACATTCAAATGCTTGTAACTTTTTACTGGAGCGTCATAAAATCTGGAAATTGTGTGAGAATAGAGTACTCGTGCCTCTTATTAATTTAAGCTATAGCTCATAGCTATGCTACTCTTGAGTCCCAAATCAAACACTGATAAGACTTAAAATGGCCATAACTTCTGTACGGAGTGTCCTATACCTATCAAAGTTTGCAAACAATCAAATGATTGTAACTTTTTACTGTAATGCCATAAAATCTTAAAATTTTGTGACAATAAAGTACTCGAGCCTCTTATCAATTTAAGGTATCGCTCATAGCTATGCTACCCTTGAGTCACAAATCAAACACGGATAAATCTTAAAATAGCCCTAACTTCTGTACGGTGCGTTCTATACCTATCAAAGTTTGCAACAATCAAATGCTTGTAACTTTTTACTTGGGATCATAAAACCTTGAAATTTTGTGACAATAAAATACTCGAGCTTCTTATCAATTTAAGCTATCGTTCATAGCTATGCTAGCCTTGAATCCCAAAATAAAACACAGATAAAACTGCGAATGACCCTAAGCTCTGTACGGTGCGTCCTATACCTATCAAAGTTTGCAACAATCAAATGCTTGTAACTTTTTACTGGAGCGTCATAAAATTTTGAAATTTTGTGACAATAAAGTACTCGAGCGTCTTATTAATTTAAGCTATCGCTCATAGCTATGCTACTCTCGAGTCCTAAATCAAACACTGATAAGACTTCAAATGGCCCTAACTTCTGTACGGTGCGTCCCATACCAATCAAAATTTGCAAGATTCAAATGCTTGTAACTTTTTACTGGACCGTCATAAAAGCTTGAAATTTTGTGACAATAAAGTACTCGAGCCTCTTATCAATTTAAGCTATGGCTCATAGCAATTCTACCCTTGAGTCCCGAATCAAAAACTGATAAAATTTCAAATGGCCCTAACTTCTATACGGTGAGTCCTACACATATCAAAGTTTGCAATAATCGAATGCTTATAACTTTTTACTGGTGCATCATAAAATCTTAAAATTTTGTGACAATAAAGTACTCGAGCCTCTTATCAATTTAAGCTATCGCTCATAGCTATGGTACCCTTGAGTCACAAATCAACCACTGATAAAACTTCAAATGGCCCTAACTTCCATACGGTGCATCCTACACCTCTAAAAGTTTGCCATAAAACCTAGAAAATTTGTGACAATAAAGTCCTCGAGCCTCTTATCAATTTAAGCTATCGCTCATAGCTATGCTACTCTTGAGTCCCAAATCAAACAGTGATAAGACTTAAAATGGCCATAACTTCTGTACGGAGTGTCCTATACCTATCAAAGTTTGCAACATTCAAATGCTTGTAACTTTTTTGTCGAGCGTCATAAAACCTTGAAATTTTGTGACAATAAAATATTCGAGCCTCTTATCAATTTAAGCTATCGCTCATAGCTATGCTACCCTTGAGTCCCGAATCAAAAACTGATAAAATTTCAAATGGCCCTAACTTCATTACGGTTCGTCCTACACCTATCAAAGTTTGCAACATTCAAATGCTTGTAACTTTTTACTGGAGCGTCATAAAATCTTGAAATTTTGTGACAATAGAGTACTCGTGCCTCTTATTAATTTAAGCTATCGCTCATAGCTATTCTACCCTTGAGTCCCAAATCAAACACGGCTAAAACTTCAAATGGCCTTAAGTTCGATAAGATGCGTCTTATACCTATCAAAGTTTGCAACAATCAAATGCTTGTAACTTTTTTCTGGAGCGTCATAAAATCTGGAAATTTTGTGACAATGAAGTAATCGAGCCCCTTGTCAATTAAAACTATCGCTCATAGCAATGCTACCCTTGAGTCCCAAATCAAACACTGATATATCTTAAAATAGCCCTAACTTCTGTACGGTGCGTTCTATACTTATCAAAGTTTTCAACAATCAAATGCTTGTAACTTTTTACTGGAGCTTCATAAAATTTTGAAATTTTGTGACAATAAAGTGCTCAAGCCTCTTATTAATTTAAGCTATCGCTCATAGCTATGCTACTCTCGAGTCCTAAATCAAACACTGATAAGACTTCAAATGGCCCTAACTTCTGTACGGTGCGTCCCATACCTATCAAAGTTTGCAACATTCAAATGCTTGTACCTTTTTACTGGAGCGTCATAAAAGCTTGAAATTTTGTGACAATAAAGTACTCGAACCTCTTATCAATTTAAGCTATCGCTCATAGCAGTGCTAATCTTGAGTCCCGAATGAAAAACTGATAAAATTTCGAATGGCCCTAACTTCTATACGGTGCGTCCTACTTATATCAAAGTTTGCAACATTCAAATGCTTGTAACTTTTTACTGGAGCGTCATAAAGTCTGGAAATTATGTGAGAATAGAGTACTCGTGACTCTTATTAATTTAAGCAATAGCTCATAGCTATGCTACTCTTGAGTCCCAAATCAAACACTGATAAGACTTAAAATGGCCATAACTTCTGTACGGAGTGTCCTATACCTATCAAAGTTTGTAACAATCAAATGATTGTAACTTTTTACTGGAGCGTCATAAAATCTTAAAATTTTGTGACAATAAAGTACTCGAGCCTCTTATCAACTTAAGGTATCGCTCATAGCTATGCTACCCTTGAGTCACAAATCAAACACGGATAAATCTTAAAATAGCCCTAACTTCTGTACGGTGCGTTCTATACCTATCAAAGTTTGCAACAATCAAATGCTTGTAACTTTTTACTGGAGCGTCATAAAATTTTGAAATTTTGTGACAATAAAGTACTCGAGCCTCTTATCAATTTAAGCTATCGCTCATAGCAATGCTACCCTTGAGTCCCGAATGAAAAACTGATAAAATTTCAAATGGCCCTAACTTCTATACGGTGCGCCCTACACATATCAAAGTTTGCAACATTCAAATGCTTGTAACTTTTTACTGGAGCGTCATAAAATCTGGAAATTGTGTGACAATAGAGTACTCGTGCCTCTTATTAATTTAAGCTATCGCTCATAGCTATGCTACTCTCGAGTCCTAAATCAAACACTGATAAGACTTCAAATGGCCCTAACTTCTGTACGGTGCGTCCCATACCTATCAAAGTTTGCAACATTCAAATGCTTGTACCTTTTTACTGGAGCGTCATAAAAGCTTGAAATTTTGTGACAATAAAGTACTCGAGCCTCTTATCAATTTAAGGTATCGCTCATAGCTATGCTACCCTTGAGTCACAAATCAAACACGGATAATACTTCAAATGGCCCTAACTTCTATAACGTGCGTCCTATACCTATCAAAGTTTGCAACAATCAAATGCTTGTAACTTTTTTCTGGAGCGTCATAAAATCTGGAAATTTTGTGACAATAAAGTACTCGAGCCTCTTGGCAATTTAAGCTATCGCTCATAGCTATGCTAGCCTTGAGTCCCAAAATAAAACACTGATAAAACTGCAAATGACCCTAACGTCTGTACGGTGCGTCCTACACCTCTAAAAGTTTGCCATAAAACGTAGAAAATATGTGACAATAAAGTACTGGAGCCTCTTATCAATTTAAGCTATGGCTCATAGCAATGCTAGCCTTGAGTCCCAAAATAAAACACAGATAAAACTGCGAATGACCCTAAGCTCTGTACGGTGCGTCCTATACCTATCAAAGTTTGCAACATTCAAATGCTTGTAACTTTTTACTGGAGCGTCATAAAATTTTGAAATTTTGTGACAATAAAGTACTCGAGCCTCTTATCAATTTAAGCTATCGCTCATAGCAATGCTACCCTTGAGTCCCGAATGAAAAACTGATCAAATTTCAAATGGCCCTAACTTCTATACGATGCGTCCTACACATATCAAAGTTTGCAACATTCAAATGCTTGTAACTTATTACTGGAGCGTCATAAAATCTGGAAATTGTGTGACAATAGAGTACTCGTGCCTCTTATTAATTTAAGCTATAGCTCATAGCTATGCTACTCTTGAGTCCCAAATCAAACACTGATAAGACTTAAAATGGCCATAACTTCTGTACGGAGTGTCCTATACCTATCAAAGTTTGCAAAAATCAAATGATTGTAACTTTTTACTGGAGCGTCATAAAATCTTAAAATTTTGTGACAATAAAGTACTCGAGCCTCTTATCAATTTAAGGTATCGCTCATAGCTATGCTACCCTTGAGTCACAAATCAAGCACGGATAATACTTCAAATGGCCTTAACTTCTATAACGTGCGTCCTATACCTATCAAAGTTTGCAACAATCAAATGCTTTTAACTTTTGTCTGGAGCGTCATAAAATCTGGAAATTTTGTAACAATAAAGTACTCGAGCCTCTTGGCAATTTACGCTATCGCTCATTGCTATGCTAGCCTTGAGTCCCAAAATAAAACACTGATAAAACTGCAAATGACCCTAACTTCTGTACGGTGCGTCCTACACCTCTAAAAATTTGCCATAAAACCTAGAAAATTTGTGACAATAAAGTACTCGAGCCTCTTATCAATTTAAGCTATCGCTCATAGCTATGCTACTCTTGAGTCCCAAATCAAACAGTGATAAGACTTAAAATGGCCATAACTTCTGTACGGAGTGTCCTATACCTATCAAAGTTTTCAACATTCAAATGCTTGTAACTTTTTTGTCGAGCGTCATAAAACCTTGAAATTTTGCGACAATAAAATATTCGAGCCTCTTATAAATTTAAGCTATCGCTCATAGCTATGCTACCCCTGAGTCCCAAATCAAAGACAGATAAAACTTCAAATGGCCCTAACGTCTGTACGGTCAAAGTGTGCACCAATCAAATGCTTGCAACTTTTTACTGGAGCGTCATAAAACCTTAAATATTTGTGACAATAAAGTACTCGAGCCTCTTATCAATTTAAGCTATCGCTCATAGCTATGCTCCCCTTGAGTCCCAAATCAAACACGGCTAAAACGTCAAATGGCCTTAAGGTCTATAAGGTGCGTCTTATACCTACCAAAGTTTGCAACAATCAAATGCTTGTAACTTTTTTCTGGAGCGTCATAAAATCTGGAAATTTTGTGACAATGAAGTAATCGAGCCCCTTGTCAATTAAAACTATCGCTCATAGCAATGCTACCCTTGAGTCTCAAATCAAACACTGATATATCTCAAAATAGTACTAACTTCTGTACGGTGCGTTCTATACCTATCAAAGTTTGCAACAATCAAATGCTTGTAACTTTTTACTGGAGCGTCATAAAATTTTGAAATTTTGTGACAATAAAGTACTCGAGCCTCTTATTAATTTAAGCTATCGCTCATAGCTATGCTACTCTCGAGTCCTAAATCAAACACTGATAGGACTTCAAATGGCCCTAACTTCTGTACGGTGCGTCCCATACCTATCAAAGTTTGCAACATTCAAATGCTTGTACCTTATTACTGGAGCGTCATAAAAGCTTGAAATTTTGTGACAATAAAGTACTCGAGCCTCTTATCAATTTAAGGTATCGCTCATAGCTATGCTACCCTTGAGTCACAAATCAAACACGGATAATACTTCAAATGGCCTTAACTTCTATAATGTGCGTCCTATACCTATCAAAGTTTGCAACAATCAAATGCTTGTAACTTTTGTCTGGAGCGTCATAAAATCTGGAAATTTTGTGACAATAAAGTACTCGAGCCTCTTGGCAATTTAAGCTATCGCTCATTACTATGCTAGCCTTGAGTCCCAAAATAAAACACTGATCAAACTGCAAATGACCCTAACTTCTGTACGGTGCGTCCTACACCTCTAAAAGTTTGCCATAAAAATTAGAAAATTTGTGACAATAAAGTACTCGAGCCTCTTATCAATTTAAGCTATCGCTCATAGCTATGCTACTCTTGAGTCCCAAATCAAACAGTGATAAGACTTAAAATGGCCATAACTTCTGTACGGAGTGTCCTATACCTATCAAAGTTTGCAACATTCAAATGCTTGTAACTTTTTTGTCCAGCGTCATAAAACCTTGAAATTTTGCGACAATAAAATATTCGAGCCTCTTATAAATTTAAGCTATCGCTCATAGCTATGCTACCCCTGAGTCCCAAATCAAAGACTGATAAAACTTCAAATGGCCCTAACTTCTGTACGGTCAAAATGTGCACCAATCAAATGCTTGCAACTTTTTACTGGAGCGTCATAAAACCTTAAATATTAGTGACAATAAAGTACTCGAGCCTCTTATCAATTTAAGCTGTCGCTCATAGCTATACTACCCTTGAGTCCCGAATCAAAAACTGATAAAATTTCAAATGGCCCTATTTTCTATACGGTGCGTCCTAAACCTATCAAAGTTTGCAACATTCAAATGCTTGTAACTTTTTACTGGAGCGTCATAAAATCTTGAAATTTTCTGACAATAGAGTACTCGTGCCTCTTATTAATTTAAGCTATCGCTCATAGCTATGCTACCCTTGAGTACCAAATCAAACACGGCTAAAACTTCAAATGGCCCCAACTTCTATAAGGTGCGTCTTATACCTATCAAAGTTTGCAACAATCAAATGCTTGTTACTTTTTATTGGAGCATCAAAAAATCTTGAAATTTTGTGACAATAAAGTACTCGGGCCTCTTGTCAATTTAAGCTATCCAACATAGCTATGCTATACTTGCGTCCCAAAATAAAACACTAATAAAACATCAAATGACCCTAACTTTTATACGGTGCGTCCCATACCTATCACAGTTTGCAACATTCAAATGCTTCTAACTTTTTACTGGACTGTCATAAAAGTTTGAAATTTTGTGCCAATAAAGTACTCGAGCCTCTTAGCAATTTAAGCTATCGCTTATACCTATGCTACCCTTGGGTCCGGCATCAAAATCTGATAAAATTTCAAATGGCCCTAACGTTTTTATACGGTGCGTCCTACACCTATCAAAGTTTGCAACATTCAAATGCTTGTAACTTTTTACTGGAGCGTCATAAAATCTTGAAATTTACAAGTATTCGTGCCTCTAATTAATTTAAGCTATCGTTCATAGCTATGCTACCCTTGAGTCCCAAATCAAACACTGATAAAACTTCAAATGACCCTAAGTTCTGTACGGTGCGTCCTATACCTATCAAAGTTTGCAACAATCAAATAGTTCTAACTTTTTACTGGAGCGTCATAAAACCTTGAAATTTTGTGACAATAAAGTACTCGAGCCTCTTATCAATTTAAGCTATTGCCCATCGCTATGCTACCCTTGAGTCCTAAAATAAAACACTGATAAAACTTCAAATAGCCCTAAATTCTATACGGTGCATTCTACACCTATCAGAGTTTGCAACATTCAAATGCTTGTAACTTTTTACTGGAGCATCATAAAATCTGGAAATTTTGTGCCAATGAAGTACTCGAGCCTCTTGTCAATTCAAGCTATCGCTCAAAGCAATGCTACCCTTGAGTCCCAAATCAAACACTGATAAAGCTTAAAATGGCCCTAACTTCTGTACGGTGCGTTCTATACCTATCAAAGTTTGCAACAATCAAATGCTTGTAACTTTTTACTTGGGCGTCATAAAACCTTGAAATTTTTTGAAAATAAAGTACTCGAGCTTCTTATCAATTTAAACTATCGTTCATAGCCATGCTAGCCTTGAGTTTCAAAATAAAACACAGATAAAACTGTTTGTAACTTTTTACTGGAGCGTCATAAAATCTGGAAATTTTGTGACAATAAAGTACTCGAGCCTCTTACCAATTTAAGCTATCGCTCTAAGCTATGCCACCCTTGAGTCCCAAATCAAACACTGATAAAAGTTCAAATGGCCCTAACTTCTGTACGGTGCGTCCTATACCTATCAAAGTGTGCACCAATCAAATGCTTGTAACTTTTTACTGGAGGGTCTTAAATCCTTGAAATTTTGTGACAATAAAGTACTCGAGCCTCTTATCAATTTACGCAATCGCTCATAGCTATGCTACCCTTGAGTCCTGTTAGAAATATAACTTCGGCAACCCTATATAATTTTCTTTCTTCTTAACTTCCTACTTTCATTATCCACATATATTATCTCCCTCGCTTCTAAGCCGTTGAATAAAGCACACGTGAATTCCAAGACTCTGCGTTCTTTCTCAACAGGTTATGGGCCCAGACAGCAGCGCGTCTCCAAGTAGCCAAATCTGATTTGATACGTGTCGTGGTTAAGCCGTTTAAATAATAGCATATGTTGCTTATTTTATTAAAAGCGAGAAGTTTGAGCAAGTAGCGTGTTTAATAAATACATTCGTTCTAAATAAATTAAACAAGATGGCCGGTTCGGACACGCACGCGATAGCAAAACTTCGCGGTAGTGAGAACTTCCACACGTGGAAGTTTGCCATGGAAAGTATATTGGAACTGAGCGATCTACATAATTGCATTACGGATCCTGTGAAAGAAACCGATGAGAAGAAGTTGCGTAGAGCGCGTGCTAAAATTATCTTGTCCTTGAATGAATCAATATACAAAAACAGAAAACTGCGGCCAACATTTGGCAAACCCTTCAACATCTATACGAAGATTCTGGACTCACGCGAAAAATCGGTCTATTGCGAAAACTGATCACGACGCGCCTTGAAAATTGTGAATCAATGGCCATTTATGTTAATCAGCTCGTCAATACCGCGAATAAGCTCTCGGGTATCGGTTTCGATATAAGCGACGAATGGTTAGGTGCCATAATGCTTGCGGGGTTAAGCGATGACTTTAAGCCGTTCATAATGGGCATAGAAAGTAGTGGAACAAAAATTACCGGTGAAAACATTAAAATGAAGCTGCTAGATGGAGACTATGAAAAAACAGCAAACGGTGGAAGTGCATTTTTAAGTGTGAAGAAAAAATACCCTAAACTTAACAAACAAACTCTAAAGTGCTATAATTGTGGACGAAAAAGCCATTTTAGTAAAGATTGCAATGAGCATAAAAAAATTCGCTAAAATTTAAGCAATGCCAATGGTCGGAAGGTAGCCTATAGTGCTTACGTGTCGTATATAAACGAGCAAGATCAAAATGAGTGGTACATCGACAGTGGTGCATCCAAACACATGACACCCTATAAAAACAAATTTAATTGTCTAAGCGTGTCCACTGTTCAAGAAATCATAACTGCAAATAACGAAAGAATGTCTGTTGAAGGCATCGACAATGTCAAGTTTTGCTTGGGACATACTGAAATCGAAATGAAAGAAGTGTTGTTTGTTCCTCAACTAACCTCTAATTTGCTATCAGTTTCACATATACTTGAAAACGAGAATAAAGTTGTTTTTAACAAAGGCCGATGTCAAATATTCGATCGAAGTAACGAGCTTGTTGCCGAAGCTAACAGTTCCGCCGGCATGTTTAAGTTTCGCGTAGAATCGGTTTCGTGCTTGCTCGACAATGCAAAAGTGGACGTGATGACGTGGCATCGTCCCCTTGGCCACTTGAACTATAATGACTTAAATGTTTTAAAAAAGGGTAATGTAGTCGACTTTAATGGAGATGCAAGCATATTAGCCAAATGCGAGGCCTATCCCAAAGGCAAGATATCACGAGCTCCCTTTAAACGCGTTGGAACACGAGCTAATGAATTGCTTCAGCTTGTCCATGCAGATCTATGTGGTCCAATGGAGACAACCTCTTTAGAAGGCTCGCGATATTTCCTCTCCTTTGTGGATGACTATTCCCGGAAAATTTTTCTCTATTTAATAACACAGAAATCAGAAGTTGCCGATTGGTTCAAAAGCTTTAAGCGGTATGCCGAAAAACAGTGCGATAAAACCATTAAAGTAATACGCACGGACAACGGGACCGAATTTGTCGGCGAGCAGTTTGATTCGCTCTGTCGTTCGTTCGGCATATTACACCAAAAATCAGCGGCTTACACTCCCCAGCAAAACGGAGTCGCCGAACGAAACAACCGTACGGTTGTAGAACGTGCCAAATGTATGTTATTTGATGCTGACTTATCTAAATCGTATTGGCGAGAGGCGGTAGATATGGCGGTATATATTATAAACTGTTCACCTAGTTCAGCATTAAATGGTCAAATTCCGGAAAAGCTGTGGACAGGTCGTGACGTCGATTTAAATGGAATACGAATTTTTGGATCTCCCCTGATGGTTCACATACCTAAACAACGCAGACGCAAATGGGATCCAAAGGCGCAGAAGCTGATGTTTGTTGGGTATAGCGACTTGACAAAAGGGTACCGTTGTATTAATCCACAAACGAAGAAAATTACAACGAGGCGCGATGTAGTCTTCATGGAAACCGAGCCCAGAATCGTTTCATTTGTTCCAGTCGATGTTGAAGACGATTCACCTTCAGTGAGGGTATTGGAAGAAAAACACAAAGCTGTAAAGAGCGAAGACTTTGATGAAGACGCAAGCGAAGAGACTTTCGACGATGCTACAGACGATACGTTCGTTCCAGACATTGAAATATAGATACCAGAATCATTGCGAAAATCAACGAGGACTGCTGTTCCGCGCGACTTCGGCAGTCAGGGTTATATTACGCATTTCGCAGCAACAAGAGACACGTGTGACGATCCACTCACTGTACACGAAGCTTTGTCTAACGCCGACTGCGAAAGCCGGAAGTCCGCTATGCAATGCGAGTTAAGCTCTCACGCCGAAAATCAAACATGGGCTATATGCAATCTGCCTGTTAATCGAAAGGCGATTAAATCAAAGTGGGCTTTTCGCACAAAACGCGACGAAAAAGGTAACGTTATTCGCTATAAAGCTCGCCTTGTTGCCAAAGGTTGTTCCCAGCAATTCGGTATAGACTACAGCGAAACCTTCTCCCCTGTAGTGCGCTACACGCCGATACGCTATTTGATCGCTCTATCCGTCAAACTGGGGCTCAAAATTTATCAGTTAGACGCTGTCACCGCATACCTACAAAGCGACTTGACGGAAGACATTTTTATAGAGCTGCCCGATGGCTGCGGTGAAAACAGCGGAAAAATTTGCAAATTACGCAAAGCTATCTACGGGCTAAAGCAAAGTGGCCGACAGTGGAACCTATTGTTAGATAAAACATTGCGAGATTTCGGTTTGATAAAATCCAAAACAGATCCCTGCGTTTACTTCAGACACGACGCAAAACTAATCGTTGCCATATATGTTGACGACATACTCGTTTTTTGGACCCTGCAGTTCGTGATGAATTTGTGCGTCAACTTACCACAACATTCAAGATGAAGTACATGGGTGTGGCGAAAACTTGTGTTGGTTTCAGTATTACTTATAGTGCAGCAGGAGTTTACTTGGATCAGCAAAAATACGCTCACGAAATACTGAAACGATTCGGCATAGAAAATTCGAAGCCGATATCGACGCCAAGTGATATTAACCATAAGTTATCGCTGAACGACTGCGACGAAGAATTGGTAAGCGTACCGTACCAGCAGGCCATAGGGAGTCTGTTATATCTAGCACAGGGCTCGCGGCCTGACATTGCATTTGCAGTTAACAATGTTAGTCGGTTCAACGCAAAGCATGGAAAACCCCACTGGGCCGCTGTTAAACGAATTTTCAGGTATCTAAATGGCACTGTTAATTATAAACTTTTTTATAGCGGCTCTGAAGGTCTCGTGGGTTACTCGGACGCGGACTGGGCGTCCGACATCGATAAGAGGCGCTCTTGTACTGGATATGTCCTTACGCTATGTGGTGGAGCAATATCCTGGGGCAGCAAAAGACAACCAACCGTTGCGCTGTCGAGTACCGAGGCGGAGTATATGGCGATGTCGTCGGCTGTGCAGGAAGCAATCTGGCTACAACAATTCGGCAAAGAGTTGGAGGCGTCGGTTGACCGGAGGCCTATCAAAATTGCCTGCGATAATCAATCAGCGCTAGCTTTGGCTCAAACAGATTCTCTCTGTGCAAGTTCAAAGCACATTGATGTGCGTCACCACTTTATAAGCAACAACATCAATGCTGGGATGTTTGAAGTTTACTATGTCCCAACTGAACAAATGGTAGCTGATTGCCAAAATATTAAATTGTGCCAAAGGAAAGGGCATCAAAAATTGTATTGAAAAATGAATGAAAAATAATTAGACATATGTAATTTACACTTTTCGTAAAAATTTGTTCGTTGAAAAATGAATTGTTATTTTGTATAATTAATTATTCCAAAATGTGAGGGTGTTAGAAATATAACTCTGGCAACCCTATGTAATTTACTTTCTTCTTAACTTCCTACTTTCATTATCCACATATATTATCTATCTCGCTTGTAAGCCGTTGAATAAAGCACACGTGAATTCCAAGACTCTGCGTTCTTTCTCAACAGGTTATGGGCCCAGACAGCAGCGCGTCTGCAAGTAGCCAAATCTGATTTGATACGTGTCGTGGTTAAGCCGTTTAAATAATAGCATATGTTGCTTATTTTATTAAAAGCGAGAAGTTTGAGCAAGTAGCGTGTTTAATAAATACATTCGTTCTAAATAAATTAAACAAGATGGCCGGTTCGGACACGCACGCGATAGAAAAACTTCGCGGTAGTGAGAACTTCCACACGTGGAAGTTTGCCATGGAAAGTATATTGGAACTGAGCGATCTACATAATTGCATTACGGATCCTGTGAAAGAAACCGATGAGAAGAAGTTGCGTAGAGCGCGTGCTAAAATTATCTTGTCCTTGAATGAATCAATATACAAAAACAGAAAACTGCGGCCAACATTTGGCAAACCCTTCAACATCTATACGAAGATTCTGGACTCACGCGAAAAATCGGTCTATTGCGAAAACTGATCACGGCGCGCCTTGAAAATTGTGAATCAATGGCCATTTATGTTAATCAGCTCGTCAATACCGCGAATAAGCTCTCGGGTATCGGTTTCGATATAAGCGACGAATGGTTAGGTGCCATAATGCTTGCGGGGTTAAGCGATGACTTTAAGCCGTTCATAATGGGCATAGAAAGTAGTGGAACAAAAATTACCGGTGAAAACATTAAAATGAAGCTGCTAGATGGAGACTATGAAAAAACAGCAAACGGTGGAAGTGCATTTTTAAGTGTGAAGAAAAAATACCCTAAACTTAACAAACAAACTCTAAAGTGCTATAATTGTGGACGAAAAGGCCATTTTAGTAAAGATTGCAATGAGCATAAAAAAATTCGCTAAAATTTAAGCAATGCCAATGGTCGGAAGGTAGCCTATAGTGCTTACGTGTCGTATATAAACGAGCAAGATCAAAATGAGTGGTACATCGACAGTGGTGCATCCAAACACATGACACCCTATAAAAACAAATTTAATTGTCTAAGCGTGTCCACTGTTCAAGAAATCATAACTGCAAATAACGAAAGAATGACTGTTGAAGGCATCGACAATGTCAAGTTTTGCTTGGGACATACTGAAATCGAAATGAAAGAAGTGTTGTTTGTTCCTCAACTAACCTCTAATTTGCTATCAGTTTCACAAATACTTGAAAACGAGAATAAAGTTATTTTTAACAAAGGCCGATGTCAAATATTCGATCGAAGTAACGAGCTTGTTGCCGAAGCTAACAGTTCCGCCGGCATGTTTAAGTTTCGCGTAGAATCGGTTTCGTGCTTGCTCGACAATGCAAAAGTGGACGTGATGACGTGGCATCGTCCCCTTGGCCACTTGAACTATAATGACTTAAATGTTTTAAAAAAGGGTAATGTAGTCGACTTTAATGGAGATGCAAGCATATTAGCCAAATGCGAGGCCTATCCCAAAGGCAAGCTATCACGAGCTCCCTTTAAACGCGTTGGAACACGAGCTAATGAATTGCTTCAGCTTGTCCATGCAGATCTATGTGGTCCAATGGAGACAACCTCTTTAGAAGGCTCGCGATATTTCCTCTCCTTTGTGGATGACTATTCCCGGAAAATTTTTCTCTATTTAATAACACAGAAATCAGAAGTTGCCGATTGGTTCAAAAGCTTTAAGCGGTATGCCGAAAAACAGTGCGATAAAAGCATTAAAGTAATACGCACGGACAACGGGACCGAATTTGTCAACGAGCAGTTTGATTCGCTCTGTCGTTCGTTCGGCATATTACACCAAAAATCAGCGGCTTACACTCCCCAGCAAAACGGAGTCGCCGAACGAAACAACCGTACGGTTGTAGAACGTGCCAAATGTATGTTATTTGATGCTGACTTATCTAAATCGTATTGGCGAGAGGCGGTAGATATGGCGGTATATATTATAAACTGTTCACCTAGTTCAGCATTAAATGGTCAAATTCCGGAAAGCTGTGGACAGGTCGTGACGTCGATTTAAATGGAATACGAATTTTTGGATCTCCCGTGATGGTTCACATACCTAAACAACGCAGACGCAAATGGGATCCAAAGGCGCAGAAGCTGATGTTTGTTGGGTATAGCGACTTGACAAAAGGGTACCGTTGTATTAATCCACAAACGAAGAAAATTACAACGAGGCGCGATGTAGTCTTCATGGAAACCGAGCCCAGAATCGTTTCATTTGTTCCAGTCGATGTTGAAGACGATTCACCTTCAGTGAGGGTATTGGAAGAAAAACACAAAGCTGTAAAGAGCGAAGACTTTGATGAAGACGCAAGCGAAGAGACTTTCGACGATGCTACAGGCGATACGTTCGTTCCAGACATTGAAATATAGATACCAGAATCATTGCGAAAATCAACGAGGACTGCTGTTCCGCGCGACTTCGGCAGTCAGGGTTATATTACGCATTTCGCAGCAACAAGAGACACGTGTGACGATCCACTCACTGTACACGAAGCTTTGTCTAACGCCGACTGCGAAAGCCGGAAGTCCGCTATGCAATGCGAGTTAAGCTCTCACGCCGAAAATCAAACATGGGCTATATGCAATCTGCCTGTTAATCGAAAAGCGATTAAATCAAAGTGGGCTTTTCGCACAAAACGCGACGAAAAAGGTAACGTTATTCGCTATAAAGCTCGCCTTGTTGCCAAAGGTTGTTCCCAGCAATTCGGTATAGACTACAGCGAAACCTTCTCCCCTGTAGTGCGCTACACGCCGATACGCTATTTGATCGCTCTATCCGTCAAACTGGGGCTCAAAATTTATCAGTTAGACGCTGTCACCGCATACCTACAAAGCGACTTGACGGAAGACATTTTTATAGAGCTGCCCGATGGCTGCGGTGAAAACAGCGGAAAAATTTGCAAATTACGCAAAGCTATCTACGGGCTAAAGCAAAGTGGCCGACAGTGGAACCTATTGTTAGATAAAACATTGCGAGATTTCGGTTTGATAAAATCCAAAACAGATCCCTGCGTTTACTTCAGACACGACGCAAAACTAATCGTTGCCATATATGTTGACGACATACTCGTTTTTTGGACCCTGCAGTTCGTGATGAATTTGTGCGTCAACTTACCACAACATTCAAGATGAAGTACATGGGTGTGGCGAAAACTTGTGTTGGTTTCAGTATTACTTATAGTGCAGCAGGAGTTTACTTGGATCAGCAAAAATACGCTCACGAAATACTGAAACGATTCGGCATAGAAAATTCGAAGCCGATATCGACGCCAAGTGATATTAACCATAAGTTATCGCTGAACGACTGCGACGAAGAATTGGTAAGCGTACCGTACCAGCAGGCCATAGGGAGTCTGTTATATCTAGCACAGGGCTCGCGGCCTGACATTGCATTTGCAGTTAACAATGTTAGTCGGTTCAACGCAAAGCATGGAAAACCCCACTGGGCCGCTGTTAAACGAATTTTCAGGTATCTAAATGGCACTGTTAATTATAAACTTTTTTATAGCGGCTCTGAAGGTCTCGTGGGTTACTCGGACGCGGACTGGGCGTCCGACATCAATAAGAGGCGCTCTTGTACTGGATATGTCCTTACGCTATGTGGTGGAGCAATATCCTGGGGCAGCAAAAGACAACCAACCGTTGCGCTGTCGAGTACCGAGGCGGAGTATATGGCGATGTCGTCGGCTGTGCAGGAAGCAATCTGGCTACAACAATTCGGCAAAGAGTTGGAGGCGTCGGTTGACCGGAGGCCTATCAAAATTGCCTGCGATAATCAATCAGCGCTAGCTTTGGCTCAAACAGATTCTCTCTGTGCAAGTTCAAAGCACATTGATGTGCGTCACCACTTTATAAGCAACAACATCAATGCTGGGATGTTTGAAGTTTACTATGTCCCAACTGAACAAATGGTAGCTGATTGCCTAACCAAAGCAGTATCTAGCAACAAAATATTAAATTGTGCCAAAGGAATGGGCATCAAAAATTGTATTGAAAAATGAATGAAAAATAATTAGACATATGTAATTTACACTTTTCGTAAAAATTTGTTCGTTGAAAAATGAATTGTTATTTTGTATAATTAATTGTTCCAAAATGTGAGGGTGTTAGAAATATACCTCTGGCAACCCTATGTAATTTACTTTCTTCTTAACTTCCTACTTTCATTATCCACATATATTATCTATCTCGCTTGTAAGCCGTTGAATAAAGCACACGTGAATTCCAAGACTCTGCGTTCTTTCTCAATCATATACTGATAAAATTTCAAATGGACCTAACTTCTGTACGGTGCGTCCTATACCTATCAAAGTGTGCACCAATCAAATGCTTGTAACTTTTTACTGGAGGGTCATAAAACGTTGAAATTTTGTGACAATAAAGTACTCGAGCCTCTTATCAATTGAAGCTACCGCTCATAGCTATGCTACTCTTGAGTCCCTAATCAAACACTGATAAGACTTAAAATCGCCATAACTTCTATACGGAGTGTCCTATACCTATCAAAGTTTGCAACATTCAAATGCTTGTAACTTTTTACTGGAGCATCATAAAATATTGAAATTTTGTGACAATAAAGTACTCGGGCCTCTTGTCAATTTAAGCTATCCCTCATAGCTATGCTACCCTTGGGTCCCAAATCAAACACTGATAAGGCTTAAAATGGCGATAACTTCTGTACGGAGTGTGCTATACCTATCAAAGTTTGCAACAATCAAATGATTGTAACTTTTTACTGGAGCGTCATGAAATCTTAAAATTTTCTGACAATAAAATACTCGTGTCTCTTATCAATTTAAGCTATCGCTCATAGCTATGCCACCCTTGAGTCCTAAAATAAAACAATGATAAAACTTCAAATGGCCCTAACTTCTATACGGTGCATCCTACACCTATCAAAGTTTGCAACATTCAAATGCTTATAACTTTTTTCTCGACCGTCATAAAACCTTGAATTTTGTGGCAATAAGTCCTCTTATCAATTTAAGCTATAGCTCATAGCTATGCAACCTTCGATTCCCAAAATAAAACACTGATAAAACTTCAAATGGCCCTAACTTCTGTACGGTGCGTCCTATAACTATCAAAGTTTGCAACAATCAAATGCTTGTAACTTTTTACAGGAGCGTCATAAAGTCTTGAAAGTTTGTGACAATAAAGGACTCGAGCCTCTTCTTAATTTAAGCTATCGCTCATAGCTATGCTCCCGTTCAGTCTCACAACAAACATTTATAAGACTTAAAATGGCCATCACTTCTGTACGGAGTGTCCTATACCTATCAAAGTTTGCAACATTCAAATGCTGGTAACTTTTTTGTCGAGCGTCATAAAACCTTAAATATTTGTGACAATAAAGTACTCGAGCCTCTTATCATTTTAAGCTACCGCTCATAGCTATGCTACTCTTGAGTCCCAAATCAAACACTGATAAGACTTAAAATGGCCATAGCTTCTATACGGACTGTCCTATACCTATCAAAGTTTGCAACATTCAAATGCTTGTAACTTTTTACTGGAGCATCATAAAATCTTGAAATTTTGTGACAATAAAGTACTCGAGCCTCTTATCAATTTACGCTATTGCCCATCGCTATGCTACCCTTGAGTCCTAAAATAAAACACTGATAAAACTTCGAATGACCCTAACTTCTGTGCGGAGCGTCCTATACCTATCAAAGTTTGCAACAATCAAATGGTTGTAAATTTTTACTGGAGCGTCATAAAACGTTGAAAATTTGTGACAATAAAGTACTCGAGCCTCTTATGAATTTAAGCTATTGCCCATGGCTATGCTACCCTTGAGTCAAAAAATAAAACACTGATAAAACTTCAAATGGCCGTAACTTCTATACGGACTGTCCTACACCTATCAAAGTTTGCAACATTCAAATGCTTGTTACTTTTTACTGGAGCATCAAAAAATCTTGAAATTTTGTGACAATAAAGTACTCGGGCCTCTTGTCAATTTAAGCTATCCCACATAGCTATGCTATACTTGCGTCCCAAAATAAAACACTAATAAAACATCTAATGACCCTAACTTTTATACGGTGCGTCCCATACCTATCAAAGTTTGCAACATTCAAATGCTACTAACTTTTTACTGGACTGTCATAAAAGTTTGAAATTTTGTGCCAATAAAGTACTCGAGCCTCTTAGCAATTTAAGCTATCGCTTATACCTATGCTACCCTTGGGTCCGGCATCAAAATCTGATAAAATTTCAAATGGCCCTAACGTTTTTATACGGTGCGTCCTACACCTATCAAAGTTTGCAACATTCAAATGCTTGTAACTTTTTACTGGAGCGTCATAAAATCTTGAAATTTACAAGTATTCGTGCCTCTAATTAATTTAAGCTATCGTTCATAGCTATGCTACCCTTGAGTCCCAAATCAAACACTGATAAAACTTCAAATGACCCTAAGTTCTGTACGGTGCGTCCTATAACTATCAAAGTTTGCAACAATCAAATGCTTGTAACTTTTTACAGGAGCGTCATAAAGTCTTGAAAGTTTGTGACAATAAAGGACTCGAGCCTCTTCTTAATTTAAGCTATCGCTCATAGCTATGCTCCCGTTCAGTCTCACAACAAACATTTATAAGACTTAAAATGGCCATCACTTCTGTACGGAGTGTCCTATACCTATCAAAGTTTGCAACATTCAAATGCTGGTAACTTTTTTGTCGAGCGTCATAAAACCTTAAATATTTGTGACAATAAAGTACTCGAGCCTCTTATCATTTTAAGCTACCGCTCATAGCTATGCTACTCTTGAGTCCCAAATCAAACACTGATAAGACTTAAAATGGCCATAGCTTCTATACGGACTGTCCTATACCTATCAAAGTTTGCAACATTCAAATGCTTGTAACTTTTTACTGGAGCATCATAAAATCTTGAAATTTTGTGACAATAAAGTTGTATCAAATGCAACCATGCGTTTGAGTTTTCGCACATAGCGAAAATAGGTTCAGCGAGTATTTTAAAGTTTAGTTCGTTTCTGACTATGGTGCTGTGCGGTTGTGCCAATGGGGCAGTGCGTGAGAGCAGAAGGAGCAGTGCGGTGCAATCTATGTGCAGGGAGCTGAGCCAGGAGAGAGTGCAATCTATGTGCAGGGAGCTGAGCCAGGAGATCGGTGCGGAGCAGGGGATCTTAGAGCAGGAGCTGATACAGAGCCTATACACAAGAGCAAGTACGAGCGGTGCCACAGGTATTCGAGAGCATAGGCACGTTTAGATTATATACGCTGACAATATTTATGTTCACGTTGCATTATACATTATATATATACATAAACGTACCTATTTACACATACATATGCAGGTCCGTTCATGCATATGAGAGCAACTGAGCTAAACGCGCAAGAGCTTGTGCATATTCACTAATTGTATAAGTTAATTTATTTTACATTGGAAAGACTAAAAAATATATTTTTTTTAGAGCTTGCGCTCTCTATTTATCAAACTCAAACTTAGAACTGCCCTAACAATTTTTATATTTTATTACTACACCTAAAGCTCCTCTGCCGTGCTGTGTTGTTTTTGTTGCAATTCTGCTGCTATTGTTGTCGACTGCAGTTCTTTAGAACGATGTCTGGAAAAACGTCAGCAATTATTGTAGAGCGGATGCGCGTGTAGTTTTGGGGAATGTTATTTACGTTAACTCCTCCGCCCTTAAACTCGAACGTCCTCGTTCGATGACCGTAGGTGGTTTGAAATATCTTCGATTCCAATTACTGTTGATTTGGTAATTTCAGCTTGAATTTGGGTCGGTGGTTTTTTATTGCAAATTTTGCTTGTGAGCTTACTGAAATTTTTTATAAAAAATACAAATATTGCTATTGTAAGGCAAATTGCCAATGTCGAGCTCATTGCGCTATGAATTATATTGTTTTTTTTTAACAGCTCTATTTTTGTTGTGCTATGCTCTTCGTTTGCTTCTAACACTGATGCTGGTTGGAGAATTGCTGGCATAGGATGATAACGAATTGTCTCAATGTTGACAATTTTTCTTCCATCTATTTGGATTGAGGCAGTTTTGTGCCGAATGATGTAAGTTCCTTGGAGGGTCATTGTTTCGTTATTGATAACTGCAGGGCCATTAAATGCGTTGAGGAGCAGTATACCAGGAGCTATTTCCTCTATAGGTGGGATATGTTCGTTGTTGATGATTGTGCAGTTTGGTTTCAAGCTTTTCAACAAGTTTGGTATGCAGGCAGAAGTACTAATATCTCCTATATCTTCTTTATTACATATTTATAAATCATTAAAATTTTTGCATTTTTTATTTATGCCATATATCTTTTCTTTACATTGTAATATATTATCATATGGAATTTTGTTAATAACTTTTTCCTTTTTTTCGCTTTCAGTAAAAATACACTACAAGAATTACTTTCGCTTGTAGGCAATGATACAATATAGATTAAGTTTTTGTTATTTGATGCTATTTTAAAATTTGCAAATTCTAAAGCTTCGTTAATGTTAACATATGGAATGTGCTCGTTATTAATTAAGGTTTCAGTTATATTTATTTCATTATTACTAAGAACATAAGAGTTTACAATATTGGCTTTTGCCCAATGTATAGCGTAGGCTATGTTTACAATTTCTTCTTTGATCAATTCTAGTTTATATTTTATTTTCGTTACAATATCATTCTCTATATTTTCTTGTTCCTTAAATGTCTTAATGATATTATTTGTAAGATTAGATATTTCGTTTATTTTTTCTAAAGTTAATCTATTTATAATTACTTGGTTGTTATTATTAAGTAAAACGTTGTTCATTTTATCAACTAATATTTCGTGGTCATGTCGGTCCGGGGTTCCGGCTATCCATTTCCACGCGCTTCCTAGAAAGTCTAGTGATCTTTTCGATTTTTCATTTACTTTTAATCTTTCCAAATAATTCCTTATTCTCTGGATCTCAAAGGGAAGGATCGGGTATAAAGGATGGTGGGGTTTTACGTCTGTTAAAATTGTTGTTTCTAGCTTTTTGATGAACGTTTCATAAACTTCAATATCGATGATGTGTACAATTTTAAAGTATCTGTTCTGAATATTTGCGGTTCCAGTATTTATTTTTATTAGTTGGGAATTAGAATAGTCCAATATTTGGATATCTGCATATGTAATGCAGAGATGTGTCAACAACCTAAAAAGAGGGTGTTAATTTTTAATAAGCCTTTTGTGTGCTGTTTTTCCTGTTTCGGTAATAACTGTTGAATTTTTATTTTCTCTAACTATCTCTTTCCTGTACTTGGGAGATAGTTTGTTTCCTAATCTTTTGTTAACTTTTACATATATGACTTCTCCAACTGTAAATTCTCTGATAGGGGTCTTTTTCCTGTTGTGATATTCTAAATCTGTATCTTGTTTCTTTTTGATCTTGTGTGAGGTTATTTCTCTTTCTCTTTCGAGTTGTTCAGGATTATTAGAAAGCTCTCTTGCAAAAAAAACGTCTTTTGGTTTTTTGTTTGTCGTTGAATGTATGGAGTTGTTGTATTCAAGAATAGCTTTGTCAAGAAGTTCTGGGAATGTGTAATGAGGGTTTTGAGATTTTAAGCAGCGTATCTCTTCAGATAATGTTGAGTGGAAACGCTCTATCTGACCATTCGCTGTACTTGTATATGGAGGTGTTTTAAAGACTGTTATATTAAAAAAATTTTCTACCATAAAAAGAACGGCATTAGATTTCAGAGATTTTTCGTTATCTACCACTATGGTGTTTGGAACACCGAGCGACAGTATTAATTCTCTTAGTGGTTGTTTGATGTCTTCGGCTGATCTTGATTTAAGAATTCTTGCTAAGGCGTATTTTGAAAATTTATCAATGGCTGTAAGAATAACACGTTTATTCCAGAAGTAAATGTCTATGTGTACTATCTGTCCAGGGTATGTAGGTATAGTGGTTGCTTGTATCATAGTCTTACTGGGGTGTCTGTCATATTTATGTTCTTTACATATTTTGCATTCCTTTGCTATTTTTTCAACCTTACGACGCATTTGGGGGAAATAAAATTTAGTTAGAATCTGTAATTTATTTTCTTTACTATTCCTGTGTGCACGTTCGTGTTCTCTGATAATCTCAGCTTCTTGTTGATTTTCATCCACTAAGTCTGTTACCATTTTCCTAGTAAATCTAATTCTATATTGTCTGAAATGGATAGGATAAATTTCTTGATTTGTCCTAAGATTCATTCACTTGTCTGTAAGCCATTTATGACTGATGGATTCAAGTAACTTTTCAGAATATGAATTATTCTGTTGTCAGAAAATTCTGGTTCTATTATTGTATGTCGGTGGTAAGTAGGGAATGTTATCTTGAAGTCATATGACGTTTCATGCCCTTCCATAAGGATGATTTGATTTTTGAACACGTTTATGGGTTCCTCTGCAATTTGAATGAGGTCTTGTCCTGAGCTTTCGTCACTATGTTGAGTTACAGTCAAAGGGTTGACGTCGCTATTTATCGGTGGTCTCGATAGTGTGTCGGCCACAACGTTGGTTCTACCGGGTTTGTATCTTAACTCGTAATTATATTCTTCTAATATGGCTTTCCAACGTTTTAGTTTGTAATTGCTATTTTTATTGCTCAACGCGTAAGTGTTGTGAGCTAGAATCAAGCTGCCTGCGCGTAGTGTCTCACATCATCGACTCCTAACAGATGCCACACAATCTGTGTGATTAGCATGTGTTAAAGTTACTTAAGAAAGCACATATTTTTAGGGTGCGAGTACTTAGAATTAATATTACCTATGTAATATTTATTATGTAAACTTTTAGGGTGCTACAGTTTTGCAGTCGAGCCACCGAAGGGCATTCAAAGTTAGAATGCACCATCAACATTTCAGATTGGCGTAGGTCAGTTGGCTTGACCAACTGACACCAATTAACAGGTGCGAAACTGGAACACCAGAAAGGTCAGTTCTTGTATTGTAATTATGAATTGTAAATAGTATATAAGAGTTAGTATTCTAAGTAATAAAGGCGTGTGATTTAAAAACTAAAAGTGTAATGTAGTGATTTTTTACAAAGAGTGATTTAGGCTTTTCAGATACACGCGCGCAGCAGAAGGACGTCCCCCGTCAAACAAGGACAATACCCCAACATTTTGGCGCAGCCGGTCTAAAGGACCTACTGGAGTAATCCCAGGGCAAGGAACCCTGAAGCAGAGAGGCATCCTGCAACGAATTCGAAGGACCTCATCGAAGGACACTGTGGAATAAAGATGACATCGAAAAAAAAAGTTGGGTGAGTAGAGTGTATAATAGCGTAATCTAAGTAGATACTTCTGCGACCCTGAAGGCGCCGTAGCGCTGGTCAAAGAAGTTGCAACCTACAGGCGCGTTTGCGCTGTTGCACGCAGCTTTGAATGGCAACCATAAACCGTCAGTATGATCGGACGGTCTATGTATGTTCATCCTAGCTGTGAGGATTTTTTTTGTAGGGGATTTGAATTTGTTTGTCGTGAGGGACATTTATATTGTTTATAAGGCCATGTGGTCTATGTTGAGAAAGTTAAATTGTTTTCGTATTGTTTAAATTCTGAAGTTCTGAATTTTTCTTGTTTGATTTAAATGAGTGGCTTTTGAGCTTAGGGTATTAGGAAAAAATATTTCAAGAAGTGTTTACAACACGTGTTGTTGCATCAAAGTTTTTTGTAGTTCGGAAACTACGATTTGCGTAGCAATGTTGAAGAAAATATTTAAATGCTATTATTATGTGGCGCATACGTTACGGGTTTATTTTTAAATATGGATTCAAATTTCCGGGAATGAATCAAGACACTTTTGCCGGTAAATCAAATTTCGGTTTTTACAAACATTGGCCTTTTCTATGGATTTATTAAAGATGGTGAGAGGAAAACAAGGAGTATTGGTGAGGAAGTCAAGGACCAATTTGCATTGAAGGAAGGACTTAATGGTCGCCGGTAGACAGCGAACATAGAACTTATGATGGAAGTTAAAGGAATATTAAGATAGAATTTACGGTGGAATGTTTTTTTTAAATAAATTTGTATTAAGTAAGACAGAATAAAATATTGTAACAAGTTTTAATAATTATTGGATTTTTATTTGTAATTGGGATACGCCATCAGTTCTGGCATTTGGGATATGACGAAGGAAGCGCAAGGATTACTGCTGAGGCAGGAGCAAATTGGCGAAGCGATTGAAGAACTGGTCCGTAATTTTAAGAAAGACGGCAGGTTACGTAAGGACGACGTGTATTACCGCAAGCGAATAACACAGTTGCAAAATCTGGGGAGAGAGTTCAACATTAATCACGGACTGTTGTTGCCTCACGCAGTTGAGTACGGCAAGGGAAAATATTTTGCGGAAAATTACGCAGACTACATAAATAGTCTGGTCAACGAATGGGCAGATACATTTAGTTCTGAAAAAAAAAAGAAAAAAAAAAGTGAACCAAAAATACGCAACACCCAACAGGGGTTGAGATGCTTCTCATGTGGACAGATGGGACATCGGAATGCAGGGATAGACAATCCCAACAAAGGAACCAGGGAAACTTCCAGCGGCCCAGTCGAGGCCAGTAGACTGGAAAGCCAAAAGAAAGAGAGTAATAATAAGGCCGGAAATACGTGGGACTAGTAATGTAGGAACTACAGTCCAGGAGAAGGAGGAGCAAGAGGCTCTCCAGTATCACGAAGAGTTAGGGAGTGGATACACGTCCATGTTGGGAACAGAAGGACATTGCTTCGCTATGAGCAGGATAGGTGATGCCTTCATCGAGATGCCCTGCGAGGAAGCAGCGAGTGGAAAGCTAGTGCTATTAGTAGATTCAGGAGCGGACACTAGCCTCGTAAAATCTAGTGTTTTACGAAAGGGGCTAGACATTAATCAAAGGGACTTAAGAACGCTTAACGGAGCGTTTGGAGGGTGCATTAGGACTTTGGGGTCGCTCAGAATAGGGCACAGTGGAGTTAAGGGTATGAGTTTTAGAGTGCACGCAGTGGAAGTGGATAGGAAAGGTATCCCGGCTGATGGGATAATTGGCCGCGATAATCTTTGGGGACGCACCATACTGGATGCGCTCGACAAGCAGTTATCGTTTTACGATAATAATAAGAATAGAATTCTCACTCTTCCATTAAAGTCATGGCAGGAAGGAACCGTGCGTAAGGTTAAGAATAGTATGGAGGTAGTAAATGCAAGGTCAACCAGAGTAGTTACAATGCATGTAAATACGAAACTTAGGACTGTTGTTTTACACAAGCAGCAGCTAGCGGAGGGCGTATATATGGGGGAAACCATAACGCACGTTGACAAGGGTAAGGTATACGCTTGCGTACTCAATGCATCGGAAAAGGACTACTTGATGGAGGAGGATTTTAGGCCCAAGTTCACTAGCTATGATAATTTTAAGGAACCGAATTATAGATCGGTGAATCAGATTAAGCAGGTAGATATAAGAAAAAGAATGGAGAGGGTGCTAGAATCCTTGAAGTTAGACCCAAGCGTGAATTCAGAAGAGAAGGCATCAATAGAAGCCATTTGTGCGTCATTCCATGACATATTTTTGCTGGAAGGAGACCAGTTAACATATACACCAGAGGTAGAGCATGAAATACCTACTAGAGTGGATCAAGCACCAATTAACCAGAAACAGTACAGATTGCCACAGGCTCACAAAGATGAGGTAAACAGGCAAGTGGAAGGGATGTTAAAAGATAACATAAATTCACCGGGTATCTCGCCTTGGAACTCACCAATAATTTTGGTACCAAAGAAGGGAGGTGCTCAGGGTCAGAAGAAGTGGAAAATGGTCGTCGATTTTAGGAAATTGAACGACGCCACTATCAAGCAGGTGTTCCCGATACCAAGGATAGAAGAAATTCTGGATCAATTGGGACACAGTAGATATGTTTCTACACTTGATTTAGCGAGTGGCTACCACCAAGTCCTGGTGGATACCCAAGATAAGCAGAAAACCGCGTTCAGCACCGGTTTGGGGCATTATGAGTTTAATAGAATGCCGTTTGGATTAACAGGAGCACCGGCTACCTTCCAAAGGCTAATGAACCTTGTGCTAACAGGCTTGCAAGGGTAAGATTGTTTTGTGTACCTCGATGATATTGTAATTTATGGGAAGAACTTACAGCAGCATTCGCAACGCTTGTGCAAGGTGCTCCAGAAATTACGAGAACACATTTTGAATTGAAGACGGAGAAGTGTCAATTTTTGCGAAGAGAGGTGGTTTATTTAGGCCATCGTTGCTCAGAAGCAGGAGCACTGCCTGACCCGCAGAAGGTGGAATGCGTTAAAAATCTAGCGATTCCGAGAAACAGAAAGGAAGTGCAAGCATTCCTAGGACTAGTGAACTATTATAGAAAGTTCGTGGAAGGACTAGCCGGAATTGCGTTGCCAATTAACAAGTTGCTACGAAAAGAGGCAAAGTTCGAATGGACAGAGAGATGTCAGCAAGCATTCGAGGGGCTAAAAGAAATAATTAGCTAGCCACCGATTTTGGCATACCCCGACTTTGAGCAAACTTTTTTGTTGACCACTGATGCTAGCAATGAAGCATAAGGGGCAGTATTGTCACAAGGGGAAGTCGGTAATGACCGACCAATAGCATTCGCAAGCAGAGCGCTTAGCGATACGGAGAAAAGATACTCCACAATAGAAAAGGAATTTCTAGCCATAGTGTGGGCTACAAAGAATTTTAGGGCATATCTGCTAGGACGCCCATTTAAGATATACACTGATCACCAGCCGTTGAGAGGCATAGCCAATTTGAAAGACCAAACGTCTAGGCTAGCCAGGTTCAGACACAAATTGTCTGAGTATGATTTTGAAATCATATACAAACCTGGGAAAAAGAATCTGAATGCCGATGCACTCAGCAGAGTACCGCAGGCACAGAAAGTATCAGTAGTGCAAACGAGGTCCAAAGCACGGTCAGATAAGGAGAAGGCCGAGAGAATGCAAAAGGATAAAGTTGATGCTACAACAGATGTTAGCAAGACGGGTGAAGATGCCCACGAACAAAGAGCCAGCAGTGTGGAATGGCTGGAGGATATAAAGGATATCCAGGCTGTGTTAAAGGGTTTCCATGATTCGCCTCTAGGAGGACACCAGGGATTCTGGAAAACCCATGACAGAATTAGGCGAGTATACGGATGGAAGGGTATGATCAAGGACATTAAGAAATATATAAAGAGTTGTCCAAAATGTCAGGCCAACAAAAGTTCAAGGCTGACAAAGATGCCAATGGTGTTAACTGACACACCAAAACAGCCATTTGATAAAGTTCATATGGATATTGTAGGTATTTTACCTGAGACTGTTTCGGGCAATAAATACATCTTGACGTTCCAAGATGATTTCTCAAAGTATATGGCGTGCGTGGCTATACCTGATGCGGAAGCAGGTACGGTAGCCAAGGTATTCTGTGATGAAATTATAGCACGTTACAACATACCTAAGGTTTTGATAACCGACAATGGTTCAAATTTCGTATCAAAACTATTCTCAGAAACGTGTAAAATGCTGGGAATCAAGAAGTTGCACATAACACCATATCATCCACAGGCGAATGGCTCATTGGAACGTAGTCATCGACCTTTGGCCGAGTACTTGCGCAGTTTTGCCAAAGAAGACGGCTCGAATTGGGATCAATGGTTGACCACTGCAATGCATGTACACAATAATACGGTACATGTATCAACGAAGCAAACTCCGTTTAGAACACTCTACGGGTTTGACTTCAACATGCCAGCGAATTTGAAGCGCAAATGTGCGCCTGTATACAATGCTGATGACCCGAATAAAGTGCAAAAGTATCAGTTACAACGAGCGCACGAATTGGTTAGAGAAAACCAGGAATATGCTAAGCGAGTGGCCAGGGAAGCCTATAACAAGGTACTAAACTCAGTAGTTTTTCATGTGGGTGATCAAGTACTAATGAAAAATCAGGCTAGGAGAAACAAATTCTCACCTGTGTGGATAGGTCCCTATGTAGTAGCAGAGATCAAAAGCCCAGTTACAACGGTCGTAACGATTAAGGGCAAAAATAAAAAGCTACATAATAATTTGTTGAAATTATTCCACATTAGACCACACAACTAAAGACATGTGTTAGCAGTGTTTTACAAGTGTAAACACAAGAATAACAACGTAAACATGTACGTGTGTGTATCAAATACCACACACAGCTCCGATTTTCAAAGTCAAGGCCAGTAGAAGTGTGCCACTTAAAATCGAGCGATTAAAGTTGACGTAATAAAAGTGCTTATTATGCACTGTGGCCGAACGAAGCATAGTAGGGGAAAATATTTTTTTTTAAATAATGATAAATATTGCACGTAATTAAAAAATAAAATGAAATAATAAGACAGTCGTGGGTAAGTAATATAAAACAAAACTTCGAATATGTACATACATACATACGGCAGTGTATGCACTGAAATTCGATGCATGAGCATTAACGCCAGGCAACGGAACTGCTGGTGAAGTAAGTATATATACGAGTATGTATATATGTGTATAAGATAAAGAATGAATGTTCGAATGTATATTTAAAGAAGTAAGTATTCTAGTTAGGAGGAATGGGTATGTGCGTATGTATATATTTGCAGATACTGCAGCAGGCTATATGTAGATATACTCGTACATAGGTTTTAACTGTTTATTGTTTAGGAAATTAGCGTATGGAAATTCGAAAAAATGTATAGTTAATTGGGGAAAAGAACGTTAGTAATTAATTCTAGGTAAATTAAACCGCCTTGAATGTATGTATGTATTCATATACGGGCTAATTACAGGATGGAAAATAGAATCGTTAATGGATGTATACATATCAGGCTAGAAGTAAATTTAAATAAAAAGTAATTGTATGCGATGAAAGGTATAGTCATGCAATGGACAAAGTTTTGACACAAACGGGACTATTTTGTATAATCTGGTTTTTGTCGGAGGGCCAATGAATTGGTTCAAAGTTGAAATGAGTGATAACTCACGTGTTGAAAAAGAGCACGAAAAATTAATCAGAGCAAAACTGATGCCCTATATGGCTATGAAAACGCATAGTCCAGTCCTCTTTTCCTCCAGGATACGGTAGCGAATCCGATAATGTAAGGGGAGAAGACGAGTGGACGCAAATTGAATGATATAGCATTCAATTATATAAAAAAGCATGTTGTAGAAATATTGTTTTTTCTTTATATATTCAGGAATAGCGTATGTTTAAGAAAAGTTACAGATTAAAAAAATTATAATCGGAGTAAAAGTTCAGATTAAAATTAAAGGTAGTTTAGAAAAAATTAGAGTTAAAAATTAATTGTTTAAAATCTAACTTTATAATTAAATAAGTGTTAAAAACAAAAATCATACTAAATTAGGAAGTTATACCCAAGAGTATATATAGTACTTATAGTGTATTTATTTAAATATTATATAATTTTGAAATTCATTTATTAAATTGACTTATGAAATGTTCGACAAAAATTAAACGTATATCAAACTAAAATGTATACTAGGAAATTAAGAAAATTATTATAGGTATTCTCTATATAGCTCTGATGATGTGAAGCGAAGCAGGAAGTTCCGGGAACAGCGGATATCGGAAGGCGGTGCGGACTAAGGGACCAACATAGTATTCGGAAAGATGCGTTTTGGAAAAACAGAGATTTTTGGCAGTTATCTAAGGTTTGTGACCCCAAGGATGCCAAGATATTATTGGGGATGAATGGCGACGGATGTAATTTTAATTTTGCGAAACGGCATATGGCCGCAGCATTTGAATGCGTTGTGGATGAGTTATTGACATGCAACGAAAAAAAAAAACAAGTTTCCTTGCGGAGTCATGTTTTGAATTAGACAATTATAGTACAACGTCCACCGAGTGTATCACAATCTCAACAGAATCGATTTTGGATAAGTTGAAGATGGGTAAAAGCTTAAGGAGGGTGACTGAAACCACCACCAAATATAATAAGCAGAAGAAATTTGGCTCACGGAAGTTAATTGCTTCATTGAAATATATGATTTAATACAAGAGGACACAGAGACTGGTTACCGATCAGAGTACACAAATTACGTCATTAAATGTGTGTCTCAGAGAAATACCGATTGTCTCCACATCAAAGCCAAACGATGTCAAATACCATTATTAGCTCAAGAGAAACACTTCCACCATAAAACGCATTGCTGCAAAGGAAGAAGGTGTATTGTAATCTCTCATGTATTCCAAATGTTTTTTACAAGTTGAATACTATAAGCAGAGGCAGTACCACTTACAGCCGTGGGGCACACTATATAAATGGATAGAAGAAGGCCACTAAAAGCAAAGTTTTAATGGCAAACCAGATCGCCAACTTATAATATCTTTGTACGTACCGATCCAGAAAGAAGGGAGGGGTATGCAGAGTTCATCGAGGGACTTCACTCTCGCAGGACGGACGTTACCAGGACCAACAATTGCAGAGGACGCTATTTATAAGAAGCGTAGCTAAATATGTAATTAGTTTGTAATTTTGTTTGTATATACGCCAGTGAGAAAAGAGTCGATGAAAGACCAAATATAAAAAGGGGAATATAACTAAAAAAAAAAAAGATAGAAATAAAAGAACAAAATAAAACAATAGAAAAAAAGAAGAAAATAAAAAAGATAGAAATAAAAGAACAAAATTAAACAAAAGAGGAAAAAAGAAAACAACACAAAAGTAAAAAGAACAGAATACAACAATTGAACCGAAATAAGGCGAATTTGAAAAAATAAAAACTATACATATGTACTATAGGATTAAGAAAATGCACAGATTGTTTAAAGTGCAGAAAAGAGAAGAATATTGTAAAGATTCATTAGAAGTTAGTTGCACTAACTTCTTTTAGAAAGAGGGGAGGGATGTTGTGAGCTAGAATCAAGCTGCCTGCGCGTAGTGTCTCACATCATCGACTCCTAACAGATGCCACACAATCTGTGTGATTAGCATGTGTTAAAGTTACTTAAGAAAGCACATATTTTTAGGGTGCGAGTACTTAGAATTAATATTACCTATGTAATATTTATGATGTAAACTTTTAGGGTGCTACAGTTTTGCAGTCGAGGCACCGAAGGGCATTCAAAGTTAGAATGCACCATCAACATTTCCGATTGGCGTAGGTCAGTTGGCTTGACCAACTGACACCAATTAACAGGTGCGAAACTGGAACACCAGAAAGGTCAGTTCTTGTATTGTAATTATGAATTGTAAATAGTATATAAGAGTTAGTATTCTAAGTAATAAAGGCGTGTGATTTAAAAACTAAAAGTGTAATGTAGTGATTTTTTACAAAGAGTGATTTAGGCTTTTCAGATACACGCGCGCAGCAGAAGGACGTCCCCCGTCAAACAAGGACAATACCCCAACATAAGTCAGAGGTTGATGATCCGTGAATATCTTAGCAATTGCTGGACCGTAAAGATAATTTCTGAGAGTTTTTATTGCCCATATAATGGCCAACATTTCTCTTTCATTGGTTGCAAATTTTTCCTCTGACTTAGACAGAGTTCGGGAGATAAACGTTATAGGCTTGTTCTAGTACTGCTCCTATCGCGAAGTTAGAAGCGTCCGTGGTCAAGTGGAATTCTTTTTTAAAGTCTGGAAATCTAAGAACAACATCTTCAGATATGAGAGAGTTTTTTTATTTTTTGAAAAGTTTCGAGAGCGTCGCTATCAAATTTAATAACTTTTTTACTAGAGGCTTGCTTGGACGTTCGTCCATCTTCCCCTCTGAGAAGGACTGTCAGGGGTTTCGCTAATTTCGCATAGTCTCTGATGAATCTTCGGTAAAACCCTGATAGGCCTAGAAAAGATCTTAGGTCTTTAAGTGTTTTTGGGCATGGGAATTGACTTATTGCTTCTACCTTACTTGGATTTGTCTTAATGCCTTCTGCGGATATAATAAATCCTAAAAATTCTACGCGGTCTTTTAAAAATTCGCATTTATCCATTTGAACTTTGAGGTTTGCATCTTGAAGTGTTTTAAAGATTGAGGATAAATTTTTGAAATGAGAATCTTCATCTTTACTGAAGACTACTATATCATCTATATAGACGAAGCATATCTTGCCTATATGTTCCCTTAAAATATCATCCAAGGCTCTTTGAAATATGGATGGGGCGTTTTTCAGCCCAAATGGGAGTCGGACGAATTCGTATTTTCCATTACTAACCGAAAAAGCTGTCTTTTCGACATCACCTTCGTGTAATTTGATTTGGTGGAATCCGCTTTTTAGGTCGAGTACCGAGAAAATTCTATTTTGGCCGAGTTGCGATAATACTTCGTTGATTTCTGGTATGGGGTAGCGGTCTGGAATAGTTATTGAATTGAGTTTTCTGTAATCTATTACTAATCGGTATTTTTTTTCAAGAGAAGCATCGGTCTTTTTTGGGACTATCCATACTGGTGCATTGTATGGAGATCTTGAAGGTTGGATAATACCATCTTTTAAAAGTTGATCAATTTGTTTGTCCACTTCATCTTTTAGAGACATTGGGTAAGGGTAGGATTTAGTGTAGGTCGGTTAATCACTTGTTGTTCTAATTTTCCCTTTAACTTTTGTCGTAAATGTGAGTTTCTCATCTGGATCTACAAAGAGATTTGCGTATTTTTCTGTTAATTTACGAACTTTAGATTTTTTATCTTGCGACATGTGATTGTCTCTGAGGGTAACAGAGTTTATTGATTCTAAAATTTGTTGTTTGAGTCGAATTTTTTGTTTATTTTTAATAAGCATATAACTTTCTTTCGTAAAGATGACGGCTGATAAGTCTTTAAGACTATCATTACCTAAAATTCCATGAAAGGATTTTAGTGTGGGTAAAATGAAAAACTGTATTTTAATAGTATTTATACCAAAAAGGTTTATCATGGTGTGTTGAGTTATTTCAACTTTGCCGCCGACTGAATTTGCATAAAAATTTTGTTTGTTTGGTGTTGGCTTTTTTACTAAACTTGGCTGTATATAATTTTTATTCGATCCTGTATCGACTAAGAATCGTAAGATTTTACCGTCGCTCGTCTTACATTCGAAGTATGGTAAGGACGAGCTTGTTAATCTAAAAAATGAATATCTGCGTAATCGTTTGGTTCTTCATAATAGTTGTTTTGACTTGACATGTAGTCGCTTAGGGTTTCGTTTCCAACATGCATTGTTGCCATAGAATCAACTACAGAGTTGTAAGTGCTAGTGTCATATTGAAGAGGATAAGCCTCGTTAGAAATATTGTCGACTTCTTTGCTGTCTTGATCTGGGTTTGGATTGTCTATTGATTCAGTTTCATGATAAGAATCTATTGGTGTCGCTGATACATGGAAGTTTCTCTGTATTTTAGGTGGGTGTACTTGCATGGATGGAGATGGTGTGTATGGTTCGTTTGGTCTTTTACCGAATAGAGGATTTTGGGATCTTGGCCTATTCATGTAGTTTATTCCTCTTGAGCGCATGCTCTGGTCAATGTCCATTGGTTCTGGCCTAGCCAATGGCTTTGGAGGAGTTGGTCGAGGTGGACCGTGTTGTTGAAAGGGATTATATTGGGGGTGTCGGAATGGTTGTTGAAAGGGCTTATGTTGAGGGTGTTGGAAAGGTTGTTGAAATGGTCGTTGATATTGAGGGTATTGGTTGAATTGGGTACTTTTAATAACTGGTTGGGGAACATGTGTTAAGTGTGGGTAAAATTGTTGTTGTTGGGTTATATAGGTTGGCCTACGAGGTGGCAGTTGAGGTGGTAACTGAGGTGCTGGTTTTCTGCTGTTAGGAATGTTAGCATGCTGTGACCGATAATTCTGGTTTTCCAGTTTTTGACATAGATATAAAACTTGAGGCAAGTCTGCAGGCTCTCTAATTCCTAAGAGTCGGGGTAGATCGCCTCTTAGTCCTCTAATGAAGGTATCCAATGCTTTGTCTCTGTAGGTTTCGGTTAACAAATGCATGGCATCTGGAGAAGTGTCCATACTAGAGATTTTGTTTAGTATTAATGTCAGATGTTGGTATACCATTTGGTAGTAATGTTCAAGGCTATTACTACCTTGTGTTAGGGTGGTCATCTGATATTCCAAAGTGCCCAAGTCGCGCTTGTCCGCGTAATGGGTTGTAAGGCATTTCGAAATACATTCCCAATTTAATGGCGTATTGTAAGACTCAAGTACCGCGTCTGCGTTACCTGTGATTTTATTTCTTATGGTATTAAGAATACCGAAGTATTTTGGTGTGCCTTTAAGATGATTGTAGATGTTGAGAATTCTCTCAATACTTTTCCGCCATGAGCATATTCTCGCTGGGGTTCCCTGAAAATTCTCTTAGTGTTCGCACTACGTCAAGGACTTTGTCTAGTTCGCCTAAATTCCCACAGAATTGTGCATCAATACTCTGTTCTATTCCCTCGTAAAAGTTGGCATGAGGATTAATTATATTTTGTACAATGTTTTTGCATTGGTCGTTACAGACTTTTGCGACAATACTTGTAACAAGTGCCTCGAATTCAGGTGCTGCCACCACTTGATTTGGAGGGTTTGATATATTTGGATTTGGAGGAGGTAGGTTAATATTTGGGAGTTGGAAATTTGGTAAAGCATTATTAGTACCTGAAGGTTCTGTCATGGTATTTTTTCTGTGTTTTTCTCTTAATTGCTTAGGAATTTTGGAGGTTTTTTCTTCTTTTTATTTTTTATTATATTATAGCCTGGAGGGTCCCCCTTCCGGTGGTGAATCGCAGGCTCGTTTGATTGTATTATTATTTTCTTATATTTATATTTTTATTTTATCTTTTTTATTATATTATAGCCTGGAGGGTCCCCCTTCCGGTGGTGAATCGCAGGCTCGTTTGATTGTGATATTATTTTTTTTATATTTATATTTATTCCCAATTTATGTTTGTGCTATTTTTTCTCAAAAAAAAAAAAATTTCCCGATTTCAAACTTATTTTAATAGTGCTTTCCTCACGATCTTTCTCACAATTCAAAATTAATAAAATTATTCTCAAAATTATTTGTATTTATAGTGTTTTCTTACAATTTCTAAAGTTGTTTCAAAAATTCAAGGTTTATTTTAATAAGATTTTTCCACAAAAATTATTTCAAAATTTTTCTTTATAAATGATTCTTTAAATTTTTTTTTTAATTTTAACAGTTTTTTTCTGTTATATTTTTTAAAAGTGTTCACTCTTAATTTTAATTTAATTTAATAATCTTAATTTAATTCTTACAATACTTTTTCCAGGAACATCCCGCGCTGATAAGGGTTTTTGAATCCTTTTTGTTGTTGTCTACTACTTGGGAAAACTCCTTATACTCCCTCGCGATTTCGTCTTTCAATGGATTGACAATTGTTCCTTGTTGTAGATTTGTATCACTTGTATCTTTGGTAGCAAACTTCTTGAGGTTGACTTAAACTTCCGATTCGGACACTTTTATTTTGTGCAGGTTTGTATCACTGAGTAGCAAGCTTCTTGAGGTTGACTTAAACTTTTCGATACGAGCACGTTGGGCGCCAGTTAATTTATTTTACATTGGAAAGACTAAAAAATATATATTTTTTTTAGAGCTTGCGCTCTTTATTTATCAAACTCAAACTAAGAACTGCCCTAACAATTTTTATATTTTATTACTACACCTAAAGCTCCTCTGCCGTGCTGTGTTGTTTTTGTTGCAATTCTGCTGCTATTGTTGTCGACTGCAGTTCTTTAGAACGATGTCTGGAAAAACTTCAGCAATTATTGTAGAGCGGATGCGCGTGTAGTTTTGGGGAATGTTATTTACGTTAACTTATATACTCGTACATATATACATGTATCGCATACATGCCGATTTATTGTTGAGCTACATATGTATGTGCATAATTATAAGAGCAATATAAAGTGGTTTTTCGTATGCTTTTCCACTTAAAACAATTGTGTTTTTATTTATGTCGGATTGCAGTAAGTATTGCCATAGTTTCATTGTCGATTCGATACATTGGTCCATGTCGATCCGGATCGTACCAGTGATCTATGCAATACAGCAAGTATGGTGCATGTGAATATGTACATATATTAAGTAGAGCTACATATAAGTAATTATGTGCGAAATGAAATTGCGCCTTTAATTTAGGCATTCATTTGAGATGGCGTCAGAACTATGAAAAAGCAGATCGCATATACATCCGTATGTTTGTAGTATTAAGTAGCTATATACATAAATTAAGTGCAAAACTTAATTGCGCCTTTATTTTAAGCGTTCCTATGAAATCACACCAGACTCTAAGTAAACGCAGATCGTATATGCATGTATGTATGTATGTATGTGCGATTGTGTACTGGCAGGGTAGGTAATGCGCAATACGCATTCGGAACATATAATATGGTATGTGAGCAGAGCGATGAGAGCACAGGCAGCTACAGAAAGAAATAGACATAGACTAAATTTCAAAAAATAAATAAATTATAGAACAATATAATAATAAGGTAAAATACACTCACACGGAGTTATAGGAGCAGAGCCAACACTGCAATGCTAAAAAATAATAAACGAAGGGCGTATGTACAAAGCACATACGACAAATTGGTACAGTGCATCGGGCTTGAGCAAATAAAAATTATATTATCATTAAAGCTAAAAGAATTTAGGGGTGAGTGTAATGTGCGAAGCAGACACAGTGCAAGTTTTGTGCAGAGAATATGCGCAGGCAAGCACTATGCGACGCAGCCATAGACTTGCGCAGTATGCTGCGCTATGGCTGCCGCCTTGCTGGCGGCCGCCAGTAAGGCGGCGTGTCTGCTGAAAGTTTTGTGCAAAGAGCAGAATGTTTTGTGCAAATGAACGGATAAACCAATGCAGTTATTCGTCTCAAAATTTAAATATGAGCAAGCGAAATTATGTGCTAATGAGCGAATAGACCAGTGCGGTTATTTGACTAAAAAATTAAATATGATCGAGCGAAAATTATGTGCAAATGAGAGAATAGGCCAGTGCGGTTATTCGTCTCAAAATTTAGTTATGAGCGAGCGAAAATGATGTGCAAATGAGAGAATAGACCAGTGCGGTTATTCGTCTCAAAATTTAGTTATGAGCGAGCGAAAATTATGTGCAAATGAGAGAATAGACCAGTGCGGTTATTCGTCTTAAAATTTGTTATGAGCGAGCGAAAATTATGTGCAAATGAGAGAATAGACCCGTGCGGTTATTCGTCTCAAAATTTAGTTATGAGCGAGCGAAAGTTATGTGCAAATGAGCGAATAAACCAATGCGGTTATTCGACTCAAAATTTAAAATTTGAGCGAGCATTGGTGCAAATAATTTCATGCTAGTGAGCGAATTAATCAATGTGGTTATTCGGCTCAAAAAATTATATAAGAGCGAGCATTGTTGCAAATAATTGCGTGCTAGTGAGCGAATAAACCAATGTGGTTATGCGGCTCAGGAAATTAAATAAGAGCGTGCTTTAGTGCTGAGCTTGTGAGCTAAGTGGGTGAATAAACCAGTGCGGTTATTCAACTCAAAAATTTTAAAGCACAAAAATGCAGTGTTGGCACGGCTGCAGAAGGAACAAGGAGGAAACAGTTTTTTCTTCTTTCAAAATTAGTTAATTTTTCTTCTTTTCAACAACAACAGAGCAACAATAACAGAGCAACACTAACAGAGAAAAATAACAGAGCAACGACAAGATGAGCTACGGGCAACACCAGTCTGCCTACAAAGCCATCCGAAGAGCAGCAGAGTACGTCATAGCTGACGAGTTTGGGCGACTAGGGTTTGATGAAGCCAAGGTGCGTTCGATTCGTTTGGAGCAACAGTGGGAGCGTTTTAATCAGCTCCATGAGGAGTTAGCAACCCGAGCGAAGCGCGATGAGAGCGCCGATCTAGACAGATCGATGGAGCGAGCAGAGCGGCGGTACTTCGAAGCAAGCGGTGCTCTGAAGGGTAAAACTGAGCAAGTGGGCACAGCAAGGAGCGCAGAGCAGAGTGCAAAGCTGCCGATCTCAGTGCAGCTGACCATGTCATTCCAGCAGCATGACCTCCAGAACACTTGGGGGGAATTTGACGGCAGCGTGACCAAGTGGCACGGTTTTCGCGATTGGTTCGCCGCTGCGGCGCATAGCAATGAGCAAATAGCGGCCTCTTACAAATTCTCATATTTGAAGAAGTCACTCACCCATAAGGCAGCGCGCACGTTGGGTGATTGGGAGCTCACTGACAACGGGTACAATGAAACGTGGGAGCGGCTCAACCAAATATATGACCGCAAGTACTCGGTATGCCTTCCTGGAGGAGCAGGCCTCTGCTCTACCAGCACGGGAAGCGAGGCGAGCGCATCAATTGGAGCACGGGCGCGATCGAGCAACGGGCGCAGTACCCAAGAGCAGGGAGAGAATGGGCCACGGTGTGAGTGCAACGGGAGCAGCACCGATACGAGCAAGCCAAGACAAGCTGTGCGAGATATGCAGCACAGATCACGCAGTGTCCAGACTTCGTGTCACTCAATTTGAGAGCTTGGCAAGAGCTAGTTGGCAAACGCAATCTGTGCCACAACTGCCTGAAGAAGGGGCACAAGGCGTCGGAGTGCTTTGCGGGGCCATTTTTACGGTGCCCAGGGGCGCAGAAGCACAATAGCGTGCTATATGCAAAGAGGGAGCCACAGCAGCAGGTGTGGGTGGCACAGCAGCCAAAGCGGGGAGCCGCCGCGACAACAATGCTGAAGGCTAAGAGCGATTGACGGTACAGCAACCTTGTAAAGCGCACAAGGGTAGCAGAGCCGGGTTGAAGTGCCAGCTTTAAGAGCTTTTTAAACTTTAAATTTAAAAAGAAACATAGTAGAGCATTAAAAAAAGAGCGAGAATGATTATTTAGAGACAGAGTGGGTACTACCAAGAGAATGTACTGGTGCCTAGTTTTGCCAGCAAGAGATTTAGTGGAGATACCCATTCATTTTAAGAATGAGGGTTTATGGGCGGATCCTGAGTTTTGGAAGGAGAGACCAGTCGAGCTACTGTTAGGAGCAAATATGGTGGCCAGAGCCATTAAGGCTATAATGCCAAATGAGGTGCAAGGCATTGCCATATATGAGATATATATATGAGATATTTTCGGGGCACAACCCTGTGAGAGAGATGAGGAGCAGGAAGTGGAGCAACATTTTATGGAGACTTATACTAGAGATGAAACAGGGCGTTTTATTGTGACAATTCCAGTGAAAGAGATGGTGCAAGGTTTAGGCACTTCAAAGGCAATAGCATTGCGCAGGTTTATGTACTTGGAGCGGAAATTAGAGAAAGACTCAGAGCTGAGAGAGCAATACGTAGAATTCATGAGAGAGTATGAGAGATTAGGGCATATGAAGTGCGCTATACAACCACCAAGAGTGGACGAGCCAGTTTATTATATCCCACATCACAGTGTTACCAAAAAATTTCTTGTGGTTTTTGACGCTAGCTGCCAAACGAATCGTGGCATATCACTGAATCAAGTGCAATGTTTAGGCGATAAGTTACAAAAGGATCTTTACGAAATTGTCATGAGATTTAGGCGTCATAAGTTTTCGATATGTGTAGTCATCAAGAAGATGTTCCGACAACTACGTGTTGCCGAAAGGCAATGAAATTTGAAAGAATTTTTTGGCGAGAGCATAGTGGTGAACCATTACGAGAATAGTGTTTAACGGTTGTAACGTAGGGAATGACTTCCTCCGCTTATAATGCTGTGCGAGCTTTAATACAATGTGCTAGGGAGGCGAAAGATGAATACCCAAGAGCAGCGGACATCATAGAGAGTGACTTCTATGTGGATGACTGTACCACAGGCGCACGATCTGAGCAAGAAGCAATAGTGCTCGCGAAAGAGACAGACACTGTCCTAAAAGGCGGCGGTTTCGAGCTGTGCAAATGGAAGTCGAACTCAAAAAGACTACTCAGTGCAATGAGAGCGGAGAGAGAGGAAGAGATGTTATTCCCGAGAGAAGTCGAGATGTCAGTGCTAGGGCTGAAATGGCTGATAGAAGAAGACAAAAATTCACCCTTGTGGTGAAGACTCCTGCATTGCGAGAGAGCTAGTTTGTAATAAGCTCTGGTTATATGGACCGGAGTGGTTACGTAAATCAGAAATCAGTTAGCCAGCCAACATTTTTGAGCCGGAAAAACCAACGAAAGCGCTTAACGAGCTGGGAGCGTATCACGTGAAATATTCACGCGAGTTTTTGCAAATATTTATACCGAGCAGGGGCAAGAACATGGCGCTGATTGACTATGCGCGAAGTCTAGAGAAGAGCATCAACATATTGAGCTACATAATCAGGTTTGTGCGAAGGGCAAGGCACAGAAAGAGGGGGCGCAGAACGCGGCACAACAACCGAGCAGAGCAAGCGCCAACAGTGGAAGAGAAATGTGAAGCAACGGAATTCCTGCTTAAGCAGGCGCAGGAGAGCGATTACAGACAAGAGATAGACAAACTAAGAGAGATTGGGCAGGTGCAAGAAGGGAGCAAAATTAGTGCGTTGAATCCTATAATGGACAGCAAGGGCCTATTGAGAGCGGGCGGGCGATTGGGGAGATCAGAAGAAGCCTATGAGATGATGCTTCCGGTGATAGTGAAGGATGGTTCTCGAACAGCATGGCTGATAATAGACCACGCTCATCGTATGACTAAGCATGGTGCTGTGCAAGTGATGATGCAATTCATCAGACAAAAGTTTTGGATTCCAAAACTACGGAGCCAATTAAGAGCTTTTCTCCACAAGTGCGTGGTGTGCGCGCGCTATAATCGCAGATTTGAGCAACAGCTGATGTCAGAATTGCCAGGCGACAGGGTGCAAGTGGGCAAGCCTTTTCTATATACAGGTATTGATTGCGCATGTCCTTTTAGAGCAAAGGGAGTGCAAAGAGCAGGAGAGCGAATGAGGGAGCGTAAGTGCTGGGTGGCTATATTTGTTTGCCTAAAAACAAAGGCCATTCATATTGACATTGTTTTTGATTTAACATCTATAGACTTTATTGCTTGTTATGAGCGCTTTATTTGCAGAAGATGGAGATATGAGCGAATATACAGTGACAATGGTTCATCATTTGTAGGGGCGGCAAGGGAGCTGAGAAGAGCACGGGAGAGCTGGCAAGTAATAGATGTTTTTGGGCATATGAGCAACAAGGGGACAGAATGGGTATTCATGACGCCAGCAGCACCGCATCATGGCGGAATATATGAAGCTACTGTGAAGTCAATGAAGTACCACCTCACGAGCATTGCTGAGCAAAAGATTTTAACACAAGAGTAGTTATCTACCCTCCTAGTAGACATCGAAGCACTTTTGAACTCAAGGTCTTTGACACCTTGAGTAATGATGCGGAAGATATTCAGGCCTTGACGCCAGGGCATTTTTTGATAGGGGAGCCATTGATCATTCCCTTACCATTCGTGAGCGAGCAGCAGTCAAACATGAAATGAGCAAGTTTATGGAGAGCACGTCAGAAAATAATTGAGCATTTCTGGAAGAGATGGAGAGAGGAATATTTGACGGCGCTGCAAGAGCGTAAAAAATTGTGCAGAGAACGAGAGACAATGAGCCTGGATCAATTAGTGCTGATCAAGAGTGAACTTTTTCCACCAGCGCAATGGGCTTTGGGCTTAGTGAGCTAATAAGGAGCCAAGATGGTATAATATGTTCAGTCATTGTGCAGACGGCCACAAACCGTCTGACAAGGCCTGTTCCGAAGATATGTGTGCTTCCAATTGACTCGAGCGAACAGAGGGCGGCTTTATGAAAGCAAAGACAAGAGGTCCTTCTCTTGCTCGCGGGGACTGTATCAAATGCAACCATGCGTTTGAGTTTTCGCACATAGCGAAAATAGGTTCAGCGAGTATTTTAAAGTTTAGTTCGTTTCTGACTATGGTGCTGTGCGGTTGTGCCAATGGGGCAGTGCGTGAGAGCAGAAGGAGCAGTGCGGTGCAATCTATGTGCAGGGAGCTGAGCCAGGAGAGAGTGCAATCTATGTGCAGGGAGCTGAGCCAGGAGATCGGTGCGGAGCAGGGGATCTTAGAGCAGGAGCTGATACAGAGCCTATACACAAGAGCAAGTACGAGCGGTGCCACAGGTATTCGAGAGCATAGGCACGTTTAGATTATATACGCTGACAATATTTATGTTCACGTTGCATTATACATTATATATATACATAAACGTACCTATTTACACATACATATGCAGGTCCGTTCATGCATATGAGAGCAACTGAGCTAAACGCGCAAGAGCTTGTGCATATTCACTAATTGTATAAGTTAATTTATTTTACATTGGAAAGACTAAAAAATATATTTTTTTTAGAGCTTGCGCTCTCTATTTATCAAACTCAAACTTAGAACTGCCCTAACAATTTTTATATTTTATTACTACACCTAAAGCTCCTCTGCCGTGCTGTGTTGTTTTTGTTGCAATTCTGCTGCTATTGTTGTCGACTGCAGTTCTTTAGAACGATGTCTGGAAAAACGTCAGCAATTATTGTAGAGCGGATGCGCGTGTAGTTTTGGGGAATGTTATTTACGTTAACTCCTCCGCCCTTAAACTCGAACGTCCTCGTTCGATGACCGTAGGTGGTTTGAAATATCTTCGATTCCAATTACTGTTGATTTGGTAATTTCAGCTTGAATTTGGGTCGGTGGTTTTTTATTGCAAATTTTGCTTGTGAGCTTACTGAAATTTTTTATAAAAAATACAAATATTGCTATTGTAAGGCAAATTGCCAATGTCGAGCTCATTGCGCTATGAATTATATTGTTTTTTTTTAACAGCTCTATTTTTGTTGTGCTATGCTCTTCGTTTGCTTCTAACACTGATGCTGGTTGGAGAATTGCTGGCATAGGATGATAACGAATTGTCTCAATGTTGACAATTTTTCTTCCATCTATTTGGATTGAGGCAGTTTTGTGCCGAATGATGTAAGTTCCTTGGAGGGTCATTGTTTCGTTATTGATAACTGCAGGGCCATTAAATGCGTTGAGGAGCAGTATACCAGGAGCTATTTCCTCTATAGGTGGGATATGTTCGTTGTTGATGATTGTGCAGTTTGGTTTCAAGCTTTTCAACAAGTTTGGTATGCAGGCAGAAGTACTAATATCTCCTATATCTTCTTTATTACATATTTATAAATCATTAAAATTTTTGCATTTTTTATTTATGCCATATATCTTTTCTTTACATTGTAATATATTATCATATGGAATTTTGTTAATAACTTTTTCCTTTTTTTCGCTTTCAGTAAAAATACACTACAAGAATTACTTTCGCTTGTAGGCAATGATACAATATAGATTAAGTTTTTGTTATTTGATGCTATTTTAAAATTTGCAAATTCTAAAGCTTCGTTAATGTTAACATATGGAATGTGCTCGTTATTAATTAAGGTTTCAGTTATATTTATTTCATTATTACTAAGAACATAAGAGTTTACAATATTGGCTTTTGCCCAATGTATAGCGTAGGCTATGTTTACAATTTCTTCTTTGATCAATTCTAGTTTATATTTTATTTTCGTTACAATATCATTCTCTATATTTTCTTGTTCCTTAAATGTCTTAATGATATTATTTGTAAGATTAGATATTTCGTTTATTTTTTCTAAAGTTAATCTATTTATAATTACTTGGTTGTTATTATTAAGTAAAACGTTGTTCATTTTATCAACTAATATTTCGTGGTCATGTCGGTCCGGGGTTCCGGCTATCCATTTCCACGCGCTTCCTAGAAAGTCTAGTGATCTTTTCGATTTTTCATTTACTTTTAATCTTTCCAAATAATTCCTTATTCTCTGGATCTCAAAGGGAAGGATCGGGTATAAAGGATGGTGGGGTTTTACGTCTGTTAAAATTGTTGTTTCTAGCTTTTTGATGAACGTTTCATAAACTTCAATATCGATGATGTGTACAATTTTAAAGTATCTGTTCTGAATATTTGCGGTTCCAGTATTTATTTTTATTAGTTGGGAATTAGAATAGTCCAATATTTGGATATCTGCATATGTAATGCAGAGATGTGTCAACAACCTAAAAAGAGGGTGTTAATTTTTAATAAGCCTTTTGTGTGCTGTTTTTCCTGTTTCGGTAATAACTGTTGAATTTTTATTTTCTCTAACTATCTCTTTCCTGTACTTGGGAGATAGTTTGTTTCCTAATCTTTTGTTAACTTTTACATATATGACTTCTCCAACTGTAAATTCTCTGATAGGGGTCTTTTTCCTGTTGTGATATTCTAAATCTGTATCTTGTTTCTTTTTGATCTTGTGTGAGGTTATTTCTCTTTCTCTTTCGAGTTGTTCAGGATTATTAGAAAGCTCTCTTGCAAAAAAAACGTCTTTTGGTTTTTTGTTTGTCGTTGAATGTATGGAGTTGTTGTATTCAAGAATAGCTTTGTCAAGAAGTTCTGGGAATGTGTAATGAGGGTTTTGAGATTTTAAGCAGCGTATCTCTTCAGATAATGTTGAGTGGAAACGCTCTATCTGACCATTCGCTGTACTTGTATATGGAGGTGTTTTAAAGACTGTTATATTAAAAAAATTTTCTACCATAAAAAGAACGGCATTAGATTTCAGAGATTTTTCGTTATCTACCACTATGGTGTTTGGAACACCGAGCGACAGTATTAATTCTCTTAGTGGTTGTTTGATGTCTTCGGCTGATCTTGATTTAAGAATTCTTGCTAAGGCGTATTTTGAAAATTTATCAATGGCTGTAAGAATAACACGTTTATTCCAGAAGTAAATGTCTATGTGTACTATCTGTCCAGGGTATGTAGGTATAGTGGTTGCTTGTATCATAGTCTTACTGGGGTGTCTGTCATATTTATGTTCTTTACATATTTTGCATTCCTTTGCTATTTTTTCAACCTTACGACGCATTTGGGGGAAATAAAATTTAGTTAGAATCTGTAATTTATTTTCTTTACTATTCCTGTGTGCACGTTCGTGTTCTCTGATAATCTCAGCTTCTTGTTGATTTTCATCCACTAAGTCTGTTACCATTTTCCTAGTAAATCTAATTCTATATTGTCTGAAATGGATAGGATAAATTTCTTGATTTGTCCTAAGATTCATTCACTTGTCTGTAAGCCATTTATGACTGATGGATTCAAGTAACTTTTCAGAATATGAATTATTCTGTTGTCAGAAAATTCTGGTTCTATTATTGTATGTCGGTGGTAAGTAGGGAATGTTATCTTGAAGTCATATGACGTTTCATGCCCTTCCATAAGGATGATTTGATTTTTGAACACGTTTATGGGTTCCTCTGCAATTTGAATGAGGTCTTGTCCTGAGCTTTCGTCACTATGTTGAGTTACAGTCAAAGGGTTGACGTCGCTATTTATCGGTGGTCTCGATAGTGTGTCGGCCACAACGTTGGTTCTACCGGGTTTGTATCTTAACTCGTAATTATATTCTTCTAATATGGCTTTCCAACGTTTTAGTTTGTAATTGCTATTTTTATTGCTCAACGCGTAAGTGTTGTGAGCTAGAATCAAGCTGCCTGCGCGTAGTGTCTCACATCATCGACTCCTAACAGATGCCACACAATCTGTGTGATTAGCATGTGTTAAAGTTACTTAAGAAAGCACATATTTTTAGGGTGCGAGTACTTAGAATTAATATTACCTATGTAATATTTATTATGTAAACTTTTAGGGTGCTACAGTTTTGCAGTCGAGCCACCGAAGGGCATTCAAAGTTAGAATGCACCATCAACATTTCAGATTGGCGTAGGTCAGTTGGCTTGACCAACTGACACCAATTAACAGGTGCGAAACTGGAACACCAGAAAGGTCAGTTCTTGTATTGTAATTATGAATTGTAAATAGTATATAAGAGTTAGTATTCTAAGTAATAAAGGCGTGTGATTTAAAAACTAAAAGTGTAATGTAGTGATTTTTTACAAAGAGTGATTTAGGCTTTTCAGATACACGCGCGCAGCAGAAGGACGTCCCCCGTCAAACAAGGACAATACCCCAACATTTTGGCGCAGCCGGTCTAAAGGACCTACTGGAGTAATCCCAGGGCAAGGAACCCTGAAGCAGAGAGGCATCCTGCAACGAATTCGAAGGACCTCATCGAAGGACACTGTGGAATAAAGATGACATCGAAAAAAAAAGTTGGGTGAGTAGAGTGTATAATAGCGTAATCTAAGTAGATACTTCTGCGACCCTGAAGGCGCCGTAGCGCTGGTCAAAGAAGTTGCAACCTACAGGCGCGTTTGCGCTGTTGCACGCAGCTTTGAATGGCAACCATAAACCGTCAGTATGATCGGACGGTCTATGTATGTTCATCCTAGCTGTGAGGATTTTTTTTGTAGGGGATTTGAATTTGTTTGTCGTGAGGGACATTTATATTGTTTATAAGGCCATGTGGTCTATGTTGAGAAAGTTAAATTGTTTTCGTATTGTTTAAATTCTGAAGTTCTGAATTTTTCTTGTTTGATTTAAATGAGTGGCTTTTGAGCTTAGGGTATTAGGAAAAAATATTTCAAGAAGTGTTTACAACACGTGTTGTTGCATCAAAGTTTTTTGTAGTTCGGAAACTACGATTTGCGTAGCAATGTTGAAGAAAATATTTAAATGCTATTATTATGTGGCGCATACGTTACGGGTTTATTTTTAAATATGGATTCAAATTTCCGGGAATGAATCAAGACACTTTTGCCGGTAAATCAAATTTCGGTTTTTACAAACATTGGCCTTTTCTATGGATTTATTAAAGATGGTGAGAGGAAAACAAGGAGTATTGGTGAGGAAGTCAAGGACCAATTTGCATTGAAGGAAGGACTTAATGGTCGCCGGTAGACAGCGAACATAGAACTTATGATGGAAGTTAAAGGAATATTAAGATAGAATTTACGGTGGAATGTTTTTTTTAAATAAATTTGTATTAAGTAAGACAGAATAAAATATTGTAACAAGTTTTAATAATTATTGGATTTTTATTTGTAATTGGGATACGCCATCAGTTCTGGCATTTGGGATATGACGAAGGAAGCGCAAGGATTACTGCTGAGGCAGGAGCAAATTGGCGAAGCGATTGAAGAACTGGTCCGTAATTTTAAGAAAGACGGCAGGTTACGTAAGGACGACGTGTATTACCGCAAGCGAATAACACAGTTGCAAAATCTGGGGAGAGAGTTCAACATTAATCACGGACTGTTGTTGCCTCACGCAGTTGAGTACGGCAAGGGAAAATATTTTGCGGAAAATTACGCAGACTACATAAATAGTCTGGTCAACGAATGGGCAGATACATTTAGTTCTGAAAAAAAAAAGAAAAAAAAAAGTGAACCAAAAATACGCAACACCCAACAGGGGTTGAGATGCTTCTCATGTGGACAGATGGGACATCGGAATGCAGGGATAGACAATCCCAACAAAGGAACCAGGGAAACTTCCAGCGGCCCAGTCGAGGCCAGTAGACTGGAAAGCCAAAAGAAAGAGAGTAATAATAAGGCCGGAAATACGTGGGACTAGTAATGTAGGAACTACAGTCCAGGAGAAGGAGGAGCAAGAGGCTCTCCAGTATCACGAAGAGTTAGGGAGTGGATACACGTCCATGTTGGGAACAGAAGGACATTGCTTCGCTATGAGCAGGATAGGTGATGCCTTCATCGAGATGCCCTGCGAGGAAGCAGCGAGTGGAAAGCTAGTGCTATTAGTAGATTCAGGAGCGGACACTAGCCTCGTAAAATCTAGTGTTTTACGAAAGGGGCTAGACATTAATCAAAGGGACTTAAGAACGCTTAACGGAGCGTTTGGAGGGTGCATTAGGACTTTGGGGTCGCTCAGAATAGGGCACAGTGGAGTTAAGGGTATGAGTTTTAGAGTGCACGCAGTGGAAGTGGATAGGAAAGGTATCCCGGCTGATGGGATAATTGGCCGCGATAATCTTTGGGGACGCACCATACTGGATGCGCTCGACAAGCAGTTATCGTTTTACGATAATAATAAGAATAGAATTCTCACTCTTCCATTAAAGTCATGGCAGGAAGGAACCGTGCGTAAGGTTAAGAATAGTATGGAGGTAGTAAATGCAAGGTCAACCAGAGTAGTTACAATGCATGTAAATACGAAACTTAGGACTGTTGTTTTACACAAGCAGCAGCTAGCGGAGGGCGTATATATGGGGGAAACCATAACGCACGTTGACAAGGGTAAGGTATACGCTTGCGTACTCAATGCATCGGAAAAGGACTACTTGATGGAGGAGGATTTTAGGCCCAAGTTCACTAGCTATGATAATTTTAAGGAACCGAATTATAGATCGGTGAATCAGATTAAGCAGGTAGATATAAGAAAAAGAATGGAGAGGGTGCTAGAATCCTTGAAGTTAGACCCAAGCGTGAATTCAGAAGAGAAGGCATCAATAGAAGCCATTTGTGCGTCATTCCATGACATATTTTTGCTGGAAGGAGACCAGTTAACATATACACCAGAGGTAGAGCATGAAATACCTACTAGAGTGGATCAAGCACCAATTAACCAGAAACAGTACAGATTGCCACAGGCTCACAAAGATGAGGTAAACAGGCAAGTGGAAGGGATGTTAAAAGATAACATAAATTCACCGGGTATCTCGCCTTGGAACTCACCAATAATTTTGGTACCAAAGAAGGGAGGTGCTCAGGGTCAGAAGAAGTGGAAAATGGTCGTCGATTTTAGGAAATTGAACGACGCCACTATCAAGCAGGTGTTCCCGATACCAAGGATAGAAGAAATTCTGGATCAATTGGGACACAGTAGATATGTTTCTACACTTGATTTAGCGAGTGGCTACCACCAAGTCCTGGTGGATACCCAAGATAAGCAGAAAACCGCGTTCAGCACCGGTTTGGGGCATTATGAGTTTAATAGAATGCCGTTTGGATTAACAGGAGCACCGGCTACCTTCCAAAGGCTAATGAACCTTGTGCTAACAGGCTTGCAAGGGTAAGATTGTTTTGTGTACCTCGATGATATTGTAATTTATGGGAAGAACTTACAGCAGCATTCGCAACGCTTGTGCAAGGTGCTCCAGAAATTACGAGAACACATTTTGAATTGAAGACGGAGAAGTGTCAATTTTTGCGAAGAGAGGTGGTTTATTTAGGCCATCGTTGCTCAGAAGCAGGAGCACTGCCTGACCCGCAGAAGGTGGAATGCGTTAAAAATCTAGCGATTCCGAGAAACAGAAAGGAAGTGCAAGCATTCCTAGGACTAGTGAACTATTATAGAAAGTTCGTGGAAGGACTAGCCGGAATTGCGTTGCCAATTAACAAGTTGCTACGAAAAGAGGCAAAGTTCGAATGGACAGAGAGATGTCAGCAAGCATTCGAGGGGCTAAAAGAAATAATTAGCTAGCCACCGATTTTGGCATACCCCGACTTTGAGCAAACTTTTTTGTTGACCACTGATGCTAGCAATGAAGCATAAGGGGCAGTATTGTCACAAGGGGAAGTCGGTAATGACCGACCAATAGCATTCGCAAGCAGAGCGCTTAGCGATACGGAGAAAAGATACTCCACAATAGAAAAGGAATTTCTAGCCATAGTGTGGGCTACAAAGAATTTTAGGGCATATCTGCTAGGACGCCCATTTAAGATATACACTGATCACCAGCCGTTGAGAGGCATAGCCAATTTGAAAGACCAAACGTCTAGGCTAGCCAGGTTCAGACACAAATTGTCTGAGTATGATTTTGAAATCATATACAAACCTGGGAAAAAGAATCTGAATGCCGATGCACTCAGCAGAGTACCGCAGGCACAGAAAGTATCAGTAGTGCAAACGAGGTCCAAAGCACGGTCAGATAAGGAGAAGGCCGAGAGAATGCAAAAGGATAAAGTTGATGCTACAACAGATGTTAGCAAGACGGGTGAAGATGCCCACGAACAAAGAGCCAGCAGTGTGGAATGGCTGGAGGATATAAAGGATATCCAGGCTGTGTTAAAGGGTTTCCATGATTCGCCTCTAGGAGGACACCAGGGATTCTGGAAAACCCATGACAGAATTAGGCGAGTATACGGATGGAAGGGTATGATCAAGGACATTAAGAAATATATAAAGAGTTGTCCAAAATGTCAGGCCAACAAAAGTTCAAGGCTGACAAAGATGCCAATGGTGTTAACTGACACACCAAAACAGCCATTTGATAAAGTTCATATGGATATTGTAGGTATTTTACCTGAGACTGTTTCGGGCAATAAATACATCTTGACGTTCCAAGATGATTTCTCAAAGTATATGGCGTGCGTGGCTATACCTGATGCGGAAGCAGGTACGGTAGCCAAGGTATTCTGTGATGAAATTATAGCACGTTACAACATACCTAAGGTTTTGATAACCGACAATGGTTCAAATTTCGTATCAAAACTATTCTCAGAAACGTGTAAAATGCTGGGAATCAAGAAGTTGCACATAACACCATATCATCCACAGGCGAATGGCTCATTGGAACGTAGTCATCGACCTTTGGCCGAGTACTTGCGCAGTTTTGCCAAAGAAGACGGCTCGAATTGGGATCAATGGTTGACCACTGCAATGCATGTACACAATAATACGGTACATGTATCAACGAAGCAAACTCCGTTTAGAACACTCTACGGGTTTGACTTCAACATGCCAGCGAATTTGAAGCGCAAATGTGCGCCTGTATACAATGCTGATGACCCGAATAAAGTGCAAAAGTATCAGTTACAACGAGCGCACGAATTGGTTAGAGAAAACCAGGAATATGCTAAGCGAGTGGCCAGGGAAGCCTATAACAAGGTACTAAACTCAGTAGTTTTTCATGTGGGTGATCAAGTACTAATGAAAAATCAGGCTAGGAGAAACAAATTCTCACCTGTGTGGATAGGTCCCTATGTAGTAGCAGAGATCAAAAGCCCAGTTACAACGGTCGTAACGATTAAGGGCAAAAATAAAAAGCTACATAATAATTTGTTGAAATTATTCCACATTAGACCACACAACTAAAGACATGTGTTAGCAGTGTTTTACAAGTGTAAACACAAGAATAACAACGTAAACATGTACGTGTGTGTATCAAATACCACACACAGCTCCGATTTTCAAAGTCAAGGCCAGTAGAAGTGTGCCACTTAAAATCGAGCGATTAAAGTTGACGTAATAAAAGTGCTTATTATGCACTGTGGCCGAACGAAGCATAGTAGGGGAAAATATTTTTTTTTAAATAATGATAAATATTGCACGTAATTAAAAAATAAAATGAAATAATAAGACAGTCGTGGGTAAGTAATATAAAACAAAACTTCGAATATGTACATACATACATACGGCAGTGTATGCACTGAAATTCGATGCATGAGCATTAACGCCAGGCAACGGAACTGCTGGTGAAGTAAGTATATATACGAGTATGTATATATGTGTATAAGATAAAGAATGAATGTTCGAATGTATATTTAAAGAAGTAAGTATTCTAGTTAGGAGGAATGGGTATGTGCGTATGTATATATTTGCAGATACTGCAGCAGGCTATATGTAGATATACTCGTACATAGGTTTTAACTGTTTATTGTTTAGGAAATTAGCGTATGGAAATTCGAAAAAATGTATAGTTAATTGGGGAAAAGAACGTTAGTAATTAATTCTAGGTAAATTAAAGCGCCTTGAATGTATGTATGTATTCATATACGGGCTAATTACAGGATGGAAAATAGAATCGTTAATGGATGTATACATATCAGGCTAGAAGTAAATTTAAATAAAAAGTAATTGTATGCGATGAAAGGTATAGTCATGCAATGGACAAAGTTTTGACACAAACGGGACTATTTTGTATAATCTGGTTTTTGTCGGAGGGCCAATGAATTGGTTCAAAGTTGAAATGAGTGATAACTCACGTGTTGAAAAAGAGCACGAAAAATTAATCAGAGCAAAACTGATGCCCTATATGGCTATGAAAACGCATAGTCCAGTCCTCTTTTCCTCCAGGATACGGTAGCGAATCCGATAATGTAAGGGGAGAAGACGAGTGGACGCAAATTGAATGATATAGCATTCAATTATATAAAAAAGCATGTTGTAGAAATATTGTTTTTTCTTTATATATTCAGGAATAGCGTATGTTTAAGAAAAGTTACAGATTAAAAAAATTATAATCGGAGTAAAAGTTCAGATTAAAATTAAAGGTAGTTTAGAAAAAATTAGAGTTAAAAATTAATTGTTTAAAATCTAACTTTATAATTAAATAAGTGTTAAAAACAAAAATCATACTAAATTAGGAAGTTATACCCAAGAGTATATATAGTACTTATAGTGTATTTATTTAAATATTATATAATTTTGAAATTCATTTATTAAATTGACTTATGAAATGTTCGACAAAAATTAAACGTATATCAAACTAAAATGTATACTAGGAAATTAAGAAAATTATTATAGGTATTCTCTATATAGCTCTGATGATGTGAAGCGAAGCAGGAAGTTCCGGGAACAGCGGATATCGGAAGGCGGTGCGGACTAAGGGACCAACATAGTATTCGGAAAGATGCGTTTTGGAAAAACAGAGATTTTTGGCAGTTATCTAAGGTTTGTGACCCCAAGGATGCCAAGATATTATTGGGGATGAATGGCGACGGATGTAATTTTAATTTTGCGAAACGGCATATGGCCGCAGCATTTGAATGCGTTGTGGATGAGTTATTGACATGCAACGAAAAAAAAAAACAAGTTTCCTTGCGGAGTCATGTTTTGAATTAGACAATTATAGTACAACGTCCACCGAGTGTATCACAATCTCAACAGAATCGATTTTGGATAAGTTGAAGATGGGTAAAAGCTTAAGGAGGGTGACTGAAACCACCACCAAATATAATAAGCAGAAGAAATTTGGCTCACGGAAGTTAATTGCTTCATTGAAATATATGATTTAATACAAGAGGACACAGAGACTGGTTACCGATCAGAGTACACAAATTACGTCATTAAATGTGTGTCTCAGAGAAATACCGATTGTCTCCACATCAAAGCCAAACGATGTCAAATACCATTATTAGCTCAAGAGAAACACTTCCACCATAAAACGCATTGCTGCAAAGGAAGAAGGTGTATTGTAATCTCTCATGTATTCCAAATGTTTTTTACAAGTTGAATACTATAAGCAGAGGCAGTACCACTTACAGCCGTGGGGCACACTATATAAATGGATAGAAGAAGGCCACTAAAAGCAAAGTTTTAATGGCAAACCAGATCGCCAACTTATAATATCTTTGTACGTACCGATCCAGAAAGAAGGGAGGGGTATGCAGAGTTCATCGAGGGACTTCACTCTCGCAGGACGGACGTTACCAGGACCAACAATTGCAGAGGACGCTATTTATAAGAAGCGTAGCTAAATATGTAATTAGTTTGTAATTTTGTTTGTATATACGCCAGTGAGAAAAGAGTCGATGAAAGACCAAATATAAAAAGGGGAATATAACTAAAAAAAAAAAAGATAGAAATAAAAGAACAAAATAAAACAATAGAAAAAAAGAAGAAAATAAAAAAGATAGAAATAAAAGAACAAAATTAAACAAAAGAGGAAAAAAGAAAACAACACAAAAGTAAAAAGAACAGAATACAACAATTGAACCGAAATAAGGCGAATTTGAAAAAATAAAAACTATACATATGTACTATAGGATTAAGAAAATGCACAGATTGTTTAAAGTGCAGAAAAGAGAAGAATATTGTAAAGATTCATTAGAAGTTAGTTGCACTAACTTCTTTTAGAAAGAGGGGAGGGATGTTGTGAGCTAGAATCAAGCTGCCTGCGCGTAGTGTCTCACATCATCGACTCCTAACAGATGCCACACAATCTGTGTGATTAGCATGTGTTAAAGTTACTTAAGAAAGCACATATTTTTAGGGTGCGAGTACTTAGAATTAATATTACCTATGTAATATTTATGATGTAAACTTTTAGGGTGCTACAGTTTTGCAGTCGAGGCACCGAAGGGCATTCAAAGTTAGAATGCACCATCAACATTTCCGATTGGCGTAGGTCAGTTGGCTTGACCAACTGACACCAATTAACAGGTGCGAAACTGGAACACCAGAAAGGTCAGTTCTTGTATTGTAATTATGAATTGTAAATAGTATATAAGAGTTAGTATTCTAAGTAATAAAGGCGTGTGATTTAAAAACTAAAAGTGTAATGTAGTGATTTTTTACAAAGAGTGATTTAGGCTTTTCAGATACACGCGCGCAGCAGAAGGACGTCCCCCGTCAAACAAGGACAATACCCCAACATAAGTCAGAGGTTGATGATCCGTGAATATCTTAGCAATTGCTGGACCGTAAAGATAATTTCTGAGAGTTTTTATTGCCCATATAATGGCCAACATTTCTCTTTCATTGGTTGCAAATTTTTCCTCTGACTTAGACAGAGTTCGGGAGATAAACGTTATAGGCTTGTTCTAGTACTGCTCCTATCGCGAAGTTAGAAGCGTCCGTGGTCAAGTGGAATTCTTTTTTAAAGTCTGGAAATCTAAGAACAACATCTTCAGATATGAGAGAGTTTTTTTATTTTTTGAAAAGTTTCGAGAGCGTCGCTATCAAATTTAATAACTTTTTTACTAGAGGCTTGCTTGGACGTTCGTCCATCTTCCCCTCTGAGAAGGACTGTCAGGGGTTTCGCTAATTTCGCATAGTCTCTGATGAATCTTCGGTAAAACCCTGATAGGCCTAGAAAAGATCTTAGGTCTTTAAGTGTTTTTGGGCATGGGAATTGACTTATTGCTTCTACCTTACTTGGATTTGTCTTAATGCCTTCTGCGGATATAATAAATCCTAAAAATTCTACGCGGTCTTTTAAAAATTCGCATTTATCCATTTGAACTTTGAGGTTTGCATCTTGAAGTGTTTTAAAGATTGAGGATAAATTTTTGAAATGAGAATCTTCATCTTTACTGAAGACTACTATATCATCTATATAGACGAAGCATATCTTGCCTATATGTTCCCTTAAAATATCATCCAAGGCTCTTTGAAATATGGATGGGGCGTTTTTCAGCCCAAATGGGAGTCGGACGAATTCGTATTTTCCATTACTAACCGAAAAAGCTGTCTTTTCGACATCACCTTCGTGTAATTTGATTTGGTGGAATCCGCTTTTTAGGTCGAGTACCGAGAAAATTCTATTTTGGCCGAGTTGCGATAATACTTCGTTGATTTCTGGTATGGGGTAGCGGTCTGGAATAGTTATTGAATTGAGTTTTCTGTAATCTATTACTAATCGGTATTTTTTTTCAAGAGAAGCATCGGTCTTTTTTGGGACTATCCATACTGGTGCATTGTATGGAGATCTTGAAGGTTGGATAATACCATCTTTTAAAAGTTGATCAATTTGTTTGTCCACTTCATCTTTTAGAGACATTGGGTAAGGGTAGGATTTAGTGTAGGTCGGTTAATCACTTGTTGTTCTAATTTTCCCTTTAACTTTTGTCGTAAATGTGAGTTTCTCATCTGGATCTACAAAGAGATTTGCGTATTTTTCTGTTAATTTACGAACTTTAGATTTTTTATCTTGCGACATGTGATTGTCTCTGAGGGTAACAGAGTTTATTGATTCTAAAATTTGTTGTTTGAGTCGAATTTTTTGTTTATTTTTAATAAGCATATAACTTTCTTTCGTAAAGATGACGGCTGATAAGTCTTTAAGACTATCATTACCTAAAATTCCATGAAAGGATTTTAGTGTGGGTAAAATGAAAAACTGTATTTTAATAGTATTTATACCAAAAAGGTTTATCATGGTGTGTTGAGTTATTTCAACTTTGCCGCCGACTGAATTTGCATAAAAATTTTGTTTGTTTGGTGTTGGCTTTTTTACTAAACTTGGCTGTATATAATTTTTATTCGATCCTGTATCGACTAAGAATCGTAAGATTTTACCGTCGCTCGTCTTACATTCGAAGTATGGTAAGGACGAGCTTGTTAATCTAAAAAATGAATATCTGCGTAATCGTTTGGTTCTTCATAATAGTTGTTTTGACTTGACATGTAGTCGCTTAGGGTTTCGTTTCCAACATGCATTGTTGCCATAGAATCAACTACAGAGTTGTAAGTGCTAGTGTCATATTGAAGAGGATAAGCCTCGTTAGAAATATTGTCGACTTCTTTGCTGTCTTGATCTGGGTTTGGATTGTCTATTGATTCAGTTTCATGATAAGAATCTATTGGTGTCGCTGATACATGGAAGTTTCTCTGTATTTTAGGTGGGTGTACTTGCATGGATGGAGATGGTGTGTATGGTTCGTTTGGTCTTTTACCGAATAGAGGATTTTGGGATCTTGGCCTATTCATGTAGTTTATTCCTCTTGAGCGCATGCTCTGGTCAATGTCCATTGGTTCTGGCCTAGCCAATGGCTTTGGAGGAGTTGGTCGAGGTGGACCGTGTTGTTGAAAGGGATTATATTGGGGGTGTCGGAATGGTTGTTGAAAGGGCTTATGTTGAGGGTGTTGGAAAGGTTGTTGAAATGGTCGTTGATATTGAGGGTATTGGTTGAATTGGGTACTTTTAATAACTGGTTGGGGAACATGTGTTAAGTGTGGGTAAAATTGTTGTTGTTGGGTTATATAGGTTGGCCTACGAGGTGGCAGTTGAGGTGGTAACTGAGGTGCTGGTTTTCTGCTGTTAGGAATGTTAGCATGCTGTGACCGATAATTCTGGTTTTCCAGTTTTTGACATAGATATAAAACTTGAGGCAAGTCTGCAGGCTCTCTAATTCCTAAGAGTCGGGGTAGATCGCCTCTTAGTCCTCTAATGAAGGTATCCAATGCTTTGTCTCTGTAGGTTTCGGTTAACAAATGCATGGCATCTGGAGAAGTGTCCATACTAGAGATTTTGTTTAGTATTAATGTCAGATGTTGGTATACCATTTGGTAGTAATGTTCAAGGCTATTACTACCTTGTGTTAGGGTGGTCATCTGATATTCCAAAGTGCCCAAGTCGCGCTTGTCCGCGTAATGGGTTGTAAGGCATTTCGAAATACATTCCCAATTTAATGGCGTATTGTAAGACTCAAGTACCGCGTCTGCGTTACCTGTGATTTTATTTCTTATGGTATTAAGAATACCGAAGTATTTTGGTGTGCCTTTAAGATGATTGTAGATGTTGAGAATTCTCTCAATACTTTTCCGCCATGAGCATATTCTCGCTGGGGTTCCCTGAAAATTCTCTTAGTGTTCGCACTACGTCAAGGACTTTGTCTAGTTCGCCTAAATTCCCACAGAATTGTGCATCAATACTCTGTTCTATTCCCTCGTAAAAGTTGGCATGAGGATTAATTATATTTTGTACAATGTTTTTGCATTGGTCGTTACAGACTTTTGCGACAATACTTGTAACAAGTGCCTCGAATTCAGGTGCTGCCACCACTTGATTTGGAGGGTTTGATATATTTGGATTTGGAGGAGGTAGGTTAATATTTGGGAGTTGGAAATTTGGTAAAGCATTATTAGTACCTGAAGGTTCTGTCATGGTATTTTTTCTGTGTTTTTCTCTTAATTGCTTAGGAATTTTGGAGGTTTTTTCTTCTTTTTATTTTTTATTATATTATAGCCTGGAGGGTCCCCCTTCCGGTGGTGAATCGCAGGCTCGTTTGATTGTATTATTATTTTCTTATATTTATATTTTTATTTTATCTTTTTTATTATATTATAGCCTGGAGGGTCCCCCTTCCGGTGGTGAATCGCAGGCTCGTTTGATTGTGATATTATTTTTTTTATATTTATATTTATTCCCAATTTATGTTTGTGCTATTTTTTCTCAAAAAAAAAAAAATTTCCCGATTTCAAACTTATTTTAATAGTGCTTTCCTCACGATCTTTCTCACAATTCAAAATTAATAAAATTATTCTCAAAATTATTTGTATTTATAGTGTTTTCTTACAATTTCTAAAGTTGTTTCAAAAATTCAAGGTTTATTTTAATAAGATTTTTCCACAAAAATTATTTCAAAATTTTTCTTTATAAATGATTCTTTAAATTTTTTTTTTAATTTTAACAGTTTTTTTCTGTTATATTTTTTAAAAGTGTTCACTCTTAATTTTAATTTAATTTAATAATCTTAATTTAATTCTTACAATACTTTTTCCAGGAACATCCCGCGCTGATAAGGGTTTTTGAATCCTTTTTGTTGTTGTCTACTACTTGGGAAAACTCCTTATACTCCCTCGCGATTTCGTCTTTCAATGGATTGACAATTGTTCCTTGTTGTAGATTTGTATCACTTGTATCTTTGGTAGCAAACTTCTTGAGGTTGACTTAAACTTCCGATTCGGACACTTTTATTTTGTGCAGGTTTGTATCACTGAGTAGCAAGCTTCTTGAGGTTGACTTAAACTTTTCGATACGAGCACGTTGGGCGCCAGTTAATTTATTTTACATTGGAAAGACTAAAAAATATATATTTTTTTTAGAGCTTGCGCTCTTTATTTATCAAACTCAAACTAAGAACTGCCCTAACAATTTTTATATTTTATTACTACACCTAAAGCTCCTCTGCCGTGCTGTGTTGTTTTTGTTGCAATTCTGCTGCTATTGTTGTCGACTGCAGTTCTTTAGAACGATGTCTGGAAAAACTTCAGCAATTATTGTAGAGCGGATGCGCGTGTAGTTTTGGGGAATGTTATTTACGTTAACTTATATACTCGTACATATATACATGTATCGCATACATGCCGATTTATTGTTGAGCTACATATGTATGTGCATAATTATAAGAGCAATATAAAGTGGTTTTTCGTATGCTTTTCCACTTAAAACAATTGTGTTTTTATTTATGTCGGATTGCAGTAAGTATTGCCATAGTTTCATTGTCGATTCGATACATTGGTCCATGTCGATCCGGATCGTACCAGTGATCTATGCAATACAGCAAGTATGGTGCATGTGAATATGTACATATATTAAGTAGAGCTACATATAAGTAATTATGTGCGAAATGAAATTGCGCCTTTAATTTAGGCATTCATTTGAGATGGCGTCAGAACTATGAAAAAGCAGATCGCATATACATCCGTATGTTTGTAGTATTAAGTAGCTATATACATAAATTAAGTGCAAAACTTAATTGCGCCTTTATTTTAAGCGTTCCTATGAAATCACACCAGACTCTAAGTAAACGCAGATCGTATATGCATGTATGTATGTATGTATGTGCGATTGTGTACTGGCAGGGTAGGTAATGCGCAATACGCATTCGGAACATATAATATGGTATGTGAGCAGAGCGATGAGAGCACAGGCAGCTACAGAAAGAAATAGACATAGACTAAATTTCAAAAAATAAATAAATTATAGAACAATATAATAATAAGGTAAAATACACTCACACGGAGTTATAGGAGCAGAGCCAACACTGCAATGCTAAAAAATAATAAACGAAGGGCGTATGTACAAAGCACATACGACAAATTGGTACAGTGCATCGGGCTTGAGCAAATAAAAATTATATTATCATTAAAGCTAAAAGAATTTAGGGGTGAGTGTAATGTGCGAAGCAGACACAGTGCAAGTTTTGTGCAGAGAATATGCGCAGGCAAGCACTATGCGACGCAGCCATAGACTTGCGCAGTATGCTGCGCTATGGCTGCCGCCTTGCTGGCGGCCGCCAGTAAGGCGGCGTGTCTGCTGAAAGTTTTGTGCAAAGAGCAGAATGTTTTGTGCAAATGAACGGATAAACCAATGCAGTTATTCGTCTCAAAATTTAAATATGAGCAAGCGAAATTATGTGCTAATGAGCGAATAGACCAGTGCGGTTATTTGACTAAAAAATTAAATATGATCGAGCGAAAATTATGTGCAAATGAGAGAATAGGCCAGTGCGGTTATTCGTCTCAAAATTTAGTTATGAGCGAGCGAAAATTATGTGCAAATGAGCGAATAAACCAGTGCGGTTATTCGTCTCAAAATTTAGTTATGAGCGAGCGAAAATTATGTGCAAATGAGAGAATAGACCAGTGCGGTTATTCGTCTCAAAATTTAGTTATGAGCGAGCGAAAATTATGTGCAAATGAGAGAATAGACCAGTGCGGTTATTCGTCTCAAAATTTGTTATGAGCGAGCGAAAATTATGTGCAAATGAGAGAATAGGCCAGTGCGGTTATTCGTCTCAAAATTTAGTTATGAGCGAGCGAAAATTATGTGCAAATGAGCGAATAAACCAATGCGGTTATTCGTCTTAAAATTTAAATATGAGCGAGCGAAAATTATGTGCAAATGAGCGAATAAACCAGTGCGGTTATTCGTCTCAAAATTTAGTTATGAGCGAGCGAAAATTATGTGCAAATGAGAGAATAGACCCGTGCGGTTATTCGTCTCAAAATTTAGTTATGAGCAAGCGAAAATTATGTGCAAATGAGCGAATAAACCAGTGCGGTTATTCGTCTCAAAATTTAGTTATGAGCGAGCGAAAATGATGTGCAAATGAGAGAATAGACCAGTGCGGTTATTCGTCTCAAAATTTAGTTATGAGCGAGCGAAAATTATGTGCAAATGAGAGAATAGACCAGTGCGGTTATTCGTCTTAAAATTTGTTATGAGCGAGCGAAAATTATGTGCAAATGAGAGAATAGACCCGTGCGGTTATTCGTCTCAAAATTTAGTTATGAGCGAGCGAAAGTTATGTGCAAATGAGCGAATAAACCAATGCGGTTATTCGACTCAAAATTTAAAATTTGAGCGAGCATTGGTGCAAATAATTTCATGCTAGTGAGCGAATTAATCAATGTGGTTATTCGGCTCAAAAAATTATATAAGAGCGAGCATTGTTGCAAATAATTGCGTGCTAGTGAGCGAATAAACCAATGTGGTTATGCGGCTCAGGAAATTAAATAAGAGCGTGCTTTAGTGCTGAGCTTGTGAGCTAAGTGGGTGAATAAACCAGTGCGGTTATTCAACTCAAAAATTTTAAAGCACAAAAATGCAGTGTTGGCACGGCTGCAGAAGGAACAAGGAGGAAACAGTTTTTTCTTCTTTCAAAATTAGTTAATTTTTCTTCTTTTCAACAACAACAGAGCAACAATAACAGAGCAACACTAACAGAGAAAAATAACAGAGCAACGACAAGATGAGCTACGGGCAACACCAGTCTGCCTACAAAGCCATCCGAAGAGCAGCAGAGTACGTCATAGCTGACGAGTTTGGGCGACTAGGGTTTGATGAAGCCAAGGTGCGTTCGATTCGTTTGGAGCAACAGTGGGAGCGTTTTAATCAGCTCCATGAGGAGTTAGCAACCCGAGCGAAGCGCGATGAGAGCGCCGATCTAGACAGATCGATGGAGCGAGCAGAGCGGCGGTACTTCGAAGCAAGCGGTGCTCTGAAGGGTAAAACTGAGCAAGTGGGCACAGCAAGGAGCGCAGAGCAGAGTGCAAAGCTGCCGATCTCAGTGCAGCTGACCATGTCATTCCAGCAGCATGACCTCCAGAACACTTGGGGGGAATTTGACGGCAGCGTGACCAAGTGGCACGGTTTTCGCGATTGGTTCGCCGCTGCGGCGCATAGCAATGAGCAAATAGCGGCCTCTTACAAATTCTCATATTTGAAGAAGTCACTCACCCATAAGGCAGCGCGCACGTTGGGTGATTGGGAGCTCACTGACAACGGGTACAATGAAACGTGGGAGCGGCTCAACCAAATATATGACCGCAAGTACTCGGTATGCCTTCCTGGAGGAGCAGGCCTCTGCTCTACCAGCACGGGAAGCGAGGCGAGCGCATCAATTGGAGCACGGGCGCGATCGAGCAACGGGCGCAGTACCCAAGAGCAGGGAGAGAATGGGCCACGGTGTGAGTGCAACGGGAGCAGCACCGATACGAGCAAGCCAAGACAAGCTGTGCGAGATATGCAGCACAGATCACGCAGTGTCCAGACTTCGTGTCACTCAATTTGAGAGCTTGGCAAGAGCTAGTTGGCAAACGCAATCTGTGCCACAACTGCCTGAAGAAGGGGCACAAGGCGTCGGAGTGCTTTGCGGGGCCATTTTTACGGTGCCCAGGGGCGCAGAAGCACAATAGCGTGCTATATGCAAAGAGGGAGCCACAGCAGCAGGTGTGGGTGGCACAGCAGCCAAAGCGGGGAGCCGCCGCGACAACAATGCTGAAGGCTAAGAGCGATTGACGGTACAGCAACCTTGTAAAGCGCACAAGGGTAGCAGAGCCGGGTTGAAGTGCCAGCTTTAAGAGCTTTTTAAACTTTAAATTTAAAAAGAAACATAGTAGAGCATTAAAAAAAGAGCGAGAATGATTATTTAGAGACAGAGTGGGTACTACCAAGAGAATGTACTGGTGCCTAGTTTTGCCAGCAAGAGATTTAGTGGAGATACCCATTCATTTTAAGAATGAGGGTTTATGGGCGGATCCTGAGTTTTGGAAGGAGAGACCAGTCGAGCTACTGTTAGGAGCAAATATGGTGGCCAGAGCCATTAAGGCTATAATGCCAAATGAGGTGCAAGGCATTGCCATATATGAGATATATATATGAGATATTTTCGGGGCACAACCCTGTGAGAGAGATGAGGAGCAGGAAGTGGAGCAACATTTTATGGAGACTTATACTAGAGATGAAACAGGGCGTTTTATTGTGACAATTCCAGTGAAAGAGATGGTGCAAGGTTTAGGCACTTCAAAGGCAATAGCATTGCGCAGGTTTATGTACTTGGAGCGGAAATTAGAGAAAGACTCAGAGCTGAGAGAGCAATACGTAGAATTCATGAGAGAGTATGAGAGATTAGGGCATATGAAGTGCGCTATACAACCACCAAGAGTGGACGAGCCAGTTTATTATATCCCACATCACAGTGTTACCAAAAAATTTCTTGTGGTTTTTGACGCTAGCTGCCAAACGAATCGTGGCATATCACTGAATCAAGTGCAATGTTTAGGCGATAAGTTACAAAAGGATCTTTACGAAATTGTCATGAGATTTAGGCGTCATAAGTTTTCGATATGTGTAGTCATCAAGAAGATGTTCCGACAACTACGTGTTGCCGAAAGGCAATGAAATTTGAAAGAATTTTTTGGCGAGAGCATAGTGGTGAACCATTACGAGAATAGTGTTTAACGGTTGTAACGTAGGGAATGACTTCCTCCGCTTATAATGCTGTGCGAGCTTTAATACAATGTGCTAGGGAGGCGAAAGATGAATACCCAAGAGCAGCGGACATCATAGAGAGTGACTTCTATGTGGATGACTGTACTACAGGCGCACGATCTGAGCAAGAAGCAATAGTGCTCGCGAAAGAGACAGACACTGTCCTAAAAGGCGGCGGTTTCGAGCTGTGCAAATGGAAGTCGAACTCAAAAAGACTACTCAGTGCAATGAGAGCGGAGAGAGAGGAAGAGATGTTATTCCCGAGAGAAGTCGAGATGTCAGTGCTAGGGCTGAAATGGCTGATAGAAGAAGACAAAAATTCACCCTTGTGGTGAAGACTCCTGCATTGCGAGAGAGCTAGTTTGTAATAAGCTCTGGTTATATGGACCGGAGTGGTTACGTAAATCAGAAATCAGTTAGCCAGCCAACATTTTTGAGCCGGAAAAACCAACGAAAGCGCTTAACGAGCTGGGAGCGTATCACGTGAAATATTCACGCGAGTTTTTGCAAATATTTATACCGAGCAGGGGCAAGAACATGGCGCTGATTGACTATGCGCGAAGTCTAGAGAAGAGCATCAACATATTGAGCTACATAATCAGGTTTGTGCGAAGGGCAAGGCACAGAAAGAGGGGGCGCAGAACGCGGCACAACAACCGAGCAGAGCAAGCGCCAACAGTGGAAGAGAAATGTGAAGCAACGGAATTCCTGCTTAAGCAGGCGCAGGAGAGCGATTACAGACAAGAGATAGACAAACTAAGAGAGATTGGGCAGGTGCAAGAAGGGAGCAAAATTAGTGCGTTGAATCCTATAATGGACAGCAAGGGCCTATTGAGAGCGGGCGGGCGATTGGGGAGATCAGAAGAAGCCTATGAGATGATGCTTCCGGTGATAGTGAAGGATGGTTCTCGAACAGCATGGCTGATAATAGACCACGCTCATCGTATGACTAAGCATGGTGCTGTGCAAGTGATGATGCAATTCATCAGACAAAAGTTTTGGATTCCAAAACTACGGAGCCAATTAAGAGCTTTTCTCCACAAGTGCGTGGTGTGCGCGCGCTATAATCGCAGATTTGAGCAACAGCTGATGTCAGAATTGCCAGGCGACAGGGTGCAAGTGGGCAAGCCTTTTCTATATACAGGTATTGATTGCGCATGTCCTTTTAGAGCAAAGGGAGTGCAAAGAGCAGGAGAGCGAATGAGGGAGCGTAAGTGCTGGGTGGCTATATTTGTTTGCCTAAAAACAAAGGCCATTCATATTGACATTGTTTTTGATTTAACATCTATAGACTTTATTGCTTGTTATGAGCGCTTTATTTGCAGAAGATGGAGATATGAGCGAATATACAGTGACAATGGTTCATCATTTGTAGGGGCGGCAAGGGAGCTGAGAAGAGCACGGGAGAGCTGGCAAGTAATAGATGTTTTTGGGCATATGAGCAACAAGGGGACAGAATGGGTATTCATGACGCCAGCAGCACCGCATCATGGCGGAATATATGAAGCTACTGTGAAGTCAATGAAGTACCACCTCACGAGCATTGCTGAGCAAAAGATTTTAACACAAGAGTAGTTATCTACCCTCCTAGTAGACATCGAAGCACTTTTGAACTCAAGGTCTTTGACACCTTGAGTAATGATGCGGAAGATATTCAGGCCTTGACGCCAGGGCATTTTTTGATAGGGGAGCCATTGATCATTCCCTTACCATTCGTGAGCGAGCAGCAGTCAAACATGAAATGAGCAAGTTTATGGAGAGCACGTCAGAAAATAATTGAGCATTTCTGGAAGAGATGGAGAGAGGAATATTTGACGGCGCTGCAAGAGCGTAAAAAATTGTGCAGAGAACGAGAGACAATGAGCCTGGATCAATTAGTGCTGATCAAGAGTGAACTTTTTCCACCAGCGCAATGGGCTTTGGGCTTAGTGAGCTAATAAGGAGCCAAGATGGTATAATATGTTCAGTCATTGTGCAGACGGCCACAAACCGTCTGACAAGGCCTGTTCCGAAGATATGTGTGCTTCCAATTGACTCGAGCGAACAGAGGGCGGCTTTATGAAAGCAAAGACAAGAGGTCCTTCTCTTGCTCGCGGGGACTGTATCAAATGCAACCATGCGTTTGAGTTTTCGCACATAGCGAAAATAGGTTCAGCGAGTATTTTAAAGTTTAGTTCGTTTCTGACGATGGTGCTGTGCGGTTGTGCCAATGGGGCAGTGCGTGAGAGCAGAAGGAGCAGTGCGGTGCAATCTATTTGCAGGGAGCTGAGCCAGGAGAGAGTGCAATCTATGTGCAGGGAGCTGAGCCAGGAGAGCGGTGCGGAGCAGGGGATCTTAGAGCAGGAGCTGATACAGAGCCTATACACAAGAGCAAATACGAGCGGTGCCACAGGTATTCGAGAGCATAGTCACGTTTAGATTATATACGCTGACAATATTTATGTTCACGTTGCATTATACATTATATATATACATAAACGTACCTATTTACACATACATATGCAGGTCCGTTCATGCATATGAGAGCAACTGAGCTAAACGCGCAAGAGCTTGTGCATATTCACTAATTGTATATACTCGTAAATATATACATGTATCGCATACATGCCGATTTATTGTTGAGCTACATATGTATGTGCATAATTATAAGAGCAATAAAAAGTGGTTTTTCGTATGCTTTTCCACTTAAAACAATTGTGTTTTTATATAAGTTGGATTGCAGTAAGTATTGCCATAGTTTCATTGTCGATTCGATACAAAAGTACTCGGGCCTCTTGTCAATTTAAGCTATCCCTCATAGCTATGCTACACTTGCGTCCCAAAATAAAACACTAATAAAACATCAAATGGCCCTAACTTCTCTACGGCCAAAGTGTACACCAATCAAATGCTTGCAACTTTGTACTGGAGCGTCATAAAACCTTAAATATTTGTGACAATAAAGTACTCGAGCCTCTTATCAATTTAAGCAATCGCTCATAGCTATGCTACTCTTGAGTCCCAAATCAAACAGTGATAAGACATAAAATGGCCATAACTTCTATACGGACTGTCCTACACCTATCAAAGTTTGCAACATTCAAATGCTTGTAACTTTTTACTGGAGCATCATAAAATCTGGAAATTTTGTGACAATAAAGTACTCGTGCCTCTTATCAATTTAAGCTCTCGCCCATAGCTATGCTACCCTTAAGTCCTTAAATAAAACACTGATAACAATTCAAATGGTCCTAACTTCTATACGCTGCATTCTACACCTATCAAAGTTTGCAACATTCAAATGCTTGCAACTTTTTACTGGAGCATCATAAAATCTGGAAATTTTGTGCCAATGAAGTACTCGAGCCACTTGTCAATTCAAGCTATCGCTCATAGCTATGCTACCCTTGAGTCCCGAATCAAATACTGATACAATTTCAAATGGACCTAACTTCTGTACGGTGCGGCCTATACCTATCAAAGTTTGCAACATTCAAATGCTTGTAACTTTTTACTGGAGCATCATAAAATCTTGAAATTTTGTGACAATAAAGTACTCGTGCCTCTTATCAATTTAAGCTATCGCCCATAGCTATGCTACCCTTGAGTCCCAAATCAAACACTGATAAAATTTAAAATGGCCCTAACTTCTGTACGGTGCGTCCTATACCTATCAAAGTTTGCAACAATCAAATGCTTGTAACTTTTTACTTGGGCGTCATAAAACCTTGAAATTTTGTGACAATAAAGTACTCGAGCCTCTTATCAATTTAAGCAATCGCTCATAGCTATGCTACCCTTGAGTCTCGAATCAAATACTGATACAATTTCAAATGGACCTAACTTCTGTATGGTTTGCAACATTCAAATGCTTGCAACTTTTTACTGGAGCATCATAAAATCTGGAAATTTTGTGCCAATGAAGTACTCGTGCCTCTTATTAATTTAAGCTATAGCTCATAGATATGCTACTCTTGAGTCCCAAATCAAACACTGATAAGGCTTAAAATGGCCACAACTTCTGTACGGAGTGTGCTATACTTATCAAAGTTGGCAACAATCAAATGATTGTAACTTTCTGCTGGAGCGTCATGAAATCTTGAAATTTTCTGACAATAAAATACTCGTGTCTCTTATCAATTTAAGCTATCGCTCATAGCCACCCTTGAGTCCCAAATCAAACATGGATAAAACTTCCAATGGCCCTAACTTCTATAAGGTGCGTCCTATACCTATCAAAGTTTGCAACAATCAAATGCTTGTAACTTTTTTATGGAGCGTCATAAAATCTGGAACTTTTGTGACAATAAAGTACTCGAGCCTCTTGTCACTTTAAGCTATCGCTCATAGCTATGCTACCCTTGAGTCCCAAACCAAACACTGATAAAACTTAAAATGGCCCTAACTTGTGTACGTTGCGTTCTATACCTATAAAAATTTGCAACAATCAAATGCTTGTAACTTTTTAATGGGGCTTCATAAAACCTTAAAATTTTGTGACAATAAAGTACTCGAGCCTCTTATGAATTTAAGCTATTGCCCATCGCTATGCTACCCTTGAGTCCTAAAATAAAACACTGATAAAACTTCGAATGACCCTAACTTCTGTGCGGAGCGTCCTATACCTATCAAAGTTTGCAACAATCAAATGGTTGTAAATTTTTACTGGAGCGTCATAAAACGTTGAAAATTTGTGACAATAAAGTACTCGAGCCTCTTATGAATTTAAGCTATTGCCCATGGCTATGCTACCCTTGAGTCAAAAAATAAAACACTGATAAAACTTCAAATGGCCGTAACTTCTATACGGACTGTCCTACACCTATCAAAGTTTGCAACATTCAAATGCTTGTTACTTTTTACTGGAGCATCAAAAAATCTTGAAATTTTGTGACAATAAAGTACTCGGGCCTCTTGTCAATTTAAGCTATCCCACATAGCTATGCTATACTTGCGTCCCAAAATAAAACACTAATAAAACATCTAATGACCCTAACTTTTATACGGTGCGTCCCATACCTATCAAAGTTTGCAACATTCAAATGCTACTAACTTTTTACTGGACTGTCATAAAAGTTTGAAATTTTGTGCCAATAAAGTACTCGAGCCTCTTACCAATTTAAGCTATCGCTTATACCTATGCTACCCTTGCGTCCCGCATCAAAATCTGATAAAATTTCAAATGGCCCTAACGTTTTTATACGGTGCGTCCTACACCTATCAAAGTTTGCAACATTCAAATGCTTGTAACTTTTTACTGGAGCGTCATAAAATCTTGAAATTTAGAAGTATTCGTGCCTCTAATTAATTTAAGCTATCGTTCATAGCTATGCTACCCTTGAGTCCCAAATCAAACACTGATAAATCTTCAAATGACCCTAAGTTCTGTACGGTGCGTCCTATACCTATCAAAGTTTGCAACAATCAAATAGTTCTAACTTTTTACTGGAGCGTCATAAAACCTTGAAATTTTGTGACAATAAAGTACTCGAGCCTCTTATCAATTTAAGCTATTGCCCATCGCTATGCTACCCTTGAGTCCTAAAATAAAACACTGATAAAACTTCAAATAGCCCTAACTTCTGTACGGTGCATTCTATACCTATCAAAGTTTGCAACAATCAAATGCTTGTAACTTTTTACTTGGGCGTCATAAAACCTTGAAATTTTTTTAAAATAAAGTACTCGAGCTTCTTATCAATTTAAGCTATCGTTCATAGCCATGCTAGCCTTGAGTTCCAAAATAAAACACAGATAAAACTGTTTGTAACTTTTTACTGGAGCGTCATAAAATCTGGAAATTTTGTGACAATAAAGTACTCGAGCCTCTTATCAATTTAAGCTATCGCTCTAAGCTATGCTACCCTTGAGTCCCAAATCAAACACTGATAAAAGTTCAAATGGCCCTAACTTCTGTACGGTGCGTCCTATACCTATCAAAGTGTGCACCAATCAAATGCTTGTAACTTTTTACTGGAGGGTCTTAAATCCTTGAAATTTTGTGACAATAAAGTACTCGAGCCTCTTATCAATTTACGCAATCGCTCATAGCTATGCTACCCTTGAGTCCTGTTAGAAATATAACTCTGGCAACCCTATATAATTTTCTTTCTTCTTAACTTCCTACTTTCATTATCCACATATATTATCTCTCTCGCTTCTAAGCCGTTGAATAAAGCACACGTGAATTCCAAGACTCTGCGTTCTTTCTCAACAGGTTATGGGCCCAGACAGCAGCGCGTCTGCAAGTAGCCAAATCTGATTTGATACGTGTCGTGGTTAAGCCGTTTAAATAATAGCATATGTTGCTTATTTTATTAAAAGCGAGAAGTTTGAGCAAGTAGCGTGTTTAATAAATACATTCGTTCTAAATAAATTAAACAAGATGGCCGGTTCGGACACGCACGCGATAGAAAAACTTCGCGGTAGTGAGAACTTCCACACGTGGAAGTTTGCATGGAAAGTATATTGGAACTGAGCGATCTACATAATTGCATTACGGATCCTGTGAAAGAAACCGATGAGAAGAAGTTGCGTAGAGCGCGTGCTAAAATTATCTTGTCCTTGAATGAATCAATATACAAAAACAGAAAACTGCGGCCAACATTTGGCAAACCCTTCAACATCTATACGAAGATTCTGGACTCACGTGAAAAATCGGTCTATTGCGAAAACTGATCACGGCGCGCCTTGAAAATTGTGAATCAATGGCCATTTATGTTAATCAGCTCGTCAATACCGCGAATAAGCTCTCGGGTATCGGTTTCGATATAAGCGACGAATGGTTAGGTGCCATAATGCTTGCGGGGTTAAGCGATGACTTTAAGCCGTTCATAATGGGCATAGAAAGTAGTGGAACAAAAATTACCGGTGAAAACATTAAAATGAAGCTGCTAGATGGAGACTATGAAAAAACAGCAAACGGTGGAAGTGCATTTTTAAGTGTGAAGAAAAAATACCCTAAACTTAACAAACAAACTCTAAAGTGCTATAATTGTGGACGAAAAGGCCATTTTAGTAAAGATTGCAATGAGCATAAAAAAATTCGCTAAAATTTAAGCAATGCCAATGGTCGGAAGGTAGCCTATAGTGCTTACGTGTCGTATATAATCGAGCAAGATCAAAATGAGTGGTACATCGACAGTGGTGCATCCAAACACATGACACCCTATAAAAACAAATTTAATTGTCTAAGCGTGTCCACTGTTCAAGAAATCATAACTGCAAATAACGAAAGAATGACTGTTGAAGGCATCGACAATGTCAAGTTTTGCTTGGGACATACTGAAATCGAAATGAAAGAAGTGTTGTTTGTTCCTCAACTAACCTCTAATTTGCTATCAGTTTCACATATACTTGAAAACGAGAATAAAGTTGTTTTTAACAAAGGCCGATGTCAAATATTCGATCGAAGTAACGAGCTTGTTGCCGAAGCTAACAGTTCCGCCGGCATGTTTAAGTTTCGCGTAGAATCGGTTTCGTGCTTGCTCGACAATGCAAAAGTGGACGTGATGACGTGGCATCGTCCCCTTGGCCACTTGAACTATAATGACTTAAATGTTTTAAAAAAGGGTAATGTAGTCGACTTTAATGGAGATGCAAGCATATTAGCCAAATGCGAGGCCTATCCCAAAGGCAAGCTATCACGAGCTCCCTTTAAACGCGTTGGAACACGAGCTAATGAATTGCTTCAGCTTGTCCATGCAGATCTATGTGGTCCAATGGAGACAACCTCTTTAGAAGGCTCGCGATATTTCCTCTCCTTTGTGGATGACTATTCCCGGAAAATTTTTCTCTATTTAATAACACAGAAATCAGAAGTTGCCGATTGGTTCAAAAGCTTTAAGCGGTATGCCGAAAAACAGTGCGATAAAAGCATTAAAGTAATACGCACGGACAACGGGACCGAATTTGTCAACGAGCAGTTTGATTCGCTCTGTCTTTCGTTCGGCATATTACACCAAAAATCAGCGGCTTACACTCCCCAGCAAAACGGAGTCGCCGAACGAAACAACCGTACGGTTGTAGAACGTGCCAAATGTATGTTATTTGATGCTGACTTATCTAAATCGTATTGGCGAGAGGCGGTAGATATGGCGGTATATATTATAAACTGTTCACCTAGTTCAGCATTAAATGGTCAAATTCCGGAAAGCTGTGGACAGGTCGTGACGTCGATTTAAATGGAATACGAATTTTTGGATCTCCCGTGATGGTTCACATACCTAAACAACGCAGACGCAAATGGGATCCAAAGGCGCAGAAGCTGATGTTTGTTGGGTATAGCGACTTGACAAAAGGGTACCGTTGTATTAATCCACAAACGAAGAAAATTACAACGAGGCGCGATGTAGTCTTCATGGAAACCGAGCCCAGAATCGTTTCATTTGTTCCAGTCGATGTTGAAGACGATTCACCTTCAGTGAGGGTATTGGAAGAAAAACACAAAGCTGTAAAGAGCGAAGACTTTGATGAAGACGCAAGCGAAGAGACTTTCGACGATGCTACAGGCGATACGTTCGTTCCAGACATTGAAATATAGATACCAGAATCATTGCGAAAATCAACGAGGCCTGCTGTTCCGCGCGACTTCGGCAGTCAGGGTTATATTACGCATTTCGCAGCAACAAGAGACACGTGTGACGATCCACTCACTGTACACGAAGCTTTGTCTAACGCCGACTGCGAAAGCCGGAAGTCCGCTATGCAATGCGAGTTAAGCTCTCACGCCGAAAATCAAACATGGGCTATATGCAATCTGCCTGTTAATCGAAAGGCGATTAAATCAAAGTGGGCTTTTCGCACAAAACGCGATGAAAAAGGTAACGTTATTCGCTATAAAGCTCGCCTTGTTGCCAAAGGTTGTGCCCAGCAATTCAGTATAGACTACAGCGAAACCTTCTCCCCTGTAGTGCGCTACACGCCGATACGCTATTTGATCGCTCTATCCGTCAAACTGGGGCTCAAAATTGATAAGTTAGACTCTGTCACCGCATACCTACAAAGCGACTCGACGGAAGACATTTTTATAGAGCTGCCCGATGGCTGCGGTGAAAACTGCGGACAAATTGGCAAATTACGCAAAGCTATCTACGGGCTAAAGCAAAGTGGCCGACAGTGGAACCTATTGTTAGATAAAACATTGCGAGATTTCGGTTTGATAAAATCCAAAACAGATCCCTGCGTTTACTTCAGACACGACGCAAAACTAATCGTTGCCATATATGTTGACGACATACTCGTTTTTTGGACCCTGCAGTTCGTGATGAATTTGTGCGTCAACTTACCACAACATTCAAGATGAAGTACATGGGTGTGGCGAAAACTTGTGTTGGTTTCAGTATTACTTATAGTGCAGCAGGAGTTTACTTGGATCAGCAAAAATACGCTCACGAAATACTGAAACGATTCGGCATAGAAAATTCGAAGCCGATATCGACGCCAAGTGATATTAACCATAAGTTATCGCTGAACGACTGCGACGAAGAATTGGTAAGCGTACCGTACCAGCAGGCCATAGGGAGTCTGTTATATCTAGCACAGGGCTCGCGGCCTGACATTGCATTTGCAGTTAACAATGTTAGTCGGTTCAACGCAAAGCATGGAAAACCCCACTGGGCCGCTGTTAAACGAATTTTCAGGTATCTAAATGGCACTGTTAATTATAAACTTTTTTATAGCGGCTCTGAAGGTCTCGTGGGTTACTCGGACGCGGACTGGGCGTCCGACATCGATAAGAGGCGCTCTTGTACTGGATATGTCTTTACGCTATGTGGTGGAGCAATATTCTGGGGCAGCAAAAGACAACCAACCGTACCGAGGCGGAGTATATGGCGATGTCGTCGGCTGTGCAGGAAGCAATCTGGCTACAACAATTTGGTAAAGAGTTGGAGGCGTCGGTTGACCGGAGGCCTATCAAAATTGCCTGCGATTATCAATCAGCGCTAGCTTTGGCTCAAACAGATTCTTTCTGTGGAAGGTCAAAGCACATTGCTGTGCGTCACCACTTTATAAGCGACTACATCAATGCTGGGATGTTTGAAGTTTACTATGTCCCAACTGAACAAATGGTAGCTGATTGCCTAACCAAAGCAGTATCTAGCAACAAAATATTAAATTGTGCCAAAGGAATGGGCATCAAAAATTGTATTGAAAAATTAATGAAAAATAATTAGACATATGTAATTTACACTTTTCGTAAAAATTTGTTCGTTGAAAAATGAATTGTTATTTTGTATAATTAATTATTCCAAAATGTGAGGGTGTTAGAAATATAACTCTGGCAACCCTATGTAATTTACTTTCTTCTTAACTTCCTACTTTCATTATCCACATATATTATCTATCTCGCTTGTAAGCCGTTGAATAAAGCACACGTGAATTCCAAGACTCTGCGTTCTTTCTCAATCATATACTGATAAAATTTCAAAAGGACCTAACTTTTGTACGGTGCGTCCTATACCTATCAAAGTGTGCACCAATCAAATGCTTGTAACATTTTACTGGAGGGTCATAAAACGTTGAAATTTTGTGACAATAAAGTACTCGAGCCTCTTATCAATTTAAGCTACCGCTCATAGCTATGCTACTATTGAGTCCCAAATCAAACACTGATAAGACTTAAAATGGCCATAACTTCTATACGGAGTGTCCTATACCTATCAAAGTTTGCAACATTCAATTGCTTGTAACTTTTTTCTGGAGCCTCATGAAATCTTAAAATTTTCTGACAATAAAATACTCGTGTCTCTTATCAATTTAAGCTATCGCTCATAGCTATGCCACCCTTGAGTCCCAAATCAAACACGGATAAAACTTCAAATGGCCCTAACTTCTATAAGGTGCGTCCTATACCTATCAAAGTTTGCAACAATCAAATGCTTGTAACTTTTTTCTGGAGCGTCATAAAATCTGGAACTTTTGTGACAATAAAGTACTCGAGCCTCTTGTCAATTTAAGCTATCGTTCACAGCTATGCTAGCCTTGAGTCCCAAAATAAATCACTGATAAAACTGCAAATGACCCTAACTTATGTACGGTGCATCCTATACCTATCAAAGTTTGCAACAATCAAATGGTTGTAAATTTTTACTGGAGCATCATAAAATCTTGAAATTTTGTGACAATAAAGTACTCGAGCCTCTTATCAATTTAAGCTATCGCTCATAGCTATGCTACCCTTGAGTTCCAAACCAAACACTGATAAACCTTAAAATGGCCCTAACTTGTGTACGTTGCGTTCTATACCTATCAAAGTTTGCTACAATCAAATGGTTGTAAATTTTTACTGGAGCGTCATAAATCCTTGAAAATTTGTGAAAATAAAGCACTCGAGCCTCTTACGAATTTAAGCTTTTGCCCATCGCTATGCTACCTTTGAGTCTTAAAATAAAACACTAATAAAACTTCAAATGGCCTTAACTTCTGTACGGTCAAAGTGTGCACCAATCAAATGCTTGCAACTTTTTACTGGAGCGTCATAAAACCTTAAATATGTGTGACAATAAAGTACTCGAGCCTCTTATCAATTTAAGCTATCGCTTATACCTATGCTACCCTTGAGTCCCGCATCAAAAACTGATCAAATTTCAAATGGCCCTAACTTTTTTATACCGTGCGTCCTACACCTATCAAAGGTTGCAATATTCAAATGCTTGTAATTTTTACTGGAGCGTCATAAAATCTGGAAATTTAGAAGTACTCGTGCCTCTAATTAATTTAAGCTATCGTTCATAGCTATGCTAGCCTTGAGTCCCAAAATAAAACACTGATAAAACAGCAAATGACCCTAACTTCTGTACGGTGCGTCCTATACCTATCAAAGTTTGCAACAATCAAATGCTTATATCTTTTTACTGGAGCGTCATAAAATCTTAAAATTTTGTGACAATAAAGTACTCGAGCCTCTTGAGTCCCAAATCAAACACGGATAAAACTTCAAATGGCCCTAACTTCTATAAGGTGCGTCCTATACCTATCAAAGTTTGCAACAATCAAATGCTTGTAACTTTTTTCTGGAGCGTCATAAAATCTGGAACTTTTGTGACAATAAAGTACTCGAGCCTCTTGTCAATTTAAGCTATCGTTCACAGCTATGCTAGCCTTGAGTCCCAAAATAAATCACTGATAAAACTGCAAATGACCCTAACTTATGTACGGTGCATCCTATACCTATCAAAGTTTGCAACAATCAAATGGTTGTAAATTTTTACTGGAGCATCATAAAATCTTGAAATTTTGTGACAATAAAGTACTCGAGCCTCTTATCAATTTAAGCTATCGCTCATAGCTATGCTACCCTTGAGTCCCAAATCAAACACTGATAAAACTTCAAATGACCCTAACTTCTGTACGGTGCGTCCTATACCTATCAAAGTTAGCAACATTCAAATAGTTCTAACTTTTTACTGGAGCGTCATAAAACCTTGAAATTTTGTGAGAATAAAGTACTCGAGCCGCTTATCAATTTAAGCTATCGCCCATAGCTATGCTTCTCTTGAGTGCCAAATCAAACACTGATAAGACTTAAAATGGCCATAACTTCTATACGGACTGTCCTATACCTATCAAAGTTTGCTACATTCAAATGCTTTTAACTTTTTTGTCGAGCGTCATAAAACCTTAAATATTTGTGACAATAAAGTACTCGAGCCTCTTATCAATTTAAGCTATCGCTCATAGCTATGCTACTCTTGAGTCCTAAATCAAACTCTGATAAGACTTAAAATGGCCATAACTTCTATACGGACTATCCTATACTTATCAAAGTTTGCAACATTCAAATGCTTGTAACTTTTTACTGGAGCATCATAAAATCTTGAAATTTTGTGACAATAAAGTACTCGAGCCTCTTACCAATTTAAGCTATCGCTTATAATTATGCTACCCTTGAGTCCCGCATCAAAAACTGATAGAATTTCAAATGGCCCTATCTTTTTTATACGGTGCGTCCTGCACCTATCAAAGTTTGCAACATTCAAATGCTTGTAACTTTTTACTGGAGCGTCATAAAATCTCAAAATTTTGTGAAATTAAAGTACTCGTGCCTCTTATCAATTTAAGCTATTAAGCTATTTAACCTTGAAATTTTGTCACAATAAAGTACTCGTACCTCTTATCAATTTAAGCTATCGCTCATAGCTATGCTACCCTTGAGTCCCAAATCAAACACTGATAAAACTTCAAATGGCCCTAACTTACGTACGGTGCGTCCTAAACCTATCAAAGTTTGCAACAATCAAATGGTTGTAAATTTTTACTGGAGCGTCATAAAACCTTGAAAATTTGTGACAATTAAGTACTCGAGCCTCTTATCAATTTAATCTATCGCTCTAAGCTATGCTACCCTTGAGTCCCAAATCAAAAACTGATAAATCTTCAAATGGCCCTAGCTTCTTTACGGTGCGTCCTACACCTATCAAAGTTTGCAACAATCAAATGCTTGTAACTTTTTACTGGAGGGTCATAAAACCTTGAAAATTTGTGACAATTAAGTACTCGAGCCTCTTATGAATTTAAGCTATTGCCCATCGCTATGCTACCCTTGAGTCCTAAAATAAAACACTGATAAAACTTCAAATGGCCCTAACGTCTATACGGTGCATCCTACACCTATCAAAGTTTGCAACATTCAAATGCTTGTAACTTTTTACTGGAGCGTCATAAAGTCTTGAAATTTTGTGACAATAAAGGACTCGAGCTTCTTATTAATTTAAGCTATCGCTCATAGCTATGCTACCATTCAGTTTTAAATCAAACATTGATAAAATTTCAAATGGCCCTAACTTCTGTACGGTGAGTTCTATACCTATCAAAGTTTGCAACATTCAAATGCTTATAACTTTTTTCTCGAGCGTCATAAAACCTTGAAATTTAGTGACAATAAAGTACTCGTGACTCTTATTAATTTAAGCTCTCGCTCATAGCTATGCTACCCTTGAGTCCCACATCAAACACTGATGAAACTACAAATGGCCCTAACTTCTATAAGGTGCGTTCTATACCTATCAAAGTTTGCAACAATCAAAGGCTTGTAACTTTTTACTTGCGCGTCATAAAACCTTGAAATTTTGTGACAATAAAGTACTCGAGCCTCTTATCAATTTAATCTATCGCTCTAAACTATGCTACCCTTGAGTCCCAAATCAAAAACTGATAAATCTTCAAATGGCCCTAACTTCTTTACGGTGCGTCCTACACCTATCAAAGTTTGCAACAATCAAATGCTTGTAACTTTTTACTGGAGGGTCATAAAACCTTGAAATTTTGTGACAATAAAGTACTCGAGCCTCTTATCAATTTAAGTTATCGCTCATAGCTATGCAATCTTTGATTCCCAAAATAAAACACTGATAAAACTTCAAATGGCCTAACTTCTGTACGGTGCGTCCTATACCTATCAAAGTTTGCAACAATCAAATGGTTGTACATTTTTACTGGAGCGTCATAAAACCTTGAAAATTTGTGACAATTAAGTACTCGAGCTTCTTATGAATTTAAGCTATTGCCCATCGCTATGCTACCCTTGAGTCCTAAAATAAAACACTTATAAAACTTCAAATGGCCCTAAATTCTATACGGTGCATCCTACGCCTATCAAAGTTTACAACAATCAAATGCTTGCAACTTTCTACTGGAGCGTCATAAAACCTTAAATATTTGTGACAATAAAATACTCGAGCCTCTTGTCAATTTAAGTTATCGCTTATAGCTATGCTACTCTTGAGTCCCAAATCAAATACTGATAAGACTTAAAATGGTCATAACTTCTATACGGAGTGTCATATACCTATCAAAGTTTGCAACATTCAAATGCTTGTAACTTTTTACTGGAGCGACATAAAATCTGGAAATTTTGTGACAATAAAGTACTCGAACCTCTTATCAATTTAAGCTATCGTTCATAGCTATGCTACCATTGAGTCCTAAAATAAAACACTGATAAAACTTCAAATGGCCCTAACTTCTATACGGTGCATTCTACGCCTATCAAAGTTTGCAACATTCAAATGCTTGTAACTTTTTACTGGGGCTTCATAAAACCTTGAAATTTTGTGACAATAAAGTACTCGAGCCTCTTATCAATTTAAGTTATCGCTCATAGCTATGCAATCTTTGATTCCCAAAATAAAACACTGATAAAACTTCAAATGGCCTAACTTCTGTACGGTGCGTCCTATACCTATCAAAGTTTGCAACAATCAGATGGTTGTAAATTTTTACTGGAGCGTCATAAAACCTTGAAATTTTGTGACAATAAAGTACTCGAGCCTCTTATCAATTTAAGCTATCGCTCATAGCTATGCTACCCTTGAGTCCCAAATCAAACACTGATAAAACTTGAAATGGCCCTAACTTACGTACGGTGCGTCCTAAACCTATCAAAATTTGCAACAATCAAATGGTTGTAAATTTTTACTGGAGCGTCATAAAACCTTGAAAATTTGTGACAATTAAGTACTCGAGCCTCTTATGAATTTAAGCTATTGCCCATCGCTATGCTACCCTTGAGTCCTAAAATAAAACACTGATAAAACTTCAAATGGCCCTAACTTCTATACGGTGCATCCTACACCTATCAAAGTTTTCAACATTCAAATGCTTGTAACTTTTTATTGGAGCATCATAAAATCCTGAAATTTTGTGACAATAAAGTACTCGGGCCTCTTATCAATTTAAGCTATCGCTCATAGCTATGCAACCTTCGATTCCCAAAATAAAACACTGACAAAACTTCAAATGGCCCTAACTTCTGTACAGTGGGTCCTATAACTATCAAAGTTTGCAACAATCAAATGCTTGTAACTTTTTACTGGAGCGTCATAGTCTTGAAATTTTGTGACAATAAAGGACTCGAGCTTCTTATTAATTTAAGCTATCGCTCATAGCTATGCTACCATTCAGTTTTAAATCAAACATTGATAAAATTTCAAAGGGCCCTAACTTCTGTACGGTAAGTTCTATACCTATCAAAGTTTGCAACATTCAAATGCTTATAACTTTTTTCTCGAGCGTCATAAAACCTTGAAATTTAGTGACAATAAAGTACTCGTGACTCTTATTAATTTAAGCTCTCGCTCATAGCTATGCTACCCTTGAGTCCCACATCAAACACTGATGAAACTACAAATGGCCCTAACTTCTATTAGGTGCGTTCTATACCTATCAAAGTTTGCAACAATCAAATGCTTGTAGCTTTTTACTTGCGCGTCATAAAACCTTGAAATTTTGTGGCAATAAAGTACTCGAGCCTCTTATCAATTTAATCTATCGCTCTAAGCTATGCTACCCTTGAGTCCCAAATCAAAAACTGATAAATCTTCAAATGGCCCTAACTTCTTTACGGTGCATCCTACGCCTATCAAAGTTTGCAACATTCAAATGCTTGTAACTTTTTACTGGGGCTTCATAAAACCTTGAAATTTTGTGACAATAAAGTACTCGAGCCTCTTATCAATTTAGGCTATCGCTCATAGCTATGCTACTCTTGAGTCCCAAATCAAATACTGATAAAACTTCAAATGGCCCTAACTTACGTACGGTGCGTCCTAAACCTATCAAAGTTTGCAACAATCAAATGGTTGTAAATTTTTACTGGAGCGTCATAAAACCTTGAAAATTTGTGACAATTAAGTACTCGAGCCTCTTATGAATTTAAGCTATTGCCCATCGCTATGCTACCCTTGAGTCCTAAAATAAAACACTGATAAAACTTCAAATGGCCCTAACGTCTATACGGTGCACCTATCAAAGTTTGCAACATTCAAATGCTTGTAACTTTTTATTGGAGCATCATAAAATCTTGAAATTTTGTGATAATAAAGTACTCGGGCCTCTTATCAATTGAAGCTATCGCTCATAGCTATGCAACCTTCGATTCCCAAAATAAAACACTGACAAAACTTCAAATGGCCCTAACTTCTGAACAGTGGGTCCTATAACTATCAAAGTTTGCAACAATCAAATGCTTGTAACTTTTTACTGGAGCGTCATAAAGTCTTGAAATTTTGTGACAATAAAGGACTCGAGCTTCTAATTAATTTAAGCTCTCGCTCATAGCTATGCTACCCTTGAGTCCCACATCAAACACTGATGAAACTACAAATGGCCCTAACTTCTATAAGGTGCGTTCTATACCTATCAAAGTTTGCAACAATCAAATGCTTGTAACTTTTTACTTGCGCGTCATAAAACCTTGAAATTTTGTGACAATAAAGTACTCGAGCCTCTTATCAATTTAATCTATCGCTCTAAGCTATGCTACCCTTGAGTCCCAAATCAAAAACTGATAAATCTTCAAATGGCCCTAACTTCTTTACGGTGCGTCCTACACCTATCAAAGTTTGCAACAATCAAATGTTTGTAACTTTTTACTGGAGGGTCATAAAACCTTGAAATTTTGTGACAATAAAGTACTCGAGCCTCTTATCAATATAAGTTATCGCTCATAGCTATGCAATCTTTGATTCCCAAAATAAAACACTGATAAAACTTCAAATGGCCTAACTTCTGTACGGTGCGTCCTATACCTATCAAAGTTTGCAACAATCAAATGGTTGTAAATTTTTACTGGAGCGTCATAAAACCTTGAAAATTTGTGACAATTAAGTACTCGAGCTTCTTATGAATTTAAGCTATTGCCCATCGCTATGCTACCCTTGAGTCCTAAAATAAAACACTTATAAAACTTCAAATGGCCCTAACTTCTATACGGTGCATCCTACGCCTATCAAAAATTGCAACAATCAAATGCTTGCAACTTTCTACTGGAGCGTCATAAAACCTTAAATATTTGTGACAATAAAATACTCGAGCCTCTTATCAATTTAAGTTATCGCTTATAGCTATGCTACTCTTGAGTCCCAAATCAAATACTGATAAGACTTAAAATGGTCATAACTTCTATACGGAGTGTCATATACCTATCAAAGTTTGCAACATTCAAATGCTTGTAACTTTTTACTGGAGGATCATAAAATCTTGAAATTTTGTGACAATAAAGTACTCGGGCCTCTTGTCAATTTAAGCTATTCCTCATAGCTATGCTACCCTTGGGTCCCAAAATAAAACAGTAATAAAACGTCAAATGACCCTAACTTCCCATACCTATCAAAGTTTGCAACATTCAAATGCTTGTAACTTTTTTCTGGAGCGTCATAAAATCTGGAACTTTTGTGACAGTAAAGTACTCGAGCCTCTTGTCAATTTAAGCTATCGTTCACAGCTATGCTAGCCTTGAGTCCCAAAATAAATCACTGATAAAACTGCAAATGACCCTAACTTATGTACGGTGCATCCTATACCTATCAAAGTTTGCAACAATCAAATGGTTGTAAATTTTTACTGGAGCATCATAAAATCTTGAAATTTTGTGACAATAAAGTACTCGAGCCTCTTATCAATTTAAGCTATCGCTCATAGCTATGCTACCCTTGAGTCCCAAATCAAACACTGATAAAACTTCAAATGACCCTAACTTCTGTACGGTGCGTCCTATACCTATCAAAGTTTGCAACAATCAAATAGTTCTAACTTTTTACTGGAGCGTCATAAAACCTTGAAATTTTGTGAGAATAAAGTACTCGAGCCGCTTATCAATTTAAGCTATCGCCCATAGCTATGCTTCTCTTGAGTGCCAAATCAAACACTGATAAGACTTAAAATGGCCATAACTTCTATACGGACTGTCCTATACCTATCAAAGTTTGCTACATTCAAATGCTTTTAACTTTTTTGTCGAGCGTCATAAAACCTTAAATATTTGTGACAATAAAGTACTCGAGCCTCTTATCAATTTAAGCTATCGCTCATAGCTATGCTACTCTTGAGTCCTAAATCAAACTCTGATAAGACTTAAAATGGCCATAACTTCTATACGGACTATCCTATACTTATCAAAGTTTGCAACATTCAAATGCTTGTAACTTTTTACTGGAGCATCATAAAATCTTGAAATTTTGTGACAATAAAGTACTCGAGCCTCTTACCAATTTAAGCTATCGCTTATAATTATGCTACCCTTGAGTCCCGCATCAAAAACTGATAGAATTTCAAATGGCCCTATCTTTTTTATACGGTGCGTCCTGCACCTATCAAAGTTTGCAACATTCAAATGCTTGTAACTTTTTACTGGAGCGTCATAAAATCTCAAAATTTTGTGAAATTAAAGTACTCGTGCCTCTTATCAATTTAAGCTATTAAGCTATTTAACCTTGAAATTTTGTCACAATAAAGTACTCGTACCTCTTATCAATTTAAGCTATCGCTCATAGCTATGCTACCCTTGAGTCCCAAATCAAACACTGATAAAACTTCAAATGGCCCTAACTTACGTACGGTGCGTCCTAAACCTATCAAAGTTTGCAACAATCAAATGGTTGTAAATTTTTACTGGAGCGTCATAAAACCTTGAAAATTTGTGACAATTAAGTACTCGAGCCTCTTATCAATTTAATCTATCGCTCTAAGCTATGCTACCCTTGAGTCCCAAATCAAAAACTGATAAATCTTCAAATGGCCCTAGCTTCTTTACGGTGCGTCCTACACCTATCAAAGTTTGCAACAATCAAATGCTTGTAACTTTTTACTGGAGGGTCATAAAACCTTGAAAATTTGTGACAATTAAGTACTCGAGCCTCTTATGAATTTAAGCTATTGCCCATCGCTATGCTACCCTTGAGTCCTAAAATAAAACACTGATAAAACTTCAAATGGCCCTAACGTCTATACGGTGCATCCTACACCTATCAAAGTTTGCAACATTCAAATGCTTGTAACTTTTTACTGGAGCGTCATAAAGTCTTGAAATTTTGTGACAATAAAGGACTCGAGCTTCTTATTAATTTAAGCTATCGCTCATAGCTATGCTACCATTCAGTTTTAAATCAAACATTGATAAAATTTCAAATGGCCCTAACTTCTGTACGGTGAGTTCTATACCTATCAAAGTTTGCAACATTCAAATGCTTATAACTTTTTTCTCGAGCGTCATAAAACCTTGAAATTTAGTGACAATAAAGTACTCGTGACTCTTATTAATTTAAGCTCTCGCTCATAGCTATGCTACCCTTGAGTCCCACATCAAACACTGATGAAACTACAAATGGCCCTAACTTCTATAAGGTGCGTTCTATACCTATCAAAGTTTGCAACAATCAAAGGCTTGTAACTTTTTACTTGCGCGTCATAAAACCTTGAAATTTTGTGACAATAAAGTACTCGAGCCTCTTATCAATTTAATCTATCGCTCTAAACTATGCTACCCTTGAGTCCCAAATCAAAAACTGATAAATCTTCAAATGGCCCTAACTTCTTTACGGTGCGTCCTACACCTATCAAAGTTTGCAACAATCAAATGCTTGTAACTTTTTACTGGAGGGTCATAAAACCTTGAAATTTTGTGACAATAAAGTACTCGAGCCTCTTATCAATTTAAGTTATCGCTCATAGCTATGCAATCTTTGATTCCCAAAATAAAACACTGATAAAACTTCAAATGGCCTAACTTCTGTACGGTGCGTCCTATACCTATCAAAGTTTGCAACAATCAAATGGTTGTAAATTTTTACTGGAGCGTCATAAAACCTTGAAAATTTGTGACAATTAAGTACTCGAGCTTCTTATGAATTTAAGCTATTGCCCATCGCTATGCTACCCTTGAGTCCTAAAATAAAACACTTATAAAACTTCAAATGGCCCTAAATTCTATACGGTGCATCCTACGCCTATCAAAGTTTACAACAATCAAATGCTTGCAACTTTCTACTGGAGCGTCATAAAACCTTAAATATTTGTGACAATAAAATACTCGAGCCTCTTGTCAATTTAAGTTATCGCTTATAGCTATGCTACTCTTGAGTCCCAAATCAAATACTGATAAGACTTAAAATGGTCATAACTTCTATACGGAGTGTCATATACCTATCAAAGTTTGCAACATTCAAATGCTTGTAACTTTTTACTGGAGCGACATAAAATCTGGAAATTTTGTGACAATAAAGTACTCGAACCTCTTATCAATTTAAGCTATCGTTCATAGCTATGCTACCATTGAGTCCTAAAATAAAACACTGATAAAACTTCAAATGGCCCTAACTTCTATACGGTGCATTCTACGCCTATCAAAGTTTGCAACATTCAAATGCTTGTAACTTTTTACTGGGGCTTCATAAAACCTTGAAATTTTGTGACAATAAAGTACTCGAGCCTCTTATCAATTTAAGTTATCGCTCATAGCTATGCAATCTTTGATTCCCAAAATAAAACACTGATAAAACTTCAAATGGCCTAACTTCTGTACGGTGCGTCCTATACCTATCAAAGTTTGCAACAATCAGATGGTTGTAAATTTTTACTGGAGCGTCATAAAACCTTGAAATTTTGTGACAATAAAGTACTCGAGCCTCTTATCAATTTAAGCTATCGCTCATAGCTATGCTACCCTTGAGTCCCAAATCAAACACTGATAAAACTTAAAATGGCCCTAACTTACGTACGGTGCGTCCTAAACCTATCAAAATTTGCAACAATCAAATGGTTGTAAATTTTTACTGGAGCGTCATAAAACCTTGAAAATTTGTGACAATTAAGTACTCGAGCCTCTTATGAATTTAAGCTATTGCCCATCGCTATGCTACCCTTGAGTCCTAAAATAAAACACTGATAAAACTTCAAATGGCCCTAACTTCTATACGGTGCATCCTACACCTATCAAAGTTTTCAACATTCAAATGCTTGTAACTTTTTATTGGAGCATCATAAAATCCTGAAATTTTGTGACAATAAAGTACTCGGGCCTCTTATCAATTTAAGCTATCGCTCATAGCTATGCAACCTTCGATTCCCAAAATAAAACACTGACAAAACTTCAAATGGCCCTAACTTCTGTACAGTGGGTCCTATAACTATCAAAGTTTGCAACAATCAAATGCTTGTAACTTTTTACTGGAGCGTCATAGTCTTGAAATTTTGTGACAATAAAGGACTCGAGCTTCTTATTAATTTAAGCTATCGCTCATAGCTATGCTACCATTCAGTTTTAAATCAAACATTGATAAAATTTCAAATGGCCCTAACTTCTGTACGGTAAGTTCTATACCTATCAAAGTTTGCAACATTCAAATGCTTATAACTTTTTTCTCGAGCGTCATAAAACCTTGAAATTTAGTGACAATAAAGTACTCGTGACTCTTATTAATTTAAGCTCTCGCTCATAGCTATGCTACCCTTGAGTCCCACATCAAACACTGATGAAACTACAAATGGCCCTAACTTCTATTAGGTGCGTTCTATACCTATCAAAGTTTGCAACAATCAAATGCTTGTAGCTTTTTACTTGCGCGTCATAAAACCTTGAAATTTTGTGACAATAAAGTACTCGAGCCTCTTATCAATTTAATCTATCGCTCTAAGCTATGCTACCCTTGAGTCCCAAATCAAAAACTGATAAATCTTCAAATGGCCCTAACTTCTTTACGGTGCATCCTACGCCTATCAAAGTTTGCAACATTCAAATGCTTGTAACTTTTTACTGGGGCTTCATAAAACCTTGAAATTTTGTGACAATAAAGTACTCGAGCCTCTTATCAATTTAAGCTATCGCTCATAGCTATGCTACTCTTGAGTCCCAAATCAAACACTGATAAAACTTCAAATGGCCCTAACTTACGTACGGTGCGTCCTAAACCTATCAAAGTTTGCAACAATCAAATGGTTGTAAATTTTTACTGGAGCGTCATAAAACCTTGAAAATTTGTGACAATTAAGTACTCGAGCCTCTTATGAATTTAAGCTATTGCCCATCGCTATGCTACCCTTGAGTCCTAAAATAAAACACTGATAAAACTTCAAATGGCCCTAACGTCTATACGGTGCACCTATCAAAGTTTGCAACATTCAAATGCTTGTAACTTTTTATTGGAGCATCATAAAATCTTGAAATTTTGTGATAATAAAGTACTCGGGCCTCTTATCAATTGAAGCTATCGCTCATAGCTATGCAACCTTCGATTCCCAAAATAAAACACTGACAAAACTTCAAATGGCCCTAACTTCTGAACAGTGGGTCCTATAACTATCAAAGTTTGCAACAATCAAATGCTTGTAACTTTTTACTGGAGCGTCATAAAGTCTTGAAATTTTGTGACAATAAAGGACTCGAGCTTCTAATTAATTTAAGCTCTCGCTCATAGCTATGCTACCCTTGAGTCCCACATCAAACACTGATGAAACTACAAATGGCCCTAACTTCTATAAGGTGCGTTCTATACCTATCAAAGTTTGCAACAATCAAATGCTTGTAACTTTTTACTTGCGCGTCATAAAACCTTGAAATTTTGTGACAATAAAGTACTCGAGCCTCTTATCAATTTAATCTATCGCTCTAAGCTATGCTACCCTTGAGTCCCAAATCAAAAACTGATAAATCTTCAAATGGCCCTAACTTCTTTACGGTGCGTCCTACACCTATCAAAGTTTGCAACAATCAAATGCTTGTAACTTTTTACTGGAGGGTCATAAAACCTTGAAATTTTGTGACAATAAAGTACTCGAGCCTCTTATCAATATAAGTTATCGCTCATAGCTATGCAATCTTTGATTCCCAAAATAAAACACTGATAAAACTTCAAATGGCCTAACTTCTGTACGGTGCGTCCTATACCTATCAAAGTTTGCAACAATCAAATGGTTGTAAATTTTTACTGGAGCGTCATAAAACCTTGAAAATTTGTGACAATTAAGTACTCGAGCTTCTTATGAATTTAAGCTATTGCCCATCGCTATGCTACCCTTGAGTCCTAAAATAAAACACTTATAAAACTTCAAATGGCCCTAACTTCTATACGGTGCATCCTACGCCTATCAAAAATTGCAACAATCAAATGCTTGCAACTTTCTACTGGAGCGTCATAAAACCTTAAATATTTGTGACAATAAAATACTCGAGCCTCTTATCAATTTAAGTTATCGCTTATAGCTATGCTACTCTTGAGTCCCAAATCAAATACTGATAAGACTTAAAATGGTCATAACTTCTATACGGAGTGTCATATACCTATCAAAGTTTGCAACATTCAAATGCTTGTAACTTTTTACTGGAGGATCATAAAATCTTGAAATTTTGTGACAATAAAGTACTCGGGCCTCTTGTCAATTTAAGCTATTCCTCATAGCTATGCTACCCTTGGGTCCCAAAATAAAACAGTAATAAAACGTCAAATGACCCTAACTTCCCATACCTATCAAAGTTTGCAACATTCAAATGCTTGTAACTTTTTACTGGAGCGACATAAAATCTTGAAATTTTGTGACAATAAAGTACTCGAACCTCTTATCAATTTAAGCTATCGTTCATAGCTATGCTACCATTGAGTCCTAAAATAAAACACTGATAAAACTTCAAATGGCCCTAACTTCTATACGGTGCATTCTACGCCTATCAAAGTTTGCAACATTCAAATGCTTGTAACTTTTTACTGGGGCTTCATAAAACCTTGAAATTTTGTGACAATAAAGTACTCGAGCCTCTTATCAATTTAAGCTATCGCTCATAGCTATGCTACCCTTGAGTCCCAAATCAAACACTGATAAAACTTGAAATGGCCCTGACTTACGTACGGTGCGTCCTAAACCTATCAAAGTTTGCAACAATCAAATGGTTGTAAATTTTTACTGGAGCGTCATAAAACCTTGAAAATTTGTGACAATTAAGTACTCGAGCCTCTTATCAATTTAAGCTATCGCTCATAGCTATGCAACCTTCGATTCCCAAAATAAAACACTGAGAAAACTTCAAATGGCCCTAACTTCTGTACAGTGGGTCCTATAACTATCAAAGTTTGCAACAATCAAATGCTTGTAACTTTTTACTGGAGAGTCATAGTCTTGAAATTTTGTGACAATAAAGGACTCGAGCTTCTTATTAATTTAAGCTATCGCTCATAGCTATGCTACCATTCAGTTTTAAATCAAACATTGATAAAATTTCAAATGGCCCTAACTTCTGTACGGTAAGTTCTATACCTATCAAAGTTTGCAACATTCAAATGCTTATAACTTTTTTCTCGAGCGTCATAAAACCTTGAAATTTAGTGACAATAAAGTACTCGTGACTCTTATTAATTTAAGCTCTCGCTCATAGCTATGCTACCCTTGAGTCCCACATCAAACACTGATGAAACTACAAATGGCCCTAACTTCTATAAGGTGCGTTCTATACCTATCAAAGTTTGCAACAATCAAATACTTGTAACTTTTTACTTGCGCGTCATAAAACCTTGAAATTTTGTGACAATAAAGTACTCGAGCCTCTTATCAATTTAATCTATCGCTCTAAGCTATGCTACCCTTGAGTCCCAAATCAAAAACTGATAAATCTTCAAATGGCCCTAGCTTCTTTACGGTGCGTCCTACACCTATCAAAGTTTGCAACATTCAAATGCTTATAACTTTTTTCTCGAGCGTCATAAAACCTTGAAATTTAGTGACAATAAAGTACTCGTGACTCTTATTAATTTAAGCTCTCGCTCATAGCTATGCTACCCTTGAGTCCCACATCAAACACTGATGAAACTACAAATGGCCCTAACTTCTATTAGGTGCGTTCTATACCTATCAAAGTTTGCAACAATCAAATGCTTGTAACTTTTTACTTGCGCGTCATAAAACCTTGAAATTTTGTGACAATAAAGTACTCGAGCCTCTTATCAATTTAATCTATCGCTCTAAGCTATGCTACCCTTGAGTCCCAAATCAAAAACTGATAAATCTTCAAATGGCCCTAACTTCTTTACGGTGCATCCTACGCCTATCAAAGTTTGCAACATTCAAATGCTTGTAACTTTTTACTGGGGCTTCATAAAACCTTGAAATTTTGTGACAATAAAATACTCGAGCCTCTTATCAATTTAAGCTATCGCTCATAGCTATGCTACTCTTGAGTCCCAAATCAAACACTGATAAAACTTCAAATGGCCCTAACTTACGTACGGTGCGTCCTAAACCTATCAAAGTTTGCAACAATCAAATGGTTGTAAATTTTTACTGGAGCGTCATAAAACCTTGAAAATTTGTGACAATTAAGTACTCGAGCCTCTTATGAATTTAAGCTATTGCCCATCGCTATGCTACCCTTGAGCCCTAAAATAAAACACTGATAAAACTTCAAATGGCCCTAACGTCTATACGGTGCACCTATCAAAGTTTGCAACATTCAAATGCTTGTAACTTTTTATTGGAGCATCATAAAATCTTGAAACTTTGTGATAATAAAGTACTCGGGCCTCTTATCTATTCCTCATAGCTATGCTACCCTTGGGTCCCAAAATAAAACAGTAATAAAACGTCAAATGACCCTAACTTCCCATACCTATCAAAGTTTGCAACATTCAAATGCTTGTAACTTTTTACTGGAGCGACATAAAATCTTGAAATTTTGTGACAATAAAGTACTCGAACCTCTTATCAATTTAAGCTATCGTTCATAGCTATGCTACCATTGAGTCCTAAAATAAAACACTGATAAAACTTCAAATGGCCCTAACTTCTATACGGTGCATTCTACGCCTATCAAAGTTTGCAACATTCAAATGCTTGTAACTTTTTACTGGGGCTTCATAAAACCTTGAAATTTTGTGACAATAAAGTACTCGAGCCTCTTATCAATTTAAGCTATCGCTCATAGCTATGCTACCCTTGAGTCCCAAATCAAACACTGATAAAACTTGAAATGGCCCTAACTTACGTACGGTGCGTCCTAAACCTATCAAAGTTTGCAACAATCAAATGGTTGTAAATTTTTACTGGAGCGTCATAAAACCTTGAAAATTTGTGACAATTAAGTACTCGAGCCTCTTATCAATTTAAGCTATTGCCCATCGCTATGCTACCCTTGAGTCCTAAAATAAAACACTGATAAAACTTCAAATGGCCCTAACTTCTGTACAGTGGGTCCTATAACTATCAAAGTTTGCAACAATCAAATGCTTGTAACTTTTTACTGGAGAGTCATAGTCTTGAAATTTTGTGACAATAAAGGACTCGAGCTTCTTATTAATTTAAGCTATCGCTCATAGCTATGCTACCATTTAGTTTTAAATCAAACATTGATAAAATTTCAAATGGCCCTAACTTCTGTACGGTAAGTTCTATACCTATCAAAGTTTGCAACATTCAAATGCTTATAACTTTTTTCTCGAGCGTCATAAAACCTTGAAATTTAGTGACAATAAAGTACTCGTGACTCTTATTAATTTAAGCTCTCGCTCATAGCTATGCTACCCTTGAGTCCCACATCAAACACTGATGAAACTACAAATGGCCCTAACTTCTATAAGGTGCGTTCTATACCTATCAAAGTTTGCAACAATCAAATACTTGTAACTTTTTACTTGCGCGTCATAAAACCTTGAAATTTTGTGACAATAAAGTACTCGAGCCTCTTATCAATTTAATCTATCGCTCTAAGCTATGCTACCCTTGAGTCCCAAATCAAAAACTGATAAATCTTCAAATGGCCCTAACTTCTTTACGGTGCATCCTACGCCTATCAAAGTTTGCAACATTCAAATGCTTGTAACTTTTTACTGGGGCTTCATAAAACCTTGAAATTTTGTGACAATAAAGTACTCGAGCCTCTTATCAATTTAAGCTATCGCTCATAGCTATGCTACTCTTGAGTCCCAAATCAAACACTGATAAAACTTCAAATGGCCCTAACTTACGTACGGTGCGTCCTAAACCTATCAAAGTTTGCAACAATCAAATGGTTGTAAATTTTTACTGGAGCGTCATAAAACCTTGAAAATTTGTGACAATTAAGTACTCGAGCCTCTTATGAATTTAAGCTATTGCCCATCGCTATGCTACCCTTGAGTCCTAAAATAAAACACTGATAAAACTTCAAATGGCCCTAACGTCTATACGGTGCACCTATCAAAGTTTGCAACATTCAAATGCTTGTAACTTTTTATTGGAGCATCATAAAATCTTGAAATTTTGTGATAATAAAGTACTCGGGCCTCTTATCAATTGAAGCTATCGCTCATAGCTATGCAACCTTCGATTCCCAAAATAAAACACTGACAAAACTTCAAATGGCCCTAACTTCTGAACAGTGGGTCCTATAACTATCAAAGTTTGCAACAATCAAATGCTTGTAACTTTTTACTGGAGCGTCATAAAGTCTTGAAATTTTGTGACAATAAAGGACTCGAGCTTCTAATTAATTTAAGCTCTCGCTCATAGCTATGCTACCCTTGAGTCCCATATCAAACACTGATGAAACTACAAATGGCCCTAACTTCTATAAGGTGCGTTCTATACCTATCAAAGTTTGCAACAATCAAATGCTTGTAACTTTTTACTTGCGCGTCATAAAACCTTGAAATTTTGTGACAATAAGTACTCGAGCCTCTTATCAATTTAATCTATCGCTCTAAGCTATGCTACCCTTGAGTCCCAAATCAAAAACTGATAAATCTTCAAATGGCCCTAACTTCTTTACGTTGCGTCCTACACCTATCAAAGTTTGCAACAATCAAATGCTTGTAACTTTTTACTGGAGGGTCATAAAACCTTGAAATTTTGTGACAATAAAGTACTCGAGCCTCTTATCAATTTAAGCTATCGTTCATAGCTATGCAAACTTTGATTTCCAAAATAAAACACTGATAAAACTTCGAATGGTCCTAACTTCTGTACGGTGCGTCCTATACCTATCAAAGTTTGCAACAATCAAATGCTTGTAACTTTTTACTGGAGCGTCATAAAATCTGAAAATTTTGTGACAATAAAGTTCTCGAGCCATTTGTCAATTTAATTTATCGCTCATAGCTATGCTACCCTTGAGTCCCAAATCAAACACTGATAAAACTTAAAATGGCCCTAACTTGTGTAAGTTTGCAACAATCAAATGCTTGTAACGTTTTACTTGCGCGTCATAAAACCTTGGAATTTTATGACAATAAAGTACCCGAGCCTCTTATCAATTTAATCTATCGCTCTAAGCTATGCTACCCTTGAGTCCCAAATCAAAAACTGATAAATCTTCAAATGGCCCTAGCTTCTTTACGGTGCGTCCTACACCTATCAAAGTTTGGAACAATCAAATGCTTGTAACTTTTTACTGGAGGGTCATAAAACCTTGAAAATTTGTGACAATTAAGTACTCGAGCCTCTTATGAATTTAAGCTATTGCCCATCGCTATGATACCCTTGAGTCCTAAAATAAAACACTGATAAAACTTCAAATGGCCCTAACTTCTATACGGTGCATCCTACACCTATCAAAGTTTGCAACATTCAAATGCTTGTAACTTTTTACTGGAGCGTCATAAAGTCTTGAAATTTTGTGACAATAAAGGACTCGAGCTTCTTATTAATTTAAGCTATCGCTCATAGCTATGCTACCATTCAGTTTTAAATCAAACATTGATAAAATTTCAAATGGCCCTAACTTCTGTACGGTGAGTTCTATACCTATCAAAGTTTGCAACATTCAAATGCTTATAACTTTTTTCTCGAGCGTCATAAAACCTTGAAATTTAGTGACAATAAAGTACTCGTGACTCTTATTAATTTAAGCTCTCGCTCATAGCTATGCTACCCTTGAGTCCCACATCAAACACTGATGAAACTACAAATGGCCCTAACTTCTATAAGGTGCGTTCTATACCTATCAAAGTTTGCAACAATCAAATGCTTGTAACTTTTTACTTGCGCGTCATAAAACCTTGAAATTTTGTGACAATAAAGTACTCGAGCCTCTTATCAATTTAATCTATCGCTCTAAACTATGCTACCCTTGAGTCCCAAATCAAAAACTGATAAATCTTCAAATGGCCCTAACTTCTTTACGGTGCGTCCTACACCTATCAAAGTTTGCAACAATCAAATGCTTGTAACTTTTTACTGGAGGGTCATAAAACCTTGAAATTTTGTGACAATAAAGTACTCGAGCCTCTTATCAATTTAAGTTATCGCTCATAGCTATGCAATCTTTGATTCCCAAAATAAAACACTGATAAAACTTCAAATGGCCTAACTTCTGTACGGTGCGTCCTATACCTATCAAAGTTTGCAACAATCAAATGGTTGTAAATTTTTACTGGAGCGTCATAAAACCTTGAAAATTTGTGACAATTAAGTACTCGAGCTTCTTATGAATATAAGCTATTGCCCATCGCTATGCTACCCTTGAGTCCTAAAATAAAACACTTATAAAACTTCAAATGGCCCTAACTTCTATACGGTGCATCCTACGCCTATCAAAAATTGCAACAATCAAATGCTTGCGACTTTCTACTGGAGCGTCATAAAACCTTAAATATTTGTGACAATAAAATACTCGAGCCTCTTATCAATTTAAGTTATCGCTTATAGCTATGCTACTCTTGAGTCCCAAATCAAATACTGATAAGACTTAAAATGGTCATAACTTCTATACGGAGTGTCATATACCTATCAAAGTTTGCAACATTCAAATGCTTGTAACTTTTTACTGGAGCATCATAAAGTCTTGAAATTTTGTGACAATAAATTACTCGGGCCTCTTGTCAATTTAAGCTATTCCTCATAGCTATGCTACCCTTGGGTCCCAAAATAAAACAGTAATAAAACGTCAAATGACCCTAACTTCCCATACCTATCAAAGTTTGCAACATTCAAATGCTTGTAACTTTTTACTGGAGCGACATAAAATCTTGAAATTTTGTGACAATAAAGTACTCGAACCTCTTATCAATTTAAGCTATCGTTCATAGCTATGCTACCATTGAGTCCTAAAATAAAACACTGATAAAACTTCAAATGGCCCTAACTTCTATACGGTGCATTCTACGCCTATCAAAGTTTGCAACATTCAAATGCTTGTAACTTTTTACTGGGGCTTCATAAAACCTTGAAATTTTGTGACAATAAAGTACTCGAGCCTCTTATCAATTTAAGCTATCGCTCATAGCTATGCTACCCTTGAGTCCCAAATCAAACACTGATAAAACTTGAAATGGCCCTAACTTACGTACGGTGCGTCCTAAACCTATCAAAGTTTGCAACAATCAAATGGTTGTAAATTTTTACTGGAGCGTCATAAAACCTTGAAAATTTGTGACAATTAAGTACTCGAGCCTCTTATCAATTTAAGCTATTGCCCATCGCTATGCTACCCTTGAGTCCTAAAATAAAACACTGATAAAACTTCAAATGGCCCTAACTTCTATACGGTGCATCCTACACCTATCAAAGTTTGCAACATTCAAATGCTTGTAACTTTTTATTGGAGCATCATAAAATCTTGAAATTTTGTGACAATAAAGTACTCGGGCCTCTTATCAATTTAAGCTATCGCTCATAGCTATGCAACCTTCGAGTCCCAAAATAAAACACTGATAAAACTTCAAATGGCCCTAACTTCTATACGGTGCATCCTACACCTATCAAAGTTTGCAACATTCAAATGCTTGTAACTTTTTACTGGAGCGTCATAAAGTCTTGAAATTTTGTGACAATAAAGGACTCGAGCTTCTTATTAATTTAAGCTATCGCTCATAGCTATGCTACCATTCAGTTTTAAATCAAACATTGATAAAATTTCAAATGGCCCTAACTTCTGTACGGTGAGTTCTATACCTATCAAAGTTTGCAACATTCAAATGCTTATAACTTTTTTCTCGAGCGTCATAAAACCTTGAAATTTAGTGACAATAAAGTACTCGTGACTCTTATTAATTTAAGCTCTCGCTCATAGCTATGCTACCCTTGAGTCCCACATCAAACACTGATGAAACTACAAATGGCCCTAACTTCTATAAGGTGCGTTCTATACCTATCAAAGTTTGCAACAATCAAATGCTTGTAACTTTTTACTTGCGCGTCATAAAACCTTGAAATTTTGTGACAATAAAGTACTCGAGCCTCTTATCAATTTAATCTATCGCTCTAAACTATGCTACCCTTGAGTCCCAAATCAAAAACTGATAAATCTTCAAATGGCCCTAACTTCTTTACGGTGCGTCCTACACCTATCAAAGTTTGCAACAATCAAATGCTTGTAACTTTTTACTGGAGGGTCATAAAACCTTGAAATTTTGTGACAATAAAGTACTCGAGCCTCTTATCAATTTAAGTTATCGCTCATAGCTATGCAATCTTTGATTCCCAAAATAAAACACTGATAAAACTTCAAATGGCCTAACTTCTGTACGGTGCGTCCTATACCTATCAAAGTTTGCAACAATCAAATGGTTGTAAATTTTTACTGGAGCGTCATAAAACCTTGAAAATTTGTGACAATTAAGTACTCGAGCTTCTTATGAATATAAGCTATTGCCCATCGCTATGCTACCCTTGAGTCCTAAAATAAAACACTTATAAAACTTCAAATGGCCCTAACTTCTATACGGTGCATCCTACGCCTATCAAAAATTGCAACAATCAAATGCTTGCGACTTTCTACTGGAGCGTCATAAAACCTTAAATATTTGTGACAATAAAATACTCGAGCCTCTTATCAATTTAAGTTATCGCTTATAGCTATGCTACTCTTGAGTCCCAAATCAAATACTGATAAGACTTAAAATGGTCATAACTTCTATACGGAGTGTCATATACCTATCAAAGTTTGCAACATTCAAATGCTTGTAACTTTTTACTGGAGCATCATAAAGTCTTGAAATTTTGTGACAATAAAGTACTCGGGCCTCTTGTCAATTTAAGCTATTCCTCATAGCTATGCTACCCTTGGGTCCCAAAATAAAACAGTAATAAAACGTCAAATGACCCTAACTTCCCATACCTATCAAAGTTTGCAACATTCAAATGCTTGTAACTTTTTACTGGAGCGACATAAAATCTTGAAATTTTGTGACAATAAAGTACTCGAACCTCTTATCAATTTAAGCTATCGTTCATAGCTATGCTACCATTGAGTCCTAAAATAAAACACTGATAAAACTTCAAATGGCCCTAACTTCTATACGGTGCATTCTACGCCTATCAAAGTTTGCAACATTCAAATGCTTGTAACTTTTTACTGGGGCTTCATAAAACCTTGAAATTTTGTGACAATAAAGTACTCGAGCCTCTTATCAATTTAAGCTATCGCTCATAGCTATGCTACCCTTGAGTCCCAAATCAAACACTGATAAAACTTGAAATGGCCCTAACTTACGTACGGTGCGTCCTAAACCTATCAAAGTTTGCAACAATCAAATGGTTGTAAATTTTTACTGGAGCGTCATAAAACCTTGAAAATTTGTGACAATTAAGTACTCGAGCCTCTTATCAATTTAAGCTATTGCCCATCGCTATGCTACCCTTGAGTCCTAAAATAAAACACTGATAAAACTTCAAATGGCCCTAACTTCTATACGGTGCATCCTACACCTATCAAAGTTTGCAACATTCAAATGCTTGTAACTTTTTATTGGAGCATCATAAAATCTTGAAATTTTGTGACAATAAAGTACTCGGGCCTCTTATCAATTTAAGCTATCGCTCATAGCTATGCAACCTTCGAGTCCCAAAATAAAACACTGACAAAACTTCAAATGGCCCTAACTTCTGTACAGTGGGTCCTATAACTATCAAAGTTTGCAACAATCAAATGCTTGTAACTTTTTACTGGAGAGTCATAGTCTTGAAATTTTGTGACAATAAAGGACTCGAGCTTCTTATTAATTTAAGCTATCGCTCATAGCTATGCTACCATTCAGTTTTAAATCAAACATTGATAAAATTTCAAATGGCCCTAACTTCTGTACGGTAAGTTCTATACCTATCAAAGTTTGCAACATTCAAATGCTTATAACTTTTTTCTCGAGCGTCATAAAACCTTGAAATTTAGTGACAATAAAGTACTCGTGACTCTTATTAATTTAAGCTCTCGCTCATAGCTATGCTACCCTTGAGTCCCACATCAAACACTGATGAAACTACAAATGGCCCTAACTTCTATAAGGTGCGTTCTATACCTATCAAAGTTTGCAACAATCAAATGCTTGTAACTTTTTACTTGCGCGTCATAAAACCTTGAAATTTTGTGACAATAAAGTACTCGAGCCTCTTATCAATTTAATCTATCGCTCTAAACTATGCTACCCTTGAGTCCCAAATCAAAAACTGATAAATCTTCAAATGGCCCTAGCTTCTTTACGGTGCGTCCTACACCTATCAAAGTTTGCAACAATCAAATGCTTGTAACTTTTTACTGGAGGGTCATAAAACCTTGAAAATTTGTGACAATTAAGTACTCGAGCCTCTTATGAATTTAAGCTATTGCCCATCGCTATGCTACCCTTGAGTCCTAAAATAAAACACTGATAAAACTTCAAATGGCCCTAACTTCTATACGGTGCATCCTACACCTATCAAAGTTTGCAACATTCAAATGCTTGTAACTTTTTACTGGAGCGTCATAAAGTCTTGAAATTTTGTGACAATAAAGGACTCGAGCTTCTTATTAATTTAAGCTATCGCTCATAGCTATGCTACCATTCAGTTTTAAATCAAACATTGATAAAATTTCAAATGGCCCTAACTTCTGTACGGTGAGTTCTATACCTATCAAAGTTTGCAACATTCAAATGCTTATAACTTTTTTCTCGAGCGTCATAAAACCTTGAAATTTAGTGACAATAAAGTACTCGTGACTCTTATTAATTTAAGCTCTCGCTCATAGCTATGCTACCCTTGAGTCCCACATCAAACACTGATGAAACTACAAATGGCCCTAACTTCTATAAGGTGCGTTCTATACCTATCAAAGTTTGCAACAATCAAATGCTTGTAACTTTTTACTTGCGCGTCATAAAACCTTGAAATTTTGTGACAATAAAGTACTCGAGCCTCTTATCAATTTAATCTATCGCTCTAAACTATGCTACCCTTGAGTCCCAAATCAAAAACTGATAAATCTTCAAATGGCCCTAACTTCTTTACGGTGCGTCCTACACCTATCAAAGTTTGCAACAATCAAATGCTTGTAACTTTTTACTGGAGGGTCATAAAACCTTGAAATTTTGTGACAATAAAGTACTCGAGCCTCTTATCAATTTAAGTTATCGCTCATAGCTATGCAATCTTTGATTCCCAAAATAAAACACTTATAAAACTTCAAATGGCCCTAACTTCTATACGGTGCATCCTACGCCTATCAAAGTTTGCAACAATCAAATGCTTGCAACTTTCTACTGGAGCGTCATAAAACCTTAAATATTTGTGACAATAAAATACTCGAGCCTCTTATCAATTTAAGTTATCGCTTATAGCTATGCTACTCTTGAGTCCCAAATCAAATACTGATAAGACTTAAAATGGTCATAACTTCTATACGGAGTGTCATATACCTATCAAAGTTTGCAACATTCAAATGCTTGTAACTTTTTACTGGAGCATCATAAAATCTTGAAATTTTGTGACAATAAAGTACTCGGGCCTCTTGTCAATTTAAGCTATTCCTCATAGCTATGCTACCCTTGGGTCCCAAAATAAAACAGTAATAAAACGTCAAATGACCCAAACTTCCCATACCTATCAAAGTTTGCAACATTCAAATGCTTGTAACTTTTTACTGGAGTGACATAAAATCTTGAAATTTTGTGACAATAAAGTACTCGAACCTCTTATCAATTTAAGCTATCGTTCATAGCTATGCTACCATTGAGTCCTAAAATAAAACACTGATAAAACTTCAAATGGCCCTAACTTCTATACGGTGCATTCTACGCCTATCAAAGTTTGCAACATTCAAATGCTTGTAACTTTTTACTGGGGCTTCATAAAACCTTGAAATTTTGTGACAATAAAGTACTCGAGCCTCTTATCAATTTAAGCTATCGCTCATAGATATGCTACCCTTGAGTCCCAAATCAAACACTGATAAAACTTGAAATGGCCCTAACTTACGTACGGTGCGTCCTAAACCTATCAAAGTTTCCAACAATCAAATGGTTGTAAATTTTTACTGGAGCGTCATAAAACCTTGAAAATTTGTGACAATTAAGTACTCGAGCCTCTTATGAATTTAAGCTATTGCCCATCGCTATGCTACCCTTGAGTCCTAAAATAAAACACTGATAAAACTTCAAATGGCCCTAACTTCTATACGGTGCATCCTACACCTATCAAAGTTTGCAACATTCAAATGCTTGTAACTTTTTATTGGAGCATCATAAAATCTTGAAATTTTGTGACAATAAAGTACTCGGGCCTCTTATCAATTTAAGCTATCGCTCATAGCTATGCAACCTTCGATTCCCAAAATAAAACACTGACAAAACTTCAAATGGCCTTAACTTCTGTACAGTGGGTCCTATAACTATCAAAGTTTGCAACAATCAAATGCTTGTAACTTTTTACTGGAGCGTCATAGTCTTGAAATTTTGTGACAATAAAGGACTCGAGCTTCTTATTAATTTAAGCTATCGCTCATAGCTATGCTACCATTCAGTTTTAAATCAAACATTGATAAAATTTCAAATGGCCCTAACTTCTGTACGGTAAGTTCTATACCTATCAAAGTTTGCAACATTCAAATGCTTATAACTTTTTTCTCGAGCGTCATAAAACCTTGAAATTTAGTGACAATAAAGTACTCGTGACTCTTATTAATTTAAGCTCTCGCTCATAGCTATGCTACCCTTGAGTCCCACATCAAACACTGATGAAACTACAAATGGCCCTAACTTCTATAAGGTGCGTTCTATACCTATCAAAGTTTGCAACAATCAAATGCTTGTAACTTTTTACTGGAGGGTCATAAAACCTTGAAATTTTGTGACAATAAAGTACTCGAGCCTCTTATCAATTTAAGCTATCGCTCATAGCTATGCAAACTTTGATTTCCAAAATAAAACACTGATAAAACTTCGAATGGTCCTAACTTCTGTACGGTGCGTCCTATACCTATCAAAGTTTGCAACAATCAAATGCTTGTAACTTTTTACTGGAGCGTCATAAAATCTGAAAATTTTGTGACAAAGTTCTCGAGCCATTTTCAATTTAATTTATCGCTCATAGCTATGCTACCCTTGAGTCCCAAATCAAACACTGATAAAACTTAAAATGGCCCTAACTTGTGTAAGTTTGCAACAATCAAATGCTTGTAACGTTTTACTTGCGCGTCATAAAACTTTGGAATTTTATGACAATAAAGTACCCGAGCCTCTTATCAATTTAATCTATCGCTCTAAGCTATGCTAGCCTTGAGTCCCAAATCAAAAACTGATAAATCTTCAAATGGCCCTAACTTCTTTACGGTGCATCCTACACCTATCAAAGTTTGCAACAATCAAATGCTTGTAACTTTTTACTGGAGGGTTATAAAACCTTGAAATTTTGTGGCAATAAAGTACTCGAGCCTCTTATCAATTTAAGTTATCGCTCATAGCTGTGCAACCTTTGATTCCCAAAATAAAACACTGATAAAACTTTAAATGGCCTAACTTCTGTACGGTGCGACCTATACCTATCAAAGTTTGCAACAATCAAATGCTTGTAACTTTCTACTTGAGCGTCATAAAGTCTTGAAATTTTGTGACAATAAAGTACTCGAGCTTCTTATCAATTTAAGCTATCGCTCATAGCTATGCTACCCTTGATTCCCAAAATAAAACACTGATAAAGCTTAAAATGGCCCTAACTTGTGTACGTTGCGTTCTATACCTATCAAAGTTTGCAACAATCAAATGCTTGTAACATTTTACTTGCGCGTCATAAAACCTTGAAATTTTATGACAATAAAGTACTCGAGCCTCTTATCAATTGAATCTATCGCTGTAAGCTATGCTAGATTTGAGTCCCAAATCAAAAACTGATAAATCTTCAAATAGCCCTAAATTCTTTACGGTGCATCCTACACCTATCAAAGTTTGCAACAATCAAATGCTTGTAACTTTTTACTGGAGGGTTATAAAACCTTGAAATTTTGTGACAATAAAGTACACGAGCCTCTTATCAATTTAAGCTATCGCTCATAGCTATGCAACCCTTGAGTCCCAAATCAAACACTGATAAAACTTCAAACGGCCCTAACCTCCATACGGTGCTTCCATACCTATCAAAGTTTGTAACATTCAAATGCTTGTAACTTTTTAATGGAGCGTCATAAAATCTGGAAATTTTGTGACAATAAAGTTCTCGAGCCTCTTGTCAATTTAATCTATCGCTCATAGCTATGCTGCCCTTGAGTCCCAAATCAAACACTGATAAAACTTAAAGTTTGCCATTAAACCTTGAAAATTTGTGACAATAAAGTACTCGAGCCTCTTATCAATTTAAGCTATCGCTCATAGCTATGCTACGCTTGAGTCCCAAATCAAACACTGATAAGACTTAAAATGGCCATAACTTCTGAACGGAGTGTCCTATACCTATCAAAGTTTGCAACATTCAAATGCTGGTAACTTTTTTGTCCAGCGTCATAAAACCTTTAAATTTTGTGACAATAAAGTACTCGTGCCTCTTATCAATTTAAGTTATCGCTCATAGCTATGCAACCTTTGATTCCCAAAATCAAACTCAAATTGCCTAACTTCTGTACAGTGGGTCCTATAACTATCAAAGTTTGCAACAATCAAATGCTTGTAACTTTTTACTGGAGCGTCATAGTCTTGAAATTTTGTGACAATAAAGGACTCGAGCTTCTTATTAATTTAAGCTATCGCTCATAGCTATGCTACCATTCAGTTTTAAATCAAACATTGATAAAATTTCAAATGGCCCTAACTTCTGTACGGTGAGTTCTATACCTATCAAAGTTTGCAACATTCAAATGCTTATAACTTTTTTCTCGAGCATCATAAAACCTTGAAATTTAGTGACAATAAAGTACTCGTGACTCTTATTAATTTAAGCTCTCGCTCATAGCTATGCTACCCTTGAGTCCCACATCAAACACTGATGAAACTACAAATGGCCCTAACTTCTATAAGGTGCGTTCTATACCTATCAAAGTTTGCAACAATCAAATGCTTGTAACTTTTTACTTGCGCGTCATAAAACCTTGAAATTTTGTGACAATAAAGTACTCGAGCCTCTTATCAATTTAATCTATCGCTCTAAGCTATGCTACCCTTGAGTCCCAAATCAAAAACTGATAAATCTTCAAATGGCCCTAACTTCTTTACGGTGCGTCCTACACCTATCAAAGTTTGCAACAATCAAATGCTTGTAACTTTTTACTGGAGGGTCATAAAACCTTGAAATTTTGTGACAATAAAGTACTCGAACCTCTTATCAATTTAAGATATCGCTCATAGCTATGCAAACTTTGATTCCCAAAATAAAACACTGATAAAACTTCGAATGGTCCTAACTTCTGTGCGGTGCGTCCTATACCTATCAAAGTTTGCAACAATCAAATGCTTGTAACTTTTTACTTGAGCGTCATAAAATCTGGAAATTTTGTGACAATAAAGTTCTCGAGCCATTTGTCAATTTAATTTATCGCTCATAGCTATGCTACCCTTGAGTCCCAAATCAAACACTGATAAAACTTAAAATGGTCCTAACTTCTATACGGTGCGTCCTACACCTATCAAAGTTTGCCATAAAACCTTGAAAATTTGTGACAATTAAGTACTCGAGCCTCTTATCAATTTAAGCTATCACTCATAGCTATGCTACGCTTGAGTCCCAAATCAAACACTGATAAGACTTAAAATGGCCATAACTTCTGTACGGAGTGTCCTATACCTATCAAAGTTTGCAACATTCAAATGCTGGTAACTTTTTTGTCGAGCGTCATAAAACCTTTAAATTTTGTGACAATAAAGTACTCGGGCCTCTTGTCAATTTAAGCTATTCCTCATAGCTATGCTACCCTTGAGTCCCAAAATAAAACAGTAATAAAACATGAAATGACCCTAACTTCCCATACCTATCAAAGTTTGCAACAATCAAATGCTTGTAACTTTTTTCTGGAGCGTCATAAAGTCTTGAAATTTTGTGACAATAAAGTACTCGAACCTCTTATAAATTAAAGCTATTGCCCATCGCTATGCTACCCTTGAGTCCTAAAATAAAACACTGATAAAACTTCAAATGGCCCTAACTTCTATACGGTGCATCCTACACCTATCAACGTTTGCAACATTCAAATGCTTGTAACTTTTTACTGGAGCGTCATAAAATCTGGAAATTTTGTGACAATAAAGTTATCGAGCCATTTGTCAATTTAATTTATCGCTCATAGCTATGCTACCATTGAGTCCCAAATCAAACACTGATAAAACTTAAAATGGCCCTAACTTCTATACGGTGCGTCCTACACCTATCAAAGTTTTCCATAAAACTTTGAAAATTTGTGACAATAAAGTACTCGAACCTCTTATCAATTTAAGGTATCGCTCATAGCTATGCTACTCTTGAGTCCCAAATCAAACACTGATAAAACTTAAAATGGCCCTGACTTCTATACGGTGCGTCCTACACCTATCAAAGTTTGCCATAAAACCTTGAAAATTTGTGACAATAAAGTACTCGAACCTCTTATCAATTTAAGGTATCGCTCATAGCTATGTGTACTCTTGAGTCCCAAATCAAACACTGATAAGACTTAAAATGGCCATAACTTCTGTACGGAGTGTCCCGTACCTATCAAAGTTTGCAACATTCAAATACTTGTAACTTTTTTGTGGAGCGTCATAAAACCTTGAAATTTTGTGACAATAAAGTACTCGTGCCTCTTAACAATTTAAGTTATCGCTCATAGCTATGCAACATTTGATTCCCAAAATAAAACACTGATAAAACTTCAAATGGCCTAATTTCTATACGGTGCGTCCTATACCTATCAAAGTTTGCAACAATCAAATGCTTGTAACTTTTTACTGGAGCCTCATAAAGTCTTGAAATTTTGTGACAATCATATATTCGAGCCTCTTATAAATTTAAGCTATCGCTCATAGCTATGCTACCCTTGAGTCACAAATCAAACACTGATAAAAGTTCAAATGGTCCTAACTTCTGTACGGTGCATCCTATACCTATCAAAGTGTGCACCAATCAAATGCTTGCAACTTTTTACTGGAGCGTCATAAAACCTTAAATATTTGTGACAATAAAGTACTCGAGCCTCTTATCAATTTAAGCTATCGCTCATAGCTTTGCTACTCTTGAGTCCCAAATCAAACACTGATAAGACTTAAAATGGCCATAACTTCTATACGGAGTGTCATGTAACTATCAAAGTTTGCAACATTCAAATGCTTGTAACTTTTTACTGGAGCATCATAAAATCTTGAAATTTTGTGACAATAAAGTACTCGGGCCTCTTGTCATTTTAAGCTATCCCTCATAGCTATGCTTCTCTTGGGTCCCAAAATCAAACACTAATAAAACATCAAATGACCCTAACTTCCCATACCTATCAAAGTTTGCATCATTCAAATGCTTGTAACTTTTTACTGGAGCGTCATAAAAGCTTGAAATTTTGTGACAATAAAGTACTCGAGCCTCTTATCAATTTAAGATATCGCTCATAGCTATGCTACCCTTGAGTCCCGAATAAAAAACTGATACAATTTCAAATGGCCCTAACTTATATACGGTGCGTCCTACACCCATCAAAGTTTGCAACAATCAAATGCTTGTAACTTTTTACTGGGGCTTCAGAAAACCTTGAAATTTTGTGACAATAAAGTACTCGAGCCTCTTATCAATTTAAGCTATCGCTCATAGCTATGCTACCCTTGAGTCCCAAATCAAACACTGATAAAACTTCAAATGGCCCTAACTTATGTACGGTGCGACCTATACCTATCAAAGTTTGCAACAATCAAATGGTTGTAAATTTTTAATGGAGCGTCATAAAACTTTGAAAATTTGTGACAATAAAGTACTCGAGCCTCTTATGAATTTAAGCTATTGCCCATCGCTATGCTATCCTTGAGTCCTAAAATAAAACACTGATAAAACTTCAAATGGCCCTAACTTCTATACGGTGCATCCTACACCTATCAAAGTTAGCAACATTCAAATGCTTGTAACTTTTTATTGGAGCATCATAAAATCTTGAAATTTTGTGACAATAAAGTACTCGAGCCTCTTATGAATTTAAGCTATTACCCATCGCTATGCTATCCTTGAGATCTAAAATAAAACACTGTTAGAACTTCCAATGGCCCTAACTTCTATACGGTGCATCCTACACCTATCAAAGTTTGCAACATTCAAATGCCTATAACTTTTTTCTCGAGCGTCATAAAACCTTGTATTTTGTGACAATAAAGTACTCGTGCCTTTTATTAATTTATGCTATCGCTCATAGCTATGCTACCCTTGACTCCCAAATCAAACACGGATAAAACTACAAATAGCCCTAACTTCTATAAGGTGCGTCCTATACCTATCAAAGTTTGCAACAATCAAATGCTTGTAACTTTTTACTTGTGCGTCATAAAACCTTGAAATTTTGTGACAATAAAGTACTCGAGCCTCTTATCAATTTAATCTATCGCTCTAAGCAATGCTACCCTTGAGTCCCAAATCAAAAACTGATAAATCTTCAAATGGCCCTAACTTCTTTACGGTGCGTCCTACACCTATCAAAGTTTGCAACAATCAAATGCTTGTAACTTTTTACTGGAGGGTCATAAAACCTTGAAATTTTGTGACAATAAAGTACTCGAGCCTCTTATCAATTTAAGTTATCGCTCATAGCTATGCAACCTTTGATTCCCAAAATAAAACACTGATAAAACTTCAAATGGCCTAACTTCTGTACGGTGCGTCCTATACCTATCAAAGTTTGCAACAATCAAATGCTTGTAACTTTTTACTGGAGCGTCATAAAGTCTTTAAATTTTGTGACAATAAAGTACTCTAGCCTCTTATCCAATTAAGCTATTGATCATAGCTTTGCTACCCTTGAGTCCCAAATCAAACACTGATAAAACTTCAAACGGCCCTAACTTCCATACGGTGCTTCCATACCTATCAAAGTTTGCAACATTCAAATGCTTGTAACGTTTTAATGGAGCGTCATAAAATTTGGAAATTTTGTGACACTAAAGTACTCGAGCCTCTTATCAATTTAATCTATCGCTCTAAGCTATGCTACCCTAGAGTCCCAAATCAAAAACTGATAAATCTTCAAATGGCCCTAACTTATTTTCGGTGCGTCCTATTTTGTGACAATAAAGTACTCGAGCCTCTTATCAATTTAAGCTATCGCTCATAGCTATGCAAACTTTGATTCCCAAAATAAAACACTAATAAAACTTCGAATGGTCCTAACTTCTGTACGGTGCGTCCTATACCTATCAAAGTTTGCAACAATCAAATGCTTGTAACTTTTTACTGGAGCGTCATAAAATCTGGAAATTTTGTGACAATAAAGTTCTCGAGCCATTTGTCAATTTAATTTATCGCTCATAGCTATGCTGTCCTTGAGTCCCAAATCAAACACTGATAAAACTTAAAATGGTCCTAACTTCTATACGGTGCGTCCTACACCTATCAAAGTTTGCCATAAAACCTTGAAAATTTGTGACAATTAAGTACTCGAGCCTCTTATCAATTTAAGCTATCGCTCATAGCTATGCTACGCTTGAGTCCCAAATCAAACACTGATAAGACTTAAAATGGCCATAACTTCTGTACGGAGTGTCCTATACCTATCAAAGTTTGCAACATTCAAATGCTGGTAACTTTTTTGTCGAGCGTCATAAAACCTTTAATTTGTGTGACAATAAAGTACTCGGGCCTCTTGTCAATTTAAGCTATTCCTCATAGCTATGCTACCCTTGAGTCCCAAAATAAAACAGTAATAAAACATGAAATGACCCTAACTTCCCATACCTATCAAAGTTTGCAACATTCAAAAGCTTGTAACTTTTTACTGGAGCGACATAAAAGCTTGAAATTTTGTGACAATAAAGTACTCGAGCCTCTTATCAATTTAAGCTATCGCTCATAGCTATGCTACCCTTGAGTCCCAAATCAATTACACGGATGAAACTTCAAATGGTCCTAACTTCTATAAGGTGCGTCCTATACCTATCAAAGTTTGCAACAATCAAATGCTTGTAACTTTTTTCTGGAGCGTCATAAAGTCTTGAAATTTTGTGACAATAAAGTACTCGAACCTCTTATAAATTAAAGCTATTGCCCATCGCTATGCTACCCTTGAGTCCTAAAATAAAACACTGATAAAACTTCAAATGGCCCTAACTTCTATACGGTGCATCCTACACCTATCAAAGTTTGCAACATTCAAATGCTTGTAACTTTTTATTGGAGCATCATAAAATCTTGAAATTTTGTGACAATAAAGTACTCGGGCCTCTTATCAATTTAAGCTCTCGCTCATAGCTATGCTACCCTTGAGTCCCAAATCAAACACGGATAAAACTACAAATGGCCCTAACTTCTATAAGGTGCGTTCTATACCTATCAAAGTTTGCAACAATCAAATGCTTGTAACTTTTTACTGGAGCGTCATAAAATCTGGAAATTTTGTGACAATAAAGTTATCGAGCCATTTGTCAATTTAATTTATCGCTCATAGCTATGCTACCATTGAGTCCCAAATCAAACACTGATAAAACTTAAAATGGCCCTAACTTCTATACGGTGCGTCCTACACCTATCAAAGTTTGCCATAAAACCTTGAAAATTTGTGACAATAAAGTACTCGAACCTCTTATCAATTTAAGCTATCGCTCATAGCTATGCTGCCATTCAGTTTTAAATCAAACATTGATAAAATTTCAAATGGCCCTAACTTCTGTACGGTGAGTTCTATACCTATCAAAGTTTGCAACATTCAAATGCTTATAACTTTTTTCTCGAGCGTCATAAAACCTTGAAATTTAGTGACAATAAAGTACTCGTGCCTCTTATTAATTGAAGCTCTCGCTCATAGCTATGCTACCCTTGAGTCCCAAATCAAACACGGATAAAACTACAAATGGCCCTAACTTCTATAAGGTGCGTTCTATACCTATCAAAGTTTGCAACAATCAAATGCTTGTAACTTTTTACTGGAGCGTCATAAAATCTGGAAATTTTGTGACAATAAAGTTATCGAGCCATTTGTCAATTTAATTTATCGCTCATAGCTATGCTACCATTGAGTCCCAAATCAAACACTGATAAAACTTAAAATGGCCCTAACTTCTATACGGTGCGTCCTACACCTATCAAAGTTTGCCATAAAACCTTGAAAATTTGTGACAATAAAGTGCTCGAACCTCTTATCAATTTAAGGTATCGCTCATAGCTATGCTACTCTTGAGTCCCAAATCAAACACTGATAAGACTTAAAATGGCCATAACTTCTGTACGGAGTGTCCCGTACCTATCAAAGTTTGCAACATTCAAATACTTGTAACTTTTTTGTGGAGCGTCATAAAACCTTGAAATTTTGTGACAATAAAGTACTCGTGCCTCTTATCAATTTAAGTTATCGCTCATAGCTATGCAACATTTGATTCCCAAAATAAAACACTGATAAAACTTCAAATGGCCTAATTTCTGTACGGTGCGTCCTATACCTATCAAAGTTTGCAACAATCAAATGCTTGTAACTTTTTACTGGAGCCTCATAAAGTCTTGAAATTTTGTGACAATCATATATTCGAGCCTCTTATAAATTTAAGCTATCGCACATAGCTATGCTACCCTTGAGTCACAAATCAAACACTGATAAAAGTTCAAATGGCCCTAACTTCTGTACGGTGCATCCTATACCTATCAAAGTGTGCACCAATCAAATGCTTGCAACTTTTTACTGGAGCGTCATAAAACCTTAAATATTTGTGACAATAAAGTACTCGAGCCTCTTATCAATTTAAGATATCGCTCATAGCTATGCTACCCTTGAGTCCCAAATCAAACACTGATAAAACTTCAAATGGCCCTAACTTATGTACGGTGCGACCTATACCTATCAAAGTTTGCAACAATCAAATGGTTGTAAATTTTTAATGGAGCGTCATAAAACTTTGAAAATTTGTGACAATAAAGTACTCGAGCCTCTTATGAATTTAAGCTATTGCCCATCTCTATGCTATCCTTGAGTCCTAAAATAAAACACTGATAAAACTTCAAATGGCCCTAACTTCTATACGGTGCATCCTACACCTATCAAAGTTTGCAACATTCAAATGCTTGTAACTTTTTATTGGAGCATCATAAAATCTTGAAATTTTGTGACAATAAAGTACTCGAGCCTCTTATGAATTTAAGCTATTGCCCATCGCTATGCTATCCTTGAGTCCTAAAATAAAACACTGTTAGAACTTCCAATGGCCCTAACTTCTATACGGTGCATCCTACACCTATCAAAGTTTGCAACATTCAAATGCTTATAACTTTTTTCTCGAGCCTCATAAAACCTTGAATTTTGTGACAATAAAGTACTCGTGCCTTTTATTAATTTATGCTATCGCTCATAGCTATGCTACCCTTGACTCCCAAATCAAACACGGATAAAACTACAAATAGCCCTAACTTCTATAAGGTGCGTCCTATACCTATCAAAGTTTGCAACAATCAAATGCCTGTAACTTTTTACTTGTGCGTCATAAAACCTTGAAATTTTGTGACAATAAAGTACTAGAGCCTCTTATCAATTTAATCTATCGCTCTAAGCAATGCTACCCTTGAGTCCCAAATCAAAAACTGATAAATCTTCAAATGGCCCTAACTTCTTTACGGTGCGTCCTACACCTATCAAAGTTTGCAACAATCAAATGCTTGTAACTTTTTACTGGAGGGTCATAAAACCTTGAAATTTTGTGACAATAAAGTACTCTAGCCTCTTATCCAATTAAGCTATTGATCATAGCTTTGCTACCCTTGAGTCCCAAATCAAACACTGATAAAACTTCAAACGGCCCTAACTTCCATACGGTGCTTCCATACCTATCAAAGTTTGCAACATTCAAATGCTTGTAACGTTTTAATGGAGCATCATAAAATCTGGAAATTTTGTGACAATAAAGTTCTCGAGCCCCTTGTCAATTTAAGCTATCGTTCATAGCTATGCTACCCTTGAGTCCTTCAATAAAACACTGATAACACTTAAAATGGCCCTAACTTGTGTACGTTGCGTTCTACACCTATAAAAATTTGCAACAATCAAATGCTTGTAACTTTTTACTGGGGCTTCATAAAACCTTGAAATTTTGTGACAATAAAGTACTCGAGCCTCTTATCAATTTAAGCTATCGCTCATAGCTATGCTACCCTTGAGTCCCAAATCAAACACTGATAAAACTTCAAATGGCCCTAACTTATGTACGGTGCGACCTATACCTATCAAAGTTTGCAACAATCAAATGGTTGTAAATTTTTAATGCAGCGTCATAAAACTTTGAAAATTTGTGACAATAAAGTACTCGAGCCTCTTATGAATTTAAGCTATTGCCCATCTCTATGCTATCCTTGAGTCCTAAAATAAAACACTGATAAAACTTCAAATGGCCCTAACTTCTATACGGTGCATCCTACACCTATCAAAGTTTGCAACATTCAAATGCTTGTAACTTTTTATTGGAGCATCATAAAATCTTGAAATTTTGTGACAATAAAGTACTCGAGCCTCTTATGAATTTAAGCTATTGCCCATCGCTATGCTATCCTTGAGTCCTAAAATAAAACACTGTTAGAACTTCCAATGGCCCTAACTTCTATACGGTGCATCCTACACCTATCAAAGTTTGCAACATTCAAATGCTTATAACTTTTTTCTCGAGCCTCATAAAACCTTGAATTTTGTGACAATAAAGTACTCGTGCCTTTTATTAATTTATGCTATCGCTCATAGCTATGCTACCCTTGACTCCCAAATCAAACACGGATAAAACTACAAATAGCCCTAACTTCTATAAGGTGCGTCCTATACCTATCAAAGTTTGCAACAATCAAATGCTTGTAACTTTTTACTTGTGCGTCATAAAACCTTGAAATTTTGTGACAATAAAGTACTAGAGCCTCTTATCAATTTAATCTATCGCTCTAAGCAATGCTACCCTTGAGTCCCAAATCAAAAACTGATAAATCTTCAAATGGCCCTAACTTCTTTACGGTGCGTCCTACACCTATCAAAGTTTGCAACAATCAAATGCTTGTAACTTTTTACTGGAGGGTCATAAAACCTTGAAATTTTGTGACAATAAAGTACTCTAGCCTCTTATCCAATTAAGCTATTGATCATAGCTTTGCTACCCTTGAGTCCCAAATCAAACACTGATAAAACTTCAAACGGCCCTAACTTCCATACGGTGCTTCCATACCTATCAAAGTTTGCAACATTCAAATGCTTGTAACGTTTTAATGGAGCATCATAAAATCTGGAAATTTTGTGACAATAAAGTTCTCGAGCCCCTTGTCAATTTAAGCTATCGTTCATAGCTATGCTACCCTTGAGTCCTTCAATAAAACACTGATAAAAATTCAAATGGCCCTAACTTCTATACGGTGCATGCTACACCTATCAAAGTTTGCAACATTCCAATACGTGCAACTTTTTTCTGAAGCGTCATAAAATCTGGAACTTTGTGACAATAAAGTACTCCAGCCTCTTGTCAATTTAAGCTATCGCTCATAACTATGCTACCCTTGAGTCCCAAACCAAACACTTATAAAACTTAAAACGGCCCTAACTTGTGTACGTTGCGTGCTATACCTATAAAAATTTGCAACAATCAAATGCTTGTAACTTTTTACTGGTGCTTCATAAAACCTTGAAATTTTGTGACAATCAAATATTCGAGCCTCTTATAAATTTAAGCTATCGCTCATAGCTATGCTAACCTTGAGTCCCAAATCAAACACTGATAAAACTGCAAATGGCCCTAACTTCTGTACGGTGCATCCTATACCTATCAAAGTGTACACCAATCAAATGCTTGCAACTTTTTATTGGAGCGTCATAAAACCTTAAATATTTGTGACAATAAAGTACTCGAGCCTCTTATCAATTTAAGCTATCGCTCATAGCTATGCTACTCTTGAGTCCCAAATCAAACAATGATAAGACTTTTTTTTATTTTTTTTTATTACAAGAATTTATTATTTATTGAATTTGCTTAAATTAAGCCTAACAATAAGTATATCAAATCTTAAAACTAGTCACTAAAAAATAATTTTAACCCAAATTGTATTTGGCCATCAAAATTTCGGTTCTGCTTCGCTCTTCAAAAGGCCGGAAGGTCTCTTCTCTGCAGGCGGGATCGGCTTATCGGTTTTGCGAGGGATTTAGCTAGTGGATTCGGGTGATTTTTCAGTTTTGCTATGTATATCTGCTTTCTAGCATTTATTTCTGTGATAACTGTTGGTATTTTCAGGTCTTTGTGAATATTTTCGTTACGCATGTACCATGGAGCACCTGTTATTAACCTAAGTATCTTCGACTGAAACCTTTGAATTATGGCAATGTTAGAAGCGGATGCATTACCCCACAGTTTAATCCCGTACAACCATATCGGCTTAATAACTGCATTGTATAGGAGGCTTTTGTATTCTAGGCTTAAGGTAGATTTGTGGTTTATTAGCCAATGCAGCTTGGCGACCTTCAACTTCATATCTAAAATTTAAGTTGAAATGTGCGTACGCCAAGCGCCTGTCTAAATGAATGCCGAGATAGGTGACTTCATTAGCTTGTGGAATCTCAATATTATTGAGCCGAATGGCTGGACACGTACCAGGCCTCAAGGATAATGTTACGTTTTTGCTTTTTTGCTCATTGACTTTTATACGCCTCATTCCTAACCATTCTTCTACCCTAACTAAGTGCTCTTGTAGAGCTCTCGACGCCTTTATCGGACATTTATTGCAACTGAGTATGGCGGTATCATCCGCAAATGTTGAAATTAGCGTGCTTTCACATATAGGAGTATCAGATGTGAATATATATTTCACATATAGGAGTACATATAATGTAGGGCCTAGAACGCTACCTTGGGGCACACCGGCTAAAATTGGAAAATCTTCGGAAATGAATTCGTTTACTTTTACTCTGAAACGTCTATTGGATAAATAAGACTCAAGAATTTTATGATAGCTTTTTGGAAGAAACTTTTTGATTTTGAACATCAGTCCTTGATGCCATACCTTATCAAATGCTTGAGCCACGTCAAGGAATATTGCAGAGCAAAACTCCCCGAGTTCAAATGCTTTTCTTATTTCATTTGAAATTCGATTGACTTGCTCAATAGTGCTGTGCTTTTCGCGAAAACCGAATTGGTGTTGTGGTATTACGCTATGTTCATGAAGAAAAGCAGATAGTTTATTTAATAGTAGTTTCTCAAACAATTTGGAAAGGCAAGGCAACAGGCTGATAGGTCTATATGATGACGGTAGCGTTCCGTCTTTTCCAGGTTTAGCTATCATACATATCTGAGACTTCTTCCATGCATTCGGATAGTAACCGATGCCCAAGATTGCGTTAAAAAGCTTACAGAGAAATGCTGATGCAGAATCTAGTAACTGTTTTAGCATTTTCGGGGTAATATTATCGAATCCAGGTGATTTTTTTGATTCAGTTGTTTAATTTGTTTGGTTATTTCTGGAAGGGAAATTTTAATAGGATGAGCAATCTCAGTACTGCAAGGTAAGGCAGGCAGTGCAAAGGAGTTTGTAGCCATATTCGGCTGGAACACGTTGCATAGATGTTGTGCAAAGCAGAGTGCTTTTTCTTGATCGCTTTGAGCCCACGCGCCGTTCGGGTTTCTTATAGGTTTTACACCTTCCATTGGAGGCTTAAAGTTTTTAGATGCCTTCCAAAGGGAATACCATTCGGTAGAATTTGGGGTTACCTGTTTCAGGTACTCTTTTAGGTTTTTATCTTCCTCCTTTGTAAGAGCATCTTTAAGCGCCCTTTCGGCTGCTTTAAGATTGTATTTAGAGATGGGTGAGCGATGTTTCTGACATTCTCGGCGCAGCCGTCGTTTCTGTGCTACAAGTTTTTCAATTTGGCTGTTTGTACAGGGATACTTGCACTTTCTAGAAGTATTTTTTGGCGTTGTCACTACGGCTGCAGTCGCTAGCATGGAGTTGAAAATATCAATATTATTATCTATATCATCTGCATGTTTTACCTCAACTCTTGTAGAGATATGACTACTAATATACTTTTTGTATTTTAACCAATCGGTTTGGTTGGTCCCTAGGCGAAACTGTGGGCTTGTATATTCTGGTTGTTCATAAAGGTTGATTATTACAGGCGAGTGATCAGAGGACAGATCGACACAGGTTTCCGCTGATACTAAAGACCTATCTATATTTTTAGAAATAGCAAAATCAATAAGATCAGGAATTTTCTTTGGGTCTGTTGGCCAATAAGTGGGCTGTCCTGGTGAGACAAAATCGTATTTACTATGTCTGATAGTTATTGCATTGTACAATTGTCGGCCTTTTGGATTAATTAGGCGAGAGCCCCAGTGTTTATGTTTCGCATTATAATCACCGCCAGCTACAAATCTATCACCAAGGGAATCAAAAAGTTCTTTAAATTGAGTTTCTGTTACAGTAAAACGGGGTGGGCAGTATATAGCTGAAAGCGTCAGGTCTTTGCCACGATTTTTAATAGATACTGATGTAGCTTGCATCCATTGCATCGAATGCGATTGCATAAGATGATGCTTAAGCCGATTTCTGATTAGAATAGCCGTACCGCCATGTGCCTTACCATCAGGATGATTTGTGTTATAAAATTTGAAGCCTGGGAGATGAAAGTTGTATTTGTTTGTGAGATGTGTTTCAGACATAACATAAATTTCGTGGTCATGTAGAAACTTATTAAGGGCTAGTTTATGCTGGTTAACACCGTTTGCGTTCCATAAACATATTTTTAACAAACTCATTTTTTATTTACACGAGTTTGAATAATCTGATTTTGAGCTTTAATTAAATCTTGTAGCATATTTTGCACTGTAGACATGAATTGAGTCATACACTGAGTAAGATTTAGGACCATGGCTTCTACTCCACTATTAGAAGCATTGTTATTGTTAACTTGCCGTACGTTACCCTGCAGAACACTTGCGTAGGTTGCTTGACCAGAATTAGGTTTTTGCATAATAGGGTCACCTATCTGAGGATTTGAGGTGGCAGGCTGGATATAGATAGGATTTGGGGATAAGTCACGTTTTAATTGTATACTCTGCGACAGTTTTGATTTTAGATCTTTATATACAGGGCAACCTCTGTAATTTGGCTACCACCACAGTTACTACATTTCTTTGCGGATGTGTCAGTTTTAGTTAAGGTGCAAGTACTTGTAGGGTGGAGATCACCGCAAACTACACACACGCTGTGCAGAGTGCAGTACGATTTAGAGTGGCCGAATTCTTGACAATTCATACATTGTATTGGGCCGTTACGTCTGTGCGGTTCTTCAACCGTAATTCTGCGGTGTAAAAGATATCTTAGGTTATATATTGGGTGCGTCTCGTTCTTTTTAAGCTGGGTTGAGTTGGGGTTGTGGAACCTTATTTCTATTCACAATATTTATCACAACCTTAACGGGGAACCCTTGCTCTTCAAGAGCCTCTTTAGTATCGCCAGAATCTACTGTGGCTTCGATTCCTTTTAAAACAATAACAAGGCCTTTTGAGCTCTTTAGCTGATAGGAATAATAATTTTTCTTGTTCCCCGTTAAAAAATTTATAATATCACGATAGTGCTTTTCACTATATGCCTGTATCTTTGTTTCCTCAATACTACCTTTTCTAAGAGACACAATGTGAAAATTATTTGTGCCTATAATATTTGCGATGTTCAATACTAATTGATTAGAACTACGCTCGCGCAGGTAAATTGGTGGCGGTCTGGCATTACTGACTACAGTTTCACCTTTCGATGTAGTAATAGAATTCTCTACACTAAGAAGTGCAAATCTGTTATACTCCAGAGGAGCACCTGAGTTTGTTGTGTTTGCCCTTCTGGCGACGCCCATGACCTTTTGTGGACTTATCTTTCTTTTAATATTAATGTTTATGTAGCGGTCAATACCAGTCTGCACTACCGCCACTTTTTTATTTTCTTTACCTCACCGTTTATTACCGCCTGCAGAGGCACTGTTGCTGGACTCCTTACTGCTGCTGAGTTTGGTGACGGCGCTATGCTGGGCTGCCTTGCCTTCGTTGTTGTTTCGACGAAAGTCATCGCGCTCTTTCCTGTAGCGACAGTTGCTGGGATCGACTTTTCTGTTGAGGTCGCTGCTGTTGCCGACGCTGCTACTGACACCGATGATGACTCTGCTAATGGCATTGTTGTTGCCGATAATATGCCGTATTGTATTGTTGTAGTGTTATTGCTTGGTGCAACGGGTATATGCACCGAGTGCCGACGCTCTCTATGAGGAGAGTGAGCGGCAGTCATAGCTTCATGTATATATTTATGATTATATTTTTAGTGTTTACTTTTTGAATTATATTTCATATATGTATTTAATTTATTAAACGAACTGTTAAATTTCTCGAGATTATTTTGATTTTATTGATAATATTAAGACTTAAAATGGCCATAACTTCTATACGGAGTGTCATATAACTATCAAAGTTTGCAACATTCAAATGCTTGTAACTTTTTACTAGAGCATCATAAAATCTTGAAATTTTGTGCCAATAAAGTACTCGGGCCTCTTGTCAATTTAAGCTATCGCTCATAGCTATGCTACCCTTGAGTACCAAACCAAATACTTATAAAACTTAAAATGGCCCTAACTTGTGTACGTTGCGTGATATACCTATAAAAATTTGCAACAATCAAATGGTTGTAAATTTTTACTGGAGCGTCATAAAACCTTGAAAATTTGTGACAATTTAGTACTCGAGCCTCTTATGAATTTAAGCTATTGCCCATCGCTATGCTACCCTTGAATCCTAAAATAAAACACTGATAAAACTTCAAATGGCCCTAACTTCTATACGGTGCATCCTACACCTATCAAAGTTTGCAACATTCAAATGCTTGTAACTTTTTATTGGAGCATCATAAAATCTTGAAATTTTGTGAAAATAAAGGACTCGAGCCTCTTATTAATTTAAGCTATCGCTCATAGCTATGCTACCCTTGAGTCCCAAATCAAACATTGATAAAACTTCAAATGGCCCTAACTTCAATACGGTGCGTCCTACACCTATCAATGTTTGCAACATTCAAATGCTTGTAACTTTTTAATGGAGCGTCATAAAATCTGGAAATTTTGTGACAATAGAGTACTCCTGCCTCTTATTAATTTCAGCTATCGTTCATAGCTATGCTACCCTTGAGTCCTTGAATAAAACACTGATAAAAATTTAAATGGCCCTAACTTCTACACGGTGCATGCTACACCTATCAAAGTTTGCAACATTCAAATACGTGCAACTTTTTTCTGAACCGTCATAAAATCTGAAACTTTTATGACAATAAAGTACTCGAGCCTCTTGTCAATTTAAGCTATCGCTCATAGCTATGCTGCCCTTGAGTCCCAAATCAAACACTGATAAAACTTCAAATGGCCTAATTTCTGTACGGTGCGTCCTATACCTATCAAAGTTTGCAACAATCAAATGCTTGTAACTTTTTACTGGAGTGTCATAAAGTCTTGAAATTTTGTGACAATAAAGTACTCGAGCCTCTTATCAATTTAAGCTATCGCTCATAGCTATGCTACCCTTGAGTCCCAAATCAAACAATGATAAGACTTAAAATGGCCATAACTTCTATACGGAGTGTCATATAACTATCAAAGTTTGCAACATTCAAATGCTTGTAACTTTTTACTAGAGCATCATAAAATCTTGAAATTTTGTGCCAATAAAGTACTCGGGCCTCTTGTCAATTAAAGCTATCCCTCATGGCTATGCTACCCTTGGGTCCCAAAATCAAACACTAATAAAACATCAAATGACCCTAACTTCCCAAACCTATGAAAGTTTGCAACATTCAAATGCTTGTAACTTTTTACTGGAGCGTCATAAAATCTGGAACTTTTGTGACAATAAAGTTCTCGAGCCTCTTGTCAATTTAAGCTATCGCTCATAGCTATGCTACCCTTGAGTACCAAACCAAATACCTTTAAAACTTAAAATGGCCCTAACTTGTGTACGTTGCGTTGTATACCTATAAAAATTTGCAACAATCAAATGGTTGTAAATTTTTACTGGAGCGTCATAAAACCTTGAAAATTTGTGACAATTTAGTACTCGAGCCTCTTATGAATTTAAGCTATTGACCATCGCTATGCTACCCTTGAATCCTAAAATAAAATACTGATAAAACTTCAAATGGCCCTAACTTCTATACGGTGCATCCTACACCTATCAAAGTTTGCAACATTCAAGTGCTTGTAACTTTTTATTGGAGGATCATAAAATCTTGAAATTTTGTGAAAATAAAGTACTCGGGCCTTTTATCAATTTAAGCTATCGCCCATATCTTTGCTACCCTTGAGTCCTTAAATAAAACACTGATAGAACTTCAAGTGGCCCTAACTTCTATACGGTGCATCCTACACCTATCAAAGTTTGCAACATTCAAATGCTTGTAACTTTTTATTGGAGCATCATAAAACCTTGAAATTTTGTGACAATAAAGTACTCGTGCCTCTTATCAATTTAAGCTATCGCTCATAGCTACGCAACCTACGATTCCCAAAATGAAACACTGATAAAACTATAAATGGCCCTAACTTCTGTACGGTGCGTCCTATAACTATCAAAGTTTGCAACAATCAAATGCTTGTAACTTTTTACTGGAGCGTCATAAAGTCTTGAAATTTTGTGACAATAAAGGACTCGAGCCTCTTATTAATTTAAGCTTTCGCTCATAGCTATGCTACCCTTGAGTCCCAATTCAAAGACGGATAAAACTACAAATGGTCCTAACTTCTATAAGGTGCGTCCTATACCTATCAAAGTTTGCAACAATCATATGCTCGTAACTTTTTACTTGCGCGTCATATTGAAATTTTGTGACAATAAAGTATTCGAGCGTCTTATCAATTTAAGCTATCGCTCATAGCTATGCAACCTTTGATTCCCAATATAAAACACTGACAGAACTTCGAATGGCCCTAACTTCTGTACTGTGTGTCCTGTACCTATCAAAGTTTGCAACAATCAAATGCTTGTAACTTTTTACTGGAGCGTCATAAAGTCTTGAAATTTTGTGACAATAAAATACTCGAGCCTCTTATTAATTTAAACTATCGCTCATAGCTATGCTACCCTTGAGTCACAAATCAAACACTGATAAAACTTTAAATGGCCCCAACTCCTGTACGTTGCGTCCTATACCTATCAAAGTTTGCAACATTGAAATGCTTGTAACTTTTTACTGGAGCGTCATAAAACCTTGAAATTTTGTGAAAATGAAGTACTCTAGCCTCTTATCAATTTAAGCTATCGCTCATAGCTATGCTACCCTTGAGTCCCAAATCAAACACTGATAATGCTTCGAATGGCCCTAACTTCTGTACGGTGCGTCCTATACCTATCAAAGATTGCAACATTCAAATGCTTGTAACTCTTTACTGGAGCGTCATAAAGTCTTGAAATTTTGTGACAATAAAGTACTCGAGCCTCTTATCAATTTAATCAATCGCTCTAAGCTATGCTACCCTTGGGTCCCAAATCAAAAGCTGATAAATCTTCAAATGGCCCTAACTTCTTTACGGTGCATTCTATACCTATCAAAGTGTACACCAATCAAATGCTTGCAACTTTTTACTGGAGCGTCATAAAACCTTAAATATTTGTGACAATAAAGTACTCGACCCTCTTATCAATTTAAGCTATCGCTCATAGCTATACTACCCTTGAGTCCTAAAATAAAATCGGATAAAACTTCAAATGGCTCTAACTTCTATTCGGTGCAACCTACACCTATCTAAGTTTGCAACATTCAAATGCTTGTAACTTTTTACTGGAGCATCATAAAATCTTGAAATTTTGTGACAATAAAGTACTCGGGCCTCTTATCACTTTAAGCTATCGCTCATAGCTACGCAACCTTCGATACCCAAAATAAAACACTGATACAACTTCAAATGGCCCTAACTTCTGTACAGTGCATCCTATAACTATCAAAGTTTGCAACAATCAAATGCTTGTAACTTTTTACTGGAGCGTCATAAAGTCTTGAAATTTTGTGACAATAAAGGACTCGAGCCTCTTATTAATTTAAGCTATCACTCATAGCTATGCTACCCTTGAGTCCCAAATCAAACACGGATAAAACTACAAATGGCCCTAACTACTATAAGGTGCGTCCTATACCTATCAAAGTTTCCAACAATCAAATGGTTGTAAATTTTTACTGGAGCGTCATAAAATCTTGAAAATTTGTGACAACAAAGTACTCGAGCCTCTTATGAATTTAAGCTATTGCCCATCGCTATGCTACCCTTGAGTCCTAAAATAAAACACTGATAAAACTTCAAATGGCCCTAACTTCTATACGGTGCATCCTACACCTATCAAAGTTTGCAACATTCAAATGCTTGTAACTTTTTATTGGAGCATCAAAAAATCTGGAAATTTTGTGACAATAAAGTACTCGGGGCTCTTATCAATTTAAGCTATCGCCCATAGCTATGCTACCCTTGAGTCCTTCAATAAAACACTGATAGAACTTCAAATGGCCCTAACTTCTATACGGTGCATCCTACACCTATAAAAGTTTGCAACATTCAAATGCTTATAACTTTTTTCTCGAGCGTCATAAAACCTTGAATTTTGTGACAATAAAATACTCGTACCTCTTATCAATTTAAGTTATCGAACATAGCTATGCAACCTTTGATTCCCAAAATAAAACACTGATAAAACTTCAAATGGCCTAACTTCTGTACGGTACGTCCTATACCTATCAAAGTGTGCACCAATCAAATGCTTGCAACTTTTTACTGGAGCGTCATAAAACCTTAAATAATTGTGACAATAAAGTACTCGAGCCTCTTATCAATTTAAGCTATCGCAAATAGCTATGTTACTCTTGAGTCCCAAAGCAAACACTGATAAGACTTAAAATGGCCATAACTTCTATACGGAGTGTCATATACCTATCAAAGTTTGCAACATTCAATTGCTTGTAACTTTTTACTGGAGCATCATAAAATCTTGAAATTTTGTGACAATAAAGTACTCGCGCCTCTTGTCAATTTAAGCTATCCCTCATAGCTATGCTACCCTTGTGTCCCAAAATAAAACACTAATAAAACAACAAATGACACTAACTTCCCTTAACTATCAAATTTTGCAACATTCAAATGCTTGTAACTTTTTACTGGAGCGTCATAAAAGCTTGAAATTTTGTGACAATAAAGTACTCGGGCCTCTTATCAATTTAAGCTATCGCCCATAGCTATGCTACCCTTGAGTCCTTAAATAAAACACTGATAGAACTTCAAATGGCCCTAACTTCTATACGGTGCACCCTACACCTATCAAAGTTTGCAACATTCAAATGCTTATAACTTTTTTCTCGAGCGTCATAAAACCTTGAATTTTGTGACAATAAAGTACTCGTGCCTCTTATCAATTTATGCGATCGCTCATATCTATGCAACCTTCGATTCCCAAAATAAAACACTGATAAAACTTCAAATGGCCCTAACTTATTTCCGGTGTGTCCTATACCTATCAAAGTTTGGAACATTCAAATGCTTGTAACTTTTTACTGGAGCGTCATAAAAGCTTGAAATTTTGTGACAATAAAGTACTCGAGCCTCTTATCAATTTAAGCTATCGCTCATAGCTATGCTACCCTTGAGTCTCGAATAAAAAACTGATAAAATATCAAATGGCCCTAACTTATATACGGTGCGTCCTACACCTATCAAAGTTTGCACGTCTTAAAATCTGGAAATATTGTAACAATAGAGTACTCGTGCCTCTTATTAATTGAAGCTATCGCTCATAGCTATGCTACCCTTGAGTCCCAAATCAAACACGGATAAAACGTCAAATAGACCTAACTTCTATAAGGTGCGTCCTATACCTATCAAAGTTTGCAACAATCAAATGCTTGTAACTTTTTACTGGAGCGTCATAAAGTCTTGAAATTTTGTGACAATAAAATATTCGACCCTCTTATAAATTTAAGCTATCGCTCATAGCTATGCAACCTTCGATTCCCAAAATAAAACACTGATACAACTTCAAATGGCCCTAACTTCTGTACAGTGCATCCTATAACTATCAAAGTTTGCAACAATCAAATGCTTATAACTTTTTACTGGAGCGTCATAAAGTCTTGAAATTTTGTGACAATAAAGGATTCGAGCCTCTTATTAATTTAAGCTATCGCTCATAGCTATGCTACCCTTGAGTCCCAAATCAAACACGGATAAAACTACAAATGGCCCTAACTACTATAAGGTGCGTCCTATACCTATCAAAGTTTTTCAACAATCAAATGGTTGTAAATTTTTACTGGAGCGTCATAAAATCTTGAAAATTTGTGACAACAAAGTACTCGAGCCCCTTATGAAATTAAGCTATTGCCCATCGCTATGCTACACTTGAGTCCTAAAATAAAAGACTGATAAAACTTCAAATGGCCCTAACTTCTATACGGTGCATCTTACACCTATCAAAGTTTGCAACATTCAAATGCTTGTAACTTTTTATTGGAGCATCAAAAAATCTTGAAATTTTGTGACAATAAAGTACTCGGGGCTCTTATCAATTTAAGCTATCGCCCATAGCTATGCTACCCTTGAGTCCTTCAATAAAACACTGATAGAACTTCAAATGGCCCTAACTTCTATACGGTGCATCCTACACCTATAAAAGTTCGCAACATTCAAATGCTTATCAATTTAAGTTATCGCTCATAGCTATGCAACCTTTGATTCCCAAAATAAAACACTGATAAAACTTCAAATGGCCTAACTTATGTACGGTACGTCCTATACCTATCAAATTGTGCACCAATCAAATGCTTGCAACTTTTTACTGGAGCGTCATAAAACCTTAAATAATTGTGGCAATAAAGTACTCGAACCTCTTATGAATTTAAGCTATCGCAAATAGCTATGCTACTCTTGAGTCCCAAAGCAAACACTGATAAGACTTAAAATGGCCATAACTTCTATACGGTGCGTCCTATACCTATCAAAGTGTGCACCAATCAAATGCTTGTAACTTTTTACTGGAGCGTCATAAAATCTTGAAATTTTGTGACAATAAAATACTCGAGTCTCTTATCAATTTAAGCTATCGCCCATAGCTATGCTACCCTTGAGTCCTTAAATAAAACACTGATAGAACTTCAAATGGCCCTAACTTCTATACGGTGCACCCTACACCTATCAAAGTTAGCAACATTCAAATGCTTATAACTTTTTTCTCGAGCGTCATAAAACCTTGAATTTTGTGACAATAAAGTACTCGTGCCTCTTATCAATTTAAGCTATCGCTCATAGCTATGCAACCTTCGATTCCCAAAATAAAACACTGATAAAACTTCAAATGGCCCTAACTTCTTTACGGTGTGTCCTATACCTATCAAAGTTTGCAACAATCAAATGCTTGTAACTTTTTACTTGCGCGTCATAAAACCTTGAAATTTTGTGACAATAAAGTACTCGAGATTCTTATCAATTTAAGCTATCGCTCATAGCTATGCTACCCTTGAGTCTCGAATAAAAAACTGATAAAATATCAAATGGCCCTAACTTATATACGGTGCGTCCTACACCTATCAAAGTTTGCACGTCTTAAAATCTGGAAATATTGTAACAATAGAGTACTCGTGCCTCTTATTAATTGAAGCTATCGCTCATAGCTATGCTACCCTTGAGTCCCAAATCAAACACGGATAAAACGTCAAATGGCCCTAACTTCTATAAGGTGCGTCCTATACCTATCAAAGTTTGCAACAATCAAATGCTTGTAACTTTTTACTGGAGCGTCATAAAGTCTTGAAATTTTGTGACAATAAAATATTCGACCCTCTTATAAATTTAAGCTATCGATCATAGCTATGCTACCCTCGAGTCCCAAATCAAACACTGATAAAACTTCAAATGGCCCTACCTTCTGTAGGGTGCATCCTATACCTATCAAAGTGTGCACCAATCAAATGCTTGCACCTTTTTACTGGAGCGTCATAAAACCTTAAATAATTGTGACAATAAAGTACTCGAGCCTCTTATCAATTTAAGCTATCGCTCATAGCTATGCTACTCTTGAGTCCCAAAGCAAACACTGATAAGACTTAAAATGGCCATAACTTCTATACGGAGTGTCATATACCTATCAAAGTTTGCAACATTCAAATGCTTGTAACTTTTTACTGGAGCATCATAAAATCTTGAAATTTTGTGACAATAAAGTACTCGTGCCTCTTGTCAATTTAAGCTATCGCTCTAAGCTTTGCTACCCTTAAGTCCCAAATCAAAAACTGATAAATCTTCAAATGGCCCTAACTTCTTTACGGTGTGTCCTACACCTATCAAAGTTTGCAACAATCAAATGCTTGTAACTTTTTACTGGAGGGTCATAAAACCTTGAAATTTTGTGACAATAAAGTATTCGAGCCTCTTATCAATTACGCTATCGCTCATAGCTATGCAACCTTTGATTCCCAATATAAAACACTGATAAAACTTCGAATGGCCCTAACTTTTGTACGGTGTGTCCTATACCTATCAAAGTTTGCAACAATCAAATGCTTGTAACTTTTTACTGGAGCGTCATAAAGTCTTGAAATTTTGTGACAATAAAGTACTCGAGCCTCTTATTAATTTAAGCTATCGCTCATAGCTATGCTACCCTTGAGTCTCACATCAAACACTGATAAAACTTCAAATGGCCCTAAATTCTGTACGTTGCGTCCTATACCTATCAAAGTTTGCAACATTCAAATGCTTGTAACTTTTTACTTACGCGTCATAAAACCTTGAAATTTTGTGACAATGAAACACTCTAGCCTCTTATCAATTTAAGCTATTGCTCATAGCTTTGCTACCCTTGAGTCCCAAATCAAACACTGATAAATCTTAAAATGGCCCTAACTTCTATACGGTGCGTTCTACACCTATCAAAGTTTGCCATAAAACCTTGAAAATTTGTGACAATAAAGTACTCGAGCCTCTTATCAATTTAAGTGATCGCTCATAGCTATGCTACTCTTGAATTCCAAATCAAACACTGATAAGACTTTAAATGGCCATAACGGCTGTACGGAGTGTCCTATACCTATCAAAGTTTGCAACATTCAAATGCTTGTAACTTTTTTGTCGAGCGTCATAAAACCTTGAAATTTTGTGACAATAAAGTACTCGTGCCTCTTATCAATTTAAGTTATCGCTCATAGCTATGCGACCTTTGAATCCCAAAATAAAACACTGATAAAAATTTCAAATGGCCTGACTTCTGTACGGTGCGTCCTATACCTATCAAATTGTGCACCAATCAAATGCTTGCAACTTTTTACTGGAGCGTCATAAAATCTTAAATATTTGTGACAATAAAGTACTCGAGCCTCTTATCAATTTAAGCTATCGTTCATAGCTATGCTACCCTTGAGTCTCAAATCAAACACTGATAAAACTTCAAATGGCCCTAACTTCTGTACGGTGCGTCCTATACCTATCAAAGTTTGCAACATTCAAATGCTTGTAACTTTTTACTGGAGCGTCATAAAACCTTGAAATTTTGTGACAATGAAATACTCTAGCCTCTTATCAATTTAAGCTATTGCTCATAGCTTTGCTACCCTTGAGCCCCAAATTAAACACTGATGAAACTTCAAATGGCCCTACCTTCTGTACGGTGCATCCTATACCTATCAAAGTGTGCACCAATCAAATGCTTGCAACTTTTTACTGGAGCGTCATAAAACCTTAAATAATTGTGACAATAAAGTACTCGAGCCTCTTATCAATTTAAGCTATCGCTCATAGCTATGCTACTCTTGAGTCCCAAAGCAAACACTGATAAGACTTAAAATGGCCATAACTTCTCTACGGAGTGTCATATACCTATCAAAGTTTGCAATATTCAAATGCTTGTAACTTTTTACTGGAGCATCATAAAATCTTGAAATTTTGTGACAATAAAGTACTCGTGCCACTTGTCAATTTAAGCTATCCCTCAAAGCTATGCTACCCTTGGGTCCCAAAATAAAACACTAATAAAATAACAAATGACCATACCTTCCCATACCTATCAAATTTTGCAACATTCAAATGCTTGTAACTTTTTACTGGAGCGTCATAAAAGCTTGAAATTTTGTGACAATAAAGTCCTCGGGCCTCTTATCAATTTAAGCCATCGCCCATAGCTATGCAACCTTCGATTCCCAATATAAAACACTGATAAAACTTCGAATGGCCCTAACTTTTGTACGATGTGTCCTATACCTATCAAAGTTTGCAACAATCAAATGCTTGTAACTTTTTACAGGAGCGTCATAAAGTCTTGAAATTTTGTGACAATAAAGTACTCGAGCCTCTTATTAATTTAAGCTATCGCTCATAGCTATGCTACCCTTGAGTCTCACATCAAACACTGATAAAACTTCAAATGGCCCTAAATTCTGTACGTTGCGTCCTATACCTATCAAAGTTTGCAACATTCAAATGCTTGTAACTTTTTACTTACGCGTCATAAAACCTTGAAATTTTGTGACAATGAAACACTCTAGCCTCTTATCAATTTAAGCTATTGCTCATAGCTTTGCTACCCTTGAGTCCCAAATAAAACACTGATAAATCTTAAAATGGCCCTAACTTCTATACGGTGCGTTCTACACCTATCAAAGTTTGCCATAAAACCTTGAAAATTTGTGACAATAAAGTACTCGAGCCTCTTATCAATTTAAGTGATCGCTCATGGCTATGCTACTCTTGAATTCCAAATCAAACACTGATAAGACTTTAAATGGCCATAACGTCTGTACGGAGTGTCCTATACCTATCAAAGTTTGCAACATTCAAATGCTTGCAACTTTTTACTGGAGCATCATAAAACCTTGAAATTTTGTGACAATAAAGTACTCGGGCCTCTTATCAATTTAAGCTATCGCCCATAGCTATGCTACCCTTGAGTCCCAAATCAAACACGGATAAAATGTCAAATGGCCCTAACTTCTATATGGTGCGTCCTATACCTATCAAAGTTTGCAACAATCAAATGCTTGTAACTTTTTACTTGCGCGTCATAAAGTCTTGAAATTTTGTGACAATAAAGTACTCCTCTTATCAATTTAAGCTATCGCCCATAGCTATGCTACCCTTGAGTCCTTAAATAAAACACTGATAAAACTTCAAATGGCCTTAACTTCTATACGGTGCTTCCTACACCTATAAAAGTTTGCAACATTCAAATGCTTATAACTTTTTTCTCGAGCGTCATAAAACCTTGAATTTTGTGACAATAAAGAACTCGTGCCTCTTATCAATTTAAGCTATCGCTCATAGCTATGCAACCTTCGATTCCCAAAATAAAACACTGATAAAACTTCAAATGGACCTAACTTCTGTACGGTGCGTTCTATAACTATCAAAGTTTGCAACAATCAAATGCTTGTAACTTTTTACTGGAGCGTCATAAAACCTCGAAATGTTGTGACAATAAAATACTCGAGCCTCTTATCAATTTAATCTATCGCTCTAAGCTATGCTACCCTTGAGTCCCAAATCAAAAACTGATAAATCTTCAAATGGCCCTAACTGCTTTACGGTGCGTCCTACACCTATCAAAGTTTGCAACAATCAAATGCTTGTAACTTTTTAATGGAGCTTTATAAAATCTGGAAATTTTGTGACAATAAAGTTCTCGAGCCTCTTGTCAATTTAATCTATCGCTCATAGCTATGCACCCTTGAGTCCCAAATCAAACACTGATAAAATTTAAAATGGCTTTAACTTATATACGGTGCGTCCTACACAAATCAAAGTTTGCCATAAAACCTTGAAATTTTGTGACATTAAAATACTCGTGCCTCTTATTAATTTAAGCTATCGCTCATAGCTATGCTACCCTTGAGTCCCAAATCAAACACGGATAAAACTACAAATGGCCCTAACTTATATATGGTGCGTCCTATACCTATCAAAGTTTGCAACAATCAAATGCTTGTAACTTTTTACTTCCGCGTCATAAAACCTCGAAATGTTGTGACAATAAAATACTCGAGCCTCTTATCAATTTAATCTATCGCTCTAAGCTATGCTACCCTTGAGTCCCAAATCAAAAACTGATAAATCTTCAAATGGCCCTAACTGCTTTACGGTGCGTCCTACACCTATCAAAGTTTGCAACAATCAAATGCTTGTAACTTTTTAATGGAGCTTTATAAAATCTGGAAATTTTGTGACAATAAAGTTCTCGAGCCTCTTGTCAATTTAATCTATCGCTCATAGCTATGCACCCTTGAGTCCCAAATCAAACACTGATAAAATTTAAAATGGCTTTAACTTATATACGGTGCGTCCTACACAAATCAAAGTTTGCCATAAAACCTTGAAAGTTTGTGACAATACAGTGCTCGAGCCTCTGATAAATTTAAGCTTTCGCTCAAAGCTATGCTACTCTTGAGTCCCAAATCAAACACTGATAGGACCTTAAATGGCCATAACTTCTGTACGGAGTGTCCTATACCTATCAAAGTTTGCAACATTCAAATGCTTGTAACTTTTTTGTCGAGTGTCATAAAACCTTGAAATTTTGTGGCAATAAAGTACTCGTGCCTCTTATCAATTTAAGTTATCGCTCATAGCTATGCAACCTTTGATTCCCAAAATAAAACACTGATAAAACTTCAAATGGCCTAACTTCTGTACGGTGCTTCTTATACCTATCAAAGTTTGCAACAATCAAATGCTTGTAACTTTTTACTGGAGCGTCATAAAGTCTTTAAATTGTCTGCCAATAAAATATTCGAGCCTCTTATAAATTTAAGCTATCGGTCATAGATATGCTACCCTTGAGTCCCAAATCAAACACTGATGAAACTTCAAATGGCCCTAACTTCTGTACGGTGCATCCTATACCTATCAAAGTGTGCACCAATAAAATGCTTGCAACTTTTTACTGGAGCGTCATAAAACCTTAAATATTTGTAACAATAAAGTACTGGAGCCTCTTATCAATTTAAGCTATCGCTCATAGCTTTGCTACTCTTGAGTCCCAAATGAAACACTGATAAGACTTAAAATGGCCATAACTTCTATACGTTGTGTCATATACCTATCAAAGTTTGCAACATTCAAATGCTTGTAACTTTTTACTGGAGCGTCATAAAAGCTTTAAATTTTGTGACAATAAAGTACTCGGGACTCTTATCAATTTAAGCTATCGCCCATAGCTATGCTACCCTTGAGTCCCAAATAAAACACTGATAGAACTTCAAATGGCCCTAACTTCTATACGGTGCACCCTACACCTATCAAAGTTTGCAACATTCAAATGCTTATAACTTTTTTCTCGAGCGTCATAAAACCTTGAATTTTGTGACAATAAAGTACTCGTGCCGCTTATCAATTTAAGCTATCGCTCACAGCTATGCAACCTTCGATTCCCAAAATAAAACACTGATAAAACTTCAAATGGCCCTAACTTCTTTACGGTGTGTCCTATACTTATCAAAGTTTGCAACAATCAAATGCTTGTAACTTTTTACTTACGCGTCATAAAACCTTGAAATTTTGTGACAATAAAGTACTCGAGCCTCTTATAAATTTAAGCTATCGCTCATAGATATGCTACCCTTGAGTCCCAAATCGAACACTGATGAAACTTCAAATGGCCCTAACTTCTGTACGGTTCATCCTATACCTATCAAAGTGTGCACCAATCAAATGCTTGCAACTATTTTCTGGAGCATCATAAAACCTTGAAATTTTGTGACAATAAAGTACTCGAGCCTCTTATCAATTTAATCTATCGCTCTAAGCTTTGCTACCCTTGAGTCCCAAATCAAAAACTGATAAATCTTCAAATGGCCCTAACTTCTTTACGGTGTGTCCTACACCTATCAAAGTTTGCAACAATCAAATGCTTGTAACTTTTTACTGGAGGGTCATAAAAACTTGAAATTTTGTGACAATAAAGTATTCGAGCCTCTTATCAATTTAAGCTATCGCTCATAGCTATGCTACCCTTGAGTCCCTAATAAAAAACTGATAAAATTTCAAATGGCCCTAACTTCTATACGGTGCGTCCTACACCTATCAAAGTTTGCAACATTCAAATGCTTGTAACTTTTTAATGGAGCGTCATAAAATCTGGAAATTTTGTGACAATAGAGTACTCGTGCCTCTTATTAATTTAAGCTATCGCTCATAGCTATGCTACCCTTGAGTCCCAAATCAATAAAACTTCAAATGGCCCTAACTTCTATAAGGTGCGTCCTATACCTATCAAAGTTTGCAACAATCAAATGCTTGTAACTTTTTTCTGGAGCGTCATAAAATCTTGAAATTTTGTGACAATAAAGTACTCGAGCCTCTTATCAATTTAAGCTATCGTTCATAGTTATGCTACCCTTGAGTCCTAAAATAAAACACTGATAAAACTTCAAATGGCCCTAACTGCTATACGGTGCATCCTACACCTATCATAGTTTGCAACATTCAAATGCTTGTAGCTTTTATCGGAGCATCATAAAATCTTGAAATTTTGTGACAATAAAGTTCTCGTGCCTCTTATCAATTTAAGCTATCGCTCATAGCAATGCTACCCTTGAGTCCCGAATAAAAAACTGTTAAAATTTCAAATGGCCCTAACTTCTGTACGGTGTGTTCTATACCTATCAAAGTTTGCAACAATCAAATCCTTGTAACTTTTTACTTGGGCGTCATAAAACCTTGAAATTTTGTGACAATAAAGTGCTCGAGCTTTTTATGAATTTAAGCTATCCTTCATAGCTATGCTACCCTTGAGTCCCAAATCAAACATGGATAAAACTTCAAATGGCCCTAACTTCTATAAGGTGCGTCCTATACCTATCAAAGTTTGCAACAATCAAATGCTTGTAACTTTTTTCTGGAGCGTCATAAAATCTTGAAATTTTGTGACAATAAAGTACTCGAGCCTCTTATCAATTTAAGCTATCGTTCATAGCTATGCTACCCTTGAGTCCTAAAATAAAACACTGATAAATCTTCAAATGGCCCTAACTTCTGTACGGTGCGTCCTACACCTATCAAAGTTTGCAATAATCAAATGCTTGTAACTTTTTACTGGAGCGTCATAAAACCATGAAAATTTGTGACAATAAAGTACTCGAGCCTCTTATCAATTTAAGCTATAGCTCATAGCTATGCTACTTTTGAGTCCTAAATCAAACATTGATAAGACATAAAATGGCCATAACTTCTGTACGGAGTGTCCTATACCTATCAAAGTTTGCAACATTCAAATGCTTGTAACTTTTTTCTCGAGCGTCATAAAACCTTGAAATTTTGTGACAATAAAGTACTTGAGCCACTTATTAATTTAAGCTATCGCTCATAGCTATGCTACCCTTGAGTCCCGAATCAAATACTGATAAATTTTCAAATGGACCTAACTTCTGTACGGTGCGTCCTATCCCTATCAAAGTGTGCACCAATCAAATGCTTGTAACTTTTTACTGGAGGGGCATAAAACCTTGAAATTTTGTGACAAGAAAGTACTCGAGCCTCTTATCAATTTAAGCAATCGCTCATAGCTATGCTACTCTTGAGTCCCAAATCAAACACTGATAAGACTTAAAATGGCCATAACTTCTGTAAGGTGCGTCCTATGCCTATCAAAGTTTGCAACAATCAAATGGTTCTAATTTTTTACAGGAGCGTCATAAAATCTGGAAATTTTGATACGGTGCATGCTACACCTATTAAAGTTTGCAACATTCAAATGCTTGTAACTTTTTACTGGAGCATTATAAAATCTGGATATTTTGTGACAATTAAGTACTCGAGCCTCTTATTAATATAAGCTATCGCTCATAGCTATGCTACCCTTGAGTCTCCAATCAAACACTGATAAAACTTCAAATGGCCCTAACTTCTGTACGGTGCGTCCTATCAAAGTGTGCACCAATCAAATGCTTGTAACTTTTCACTGGAGGGTCATAAGACTTTGAAATTTTGTGACAATAAATTACTCGAGCCTCTTATCAATTTAAGCAATCGCTCATAGCTATGCTACTCTTGAGTCCCAAATCAAACACTGATAAGACTTAAAATGGCCATAACTTCTATACGAAGTGTCCTATATCTATCAAAGTTTGCAACATTCAAACGATTGTAACTTTTTACTGGAGCGTCATAAAATCTTAAAATTTTCTGACAATAAAGTACTCGAGTCTCTTATCAATTTAAGGTATCGTTCATAGCTATGCTACCCTTGAGTCCCAAATCAAAAACGGATAAAGCTTCAAATGGCCCTAACTTCTATAAGGTGCGTCCAGTACCTATCAAAGTTGGCAACAATCAAATGCTTCTTACTTTTTTCTGGAGCGTCATAAAATCTGGAAATTTTGTGACAATAAAGTACTCGACCCGCTTGTCAATTTAAGCTATCGCTCATAGCTATGCTACCCTTGAGTCCCAAATGAAACAATAATAAAACGTCAAATGGCCCTAACTTATGTACGGTGCGTCCAATACCTATCAAAGTTTGCAACAAAGAAATGGTTGTAACTTTTTACTGGAGCGTCATAAAACCTTGAAAATTTGTGACATTAAAGTACTCGTGCCTCTTATCAATTTAAACTATTGCCCATCGCTATGCTACCCTTGAGTCCTAAAACAAAACACTGATACAATTTTAAAAGGCCCTAGGTTCTATACGGTGCATCCTATACCTATCAAAGTTTGCAACATTCAAATGCTTGTAACATTTTACTGGAGCATCAAAAATCTTGAAATTTTGTGACAATAAAGTACTCGGGCGTCTTGTAAATTTAAGCTATCCCTCATAGCTATGCTACCCTTGGGTCCCAAAATAAAACACTAATAAAACTGCAAATGACCCTAATTTTTATACGGTGCGTCCCACACCTATCAAAGTTTGCAACATTCAAATGCTTGCAACTTTTTACTAGAGCGTCATAAAATCTGGAAATTTTGTGACAATAGAGTACTCGTGCCTCTTATTAATTTGAGCTATAGCTCATAGCTATGAAACTCTTGAGACCCAAATCAAACACTGATAAGACTTAAAATGGCCATAAGTTCTATACGGAGTGTCCTACACCTATCAAAGTTTGCAACAATCAAATGCTTGTAACTTTTTACTGGAGCGTAATAAAACCATGAAAATTTGTGACAATAAAGAACTCGAGCATCTTATCAATTTAGGGTATAGCTCATAGCTATGCTACTCTTGAGTCCTAAATCAAACATTGATAAGACTTAAAATGGCCATAATTTCTGTACGCAGTGTCCTATACCTACAGTTTGCAACATTCAAATGCTTGTAACTTTTTTCTCGAGCGTCATAAAACCTTGAAATTTTGTGACAAGTAAGTACTCGAGTCTCTTATCAATTTAAGGTATCGCTCATAGCTATGCTACCCTTGAGTCCCAAATCAAACACGGATAAAGCTTCAAGTGGCCCTAACTTCTATAAGGTGCGTCCAATACCTATCAAAGTTTGCAAAAATCAAATGCTTGTAACTTTTTACTGGAGCGTCATAAAGTCTTGAAATTTTGTGACAATAAACTACTCGAGCCTCTTATTCATTTAAGCTATCGCTCATAGCTATGCTACCCTTGAGTCTCAAATCAAACACAGATAAAACTTCAAATGGCCCTAACTTCTGTACGGTGCGTCCTATACCTATAAAAGTGTGCACCAATCAAATACTTGTAACTTTTCACTGGAGGGGCATAAAACCTTTAAATTTTGTGACAATAGAGTACTCGAGCCTCTTATCAATTTAAGCAATCGCTCATAGCTATGCTACCCACAAATAAAACTTCAAATGACCCTAATTTTTATACGGTGCGTCCTACACCTATCCAAGTTTGCAACATTCAAATGCTTGCAACTTTTTACTAGAGCGTCATAAAATCTGGAAATTTTGTGACAATAGAGTACTCGTGCCTCTTATTAATTTGAGCTATAGCTCATAGCTATGTAACTCTTGAGACACAAATCAAACACTGATAAGACTTAAAATGGCCATAACTTCTGTACGGAGTGTCCTACACCTATCAAAGTTTGCAACAATCAAATGCTTGTAACTTTTTACTGGAGCGTCATAAAACCATGAAAATTTGTGACAATAAAGTACTCGAGCATCTTATCAATTTAGGGTATAGCTCATAGCTATGCTACTCTTGAGTCCTAAATCAAACACTGATAAGACTTAAAATAGCCATAATTTCTGTATGCAGTGTCCTATACCTAAAGTTTGCAACATTCAAATGCTTGTAACTTTTTTCTCAAGCGTCATAAAACCTTGAAATTTTGTGACAAGTAAGTACTCGAGTCTCTTATCAATTTAAGGTATCGCTCATAGCTATGCTACCCTTGAGTCCCAAATCAAACACGGATAAAGCTTCAAGTGGCCCTAACTTCTATAAGGTGCGTCCAATACCTATCAAAGTTTGCAAAAATCGAATGCTTGTAACTTTTTACTGGAGCGTCATAAAGTCTTGAAATTTTGTGACAATAAACTACTCGAGTTTCTTATTCATTTAAGCTATCGCTCATAGCTATGCTGCCCTTGAGTCTCAAATCAAACACAGATAAAACTTCAAATGGCCCTAACTTCTGTAAGGTGCGTCCTATACCTATCACAGTGTGCACCAATCAAATGCTTGTAACTTTTTACTGGAGGGGCATAAAATCTTGAAATTTTGTGACAATAAAGTACTCGTGCATCTTACCAATTTAAGCTATAGCCCATAGCTATGCTACCCTTGAGTCCCTAAATAAAACACTGATAAAAATTCAAATGGTCCTAACTTCTATACGGTGCATGCTACACCTATCAAAGTTTGCAACATTCAAATGCTTGTAACTTTTTACTGGAGCATCATAAAATCTGTATATTTTGTGACAATGAAGTACTCGAGCCTCTTGTCAATTCAAGTTATCGCTCATAGCAACGCTACCCTTGAGTCCCAAATCAAACACTGATAAAACTTCAAATGGCCCTAACTTCTGTACGGTGCGTCATATACCTATCAAAGTGTGCACCAATCAAATGCTTGTAACTTTTTACTGGTTCATAAAACCTTGAAATTTTGTGACAATAAAGTACTCGAGCATCTTACCAATTTAAGCAATCGCTCATAGCTATGCTACCCTTGAGTCCCGAATCAAATACTGATAAAATTTTAAATGGACCTAGCTTCTGTACGGTGCGTCCTATACCTATCAAAGTGTGCACCAATCAAATGCTTGTAACTTTTTACTGGAGGGTCATAAAACCTTGACATTTTGTGACAATAAAGTACTCGAGCCTCTTATCAATTTAAGCAATCGCTCATAGCTATGCTACTCTTGAGTCCCAAATCTAACACTGATAAGACCTAAAATGGTCATAACTTCTATACGGAGTGTCCTCTACCTATCAAAGTTTGCAACAATCAAATGCTTGTAACTTTTTTCTAGAGCGTCATAAAATCTTGAAATTTTGTGACAATAAAGTACTCGAGCCTCTTATCAATTTAAGCTATCGTTCATAGCTATGCTACCCTTGATTCCTAAAATAAAACACTGATAAAACTTCAAATGGCCCTAACTTCTATACGGTGCATCCTACACCTATCAAAGTTTGCAACATTCAAATGCTTGTAACTTTTTACTAGAGCATCATAAAATCTTGAAATTTTTTGACAATAAAGTACTCGGGCCTCTTGTCAATTTAAGCTATCTCTCATAGCTACGCTATACTTGGGTCCCAAAATAAAACACTAATAAAACTTCAAATGACCCTCATTTTTATACGGTGCGTGACATACCTATCAAAGTTTGCAACATTCAAATGCTTGTAACTTTTTACTGGAGCTTCATAAAATCTGGAAATTTTGTGACAATAGAGTACTCGCGCCTCCTATTAATTTAAGCTATAGCTCATAGCTATGCTAGCCTTGAGTCCAAAAATAAAACACTTATAAAACTGCAAACGACCCTATCTTCTGTACGGTGCGTCCTATACCTATCAAAGTTTGCAACAATCAAATGGTTCTAACTTTTTACAGGAGCGTCATAAAACCTTGAAATTTTGTGACAAAATCTCGTGCCTCTTATCAATTTAAGCTATTGCCCATCGCTATGCTACCCTTGAGTCCTAAAATAAAACACTGATAAAACTTCAAATGGCCATAACTTCTTTGCGGTGCGTCCTATACCTATCAAAGTTTGCAACAATCAAATGCTTATAACTTTTTACTGGAATGTCATAAAGTCTTGAAATTTTGTGACAATAAACTACTCGAGCCTCATATCAATTTAAGCTATCGCTCATAGCTATGCTACCCTTGAGTCCCAAAATAAAACGCAGATAAAACTGCGAATGCTTGTAACTTTTTACTGGAGCGTCACCAAATTTTGAAATTTTATCTCAATAAAGTACTCAACCCTCTTATCAATTTAAGCTATCGCTCTAAGCTATGCTACCCTTGAGTCCCAAATCAAACACTGATAAGACTTAACATGGCCATAACTTCTGTAAGGTGCGTCCTATACCTATCAAAGTTTGCAACAATCAAATGGTTCTAATTTTTTACAGGAGCGTCATAAAATCTGGAAATTTTGATACGGTGCATGCTACACCTATCAAAGTTTGCCACATTCAAATGCTTGTAACTTTTTACTGGAGCATCATAAAATCTGGATATTTTGTGACAATGAAGTACTCGAGCCTCTTATTAATTTAAGCTATTGCTCATAGCTATGCTACCCTGGAGTCTCCAATCAAATACTGATAAAATTTCAAATGGCCCTAACTTCTGTACGGTGCGTCCTATCAAAGTGTGCACCAATCAAATGCTTGTAACTTTTCACTGGAGGGTCATAAAACCTTGAAATTTTGTGACAATAAATTACTCGAGCCTCTTATCAATTTAAGCAATCGCTCATAGCTATGCTACTCTTGAGTCTCAAATCAAACACTGATAAGACTTAAAATGGCCATAACTTCTATACGGAGTGTCCTATACCTATTAAAGTTTCCAACATTCAAATGCTTGTAACTTTTTACTGGATCGTCATAAAATCTGGAAATTTTTTGTCAATAGAGTACTCGAGCCTCTTGTCAATTTAAGCTATCGCTCATAGCTATGCTACCCTTGAGTCCCAAATGAAACAATAATAAAACTTCAAATGGCCCTAACTTATGTACGGTGCGTCCAATACCTATCAAAGTTTGCAACAATCAAATGGTTGTAACTTTTTACTGGAGCGTCATAAAACCTTGAAAATTTGTGACAATAAAGTACTCGTGCCTCCTATCAATTTAAACTATTGCCCATCGCTATGCTACCCTTGAGTCCTAAAATAAAACACTGATAAAATTTTAAAAGGCCCTAGCTTCTATACGATGCATCCTATACCTATCAAAGTTTGCAACATTCAAATGCTTGTAACTTTTTACTGGAGCATCATAAAATCTTGAAATTTTGTGACAATAAAGTACTCGGGCGTCTTATAAATTTAAGCTATCCCTTAGGTCCCAAAATAAAACACTAATAAAACTGCAAATGACCCTAATTTTTATACGGTGCGTCCCACACCTATCAAAGTTTGCAACATTCAAATGCTTGAAACTTTTTACTAGAGCGTCATAAAATCTGGAAATTTTGTGACAATAGAGTACTCGTGCCTCTTATTAATTTGAGCTATAGCTCATAGCTATGTAACTCTTGAGACCCAAATCAAACACTGATAAGACTTAAAATGGCCATAACTTCTGTACGGAGTGTCCTACACCTATCAAAGTTTGCAACAATCAAATGCTTGTAACTTTTTACTGGAGCGTCATAAAACCATGAAAATTTGTGACAATAAAGTACTCGAGCATCTTATCAATTTAGGGTATAGCTCATAGCTATGCTACTCTTGAGTCCTAAGTCAAACATTGATAAGACTTAAAATGGCCATAATTTCTGTATGCAGTGTCCTATACCTAAAGTTTGCAACATTCAAATGCTTGTAACTTTTTTCTCAAGATGCATAAAACCTTGAAATTTTGTGACAAGTAAGTACTCGAGTCTCTTATCAATTTAAGGTATCGCTCATAGCTATGCTACCCTTGAGTCCCAAATCAAACACGGATAAAGCTTCAAGTGGCCCTAACTTCTATAAGGTGCATGCTACACCTATCAAAGTTTGCAACATTCAAATGCTTGTAACTTTTTACTGGAGCATCACAAAATCTGGATATTTTGTGACAATGAAGTACTCGAGCCTCTTGTCAATTCAAGTTATCGCTCATAGCAACGCTACCCTTGAGTCCCAAATCAAACACTGATAAAACTTCAAATGGCCCTAACTTCTGTACGGTGCGTCCTATACCTATCAAAGTGTGCACCAATCAAATGCTTGTAACTTTTTACTGGAGGGTCATAAAACCTTGAAATTTTGTGACAATAAAGTACTCGAGCCTCTTATCAATTTAAGCAATCGCTCATAGCTATGCTACTCTTGAGTCCCAAATCAAACACTGATAAGACCTAAAATGGTCATAACTTCTATACGGAGTGTCCTATACCTATCAAAGTTTGCAACAATCAAATGTTTGTAAATTTTTTCTAGAGCGTCATAAAATCTTGAAATTTTGTGACAATAAAGTACTCGAGCCTCTTATCAATTTAAGCTATAGCTCATAGCTATGCTAGCCTTGAGTCCCAAAATCAAACACTTATAAAACTGCAAACGACCCTATCTTCTGTACGGTGCGTCCTATACCTATCAAAGTTTGCAACAATCAAATGCTTGTAACTTTTTACTGGAATGTAATAAAGTCTTGAAATTTTGTGACAATAAACTACTCGAGCCTCATATCAATTTAAACTATCACTCATAGCTATGCTACCCTTGAGTCCCAAAATAAAACGCAGATAAAACTGCGAATGCTTGTAACTTTTTACTGGAGCGTCATCAAATTTGAAATTTTGTCTCAATAAAGTACTCAACCCTCTTATCAATTTAAGCTATCGCTCTAACCTATGCTACCCTTGAGTCCCAAATCAAAAACTGATAAATCTTCAAATGGCCCTAACTTCTGTACGGTGCATCCTACACCTATCAAAGTTTGCAACATTCAAATGCTTGTAACTTTTTACTGGAGCGTCATAAAGTCTTGAAATTTTGTGACAATAAACTACTCGAGCCTCTTATTAATTTAAGCTATCGCTCATAGCTATGCTACCCTTGAGCCCCAAATCAAACACTGATAAGACTTAAAATGGCCATAACTTCTGTAAGGTGCGTCCTATACCTATCAAAGTTTGCAACAATCAAATGGTTCTAATTTTTTACAGGAGCGTCATAAAATCTTGAAATTTTGATACGGTGCATGCTACACCTATCAAAGTTTGCAACATTCAAATGCTTGTAACTTTTTACTGGAGCATCATAAAATCTGGATATATTGTGACAATAAATTACTCGAGCCTCTTATCAATTTAAGCAATCGCTCATAGCTATGCTACTCTTGAGTCCCAAATCAAACACTGATAAGACTTAAAATGGCCATAACTTCTATACGGAGTGTCCTATACCTATTAAAGTTTCCAACATTCAAATGCTTGTAACTTTTTACTGGATCGTCATAAAATCTGGAAATTTTTTGTCAATAGAGTACTCGAGCCTCTTGTCAATTTAAGCTATCGCTCATAGCTATGCTACCCTTGAGTCCCAAATGAAACAATAATAAAACTTCAAATGGCCCTAACTTATGTACGGAGCGTCCAATACCTATCAAAGTTTGCAACATTCAAATGCTTGTAACTTTTTACTGGAGCATCATAAAATCTTGAAATTTTGTGACAATAAAGTACTCGGGCGTCTTGTAAATTTAAGCTATCCCTTATAGCTATGCTACCCTTGGGTCCCAAAATAAAACACTAATAAAACTGCAAGTGACCCTAATTTTTATACGGTGCGTCCCACACCTATCAAAGTTTGCAACATTCAAATGCTTGCAACTTTTTACTAGAGCGTCATAAAATCTGGAAATTTTGTGACAATAGAGTACTCGTGCCTCTTATTAATTTGAAGTATAGCTCATAGCTATGTAACTCTTGAGACCCAAATCAAACACTGATAAGACTTAAAATGGCCATAACTTCTGTACGGAGTGTCCTACACCTATCAAAGTTTGCAACAATCAAATGCTTGTAACTTTTTACTGGAGCGTCATAAAATCAGGAAATTTTGCGACAATAGAGTACTCGAGCATCTTATCAATTTAGGGTAAAGCTCATAGCTATGCTACTCTTGAGTCCTAAATCAAACATTGATAAGACTTAAAATGGCCATAATTTCTGTATGCAGTGTCCTATACCTAAAGTTTGCAACATTCAAATGCTTGTAACTTTTTTCTCAAGCGTCATAAAACCTTGAAATTTTGTGACAAGTAAGTACTCGAGTCTCTTATCAATTTAAGGTATCGCTCATAGCTATGCTACCCTTGAGTCCCAAATCAAACACGGATAAAGCTTCAAGTGGCCCTAACTTCTATAAGGTGCATGCTACACCTATCAAAGTTTGCAACATTCAAATGCTTGTAACTTTTTACTGGAGCATCACAAAATCTGGATATTTTGTGACAATGAAGTACTCGGGCCTCTTGTCAATTTAAGCTATCTCTCATAGCTACGCTATACTTGGGTCCCAAAATAAAACACTAATAAAACTTCAAATGACCCTCATTTTCATACGGTGCGTGACATACCTATCAAAGTTTGCAACATTCAAATGCTTGTAACTTTTTACTGGAGCTTCATAAAATCTGGAAATTTTGTGACAATAGAGTACTCGTGCCTCTTATTAATTTAAGCTATAGCTCATAGCTATGCTAGCCTTGAGTCCAAAAATAAAACACTTATAAAACTGCAAACGACCCTATCTTCTGTACGGTGCGTCCTATACCTATCAAAGTTTGCAACAATCAAATGGTTCTAACTTTTTACAGGAGCGTCATAAAACCTTGAAATTTTGTGACAAAATCTCGTGCCTCTTATCAATTTAAGCTATTGCCCATCGCTATGCTACCCTTGAGTCCTAAAATAAAACACTGATAAAACTTCAAATGGCCCTAACTTCTTTGCGGTGCGTCCTATACCTATCAAAGTTTGCAACAATCAAATGCTTATAACTTTTTACTGGAATGTCATAAAGTCTTGAAATTTTGTGACAATAAACTACTCGAGCCTCATATCAATTTAAGCTATCGCTCATAGCTATGCTACCCTTGAGTCCCAAAATAAAACGCAGATAAAACTGCGAATGCTTGTAACTTTTTACTGGAGCGTCACCAAATTTTGAAATTTTATCTCAATAAAGTACTCAACCCTCTTATCAATTTAAGCTATCGCTCTAAGCTATGCTACCCTTGAGTCCCAAATCAAACACTGATAAGACTTAAAATGGCCATAACTTCTGTAAGGTGCGTCCTATACCTATCAAAGTTTGCAACAATCAAATGGTTCTAATTTTTTACAGGAGCGTCATAAAATCTGGAAATTTTGATACGGTGCATGCTACACCTATCAAAGTTTGCCACATTCAAATGCTTGTAACTTTTTACTGGAGCATCATAAAATCTGGATATTTTGTGACAATGAAGTACTCGAGCCTCTTATTAATTTAAGCTATTGCTCATAGCTATGCTACCCTGGAGTCTCCAATCAAATACTGATAAAATTTCAAATGGCCCTAACTTCTGTACGGTGCGTCCTATCAAAGTGTGCACCAATCAAATGCTTGTAACTTTTCACTGGAGGGTCATAAAACCTTGAAATTTTGTGACAATAAATTACTCGAGCCTCTTATCAATTTAAGCAATCGCTCATAGCTATGCTACTCTTGAGTCCCAAATCAAACACTGATAAGACTTAAAATGGCCATAACTTCTATACGGAGTGTCCTATACCTATTAAAGTTTCCAACATTCAAATGCTTGTAACTTTTTACTGGATCGTCATAAAATCTGGAAATTTTTTGTCAATAGAGTACTCGAGCCTCCTGTCAATTTAAGCTATCGCTCATAGCTATGCTACCCTTGAGTCCCAAATGAAACAATAATAAAACTTCAAATGGCCCTAACTTATGTACGGTGCGTCCAATACCTATCAAAGTTTGCAACAATCAAATGGTTGTAACTTTTTACTGGAGCGTCATAAAACCTTGAAAATTTGTGACAATAAAGTACTCGTGCCTCCTATCAATTTAAACTATTGCCCATCGCTATGCTACCCTTGAGTCCTAAAATAAAACACTGATAAAATTTTAAAAGGCCCTAGCTTCTATACGATGCATCCTATACCTATCAAAGTTTGCAACATTCAAATGCTTGTAACTTTTTACTGGAGCATCATAAAATCTTGAAATTTTGTGACAATAAAGTACTCGGGCGTCTTGTAAATTTAAGCTATCCCTTAGGTCCCAAAATAAAACACTAATAAAACTGCAAATGACCCTAATTTTTATACGGTGCGTCCCACACCTATCAAAGTTTGCAACATTCAAATGCTTGAAACTTTTTACTAGAGCGTCATAAAATCTGGAAATTTTGTGACAATAGAGTACTCGTGCCTCTTATTAATTTGAGCTATAGCTCATAGCTATGCTACTCTTGAGTCCTAAATCAAACATTGATAAGACTTAAAATGGCCATAATTTCTGTATGCAGTGTCCTATACCTAAAGTTTGCAACATTCAAATGCTTGTAACTTTTTTCTCAAGCGTCATAAAACCTTGAAATTTTGTGACAAGTAAGTACTCGAGTCTCTTATCAATTTAAGGTATCTCTCATAGCTATGCTACCCTTGAGTCCCAAATCAAACACGGATAAAGCTTCAAGTGGCCCTAACTTCTATAAGGTGCATGCTACACCTATCAAAGTTTGCAACATTCAAATGCTTGTAACTTTTTACTGGAGCATCACAAAATCTGGATATTTTGTGACAATGAAGTACTCGAGCCTCTTGTCAATTCAAGTTATCGCTCATAGCAACGCTACCCTTGAGTCCCAAATCAAACACTGATAAAACTTCAAATGGCCCTAACTTCTGTACGGTGCGTCCTATACCTATCAAAGTGTGCACCAATCAAATGCTTGTAACTTTTTACTGGAGGGTCATAAAACCTTGAAATTTTGTGACAATAAAGTACTCGAGCCTCTTATCAATTTAAGCAATCGCTCATAGCTATGCTACTCTTGAGTCCCAAATCAAACACTGATAAGACCTAAAATGGTCATAACTTCTATACGGAGTGTCCTATACCTATCAAAGTTTGCAACAATCAAATGTTTGTAACTTTTTTCTAGAGCGTCATAAAATCTTGAAATTTTGTGACAATAAAGTACTCGAGCCTCTTATCAATATAAGCTATAGCTCATAGCTATGCTAGCCTTGAGTCCCAAAATCAAACACTTATAAAACTGCAAACGACCCTATCTTCTGTACGGTGCGTCCTATACCTATCAAAGTTTGCAACAATCAAATGCTTGTAACTTTTTACTGGAATGTAATAAAGTCTTGAAATTTTGTGACAATAAACTACTCGAGCCTCATATCAATTTAAACTATCACTCATAGCTATGCTACCCTTGAGTCCCAAAATAAAACGCAGATAAAACTGCGAATGCTTGTAACTTTTTACTGGAGCGTCATCAAATTTGATATTTTGTCTCAATAAAGTACTCAACCCTCTTATCAATTTAAGCTATCGCTCTAACCTATGCTACCCTTGAGTCCCAAATCAAAAACTGATAAATCTTCAAATGGCCCTAACTTCTGTACGGTGCATCCTACACCTATCAAAGTTTGCAACATTCAAATGCTTGTAACTTTTTACTGGAGCGTCATAAAGTCTTGAAATTTTGTGACAATAAACTACTCGAGCCTCTTATTAATTTAAGCTATCGCTCATAGCTATGCTACCCTTGAGTCCCAAATCAAACACTGATAAGACTTAAAATGGCCATAACTTCTGTAAGGTGCGTCCTATACCTATCAAAGTTTGCAACAATCAAATGGTTCTAATTTTTTACAGGAGCGTCATAAAATCTTGAAATTTTGATACGGTGCATGCTACACCTATCAAAGTTTGCAACATTCAATTGCTTGTAACTTTTTACTGGAGCATCATAAAATCTGGATATTTTGTGACAATAAATTACTCGAGCCTCTTATCAATTTAAGCAATCGCTCATAGCTATGCTACTCTTGAGTCCCAAATCAAACACTGATAAGACTTAAAATGGCCATAACTTCTATTCGGAGTGTCCTATACCTATTAAAGTTTCAAACATTCAAATGCTTGTAACTTTTTACTGGATCGTCATAAAATCTGGAAATTTTTTGTCAATAGAGTACTCGAGCCTCTTGTCAATTTAAGCTATCGCTCATAGCTATGCTACCCTTGAGTCCCAAATGAAACAATAATAAAACTTCAAATGGCCCTAACTTATGTACGGTGCGTCCAATACCTATCAAAGTTTGCCACATTCAAATGCTTGTAACTTTTTACTGGAGCATCATAAAATCTTGAAATTTTGTGACAATAAAGTACTCGGGCGTCTTGTAAATTTAAGCTATCCCTTATAGCTATGCTACCCTTGGGTCCCAAAATAAAACACTAATAAAACTGCAAGTGACCCTAATTTTTATACGGTGCGTCCCACACCTATCAAAGGTTGCAACATTCAAATGCTTGCAACTTTTTAGTAGAGCGTCATAAAATCTGGAAATTTTGTGACAATAGAGTACTCGTGCCTCTTATTAATTTGAAGTATAGCTCATAGCTATGTAACTCTTGAGACCCAAATCAAACACTGATAAGACTTAAAATGGCCATAACTTCTGTACGGAGTGTCCTACACCTATCAAAGTTTGCAACAATCAAATGCTTGTAACTTTTTACTGGAGCGTCATAAAATCAGGAAATTTTGCGACAATAGAGTACTCGAGCATCTTATCAATTTAGGGTAAAGCTCATAGCTATGCTACTCTTGAGTCCTAAATCAAACATTGATAAGACTTAAAATGGCCATAATTTCTGTATGCAGTGTCCTATACCTAAAGTTTGCAACATTCAAATGCTTGTAACTTTTTTCTCAAGCGTCATAAAACCTTGAAATTTTGTGACAAGTAAGTACTCGAGTCTCTTATCAATTTAAGGTATCGCTCATAGCTATGCTACCCTTGAGTCCCAAATCAAACACGGATAAAGCTTCAAGTGGCCCTAACTTCTATAAGGTGCATGCTACACCTATCAAAGTTTGCAACATTCAAATGCTTGTAACTTTTTACTGGAGCATCACAAAATCTGGATATTTTGTGACAATGAAGTACCCGAGCCTCTTGTCAATTCAAGTTATCGCTCATAGCAACGCTACCCTTGAGGCCCAAATCAAACACTGATAAAACTTCAAATGGCCCTAACTTCTGTACGGTGCGTCCTATACCTATCAAAGTGTGCACCAATCAAATGCTTGTAACTTTTTACTGGAGGGTCATAAAACCTTGAAATTTTGTGACAATAAAAAACTCGAGCCTCTTATCAATTTAAGCAATCGCTCATAGCTATGCTACTCTTGAGTCCCAAATCAAACACTGATAAGACCTAAAATGGTCATAACTTCTATACGGAGTGTCCTATACCTATCAAAGTTTGCAACAATCAAATGTTTGTAACTTTTTTCTGGAGCGTCATAAAATCTTGAAATTTTGTGACAATAAAGTACTCGAGCCTCTTATCAATTTAAGCTATCGTTCATAGCTATGCTACCCTTGATTCCTAAAATAAAACACTGATAAAACTTCAAATGGCCCTAACTTCTATACGGTGCATCCTACACCTATCAAAGTTTGCAACATTCAAATGCTTGTAACTTTATACTAGAGCATCATAAAATCTTGAAATTTTGTGACAATAAAGTACTCGGGCCTCTTGTCAATTTAAGCTATCTCTCATAGCTACGCTATACTTGGGTCCCAAAATAAAACACTAATAAAACTTCAAATTACCCTCATTTTTATACGGTGCGTGACATACCTATCAAAGTTTGCAACATTCAAATGCTTGTAACTTTTTACTGGAGCTTCATAAAATCTTGAAATTTTATGACAATAGAGTACTCGTGCCTCTTATTAATTTAAGCTATAGCTCATAGCTATGCTAGCCTTGAGTCCCAAAATCAAACACTTATAAAACTGCAAACGACCCTATCTTCTGTACGGTGCGTCCTATACCTATCAAAGTTTGCAACAATCAAATGGTTCTAACCTTTTACAGGAGCGTCATAAAACCTTGAAATTTTGTGACAAAATCTTGTGCCTCTTATCAATTTAAGCTATTGCCCATCGCTATGCTACCCTTGAGTCCTAAAATAAAACACTGATAAAACTTCAAATGGCCCTAACTTCTTTACGGTGCGTCCTATACCTATCAAAGTTTGCAACAATCAAATGCTTGTAACTTTTTACTGGAATATCATAAAGTCTTGAAATTTTGTGACAATAAACTACTCGAGCCTCATATCAATTTAAGCTATCGCTCATAGCTATGCTACCCTTGAGTCCCAAAATAAAACGCAGATAAAACTGCGAATGCTTGTAACTTTTTACTGGAGCGTCATCAAATTTTGAAATTTTGTCTCAATAAAGTATTCAACCCTCTTATCAATTTAAGCTATCGCTCTAACCTATGCTACCCTTGAGTCCCAAATCAAAAACTGATAGATCTTCAAATGGCCCTAACTTCTGTACGGTGCATCCTACACCTATCAAAGTTTGCAACATTCAAATGCTTGTAACTTTTTACTGGAGCGTCATAAAGTCTTGAAATTTTGTGACAATAAACTACTCGAGCCTCTTATTAATTTAAGCTATCGCTCATAGCTATGCTCCTCTTGAGTCCCAAATCAAACACAGATAAGACTTAAAATGGCCATAACTTCTATACGGAGTGTCCTGTACCTACAAAAGTTTCCAACATTCAAATGCTTGTAACTTTTTACTGGATCGTCATAAAATCTGGAAATTTTGTGTCAATAGAGTACTCGTGCCTGTTATTTATTTAAGCTATAGCTCATAGCTATGTTACTCTTGAGTCCCAAATCAAACACTGATAAGACTTAAAATAGCCATAACTTCTGTACGAAGTGTCCTATACCTATCAAAGTTTGCAACAATCAAACGATTGTAACTTTTTACTGGAGCGTCATAAAATCTTAAAATTTTCAGACAATAAAGTACTCAAGTCTCTTATCAATTTAAGCTATCGCTCATAGCTATGCTACCCTTGAGTCCCAAATCAAAAACGGATAAAGCTTCAAATGGCCCTAACTTCTATAAGGTGCGTCCAGTATCTATCAAAGTTTGCAACATTCAAATGCTTGTAACTTTTTACTGGAGCATCATCAAATCTTGAAATTTTGTGACAATAACGTACTCGGGCCTCTTGTGAATTTAAGCTATCCCTCATAGCTATGCTACCCTTGGGTCTCAAAATAAAACACTAATAAAACTTCAAATGACCCTAATTTTTATACGGTGCGTCCCACACCTATCAAAGTTTGCAACATTCAAATGCTTGCAACTTTTTACTAGAGCGTCATAAAATTTGGAAATTTTGTGACAATAGAGTACTCGTGCCTCTTACTAATTTGAGCTATAGCTCATAGGTATGTAACTCTTGAGACCCAAATCAAACACTGATAAGACTTAAAATGGCCATAACTTCTATACGGAGTGTCCTACACCTTTCAAAGTTTGCAACAATCTAATGCTTGTAACTTTTTACTGGAGCGTCATAAAACCATGAAAATTTGTGACAATAAAGTACTCGAGCATCTTATCAATTTAGGGTATAGCTCATAGCTATGCTACTCTTGAGTCCTAAATCAAACATTGATAAGACTTAAAATGGCCCTAACTTCTGTACGGTGCGTCCTATACCTATCAAAGTGTGCACCAATCAAATACTTGTAACTTTTCACTGGAGGGTCATAAAACCTTGAAATTTTGTGACAATAAAGTACTCGAGCCTCTTATCAATTTAAGCAATCGCTCATAGCTATGCTACCCTTTAGTCCCGAATCAAATACTGATAAAATTTCAAATCGACCTAACTTCTGTACGGTGCGTCCTATACCCATCACAGTGTGCACCAATCAAATGCTTGTAACTTTTTACTGGAGGGGCATAAAACCTTGAATTTTTGTGACAAGAAAGTACTCGAGCCTCTTATCAATTTGAGCAATCGCTCATAGCTATGCTACTCTTGACTCCAAAATAAAACACGGATAAAGCTTCAAGTGGCCCTAACTTCTATAAGGTGCGTCCAATACCTATCAAAGTTTGCAAAAATCAAATGCTTGTAACTTTTTACTGGAGCGTCATAAAGTCTTGAAATTTTGTGACAATAAACTACTCAAGCCTCTTATTCATTTAAGCTATTGTAATGATTAGACGGTGTTTTTAAGTTCATGGTTTAAAATGTTACTTTATTGATCGAACATTAATCATTAACAGTCGACTATTAACTATTGACTCTCGACTATCTACTGTGTTACAATTACAATGTCGGACTTATATTTATACTTAAAATAGTTGAGTCGTCGATGACATCACTGTTCGATGACTCAAGAGGTATCGATGGATAAGGGTCAGTTATTTGAGACGTATGTGTGCTGGCTCACATTTCACGGTCGTTGACCGTCGCCTTGAATGTTGGTGTCTCATATCGGCACCACTTTGGAATGTTGCACACTTTGCAATTGTTAATTGATTTTAGGTCATTAAATTCATATGTCTGTTAGTTCAATGACCGTTATCCATGACACCTCCCCTTTTTTGGAAAAGAAAAAAAACTTTCTTTTTTTTCTTTTATATGTATGTATATATTTATATGTATATGTATATATTATTTTTAACTTGTAACAATTACATGATTGGATAAATTATATTTTGAAGTAAGGGTTGTAATATATAAAGTTATTGGCATCGTGTGGGATGCTGGAATATAGAGCTATCGGCCGATAGTTATTTTGTAAAAAAAAAAAATAAATTATATATAGGTATATCTATTTATATTTTAATATCTATTATTTCTTATGCTAGTTTTAGTCTATTTTTGTGCACAATAATTGATTTAGATTTTGTGTCAATTTTGCAATTTCCAAAATGGTCAGTCTCAATCACCTTGTATGGACCTTTAAAAATACTATCTAATTTGTGATTGGTTTCATCTTTTAGGTATACCATATCGTTTGGCCGAATATTTTGTGGATTTACACTCTTGTCATAAATGTGTTTTGTCTTTATTTTAGCCTTTTCTAGCATTTCTGATGCTCTTTTCTGAGCTACTTGCAATTTGAATTGGAGTTCGTTTTTGTAGTCGTCAAAGTTGTATACCGGATTTATTTTTCCATTTAGTATAAAGTCGTATGGAACTGGCGCTTTTCCGAATACTAACTCGAAAGTTTTGTAACCATGAGTTGTTGATGGTGTCGTGTTGTAACAATACGTGAACTATTTGAGCCAATGGTCCCAGTCTAATTTGTTAGTTGAAATGTATGATCTTATGTACTCGTTAAATGTTTTATGGGATCGTTCTACTGTACCTAAAGTTTGATGGTGATAAGGGGTGGATGTTTTTCTTTCTATTTGTAAAAGCTTGCATATTTGGTCAAATATTTGGTTTTTATATTCGGTACCCATGTCTGTTAATATTTGTTTTATGGGTCCGTAAATTAAAATAAGGTTTTCTACTATTGCTTTTGCAACTATATTAGCGGACTTAGCTGGGATGGGTACTGTAATGAGAAATTTAGTTAAATCACATATTATTGTGAGCGCGTATTCGTTAGAATTAAATGACTTTGGTAATGGGCCTACATTGTCTATTTGTACACATTCAAAAGCTCTTGCTGGTGTTGGTGTTTTTATTAAAGGTTCTAGGTGATTAGTACTGGCTTTGTTTTGTTTACATTTTTGGCAGTTTTTGACATAAGACTTCACGTCTGGAGCAATGTTTTTCCAAACATAATGTCGTTGTAGTTTTGATAAGAATCGTGTGACTCCTGGGTGGCCTCCAAAAACAGGGTCATCATGATATTTTTGTAGTATTTCAAGTTTTTGCGTGGGTGAAGTGATTTCAATAAGCTTTGGTGTTATAGCTATTGTTATTTCTTTCAACTGTTCATTGCCTTTCTTTTTAAATTCCTCTATGAATAAATTCCTCAAATAAATTATCATTGATTGCAATCCTTATACTCTTAAAGTTTGTTTTGCCAACTATATTTTCAAGTTTGGGAAATAATTGCGCTAGTTCAATTTTCCCATAAGCAATAAAATCTTTAGAGTTTAATTTAAATATTTTCTTTTTTCCATGGAACAAAACTAAATGTGAGGAATTTTCTAATGTTTTATTGTGCACATTTGTGGTTAATTTTAGGCATGGTAATTTTTTCACTTCTTGTAACGTAATCGTGTTATATACTTGTTGTTTTAAGGTTTCTTTGGCTTCAATAATGTTCTTATTAGTTTGGAAATGAGTATGTTTTGATTTTGATCTAGTAATCATCTGTATGATAGCAAAGTTTTCTTCCCTAAGCTGCTTGATTTGCCCAAAATCAATGCGCGATAAAGCATCTGCACCGCAGTTATCTTTTCCTTTAATGTATTCAGTTTCGAAATCAAATTCTTCCAAATCTAGCCTCATTCTTGTTAACTTTGAGGAAGGGTTCTTCAAAGCAAATAGGTATGTAAGTGGCTTATGATCACTTTTTATTAAAAATTTTGTTCCATAAATGTATGGTTTGAAGAAATTTATTGCCCAGTGTATAGCGGTAAGTTCTTGTTCTATGACCGATTTATTACTCTCCCCTTTAGTAAAGGTTCGAGAGGCGAACGCTATTGGCAATTGTTTACCATTGTGGTTCTGACTTAGAACTGCGCCACATGCAGTTTTGCTTGCATCTGTAGTAATGCAAAAAGGTTTTTTGAAATCAGGGTATTGCAATATTTTTGGGGATAGCAGACAACTTTTAAAATATTGAAATGCCTTTTCGCATTCAGGTGTCCATTCGAACTGGGATTTTTTCCTTTTTAATTTTGTTATGTGTACTGCATGATTTGCGAAATTTGGTATGAATCTTCTATAATAGTTTACAAATGCTACGAACCGCTTACATTCATCGGCGTTCGTTGGTTTTGGGTATGACAAAATCTTGTCGTATTTAGATTCATCTGGAAGAATGCCTTGGTCTGTGCATTTATGTCCTAGGAAGGTGACTTGTGAATCGTAGAATTTACACTTGTCCGGATGCAACTTAATATTTGTTTTCCTGCAGATCTCGAAAACTGATTTTAAATTTGCTAACATATGTTTTTCGGAGCATCCAATGACTATGAGGTCGTCCATATATATAAAAGTTTTCCCCGGTCCTAGTCCAGAAAATGCAATATTCATCATCCTTTGAAAGGAGTTTGGGGCTATTTTTAATCCAAAAGGTAATCTTTTGAATTTAAAGGATCCTTGTTCGGTTGAGAATGATGTAACGTTTCTTGAATTTTCCTCAAGCTCTATTTGATGAAAACCTGAAATCAAATCCAAACACGAAAAATACTTCGCACGACCTAACTGGTCAAGGATATCGTCAATTCTAGGCAATGGGTACTTGTCTGATGCTAATTTTTTATTGACTTGTCTATAGTCTATTACAAGTCTCCATTTTTTTTCCGAGGAATTTGGTAAGGATTTTTTCGGGACTAAAAGTATAGGGCTATTATACTCTGAAACTGACGGTTCAATGATATCATCTCTAAGCAGTTTTTCTATTTGTTTATTTATTTCGGCTTTATGAGTATGAGGAGTCCTATAGTTTTTTATGTAAACCGGATTATTTTCGTTTTAGTGTAATTTCTGTTTATAAAAATTGTTGTATGTACACGCATCGCTTTCTAAAGCAAATACGTCTGTGTAGTTTGAAGCGAGTTGAACTAGTTTTTCTTTATGAAGTATTGGGCAGTTGTTTGCTAATTTATTCAAAATTTTGGTTTGTCGTTCTTGATTGTTATTTTGTTTATCTATTTTAACAATGTAATAGTCATCAAGGTTTTCTGTTCTTATTGTGTTTTGCTGCAAAAAAAGGTTGTTATCCGTTGTATTAATAATTCGAACATATGGGTTTTTTGTATTAACGATTGTATTTGCTATGAAAACACCATCTTCAAGTTCCTGATTGGGTATTAAGAGGTCATTTTCCGTACTTGTTATGTCGATTTTTCTAATGACCTCCGCTCTTGCTGGGAGTGAGAGTATTTTCCCCTGATGTGAATCCAATATTTCGATTTCTAGTTCAATATTTAAACAGTTTGGCCTAATAATGAGCCAACTTGAACCAGAATTTTTGTTTATGAAATCATAGCCTATTATACCATCACAAGGTAGCGGGAAAGAATCATCCACTATGTGGAAATTATGAGATATTGTTAAATTATTTATGTATAGACTTGCTTGTGTGACACCGAGTGTTTTTATTGTACCACTGCCTATACCTCTGAGGTTGAATATTTGATTTATATTTATTGTAGCATTGTCTACATGGTTTGTTTTGAAGAGACTTATATCTGATCCTGTATCTAAAAGAAATGTAGAGGTGGACTGACTTAAAGATGATTTTATTCTGATGTAATTGTTTAAACAGAGGTTTACATTTAAAATTCTGTGCTCATTTAATTCGATACATTCCCCAGTTGGGCGGACTGGGGGACATCCCCGTTTTCCGACGCCTCTGTATACCGAACGTTTCCATTATTATGTCTGCGTCCTCTATAATTATTGTTGTGTCCATAATTTCTATTTCTATTATTGTTGTCTCTGTTATCAGAGTGAGAGTCGTTACGCCGTGTATTATAATTCCGGTTCGAAGAGCTTCTTTGTCCACGATATGATCTGTTTCCACGACCCCTATATCTTACGTTGGAATTTCGAAATTTGTTGATGTAATTTACTTGTAAAGTTCCTGAACTTTCCGAACTTAACCCAAGAAATTTTGTAATAGCGTCTCCTACTGTTGGGAGCTGACCTGCCCTCATTAGCAATTTTACCTCTTCAGATTTCGCATTTGTTTTTATTGTTTTCACTGCATGTTGAGTGGAGTAGCTTTTTGCTAGTGCAGGCGTCAAACCGTCTGCAATAAATGATTGCTCCAATTGCAATGATAAAGTTTCAATTTCTTTGGCAAAATCACTGTCGCTTTTATTATGCTGCTTTACGGTATTAAGTCTGGCTGAAATACTCTGTGGAGATTCGTATTTCACGTTTGCAAGTAATTTGCTTTTGATTGCTTGAATAGTACTCTCGTTTGTTATCAATGTACTTGCTGAGTGAGTTAATTTCGTTTTTATTCATGAAATTGCTATGTTTCCATGGGTTTCTTTTATGGTTTCCAATAAATCAATGGCGTTTATGAATTTATTTAAATTTTAAATTTTGCCATCAAACTCTGGAAGCAATTTCGTTGCAGTGTTAATGAACTCGATAGGTGTCATATTGCTGAGACTGTTTATTTCGTTTTGTTCTTTTAATGTGTCTTCTAATGAGTCAGTATCTGTGTCAGAGCTTTCGCTGCAAAGTAATGAATGAATAGTCAGGTCAAGTAATTTTGTTATACTTGTTGGTGCTTCTTGTGGTACTTGTAATTTATTAAAAAGTACTTTCAGTCTATTTTTAATGGAAGTGAAATAATTTTCGAATTCTAGCTTATGGTCTGTGCTAAGTACCGGGTAATTTGTCCTACCTAAACTGGCAATTGTATTATGCTGACATGCAAGAATACCAATATGTTTTAGTTGAGTAATTTTGGATGGTAGGGGTGTTTTATTTAAACATTTGATGGATTTGTCAAAAGTGATCTTTATTTCATGCAATTTTCTCAAAACTTTGTCCCATGTGATTGGTCAGGACATAATAAATGGACCATACGTAATTAGGAAATTGCAAAATTGATAAATTTACATGTTTTAATAAAAAGCTTAATTTTGTCTATTTGTTTATATTATTTTCTTGTCACTTGTGTGTTGTTGCTTGCACGGTGTTTTTAATGTGAATACTTAGTTGTAACTATTAGTTTTATATTGTGAAATTGAATTTAATAATATTGCTTATCTTATATGATGATGATTTTTGTTGCCCTTTACGAAGCTGCAATTCTTCTCCAGATAATTTTTCAGATAGTTTAGATCCTGACCGTTGGTGTTTCCACACGTTGTATCCTTCGTTTTAAATAGTTTTTGAATGCCGAATGTATTGCCATTATTAGCACCAAGGCTCCGATTAAACACATAATTTCCCAAGGTATTGTTTTGATGTTTTGATTGTCACTTTTCTCTTGGTATTTGTCTATATATTTTACAATTTCTGTATTCTTCTGTTGCACTTGTTTTCCCACTTCATAGCCAGAAATTGCTATCATCACTATACTTATTGCTTTTTTCCACCAACCCATGGTGTTGATTGAAGTTTTTTCATGGATATTTCTATACTTTATCTTTTTTTTTAATTTTTCCCACTTTTGTTTTTTTTTTTATGCTTAGCAGTTCATTTTCAGCAATTGTCTATTGTAAGCAAATATTCACTGAAGTTACACTTTTTGTTATTAAAAAAAAATATTTATTTAAAAGTTATTTATTTTTAGCGTCACTTATGCCACGGTCGCCATGTAATGATTAGACGGTGTTTTAAGTTCATGGTTTAAAATGTTACTTTATTGATCGAACATTAACATTAAAATGTTACTTTATTGATCGAACATTAACTATTAACTATTGACTCTCGACTATCTACTGTGGTACAATTACAATGTTGGACTTATATTTATACTTAAAATAGTTGAGTCGTCGATGACATCACTGTTCGATGACTCAAGAGGTATCGATGGATAAAGGTCAGTTATTTGAGACGTATGTGTGCTGGCTCACATTTCATGGTCGTTGACCGTCGCCTTGAATGTTGGTGTCTCATATCGGCACCACTTTGGAATGTTGCACACTTTGCAATTGTTAATTGATTTTAGGTCATTAGATTCATATGTCTGTTAGTTCAATGACCGTTATCCATGACACTATCGCTCATAGCTATGCTACCCTTGAGTCTCAAATCAAACACAGATAAAACTTCAAATGGCCCTAACTTCTGTACGGTGCGTCCTATACCTATCAAAGTGTGCTCCAATCAAATACTTGTAACTTTTCACTGGAGCGTTATGAAGTATTGAAATTTTGTGACAATAAAGTACTCGAGCCTCTTATCAATTTAAGCAATCGCTCATAGCTATGCTACCCTTGGGTCCCAAAATAAAACACTAATAAAACTTCAAATGACCCTAATTTTTATACGGTGCGTCCCACACCTATCAGAGTTTGCAACATTCAAATGCTTGCAACTTTTTACTAGAGCGTCATAAAATCTGGAAATTTTCTGACAATAGAGTACTCGTGCCTCTTATTAATTTGAGCTATAGCTCATAGCTATGTAACTCTTGGGACCCAAATCAAACACTGATAAGACTTAAAATAGCCATAACTTCTGTACGGAGTGTCCTACACCTATCAAAGTTTGCAACAATCAAATGTTTGTAACTTTTTACTGGAGCGTCATAAAACCATGAAAATTTGTGACAATAAAGTACACGAGCATCTTATCAATTTAAGGTATAGCTCATAGCTATGCTACTCTTGAGTCCTAAATCAAACATTGATAAGACTTAAAATGACCATAATTTCTGTACGTAGTGTCCTATACCTAAAGTTTGCAACATTCAAATGCTTGTAACTTTTTTCTCGAGCGTCATAAAACCTTGAAATTTTGTGACAAGTAAGTACTCGAGTCTCTTATCAATTTAAGGTATCGCTCATAGCTTTGCTACCCTTGAGTCCCAAATCAAACACGGATAAAGCTTCAAGTGGCCCTAACTTCTATAAGGTGCATCCAATACCTATCAAAGTTTGCAAAAATCAAATGCTTGTAACATTTTACTGGAGCGTCATAAAGTATTGAAATTTTGTGACAATAAACTACTCTAGCCTCTTATTCATTTAAGCTATCGCTCATAACTATGATACCCTTGAGTCTCAAATCAAACACAGATAAAACTTTAAATGGTTCTAACTTCTTAACGGTGCGTCCTATACCTATCAAAGTGTGCACCAATCAAATACTTGTAACTTTTCACTGGAGGGTCATAAAACCTTGAAATTTTGTGACAATAAACTACTCGAGCCTCTTATTAATTAAAGCTATCGCTTATAGCTATGCTACCCTTGAATCTCAAATCAAACACAGATAAATCTTCAAATGGCGCTAACTTCTGTACGGTGCGTCCTATACCTATCAAAGTGTGCACCAATCAAATACTTGTAACTTTTCACTGGAGGGTCATAAAACCTTGAAATTTTGTGACAATAAAGTACTCGAGCCTCTTATCAATTTAAGCAATCGCTCATAGCTATGCTACCCTCGAGTCCCGAATCAAATACCGATAAAATTTCAAATGGACGTAACTTCTGTACGGTGCGTCCTATACCTATCAAAGTGTGCACCAATCAAATGGTTGTAACTTTTTAATGGAGGGGCATAAAACCTTGAAATTTTGTGACAAGAAAGTGCTGGAGCCTCTTATCAATTTGAGCAATCGATCATAGCTGTGCTACTCTTGAGTCCCAAATCAAACACGGATAAAGCTTCAAGTGGCCCTAACTTCTATAAGGTGCGTCCAATACCTATCAAAGTTTCCAAAAATCAAATGCTTGTAACTTTTTACTGGAGCATCATAAAGTCTTGAAATTTTGTGACAATAAACTACTCGAGCCTCTTATTAATTTAAGCTATCGCTCATAGCTATGCTACCCTTGAGTCTCAAATCAAACACAGATAAAACTTCAAATGGCCCTAACTTCTGTACGGTGCGTCCTATACCTATCAAAGTGTGCACCAATCAAATACTTGTAACTTTTCACTGGAGGGTCATAAAACCTTGAAATTTTGTGACAATAAAGTACTCGAGCCTCTTATCAATTTAAGCAATCGCTCATAGCTGTGCTACCCTTGAGTCCCGAATCAAATACCGATAAAATTTCAAATGGACGTAACTTTTGTACGGTGCGTCCTCTTTCTATCAAAGTGAGCACCAATCAAATGCTTGTAACTTTTCACTGGAGGGTCATAAAACCTTGAAATTTAGTGACAATAAAGTACTCGAGCCTCTTATCAATTTAAGCAATCGCTGATAGCTATGCTACCCTTGAGTCCCGAATCAAATACCGATAAAATTTCAAATGGACGTAACTTCTGTACGGTGCGTCCTATACCTATCAAAGTGTGCACCAATCAAATGCTTGTAACTTTTTAATGGAGGGGCATAAAACCTTGAACTTTTGTGACAAGAAAGTACTCGAGCCTCTTATCAATTTGAGCAATCGCTCATAGCTGTGCTACTCTTGAGTCCCAAATCAAACACGGATAAAGCTTCAAGTGGCCCTAACTTCTATAAGGTGCGTCCAATACCTATCAAAGTGTGCACCAATCAAATACTTGTAACTTTTCACTTGAGGTCATAAAACCTTGAAATTTTGTGACAATAAAGTACTCATACCTCTTATCAATTTAAGCTATCGCTCATAGCTATGCAACCTTCGATTCCCAAAGTAAAACACTGATACAATTTCAAATGGCCCTGAGTTCTGTACGGTGCGTCCTATACCTATCAAAGTTTGCAACAATCAAATGGTTATAACTTTTTACTGGAGCCTCATAAAATCTTAAAATTTTGTGACAATAAAGTACTCGACCCTCTTATCAATTTAAGCTATCGCCCATAGCTATGCTAGCCTTGAGTCCCAAAATAAAACACAGATAAAACTGCGAATGCTTGTAACATTTTACTGGAACGTCATAAAATTTTGAAATTTTGTGACAATAAAGAACTCGAGCCTCTTATCAATTTAAGCTATCGGTCTAAGCTATGTTACCCTTGAGTCCCAAATCAAACACGGATAAGACTTCAAATGGCCCTAACTTCTATAAGGTGCGTCCTATACCTATCAAAGTTTGCAACAATCAAATGCTTGTAACTTTTTTCTGGAGCGTCATAAAATCTGGAAATTTTGTGACAATAAAGTACTCGAGCCTCTTGTCAATTTAAGCTATCGCTCATAGCTCTGCTAGCCTTGAGTCCCAAAATAAAACACTGATAAAACTGCAAATGACCCTAACTTCTGTACGGTGCGTCCTATACCTATCAAAGTTTGCAACAATCAAATGGTTATAACTTTTTATTGGAGCGTCATAAAATCTTAAAATTTTGTGACAATAAAGTACTCGACCCTCTTATCAATTTAAGCTATCGCCCATAGCTATGCTACCCTTGAGTCCTTAAATAAAACACTTATAAAATTTCAAATGGCCCTAACTTCTATACGGTGCATCCTGCACCTATCAAAGTTTGCAACATTCAAATGCTTATAACTTCTTTCTCGAGCGTCATAAAACCTTGAAATTTTGTGACAATAAAGTACTCGGGCCTCTTATCAATCCGAAGAAAAACACTGATAAAACTTCAAATTCTTTGCTGGAGCGTCATAATATCTTAAAATTTTGTGACAATAAAGCACTCGAGCCTCTTATCAATTTAAGCTATCGTTCATAGCTATGCTAGCCTTGAGTCCCAAAATAAAACACTGATAAAACTGCAAGTGACCCTAACTTCTGTACGGTGCGTCCTATACCTATCAAAGTTTGCAACAATCAAATGCTTGGCTGGATCGTCATAAAATCTTAAAATTTTGTGACAATAAGTACTAGAGCCTCTTATCAATTTAAGCTATCGCTCATAGCTATGCTACCCTTGAATCCCAAATCAAACACTGATAAAACTTCAAATGGCCCTAACTTCTGTACGGTGCGTCCTATACCTATCAAAGTTTGCAACAATCAAATGCTTGTAACTTTTTTCTCGAGCGTCATAAAACCTTGAAATTTTGTGACAATAAAGTACTCGTGCCTCTTATCAATTTAAGCTATCGCTCATAGCTATGCAACCTTTGATTCCCAAACTAAAACACTGATGAAACTTCGAATGGCCCTAACTTCTGTTCGGTGCATCCTACACATATCAAAGTTTGCAACATTCAAATGCTTGGAACTTTTTACTGAAGCATCATAAAATCTGTAAATTTTGCGAGAATGAAGTGCTCGAGCCTCTTGTCAATTCAAGCTATCGCTCATAGTAATGCTACCCATGAGTCCCAAATCAAACACTTAGGAAACTTAAAATGGCCCTAACTTCTGTACGGTGCGTTCTATACCTATCAAAGTTTGCAACAATCAAATGCTTTTTACTTGGGCGTCATAAAACCTTGAACTTTTCTGACAATAAAGTACAATTGTGACAATTTAAGCTATCGTTCATAGCTATGCTAGCCTTGAGTCCCAAAATAAAGCACACATAAAACTGCGAATGCTTGTAACTTTTTACTGGAGCGTCATACAATTTTGAAATATTGTGACAATAAAGTACTCGAGCCTCTTATCCATTTAAGCTATCGTTCATAGCTATGCTAGTTTTGAGTCCCAAAATAAAGCACAGATAAAACTGCGAATGCTTGTAACGTTTTACTGGAGCGTCATAAAATTTTGAAATATTGTGACAATAAAGTACTCGAGCCTTTTATCTAATTAAGCTATCGCTCTTTGCTATGCTACCCTTGACTCCCAAATCAAACACTGATAAATCTTCAGATGGCCCTAACTTCTATATGGTGCGTCCTATAACTATCAATGTTTGCAACATTCAAATGCTTATAACCTTTTCTCGAGCGTCATAAAACCTTGAAATTTTGTGACAATAAAGTACTCGTGCCTCTTATTAATTTAAGATATCACTCATAACTATGCTACCCTTGAGTCCCAAATCAAACACGGATAAAACTTCGAATGGCCCTAACTTCTATAAGGTGCGTCCTATACCTATCAAAGTTTGCAACAATCAAATGCTTGTAACTTTTTTCTGGACCGTGATAAAATCTGGAAATTTTGTGACAATAAAGTACTCGAGCCTCTTATCAATTTAAGCTATCGCTCATAGCTATGCTACCCTTGAGTCCCAAATCAAACACTGATAAAACTTCAAATGGCCCTAACCTCTGTACGGTGCGTCCTATACCTATCAAAGTTTGCAACAATCAAATGGTTGTAACTTTTTATTGGAGCGTCATAAAACCTTGAAATTTTGTGGCAATTAAGTACTCGTGCCTCTTATCAATTTAAGCTATCGCCAATAGCTATGCTACCCTTGAGTCTCAAATCAAACACTGATAAAACTTCAAATGGCCCTAACTTCTGTACGGTGCGTCCTATACCTATCAAAGTTTGCAACAATCAAATGGTTGTAACTTTTTACTGGAGCGTCATAAAATCTTGAAATTTTGGGACAATAAATTACTGTAGCCTCTTATCAATTTAAGCTATCGTTCATAGCTATGCTAGCCGTGAGTCCCAAAATAAAACACTGATAAAACTGAAAATGACCCTAACTTCTGTACGGTGCATTCTATATCTATCAAAGATTGCAACAATCAAATGTTTATAACTTTTTACTGAAGCGTCATAAAATCTTGAAATTTTGTGACAATAAAGTACTCGAGCCTGTTATCAATTTAAGCTATCGCTCATAGCTATGCTACCCTTAAGTCCTAAAATAAAACACTGGTAAAAATTCAAATGGTCCTAACTTCAATGCGGTGCATGTTACACCTATAAAAGTTTGCAACATTCAAATCCTTGTAACTTTTTACTGGAGCATCATAAAATCTGGAAATTTTGCGAGAATGAAGTACTCGAGCCTCTTGTCAATTCAAGCTAATGCTCATAGTAATGCTACCCTTGAGTTCCAAATCAAACACTTATGAAACTTAAAATGGCCCTAACTTCTGTACGGTACGTTCTATACCTATCAAAAGCTTGCAACAATCAAATGCTTTTTACTTGTGCGTCATAAAACCTTGAAATTTTGTGACAATAAAGTACTCGAGCTTCTTATGAATTTAAGCTATCGTTCATAGCTATGCTAGCCTTGAGTCCCAAAATAAAACACAGATAAAACTGCGAATGCTTGTAACTTTTTACTGGAGCGTCATAAAATTTGGAAATATTGTGACAATAAAGTACTCGAGCATCTTATCAATTTAAGCTATCGCCCTAAGCTATGCTACCTTTCAGTCCCAAATCAAAGACTGATACATCTTCAGATGGCCCTAACTTCTGTACGGTGCGTCCTACACCTATCAAAGTTTGCAACAATCAAATGCTTGTAACTTTTTACTGGAGCGTCATAAAACCATGAAAATTTGTGACAATAAAGTACTCGAGCCTCTTATCAATTTAAGCTATAGCTCATAGCTATGCTACTCTTGAGTCCTAAATCAAACATTGATAAGACTTAAAATGGCCATAATCTCTGTACGGAGTGTGCTATACTTATCAAAGTTTGCAACATTCAAATGCTTGTAACTTTTTTCTCGAGCGTCATAAAACCTTGAAATTTTGTGACAATAAAGTACTCGTGCCTCTTATCAATTTAAGCTATCGCTCATAGCTATGCAACCTTGATTCCCTAAATAAAACACTGACGAAACTTCGAATGGCCCTAACTTCTGTACGGTGCATCCTATACCTATCAAAATTTGCAACAATCAAATGCTTGTAACTTTTTTCTGGAGCGTCATAAAATCTTGAAATTTTGTGACAATAAAGTACTCGAACCTCTTATCAATTTAAGCTATCGCTCATAGCTATGCTACCCTTGAGTCCCAAATCAAACACTGGTAAAACTTCAAATGGCCCTAACTTCTGTACGGTGCGTTCTATACCTATCAAAGTTTGCAACAATCAAATGCTTTTAACTTGGGCGTCCTAAAACTTTGAAATTTTGTGACAATAAAGTACTCGAGCTTCTTATCAATTGAAGCTATCGTTCATAGCTATGCTAGCCTTGAGTCCCAAAATAAAGCACAGATAAAACTGCGAATGCTTGTAAATTTTTACTGGAGCGTCATAAAATTTTGAAATATTGTGACAATAAAGTACTCGAGCCTCTTATCAATTTAAGCTATCGTTCATAGCTATGCTACCCTTGAGTCCCAAAATAAAACACTGATAAAACTTCAAATGTCCCTAACTTCTATACGGTGCGTCCTATACCTATCAAAGTTTGCAACAATCAAATGCTTTTAACTTTTTTCTGGAGCGTCATAAAATTTTGAAATATTGTGACAATAAAGTACTCGAGCATCTTATCAATTTAAGCTATCGCTCTAAGCTATGCTACCCTTGAGTCCCAAATCAAAGACTGATACATCTTCAGATGGCCCTAACTTCCGTATGGTGCGTCCTACACCTATCAAAGTTTGCAACAATCAAATGCTTGTAACTTTTTACTGGAGCGTCATAAAACCATGAAAATTTGTGAAAATAAAGTACTCGAGCCTCTTATCAATTTAAGCTATAGCTCATAGCTATGCTACTCTTGAGTCCTAAATCAAACATTGATAAGACTTAAAATGGCCATATTCTCTGTACGGAGTGTCCAAACCTATCAAAGTTTGCAACATTCAAATGCTTGTAACTTTTTTCTCGAGCGTCATAAAACCTTGAAATTTTGTGACAATAAAGTACTCGTGCCTCTTATCAATTTAAGCTATCGCTCATAACTATGCAACCTTTGATTCCCTAAAGAAAAAACACTGATGAAACTTCGAATGGCCCTAACTTCTGTACGGTGCATCCTATACCTATCAAAATTTGCAACAATCAAATGCTTATAACTTTTTTCTGGAGCGTCATAAAATCTTGAAATTTTGTGACAATAAAGTACTCGAACCTCTTATCAATTTAAGCTATCGCTCATAGCTATGCTACCCTTGAGTCCCAAATCCAACACTGATAAAACTTCAAATGGCCCTAACTTCTGTACGGTGCGTCCTATACCTATCAAAGTTTGCAACAATCAAATGGTTGTAACTTTTTACTGGAGCGTCATAAAACCTTGAAATTTTGTGACAATAAGGTACTCGTGCCTCTTATCAATTTAAGCTGTCGCCAATAGCTATGCTACCCTTGAGTCCCAAAATAAAACACTTGATAAGGCTTCAAATGTCCCTAAATTCTATACGGTGCATCATACACCTATCAAAGTTTGCAACATTCAAATGCTTGGAACTTTTTACTGGAGCATCATAAAATCTGGAAATTTTGTGACAATAAAGTACTCGAGCTTCTTATCAATTGAAGCTATCGTTCATAGCTATGCTAGCCTTGAGTCCCAAAATAAAGCACAGATAAAACTGCGAATGCTTGTAAATTTTTATTGGAGCGTCATAAAATTTTGAAATATTGTGACAATAAAGTACTCGAGCCTCTTATCAATTTAAGCTATCGTTCATAGCTATGCTAGCCTTGCGTCCCAAAATAAAGCACAGATAAAACTGCGAATGCTTGTAACTTTTTACTGGAGCGTCATAAAATTTTGAAATATTGTGACAATAAAGTACTCATGCCTCTTATCAATTTAAGCTATCGCCAATAGCTATGCTACCCTTGAGTCCCAAAATAGAACACTGATAAAACTTCAAATGTCCCTTACTTCTATACGGTGCGTCCTATACCTATTAAAGTTTGCAACAATCAAATGCTTTTAACTTTTTTCTGGAGCGTCATAAAATCTTGAAATTTTGTGACAATAAAGTACTCGAACCTCTTATCAATTTAAGCTATCGCTCATAGCTATGCTACCCTTGAGTCCCAAATCAAACACTGATAAAACTTCAAATGGCCCTAACTTCTGTACGGTGCGTCCTATACCTATCAAAGTTTGCAACAATCAAATGGTTGTAACTTTTTACTGGAGCATCATAAAATCTGGAAATTTTGTGACACAGAAGTACTCGAGCCTCTTGTCAATTCAAGCTATCGCTCATAGTAATGCTACCCTTGAGTCCCAAATCAAACACTTAGGAAACTTAAAATGGCGCTAACTTCTGTACGGTGCGTTCTATACCTATCAATGTTTGCAACAATCAAATGCTTTTAACTTGGGCGTCATAAAACCTTAAAATTTTGTGACAATAAAGTACTCGAGCTTCTTATCAATTGAAGCTATCGTTCATAGCTATGCTAGCCTTGAGTCCCAAAATAAAGCACAGATAAAACTGCGAATGCTTGTAACTTTTTATTGGAGCGTCATAAAATCTTAAAATTTTGTGACAATAAAGTACTCGAGTCTCTTATCAATTTAAGCTATCGCTCATAGCTATGCTACCCTTGAGTCCCAAATCAAACACGGATAAAACTTCAAATGGCCCTAACTTCTATAAGGTGCGTCCTATACCTATCAAAGTTTGCAACAATCAAATGCTTATAACTTTTTACTGGAGCGTCATAAAATCTTGAAATTTTGTGACAATAAAGTACTCGAGCCTCTTATCAAATTAAGCTATCGCTCATAGCTAAGCTACCCTTGAGTCCTAAAATAAAACACTGATAAAAATTCAAATGGTCCTAACTTCTATACGGTGCATGTTACACCTATCAAAGTTTGCAACATTCAAATGCTTGTAACTTTTTACTGGAGCATCATAAAATCTGGAAATTTTGCGAGAATGAAGTACTCGAGCCTCTTGTCAATTCAAGGTAACGCTCATAGTAATGCTACCCTTGAGTCCCAAATCAAACTCTTATGAAACTTAAAATGGCCCTAACTTCTGTACGGTGCGTCCTATACCTATTAAAGTTTGCAACAATCAAATGCTTTTAACTTGGGCGTCATAAAACCTTAAAATTTTGTGACAATAAAGTACTCGAGCTTCTTATCAATTGAAGCTATCGTTCATAGCTATGCTAGCCTTGAGTCCCAAAATAAAGCACAGATAAAACTGCGAATGCTTGTAACTTTTTATTGGAGCGTCATAAAATCTTGAAATTTTGTGACAATAAAGTACTCGAGCCTCTTATCAAATTAAGCTATCGTTCATAGCTATGCTAGCCTTGAGTCCCAAAATAAAACACAGATAAAACTGCGAATGCTTGTAACTTTTTACTGGAGCGTCATAAAATTTGGAAATATTGTGACAATAAAGTACTCGAGCATCTTATCAATTTAAGCTATCGCCCTAAGCTATGCTACCTTTCAGTCCCAAATCAAAGACTGATACATCTTCAGATGGCCCTAACTTCTGTACGGTGCGTCCTACACCTATCAAAGTTTGCAACAATCAAATGCTTGTAACTTTTTACTGGAGCGTCATAAAACCATGAAAATTTGTGACAATAAAGTACTCGAGCCTCTTATCAATTTAAGCTATAGCTCATAGCTATGCTACTCTTGAGTCCTAAATCAAACATTGATAAGACTTAAAATGGCCATATTCTCTGTACGGAGTGTGCTATACCTATCAAAGTTTGCAACATTCAAATGCTTGTAACTTTTTTCTCGAGCGTCATAAAACCTTGAAATTTTGTGACAATAAAGTACTCGTGCCTCTTATCAATTTAAGCTATCGCTCATAGCTATGCAACCTTGATTCCCTAAATAAAACACTGATGAAACTTCGAATGGCCCTAACTTCTGTACGGTGCATCCTATACCTATCAAAATTTGCAACAATCAAATGCTTGTAACTTTTTTCTGGAGCGTCATAAAATCTTGAAATTTTGTGACAATAAAGTACTCGAACCTCTTATCAATTTAAGCTATCGCTCATAGCTATGCTACCCTTGAGTCCCAAATCAAACACTGGTAAAACTTCAAATGGCCCTAACTTCTGTACGGTGCGTCCTATACCTATCAAAGTTTGCAACAATCAAATGGTTGTAACTTTTTACTGGAGCGTCATAAAACCTTGACATTTTGTGACAATAAGGTACTCGTGCCTCTTATCAATTTAAGCTATCGCCAATAGCTATGCTACCCTTGAGTCCCAAAATAAAACACTTGATAAGGCTTCAAATGTCTCTAAATTCTATACGGTGCATCATACACCTATCAAAGTTTGCAACATTCAAATGCTTGGAACTTTTTACTGGAGCATCATAAAATCTGGAAATTTTGTGACAATAAAGTACTCGAGCTTCTTATCAATTGAAGCTATCGTTCATAGCTATGCTACCCTTGAGTCCCAAAATAAAGCACAGATAAAACTGCGAATGCTTGTAACTTTTTATTGGAGCGTCATAAAATCTTAAAATTTTGTGACAATAAACTACTCGAGTCTCTTATCAATTTAAGCTATCGCTCATAGCTATGCTACCCTTGAGTCCCAAATCAAACACGGATAAAACTTCAAATGGCCCTAACTTCTATAAGGTGCGTCCTATACCTATCAAAGTTTGCAACAATCAAATGCTTATAACTTTTTACTGGAGCGTCATAAAATCTTGAAATTTTGTGACAATAAAGTACTCGAGCCTCTTATCAAATTAAGCTATCGCTCATAGCTAAGCTACCCTTGAGTCCTAAAATAAAACACTGATAAAAATTCGAATGGTCCTAACTTCTATACGGTGCATGTTACACCTATCAAAGTTTGCAACATTCAAATGCTTGTAACTTTTTACTGGAGCATCATAAAATCTGGAAATTTTGCGAGAATGAAGTACTCGAGCCTCTTGTCAATTCAAGGTAACGCTCATAGTAATGCTACCCTTGAGTCCCAAATCAAACTCTTATGAAACTTAAAATGGCCCTAACTTCTGTACGGTGCGTCCTATACCTATCAAAGTTTGCAACAATCAAATGCTTTTAACTTGGGCGTCATAAAACTTTGAAATTTTGTGACAATAAAGTACTCGAGCTTCTTATCAATTGAAGCTATCGTTCATAGCTATGCTAGCCTTGAGTCCCAAAATAAAGCACAGATAAAACTGCGAATGCTTGTAAATTTTTACTGGAGCGTCATAAAATTTTGAAATATTGTGACAATAAAGTACTCGAGCCTCTTATCAATTTAAGCTATCGTTCATAGCTATGCTAGCCTTGAGTCCCAAAATAAAGCACAGATAAAACTGCGAATGCTTGTAACTTTTTACTGGAGCGTTATAAAATTTTGAAATATTGTGACAATAAAGTACTCGTGCCTCTTATCAATTTAAGCTATCGCCAATAGCTATGCTACCCTTGAGTCCCAAAATAAAACACTGATAAAACTTCAAATGTCCCTAACTTCTATACGGTGCGTCCTATACCTATCAAAGTTTCAACAATCAAATGCTTTTAACTTTTTACTGGAGCGTCATAAAATTTTGAAATATTGTGACAATAAAGTACTCGAGCATCTTATCAATTTAAGCTATCGCTCTAAGCTATGCTACCCTTGAGTCCCAAATCAAATACTGATACATCTTCAGATGGCCCTAACTTCCGTATGGTGCGTCCTACACCTATCAAAGTTTGCAACAATCAAATGCTTGTAACTTTTTACTGGAGCGTCATAAAACCATGAAAATTTGTGAAAATAAAGTACTCGAGCCTCTTATCAATTTAAGCTATAGCTCATAGCTATGCTACTCTTGAGTCCTAAATCAAACATTGATAAGACTTAAAATGGCCATATTCTCTGTACGGAGTGTCCAAACCTATCAAAGTTTGCAACATTCAAATGCTTGTAACTTTTTTCTCGAGCGTCATAAAACCTTGAAATTTTGTGACAATAAAGTACTCGTGCCTCTTATCAATTTAAGCTATCGCTCATAGCTATGCAACCTTTGATTCCCTAAAGAAAAAACACTGATGAAACTTCGAATGGCCCTAACTTCTGTACGGTGCATCCTATACCTATCAAAATTTGCAACAATCAAATGCTTGTAACTTTTTTCTGGAGCGTCATAAAATCTTGAAATTTTGTGACAATAAAGTACTCGAACCTCTTATCAATTTAAGCTATCGATCATAGCTATGCTACCCTTGAGTCCGAAATCCAACACTGATAAAACTTCAAATGGCCCTAACTTCTGTACGGTGCGTCCTATACCTATCAAAGTTTGCAACAATCAAATGGTTGTAACTTTTTACTGGAGCGTCATAAAACCTTGACATTTTGTGACAATAAGGTACTCGTGCCTCTTATCAATTTAAGCTATCGCCAATAGCTATGCTACCCTTGAGTCCCAAAATAAAACACTTGATAAGGCTTCAAATGTCTCTAAATTCTATACGGTGCATCATACACCTATCAAAGTTTGCAACATTCAAATGCTTGGAACTTTTTACTGGAGCATCATAAAATCTGGAAATTTTGTGACAATAAAGTACTCGAGCTTCTTATCAATTGAAGCTATCGTTCATAGCTATGCTACCCTTGAGTCCCAAAATAAAGCACAGATAAAACTGCGAATGCTTGTAACTTTTTATTGGAGCGTCATAAAATCTTAAAATTTTGTGACAATAAAGTACTCGAGTCTCTTATCAATTTAAGCTATCGCTCATAGCTATGCTACCCTTGAGTCCCAAATCAAACACGGATAAAACTTCAAATGGCCCTAACTTCTATAAGGTGCGTCCTATACCTATCAAAGTTTGCAACAATCAAATGCTTATAACTTTTTACTGGAGCGTCATAAAATCTTGAAATTTTGTGACAATAAAGTACTCGAGCCTCTTATCAAATTAAGCTATCGCTCATAGCTAAGCTACCCTTGAGTCCTAAAATAAAACACTGATAAAAATTCGAATGGTCCTAACTTCTATACGGTGCATGTTACACCTATCAAAGTTTGCAACATTCAAATGCTTGTAACTTTTTACTGGAGCATCATAAAATCTGGAAATTTTGCGAGAATGAAGTACTCGAGCCTCTTGTCAATTCAAGGTAACGCTCATAGTAATGCTACCCTTGAGTCCCAAATCAAACTCTTATGAAACTTAAAATGGCCCTAACTTCTGTACGGTGCGTCCTATACCTATTAAAGTTTGCAACAATCAAATGCTTTTAACTTGGGCGTCATAAAACCTTAAAATTTTGTGACAATAAAGTACTCGAGCTTCTTATCAATTGAAGCTATCGTTCATAGCTATGCTAGCCTTGAGTCCCAAAATAAAGCACAGATAAAACTGCGAATGCTTGTAACTTTTTATTGGAGCGTCATAAAATCTTGAAATTTTGTGACAATAAAGTACTCGAGCCTCTTATCAAATTAAGCTATCGTTCATAGCTATGCTAGCCTTGAGTCCCAAAATAAAACACAGATAAAACTGCGAATGCTTGTAACTTTTTACTGGAGCGTCATAAAATTTGGAAATATTGTGACAATAAAGTACTCGAGCATCTTATCAATTTAAGCTATCGCCCTAAGCTATGCTACCTTTCAGTCCCAAATCAAAGACTGATACATCTTCAGATGGCCCTAACTTCTGTACGGTGCGTCCTACACCTATCAAAGTTTGCAACAATCAAATGCTTGTAACTTTTTACTGGAGCGTCATAAAACCATGAAAATTTGTGACAATAAAGTACTCGAGCCTCTTATCAATTTAAGCTATAGCTCATAGCTATGCTACTCTTGAGTCCTAAATCAAACATTGATAAGACTTAAAATGGCCATAATCTCTGTACGGAGTGTGCTATACCTATCAAAGTTTGCAACATTCAAATGCTTGTAACTTTTTACTGGAGCGTCATAAAACCTTGAAATTTTGTGACAATAAAGTACTCGTGCCTCTTATCAATTTAAGCTATCGCTCATAGCTATGCAACCTTGATTCCCTAAATAAAACACTGATGAAACTTCGAATGGCCCTAACTTCTGTACGGTGCATCCTATACCTATCAAAATTTGCAACAATCAAATGCTTGTAACTTTTTTCTGGAGCGTCATAAAATCTTGAAATTTTGTGACAATAAAGTACTCGAACCTCTTATCAATTTAAGCTATCGCTCATAGCTATGCTACCCTTGAGTCCCAAATCAAACACTGGTAAAACTTCAAATGGCCCTAACTTCTGTACGGTGCGTCCTATACCTATCAAAGTTTGCAACAATCAAATGGTTGTAACTTTTTACTGGAGCGTCATAAAACCTTGAAATTTTGTGACAATTAAGTACTCGTGCCTCTTATCAATTTAAGCTATCGCCAATAGCTATGCTAACCTTGAGTCCCAAAATAAAACACTGATAAAACTTCAAATGTCCCTAACTTCTATACGGTGCATCATACACCTATCAAAGTTTGCAACATTCAAATGCTTGGAACTTTTTACTGGAGCATCATGAAATCTGGAAATTTTGTGACAATGAAGTACTCGAGCCTCTTGTCAATTCAAGCTATCGCTCATAGTAATGCTACCCTTGAGTCCCAAATCAAACACTTAGGAAACTTAAAATGGCCCTAACTTCTGTACGGTGCGTTCTATACCTATCAAAGTTTGCAACAATCAAATGCTTTTAACTTGGGCGTCATAAAACTTTGAAATTTTGTGACAATAAAGTACTCGAGCTTCTTATCAATTGAAGCTATCGTTCATAGCTATGCTAGCCTTGAGTCCCAAAATAAAGCACAGATAAAACTGCGAATGCTTGTAAATTTTTACTGGAGCGTCATAAAATTTTGAAATATTGTGACAATAAAGTACTCGAGCCTCTTATCAATTTAAGCTATCGTTCATAGCTATGCTAGCCTTGAGTCCCAAAATAAAGCACAGATAAAACTGCGAATGCTTGTAACTTTTTACTGGAGCGTTATAAAATTTTGAAATATTGTGACAATAAAGTACTCGAGCATCTTATCAATTTAAGCTATCGCCAATAGCTATGCTACCCTTGAGTCCCAAAATAAAACACTGATAAAACTTCAAATGTCCCTAACTTCTATACGGTGCGTCCTATACCTATCAAAGTTTCAACAATCAAATGCTTTTAACTTTTTACTGGAGCGTCATAAAATTTTGAAATATTGTGACAATAAAGTACTCGAGCATCTTATCAATTTAAGCTATCGCTCTAAGCTATGCTACCCTTGAGTCCCAAATCAAAGACTGATACATCTTCAGATGGCCCTAACTTCCGTATGGTGCGTCCTACACCTATCAAAGTTTGCAACAATCAAATGCTTGTAACTTTTTACTGGAGCGTCATAAAACCATGAAAATTTGTGAAAATAAAGTACTCGAGCCTCTTATCAATTTAAGCTATAGCTCATAGCTATGCTACTCTTGAGTCCTAAATCAAACAGTGATAAGACTTAAAATGGCCATATTCTCTGTACGGAGTGTCCAAACCTATCAAAGTTTGCAACATTCAAATGCTTGTAACTTTTTTCTCGAGCGTCATAAAACCTTGAAATTTTGTGACAATAAAGTACTCGTGCCTCTTATCAATTTAAGCTATCGCTCATAGCTATGCAACCTTTGATTCCCTAAAGAAAAAACACTGATGAAACTTCGAATGGCCCTAACTTCTGTACGGTGCATCCTATACCTATCAAAATTTGCAACAATCAAATGCTTGTAGCTTTTTTCTGGAGCGTCATAAAATCTTGAAATTTTGTGACAATAAAGTACTCGAACCTCTTATCAATTTAAGCTATCGCTCATAGCTATGCTACCCTTGAGTCCGAAATCCAACACTGATAAAACTTCAAATGGCCCTAACTTCTGTACGGTGCGTCCTATACCTATCAAAGTTTGCAACAATCAAATGGTTGTAACTTTTTACTGGAGCGTCATAAAACCTTGACATTTTGTGACAATAAGGTACTCGTGCCTCTTATCAATTTAAGCTATCGCCAATAGCTATGCTACCCTTGAGTCCCAAAATAAAACACTTGATAAGGCTTCAAATGTCTCTAAATTCTATACGGTGCATCATACACCTATCAAAGTTTGCAACATTCAAATGCTTGGAACTTTTTACTGGAGCATCATAAAATCTGGAAATTTTGTGACAATAAAGTACTCGAGCTTCTTATCAATTGAAGCTATCGTTCATAGCTATGCTAGCCTTGAGTCCCAAAATAAAGCACAGATAAAACTGCGAATGCTTGTAAATTTTTACTGGAGCGTCATAAAATTTTGAAATATTGTGACAATAAAGTGCTCGAGCCTCTTATCAATTTAAGCTATCGTTCATAGCTATGCTACCCTTGAGTCCCAAAATAAAACACTGATAAAACTTCAAATGTCCCTAACTTCTATACGGTGCGTCCTATACCTATCAAAGTTTGCAACAATCAAATGCTTTTAACTTTTTTCTGGAGCGTCATAAAATTTTGAAATATTGTGACAATAAAGTACTCGAGCATCTTATCAATTTAAGCTATCGCTCTAAGCTATGCTACCCTTGAGTCCCAAATCAAAGACTGATACATCTTCAGATGGCCCTAACTTCCGTATGGTGCGTCCTACACCTATCAAAGTTTGCAACAATCAAATGCTTGTAACTTTTTACTGGAGCGTCATAAAACCATGAAAATTTGTGAAAATAAAGTACTCGAGCCTCCTATCAATTTAAGCTATAGCTCATAGCTATGCTACTCTTGAGTTCTAAATCAAACATTGATAAGACTTAAAATGGCCATATTCTCTGTACGGAGTGTCCAAACCTATCAAAGTTTGCAACATTCAAATGCTTGTAACTTTTTTCTCGAGCGTCATAAAACCTTGAAATTTTGTGACAATAAAGTACTCGTGCCTCTTATCAATTTAAGCTATCGCTCATAGCTATGCAACCTTTGATTCCCTAAAGAAAAAACACTGATGAAACTTCGAATGGCCCTAACTTCTGTACGGTGCATCCTATACCTATCAAAATTTGCAACAATCAAATGCTTGTAACTTTTTTCTGGAGCGTCATAAAATCTTGAAATTTTGTGACAATAAAGTACTCGAACCTCTTATCAATTTAAGCTATCGCTCATAGCTATGCTACCCTTGAGTCCCAAATCCAACACTGATAAAACTTCAAATGGCCCTAACTTCTGTACGGTGCGTCCTATACCTATCAAAGTTTGCAACAATCAAATGGTTGTAACTTTTTACTGGAGCGTCATAAAACCTTGAAATTTTGTGACAATAAGGTACTCGTGCCTCTTATCAATTTAAGCTATCGCCAATAGCTATGCTACCCTTGAGTCCCAAAATAAAACACTTGATAAGGCTTCAAATGTCCCTAAATTCTATACGGTGCATCATACACCTATCAAAGTTTGCAACATTCAAATGCTTGGAACTTTTTACTGGAGCATCATAAAATCTGGAAATTTTGTGACAATAAAGTACTCGAGCTTCTTATCAATTGAAGCTATCGTTCATAGCTATGCTAGCCTTGAGTCCCAAAATAAAGCACAGATAAAACTGCGAATGCTTGTAAAGTTTTATTGGAGCGTCATAAAATTTTGAAATATTGTGACAATAAAGTACTCGAGCCTCTTATCAATTTAAGCTATCGTTCATAGCTATGCTAGCCTTGCGTCCCAAAATAAAGCACAGATAAAACTGCGAATGCTTGTAACTTTTTACTGGAGCGTCATAAAATTTTGAAATATTGTGACAATAAAGTACTCATGCCTCTTATCAATTTAAGCTATCGCCAATAGCTATGCTACCCTTGAGTCCCAAAATAGAACACTGATAAAACTTCAAATGTCCCTTACTTCTATACGGTGCGTCCTATAGCTATTAAAGTTTGCAACAATCAAATGCTTTTAACTTTTTTCTGGAGCGTCATAAAATCTTGAAATTTTGTGACAATAAAGTACTCGAACCTCTTATCAATTTAAGCTATCGCTCATAGCTATGCTACCCTTGAGTCCCAAATCAAACACTGATAAAACTTCAAATGGCCCTAACTTCTGTACGGTGCGTCCTATACCTATCAAAGTTTGCAACAATCAAATGGTTGTAACTTTTTACTGGAGCATCATAAAATCTGGAAATTTTGTGACACAGAAGTACTCGAGCCTCTTGTCAATTCAAGCTATCGCTCATAGTAATGCTACCCTTGACTCCCAAATCAAACACTTAGGAAACTTAAAATGGCGCTAACTTCTGTACGGTGCGTTCTATACCTATCAATGTTTGCAACAATCAAATGCTTTTAACTTGGGCGTCATAAAACCTTAAAATTTTGTGACAATAAAGTACTCGAGCTTCTTATCAATTGAAGCTATCGTTCATAGCTATGCTAGCCTTGAGTCCCAAAATAAAGCACAGATAAAACTGCGAATGCTTGTAACTTTTTATTGGAGCGTCATAAAATCTTAAAATTTTGTGACAATAAAGTACTCGAGTCTCTTATCAATTTAAGCTATCGCTCATAGCTATGCTACCCTTGAGTCCCAAATCAAACACGGATAAAACTTCAAATGGCCCTAACTTCTATAAGGTGCGTCCTATACCTATCAAAGTTTGCAACAATCAAATGCTTATAACTTTTTACTGGAGCGTCATAAAATCTTGAAATTTTGTGACAATAAAGTACTCGAGCCTCTTATCAAATTAAGCTATCGCTCATAGCTATGCTACCCTTGAGTCCCAAATCAAACACGGATAAAACTTCAAATGGCCCTAACTTCTATAAGGTGCGTCCTATACCTATCAAAGTTTGCAACAATCAAATGCTTATAACTTTTTACTGGAGCGTCATAAAATCTTGAAATTTTGTGACAATAAAGTACTCGAGCCTCTTATCAAATTAAGCTATCGCTCATAGCTAAGCTACCCTTGAGTCCTAAAATAAAACACTGATAAAAATTCAAATGGTCCTAACTTCTATACGGTGCATGTTACACCTATCAAAGTTTGGAACATTCAAATGCTTGTAACTTTTTACTGGAGCATCATAAAATCTGGAAATTTTGCGAGAATGAAGTACTCGAGCCTCTTGTCAATTCAAGGTAACGCTCATAGTAATGCTACCCTTGAGTCCCAAATCAAACACTTATGAAACTTAAAATGGCCCTAACTTCTGTACGGTGCGTCCTATACCTATTAAAGTTTGCAACAATCAAATGGTTGTAACTTTTTACTGGAGCGTCATAAAATCTTGAAATTCTGTGACAATAAAGTACTCGAGCCTCTTATCAATTTAAGCTATCGCTCATAGTTATGCTACCCTTGAGTCCCAAATCAAACACTGATAAAACTTCAAATGGCCCTAACTTCTGTACGGTGCGTCCTATACCTATCAAAGTTTGTAACAATCAAATGGTTGTAACTTTTTACTGGAGCGTCATTAAACCTTGAAATTTTGTGACAATTAAGTACTCGTGCCTCTTATCAATTTAAGCTATCGCCAATAGCAATGCTTTTCTTGAGTCCCAAAATAAAACACTGATAAAACTTCAAATGTCCCTAACTTCTATACGGTGCTTGTTACACCTATCAAAGTTTGCAACATTCAAATGCTTGGAACTTTTTACTGGAGCATCATAAAATCTGGAAATTTTGCGACTATGAAGTACTCGAGCCTCTTGTCAATTCAAGCTAACGCTCATAGTAATGCTACCCTTGAGTTCCAAATCAAAGACTGATACATCTTCAGATGGCCCTAACTTCTGTACGGTGCGTCCTACACCTATCAAAGTTTGCAACAATCAAATGCTTGTAACTTTTTTCTCGAGCGTCATAAAACCTTGAAATTTTGTGACAATAAAGTACTCGAGCCTCTTATCAATTTAAGCTATAGCTCATAGCTATGCTACTCTTGAGTCCTAAATCAAACATTGATAAGACTTAAAATGGCCATAATCTCTGTACGGAGTGTGCTATACCTATCAAAGTTTGCAACATTCAAATGCTTGTAACTTTTTTCTCGAGCGTCATAAAACCTTGAAATTTTGTGACAATAAAGTACTCGTGCCTCTTATCAATTTAAGCTATCGCTCATAGCTATGCAACCTTGATTCCCTAAATAAAACACTGATGAAACTTCGAATGGCCCTAACTTCTGTACGGTGCATCCTATACCTATCAAAATTTGCAACAATCAAATGCTTGTAACTTTTTTCTGGAGCGTCATAAAATCTTGAAATTTTGTGACAATAAAGTACTCGAACCTCTTATCAATTTAAGCTATCGCTCATAGCTATGCTACCCTTGAGTCCCAAATCAAACACTGGTAAAACTTCAAATGGCCCTAACTTCTGTACGGTGCGTCCTATACCTATCAAAGTTTGCAACAATCAAATGGTTGTAACTTTTTACTGGAGCGTCATAAAACCTTGAAATTTTGTGACAATTAAGTACTCGTGCCTCTTATCAATTTAAGCTATCGCCAATAGCTATGCTACCCTTGAGTCCCAAAATAAAACACTGATAAAACTTCAAATGTCCCTAACTTCTATACGGTGCATCATACACCTATCAAAGTTTGCAACATTCAAATGCTTGGAACTTTTTACTGGAGCATCATGAAATCTGGAAATTTTGTGACAATGAAGTACTCGAGCCTCTTGTCAATTCAAGCTATCGCTCATAGTAATGCTACCCTTGAGTCCCAAATCAAACACTTAGGAAACTTAAAATGGCCCTAACTTCTGTACGGTGCGTTCTATACCTATCAAAGTTTGCAACAATCAAATGCTTTTAACTTGGGCGTCATAAAACTTTGAAATTTTGTGACAATAAAGTACTCGAGCTTCTTATCAATTGAAGCTATCGTTCATAGCTATGCTAGCCTTGAGTCCCAAAATAAAGCACAGATAAAACTGCGAATGCTTGTAAATTTTTACTGGAGCGTCATAAAATTTTGAAATATTGTGACAATAAAGTACTCGAGCCTCTTATCAATTTAAGCTATCGTTCATAGCTATGCTAGCCTTGAGTCCCAAAATAAAGCACAGATAAAACTGCGAATGCTTGTAACTTTTTACTGGAGCGTCATAAAATTTGGAAATATTGTGACAATAAAGTACTCGAGCATCTTATCAATTTAAGCTATCGCCCTAAGCTATGCTACCTTTCAGTCCCAAATCAAAGACTGATACATCTTCAGATGGCCCTAACTTCTGTACGGTGCGTCCTACACCTATCAAAGTTTGCAACAATCAAATGCTTGTAACTTTTTACTGGAGCGTCATAAAACCATGAAAATTTGTGACAATAAAGTACTCGAGCCTCTTATCAATTTAAGCTATAGCTCATAGCTATGCTACTCTTGAGTCCTAAATCAAACATTGATAAGACTTAAAATGGCCATAATCTCTGTACGGAGTGTGCTATACCTATCAAAGTTTGCAACATTCAAATGCTTGTAACTTTTTTCTCGAGCGTCATAAAACCTTGAAATTTTGTGACAATAAAGTACTCGTGCCTCTTATCAATTTAAGCTATCGCTCATAGCTATGCAACCTTGATTCCCTAAATAAAACACTGACGAAACTTCGAATGGCCCTAACTTCTGTACGGTGCATCCTATACCTATCAAAATTTGCAACAATCAAATGCTTGTAACTTTTTTCTGGAGCGTCATAAAATCTTGAAATTTTGTGACAATAAAGTACTCGAACCTCTTATCAATTTAAGCTATCGCTCATAGCTATGCTACCCTTGAGTCCCAAATCAAACACTGGTAAAACTTCAAATGGCCCTAACTTCTGTACGGTGCGTTCTATACCTATCAAAGTTTGCAACAATCAAATGCTTTTAACTTGGGCGTCCTAAAACTTTGAAATTTTGTGACAATAAAGTACTCGAGCTTTTTATCAATTGAAGCTATCGTTCATAGCTATGCTAGCCTTGAGTCCCAAAATAAAGCACAGATAAAACTGCGAATGCTTGTAAATTTTTACTGGAGCGTCATAAAATTTTGAAATATTGTGACAATAAAGTACTCGAGCCTCTTATCAATTTAAGCTATCGTTCATAGCTATGCTACCCTTGAGTCCCAAAATAAAACACTGATAAAACTTCAAATGTCCCTAACTTCTATACGGTGCGTCCTATACCTATCAAAGTTTGCAACAATCAAATGCTTTTAACTTTTTTCTGGAGCATCATAAAATTTTGAAATATTGTGACAATAAAGTACTCGAGCATCTTATCAATTTAAGCTATCGCTCTAAGCTATGCTACCCTTGAGTCCCAAATCAAAGACTGATACATCTTCAGATGGCCCTAACTTCCGTATGGTGCGTCCTACACCTATCAAAGTTTGCAACAATCAAATGCTTGTAACTTTTTACTGGAGCGTCATAAAACCATGAAAATTTGTGAAAATAAAGTACTCGAGCCTCTTATCAATTTAAGCTATAGCTCATAGCTATGCTACTCTTGAGTCCTAAATCAAACATTGATAAGACTTAAAATGGCCATATTCTCTGTACGGAGTGTCCAAACCTATCAAAGTTTGCAACATTCAAATGCTTGTAACTTTTTTCTCGAGCGTCATAAAACCTTGAAATTTTGTGACAATAAAGTACTCGTGCCTCTTATCAATTTAAGCTATCGCTCATAACTATGCAACCTTTGATTCCCTAAAGAAAAAACACTGATGAAACTTCGAATGGCCCTAACTTCTGTACGGTGCATCCTATACCTATCAAAATTTGCAACAATCAAATGCTTATAACTTTTTTCTGGAGCGTCATAAAATCTTGAAATTTTGTGACAATAAAGTACTCGAACCTCTTATCAATTTAAGCTATCGCTCATAGCTATGCTACCCTTGAGTCCCAAATCCAACACTGATAAAACTTCAAATGGCCCTAACTTCTGTACGGTGCGTCCTATACCTATCAAAGTTTGCAACAATCAAATGGTTGTAACTTTTTACTGGAGCGTCATAAAACCTTGAAATTTTGTGACAATAAGGTACTCGTGCCTCTTATCAATTTAAGCTGTCGCCAATAGCTATGCTACCCTTGAGTCCCAAAATAAAACACTTGATAAGGCTTCAAATGTCCCTAAATTCTATACGGTGCATCATACACCTATCAAAGTTTGCAACATTCAAATGCTTGGAACTTTTTACTGGAGCATCATAAAATCTGGAAATTTTGTGACAATAAAGTACTCGAGCTTCTTATCAATTGAAGCTATCGTTCATAGCTATGCTAGCCTTGAGTCCCAAAATAAAGCAAAGATAAAACTGCGAATGCTTGTAAATTTTTATTGGAGCGTCATAAAATTTTGAAATATTGTGACAATAAAGTACTCGAGCCTCTTATCAATTTAAGCTATCGTTCATAGCTATGCTAGCCTTGCGTCCCAAAATAAAGCACAGATAAAACTGCGAATGCTTGTAACTTTTTACTGGAGCGTCATAAAATTTTGAAATATTGTGACAATAAAGTACTCATGCCTCTTATCAATTTAAGCTATCGCCAATAGCTATGCTACCCTTGAGTCCCAAAATAGAACACTGATAAAACTTCAAATGTCCCTTACTTCTATACGGTGCGTCCTATACCTATTAAAGTTTGCAACAATCAAATGCTTTTAACTTTTTTCTGGAGCGTCATAAAATCTTGAAATTTTGTGACAATAAAGTACTCGAACCTCTTATCAATTTAAGCTATCGCTCATAGCTATGCTACCCTTGAGTCCCAAATCAAACACTGATAAAACTTCAAATGGCCCTAACTTCTATAAGGTGCGTCCTATACCTATCAAAGTTTGCAACAATCAAATGGTTGTAACTTTTTACTGGAGCATCATAAAATCTGGAAATTTTGTGACACAGAAGTACTCGAGCCTCTTGTCAATTCAAGCTATCGCTCATAGTAATGCTACCCTTGAGTCCCAAATCAAACACTTAGGAAACTTAAAATGGCGCTAACTTCTGTACGGTGCGTTCTATACCTATCAATGTTTGCAACAATCAAATGCTTTTAACTTGGGCGTCATAAAACCTTAAAATTTTGTGACAATAAAGTACTCGAGCTTCTTATCAATTGAAGCTATCGTTCATAGCTATGCTAGCCTTGAGTCCCAAAATAAAGCACAGATAAAACTGCGAATGCTTGTAACTTTTTATTGGAGCGTCATAAAATCTTAAAATTTTGTGACAATAAAGTACTCGAGTCTCTTATCAATTTAAGCTATCGCTCATAGCTATGCTACCCTTGAGTCCCAAATCAAACACGGATAAAACTTCAAATGGCCCTAACTTCTATAAGGTGCGTCCTATACCTATCAAAGTTTGCAACAATCAAATGCTTATAACTTTTTACTGGAGCGTCATAAAATCTTGAAATTTTGTGACAATAAAGTACTCGAGCCTCTTATCAAATTAAGCTATCGCTCATAGCTAAGCTACCCTTGAGTCCTAAAATAAAACACTGATAAAAATTCAAATGGTCCTAACTTCTATACGGTGCATGTTACACCTATCAAAGTTTGCAACATTCAAATGCTTGTAACTTTTTACTGGAGCATCATAAAATCTGGAAATTTTGCGAGAATGAAGTACTCGAGCCTCTTGTCAATTCAAGGTAACGCTCATAGTAATGCTACCCTTGAGTCCCAAATCAAACTCTTATGAAACTTAAAATGGCCCTAACTTCTGTACGGTGCGTCCTATACCTATTAAAGTTTGCAACAATCAAATGCTTTTAACTTGGGCGTCATAAAACCTTAAAATTTTGTGACAATAAAGTACTCGAGCTTCTTATCAATTGAAGCTATCGTTCATAGCTATGCTAGCCTTGAGTCCCAAAATAAAGCACAGATAAAACTGCGAATGCTTGTAACTTTTTATTGGAGCGTCATAAAATCTTGAAATTTTGTGACAATAAAGTACTCGAGCCTCTTATCAAATTAAGCTATCGTTCATAGCTATGCTAGCCTTGAGTCCCAAAATAAAACACAGATAAAACTGCGAATGCTTGTAACTTTTTACTGGAGCGTCATAAAATTTGGAAATATTGTGACAATAAAGTACTCGAGCATCTTATCAATTTAAGCTATCGCCCTAAGCTATGCTACCTTTCAGTCCCAAATCAAAGACTGATACATCTTCAGATGGCCCTAACTTCTGTACGGTGCGTCCTACACCTATCAAAGTTTGCAACAATCAAATGCTTGTAACTTTTTACTGGAGCGTCATAAAACCATGAAAATTTGTGACAATAAAGTACTCGAGCCTCTTATCAATTTAAGCTATAGCTCATAGCTATGCTACTCTTGAGTCCTAAATCAAACATTGATAAGACTTAAAATGGCCATAATCTCTGTACGGAGTGTGCTATACCTATCAAAGTTTGCAACATTCAAATGCTTGTAACTTTTTTCTCGAGCGTCATAAAACCTTGAAATTTTGTGACAATAAAGTACTCGTGCCTCTTATCAATTTAAGCTATCGCTCATAGCTATGCAACCTTGATTCCCTAAATAAAACACTGATGAAACTTCGAATGGCCCTAACTTCTGTACGGTGCATCCTATACCTATCAAAATTTGCAACAATCAAATGCTTGTAACTTTTTTCTGGAGCGTCATAAAATCTTGAAATTTTGTGACAATAAAGTACTCGAACCTCTTATCAATTTAAGCTATCGCTCATAGCTATGCTACCCTTGAGTCCCAAATCAAACACTGGTAAAACTTCAAATGGCCCTAACTTCTGTACGGTGCGTCCTATACCTATCAAAGTTTGCAACAATCAAATGGTTGTAACTTTTTACTGGAGCGTCATAAAACCTTGACATTTTGTGACAATAAGGTACTCGTGCCTCTTATCAATTTAAGCTATCGCCAATAGCTATGCTACCCTTGAGTCCCAAAATAAAACACTTGATAAGGCTTCAAATGTCTCTAAATTCTATACGGTGCATCATACACCTATCAAAGTTTGCAACATTCAAATGCTTGGAACTTTTTACTGGAGCATCATAAAATCTGGAAATTTTGTGACAATAAAGTACTCGAGCTTCTTATCAATTGAAGCTATCGTTCATAGCTATGCTACCCTTGAGTCCCAAAATAAAGCACAGATAAAACTGCGAATGCTTGTAACTTTTTATTGGAGCGTCATAAAATCTTAAAATTTTGTGACAATAAAGTACTCGAGTCTCTTATCAATTTAAGCTATCGCTCATAGCTATGCTACCCTTGAGTCCCAAATCAAACACGGATAAAACTTCAAATGGCCCTAACTTCTATAAGGTGCGTCCTATACCTATCAAAGTTTGCAACAATCAAATGCTTATAACTTTTTACTGGAGCGTCATAAAATCTTGAAATTTTGTGACAATAAAGTACTCGAGCCTCTTATCAAATTAAGCTATCGCTCATAGCTAAGCTACCCTTGAGTCCTAAAATAAAACACTGATAAAAATTCGAATGGTCCTAACTTCTATACGGTGCATGTTACACCTATCAAAGTTTGCAACATTCAAATGCTTGTAACTTTTTACTGGAGCATCATAAAATCTGGAAATTTTGCGAGAATGAAGTACTCGAGCCTCTTGTCAATTCAAGGTAACGCTCATAGTAATGCTACCCTTGAGTCCCAAATCAAACTCTTATGAAACTTAAAATGGCCCTAACTTCTGTACGGTGCGTCCTATACCTATCAAAGTTTGCAACAATCAAATGCTTTTAACTTGGGCGTCATAAAACTTTGAAATTTTGTGACAATAAAGTACTCGAGCTTCTTATCAATTGAAGCTATCGTTCATAGCTATGCTAGCCTTGAGTCCCAAAATAAAGCACAGATAAAACTGCGAATGCTTGTAAATTTTTACTGGAGCGTCATAAAATTTTGAAATATTGTGACAATAAAGTACTCGAGCCTCTTATCAATTTAAGCTATCGTTCATAGCTATGCTAGCCTTGAGTCCCAAAATAAAGCACAGATAAAACTGCGAATGCTTGTAACTTTTTACTGGAGCGTTATAAAATTTTGAAATATTGTGACAATAAAGTACTCGTGCCTCTTATCAATTTAAGCTATCGCCAATAGCTATGCTACCCTTGAGTCCCAAAATAAAACACTGATAAAACTTCAAATGTCCCTAACTTCTATACGGTGCGTCCTATACCTATCAAAGTTTCAACAATCAAATGCTTTTAACTTTTTACTGGAGCGTCATAAAATTTTGAAATATTGTGACAATAAAGTACTCGAGCATCTTATCAATTTAAGCTATCGCTCTAAGCTATGCTACCCTTGAGTCCCAAATCAAAGACTGATACATCTTCAGATGGCCCTAACTTCCGTATGGTGCGTCCTACACCTATCAAAGTTTGCAACAATCAAATGCTTGTAACTTTTTACTGGAGCGTCATAAAACCATGAAAATTTGTGAAAATAAAGTACTCGAGCCTCTTATCAATTTAAGCTATAGCTCATAGCTATGCTACTCTTGAGTCCTAAATCAAACATTGATAAGACTTAAAATGGCCATATTCTCTGTACGGAGTGTCCAAACCTATCAAAGTTTGCAACATTCAAATGCTTGTAACTTTTTTCTCGAGCGTCATAAAACCTTGAAATTTTGTGACAATAAAGTACTCGTGCCTCTTATCAATTTAAGCTATCGCTCATAGCTATGCAACCTTTGATTCCCTAAAGAAAAAACACTGATGAAACTTCGAATGGCCCTAACTTCTGTACGGTGCATCCTATACCTATCAAAATTTGCAACAATCAAATGCTTGTAACTTTTTTCTGGAGCGTCATAAAATCTTGAAATTTTGTGACAATAAAGTACTCGAACCTCTTATCAATTTAAGCTATCGATCATAGCTATGCTACCCTTGAGTCCGAAATCCAACACTGATAAAACTTCAAATGGCCCTAACTTCTGTACGGTGCGTCCTATACCTATCAAAGTTTGCAACAATCAAATGGTTGTAACTTTTTACTGGAGCGTCATAAAACCTTGACATTTTGTGACAATAAGGTACTCGTGCCTCTTATCAATTTAAGCTATCGCCAATAGCTATGCTACCCTTGAGTCCCAAAATAAAACACTTGATAAGGCTTCAAATGTCTCTAAATTCTATACGGTGCATCATACACCTATCAAAGTTTGCAACATTCAAATGCTTGGAACTTTTTACTGGAGCATCATAAAATCTGGAAATTTTGTGACAATAAAGTACTCGAGCTTCTTATCAATTGAAGCTATCGTTCATAGCTATGCTACCCTTGAGTCCCAAAATAAAGCACAGATAAAACTGCGAATGCTTGTAACTTTTTATTGGAGCGTCATAAAATCTTAAAATTTTGTGACAATAAAGTACTCGAGTCTCTTATCAATTTAAGCTATCGCTCATAGCTATGCTACCCTTGAGTCCCAAATCAAACACGGATAAAACTTCAAATGGCCCTAACTTCTATAAGGTGCGTCCTATACCTATCAAAGTTTGCAACAATCAAATGCTTATAACTTTTTACTGGAGCGTCATAAAATCTTGAAATTTTGTGACAATAAAGTACTCGAGCCTCTTATCAAATTAAGCTATCGCTCATAGCTAAGCTACCCTTGAGTCCTAAAATAAAACACTGATAAAAATTCGAATGGTCCTAACTTCTATACGGTGCATGTTACACCTATCAAAGTTTGCAACATTCAAATGCTTGTAACTTTTTACTGGAGCATCATAAAATCTGGAAATTTTGCGAGAATGAAGTACTCGAGCCTCTTGTCAATTCAAGGTAACGCTCATAGTAATGCTACCCTTGAGTCCCAAATCAAACTCTTATGAAACTTAAAATGGCCCTAACTTCTGTACGGTGCGTCCTATACCTATTAAAGTTTGCAACAATCAAATGCTTTTAACTTGGGCGTCATAAAACCTTAAAATTTTGTGACAATAAAGTACTCGAGCTTCTTATCAATTGAAGCTATCGTTCATAGCTATGCTAGCCTTGAGTCCCAAAATAAAGCACAGATAAAACTGCGAATGCTTGTAACTTTTTATTGGAGCGTCATAAAATCTTGAAATTTTGTGACAATAAAGTACTCGAGCCTCTTATCAAATTAAGCTATCGTTCATAGCTATGCTAGCCTTGAGTCCCAAAATAAAACACAGATAAAACTGCGAATGCTTGTAACTTTTTACTGGAGCGTCATAAAATTTGGAAATATTGTGACAATAAAGTACTCGAGCATCTTATCAATTTAAGCTATCGCCCTAAGCTATGCTACCTTTCAGTCCCAAATCAAAGACTGATACATCTTCAGATGGCCCTAACTTCTGTACGGTGCGTCCTACACCTATCAAAGTTTGCAACAATCAAATGCTTGTAACTTTTTACTGGAGCGTCATAAAACCATGAAAATTTGTGACAATAAAGTACTCGAGCCTCTTATCAATTTAAGCTATAGCTCATAGCTATGCTACTCTTGAGTCCTAAATCAAACATTGATAAGACTTAAAATGGCCATAATCTCTGTACGGAGTGTGCTATACCTATCAAAGTTTGCAACATTCAAATGCTTGTAACTTTTTTCTCGAGCGTCATAAAACCTTGAAATTTTGTGACAATAAAGTACTCGTGCCTCTTATCAATTTAAGCTATCGCTCATAGCTATGCAACCTTGATTCCCTAAATAAAACACTGATGAAACTTCGAATGGCCCTAACTTCTGTACGGTGCATCCTATACCTATCAAAATTTGCAACAATCAAATGCTTGTAACTTTTTTCTGGAGCGTCATAAAATCTTGAAATTTTGTGACAATAAAGTACTCGAACCTCTTATCAATTTAAGCTATCGCTCATAGCTATGCTACCCTTGAGTCCCAAATCAAACACTGGTAAAACTTCAAATGGCCCTAACTTCTGTACGGTGCGTCCTATACCTATCAAAGTTTGCAACAATCAAATGGTTGTAACTTTTTACTGGAGCGTCATAAAACCTTGAAATTTTGTGACAATTAAGTACTCGTGCCTCTTATCAATTTAAGCTATCGCCAATAGCTATGCTAACCTTGAGTCCCAAAATAAAACACTGATAAAACTTCAAATGTCCCTAACTTCTATACGGTGCATCATACACCTATCAAAGTTTGCAACATTCAAATGCTTGGAACTTTTTACTGGAGCATCATGAAATCTGGAAATTTTGTGACAATGAAGTACTCGAGCCTCTTGTCAATTCAAGCTATCGCTCATAGTAATGCTACCCTTGAGTCCCAAATCAAACACTTAGGAAACTTAAAATGGCCCTAACTTCTGTACGGTGCGTTCTATACCTATCAAAGTTTGCAACAATCAAATGCTTTTAACTTGGGCGTCATAAAACTTTGAAATTTTGTGACAATAAAGTACTCGAGCTTCTTATCAATTGAAGCTATCGTTCATAGCTATGCTAGCCTTGAGTCCCAAAATAAAGCACAGATAAAACTGCGAATGCTTGTAAATTTTTACTGGAGCGTCATAAAATTTTGAAATATTGTGACAATAAAGTACTCGAGCCTCTTATCAATTTAAGCTATCGTTCATAGCTATGCTAGCCTTGAGTCCCAAAATAAAGCACAGATAAAACTGCGAATGCTTGTAACTTTTTACTGGAGCGTTATAAAATTTTGAAATATTGTGACAATAAAGTACTCGAGCATCTTATCAATTTAAGCTATCGCCAATAGCTATGCTACCCTTGAGTCCCAAAATAAAACACTGATAAAACTTCAAATGTCCCTAACTTCTATACGGTGCGTCCTATACCTATCAAAGTTTCAACAATCAAATGCTTTTAACTTTTTACTGGAGCGTCATAAAATTTTGAAATATTGTGACAATAAAGTACTCGAGCATCTTATCAATTTAAGCTATCGCTCTAAGCTATGCTACCCTTGAGTCCCAAATCAAAGACTGATACATCTTCAGATGGCCCTAACTTCCGTATGGTGCGTCCTACACCTATCAAAGTTTGCAACAATCAAATGCTTGTAACTTTTTACTGGAGCGTCATAAAACCATGAAAATTTGTGAAAATAAAGTACTCGAGCCTCTTATCAATTTAAGCAATAGCTCATAGCTATGCTACTCTTGAGTCCTAAATCAAACATTGATAAGACTTAAAATGGCCATATTCTCTGTACGGAGTGTCCAAACCTATCAAAGTTTGCAACATTCAAATGCTTGTAACTTTTTTCTCGAGCGTCATAAAACCTTGAAATTTTGTGACAATAAAGTACTCGTGCCTCTTATCAATTTAAGCTATCGCTCATAGCTATGCAACCTTTGATTCCCTAAAGAAAAAACACTGATGAAACTTCGAATGGCCCTAACTTCTGTACGGTGCATCCTATACCTATCAAAATTTGCAACAATCAAATGCTTGTAGCTTTTTTCTGGAGCGTCATAAAATCTTGAAATTTTGTGACAATAAAGTACTCGAACCTCTTATCAATTTAAGCTATCGCTCATAGCTATGCTACCCTTGAGTCCGAAATCCAACACTGATAAAACTTCAAATGGCCCTAACTTCTGTACGGTGCGTCCTATACCTATCAAAGTTTGCAACAATCAAATGGTTGTAACTTTTTACTGGAGCGTCATAAAACCTTGACATTTTGTGACAATAAGGTACTCGTGCCTCTTATCAATTTAAGCTATCGCCAATAGCTATGCTACCCTTGAGTCCCAAAATAAAACACTTGATAAGGCTTCAAATGTCTCTAAATTCTATACGGTGCATCATACACCTATCAAAGTTTGCAACATTCAAATGCTTGGAACTTTTTACTGGAGCATCATAAAATCTGGAAATTTTGTGACAATAAAGTACTCGAGCTTCTTATCAATTGAAGCTATCGTTCATAGCTATGCTAGCCTTGAGTCCCAAAATAAAGCACAGATAAAACTGCGAATGCTTGTAAATTTTTACTGGAGCGTCATAAAATTTTGAAATATTGTGACAATAAAGTACTCGAGCCTCTTATCAATTTAAGCTATCGTTCATAGCTATGCTACCCTTGAGTCCCAAAATAAAACACTGATAAAACTTCAAATGTCCCTAACTTCTATACGGTGCGTCCTATACTTATCAAAGTTTGCAACAATCAAATGCTTTTAACTTTTTTCTGGAGCGTCATAAAATTTTGAAATATTGTGACAATAAAGTACTCGAGCATCTTATCAATTTAAGCTATCGCTCTAAGCTATGCTACCCTTGAGTCCCAAATCAAAGACTGATACATCTTCAGATGGCCCTAACTTCCGTATGGTGCGTCCTACACCTATCAAAGTTTGCAACAATCAAATGCTTGTAACTTTTTACTGGAGCGTCATAAAACCATGAAAATTTGTGAAAATAAAGTACTCGAGCCTCCTATCAATTTAAGCTATAGCTCATAGCTATGCTACTCTTGAGTTCTAAATCAAACATTGATAAGACTTAAAATGGCCATATTCTCTGTACGGAGTGTCCAAACCTATCAAAGTTTGCAACATTCAAATGCTTGTAACTTTTTTCTCGAGCGTCATAAAACCTTGAAATTTTGTGACAATAAAGTACTCGTGCCTCTTATCAATTTAAGCTATCGCTCATAGCTATGCAACCTTTGATTCCCTAAAGAAAAAACACTGATGAAACTTCGAATGGCCCTAACTTCTGTACGGTGCATCCTATACCTATCAAAATTTGCAACAATCAAATGCTTGTAACTTTTTTCTGGAGCGTCATAAAATCTTGAAATTTTGTAACAATAAAGTACTCGAACCTCTTATCAATTTAAGCTATCGCTCATAGCTATGCTACCCTTGAGTCCCAAATCCAACACTGATAAAACTTCAAATGGCCCTAACTTCTGTACGGTGCGTCCTATACCTATCAAAGTTTGCAACAATCAAATGGTTGTAACTTTTTACTGGAGCGTCATAAAACCTTGAAATTTTGTGACAATAAGGTACTCGTGCCTCTTATCAATTTAAGCTATCGCCAATAGCTATGCTACCCTTGAGTCCCAAAATAAAACACTTGATAAGGCTTCAAATGTCCCTAAATTCTATACGGTGCATCATACACCTATCAAAGTTTGCAACATTCAAATGCTTGGAACTTTTTACTGGAGCATCATAAAATCTGGAAATTTTGTGACAATAAAGTACTCGAGCTTCTTATCAATTGAAGCTATCGTTCATAGCTATGCTAGCCTTGAGTCCCAAAATAAAGCACAGATAAAACTGCGAATGCTTGTAAAGTTTTATTGGAGCGTCATAAAATTTTGAAATATTGTGACAATAAAGTACTCGAGCCTCTTATCAATTTAAGCTATCGTTCATAGCTATGCTAGCCTTGCGTCCCAAAATAAAGCACAGATAAAACTGCGAATGCTTGTAACTTTTTACTGGAGCGTCATAAAATTTTGAAATATTGTGACAATAAAGTACTCATGCCTCTTATCAATTTAAGCTATCGCCAATAGCTATGCTACCCTTGAGTCCCAAAATAGAACACTGATAAAACTTCAAATGTCCCTTACTTCTATACGGTGCGTCCTATAGCTATTAAAGTTTGCAACAATCAAATGCTTTTAACTTTTTACTGGAGCGTCATAAAATCTTGAAATTTTGTGACAATAAAGTACTCGAACCTCTTATCAATTTAAGCTATCGCTCATAGCTATGCTACCCTTGAGTCCCAAATCAAACACTGATAAAACTTCAAATGGCCCTAACTTCTGTACGGTGCGTCCTATACCTATCAAAGTTTGCAACAATCAAATGGTTGTAACTTTTTACTGGAGCATCATAAAATCTGGAAATTTTGTGACACAGAAGTACTCGAGCCTCTTGTCAATTCAAGCTATCGCTCATAGTAATGCTACCCTTGACTCCCAAATCAAACACTTAGGAAACTTAAAATGGCGCTAACTTCTGTACGGTGCGTTCTATACCTATCAATGTTTGCAACAATCAAATGCTTTTAACTTGGGCGTCATAAAACCTTAAAATTTTGTGACAATAAAGTACTCGAGCTTCTTATCAATTGAAGCTATCGTTCATAGCTATGCTAGCCTTGAGTCCCAAAATAAAGCACAGATAAAACTGCGAATGCTTGTAACTTTTTATTGGAGCGTCATAAAATCTTAAAATTTTGTGACAATAAAGTACTCGAGTCTCTTATCAATTTAAGCTATCGCTCATAGCTATGCTACCCTTGAGTCCCAAATCAAACACGGATAAAACTTCAAATGGCCCTAACTTCTATAAGGTGCGTCCTATACCTATCAAAGTTTGCAACAATCAAATGCTTGTCATTTTTTACTGGAGCGTCATAAAATCTTGAAATTTTGTGACAATAAAGTACTCGAGCCTCTTATCAAATTAAGCTATCGCTCATAGCTATGCTACCCTTGAGTCCCAAATCAAACACGGATAAAACTTCAAATGGCCCTAACTTCTATAAGGTGCGTCCTATACCTATCAAAGTTTGCAACAATCAAATGCTTAGAACTTTTTACTGGAGCGTCATAAAATCTTGAAATTTTGTGACAATAAAGTACTCGAGCCTCTTATCAAATTAAGCTATCGCTCATAGCTAAGCTACCCTTGAGTCCTAAAATAAAACACTGATAAAAATTCAAATGGTCCTAACTTCTATACGGTGCATGTTACACCTATCAAAGTTTGGAACATTCAAATGCTTGTAACTTTTTACTGGAGCATCATAAAATCTGGAAATTTTGCGAGAATGAAGTACTCGAGCCTCTTGTCAATTCAAGGTAACGCTCATAGTAATGCTACCCTTGAGTCCCAAATCAAACACTTATGAAACTTAAAATGGCCCTAACTTCTGTACGGTGCGTCCTATACCTATTAAAGTTTGCAACAATCAAATGGTTGTAACTTTTTACTGGAGCGTCATAAAATCTTGAAATTTTGTGACAATAAAGTACTCGAGCCTCTTATCAATTTAAGCTATCGCTCATAGTTATGCTACCCTTGAGTCCCAAATCAAACACTGATAAAACTTCAAATGGCCCTAACTTCTGTACGGTGCGTCCTATACCTATCAAAGTTTGTAACAATCAAATGGTTGTAACTTTTTACTGGAGCGTCATTAAACCTTGAAATTTTGTGACAATTAAGTACTCGTGCCTCTTATCAATTTAAGCTATCGCCAATAGCAATGCTTTTCTTGAGTCCCAAAATAAAACACTGATAAAACTTCAAATGTCCCTAACTTCTATACGGTGCTTGTTACACCTATCAAAGTTTGCAACATTCAAATGCTTGGAACTTTTTACTGGAGCATCATAAAATCTGGAAATTTTGCAACTATGAAGTACTCGAGCCTCTTGTCAATTCAAGCTAACGCTCATAGTAATGCTACCCTTGAGTTCCAAATCAAAGACTGATACATCTTCAGATGGCCCTAACTTCTGTACGGTGCGTCCTACACCTATCAAAGTTTGCAACAATCAAATGCTTGTAACTTTTTTCTCGAGCGTCATAAAACCTTGAAATTTTGTGACAATAAAGTACTCGAGCCTCTTATCAATTTAAGCTATAGCTCATAGCTATGCTACTCTTGAGTCCTAAATCAAACATTGATAAGACTTAAAATGGCCATAATCTCTGTACGGAGTGTGCTATACCTATCAAAGTTTGCAACATTCAAATGCTTGTAACTTTTTTCTCGAGCGTCATAAAACCTTGAAATTTTGTGACAATAAAGTACTCGTGCCTCTTATCAATTTAAGCTATCGCTCATAGCTATGCAACCTTGATTCCCTAAATAAAACACTGATGAAACTTCGAATGGCCCTAACTTCTGTACGGTGCATCCTATACCTATCAAAATTTGCAACAATCAAATGCTTGTAACTTTTTTCTGGAGCGTCATAAAATCTTGAAATTTTGTGACAATAAAGTACTCGAACCTCTTATCAATTTAAGCTATCGCTCATAGCTATGCTACCCTTGAGTCCCAAATCAAACACTGGTAAAACTTCAAATGGCCCTAACTTCTGTACGGTGCGTCCTATACCTATCAAAGTTTGCAACAATCAAATGGTTGTAACTTTTTACTGGAGCGTCATAAAACCTTGAAATTTTGTGACAATTAAGTACTCGTGCCTCTTATCAATTTAAGCTATCGCCAATAGCTATGCTACCCTTGAGTCCCAAAATAAAACACTGATAAAACTTCAAATGTCCCTAACTTCTATACGGTGCATCATACACCTATCAAAGTTTGCAACATTCAAATGCTTGGAACTTTTTACTGGAGCATCATGAAATCTGGAAATTTTGTGACAATGAAGTACTCGAGCCTCTTGTCAATTCAAGCTATCGCTCATAGTAATGCTACCCTTGAGTCCCAAATCAAACACTTAGGAAACTTAAAATGGCCCTAACTTCTGTACGGTGCGTTCTATACCTATCAAAGTTTGCAACAATCAAATGTTTTTAACTTGGGCGTCATAAAACTTTGAAATTTTGTGACAATAAAGTACTCGAGCTTCTTATCAATTGAAGCTATCGTTCATAGCTATGCTAGCCTTGAGTCCCAAAATAAAGCACAGATAAAACTGCGAATGCTTGTAAATTTTTACTGGAGCGTCATAAAATTTTGAAATATTGTGACAATAAAGTACTCGAGCCTCTTATCAATTTAAGCTATCGTTCATAGCTATGCTAGCCTTGAGTCCCAAAATAAAGCACAGATAAAACTGCGAATGCTTGTAACTTTTTACTGGAGCGTTATAAAATTTTGAAATATTGTGACAATAAAGTACTCGTGCCTCTTATCAATTTAAGCTATCGCCAATAGCTATGCTACCCTTGAGTCCCAAAATAAAACACTGATAAAACTTCAAATGTCCCTAACTTCTATACGGTGCGTCGTATACCTATCAAAGTTTCAACAATCAAATGCTTTTAACTTTTTACTGGAGCGTCATAAAATTTTGAAATATTGTGACAATAAAGTACTCGAGCATCTTATCAATTTAAGCTATCGCTCTAAGCTATGCTACCCTTGAGTCCCAAATCAAAGACTGATACATCTTCAGATGGCCCTAACTTCCGTATGGTGCGTCCTACACCTATCAAAGTTTGCAACAATCAAATGCTTGTAACTTTTTACTGGAGCGTCATAAAACCATGGAAATTTGTGAAAATAAAGTACTCGAGCCTCTTATCAATTTAAGCTATAGCTCATAGCTATGCTACTCTTGAGTCCTAAATCAAACATTGATAAGACTTAAAATGGCCATATTCTCTGTACGGAGTGTCCAAACCTATCAAAGTTTGCAACATTCAAATGCTTGTAACTTTTTTCTCGAGCGTCATAAAACCTTGAAATTTTGTGACAATAAAGTACTCGTGCCTCTTATCAATTTAAGCTATCGCTCATAGCTATGCAACCTTTGATTCCCTAAAGAAAAAACACTGATGAAACTTCGAATGGCCCTAACTTCTGTACGGTGCATCCTATACCTATCAAAATTTGCAACAATCAAATGCTTGTAACTTTTTTCTGGAGCGTCATAAAATCTTGAAATTTTGTGACAATAAAGTACTCGAACCTCTTATCAATTTAAGCTATCGCTCATAGCTATGCTACCCTTGAGTCCCAAATCCAACACTGATAAAACTTCAAATGGCCCTAACTTCTGTACGGTGCGTCCTATACCTATCAAAGTTTGCAACAATCAAATGGTTGTAACTTTTTACTGGAGCGTCATTAAACCTTGAAATTTTGTGACAATAAGGTACTCGTGCCTCTTATCAATTTAAGCTATCGCCAATAGCTATGCTACCCTTGAGTCCCAAAATAAAACACTTGATAAGGCTTCAAATGTCTCTAAATTCTATACGGTGCATCATACACCTATCAAAGTTTGCAACATTCAAATGCTTGGAACTTTTTACTGGAGCATCATAAAATCTGGAAATTTTGTGACAATAAAGTACTCGAGCTTCTTATCAATTGAAGCTATCGTTCATAGCTATGCTAGCCTTGAGTCCCAAAATAAAGCACAGATAAAACTGCGAATGCTTGTAAATTTTTACTGGAGCGTCATAAAACCTTAAAATTTTGTGACAATAAAGTACTCGAGCTTCTTATCAATTGAAGCTATCGTTCATAGCTATGCTAGCCTTGAGTCCCAAAATAAAGCACAGATAAAACTGCGAATGCTTGTAACTTTTTATTGGAGCGTCATAAAATCTTAAAATTTTGTGACAATAAAGTACTCGAGTCTCTTATCAATTTAAGCTATCGCTCATAGCTATGCTACCCTTGAGTCCCAAATCAAACACGGATAAAACTTCAAATGGCCCTAACTTCTATAAGGTGCGTCCTATACCTATCAAAGTTTGCAACAATCAAATGCTTATAACTTTTTACTGGAGCGTCATAAAATCTTGAAATTTTGTGACAATAAAGTACTCGAGCCTCTTATCAAATTAAGCTATCGCTCATAGCTAAGCTACCCTTGAGTCCTAAAATAAAACACTGATAAAAATTCAAATGGTCCTAACTTCTATACGGTGCATGTTACACCTATCAAAGTTTGGAACATTCAAATGCTTGTAACTTTTTACTGGAGCATCATAAAATCTGGAAATTTTGCGAGAATGAAGTACTCGAGCCTCTTGTCAATTCAAGGTAACGCTCATAGTAATGCTACCCTTGAGTCCCAAATCAAACACTTATGAAACTTAAAATGGCCCTAACTTCTGTACGGTGCGTCCTATACCTATTACAGTTTGCAACAATCAAATGGTTGTAACTTTTTACTGGAGCGTCATAAAATCTTGAAATTCTGTGACAATAAAGTACTCGAGCCTCTTATCAATTTAAGCTATCGCTCATAGTTATGCTACCCTTGAGTCCCAAATCAAACACTGATAAAACTTCAAATGGCCCTAACTTCTGTACGGTGCGTCCTATACCTATCAAAGTTTGTAACAATCAAATGGTTGTAACTTTTTACTGGAGCGTCATTAAACCTTGAAATTTTGTGACAATTAAGTACTCGTGCCTCTTATCAATTTAAGCTATCGCCAATAGCAATGCTTTTCTTGAGTCCCAAAATAAAACACTGATAAAACTTCAAATGTCCCTAACTTCTATACGGTGCTTGTTACACCTATCAAAGTTTGCAACATTCAAATGCTTGGAACTTTTTACTGGAGCATCATAAAATCTGGAAATTTTGCGACTATGAAGTACTCGAGCCTCTTGTCAATTCAAGCTAACGCTCATAGTAATGCTACCCTTGAGTTCCAAATCAAACACTTATGAAACTTAAAATGGCCCTAACTTCTGTACGGTGCGTTCTATACCTATCAAAGTTTGCAACAATCAAATGCTTTTTGAACCTTGAAATTTTGTAACAATAAAGTACTCGAGCTTCTTATCAATTTAAGCTATCGTTCATAGCTATGCTAGCCTTGAGTCCCAAAATAAAGCACACATAAAACTGCGATTGCTTGTAACTTTTTACTGGCGTCATAAAATTTTGAAATATTGTGACAATAAAGTACTCGAGTCTCTTATCAATTTAAGCTATCGCTCATAGCTATGCTAGCCGCGAGTCCCAAAATAAAACACTGATAAAACTGAAAATGACCCTAACTTCTGTACGGTGCATCCTATACCTATCAAAGTTTGCAACAATCAAATGCTTATAACTTTGGAGCGTCATAAAATCTTGAAATTTTGTCACAATAAAGTACTCGAGCCTCTTATCAATTTAAGCTAACGCTCATAGCTATGCTACCCTTGAGTCCTAAAATAAAACACTGATAAAAATTCAAATGGTCCTAACTTCAATAGGGTGCATGTTACACCTATCAAAGTTTGCAACATTCAAATCCTTGTAACTTTTTACTGGAGCATCATAAAATCTGGAAATTTTGCGAGAATGAAGTACTCGAGCCTCTTGTCAATTCAAGCTAACGCTCATAGTAATGCTACCCTTGAGTTCCAAATCAAACACTTATGAAACTTAAAATGGCCCTAACTTCTGTACGGTACGTTCTATACCTATCAAAAGTTTGCAACAATCAAATGCTTTTTACTTGTGCGTCATAAAACCTTAAAATTTTGTGACAATAAAGTACTCGAGCTTCTTATGAATTTAAGCTATCGTTCATAGCTATGCTAGCCTTGAGTCCCAAAATAAAACACAGATAAAACTGCGAATGCTTGTAACTTTTTACTGGAGCGTCATAAAATTTGGAAATATTGTGACAATAAAGTACTCGAGCATCTTATCAATTTAAGCTATCGCCCTAAGCTATGCTACCTTTCAGTCCCAAATCAAAGACTGATACATCTTCAGATGGCCCTAACTTCTGTACGGTGCGTCCTACACCTATCAAAGTTTACAACAATCAAATGCTTGTAACTTTTTACTGGAGCGTCATAAAACCATGAAAATTTGTGACAATAAAGTACTCGAGCCTCTTATCAATTTAAGCTATAGCTCATAGCTATGCTACTCTTGAGTCCAAAATCAAACATTGATAAGACTTAAAATGGCCATAATCTCTGTACGGAGTGTGCTATACCTATCAAAGTTTGCAACATTCAAATGCTTGTAACTTTTTTCTCGAGCGTCATAAAACCTTGAAATTTTGTGACAATAAAGTACTCGTGCCTCTTATCAATTTAAGCTATCGCTCATAGCTATGCAACCTTGATTCCCTAAATAAAACACTGATGAAACTTCGAATGGCCCTAACTTCTGTACGGTGCTTCCTATACCTATCAAAATTTGCAACAATCAAATGCTTGTAACTATTTTCTGGAGCGTCATAAAATCTTGAAATTTTGTGACAATAAAGTACTCGAACCTCTTATCAATTTAAGCTATCGCTCATAGCTATGCTACCCTTGAGTCCCAAATCAAACACTGATAAAACTTCAAATGGCCCTAACTTCTGTACGGTGCGTCCTATACCTATCAAAGTTTGCAACAATCAAATGGTTGTAACTTTTTACTGGAGCGTCATAAAACCTTGAAATTTTGTGACAATTAAGTACTCGTGCCTCTTATCAATTTAAGCTATCGCCAATAGCTATGCTACCCTTGAGTCCCAAAATAAAACACTGATATAACTTCAAATGTCCCTAAATTCTATACGGTGCTTCATACACCTATCAAAGTTTGCAACATTCAAATGCTTGGAACTTTTTACTGGAGCATCATAAAATCTGGAAATTTTGTGACAATGAAGTACTGCTGCCTCTTGTCAATTCAAGCTATTGCTCATAATAATACTACCCTTGAGTCCCAAATCAAACACTTAGGAAACTTAAAATGGCCCTAACTTCTGTACGGTGCGTTCTATACCTATCAAAGTTTGCAACAATCAAATGCTTTTAACTTGGGCGTCATAAAACCGTGAAATTTTGTGACAATAAAGTACTCGAGCTTCTTATCAATTGAAGCTATCGTTCATAGCTATGTCCCAAAATAAAGCACAGATAAAACTGCGAATGCTTGTAAATTTTTACTGGAGCGTCATAAAATTTTGAAATATTGTGACAATAAAGTACTCGAGCCTCTTATCAATTTAAGCTATCGTTCATAGCTATGCTAGCCTTGAGTCCCAAAATAAAGCACAGATAAAGCTGCGAATGCTTGTAACTTTTTACTGGAGCGTCATAAAATTTTGAAATATTGTGACAATAAAGTACTCATGCCTCTTATCAATTTAAGCTATTGCCAATAGCTATGCTACCCTTGAGTCCCAAAATAAAACACTGATAAAACTTCAAATGTCCCTTACTTCTATACGGTGCGTCCTATACCTATTAAAGTTTGCAACAATCAAATGCTTTTAACTTTTTTCTGGAGCGTCATAAAATCTTGAAATTTGGTGACAATAAAGTACGCGAGCATCTTATCAATTTAAGCTATCGCTCTAAGCTATGCTACCCTTGAGTCCCAAATCAAACACTGATAAAACTTCAAATTGCCCTAACTTCTGTACGGTGCGTCCTATACCTATCAAAGTTTGCAACAACCAAATGGTTGTAACTTTTTACTGGAGCGTCATAAAACCTTGAAATTTTGTGACAATTAAGTACTCGTGCCTCTTATCAATTTAAGCTATCGCCAATAGCTAAGCTACCCTTGAGTCCCAAAATAAAACACTGATAAAACTTTAAATGTCCCTAACTTCTATACGGTGCATCCTACACCTATCAAAGTTTGCAACATTCAAATGCTTGGAACTTTTTACTGGAGCATCATAAAATCTGGAAATTTTGTGACAATGAAGTACTCGAGCCTCTTGTCAATTCAAGCTATCGCTCAAAGTAATGCTACCCTTGAGTCCCAAATCAAACACTTAGGAAACTTAAAATGGCGCTAACTTCTGTACGGTGCGTTCTATACCTATTAAAGTTTGCAACAATCAAATGTTTTAACTTGGGCGTCATAAAACCTTAAAATTTTGTGACAATAAAGTACTCGAGCTTCTTATCAATTGAAGCTATCGTTCATAGCTATGCTAGCCTTGAGTCCCAAAATAAAACACAGATAAAACTGCGAATGCTTGTAACTTTTTATTGGAGCGTCATAAAATCTTAAAATTTTGTGACAATAAAGTACTCGGGTCTCTTATCAATTTAAGCTATCGCTCATAGCTATGCTACCCTTGAGTCCCAAATCAAACACGGATAAAACTTCAAATGGCCCTAACTTCTATAAGGTGCGTCCTATACCTATCAAAGTTTGCAACAATCAAATGCTTTTAACTTTTTTCTGGAGCGTCATAAAATCTTGAAATTTTGTGACAATAAAGTACTCGAGCCTCTTATCAAATTAAGCTATCGCTCATAGCTAAGCTACCCTTGAGTCCTAAAATAAAACACTGATAAAAATTCAAATGGTCCTAACTTCTATACGGTGCATGTTACACCTATCAAAGTTTGCAACATTCAAATGCTTGTAACTTTTTACTGGAGCATCATAAAATCTGGAAATTTTGCGAGAATGAAGTACTCGAGCCTCTTGTCAATTCAAGGTAACGCTCATAGTAATGCTACCCTTGAGTCCCAAATCAAACACTTATGAAACTTAAAATGGCCCTAACTTCTGTACGGTGCGTCCTATACCTATTAAACTTTGCAACAATCAAATGGTTGTAACTTTTTACTGGAGCGTCATAAAATCTTGAAATTTTGTGACAATAAAGTACTCGAGCCTCTTATCAATTTAAGCCATCGCTCATAGTTATGCTACCCTTGAGTCCCAAATCAAACACTGATAAAACTTCAAATGGCCCTAACTTCTGTACGGTGCGTCCTATACCTATCAAAGTTTGTAACAATCAAATGCTTGTAACTTTTTACTGGAGCGTCATTAAACCTTGAAATTTTGTGACAATTAAGTACTCGTGCCTCTTATCAATTTAAGCTATCGCCAATAGCAATGCTTTTCTTGACTCCCAAAATAAAACACTGATAAAATTTCAAATGTCCCTAACTTCTATACGGTGCTTGTTACACCTATCAAAGTTTGCAACATTCAAATGCTTGGAACTTTTTACTGGAGCATCATAAAATCTGGAAATTTTGCGACTATGAAGTACTCGAGCCTCTTGTCAATTCAAGCTATCGCTCATAGTAATGCTACCCTTGAGTCCTAAATCAAACACTTAGGAAACTTAAAATGGCCCTAACTTCTGTACGGTGCGTTCTATACCTATCAAAGTTTGCAACAATCAAATGCTTTTTGAACCTTGAAATTTTGTGACAATAAATTACTCGAGCTTCTTATCAATTTAAGCTATCGTTCATAGCTATGCTAGCCTTGAGTCCCAAAATAAAGCACACATAAAACTGCGATTGCTTGTAACTTTTTACTGGAGCGTCATAAAATTTTGAAATATTGTGACAATAAAGTACTCGAGTCTCTTATCAATTTAAGCTATCGCTCATAGCTATGCTAGCCGCGAGTCCCAAAATAAAACACTGATAAAACTGCAAATGACCCTAACTTCTGTACGGTGCATCCTATACCTATCAAAGTTTGCAACAATCAAATGCTTATAACTTTTTACTGGAGCGTCATAAAATCTTGAAATTTTGTCACAATAAAGTACTCGAGCCTCTTATCAATTTAAGCTATCGCTCATAGCTATGCTACCCTTGAGTCCTAAAATAAAACACTGATAAAAATTCAAATGGTCCTAACTTCAATACGGTGCATGTTACACCTATCAAAGTTTGCAACATTCAAATCCTTGTAACTTTTTACTGGAGCATCATAAAATCTGGAAATTGTGCGAGAATGAAGTACTCGAGCCTCTTGTCAATTCAAGCTAACGCTCATAGTAATGCTACCCTTGAGTTCCAAATCAAACACTTATGAAACGTTCTGTTCCTATACCTATCAAAGTTTGCAACAATCAAATGGTTTTAACTTTTTAATGGAGCGTCATAAAACCTTGAAATTTTGTGACAATTAAGTACTCGTGCCTCTTATCAATTTAAGCTATCGCCAATAGCTATGCTACCCTTGAGTCCCAAAATAAAACACTGATAAAACTTCAAATGGCCCTAACTTCTATACGGTGCATCCTACACCTATCAAAGTTTGCAACATTCAAATGCTTGGAACTTTTTACTGGAGCATCATAAAATCTGGAAATTTTGTGACAATGAAGTACTCGAGCCTCTTGTTAATTCAAGCTATCGCTCATAGTAATGCTACCCTTGAGTCCCAAATCAAACACTTAGGAAACTTAAAATGGCCCTAACTTCTGTACGGTGCGTTCTATACCTATCAAAGTTTGCAACAATCAAATGCTTTTTACTTGGGCGTCATAAAACCTTGAAATTTTGTGACAATAAAGTACTCGAGCTTCTTATCAATTGAAGCTATCGTTCATAGCTATGCTAGCCTTGAGTCCCAAAATAAAGCACACATAAAACTGCGAATGCTTGTAAATTTTTACTGGAGCGTCATAAAATTTTGAAATATTGTGACAATAAAGTACTCGAGCCTCTTATCAATTTAAGATATCGCTCTAAGTTATGCTACCCTTGAGTCCCAAATCAAAGACTGATAAATCTTCAGATGGCCCTAATTTCTATACGGTGTGTCCTATACCTATCAATGTTTGCAACATTCAAATGCTTATAACCTTTTCTCGAGCGTCATAAAACCTTGAAATTTTGTGACAATAAAGTACTCGTGCCTCTTATTAATTTAAGATATCACTCATAACTATGCTACCCTTGAGTCCCAAATCAAACACGGATAAAACTTCAAATTGCCCTAACTTCTATAAGGTGCATCCTATACCTATCAAAGTTTGCAACAATCAAATGCTTGTAACTTTTTCTGGAGCGTCATAAAATCTGGAAATTTTGTGACAATAAAGTACTCGAGCCTCTTATCAATTTAAGCTATCGTTCATAGCTATGCAAGCCTTGAGTCCCAAAAAAAAAACACTGATAAAACTGCAAATGACCCTAGCTTCTGTACGGTGCGTCCTACACCTGTAAAAGTTTGCAACAATCAAATGCTTATAACTTTTTACTGGAGCGTCATAAAATCTTGAAATTTTGTGACAATAAAGTACTCGAGCCTCTTATCAAATTAAGCTATCGCTCATAGCTATGCTACCCTTGAGTCCTAAAATAAAGCACTGATAAAAATTAAAATGGTCCTAACTTCTATACGGTGCATGTTACACCTATCAAAGTTTGCAACAATCAAATGCTTGTTTATTTTTTTTCTGGAGCGTCATAAAATCTTAAAATTTTGTGACAATAAAGTACTCGAGTCTCTTATCAATTTAAGCTACCGCTCATAGCTATGCTGCCCTTGAGACCCAAATCAAACACGGAAAAAACTTCAAATGGCCCTAACTTCTAAAAGGTGCATTCTATACCTATCAAAGTTTGCAACAATCAAATGCTTATAACTTTTTACTGGAGCGTCATAAAATCTTGAAATTTTGTGACAATAAAGTACTCGAGCCTCTTATCAAATTAAGCTATCGCTCATAGCTATGCTACCTTTGAGTCCTAAAATAAAACATTGATAAAAACTCAAATGGTCCTAACTTCTATACGGTGCATCCTATACCTATCAAAGTTTGCAACATTCAAATGCTTGTAACTTTTTACTGGAGCATCATAAAATCTGTAAATATTGCGAGAATGAAGTATGTACTCAAGCCTCTTGTCAATTCAAGCTAACGCTCATAGTATTGCTACCCTTGAGCCCCAAATTAAACACTTATGAAACTTAAAATGGCCCTAACTTCTGTACGGTGCGTACAATACCTATCAAAGTTTGCAACAATCAAATGCTTTTTACTTGGGCGTCATAAAACCTTGAAATTTTGTGACAAAAGTACTCGAGCTTCTTATCAATTTAAGCTATCGTTCATAGATATGCTAGCCTTGAGTCCCAAAATAAAACACAGATAAAACTGCGAATGCTTGTAACTTTTTACTGAAGCGTCACAAAATTTTGAAATTTTGTGACAATTAAGTACTCGAGCCTCTTATCAATTTAAGCTATCGCTCATAGTAATGCTACCCTTGAGTCCCAAATCAAACACTTAGGAAACTTAACTTCTGTACGGTGTGTTCTATACCAATCAAAGTTTGCAACAATCAAATGCTTTTTACTTGGGCGTCATAAAACCTTGAAATTTTGTGACAATAAAGTACTCGAGCTTCTTATCAATTTAAGCTATCGTTCATAGCTATGCTAGCCTTGAGTCCAAAATAAAGCACACATAAAACTGCGAATGCTTGTAACTTTTTGCTGGAGCGTCATAAAATTTTGAAATATTGTGACAATAAAGTACTTGAGCCTCTTATCAATTTAAGCTATCATTCATAGCTATGCTAGCCTTGAGTCCCAAAATAAAGCACAGATAAAACTGCGAATGCTTGTAACTTTTTACTGGAGCGTCAAAAATTTTGAAATATTGTGACAATAAAGTACTCGAGCCTCTTATCAATTTAAGCTATCGCTCTAAGCTATGCTACCCTTGAGTCCCAAATCAAAGACTGATAAATATTCAGATGGCCCTAACTTCTATTCGGTGCGTCCTATACCTATCAATGTTTGCAACATTCAAATGCTTATAACCTTTTCTCGAGCGTCCTAAAACCTTGAAATTTTGTGACAATAAAGTACTCGAGCCTCTTATCAATTTAAGATATCACTCATAACTATGCTACCCTTGAGTCCCAAATCAAACACGGATAAAACTTCAAATGGCCCTAACTTCTATAAGGTGCATCCTATACCTATCAAAGTTTGCAACAATCAAATGCTTGTAACTTTTTTCTGGAGCGTTATAAAATCTTAAAATTTTGTGACAATAAAGTACTCGAGTCTCTTATCAATTTAAGCTACCGCTCATAGCTATGATACCTTTGAGTCCTAAAATAAAACATTGACAAAAATTCAAATGGTCCTAACTTCTATACGGTGCATCCTATACCTATCAAAGTTTCCAACATTCAAATGCTTGTAACTTTTTACTGGAGCATCATAAAATCTGGAAATTTTGCGAGAATGAAGTACTCAAGCCTCTTGTCAATTCAAGCTAACGCTCATAGTATTGCTACCCTTGAGCCCCAAATTAAACACTTATGAAACTTAAAATGGCCCTAACTTCTGTACGGTGCGTACAATACCTATCAAAGTTTGCAACAATCAAATGCTTTTTACTTGGGCGTCATAAAACCTTGAAATTTTGTGACAAAAGTACTCGAGCTTCTTATCAATTTAAGCTATCGTTCATAGCTATGCTAGCCTTGAGTCCCAAAATAAAACACAGATAAAACTGCGAATGCTTGTAACTTTTTACTGAAGCGTCACAAAATTTTGAAATATTGTCACAATAAAGTACTCGAGCCTCTTATCAATTTAAGCTATCGCTCTAAGCTATGCTACCCTTGAGTCGCAAATCATAGACTGATAAATCTTCAGATGGCCCTAACTTCTGTACGGTGCGTCCTACACCTATCAAAGTTTGCAACAATCAAATCCTTGTAACTTTTTACTGGAGCGTCATAAAACCATGAAAATTTGTGACAATAAAACACTCGAGCCTCTTATCAATTTAAGTTTTAGCTCATAGCTATGCTACCCTTGAGTGCCAAACCAAACATGGATAAAACTTCAAATGGCCCTAACTTCTATAAGGTGCGTCCTATACCTATCAAAGTTTGCAACAATCAAATGCTTGTAACTTTTTTCTGGAGCGTCATAAAATCTTGAAATTTTGTGACAATAAATTACTCGAGCCTCTTATCAATTTAAGCTATCGTTCATAGCTATGGTAGCCGTGAGTCCCAAAATAAAACACTGATAAAACTGCAAATGACCCTAACTTCTGTACGGTGCATCCTATACCTATCAAAATTTGCAACAATCAAATGCTTATAACTTTTTACTGGAGCGTCATAAAATCTGGAAATTTTGTGACAATAAAGTACTCGAGCCTCTTATCAATTTAAGCTATCGTTCATAGCTATGCTAGCCTTGAGTCCCAAAATAAAACACTTATGAAACTTAAAATGGCCCTAATTTCTGTACGGTGCGTTCTATACCTATCAAAGTTTGCAACAATCAAATGCTTGTAACTTTTTACTTGGGCGACCTAAAACCTTGAAATTTTGTGACAATAAAGTACTCGAGCTTCTTATCAATTTCTGCTATCGTTCATAGCTATGCTACTCTTGAGTCCTAAATCAAACACTGATAAGACTTAAAATGACCATAATTTCTGTAGGGTGCATCCTATACCTATCAAAGTTTGCAACATTCAAATGCTTATAACGTTTTACTGGAGCATCATAAAATCTGGAAATTTTGTGACAATAAAGTACTCGAGTCTCTTATCAATTTAAGCTATCGCTCATAGCTATGCTACCCTTGAGTCCCAAATCAAACACTGATAAAACTTCAAATGGCCCTAACTTCTGTACGGTGCGTCCTATACCTATCAAAGTTTGCAACAATCAAATGGCTGTAACTTTTTACTGGAGCGTCATTAAACCTTGAAATTTTGTGACAATTAAGTACTGGTGCCTCTTATCAATTTAAGCTATCGCCAATAGCAATGCTTTCCTTGAGTCCCAAAATAAAACACTGCTAAAACTTCAAATGTCCCTAACTTCTATACTATGCATCCTACACCAATCAAAGTTTGCAACATTCAAATGCTTGGAACTTTTTACTGGAGCATCATAAAATCTGGAAATTTTGCGACTATGAAGTACTCGAGCCTCTTGTCAATTCAAGCTATCGCTCATAGTAATGCTACCCTTGAGTCCCAAATCAAACACTTAGGAAACTTAAAATGGCCCTAACTTCTGTACGGTGCGTCATATACCTATCAAAGTTTGCAACAATCCAATGGTTGTAACTTTTTACTGGAGCGTCATAAAATCTTGAAATTTTTTTACAATAAAGTACTCGAGCCTCTTATCAATTTAAGCTATCGCTCATAGCTATGCTACCCTTGAGTCCCAAATCAAACACTGATAAAACTTCAAATGGCCCTAACTTCTATACGGTGCGTCCTATACCTATCAAAGTTTGCAACAATCAAATGGTTGTAACTTTTACTGGAGCGTCATAAAACCTTGAAATTTTGTGACAATTAAGTACTCGTGCCTCTTATCAATTTAAGCTATCGCCAATAGCTGAAATTTTGTGACAATAAAGTACTCGAGCTTCTTATCAATTTAAGCTATCGTTCATAGCTATGCTAGCCTTGAGTCCCAAAATAAAGCACACATAAAACTGCGAATGCTTGTAACTTTTTACTGGAGCGTCATAAAATTTTGAAATATTGTGACAATAAAGTACTTGAGCCTCTTATCAATTTAAGCTATCGTTCATAGCTATGCTAGCCTTGAGTCCCAAAATAAAACACAGATAAAACTGCGAATGCTTTTAACTTTTTACTGGAGCGTCATAAAATTTTGAAATAGTGTGACAATAAACTACTCGAGTCTCTTATCAATTTAAGCTATCGCTCATAGCTATGCTACCCTTGAGTCCCAAATCAAACACTTATGAAACTTAAAATGGCCCTAATTTCTGTACGGTGTGTTCTATACCTATCAAAGTTTGCAACAATCAAATGCTTGGAACTTTTTACTTGGGCGACCTAAAACCGTGAAATTTTGTGACCATAAAGTACTCGAGCTTCTTATCAATTTCTGCTATCGTTCATAGCTATGCTACTCTTGAGTCCTAAATCAAACACTGATAAGACTTAAAATGGCCATAATTTCTGTAGGGTGCATCCTATACCTATCAAAGTTTGCAACATTCAAATGCTTATCACGTTTTACTGGAGCATCATAAAATCTGGAAATTTTGTGACAATAAAGTACTCGAGTCTCTTATCAATTTAAGCTATCGCTCATAGCTATGCTACCCTTGAGTCCCAAATCAAACACGGATAAAACTTCAAAACTAACTTCTATAAGGTGCGTCCTATACCTATCAAAGTTTGCAACAATCAAATGCTTGTAACTTTTTACTGGAGTGTCATAAAGTCTTGAAATATTGTGACAATAAAGTACTCGAGCCTCTTGTCAATTTAAGCTATCGCTCATAGTTATGCTACCCTTGAGTCCCAAATCAAACACTGATAAAACTTCAAATGGCCCTAACTTCTGTACGGTGCGTCCTATACCTATCAAAGTTTGCAACAATCAAATGGCTGTAACTTTTTACTGGAGCGTCATTAAACCTTGAAATTTTGTGACAATTAAGTACTCGTGCCTCTTATCAATTTAAGCTATCGCCAATAGCAATGCTTTCCTTGAGTCCCAAAATAAAACACTGATAAAACTTCAAATGTCCCTAACTTCTATACGGTGCATCCTACACCAATCAAAGTTTGCAACATTCAAATGCTTGGAACTTTTTACTGGAGCATCATAAAATCTGGAAATTTTGCGACTATGAAGTACTCGAGACTCTTGTCAATTCAAGCTATCGCTCATAGTAATGCTACCCTTGAGTCCCAAATCAAACACTTAGGAAACTTAAAATGGCCCTAACTTCTGTACGGAGCGTCCTATACCTATCAAAGTTTGCAACAATCCAATGGTTGTAACTTTTTACTGGAGCGTCATAAAATCTTGAAATTTTTTTACAATAAAGTACTCGAGCCTCTTATCAATTTAAGCTATCGCTCATAGCTATGCTACCCTTGAGTCCCAAATCAAACACTGATAAAACTTCAAATGGCCCTAACTTCTATACGGTGCGTCCTATTCCTATCAAAGTTTGCAACAATCAAATGGTTGTAACTTTTACTGGAGCGTCATAAAACCTTGAAATTTTGTGACAATTAAGTACTCGTGCCTCTTATCAATTTAAGCTATCGCCAATAGCTGAAATTTTGTGACAATAAAGTACTCGAGCTTCTTATCAATTTAAGCTATCGTTCATAGCTATGCTAGCCTTGAGTCCCAAAATAAAGCACACATAAAACTGCGAATGCTTGTAACTTTTTACTGGAGCGTCATAAAATTTTGAAATATTGTGACAATAAAGTACTTGAGCCTCTTATCAATTTAAGCTATCGTTCATAGCTATGCTAGCCTTGAGTCCCAAAATAAAGCACAGATAAAACTGCGAATGCTTGTAACTTTTTACTGGAACGTCAAAAATTTTGAAATATTGTGACAATAAAGTACTCGAGCCTCTTATCAATTTAAGCTATCGCTCTAAGCTATGCTACCCTTGAGTCCCAAATCAAAGACTGATAAATTTTCAGATGGCCCTAACTTCTATACGGTGCGTCCTATACCTATCAATGTTTGCAACATTCAAATGCTTATAACCTTTTCTCGAGCGTCATAAAACCTTGAAATTTTGTGACAATAAAGTACTCGAGCCTCTTATCAATTTAAGATATCACTCATAACTATGCTACCCTTGAGTCCCAAATCAAACACGGATAAAACTTCAAATGGCCCTAACTTCTATACGGTGCATCCTATACCTATCAAAGTTTGCAACAATCAAATGCTTGTAACTTTTTTCTGGAGCGTCATAAAATCTTGAAATTTTGTGACAATAAATTACTCGAGCCTCTTATCAATTTAAGCTATCGTTCATAGCTATGGTAGCCGTGAGTCCCAAAATAAAACACTGATAAAACTGCAAATGACCCTAACTTCTGTACGGTGCATCCTATACCTATCAAAATTTGCAACAATCAAATGCTTATAACTTTTTACTGGAGCGTCATAAAATCTGGAAATTTTGTGACAATAAAGTACTCGAGCCTCTTATCAATTTAAGCTATCGTTCATAGCAATGCTAGCCTTGAGTCCCAAAATAAAACACTTATGAAACTTAAAATGGCCCTAATTTCTGTACGGTGCGTTCTATACCTATCAAAGTTTGCAACAATCAAATGCTTGTAACTTTTTAATTGGGCGACCTAAAACCTTGAAATTTTGTGACAATAAAGTACTCGAGCTTCTTATCAATTTCTGCTATCGTTCATAGCTATGCTACTCTTGAGTCCTAAATCAAACACTGATAAGACTTAAAATGGCCATAATTTCTGTAGGGTGCATCCTATACCTATCAAAGTTTGCAACATTCAAATGCTTATAACGTTTTACTGGAGCATCATAAAATCTGGAAATTTTGTGACAATAAAGTACTCGAGTCTCTTATCAATTTAAGCTATCGCTCATAGCTATGCTACCCTTGAGTCCCAAATCAAACACTGATAAAACTTCAAATGGCCCTAACTTCTGTACGGTGCGTCCTATACCTATCAAAGTTTGCAACAATCAAATGGCTGTAACTTTTTACTGGAGCGTCATTAAACCTTGAAATTTTGTGACAATTAAGTACTGGTGCCTCTTATCAATTTAAGCTATCGCCAATAGCAATGCTTTCCTTGAGTCCCAAAATAAAACACTGATAAAACTTCAAATGTCCCTAACTTCTATACTGTGCATCCTACACCAATCAAAGTTTGCAACATTCAAATGCTTGGAACTTTTTACTGGAGCATCATAAAATCTGGAAATTTTGCGACTATGAAGTACTCGAGCCTCTTGTCAATTCAAGCTATCGCTCATAGTAATACCCTTGAGTCCCAAATCAAACACTTAGGAAACTTAAAATGGCCCTAACTTCTGTACGGTGCGTCATATACCTATCAAAGTTTGCAACAATCCAATGGTTGTAACTTTTTACTGGAGCGTCATAAAATCTTGAAATTTTTTTACAATAAAGTACTCGAGCCTCTTATCAATTTAAGCTTTCGCTCATAGCTATGCTACCCTTGAGTCCCAAATCAAACACTGATAAAACTTCAAATGGCCCTAACTTCTATACGGTGCGTCCTATACCTATCAAAGTTTGCAACAATCAAATGGTTGTAACTTTTACTGGAGCGTCATAAAACCTTGAAATTTTGTGACAATTAAGTACTCGTGCCTCTTATCAATTTAAGCTATCGCCAATAGCTGAAATTTTGTGACAATAAAGTACTCGAGCTTCTTATCAATTTAAGCTATCGTTCATAGCTATGCTAGCCTTGAGTCCCAAAATAAAGCACACATAAAACTGCGAATGCTTGTAACTTTTTACTGGAGCGTCATAAAATTTTGAAATATTGTGACAATAAAGTACTTGAGCCTCTTATCAATTTAAGCTATCGTTCATAGCTATGCTAGCCTTGAGTCCCAAAATAAAACACAGATAAAACTGCGAATGCTCTTAACTTTTTACTGGAGCGTCATACAATTTTGAAATAGTGTGACAATAAAGTACTCGAGTCTCTTATCAATTTAAGCTATCGCTCATAGCTATGCTACCCTTGAGTCCCAAATCAAACACTTATGAAACTTAAAATGGCCCTAATTTCTGTACGGTGTGTTCTATACCTATCAAAGTTTGCAACAATCAAATGCTTGGAACTTTTTACTTGGGCGACCTAAAACCGTGAAATTTTGTGACCATAAAGTACTCGAGCTTCTTATCAATTTCTGCTATCGTTCATAGCTATGCTACTCTTGAGTCCTAAATCAAACACTGATAAGACTTAAAATGGCCATAATTTTTGTAGGGTGCATCCTATACCTATCAAAGTTTGCAACATTCAAATGCTTATCACGTTTTACTGGAGCATCATAAAATCTGGAAATTTTGTGACAATAAAGTACTCGAGTCTCTTATCAATTTAAGCTATCGCTCATAGCTATGCTACCCTTGAGTCCCTAATCAAACACGGATAAAACTTCAAATGGCCCTAACTTCTATAAGGTGCGTCCTATACCTATCAAAGTTTGCAACAATCAAATGCTTGTAACTTTTTACTGGAGTGTCATAAAGTCTTGAAATATTGTGACAATAAAGTACTCGAGCCTCTTGTCAATTTAAGCTATCGCTCATAGTTATGCTACCCTTGAGTCCCAAATCAAACACTGATAAAACTTCAAATGGCCCTAACTTCTGTACGGTGCGTCCTATACCTATCAAAGTTTGCAACAATCAAATGGCTGTAACTTTTTACTGGAGCGTCATTAAACCTTGAAATTTTGTGACAATTAAGTACTCGTGCCTCTTATCAATTTAAGCTATCGCCAATAGCAATGCTTTCCTTGAGTCCCAAAATAAAACACTGATAAAACTTCAAATGTCCCTAACTTCTATACGGTGCATCCTACACCAATCAAAGTTTGCAACATTCAAATGCTTGGAACTTTTTACTGGAGCATCATAAAATCTGGAAATTTTGCGACTATGAAGTACTCGAGCCTCTTGTCAATTCAAGCTATCGCTCATAGTAATGCTACCCTTGAGTCCCAAATCAAACACTTAGGAAACTTAAAATGGCCCTAACTTCTGTACGGAGCGTCCTATACCTATCAAAGTTTGCAACAATCCAATGGTTGTAACTTTTTACTGGAGCGTCATAAAATCTTGAAATTTTTTTACAATAAAGTACTCGAGCCTCTTATCAATTTAAGCTATCGCTCATAGCTATGCTACCCTTGAGTCCCAAATCAACACTGATAAAACTTCAAATGGCCCTAACTTCTATACGGTGCGTCCTATTCCTATCAAAGTTTGCAACAATCAAATGGTTGTAACTTTTACTGGAGCGTCATAAAACCTTGAAATTTTGTGACAATTAAGTACTCGTGCCTCTTATCAATTTAAGCTATCGCCAATAGCTGAAATTTTGTGACAATAAAGTACTCGAGCTTCTTATCAATTTAAGCTATCGTTCATAGCTATGCTAGCCTTGAGTCCCAAAATAAAGCACACATAAAACTGCGAATGCTTGTAACTTTTTACTGGAGCGTCATAAAATTTTGAAATATTGTGACAATAAAGTACTTGAGCCTCCTATCAATTTAAGCTATCGTTCATAGCTATGCTAGCCTTGAGTCCCAAAATAAAGCACAGATAAAACTGCGAATGCTTGTAACTTTTTACTGGAACGTCAAAAATTTTGAAATATTGTGACAATAAAGTACTCGAGCCTCTTATCAATTTAAGCTATCGCTCTAAGCTATGCTACCCTTGAGTCCCAAATCAAAGACTGATAAATTTTCAGATGGCCCTAACTTCTATACGGTGCGTCCTATACCTATCAATGTTTGCAACATTCAAATGCTTATAACCTTTTCTCGAGCGTCATAAAACCTTGAAATTTTGTGACAATAAAGTACTCGAGCCTCTTATCAATTTAAGATATCACTCATAACTATGCTACCCTTGAGTCCCAAATCAAACACGGATAAAACTTCAAATGGCCCTAACTTCTATACGGTGCATCCTATACCTATCAAAGTTTGCAACAATCAAATGCTTGTAACTTTTTTCTGGAGCGTCATAAAATCTTAAAATTTTGTGACAATAAAGTACTCGAGCCTCTTATCAAATTAAGCTATCGATCATAGCTATGCTACCTTTGAGTCCTAAAATAAAACATTGATAAAAATTCAAATGGTCCTAACTTCTATACGGTGCATCCTATACCTATCAAAGTTTGCAACATTCAAATGCTTGTAACTTTTTACTGGAGCATCATAAAATCTGGAAATTTTGCGAGAATGAAGTACTCAAGCCTCTTGTCAATTCAAGCTAACGCTCATAGTAATGCTACCCTTGAGTCCCAAATGAAACACTTATGAAACTTAAAATGGCCCTAACTTCTGTACGGTGCGTGCAATACCTATCAAAGTTTGCAACAATCAAATGCTTTTTACTTGGGTGTCATAAAACCTTGAAATTTTGTGACAAAAGTACTCGAGCTTCTTATCAATTTAAGCTAGCGTTCATAGCTATGCTAGCCTTGAGTCCCAAAATAAAACACAGAGAAAACTGCGAATGCTTGTAACTTTTTACTGGAGCGTCACAAAATTTTGAAATATTGTGACAATAAAGTACTCGAGCCTCTTATCAATTTAAGCTATCGCTCTAAGCTATGCTACCCTTGAGTCCCAAATCAAAGACTGATAAATCTTCAGATGGCCCTAACTTCTGTACGGTGCGTCCTACACCTATCAAAGTTTGCAACAATCAAATCCTTGTAACTTTTTACTGGAGCGTCATAAAACCATGAAAATTTGTGACAATAAAACACTCGAGCCTCTTATCAATTTAAGCTATAGCTCAGAGCTATGCTACTCTTTAGTCCTAAATCAAACATTGATAAGACTTAAAATGGCCATAATTTCTGTACGGAGTGTCCTATACCTATCAAAGTTTGCAACATTCAAATGCTTGTAACTTTTTTCTCGAGCGTCATAAAACCTTGAAATTTTGTGACAAAAAAGTACTCGTGCCTCTTATCAATTTAAGCTATCGCTCATAGCTATGCAACATTTGATTCCCAAAATAAAACACTGATGAAACTTCGAATGGCCCTAAGTTCTGTATGGTGCGTCCTATACCTATCAAAGTTTGCAACAATCAAATAAATGCTTGTAACTTTTCTGGAGCGTCATAAAATCTTGAAATTTTGTGACAATAAAGTACTCGAGCCTCTTATAAATTTAAGCTATCGCTCATAGCTATGCTACCCTTCAGTCCCAAACCAAACATGGATAAAATTTCAAATGGCCCTAACTTCTATATGGTGCGTCCTATACCTATCAAAGTTTGCAACAATCAAATGCTTCTAACTTTTTTCTGGAGCGTCATAAAATCTTGAAATTTTGTGACAATAAATTACTCGATCCTCTTATCAATTTAAGCTATCGTTCATAGCTATGGTAGCCGTGAGTCCCAAAATAAAACGCTGATAAAACTGCAAATGACCCTAACTTCTGTACGGTGCATCCTATACCTATCAAAGTTTGCAACATTCATATGCTTGTAACTTTTTACTGGAGCATCATAAAATCTGGAAATTTTGTGACAAGGAAGTACTCGAGCCTCTTGTCAATTTAAACTATCGTTCATAGCTATGCTAGCCTTGAGTCCCAAAATAAAACACAGATAAAACTGCGAATGCTTGTAACTCTTTTCTGGAGCGTCATAAAACCATGAAAATTTGTGATAATAAAGTACTCGGGCCTCTTATCAATTTAAGCTATAGCTCATAGCTATGCTACTCTTGAGTCCTAAATCAAACTTTGATAAGACTTAATATGGCCATAATTTCTGTACGGAGTGTCCTATACCTATCAAAGTTTGCAACAATCAAATGCTTGTAACGTTTTTCTGGAGCGTCATAAAATCTTAAAATTTTTTGACAATAAAGTACTCGAGCCTCTTATAAATTTAAGCTATCGCTCATAGCTATGCTACCCTTCAGTCCCAAACCAAACATGGATAAAATTTCAAATAGCCCTAACTTCTATATGGTGCGTCCTATACCTATCAAAGTTTGCAACAATCAAATGCTTCTAACTTTTTACTGGAGCGTCATAAAACCTTGAAATTTTGTGACAATAAAGTACTCGTGCCTCTTATCAATTTAAGCTATCGCTCATAGCTATGCAATCTTTGATTCTTAAAATAAAACACTGATAAAACTTCGAATGGCCTTAATTTCTGTACGGTGCGTCCTATACCTATCAAAATTTGCAACAATCAAATGCTTGTAACGTTTTTCTGGAGCGTCATAAAATCTTAAAATTTTTTGACAATAAAGTACTCGAGTCTCTTATCAATTTATGCTATCGCTCATAGCTATGCTAGCCTTGAGTCCCAAACCAAACACTGATAAAACTTAAAATGGCCCTAACTTGTGTACGTTCCGTTCTATACCTATACGAATTTGCAACAATCAAATGCTTGTATCTTTTTACTGCGGCTTCATAAAACCTTGAAATTTGGTGACAATAAAGTACTCGTGCTTCTTATCAATTTAAGCTATCGCTTATATCACTGCTACCCTTGAGTCCCAAATCAAACACTGATGAAACTTAAAATGGTCCTAATTTCTGTACGGTGCATTCTATACCTATCAAAGTTTGCAACAATCAAATGCTTGTAACTTTTTACTTGGGCGGCATAAAACCTTGAAATTTTGTAACAATAAAGTACTCGAGCTTCTTATCAATTTAAGCTATCGTTCATAGCTATGCTAGCCTTGAATCCCAAAATAAAACACAGATAAAACTGCGAATGCTTGTGACTTTTTACTGGAGCGTCATACAATTTTGAAATTTTGTGACAATAAAGTACTCGAGCCTCTTATCAATTTAAGCTATAGCTCATAGCTATGCTACTCTTGAGTCCTAAATCAAACATTGATAAGACTTAAAATGGCCATAATTTCTGTACGAAGTGTCCTATACCTATCAAAGTTTGTAACATTCAAATGCTTGTAACTTTTTCTCGAGCGTCATAAAACCTGGAAATTTTGTGACAATAAAGTACTCGTGCCACTTATCAACTTCAGCTATCGCTCATAGCTATGGAACCTTTGATTCCCAAAATAAAACACTGATAAAACTTCGAATGGCCCTAACTTCTGTACGGTGCGTCCTATACCTATCAAAGTTTGCCACAATCAAATGCTTGTAACTTTTTTCTGCAGCTTCATAAAATCTTGAAATTTTGTGACAATAAAGTACTCGAGCTTCTTATCAATTTAAGCTATCGTTCATAGCTATGCTAGCCTTGAGTCCCAAAAAAAAACACTGATAAAACTGCAAATGACCCTAACTACTGTACGGTGCGTTCTATACTTATTAAAGTTTGCAAAAATCAAATGATTATAACTTTTTACTGGAGCGTCATAAAATCTTAAAATTTTGTGACAATAAAGTACTCGAGCCTCTTATCAATTTAAGCTATCGCCCATAGCTATGCTACCCTTGAGTCCTTAAATAAAACACTGATAAAAATTCAAATAGTCCTAACTTCTATACGGTGCATGCTACACCTATCTAAGTTTGCAACACTCAGTTGCTTGTATCTTTTTACTGGAGCATCATTAATTCTGGAAATTTTGTGACAATGAAGTACTCGAGCCTCTTGTCAATTCAAGCTATCGCTCATAGCAATGCTACCCTTGAGTCCCAAATCAAACACTGATGAAACTTAAAATGGCCCTAAATTCTGTACGGTGCATCCTACACCTATCAAAGTTTGCAACATTCAAATGCTTGTAGCTTTTTACTTGGGCGTCATAAAACCTTGAAATTTTGTAACAATAAAGTACTCGAGTTTCTTATCAATTTAAGCTATCGCTCATAGCTCTGCTAGCCTTCAGTCCCAAAATAAAACACAGATAAAACTGCTTATGCTTGTGACTTTTTACTGGAGCGTCATAAAATTTTGAAATTTTGTGACAATAGAGTACTCGAGCCTCTTATCAATATAAGCTATCGTTCGAAGCTATGCTACCCTTGAGTCCCAAATCAAAAACTGATAAATCTTCAAATGGCCCTAACATCTGTACGGTGCGTCCTACACCTATCAAAGTTTGCATCAATCAAATGCTTGTAACTTTTTACTGGAGCGTCATAAAAGCATGAAAATTTGTGACAATAAAGTAATCGAGCCTCTTACCTATTTAAGCTATAGCTCATAGCTATGCTACTCTTGAGTTCTAAATCAAACATTGATAAGATTTAAAATGGCCATAATTTCTGTACGGAGTGTCCTATACCTATCAAAGTTTGTAACATTCAAATGCTTGTAACTTTTTTCTCGAGCGTCATAAAACCTTGACATTTTGTGACAATAAAGTACTCGTGCCTCTTATCAATTTAAGCTATCGATTATAGCTATGCAACCTTTGATTCCCAAAATAAAACACTGGTAAAACTTCGAATGGCCCTAACTTCTGTACGGTGTGTCCTATACCTATCAAGGTTGTAACTTTTTACTGGAGCGTCATAAAACCTTGAAATTTTGTGACAATAAAGTACTCGTGCCTCTTATCAATTTAAGCTATCGGCCATAGCCCTGCTACCCTTGTGTCCTTAAATAAAACACTGATAAAAATTCAAATGGTCCTAACTTCTATACGGTGCATGCTAAACCTATCAAAGTTTGCAACATTCAGTTGCTTGTAACTTTTTACTGGAGCATCATTAAATCTGGAAATTTTGTGACAATGAAGTACTCGAGCCTCTTGTCAATTCAAGCTATCGCTCATAGCAATGCTACCCTTGAGTCCCAAATCAAACACTGATGAAACCTAAAATGGCCCTAACTTCTGTATGGTGCATCCTACACCTATCAAAGTTTGCAACATTCAAATGCTTGTAGCTTTTTCCTTGAAATTTTGTGACAATAAAGTACTCGAGCCTCTTATCAATTTAAGCATTCGCTCATAGCTATGCTACCCTTGAGTCCCAAATCAAACACAGATAAAACTTAAAATGGCCACAACTTCTGTACGGTGCGTCCTATACCTCTCAAAGTGTGCACCAATCAAATGCTTGTAACTTTTTAATGGAGGGTCATAAAACCTTGAAAATTTGTGACAACAAAAGTACTCGAGCCTCTTATCAATTTAAGCTATCGCTCATAGCTATGCTATTCTTGAGTCCCAAATCAAACACTGATAAGACTTAAAATGGCTATAACTTTTATACGGAGTGTCCTATACCTATCAAAGTTTGCAACATTCAAATGCTTGTAACTTTTTACTGGAACATCATAAAATATTGAAATTTTGTGACAATAAAGTACTCGGGCCTCTTGTCAACTTAAGCTATCCCTCATAGCTATGCTACCCTTGGATCCCAAAATAAAACACTAATACAACTTCAAATGACCCTAACTTTTACACGGTGCGTCCCATACCTATCAAAGTTTGCAACATTCAAATGCTTGCAACTTTTTACTGGAGCGTCATAAAAGCTTGAAATTTTGTGACAATAAAGTACTCGAACCTCTTATCAATTTAAGCTATCGCCCATAGCTATGCTACCCTAGAGTCCTTAAATAAATAACTGATAAAAATTCAAATGGTCCTAACTTCTATACGGAGCATGCTACACCTATCAAAGTTTGCAACATTCAGTTGCTTGTAACTTTTTACTGGAGCATCATTAAATCTGGAAATTTTGTGACAATGAAGTACTCGAGCCTCTTGTCAATTCAAGCTATCGGTCATAGCAATGCTACCCTTGAGTCCCAAATCAAACACTGATAAAATTTCAAATGGCCCTAACTTCTACACGGTGCGTCCTACACCTATCAAAGTTTGCAACAATCAAATGCTTGTAACGTTTTTCTGGAGCGTCATAAAATCTTAAAATTTTGTGACAATAAAGTACTCGTGCCTCTTATCAATTTAAGCTATCGCTCATAGCTATGCAATCTTTGGTTCCCAAAATAAAACACGGATAAAACTTCGAATGGCCCTAACTTCTGTACGGTGCGTCCTATACCTATCAAAGTTTGCAACAATCAAATGCTTGTAACTTTTTACTGGAACGTCATAAAGTCTTGAAATTTTGTGACAATAGAGTACTCGAGCCTCTTATTAATTGAAGCTATCGCTCATAGCTATGCTACCCTTGAGTCTCAAATCAAACACTGATAAAACTTCAAATGGCCCTAACTTCTGTACGGTGCGTCCTATACCTATCAAAGATTGCAACAATCAAATGCTTGTAACTTTTTACTGGAGCGCCATAAAGTCTTGAAATTTTGTGACAATAAAGTACTCGAGCCTCTTATTAATTTAAGCTCATAGCTATGCTACCCTTGAGTCCCAAATAAAACACGGATAAAACTTCAAATGGCCCTAACTTCTATAAGGTGCGTCCTATAGCTATCAAACTTTGCAACAATCAAATGCTTGCAACTTTTTTCTGGAGCGTCATAAAACCTTGAAATTTTGTGACAATAAAGTACTCGTGCCTCTTATCAATTTAAGCTATCACTCATAGCTATGCAATCTTTGGTTCCCAAAATAAAACACTGATAAAACTTCGAATGGCCCTAACTTCTGTACAGTGCGTCCTATACCTATCAAAGATTGCAACAATCAAATGCTTGTAACTTTTTACTGGAGCGTCATAAAGTCTTGAAATTTTGTGACAATAAAGTACTCGTGCCACTTATCAATTTAAGCTATCGCTCACAGCTATGCAATCTTTGATTCTCAAAATAAAACACTGATAAAACTTCGAATGGCCCTAACTTCTGTACGGTGCGTCCTATACCTATCAAAGTTTGCAACAATCAAATGCTTGTAACTTTTTACTGGAGCGTCATAAAGTCTTGAAATTTTGTGACAATAAAGTACTCGAGCCTCTTATTAATTGAAGTTATCGCTCAGATCTATGCTACCCTTGTGTCTCAAATCAAAAACTGATAAAACTTCAAATGGCCCTAACTTCTGTACGGTGCGTCCTATACCTATCAAAGTTTGCAACAATCAAATGCTTGTAACTTTTTACTGGAGCGTCATAAAGTCTTGAAATTTTTGTGACAATAAAGTACTCGAGCCTCTTATTAATTTAAGCTCATAGCTATGCTACCCTTGAGTCTCAAATCAAACACTGATAAAACTTCAAACTAACCCTAACTTCTGTACGGTGCGTCCTATATCTATCAAAGTTTGCAACAATCAAATGCTTATAACTTTTTTCTCGAGCTTCATAAAACCTTCAAATTTTGTGACAATAAAGTACTCGAGCCTCTTATTAATTGAAGCTATCGCTCATAGCTATGCTACCCTTGAGCCTCAAATCAAATACTGATAAAACTTCAAATGGCCCTAAATTTTGTACGTTGCGTTCTATACCTATAAGAATTTGCAACAATCAAATGCTTGTAACTTTTTACTGGAGCGTCATAAAGTCTTGAAATTTTGTGACAATAAAGTACTCGTGCCTCTTATCAATTTAAGCTATCGCTCATAGCTATGCTACCCTTGAGTCTCAAATCAAACACTGATAAAACTTCAAATGGCCCTAACTTCTGTACGGTGCGTCCTATACCTATCAAAGTTTGCAACAATCAAATACTTGTAACTTTTTACTGGTGTGTCATAAAATCTTGAAATTTTGTGACAATAAAGTACTCGAGCCTCTTATTAATTTAAGCTCATAGGTATGCTACCCTTGAGTCTCAAATCAAACACTGATAAAACTTCAAATGGCCCTAACTTCTGTACGGTGCGTCCTATATCTATCAAAGTTTGCAACAATCAAATGCTTATAACTTTTTTCTCGAGCTTCATAAAACCTTGAAATTTTGTGACAATAAAGTACTCGAGCCTCTTATTAATTGAAGCTATCGCTCATAGCTATGCTACCCTTGAGCCTCAAATCAAATACTGATAAAACTTCAAATGGCCCTAACTTCTGTACGGTGCGTCCTGTACCTATCAAAGTTTTCAACAATCAAATGCTTGTAACTTTTTACTGGAGCGTCATAAAATCTTGAAATTTTGTGACAATAAAGTACTCGTGTTCTTATCAATTTAAGCTATCGCTCATAGCTATGCAATCTTTGGTTCCCAAAATAAAACACGGATAATGCTTCGAATGGCCCTAACTTCTGTGCGGTGCGTCCTATACCTATCAAAGATTGCAACAATCAAATGCTTGTAACTTTTTACTGGAGCGTCATAAAGTCTTGAAATTTTGTGACAATAAAGTACTCGAGCCTCTTTTCAATTTAAGCTATCGTTCGAAGCTATGCTACCCTTGAGTCCCAAATCAAAAACTGATAAATCTTCAAATGGACCTAACATCTGTACGGTGCGTCCTACACCTATCAAAGTTTGCAACAATCAAATGCTTGTAACTTTTTACTGGAGGGTCATAAAACCTTGAAATTTTGTGACAATAAAGTACTCGAGCCTCTTATCAATTTAAGCATTCGCTCATAGCTATGCTACCCTTGAGTCCCAAATCAAACACAGATAAAACTTAAAATGGCCACAACTTCTGTACGGTGCGTCCTATACCTCTCAAAGTGTGCACCAATCAAATGCTTGTAACTTTTTAATGGAGGGTCATAAAACCTTGAAAATTTGTGACAACAAAAGTACTCGAGCCTCTTATCAATTTAAGCTATCGCTCATAGCTATGCTATTCTTGAGTCCCAAATCAAACACTGATAAGACTTAAAATGGCTATAACTTTTATACGGAGTGTCCTATACCTATCAAAGTTTGCAACATTCAAATGCTTGTAACTTTTTACTGGAACATCATAAAATATTGAAATTTTGTGACAATAAAGTACTCGGGCCTCTTGTCAACTTAAGCTATCCCTCATAGCTATGCTACCCTTGGATCCCAAAATAAAACACTAATACAACTTCAAATGACCCTAACTTTTACACGGTGCGTCCCATACCTATCAAAGTTTGCAACATTCAAATGCTTGCAACTTTTTACTGGAGCGTCATAAAAGCTTGAAATTTTGTGACAATAAAGTACTCGAGCCTCTTATCAATTTAAGCTATCGCCCATAGCTATGCTACCCTAGAGTCCTTAAATAAATAACTGATAAAAATTCAAATGGTCCTAACTTCTATACGGAGCATGCTACACCTATCAAAGTTTGCAACATTCAGTTGCTTGTAACTTTTTACTGGAGCATCATTAAATCTGGAAATTTTGTGACAATGAAGTACTCGAGCCTCTTGTCAATTCAAGCTATCGGTCATAGCAATGCTACCCTTGAGTCGCAAATCAAACACTGATAAAATTTCAAATGGCCCTAACTTCTACACGGTGCGTCCTACACCTATCAAAGTTTGCAACAATCAAATGCTTGTAACGTTTTTCTGGAGCGTCATAAAATCTTAAAATTTTGTGACAATAAAGTACTCGTGCCTCTTATCAATTTAAGCTATCGCTCATAGCTATGCAATCTTTGGTTCCCAAAATAAAACACGGATAAAACTTCGAATGGCCCTAACTTCTGTACGGTGCGTCCTATACTTATCAAAGTTTGCAACAATCAAATGCTTGTAACTTTTTACTGGAGCGTCATAAAGTCTTGAAATTTTGTGACAATAGAGTACTCGAGCCTCTTATTAATTGAAGCTATCGCTCATAGCTATGCTACCCTTGAGTCTCAAATCAAACACTAATAAAACTTCAAATGGCCCTAACTTCTGTACGGTGCGTCCTATACCTATCAAAGATTGCAACAATCAAATGCTTGTAACTTTTTACTGGAGCGCCATAAAGTCTTGAAATTTTGTGACAATAAAGTACTCGAGCCTCTTATTAATTTAAGCTCATAGCTATGCTACCCTTGAGTCCCAAATCAAACACGGATAAAACTTCAAATGGCCCTAACTTCTATAAGGTGCGTCCTATACCTATCAAACTTTGCCACAATCAAATGCTTGTAACTTTTTTCTGGAGCGTCATAAAACCTTGAAATTTTGTGACAATAAAGTACTCGTGCCTCTTATCAATTTAAGCTATCACTCATAGCTATGCTACCCTTGAGTCTCAAATCAAACACTGATAAAACTTCAAATGGCCCTAACTTCTGTACAGTGCGTCCTATACCTATCAAAGTTTGCAACAATTGTAACTTTTTACTGGAGCGTCATAAAATCTTGAAATTTTGTGACAATAAAGTACTCGAGCCTCTTATTAATTTAAGCTCATAGCTATACTACCCTTGAGTCCCAAATCAAACACGGATAAAACTTCAAATGGCCCTAACTTCTGTACGGTGCGTCCTATACCTATCAAAGTTTGCAACAATCAAATGCTTGTAACTTTTTACAGGAGCGTCATAAAATCTTGAAATTTTGTGACAATAAAGTACTCGTGCCTCTTATCAATTTAAGCTATCGCTCATAGCTATGCAATCTTTGGTTCCCAAAATAAAACACTGTTAATGCTTCGAATGGCCCTAACTTCTGTACGGTGCGTCCTATACCTATCAAAGATTGCAACAATCAAATGCTTGTAACTTTTTACTGGAGTGTCATAAAGTCTTGAAATTTTGTGACAATAAAGTACTCGTGCCTCTTATCAATTTAAGCTATCGCTCACAGCTATGCAATCTTTGATTCTCAAAATAAAACACTGATAAAACTTCGAGTGGCCCTAACTTCTGTACGGTGCGTCCTATACCTATCAAAGTTTGCAACAATCAAATGCTTGTAACTTTTTCTCGAGCTTCATAAAACCTTGAAATTTTGTGACAATAAAGGACTCGAGCCTCTTATTAATTTAAGCTATCGCCCACAGCTATGCAATCTTTGATTCTCAAAATAAAACACTGATAAGAGTGGCCCTAACTTCTGTACGGTGCGTCCTATACCTATCAAAGTTTGCAACAATCAAATGCTTGTAACTTTTTACAGGAGCGTCATAAAATCTTGAAATTTTTGACAATAAAGTACTCGTGCCTCTTATCAATTTAAGCTATCGCTCATAGCTATGCAATCTTTGGTTCCCAAAATAAAACACTGATAATGCTTCGAAGGGCCCTAACTTCTGTACGGTGCGTCCTATACCTATCAAAGATTGCAACAATCAAATGCTTGTAACTTTTTACTGGAGTGTCATAAAGTCTTGAAATTTTGTGACAATGAAGTACTCGAGCCTCTTGTCAATTCAAGCTATCGCTCATAGCAATGCTACCCTTGAGTCCCAAATCAAACACTGATGAAACCTAAAATGGCCCTAACTTCTGTATGGTGCATCCTACACCTATCAAAGTTTGCAACATTCAAATGCTTGTAGCTTTTTACTTGGGCGTCATAAAACCTTGAAATTTTGTAACAATAAAGTACTCGAGATTCTTATCAATTTAAGCTATCGCTCATAGCTATGCTAGCCTTGAGTCCCAAAATAAAACACAGATAAAACTGCGAATGCTTGTGACTTTTTACTGGAGCGTCATAAAATTTTGAAATTTTGTGACAATAAAGTACTCGAGCCTCTTTTCAATTTAAGCTATCGTTCGAAGCTATGCTACCCTTGAGTCCCAAATCAAAAACTGATAAATCTTCAAATGGACCTAACATCTGTACGGTGCGTCCTACACCTATCAAAGTTTGCAACAATCAAATGCTTGTAACTTTTTACTGGAGGGTCATAAAACCTTGAAATTTTGTGACAATAAAGTACTCGAGCCTCTTATCAATTTAAGCATTCGCTCATAGCTATGCTACCCTTGAGTCCCAAATCAAACACAGATAAAACTTAAAATGGCCACAACTTCTGTACGGTGCGTCCTATACCTCTCAAAGTGTGCACCAATCAAATGCTTGTAACTTTTTAATGGAGGGTCATAAAACCTTGAAAATTTGTGACAACAAAAGTACTCGAGCCTCTTATCAATTTAAGCTATCGCTCATAGCTATGCTATTCTTGAGTCCCAAATCAAACACTGATAAGACTTAAAATGGCTATAACTTTTATACGGAGTGTCCTATACCTATCAAAGTTTGCAACATTCAAATGCTTGTAACTTTTTACTGGAACATCATAAAATATTGAAATTTTGTGACAATAAAGTACTCGGGCCTCTTGTCAACTTAAGCTATCCCTCATAGCTATGCTACCCTTGGATCCCAAAATAAAACACTAATACAACTTCAAATGACCCTAACTTTTACACGGTGCGTCCCATACCTATCAAAGTTTGCAACATTCAAATGCTTGCAACTTTTTACTGGAGCGTCATAAAAGCTTGAAATTTTGTGACAATAAAGTACTCGTGCCTCTTATCAATTTAAGCTATCACTCATAGCTATGCAATCTTTGGTTCCCAAAATAAAACACTGATAAAACTTCGAATGGCCCTAACTTCTGTACAGTGCGTCCTATACCTATCAAAGATTGCAACAATCAAATGCTTGTAACTTTTTACTGGAGCGTCATAAAGTCTTGAAATTTTGTGACAATAAAGTACTCGTGCCACTTATCAATTTAAGCTATCGCTCACAGCTATGCAATCTTTGATTCTCAAAATAAAACACTGATAAAACTTCGAATGGCCCTAACTTCTGTACGGTGCGTCCTATACCTATCAAAGTTTGCAACAATCAAATGCTTGTAACTTTTTACTGGAGCGTCATAAAGTCTTGAAATTTTGTGACAATAAAGTACTCGAGCCTCTTATTAATTGAAGTTATCGCTCAGATCTATGCTACCCTTGTGTCTCAAATCAAAAACTGATAAAACTTCAAATGGCCCTAACTTCTGTACGGTGCGTCCTATACCTATCAAAGTTTGCAACAATCAAATGCTTGTAACTTTTTACTGGAGCGTCATAAAGTCTTGAAATTTTTGTGACAATAAAGTACTCGAGCCTCTTATTAATTTAAGCTCATAGCTATGCTACCCTTGAGTCTCAAATCAAACACTGATAAAACTTCAAACTAACCCTAACTTCTGTACGGTGCGTCCTATATCTATCAAAGTTTGCAACAATCAAATGCTTATAACTTTTTTCTCGAGCTTCATAAAACCTTCAAATTTTGTGACAATAAAGTACTCGAGCCTCTTATTAATTGAAGCTATCGCTCATAGCTATGCTACCCTTGAGCCTCAAATCAAATACTGATAAAACTTCAAATGGCCCTAACTTTTGTACGTTGCGTTCTATACCTATAAGAATTTGCAACAATCAAATGCTTGTAACTTTTTACTGGAGCGTCATAAAGTCTTGAAATTTTGTGACAATAAAGTACTCGTGCCTCTTATCAATTTAAGCTATCGCTCATAGCTATGCTACCCTTGAGTCTCAAATCAAACACTGATAAAACTTCAAATGGCCCTAACTTCTGTACGGTGCGTCCTATACCTATCAAAGTTTGCAACAATCAAATACTTGTAACTTTTTACTGGTGTGTCATAAAATCTTGAAATTTTGTGACAATAAAGTACTCGAGCCTCTTATTAATTTAAGCTCATAGGTATGCTACCCTTGAGTCTCAAATCAAACACTGATAAAACTTCAAATGGCCCTAACTTCTGTACGGTGCGTCCTATATCTATCAAAGTTTGCAACAATCAAATGCTTATAACTTTTTTCTCGAGCTTCATAAAACCTTGAAATTTTGTGACAATAAAGTACTCGAGCCTCTTATTAATTGAAGCTATCGCTCATAGCTATGCTACCCTTGAGCCTCAAATCAAATACTGATAAAACTTCAAATGGCCCTAACTTCTGTACGGTGCGTCCTGTACCTATCAAAGTTTTCAACAATCAAATGCTTGTAACTTTTTACTGGAGCGTCATAAAATCTTGAAATTTTGTGACAATAAAGTACTCGTGTTCTTATCAATTTAAGCTATCGCTCATAGCTATGCAATCTTTGGTTCCCAAAATAAAACACGGATAATGCTTCGAATGGCCCTAACTTCTGTGCGGTGCGTCCTATACCTATCAAAGATTGCAACAATCAAATGCTTGTAACTTTTTACTGGAGCGTCATAAAGTCTTGAAATTTTGTGACAATAAAGTACTCGAGCCTCTTTTCAATTTAAGCTATCGTTCGAAGCTATGCTACCCTTGAGTCCCAAATCAAAAACTGATAAATCTTCAAATGGACCTAACATCTGTACGGTGCGTCCTACACCTATCAAAGTTTGCAACAATCAAATGCTTGTAACTTTTTACTGGAGGGTCATAAAACCTTGAAATTTTGTGACAATAAAGTACTCGAGCCTCTTATCAATTTAAGCATTCGCTCATAGCTATGCTACCCTTGAGTCCCAAATCAAACACAGATAAAACTTAAAATGGCCACAACTTCTGTACGGTGCGTCCTATACCTCTCAAAGTGTGCACCAATCAAATGCTTGTAACTTTTTAATGGAGGGTCATAAAACCTTGAAAATTTGTGACAACAAAAGTACTCGAGCCTCTTATCAATTTAAGCTATCGCTCATAGCTATGCTATTCTTGAGTCCCAAATCAAACACTGATAAGACTTAAAATGGCTATAACTTTTATACGGAGTGTCCTATACCTATCAAAGTTTGCAACATTCAAATGCTTGTAACTTTTTACTGGAACATCATAAAATATTGAAATTTTGTGACAATAAAGTACTCGGGCCTCTTGTCAACTTAAGCTATCCCTCATAGCTATGCTACCCTTGGATCCCAAAATAAAACACTAATACAACTTCAAATGACCCTAACTTTTACACGGTGCGTCCCATACCTATCAAAGTTTGCAACATTCAAATGCTTGCAACTTTTTACTGGAGCGTCATAAAAGCTTGAAATTTTGTGACAATAAAGTACTCGAGCCTCTTATCAATTTAAGCTATCGCCCATAGCTATGCTACCCTAGAGTCCTTAAATAAATAACTGATAAAAATTCAAATGGTCCTAACTTCTATACGGAGCATGCTACACCTATCAAAGTTTGCAACATTCAGTTGCTTGTAACTTTTTACTGGAGCATCATTAAATCTGGAAATTTTGTGACAATGAAGTACTCGAGCCTCTTGTCAATTCAAGCTATCGGTCATAGCAATGCTACCCTTGAGTCGCAAATCAAACACTGATAAAATTTCAAATGGCCCTAACTTCTACACGGTGCGTCCTACACCTATCAAAGTTTGCAACAATCAAATGCTTGTAACGTTTTTCTGGAGCGTCATAAAATCTTAAAATTTTGTGACAATAAAGTACTCGTGCCTCTTATCAATTTAAGCTATCGCTCATAGCTATGCAATCTTTGGTTCCCAAAATAAAACACGGATAAAACTTCGAATGGCCCTAACTTCTGTACGGTGCGTCCTATACTTATCAAAGTTTGCAACAATCAAATGCTTGTAACTTTTTACTGGAGCGTCATAAAGTCTTGAAATTTTGTGACAATAGAGTACTCGAGCCTCTTATTAATTGAAGCTATCGCTCATAGCTATGCTACCCTTGAGTCTCAAATCAAACACTAATAAAACTTCAAATGGCCCTAACTTCTGTACGGTGCGTCCTATACCTATCAAAGATTGCAACAATCAAATGCTTGTAACTTTTTACTGGAGCGCCATAAAGTCTTGAAATTTTGTGACAATAAAGTACTCGAGCCTCTTATTAATTTAAGCTCATAGCTATGCTACCCTTGAGTCCCAAATCAAACACGGATAAAACTTCAAATGGCCCTAACTTCTATAAGGTGCGTCCTATACCTATCAAACTTTGCCACAATCAAATGCTTGTAACTTTTTTCTGGAGCGTCATAAAACCTTGAAATTTTGTGACAATAAAGTACTCGTGCCTCTTATCAATTTAAGCTATCACTCATAGCTATGCTACCCTTGAGTCTCCAATCAAACACTGATAAAACTTCAAATGGCCCTAACTTCTGTACAGTGCGTCCTATACCTATCAAAGTTTGCAACAATTGTAACTTTTTACTGGAGCGTCATAAAATCTTGAAATTTTGTGACAATAAAGTACTCGAGCCTCTTATTAATTTAAGCTCATAGCTATACTACCCTTGAGTCCCAAATCAAAAACGGCTAAAACTTCAAATGTCCCTAACTTCTGTACGGTGCGTCCTATACCTATCAAAGTTTGCAACAATCAAATGCTTGTAACTTTTTACAGGAGCGTCATAAAACCTTGAAATTTTGTGACAATAAAGTACTCGTGCCTCTTATCAATTTAAGCTATCGCTCATAGCTATGCAATCTTTGGTTCCCAAAATAAAACACTGTTAATGCTTCGAATGGCCCTAACTTCTGTACGGTGCGTCCTATACCTATCAAAGATTGCAACAATCAAATGCTTGTAACTTTTTACTGGAGTGTCATAAAGTCTTGAAATTTTGTGACAATAAAGTACTCGTGCCTCTTATCAATTTAAGCTATCGCTCACAGCTATGCAATCTTTGATTCTCAAAATAAAACACTGATAAAACTTCGAGTGGCCCTAACTTCTGTACGGTGCGTCCTATACCTATCAAAGTTTGCAACAATCAAATGCTTGTAACTTTTTCTCGAGCTTCATAAAACCTTGAAATTTTGTGACAATAAAGGACTCGAGCCTCTTATTAATTTAAGCTATCGCCCACAGCTATGCAATCTTTGATTCTCAAAATAAAACACTGATAAGAGTGGCCCTAACTTCTGTACGGTGCGTCCTATACCTATCAAAGTTTGCAACAATCAAATGCTTGTAACTTTTTACAGGAGCGTCATAAAATCTTGAAATTTTTGACAATAAAGTACTCGTGCCTCTTATCAATTTAAGCTATCGCTCATAGCTATGCAATCTTTGGTTCCCAAAATAAAACACTGATAATGCTTCGAATGGCCCTAACTTCTGTACGGTGCGTCCTATACCTATCAAAGATTGCAACAATCAAATGCTTGTAACTTTTTACTGGAGTGTCATAAAGTCTTGAAATTTTGTGACAATGAAGTACTCGAGCCTCTTGTCAATTCAAGCTATCGCTCATAGCAATGCTACCCTTGAGTCCCAAATCAAACACTGATGAAACCTAAAATGGCCCTAACTTCTGTATGGTGCATCCTACACCTATCAAAGTTTGCAACATTCAAATGCTTGTAGCTTTTTACTTGGGCGTCATAAAACCTTGAAATTTTGTAACAATAAAGTACTCGAGATTCTTATCAATTTAAGCTATCGCTCATAGCTATGCTAGCCTTGAGTCCCAAAATAAAACACAGATAAAACTGCGAATGCTTGTGACTTTTTACTGGAGCGTCATAAAATTTTGAAATTTTGTGACAATAAAGTACTCGAGCCTCTTTTCAATTTAAGCTATCGTTCGAAGCTATGCTACCCTTGAGTCCCAAATCAAAAACTGATAAATCTTCAAATGGACCTAACATCTGTACGGTGCGTCCTACACCTATCAAAGTTTGCAACAATCAAATGCTTGTAACTTTTTACTGGAGGGTCATAAAACCTTGAAATTTTGTGACAATAAAGTACTCGAGCCTCTTATCAATTTAAGCATTCGCTCATAGCTATGCTACCCTTGAGTCCCAAATCAAACACAGATAAAACTTAAAATGGCCACAACTTCTGTACGGTGCGTCCTATACCTCTCAAAGTGTGCACCAATCAAATGCTTGTAACTTTTTAATGGAGGGTCATAAAACCTTGAAAATTTGTGACAACAAAAGTACTCGAGCCTCTTATCAATTTAAGCTATCGCTCATAGCTATGCTATTCTTGAGTCCCAAATCAAACACTGATAAGACTTAAAATGGCTATAACTTTTATACGGAGTGTCCTATACCTATCAAAGTTTGCAACATTCAAATGCTTGTAACTTTTTACTGGAACATCATAAAATATTGAAATTTTGTGACAATAAAGTACTCGGGCCTCTTGTCAACTTAAGCTATCCCTCATAGCTATGCTACCCTTGGATCCCAAAATAAAACACTAATACAACTTCAAATGACCCTAACTTTTACACGGTGCGTCCCATACCTATCAAAGTTTGCAACATTCAAATGCTTGCAACTTTTTACTGGAGCGTCATAAAAGCTTGAAATTTTGTGACAATAAAGTACTCGAGCCTCTTATCAATTTAAGCTATCGCCCATAGCTATGCTACCCTAGAGTCCTTAAATAAATAACTGATAAAAATTCTATACGGAGCATGCTACACCTATCAAAGTTTGCAACATTCAGTTGCTTGTAACTTTTTACTGGAGCATCATTAAATCTGGAAATTTTGTGACAATGAAGTACTCGAGCCTCTTGTCAATTCAAGCTATCGGTCATAGCAATGCTACCCTTGAGTCCCAAATCAAACACTGATAAAATTTCAAATGGCCCTAACTTCTACACGGTGCGTCCTACACCTATCAAAGTTTGCAACAATCAAATGCTTGTAACGTTTTTCTGGAGCGTCATAAAATCTTAAAATTTTGTGACAATAAAGTACTCGTGCCTCTTATCAATTTAAGCTATCGCTCATAGCTATGCAATCTTTGGTTCCCAAAATAAAACACGGATAAAACTTCGAATGGCCCTAACTTCTGTACGGTGCGTCCTATACATATCAAAGTTTGCAACAATCAAATGCTTGTAACTTTTTACTGGAACGTCATAAAGTCTTGAAATTTTGTGACAATAGAGTACTCGAGCCTCTTATTAATTGAAGCTATCGCTCATAGCTATGCTACCCTTGAGTCTCAAATCAAACACTGATAAAACTTCAAATGGCCCTAACTTCTGTACGGTGCGTCCTATACCTATCAAAGATTGCAACAATCAAATGCTTGTAACTTTTTACTGGAGCGCCATAAAGTCTTGAAATTTTGTGACAATAAAGTACTCGAGCCTCTTATTAATTTAAGCTCATAGCTATGCTACCCTTGAGTCCCAAATCAAACACGGATAAAACTTCAAATGGCCCTAACTTCTATAAGGTGCGTCCTATACCTATCAAACTTTGCAACAATCAAATGCTTGCAACTTTTTTCTGGAGCGTCATAAAACCTTGAAATTTTGTGACAATAAAGTACTCGTGCCTCTTATCAATTTAAGCTATCACTCATAGCTATGCAATCTTTGGTTCCCAAAATAAAACACTGATAAAACTTCGAATGGCCCTAACTTCTGTACAGTGCGTCCTATACCTATCAAAGATTGCAACAATCAAATGCTTGTAACTTTTTACTGGAGCGTCATAAAGTCTTGAAATTTTGTGACAATAAAGTACTCGTGCCACTTATCAATTTAAGCTATCGCTCACAGCTATGCAATCTTTGATTCTCAAAATAAAACACTGATAAAACTTCGAATGGCCCTAACTTCTGTACGGTGCGTCCTATACCTATCAAAGTTTGCAACAATCAAATGCTTGTAACTTTTTACTGGAGCGTCATAAAGTCTTGAAATTTTCTGACAATAAAGTACTCGAGCCTCTTATTAATTGAAGTTATCGCTCAGATCTATGCTACCCTTGTGTCTCAAATCAAAAACTGATAAAACTTCAAATGGCCCTAACTTCTGTACGGTGCGTCCTATACCTATCAAAGTTTGCAACAATCAAATGCTTGTAACTTTTTACTGGAGCGTCATAAAGTCTTGAAATTTTTGTGACAATAAAGTACTCGAGCCTCTTATTAATTTAAGCTCATAGCTATGCTACCCTTGAGTCTCAAATCAAACACTGATAAAACTTCAAATGGCCCTAACTTCTGTACGGTGCGTCCTATATCTATCAAAGTTTGCAACAATCAAATGCTTATAACTTTTTTCTCGAGCTTCATAAAACCTTCAAATTTTGTGACAATAAAGTACTCGAGCCTCTTATTAATTGAAGCTATCGCTCATAGCTATGCTACCCTTGAGCCTCAAATCAAATACTGATAAAACTTCAAATGGCCCTAACTTTTGTACGTTGCGTTCTATACCTATAAGAATTTGCAACAATCAAATGCTTGTAACTTTTTACTGGAGCGTCATAAAGTCTTGAAATTTTGTGACAATAAAGTACTCGTGCCTCTTATCAATTTAAGCTATCGCTCATAACTATGCAATCTTTGGTTCCCAAAATAAAACACTGATAAAATTTCGAATGGCCCTAACTTCTGTACGGTGCGTCCTATACCTATCAAAGTTTGCAACAATCAAATGCTTGTAACTTTTTACTGGAGCGTCATAAAGTCTTGAAATTTTGTGACAATAAAGTACTCGAGCCTCTTATTAATTGAAGCTATCGCTCATAGCTATGCTACCCTTGAGTCTCAAATCAAACACTGATAAAACTTCAAATGGCCCTAACTTCTGTACGGTGCGTCCTATACCTATCAAAGTTTGCAACAATCAAATACTTGTAACTTTTTACTGGTGCGTCATAAAATCTTGAAATTTTGTGACAATAAAGTACTCGAGCCTCTTATTAATTTAAGCTCATAGCTATGCTACCCTTGAGTCTCAAATCAAACACTGATAAAACTTCAAATGGCCCTAACTTCTGTACGGTGCGTCCTATATCTATCAAAGTTTGCAACAATCAAATGCTTATAACTTTTTTCTCGAGCTTCATAAAACCTTGAAATTTTGTGACAATAAAGTACTCGAGCCTCTTTTCAATTTAAGATATCGTTCGAAGCTATGCTACCCTTGAGTCCCAAATCAAAAACTGATAAATCTTCAAATGGACCTAACATCTGTACGGTGCGTCCTACACCTATCAAAGTTTGCAACAATCAAATGCTTGTAACTTTTTTCTGGAGGGTCATAAAACCTTGAAATTTTGTGACAATAAAGTACTCGAGCCTCTTATCAATTTAAGCTTTCGCTCATAGCTATGCTACCCTTGAGTCCCAAATCAAACACAGATAAAACTTAAAATGGCCACAACTTCTGTACGGTGCGTCCTATACCTCTCAAAGTGTGCACCAATCAAATGCTTGTAACTTTTTAATGGAGGGTCATAAAACCTTGAAAATTTGTGACAACAAAAGTACTCGAGCCTCTTATCAATTTAAGCTATCGCTCCTAGCTATGCTATTCTTGAGTCCCAAATCAAACACTGATAAGACTTAAAATGGCTATAACTTTTATACGGAGTGTCCTATACCTATCAAAGTTTGCAACATTCAAATGCTTGTAACTTTTTACTGGAACATCATAAAATATTGAAATTTTGTGACAATAAAGTACTCGGGCCTCTTGTCAACTTAAGCTATCCCTCATAGCTATGCTACCCTTGGATCCCAAAATAAAACACTAATACAACTTCAAATGACCCTAACTTTTACACGGTGCGTCCCATACCTATCAAAGTTTGCAACATTCAAATGCTTGCAACTTTTTACTGGAGCGTCATAAAAGCTTGAAATTTTGTGACAATAAAGTACTCGAGCCTCTTATCAATTTAAGCTATCGCTCATAGCTATGCAATCTTTGGTTCCCAAAATAAAACACGGATAAAACTTCGAATGGCCCTAACTTCTGTACGGTGCGTCCTATACTTATCAAAGTTTGCAACAATCAAATGCTTGTAACTTTTTTCTGGAGCGTCATAAAACCTTGAAATTTTGTGACAATAAAGTACTCGTGCCTCTTATCAATTTAAGCTATCACTCATAGCTATGCTACCCTTGAGTCTCAAATCAAACACTGATAAAACTTCAAATGGCCCTAACTTCTGTACGGTGCGTCCTATACCTGTCAAAGTTTGCAACAATCAAATGCTTGTAACTTTTTACAGGAGCGTCATAAAATCTTGAAATTTTGTGACAATAAAGTTCTCGAGCCTCTTATTAATTTAAGCTCATAGCTATACTACCCTTGAGTCCCAAATCAAACAAAGATAAAACTTCAAATGGCCCTAACTTCTGTACGGTGCGTCCTATACCTATCAAAGTTTGCAACAATCAAATGCTTGTAACTTTTTACAGGAGCGTCATAAAATCTTGAAATTTTGTGACAATAAAGTACTCGTGCCTCTTATCAATTTAAGCTATCGCTCATAGCTATGCAATCTTTGGTTCCCAAAATAAAACACTGTTAATGCTTCGAATGGCCCTAACTTCTGTACGGTGCGTCCTATACCTATCAAAGATTGCAACAATCAAATGCTTGTAACTTTTTACTGGAGTGTCATAAAGTCTTAAAATTTTGTGACAATAAAGTACTCGTGCCTCTTATCAATTTAAGCTATCGCTCACAGCTATGCAATCTTTGATTCTCAAAATAAAACACTGATAAAACTTCGAGTGGCCCTAACTTCTGTACGGTGCGTCCTATACCTATCAAAGTTTGCAACAATCAAATGCTTGTAACTTTTTCTCGAGCTTCATAAAACCTTGAAATTTTGTGACAATAAAGGACTCGAGCCTCTTATTAATTTAAGCTATCGCCCACAGCTATGCAATCTTTGATTCTCAAAATAAAACACTGATAAGAGTGGCCCTAACTTCTGTACGGTGCGTCCTATACCTATCAAAGTTTGCAACAATCAAATGCTTGTAACTTTTTACAGGAGCGTCATAAAATCTTGAAATTTTGTGACAATAAAGTACTCGTGCCTCTTATCAATTTAAGCTATCGCTCATAGCTATGCAATCTTTGGTTCCCAAAATAAAACACTGATAATGCTTCGAATGGCCCTAACTTCTGTACGGTGCGTCCTATACCTATCAAAGATTGCAACAATCAAATGCTTGTAACTTTTTACTGGAGTGTCATAAAGTCTTGAAATTTTGTGACAATAAAGTACTCGTGCCTCTTATCAATTTAAGCTATCGCTCACAGCTATGCAATCTTTGATTCTCAAAATAAAACACTGATAAAACTTCGAGTGGCCCTAACTTCTGTACGGTGCGTCCTATACCTATCAAAGTTTGCAACAATCAAATGCTTGTAACTTTTTCTCGAGCTTCATAAAACCTTGAAATTTTGTGACAATAAAGGACTCGAGCCTCTTATTAATTTAAGCTATCGCTCACAGCTATGCAATCTTTGATTCTCAAAATAAAACACTGATAAGAGTGGCCCTAACTTCTGTACGGTGCGTCCTATACCTATCAAAGTTTGCAACAATCAAATGCTTGTAACTTTTTACTGGAGCGTCATAAAGTCTTGAAATTTTGTGACAATAAAGTACTCGAGCCTCTTATTAATTGAAGCTATCGCTCATAGCTATGCTACCCTTGAGTCTCAAATCAAATACTGATAAAACTTCAAATGGCCCTAACTTCTGTACAGTGCGTCCTATACCTATCAAAGTTTGCAACAATTGTAACTTTTTACTGGAGCGTCATAAAATCTTGAAATTTTGTGACAATAAAGTACTCGAGCCTCTTATTAATTTAAGCTCATAGCTATACTACCCTTGAGTCCCAAATCAAACACGGATAAAACTTCAAATGGCCCTAACTTCTGTACGGTGCGTCCTATACCTATCAAAGTTTGCAACAATCAAATGCTTGTAACTTTTTACAGGAGCGTCATAAAATCTTGAAATTTTGTGACAATAAAGTACTCGTGCCTCTTATCAATTTAAGCTATCGCTCATAGCTATGCAATCTTTGGTTCCCAAAATAAAACACTGATAATGCTTCGAATGGCCCTAACTTCTGTACGGTGCGTCCTATACCTATCAAAGATTGCAACAATCAAATGCTTGTAACTTTTTACTGGAGTGTCATAAGGTCTTGAAATTTTGTAACAATAAAGTACTCGTGCCTCTTATCAATTTAAGCTATCGCTCACAGCTATGCAATCTTTGATTCTCAAAATAAAACACTGATAAAACTTCGAGTGGCCCTAACTTCTGTACGGTGCGTCCTATACCTATCAAAGTTTGCAACAATCAAATGCTTGTAACTTTTTCTCGAGCTTCATAAAACCTTGAAATTTTGTGACAATAAAGGACTCGAGCCTCTTATTAATTTAAGCTATCGCTCACAGCTATGCAATCTTTGATTCTCAAAATAAAACACTGATAAGAGTGGCCCTAACTTCTGTACGGTGCGTCCTATACCTATCAAAGTTTGCAACAATCAAATGCTTGTAACTTTTTACTGGAGCGTCATAAAGTCTTGAAATTTTGTGACAATAAAGTACTCGAGCCTCTTATTAATTGAAGCTATCGCTCATAGCTATGCTACCCTTGAGTCTCAAATCAAATACTGATAAAACTTCAAATGGCCCTAACTTCTGTACGGTGCGTCCTATACCTATCAAAGTTTGCAACAATCAAATGCTTGTAACTTTTTACTGGAGCGTCATAAAGTCTTGAAATTTTGTGACAATAAAGTACTCGAGCCTCTTATTTATTTAAGCTCTAGCTATGCTACCCTTGAGTCTCAAATCAAACACTGATAAAACTTCAAATGGCCCTAACTTCTGTACGGTGCGTCCTATATCTATCAAAGTTTGCAACAATCAAATGCTTATAACTTTTTCTCGAGCTTCATAAACCTTGAAATTTTGTGACAATAAAGGACTCGAGCCTCTTATGAATTTAAGCCAGCGCTCATAGCTATACTACCCTTCAGTCTCCAATCAAACACTGATAAAACTTCAAATGGCCCTAACTTCTATACGGTGCGTCCTATAGCTATCAATGTTTGCAACATTCAAATTCTTATAACTTTTTTCTCGAGCGTCATAAAACGTTGAAATTTTGTAACAATAAAGTACTCTTGCCTCTTATTAATTTAAGCTATCGCTCATAGCTATGCTACCCTTGAGTCCCAAATCAAGCACGGATAAAACTTCCAATGGCCCTAACTTCTAGAAGGTGCGTTCTATACCTATCAAAGTTTGCAACAATCAAATGCTTGTAACTTTTTTCTGCAGCTTCATAAAATCTTGAAATTTTGTGACAATAAATTACTCGAGCCTCTTATCAATGTAAGCTATCGTTCATAGGTATGCTAGCCTTGAGTCCCAAAATAAAACACTGATAAAATTGCAAATAACCCTAACTTCTGTACGGTGCATCCTATTCCTATAAAAGTTTGCAACAACCAAATGCCTATAACTTTTTACTGGAGCGTCATAAAATCTTCAAATTTTGTGACAATAAAGTAGTGGAGCCTCTTATCAATTTAAGCTATCGCTCACAGCTATGCAATCTTTGATTCTCAAAATAAAACACTGATAAAACTTCGAATGGCCCTAAGTTCTGTACAGTGCGTCCTATACCTATCAAAGTTTGCAACAATCAAATGCTTGTAACTTTTTACTGGAGCATCATAAAATCTTGAAATTTTGTGACAATAAAGTACTCGGGCCTCTTATCAATTTAAGCTGTCGCTCATAGCTATACTACCCTGCAGTCTCAAATCAAACACTGATAAAAATTCAAATGGTCCTAACTTCAATACGGTGCATGTTACACCTATCAAAGTTTGCAACATTCAAATCCTTGTAACTTTTTACTGGAGCATCATAAAATCTGGAAATTGTGCGAGAATGAAGTACTCGAGCCTCTTGTCAATTCAAGCTAACGCTCATAGTAATGCTACCCTTGAGTTCCAAATCAAACACTTATGAAACGTTCTGTTCCTATACCTATCAAAGTTTGCAACAATCAAATGGTTTTAACTTTTTAATGGAGCGTCATAAAACCTTGAAATTTTGTGACAATTAAGTACTCGTGCCTCTTATCAATTTAAGCTATCGCCAATAGCTATGCTACCCTTGAGTCCCAAAATAAAACACTGATAAAACTTCAAATGGCCCTAACTTCTATACGGTGCATCCTACACCTATCAAAGTTTGCAACATTCAAATGCTTGGAACTTTTTACTGGAGCATCATAAAATCTGGAAATTTTGTGACAATGAAGTACTCGAGCCTCTTGTTAATTCAAGCTATCGCTCATAGTAATGCTACCCTTGAGTCCCAAATCAAACACTTAGGAAACTTAAAATGGCCCTAACTTCTGTACGGTGCGTTCTATACCTATCAAAGTTTGCAACAATCAAATGCTTTTTACTTGGGCGTCATAAAACCTTGAAATTTTGTGACAATAAAGTACTCGAGCTTCTTATCAATTGAAGCTATCGTTCATAGCTATGCTAGCCTTGAGTCCCAAAATAAAGCACACATAAAACTGCGAATGCTTGTAAATTTTTACTGGAGCGTCATAAAATTTTGAAATATTGTGACAATAAAGTACTCGAGCCTCTTATCAATTTAAGATATCGCTCTAAGTTATGCTACCCTTGAGTCCCAAATCAAAGACTGATAAATCTTCAGATGGCCCTAATTTCTATACGGTGTGTCCTATACCTATCAATGTTTGCAACATTCAAATGCTTATAACCTTTTCTCGAGCGTCATAAAACCTTGAAATTTTGTGACAATAAAGTACTCGTGCCTCTTATTAATTTAAGATATCACTCATAACTATGCTACCCTTGAGTCCCAAATCAAACACGGATAAAACTTCAAATTGCCCTAACTTCTATAAGGTGCATACTATACCTATCAAAGTTTGCAACAATCAAATGCTTGTAACTTTTTCTGGAGCGTCATAAAATCTGGAAATTTTGTGACAATAAAGTACTCGAGCCTCTTATCAATTTAAGCTATCGTTCATAGCTATGCAAGCCTTGAGTCCCAAAAAAAAAACACTGATAAAACTGCAAATGACCCTAGCTTCTGTACGGTGCGTCCTACACCTGTAAAAGTTTGCAACAATCAAATGCTTATAACTTTTTACTGGAGCGTCATAAAATCTTGAAATTTTGTGACAATAAAGTACTCGAGCCTCTTATCAAATTAAGCTATCGCTCATAGCTATGCTACCCTTGAGTCCTAAAATAAAGCACTGATAAAAATTCAAATGGTCCTAACTTCTATACGGTGCATGTTACACCTATCAAAGTTTGCAACAATCAAATGCTTGTTTATTTTTTTTCTGGAGCGTCATAAAATCTTAAAATTTTGTGACAATAAAGTACTCGAGTCTCTTATCAATTTAAGCTACCGCTCATAGCTATGCTGCCCTTGAGACCCAAATCAAACACGGAAAAAACTTCAAATGGCCCTAACTTCTAAAAGGTGCATTCTATACCTATCAAAGTTTGCAACAATCAAATGCTTATAACTTTTTACTGGAGCGTCATAAAATCTTGAAATTTTGTGACAATAAAGTACTCGAGCCTCTTATCAAATTAAGCTATCGCTCATAGCTATGCTACCTTTGAGTCCTAAAATAAAACATTGATAAAAACTCAAATGGTCCTAACTTCTATACGGTGCATCCTATACCTATCAAAGTTTGCAACATTCAAATGCTTGTAACTTTTTACTGGAGCATCATAAAATCTGTAAATTTTGCGAGAATGAAGTATGTACTCAAGCCTCTTGTCAATTCAAGCTAACGCTCATAGTATTGCTACCCTTGAGCCCCAAATTAAACACTTATGAAACTTAAAATGGCCCTAACTTCTGTACGGTGCGTACAATACCTATCAAAGTTTGCAACAATCAAATGCTTTTTACTTGGGCGTCATAAAACCTTGAAATTTTGTGACAAAAGTACTCGAGCTTCTTATCAATTTAAGCTATCGTTCATAGATATGCTAGCCTTGAGTCCCAAAATAAAACACAGATAAAACTGCGAATGCTTGTAACTTTTTACTGAAGCGTCACAAAATTTTGAAATTTTGTGACAATTAAGTACTCGAGCCTCTTATCAATTTAAGCTATCGCTCATAGTAATGCTACCCTTGAGTCCCAAATCAAACACTTAGGAAACTTAACTTCTGTACGGTGTGTTCTATACCAATCAAAGTTTGCAACAATCAAATGCTTTTTACTTGGGCGTCATAAAACCTTGAAATTTTGTGACAATAAAGTACTCGAGCTTCTTATCAATTTAAGCTATCGTTCATAGCTATGCTAGCCTTGAGTCCAAAATAAAGCACACATAAAACTGCGAATGCTTGTAACTTTTTGCTGGAGCGTCATAAAATTTTGAAATATTGTGACAATAAAGTACTTGAGCCTCTTATCAATTTAAGCTATCATTCATAGCTATGCTAGCCTTGAGTCCCAAAATAAAGCACAGATAAAACTGCGAATGCTTGTAACTTTTTACTGGAGCGTCAAAAATTTTGAAATATTGTGACAATAAAGTACTCGAGCCTCTTATCAATTTAAGCTATCGCTCTAAGCTATGCTACCCTTGAGTCCCAAATCAAAGACTGATAAATATTCAGATGGCCCTAACTTCTATTCGGTGCGTCCTATACCTATCAATGTTTGCAACATTCAAATGCTTATAACCTTTTCTCGAGCGTCATAAAACCTTGAAATTTTGTGACAATAAAGTACTCGAGCCTCTTATCAATTTAAGATATCACTCATAACTATGCTACCCTTGAGTCCCAAATCAAACACGGATAAAACTTCAAATGGCCCTAACTTCTATAAGGTGCATCCTATACCTATCAAAGTTTGCAACAATCAAATGCTTGTAACTTTTTTCTGGAGCGTTATAAAATCTTAAAATTTTGTGACAATAAAGTACTCGAGTCTCTTATCAATTTAAGCTACCGCTCATAGCTATGCTGCCCTTGAGTCCCAAATCAAACACGGAAAAAACTTCAAATGGCGCTAACTTCTATAAGGTGCGTCCTATACCTATCAAAGTTTGCAACAATCAAATGCTTATAACTTTTTACTGGAGCGTCATAAAATCTTGAAATTTTGTGACAATAAAGTACTCGAGCCTCTTATCAAATTAAGCTATCGCTCATAGCTATGATACCTTTGAGTCCTAAAATAAAACATTGACAAAAATTCAAATGGTCCTAACTTCTATACGGTGCATCCTATACCTATCAAAGTTTCCAACATTCAAATGCTTGTAACTTTTTACTGGAGCATCATAAAATCTGGAAATTTTGCGAGAATGAAGTACTCAAGCCTCTTGTCAATTCAAGCTAACGCTCATAGTATTGCTACCCTTGAGCCCCAAATTAAACACTTATGAAACTTAAAATGGCCCTAACTTCTGTACGGTGCGTACAATACCTATCAAAGTTTGCAACAATCAAATGCTTTTTACTTGGGCGTCATAAAACCTTGAAATTTTGTGACAAAAGTACTCGAGCTTCTTATCAATTTAAGCTATCGTTCATAGCTATGCTAGCCTTGAGTCCCAAAATAAAACACAGATAAAACTGCGAATGCTTGTAACTTTTTACTGAAGCGTCACAAAATTTTGAAATATTGTCACAATAAAGTACTCGAGCCTCTTATCAATTTAAGCTATCGCTCTAAGCTATGCTACCCTTGAGTCGCAAATCAAAGACTGATAAATCTTCAGATGGCCCTAACTTCTGTACGGTGCGTCCTACACCTATCAAAGTTTGCAACAATCAAATCCTTGTAACTTTTTACTGGAGCGTCATAAAACCATGAAAATTTGTGACAATAAAACACTCGAGCCTCTTATCAATTTAAGTTTTAGCTCATAGCTATGCTACCCTTGAGTGCCAAACCAAACATGGATAAAACTTCAAATGGCCCTAACTTCTATAAGGTGCGTCCTATACCTATCAAAGTTTGCAACAATCAAATGCTTGTAACTTTTTTCTGGAGCGTCATAAAATCTTGAAATTTTGTGACAATAAATTACTCGAGCCTCTTATCAATTTAAGCTATCGTTCATAGCTATGGTAGCCGTGAGTCCCAAAATAAAACACTGATAAAACTGCAAATGACCCTAACTTCTGTACGGTGCATCCTATACCTATCAAAATTTGCAACAATCAAATGCTTATAACTTTTTACTGGAGCGTCATAAAATCTGGAAATTTTGTGACAATAAAGTACTCGAGCCTCTTATCAATTTAAGCTATCGTTCATAGCTATGCTAGCCTTGAGTCCCAAAATAAAACACTTATGAAACTTAAAATGGCCCTAATTTCTGTACGGTGCGTTCTATACCTATCAAAGTTTGCAACAATCAAATGCTTGTAACTTTTTACTTGGGCGACCTAAAACCTTGAAATTTTGTGACAATAAAGTACTCGAGCTTCTTATCAATTTCTGCTATCGTTCATAGCTATGCTACTCTTGAGTCCTAAATCAAACACTGATAAGACTTAAAATGACCATAATTTCTGTAGGGTGCATCCTATACCTATCAAAGTTTGCAACATTCAAATGCTTATAACGTTTTACTGGAGCATCATAAAATCTGGAAATTTTGTGACAATAAAGTACTCGAGTCTCTTATCAATTTAAGCTATCGCTCATAGCTATGCTACCCTTGAGTCCCAAATTAAACATTGATAAAAATTCAAATGGCCCTAACTTCTGTACGGTGCGTCCTATACCTATCAAAGTTTGCAACATTCAAATGGCTGTAACTTTTTACTGGAGCGTCATTAAACCTTGAAATTTTGTGACAATTAAGTACTGGTGCCTCTTATCAATTTAAGCTATCGCCAATAGCAATGCTTTCCTTGAGTCCCAAAATAAAACACTGATAAAACTTCAAATGTCCCTAACTTCTATACTATGCATCCTACACCAATCAAAGTTTGCAACATTCAAATGCTTGGAACTTTTTACTGGAGCATCATAAAATCTGGAAATTTTGCGACTATGAAGTACTCGAGCCTCTTGTCAATTCAAGCTATCGCTCATAGTAATGCTACCCTTGAGTCCCAAATCAAACACTTAGGAAACTTAAAATGGCCCTAACTTCTGTACGGTGCGTCATATACCTATCAAAGTTTGCAACAATCCAATGGTTGTAACTTTTTACTGGAGCGTCATAAAATCTTGAAATTTTTTTACAATAAAGTACTCGAGCCTCTTATCAATTTAAGCTATCGCTCATAGCTATGCTACCCTTGAGTCCCAAATCAAACACTGATAAAACTTCAAATGGCCCTAACTTCTATACGGTGCGTCCTATACCTATCAAAGTTTGCAACAATCAAATGGTTGTAACTTTTACTGGAGCGTCATAAAACCTTGAAATTTTGTGACAATTAAGTACTCGTGCCTCTTATCAATTTAAGCTATCGCCAATAGCTGAAATTTTGTGACAATAAAGTACTCGAGCTTCTTATCAATTTAAGCTATCGTTCATAGCTATGCTAGCCTTGAGTCCCAAAATAAAGCACACATAAAACTGCGAATGCTTGTAACTTTTTACTGGAGCGTCATAAAATTTTGAAATATTGTGACAATAAAGTACTTGAGCCTCTTATCAATTTAAGCTATCGTTCATAGCTATGCTAGCCTTGAGTCCCAAAATAAAACACAGATAAAACTGCGAATGCTTTTAACTTTTTACTGGAGCGTCATAAAATTTTGAAATAGTGTGACAATAAACTACTCGAGTCTCTTATCAATTTAAGCTATCGCTCATAGCTATGCTACCCTTGAGTCCCAAATCAAACACTTATGAAACTTAAAATGGCCCTAATTTCTGTACGGTGTGTTCTATACCTATCAAAGTTTGCAACAATCAAATGCTTGGAACTTTTTACTTGGGCGACCTAAAACCGTGAAATTTTGTGACCATAAAGTACTCGAGCTTCTTATCAATTTCTGCTATCGTTCATAGCTATGCTACTCTTGAGTCCTAAATCAAACACTGATAAGACTTAAAATGGCCATAATTTCTGTAGGGTGCATCCTATACCTATCAAAGTTTGCAACATTCAAATGCTTATCACGTTTTACTGGAGCATCATAAAATCTGGAAATTTTGTGACAATAAAGTACTCGAGTCTCTTATCAATTTAAGCTATCGCTCATAGCTATGCTACCCTTGAGTCCCAAATCAAACACGGATAAAACTTCAAAACTAACTTCTATAAGGTGCGTCCTATACCTATCAAAGTTTGCAACAATCAAATGCTTGTAACTTTTTACTGGAGTGTCATAAAGTCTTGAAATATTGTGACAATAAAGTACTCGAGCCTCTTGTCAATTTAAGCTATCGCTCATAGTTATGCTACCCTTGAGTCCCAAATCAAACACTGATAAAACTTCAAATGGCCCTAACTTCTGTACGGTGCGTCCTATACCTATCAAAGTTTGCAACAATCAAATGGCTGTAACTTTTTACTGGAGCGTCATTAAACCTTGAAATTTTGTGACAATTAAGTACTCGTGCCTCTTATCAATTTAAGCTATCGCCAATAGCAATGCTTTCCTTGAGTCCCAAAATAAAACACTGATAAAACTTCAAATGTCCCTAACTTCTATACGGTGCATCCTACACCAATCAAAGTTTGCAACATTCAAATGCTTGGAACTTTTTACTGGAGCATCATAAAATCTGGAAATTTTGCGACTATGAAGTACTCGAGACTCTTGTCAATTCAAGCTATCGCTCATAGTAATGCTACCCTTGAGTCCCAAATCAAACACTTAGGAAACTTAAAATGGCCCTAACTTCTGTACGGAGCGTCCTATACCTATCAAAGTTTGCAACAATCCAATGGTTGTAACTTTTTACTGGAGCGTCATAAAATCTTGAAATTTTTTTACAATAAAGTACTCGAGCCTCTTATCAATTTAAGCTATCGCTCATAGCTATGCTACCCTTGAGTCCCAAATCAAACACTGATAAAACTTCAAATGGCCCTAACTTCTATACGGTGCGTCCTATTCCTATCAAAGTTTGCAACAATCAAATGGTTGTAACTTTTACTGGAGCGTCATAAAACCTTGAAATTTTGTGACAATTAAGTACTCGTGCCTCTTATCAATTTAAGCTATCGCCAATAGCTGAAATTTTGTGACAATAAAGTACTCGAGCTTCTTATCAATTTAAGCTATCGTTCATAGCTATGCTAGCCTTGAGTCCCAAAATAAAGCACACATAAAACTGCGAATGCTTGTAACTTTTTACTGGAGCGTCATAAAATTTTGAAATATTGTGACAATAAAGTACTTGAGCCTCTTATCAATTTAAGCTATCGTTCATAGCTATGCTAGCCTTGAGTCCCAAAATAAAGCACAGATAAAACTGCGAATGCTTGTAACTTTTTACTGGAACGTCAAAAATTTTGAAATATTGTGACAATAAAGTACTCGAGCCTCTTATCAATTTAAGCTATCGCTCTAAGCTATGCTACCCTTGAGTCCCAAATCAAAGACTGATAAATTTTCAGATGGCCCTAACTTCTATACGGTGCGTCCTATACCTATCAATGTTTGCAACATTCAAATGCTTATAACCTTTTCTCGAGCGTCATAAAACCTTGAAATTTTGTGACAATAAAGTACTCGAGCCTCTTATCAATTTAAGATATCACTCATAACTATGCTACCCTTGAGTCCCAAATCAAACACGGATAAAACTTCAAATGGCCCTAACTTCTATACGGTGCATCCTATACCTATCAAAGTTTGCAACAATCAAATGCTTGTAACTTTTTTCTGGAGCGTCATAAAATCTTGAAATTTTGTGACAATAAATTACTCGAGCCTCTTATCAATTTAAGCTATCGTTCATAGCTATGGTAGCCGTGAGTCCCAAAATAAAACACTGATAAAACTGCAAATGACCCTAACTTCTGTACGGTGCATCCTATACCTATCAAAATTTGCAACAATCAAATGCTTATAACTTTTTACTGGAGCGTCATAAAATCTGGAAATTTTGTGACAATAAAGTACTCGAGCCTCTTATCAATTTAAGCTATCGTTCATAGCTATGCTACTCTTGAGTCCTAAATCAAACACTGATAAGACTTAAAATGGCCATAATTTCTGTAGGGTGCATCCTATACCTATCAAAGTTTGCAACATTCAAATGCTTATAACGTTTTACTGGAGCATCATAAAATCTGGAAATTTTGTGACAATAAAGTACTCGAGTCTCTTATCAATTTAAGCTATCGCTCATAGCTATGCTACCCTTGAGTCCCAAATCAAACACTGATAAAACTTCAAATGGCCCTAACTTCTGTACGGTGCGTCCTATACCTATCAAAGTTTGCAACAATCAAATGGCTGTAACTTTTTACTGGAGCGTCATTAAACCTTGAAATTTTGTGACAATTAAGTACTGGTGCCTCTTATCAATTTAAGCTATCGCCAATAGCAATGCTTTCCTTGAGTCCCAAAATAAAACACTGATAAAACTTCAAATGTCCCTAACTTCTATACTGTGCATCCTACACCAATCAAAGTTTGCAACATTCAAATGCTTGGAACTTTTTACTGGAGCATCATAAAATCTGGAAATTTTGCGACTATGAAGTACTCGAGCCTCTTGTCAATTCAAGCTATCGCTCATAGTAATACCCTTGAGTCCCAAATCAAACACTTAGGAAACTTAAAATGGCCCTAACTTCTGTACGGTGCGTCATATACCTATCAAAGTTTGCAACAATCCAATGGTTGTAACTTTTTACTGGAGCGTCATAAAATCTTGAAATTTTTTTACAATAAAGTACTCGAGCCTCTTATCAATTTAAGCTTTCGCTCATAGCTATGCTACCCTTGAGTCCCAAATCAAACACTGATAAAACTTCAAATGGCCCTAACTTCTATACGGTGCGTCCTATACCTATCAAAGTTTGCAACAATCAAATGGTTGTAACTTTTACTGGAGCGTCATAAAACCTTGAAATTTTGTGACAATTAAGTACTCGTGCCTCTTATCAATTTAAGCTATCGCCAATAGCTGAAATTTTGTGACAATAAAGTACTCGAGCTTCTTATCAATTTAAGCTATCGTTCATAGCTATGCTAGCCTTGAGTCCCAAAATAAAGCACACATAAAACTGCGAATGCTTGTAACTTTTTACTGGAGCGTCATAAAATTTTGAAATATTGTGACAATAAAGTACTTGAGCCTCTTATCAATTTAAGCTATCGTTCATAGCTATGCTAGCCTTGAGTCCCAAAATAAAACACAGATAAAACTGCGAATGCTCTTAACTTTTTACTGGAGCGTCATAAAATTTTGAAATAGTGTGACAATAAAGTACTCGAGTCTCTTATCAATTTAAGCTATCGCTCATAGCTATGCTACCCTTGAGTCCCAAATCAAACACTTATGAAACTTAAAATGGCCCTAATTTCTGTACGGTGTGTTCTATACCTATCAAAGTTTGCAACAATCAAATGCTTGGAACTTTTTACTTGGGCGACCTAAAACCGTGAAATTTTGTGACCATAAAGTACTCGAGCTTCTTATCAATTTCTGCTATCGTTCATAGCTATGCTACTCTTGAGTCCTAAATCAAACACTGATAAGACTTAAAATGGCCATAATTTCTGTAGGGTGCATCCTATACCTATCAAAGTTTGCAACATTCAAATGCTTATCACGTTTTACTGGAGCATCATAAAATCTGGAAATTTTGTGACAATAAAGTACTCGAGTCTCTTATCAATTTAAGCTATCGCTCATAGCTATGCTACCCTTGAGTCCCTAATCAAACACGGATAAAACTTCAAATGGCCCTAACTTCTATAAGGTGCGTCCTATACCTATCAAAGTTTGCAACAATCAAATGCTTGTAACTTTTTACTGGAGTGTCATAAAGTCTTGAAATATTGTGACAATAAAGTACTCGAGCCTCTTGTCAATTTAAGCTATCGCTCATAGTTATGCTACCCTTGAGTCCCAAATCAAACACTGATAAAACTTCAAATGGCCCTAACTTCTGTACGGTGCGTCCTATACCTATCAAAGTTTGCAACAATCAAATGGCTGTAACTTTTTACTGGAGCGTCATTAAACCTTGAAATTTTGTGACAATTAAGTACTCGTGCCTCTTATCAATTTAAGCTATCGCCAATAGCAATGCTTTCCTTGAGTCCCAAAATAAAACACTGATAAAACTTCAAATGTCCCTAACTTCTATACGGTGCATCCTACACCAATCAAAGTTTGCAACATTCAAATGCTTGGAACTTTTTACTGGAGCATCATAAAATCTGGAAATTTTGCGACTATGAAGTACTCGAGCCTCTTGTCAATTCAAGCTATCGCTCATAGTAATGCTACCCTTGAGTCCCAAATCAAACACTTAGGAAACTTAAAATGGCCCTAACTTCTGTACGGAGCGTCCTATACCTATCAAAGTTTGCAACAATCCAATGGTTGTAACTTTTTACTGGAGCGTCATAAAATCTTGAAATTTTTTTACAATAAAGTACTCGAGCCTCTTATCAATTTAAGCTATCGCTCATAGCTATGCTACCCTTGAGTCCCAAATCAAACACTGATAAAACTTCAAATGGCCCTAACTTCTATACGGTGCGTCCTATTCCTATCAAAGTTTGCAACAATCAAATGGTTGTAACTTTTACTGGAGCGTCATAAAACCTTGAAATTTTGTGACAATTAAGTACTCGTGCCTCTTATCAATTTAAGCTATCGCCAATAGCTGAAATTTTGTGACAATAAAGTACTCGAGCTTCTTATCAATTTAAGCTATCGTTCATAGCTATGCTAGCCTTGAGTCCCAAAATAAAGCACACATAAAACTGCGAATGCTTGTAACTTTTTACTGGAGCGTCATAAAATTTTGAAATATTGTGACAATAAAGTACTTGAGCCTCCTATCAATTTAAGCTATCGTTCATAGCTATGCTAGCCTTGAGTCCCAAAATAAAGCACAGATAAAACTGCGAATGCTTGTAACTTTTTACTGGAACGTCAAAAATTTTGAAATATTGTGACAATAAAGTACTCGAGCCTCTTATCAATTTAAGCTATCGCTCTAAGCTATGCTACCCTTGAGTCCCAAATCAAAGACTGATAAATTTTCAGATGGCCCTAACTTCTATACGGTGCGTCCTATACCTATCAATGTTTGCAACATTCAAATGCTTATAACCTTTTCTCGAGCGTCATAAAACCTTGAAATTTTGTGACAATAAAGTACTCGAGCCTCTTATCAATTTAAGATATCACTCATAACTATGCTACCCTTGAGTCCCAAATCAAACACGGATAAAACTTCAAATGGCCCTAACTTCTATACGGTGCATCCTACACCTATTATAGTTTGCAACATTCAAATGCTTGTAACTTTTTTCTGGAGCTCCATAAAATCTGGAAAATTTTGTGACAATAAAGTACTCGAGCCTCTTATCAAATTAAGCTATCGATCATAGCTATGCTACCTTTGAGTCCTAAAATAAAACATTGATAAAAATTCAAATGGTCCTAACTTCTATACGGTGCATCCTATACCTATCAAAGTTTGCAACATTCAAATGCTTGTAACTTTTTACTGGAGCATCATAAAATCTGGAAATTTTGCGAGAATGAAGTACTCAAGCCTCTTGTCAATTCAAGCTAACGCTCATAGTAATGCTACCCTTGAGTCCCAAATGAAACACTTATGAAACTTAAAATGGCCCTAACTTCTGTACGGTGCGTGCAATACCTATCAAAGTTTGCAACAATCAAATGCTTTTTACTTGGGTGTCATAAAACCTTGAAATTTTGTGACAAAAGTACTCGAGCTTCTTATCAATTTAAGCTAGCGTTCATAGCTATGCTAGCCTTGAGTCCCAAAATAAAACACAGAGAAAACTGCGAATGCTTGTAACTTTTTACTGGAGCGTCACAAAATTTTGAAATATTGTGACAATAAAGTACTCGAGCCTCTTATCAATTTAAGCTATCGCTCTAAGCTATGCTACCCTTGAGTCCCAAATCAAAGACTGATAAATCTTCAGATGGCCCTAACTTCTGTACGGTGCGTCCTACACCTATCAAAGTTTGCAACAATCAAATCCTTGTAACTTTTTACTGGAGCGTCATAAAACCATGAAAATTTGTGACAATAAAACACTCGAGCCTCTTATCAATTTAAGCTATAGCTCAGAGCTATGCTACTCTTTAGTCCTAAATCAAACATTGATAAGACTTAAAATGGCCATAATTTCTGTACGGAGTGTCCTATACCTATCAAAGTTTGCAACATTCAAATGCTTGTAACTTTTTTCTCGAGCGTCATAAAACCTTGAAATTTTGTGACAAAAAAGTACTCGTGCCTCTTATCAATTTAAGCTATCGCTCATAGCTATGCAACATTTGATTCCCAAAATAAAACACTGATGAAACTTCGAATGGCCCTAAGTTCTGTATGGTGCGTCCTATACCTATCAAAGTTTGCAACAATCAAATAAATGCTTGTAACTTTTCTGGAGCGTCATAAAATCTTGAAATTTTGTGACAATAAAGTACTCGAGCCTCTTATAAATTTAAGCTATCGCTCATAGCTATGCTACCCTTCAGTCCCAAACCAAACATGGATAAAATTTCAAATGGCCCTAACTTCTATATGGTGCGTCCTATACCTATCAAAGTTTGCAACAATCAAATGCTTCTAACTTTTTTCTGGAGCGTCATAAAATCTTGAAATTTTGTGACAATAAATTACTCGATCCTCTTATCAATTTAAGCTATCGTTCATAGCTATGGTAGCCGTGAGTCCCAAAATAAAACGCTGATAAAACTGCAAATGACCCTAACTTCTGTACGGTGCATCCTATACCTATCAAAGTTTGCAACATTCATATGCTTGTAACTTTTTACTGGAGCATCATAAAATCTGGAAATTTTGTGACAAGGAAGTACTCGAGCCTCTTGTCAATTTAAACTATCGTTCATAGCTATGCTAGCCTTGAGTCCCAAAATAAAACACAGATAAAACTGCGAATGCTTGTAACTCTTTTCTGGAGCGTCATAAAACCATGAAAATTTGTGATAATAAAGTACTCGGGCCTCTTATCAATTTAAGCTATAGCTCATAGCTATGCTACTCTTGAGTCCTAAATCAAACTTTGATAAGACTTAATATGGCCATAATTTCTGTACGGAGTGTCCTATACCTATCAAAGTTTGCAACAATCAAATGCTTGTAACGTTTTTCTGGAGCGTCATAAAATCTTAAAATTTTTTGACAATAAAGTACTCGAGCCTCTTATAAATTTAAGCTATCGCTCATAGCTATGCTACCCTTCAGTCCCAAACCAAACATGGATAAAATTTCAAATGGCCCTAACTTCTATATGGTGCGTCCTATACCTATCAAAGTTTGCAACAATCAAATGCTTCTAACTTTTTACTGGAGCGTCATAAAACCTTGAAATTTTGTGACAATAAAGTACTCGTGCCTCTTATCAATTTAAGCTATCGCTCATAGCTATGCAATCTTTGATTCTTAAAATAAAACACTGATAAAACTTCGAATGGCCTTAATTTCTGTACGGTGCGTCCTATACCTATCAAAATTTGCAACAATCAAATGCTTGTAACGTTTTTCTGGAGCGTCATAAAATCTTAAAATTTTTTGACAATAAAGTACTCGAGTCTCTTATCAATTTATGCTATCGCTCATAGCTATGCTAGCCTTGAGTCCCAAACCAAACACTGATAAAACTTAAAATGGCCCTAACTTGTGTACGTTCCGTTCTATACCTATACGAATTTGCAACAATCAAATGCTTGTATCTTTTTACTGCGGCTTCATAAAACCTTGAAATTTGGTGACAATAAAGTACTCGTGCTTCTTATCAATTTAAGCTATCGCTTATATCACTGCTACCCTTGAGTCCCAAATCAAACACTGATGAAACTTAAAATGGTCCTAATTTCTGTACGGTGCATTCTATACCTATCAAAGTTTGCAACAATCAAATGCTTGTAACTTTTTACTTGGGCGGCATAAAACCTTGAAATTTTGTAACAATAAAGTACTCGAGCTTCTTATCAATTTAAGCTATCGTTCATAGCTATGCTAGCCTTGAATCCCAAAATAAAACACAGATAAAACTGCGAATGCTTGTGACTTTTTACTGGAGCGTCATACAATTTTGAAATTTTGTGACAATAAAGTACTCGAGCCTCTTATCAATTTAAGCTATAGCTCATAGCTATGCTACTCTTGAGTCCTAAATCAAACATTGATAAGACTTAAAATGGCCATAATTTCTGTACGAAGTGTCCTATACCTATCAAAGTTTGTAACATTCAAATGCTTGTAACTTTTTCTCGAGCGTCATAAAACCTGGAAATTTTGTGACAATAAAGTACTCGTGCCACTTATCAACTTCAGCTATCGCTCATAGCTATGGAACCTTTGATTCCCAAAATAAAACACTGATAAAACTTCGAATGGCCCTAACTTCTGTACGGTGCGTCCTATACCTATCAAAGTTTGCCACAATCAAATGCTTGTAACTTTTTTCTGCAGCTTCATAAAATCTTGAAATTTTGTGACAATAAAGTACTCGAGCTTCTTATCAATTTAAGCTATCGTTCATAGCTATGCTAGCCTTGAGTCCCAAAAAAAAACACTGATAAAACTGCAAATGACCCTAACTACTGTACGGTGCGTTCTATACTTATTAAAGTTTGCAAAAATCAAATGATTATAACTTTTTACTGGAGCGTCATAAAATCTTAAAATTTTGTGACAATAAAGTACTCGAGCCTCTTATCAATTTAAGCTATCGCCCATAGCTATGCTACCCTTGAGTCCTTAAATAAAACACTGATAAAAATTCAAATAGTCCTAACTTCTATACGGTGCATGCTACACCTATCTAAGTTTGCAACACTCAGTTGCTTGTATCTTTTTACTGGAGCATCATTAATTCTGGAAATTTTGTGACAATGAAGTACTCGAGCCTCTTGTCAATTCAAGCTATCGCTCATAGCAATGCTACCCTTGAGTCCCAAATCAAACACTGATGAAACTTAAAATGGCCCTAAATTCTGTACGGTGCATCCTACACCTATCAAAGTTTGCAACATTCAAATGCTTGTAGCTTTTTACTTGGGCGTCATAAAACCTTGAAATTTTGTAACAATAAAGTACTCGAGTTTCTTATCAATTTAAGCTATCGCTCATAGCTCTGCTAGCCTTCAGTCCCAAAATAAAACACAGATAAAACTGCTTATGCTTGTGACTTTTTACTGGAGCGTCATAAAATTTTGAAATTTTGTGACAATAGAGTACTCGAGCCTCTTATCAATATAAGCTATCGTTCGAAGCTATGCTACCCTTGAGTCCCAAATCAAAAACTGATAAATCTTCAAATGGCCCTAACATCTGTACGGTGCGTCCTACACCTATCAAAGTTTGCATCAATCAAATGCTTGTAACTTTTTACTGGAGCGTCATAAAAGCATGAAAATTTGTGACAATAAAGTAATCGAGCCTCTTACCTATTTAAGCTATAGCTCATAGCTATGCTACTCTTGAGTTCTAAATCAAACATTGATAAGATTTAAAATGGCCATAATTTCTGTACGGAGTGTCCTATACCTATCAAAGTTTGTAACATTCAAATGCTTGTAACTTTTTTCTCGAGCGTCATAAAACCTTGACATTTTGTGACAATAAAGTACTCGTGCCTCTTATCAATTTAAGCTATCGATTATAGCTATGCAACCTTTGATTCCCAAAATAAAACACTGGTAAAACTTCGAATGGCCCTAACTTCTGTACGGTGTGTCCTATACCTATCAAGGTTGTAACTTTTTACTGGAGCGTCATAAAACCTTGAAATTTTGTGACAATAAAGTACTCGTGCCTCTTATCAATTTAAGCTATCGGCCATAGCCCTGCTACCCTTGTGTCCTTAAATAAAACACTGATAAAAATTCAAATGGTCCTAACTTCTATACGGTGCATGCTAAACCTATCAAAGTTTGCAACATTCAGTTGCTTGTAACTTTTTACTGGAGCATCATTAAATCTGGAAATTTTGTGACAATGAAGTACTCGAGCCTCTTGTCAATTCAAGCTATCGCTCATAGCAATGCTACCCTTGAGTCCCAAATCAAACACTGATGAAACCTAAAATGGCCCTAACTTCTGTATGGTGCATCCTACACCTATCAAAGTTTGCAACATTCAAATGCTTGTAGCTTTTTCCTTGAAATTTTGTGACAATAAAGTACTCGAGCCTCTTATCAATTTAAGCATTCGCTCATAGCTATGCTACCCTTGAGTCCCAAATCAAACACAGATAAAACTTAAAATGGCCACAACTTCTGTACGGTGCGTCCTATACCTCTCAAAGTGTGCACCAATCAAATGCTTGTAACTTTTTAATGGAGGGTCATAAAACCTTGAAAATTTGTGACAACAAAAGTACTCGAGCCTCTTATCAATTTAAGCTATCGCTCATAGCTATGCTATTCTTGAGTCCCAAATCAAACACTGATAAGACTTAAAATGGCTATAACTTTTATACGGAGTGTCCTATACCTATCAAAGTTTGCAACATTCAAATGCTTGTAACTTTTTACTGGAACATCATAAAATATTGAAATTTTGTGACAATAAAGTACTCGGGCCTCTTGTCAACTTAAGCTATCCCTCATAGCTATGCTACCCTTGGATCCCAAAATAAAACACTAATACAACTTCAAATGACCCTAACTTTTACACGGTGCGTCCCATACCTATCAAAGTTTGCAACATTCAAATGCTTGCAACTTTTTACTGGAGCGTCATAAAAGCTTGAAATTTTGTGACAATAAAGTACTCGAGCCTCTTATCAATTTAAGCTATCGCCCATAGCTATGCTACCCTAGAGTCCTTAAATAAATAACTGATAAAAATTCAAATGGTCCTAACTTCTATACGGAGCATGCTACACCTATCAAAGTTTGCAACATTCAGTTGCTTGTAACTTTTTACTGGAGCATCATTAAATCTGGAAATTTTGTGACAATGAAGTACTCGAGCCTCTTGTCAATTCAAGCTATCGGTCATAGCAATGCTACCCTTGAGTCGCAAATCAAACACTGATAAAATTTCAAATGGCCCTAACTTCTACACGGTGCGTCCTACACCTATCAAAGTTTGCAACAATCAAATGCTTGTAACGTTTTTCTGGAGCGTCATAAAATCTTAAAATTTTGTGACAATAAAGTACTCGTGCCTCTTATCAATTTAAGCTATCGCTCATAGCTATGCAATCTTTGGTTCCCAAAATAAAACACGGATAAAACTTCGAATGGCCCTAACTTCTGTACGGTGCGTCCTATACTTATCAAAGTTTGCAACAATCAAATGCTTGTAACTTTTTACTGGAGCGTCATAAAGTCTTGAAATTTTGTGACAATAGAGTACTCGAGCCTCTTATTAATTGAAGCTATCGCTCATAGCTATGCTACCCTTGAGTCTCAAATCAAACACTAATAAAACTTCAAATGGCCCTAACTTCTGTACGGTGCGTCCTATACCTATCAAAGATTGCAACAATCAAATGCTTGTAACTTTTTACTGGAGCGCCATAAAGTCTTGAAATTTTGTGACAATAAAGTACTCGAGCCTCTTATTAATTTAAGCTCATAGCTATGCTACCCTTGAGTCCCAAATCAAACACGGATAAAACTTCAAATGGCCCTAACTTCTATAAGGTGCGTCCTATACCTATCAAACTTTGCCACAATCAAATGCTTGTAACTTTTTTCTGGAGCGTCATAAAACCTTGAAATTTTGTGACAATAAAGTACTCGTGCCTCTTATCAATTTAAGCTATCACTCATAGCTATGCTACCCTTGAGTCCCAAATCAAACACTGATAAAACTTCAAATGGCCCTAACTTCTGTACGGTGCGTCCTATACCTATCAAAGTTTGCAACAATTGTAACTTTTTACTGGAGCGTCATAAAATCTTGAAATTTTGTGACAATAAAGTACTCGAGCCTCTTATTAATTTAAGCTCATAGCTATACTACCCTTGAGTCCCAAATCAAACACGGATAAAACTTCAAATGGCCCTAACTTCTGTACGGTGCGTCCTATACCTATCAAAGTTTGCAACAATCAAATGCTTGTAACTTTTTACAGGAGCGTCATAAAATCTTGAAATTTTGTGACAATAAAGTACTCGTGCCTCTTATCAATTTAAGCTATCGCTCATAGCTATGCAATCTTTGGTTCCCAAAATAAAACACTGTTAATGCTTCGAATGGCCCTAACTTCTGTACGGTGCGTCCTATACCTATCAAAGATTGCAACAATCAAATGCTTGTAACTTTTTACTGGAGTGTCATAAAGTCTTGAAATTTTGTGACAATAAAGTACTCGTGCCTCTTATCAATTTAAGCTATCGCTCACAGCTATGCAATCTTTGATTCTCAAAATAAAACACTGATAAAACTTCGAGTGGCCCTAACTTCTGTACGGTGCGTCCTATACCTATCAAAGTTTGCAACAATCAAATGCTTGTAACTTTTTCTCGAGCTTCATAAAACCTTGAAATTTTGTGACAATAAAGGACTCGAGCCTCTTATTAATTTAAGCTATCGCCCACAGCTATGCAATCTTTGATTCTCAAAATAAAACACTGATAAGAGTGGCCCTAACTTCTGTACGGTGCGTCCTATACCTATCAAAGTTTGCAACAATCAAATGCTTGTAACTTTTTACAGGAGCGTCATAAAATCTTGAAATTTTTGACAATAAAGTACTCGTGCCTCTTATCAATTTAAGCTATCGCTCATAGCTATGCAATCTTTGGTTCCCAAAATAAAACACTGATAATGCTTCGAATGGCCCTAACTTCTGTACGGTGCGTCCTATACCTATCAAAGATTGCAACAATCAAATGCTTGTAACTTTTTACTGGAGTGTCATAAAGTCTTGAAATTTTGTGACAATGAAGTACTCGAGCCTCTTGTCAATTCAAGCTATCGCTCATAGCAATGCTACCCTTGAGTCCCAAATCAAACACTGATGAAACCTAAAATGGCCCTAACTTCTGTATGGTGCATCCTACACCTATCAAAGTTTGCAACATTCAAATGCTTGTAGCTTTTTACTTGGGCGTCATAAAACCTTGAAATTTTGTAACAATAAAGTACTCGAGATTCTTATCAATTTAAGCTATCGCTCATAGCTATGCTAGCCTTGAGTCCCAAAATAAAACACAGATAAAACTGCGAATGCTTGTGACTTTTTACTGGAGCGTCATAAAATTTTGAAATTTTGTGACAATAAAGTACTCGAGCCTCTTTTCAATTTAAGCTATCGTTCGAAGCTATGCTACCCTTGAGTCCCAAATCAAAAACTGATAAATCTTCAAATGGACCTAACATCTGTACGGTGCGTCCTACACCTATCAAAGTTTGCAACAATCAAATGCTTGTAACTTTTTACTGGAGGGTCATAAAACCTTGAAATTTTGTGACAATAAAGTACTCGAGCCTCTTATCAATTTAAGCATTCGCTCATAGCTATGCTACCCTTGAGTCCCAAATCAAACACAGATAAAACTTAAAATGGCCACAACTTCTGTACGGTGCGTCCTATACCTCTCAAAGTGTGCACCAATCAAATGCTTGTAACTTTTTAATGGAGGGTCATAAAACCTTGAAAATTTGTGACAACAAAAGTACTCGAGCCTCTTATCAATTTAAGCTATCGCTCATAGCTATGCTATTCTTGAGTCCCAAATCAAACACTGATAAGACTTAAAATGGCTATAACTTTTATACGGAGTGTCCTATACCTATCAAAGTTTGCAACATTCAAATGCTTGTAACTTTTTACTGGAACATCATAAAATATTGAAATTTTGTGACAATAAAGTACTCGGGCCTCTTGTCAACTTAAGCTATCCCTCATAGCTATGCTACCCTTGGATCCCAAAATAAAACACTAATACAACTTCAAATGACCCTAACTTTTACACGGTGCGTCCCATACCTATCAAAGTTTGCAACATTCAAATGCTTGCAACTTTTTACTGGAGCGTCATAAAAGCTTGAAATTTTGTGACAATAAAGTACTCGTGCCTCTTATCAATTTAAGCTATCACTCATAGCTATGCAATCTTTGGTTCCCAAAATAAAACACTGATAAAACTTCGAATGGCCCTAACTTCTGTACAGTGCGTCCTATACCTATCAAAGATTGCAACAATCAAATGCTTGTAACTTTTTACTGGAGCGTCATAAAGTCTTGAAATTTTGTGACAATAAAGTACTCGTGCCACTTATCAATTTAAGCTATCGCTCACAGCTATGCAATCTTTGATTCTCAAAATAAAACACTGATAAAACTTCGAATGGCCCTAACTTCTGTACGGTGCGTCCTATACCTATCAAAGTTTGCAACAATCAAATGCTTGTAACTTTTTACTGGAGCGTCATAAAGTCTTGAAATTTTGTGACAATAAAGTACTCGAGCCTCTTATTAATTGAAGTTATCGCTCAGATCTATGCTACCCTTGTGTCTCAAATCAAAAACTGATAAAACTTCAAATGGCCCTAACTTCTGTACGGTGCGTCCTATACCTATCAAAGTTTGCAACAATCAAATGCTTGTAACTTTTTACTGGAGCGTCATAAAGTCTTGAAATTTTTGTGACAATAAAGTACTCGAGCCTCTTATTAATTTAAGCTCATAGCTATGCTACCCTTGAGTCTCAAATCAAACACTGATAAAACTTCAAACTAACCCTAACTTCTGTACGGTGCGTCCTATATCTATCAAAGTTTGCAACAATCAAATGCTTATAACTTTTTTCTCGAGCTTCATAAAACCTTCAAATTTTGTGACAATAAAGTACTCGAGCCTCTTATTAATTGAAGCTATCGCTCATAGCTATGCTACCCTTGAGCCTCAAATCAAATACTGATAAAACTTCAAATGGCCCTAACTTTTGTACGTTGCGTTCTATACCTATAAGAATTTGCAACAATCAAATGCTTGTAACTTTTTACTGGAGCGTCATAAAGTCTTGAAATTTTGTGACAATAAAGTACTCGTGCCTCTTATCAATTTAAGCTATCGCTCATAGCTATGCTACCCTTGAGTCCCAAATCAAACACTGATAAAACTTCAAATGGCCCTAACTTCTGTACGGTGCGTCCTATACCTATCAAAGTTTGCAACAATCAAATACTTGTAACTTTTTACTGGTGTGTCATAAAATCTTGAAATTTTGTGACAATAAAGTACTCGAGCCTCTTATTAATTTAAGCTCATAGGTATGCTACCCTTGAGTCTCAAATCAAACACTGATAAAACTTCAAATGGCCCTAACTTCTGTACGGTGCGTCCTATATCTATCAAAGTTTGCAACAATCAAATGCTTATAACTTTTTTCTCGAGCTTCATAAAACCTTGAAATTTTGTGACAATAAAGTACTCGAGCCTCTTATTAATTGAAGCTATCGCTCATAGCTATGCTACCCTTGAGCCTCAAATCAAATACTGATAAAACTTCAAATGGCCCTAACTTCTGTACGGTGCGTCCTGTACCTATCAAAGTTTTCAACAATCAAATGCTTGTAACTTTTTACTGGAGCGTCATAAAATCTTGAAATTTTGTGACAATAAAGTACTCGTGTTCTTATCAATTTAAGCTATCGCTCATAGCTATGCAATCTTTGGTTCCCAAAATAAAACACGGATAATGCTTCGAATGGCCCTAACTTCTGTGCGGTGCGTCCTATACCTATCAAAGATTGCAACAATCAAATGCTTGTAACTTTTTACTGGAGCGTCATAAAGTCTTGAAATTTTGTGACAATAAAGTACTCGAGCCTCTTTTCAATTTAAGCTATCGTTCGAAGCTATGCTACCCTTGAGTCCCAAATCAAAAACTGATAAATCTTCAAATGGACCTAACATCTGTACGGTGCGTCCTACACCTATCAAAGTTTGCAACAATCAAATGCTTGTAACTTTTTACTGGAGGGTCATAAAACCTTGAAATTTTGTGACAATAAAGTACTCGAGCCTCTTATCAATTTAAGCATTCGCTCATAGCTATGCTACCCTTGAGTCCCAAATCAAACACAGATAAAACTTAAAATGGCCACAACTTCTGTACGGTGCGTCCTATACCTCTCAAAGTGTGCACCAATCAAATGCTTGTAACTTTTTAATGGAGGGTCATAAAACCTTGAAAATTTGTGACAACAAAAGTACTCGAGCCTCTTATCAATTTAAGCTATCGCTCATAGCTATGCTATTCTTGAGTCCCAAATCAAACACTGATAAGACTTAAAATGGCTATAACTTTTATACGGAGTGTCCTATACCTATCAAAGTTTGCAACATTCAAATGCTTGTAACTTTTTACTGGAACATCATAAAATATTGAAATTTTGTGACAATAAAGTACTCGGGCCTCTTGTCAACTTAAGCTATCCCTCATAGCTATGCTACCCTTGGATCCCAAAATAAAACACTAATACAACTTCAAATGACCCTAACTTTTACACGGTGCGTCCCATACCTATCAAAGTTTGCAACATTCAAATGCTTGCAACTTTTTACTGGAGCGTCATAAAAGCTTGAAATTTTGTGACAATAAAGTACTCGAGCCTCTTATCAATTTAAGCTATCGCCCATAGCTATGCTACCCTAGAGTCCTTAAATAAATAACTGATAAAAATTCAAATGGTCCTAACTTCTATACGGAGCATGCTACACCTATCAAAGTTTGCAACATTCAGTTGCTTGTAACTTTTTACTGGAGCATCATTAAATCTGGAAATTTTGTGACAATGAAGTACTCGAGCCTCTTGTCAATTCAAGCTATCGGTCATAGCAATGCTACCCTTGAGTCGCAAATCAAACACTGATAAAATTTCAAATGGCCCTAACTTCTACACGGTGCGTCCTACACCTATCAAAGTTTGCAACAATCAAATGCTTGTAACGTTTTTCTGGAGCGTCATAAAATCTTAAAATTTTGTGACAATAAAGTACTCGTGCCTCTTATCAATTTAAGCTATCGCTCATAGCTATGCAATCTTTGGTTCCCAAAATAAAACACGGATAAAACTTCGAATGGCCCTAACTTCTGTACGGTGCGTCCTATACTTATCAAAGTTTGCAACAATCAAATGCTTGTAACTTTTTACTGGAGCGTCATAAAGTCTTGAAATTTTGTGACAATAGAGTACTCGAGCCTCTTATTAATTGAAGCTATCGCTCATAGCTATGCTACCCTTGAGTCTCAAATCAAACACTAATAAAACTTCAAATGGCCCTAACTTCTGTACGGTGCGTCCTATACCTATCAAAGATTGCAACAATCAAATGCTTGTAACTTTTTACTGGAGCGCCATAAAGTCTTGAAATTTTGTGACAATAAAGTACTCGAGCCTCTTATTAATTTAAGCTCATAGCTATGCTACCCTTGAGTCCCAAATCAAACACGGATAAAACTTCAAATGGCCCTAACTTCTATAAGGTGCGTCCTATACCTATCAAACTTTGCCACAATCAAATGCTTGTAACTTTTTTCTGGAGCGTCATAAAACCTTGAAATTTTGTGACAATAAAGTACTCGTGCCTCTTATCAATTTAAGCTATCGCTCATAGCTATGCTACCCTTGAGTCCCAAATCAAACACTGATAAAACTTCAAATGGCCCTAACTTCTGTACAGTGCGTCCTATACCTATCAAAGTTTGCAACAATTGTAACTTTTTACTGGAGCGTCATAAAATCTTGAAATTTTGTGACAATAAAGTACTCGAGCCTCTTATTAATTTAAGCTCATAGCTATACTACCCTTGAGTCCCAAATCAAACACGGATAAAACTTCAAATGGCCCTAACTTCTGTACGGTGCGTCCTATACCTATCAAAGTTTGCAACAATCAAATGCTTGTAACTTTTTACAGGAGCGTCATAAAATCTTGAAATTTTGTGACAATAAAGTACTCGTGCCTCTTATCAATTTAAGCTATCGCTCATAGCTATGCAATCTTTGGTTCCCAAAATAAAACACTGTTAATGCTTCGAATGGCCCTAACTTCTGTACGGTGCGTCCTATACCTATCAAAGATTGCAACAATCAAATGCTTGTAACTTTTTACTGGAGTGTCATAAAGTCTTGAAATTTTGTGACAATAAAGTACTCGTGCCTCTTATCAATTTAAGCTATCGCTCACAGCTATGCAATCTTTGATTCTCAAAATAAAACACTGATAAAACTTCGAGTGGCCCTAACTTCTGTACGGTGCGTCCTATACCTATCAAAGTTTGCAACAATCAAATGCTTGTAACTTTTTCTCGAGCTTCATAAAACCTTGAAATTTTGTGACAATAAAGGACTCGAGCCTCTTATTAATTTAAGCTATCGCCCACAGCTATGCAATCTTTGATTCTCAAAATAAAACACTGATAAGAGTGGCCCTAACTTCTGTACGGTGCGTCCTATACCTATCAAAGTTTGCAACAATCAAATGCTTGTAACTTTTTACAGGAGCGTCATAAAATCTTGAAATTTTTGACAATAAAGTACTCGTGCCTCTTATCAATTTAAGCTATCGCTCATAGCTATGCAATCTTTGGTTCCCAAAATAAAACACTGATAATGCTTCGAATGGCCCTAACTTCTGTACGGTGCGTCCTATACCTATCAAAGATTGCAACAATCAAATGCTTGTAACTTTTTACTGGAGTGTCATAAAGTCTTGAAATTTTGTGACAATGAAGTACTCGAGCCTCTTGTCAATTCAAGCTATCGCTCATAGCAATGCTACCCTTGAGTCCCAAATCAAACACTGATGAAACCTAAAATGGCCCTAACTTCTGTATGGTGCATCCTACACCTATCAAAGTTTGCAACATTCAAATGCTTGTAGCTTTTTACTTGGGCGTCATAAAACCTTGAAATTTTGTAACAATAAAGTACTCGAGATTCTTATCAATTTAAGCTATCGCTCATAGCTATGCTAGCCTTGAGTCCCAAAATAAAACACAGATAAAACTGCGAATGCTTGTGACTTTTTACTGGAGCGTCATAAAATTTTGAAATTTTGTGACAATAAAGTACTCGAGCCTCTTTTCAATTTAAGCTATCGTTCGAAGCTATGCTACCCTTGAGTCCCAAATCAAAAACTGATAAATCTTCAAATGGACCTAACATCTGTACGGTGCGTCCTACACCTATCAAAGTTTGCAACAATCAAATGCTTGTAACTTTTTACTGGAGGGTCATAAAACCTTGAAATTTTGTGACAATAAAGTACTCGAGCCTCTTATCAATTTAAGCATTCGCTCATAGCTATGCTACCCTTGAGTCCCAAATCAAACACAGATAAAACTTAAAATGGCCACAACTTCTGTACGGTGCGTCCTATACCTCTCAAAGTGTGCACCAATCAAATGCTTGTAACTTTTTAATGGAGGGTCATAAAACCTTGAAAATTTGTGACAACAAAAGTACTCGAGCCTCTTATCAATTTAAGCTATCGCTCATAGCTATGCTATTCTTGAGTCCCAAATCAAACACTGATAAGACTTAAAATGGCTATAACTTTTATACGGAGTGTCCTATACCTATCAAAGTTTGCAACATTCAAATGCTTGTAACTTTTTACTGGAACATCATAAAATATTGAAATTTTGTGACAATAAAGTACTCGGGCCTCTTGTCAACTTAAGCTATCCCTCATAGCTATGCTACCCTTGGATCCCAAAATAAAACACTAATACAACTTCAAATGACCCTAACTTTTACACGGTGCGTCCCATACCTATCAAAGTTTGCAACATTCAAATGCTTGCAACTTTTTACTGGAGCGTCATAAAAGCTTGAAATTTTGTGACAATAAAGTACTCGAGCCTCTTATCAATTTAAGCTATCGCCCATAGCTATGCTACCCTAGAGTCCTTAAATAAATAACTGATAAAAATTCTATACGGAGCATGCTACACCTATCAAAGTTTGCAACATTCAGTTGCTTGTAACTTTTTACTGGAGCATCATTAAATCTGGAAATTTTGTGACAATGAAGTACTCGAGCCTCTTGTCAATTCAAGCTATCGGTCATAGCAATGCTACCCTTGAGTCCCAAATCAAACACTGATAAAATTTCAAATGGCCCTAACTTCTACACGGTGCGTCCTACACCTATCAAAGTTTGCAACAATCAAATGCTTGTAACGTTTTTCTGGAGCGTCATAAAATCTTAAAATTTTGTGACAATAAAGTACTCGTGCCTCTTATCAATTTAAGCTATCGCTCATAGCTATGCAATCTTTGGTTCCCAAAATAAAACACGGATAAAACTTCGAATGGCCCTAACTTCTGTACGGTGCGTCCTATACATATCAAAGTTTGCAACAATCAAATGCTTGTAACTTTTTACTGGAACGTCATAAAGTCTTGAAATTTTGTGACAATAGAGTACTCGAGCCTCTTATTAATTGAAGCTATCGCTCATAGCTATGCTACCCTTGAGTCTCAAATCAAACACTGATAAAACTTCAAATGGCCCTAACTTCTGTACGGTGCGTCCTATACCTATCAAAGATTGCAACAATCAAATGCTTGTAACTTTTTACTGGAGCGCCATAAAGTCTTGAAATTTTGTGACAATAAAGTACTCGAGCCTCTTATTAATTTAAGCTCATAGCTATGCTACCCTTGAGTCCCAAATCAAACACGGATAAAACTTCAAATGGCCCTAACTTCTATAAGGTGCGTCCTATACCTATCAAACTTTGCAACAATCAAATGCTTGCAACTTTTTTCTGGAGCGTCATAAAACCTTGAAATTTTGTGACAATAAAGTACTCGTGCCTCTTATCAATTTAAGCTATCACTCATAGCTATGCAATCTTTGGTTCCCAAAATAAAACACTGATAAAACTTCGAATGGCCCTAACTTCTGTACAGTGCGTCCTATACCTATCAAAGATTGCAACAATCAAATGCTTGTAACTTTTTACTGGAGCGTCATAAAGTCTTGAAATTTTGTGACAATAAAGTACTCGTGCCACTTATCAATTTAAGCTATCGCTCACAGCTATGCAATCTTTGATTCTCAAAATAAAACACTGATAAAACTTCGAATGGCCCTAACTTCTGTACGGTGCGTCCTATACCTATCAAAGTTTGCAACAATCAAATGCTTGTAACTTTTTACTGGAGCGTCATAAAGTCTTGAAATTTTCTGACAATAAAGTACTCGAGCCTCTTATTAATTGAAGTTATCGCTCAGATCTATGCTACCCTTGTGTCTCAAATCAAAAACTGATAAAACTTCAAATGGCCCTAACTTCTGTACGGTGCGTCCTATACCTATCAAAGTTTGCAACAATCAAATGCTTGTAACTTTTTACTGGAGCGTCATAAAGTCTTGAAATTTTTGTGACAATAAAGTACTCGAGCCTCTTATTAATTTAAGCTCATAGCTATGCTACCCTTGAGTCTCAAATCAAACACTGATAAAACTTCAAATGGCCCTAACTTCTGTACGGTGCGTCCTATATCTATCAAAGTTTGCAACAATCAAATGCTTATAACTTTTTTCTCGAGCTTCATAAAACCTTCAAATTTTGTGACAATAAAGTACTCGAGCCTCTTATTAATTGAAGCTATCGCTCATAGCTATGCTACCCTTGAGCCTCAAATCAAATACTGATAAAACTTCAAATGGCCCTAACTTTTGTACGTTGCGTTCTATACCTATAAGAATTTGCAACAATCAAATGCTTGTAACTTTTTACTGGAGCGTCATAAAGTCTTGAAATTTTGTGACAATAAAGTACTCGTGCCTCTTATCAATTTAAGCTATCGCTCATAACTATGCAATCTTTGGTTCCCAAAATAAAACACTGATAAAATTTCGAATGGCCCTAACTTCTGTACGGTGCGTCCTATACCTATCAAAGTTTGCAACAATCAAATGCTTGTAACTTTTTACTGGAGCGTCATAAAAACTTGAAATTTTGTGACAATAAAGTACTCGAGCCTCTTATTAATTGAAGCTACCGCTCATAGCTATGCTACCCTTAAGTCCCAAATCAAACACTAATAAAACTTCAAATGGCACTAACTTCTGTACGGTGCGTCCTATACCTATCAAAGTTTGCAACAATCAAATACTTGTAACTTTTTACTGGTGCGTCATAAAATCTTGAAATTTTGTGACAATAAAGTACTCGAGCCTCTTATTAATTTAAGCTCATAGCTATGCTACCCTTGAGTCTCAAATCAAACACTGATAAAACTTCAAATGGCCCTAACTTCTGTACGGTGCGTCCTATATCTATCAAAGTTTGCAACAATCAAATGCTTATAACTTTTTTCTCGAGCTTCATAAAACCTTGAAATTTTGTGACAATAAAGTACTCGAGCCTCTTTTCAATTTAAGCTATCGTTCGAAGCTATGCTACCCTTGAGTCCCAAATCAAAAACTGATAAATCTTCAAATGGACCTAACATCTGTACGGTGCGTCCTACACCTATCAAAGTTTGCAACAATCAAATGCTTGTAACTTTTTACTGGAGGGTCATAAAACCTTGAAATTTTGTGACAATAAAGTACTCGAGCCTCTTATCAATTTAAGCATTCGCTCATAGCTATGCTACCCTTGAGTCCCAAATCAAACACAGATAAAACTTAAAATGGCCACAACTTCTGTACGGTGCGTCCTATACCTCTCAAAGTGTGCACCAATCAAATGCTTGTAACTTTTTAATGGAGGGTCATAAAACCTTGAAAATTTGTGACAACAAAAGTACTCGAGCCTCTTATCAATTTAAGCTATCGCTCCTAGCTATGCTATTCTTGAGTCCCAAATCAAACACTGATAAGACTTAAAATGGCTATAACTTTTATACGGAGTGTCCTATACCTATCAAAGTTTGCAACATTCAAATGCTTGTAACTTTTTACTGGAACATCATAAAATATTGAAATTTTGTGACAATAAAGTACTCGGGCCTCTTGTCAACTTAAGCTATCCCTCATAGCTATGCTACCCTTGGATCCCAAAATAAAACACTAATACAACTTCAAATGACCCTAACTTTTACACGGTGCGTCCCATACCTATCAAAGTTTGCAACATTCAAATGCTTGCAACTTTTTACTGGAGCGTCATAAAAGCTTGAAATTTTGTGACAATAAAGTACTCGAGCCTCTTATCAATTTAAGCTATCGCTCATAGCTATGCAATCTTTGGTTCCCAAAATAAAACACGGATAAAACTTCGAATGGCCCTAACTTCTGTACGGTGCGTCCTATACTTATCAAAGTTTGCAACAATCAAATGCTTGTAACTTTTTACTGGAGCGTCATAAAACCTTGAAATTTTGTGACAATAAAGTACTCGTGCCTCTTATCAATTTAAGCTATCGCTCATAGCTATGCTACCCTTGAGTCCCAAATCAAACACTGATAAAACTTCAAATGGCCCTAACTTCTGTACGGTGCGTCCTATACCTGTCAAAGTTTGCAACAATCAAATGCTTGTAACTTTTTACAGGAGCGTCATAAAATCTTGAAATTTTGTGACAATAAAGTTCTCGAGCCTCTTATTAATTTAAGCTCATAGCTATACTACCCTTGAGTCCCAAATCAAACACGGATAAAACTTCAAATGGCCCTAACTTCTGTACGGTGCGTCCTATACCTATCAAAGTTTGCAACAATCAAATGCTTGTAACTTTTTACAGGAGCGTCATAAAATCTTGAAATTTTGTGACAATAAAGTACTCGTGCCTCTTATCAATTTAAGCTATCGCTCATAGCTATGCAATCTTTGGTTCCCAAAATAAAACACTGTTAATGCTTCGAATGGCCCTAACTTCTGTACGGTGCGTCCTATACCTATCAAAGATTGCAACAATCAAATGCTTGTAACTTTTTACTGGAGTGTCATAAAGTCTTAAAATTTTGTGACAATAAAGTACTCGTGCCTCTTATCAATTTAAGCTATCGCTCACAGCTATGCAATCTTTGATTCTCAAAATAAAACACTGATAAAACTTCGAGTGGCCCTAACTTCTGTACGGTGCGTCCTATACCTATCAAAGTTTGCAACAATCAAATGCTTGTAACTTTTTCTCGAGCTTCATAAAACCTTGAAATTTTGTGACAATAAAGGACTCGAGCCTCTTATTAATTTAAGCTATCGCCCACAGCTATGCAATCTTTGATTCTCAAAATAAAACACTGATAAGAGTGGCCCTAACTTCTGTACGGTGCGTCCTATACCTATCAAAGTTTGCAACAATCAAATGCTTGTAACTTTTTACAGGAGCGTCATAAAATCTTGAAATTTTGTGACAATAAAGTACTCGTGCCTCTTATCAATTTAAGCTATCGCTCATAGCTATGCAATCTTTGGTTCCCAAAATAAAACACTGATAATGCTTCGAATGGCCCTAACTTCTGTACGGTGCGTCCTATACCTATCAAAGATTGCAACAATCAAATGCTTGTAACTTTTTACTGGAGTGTCATAAAGTCTTGAAATTTTGTGACAATAAAGTACTCGTGCCTCTTATCAATTTAAGCTATCGCTCACAGCTATGCAATCTTTGATTCTCAAAATAAAACACTGATAAAACTTCGAGTGGCCCTAACTTCTGTACGGTGCGTCCTATACCTATCAAAGTTTGCAACAATCAAATGCTTGTAACTTTTTCTCGAGCTTCATAAAACCTTGAAATTTTGTGACAATAAAGGACTCGAGCCTCTTATTAATTTAAGCTATCGCTCACAGCTATGCAATCTTTGATTCTCAAAATAAAACACTGATAAGAGTGGCCCTAACTTCTGTACGGTGCGTCCTATACCTATCAAAGTTTGCAACAATCAAATGCTTGTAACTTTTTACTGGAGCGTCATAAAGTCTTGAAATTTTGTGACAATAAAGTACTCGAGCCTCTTATTAATTGAAGCTATCGCTCATAGCTATGCTACCCTTGAGTCTCAAATCAAATACTGATAAAACTTCAAATGGCCCTAACTTCTGTACAGTGCGTCCTATACCTATCAAAGTTTGCAACAATTGTAACTTTTTACTGGAGCGTCATAAAATCTTGAAATTTTGTGACAATAAAGTACTCGAGCCTCTTATTAATTTAAGCTCATAGCTATACTACCCTTGAGTCCCAAATCAAACACGGATAAAACTTCAAATGGCCCTAACTTCTGTACGGTGCGTCCTATACCTATCAAAGTTTGCAACAATCAAATGCTTGTAACTTTTTACAGGAGCGTCATAAAATCTTGAAATTTTGTGACAATAAAGTACTCGAGCCTCTTATCAATTTAAGCTATCGCTCATAGCTATGCAATCTTTGGTTCCCAAAATAAAACACTGATAATGCTTCGAATGGCCCTAACTTCTGTACGGTGCGTCCTATACCTATCAAAGATTGCAACAATCAAATGCTTGTAACTTTTTACTGGAGTGTCATAAGGTCTTGAAATTTTGTAACAATAAAGTACTCGTGCCTCTTATCAATTTAAGCTATCGCTCACAGCTATGCAATCTTTGATTCTCAAAATAAAACACTGATAAAACTTCGAGTGGCCCTAACTTCTGTACGGTGCGTCCTATACCTATCAAAGTTTGCAACAATCAAATGCTTGTAACTTTTTCTCGAGCTTCATAAAACCTTGAAATTTTGTGACAATAAAGGACTCGAGCCTCTTATTAATTTAAGCTATCGCTCACAGCTATGCAATCTTTGATTCTCAAAATAAAACACTGATAAGAGTGGCCCTAACTTCTGTACGGTGCGTCCTATACCTATCAAAGTTTGCAACAATCAAATGCTTGTAACTTTTTACTGGAGCGTCATAAAGTCTTGAAATTTTGTGACAATAAAGTACTCGAGCCTCTTATTAATTGAAGCTATCGCTCATAGCTATGCTACCCTTGAGTCTCAAATCAAATACTGATAAAACTTCAAATGGCCCTAACTTCTGTACGGTGCGTCCTATACCTATCAAAGTTTGCAACAATCAAATGCTTGTAACTTTTTACTGGAGCGTCATAAAGTCTTGAAATTTTGTGACAATAAAGTACTCGAGCCTCTTATTTATTTAAGCTCTAGCTATGCTACCCTTGAGTCTCAAATCAAACACTGATAAAACTTCAAATGGCCCTAACTTCTGTACGGTGCGTCCTATATCTATCAAAGTTTGCAACAATCAAATGCTTATAACTTTTTCTCGAGCTTCATAAACCTTGAAATTTTGTGACAATAAAGGACTCGAGCCTCTTATGAATTTAAGCCAGCGCTCATAGCTATACTACCCTTCAGTCTCCAATCAAACACTGATAAAACTTCAAATGGCCCTAACTTCTATACGGTGCGTCCTATAGCTATCAATGTTTGCAACATTCAAATTCTTATAACTTTTTTCTCGAGCGTCATAAAACGTTGAAATTTTGTAACAATAAAGTACTCTTGCCTCTTATTAATTTAAGCTATCGCTCATAGCTATGCTACCCTTGAGTCCCAAATCAAGCACGGATAAAACTTCCAATGGCCCTAACTTCTAGAAGGTGCGTTCTATACCTATCAAAGTTTGCAACAATCAAATGCTTGTAACTTTTTTCTGCAGCTTCATAAAATCTTGAAATTTTGTGACAATAAATTACTCGAGCCTCTTATCAATGTAAGCTATCGTTCATAGGTATGCTAGCCTTGAGTCCCAAAATAAAACACTGATAAAATTGCAAATAACCCTAACTTCTGTACGGTGCATCCTATTCCTATAAAAGTTTGCAACAACCAAATGCCTATAACTTTTTACTGGAGCGTCATAAAATCTTCAAATTTTGTGACAATAAAGTAGTGGAGCCTCTTATCAATTTAAGCTATCGCTCACAGCTATGCAATCTTTGATTCTCAAAATAAAACACTGATAAAACTTCGAATGGCCCTAAGTTCTGTACAGTGCGTCCTATACCTATCAAAGTTTGCAACAATCAAATGCTTGTAACTTTTTACTGGAGCATCATAAAATCTTGAAATTTTGTGACAATAAAGTACTCGGGCCTCTTATCAATTTAAGCTGTCGCTCATAGCTATACTACCCTGCAGTCTCAAATCAAACACTGATAAAAATTCAAATGGTCCTAACTTCAATACGGTGCATGTTACACCTATCAAAGTTTGCAACATTCAAATCCTTGTAACTTTTTACTGGAGCATCATAAAATCTGGAAATTGTGCGAGAATGAAGTACTCGAGCCTCTTGTCAATTCAAGCTAACGCTCATAGTAATGCTACCCTTGAGTTCCAAATCAAACACTTATGAAACGTTCTGTTCCTATACCTATCAAAGTTTGCAACAATCAAATGGTTTTAACTTTTTAATGGAGCGTCATAAAACCTTGAAATTTTGTGACAATTAAGTACTCGTGCCTCTTATCAATTTAAGCTATCGCCAATAGCTATGCTACCCTTGAGTCCCAAAATAAAACACTGATAAAACTTCAAATGGCCCTAACTTCTATACGGTGCATCCTACACCTATCAAAGTTTGCAACATTCAAATGCTTGGAACTTTTTACTGGAGCATCATAAAATCTGGAAATTTTGTGACAATGAAGTACTCGAGCCTCTTGTTAATTCAAGCTATCGCTCATAGTAATGCTACCCTTGAGTCCCAAATCAAACACTTAGGAAACTTAAAATGGCCCTAACTTCTGTACGGTGCGTTCTATACCTATCAAAGTTTGCAACAATCAAATGCTTTTTACTTGGGCGTCATAAAACCTTGAAATTTTGTGACAATAAAGTACTCGAGCTTCTTATCAATTGAAGCTATCGTTCATAGCTATGCTAGCCTTGAGTCCCAAAATAAAGCACACATAAAACTGCGAATGCTTGTAAATTTTTACTGGAGCGTCATAAAATTTTGAAATATTGTGACAATAAAGTACTCGAGCCTCTTATCAATTTAAGATATCGCTCTAAGTTATGCTACCCTTGAGTCCCAAATCAAAGACTGATAAATCTTCAGATGGCCCTAATTTCTATACGGTGTGTCCTATACCTATCAATGTTTGCAACATTCAAATGCTTATAACCTTTTCTCGAGCGTCATAAAACCTTGAAATTTTGTGACAATAAAGTACTCGTGCCTCTTATTAATTTAAGATATCACTCATAACTATGCTACCCTTGAGTCCCAAATCAAACACGGATAAAACTTCAAATTGCCCTAACTTCTATAAGGTGCATACTATACCTATCAAAGTTTGCAACAATCAAATGCTTGTAACTTTTTCTGGAGCGTCATAAAATCTGGAAATTTTGTGACAATAAAGTACTCGAGCCTCTTATCAATTTAAGCTATCGTTCATAGCTATGCAAGCCTTGAGTCCCAAAAAAAAAACACTGATAAAACTGCAAATGACCCTAGCTTCTGTACGGTGCGTCCTACACCTGTAAAAGTTTGCAACAATCAAATGCTTATAACTTTTTACTGGAGCGTCATAAAATCTTGAAATTTTGTGACAATAAAGTACTCGAGCCTCTTATCAAATTAAGCTATCGCTCATAGCTATGCTACCCTTGAGTCCTAAAATAAAGCACTGATAAAAATTCAAATGGTCCTAACTTCTATACGGTGCATGTTACACCTATCAAAGTTTGCAACAATCAAATGCTTGTTTATTTTTTTTCTGGAGCGTCATAAAATCTTAAAATTTTGTGACAATAAAGTACTCGAGTCTCTTATCAATTTAAGCTACCGCTCATAGCTATGCTGCCCTTGAGACCCAAATCAAACACGGAAAAAACTTCAAATGGCCCTAACTTCTAAAAGGTGCATTCTACACCTATCAAAGTTTGCAACAATCAAATGCTTGTAACTTTTTACTGGAGCGTCATAAAATCTTGAAATTTTGTGACAATAAAGTACTCGAGCCTCTTATCAAATTAAGCTATCGCTCATAGCTATGCTGCCATTGAGTCCTAAAATAAAACATTGATAAAAACTCAAATGGTCCTAACTTCTATACGGTGCATCCTATACCTATCAAAGTTTGCAACATTCAAATGCTTGTAACTTTTTACTGGAGCATCATAAAATCTGTAAATTTTGCGAGAATGAAGTATGTACTCAAGCCTCTTGTCAATTCAAGCTAACGCTCATAGTATTGCTACCCTTGAGCCCCAAATTAAACACTTATGAAACTTAAAATGGCCCTAACTTCTGTACGGTGCGTACAATACCTATCAAAGTTTGCAACAATCAAATGCTTTTTACTTGGGCGTCATAAAACCTTGAAATTTTGTGACAAAAGTACTCGAGCTTCTTATCAATTTAAGCTATCGTTCATAGATATGCTAGCCTTGAGTCCCAAAATAAAACACAGATAAAACTGCGAATGCTTGTAACTTTTTACTGAAGCGTCACAAAATTTTGAAATTTTGTGACAATTAAGTACTCGAGCCTCTTATCAATTTAAGCTATCGCTCATAGTAATGCTACCCTTGAGTCCCAAATCAAACACTTAGGAAACTTAACTTCTGTACGGTGTGTTCTATACCAATCAAAGTTTGCAACAATCAAATGCTTTTTACTTGGGCGTCATAAAACCTTGAAATTTTGTGACAATAAAGTACTCGAGCTTCTTATCAATTTAAGCTATCGTTCATAGCTATGCTAGCCTTGAGTCCAAAATAAAGCACACATAAAACTGCGAATGCTTGTAACTTTTTGCTGGAGCGTCATAAAATTTTGAAATATTGTGACAATAAAGTACTTGAGCCTCTTATCAATTTAAGCTATCATTCATAGCTATGCTAGCCTTGAGTCCCAAAATAAAGCACAGATAAAACTGCGAATGCTTGTAACTTTTTACTGGAGCGTCAAAAATTTTGAAATATTGTGACAATAAAGTACTCGAGCCTCTTATCAATTTAAGCTATCGCTCTAAGCTATGCTACCCTTGAGTCCCAAATCAAAGACTGATAAATATTCAGATGGCCCTAACTTCTATTCGGTGCGTCCTATACCTATCAATGTTTGCAACATTCAAATGCTTATAACCTTTTCTCGAGCGTCATAAAACCTTGAAATTTTGTGACAATAAAGTACTCGAGCCTCTTATCAATTTAAGATATCACTCATAACTATGCTACCCTTGAGTCCCAAATCAAACACGGATAAAACTTCAAATGGCCCTAACTTCTATAAGGTGCATCCTATACCTATCAAAGTAGCAACAATCAAATGCTTGTAACTTTTTTCTGGAGCGGTTTAAAATCTTAAAATTTTGTGACAATAAAGTACTCGAGTCTCTTGTCAATTTAAGTTATCGCTCATAGCTATGCTGCCCTTGAGTCCCAAATCAAACACGGAAAAAACTTCAAATGGCGCTAACTTCTATAAGGTGCGTCCTATACCTATCAAAGTTTGCAACAATCAAATGCTTATAACTTTTTACTGGAGCGTCATAAAATCTTGAAATTTTGTGACAATAAAGTACTCGAGCCTCTTATCAAATTAAGCTATCGCTCATAGCTATGATACCTTTGAGTCCTAAAATAAAACATTGACAAAAATTCAAATGGTCCTAACTTCTATACGGTGCATCCTATACCTATCAAAGTTTCCAACATTCAAATGCTTGTAACTTTTTACTGGAGCATCATAAAATCTGGAAATTTTGCGAGAATGAAGTACTCAAGCCTCTTGTCAATTCAAGCTAACGCTCATAGTATTGCTACCCTTGAGCCCCAAATTAAACACTTATGAAACTTAAAATGGCCCTAACTTCTGTACGGTGCGTACAATACCTATCAAAGTTTGCAACAATCAAATGCTTTTTACTTGGGCGTCATAAAACCTTGAAATTTTGTGACAAAAGTACTCGAGCTTCTTATCAATTTAAGCTATCGTTCATAGCTATGCTAGCCTTGAGTCCCAAAATAAAACACAGATAAAACTGCGAATGCTTGTAACTTTTTACTGAAGCGTCACAAAATTTTGAAATATTGTCACAATAAAGTACTCGAGCCTCTTATCAATTTAAGCTATCGCTCTAAGCTATGCTACCCTTGAGTCGCAAATCAAAGACTGATAAATCTTCAGATGGCCCTAACTTCTGTACGGTGCGTCCTACACCTATCAAAGTTTGCAACAATCAAATCCTTGTAACTTTTTACTGGAGCGTCATAAAACCATGAAAATTTGTGACAATAAAACACTCGAGCCTCTTATCAATTTAAGTTTTAGCTCATAGCTATGCTACCCTTGAGTGCCAAACCAAACATGGATAAAACTTCAAATGGCCCTAACTTCTATAAGGTGCGTCCTATACCTATCAAAGTTTGCAACAATCAAATGCTTGTAACTTTTTTCTGGAGCGTCATAAAATCTTGAAATTTTGTGACAATAAATTACTCGAGCCTCTTATCAATTTAAGCTATCGTTCATAGCTATGGTAGCCGTGAGTCCCAAAATAAAACACTGATAAAACTGCAAATGACCCTAACTTCTGTACGGTGCATCCTATACCTATCAAAATTTGCAACAATCAAATGCTTATAACTTTTTACTGGAGCGTCATAAAATCTGGAAATTTTGTGACAATAAAGTACTCGAGCCTCTTATCAATTTAAGCTATCGTTCATAGCTATGCTAGCCTTGAGTCCCAAAATAAAACACTTATGAAACTTAAAATGGCCCTAATTTCTGTACGGTGCGTTCTATACCTATCAAAGTTTGCAACAATCAAATGCTTGTAACTTTTTACTTGGGCGACCTAAAACCTTGAAATTTTGTGACAATAAAGTACTCGAGCTTCTTATCAATTTCTGCTATCGTTCATAGCTATGCTACTCTTGAGTCCTAAATCAAACACTGATAAGACTTAAAATGACCATAATTTCTGTAGGGTGCATCCTATACCTATCAAAGTTTGCAACATTCAAATGCTTATAACGTTTTACTGGAGCATCATAAAATCTGGAAATTTTGTGACAATAAAGTACTCGAGTCTCTTATCAATTTAAGCTATCGCTCATAGCTATGCTACCCTTGAGTCCCAAATCAAACACTGATAAAACTTCAAATGGCCCTAACTTCTGTACGGTGCGTCCTATACCTATCAAAGTTTGCAACAATCAAATGGCTGTAACTTTTTACTGGAGCGTCATTAAACCTTGAAATTTTGTGACAATTAAGTACTGGTGCCTCTTATCAATTTAAGCTATCGCCAATAGCAATGCTTTCCTTGAGTCCCAAAATAAAACACTGATAAAACTTCAAATGTCCCTAACTTCTATACTATGCATCCTACACCAATCAAAGTTTGCAACATTCAAATGCTTGGAACTTTTTACTGGAGCATCATAAAATCTGGAAATTTTGCGACTATGAAGTACTCGAGCCTCTTGTCAATTCAAGCTATCGCTCATAGTAATGCTACCCTTGAGTCCCAAATCAAACACTTAGGAAACTTAAAATGGCCCTAACTTCTGTACGGTGCGTCATATACCTATCAAAGTTTGCAACAATCCAATGGTTGTAACTTTTTACTGGAGCGTCATAAAATCTTGAAATTTTTTTACAATAAAGTACTCGAGCCTCTTATCAATTTAAGCTATCGCTCATAGCTATGCTACCCTTGAGTCCCAAATCAAACACTGATAAAACTTCAAATGGCCCTAACTTCTATACGGTGCGTCCCTATACCTATCAAAGTTTGCAACAATCAAATGGTTGTAACTTTTACTGGAGCGTCATAAAACCTTGAAATTTTGTGACAATTAAGTACTCGTGCCTCTTATCAATTTAAGCTATCGCCAATAGCTGAAATTTGTGACAATAAAGTACTCGAGCTTCTTATCAATTTAAGCTATCGTTCATAGCTATGCTAGCCTTGAGTCCCAAAAATAAAGCACACATAAAACTGCGAATGCTTGTAACTTTTTACTGGAGCGTCATAAAATTTGAAATATTGTGACAATAAAGTACTTGAGCCTCTTATCAATTTAAGCTATCGTTCATAGCCTATGCTAGCCTTGAGTCCCAAAATAAAACACAGATAAAACTGCGAATGCTTTTAACTTTTTACTGGAGCGTCATAAAATTTTGAAATAGTGTGACAATAAAACTACTCGAGGTCTCTTATCAATTTAAGCTATCGCTCATAGCTATGCTACCCTTGAGTCCCAAATCAAACACTTATGAAACTTAAAATGGCCCTAATTTCTGTACGGTGTGTTCTATACCTATCAAGTTTGCAACAATCAAATGCTTGGAACTTTTTACTTGGCGACCTAAAACCGTGAAATTTTGTGACCATAAAGTACTCGAGCTTCTTATCAAATTTCTGCTATCGTTCATAGCTATGCTACTCTTGAGTCCTAAATCAAACACTGATAAGACTTAAAATGGCCATAATTTCTGTAGGGTGCATCCTAATACCTATCAAAGTTTGCAACATTCAAATGCTTATCACGTTTTACTGGAGCATCATAAAATCTGGAAATTTTGTGACAATAAAGTACTCGAGTCTCTTATCAATTTAAGCTATCGCTCATAGCTATGCTACCCTTGAGGTCCCAAATCAAACACGGATAAAACTTCAAAACTAACTTCTATAAGGTGCGTCCTATACCTATCAAAGTTTGCAACAATCAAATGCTTGTAACTTTTTACTGGAGTGTCATAAAGTCTTGAAATATTGTGACAATAAAGTACTCGAGCCTCTTGTCAATTTAAGCTATCGCTCATAGTTATGCTACCCTTGAGTCCCAAATCAAACACTGATAAAACTTCAAATGGCCCTAACTTCTGTACGGTGCGTCCTATACCTATCAAAGTTTGCAACAATCAAATGGCTGTAACTTTTTACTGGAGCGTCATTAAACCTTGAATTTTGTGACAATTAAGTACTCGTGCCTCTTATCAATTTAAGCTATCGCCAATAGCAATGCTTTCCTTGAGTCCCAAAATAAAACACTGATAAAACTTCAAATGTCCCTAACTTCTATACGCTGCATCCTACACAATCAAGTTTGCAACATTCAAATGCTTGGAACTTTTTACTGGAGCATCATAAAATCTGGAAATTTTGCGACTATGAAGTACTCGAGCCTCTTGTCAATTCAAGCTATCGCTCATAGTAATGCTACCCTTGAGTCCCAAATCAACACTTAGGAAACTTAAAATGGCCCTAACTTCTGTACGGAGCGTCCTATACCTATCAAAGTTTGCAACAATCCAATGGTTGTAACTTTTACTGGAGCGTCATAAAAATCTTGAAATTTTTTTACAATAAAGTACTCGAGCCTCTTGTCAATTTAAGCTATCGCTCATAGCTATGCTACCCTTGAGTCCAAATCAAACACTGATAAAACTTCAAATGGCCCTAACTTCTATACGGTGCGTCCTATTCCTATCAAAGTTTGCAACATTCAAATGGTTGTAAGTTTTACTGGAGCGTCATAAAACCTTGAAATTTGTGACAATTAAGTACTCGTGCCTCTTATCAATTTAAGCTATCGCCAATAGCTGAAATTTTGTGACAATAAAAGTACTCGAGCTTCTTATCAATTTAAGCTATCGTTCATAGCTATGCTAGCCTTGAGTCCCAAAATAAAGCACACATAAAACTGCGAATGCTTGTAACTTTTTACTGGAGCGTCATAAAATTTTGAAATATTGTGACAATAAAGTACTTGAGCCTCTATCAATTTAAGCTATCGTTCATAGCTATGCTAGCCTTGAGTCCCAAAATAAAGCACAGATAAAACTGGCGAATGCATGTAACTTTTTACTGGAACGTCAAAAATTTGAAATATTGTGACAATAAAGTACTCGAGCCTCTTATCAATTTAAGCTATCGCTCTAAGCTATGCTACCCTTGAGTCCCAAATCAAAGACTGATAAATTTTCAGATGGCCCTAACTTCTATACGGTGCGTCCTATACCTATCAATGTTTGCAACATTCAAATGCTTATAACCTTTTCTCGAGCGTCATAAAACCTTGAAATTTTGTGACAATAAAGTACTCGAGCCTCTTATCAATTTAAGATATCACTCATAACTATGCTACCCTTGAGTCCCCAAATCAAACACGGATAAAACTTCAAATGGCCCTAACTTCTATACGGTGCATCCTATACCTATCAAAGTTTGCAACAATCAAATGCTTGTAACTTTTTTCTGGAGCGTCATAAAATCTTGAAATTTTGTGACAATAAATTACTCGAGCCTCTTATCAATTTAAGCTATCGTTCATAGCTATGGTAGCCGTGAGTCCCAAAATAAAACACTGATAAAACTGCAAATGACCCTAACTTCTGTACGGTGCATCCTATACCTATCAAAATTTGCAACAATCAAATGCTTATAACTTTTTACTGGAGCGTCATAAAATCTGGAAATTTTGTGACAATAAAGTACTCGAGCCTCTTATCAATTTAAGCTATCGTTCATAGCTATGCTAGCCTTGAGTCCCAAAATAAAACACTTATGAAACTTAAAATGGCCCTAATTTCTGTACGGTGCGTTCTATACCTATCAAAGTTTGCAACAATCAAATGCTTGTAACTTTTTACTTGGGCGACCTAAAACCTTGAAATTTTGTGACAATAAAGTACTCGAGCTTCTTATCAATTTCTGCTATCGTTCATAGCTATGCTACTCTTGAGTCCTAAATCAAACACTGATAAGACTTAAAATGGCCATAATTTCTGTAGGGTGCATCCTATACCTATCAAAGTTTGCAACATTCAAATGCTTATAACGTTTTACTGGAGCATCATAAAATCTGGAAATTTTGTGACAATAAAGTACTCGAGTCTCTTATCAATTTAAGCTATCGCTCATAGCTATGCTACCCTTGAGTCCCAAATCAAACACTGATAAAACTTCAAATGGCCCTAACTTCTGTACGGTGCGTCCTATACCTATCAAAGTTTGCAACAATCAAATGGCTGTAACTTTTTACTGGAGCGTCATTAAACCTTGAAATTTTGTGACAATTAAGTACTCGTGCCTCTTATCAATTTAAGCTATCGCCAATAGCAATGCTTTCCTTGAGTCCCAAAATAAAACACTGATAAAACTTCAAATGTCCCTAACTTCTATACGGTGCATCCTACACCAATCAAAGTTTGCAACATTCAAATGCTTGGAACTTTTTACTGGAGCATCATAAAATCTGGAAATTTTGCGACTATGAAGTACTCGAGCCTCTTGTCAATTCAAGCTATCGCTCATAGTAATACCCTTGAGTCCCAAATCAAACACTTAGGAAACTTAAAATGGCCCTAACTTCTGTACGGAGCGTCCTATACCTATCAAAGTTTGCAACAATCCAATGGTTGTAACTTTTTACTGGAGCGTCATAAAATCTTGAAATTTTTTTACAATAAAGTACTCGAGCCTCTTATCAATTTAAGCTATCGCTCATAGCTATGCTACCCTTGAGTCCCAAATCAAACACTGATAAAACTTCAAATGGCCCTAACTTCTATACGGTGCGTCCTATTCCTATCAAAGTTTGCAACAATCAAATGGTTGTAACTTTTACTGGAGCGTCATAAAACCTTGAAATTTTGTGACAATTAAGTACTCGTGCCTCTTATCAATTTAAGCTATCGCCAATAGCTGAAATTTTGTGACAATAAAGTACTCGAGCTTCTTATCAATTTAAGCTATCGTTCATAGCTATGCTAGCCTTGAGTCCCAAAATAAAGCACACATAAAACTGCGAATGCTTGTAACTTTTTACTGGAGCGTCATAAAATTTTGAAATATTGTGACAATAAAGTACTTGAGCCTCTTATCAATTTAAGCTATCGTTCATAGCTATGCTAGCCTTGAGTCCCAAAATAAAGCACAGATAAAACTGCGAATGCTTGTAACTTTTTACTGGAACGTCAAAAATTTTGAAATATTGTGACAATAAAGTACTCGAGCCTCTTATCAATTTAAGCTATCGCTCTAAGCTATGCTACCCTTGAGTCCCAAATCAAAGACTGATAAATTTTCAGATGGCCCTAACTTCTATACGGTGCGTCCTATACCTATCAATGTTTGCAACATTCAAATGCTTATAACCTTTTCTCGAGCGTCATAAAACCTTGAAATTTTGTGACAATAAAGTACTCGAGCCTCTTATCAATTTAAGATATCACTCATAACTATGCTACCCTTGAGTCCCAAATCAAACACGGATAAAACTTCAAATGGCCCTAACTTCTATACGGTGCATCCTATACCTATCAAAGTTTGCAACAATCAAATGCTTGTAACTTTTTTCTGGAGCGTCATAAAATCTTGAAATTTTGTGACAATAAATTACTCGAGCCTCTTATCAATTTAAGCTATCGTTCATAGCTATGGTAGCCGTGAGTCCCAAAATAAAACACTGATAAAACTGCAAATGACCCTAACTTCTGTACGGTGCATCCTATACCTATCAAAATTTGCAACAATCAAATGCTTATAACTTTTTACTGGAGCGTCATAAAATCTGGAAATTTTGTGACAATAAAGTACTCGAGCCTCTTATCAATTTAAGCTATCGTTCATAGCTATGCTAGCCTTGAGTCCCAAAATAAAACACTTATGAAACTTAAAATGGCCCTAATTTCTGTACGGTGCGTTCTATACCTATCAAAGTTTGCAACAATCAAATGCTTGTAACTTTTTACTTGGGCGACCTAAAACCTTGAAATTTTGTGACAATAAAGTACTCGAGCTTCTTATCAATTTCTGCTATCGTTCATAGCTATGCTACTCTTGAGTCCTAAATCAAACACTGATAAGACTTAAAATGGCCATAATTTCTGTAGGGTGCATCCTATACCTATCAAAGTTTGCAACATTCAAATGCTTATAACGTTTTACTGGAGCATCATAAAATCTGGAAATTTTGTGACAATAAAGTACTCGAGTCTCTTATCAATTTAAGCTATCGCTCATAGCTATGCTACCCTTGAGTCCCAAATTAAACACTGATAAAACTTCAAATGGCCCTAACTTCTGTACGGTGCGTCCTATACCTATCAAAGTTTGCAACATTCAAATGGCTGTAACTTTTTACTGGAGCGTCATTAAACCTTGAAATTTTGTGACAATTAAGTACTGGTGCCTCTTATCAATTTAAGCTATCGCCAATAGCAATGCTTTCCTTGAGTCCCAAAATAAAACACTGATAAAACTTCAAATGTCCCTAACTTCTATACTGTGCATCCTACACCAATCAAAGTTTGCAACATTCAAATGCTTGGAACTTTTTACTGGAGCATCATAAAATCTGGAAATTTTGCGACTATGAAGTACTCGAGCCTCTTGTCAATTCAAGCTATCGCTCATAGTAATACCCTTGAGTCCCAAATCAAACACTTAGGAAACTTAAAATGGCCCTAACTTCTGTACGGTGCGTCATATACCTATCAAAGTTTGCAACAATCCAATGGTTGTAACTTTTTACTGGAGCGTCATAAAATCTTGAAATTTTTTTACAATAAAGTACTCGAGCCTCTTATCAATTTAAGCTTTCGCTCATAGCTATGCTACCCTTGAGTCCCAAATCAAACACTGATAAATCTTCAAATGGCCCTAAATTCTATACGGTGCTTCCTATACCTATCAAAGTTTGCAACAATCAAATGGTTGTAACTTGTTACTGGAGCGTCATAAAACCTTGAAATTTTGTGACAATTAAGTACTCGTGCCTCTTATCAATTTAAGCTATCGCCAATAGCTGAAATTTTGTGACAATAAAGTACTCGAGCTTCTTATCAATTTAAGCTATCGTTCATAGCTATGCTAGCCTTGAGTCCCAAAATAAAGCACACATAAAACTGCGAATGCTTGTAACTTTTTACTGGAGCGTCATAAAATTTTGAAATATTGTGACAATAAAGTACTTGAGCCTCTTATCAATTTAAGCTATCGTTCATAGCTATGCTAGCCTTGAGTCCCAAAATAAAACACAGATAAAACTGCGAATGCTCTTAACTTTTTACTGGAGCGTCATAAAATTTTGAAATAGTGTGACAATAAAGTACTCGAGTCTCTTATCAATTTAAGCTATCGCTCATAGCTATGCTACCCTTGAGTCCCAAATCAAACACTTATGAAACTTAAAATGGCCCTAATTTCTGTACGGTGTGTTCTATACCTATCAAAGTTTGCAACAATCAAATGCTTGGAACTTTTTACTTGGGCGACCTAAAACCGTGAAATTTTGTGACCATAAAGTACTCGAGCTTCTTATCAATTTCTGCTATCGTTCATAGCTATGCTACTCTTGAGTCCTAAATCAAACACTGATAAGACTTAAAATGGCCATAATTTCTGTAGGGTGCATCCTATACCTATCAAAGTTTGCAACATTCAAATGCTTATCACGTTTTACTGGAGCATCATAAAATCTGGAAATTTTGTGACAATAAAGTACTCGAGTCTCTTATCAATTTAAGCTATCGCTCATAGCTATGCTACCCTTGAGTCCCAAATCAAACACGGATAAAACTTCAAATGGCCCTAACTTCTATAAGGTGCGTCCTATACCTATCAAAGTTTGCAACAATCAAATGCTTGTAACTTTTTACTGGAGTGTCATAAAGTCTTGAAATATTGTGACAATAAAGTACTCGAGCCTCTTGTCAATTTAAGCTATCGCTCATAGTTATGCTACCCTTGAGTCCCAAATCAAACACTGATAAAACTTCAAATGGCCCTAACTTCTGTACGGTGCGTCCTATACCTATCAAAGTTTGCAACAATCAAATGGCTGTAACTTTTTACTGGAGCGTCATTAAACCTTGAAATTTTGTGACAATTAAGTACTCGTGCCTCTTATCAATTTAAGCTATCGCCAATAGCAATGCTTTCCTTGAGTCCCAAAATAAAACACTGATAAAACTTCAAATGTCCCTAACTTCTATACGGTGCATCCTACACCAATCAAAGTTTGCAACATTCAAATGCTTGGAACTTTTTACTGGAGCATCATAAAATCTGGAAATTTTGCGACTATGAAGTACTCGAGCCTCTTGTCAATTCAAGCTATCGCTCATAGTAATGCTACCCTTGAGTCCCAAATCAAACACTTAGGAAACTTAAAATGGCCCTAACTTCTGTACGGAGCGTCCTATACCTATCAAAGTTTGCAACAATCAAATGGTTGTAACTTTTTACTGGAGCGTCATAAAATCTTGAAATTTTTTTACAATAAAGTACTCGAGCCTCTTAGCAATTTAAGCTATCGCTCATAGCTATGCTACCCTTGAGTCCCAAATCAAACACTGATAAAACTTCAAATGGCCCTAACTTCTATACGGTGCGTCCTATTCCTATCAAAGTTTGCAACAATCAAATGGTTGTAACTTTTACTGGAGCGTCATAAAACCTTGAAATTTTGTGACAATTAAGTACTCGTGCCTCTTATCAATTTAAGCTATCGCCAATAGCTGAAATTTTGTGACAATAAAGTACTCGAGCTTCTTATCAATTTAAGCTATCGTTCATAGCTATGCTAGCCTTGAGTCCCAAAATAAAGCACACATAAAACTGCGAATGCTTGTAACTTTTTACTGGAGCGTCATAAAATTTTGAAATATTGTGACAATAAAGTACTTGAGCCTCTTATCAATTTAAGCTATCGTTCATAGCTATGCTAGCCTTGAGTCCCAAAATAAAGCACAGATAAAACTGCGAATGCTTGTAACTTTTTACTGGAACGTCAAAAATTTTGAAATATTGTGACAATAAAGTACTCGAGCCTCTTATCAATTTAAGCTATCGCTCTAAGCTATGCTACCCTTGAGTCCCAAATCAAAGACTGATAAATTTTCAGATGGCCCTAACTTCTATACGGTGCGTCCTATACCTATCAATGTTTGCAACATTCAAATGCTTATAACCTTTTCTCGAGCGTCATAAAACCTTGAAATTTTGTGACAATAAAGTACTCGAGCCTCTTATCAATTTAAGATATCACTCATAACTATGCTACCCTTGAGTCCCAAATCAAACACTGAGAAAACTTCAAATGGCCCTAACTTCTATACGGTGCATCCTATACCTATCAAAGTTTGCAACAATCAAATGCTTGTAACTTTTTATTGGAGCGTCACAAAATTTCAAGATTTTGTGACAATAAAGTACTCGAGCCTCTTATCAAATTAAGCTATCGATCATAGCTATGCTACCTTTGAGTCCTAAAATAAAACATTGATAAAAATTCAAATGGTCCTAACTTCTATACGGTGCATCCTATACCTATCAAAGTTTGCAACATTCAAATGCTTGTAACTTTTTACTGGAGCATCATAAAATCTGGAAATTTTGCGAGAATGAAGTACTCAAGCCTCTTGTCAATTCAAGCTAACGCTCATAGTAATGCTACCCTTGAGTCCCAAATGAAACACTTATGAAACTTAAAATGGCCCTAACTTCTGTACGGTGCGTGCAATACCTATCAAAGTTTGCAACAATCAAATGCTTTTTACTTGGGTGTCATAAAACCTTGAAATTTTGTGACAAAAGTACTCGAGCTTCTTATCAATTTAAGCTAGCGTTCATAGCTATGCTAGCCTTGAGTCCCAAAATAAAACACAGAGAAAACTGCGAATGCTTGTAACTTTTTACTGGAGCGTCACAAAATTTTGAAATATTGTGACAATAAAGTACTCGAGCCTCTTATCAATTTAAGCTATCGCTCTAAGCTATGCTACCCTTGAGTCCCAAATCAAAGACTGATAAATCTTCAGATGGCCCTAACTTCTGTACGGTGCGTCCTACACCTATCAAAGTTTGCAACAATCAAATCCTTGTAACTTTTTACTGGAGCGTCATAAAACCATGAAAATTTGTGACAATAAAACACTCGAGCCTCTTATCAATTTAAGCTATAGCTCAGAGCTATGCTACTCTTTAGTCCTAAATCAAACATTGATAAGACTTAAAATGGCCATAATTTCTGTACGGAGTGTCCTATACCTATCAAAGTTTGCAACATTCAAATGCTTGTAACTTTTTTCTCGAGCGTCATAAAACCTTGAAATTTTGTGACAAAAAAGTACTCGTGCCTCTTATCAATTTAAGCTATCGCTCATAGCTATGCAACATTTGATTCCCAAAATAAAACACTGATGAAACTTCGAATGGCCCTAAGTTCTGTATGGTGCGTCCTATACCTATCAAAGTTTGCAACAATCAAATAAATGCTTGTAACTTTTCTGGAGCGTCATAAAATCTTGAAATTTTGTGACAATAAAGTACTCGAGCCTCTTATAAATTTAAGCTATCGCTCATAGCTATGCTACCCTTCAGTCCCAAACCAAACATGGATAAAATTTCAAATGGCCCTAACTTCTATATGGTGCGTCCTATACCTATCAAAGTTTGCAACAATCAAATGCTTCTAACTTTTTTCTGGAGCGTCATAAAATCTTGAAATTTTGTGACAATAAATTACTCGATCCTCTTATCAATTTAAGCTATCGTTCATAGCTATGGTAGCCGTGAGTCCCAAAATAAAACGCTGATAAAACTGCAAATGACCCTAACTTTTGTACGGTGCATCCTATACCTATCAAAGTTTGCAACATTCATATGCTTGTAACTTTTTACTGGAGCATCATAAAATCTGGAAATTTTGTGACAAGGAAGTACTCGAGCCTCTTGTCAATTTAAACTATCGTTCATAGCTATGCTAGCCTTGAGTCCCAAAATAAAACACAGATAAAACTGCGAATGCTTGTAACTCTTTTCTGGAGCGTCATAAAACCATGAAAATTTGTGATAATAAAGTACTCGGGCCTCTTATCAATTTAAGCTATAGCTCATAGCTATGCTACTCTTGAGTCCTAAATCAAACTTTGATAAGACTTAATATGGCCATAATTTCTGTACGGAGTGTCCTATACCTATCAAAGTTTGCAACAATCAAATGCTTATAACTTTTTACTGGAGCGTCATAAAACCTTGAAATTTTGTGACAATAAAGTACTCGTGCCTCTTATCAATTTAAGCTATCGCTCATAGCTATGCAATCTTTGATTCTTAAAATAAAACACTGATAAAACTTCGAATGGCCTTAATTTCTGTACGGTGCGTCCTATACCTATCAAAATTTGCAACAATCAAATGCTTGTAACGTTTTTCTGGAGCGTCATAAAATCTTAAAATTTTTTGACAATAAAGTACTCGAGTCTCTTATCAATTTATGCTATCGCTCATAGCTATGCTAGCCTTGAGTCCCAAACCAAACACTGATAAAACTTAAAATGGCCCTAACTTGTGTACGTTCCGTTCTATACCTATACGAATTTGCAACAATCAAATGCTTGTATCTTTTTACTGCGGCTTCATAAAACCTTGAAATTTGGTGACAATAAAGTACTCGTGCTTCTTATCAATTTAAGCTATCGCCCATAGCTATGCTACCCCTGAGTCCTTAAATAAAACACTGATAAAAATTCAAATGGTCCTAACTTCTATACGGTGCATGCTACACCTATCAAAATTTGCAACATTCAGTTGCTTGTAACTTTTTACTAGAGCATCATAAAATCTGGAAATTTTGTGACAATGAAGTACTCGAGCCTCTTGTCAATTCAAGCTATCGCTTATATCACTGCTACCCTTGAGTCCCAAATCAAACACTGATGAAACTTAAAATGGTCCTAATTTCTGTACGGTGCATTCTATACCTATCAAAGTTTGCAACAATCAAATGCTTGTAACTTTTTACTTGGGCGGCATAAAACCTTGAAATTTTGTAACAATAAAGTACTCGAGCTTCTTATCAATTTAAGCTATCGTTCATAGCTATGCTAGCCTTGAATCCCAAAATAAAACACAGATAAAACTGCGAATGCTTGTGACTTTTTACTGGAGCGTCATACAATTTTGAAATTTTGTGACAATAAAGTACTCGAGCCTCTTATCAATTTAAGCTATAGCTCATAGCTATGCTACTCTTGAGTCCTAAATCAAACATTGATAAGACTTAAAATGGCCATAATTTCTGTACGAAGTGTCCTATACCTATCAAAGTTTGTAACATTCAAATGCTTGTAACTTTTTCTCGAGCGTCATAAAACCTGGAAATTTTGTGACAATAAAGTACTCGTGCCACTTATCAACTTCAGCTATCGCTCATAGCTATGGAACCTTTGATTCCCAAAATAAAACACTGATAAAACTTCGAATGGCCCTAACTTCTGTACGGTGCGTCCTATACCTATCAAAGTTTGCCACAATCAAATGCTTGTAACTTTTTTCTGCAGCTTCATAAAATCTTGAAATTTTGTGACAATAAAGTACTCGAGCTTCTTATCAATTTAAGCTATCGTTCATAGCTATGCTAGCCTTGAGTCCCAAAAAAAAACACTGATAAAACTGCAAATGACCCTAACTACTGTACGGTGCGTTCTATACTTATTAAAGTTTGCAAAAATCAAATGATTATAACTTTTTACTGGAGCGTCATAAAATCTTAAAATTTTGTGACAATAAAGTACTCGAGCCTCTTATCAATTTAAGCTATCGCTCATAGCTATGCTACCCTTGAGTCCTTAAATAAAACACTGATAAAAATTCAAATAGTCCTAACTTCTATACGGTGCATGCTACACCTATCTAAGTTTGCAACACTCAGTTGCTTGTATCTTTTTACTGGAGCATCATTAATTCTGGAAATTTTGTGACAATGAAGTACTCGAGCCTCTTGTCAATTCAAGCTATCGCTCATAGCAATGCTACCCTTGAGTCCCAAATCAAACACTGATGAAACTTAAAATGGCCCTAAATTCTGTACGGTGCATCCTACACCTATCAAAGTTTGCAACATTCAAATGCTTGTAGCTTTTTACTTGGGCGTCATAAAACCTTGAAATTTTGTAACAATAAAGTACTCGAGTTTCTTATCAATTTAAGCTATCGCTCATAGCTCTGCTAGCCTTCAGTCCCAAAATAAAACACAGATAAAACTGCTTATGCTTGTGACTTTTTACTGGAGCGTCATAAAATTTTGAAATTTTGTGACAATAGAGTACTCGAGCCTCTTATCAATATAAGCTATCGTTCGAAGCTATGCTACCCTTGAGTCCCAAATCAAAAACTGATAAATCTTCAAATGGCCCTAACATCTGTACGGTGCGTCCTACACCTATCAAAGTTTGCATCAATCAAATGCTTGTAACTTTTTACTGGAGCGTCATAAAAGCATGAAAATTTGTGACAATAAAGTAATCGAGCCTCTTACCTATTTAAGCTATAGCTCATAGCTATGCTACTCTTGAGTTCTAAATCAAACATTGATAAGATTTAAAATGGCCATAATTTCTGTACGGAGTGTCCTATACCTATCAAAGTTTGTAACATTCAAATGCTTGTAACTTTTTTCTCGAGCGTCATAAAACCTTGACATTTTGTGACAATAAAGTACTCGTGCCTCTTATCAATTTAAGCTATCGATTATAGCTATGCAACCTTTGATTCCCAAAATAAAACACTGGTAAAACTTCGAATGGCCCTAACTTCTGTACGGTGTGTCCTATACCTATCAAGGTTGTAACTTTTTACTGGAGCGTCATAAAACCTTGAAATTTTGTGACAATAAAGTACTCGTGCCTCTTATCAATTTAAGCTATCGGCCATAGCCCTGCTACCCTTGTGTCCTTAAATAAAACACTGATAAAAATTCAAATGGTCCTAACTTCTATACGGTGCATGCTAAACCTATCAAAGTTTGCAACATTCAGTTGCTTGTAACTTTTTACTGGAGCATCATTAAATCTGGAAATTTTGTGACAATGAAGTACTCGAGCCTCTTGTCAATTCAAGCTATCGCTCATAGCAATGCTACCCTTGAGTCCCAAATCAAACACTGATGAAACCTAAAATGGCCCTAACTTCTGTATGGTGCATCCTACACCTATCAAAGTTTGCAACATTCAAATGCTTGTAGCTTTTTACTTGGGCGTCATAAAACCTTGAAATTTTGTAACAATAAAGTACTCGAGATTCTTATCAATTTAAGCTATCGCTCATAGCTATGCTAGCCTTGAGTCCCAAAATAAAACACAGATAAAACTGCGAATGCTTGTGACTTTTTACTGGAGCGTCATAAAATTTTGAAATTTTGTGACAATAAAGTACTCGAGCCTCTTTTCAATTTAAGCTATCGTTCGAAGCTATGCTACCCTTGAGTCCCAAATCAAAAACTGATAAATCTTCAAATGGACCTAACATCTGTACGGTGCGTCCTACACCTATCAAAGTTTGCAACAATCAAATGCTTGTAACTTTTTACTGGAGGGTCATAAAACCTTGAAATTTTGTGACAATAAAGTACTCGAGCCTCTTATCAATTTAAGCATTCGCTCATAGCTATGCTACCCTTGAGTCCCAAATCAAACACAGATAAAACTTAAAATGGCCACAACTTCTGTACGGTGCGTCCTATACCTCTCAAAGTGTGCACCAATCAAATGCTTGTAACTTTTTAATGGAGGGTCATAAAACCTTGAAAATTTGTGACAACAAAAGTACTCGAGCCTCTTATCAATTTAAGCTATCGCTCATAGCTATGCTATTCTTGAGTCCCAAATCAAACACTGATAAGACTTAAAATGGCTATAACTTTTATACGGAGTGTCCTATACCTATCAAAGTTTGCAACATTCAAATGCTTGTAACTTTTTACTGGAACATCATAAAATATTGAAATTTTGTGACAATAAAGTACTCGGGCCTCTTGTCAACTTAAGCTATCCCTCATAGCTATGCTACCCTTGGATCCCAAAATAAAACACTAATACAACTTCAAATGACCCTAACTTTTACACGGTGCGTCCCATACCTATCAAAGTTTGCAACATTCAAATGCTTGCAACTTTTTACTGGAGCGTCATAAAAGCTTGAAATTTTGTGACAATAAAGTACTCGAACCTCTTATCAATTTAAGCTATCGCCCATAGCTATGCTACCCTAGAGTCCTTAAATAAATAACTGATAAAAATTCAAATGGTCCTAACTTCTATACGGAGCATGCTACACCTATCAAAGTTTGCAACATTCAGTTGCTTGTAACTTTTTACTGGAGCATCATTAAATCTGGAAATTTTGTGACAATGAAGTACTCGAGCCTCTTGTCAATTCAAGCTATCGGTCATAGCAATGCTACCCTTGAGTCCCAAATCAAACACTGATAAAATTTCAAATGGCCCTAACTTCTACACGGTGCGTCCTACACCTATCAAAGTTTGCAACAATCAAATGCTTGTAACGTTTTTCTGGAGCGTCATAAAATCTTAAAATTTTGTGACAATAAAGTACTCGTGCCTCTTATCAATTTAAGCTATCGCTCATAGCTATGCAATCTTTGGTTCCCAAAATAAAACACGGATAAAACTTCGAATGGCCCTAACTTCTGTACGGTGCGTCCTATACCTATCAAAGTTTGCAACAATCAAATGCTTGTAACTTTTTACTGGAACGTCATAAAGTCTTGAAATTTTGTGACAATAGAGTACTCGAGCCTCTTATTAATTGAAGCTATCGCTCATAGCTATGCTACCCTTGAGTCTCAAATCAAACACTGATAAAACTTCAAATGGCCCTAACTTCTGTACGGTGCGTCCTATACCTATCAAAGATTGCAACAATCAAATGCTTGTAACTTTTTACTGGAGCGCCATAAAGTCTTGAAATTTTGTGACAATAAAGTACTCGAGCCTCTTATTAATTTAAGCTCATAGCTATGCTACCCTTGAGTCCCAAATCAAACACGGATAAAACTTCAAATGGCCCTAACTTCTATAAGGTGCGTCCTATAGCTATCAAACTTTGCAACAATCAAATGCTTGCAACTTTTTTCTGGAGCGTCATAAAACCTTGAAATTTTGTGACAATAAAGTACTCGTGCCTCTTATCAATTTAAGCTATCACTCATAGCTATGCAATCTTTGGTTCCCAAAATAAAACACTGATAAAACTTCGAATGGCCCTAACTTCTGTACAGTGCGTCCTATACCTATCAAAGATTGCAACAATCAAATGCTTGTAACTTTTTACTGGAGCGTCATAAAGTCTTGAAATTTTGTGACAATAAAGTACTCGTGCCACTTATCAATTTAAGCTATCGCTCACAGCTATGCAATCTTTGATTCTCAAAATAAAACACTGATAAAACTTCGAATGGCCCTAACTTCTGTACGGTGCGTCCTATACCTATCAAAGTTTGCAACAATCAAATGCTTGTAACTTTTTACTGGAGCGTCATAAAGTCTTGAAATTTTGTGACAATAAAGTACTCGAGCCTCTTATTAATTGAAGTTATCGCTCAGATCTATGCTACCCTTGTGTCTCAAATCAAAAACTGATAAAACTTCAAATGGCCCTAACTTCTGTACGGTGCGTCCTATACCTATCAAAGTTTGCAACAATCAAATGCTTGTAACTTTTTACTGGAGCGTCATAAAGTCTTGAAATTTTTGTGACAATAAAGTACTCGAGCCTCTTATTAATTTAAGCTCATAGCTATGCTACCCTTGAGTCTCAAATCAAACACTGATAAAACTTCAAACTAACCCTAACTTCTGTACGGTGCGTCCTATATCTATCAAAGTTTGCAACAATCAAATGCTTATAACTTTTTTCTCGAGCTTCATAAAACCTTCAAATTTTGTGACAATAAAGTACTCGAGCCTCTTATTAATTGAAGCTATCGCTCATAGCTATGCTACCCTTGAGCCTCAAATCAAATACTGATAAAACTTCAAATGGCCCTAACTTTTGTACGTTGCGTTCTATACCTATAAGAATTTGCAACAATCAAATGCTTGTAACTTTTTACTGGAGCGTCATAAAGTCTTGAAATTTTGTGACAATAAAGTACTCGTGCCTCTTATCAATTTAAGCTATCGCTCATAGCTATGCTACCCTTGAGTCTCAAATCAAACACTGATAAAACTTCAAATGGCCCTAACTTCTGTACGGTGCGTCCTATACCTATCAAAGTTTGCAACAATCAAATACTTGTAACTTTTTACTGGTGTGTCATAAAATCTTGAAATTTTGTGACAATAAAGTACTCGAGCCTCTTATTAATTTAAGCTCATAGGTATGCTACCCTTGAGTCTCAAATCAAACACTGATAAAACTTCAAATGGCCCTAACTTCTGTACGGTGCGTCCTATATCTATCAAAGTTTGCAACAATCAAATGCTTATAACTTTTTTCTCGAGCTTCATTAAACCTTGAAATTTTGTGACAATAAAGTACTCGAGCCTCTTATTAATTGAAGCTATCGCTCATAGCTATGCTACCCTTGAGCCTCAAATCAAATACTGATAAAACTTCAAATGGCCCTAACTTCTGTACGGTGCGTCCTGTACCTATCAAAGTTTTCAACAATCAAATGCTTGTAACTTTTTACTGGAGCGTCATAAAATCTTGAAATTTTGTGACAATAAAGTACTCGTGTTCTTATCAATTTAAGCTATCGCTCATAGCTATGCAATCTTTGGTTCCCAAAATAAAACACGGATAATGCTTCGAATGGCCCTAACTTCTGTGCGGTGCGTCCTATACCTATCAAAGATTGCAACAATCAAATGCTTGTAACTTTTTACTGGAGCGTCATAAAGTCTTGAAATTTTGTGACAATAAAGTACTCGAGCCTCTTTTCAATTTAAGCTATCGTTCGAAGCTATGCTACCCTTGAGTCCCAAATCAAAAACTGATAAATCTTCAAATGGACCTAACATCTGTACGGTGCGTCCTACACCTATCAAAGTTTGCAACAATCAAATGCTTGTAACTTTTTACTGGAGGGTCATAAAACCTTGAAATTTTGTGACAATAAAGTACTCGAGCCTCTTATCAATTTAAGCATTCGCTCATAGCTATGCTACCCTTGAGTCCCAAATCAAACACAGATAAAACTTAAAATGGCCACAACTTCTGTACGGTGCGTCCTATACCTCTCAAAGTGTGCACCAATCAAATGCTTGTAACTTTTTAATGGAGGGTCATAAAACCTTGAAAATTTGTGACAACAAAAGTACTCGAGCCTCTTATCAATTTAAGCTATCGCTCATAGCTATGCTATTCTTGAGTCCCAAATCAAACACTGATAAGACTTAAAATGGCTATAACTTTTATACGGAGTGTCCTATACCTATCAAAGTTTGCAACATTCAAATGCTTGTAACTTTTTACTGGAACATCATAAAATATTGAAATTTTGTGACAATAAAGTACTCGGGCCTCTTGTCAACTTAAGCTATCCCTCATAGCTATGCTACCCTTGGATCCCAAAATAAAACACTAATACAACTTCAAATGACCCTAACTTTTACACGGTGCGTCCCATACCTATCAAAGTTTGCAACATTCAAATGCTTGCAACTTTTTACTGGAGCGTCATAAAAGCTTGAAATTTTGTGACAATAAAGTACTCGAGCCTCTTATCAATTTAAGCTATCGCCCATAGCTATGCTACCCTAGAGTCCTTAAATAAATAACTGATAAAAATTCAAATGGTCCTAACTTCTATACGGAGCATGCTACACCTATCAAAGTTTGCAACATTCAGTTGCTTGTAACTTTTTACTGGAGCATCATTAAATCTGGAAATTTTGTGACAATGAAGTACTCGAGCCTCTTGTCAATTCAAGCTATCGGTCATAGCAATGCTACCCTTGAGTCGCAAATCAAACACTGATAAAATTTCAAATGGCCCTAACTTCTACACGGTGCGTCCTACACCTATCAAAGTTTGCAACAATCAAATGCTTGTAACGTTTTTCTGGAGCGTCATAAAATCTTAAAATTTTGTGACAATAAAGTACTCGTGCCTCTTATCAATTTAAGCTATCGCTCATAGCTATGCAATCTTTGGTTCCCAAAATAAAACACGGATAAAACTTCGAATGGCCCTAACTTCTGTACGGTGCGTCCTATACTTATCAAAGTTTGCAACAATCAAATGCTTGTAACTTTTTACTGGAGCGTCATAAAGTCTTGAAATTTTGTGACAATAGAGTACTCGAGCCTCTTATTAATTGAAGCTATCGCTCATAGCTATGCTACCCTTGAGTCTCAAATCAAACACTAATAAAACTTCAAATGGCCCTAACTTCTGTACGGTGCGTCCTATACCTATCAAAGATTGCAACAATCAAATGCTTGTAACTTTTTACTGGAGCGCCATAAAGTCTTGAAATTTTGTGACAATAAAGTACTCGAGCCTCTTATTAATTTAAGCTATCACTCATAGCTATGCTACCCTTGAGTCTCAAATCAAACACTGATAAAACTTCAAATGGCCCTAACTTCTGTACAGTGCGTCCTATACCTATCAAAGTTTGCAACAATTGTAACTTTTTACTGGAGCGTCATAAAATCTTGAAATTTTGTGACAATAAAGTACTCGAGCCTCTTATTAATTTAAGCTCATAGCTATACTACCCTTGAGTCCCAAATCAAACACGGATAAAACTTCAAATGGCCCTAACTTCTGTACGGTGCGTCCTATACCTATCAAAGTTTGCAACAATCAAATGCTTGTAACTTTTTACAGGAGCGTCATAAAATCTTGAAATTTTGTGACAATAAAGTACTCGTGCCTCTTATCAATTTAAGCTATCGCTCATAGCTATGCAATCTTTGGTTCCCAAAATAAAACACTGTTAATGCTTCGAATGGCCCTAACTTCTGTACGGTGCGTCCTATACCTATCAAAGATTGCAACAATCAAATGCTTGTAACTTTTTACTGGAGTGTCATAAAGTCTTGAAATTTTGTGACAATAAAGTACTCGTGCCTCTTATCAATTTAAGCTATCGCTCACAGCTATGCAATCTTTGATTCTCAAAATAAAACACTGATAAAACTTCGAGTGGCCCTAACTTCTGTACGGTGCGTCCTATACCTATCAAAGTTTGCAACAATCAAATGCTTGTACCTTTTTCTCGAGCTTCATAAAACCTTGAAATTTTGTGACAATAAAGGACTCGAGCCTCTTATTAATTTAAGCTATCGCCCACAGCTATGCAATCTTTGATTCTCAAAATAAAACACTGATAAGAGTGGCCCTAACTTCTGTACGGTGCGTCCTATACCTATCAAAGTTTGCAACAATCAAATGCTTGTAACTTTTTACAGGAGCGTCATAAAATCTTGAAATTTTTGACAATAAAGTACTCGTGCCTCTTATCAATTTAAGCTATCGCTCATAGCTATGCAATCTTTGGTTCCCAAAATAAAACACTGATAATGCTTCGAATGGCCCTAACTTCTGTACGGTGCGTCCTATACCTATCAAAGATTGCAACAATCAAATGCTTGTAACTTTTTACTGGAGTGTCATAAAGTCTTGAAATTTTGTGACAATGAAGTACTCGAGCCTCTTGTCAATTCAAGCTATCGCTCATAGCAATGCTACCCTTGAGTCCCAAATCAAACACTGATGAAACCTAAAATGGCCCTAACTTCTGTATGGTGCATCCTACACCTATCAAAGTTTGCAACATTCAAATGCTTGTAGCTTTTTACTTGGGCGTCATAAAACCTTGAAATTTTGTAACAATAAAGTACTCGAGATTCTTATCAATTTAAGCTATCGCTCATAGCTATGCTAGCCTTGAGTCCCAAAATAAAACACAGATAAAACTGCGAATGCTTGTGACTTTTTACTGGAGCGTCATAAAATTTTGAAATTTTGTGACAATAAAGTACTCGAGCCCCTTTTCAATTTAAGCTATCGTTCGAAGCTATGCTACCCTTGAGTCCCAAATCAAAAACTGATAAATCTTCAAATGGACCTAACATCTGTACGGTGCGTCCTACACCTATCAAAGTTTGCAACATTCAAATGCTTGTAACTTTTTACTGGAACATCATAAAATATTGAAATTTTGTGACAATAAAGTACTCGGGCCTCTTGTCAACTTAAGCTATCCCTCATAGCTATGCTACCCTTGGATCCCAAAATAAAACACTAATACAACTTCAAATGACCCTAACTTTTACACGGTGCGTCCCATACCTATCAAAGTTTGCAACATTCAAATGCTTGCAACTTTTTACTGGAGCGTCATAAAAGCTTGAAATTTTGTGACAATAAAGTACTCGAGCCTCTTATCAATTTAAGCTATCGCCCATAGCTATGCTACCCTAGAGTCCTTAAATAAATAACTGATAAAAATTCTATACGGAGCATGCTACACCTATCAAAGTTTGCAACATTCAGTTGCTTGTAACTTTTTACTGGAGCATCATTAAATCTGGAAATTTTGTGACAATGAAGTACTCGAGCCTCTTGTCAATTCAAGCTATCGGTCATAGCAATGCTACCCTTGAGTCCCAAATCAAACACTGATAAAATTTCAAATGGCACTAACTTCTACACGGTGCGTCCTACACCTATCAAAGTTTGCAACAATCAAATGCTTGTAACGTTTTTCTGGAGCGTCATAAAATCTTAAAATTTTGTGACAATAAAGTACTCGTGCCTCTTATCAATTTAAGCTATCGCTCATAGCTATGCAATCTTTGGTTCCCAAAATAAAACACGGATAAAACTTCGAATGGCCCTAACTTCTGTACGGTGCGTCCTATACATATCAAAGTTTGCAACAATCAAATGCTTGTAACTTTTTACTGGAACGTCATAAAGTCTTGAAATTTTGTGACAATAGAGTACTCGAGCCTCTTATTAATTGAAGCTATCGCTGATAGCTATGCTACCCTTGAGTCTCAAATCAAACACTGATAAAACTTCAAATGGCCCTAACTTCTGTACGGTGCGTCCTATACCTATCAAAGATTGCAACAATCAAATGCTTGTAACTTTTTACTGGAGCGCCATAAAGTCTTGAAATTTTGTGACAATAAAGTACTCGAGCCTCTTATTAATTTAAGCTCATAGCTATGCTACCCTTGAGTCCCAAATCAAACACGGATAAAACTTCAAATGGCCCTAACTTCTATAAGGTGCGTCCTATACCTATCAAACTTTGCAACAATCAAATGCTTGCAACTTTTTTCTGGAGCGTCATAAAACCTTGAAATTTTGTGACAATAAAGTACTCGTGCCTCTTATCAATTTAAGCTATCACTCATAGCTATGCAATCTTTGGTTCCCAAAATAAAACACTGATAAAACTTCGAATGGCCCTAACTTCTGTACAGTGCGTCCTATACCTATCAAAGATTGCAACAATCAAATGCTTGTAACTTTTTACTGGAGCGTCATAAAGTCTTGAAATTTTGTGACAATAAAGTACTCGTGCCACTTATCAATTTAAGCTATCGCTCACAGCTATGCAATCTTTGATTCTCAAAATAAAACACTGATAAAACTTCGAATGGCCCTAACTTCTGTACGGTGCGTCCTATACCTATCAAAGTTTGCAACAATCAAATGCTTGTAACTTTTTACTGGAGCGTCATAAAGTCTTGAAATTTTCTGACAATAAAGTACTCGAGCCTCTTATTAATTGAAGTTATCGCTCAGATCTATGCTACCCTTGTGTCTCAAATCAAAAACTGATAAAACTTCAAATGGCCCTAACTTCTGTACGGTGCGTCCTATACCTATCAAAGTTTGCAACAATCAAATGCTTGTAACTTTTTACTGGAGCGTCATAAAGTCTTGAAATTTTTGTGACAATAAAGTACTCGAGCCTCTTATTAATTTAAGCTCATAGCTATGCTACCCTTGAGTCTCAAATCAAACACTGATAAAACTTCAAATGGCCCTAACTTCTGTACGGTGCGTCCTATATCTATCAAAGTTTGCAACAATCAAATGCTTATAACTTTTTTCTCGAGCTTCATAAAACCTTCAAATTTTGTGACAATAAAGTACTCGAGCCTCTTATTAATTGAAGCTATCGCTCATAGCTATGCTACCCTTGAGCCTCAAATCAAATACTGATAAAACTTCAAATGGCCCTAACTTTTGTACGTTGCGTTCTATACCTATAAGAATTTGCAACAATCAAATGCTTGTAACTTTTTACTGGAGCGTCATAAAGTCTTGAAATTTTGTGACAATAAAGTACTCGTGCCTCTTATCAATTTAAGCTATCGCTCATAACTATGCAATCTTTGGTTCCCAAAATAAAACACTGATAAAATTTCGAATGGCCCTAACTTCTGTACGGTGCGTCCTATACCTATCAAAGTTTGCAACAATCAAATGCTTGTAACTTTTTACTGGAGCGTCATAAAGTCTTGAAATTTTGTGACAATAAAGTACTCGAGCCTCTTATTAATTGAAGCTATCGCTCATAGCTATGCTACCCTTGAGTCTCAAATCAAACACTGATAAAACTTCAAATGGCCCTAACTTCTGTACGGTGCGTCCTATACCTATCAAAGTTTGCAACAATCAAATACTTGTAACTTTTTACTGGTGCGTCATAAAATCTTGAAATTTTGTGACAATAAAGTACTCGAGCCTCTTATTAAGTTAAGCTCATAGCTATGCTACCCTTGAGTCTCAAATCAAACACTGATAAAACTTCAAATGGCCCTAACTTCTGTACGGTGCGTCCTATATCTATCAAAGTTTGCAACAATCAAATGCTTATAACTTTTTTCTCGAGCTTCATAAAACCTTGAAATTTTGTGACAATAAAGTACTCGAGCCTCTTTTCAATTTAAGCTATCGTTCGAAGCTATGCTACCCTTGAGTCCCAAATCAAAAACTGATAAATCTTCAAATGGACCTAACATCTGTACGGTGCGTCCTACACCTATCAAAGTTTGCAACAATCAAATGCTTGTAACTTTTTACTGGAGGGTCATAAAACCTTGAAATTTTGTGACAATAAAGTACTCGAGCCTCTTATCAATTTAAGCATTCGCTCATAGCTATGCTACCCTTGAGTCCCAAATCAAACACAGATAAAACTTAAAATGGCCACAACTTCTGTACGGTGCGTCCTATACCTCTCAAAGTGTGCACCAATCAAATGCTTGTAACTTTTTAATGGAGGGTCATAAAACCTTGAAAATTTGTGACAACAAAAGTACTCGAGCCTCTTATCAATTTAAGCTATCGCTCATAGCTATGCTATTCTTGAGTCCCAAATCAAACACTGATAAGACTTAAAATGGCTATAACTTTTATACGGAGTGTCCTATACCTATCAAAGTTTGCAACATTCAAATGCTTGTAACTTTTTACTGGAACATCATAAAATATTGAAATTTTGTGACAATAAAGTACTCGGGCCTCTTGTCAACTTAAGCTATCCCTCATAGCTATGCTACCCTTGGATCCCAAAATAAAACACTAATACAACTTCAAATGACCCTAACTTTTACACGGTGCGTCCCATACCTATCAAAGTTTGCAACATTCAAATGCTTGCAACTTTTTACTGGAGCGTCATAAAAGCTTGAAATTTTGTGACAATAAAGTACTCGAGCCTCTTATCAATTTAAGCTATCGCTCATAGCTATGCAATCTTTGGTTCCCAAAATAAAACACGGATAAAACTTCGAATGGCCCTAACTTCTGTACGGTGCGTCCTATACTTATCAAAGTTTGCAACAATCAAATGCTTGTAACTTTTTTCTGGAGCGTCATAAAACCTTGAAATTTTGTGACAATAAAGTACTCGTGCCTCTTATCAATTTAAGCTATCACTCATAGCTATGCTACCCTTGAGTCCCAAATCAAACACTGATAAAACTTCAAATGGCCCTAACTTCTGTACGGTGCGTCCTATACCTGTCAAAGTTTGCAACAATCAAATGCTTGTAACTTTTTACTGGTGCGTCATAAAATCTTGAAATTTTGTGACAATAAAGTTCTCGAGCCTCTTATTAATTTAAGCTCATAGCTATACTACCCTTGAGTCCCAAATCAAACACGGATAAAACTTCAAATGGCCCTAACTTCTGTACGGTGCGTCCTATACCTATCAAAGTTTGCAACAATCAAATGCTTGTAACTTTTTACAGGAGCGTCATAAAGTCTTGAAATTTTGTGACAATAAAGTACTCGTGCCTCTTATCAATTTAAGCTATCGCTCATAGCTATGCAATCTTTGGTTCCCAAAATAAAACACTGTTAATGCTTCGAATGGCCCTAACTTCTGTACGGTGCGTCCTATACCTATCAAAGATTGCAACAATCAAATGCTTGTAACTTTTTACTGGAGTGTCATAAAGTCTTAAAATTTTGTGACAATAAAGTACTCGTGCCTCTTATCAATTTAAGCTATCGCTCACAGCTATGCAATCTTTGATTCTCAAAATAAAACACTGATAAAACTTCGAGTGGCCCTAACTTCTGTACGGTGCGTCCTATACCTATCAAAGTTTGCAACAATCAAATGCTTGTAACTTTTTCTCGAGCTTCATAAAACCTTGAAATTTTGTGACAATAAAGGACTCGAGTTCTTATTAATTTAAGCTATCGCCCACAGCTATGCAATCTTTGATTCTCAAAATAAAACACTGATAAGAGTGGCCCTAACTTCTGTACGGTGCGTCCTATACCTATCAAAGTTTGCAACAATCAAATGCTTGTAACTTTTTACAGGAGCGTCATAAAATCTTGAAATTTTGTGACAATAAAGTACTCGTGCCTCTTATCAATTTAAGCTATCGCTCATAGCTATGCAATCTTTGGTTCCCAAAATAAAACACTGATAATGCTTCGAATGGCCCTAACTTCTGTACGGTGCGTCCTATACCTATCAAAGATTGCAACAATCAAATGCTTGTAACTTTTTACTGGAGTGTCATAAAGTCTTGAAATTTTGTGACAATAAAGTACTCGTGCCTCTTATCAATTTAAGCTATCGCTCACAGCTATGCAATCTTTGATTCTCAAAATAAAACACTGATAAAACTTCGAGTGGCCCTAACTTCTGTACGGTGCGTCCTATACCTATCAAAGTTTGCAACAATCAAATGCTTGTAACTTTTTCTCGAGCTTCATAAAACCTTGAAATTTTGTGACAATAAAGGACTCGAGCCTCTTATTAATTTAAGCTATCGCTCACAGCTATGCAATCTTTGATTCTCAAAATAAAACACTGATAAGAGTGGCCCTAACTTCTGTACGGTGCGTCCTATACCTATCAAAGTTTGCAACAATCAAATGCTTGTAACTTTTTACTGGAGCGTCATAAAGTCTTGAAATTTTGTGACAATAAAGTACTCGAGCCTCTTATTAATTGAAGCTATCGCTCATAGCTATGCTACCCTTGAGTCTCAAATCAAATACTGATAAAACTTCAAATGGCCCTAACTTCTGTACAGTGCGTCCTATACCTATCAAAGTTTGCAACAATTGTAACTTTTTACTGGAGCGTCATAAAATCTTGAAATTTTGTGACAATAAAGTACTCGAGCCTCTTATTAATTTAAGCTCATAGCTATACTACCCTTGAGTCCCAAATCAAACACGGATAAAACTTCAAATGGCCCTAACTTCTGTACGGTGCGTCCTATACCTATCAAAGTTTGCAACAATCAAATGCTTGTAACTTTTTACAGGAGCGTCATAAAATCTTGAAATTTTGTGACAATAAAGTACTCGTGCCTCTTATCAATTTAAGCTATCGCTCATAGCTATGCAATCTTTGGTTCCCAAAATAAAACACTGATAATGCTTCGAATGGCCCTAACTTCTGTACGGTGCGTCCTATACCTATCAAAGATTGCAACAATCAAATGCTTGTAACTTTTTACTGGAGTGTCATAAGGTCTTGAAATTTTGTGACAATAAAGTACTCGTGCCTCTTATCAATTTAAGCTATCGCTCACAGCTATGCAATCTTTGATTCTCAAAATAAAACACTGATAAAACTTCGAGTGGCCCTAACTTCTGTACGGTGCGTCCTATACCTATCAAAGTTTGCAACAATCAAATGCTTGTAACTTTTTCTCGAGCTTCATAAAACCTTGAAATTTTGTGACAATAAAGGACTCGAGCCTCTTATTAATTTAAGCTATCGCTCACAGCTATGCAATCTTTGATTCTCAAAATAAAACACTGATAAGAGTGGCCCTAACTTCTGTACGGTGCGTCCTATACCTATCAAAGTTTGCAACAATCAAATGCTTGTAACTTTTTACTGGAGCGTCATAAAGTCTTGAAATTTTGTGACAATAAAGTACTCGAGCCTCTTATTAATTGAAGCTATCGCTCATAGCTATGCTACCCTTGAGTCTCAAATCAAATACTGATAAAACTTCAAATGGCCCTAACTTCTGTACGGTGCGTCCTATACCTATCAAAGTTTGCAACAATCAAATGCTTGTAACTTTTTACTGGAGCGTCATAAAGTCTTGAAATTTTGTGACAATAAAGTACTCGAGCCTCTTATTTATTTAAGCTCTAGCTATGCTACCCTTGAGTCTCAAATCAAACACTGATAAAACTTCAAATGGCCCTAACTTCTGTACGGTGCGTCCTATATCTATCAAAGTTTGCAACAATCAAATGCTTATAACTTTTTCTCGAGCTTCATAAACCTTGAAATTTTGTGACAATAAAGGACTCGAGCCTCTTATGAATTTAAGCTATCGCTCATAGCTATACTACCCTTCAGTCTCCAATCAAACACTGATAAAACTTCAAATGGCCCTAACTTCTATACGGTGCGTCCTATAGCTATCAATGTTTGCAACATTCAAATTCTTATAACTTTTTTCTCGAGCGTCATAAAACCTTGAAATTTTGTAACAATAAAGTACTCTTGCCTCTTATTAATTTAAGCTATCGCTCATAGCTATGCTACCCTTGAGTCCCAAATCAAGCACGGATAAAACTTCCAATGGCCCTAACTTCTAGAAGGTGCGTTCTATACCTATCAAAGTTTGCAACAATCAAATGCTTGTAACTTTTTTCTGCAGCTTCATAAAATCTTGAAATTTTGTGACAATAAATTACTCGAGCCTCTTATCAATGTAAGCTATCGTTCATAGGTATGCTAGCCTTGAGTCCCAAAATAAAACACTGATAAAATTGCAAATAACCCTAACTTCTGTACGGTGCATCCTATTCCTATAAAAGTTTGCAACAACCAAATGCCTATAACTTTTTACTGGAGCGTCATAAAATCTTAAAATTTTGTGACAATAAAGTAGTGGAGCCTCTTATCAATTTAAGCTATCGCTCACAGCTATGCAATCTTTGATTCTCAAAATAAAACACTGATAAAACTTCGAATGGCCCTAAGTTCTGTACAGTGCGTCCTATACCTATCAAAGTTTGCAACAATCAAATGCTTGTAACTTTTTACTGGAGCATCATAAAATCTTGAAATTTTGTGACAATAAAGTACTCGGGCCTCTTATCAATTTAAGCTGTCGCTCATAGCTATACTACCCTGCAGTCTCAAATCAAACACTGATAAAACTTCAAATGGCCCTAACTTCTATACGGTGCATCCTACACCTATCAAAGTTTGCAACATTCAAATGCTTATAACTTTTTTCTCGAGCGTCATAAAAACTTGAAATTTTGTGACAATAAAGGACTCGAGCCTCTTATGAATTTAAGCTATCGCTCATAGCTATACTTCCCTGCAGTCTCAAATCAAACACTGATGAAACTTCAAATGGCCCTAACTTCTATACGGTGCGTCCTATAGCTATCAATGTTTGCAACATTCAAATTCTTATAACTTTTTTCTCGAGCGTCATGAAACCTTGAAATTTTGTGACAATAAAGTACTCGTGCCTCTTATTAATTTAAGCTATCGCTCATAGCTATGCTACCCTTGAGTCCCAAATCAAGCACGGATAAAACTTCCAATGGCCCTAACTTCTAGAAGGTGCATCCTATACCTATCAAAGTTTGCAACAATCAAATGCTTGTAACTTTTTTCTGGAGCTTCATAAAATCTTGAAATTTTGTGACAATAAAGTACTCGAGCCTCTTATCAATTTAAGCTATCGTTCATAGCTATGCTAGCCTTGAGTCCCAAAATAAAACACTGATAAAACTGCAAATGACCCTAACTTCTGTACGGTGCATCCTATACCTATAAAAGTTTGCAACAATCAAATGCTTATAACTTTTTACTGGAGCGTCATAAAATCTTAAAATTTTGTGACATTAAAGTACTCGAGCCTCTTATCAATTTAAGCTATCGCTCACAGCTATGCAATCTTTGATTCTCAAAATAAAACACTGATAAAACTTCGAATGGCCCTAACTTCTGTACGGTGCGTCCTATACCTATCAAAGTTTGCAACAATCAAATGCTTGTAACTTTTTACTGGAGCGTCATAAAGTCTTGAAATTTTGTGACAATAAAGTACTCGTGCCTCTTATCAATTTAAGGTATCGCTCACAGCTATGCAATCTTTGATTCTCAAAATAAAACACTGATAAAACTTCGAATGGCCCTAACTTCTATACGGTGCGTCCTATACCTATCAAAGTTTGCAACAATCAAATGCTTGTAACTTTTTACTGGAGCGTCATAAAGTCTTGAAATTTTGTGACAATAAAGTACTCGAGCCTCTTATTAATTGAAGGTATCGCTCATAGCTATGCTACCCTTCAGTCTCCAATCAAACACTGATAAAACTTCAAATGGCCCTAACTTCTATACGGTGCGTCCTATAGCTATCAATGTTTGCAACATTCAAATTCTTATAACTTTTTTCTCGAGCGTCATAAAACGTTGAAATTTTGTGACAATAAAGTACTCGTGCCTCTTATTAATTTAAGCTATCGCTCATAGCTATGCTACCCTTTTGTCCCAAATCAAGCACGGATAAAACTTCCAATGGCCCTAACTTCTAGAAGGTGTGTCCTATACCTATCAAAGTTTGCAACAATCAAATGTTTGTAACTTTTTTCTGCAGCTTCATAAAATCTTGAAATTTTGTGACAATAAATTACTCGAGCCTCTTATCAATGTAAGCTATCGTTCATAGGTATGCTAGCCTTGAGTCCCAAAATAAAACACTGATAAAATTGCAAATAACCCTAACTTCTGTACGGTGCATCCTATACCTATAAAAGTTTGCAACAACCAAATGCTTATAACTTTTTACTGGAGCGTCATAAAATCTTAAAATTTTGTGACAATAAAGTAGTCGAGCCTCTTATCAATTTAAGCTATCGCTCACAGCTATGCAATCTTTGATTCTCAAAATAAAATACTGATAAAACTTCGAATGGCCCTAAGTTCTGTACAGTGCGTCCTATACCTATCAAAGTTTGCAACAATCAAATGCTTGTAACTTTTTACTGGAGCATCATAAAATCTTGAAATTTTGTGACAATAAAGTACTCGGGCCTCTTATCAATTTAAGCTGTCGCTCATAGCTATACTACACTGCAGTCTCAAATCAAACACTGATAAAACTTCAAATGGCCCTAACTTCTATACGGTGCATCCTACACCTATCAAAGTTTGCAACATTCAAATGCTTATAACTTTTTTCTCGAGCGTCATAAAAACTTGAAATTTTGTGACAATAAAGGACTCGAGCCTCTTATGAATTTAAGCTATCGCTCATAGCTATACTACCCTGCAGTCTCAAATCAAACACTGATGAAACTTTAAATGGCCCTAACTTCTATACGGTGCGTCCTATAGTTATCAATGTTTGCAACATTCAAATTCTTATAACTTTTTTCTCGAGCGTCATGAAACCTTGAAATTTTGTGACAATAAAGTACTCGTGCCTCTTATTAATTTTAGCTATCGCTCATAGCTATGCTACCCTTGAGTCCCAAATCAAGCACGGATAAAACTTCCAATGGCCCTAACTTCTAGAAGGTGCGTCCTATACCTATCAAAGTTTGCAACAATCAAATGCTTGTAACTTTTTTCAGGAGCTTCATAAAATCTTGAAATTTTGTGACAATAAAGTACTCGAGCCTCTTATCAATTTAAGCTATCGTTCATAGCTATGCAATCTTTGATTCTCAAAATAAAACACTGATAAAACTTCGAATGGCCCTAACTTCTGTACGGTGCGTCCTATACCTATCAAAGTTTGCAACAATCAAATGCTTGTAACTTTTTACTGGAGCGTCATAAAGTCTTGAAATTTTGTGACAATAAAGTACTCGTGCCTCTTATCAATTTAAGGTATCGCTCACAGCTATGCAATCTTTGATTCTCAAAATAAAACACTGATAAAACTTCGAATGGCCCTAACTTCTATACGGTGCGTCCTATACCTATCAAAGTTTGCAACAATCAAATGCTTGTAACTTTTTACTGGAGCGTCATAAAGTCTTGAAATTTTGTGACAATAAAGTACTCGAGCCTCTTATTAATTTAAGCTCATAGCTATGCTACCCTTGAGTCTCAAATCAAACACTGATAAAACTTCAAATGGCCCTAACTTCTGTACGGTGCGTCCTATACCTATCAAAGTTTGCAACAATCAAATGCTTGTAACTTTTTACTGGAGCGTCATAAAGTCTTGAAATTTTGTGACAATAAAGTACTCGAGCCTCTTATTAATTTAAGCTCATAGCTATGCTACCCTTGAGTCTCAAATCAAACACTGATAAAACTTCACATGGCCCTAACTTCTGTACGGTGCGTCCTATACCTATCAAAGTTTGCAACAATCAAATGCTTATACCTTTTTTCTCGAGCGTCATAAAACCTTGAAATTTTGTGACAATAAAGTACTCGTGCCTCTTATTAATTTAAGCTATCGCTCATAGCTATGCTACCCTTGAGTCCCAAATCAAGCACGGATAAAACTTCCAATGGCCCTAACTTCTGGAAGGTGCGTCCCATACCTATCAAAGTTTGCAACAATCAAATGCTTGTAACTCTTTTCTGGAGCTTCACAAAATCTTGAAATTTTGTGACAATAAAGTACTCGAGCCTCTTATCAATTTAAGCTATCGTTCATAGCTATGCTAGCCTTGAGTCCCAAAATAAAACACTGATAAAACTGCAAATGACCCTAACTTCTGTACGGTGCATCCTATACCTATAAAAGTTTGCAACAATAAAATGCTTATAACTTTTTACTGGAGCGTCATAAAATCTTAAACCTTGAAATTTTGTGACAATAAAGGACTCGAGCCTCTTATGAATTTAAGCTATCGCTCATAGCTATACTACCCTGCAGTCTCAAATCAAACACTGATAAAACTTCAAATGGACCTAACTTTTATACGGTGCGTCCTATAGCTATCAATGTTTGCAACATTCAAATTCTTATAACTTTTTTTCTCGAGCGTCATAAAACCTTGAAATTTTGTGACAATAAAGTACTCGTGCCTCTTATTAATTTAAGCTATCGCTCATAGCTATGCTACCTTTGAGTTCCAAAATAAAACACTGATAAAACTTCCAATGGCCCTAACTTCTAGAAGGTGCGTCCTATACCTATCAAAGTTTGCAACAATCAAATGCTTGTAACTTTTTTCTGGAGCTTCATAAAATCTTGAAATCTTGTGACAATAAAGTACTCGAGCCTCTTATTAATTTAACCTATCGGTCATAGCTATGCTACCCTTGAGTCCCAAATAAAACACTGATAAATCTTCAAATGGCCCTAACTTCTATACGGTGCATCCTACACCTATCAAAGTTTGCAACAATCAAATGCTTGTAACTTTTTTCTGGAGCATCATAAAATCTTGAAATTTTGTGACAATAAAGTACTCGCGCCTCTTATCAATTTAAGCTATCGCCCATAGCTATGCTACCCTTGAGTCCTTAAATAAACCACTGATAAAATTTCAAATGCCCCTAACTTCTATACGGTGCATCCTACACATCCTACACCTATCAAAGTTTGCAAACATTCAAATGCTTATAACTTTTTTCTCGAGCGTCATAAAACCTTGAAATTTTGTGACAATAAAGGACTCGAGCCTCTTATGAATTTAAGCTATCGCTCATAGCTATACTACGCTGCAGTCTCAAATCAAACGCTGATAAAACTTCAAATGGCCCTAACTTCTATACGGTGCGTCCTATAGCTATCAATGTTTGCAACATTCAATTTCTTATAACTTTTTTCTCGAGCGTCATAAAACCTTGAAATTTTGTGACAATAATATACTCGTGCCTCTTATCAATTTAAGCTATCGCTCATAGCTATGCTACCCTTGAGTCCCAAATCAAGCACGGATAAAACTTCCAATGGCCCTAACTTCTAGAAGGTATGTCCTATACCTATCAAAGTGTGCAACAATCAAATGCTTGTAACTTTTTTCTGGAGCTTCATAAAATCTTGAAATTTTGTGACAATAAAGTACTCGAGCCTCTTATCAATTTAAGCTATCGTTCATAGCTATGCTAGCCTTGAGTCCCAAAATAAAACAATGATAAAACTGCAAATGACCCTAACTTCTGTACGGTGCATCCTATACCTATAAAAGTTTGCAACAATCAAATGCTTATAACTTTTTACTGGAGCGTCATAAAATCTTAAAATTTTGTGACAATAAGGTACTCGAGCCTCTTATCAATTTAAGCTATCGTTCATAGCTATGCTAGCCTTGAGTCCCAAAATAAAACAATGATAAAACTGCAAATGACCCTAACTTCTGTACGGTGCATCCTATACCTATAAAAGTTTGCAACAATCAAATGCTTATAACTTTTTGCTGGAGCGTCATAAAATCTTAAAATTTTGTGACAATAAAGTACTCGAGCCTCTTATCAATTTAAGCTATCGTTCATAGCTATGCTAGCCTTGAGTCCCAAAATAAAACAATGATAAAACTGCAAATGACCCTAACTTCTATACGGTGCATCCTATACCTATAAAAGTTTGCAACAATCAAATGCTTATAACTTTTTACTGGAGTGTCATAAAATCTTAAAATTTTGTGACAATAAAGTACTCGAGCCTCTTATCAATTTAAGCTATCGTTCATAGCTATGCTAGCCTTGAGTCCTAAAATAAAACAATGATAAAACTGCAAATGACCCTAACTTCTATACGGTGCATCCTATACCTATAAAAGTTTGCAACAATCAAATGCTTATAACTTTTTACAGGAGCGTCATAAAATCTTAAAATTTTGTGACAATAAAGTACTCGAGCCTCTTATCAATTTAAGCTATCGCTCACAGCTATGCAATCTTTGATTCTCAAAATAAAACACTGATAAAACTTCGAATGGCCCTTACTTCTGTACGGTGCGTCCTATACCTATCAAAGTTTGCAACAATCAAATGCTTGTAACTTTTTACTGGAGCGTCATAAAGTCTTGAAATTTTGTGACAATAAAGTACTCGGGCCTCTTAGCAATTTAAGCTATCGCCCATAGCTATGCTACCCTTGAGTCTTTAAATAAACCACTGATAAAACTTCAAATGGCCCTAACTTCTATACGGTGGGTCCTATAGCTATCAATGTTTGCAACATTCAAATTCTTATAACTTTTTTCTCGAGCGTCATAAAACCTTGAAATTTTGTGACAATAAAGTACTCGTGCCTCTTATTAATTTAAGCAATCGCTCATTGCTATGCTACCCTTGAGTCCCAAATAAAGCACGGATAAAACTTCCAATGGCCTTAACTTCTAGAAGGTGCGTCCTATACCTATCAAAGTTTGCAAAAATCAAATGCTTGTAACCTTTTTTTGGAGCTTCATAAAATCCTGAAATTTTGTGACAATAAAGTACTCGAGCCTCTTATCAATTTAAGCTATCGTTCATAGCTATGCTAGCCTTGAGTCCCAAAATAAAACACTGATAAAACAGCAAATGACCCTAACTTCTGTACGGTGCATCCTATACCTATAAAAGTTTGCAACAATCAAATGCTTATAACTTTTTACTGGTGCGTCATAAAATCTTAAAATTTTGTGACAATAAAGTACTCGAGCCTCTTATCAATTTAAGCTATCGCTCATAGCTATGCTACCCTTGAAGCTCAAATCAATCACTGATAAAACTTCAAATGGCCCTAACTTCTAGAAGGTGCGCCCTATACCTATCAAAGTTTGCAACAATCAAATGCTTGTAACTTTTTTCTGGAGCTTCATAAAATCTTGAAATTTTGTGACAATAAAGTACTCGAGCCTCTTATTAATTTAAGCTCATAGCTATGCTACCCTTGAGTCTCAAATCAAACACTGATAAAACTTCAAATGGCCCTGACTTCTGTACGGTGCGTTCTTTACCTATAAAAGTTTGCAACAATCAAATGCTTATAACTTTTTACTGGAGCGTCATAAAATCTTAAAATTTTGTGACAATAAAGTACTCGAGCCTCTTATCAATTTAAGCTATCGTTCATAGCTATGCTAGCCTTGAGTCCCAAAATAAAACAATGATAAAACTGCAAATGACCCTAACTTCTATACGGTGCATCCTATACCTATAAAAGTTTGCAACAATCAAATGCTTATAACTTTTTACTGGAGTGTCATAAAATCTTAAAATTTTGTGACAATAAAGTACTCGAGCCTCTTATCAATTTAAGCTATCGTTCATAGCTATGCTAGCCTTGAGTCCTAAAATAAAACAATGATAAAACTGCAAATGACCCTAACTTCTATACGGTGCATCCTATACCTATAAAAGTTTGCAACAATCAAATGCTTATAACTTTTTACAGGAGCGTCATAAAATCTTAAAATTTTGTGACAATAAAGTACTCGAGCCTCTTATCAATTTAAGCTATCGCTCACAGCTATGCAATCTTTGATTCTCAAAATAAAACACTGATAAAACTTCGAATGGCCCTTACTTCTGTACGGTGCGTCCTATACCTATCAAAGTTTGCAACAATCAAATGCTTGTAACTTTTTACTGGAGCGTCATAAAGTCTTGAAATTTTGTGACAATAAAGTACTCGGGCCTCTTAGCAATTTAAGCTATCGCCCATAGCTATGCTACCCTTGAGTCTTTAAATAAACCACTGATAAAACTTCAAATGGCCCTAACTTCTATACGGTGGGTCCTATAGCTATCAATGTTTGCAACATTCAAATTCTTATAACTTTTTTCTCGAGCGTCATAAAACCTTGAAATTTGGTGACAATAAAGTACTCGTGCCTCTTATTAATTTAAGCTATCGCTCATAGCTATGCTACCCTTGACTCCCAAATCAAGCACGGATAAAACTTCCAATGGCCCTAACTTCTAGAAGGTACGTCCTATACCTATCAAAGTGTGCAACAATCAAATGCTTGTAACTTTTTTCTGGAGCTTCATAAAATCTTGAACTTTTGTGACAATAAAGTACTCGAGCCTCTTATCAATTGAATCTATCGCTCATAGCTATGCTACCCTTGAGTCTCAAATCAAACACTGATAAAACTTCAAATGGCCCTAACTTCTGTACGGTGCGTCCTATACCTATCAAAGTTTGCAACAATCAAATGCTTGTAACTTTTTACTGGAGCGTCATAAAGTCTTGAAATTTTGTGACAATAAAGTACTCGAGCCTCTTATTAATTTAAGCTCATAGCTATGCTACCCTTGAGTCTCAAATCAAACACTGATAAAACTTCAAATGGCCCTGACTTCTGTACGGTGCGTTCTTTACCTATCAAAATTTGCAATAATCAAATGCTTATAACTTTTTTCTCGAGCTCATAAAACCTTGAAATTTTGTGACAATAAAGTACTCGAGCCTCTTATGAATTTAAGTTATCGCTCATAGCTATACTACCCTGCAGTCTCAAATCAAACACTGATAAAACTTCAAATGGCCCTAACTTCTATACGGTGCGTCCTATAGCTATCAATGTTTGCAACATTCAAATTCTTATAACTTTTTTCTCGAGCGTCATAAAACCTTGAAATTTTGTGACAATAAAGTACACGTGCCTCTTATTAATTTAAGCTATCGCTCATAGCTATGCTACCCTTGAGTCCCAAATCAAGCACGGATAAAACTTCCAATGGCCCTAACTTCTAGAAGGTGCATCCTATACCTATAAAAGTTTGCAACAATCGAATGCTTATAACTTTTTACTGGAGCGTCATAAAATCTTAAAATTTTGTGACAATAAAGTACTCGAGCCTCTTATCAATTGAAGCTATCGCTCATAGCTATGCTACCCTTGAGTCTCAAATCAAACACTGATAAAACTTCAAATGGCCCTAACTTCTGTACGGTGCGTCCTATACCTATCAAAGTTTGCAACAATCAAATGCTTGTAACTTTTTACTGGAGCGTCATAAAGTCTTGAAATTTTGTGACAATAAAGTACTCGAGCCTCTTATTAATTGAAGCTATCGCTCATAGCTATGCTACCCTTGAAGCTCAAATCAAGCACGGATAAAACTTCCAATGGCCCTAACTTCTAGAAGGTACGTCCTATACCTATCAAACTGTGCAACAATCAAATGCTTGTAACTTTTTACTGGAGGGTCATAAAATCTTGAACTTTTGTGACAATAAAGTACTCGAGCCTCTTATCAATTGAAGCTATCGCTCATAGCTATGCTACCCTTGAGTCTCAAATCAAACACTGATAAAACTTCAAATGGCCCTAACTTCTGTACGGTGCGTCCTATACCTATCAAAGTTTGCAACAATCAAATGCTTGTAACTTTTTACTGGAGCGTCATAAAGTCTTGAAAATTTGTGACAATAAAGTACTCGAGCCTCTTATTAATTTAAGCTATCGCTCATAGCTATACTACTCTTCAGTCTCAAATCAAACACTGATAAAATTTCAAATGGCCCTAACTTCTATACGGTGCGTCCTATAGCTATCAATGTTTGCAACATTCAAATTCTTATAACTTTTTTCTCGAGCGTCATAAAACCTTGAAATTTTGTGACAATAAAGTACTCGTGCCTCTTATTAATTTAAGCTATCGCTCAGAGCTATGCTACCCTTGAGTCCCAAATCAAGCACGGATAAAACTTCAAATGGCCCTAACTTCTAGAAGGTGCGTCCTATACCTATCAAAGTTTGCAACAATCAAATGCTTGTAACTTTTTTCTGGAGCTTCATAAAATCTTGAACTTTTGATACAATAAAGTACTCGAGCCTCTTATCAATTGAAGCTACCGCTCATAGCTATGCTACCCTTGAGTCTCAAATCAAACACTGATAGAACTTCAAATAGCCCTAACTTCTGTACGGTGCGTCCTATACCTAACAAAGTTTGCAACAATCAAATGCTTGTAACTTTTTACTGGAGCGTCATAAAGTCTTGAAATTTTGTGACAATAAAGTACTCGAGCCTCTTATTAATTTAAGCTAATAGCTATGCTACCCTTGAGTCCCAAATCAAGCACGGATAAAACTTCAAATGGCCCTAACTTCTAGAAGGTGCGTCCTATACCTATCAAAGTTTGCAACAATCAAATGCTTGTAACTTTTTTCTGGAGCTTCATAAAATCTTGAAATTTTGTGACAATAAAGTACTCGAGCCTCTTATCAATTTAAGCTATCGTTCATAGCTATGCTAGCCTTGAGTCCCAAAATAAAACATTGATAAAACTGTAAATGACCCTAAGATCTGTACGGTGCGTCCTATACCTATCAAAGTTTGCAACAATCAAATGCTTGTAACTTTTTACTGGAGCGTCATAAAGTCTTGAAATTTTGTGACAGTAAAGTACTCGAGCCTCTTATTAATTTAAGCTCATAGCTATGCTACCCTTGAGTCTCAAATCAAACATTGATAAAACTTCAAATGGCCCTAAATTCTGTACGGTGCGTCCTATACCTATCAAAGTTTGCAACAATCAAATGCTTATATCTTTTTTCTCGAGCGTCATAAAACCTTGAAATTTTGTGACAATAAAGGACTCGAGCCTCTTATGAATTTAAGCTATCGCTCATGGCTATACTACCCTTCAGTCTCAAATCAAACACTGATAAAACTTCAAATGGCCCTAACTTCTATACGGTGCGTCCTATAGCTATCAATGTTTGCAACATTCAAATTCTTATAACTTTTTTCTCGAGCGTCATAAAACCTTGAAATTTTGTGACAATAAAGTACTCGAGCCTCTTATTAATTGAAGCTATCGCTCATAGCTATGCTACCCTTGATGCTCAAATCAAGCACGGATAAAACTTCCAATGGCCCTAACTTCTAGAAGGTACGTCCTATACCTATCAAACTGTGCAACAATCAAATGCTTGTAACTTTTTTCTGGAGCTTCATAAAATCTTGAACTTTTGTGACAATAAAGTACTCGAGCCTCTTATCAATTGAAGCTATCGCTCATAGCTATGCTACCCTTGAGTCTCAAATCAAACACTGATAAAACTTCAAATGGCCCTAACTTCTGTACGGTGCGTCCTATACCTATCAAAGTTTGCAACAATCAAATGCTTGTAACTTTTTACTGGAGCGTCATAAAGTCTTGAAAATTTGTGACAATAAAGTACTCGAGCCTCTTATTAATTTAAGCTCATAGCTATGCTACCCTTGAGTCTCAAATCAAACACTGAAAAAACTTCAAATGGCCCTAAATTCTGTACGGTGCGTCCTATACCTATCAAAGTTTGCAACAATCAAATGCTTATATCTTTTTTCTCGAGCGTCATAAAACCTTGAAATTTTGTGACAATAAAGGACTCGAGCCTCTTATGAATTTAAGCTATCGCTCATAGCTATACTACTCTTCAGTCTCAAATCAAACACTGATAAAACTTCAAATGGCCCTAACTTCTATACGGTGCGTCCTATAGCTATCAATGTTTGCAACATTCAAATTCTTATAACTTTTTTCTCGAGCGTCATAAAACCTTGAAATTTTGTGACAATAAAGTACTCGTGCCTCTTATTAATTTAAGCTATCGCTCATAGCTATGCTACCCTTGAGTCCCAAATCAAGCACGGATAAAACTTCAAATGGCCCTAACTTCTAGAAGGTGCGTCCTATACCTATCAAAGTTTGCAACAATCAAATGCTTGTAACTTTTTTCTGGAGCTTCATAAAATCTTGAACTTTTGTGACAATAAAGTACTCGAGCCTCTTATCAATTGAAGCTATCGCTCATAGCTATGCTACCCTTGAGTCTCAAATCAAACACTGATAGAACTTCAAATAGCCCTAACTTCTGTACGGTGCGTCCTATACCTAACAAAGTTTGCAACAATCAAATGCTTGTAACTTTTTACTGGAGCGTCATAAAGTCTTGAAATTTTGTGACAATAAAGTACTCGAGCCTCTTATTAATTTAAGCTAATAGCTATGCTACCCTTGAGTCCCAAATCAAGCACGGATAAAACTTCAAATGGCCCTAACTTCTAGAAGGTGCGTCCTATACCTATCAAAGTTTGCAACAATCAAATGCTTGTAACTTTTTTCTGGAGCTTCATAAAATCTTGAAATTTTGTGACAATAAAGTACTCGAGCCTCTTATCAATTTAAGCTATCGTTCATAGCTATGCTAGCCTTGAGTCCCAAAATAAAACATTGATAAAACTGTAAATGACTCTAAGATCTGTACGGTGCATCCTATACCTATAAAAGTTTGCAACAATCAAATGCTTATAACTTTTTACTGGAGCGTCATAAAATCTTAAAATTTTGTGACAATAAAGTACTCGAGCCTCTTATCAATTTAAGCTATCGCTCACAGCTATGCAATCTTTGATTCTCAAAATAAAACACTGATAAAACTTCGAATGGCCTTAACTTCTGTACGGTGCGTCCTATACCTATCAAAGTTTGCAACAATCAAATGCTTGTAACTTTTTACTGGAGCGTCATAAAGTCTTGAAATTTTGTGACAGTAAAGTACTCGAGCCTCTTATTAATTTAAGCTCATAGCTATGCTACCCTTGAGTCTCAAATCAAACATTGGTAAAACTTCAAATGGCCCTAAATTCTGTACGGTGCGTCCTATACCTATCAAAGTTTGCAACAATCAAATGCTTATATCTTTTTTCTCGAGCGTCATAAAACCTTGAAATTTTGTGACAATAAAGGACTCGAGCCTCTTATGAATTTAAGCTATCGCTCATAGCTATACTACCCTTCAGTCTCAAATCAAACACTGATAAAACTTCAAATGGCCCTAACTTCTATACGGTGCGTCCTATAGCTATCAATGTTTGCAACATTCAAATTCTTATAACTTTTTTCTCGAGCGTCATAAAACCTTGAAATTTTGTGACAATAAAGTACTCGTGCCTCTTATTAATTTAAGCTATCGCTCATAGCTATGCTCCCTTGAGTCCCAAATCAAGAACGGATAAAACTTCAAATGGCCCTAACTTCTAGAAGGTGCGTCCTATGCCTATCAAAGTTTGCAACAATCAAATGCTTGTAACTTTTTTCTGGAGATTCATAAAATCTTGAAATTTTGTGACAATAAAGTACTCGAGCCTCTTATCAATTTAAGTTATCGCTCATAGCTATGCTACCCTTGAGTCCCAAATCAAGCACGAAGAAAACTTCCAATGGCCCTAACTTCTAGAAGGTACGTCCTATACCTACCAAAGTGTGCAACAATCAAATGCTTGTAACTTTTTTCTGGAGCTTCATAGAATCTTGAACTTTTGTGACAATAAAGTACTCGAGCCTCTTATCAATTGAAGCCATCGCTCATAGCTATGCTACCCTTGAGTCTCAAATCAAACACTGATAAAACTTCAAATGGCCCTAACGTCTGTACGGTGCGTCCTATACCTATCAAAGTTTGCAACAATCAAATGCTTGTAACTTTTTACTGGAGCGTCATAAAGTCTTGAAATTTTGTGACAATAAAGTACTCGAGCCTCTTATTAATTTAAGCTCATAGCTATACTACCCTGCAGTCTCAAATCAAACACTGATAAAACTTCAAATGGCCCTAACTTCTATACGGTGCGTCCTATAGCTATCAATGTTTGCAACATTCAAATTCTTATAACTTTTTTCTCGAGCGTCATAAAACCTTGAAATTTTGTGACAATAAAGTACTCGTGCCTCTTATTAATTTAAGCTATCGCTCATAGCTATGCTCCCTTGAGTCCCAAATCAAGAACGGATAAAACTTCAAATGGCCCTAACTTCTAGAAGGTGCGTCCTATACGTAGCAAAGTTTGCAACAATCAAATGCTTGTAACTTTTTTCTGGAGATTCATAAAATCTTGAAATTTTGTGACAATAAAGTACTCGAGCCTCTTATCAATTTAAGTTATCGCTCATAGCTATGCTACCCTTGAGTCCCAAATCAAGCACGAAGAAAACTTCCAATGGCCCTAACTTCTAGAAGGTACGTCCTATACCTACCAAAGTGTGCAACAATCAAATGCTTGTAACTTTTTTCTGGAGCTTCATAGAATCTTGAACTTTTGTGACAATAAAGTAATCGAGCCTCTTATCAATTGAAGCTACCGCTCATAGCTATGCTACCCTTGAGTCTCAAATCAAACACTGATAGAACTTCAAATAGCCCTAACTTCTGTACGGTGCGTCCTATACCTAACAAAGTTTGCAACAATCAAATGCTTGTAACTTTTTACTGGAGCGTCATAAAGTCTTGAAATTTTGTGACAATAAAGTACTCGAGCCTCTTATTAATTTAAGCTAATAGCTATGCTACCCTTGAGTCCCAAGTCAAGCACGGATAAAACTTCAAATGGCCCTAACTTCTAGAAGGTGCGTCCTATACCTATCAAAGTTTGCAACAATCAAATGCTTGTAACTTTTTTCTGGAGCTTCATAAAATCTTGAAATTTTGTGACAATAAAGTACTCGAGCCTCTTATCAATTTAAGCTATCGTTCATAGCTATGCTAGCCTTGAGTCCCAAAATAAAACATTGACAAAACTGTAAATGACCCTAAGATCTGTACGGTGCATCCTATACCTATAAAAGTTTGCAACAATCAAATGCTTATAACTTTTTACTGGAGCGTCATAAAATCTTAAAATTTTGTGACAATAAAGTACTCGAGCCTCTTATCAATTTAAGCTATCGCTCACAGCTATGCAATCTTTGATTCTCAAAATAAAACACTGATAAAACTTCGAATGGCCTTAACTTCTGTACGGTGCGTCCTATACCTATCAAAGTTTGCAACAATCAAATGCTTGTAACTTTTTACTGGAGCGTCATAAAGTCTTGAAATTTTGTGACAGTAAAGTACTCGAGCCTCTTATTAATTTAAGCTCATAGCTATGCTACCCTTGAGTCTCAAATCAAACATTGATAAAACTTCAAATGGCCCTAAATTCTGTACGGTGCGTCCTATACCTATCAAAGTTTGCAACAATCAAATGCTTATATCTTTTTTCTCGAGCGTCATAAAACCTTGAAATTTTGTGACAATAAAGGACTCGAGCCTCTTATGAATTTAAGCTATCGCTCATAGCTATACTACCCTTCAGTCTCAAATCAAACACTGATAAAACTTCAAATGGCCCTAACTTCTATACGGTGCGTCCTATAGCTATCAATGTTTGCAACATTCAAATTCTTATAACTTTTTTCTCGAGCGTCATAAAACCTTGAAATTTTGTGACAATAAAGTACTCGAGCCTCTTATTAATTGAAGCTATCGCTCATAGCTATGCTACCCTTGAAGCTCAAATCAAGCACGGATAAAACTTCAAATGGCCCTAACTTCTGTACGGTGCGTCCTATACCTATCAATGTTTGCAACATTCAAATTCTTATAACTTTTTTCTCGAGCGTCATAAAACCTTGAAATTTTGTGACAATAAAGTACTCGTGCCTCTTATTAATTTAAGCTATCGCTCATAGCTATGCTACCCTTGAGTCCCAAATCAAGCACGGATAAAACTTCAAATGGCCCTAACTTCTAGAAGGTGCGTCCTATACCTATCAAAGTTTGCAACAATCAAATGCTTGTAACTTTTTTCTGGAGCTTCATAAAATCTTGAACTTTTGTGACAATAAAGTACTCGAGCCTCTTATCAATTGAAGCTATCGCTCATAGCTATGCTACCCTTGAGTCTCAAATCAAACACTGATAGAACTTCAAATAGCCCTAACTTCTGTACGGTGCGTCCTATACCTAACAAAGTTTGCAACAATCAAATGCTTGTAACTTTTTACTGGAGCGTCATAAAGTCTTGAAATTTTGTGACAATAAAGTACTCGAGCCTCTTATTAATTTAAGCTAATAGCTATGCTACCCTTGAGTCCCAAATCAAGCACGGATAAAACTTCAAATGGCTCTAACTTCTAGAAGGTGCGTCCTATACCTATCAATGTTTGCAACAATCAAATGCTTGTAACTTTTTTCTGGAGCTTCATAAAATCTTGAAATTTTGTGACAATAAAGTACTCGAGCCTCTTATCAATTTAAGCTATCGTTCATAGCTATGCTAGCCTTGAGTCCCAAAATAAAACATTGATAAAACTGTAAATGACCCTAAGATCTGTACGGTGCATCCTATACCTATAAAAGTTTGCAACAATCAAATGCTTATAACTTTTTACTGGAGCGTCATAAAATCTTAAAATTTTGTGACAATAAAGTACTCGAGCCTCTTATCAATTTAAGCTATCGCTCACAGCTATGCAATCTTTGATTCTCAAAATAAAACACTGATAAAACTTCGAATGGCCTTAACTTCTGTACGGTGCGTCCTATACCTATCAAAGTTTGCAACAATCAAATGCTTGTAACTTTTTACTGGAGCGTCATAAAGTCTTGAAATTTTGTGACAGTAAAGTACTCGAGCCTCTTATTAATTTAAGCTCATAGCTATGCTACCCTTGAGTCTCAAATCAAACATTGGTAAAACTTCAAATGGCCCTAAATTCTGTACGGTGCGTCCTATACCTATCAAAGTTTGCAACAATCAAATGCTTATATCTTTTTTCTCGAGCGTCATAAAACCTTGAAATTTTGTGACAATAAAGGACTCGAGCCTCTTATGAATTTAAGCTATCGCTCATAGCTATACTACCCTTCAGTCTCAAATCAAACACTGATAAAACTTCAAATGGCCCTAACTTCTATATGGTGCGTCCTATAGCTATCAATGTTTGCAACATTCAAAGTCTTATAACTTTTTTCTCGAGCGTCATAAAACCTTGAAATTTTGTGACAATAAAGTACTCGTGCCTCTTATTAATTTAAGCTATCGCTCATAGCTATGCTCCCTTGAGTCCCAAATCAAGAACGGATAAAACTTCAAATGGCCCTAACTTCTAGAAGGTGCGTCCTATACCTATCAAAGTTTGCAACAATCAAATGCTTGTAACTTTTTTCTGGAGATTCATAAAATCTTGAAATTTTGTGACAATAAAGTACTCGAGCCTCTTATCAATTTAAGTTATCGCTCATAGCTATGCTACCCTTGAGTCCCAAATCAAGCACGAAGAAAACTTCCAATGGCCCTAACTTCTAGAAGGTACGTCCTATACCTACCAAAGTGTGCAACAATCAAATGCTTGTAACTTTTTTCTGGAGCTTCATAGAATCTTGAACTTTTGTGACAATAAAGTACTCGAGCCTCTTATCAATTGAAGCTATCGCTCATAGCTATGCTACCCTTGAGTCTCAAATCAAACACTGATAAAACTTCAAATGGCCCTAACGTCTGTACGGTGCGTCCTATACCTATCAAAGTTTGCAACAATCAAATGCTTGTAACTTTTTACTGGAGCGTCATAAAGTCTTGAAATTTTGTGACAATAAAGTACTCGAGCCTCTTATTAATTTAAGCTCATAGCTATACTACCCTGCAGTCTCAAATCAAACACTGATAAAACTTCAAATGGCCCTAACTTCTATACGGTGCGTCCTATAGCTATCAATGTTTGCAACATTCAAATTCTTATAACTTTTTTCTCGAGCGTCATAAAACCTTGAAATTTTGTGACAATAAAGTACTCGTGCCTCTTATTAATTTAAGCTATCGCTCATAGCTATGCTACCCTTGAGTCCCAAATCAAGCACGGATAAAACTTCAAATGGCCCTAACTTCTAGAAGGTGCGTCCTATACCTATCAAAGTTTGCAACAATCAAATGCTTGTAACTTTTTTCTGGAGCTTCATAAAATCTTGAACTTTTGTGACAATAAAGTACTCGAGCCTCTTATCAATTGAAGCTATCGCTCATAGCTATGCTACCCTTGAGTCTCAAATCAAACACTGATAGAACTTCAAATAGCCCTAACTTCTGTACGGTGCGTCCTATACCTAACAAAGTTTGCAACAATCAAATGCTTGTAACTTTTTACTGGAGCGTCATAAAGTCTTGAAATTTTGTGACAGTAAAGTACTCGAGCCTCTTATTAATTTAAGCTCATAGCTATGCTACCCTTGAGTCTCAAATCAAACATTGGTAAAACTTCAAATGGCCCTAAATTCTGTACGGTGCGTCCTATACCTATCAAAGTTTGCAACAATCAAATGCTTATATCTTTTTTCTCGAGCGTCATAAAACCTTGAAATTTTGTGACAATAAAGGACGCGAGCCTCATGAATTTAAGCTATCGCTCATAGCTATACTACTCTTCAGTCTCAAATCAAACACTGATAAAACTTCAAATGGCCCTAACTTCTATACGGTGCGTCCTATAGCTATCAATGTTTGCAACATTCAAATTCTTATAACTTTTTTCTCGAGCGTCATAAAACCTTGAAATTTTGTGACAATAAAGTACTCGTGCCTCTTATTAATTTAAGCTATCGCTCATAGCTATGCTACCCTTGAGTCCCAAATCAAGCACGGATAAAACTTCAAATGGCCCTAACTTCTAGAAGGTGCGTCCTATACCTATCAAAGTTTGCAACAATCAAATGCTTGTAACTTTTTTCTGGAGCTTCATAAAATCTTGAACTTTTGTGACAATAAAGTACTCGAGCCTCTTATCAATTGAAGCTATCGCTCATAGCTATGCTACCCTTGAGTCTCAAATCAAACACTGATAGAACTTCAAATAGCCCTAACTTCTGTACGGTGCGTCCTATACCTAACAAAGTTTGCAACAATCAAATGCTTGTAACTTTTTACTGGAGCGTCATAAAGTCTTGAAATTTTGTGACAATAAGGTACTCGAGCCTCTTATTAATTTAAGCTAATAGCTATGCTACCCTTGAGTCCCAAATCAAGCACGGATAAAACTTCAAATGGCCCTAACTTCTATACGGTGCGTTCTATAGCTATCAATGTTTGCAACATTCAAATTCTTATAACTTTTTTCTCGAGCGTCATAAAACCTTGAAATTTTGTGACAATAAAGTACTCGTGCCTCTTATTAATTTAAGCTATCGCTCATAGCTATGCTACCCTTGAGTCCCAAATCAAGCACGGATAAAACTTCAAATGGCCCTAACTTCTAGAAGGTGCGTCCTATACCTATCAAAGTTTGCAACAATCAAATGCTTGTAACTTTTTTCTGGAGCTTCATAAAATCTTGAACTTTTGTGACAATAAAGTACTCGAGCCTCTTATCAATTGAAGCTATCGCTCATAGCTATGCTACCCTTGAGTCTCAAATCAAACACTGATAGAACTTCAAATAGCCCTAACTTCTGTACGGTGCGTCCTATACCTAACAAAGTTTGCAACAATCAAATGCTTGTAACTTTTTACTGGAGCGTCATAAAGTCTTGAACTTTTGTGACAATAAAGTACTCGAGCCTCTTATCAATTGAAGCTATCGCTCATAGCTATGCTACCCTTGAGTCTCAAATCAAACACTGATAAAACTTCAAATGGCCCTAACGTCTGTACGGTGCGTCCTATACCTATCAAAGTTTGCAACAATCAAATGCTTGTAACTTTTTACTGGAGCGTCATAAAGTCTTGAAATTTTGTGACAATAAAGTACTCGAGCCTCTTATTAATTTAAGCTCATAGCTATACTACCCTGCAGTCTCAAATCAAACACTGATAAAACTTCAAATGGCCCTAACTTCTATACGGTGCGTCCTATAGCTATCAATGTTTGCAACATTCAAATTCTTATAACTTTTTTCTCGAGCGTCATAAAACCTTGAAATTTTGTGACAATAAAGTACTCGTGCCTCTTATTAATTTAAGCTATCGCTCATAGCTATGCTACCCTTGAGTCCCAAATCAAGCACGGATAAAACTTCAAATGGCCCTAACTTCTAGAAGGTGCGTCCTATAACTATCAAAGTTTGCAACAATCAAATGCTTGTAACTTTTTTCTGGAGCTTCATAAAATCTTGAACTTTTGTGACAATAAAGTACTCGAGCCTCTTATCAATTGAAGCTATCGCTCATAGCTATGCTACCCTTGAGTCTCAAATCAAACACTGATAGAACTTCAAATAGCCCTAACTTCTGTACGGTGCGTCCTATACCTAACAAAGTTTGCAACAATCAAATGCTTGTAACTTTTTACTGGAGCGTCATAAAGTCTTGAAATTTTGTGACAATAAGGTACTCGAGCCTCTTATTAATTTAAGCTAATAGCTATGCTACCCTTGAGTCCCAAATCAAGCACGGATAAAACTTCAAATGGCCCTAACTTCTAGAAGGTGCGTCCTATACCTATCAAAGTTTGCAACAATCAAATGCTTGTAACTTTTTTCTGGAGCTTCATAAAATCTTGAAATTTTGTGACAATAAAGTACTCGAGCCTCTTATCAATTTAAGCTATCGTTCATAGCTATGCTAGCCTTGAGTCCCAAAATAAAACATTGATAAAACTGTAAATGACCCTAAGATCTGTACGGTGCATCCTATACCTATAAAAGTTTGCAACAATCAAATGCTTGTAACTTTTTACTGGAGCGTCATAAAGTCTTGAAATTTTGTGACAGTAAAGTACTCGAGCCTCTTATTAATTTAAGCTCATAGCTATGCTACCCTTGAGTCTCAAATCAAACATTGATAAAACTTCAAATGGCTCTAAATTCTGTACGGTGCGTCCTATACCTATCAAAGTTTGCAACAATCAAATGCTTATATCTTTTTTCTCGAGCGTCATAAAACCTTGAAATTTTGTGACAATAAAGGACTCGAGCCTCTTATGAATTTAAGCTATCGCTCATAGCTATACTACCCTGCAGTCTCAAATCAAACACTGATAAAACTTCAAATGGCCCTAACTTCTATACGGTGCGTCCTATAGCTATCAATGTTTGCAACATTCAAATTCTTATAACTTTTTTCTCGAGCGTCATAAAACCTTGAAATTTTGTGACAATAAAGTACTCGTGCCTCTTATTGATTTAAGCTATCGCTCATAGCTATGCTACCCTTGAGTCCCAAATCAAGCACGGATAAAACTTCCAATGGCCCTAACTTCTAGAAGGTGTGTCCTCTACCTATCAAAGTTTGCAACAATGAAATGCTTGTAACTTTTTTCTGGAGCGTCATAAAGTCTTGAAATTTTGTGACAATAAAGTACTCGGGCCTCTTATCAATTTAAGCTATCGACCATAGCTATGCTACCCTTGAGTCCTTAAATAAACCACTGATAAAACTTCAAATGGCCCTAACTTCTATACGGTGCATCCTACACCTTGTCATAGAACCTTGAAATTTTGTGACAATAAAGGACGCGAGCCTCATGAATTTAAGCTATCGCTCATAGCTATACTACTCTTCAGTCTCAAATCAAACACTGATAAAACTTCAAATGGCCCTAACTTCTATACGGTGCGTCCTATAGCTATCAATGTTTGCAACATTCAAATTCTTATAACTTTTTTCTCGAGCGTCATAAAACCTTGAAATTTTGTGACAATAAAGTACTCGTGCCTCTTATTAATTTAAGCTATCGCTCATAGCTATGCTACCCTTGAGTCCCAAATCAAGCACGGATAAAACTTCAAATGGCCCTAACTTCTAGAAGGTGCGTCCTATACCTATCAAAGTTTGCAACAATCAAATGCTTGTAACTTTTTTCTGGAGCTTCATAAAATCTTGAACTTTTGTGACAATAAAGTACTCGAGCCTCTTATCAATTGAAGCTATCGCTCATAGCTATGCTACCCTTGAGTCTCAAATCAAACACTGATAGAACTTCAAATAGCCCTAACTTCTGTACGGTGCGTCCTATACCTAACAAAGTTTGCAACAATCAAATGCTTGTAACTTTTTACTGGAGCGTCATAAAGTCTTGAAATTTTGTGACAATAAGGTACTCGAGCCTCTTATTAATTTAAGCTAATAGCTATGCTACCCTTGAGTCCCAAATCAAGCACGGATAAAACTTCAAATGGCCCTAACTTCTAGAAGGTGCGTCCTATACCTATCAAAGTTTGCAACAATCAAATGCTTGTAACTTTTTTCTGGAGCTTCATAAAATCTTGAAATTTTGTGACAATAAAGTACTCGAGCCTCTTATCAATTTAAGCTATCTTTCATAGCTATGCTAGCCTTGAGTCCCAAAATAAAACATTGATAAAACTGTAAATGACCCTAAGATCTGTACGGTGCATCCTATACCTATAAAAGTTTGCAACAATCAAATGCTTGTAACTTTTTACTGGAGCGTCATAAAGTCTTGAAATTTTGTGACAGTAAAGTACTCGAGCCTCTTATTAATTTAAGCTCATAGCTATGCTACCCTTGAGTCTCAAATCAAACATTGATAAAACTTCAAATGGCTCTAAATTCTGTACGGTGCGTCCTATACCTATCAAAGTTTGCAACAATCAAATGCTTATATCTTTTTTCTCGAGCGTCATAAAACCTTGAAATTTTGTGACAATAAAGGACTCGAGCCTCTTATGAATTTAAGCTATCGCTCATAGCTATACTACCCTGCAGTCTCAAATAAAACACTGATAAAACTTCAAATGGCCCTAACTTCTATACGGTGCGTCCTATAGCTATCAATGTTTGCAACATTCAAATTCTTATAACTTTTTTCTCGAGCGTCATAAAACCTTGAAATTTTGTGACAATAAAGTACTCGTGCCTCTTATTGATTTAAGCTATCGCTCATAGCTATGCTACCCTTGAGTCCCAAATCAAGCACGGATAAAACTTCCAATGGCCCTAACTTCTAGAAGGTGTGTCCTATACCTATCAAAGTTTGCAACAATGAAATGCTTGTAACTTTTTTCTGGAGCGTCATAAAGTCTTGAAATTCTGTGACAATAAAGTACTCGGGCCTCTTATCAATTTAAGCTATCGACCATAGCTATGCTACCCTTGAGTCCTTAAATAAACCACTGATAAAACTTCAAATGGCCCTAACTTCTATACGGTGCATCCTACACCTTGTCATAGAACCTTGAAATTTTGTGACAATAAAGGACGCGAGCCTCATGAATTTAAGCTATCGCTCATAGCTATACTACTCTTCAGTCTCAAATCAAACACTGATAAAACTTCAAATGGCCCTAACTTCTATACGGTGCGTCCTATAGCTATCAATGTTTGCAACATTCAAATTCTTATAACTTTTTTCTCGAGCGTCATAAAACCTTGAAATTTTGTGACAATAAAGTACTCGTGCCTCTTATTAATTTAAGCTATCGCTCATAGCTATGCTACCCTTGAGTCCCAAATCAAGCACGGATAAAACTTCAAATGGCCCTAACTTCTAGAAGGTGCGTCCTATACCTATCAAAGTTTGCAACAATCAAATGCTTGTAACTTTTTTCTGGAGCTTCATAAAATCTTGAAATTTTGTGACAATAAAGTACTCGAGCCTCTTATCAATTGAAGCTATCGCTCATAGCTATGCTACCCTTGAGTCTCAAATCAAACACTGATAGAACTTCAAATAGCCCTAACTTCTGTACGGTGCGTCCTATACCTAACAAAGTTTGCAACAATCAAATGCTTGTAACTTTTTACTGGAGCGTCATAAAGTCTTGAAATTTTGTGACAATAAGGTACTCGAGCCTCTTATTAATTTAAGCTAATAGCTATGCTACCCTTGAGTCCCAAATCAAGCACGGATAAAACTTCAAATGGCCCTAACTTCTAGAAGGTGCGTCCTATACCTATCAAAGTTTGCAACAATCAAATGCTTGTAACTTTTTTCTGGAGCTTCATAAAATCTTGAAATTTTGTGACAATAAAGTACTCGAGCCTCTTATCAATTTAAGCTATCGTTCATAGCTATGCTAGCCTTGAGTCCCAAAATAAAACATTGATAAAACTGTAAATGACCCTAAGATCTGTACGGTGCATCCTATACCTATAAAAGTTTGCAACAATCAAATGCTTGTAACTTTTTACTGGAGCGTCATAAAGTCTTGAAATTTTGTGACAGTAAAGTACTCGAGCCTCTTATTAATTTAAGCTCATAGCTATGCTACCCTTGAGTCTCAAATCAAACATTGATAAAACTTCAAATGGCTCTAAATTCTGTACGGTGCGTCCTATACCTATCAAAGTTTGCAACAATCAAATGCTTATATCTTTTTTCTCGAGCGTCATAAAACCTTGAAATTTTGTGACAATAAAGGACTCGAGCCTCTTATGAATTTAAGCTATCGCTCATAGCTATACTACCCTGCAGTCTCAAATCAAACACTGATAAAACTTCAAATGGCCCTAACTTCTATACGGTGCGTCCTATAGCTATCAATGTTTGCAACATTCAAATTCTTATAACTTTTTTCTCGAGCGTCATAAAACCTTGAAATTTTGTGACAATAAAGTACTCGTGCCTCTTATTGATTTAAGCTATCGCTCATAGCTATGCTACCCTTGAGTCCCAAATCAAGCACGGATAAAACTTCAAATGGCCCTAACTTCTAGAAGGTGCGTCCTATACCTATCAAAGTTTGCAACAATCAAATGCTTGTAACTTTTTTCTGGAGCTTCATAAAATCTTGAACTTTTGTGACAATAAAGTACTCGAGCCTCTTATCAATTGAAGCTATCGCTCATAGCTATGCTACCCTTGAGTCTCAAATCAAACACTGATAGAACTTCAAATAGCCCTAACTTCTGTACGGTGCGTCCTATACCTAACAAAGTTTGCAACAATCAAATGCTTGTAACTTTTTACTGGAGCGTCATAAAGTCTTGAAATTTTGTGACAATAAGGTACTCGAGCCTCTTATTAATTTAAGCTAATAGCTATGCTACCCTTGAGTCCCAAATCAAGCACGGATAAAACTTCAAATGGCCCTAACTTCTAGAAGGTGCGTCCTATACCTATCAAAGTTTGCAACAATCAAATGCTTGTAACTTTTTTCTGGAGCTTCATAAAATCTTGAAATTTTGTGACAATAAAGTACTCGAGCCTCTTATCAATTTAAGCTATCGTTCATAGCTATGCTAGCCTTGAGTCCCAAAATAAAACATTGATAAAACTGTAAATGACCCTAAGATCTGTACGGTGCATCCTATACCTATAAAAGTTTGCAACAATCAAATGCTTGTAACTTTTTACTGGAGCGTCATAAAGTCTTGAAATTTTGTGACAGTAAAGTACTCGAGCCTCTTATTAATTTAAGCTCATAGCTATGCTACCCTTGAGTCTCAAATCAAACATTGATAAAACTTCAAATGGCTCTAAATTCTGTACGGTGCGTCCTATACCTATCAAAGTTTGCAACAATCAAATGCTTATATCTTTTTTCTCGAGCGTCATAAAACCTTGAAATTTTGTGACAATAAAGGACTCGAGCCTCTTATGAATTTAAGCTATCGCTCATAGCTATACTACCCTGCAGTCTCAAATCAAACACTGATAAAACTTCAAATGGCCCTAACTTCTATACGGTGCGTCCTATAGCTATCAATGTTTGCAACATTCAAATTCTTATAACTTTTTTCTCGAGCGTCATAAAACCTTGAAATTTTGTGACAATAAAGTACTCGTGCCTCTTATTGATTTAAGCTATCGCTCATAGCTATGCTACCCTTGAGTCCCAAATCAAGCACGGATAAAACTTCCAATGGCCCTAACTTCTAGAAGGTGTGTCCTATACCTATCAAAGTTTGCAACAATGAAATGCTTGTAACTTTTTTCTGGAGCGTCATAAAGTCTTGAAATTTTGTGACAATAAAGTACTCGGGCCTCTTATCAATTTAAGCTATCGACCATAGCTATGCTACCCTTGAGTCCTTAAATAAACCACTGATAAAACTTCAAATGGCCCTAACTTCTATACGGTGCATCCTACACCTTGTCATAGAACCTTGAAATTTTGTGACAATAAAGGACGCGAGCCTCATGAATTTAAGCTATCGCTCATAGCTATACTACTCTTCAGTCTCAAATCAAACACTGATAAAACTTCAAATGGCCCTAACTTCTATACGGTGCGTCCTATAGCTATCAATGTTTGCAACATTCAAATTCTTATAACTTTTTTCTCGAGCGTCATAAAACCTTGAAATTTTGTGACAATAAAGTACTCGTGCCTCTTATTAATTTAAGCTATCGCTCATAGCTATGCTACCCTTGAGTCCCAAATCAAGCACGGATAAAACTTCAAATGGCCCTAACTTCTAGAAGGTGCGTCCTATACCTATCAAAGTTTGCAACAATCAAATGCTTGTAACTTTTTTCTGGAGCTTCATAAAATCTTGAAATTTTGTGACAATAAAGTACTCGAGCCTCTTATCAATTTAAGCTATCGTTCATAGCTATGCTAGCCTTGAGTCCCAAAATAAAACATTGATAAAACTGTAAATGACCCTAAGATCTGTACGGTGCATCCTATACCTATAAAAGTTTGCAACAATCAAATGCTTGTAACTTTTTACTGGAGCGTCATAAAGTCTTGAAATTTTGTGACAGTAAAGTACTCGAGCCTCTTATTAATTTAAGCTCATAGCTATGCTACCCTTGAGTCTCAAATCAAACATTGATAAAACTTCAAATGGCTCTAAATTCTGTACGGTGCGTCCTATACCTATCAAAGTTTGCAACAATCAAATGCTTATATCTTTTTTCTCGAGCGTCATAAAACCTTGAAATTTTGTGACAATAAAGGACTCGAGCCTCTTATGAATTTAAGCTATCGCTCATAGCTATACTACCCTGCAGTCTCAAATCAAACACTGATAAAACTTCAAATGGCCCTAACTTCTATACGGTGCGTCCTATAGCTATCAATGTTTGCAACATTCAAATTCTTATAACTTTTTTCTCGAGCGTCATAAAACCTTGAAATTTTGTGACAATAAAGTACTCGTGCCTCTTATTGATTTAAGCTATCGCTCATAGCTATGCTACCCTTGAGTCCCAAATCAAGCACGGATAAAACTTCCAATGGCCCTAACTTCTAGAAGGTGTGTCCTATACCTATCAAAGTTTGCAACAATGAAATGCTTGTAACTTTTTTCTGGAGCTTCATAAAATCTTGAACTTTTGTGACAATAAAGTACTCGAGCCTCTTATCAATTGAAGCTATCGCTCATAGCTATGCTACCCTTGAGTCTCAAATCAAACACTGATAGAACTTCAAATAGCCCTAACTTCTGTACGGTGCGTCCTATACCTAACAAAGTTTGCAACAATCAAATGCTTGTAACTTTTTACTGGAGCGTCATAAAGTCTTGAAATTTTGTGACAATAAGGTACTCGAGCCTCTTATTAATTTAAGCTAATAGCTATGCTACCCTTGAGTCCCAAATCAAGCACGGATAAAACTTCAAATGGCCCTAACTTCTAGAAGGTGCGTCCTATACCTATCAAAGTTTGCAACAATCAAATGCTTGTAACTTTTTTCTGGAGCTTCATAAAATCTTGAAATTTTGTGACAATAAAGTACTCGAGCCTCTTATCAATTTAAGCTATCGTTCATAGCTATGCTAGCCTTGAGTCCCAAAATAAAACATTGATAAAACTGTAAATGACCCTAAGATCTGTACGGTGCATCCTATACCTATAAAAGTTTGCAACAATCAAATGCTTGTAACTTTTTACTGGAGCGTCATAAAGTCTTGAAATTTTGTGACAGTAAAGTACTCGAGCCTCTTATTAATTTAAGCTCATAGCTATGCTACCCTTGAGTCTCAAATCAAACATTGATAAAACTTCAAATGGCTCTAAATTCTGTACGGTGCGTCCTATACCTATCAAAGTTTGCAACAATCAAATGCTTATATCTTTTTTCTCGAGCGTCATAAAAACTTGAAATTTTGTGACAATAAAGGACTCGAGCCTCTTATGAATTTAAGCTATCGCTCATAGCTATACTACCCTGCAGTCTCAAATCAAACACTGATAAAACTTCAAATGGCCCTAACTTCTATACGGTGCGTCCTATAGCTATCAATGTTTGCAACATTCAAATTCTTATAACTTTTTTCTCGAGCGTCATAAAACCTTGAAATTTTGTGACAATAAAGTACTCGTGCCTCTTATTAATTTAAGCTATCGCTCATAGCTATGCTACCCTTGAGTCCCAAATCAAGCACGGATAAAACTTCAAATGGCCCTAACTTCTAGAAGGTGCGTCCTATACCTATCAAAGTTTGCAACAATCAAATGCTTGTAACTTTTTTCTGGAGCTTCATAAAATCTTGAAATTTTGTGACAATAAAGTACTCGAGCCTCTTATCAATTTAAGCTATCGTTCATAGCTATGCTAGCCTTGAGTCCCAAAATAAAACATTGATAAAACTGTAAATGACCCTAAGATCTGTACGGTGCATCCTATACCTATAAAAGTTTGCAACAATCAAATGCTTGTAACTTTTTTCTGGAGCTTCATAAAATCTTGAACTTTTGTGACAATAAAGTACTCGAGCCTCTTATCAATTGAAGCTATCGCTCATAGCTATGCTACCCTTGAGTCTCAAATCAAACACTGATAGAACTTCAAATAGCCCTAACTTCTGTACGGTGCGTCCTATACCTAACAAAGTTTGCAACAATCAAATGCTTGTAACTTTTTACTGGAGCGTCATAAAGTCTTGAAATTTTGTGACAATAAGGTACTCGAGCCTCTTATTAATTTAAGCTAATAGCTATGCTACCCTTGAGTCCCAAATCAAGCACGGATAAAACTTCAAATGGCCCTAACTTCTAGAAGGTGCGTCCTATACCTATCAAAGTTTGCAACAATCAAATGCTTGTAACTTTTTTCTGGAGCTTCATAAAATCTTGAAATTTTGTGACAATAAAGTACTCGAGCCTCTTATCAATTTAAGCTATCGTTCATAGCTATGCTAGCCTTGAGTCCCAAAATAAAACATTGATAAAACTGTAAATGACCCTAAGATCTGTACGGTGCATCCTATACCTATAAAAGTTTGCAACAATCAAATGCTTGTAACTTTTTACTGGAGCGTCATAAAGTCTTGAAATTTTGTGACAGTAAAGTACTCGAGCCTCTTATTAATTTAAGCTCATAGCTATGCTACCCTTGAGTCTCAAATCAAACATTGATAAAACTTCAAATGGCTCTAAATTCTGTACGGTGCGTCCTATACCTATCAAAGTTTGCAACAATCAAATGCTTATATCTTTTTTCTCGAGCGTCATAAAACCTTGAAATTTTGTGACAATAAAGGACTCGAGCCTCTTATGAATTTAAGCTATCGCTCATAGCTATACTACCCTGCAGTCTCAAATCAAACACTGATAAAACTTCAAATGGCCCTAACTTCTATACGGTGCGTCCTATAGCTATCAATGTTTGCAACATTCAAATTCTTATAACTTTTTTCTCGAGCGTCATAAAACCTTGAAATTTTGTGACAATAAAGTACTCGTGCCTCTTATTAATTTAAGCTATCGCTCATAGCTATGCTACCCTTGAGTCCCAAATCAAGCACGGATAAAACTTCAAATGGCCCTAACTTCTAGAAGGTGCGTCCTATACCTATCAAAGTTTGCAACAATCAAATGCTTGTAACTTTTTTCTGGAGCTTCATAAAATCTTGAAATTTTGTGACAATAAAGTACTCGAGCCTCTTATCAATTTAAGCTATCGTTCATAGCTATGCTAGCCTTGAGTCCCAAAATAAAACATTGATAAAACTGTAAATGACCCTAAGATCTGTACGGTGCATCCTATACCTATAAAAGTTTGCAACAATCAAATGCTTGTAACTTTTTACTGGAGCGTCATAAAGTCTTGAAATTTTGTGACAATAAAGTACTCGGGCCTCTTATCAATTTAAGCTATCGACCATAGCTATGCTACCCTTGAGTCCTTAAATAAACCACTGATAAAACTTCAAATGGCCCTAACTTCTATACTGTGCATCCTACACCTTGTCATAGAACCTTGAAATTTTGTGACAATAAAGGACGCGAGCCTCATGAATTTAAGCTATCGCTCATAGCTATACTACTCTTCAGTCTCAAATCAAACACTGATAAAACTTCAAATGGCCCTAACTTCTATACGGTGCGTCCTATAGCTATCAATGTTTGCAACATTCAAATTCTTATAACTTTTTTCTCGAGCGTCATAAAACCTTGAAATTTTGTGACAATAAAGTACTCGTGCCTCTTATTAATTTAAGCTATCGCTCATAGCTATGCTACCCTTGAGTCCCAAATCAAGCACGGATAAAACTTCAAATGGCCCTAACTTCTAGAAGGTGCGTCCTATACCTATCAAAGTTTGCAACAATCAAATGCTTGTAACTTTTTTCTGGAGCTTCATAAAATCTTGAAATTTTGTGACAATAAAGTACTCGAGCCTCTTATCAATTTAAGCTATCGTTCATAGCTATGCTAGCCTTGAGTCCCAAAATAAAACATTGATAAAACTGTAAATGACCCTAAGATCTGTACGGTGCATCCTATACCTATAAAAGTTTGCAACAATCAAATGCTTGTAACTTTTTACTGGAGCGTCATAAAGTCTTGAAATTTTGTGACAGTAAAGTACTCGAGCCTCTTATTAATTTAAGTTCATAGCTATGCTACCCTTGAGTCTCAAATCAAACATTGATAAAACTTCAAATGGCTCTAAATTCTGTACGGTGCGTCCTATACCTATCAAAGTTTGCAACAATCAAATGCTTATATCTTTTTTCTCGAGCGTCATAAAACCTTGAAATTTTGTGACAATAAAGGACTCGAGCCTCTTATGAATTTAAGCTATCGCTCATAGCTATACTACCCTGCAGTCTCAAATCAAACACTGATAAAACTTCAAATGGCCCTAACTTCTATACGGTGCGTCCTATAGCTATCAATGTTTGCAACATTCAAATTCTTATAACTTTTTTCTCGAGCGTCATAAAACCTTGAAATTTTGTGACAATAAAGTACTCGTGCCTCTTATTGATTTAAGCTATCGCTCATAGCTATGCTACCCTTGAGTCCCAAATCAAGCACGGATAAAACTTCCAATGGCCCTAACTTCTAGAAGGTGTGTCCTATACCTATCAAAGTTTGCAACAATGAAATGCTTGTAACTTTTTTCTGGAGCGTCATAAAGTCTTGAAATTTTGTGACAATAAAGTACTCGGGCCTCTTATCAATTTAAGCTATCGACCATAGCTATGCTACCCTTGAGTCCTTAAATAAACCACTGATAAAACTTCAAATGGCCCTAACTTCTATACGGTGCATCCTACACCTTGTCATAGAACCTTGAAATTTTGTGACAATAAAGGACGCGAGCCTCATGAATTTAAGCTATCGCTCATAGCTATACTACTCTTCAGTCTCAAATCAAACACTGATAAAACTTCAAATGGCCCTAACTTCTATACGGTGCGTCCTATAGCTATCAATGTTTGCAACATTCAAATTCTTATAACTTTTTTCTCGAGCGTCATAAAACCTTGAAATTTTGTGACAATAAAGTACTCGTGCCTCTTATCAATTTAAGCTATCGTTCATAGCTATGATAGCGTTGAGGCCCAAAATAAAACACTTATAAAACTGCAAATGACCCTAACTTCTGTACGGTGCATCCTATACCTATAAAAGTTTGCAACAATCAAATGCTTATAACTTTTTACTGGAGCGTCATAAAATCTTAAAATTATGTGACAATAAAGTACTCGAGCCTCTTATCAATTTAAGCTATCGCTCACAGCTATGCAATCTTTGATTCTCAAAATAAAACACTGATAAAACTTCGAATGGCCATAACTTCTGTACGCTGCGTCCTATACCTATCAAAGTTTGCAACAATCAAATGCTTGTAACTTTTTACTAGAGCGTCATAAAGTCTTGAAATTTTGTGACAATAAACCACTCGAGCCTCTTATTAATTGAAGCTATCGCTCATAGCTATGCTACCCTTGAGTCTCAAATCAAACACTGATAAAACTTCAAATGGCCCTAACTTCTGTACGGTGCGTCCTATACCTATCAAAGTTTGCAACAATCAAATGCTTGTAACTTTTTACTGGAGCGTCATAAAGTCTTGAAATTTTGTGACAATAAAGTACTCGAGCCTCTTATTAATTTAAGCTAATAGCTATGCTATCCTTGAGTCCGATATCAAGCACGGATAAAACTTCCAATGGCCCTAACTTCTAGAAGGTGCGTCCTATACCTATCAAAGTTTGCAACAATCAAATGCTTGTAACTTTTTTCTGGAGCTTCATAAAATCTTGAAATTTTGTGACAATAAAGTACTCGACCCTCTTATCAATTTAAGCTATCGTTCATAGCTATGATAGCGTTGAGGCCCAAAATAAAACACTTATAAAACTGCAAATGACCCTAACTTCTGTACGGTGCATCCTATACCTATAAAAGTTTGCAACAATCAAATGCTTATAACTTTTTACTGGAGCGTCATAAAATCTTAAAATTATGTGACAATAAAGTACTCGAGCCTCTTATCAATTTAAGCTATCGCTCACAGCTATGCAATCTTTGATTCTCAAAATAAAACACTGATAAAACTTCGAATGGCCATAACTTCTGTACGCTGCGTCCTATACCTATCAAAGTTTGCAACAATCAAATGCTTGTAACTTTTTACTAGAGCGTCATAAAGTCTTGAAATTTTGTGACAATAAACCACTCGAGCCTCTTATTAATTGAAGCTATCGCTCATAGCTATGCTACCCTTGAGTCTCAAATCAAACACTGATAAAACTTCAAATGGCCCTAACTTCTGTACGGTGCGTCCTATACCTATCAAAGTTTGCAACAATCAAATGCTTGTAACTTTTTACTGGAGCGTCATAAAGTCTTGAAATTTTGTGACAATAAAGTACTCGAGCCTCTTATTAATTTAAGCTAATAGCTATGCTATCCTTGAGTCCGATATCAAGCACGGATAAAACTTCCAATGGCCCTAACTTCTAGAAGGTGCGTCCTATACCTATCAAAGTTTGCAACAATCAAATGCTTGTAACTTTTTTCTGGAGCTTCATAAAATCTTGAAATTTTGTGACAATAAAGTACTCGACCCTCTTATCAATTTAAGCTATCGTTCATAGCTATGATAGCGTTGAGGCCCAAAATAAAACACTTATAAAACTGCAAATGACCCTAACTTCTGTACGGTGCATCCTATACCTATAAAAGTTTGCAACAATCAAATGCTTATAACTTTTTACTGGAGCGTCATAAAATCTTAAAATTATGTGACAATAAAGTACTCGAGCCTCTTATCAATTTAAGCTATCGCTCACAGCTATGCAATCTTTGATTCTCAAAATAAAACACTGATAAAACTTCGAATGGCCATAACTTCTGTACGCTGCGTCCTATACCTATCAAAGTTTGCAACAATCAAATGCTTGTAACTTTTTACTAGAGCGTCATAAAGTCTTGAAATTTTGTGACAATAAACCACTCGAGCCTCTTATTAATTGAAGCTATCGCTCATAGCTATGCTACCCTTGAGTCTCAAATCAAACACTGATAAAACTTCAAATGGCCCTAACTTCTGTACGGTGCGTCCTATACCTATCAAAGTTTGCAACAATCAAATGCTTGTAACTTTTTACTGGAGCGTCATAAAGTCTTGAAATTTTGTGACAATAAAGTACTCGAGCCTCTTATTAATTTAAGCTAATAGCTATGCTACCCTTGAGTCCCAAATCAAGCACGGATAAAACTTCAAATGGCCCTAACTTCTAGAAGGTGCGTCCTATACCTATCAAAGTTTGCAACAATCAAATGCTTGTAACTTTTTTCTGGAGCTTCATAAAATCTTGAAATTTTGTGACAATAAAGTACTCGAGCCTCTTATCAATTTAAGCTATCGTTCATAGCTATGCTAGCCTTGAGTCCCAAAATAAAACATTGATAAAACTGTAAATGACCCTAAGATCTGTACGGTGCATCCTATACCTATAAAAGTTTGCAACAATCAAATGCTTATAACATTTTACTGGAGCGTCATAAAATCTTAAAATTTTGTGACAATAAAGTACTCGAGCCTCTTATCAATTTAAGCTATCGCTCACAGCTATGCAATCTTTGATTCTCAAAATAAAACACTGATAAAACTTCGAATGGCCTTAACTTCTGTACGGTGCGTCCTATACCTATCAAAGTTTGCAACAATCAAATGCTTGTAACTTTTTACTGGAGCGTCATAAAGTCTTGAAATTTTGTGACAGTAAAGTACTCGAGCCTCTTATTAATTTAAGCTCATAGCTATGCTACCCTTGAGTCTCAAATCAAACATTGATAAAACTTCAAATTATACCTATCAAAGTTTGCAACAATCAAATGCTTATATCTTTTTTCTCGAGCGTCATAAAACCTTGAAATTTTGTGACAATTAAGTACTCGAGCCTCTTATGAATTTAAGCTATCGCTCATAGCTATACTACCCTTCAGTCTCAAATCAAACACTGATAAAACTTCAAATGGCCCTAACTTCTATACGGTGCGTCCTATAGCTATCAATGTTTGCAACATTCAAATTCTTATAACTTTTTTCTCGAGCGTCATAAAACCTTGAAATTTTGTGACAATAAAGTACTCGTGCCTCTTATTAATTTAAGCTATCGCTCATAGCTATGCTACCCTTGAGTCCCAAATCAAGAACGGATAAAACTTCAAATGGCCCTAACTTCTAGAAGGTGCGTCCTATACCTATCAAAGTTTGCAACAATCAAATGCTTGTAACTTTTTTCTGGAGATTCATAAAATCTTGAAATTTTGTGACAATAAAGTACTCGAGCCTCTTATCAATTTAAGTTATCGCTCATAGCTATGCTACCCTTGAGTCCCAAATCAAGCACGGAGAAAACTTCCAATGGCCCTAACTTCTGTACGGTGCGTCCTATACCTAACAAAGTTTGCAACAATCAAATGCTTGTAACTTTTTACTGGAGCTTCATAGAATCTTGAACTTTTGTGACAATAAAGTACTCGAGCCTCTTATCAATTGAAGCTATCGCTCATAGCTATGCTACCCTTGAGTCTCTAATCAAACACTGATAAAACTTCAAATGGCCCTAACGTCTGTACGGTGCGTCCTATACCTATCAAAGTTTGCAACAATCAAATGCTTGTAACTTTTTACTGGAGCGTCATAAAGTCTTGAAATTTTGTGACAATAAAGTACTCGAGCCTCTTATTAATTTAAGCTCATAGCTATACTACCCTGCAGTCTCAAATCAAACACTGATAAAACTTCAAATGGCCCTAACTTCTATACGGTGCGTCCTATAGCTATCAATGTTTACAACATTCAAATTCTTATAACTTTTTTCTCGAGCGTCATAAAACCTTGAAATTTTGTGACAATAAAATACTCGTGCCTCTTATTGATTTAAGCTATCGCTCATAGCTGTGCTACCCTTGAGTCCCAAATCAAGCACGGATAAAACTTCCAATGGCCCTAACTTCTAGAAGGTGTGTCCTATACCTATCAAAGTTTGCAACAATGAAATGCTTGTAACTTTTTTCTGGAGCGTCATAAAGTCTTGAAATTTTGTGACAATAAAGTACTCGGGCCTCTTATCAATTTAAGCTATCGACCATAGCTATGCTACCCTTCAGACCTTAAATAAACCACTGATAAAACTTCAAATGGCCCTAACTTCTATACGGTGCATCCTACACCTTGTCATAGAACCTTGAAATTTTGTGACAATAAAGGACGCGAGCCTCATGAATTTAAGCTATCGCTCATAGCTATACTACCCTGCAGTCTCAAATCAAGCACTGATAAAACTTCAAATGGCCCTAACTTCTATACGGTGCGTCCTATAGCTATCAATGTTTGCAACATTCAAATTCTTATAACTTTTTTCTCGAGCGTCATAAAACCTTGAAATTTTGTGACAATAAAGTACTCGTGCCTCTTATTAATTTAAGCTATCGCTCATAGCTATGCTACCCTTGAGTCCCAAATCAAGCACGGATAAAACTTCAAATGGCCCTAACTTCTAGAAGGTGCGTCCTATACCTATCAAAGTTTGCAACAATCAAATGCTTGTAACTTTTTTCTGGAGCTTCATAAAATCTTGAAATTTTGTGACAATAAAGTACTCGAGCCTCTTATCAATTTAAGCTATCGTTCATAGCTATGATAGCGTTGAGGCCCAAAATAAAACACTTATAAAACTGCAAATGACCCTAACTTCTGTACGGTGCATCCTATACCTATAAAAGTTTGCAACAATCAAATGCTTATAACTTTTTACTGGAGCGTCATAAAATCTTAAAATTATGTGACAATAAAGTACTCGAGCCTCTTATCAATTTAAGCTATCGCTCACAGCTATGCAATCTTTGATTCTCAAAATAAAACACTGATAAAACTTCGAATGGCCATAACTTCTGTACGCTGCGTCCTATACCTATCAAAGTTTGCAACAATCAAATGCTTGTAACTTTTTACTAGAGCGTCATAAAGTCTTGAAATTTTGTGACAATAAACCACTCGAGCCTCTTATTAATTGAAGCTATCGCTCATAGCTATGCTACCCTTGAGTCTCAAATCAAACACTGATAAAACTTCAAATGGCCCTAACTTCTGTACGGTGCGTCCTATACCTATCAAAGTTTGCAACAATCAAATGCTTGTAACTTTTTACTGGAGCGTCATAAAGTCTTGAAATTTTGTGACAATAAAGTACTCGAGCCTCTTATTAATTTAAGCTAATAGCTATGCTACCCTTGAGTCCCAAATCAAGCACGGATAAAACTTCAAATGGCCCTAACTTCTAGAAGGTGCGTCCTATACCTATCAAAGTTTGCAACAATCAAATGCTTGTAACTTTTTTCTGGAGCTTCATAAAATCTTGAAATTTTGTGACAATAAAGTACTCGAGCCTCTTATCAATTTAAGCTATCGTTCATAGCTATGCTAGCCTTGAGTCCCAAAATAAAACATTGATAAAACTGTAAATGACCCTAAGATCTGTACGGTGCATCCTATACCTATAAAAGTTTGCAACAATCAAATGCTTATAACATTTTACTGGAGCGTCATAAAATCTTAAAATTTTGTGACAATAAAGTACTCGAGCCAATTATCAATTTAAGCTATCGCTCACAGCTATGCAATCTTTGATTCTCAAAATAAAACACTGATAAAACTTCGAATGGCCTTAACTTCTGTACGGTGCGTCCTATACCTATCAAAGTTTGCAACAATCAAATGCTTGTAACTTTTTACTGGAGCGTCATAAAGTCTTGAAATTTTGTGACAGTAAAGTACTCGAGCCTCTTATTAATTTAAGCTCATAGCTATGCTACCCTTGAGTCTCAAATCAAACATTGATAAAACTTCAAATGGCCCTAAATTCTGTACGGTGCGTCCTATACCTATCAAAGTTTGCAACAATCAAATGCTTATATCTTTTTTCTCGAGCGTCATAAAACCTTGAAATTTTGTGACAATTAAGTACTCGAGCCTCTTATGAATTTAAGCTATCGCTCATAGCTATACTACCCTTCAGTCTCAAATCAAACACTGATAAAACTTCAAATGGCCCTAACTTCTATACGGTGCGTCCTATAGCTATCAATGTTTGCAACATTCAAATTCTTATAACTTTTTTCTCGAGCGTCATAAAACCTTGAAATTTTGTGACAATAAAGTACTCGTGCCTCTTATTAATTTAAGCTATCGCTCATAGCTATGCTACCCTTGAGTCCCAAATCAAGAACGGATAAAACTTCAAATGGCCCTAACTTCTAGAAGGTGCGTCCTATACCTATCAAAGTTTGCAACAATCAAATGCTTGTAACTTTTTTCTGGAGATTCATAAAATCTTGAAATTTTGTGACAATAAAGTACTCGAGCCTCTTATCAATTTAAGTTATCGCTCATAGCTATGCTACCCTTGAGTCCCAAATCAAGCACGGAGAAAACTTCCAATGGCCCTAACTTCTGTACGGTGCGTCCTATACCTAACAAAGTTTGCAACAATCAAATGCTTGTAACTTTTTACTGGAGCTTCATAGAATCTTGAACTTTTGTGACAATAAAGTACTCGAGCCTCTTATCAATTGAAGCTATCGCTCATAGCTATGCTACCCTTGAGTCTCTAATCAAACACTGATAAAACTTCAAATGGCCCTAACGTCTGTACGGTGCGTCCTATACCTATCAAAGTTTGCAACAATCAAATGCTTGTAACTTTTTACTGGAGCGTCATAAAGTCTTGAAATTTTGTGACAATAAAGTACTCGAGCCTCTTATTAATTTAAGCTCATAGCTATACTACCCTGCAGTCTCAAATCAAACACTGATAAAACTTCAAATGGCCCTAACTTCTATACGGTGCGTCCTATAGCTATCAATGTTTGCAACATTAAAATTCTTATAAATTTTTTCTCGAGCGTCCTAAAACCTTGAAATTTTGTGACAATAAAGTACTCGTGCCTCTTATTAATTTAAGCTATCGCTCATAGCTATGCTATCCTTGAGTCCGATATCAAGCACGGATAAAACTTCCAATGGCCCTAACTTCTAGAAGGTGCGTCCTATACCTATCAAAGTTTGCAACAATCAAATGCTTGTAACTTTTTTCTGGAGCTTCATAAAATCTTGAAATTTTGTGACAATAAAGTACTCGACCCTCTTATCAATTTAAGCTATCGTTCATAGCTATGATAGCGTTGAGGCCCAAAATAAAACACTTATAAAACTGCAAATGACCCTAACTTCTGTACGGTGCATCCTATACCTATAAAAGTTTGCAACAATCAAATGCTTATAACTTTTTACTGGAGCGTCATAAAATCTTAAAATTTTGTGACAATAAAGTACTCGAGCCTCTTATCAATTTAAGCTATCGCTCACAGCTATGCAATCTTTGATTCTCAAAATAAAACACTGATAAAACTTCGAATGGCCATAACTTCTGTACGCTGCGTCCTATACCTATCAAAGTTTGCAACAATCAAATGCTTGTAACTTTTTACTGGAGCGTCATAAAGTCTTGAAATTTTGTGACAATAAACCACTCGAGCCTCTTATTAATTGAAGCTATCGCTCATAGCTATGCTACCCTTGAGTCTCAAATCAAACACTGATAAAACTTCAAATGGCCCTAACTTCTGTACGGTGCGTCCTATACCTATCAAAGTTTGCAACAATCAAATGCTTGTAACTTTTTACTGGAGCGTCATAAAGTCTTGAAATTTTGTGACAATAAAGTACTCGAGCCTCTTATTAATTTAAGCTAATATCTATGCTACCCTTGAGTCCCAAATCAAGCACGGATAAAACTTCAAATGGCCCTAACTTCTAGAAGGTGCGTCCTATACCTATCAAAGTTTGCAACAATCAAATGCTTGTAACTTTTTTCTGGAGATTCATAAAATCTTGAAATTTTGTGACAATAAAGTACTCGAGCCTCTTATCAATTTAAGTTATCGCTCATAGCTATGCTACCCTTGAGTCCCAAATCAAGCACGGAGAAAACTTCCAATGGCCCTAACTTCTAGAAGGTACGTCCTATACCTACCAAAGTGTGCAACAATCAAATGCTTGTAACTTTTTTCTGGAGCTTCATAGAATCTTGAACTTTTGTGACAATAAAGTACTCGAGCCTCTTATCAATTGAAGCTATCGCTCATAGCTATGCTACCCTTGAGTCTCAAATCAAACACTGATAAAACTTCAAATGGCCCTAACGTCTGTACGGTGCGTCCTATACCTATCAAAATTTGCAACAATCAAATGCTTGTAACTTTTTACTGGAGCGTCATAAAGTCTTGAAATTTTGTGACAATAAAGTACTCGAGCCTCTTATTAATTTAAGCTCATAGCTATACTACCCTGCAGTCTCAAATCAAACACTGATAAAACTTCAAATGGCCCTAACTTCTATACGGTGCGTCCTATAGCTATCAATGTTTGCAACATTCAAATTCTTATAACTTTTTTCTCGAGCGTCATAAAACCTTGAAATTTTGTGACAATAAAGTACTCGTGCCTCTTATTGATTTAAGCTATCGCTCATAGCTATGCTACCCTTGAGTCCCAAATCAAGCACGGATAAAACTTCCAATGGCCCTAACTTCTAGAAGGTGTGTCCTATACCTATCAAAGTTTGCAACAATGAAATGCTTGTAACTTTTTTCTGGAGCGTCATAAAGTCTTGAAATTTTGTGACAGTAAAGTACTCGAGCCTCTTATTAATTTAAGCTCATAGCTATGCTACCCTTGAGTCTCAAATCAAGCATTGATAAAACTTCAAATGGCCCTAAATTCTGTACGGTGCGTCCTATACCTATCAAAGTTTGCAAAAATCAAATGCTTATATCTTTTTTCTCGAGCGTCATAAAACCTTGAAATTTTGTGACAATAAAGGACTCGAGCCTCTTATGAATTTAAGCTATCGCTCATAGCTATACTACCCTTCAGTCTCAAATCAAACACTGATAAAACTTCAAATGGCCCTAACTTCTATACGGTGCGTCCTATAGCTATCAATGTTTGCAACATTCAAATTCTTATAACTTTTTTCTCGAGCGTCATAAAACCTTGAAATTTTGTGACAATAAAGTACTCGTGCCTCTTATTAATTTAAGCTATCGCTCATAGCTATGCTACCCTTGAGTCCCAAATCAAGAACGGATAAAACTTCAAATGGCCCTAACTTCTAGAAGGTGCGTCCTATACCTATCAAAGTTTGCAACAATCAAATGCTTGTAACTTTTTTCTGGAGATTCATAAAATCTTGAAATTTTGTGACAATAAAGTACTCGAGCCTCTTATCAATTTAAGTTATCGCTCATAGCTATGCTACCCTTGAGTCCCAAATCAAGCACGGAGAAAACTTCCAATGGCCCTAACTTCTAGAAGGTACGTCCTATACCTACCAAAGTGTGCAACAATCAAATGCTTGTAACTTTTTTCTGGAGCTTCATAGAATCTTGAACTTTTGTGACAATAAAGTACTCGAGCCTCTTATCAATTGAAGCTATCGCTCATAGCTATGCTACCCTTGAGTCTCAAATCAAACACTGATAAAACTTCAAATGGCCCTAACGTCTGTACGGTGCGTCCTATACCTATCAAAGTTTGCAACAATCAAATGCTTGTAACTTTTTACTGGAGCGTCATAAAGTCTTGAAATTTTGTGACAATAAAGTACTCGAGCCTCTTATTAATTTAAGCTCATAGCTATACTACCCTGCAGTCTCAAATCAAACACTGATAAAACTTCAAATGGCCCTAACTTCTATACGGTGCGTCCTATAGCTATCAATGTTTGCAACATTCAAATTCTTATAACTTTTTTCTCGAGCGTCATAAAACCTTGAAATTTTGTGACAATAAAGTACTCGTGCCTCTTATTGATTTAAGCTATCGCTCATAGCTATGCTACCCTTGAGTCCCAAAATAAAACATTGATAAAACTGTAAATGACCCTAAGATCTGTACGGTGCATCCTATACCTATAAAAGTTTGCAACAATCAAATGCTTATAACATTTTACTGGAGCGTCATAAAATCTTAAAATTTTGTGACAATAAAGTACTCGAGCCTCTTATCAATTTAAGCTATAGCTCACAGCTATGCAATCTTTGATTCTCAAAATAAAACACTGATAAAACTTCGAATGGCCTTAACTTCTGTACGGTGCGTCCTATACCTATCAAAGTTTGCAACAATCAAATGCTTGTAACTTTTTACTGGAGCATCATAAAGTCTTGAAATTTTGTGACAGTAAAGTACTCGAGCCTCTTATTAATTTAAGCTCATAGCTATGCTACCCTTGAGTCTCAAATCAAACATTGATAAAACTTCAAATGGCCCTAAATTCTGTACGGTGCGTCCTATACCTATCAAAGTTTGCAACAATCAAATGCTTATATCTTTTTTCTCGAGCGTCATAAAACCTTGAAATTTTGTGACAATAAAGGACTCGAGCCTCTTATGAATTTAAGCTATCGCTCATAGCTATACTACCCTTCAGTCTCAAATCAAACACTGATAAAACTTCAAATGGCCCTAACTTCTATACGGTGCGTCCTATAGCTATCAATGTTTGCAACATTCAAATTCTTATAACTTTTTTCTCGAGCGTCATAAAACCTTGAAATTTTGTGACAATAAAGTACTCGTGCCTCTTATTAATTTAAGCTATCGCTCATAGCTATGCTACCCTTGAGTCCCAAATCAAGAACGGATAAAACTTCAAATGGCCCTAACTTCTAGAAGGTGCGTCCTATACCTATCAGAGTTTGCAACAATCAAATGCTTGTAACTTTTTTCTGGAGATTCATAAAATCTTGAAATTTTGTGACAATAAAGTACTCGAGCCTCTTATCAATTTAAGTTATCGCTCATAGCTATGCTACCCTTGAGTCCCAAATCAAGCACGGAGAAAACTTCCAATGGCCCTAACTTCTAGAAGGTACGTCCTATACCTACCAAAGTGTGCAACAATCAAATGCTTGTAACTTTTTTCTGGAGCTTCATAGAATCTTGAACTTTTGTGACAATAAAGTACTCGAGCCTCTTATCAATTGAAGCTATCGCTCATAGCTATGCTACCCTTGAGTCTCAAATCAAACACTGATAAAACTTCAAATGGCCCTAACGTCTGTACGGTGCGTCCTATACCTATCAAAGTTTGCAACAATCAAATGCTTGTAACTTTTTACTGGAGCGTCATAAAGTCTTGAAATTTTGTGACAATAAAGTACTCGAGCCTCTTATTAATTTAAGCTCATTGCTATACTACCCTGCAGTCTCAAATCAAACACTGATAAAACTTCAAATGGCCCTAACTTCTATACGGTGCGTCCTATAGCTATCAATGTTTGCAACATTCAAATTCTTATAACTTTTTTCTCGAGCGTCATAAAACCTTGAAATTTTGTGACAATAAAGTACTCGTGCCTCTTATTGATTTAAGCTATCGCTCATAGCTATGCTACCCTTGAGTCCCAAATCAAGCACGGATAAAACTTCCAATGGCCCTAACTTCTAGAAGGTGTGTCCTATACCTATCAAAGTTTGCAACAATGAAATGCTTGTAACTTTTTTCTGGAGATTCATAAAATCTTGAAATTTTGTGACAATAAAGTACTCGAGCCTCTTATCAATTTAAGTTATCGCTCATAGCTATGCTACCCTTGAGTCCCAAATCAAGCACGGAGAAAACTTCCAATGGCCCTAACTTCTAGAAGGTACGTCCTATACCTACCAAAGTGTGCAACAATCAAATGCTTGTAACTTTTTTCTGGAGCTTCATAGAATCTTGAACTTTTGTGACAATAAAGTACTCGAGCCTCTTATCAATTGAAGCTATCGCTCATAGCTATGCTACCCTTGAGTCTCAAATCAAACACTGATAAAACTTCAAATGGCCCTAACGTCTGTACGGTGCGTCCTATACCTATCAAAGTTTGCAACAATCAAATGCTTGTAACTTTTTACTGGAGCGTCATAAAGTCTTGAAATTTTGTGACAATAAAGTACTCGAGCCTCTTATTAATTTAAGCTCATTGCTATACTACCCTGCAGTCTCAAATCAAACACTGATAAAACTTCAAATGGCCCTAACTTCTATACGGTGCGTCCTATAGCTATCAATGTTTGCAACATTCAAATTCTTATAACTTTTTTCTCGAGCGTCATAAAACCTTGAAATTTTGTGACAATAAAGTACTCGTGCCTCTTATTGATTTAAGCTATCGCTCATAGCTATGCTACCCTTGAGTCCCAAATCAAGCACGGATAAAACTTCCAATGGCCCTAACTTCTAGAAGGTGTGTCCTATACCTATCAAAGTTTGCAACAATGAAATGCTTGTAACTTTTTTCTGGAGATTCATAAAATCTTGAAATTTTGTGACAATAAAGTACTCGAGCCTCTTATCAATTTAAGTTATCGCTCATAGCTATGCTACCCTTGAGTCCCAAATCAAGCACGGAGAAAACTTCCAATGGCCCTAACTTCTAGAAGGTACGTCCTATACCTACCAAAGTGTGCAACAATCAAATGCTTGTAACTTTTTTCTGGAGCTTCATAGAATCTTGAAATTTTGTGACAATAAAGTACTCGAGCCTCTTATCAATTGAAGCTATCGCTCATAGCTATGCTACCCTTGAGTCTCAAATCAAACACTGATAAAACTTCAAATGGCCCTAACGTCTGTACGGTGCGTCCTATACCTATCAAAGTTTGCAACAATCAAATGCTTGTAACTTTTTACTGGAGCGTCATAAAGTCTTGAAATTTTGTGACAATAAAGTACTCGAGCCTCTTATTAATTTAAGCTCATAGCTATACTACCCTGCAGTCTCAAATCAAACACTGATAAAACTTCAAATGGCCCTAACTTCTATACGGTGCGTCCTATAGCTATCAATGTTTGCAACATTCAAATTCTTATAACTTTTTTCTCGAGCGTCATAAAACCTTGAAATTTTGTGACAATAAAGTACTCGTGCCTCTTATTGATTTAAGCTATCGCTTATAGCTATGCTACCCTTGAGTCCCAAATCAAGCACGGATAAAACTTCCAATGGCCCTAACTTCTAGAAGGTGTGTCCTATACCTATCAAAGTTTGCAACAATGAAATGCTTGTAACTTTTTTCTGGAGCGTCATAAAGTCTTGAAATTTTGTGACAATAAAGTACTCGGGCCTCTTATCAATTTAAGCTATCGACCATAGCTATGCTACCCTTGAGTCCTTAAATAAACCACTGATAAAACTTCAAATGGCCCTAACTTCTATACGGTGCATCCTACACCTTGTCATAGAACCTTGAAATTTTGTGACAATAAAGGACGCGAGCCTCATGAATTTAAGCTATCGCTCATAGCTATACTACCCTGCAGTCTCAAATCAAGCACTGATAAAACTTCAAATGGCCCTAACTTCTATACGGTGCGTCCTATAGCTATCAATGTTTGCAACATTAAAATTCTTATAAATTTTTTCTCGAGCGTCCTAAAACCTTGAAATTTTGTGACAATAAAGTACTCGTGCCTCTTATTAATTTAAGCTATCGCTCATAGCTATGCTATCCTTGAGTCCGATATCAAGCACGGATAAAACTTCCAATGGCCCTAACTTCTAGAAGGTGCGTCCTATACCTATCAAAGTTTGCAACAATCAAATGCTTGTAACTTTTTTCTGGAGCTTCATAAAATCTTGAAATTTTGTGACAATAAAGTACTCGACCCTCTTATCAATTTAAGCTATCGTTCATAGCTATGATAGCGTTGAGGCCCAAAATAAAACACTTATAAAACTGCAAATGACCCTAACTTCTGTACGGTGCATCCTATACCTATAAAAGTTTGCAACAATCAAATGCTTATAACTTTTTACTGGAGCGTCATAAAATCTTAAAATTTTGTGACAATAAAGTACTCGAGCCTCTTATCAATTTAAGCTATCGCTCACAGCTATGCAATCTTTGATTCTCAAAATAAAACACTGATAAAACTTCGAATGGCCATAACTTCTGTACGCTGCGTCCTATACCTATCAAAGTTTGCAACAATCAAATGCTTGTAACTTTTTACTGGAGCGTCATAAAGTCTTGAAATTTTGTGACAATAAACCACTCGAGCCTCTTATTAATTGAAGCTATCGCTCATAGCTATGCTACCCTTGAGTCTCAAATCAAACACTGATAAAACTTCAAATGGCCCTAACTTCTGTACGGTGCGTCCTATACCTATCAAAGTTTGCAACAATCAAATGCTTGTAACTTTTTACTGGAGCGTCATAAAGTCTTGAAATTTTGTGACAATAAAGTAATCGAGCCTCTTATTAATTTAAGCTCATAGCTATGCTACCCTTGAGTCTCAAATCAAACACTGATACAACTTCAAATGACCCTAACTTCTGTACGGTGCGTCCTATACCTATCAAAGTTTGCAACAATCAAATGCTTATAACTTTTTTCTCGAGCGTCATAAAACCTTGAAATTTTGTGACAATAAAGGACTCGAGCCTCTTATGAATTTAAGCTATCGCTCATAGCCATACTACCCTTCAGTCTCAAATCAAACACTGATAAAACTTCAAATGGCCCTAACTTCTGTACGGTGCGTCCTATAGTTATCAATATTTGCAACATTCAATTGCTTGTAACTTTTTACTGGAGCATCATAAAATCTTGAAATATTGTGACAATAAAGTACTTGGGCCTCTTATCAATTTAAGCTATCGCCCATAGCTATGCTACCCTTGAGTCCTTAAATAAACCACTGATAAAACTTCAAATGGCCCTAAATTCTGTACGGTGCGTCCTATACCTATCAAAGTTTGCAACAATCAAATGATTATATCTTTTTTCTCGAGCGTCATAAAGTCTTGAAATTTTGTGACAATAAAGTACTCGAGCCTCTTATTAATTTAAGCTCATAGCTATGCTACCCTTGAGTCTCAAATCAAACACTGATACAACTTCAAATGGCACTAACTTCTGTACAGTGCGTCCTATACCTATCAAAGTTTGCAACAATCAAATGCTTATAACTTTTTTCTCGAGCGTCATAAAACATTGAAATTTTGTGACAATAAAGGACTCGAGCCTCTTAGGAATTTAAGCTATCGCTCATAGCTATACTACCCTGCAGTCTCAAATCAAGCACTGATAAAACTTCAAATGGCCCTAACTTCTATACGGTGCGTCCTATAGCTATCAATGTTTGCAACATTAAAATTCTTATAAATTTTTTCTCGAGCGTCCTAAAACCTTGAAATTTTGTGACAATAAAGTACTCGTGCCTCTTATTAATTTAAGCTGTCGCTCATAGCTATGCTATCCTTGAGTCCGATATCAAGCACGGATAAAACTTCCAATGGCCCTAACTTCTAGAAGGTGCGTCCTATACCTATCAAAGTTTGCAACAATCAAATGCTTGTAACTTTTTTCTGGAGCTTCATAAAATCTTGAAATTTTGTGACAATAAAGTACTCGACCCTCTTATCAATTTAAGCTATCGTTCATAGCTATGATAGCGTTGAGGCCCAAAATAAAACACTTATAAAACTGCAAATGACCCTAACTTCTGTACGGTGCATCCTATACCTATAAAAGTTTGCAACAATCAAATGCTTATAACTTTTTACTGGAGCGTCATAAAATCTTAAAATTTTGTGACAATAAAGTACTCGAGCCTCTTATCAATTTAAGCTATCGCTCACAGCTATGCAATCTTTGATTCTCAAAATAAAACACTGATAAAACTTCGAATGGCCATAACTTCTGTACGCTGCGTCCTATACCTATCAAAGTTTGCAACAATCAAATGCTTGTAACTTTTTACTGGAGCGTCATAAAGTCTTGAAATTTTGTGACAATAAACCACTCGAGCCTCTTATTAATTGAAGCTATCGCTCATAGCTATGCTACCCTTGAGTCTCAAATCAAACACTGATAAAACTTCAAATGGCCCTAACTTCTGTACGGTGCGTCCTATACCTATCAAAGTTTGCAACAATCAAATGCTTGTAACTTTTTACTGGAGCGTCATAAAGTCTTGAAATTTTGTGACAATAAAGTAATCGAGCCTCTTATTAATTTAAGCTCATAGCTATGCTACCCTTGAGTCTCAAATCAAACACTGATACAACTTCAAATGACCCTAACTTCTGTACGGTGCGTCCTATACCTATCAAAGTTTGCAACAATCAAATGCTTATAACTTTTTTCTCGAGCGTCATAAAACCTTGAAATTTTGTGACAATAAAGGACTCGAGCCTCTTATGAATTTAAGCTATCGCTCATAGCCATACTACCCTTCAGTCTCAAATCAAACACTGATAAAACTTCAAATGGCCCTAACTTCTGTACGGTGCGTCCTATAGTTATCAATATTTGCAACATTCAATTGCTTGTAACTTTTTACTGGAGCATCATAAAATCTTGAAATATTGTGACAATAAAGTACTTGGGCCTCTTATCAATTTAAGCTATCGCCCATAGCTATGCTACCCTTGAGTCCTTAGATAAACCACTGATAAAACTTCAAATGGCCCTAAATTCTGTACGGTGCGTCCTATACCTATCAAAGTTTGCAACAATCAAATGATTATATCTTTTTTCTCGAGCGTCATAAAGTCTTGAAATTTTGTGACAATAAAGTATTCGAGCCTCTTATTAATTTAAGCTCATAGCTATGCTACCCTTGAGTCTCAAATCAAACACTGATACAACTTCAAATGGCACTAACTTCTGTACAGTGCGTCCTATACCTATCAAAGTTTGCAACAATCAAATGCTTATAACTTTTTTCTCGAGCGTCATAAAACATTGAAATTTTGTGACAATAAAGGACTCGAGCCTCTTAGGAATTTAAGCTATCGCTCATAGCCATACTACCCTTCAGTCTCAAATCAAACACTGATAAAACTTCAAATGGCCCTAACTTCTGTACGGTGCGTCCTATAGTTATCAATGTTTGCAACATTCAATTGCTTGTAACATTTTACTGGAGCATCATAAAATCTTGAAATATTGTGACAATAAAGTACTTGGGCCTCTTATCAATTTAAGCTATCGCCCATAGCTATGCTACCCTTGAGTCCTTAAATAAACCACTGATAAAACTTCAAATGGCCCTAAATTCTGTACGGTGCGTCCTATACCTATCAAAGTTTGCAACAATCAAATGCTTATATCTTTTTTCTCGAGCGTCATAAAACCTTGAAATTTTGTGACAATAAAGGACGCGAGTCTCATGAATTTAAGCTATCGCGCATAGCTATACTACCCTGCAGTCTCAAATCAAGCACTGATAAAACTTCAAATGGCCCTAACTTCTATACGGTGCGTCCTATAGCTATCAATGGTTGCAACATTAAAATTCTTATAAATTTTTTCTCGAGCGTCATAAAACCTTGAAATTTTGTGACAATAAAGTACTCGTGCCTCTTATTAATTTAAGCTATCGCTGATAGCTATGCTATCCTTGAGTCCGAAATCAAGCACGGATAAAACTTCCAATGGCCCTAACTTCTAGAAGGTGCGTCCTATACCTATCAAAGTTTGCAACAATCAAATGCTTGTAACTTTTTTCTGGAGCTTCATAAAATCTTGAAATTTTGTGACAATAAAGTACTCGACCCTCTTATCAATTTAAGCTATCGTTCATAGCTATGATAGCGTTGAGGCCCAAAATAAAACACTTATAAAACTGCAAATGACCCTAACTTCTGTACGGTGCATCCTATACCTATAAAAGTTTGCAACAATCAAATGCTTATAACTTTTTACTGGAGCATCATAAAATCTTGAAATTTTGTGACAATAAAGTTCTCGAGCCTCTTATCAATTTAAGCTATCGTTCATAGCTATGCTAGCCTTGAGTCCAAAATAAAACATTGATAAAACTGTAAATGACCCTAACTTCTGTACGGTGCATCCTATACCTATAAAAGTTTGTAACAATCGAATGCTTATAACTTTTTACTGGAGCGTCATAAAATCTTAAAATTTTGTGACAATAAAGTACTCGAGCCTCTTATCAATTTAAGCTATCGCTCACAGCTATGCAATCTTTGATTCTCAAAATAAAACACTGATAAAACTTCGAATGGCCCTAACTTCTTTACGGTGGGTCCTATACCTATCAAAGTTTGCAACAATCAAATGCTTGTAACTTTTTACTGGAGCGTCATAAAGTCTTGAAATTTTGTGACAATAAAGTACTCGAGCCTCTTATTAATTGAAGCTATCGCTCATAGCTATGCTACCCTTGAAGCTCAAATCAAGCACGGATAAAACTTCCAATGGCCCTAACTTCTAGAAGGTACGTCCTATACCTATCAAACTGTGCAACAATCAAATGCTTGTAACTTTTTTCTGGAGCTTCATAAAATCTTGAACTTTTGTGACAATAAAGTACTCGAGCCTCTTATCAATTGAAGCTATCGCTCATAGCTATGCTACCCTTGAGGCTCAAATCAAACACTGATAGAACTTCAAATAGCCCTAAATTCTGTACGGTGCGTCCTATACCTAACAAAGTTTGCAACAATCAAATGCTTGTAACTTTTTACTGGAGCGTCATAAAGTCTTGAAATTTTGTGACAATAAAGTACTCGAGCCTCTTATTAATTTAAGCTAATAGCTATGCTACCCTTGAGTCCCAAATCAAGCACGGATAAAACTTCAAATGGCCCTAACTTCTAGAAGGTGCGTCCTATACCTATCATAGTTTGCAACAATCAAATGCTTGTAACTTTTTTCTGGAGCTTCATAAAATCTTGAAATTTTGTGACAATAAAGTACTCGAGCCTCTTATCAATTTAAGCTATCGTTCATAGCTATGCTAGCCTTGAGTCCCAAAATAAAACATTGATAAAACTGTAAATGACCCTAAGATCTGTACGGTGCATCCTATACCTATAAAAGTTTGCAACAATCAAATGCTTATAACTTTTTACTGGAGCGTCATAAAATCTTAAAATTTTGTGACAATAAAGTACTCGAGCCTCTTATCAATTTAAGCTATCGCTCACAGCTATGCAATCTTTGATTCTCAAAATAAAACACTGATAAAACTTCGAATGGCCTTAACTTCTGTACGGTGCGTCCTATACCTATCAAAGTTTGCAACAATCAAATGCTTGTAACTTTTTACTGGAGCGTCATAAAGTCTTGAAATTTTGTGACAGTAAAGTACTCGAGCCTCTTATTAATTTAAGCTCATAGCTATGCTACCCTTGAGTCTCAAATCAAACACAGATAAAACTTCAAATGGCCCTAAATTCTGTACGGTGCGTCCTATACCTATCAAAGTTTGCAACAATCAAATGCTTATATCTTTTTTCTCGAGCGTCATAAAACCTTGAAATTTTGTGACAATAAAGGACTCGAGCCTCTTATGAATTTAAGCTATCGCTCATAGCTATACTACCCTTCAGTCTCAAATCAAACACTGATAAAACTTCAAATGGCCCTAACTTCTATACGGTGCGTCCTATAGCTATCAATGTTTGCAACATTCAAATTCTTATAACTTTTTGCTCGAGCGTCATAAAACCTTCAAATTTTGTGACAATAAAGTACTCGTGCCTCTTATTAATTTAAGCTATCGCTCATAGCTATGCTACCCTTGAGTCCCAAATCAAGAACGGATAAAACTTCAAATGGCCCTAACTTCTAGAAGGTGCGTCCTATACCTATCGAAGTTTGCAACAATCAAATGCTTGTAACTTTTTTCTGGAGCTTCATAAAATCTTGAAATTTTGTGACAATAAAGTACTCGAGCCTCTTATCAATTTAAGTTATCGCTCATAGCTATGCTACCCTTGAGTCCCAAATCAAGCACGGAGAAAACTTCCAATGGCCCTAACTTCTAGAAGGTACGTCCTATACCTACCAAAGTGTGCAACAATCAAATGCTTGTAACTTTTTTCTGGAGCTTCATAGAATCTTGAACTTTTGTGACAATAAAGTACTCGAGCCTCTTATCAATTGAAGCTATCGCTCATAGCTATGCTACCCTTGAGTCTCAAATCAAACACTGATAAAACTTCAAATGGCCCTAACGTCTGTACGGTGCGTCCTATACCTATCAAAGTTTGCAACAATCAAATGCTTGTAACTTTTTACTGGAGCGTCATAAAGTCTTGAAATTTTGTGACAATAAAGTACTCGAGCCTCTTATTAATTTAAGCTCATAGCTATACTACCCTGCAGTCTCAAATCAAACACTGATAAAACTTCAAATGGCCCTAACTTCTATACGGTGCGTCCTATAGCTATCAATGTTTGCAACATTCAAATTCTTATAACTTTTTTCTCGAGCGTCATAAAACCTTGAAATTTTGTGACAATAAAGTACTCGTGCCTCTAATTGATTTAAGCTATCGCTCATAGCTATGCTACCCTTGAGTCCCAAATCAAGCACGGATAAAACTTCCAATGGCCCTATCTTCTAGAAGGTGTGTCCTATACCTATCAAAGTTTGCAACAATGAAATGCTTGTAACTTTTCTCTGGAGCGTCATAAAGTCTTGAAATTTTGTGACAATAAAGTACTCGGGCCTCTTATCAATTTAAGCTATCGACCATAGCTATGCTACCCTTGAGTCCTTAAATAAACCACTGATAAAACTTCAAATGGCCCTAACTTCTATACGGTGCATCCTACACCTTGTCATAGAATCTTGAAATTTTGTGACAATAAAGGACGCGAGCCTCATGAATTTAAGCTATCGCTCATAGCTATACTACCCTGCAGTCTCAAATCAAGCACTGATAAAACTTCAAATGGCCCTAACTTCTATACGGTGCGTCCTATAGCTATCAATGTTTGCAACATTAAAATTCTTATAAATTTTTTCTCGAGCGTCCTAAAACCTTGAAATTTTGTGACAATAAAGTACTCGTGCCTCTTATTAATTTAAGCTATCGCTCATAGCTATGCTATCCTTGAGTCCGAAATCAAGCACGGATAAAACTTCCAATGGCCCTAACTTCTAGAAGGTGCGTCCTATACCTATCAAAGTTTGCAACAATCAAATGCTTGTAACTTTTTTCTGGAGCTTCATAAAATCTTGAAATTTTGTGACAATAAAGTACTCGACCCTCTTATCAATTTAAGCTATCGTTCATAGCTATGATAGCGTTGAGGCCCAAAATAAAACACTTATAAAACTGCAAATGACCCTAACTTCTGTACGGTGCAACCTATACCTATAAAAGTTTGCAACAATCAAATGCTTATAACTTTTTACTGGAGCGTCATAAAATCTTAAAATTTTGTGACAATAAAGTACTCGAGCCTCTTATCAATTTAAGCTATCGCTCACAGCTATGCAATCTTTGATTCTCAAAATAAAACACTGATAAAACTTCGAATGGCCATAACTTCTGTACGCTGCGTCCTATACCTATCAAAGTTTGCAACAATCAAATGCTTGTAACTTTTTACTGGAGCGTCATAAAGTCTTGAAATTTTGTGACAATAAACCACTCGAGCCTCTTATTAATTGAAGCTATCGCTCATAGCTATGCTACCCTTGAGTCTCAAATCAAACACTGATAAAACTTCAAATGGCCCTAACTTCTGTACGGTGCGTCCTATACCTATCAAAGTTTGCAACAATCAAATGCTTGTAACTTTTTACTGGAGCGTCATAAAGTCTTGAAATTTTGTGACAATAAAGTACTCGAGCCTCTTATTAATTTAAGCTCATAGCTATGCTACCCTTGAGTCTCAAATCAAACACTGATACAACTTCAAATGGCCCTAACTTCTGTACGGTGCGTCCTATACCTATCAAAGTTTGCAACAATCAAATGCTTATAACTTTTTTCTCGAGCGTCATAAAACCTTGAAATTTTGTGACAATAAAGGACTCGAGCCTCTTATGAATTTAAGCTATCGCTCATAGCCATACTACCCTTCAGTCTCAAATCAAACACTGATAAAACTTCAAATGGCCCTAACTTCTGTACGGTGCGTCCTATAGTTATCAATGTTTGCAACATTCAATTGCTTGTAACTTTTTACTGGAGCATCATAAAATCTTGAAATATTGTGACAATAAAGTACTTGGGCCTCTTATCAATTTAAGCTATCGCCCATAGCTATGCTACCCTTGAGTCCTTAAATAAACCACTGATAAAACTTCAAATGGCCCTAAATTCTGTACGGTGCGTCCTATACCTATCAAAGTTTGCAACAATCAAATGATTATATCTTTTTTCTCGAGCGTCATAAAGTCTTGAAATTTTGTGACAATAAAGTACTCGAGCCTCTTATTAATGTATGCTCATAGCTATGCTACCCTTGAGTCTCAAATCAAACACTGATACAACTTCAAATGGCACTAACTTCTGTACGGTGCGTCCTATACCTATCAAAGTTTGCAACAATCAAATGCTTATAACTTTTTTCTCGAGCGTCATAAAACATTGAAATTTTGTGACAATAAAGGACTCGAGCCTCTTAGGAATTTAAGCTATCGCTCATAGCCATACTACCCTTCAGTCTCAAATCAAACACTGATAAAACTTCAAATGGCCCTAACTTCTGTACGGTGCGTCCTATAGTTATCAATGTTTGCAACATTCAATTGCTTGTAACATTTTACTGGAGCATCATAAAATCTTGAAATATTGTGACAATAAAGTACTTGGGCCTCTTATCAACTTAAGCTATCGCCCATAGCTATGCTACCCTTGAGTCCTTAAATAAACCACTGATAAAACTTCAAATGGCCCTAAATTCTGTACGGTGCGTCCTATACCTATCAAAGTTTGCAACAATCAAATGCTTATATCTTTTTTCTCGAGCGTCATAAAACCTTGAAATTTTGTGACAATAAAGGACGCGAGGCTCATGAATTTAAGCTATCGCTCATAGCTATACTACCCTGCAGTCTCAAATCAAGCACTGATAAAACTTCAAATGGCCCTAACTTCTATACGGTGCGTCCTATAGCTATCAATGTTTGCAACATTAAAATTCTTATAAATTTTTTCTCGAGCGTCATAAAACCTTGAAATTTTGTGACAATAAAGTACTCGTGCCTCTTATTAATTTAAGCTATCGCTGATAGCTATGCTATCCTTGAGTCCGAAATCAAGCACGGATAAAACTTCCAATGGCCCTAACTTCTAGAAGGTGCGTCCTATACCTATCAAAGTTTGCAACAATCAAATGCTTGTAACTTTTTTCTGGAGCTTCATAAAATCTTGAAATTTTGTGACAATAAAGTACTCGACCCTCTTATCAATTTAAGCTATCGTTCATAGCTATGATAGCGTTGAGGCCCAAAATAAAACACTTATAAAACTGCAAATGACCCTAACTTCTGTACGGTGCATCCTATACCTATAAAAGTTTGCAACAATCAAATGCTTATAACTTTTTACTGGAGCGTCATAAAATCTTAAAATTTTGTGACAATAAAGTACTCGAGCCTCTTATCAATTTAAGCTATCGCTCACAGCTATGCAATCTTTGATTCTCAAAATAAAACACTGATAAAACTTCGAATGGCCATAACTTCTGTACGCTGCGTCCTGTACCTATCAAAGTTTGCAACAATCAAATGCTTGTAACTTTTTACTGGAGCGTCATAAAGTCTTGAAATTTTGTGACAATAAACCACTCGAGCCTCTTATTAATTGAAGCTATCGCTCATAGTTATGCTACCCTTGAGTCTCAAATCAAACACTGATAAAACTTCAAATGGCCCTAACTTCTGTACGGTGCGTCCTATACCTATCAAAGTTTGCAACAATCAAATGCTTGTAACTTTTTACTGGAGCGTCATAAAGTCTTGAAATTTTGTGACAATAAAGTACTCGAGCCTCTTATTAATTTAAGCTCATAGCTATGCTACCCTTGAGTCTCAAATCAAACACTGATACAACTTCAAATGGCCCTAACTTCTGTACGGTGCGTCCTATACCTATCAAAGTTTGCAACAATCAAATGCTTATAACTTTTTTCTCGAGCGTCATAAAACCTTGAAATTTTGTGACAATAAAGGACTCGAGCCTCTTATGAATTTAAGGTATCGCTCATAGCCATACTACCCTTCAGTCTCAAATCAAACACTGATAAAACTTCAAATGGCCCTAACTTCTGTACGGTGCGTCCTATAGTTATCAATGTTTGCAACATTCAATTGCTTGTAACTTTTTACTGGAGCATCATAAAATCTTGAAATATTGTGACAATAAAGTATTTGGGCCTCTTATCAATTTAAGCTATCGCCCATAGCTATGCTACCCTTGAGTCCTTAAATAAACCACTCATAAAACTTCAAATGACCCTAAATTCTGTACGGTGCGTCCTATACCTATCAAAGTTTGCAACAATCAAATGCTTATATCTTTTTTCTCGAGCGTCATAAAACCTTGAAATTTTGTGACAATAAAGGACTCGAGCCTCTTATGAATTTAAGTTATCGCTCATAGCTATACTACCCTTCAGTCTCAAATCAAACACTGATAAAACTTCAAATGGCCCTAACTTCTATACGGTGCGTCCTATAGCTATCAATGTTTGCAACATTCAAATTCTTATAACTTTTTTCTCGAGCGTCATAAAACCTTGAAATTTTTTGACAATAAAGTACTCGTGCCTCTTATTAATTTAAGCTATCGCTCATAGCTATGCTACCCTTGAGTCCCAAATCAAGCACGGATAAAACTTCAACTGGCCCTAACTTCTAGAAGGTGCGTCCTATACCTATCAAAGTTTGCAACAATCAAATGCTTGTAACTTTTTTCTGGAGCTTCATAAAATCTTGAAATTTTGTGACAATAAAGTACTCGAGCCTCTTATCAATTTAAGTTATCGCTCATAGCAATGCTACCCTTGAGTCCCAAATCAAGCACGGATAAAACTTCCAATGGCCCTAACTTCTAGAAGGTACGTCCTATACCTACCAAAGTGTGCAACAATCAAATGCTTGTAACTTTTTTCTGGAGCTTCATAAAATCTTGAACTTTTGTGACAATAAAGTACTCGAGCCTCTTATCAATTGAAGCTATCGCTCATAGCTATGCTACCCTTGAGTCTCAAATCAAACACTGATAAAACTTCAAATGGCCCTAACGTCTGTACGGTGCGTCCTATACCTATCAAAGTTTGCAACAATCAAATGCTTGTAACTTTTTACTGGAGCGTCATAAAGTCTTGAAATTTTGTGACAATAAAGTACTCGAGCCTCTTATTAATTTAAGCTCATAGCTATACTACCCTGCAGTCTCAAATCAAACACTGATAAAACTTCAAATGGCCCTAACTTCTATACGGTGCGTCCTATAGCTATCAATGTTTGCAACATTCACATTCTTATAACTTTTTTCTCGAGCGTCATAAAAGCTTGAAATTTTGTGACAATAAAGTACTCGTGCCTCTTATTGATTTAAGCTATCGCTCATAGCTATGCTACCCTTGAGTCCCAAATCAAGCACGGATAAAACTTCCAATGGCCCTAACTTCTAGAAGGTGTGTCCTATACCTATCAAAGTTTGCAACAATGAAATGCTTGTAACTTTTTTCTGGAGCTTCATAAAATCTTGAAATTTTGTGACAATAAAGTACTCGAGCCTCTTATCAATTTAAGCTATCGTTCATAGCTATGCTAGAATTGAGTCCCAAAATAAAACACTGATAAAACTTCGAATGGCCCTAACTTCTGTACGGTGCGTCCTATACCTATTAAAGTTTGCAATAATCAAATGCTTGTAACTTTTTACTGGAGCGTCATAAAGTCTTGAAATTTTGTGACAATAAACCACTCGAGCCTCTTTTTAATTGAAGCTATCGCTCATAGCTATGCTACCCTTGAGTCTCAAATCAAACACTGATAAAACTTCAAATGGCCCTAACTTCTGTACGGTGCGTCCTATACCTATCAAAGTTTGCAACAATCAAATGCTTGTAACTTTTTACTGGAGCGTCATAAAGTCTTGAAATTTTGTGACAATAAAGTACTCGAGCCTCTTATTAATTTAAGCTCATAGCTATGCTACCCTTGAGTCTCAAATCAAACACTGATACAACTTCAAATGGCCCTAACTTCTGTACGGTGCGTCCTATACCTATCAAAGTTTGCAACAATCAAATGCTTATAACTTTTTTCTCGAGCGTCATAAAACCTTCAAATTTTGTGACAATAAAGGACTCGAGCCTCTTATGAATTTAAGCTATCGCTCATAGCCATACTACCCTTCAGTCTCAAATCAAACACTGATAAAACTTCAAATGGCCCTACCTTCTGTACGGTGCGTCCTATAGTTATCAATGTTTGCAACATTCAATTGCTTGTAACTTTTTACTGGAGCATCATAAAATCTTGAAATATTGTGACAATAAAGTACTTGGGCCTCTTATCAATTTAAGCTATCGCCCATAGCTATGCTACCCTTGAGTCCTTAAATAAACCACTGATAAAACTTCAAATGGCCCTAACTTCTATACGGTGCATGCTACACCTATCAAAGTTTGCAACATTCAAATGCTTATAACTTTTTTCTCGAGCGTCATAAAACCTTGAAATTTTGTGACAATAAAGGACTCGAGCCTCTTATGAATTTAAGTTATCGCTCATAGCTATACTACCCTGCAGTCTCAAATCAAACACTGATAAAACTTCAAATGGCCCTAACTTCTATACGGTGCGTCCTATAGCTATCAATGTTTGCAACATTCAAATTCTTATAACTTTTTTCTCGAGCGTCATAAAAGCTTGAAATTTTGTGACAATAAAGTTCTCGTGCCTCTTATTGATTTAAGCTATCGCTCATAGCTATGCTACCCTTGAGTCCCAAATCAAGCACGGATAAAACTTCAAATGGCCCTAACTTCTGTACGGTGCGTCCTATACCTATCAAAGTTTGCAACAATCAAATGCTTGTAACTTTTTTCTGGAGCTTCATAAAATCTTGAAATTTTGTGACAATAAAGTACTCGAGCCTCTTATCAATTTAAGCTATCGTTCATAGCTATGATAGCGTTGAGGCCCAAAATAAAACACTTATAAAACTGCAAATGACCCTAACTTCTGTACGGTGCATCCTATACCTATAAAAGTTTGCAACAATCAAATGCTTATAACTTTTTACTGGAGCGTCATAAAATCTTAAAATTTTGTGACAATAAAGTACTCGAGCCTCTTATCAATTTAAGCTATCGCTCACAGCTATGCAATCTTTGATTCTCAAAATAAAACACTGATAAAACTTCGAATGGCCATAACTTCTGTACGCTGCGTCCTGTACCTATCAAAGTTTGCAACAATCAAATGCTTGTAACTTTTTACTGGAGCGTCATAAAGTCTTGAAATTTTGTGACAATAAACCACTCGAGCCTCTTATTAATTGAAGCTATCGCTCATAGCTATGCTACCCTTGAGTCTCAAATCAAACACTGATAAAACTTCAAATGGCCCTAACTTCTGTACGGTGCGTCCTATACCTATCAAAGTTTGCAACAATCAAATGCTTGTAACTTTTTACTGGAGCGTCATAAAGTCTTGAAATTTTGTGACAATAAAGTACTCGAGCCTCTTATTAATTTAAGCTCATAGCTATGCTACCCTTGAGTCTCAAATCAAACACTGATACAACTTCAAATGGCCCTAACTTCTGTACGGTGCGTCCTATACCTATCAAAGTTTGCAACAATCAAATGCTTATAACTTTTTTCTCGAGCGTCATAAAACCTTGAAATTTTGTGACAATAAAGGACTCGAGCCTCTTATGAATTTAAGGTATCGCTCATAGCCATACTACCCTTCAGTCTCAAATCAAACACTGATAAAACTTCAAATGGCCCTAACTTCTGTACGGTGCGTCCTATAGTTATCAATGTTTGCAACATTCAATTGCTTGTAACTTTTTACTGGAGCATCATAAAATCTTGAAATATTGTGACAATAAAGTATTTGGGCCTCTTATCAATTTAAGCTATCGCCCATAGCTATGCTACCCTTGAGTCCTTAAATAAACCACTGATAAAACTTCAAATGACCCTAAATTCTGTACGGTGCGTCCTATACCTATCAAAGTTTGCAACAATCAAATGCTTATAACTTTTTTCTCGAGCGTCATAAAACCTTGAAATTTTGTGACAATAAAGGACTCGAGCCTCTTATGAATTTAAGTTATCGCTCATAGCTATACTACCCTTCAGTCTCAAATCAAACACTGATAAAACTTCAAATGGCCCTAACTTCTATACGGTGCGTCCTATAGCTATCAATGTTTGCAACATTCAAATTCTTATAACTTTTTTCTCGAGCGTCATAAAACCTTGAAATTTTTTGACAATAAAGTACTCGTGCCTCTTATTAATTTAAGCTATCGCTCATAGCTATGCTACCCTTGAGTCCCAAATCAAGCACGGATAAAACTTCAACTGGCCCTAACTTCTAGAAGGTGCGTCCTATACCTATCAAAGTTTGCAACAATCAAATGCTTGTAACTTTTTTCTGGAGCTTCATAAAATCTTGAAATTTTGTGACAATAAAGTACTCGAGCCTCTTATCAATTTAAGTTATCGCTCATAGCAATGCTACCCTTGAGTCCCAAATCAAGCACGGATAAAACTTCCAATGGCCCTAACTTCTAGAAGGTACGTCCTATACCTACCAAAGTGTGCAACAATCAAATGCTTGTAACTTTTTTCTGGAGCTTCATAAAATCTTGAACTTTTGTGACAATAAAGTACTCGAGCCTCTTATCAATTTAAGCTATCGCTCATAGCTATGCTACCCTTGAGTCCCAAATCAAACACTGATAAAACTTCAAATGGCCCTAACGTCTGTACGGTGCGTCCTATACCTATCAAAGTTTGCAACAATCAAATGCTTGTAACTTTTTACTGGAGCGTCATAAAGTCTTGAAATTTTGTGACAATAAAGTACTCGAGCCTCTTATTAATTTAAGCTCATAGCTATACTACCCTGCAGTCTCAAATCAAACACTGATAAAACTTCAAATGGCCCTAACTTCTATACGGTGCGTCCTATAGCTATCAATGTTTGCAACATTCACATTCTTATAACTTTTTTCTCGAGCGTCATAAAAGCTTGAAATTTTGTGACAATAAAGTACTCGTGCCTCTTATTGATTTAAGCTATCGCTCATAGCTATGCTACCCTTGAGTCCCAAATCAAGCACGGATAAAACTTCCAATGGCCCTAACTTCTAGAAGGTGTGTCCTATACCTATCAAAGTTTGCAACAATGAAATGCTTGTAACTTTTTTCTGGAGCTTCATAAAATCTTGAAATTTTGTGACAATAAAGTACTCGAGCCTCTTATCAATTTAAGCTATCGTTCATAGCTATGCTAGAATTGAGTCCCAAAATAAAACACTGATAAAACTTCGAATGGCCCTAACTTCTGTACGGTGCGTCCTATACCTATTAAAGTTTGCAACAATCAAATGCTTGTAACTTTTTACTGGAGCGTCATAAAGTCTTGAAATTTTGTGACAATAAAGTACTCGAGCCTCTTATTAATTTAAGCTCATAGCTATGCTACCCTTGAGTCTCAAATCAAACACTGATACAACTTCAAATGGCCCTAACTTCTGTACGGTGCGTCCTATACCTATCAAAGTTTGCAACAATCAAATGCTTATAACTTTTTTCTCGAGCGTCATAAAACCTTCAAATTTTGTGACAATAAAGGACTCGAGCCTCTTATGAATTTAAGCTATCGCTCATAGCCATACTACCCTTCAGTCTCAAATCAAACACTGATAAAACTTCAAATGGCCCTACCTTCTGTACGGTGCGTCCTATAGTTATCAATGTTTGCAACATTCAATTGCTTGTAACTTTTTACTGGAGCATCATAAAATCTTGAAATATTGTGACAATAAAGTACTTGGGCCTCTTATCAATTTAAGCTATCGCCCATAGCTATGCTACCCTTGAGTCCTTAAATAAACCACTGATAAAACTTCAAATGGCCCTAACTTCTATACGGTGCATGCTACACCTATCAAAGTTTGCAACATTCAAATGCTTATAACTTTTTTCTCGAGCGTCATAAAACCTTGAAATTTTGTGACAATAAAGGACTCGAGCCTCTTATGAATTTAAGTTATCGCTCATAGCTATACTACCCTGCAGTCTCAAATCAAACACTGATAAAACTTCAAATGGCCCTAACTTCTATACGGTGCGTCCTATAGCTATCAATGTTTGCAACATTCAAATTCTTATAACTTTTTTCTCGAGCGTCATAAAAGCTTGAAATTTTGTGACAATAAAGTTCTCGTGCCTCTTATTGATTTAAGCTATCGCTCATAGCTATGCTACCCTTGAGTCCCAAATCAAGCACGGATAAAACTTCAAATGGCCCTAACTTCTGTACGGTGCGTCCTATACCTATCAAAGTTTGCAACAATCAAATGCTTGTAACTTTTTTCTGGAGCTTCATAAAATCTTGAAATTTTGTGACAATAAAGTACTCGAGCCTCTTATCAATTTAAGCTATCGTTCATAGCTATGCTAGCCTTGAGTCCCAAAATAAAACACTGATAAAACTGCAAATGACCCTAACTTCTGTACGGTGCATCCTATACCTATAAAAGTTTGCAACAATCAAATGCTTATAACTTTTTACTGGAGCGTCATAAAATCTTAAAATTTTGTGACAATAAAGTACTCGAGCCTCTTATCAATTTAAGCTATCTCTCACAGCTATGCAATCTTTGATTCTCAAAATAAAACACTGATAAAACTTCGAATGGCCCTAACTTCTGTACGGTGCGTCCTATACCTATCAAAGTTTGCAACAATCAAATGCTTGTAACTTTTTACTGGAGCGTCATAAAGTCTTGAAATTTTGTGACAATAAAGTACTCGAGCCTCTTATTAATTGAAGCTATCGCTCATAGCTATGCTACCCTTGAGTCTCAAATCAAACACTGATAAAACTTCAAATGGCCCTAACTTCTGTACGGTGCGTCCTATACCTATCAAAGCTTGCAACAATCAAATGCTTGTAACTTTTTACTGGAGCGTCATAAAGTCTTGAAATTTTGTGACAATAAAGTACTCGAGCCTCTTATTAATTTAAGCTCTTATCTATGCTACCCTTGAGTCTCAAATCAAACACTGATAAAACTTTAAATGGCCCTAACTTCTGTACGGTGCATCCTACACCTATCAATGTTTGCAACATTCAAATTCTTATAACTTTTTTCTCGAGCGTCATAAAAGCTTGAAATTTTGTGACAATAAAGTACTCGTGCCTCTTATTGATTTAAGCTATCGCTCATAGCTATGCTACCCTTGAGTCCCAAATCAAGCACGGATAAAACTTCCAATGGCCCTAACTTCTGTACGGTGCGTCCTATACCTATCAAAGTTTGCAACAATCAAATGCTTGTAACTTTTTACTGGAGCGTCATAAAGTCTTGAAATTTTGTGACAATAAACCACTCGAGCCTCTTATTAATTTAAGCTCATAGCTATGCTACCCTTGAGTCTCAAATCAAACACTGATACAACTTCAAATGGCCCTAACTTCTGTACGGTGCGTCCTATACCTATCAAAGTTTGCAACAATCAAATGCTTATAACTTTTTTCTCGAGCGTCATAAAACCTTCAAATTTTGTGACAATAAAGGACTCGAGCCTCTTATGAATTTAAGCTATCGCTCATAGCCATACTACCCTTCAGTCTCAAATCAAACACTGATAAAACTTCAAATGGCCCTACCTTCTGTACGGTGCGTCCTATAGTTATCAATGTTTGCAACATTCAATTGCTTGTAACTTTTTACTGGAGCATCATAAAATCTTGAAATATTGTGACAATAAAGTACTTGGGCCTCTTATCAAGTTAAGCTATCGCCCATAGCTATGCTACCCTTGAGTCCTTAAATAAACCACTGATAAAACTTCAAATGGCCCTAACTTCTACACGGTGCATCCTACACCTATCAAAGTTTGCAACATTCAAATGCTTATAACTTTTGTTTCGAGGGTCATAAAACCTTGAAATTTTGTGACAATAAAGGACTCGAGCCTCTTATGAATTTAAGCTATCGCTCATAGCTATGCTACGCTGCAGTCTCAAATTAAACACTGATAAAACTTCAAATGGCCCTAACTTCTATACGGTGCGTCCTATAGCTATCAAAGTTTGCAACAATCAAATGCTTGTAACTTTTATCTGGAGCTTCATAAAATCTTGAAATTTTGTGACAATAAAGTAATCGAGCCTCTTATCAATTTAAGCTATCTCTCACAGCTATGCAATCTTTGATTCTCAAAATAAAACACTGATAAAACTTCGAATGGCCCTAACTTCTGTACGGTGCGTCCTATACCTATCAAAGTTTGCAACAATCAAATGCTTGTAACTTTTTACTGGAGCGTCATAAAGTCTTGAAATTTTGTGACAATAAAGTACTCGAGCCTCTTATTAATTGAAGCTATCGCTCATAGCTATGCTACCCTTGAGTCTCAAATCAAACACTGATAAAACTTCAAATGGCCCTAACTTCTGTACGGTGCGTCCTATACCTATCAAAGCTTGCAACAAGCAATTGCTTGTAACTTTTTACTGGAGCGTCATAAAGTCTTGAAATTTTGTGACAATAAAGTACACGAGCCTCTTATTAATTTAAGCTCTTATCTATGCTACCCTTGAGTCTCAAATCAAACACTGATAAAACTTCAAATGGCCCTAACTTCTGTACGGTGCATCCTACACCTATCAAAGTTTGCAACATTCAAATGCTATAACTTTTTTCTCGAGCGTCATAAAACCTTGAAACTTTTTGACAATAAAGTACTCGAGCCTCTTATCAATTTAAGCTATCGCTCACAGCTTTGCAATCTTTGATTCTCAAAATAAAACACTTATAAAACTTCGAATGGCCCCAACTTCTATACGGTGTATCCTACACCTATCAACGTTTGCAACATTCAAATGCTTATAACTTTTTTCTCGAGCGTCATAAAACCTTGAAATTTTGTGACAATAAAGTACTCGAGCCTCTTATGAATTTAAGCTATCGCTCAGAGCTATACTACCCTGCAGTCTCAAATCAAACACTGATAAAACTTCAAATGGCCCTAACTTCTATACGGTGCGTCCTATAGCTATCAATGTTTGCAACATTCAAATTCTTATAACTTTTTTCTCGAGCGTCATAAAATCTTAAAATTTTGTGACAATAAAGTACTCGAGCCTCTTATCAATTTAAGCTATCGCTCACAGCTATGCAATCTTTGATTCTCAAAATAAAACACTTAAAAAACTTCGAATGGCCCTAACTTCTATACGGTGCATCCTACACCTATTAAAGTTTGCAACATTCAAATGCTTATAATTTTTTTCTCGAGCGTCATAAAACTTTGAAATTTTGTGACAATAAAGGACTCGAGCCTCTTATGAATTTAAGCTATCGCTCATAGCTATACTATCCTGCAGTCTCAAATCAAACACTGATAAAACTTCAAATGGCCGTAACTTCTATACGGTGCGTCCTACAGCTATCAATGTTTGCAACATTCAAATTCTTATAACTTTTTTCTCGAGCGTCATAAAACCTTGAAATTTTGTGACAATAAAGTACTCGTGCCTCTTATTAATTTAAGCTATCGCTCATAGCTATGCTACCTTTGAGTCCCAAATCAAGCACGGATAAAACTTCCAATGGCCCTAACTTCTAGAAGGTGCGTCCTATACCTATCAAAGTTTGCAACAATCAAATGCTTGTAACTTTTTTCTGGAGCTTCATAAAATCTTGAAATTTTGTGATAATAAAGTACTCGATCCTCTTATCAATTTAAGCTATCGTTCATAGCTATGCTAGCCTTGAGTCCCAAAATAAAACACTGATAAAACTGCAAATGACCCTAACTTCTGTACGGTGCATCCTATACCTATAAAAGTTTGCCACAATCAAATGCTTATAACTTTTTACTGGAGCGTCATAAAATCTTAAAATTTTGTGACAATAAAGTATTCGAGCCTCTTATCAATTTAAGCTATCGCTCATAGCTATACTATCCTGCAGTCTCAAATCAAACACTGATAAAACTTCAAATGGCCGTAACTTCTATACGGTGCGTCCTACAGCTATCAATGTTTGCAACATTCGAATTCTTATAACTTTTTTCTCGAGCGTCATAAAACCTTGAAATTTTGTGACAATAAAGTACTCGTGCCTCTTATTAATTTAAGCTATCGCTCATAGCTATGCTACCTTTGAGTCCCAAATCAAGCACGGATAAAACTTCCAATGGCCCTAACTTCTAGAAGGTGCGTCCTATACCTATCAAAGTTTGCAACAATCAAATGCTTGTAACTTTTTTCTGGAGCTTCATAAAATCTTGAAATTTTGTGATAATAAAGTACTCGATCCTCTTATCAATTTAAGCTATCGTTCATAGCTATGCTAGCCTTGAGTCCCAAAATAAAACACTGATAAAACTGCAAATGACCCTAACTTCTGTACGGTGCATCCTATACCTATAAAAGTTTGCAACAATCAAATGCTTATAACTTTTTACTGGAGCTTCATAAAATCTTAAAATTTTGTGACAATAAAGTATTCGAGCCTCTTATCAATTTAAGCTATCGCTCACAGCTATGCAATCTTTGATTCTCAAAATAAAACACTGATAAAACTTCGAATGGCCCTAACTTCTGTACGGTGCGTCCTATACCTATCAAAGTTTACAACAATCAAATGCTTGTAACTTTTTACTGGAGCGTCATAAAGTCTTGAAATTTTGTGACAATAAAGTACTCGAGCCTCTTATTAATTGAAGCTATCGCTATAGCTATGCTACCCTTGAGTCTCAAATCAAGCACTGATAAAACTTCCAATGGCCCTAACTTCTGTACGGTGCGTCCTATAGCTATCAATGTTTGCAACATTCAAATTCTTATAACTTTTTTCTCGAGCGTCATAAAACCTATAAAATTTTGTGACAATAAAGTACTCATGCCTCTTATTAATTTAAGCTATCGCTCATAGCTATGCTACCCTTGAGTCCCAAATCAAGCACGGATAAAACTTCCAATGGTCCTAACTTCTAGAAGGTGCGTCCTATACTTATTAAAGTTTGCAACAATCAAATGCTTGTAACTTTTTTCTGGAGCTTCATAAAATCTTGAAATTTTGTGACAATAAAGTACTCGAGCCTCTTATCAATTTAAGCTATCGTTCATAGCTATGCTAGCCTTGAGTCCCAAAATAAAAACTGATAAAACTGCAAATGACCCTAACTTCTGTACGGTGCATCCTATACCTATAAAAGTTTGCAACAATCAAATGCTTATAACTTTTTACTGGAGCGTCACAAAATCTTAAAATTTTGTGACAATAAAGTACTCGAGCCTCTTATCAATTTAAGCTATCGCTCACAGCTATGCAATCTTTGATTCTCAAAATAAAACACTGATAAAACTTCGAATGGCCCTAATTTCTGTACGGTGCGTCCTATACCTATCCAAGTTTGCAACATTCAAATGCTTGTAACTTTTTACTGGAGCGTCATAAAGTCTTGAAATTTTGTGACAATAAAGTACTCGAGCCTCTTATTAATTGAAGCTTTCGCTCATAGCTATGCTACCCTTGAGTCTCAAATCAAACACTGATAAAACTTCAAATGGCCCTAACTTCTGTACGGTGCGTCCTATACCTATCAAAGTTTACAACAATCAAATGCTTATAACTTTTTTCTCGAGCGTCATAAAACCTTGAAATTTTGTGACAATAAAGGACACGAGCCTCTTATGAATTTAAGCTATCGCTCATAGCTATACTACCCTTCAGTTTTAAATCAAACACTGATAAAACTTCAAATGGCCCTAACTTCTATACGGTGCGTCCTATACCTTACAAAGTTTGCAACAATCAAATACTTGTAACGTTTTTCTGGAGCTTCATAAAATCTTGAAATTTTGTGACAATAAAGTACTCGAGCCTCTTATCAATTTAAGTTATCGCTCATAGCTATGCTACCCTTGAGTCCCAAATAAAACACTGATAAATCTTCAAATGGCCCTAACTTCTATACGGTGCATCCTACAATTTTGTGACAATAAAGTACTCGGGCCTCTTATCAATTTAAGCTATCGCCCATAGCTATGCTACCCTTGAGTCCTTAAATAAACCATTGATAAAACTTCAAATGGCCCTAACTTCTATACGGTGCATCCTACACCTATCAAAGTTTGCAACATTCATATGCTTATAATTTTTTTCTCGAGCGTCATAAAACCTTGAAATTTTGTGACAATAAAGGACTCGAGCCTCTTATGAATTTAAGCTATCGCTCATAGCTATACTACCCTGCAGTCTCAAATCAAACACTGATAAAACTTTAAATGGCCCTAACTTCTATACGGTGCGTCCTATAGCTATCAATGGTTGCAAAATTCAAATTCTTATAACTTTTTTCTCGAGCGTCATAAAACCTTGAAATTTTGTGACAATAAAGTACTCGTGCCTCTTATTAATTTAAGCTATCGCTCATAGCTATGCTACCCTTGAGTCCCAAATCAAGCACGGATAAAACTTCCAATGGCCCTAATTTCTAGAAGGTGCGTCCTATACCTATCAAAGTTTGCAACAATCAAATGCTTGTAACTTTTTTCTGGAGCTTCATAAAATCTTCTGAAATTTTGTGACAATAAAGTACTCGAGCCTCTTATCAATTTAAGCTATCGTTCATAGCTATGCTAGCCTTGAGTCCCAAAATAAACCACTGATAAAACTGCAAATGACCTTAACTTCTGTACGGTGCATCCTATACCTATAAAAGTTTGCAACAATCAAATGCTTATAACTTTTTACTGGAGCGTCATAAAATCTTGAAATTTTGTGACAATAAAGTACTCGAGCCTCTTATCAATTTAAGCTATCGCTCACAGCTATGCAATCTTTGATTCTCAAAATAAAACACTGATAAAACTTCGAATGGCCCTAACTTCTGTACGGTGCGTCCTACAGCTTTCAATGTTTGCAACATTCAAATTCTTATAACTTTTTTCTCGAGCGTCATAAAACCTTGAAATTTTGTGACAATAAAGTACTCGTGCCTCTTATTAATTTAAGCTATCGCTCATAGCTATGCTACCTTTGAGTCCCAAATCAAGCACGGATAAAACTTCCAATGGCCCTAACTTCTAGAAGATGCGTCCTATACCTATCAAAGTTTGCAACAATCAAATGCTTGTAACTTTTTTCTGGAGCTTCATAAAATCTTGAAATTTTGTGATAATAAAGTACTCGATCCTCTTATCAATTTAAGCTATCGTTCATAGCTATGCTAGCCTTGAGTCCCAAAATAAAACACTTATAAAACTGCAAATGACCCTAACTTCTGTACGGTGCATCCTATACCTATAAAAGTTTGCCACAATCAAATGCTTATAACTTTTTACTGGAGCGTCATAAAATCTTAAAATTTTGTGACAATAAAGTATTCGAGCCTCTTATCAATTTAAGCTATCGCTCATAGCTATACTATCCTGCAGTCTCAAATCAAACACTGATAAAACTTCAAATGGCCGTAACTCCTATACGGTGCGTCCTACAGCTATCAATGTTTGCAACATTCAAATTCTTATAACTTTTTTCTCGAGCGTCATAAAACCTTGAAATTTTGTGACAATAAAGTACTCGTGCCTCTTATTAATTTAAGCTATCGCTCATAGCTATGCTACCTTTGAGTCCCAAATCAAGCACGGATAAAACTTCCAATGGCCCTAACTTCTAGAAGGTGCGTCCTATACCTATCAAAGTTTGCAACAATCAAATGCTTGTAACTTTTTTCTGGAGCTTCATAAAATCTTGAAATTTTGTGATAATAAAGTACTCGATCCTCTTATCAATTTAAGCTATCGTTCATAGCTATGCTAGCCTTGAGTCCCAAAATAAAACACTGATAAAACTGCAAATGACCCTAACTTCTGTACGGTGCATCCTATACCTATAAAAGTTTGCAACAATCAAATGCTTATAACTTTTTACTGGAGCGTCATAAAATCTTAAAATTTTGTGACAATAAAGTATTCGAGCCTCTTATCAATTTAAGCTATCGCTCACAGCTATGCAATCTTTGATTCTCAAAATAAAACACTGATAAAACTTCGAATGGCCCTAACTTCTGTACGGTGCGTCCTATACCTATCAAAGTTTGCAACAATCAAATGCTTGTAACTTTTTACTGGAGCGTCATAAAGTCTTGAAATTTTGTGACAATAAAGTACTCGAGCCTCTTATTAATTGAAGCTATCGATATAGCTATGCTACCCTTGAGTCTCAAATCAAACACTGATAAAACTTCCAATGGCCCTAACTTCTGTACGGTGCGTCCTACAGCTTTCAATGTTTGCAACATTCAAATTCTTATAACTTTTTTCTCGAGCGTCATAAAACCTTGAAATTTTGTGACAATAAAGTACTCGTGCCTCTTATTAATTTAAGCTATCGCTCATAGCTATGCTACCTTTGAGTCCCAAATCAAGCACGGATAAAACTTCCAATGGCCCTAACTTCTAGAAGGTGCGTCCTATACCTATCAAAGTTTGCAACAATCAAATGCTTGTAACTTTTTTCTGGAGCTTCATAAAATCTTGAAATTTTGTGATAATAAAGTACTCGATCCTCTTATCAATTTAAGCTATCGTTCATAGCTATGCTAGCCTTGAGTCCCAAAATAAAACACTTATAAAACTGCAAATGACCCTAACTTCTGTACGGTGCATCCTATACCTATAAAAGTTTGCCACAATCAAATGCTTATAACTTTTTACTGGAGCGTCATAAAATCTTAAAATTTTGTGACAATAAAGTATTCGAGCCTCTTATCAATTTAAGCTATCGCTCATAGCTATACTATCCTGCAGTCTCAAATCAAACACTGATAAAACTTCAAATGGCCGTAACTTCTATACGGTGCGTCCTACAGCTATCAATGTTTGCAACATTCAAATTCTTATAACTTTTTTCTCGAGCGTCATAAAACCTTGAAATTTTGTGACAATAAAGTACTCGTGCCTCTTATTAATTTAAGCTATCGCTCATAGCTATGCTACCTTTGAGTCCCAAATCAAGCACGGATAAAACTTCCAATGGCCCTAACTTCTAGAAGGTGCGTCCTATACCTATCAAAGTTTGCAACAATCAAATGCTTGTAACTTTTTTCTGGAGCTTCATAAAATCTTGAAATTTTGTGATAATAAAGTACTCGATCCTCTTATCAATTTAAGCTATCGTTCATAGCTATGCTAGCCTTGAGTCCCAAAATAAAACACTGATAAAACTGCAAATGACCCTAACTTCTGTACGGTGCATCCTATACCTATAAAAGTTTGCAACAATCAAATGCTTATAACTTTTTACTGGAGCGTCATAAAATCTTAAAATTTTGTGACAATAAAGTATTCGAGCCTCTTATCAATTTAAGCTATCGCTCACAGCTATGCAATCTTTGATTCTCAAAATAAAACACTGATAAAACTTCGAATGGCCCTAACTTCTGTACGGTGCGTCCTATACCTATCAAAGTTTGCAACAATCAAATGCTTGTAACTTTTTACTGGAGCGTCATAAAGTCTTGAAATTTTGTGACAATAAAGTACTCGAGCCTCTTATTAATTGAAGCTATCGATATAGCTATGCTACCCTTGAGTCTCAAATCAAACACTGATAAAACTTCCAATGGCCCTAACTTCTGTACGGTGCGTCCTACAGCTTTCAATGTTTGCAACATTCAAATTCTTATAACTTTTTTCTCGAGCGTCATAAAACCTTGAAATTTTGTGACAATAAAGTACTCGTGCCTCTTATTAATTTAAGCTATCGCTCATAGCTATGCTACCTTTGAGTCCCAAATCAAGCACGGATAAAACTTCCAATGGCCCTAACTTCTAGAAGGTGCGTCCTATACCTATCAAAGTTTGCAACAATCAAATGCTTGTAACTTTTTTCTGGAGCTTCATAAAATCTTGAAATTTTGTGATAATAAAGTACTCGATCCTCTTATCAATTTAAGCTATCGTTCATAGCTATGCTAGCCTTGAGTCCCAAAATAAAACACTGATAAAACTGCAAATGACCCTAACTTCTGTACGGTGCATCCTATACCTATAAAAGTTTGCCACAATCAAATGCTTATAACTTTTTACTGGAGCGTCATAAAATCTTAAAATTTTGTGACAATAAAGTATTCGAGCCTCTTATCAATTTAAGCTATCGCTCATAGCTATACTATCCTGCAGTCTCAAATCAAACACTGATAAAACTTCAAATGGCCGTAACTTCTATACGGTGCGTCCTACAGCTATCAATGTTTGCAACATTCAAATTCTTATAACTTTTTTCTCGAGCGTCATAAAACCTTGAAATTTTGTGACAATAAAGTACTCGTGCCTCTTATTAATTTAAGCTATCGCTCATAGCTATGCTACCTTTGAGTCCCAAATCAAGCACGGATAAAACTTCCAATGGCCCTAACTTCTAGAAGGTGCGTCCTATACCTATCAAAGTTTGCAACAATCAAATGCTTGTAACTTTTTTCTGGAGCTTCATAAAATCTTGAAATTTTGTGATAATAAAGTACTCGATCCTCTTATCAATTTAAGCTATCGTTCATAGCTATGCTAGCCTTGAGTCCCAAAATAAAACACTGATAAAACTGCAAATGACCCTAACTTCTGTACGGTGCATCCTATACCTATAAAAGTTTGCAACAATCAAATGCTTATAACTTTTTACTGGAGCGTCATAAAATCTTAAAATTTTGTGACAATAAAGTATTCGAGCCTCTTATCAATTTAAGCTATCGCTCACAGCTATGCAATCTTTGATTCTCAAAATAAAACACTGATAAAACTTCGAATGGCCCTAACTTCTGTACGGTGCGTCCTATACCTATCAAAGTTTGCAACAATCAAATGCTTGTAACTTTTTACTGGAGCGTCATAAAGTCTTGAAATTTTGTGACAATAAAGTACTCGAGCCTCTTATTAATTGAAGCTATCGATATAGCTATGCTACCCTTGAGTCTCAAATCAAACACTGATAAAACTTCCAATGGCCCTAACTTCTGTACGGTGCGTCCTATAGCTATCAATGTTTGCAACATTCAAATTCTTATAACTTTTTTCTCGAGCGTCATAAAACCTATAAAATTTTGTGACAATAAAGTACTCATGCCTCTTATTAATTTAAGCTATCGCTCATAGCTATGCTACCCTTGAGTCCCAAATCAAGCACGGATAAAACTTCCAATGGCCCTAACTTCTAGAAGGTGCGTCCTATACTTATCAAAGTTTGCAACAATCAAATGCTTGTAACTTTTTTCTGGAGCTTCATAAAATCTTGAAATTTTGTGACAATAAAGTACTCGAGCCTCTTATCAATTTAAGCTATCGTTCATAGCTATGCTAGCCTTGAGTCCCAAAATAAAAACTGATAAAACTGCAAATGACCCTAACTTCTGTACGGTGCATCCTATACCTATAAAAGTTTGCAACAATCAAATGCTTATAACTTTTTACTGGAGCGTCACAAAATCTTAAAATTTTGTGACAATAAAGTACTCGAGCCTCTTATCAATTTAAGCTATCGCTCACAGCTATGCAATCTTTGATTCTCAAAATAAAACACTGATAAAACTTCGAATGGCCCTAATTTCTGTACGGTGCATCCTATACCTATCCAAGTTTGCAACATTCAAATGCTTCTAACTTTTTACTGGAGCGTCATAAAGTCTTGAAATTTTGTGACAATAAAGTACTCGAGCCTCTTATTAATTGAAGCTATCGCTCATAGCTATGCTACCCTTGAGTCTCAAATCAAACACTGATAAAACTTCAAATGGCCCTAACTTCTGTACGGTGCGTCCTATACCTATCAAAGTTTGCAACAATCAAATGCTTATAACTTTTTTCTCGAGCGTCATAAAACCTTGAAATTTTGTGACAATAAAGGACACGAGCCTCTTATGAATTTAAGCTATCGCTCATAGCTATACTACCCTTCAGTTTTAAATCAAACACTGATAAAACTTCAAATGGCCCTAACTTCTATACGGTGCGTCCTATACCTTACAAAGTTTGCAACAATCAAATACTTGTAACGTTTTTCTGGAGCTTCATAAAATCTTGAAATTTTGTGACAATAAAGTACTCGAGCCTCTTATCAATTTAAGCTATCGCTCATAGCTATGCTACCCTTGAGTCCCAAATAAAACACTGATAAATCTTCAAATGGCCCTAACTTCTATACGGTGCATCCTACAATTTTGTGACAGTAAAGTACTCGGGCCTCTTATCAATTTAAGCTATCGCCCATAGCTATGCTACCCTTGAGTCCTTAAATAAACCATTGATATCATCCTATACCTATAAAAGTTTGCCACAATCAAATGCTTATAACTTTTTACTGGAGCGTCATAAAATCTTAAAATTTTGTGACAATAAAGTATTCGAGCCTCTTATCAATTTAAGCTATCGCTCATAGCTATACTATCCTGCAGTCTCAAATCAAACACTGATAAAACTTCAAATGGCCGTAACTTCTATACGGTGCGTCCTACAGCTATCAATGTTTGCAACATTCAAATTCTTATAACTTTTTTCTCGAGCGTCATAAAACCTTGAAATTTTGTGACAATAAAGTACTCGTGCCTCTTATTAATTTAAGCTATCGCTCATAGCTATGCTACCTTTGAGTCCCAAACCAAGCACGGATAAAACTTCCAATGGCCCTAACTTCTAGAAGGTGCGTCCTATACCTATCAAAGTTTGCAACAATCAAATGCTTGTAACTTTTTTCTGGAGCTTCATAAAATCTTGAAATTTTGTGATAATAAAGTACTCGATCCTCTTATCAATTTAAGCTATCGTTCATAGCTATGCTAGCCTTGAGTCCCAAAATAAAACACTGATAAAACTGCAAATGACCCTAACTTCTGTACGGTGCATCCTATACCTATAAAAGTTTGCAACAATCAAATGCTTATAACTTTTTACTGGAGCGTCATAAAATCTTAAAATTTTGTGACAATAAAGTATTCGAGCCTCTTATCAATTTAAGCTATCGCTCACAGCTATGCAATCTTTGATTCTCAAAATAAAACACTGATAAAACTTCGAATGGCCCTAACTTCTGTACGGTGCGTCCTATACCTATCAAAGTTTGCAACAATCAAATGCTTGTAACTTTTTACTGGAGCGTCATAAAGTCTTGAAATTTTGTGACAATAAAGTACTCGAGCCTCTTATTAATTGAAGCTATCGATATAGCTATGCTACCCTTGAGTCTCAAATCAAACACTGATAAAACTTCCAATGGCCCTAACTTCTGTACGGTGCGTCCTATAGCTATCAATGTTTGCAACATTCAAATTCTTATAACTTTTTTCTCGAGCGTCATAAAACCTATAAAATTTTGTGACAATAAAGTACTCATGCCTCTTATTAATTTAAGCTATCGCTCATAGCTATGCTACCCTTGAGTCCCAAATCAAGCACGGATAAAACTTCCAATGGCCCTAACTTCTAGAAGGTGCGTCCTATACTTATCAAAGTTTGCAACAATCAAATGCTTGTAACTTTTTTCTGGAGCTTCATAAAATCTTGAAATTTTGTGACAATAAAGTACTCGAGCCTCTTATCAATTTAAGCTATTGTTCATAGCTATGCTAGCCTTGAGTCCCAAAATAAAAACTGATAAAACTGCAAATGACCCTAACTTCTGTACGGTGCATCCTATACCTATAAAAGTTTGCAACAATCAAATGCTTATAACTTTTTAATGGAGCGTCACAAAATCTTAAAATTTTGTGACAATAAAGTACTCGAGCCTCTTATCAATTTAAGTTATCGCTCACAGCTATGCAATCTTTGATTCTCAAAATAAAACACTGATAAAACTTCGAATGGCCCTAATTTCTGTACGGTGCGTCCTATACCTATCCAAGTTTGCAACATTCAAATGCTTCTAACTTTTTACTGGAGCGTCATAAAGTCTTGAAATTTTGTGACAATAAAGTACTCGAGCCTCTTATTAATTGAAGCTATCGCTCATAGCTATGCTACCCTTGAGTCTCAAATCAAACACTGATAAAACTTCAAATGGCCCTAACTTCTGTACGGTGCGTCCTATACCTATCAAAGTTTGCAACAATCAAATGCTTATAACTTTTTTCTCGAGCGTCATAAAACCTTGAAATTTTGTGACAATAAAGGACACGAGCCTCTTATGAATTTAAGCTATCGCTCATAGCTATACTACCCTTCAGTTTTAAATCAAACACTGATAAAACTTCAAATGGCCCTAACTTCTATACGGTGCGTCCTATACCTTACAAAGTTTACAACAATCAAATACTTGTAACGTTTTTCTGGAGCTTCATAAAATCTTGAAATTTTGTGACAATAAAGTACTCGAGCCTCTTATCAATTTAAGCTATCGCTCATAGCTATGCTACCCTTGAGTCCCAAATAAAACACTGATAAATCTTCAAATGGCCCTAACTTCTATACGGTGCATCCTACAATTTTGTGACAATAAAGTACTCGGGCCTCTTATCAATTTAAGCTATCGCCCATAGCTATGCTACCCTTGAGTCCTTAAATAAACCATTGATAAAACTTCAAATGGCCCTAACTTCTATACGGTGCATCCTACACCTATCAAAGTTTGCAACATTCATATGCTTATAATTTTTTTCTCGAGCGTCATAAAACCTTGAAATTTTGTGACAATAAAGGACTCGAGCCTCTTATGAATTTAAGCTATCGCTCACAGCTATGCAATCTTTGATTCTCAAAATAAAACACTGATAAAACTTCGAATGGCCCTAACTTCTGTACGGTGCGTACTATACCTTTCAAAGTTTGCAACAATCAAATGCTTGTAACTTTTTACTGGAGCGTCATAAAGTCTTGAAATTTTGTGACAATAAAGTACTCGAGCCTCTTATTAATTGAAGCTTTCGCTCATAGCTATGCTACCCTTGAGTCTCAAATCAAACACTGATAAAACTTCAAATGGCCCTAACTTCTGTACGGTGCGTCGTATACCTATCAAAGTTTGCAACAATCAAATGCTTGTAACTTTTTACTGGAGCGTCATAAAGTCTTGAAATTTTGTGACAATAAAGTACTCGAGCCTCTTATTAATTTAAGCTCATAGCTATGCTACCCTTGAGTCTCAAATCAAACACTGATACAACTTCAAATGGCCCTAACTTCTGTACGGTGCGTCCTATACCTATCAAAGTTTGCAACAATCAAATGCTTATAACTTTTTTCTCGAGCGTCATAAAACCTTGAAATTTTGTGACAATAAAGGACTCGTGCCTCTTATTAATTTAATCTATCGCTCATAGCTATGCTACCCTTGCGTCCCAAGTCAAACACTGATAAAACTTCAAATGGCCCTAACTTCTATACGGTGCATCCTACACCTATCAAAGTTTGCAACAATCAAATGCTTGTAACTTTTTACTGGAGCATCATAACATCTTGAAATTTTGTGACAATAAAGTACTCGGGCCTCTTATCAATTTAAGCTATCGCCCATAGCTATGCTACCCTTGAGTCCTTAAATAAACCACTGATAAAACTTCAAATGGCCCTAACTTATATACGGTGCATCCTACACCAATCAAAGTTTGCAACATTCAAATGCTTATAACTTTTTTCTCGAGCGTCATAAAACATTGAAATTTTGTGACAATGAAGGACTCGAGCCTCTTATGAATTTAAGCAATCGCTCATAGCTATGCTACCCTTGAGTCCCAAATCAAGCACGGATAAAACTTCCAATGGCCCTAACTTCTAGAAGGTGCGTCCTATACCTATCAAAGTTTGCAACAATCAAATGCTTATAACTTTTTACTGGAGCGTCATAAAATCTTAAAATTTTGTGACAATAAAGTACTCGAGCCTCTTATCAATTTAAGCTATCGCTCATAGCTATGCTACCCTTGAGTCCCAAATCAAACACTGATAAAACTTCAAATGGCCCTATCTTCTGTACGGTGCGTCCTATACCTATCAAAGTTTGCAACAATCAAATGGTTGTAACTCTTTACTGGAGCGTCATAAAACCTAGAAATTTTGTGACAATAAAGTACTCGAGCCTCTTATCAATTTAAGCTATCGCTCATAGCTATGTTACCCTTGAGTCACGAATCAAAAACTGATAAAATTTCAAATGGCCCTAACTTCTATACGTTGCATCCTACACCTGTCAAAGTTTGCAAGAATCAAATGCTTGTAACGTTTTTCTGGAGCGTCATAAAATCTTAAAATTTTGTGATAATAAAGTACTCGAGCCTCTTATTGATTTAAGCTATGGCTCATAGCTATGCTACCCTTGAGTCTCAAATCAAACACTGATAAAACTTCAAATGGCCCAAACTTCTGTGCGATGCGTCCTTTACCTATCAAAATTTGCAACAATCAAATGCTTGTAACTTTTTACTGGAGCGTCATAAAGTCTTGAAATTTTGTGACAATAAAGTACTCGAGCCTCTTATTAATTGAAGCTATCGCTATAGCTATGCTACCCTTGAGTATCAAATCAAACACTGATAAAACTTCCAATGGCCCTAACTTCTGTACGGTGCGTCCTATAGCTATCAATGTTTGCAACATTCAAATTCTTATAACTTTTTTCTCGAGCGTCATAAAACCTATAAAATTTTGTGACAATAAAGTACTCATGCCTCTTATTAATTTAAGCTATCGCTCATAGCTATGCTACCCTTGAGTCACAAATCAAGCACGGATAAAACTTCCAATGGCCCTAACTTGTAGAAGGTGCGTCCTATACCTATCAAAGTTTGCAACAATCAAATGCTTGTAACTTTTTTCTGGAGCTTCATAAAATCTTGAAATTTTGTGACAATAAAGTACTCGAGCCTCTTATCAATTTAAGCTATCGTTCATAGCTATGCTAGCCTTGAGTCCCAAAATAAACCACTGATAAAACTGCAAATGACCTTAACTTCTGTACGGTGCATCCTATACCTATAAAAGTTTGCAACAATCAAATGCTTATAACTTTTTACTGGAGCGTCATAAAATCTTAAAATTTTGTGACAATAAAGTACTCGAGCCTCTTATCAATTTAAGCTATCGCTCACAGCTATGCAATCTTTGATTCTCAAAATAAAACACTGATAAAACTTCGAATGGCCCTAACTTCTGTACGGTGCGTACTATACCTTTCAAAGTTTGCAACAATCAAATGCTTGTAACTTTTTACTGGAGCGTCATAAAGTCTTAAAATTTTGTGACAATAAAGTACTCGAGCCTCTTATTAATTGAAGCTTTCGCTCATAGCTATGCTACCCTTGAGTCTCAAATCAAACACTGATAAAACTTCAAATGGCCCTAACTTCTGTACGGTGCGTCGTATACCTATCAAAGTTTGCAACAATCAAATGCTTGTAACTTTTTACTGGAGCGTCATAAAGTCTTGAAATTTTGTGACAATAAAGTACTCGAGCCTCTTATTAATTTAAGCTCATAGCTATGCTACCCTTGAGTCTCAAATCAAACACTGATACAACTTCAAATGGCCCTAACTTCTGTACGGTGCGTCCTATACCTATCAAAGTTTGCAACAATCAAATGCTTATAACTTTTTTCTCGAGCGTCATAAAACCTTGAAATTTTGTGACAATAAAGGACTCGTGCCTCTTATTAATTTAATCTATCGCTCATAGCTATGCTACCCTTGCGTCCCAAATCAAACACTGATAAAACTTCAAATGGCCCTAACTTCTATACGGTGCATCCTACACCTATCAAAGTTTGCAACAATCAAATGCTTGTAACTTTTTACTGGAGCATCATAACATCTTGAAATTTTGTGACAATAAAGTACTCGGGCCTCTTATCAATTTAAGCTATCGCCCATAGCTTTGCTACCCTTGAGTCCTTAAATAAACCACTGATAAAACTTCAAATGGCCCTAACTTATATACGGTGCATCCTACACCAATCAAAGTTTGCAACATTCAAATGCTTATAACTTTTTTCTCGAGCGTCATAAAACATTGAAATTTTGTGACAATGAAGGACTCGAGCCTCTTATGAATTTAAGCAATCGCTCATAGCTATGCTACCCTTGAGTCCCAAATCAAGCACGGATAAAACTTCCAATGGCCCTAACTTCTAGAAGGTGCGTCCTATACCTATCAAAGTTTGCAACAATCAAATGCTTATAACTTTTTACTGGAGCGTCATAAAATCTTGAAATTTTGTGACAATAAAGTACTCGGGCCTCTTATCAATTTAAGCTATCGCTCATAGCTATGCTACCCTTGAGTCTCAAATCAAACACTGATAAAACTTCAAATGGCCCTAACTTCTGTACGGTGCGTCCTATACCTATCAAAGTTTGCAACAATCAAATGCTTGTAACTTTTTTCTCGAGCGTCATAAAACCTTGAAATTTTGTGACAATAAAGGACACGAGCCTCTTATGAATTTCAGCTATCGCTCATAGCTATACTACCCTTCAGTTTTAAATCAAACACTGATAAAACTTCAAATGGCCCTAACTTCTATACGGTGCGTCCTATAACTTACAAAGTTTGCAACAATCAAATACTTGTAACGTTTTTCTGGAGCTTCATAAAATCTTGAAATTTTGTGACAATAAAGTACTCGAGCCTCTTATCAATTTAAGCTATCGCTCATAGCTATGCTACCCTTGAGTCCCAAATAAAACACTGAAAAAACTTCAAATGGCCCTAACTTCTATACGGTGCATCCTACAATTTTGTGACAATAAAGTACTCGGGCCTCTTATCAATTTAAGCTATCGCCCATAGCTATGCTACCCTTGAGTCCTTAAATAAACCATTGATAAAACTTCAAATGGCCCTAACTTCTATACGGTGCATCCTACACCTATCAAAGTTTGCAACATTCATATGCTTATAATTTTTTTCTCGAGCGTCATAAAACCTTGAAATTTTGTGACAATAAAGGACTCGAGCCTCTTATGAATTTAAGCTATCGCTCATAGCTATACTACCCTGCAGTCTCAAATCAAACACTGATAAAACTTTAAATGGCCCTAACTTCTATACGGTGCGTCCTATAGCTATCAATGGTTGCAAAATTCAAATTCTTATAACTTTTTTCTCGAGCGTCATAAAACCTTGAAATTTTGTGACAATAAAGTACTCGTGCTTCTTATTAATTTAAGCTATCGCTCATAGCTATGCTACCCTTGAGTCCCAAATCAAGCACGGATAAAACTTCCAATGGCCCTAATTTCTAGAAGGTGCGTCCTATACCTATCAAAGTTTGCAACAATCAAATGCTTGTAACTTTTTTCTGGAACTTCATAAAATCTTGAAATTTTGTGACAATAAAGTACTCGAGCCTCTTATCAATTTAAGCTATCGTTCATAGCTATGCTAGCCTTGAGTCCCAAAATAAACCACTGATAAAACTGCAAATGACCTTAACTTCTGTACGGTGCATCCTATACCTATAAAAGTTTGCAACAATCAAATGCTTATAACTTTTTACTGGAGCGTCATAAAATCTTAAAATTTTGTGACAATAAAGTACTCGAGCCTCTTATCAATTTAAGCTATCGCTCACAGCTATGCAATCTTTGATTCTCAAAATAAAACACTGATAAAACTTCGAATGGCCCTAACTTCTGTACGGTGCGTACTATACCTTTCAAAGTTTGCAACAATCAAATGCTTGTAACTTTTTACTGGAGCGTCATAAAGTCTTGAAATTTTGTGACAATAAAGTACTCGAGCCTCTTATTAATTGAAGCTTTCGCTCATAGCTATGCTACCCTTGAGTCTCAAATCAAACACTGATAAAACTTCAAATGGCCCTAACTTCTGTACGGTGCGTCGTATACCTATCAAAGTTTGCAACCATCAAATGCTTGTAACTTTTTACTGGAGCGTCATAAACTCTTGAAATTTTGTGACAATAAAGTACTCGAGCCTCTTATTAATTTAAGCTCATAGCTATGCTACCCTTGAGTCTCAAATCAAACACTGATACAACTTCAAATGGCCCTAACTTCTGTACGGTGCGTCCTATACCTATCAAAGTTTGCAACAATCAAATGCTTATAACTTTTTTCTCGAGCGTCATAAAACCTTGAAATTTTGTGACAATAAAGGACTCGTGCCTCTTATTAATTTAATCTATCGCTCATAGCTATGCTACCCTTGCGTCCCAAATCAAACACTGATAAAACTTCAAATGGCCCTAACTTCTATACGGTGCATCCTACACCTATCAAAGTTTGCAACAATCAAATGCTTGTAACTTTTTACTGGAGCATCATAACATCTTGAAATTTTGTGACAATAAAGTACTCGGGCCTCTTATCAATTTAAGCTATCGCCCATAGCTATGCTACCCTTGAGTCCTTAAATAAACCACTGATAAAACTTCAAATGGCCCTAACTTATATACGGTGCATCCTACACCAATCAAAGTTTGCAACATTCAAATGCTTATAACTTTTTTCTCGAGCGTCATAAAACATTGAAATTTTGTGACAATGAAGGACTCGAGCCTCTTATGAATTTAAGCAATCGCTCATAGCTATGCTACCCTTGAGTCCCAAATCAAGCACGGATAAAACTTCCAATGGCCCTAACTTCTAGAAGGTGCGTCCTATACCTATCAAAGTTTGCAACAATCAAATGCTTATAACTTTTTACTGGAGCGTCATAAAATCTTAAAATTTTGTGACAATAAAGTACTCGAGCCTCTTATCAATTTAAGCTATCGCTCATAGCTATGCTACCCTTGAGTCCCAAATCAAACACTGATAAAACTTCAAATGGCCCTAACTTCTGTACGGTGCGTCCTATACCTATCAAAGTTTGCAACAATCAAATGCTTGTAACTTTTTACTGGAGCGTCATAAAACCTAGAAATTTTGTGACAATAAAGTACTCGAGCCTCTTATCAATTTAAGCTATCGCTCATAGCTATGTTACCCTTGAGTCACGAATCAAAAACTGATAAAATTTCAAATGGCCCTAACTTCTATACGTTGCATCCTACACCTGTCAAAGTTTGCAAGAATCAAATGCTTGTAACGTTTTTCTGGAGCGTCATAAAATCTTAAAATTTTGTGATAATAAAGTACTCGAGCCTCTTATTGATTTAAGCTATGGCTCATAGCTATGCTACCCTTGAGTCTCAAATCAAACACTGATAAAACTTCAAATGGCCCAAACTTCTGTGCGATGCGTCCTTTACCTATCAAAGTTTGCAACAATCAAATGCTTGTAACTTTTTACTGGAGCGTCATAAAGTCTTGAAATTTTGTGACAATAAAGTACTCGAGCCTCTTATTAATTGAAGCTATCGCTATAGCTATGCTACCCTTGAGTATCAAATCAAACACTGATAAAACTTCCAATGGCCCTAACTTCTGTACGGTGCGTCCTATAGCTATCAATGTTTGCAACATTCAAATTCTTATAACTTTTTTCTCGAGCGTCATAAAACCTATAAAATTTTGTGACAATAAAGTACTCATGCCTCTTATTAATTTAAGCTATCGCTCATAGCTATGCTACCCTTGAGTCACAAATCAAGCACTGATAAAACTTTAAATGGCCCTAACTTCTATACGGTGCGTCCTATAGCTATCAATGGTTGCAAAATTCAAATTCTTATAACTTTTTTCTCGAGCGTCATAAAACCTTGAAATTTTGTGACAATAAAGTACTCGTGCCTCTTATTAATTTAAGCTATCGCTCATAGCTATGCTACCCTTGAGTCCCAAATCAAGCACGGATAAAACTTCCAATGGCCCTAATTTCTAGAAGGTGCGTCCTATACCTATCAAAGTTTGCAACAATCAAATGCTTGTAACTTTTTTCTGGAACTTCATAAAATCTTGAAATTTTGTGACAATAAAGTACTCGAGCCTCTTATCAATTTAAGCTATCGTTCATATCTATGCTAGCCTTGAGTCCCAAAATAAACCACTGATAAAACTGCAAATGACCTTAACTTCTGTACGGTGCATCCTATACCTATAAAAGTTTGCAACAATCAAATGCTTATAACTTTTTACTGGAGCGTCATAAAATCTTAAAATTTTGTGACAATAAAGTACTCGAGCCTCTTATCAATTTAAGCTATCGCTCACAGCTATGCAATCTTTGATTCTCAAAATAAAACACTGATAAAACTTCGAATGGCCCTAACTTCTGTACGGTGCGTACTATACCTTTCAAAGTTTGCAACAATCAAATGCTTGTAACTTTTTACTGGAGCGTCATAAAGTCTTGAAATTTTGTGACAATAAAGTACTCGAGCCTCTTATTAATTGAAGCTTTCGCTCATAGCTATGCTACCCTTGAGTCTCAAATCAAACACTGATAAAACTTCAAATGGCCCTAACTTCTGTACGGTGCGTCGTATACCTATCAAAGTTTGCAACCATCAAATGCTTGTAACTTTTTACTGGAGCGTCATAAAGTCTTGAAATTTTGTGACAATAAAGTACTCGAGCCTCTTATTAATTTAAGCTCATAGCTATGCTACCCTTGAGTCTCAAATCAAACACTGATACAACTTCAAATGGCCCTAACTTCTGTACGGTGCGTCCTATACCTATCAAAGTTTGCAACAATCAAATGCTTATAACTTTTTTCTCGAGCGTCATAAAACCTTGAAATTTTGTGACAATAAAGGACTCGTGCCTCTTATTAATTTAATCTATCGCTCATAGCTATGCTACCCTTGCGTCCCAAATCAAACACTGATAAAACTTCAAATGGCCCTAACTTCTATACGGTGCATCCTACACCTATCAAAGTTTGCAACAATCAAATGCTTGTAACTTTTTACTGGAGCATCATAACATCTTGAAATTTTGTGACAATAAAGTACTCGGGCCTCTTATCAATTTAAGCTATCGCCCATAGCTATGCTACCCTTGAGTCCTTAAATAAACCACTGATAAAACTTCAAATGGCCCTAACTTATATACGGTGCATCCTACACCAATCAAAGTTTGCAACATTCAAATGCTTATAACTTTTTTCTCGAGCGTCATAAAACATTGAAATTTTGTGACAATGAAGGACTCGAGCCTCTTATGAATTTAAGCAATCGCTCATAGCTATGCTACCCTTGAGTCCCAAATCAAGCACGGATAAAACTTCCAATGGCCCTAACTTCTAGAAGGTGCGTCCTATACCTATTAAGGTTTGCAACATTCAAATGCTTATAACGTTTTACTGGAGCGTCATAAAATCTTAAAATTTTGTGACAATAAAGTACTCGAGCCTCTTATCAATTTAAGCTATCGCTCATAGCTATGCTACCCTTGAGTCCCAAATCAAACACTGATAAAACTTCAAATGGCCCTAACTTCTGTACGGTGCGTCCTATACCTATCAAAGTTTGCAACAATCAAATGGTTGTAACTCTTTACTGGAGCGTCATAAAACCTAGAAATTTTGTGACAATAAAGTACTCGAGCCTCTTATCAATTTAAGCTATCGCTCATAGCTATGTTACCCTTGAGTCACGAATCAAAAACTGATAAAATTTCAAATGGCCCTAACTTCTATACGTTGCATCCTACACCTGTCAAAGTTTGCAAGAATCAAATGCTTGTAACGTTTTTCTGGAGCGTCATAAAATCTTAAAATTTTGTGATAATAAAGTACTCGAGCCTCTTATTGATTTAAGCTATGGCTCATAGCTATGCTACCCTTGAGTCTCAAATCAAACACTGATAAAACTTCAAATGGCCCAAACTTCTGTGCGATGCGTCCTTTACCTATCAAAGTTTGCAACAATCAAATGCTTGTAACTTTTTACTGGAGCGTCATAAAGTCTTGAAATTTTGTGACAATAAAGTACTCGAGCCTCTTATTAATTGAAGCTATCGCTATAGCTATGCTACCCTTGAGTATCAAATCAAACACTGATAAAACTTCCAATGGCCCTAACTTCTGTACGGTGCGTCCTATAGCTATCAATGTTTGCAACATTCAAATTCTTATAACTTTTTTCTCGAGCGTCATAAAACCTATAAAATTTTGTGACAATAAAGTACTCATGCCTCTTATTAATTTAAGCTATCGCTCATAGCTATGCTACCCTTGAGTCACAAATCAAGCACTGATAAAACTTTAAATGGCCCTAACTTCTATACGGTGCGTCCTATAGCTATCAATGGTTGCAAAATTCAAATTCTTATAACTTTTTTCTCGAGCGTCATAAAACCTTGAAATTTTGTGACAATAAAGTACTCGTGCCTCTTATTAATTTAAGCTATCGCTCATAGCTATGCTACCCTTGAGTCCCAAATCAAGCACGGATAAAACTTCCAATGGCCCTAATTTCTAGAAGGTGCGTCCTATACCTATCAAAGTTTGCAACAATCAAATGCTTGTAACATTTTTCTGGAACTTCATAAAATCTTGAAATTTTGTGACAATAAAGTACTCGGGCCTCTTATCAATTTAAGCTATCGTTCATAGCTATGCTAGCCTTGAGTCCCAAAATAAACCACTGATAAAACTGCAAATGACCTTAACTTCTGTACGGTGCATCCTATACCTATAAAAGTTTGCAACAATCAAATGCTTATAACTTTTTACTGGAGCGTCATAAAATCTTAAAATTTTGTGACAATAAAGTACTCGAGCCTCTTATCAATTTAAGCTATCGCTCACAGCTATGCAATCTTTGATTCTCAAAATAAAACACTGATAAAACTTCGAATGGCCCTAACTTCTGTACGGTGCGTACTATACCTTTCAAAGTTTGCAACAATCAAATGCTTGTAACTTTTTAGTGGAGCGTCATAAAGTCTTGAAATTTTGTGACAATAAAGTACTCGAGCCTCTTATTAATTGAAGCTTTCGCTCATAGCTATGCTACCCTTGAGTCTCAAATCAAACACTGATAAAACTTCAAATGGCCCTAACTTCTGTACGGTGCGTCGTATACCTATCAAAGTTTGCAACAATCAAATGCTTGTAACTTTTTACTGGAGCGTCATAAAGTCTTGAAATTTTGTGACAATAAAGTACTCGAGCCTCTTATTAATTTAAGCTCATAGCTATGCTACCCTTGAGTCTCAAATCAAACACTGATACAACTTCAAATGGCCCTAACTTCTGTACGGTGCGTCCTATACCTATCAAAGTTTGCAACAATCAAATGCTTATAACTTTTTTCTCGAGCGTCATAAAACCTTGAAATTTTGTGACAATAAAGGACTCGTGCCTCTTATTAATTTAATCTATCGCTCATAGCTATGCTACCCTTGCGTCCCAAATCAAACACTGATAAAACTTCAAATGGCCCTAACTTCTATACGGTGCATCCTACACCTATCAAAGTTTGCAACAATCAAATGCTTGTAACTTTTTACTGGAGCATCATAACATCTTGAAATTTTGTGACAATAAAGTACTCGGGCCTCTTATCAATTTAAGCTATCGCCCATAGCTTTGCTACCCTTGAGTCCTTAAATAAACCACTGATAAAACTTCAAATGGCCCTAACTTATATACGGTGCATCCTACACCAATCAAAGTTTGCAACATTCAAATGCTTATAACTTTTTTCTCGAGCGTCATAAAACATTGAAATTTTGTGACAATGAAGGACTCGAGCCTCTTATGAATTTAAGCAATCGCTCATAGCTATGCTACCCTTGAGTCCCAAATCAAGCACGGATAAAACTTCCAATGGCCCTAACTTCTAGAAGGTGCGTCCTATACCTATCAAAGTTTGCAACAATCAAATGCTTATAACTTTTTACTGGAGCGTCATAAAATCTTAAAATTTTGTGACAATAAAAAACTCGAGCCTCTTATCAATTTAAGCTATCGCTCACAGCTATGCAATCTTTGATTCTCAAAATAAAACACTGATAAAACTTCGAATGGCCCTAATTTCTGTACGGTGCGTCCTATACCTATCCAAGTTTGCAACATTCAAATGCTTGTAACTTTTTACTGGAGCGTCATAAAACCTATAAAATTTTGTGACAATAAAGTACTCATGCCTCTTATTAATTTAAGCTATCGCTCATAGCTATGCTACCCTTGAGTCTCAAATCAAACACTGATAAAACTTCAAATGGCCCAAACTTCTGTGCGATGCGTCCTACCTATCAAAGTTTGCAACAATCAAATGCTTGTAACTTTTTACTGGAGCGTCATAAAGTCTTGAAATTTTGTGACAATAAAGTACTCGAGCCTCTTATTAATTGAAGCTATCGCTATAGCTATGCTACCCTTGAGTATCAAATCAAACACTGATAAAACTTCCAATGGCCCTAACTTCTGTACGGTGCGTCCTATAGCTATCAATGTTTGCAACATTCAAATTCTTATAACTTTTTTCTCGAGCGTCATAAAACCTATAAAATTTTGTGACAATAAAGTACTCATGCCTCTTATTAATTTAAGCTATCGCTCATAGCTATGCTACCCTTGAGTCACAAATCAAGCACTGATAAAACTTTAAATGGCCCTAACTTCTATACGGTGCGTCCTATAGCTATCAATGGTTGCAAAATTCAAATTCTTATAACTTTTTTCTCGAGCGTCATAAAACCTTGAAATTTTGTGACAATAAAGTACTCGTGCCTCTTATTAATTTAAGCTATCGCTCATAGCTATGCTACCCTTGAGTCCCAAATCAAGCACGGATAAAACTTCCAATGGCCCTAATTTCTAGAAGGTGCGTCCTATACCTATCAAAGTTTGCAACAATCAAATGCTTGTAACTTTTTTCTGGAACTTCATAAAATCTTGAAATTTTGTGACAATAAAGTACTCGAGCCTCTTATCAATTTAAGCTATCGTTCATAGCTATGCTAGCCTTGAGTCCCAAAATAAACCACTGATAAAACTGCAAATGACCTTAACTTCTGTACGGTGCATCCTATACCTATAAAAGTTTGCAACAATCAAATGCTTATAACTTTTTACTGGAGCGTCATAAAATCTTAAAATTTTGTGACAATAAAGTACTCGAGCCTCTTATCAATTTAAGCTATCGCTCACAGCTATGCAATCTTTGATTCTCAAAATAAAACACTGATAAAACTTCGAATGGCCCTAACTTCTGTACGGTGCGTACTATACCTTTCAAAGTTTGCAACAATCAAATGCTTGTAACTTTTTAGTGGAGCGTCATAAAGTCTTGAAATTTTGTGACAATAAAGTACTCGAGCCTCTTATTAATTGAAGCTTTCGCTCATAGCTATGCTACCCTTGAGTCTCAAATCAAACACTGATAAAACTTCAAATGGCCCTAACTTCTGTACGGTGCGTCGTATACCTATCAAAGTTTGCAACAATCAAATGCTTGTAACTTTTTACTGGAGCGTCATAAAGTCTTGAAATTTTGTGACAATAAAGTACTCGAGCCTCTTATTAATTTAAGCTCATAGCTATGCTACCCTTGAGTCTCAAATCAAACACTGATACAACTTCAAATGGCCCTAACTTCTGTACGGTGCGTCCTATACCTATCAAAGTTTGCAACAATCAAATGCTTATAACTTTTTTCTCGAGCGTCATAAAACCTTGAAATTTTGTGACAATAAAGGACTCGTGCCTCTTATTAATTTAATCTATCGCTCATAGCTATGCTACCCTTGCGTCCCAAATCAAACACTGATAAAACTTCAAATGGCCCTAACTTCTATACGGTGCATCCTACACCTATCAAAGTTTGCAACAATCAAATGCTTGTAACTTTTTACTGGAGCATCATAACATCTTGAAATTTTGTGACAATAAAGTACTCGGGCCTCTTATCAATTTAAGCTATCGCCCATAGCTTTGCTACCCTTGAGTCCTTAAATAAACCACTGATAAAACTTCAAATGGCCCTAACTTATATACGGTGCATCCTACACCAATCAAAGTTTGCAACATTCAAATGCTTATAACTTTTTTCTCGAGCGTCATAAAACATTGAAATTTTGTGACAATGAAGGACTCGAGCCTCTTATGAATTTAAGCAATCGCTCATAGCTATGCTACCCTTGAGTCCCAAATCAAGCACGGATAAAACTTCCAATGGCCCTAACTTCTAGAAGGTGCGTCCTATACCTATCAAAGTTTGCAACAATCAAATGCTTATAACTTTTTACTGGAGCGTCATAAAATCTTAAAATTTTGTGACAATAAAAAACTCGAGCCTCTTATCAATTTAAGCTATCGCTCACAGCTATGCAATCTTTGATTCTCAAAATAAAACACTGATAAAACTTCGAATGGCCCTAATTTCTGTACGGTGCGTCCTATACCTATCCAAGTTTGCAACATTCAAATGCTTGTAACTTTTTACTGGAGCGTCATAAAACCTATAAAATTTTGTGACAATAAAGTACTCATGCCTCTTATTAATTTAAGCTATCGCTCATAGCTATGCTACCCTTGAGTCTCAAATCAAACACTGATAAAACTTCAAATGGCCCTAACTTCTGTACGGTGCGTCCTATACCTATCAAAGTTTGCAACAATCAAATGCTTATAACTTTTTTCTCGAGCGTCATAAAACCTTGAAATTTTGTGACAATAAAGGACACGAGCCTCTTATGAATTTCAGCTATCGCTCATAGCTATACTACCCTTCAGTTTTAAATCAAACACTGATAAAACTTCAAATGGCCCTAACTTCTATACGGTGCGTCCTATAACTTACAAAGTTTGCAACAATCAAATACTTGTAACGTTTTTCTGGAGCTTCATAAAATCTTGAAATTTTGTGACAATAAAGTACTCGAGCCTCTTATCAATTTAAGCTATCGCTCATAGCTATGCTACCCTTGAGTCCCAAATAAAACACTGAAAAAACTTCAAATGGCCCTAACTTCTATACGGTGCATCCTACAATTTTGTGACAATAAAGTACTCGGGCCTCTTATCAATTTAAGCTATCGCCCATAGCTATGCTACCCTTGAGTCCTTAAATAAACCATTGATAAAACTTCAAATGGCCCTAACTTCTATACGGTGCATCCTACACCTATCAAAGTTTGCAACATTCATATGCTTATAATTTTTTTCTCGAGCGTCATAAAACCTTGAAATTTTGTGACAATAAAGGACTCGAGCCTCTTATGAATTTAAGCTATCGCTCATAGCTATACTACCCTGCAGTCTCAAATCAAACACTGATAAAACTTTAAATGGCCCTAACTTCTATACGGTGCGTCCTATAGCTATCAATGGTTGCAAAATTCAAATTCTTATAACTTTTTTCTCGAGCGTCATAAAACCTTGAAATTTTGTGACAATAAAGTACTCGTGCCTCTTATTAATTTAAGCTATCGCTCATAGCTATGCTACCCTTGAGTCCCAAATCAAGCACGGATAAAACTTCCAATGGCCCTAATTTCTAGAAGGTGCGTCCTATACCTATCAAAGTTTGCAACAATCAAATGCTTGTAACTTTTTTCTGGAACTTCATAAAATCTTGAAATTTTGTGACAATAAAGTACTCGAGCCTCTTATCAATTTAAGCTATCGTTCATAGCTATGCTAGCCTTGAGTCCCAAAATAAACCACTGATAAAACTGCAAATGACCTTAACTTCTGTACGGTGCATCCTATACCTATAAAAGTTTGCAACAATCAAATGCTTATAACTTTTTACTGGAGCGTCATAAAATCTTAAAATTTTGTGACAATAAAGTACTCGAGCCTCTTATCAATTTAAGCTATCGCTCACAGCTATGCAATCTTTGATTCTCAAAATAAAACACTGATAAAACTTCGAATGGCCCTAACTTCTGTACGGTGCGTACTATACCTTTCAAAGTTTGCAACAATCAAATGCTTGTAACTTTTTACTGGAGCGTCATAAAGTCTTGAAATTTTGTGACAATAAAGTACTCGAGCCTCTTATTAATTGAAGCTTTCGCTCATAGCTATGCTACCCTTGAGTCTCAAATCAAACACTGATAAAACTTCAAATGGCCCTAACTTCTGTACGGTGCGTCGTATACCTATCAAAGTTTGCAACAATCAAATGCTTGTAACTTTTTACTGGAGCGTCATAAAGTCTTGAAATTTTGTGACAATAAAGTACTCGAGCCTCTTATTAATTTAAGCTCATAGCTATGCTACCCTTGAGTCTCAAATCAAACACTGATACAACTTCAAATGGCCCTAACTTCTGTACGGTGCGTCCTATACCTATCAAAGTTTGCAACAATCAAATGCTTATAACTTTTTTCTCGAGCGTCATAAAACCTTGAAATTTTGTGACAATAAAGGACTCGTGCCTCTTATTAATTTAATCTATCGCTCATAGCTATGCTACCCTTGCGTCCCAAATCAAACACTGATAAAACTTCAAATGGCCCTAACTTCTATACGGTGCATCCTACACCTATCAAAGTTTGCAACAATCAAATGCTTGTAACTTTTTACTGGAGCATCATAACATCTTGAAATTTTGTGACAATAAAGTACTCGGGCCTCTTATCAATTTAAGCTATCGCCCATAGCTATGCTACCCTTGAGTCCTTAAATAAACCACTGATAAAACTTCAAATGGCCCTAACTTATATACGGTGCATCCTACACCAATCAAAGTTTGCAACATTCAAATGCTTATAACTTTTTTCTCGAGCGTCATAAAACATTGAAATTTTGTGACAATGAAGGACTCGAGCCTCTTATGAATTTAAGCAATCGCTCATAGCTATGCTACCCTTGAGTCCCAAATCAAGCACGGATAAAACTTCCAATGGCCCTAACTTCTAGAAGGTGCGTCCTATACCTATCAAAGTTTGCAACAATCAAATGCTTATAACTTTTTACTGGAGCGTCATAAAATCTTAAAATTTTGTGACAATAAAGTACTCGAGCCTCTTATCAATTTAAGCTATCGTTCATAGCTATGCTAGCCTTGAGTTCCAAAATAAAAACTGATAAAACTGCAAATGACCCTAACTTCTGTACGGTGCATCCTATACCTATAAAAGTTTGCAACAATCAAATGCTTATAACTTTTTACTGGAGCGTCATAAAATCTTAAAATTTTGTGACAATAAAGTACTCGAGCCTCTTATCAATTTAAGCTATCGCTCACAGCTATGCAATCTTTGATTCTCAAAATAAAACACTGATAAAACTTCGAATGGCCCTAATTTCTGTACGGTGCGTCCTATACCTATCCAAGTTTGCAACATTCAAATGCTTGTAACTTTTTACTGGAGCGTCATAAAACCTATAAAATTTTGTGACAATAAAGTACTCATGCCTCTTATTAATTTAAGCTATCGCTCATAGCTATGCTACCCTTGAGTCTCAAATCAAACACTGATAAAACTTCAAATGGCCCTAACTTCTGTACGGTGCGTCCTATACCTATCAAAGTTTGCAACAATCAAATGCTTATAACTTTTTTCTCGAGCGTCATAAAACCTTGAAATTTTGTGACAATAAAGGACACGAGCCTCTTATGAATTTAAGCTATCGCTCATAGCTATACTACCCTTCAGTTTTAAATCAAACACTGATAAAACTTCAAATGGCCCTAACTTCTATACGGTGCGTCCTATAACTTACAAAGTTTGCAACAATCAAATACTTGTAACGTTTTTCTGGAGCTTCATAAAATCTTGAAATTTTGTGACAATAAAGTACTCGAGCCTCTTATCAATTTAAGCTATCGCTCATAGCTATGCTACCCTTGAGTCCCAAATAAAACACTGATAAATCTTCAAATGGCCCTAACTTCTATACGGTGCACCCTACAATTTTGTGACAATAAAGTACTCGGGCCTCTTATCAATTTAAGCTATCGCCCATAGCTATGCTACCCTTGAGTCCTTAAATAAACCATTGATAAAACTTCAAATGGCCCTAACTTCTATACGGTGCATCCTACACCTATCAAAGTTTGCAACATTCATATGCTTATAATTTTTTTCTCGAGCGTCATAAAACCTTGAAATTTTGTGACAATAAAGGACTCGAGCGTCTAATGAATTTAAGCTATCGCTCATAGCTATACTACCCTGCAGTCTCAAATCAAACACTGATAAAACTTTAAATGGCCCTAACTTCTATACGGTGCGTCCTATAGCTATCAATGGTTGCAAAATTCAAATTCTTATAACTTTTTTCTCGAGCGTCATAAAACCTTGAAATTTTGTGACAATAAAGTACTCGTGCCTCTTATTAATTTAAGCTATCGCTCATAGCTATGCTACCCTTGAGTCCCAAATCAAGCACGGATAAAACTTCCAATGGCCCTAATTTCTAGAAGGTGCGTCCTATACCTATCAAAGTTTGCAACAATCAAATGCTTGTAACTTTTTTCTGGAGCTTCATAAAATCTTGAAATTTTGTGACAATAAAGTACTCGAGCCTCTTATCAATTTAAGCTATCGTTCATAGCTATGCTAGCCTTGAGTCCCAAAATAAACCACTGATAAAACTGCAAATGACCATAACTTCTGTACGGTGCATCCTATACCTATAAAAGTTTGCAACAATCAAATGCTTATAACTTTTTACTGGAGCGTCATAAAATCTTAAAATTTTGTGACAATAAAGTACTCGAGCCTCTTATCAATTTAAGCTATCGCTCACAGCTATGCAATCTTTGATTCTCAAAATAAAACACTGATAAAACTTCGAATGGCCCTAACTTCTGTACGGTGCGTACTATACCTTTCAAAGTTTGCAACAATCAAATGCTTGTAACTTTTTACTGGAGCGTCATAAAGTCTTGAAATTTTGTGACAATAAAGTACTCGAGCCTCTTATTAATTGAAGCTTTCGCTCATAGCTATGCTACCCTTGAGTCTCAAATCAAACACTGATAAAACTTCAAATGGCCCTAACTTCTGTACGGTGCGTCCTATACCTATCAAAGTTTGCAACAATCAAATGCTTGTAACTTTTTACTGGAGCGTCATAAAGTCTTGAAATTTTGTGACAATAAAGTACTCGAGCCTCTTATTAATTTAAGCTCATAGCTATGCTACCCTTGAGTCTCAAATCAAACACTGATACAACTTCAAATGGCCCTAACTTCTGTACGGTGCGTCCTATAGCTATCAATGTTTGCAACATTCAAATTCTTATAACTTTTTTCTCGAGCGTCATAAAACCTTGAAATTTTGTGACAATAAAGTACTCGGGCCTCTTATCAATTTAAGCTATCGCCCATAGCTATGCTACCCTTGAGTCCTTAAATAAACCACTGATAAAACTTCAAATGGCCCTAACTTATATACGGTGCATCCTACACCAATCAAAGTTTGCAACATTCAAATGCTTATAACTTTTTTCTCGAGCGTCATAAAACCTTGAAATTTTGTGACAATGAAGGACTCGAGCCTCTTATCAATTTAAGCTATCGCTCATAGCTATGCTACCCTTGAGTCCCAAATCAAGCACGGATAAAACTTCCAATGGCCCTAACTTCTGTACGGTGCGTCCTATACCTATCAAAGTTTGCAACAATCAAATGGTTGTAACTCTTTACTGAAGCGTCATAAAACCTAGAAATTTTGTGACAATAAAGTACTCGAGCCTCTTATCAATTTAAGCTATCGCTCATAGCTATGTTACCCTTGAGTCACGAATCAAAAACTGATAAAATTTCAAATGGCCCTAACTTCTATACGTTGCATCCTACACCTGTCAAAGTTTGCAAGAATCAAATGCTTGTAACGTTTTTCTGGAGCGTCATAAAATCTTAAAATTTTGTGATAATAAAGTACTCGAGCCTCTTATTAATTTAAGCTATGGCTCATAGTTATGCTACCCTTGAGTCTCAAATCAAACACTGATAAAACTTCAAATGGCCCAAACTTCTGTGCGATGCGTCCTTTACCTATCAAAGTTTGCAACAATCAAATGCTTGTAACTTTTTACTGGAGCGTCATAAAGTCTTGAAATTTTGTGACAATAAAGTACTCGAGCCTCTTATTAATTGAAGCTATCGCTATAGCTATGCTACCCTTGAGTATCAAATCAAACACTGATAAAACTTCCAATGGCCCTAACTTCTGTACGGTGCGTCCTATAGCTATCAATGTTTGCAACATTCAAATTCTTATAACTTTTTTCTCGAGCGTCATAAAACCTTGAAATTTTGTGACAATAAAGTACTCGTGCCTCTTATTAATTTAAGCTATCGCTCATAGCTATGCTACCCTTGAGTCCCAAATCAAGCACGGATAAAACTTCCAATGGCCCTAATTTCTAGAAGGTGCGTCCTATACCTATCAAAGTTTGCAACAATCAAATGCTTGTAACTTTTTTCTTAAGCTTCATAAAATCTTGAAATTTTGTGACAATAAAGTACTCGAGCCTCTTATCAATTTAAGCTATCGTTCATAGCTATGCTAGCCTTGAGTCCCAAAATAAACCACTGATAAAACTGCAAATGACCTTAACTTCTATACGGTGCATCCTATACCTATAAAAGTTTGCAACAATCAAATGCTTATAACTTTTTACTGGAGCGTCATAAAATCTTAAAATTTTGTGACAATAAAGAACTCGAGCCTCTTATCAATTTAAGCTATCGCTCACAGCTATGCAATCTTTGATTCTCAAAATAAAACACTGATAAAACTTCGAATGGCCCTAACTTCTGTACGGTGCGTACTATACCTTTCAAAGTTTGCAACAATCAAATGCTTGTAACTTTTTACTGGAGCGTCATAAAGTCTTGAAATTTTGTGACAATAAAGTACTCGAGCCTCTTATTAATTGAAGCTTTCGCTCATAGCTATGCTACCCTTGAGTCTGAAATCAAACACTGATAAAACTTCAAATGGCCCTAACTTCTGTACGGTGCGTCCTATACCTATCAAAGTTTGCAACAATCAAATGCTTGTAACTTTTTACTGGAGCGTCATAAAGTCTTGAAATTTTGTGACAATAAAGTACTCGAGCCTCTTATTAATTTAAGCTCATAGCTATGCTACCCTTGAGTCTCAAATCAAACACTGATACAACTTCAAATGGCCCTAACTTCTGTACGGTGCGTCCTATACCTATCAAAGTTTGCAACAATCAAATGCTTATAACTTTTTTCTCGAGCGTCATAAAACCTTGAAATTTTGTGACAATAAAGGACTCGTGCCTCTTATTAATTTAATCTATCGCTCATAGCTATGCTACCCTTGCGTCCCAAATCAAACACTGATAAAACTTCAAATGGCCCTAACTTCTATACGGTGCATCCTACACCTATCAAAGTTTGCAACAATCAAATGCTTGTAACTTTTTACTGGAGCATCATAACATCTTGAAATTTTGTGACAATAAAGTACTCGGGCCTCTTATCAATTTAAGCTATCGCCCATAGCTATGCTACCCTTGAGTCCTTAAATAAACCACTGATAAAACTTCAAATGGCCCTAACTTATATACGGTGCATCCTACACCAATCAAAGTTTGCAACATTCAAATGCTTATAACTTTTTTCTCGAGCGTCATAAACCTTGAAATTTTGTGACAATGAAGGCCTCGAGCCTCTTATCAATTTAAGCTATCGCTCATAGCTATGCTACCCTTGAGTCCCAAATCAAGCACGGATAAAACTTCCAATGGCCCTAACTTCTGTACGGTGCGTCCTATACCTATCAAAGTTTGCAACAATCAAATGGTTGTAACTCTTTACTGGAGCGTCATAAAACCTAGAAATTTTGTGACAATAAAGTACTCGAGCCTCTTATCAATTTAAGCTATCGCTCATAGCTATGTTACCCTTGAGTCACGAATCAAAAACTGATAAAATTTCAAATGGCCCTAACTTCTATACGTTGCATCCTACACCTGTCAAAGTTTGCAAGAATCAAATGCTTGTAACGTTTTTCTGGAGCGTCATAAAATCTTAAAATTTTGTGATAATAAAGTACTCGAGCCTCTTATTAATTTAAGCTATGGCTCATAGCTATGCTACCCTTGAGTCTCAAATCAAACACTGATAAAACTTCAAATGGCCCAAACTTCTGTGCGATGCGTCCTTTACCTATCAAAGTTTGCAACAATCAAATGCTTGTAACTTTTTACTGGAGCGTCATAAAGTCTTGAAATTTTGTGACAATAAAGTACTCGAGCCTCTTATTAATTGAAGCTATCGCTATAGCTATGCTACCCTTGAGTATCAAATCAAACACTGATAAAACTTCCAATGGCCCTAACTTCTGTACGGTGCGTCCTATAGCTATCAATGTTTGCAACATTCAAATTCTTATAACTTTTTTCTCGAGCGTCATAAAACCTTGAAATTTTGTGACAATAAAGTACTCGTGCCTCTTATCAATTTAAGCTATCGTTCATAGCTATGCTAGCCTTGAGTCCCAAAATAAACCACTGATAAAACTGCAAATGACCTTAACTTCTATACGGTGCATCCTATACCTATAAAAGTTTGCAACAATCAAATGCTTATAACTTTTTACTGGAGCGTCATAAAATCTTAAAATTTTGTGACAATAAAGTACTCGAGCCTCTTATCAATTTAAGCTATCGCTCACAGCTATGCAATCTTTGATTCTCAAAATAAAACACTGATAAAACTTCGAATGGCCCTAACTTCTGTACGGTGCGTACTATATCTTTCAAAGTTTGCAACAATCAAATGCTTGTAACTTTTTACTGGAGCGTCATAAATTCTTGAAATTTTGTGACAATAAAGTACTCGAGCCTCTTATTAATTGAAGCTTTCGCTCATAGCTATGCTACCCTTGAGTCTCAAATCAAACACTGATAAAACTTCAAATGGCCCTAACTTCTGTACGGTGCGTCCTGTACCTATCAAAGTTTGCAACAATCAAATGCTTGTAACTTTTTACTGGAGCGTCATAAAGTCTTGAAATTTTGTGACAATAAAGTACTCGAGCCTCTTATTAATTTAAGCTCATAGCTATGCTACCCTTGAGTCTCAAATCAAACACTGATACAACTTCAAATGGCCCTAACTTCTGTACGGTGCGTCCTATACCTATCAAAGTTTGCAACAATCAAATGCTTATAACTTTTTTCTCGAGCGTCATAAAACCTTGAAATTTTGTGACTATAAAGGACTCGTGCCTCTTATTAATTTAATCTATCGCTCATAGCTATGCTACCCTTGCGTCCCAAATCAAACACTGATAAAACTTCAAATGGCCCTAACTTCTATACGGTGCATCCTACACCTATCAAAGTTTGCAACAATCAAATGCTTGTAACTTCTTACTGGAGCATCATAACATCTTGAAATTTTGTGACAATAAAGTACTCGGGCCTCTTATCAATTTAAGCTATCGCCCATAGCTATGCTACCCTTGAGTCCTCAAATAAACCACTGATAAAACTTCAAATGGCCCTAACTTATATACGGTGCAACCTACACCAATCAAAGTTTGCAACATTCAAATGCTTATAACTTTTTTCTCGAGCGTCATAAAACCTTGAAATTTTGTGACAATGAAGGACTCGAGCCTCTTATGAATTTAAGCAATCGCTCATAGCTATGCTACCCTTGAGTCCCAAATCAAGCACGGATAAAACTTCCAATGGCCCTAACTTCTAGAAGGTGCGTCCTATACCTATCAAAGTTTGCAACAATCAAATGCCTATAACTTTTTACTGGAGCGTCATAAAATCTTAAAATTTTGTGACAATAAAGTACTCGAGCCTCTTATCAATTTAAGCTATCGCTCATAGCTATGCTACCCTTGAGTCCCAAATCAAACACTGATAAAACTTCAAATGGCCCTAACTTCTGTACGGTGCGTCCTATACCTATCAAAGTTTGCAACAATCAAATGGTTGTAACTCTTTACTGGAGCGTCATAAAACCTAGAAATTTTGTGACAATAAAGTACTCGAGCCTCTTATCAATTTAAGCTATCGCTCATAGCTATGTTAGCCTTGAGTCACGAATCAAAAACTGATAAAATTTCAAATGGCCCTAACTTCTATACGGTGCATCCTACACCTGTCAAAGTTTGCAAGAATCAAATGCTTGTAACGTTTTTCTGGAGCGTCATAAAATCTTGAAATTTTGTGATAATAAAGTACTCGAGCCTCTTATTAATTTAAGCTATGGCTCATAGCTATGCTACCCTTGAGTCTCAAATCAAACACTGATAAAACTTCAAATGGCCCAAACTTCTGTGCGATGCGTCCCTTACCTATCAAAGTTTGCAACAATCAAATGCTTGTAACTTTTTACTGGAGCGTCATAAAGTCTTGAAATTTTGTGACAATAAAGTACTCGAGCCTCTTATTAATTTAAGCTATCGCTCATAGCTATGCTACCCTTGAGTCTCAAATCAAACACTGATAATATTTCAAATGGCCCTAACTTCTGTACGGTGCGTCCTAACCTATCAAAGTTTGTAAAAATCAAATGCTTAAAACTTTTTACTGGAGCATCATAAAATCTTAAAATTTTGTGAAAATTAAGTACTCGAGCCCCTTATCAAATTAAGCTAACGCTCATAGCTATGCTACCCTTGAGTCCCAAATAAAACACTGACAAAACTTCAAATGGCCCCAACTTGTATGCGGTGCATCCTACACCTATCAAAGTTTGCAACAATCAAATGCTTGTAACTTTTTACTGGAGCATCATAAAATCTTGAAATTTTTTGACAATAAAGTACTCGGGCCACTTATCAATTTAAGCTATCGCTCATAGCTATGCAACCTTCGATTCCCAAAATAAGACACTGATAAAACTTCAAATGGCCCTAACTTCTATAAGGTGCGTCCTATAACTATCAAAGTTTGCAACAATCAAATGCTTGTAACTTTTTACTGGAGCGTCATAAAGTCTTGAAATTTTGGGACAAAAAAGGACTCGAGCCTTTTATGAATTTAAGCTATCGCTCATAGCTATGCTACCCTTCAGTCTCAAATCAAACACTGATAAAACTTCAAATGGCCCTAAATTCTAGAAGTTGCGTCCTATACCTATCAAAGTTTGCAACATTCAAATGCTTGTAACTTTTTTCTGGAGCTTCATAAAATCTTGAAATTTTGTGACAATAAATTACCCGAGCCTCTTATCAATTTAAGCTGTCTAGCCTTGAGTCCCAAAATAAAACACTGATAAAACTGCAAATGACCATAACTTCTGTACGGTGCATCCTATACCTATAAAAGTTTGCAACAATCAAATGCTTATAACTTTTTACTGGAGCGTCATAAAATCTTAAAATTTTGTGACAATAAAGTACTCGAGCCTCTTATCAATTTAAGTTATCGCTCATAGATATGTTACCCTTGAGTCCCGAATCAAAAACTGATAAAACTTCAAATGGCCCTAACTTCTATAAGGTGCGTCCTATACCTATCAAACTTTGCAACAATCAAATGCTTGTAACTTTTTTCTGGAGGGTCATAAAACCTTGAAATTTTGTGACTATTAAGTACTCGAGCCTCTTATCAATTTAAGCTATCGCTCATAGCTATGCTACCCTTGAGTCCCAAATAAAACACTGATAAAACTTCAAATGTCCCTAACTTCTATACGGTGCATCTTACACCTATCAAAGTTTGGAACATTCAAATGCTTATAACTTTTTTCGCGAGCGTCATAAAACCATGAAATTTTGTGACTATAAAGTACTCGTGCCTCTTAGCAATTTAAGCTATCGCTCATAGCTATGCAACCTTCGATTCCCAAAATAAAACACTGATAAAACTTCAAATGGCCCTAACTTCTATAAGGTGCGTCCTATAACTATTAAAGTTTGCAACAATCAAATGCTTGTAACTTTTTACTGGAGCGTCATAAAGTCTTGAAATTTTGGGACAATAAAGGACTCGAGCCTCTAATGAATTTAAGCTATCGCTCATAGCTATGCTACCCTTGAGTCTCAAATCAAACACTGATAAAACTTCAAATGGCCCTACCTTCTGTACGGTGCGTCCTATACCTATCAAAGTTTGCAACAATCAAATGCTTGTAACTTTTTACTGGAGCGTCTATAAAGTCTTGAAATTTTGTGACAATAAAGTACTCGAGCCTCTTATTAATTTAAGCTCATAGCTCTGCTACCCTTGAGTCTCAAATCAAACACTGATAAAACTTCAAATGGCCCTAAATTCTGTACGGTGCGTCCTATACCTATCAAAGTTTGCAACAATCAAATGCTTATAACTTTTTTCTCGAGCGTCACCTTGAAATTTTGTGACAATAAAGGACTCGAGCCTCTTATGAATTTAAGCTATCGCTCAAAGCTATACTACCCTTCAGTCTCAAATCAAACACTGATAAAACTTCAAATGGCCCTAACTTCTATACGGTGCGTCCTATAGCTATCAATGTTTGCAACACTCAAATTCTTATAACTTTTTTCTCGAGCGTCATAAAACCTTGAAATTTTGTGACAATAAAATACTCGTGCCTCTTATTAATTTAAGCAATCCCTCATAGCTATGCTACCCTTGAGTCCCAAATCAAGCACGGATAAAACTTCCAATGGCCGTAACTTCTAGAAGGTGCGTCCTATACCTATCAAAGTTTGCAACAATCAAATGCTTATAACTTTTTACTGGAGCGTCATAAAATCTTAAAATTTTGTGACAATAAAGTACTCGAGCCTCTTATCAATTTAAGCTATCGCTCATAGCTATGCTTCCCTTGAGTCTCAAATCAAACACTGATAAAACTTCAAATGGCCCTAACTTCTGTACGGTGCGTCCTATACCTATCAAAGTTTGCAACAATCAAATGCTTGTAACTTTTTACTGGAGCGTCATAAAGTCTTGAAATTTTGTGACAAGAAAGTACTCGAGCCTCTTATTAATTTAAGCTATCGCTCATAGCTATGCTACCCTTGAGTCTCAAATCAAACACTGATAATATTTCAAATGACCCTAACTTCTGTACGGTGCGTCCTAAACCTATCAAAGTTTGCAACAATCAAATGCTTGTAACTTTTACTGGAGCATCATAAAATCTTGAAATTTTGTGACAATAAAGTACTCGGGCCTCTTATCAATTTAAGATATAGCCCATAGCTATGCAACCCTTGAGTCCCAAATCAAACACTGATAAAACTTCAAATGGCCCTAACTCTGTACGGTGCGTCCTATACCTATCAAAGTTTGCAACAATCAAATGCTTATAGCTTTTTACTGGAACATAATAAAATCTTAAAATTTTGTGACCATTAAGTTCTCGAGCCTCTTATAAATTTAAGCTATCGCTCATAGCTATGCTACCCTTGAGTCCCAAATAAAACACTGATAAAACTTCTAATGGCCCTAACTTCTATACATTGCATCCTACACCTATCAAAGTTTGCAACAATCAAATGCTTGTAACTTTTTACTGGAGCATCATAAAATCTTGAAATTTTGTGACAATAGAGTACTCGGGCCTCTTATCAATTTACGCTATCGCCCATAGCTATGCTACCCTTGAGTCCTTAAATAAAACACTGATAAAACTTCAAACGTCCCTAACTTCTATGCGGTGCATCCTACACCTATCAAAGTTTGCAACATTCAAATGCTTATAACTTTTTTCGCGAGCGTCATAAAACCATCAAATTTTGTGACAATAAAGTACTCGTGCCTCTTAGCAATTTAAGCTATCGCTCATAGCTATGCAACCTTCGATTCCCAAAATAAAACACTGATAAAACTTCAAATGGCCCTAACTTCTATAAGGTGCGTCCTATAACTATTAAAGTTTGCAACAATCAAATGCTTGTAACTTTTTACTGGAGCGTCATAAAGTCTTGAAATTTTGGGACAAAAAAGGACTCGAGCCTCTTATGAATTTAAGCTATCGCTCATAGCTATGCTACCCTTCAGTCTCAAATCAAACACTGATAAAACTTCAAATGGCCCTAACTTCTAGAAGTTGCGTCCTATACCTATCAAAGTTTGCAACATTCAAATGCTTGTAACTTTTTTCTGGAGCTTCATAAAATCTTGAAATTTTGTGACAATAAATTACTCGAGCCTCTTATCAATTTAAGCTATCGCTCATAGCTATGCTACCCTTGAGTCCCAAATCAAACACTGATAAAACTTGAAATGGCCCTAACTCTGTACGGTGCGTCCTATACCTATCAAAGTTTGCAACAATCAAATGGTTGTAACTTTTAACTGGAGCGTCATAAAACCTTGAAATTTTGTGACAATAAAGTACTCGAGCCTCTTATCAATTTAAGTTATCGCTCATAGCTATGCTACCCTTGAGTCCCAAATCAAACACTGATAAAATTTCAAATGACCCTAACTTCTATACGGTGCATCCTACACCTATCAAAGTTTGCAACAATCAAATGCTTGTAACGTTTTTCTGGAGCGTCATAAAATCTTGAAATTTTGTGACAATAAAGTACTCGTGCCTCATATCAATTTAAGCCATCGCTCATAGCTATGCTACCCTTGAGTCTCAAATCAAACACGGATAAAACTTCTAATGGCCCTAACTTCTATAAGGTGCGTCCTATACCTATCAAACTTTGCAACAATCAAATGCTTGTAACTTTTTTCTGGAGGGTCATAAAACCTTGAAATTTTGTGACAAAAAAGTACTCGAGCCTCTTATTAATTTAAGCTATCGCTCATAGCTATGCTACCCTTGAGTTCCAAATCAAACACAGAAAAAACTTCAAATAGCCCTAACTTCTGTACGGTGCGTCCTATACCTATCAAAGTTTGCAACAATCAAATGATTGTAACTTTTTACTGGAGCGTCATAAAACCTTGAAATTTTGTGACAATAAAGTACTCGAGCCTCTTATCAATTTATTCTATAGCTCATAGCTATGCTACTCTTGAGTCCTAAATCAAACATTGATAAGACTTAAAAAATGGCCATAATTTTTGTATGGAGTGTCCTATACCTATCAAAGTTTGTAACATTCAAATGCTTGTAACTTTTTTCTCGAGTGTCATAAAACCTTGAAATTTTGTGACAATAAAGTACTCGAGCCTCTTATCAATTTAAGCTATCGCCCATAGCTATGCTACCCTTGAGTCCTTAAATAAAACACTGATAAAACTTCAAACGGCCCTAACTTCTATACATTGCATCCTACACCTATCAAAGTTTGCAACAATCAAATGCTTGTAACTTTTTACTGGAGCATCATAAAACCTTGAAATTTTGTGACAAAAAAGTACTCGAGCCTCTTATTAATTTAAGCTATCGCTCATAGCTATGCTACCCTTGAGTCCCAAATCAAACACAGAAAAAACTTCAAATAGCCCTAACTTCTGTACGGTGCGTCCTATACCTATCAAAGTTTGCAACAATCAAATGATTGTAACTTTTTACTGGAGCGTCATAAAACCTTGAAATTTTGTGACAATAAAGTACTCGAGCCTCTTATCAATTTATTCTATAGCTCATAGCTATGCTACTCTTGAGTCCTAAATCAAACATTGATAAGACATAAAAAATGGCCATAATTTTTGTATGGAGTGTCCTACACCTATCAAAGTTTGCAACATTCAAATGCTTATAACTTTTTTCTCGAGCGTCATAAAACCATGAAATTTTGTGACAATAAAGTACTCGTGCCTCTTATCAATTTAAGCTATCGCTCATAGCTATGCAACCTTCGATTCCCAAAATAAAACACTGATAAAACTTCAAATTGCCCTAACTTCTATAAGGTGCGTCCTATACCTATCAAAATTTGCAAAAATCAAATGCTTGTAACTTTTTTCTGGAGCTTCAAAAAATCTTGAAATTTTCTGACAATAAAGTACTCGTGCCTCATGTCAATTTAAGCCATCGCTCATAGCTATGCAATCTTTGATTCCCAAAATAAAACACTGATAAAACTTCGAGTGGCCCTAACTTCTGTACGGTGCGTCCTATACCTATCAAAGTTTGCAACAATCAAATGCTTGTAACTTTTTACTGGAGCATCATAAAATCTTAACATTTTGTGACCATTAAGTACTCGAGCCTCTTATCAATTTAAGCCATCGCTCATAGCTATGCTACCCTTGAGTCCCAAATAAAACACTGATAAAACTTCAAATGGCCCTAACTTCTATACATTGCATCCTACACCTATCAAAGTTTGCAACAATCAAATGCTTGTAACTTTTTACTGGAGCATCATAAAATCTTAAAATTTTGTGACAATAAAGTACTCGAGCCTCTTATCAATTTAAGCTATCGCTCATAGCTATGCTACCCTTGAGTCCCAAATCAAACACAGAAAAACTTCAAATAGCCCTAACTTCTGTACGGTGCGTCCTATACCTATCAAAGTTTGCAACAATCAAATGACTGTAACTTTTTACTGGAGCGTCATAAAACCTTGAAATTTTGTGACAATAAAGTACTCGAGCCTCTTATCAATTTATTCTATAGCTCATAGCTATGCTACTCTTGAGTCCTAAATCAAACATTTATAAGACTTAAAAAATGGCCATAATTTTTGTACGGAGTGTCCTATTCCTATCAAAGTTTGTAACATTCAAATGCTTGTAACTTTTTTCTCGAGCGTCATAAAACCTTGAAATTTTGTGACAATAAAGTACTCGAGCCTCTTATCAATTTAAGCTATCGCCCATAGCTATGCTACCCTTGAGTCATTAAATAAAACACTGATAAAACTTCAAACGGCCCTATCTTCTATACGGTGCATCCTACAACTATCAAAGTTTGCAACATTCATATGCTTATAACTTTTTTCTCGAGCGTCATAAAACCATGAAATTTTGTGACAATAAAGTACTCGTGCCTCTTATCAATTTAAGCTATCGCTCATAGCTATGCAACCTTCGATTCCCAAAATAAAACACTAATAAAACTTAAAATTGCCCTAACTTCTATAAGGTGCGTCCTATACCTATCAAAATTTGCAAAAATCAAATGCTTGTAACTTTTTTCTGGAGCTTCATAAAATCTTGAAATTTTCTGACAATAAAGTACTCGTGCCTCATGTCAATTTAAGCCATCGCTCATAGCTATGCAATCTTTGATTCCCAAAATAAAACACTGATAAAACTTCGAGTGGCCCTAACTTCTGTACGGTGCGTCCTATACCTATCAAAGTTTGCAACAATCAAATGCTTGTAACTTTTTACTGGAGCATCATAAAATCTTAAAATTTTGTGACCATTAAGTACTTGAGCCTCTTATAAATTTAAGCTATCGCTCATAGCTATGCTACCCTTGAGTCCCAAATAAAACACTGATAAAACTTCAAATGGCCCTAACTTCTATACATTGCATCCTACACCTATCAAAGTTTGCAACAATCAAATGCTTGTAACTTTTTACTGGAGCTTCATAAAATCTTGAAATTTTGTGACAATAGAGTACTCGGGCCTCTTATCAATTTAAGCTATCGCCCATAGCTATGCTACCCTTGAGTCCTTAAATAAAACACGGATAAAACTTCAAACGGCCCTAACTTCTATGCGGTGCATCCTACACCTATCAAAGTTTGCAACATTCAAATGCTTATAACTTTTTTCTCGAGCGTCATAAAACCATGAAATTTTGTGACAATAAAGTACTCGTGCCTCTTAGCAATTTAAGCTATCGCTCATAGCTATGCAACCTTCGATTCCCAAAATTAAACACTGATAAAACTTCAAATGGCCCTAACTTCTGTACGGTGCGTCCTATACCTATCAAAGTTTGCAACAATCAAATGCTTGTAACTTTTTACTGGAGCGTCATAAAACCTTGACATTTTGTGACAATAGAGTACTCGGGCCTCTTATCAATTTACGCTATCGCCCATAGCTATGCTACCCTTGAGTCCTTAAATAAAACACTGATAAAACTTCAAACGGCCCTAACTTCTATGCGGTGCATCCTACACCTATCAAAGTTTGCAACATTCAAATGCTTATAACTTTTTTCGCGAGCGTCATAAAACCATCAAATTTTGTGACAATAAAGTACTCGTGCCTCTTAGCAATTTAAGCTATCGCTCATAGCTATGCAACCTTCGATTCCCAAAATAAAACACTGATAAAACTTCAAATGGCCCTAACTTCTATAAGGTGCGTCCTATAACTATTAAAGTTTGCAACAATCAAATGCTTGTAACTTTTTACTGGAGCGTCATAAAGTCATGAAATTTTGAGACAAAAAAGGACTCGAGCCTCTTATGAATTTAAGCTATCGCTCATAGCTATGCTACCCTTCAGTCTCAAATCAAACACTGATAAAACTTCAAATGGCCCTAACTTCTAGAAGTTGCGTCCTATACCTATCAAAGTTTGCAACATTCAAATGCTTGTAACTTTTTTCTGGAGCTTCATAAAATCTTGAAATTTTGTGACAATAAATTACTCGAGCCTCTTATCAATTTAAGCTATCGCTCATAGCTATGCTACCCTTGAGTCCCAAATCAAACACTGATAAAACTTGAAATGGCCGTAACTCTGTACGGTGCGTCCTATACCTATAAAAGTTTGCAACAATCAAATGGTTGTAACTTTTTACTGGAGCGTCATAAAACCTTGAAATTTTGTGACAATAAAGTACTCGAGCCTCTTATCAATTTAAGTTATCGCTCATAGCTATGCTACCCTTGAGTCCCAAATCAAACACAGAAAAAACTTCAAATAGCCCTAACTTCTGTACGGTGCGTCCTATACCTATCAAAGTTTGCAACAATCAAATGACTGTAACTTTTTACTGGAGCGTCATAAAACCTTGAAATTTTGTGACAATAAAGTACTCGAGCCTCTTATCAATTTATTCTATAGCTCATAGCTATGCTACTCTTGAGTCCTAAATCACACATTTATAAGACTTAAAAAATGGCCATAATTTTTGTACGGAGTGTCCTATTCCTATCAAAGTTTGTAACATTCAAATGCTTGTAACTTTTTTCTCGAGCGTCATAAAACCTTGAAATTTTGTGACAATAAAGTACTCGAGCCTCTTATCAATTTAAGCTATCGCCCATAGCTATGCTACCCTTGAGTCATTAAATAAAACACTGATAAAACTTCAAATGGCCCTATCTTCTATACATTGCATCCTACACCTATCAAAGTTTGCAACATTCAAATGCTTATAACTTTTTTCGCGAGCGTCATAAAACCATCAAATTTTGTGACAATAAAGTACTCGTGCCTCTTAGCAATTTAAGCTATCGCTCATAGCTATGCAACCTTCGATTCCCAAAATAAAACACTGATAAAACTTCAAATGGCCCTAACTTCTATAAGGTGCGTCCTATAACTATTAAAGTTTGCAACAATCAAATGCTTGTAACTTTTTACTGGAGCGTCATAAAGTCATGAAATTTTGAGACAAAAAAGGACTCGAGCCTCTTATGAATTTAAGCTATCGCTCATAGCTATGCTACCCTTCAGTCTCAAATCAAACACTGATAAAACTTCAAATGGCCCTAACTTCTAGAAGTTGCGTCCTATACCTATCAAAGTTTGCAACATTCAAATGCTTGTAACTTTTTTCTGGAGCTTCATAAAATCTTGAAATTTTGTGACAATAAATTACTCGAGCCTCTTATCAATTTAAGCTATCGCTCATAGCTATGCTACCCTTGAGTCCCAAATCAAACACTGATAAAACTTGAAATCGCCGTAACTCTGTACGGTGCGTCCTATACCTATAAAAGTTTGCAACAATCAAATGGTTGTAACTTTTTACTGGAGCGTCATAAAACCTTGAAATTTTGTAACAATAAAGTACTCGAGCCTCTTATCAATTTAAGTTATCGCTCATAGCTATGCTACCCTTGAGTCCCAAATCAAACACTGATAAAATTTCAAATGGCCCTAACTTCTATACGGTGCGTCCTACACCTATCAAAGTTTGCAACAATCAAATGCTTGTAACGTTTTTCTGGAGCGTCATAAAATCTTGAAATTTTGTGACAATAAAGTACTCGTGCCTCATATCAATTTAAGCCATCGCTCATAGCTATGCTACCCTTGAGTCTCAAATCAAACACGGATAAAACTTCAAATGGCCCTAACTTCTATAAGGTGCGTCCTATACCTATCAAACTTTGCAACAATCAAATGCTTGTAACTTTTTTCTGGAGGGTCATAAAACCTTGAAATTTTGTGACAATAAAGTACTCGTGCCTCTTATCAATTTAAGCTATCGCTCATAGCTATGCAATCTTTGATTCCCAAAATAAAACACTGATAAAACTTCGAGTGGCCCTAACTTCTGTACGGTGCGTCCTATACCTATCAAAGTTTGCAACAATCAAATGCTTGAAACTTTTTACTGGAGCGTCATAAAGTCTTGAAATTTTGTGACAAAAAAGTACTCGAGCCTCTTATTAATTTAAGCTATAGCTCATAGCTATGCTACCCTTGAGTCTCAAATCAAACACTGATAAAACTCCAAATGGCCCTAACTTCTGTACGGTGCGTCCTATACCTATCAAAGTTTGCAACAATCAAATGCTTATAACTTTTTACTGGAGCATCATAAAATCTTAACATTTTGTGACCATTAAGTACTCGAGCCTCTTATCAATTTAAGCCATCGCTCATAGCTATGCTACCCTTGAGTCCCAAATAAAACACTGATAAAACTTCAAATGGCCCTATCTTCTATACATTGCATCCTACACCTATCAAAGTTTGCAACAATCAAATGCTTGTAACTTTTTACTGGAGCATCATAAAATCTTAAAATTTTGTGACAATAAAGTACTCGAGCCTCTTATCAATTTAAGCTATCGCTCATAGCTATGCTACCCTTGAGTCCCAAATCAAACACAGAAAAAACTTCAAATAGCCCTAACTTCTGTACGGTGCGTCCTATACCTATCAAAGTTTGCAACAATCAAATGACTGTAACTTTTTACTGGAGCGTCATAAAACCTTGAAATTTATAACAATAAAGTACTCGAGCCTCTTATCAATTTATTCTATAGCTCATAGCTATGCTACTCTTGAGTCCTAAATCAAACATTTATAAGACTTAAAAAATGGCCATAATTTTTGTACGGAGTGTCCTATTCCTATCAAAGTTTGTAACATTCAAATGCTTGTAACTTTTTTCTCGAGCGTCATAAAACCTTGAAATTTTGTGACAATAAAGTACTCGAGCCTCTTATCAATTTAAGCTATCGCCCATAGCTATGCTACCCTTGAGTCATTAAATAAAACACTGATAAAACTTCAAACGGCCCTATCTTCTATACGGTGCATCCTACACCTATCAAAGTTTGCAACATTCATATGCTTATAACTTTTTTCTCGAGCGTCATAAAACCATGAAATTTTGTGACAATAAAGTACTCGTGCCTCTTATCAATTTAAGCTATCGCTCATAGCTATGCAACCTTCGATTCCCAAAATAAAACACTAATAAAACTTCAAATTGCCCTAACTTCTATAAGGTACGTCCTATACCTATCAAAATTTGCAAAAATCAAATGCTTGTAACTTTTTTCTGGAGCTTCATAAAATCTTGAAATTTTCTGACAATAAAGTACTCGTGCCTCATGTCAATTTAAGCCATCGCTCATAGCTATGCAATCTTTGATTCCCAAAATAAAACACTGATAAAACTTCGAGTGGCCCTAACTTCTGTACGGTGCGTCCTATACCTATCAAAGTTTGCAACAATCAAATGCTTGTAACTTTTTACTGGAGCATCATAAAATCTTAAAATTTTGTGACCATTAAGTACTTGAGCCTCTTATAAATTTAAGCTATCGCTCATAGCTATGCTACCCTTGAGTCCCAAATAAAACACTGATAAAACTTCAAATGGCCCTAACTTCTATACATTGCATCCTACACCTATCAAAGTTTGCAACAATCAAATGCTTGTAACTTTTTACTGGAGCTTCATAAAATCTTGAAATTTTGTGACAATAGAGTACCCGGGCCTCTTATCAATTTAAGCTATCGCCCATAGCTATGCTACCCTTGAGTCCTTAAATAAAACACGGATAAAACTTCAAACGGCCCTAACTTCTATGCGGTGCATCCTACACCTATCAAAGTTTGCAACATTCAAATGCTTATAACTTTTTTCTCGAGCGTCATAAAACCATGAAATTTTGTGACAATAAAGTACTCGTGCCTCTTAGCAATTTAAGCTATCGCTCATAGCTATGCAACCTTCGATTCCCAAAATTAAACACTGATAAAACTTCAAATGGCCCTAACTTCTGTACGGTGCGTCCTATACCTATCAAAGTTTGCAACAATCAAATGCTTGTAACTTTTTACTGGAGCGTCATAAAACCTTGACATTTTGTGACAATAGAGTACTCGGGCCTCTTATCAATTTACGCTATCGCCCATAGCTATGCTACCCTTGAGTCCTTAAATAAAACACTGATAAAACTTCAAACGGCCCTAACTTCTATGCGGTGCATCCTACACCTATCAAAGTTTGCAACATTCAAATGCTTATAACTTTTTTCGCGAGCGTCATAAAACCATCAAATTTTGTGACAATAAAGTACTCGTGCCTCTTAGCAATTTAAGCTATCGCTCATAGCTATGCAACCTTCGATTCCCAAAATAAAACACTGATAAAACTTCAAATGGCCCTAACTTCTATAAGGTGCGTCCTATAACTATTAAAGTTTGCAACAATCAAATGCTTGTAACTTTTTACTGGAGCGTCATAAAGTCATGAAATTTTGAGACAAAAAAGGACTCGAGCCTCTTATGAATTTAAGCTATCGCTCATAGCTATGCTACCCTTCAGTCTCAAATCAAACACTGATAAAACTTCAAATGGCCCTAACTTCTAGAAGTTGCGTCCTATACCTATCAAAGTTTGCAACATTCAAATGCTTGTAACTTTTTTCTGGAGCTTCATAAAATCTTGAAATTTTGTGACAATAAATTACTCGAGCCTCTTATCAATTTAAGCTATCGCTCATAGCTATGCTACCCTTGAGTCCCAAATCAAACACTGATAAAACTTGAAATGGCCGTAACTCTGTACGGTGCGTCCTATACCTATAAAAGTTTGCAACAATCAAATGGTTGTAACTTTTTACTGGAGCGTCATAAAACCTTGAAATTTTGTGACAATAAAGTACTCGAGCCTCTTATCAATTTAAGTTATCGCTCATAGCTATGCTACCCTTGAGTCCCAAATCAAACACTGATAAAATTTCAAATGGCCCTAACTTCTATACGGTGCGTCCTACACCTATCAAAGTTTGCAACAATCAAATGCTTGTAACGTTTTTCTGGAGCGTCATAAAATCTTGAAATTTTGTGACAATAAAGTACTCGTGCCTCATATCAATTTAAGCCATCGCTCATAGCTATGCTACCCTTGAGTCTCAAATCAAACACGGATAAAACTTCAAATGGCCCTAACTTCTATAAGGTGCGTCCTATACCTATCAAACTTTGCAACAATCAAATGCTTGTAACTTTTTTCTGGAGGGTCATAAAACCTTGAAATTTTGTGACAATATAGTACTCGTGCCTCTTATCAATTTAAGCTATCGCTCATAGCTATGCAATCTTTGATTCCCAAAATAAAACACTGATAAAACTTCGAGTGGCCCTAACTTCTGTACGGTGCGTCCTATACCTATCAAAGTTTGCAACAATCAAATGCTTGAAACTTTTTACTGGAGCGTCATAAAGTCTTGAAATTTTGTGACAAAAAAGTACTCGAGCCTCTTATTAATTTAAGCTATAGCTCATAGCTATGCTACCCTTGAGTCTCAAATCAAACACTGATAAAACTCCAAATGGCCCTAACTTCTGTACGGTGCGTCCTATACCTATCAAAGTTTGCAACAATCAAATGCTTATAACTTTTTACTGGAGCATCATAAAATCTTAACATTTTGTGACCATTAAGTACTCGAGCCTCTTATCAATTTAAGCCATCGCTCATAGCTATGCTACCCTTGAGTCCCAAATAAAACACTGATAAAACTTCAAATGGCCCTATCTTCTATACATTGCATCCTACACCTATCAAAGTTTGCAACAATGAAATGCTTGTAACTTTTTACTGGAGCATCATAAAATCTTAAAATTTTGTGACAATAAAGTACTCGAGCCTCTTATCAATTTAAGCTATCGCTCATAGCTATGCTACCCTTGAGTCCCAAATCAAACACAGAAAAAACTTCAAATAGCCCTAACTTCTGTACGGTGCGTCCTATACCTATCAAAGTTTGCAACAATCAAATGATTGTAACTTTTTACTGGAGCGTCATAAAACCTTGAAATTTTGTGACAATAAAGTACTCGAGCCTCTTATCAATTTATTCTATAGCTCATAGCTATGCTACTCTTGAGTCCTAAACCAAACATTGATAAGACTTAAAAAATGGCCATAATTTTTGTACGGAGTGTCCTATACCTATCAAAGTTTGTAACATTCAAATGCTTGTAATTTTTTTCTCGAGCGTCATAAAACCTTGAAATTTTGTGACAATAAAGTACTCGAGCCTCTTATCAATTTAAGCTATCGCCCATAGCTATGCTACCCTTGAGGCCTTAAATAAAACACTGATAAAACTTCAAACGGCCCTAACTTCTATACGGTGCATCCTACACCTATCAAAGTTTGCAACATTCAAATGCTTATAACTTTTTTCTCGAGCGTCATAAAACCATGAAATTTTGTGACAATAAAGTACTCGTGCCTCTTATCAATTTAAGCTATCGCTCATAGCTATGCAACCTTCGATTCCCAAAATAAAACACTGATAAAACTTCAAATTGCCCTAACTTCTATAAGGTGCGTCCTATATCTATCAAAATTTGCAAAAATCAAATGCTTGTAACTTTTTTCTGGAGCTTCATAAAATCTTGAAATTTTCTGACAATAAAGTACTCGTGCCTCATGTCAATTTAAGCCATCGCTCATAGCTATGCAATCTTTGATTCCCAAAATAAAACACTGATAAAACTTCGAGTGGCCCTAACTTCTGTACGGTGCGTCCTATACCTATCAAAGTTTGCAACAATCAAATGCTTGTAACTTTTTACTGGAGCATCATAAAATCTTAAAATTTTGTGACCATTAAGTACTCGAGCCTCTTATAAATTTAAGCTATCGCTCATAGCTATGCTACCCTTGAGTCCCAAATAAAACACTGATAAAACTTCAAATGGCCCTAACTTCTATACATTGCATCCTACACCTATCAAAGTTTGCAACAATCAAATGCTTGTAACTTTTTACTGGAGCATCATAAAATCTTGAAATTTTGTGACAATAGAGTACTCGGGCCTCTTATCAATTTAAGCTATCGCCCATAGCTATGCTACCTTTGAGTCCTTAAATAAAACACGGATAAAACTTCAAACGGCCTTAACTTCTATGCGGTGCATCCTACACCTATCAAAGTTTGCAACATTCAAATGCTTATAACTTTTTTCTCGAGCGTCATAAAACCATGAAATTTTGTGACAATAAAGTACTCGTGCCTCTTAGCAATTTAAGCTATCGCTCATAGCTATGCAACCTTCGATTCCCAAAATTAAACACTGATAAAACTTCAAATGGCCCTAACTTCTGTACGGTGCGTCCTATACCTATCAAAGTTTGCAACAATCAAATGCTTGTAACTTTTTACTGGAGCGTCATAAAACCTTGACATTTTGTGACAATAAAGTACTCGAGCCTCTTATCAATTTAAGATATCGATCATAGCTATGTTACCCTTGAGTCCCGAATCAAAAACTGATAAAATTTCAAATGGCCCTAACTTCTATACGGTGCGTCCTACACCTATCAAAGTTTGCAACAATCAAATGCTTGTAACGTTTTTCTGGAGCGTCATAAAATCTTAAAATTTTGTGACAATAAAGTACTGGTGCCTCATATCAATTTAAGCCATCGCTCATAGCTATGCTACCCTTGAATCTCAAATCAAACACGGGTAAAACTTCAAATGGCCCTAACTTCTATAAGGTGCGTCCTATACCTATCAAACTTTGCAACAATCAAATGCTTGTAACTTTTTTCTGGAGGGTCATAAAACCTTGAAATTTTGTGACAATAAATTTCTCGAGCCTCTTATCAATTTAAGCTATCGTTCATAGCTATGCTAGCCTTGAGTCCCAAAATAAAACACTGATAAAACTGCAAATGACCCTAACTTCTGTACGGTGCATCCTATACCTATAAAAGTTTGCAACAATCAAATGCTTTTAACTTTTTACTGGAGCGTCATGAAATCTTAAAATTTTGTGACAATAAAGTATACGAGCCTCTTATCAATTTAAGCTATCGTTCATAGCTATGCTACCCTTGAGTCCCAAGTCAAACAATGATAAAACTTCAAATGGCCCTAACTCTGTACGGTTCGTCCTATACCTATCAAAGTTTGCAACAATCAAATGGTTGTAACTTTTTACTGGAGCGTCATAAAACCTTGAAATTTTGTGACAATAAAGTACTCGAGCCTCTTATCAATTTAAGTTATCGCTCATAGCTATGTTACCCTTGAGTCCCGAATCAAAAACTGATAAAATTTCAAATGGCCCTAACTTCTATACGGTGCGTCCTACACCTATCAAAGTTTTCAACAATCAAATGCTTGTAACGTTTTTACTGGAGCGTCATAAAACCTTGAAATTTTGTGACAATAAAGTACTCGAGCCTCTTATCAATTTATTCTATAGCTCATAGCTATGCTACTCTTGAGTCCTAAATCAAACATTTATAAGACTTAAAAAATGGCCATAATTTTTGTACGGAGTGTCCTATTCCTATCAAAGTTTGTAACATTCAAATGCTTGTAACTTTTTTCTCGAGCGTCATAAAACCTTGAAATTTTGTGACAATAAAGTACTCGAGCCTCTTATCAATTTAAGCTATCGCCCATAGCTATGCTACCCTTGAGTCATTAAATAAAACACTGATAAAACTTCAAACGGCCCTATCTTATATACGGTGCATCCTACACCTATCAAAGTTTGCAACATTCATATGCTTATAACTTTTTTCTCGAGCGTCATAAAACCATGAAATTTTGTGACAATAAAGTACTCGTGCCTCTTATCAATTTAAGCTATCGCTCATAGCTATGCAACCTTCGATTCCCAAAATAAAACACTAATAAAACTTCAAATTGCCCTAACTTCTATAAGGTGCGTCCTATACCTATCAAAATTTGCAAAAATCAAATGCTTGTAACTTTTTTCTGGAGCTTCATAAAATCTTGAAATTTTCTGACAATAAAGTACTCGTGCCTCATGTCAATTTAAGCCATCGCTCATAGCTATGCAATCTTTGATTCCCAAAATAAAACACTGATAAAACTTCGAGTGGCCCTAACTTCTGTACGGTGCGTCCTATACCTATCAAAGTTTGCAACAATCAAATGCTTGTAACTTTTTACTGGAGCATCATAAAATCTTAAAATTTTGTGACCATTAAGTACTTGAGCCTCTTATAAATTTAAGCTATCGCTTATAGCTATGCTACCCTTGAGTCCCAAATAAAACACTGATAAAACTTCAAATGGCCCTAACTTCTATACATTGCATCCTACACCTATCAAAGTTTGCAACAATCAAATGCTTGTAACTTTTTACTGGAGCTTCATAAAATCTTGAAATTTTGTGACAATAGAGTACTCGGGCCTCTTATCAATTTAAGCTATCGCCCATAGCTATGCTACCCTTGAGTCCTTAAATAAAACACGGATAAAACTTCAAACGGCCCTAACTTCTATGCGGTGCATCCTACACCTATCAAAGTTTGCAACATTCAAATGCTTATAACTTTTTTCTCGAGCGTCATAAAACCATGAAATTTTGTGACAATAAAGTACTCGTGCCTCCTAGCAATTTAAGCTATCGCTCATAGCTATGCAACCTTCGATTCCCAAAATTAAACACTGATAAAACTTCAAATGGCCCTAACTTCTGTACGGTGCGTCCTATACCTATCAAAGTTTGCAACAATCAAATGCTTGTAACTTTTTACTGGAGCGTCATAAAACCTTGACATTTTGTGACAATAGAGTACTCGGGCCTCTTATCAATTTACGCTATCGCCCATAGCTATGCTACCCTTGAGTCCTTAAATAAAACACTGATAAAACTTCAAACGGCCCTAACTTCTAGAAGTTGCGTCCTATACCTATAAAAGTGTGCACCAATCAAATGCTTGTAACTTTTTTCTGGAGCTTCATAAAATCTTGAAATTTTGTGACAATAAATTACTGGAGCCTCTTATCAATTTAAGCTATCGCTCATAGCTATGCTACCCTTGAGTCCCAAATCAAACACTGATAAAACTTGAAATGGCCGTAACTCTGTACGGTGCGTCCTATACCTATAAAAGTTTGCAACAATCAAATGGTTGTAACTTTTTACTGGAGCGTCATAAAACCTTGAAATTTTGTGACAATAAAGTACTCGAGCCTCTTATCAATTTAAGTTATCGCTCATAGCTATGCTACCCTTGAGTCCCAAATCAAACACTGATAAAATTTCAAATGGCCCTAACTTATATACGGTGCGTCCTACACCTATCAAAGTTTGCAACAATCAAATGCTTGTAACGTTTTTCTGGAGCGTCATAAAATCTTGAAATTTTGTGACAATAAAGTACTCGTGCCTCATATCAATTTAAGCCATCGCTCATAGCTATGCTACCCTTGAGTCTCAAATCAAACACGGATAAAACTTCAAATGGCCCTAACTTCTATGAGGTGCGTCCTATACCTATCAAACTTTGCAACAATCAAATGCTTGTAACTTTTTTCTGGAGGGTCATAAAACCTTGAAATTTTGTGACAATAAAGTACTCGTGCCTCTTATCAATTTAAGCTATCGCTCATAGCTATGCAATCTTTGATTCCCAAAATAAAACACTGATAAAACTTCGAGTGGCCCTAACTTCTGTACGGTGCGTCCTATACCTATCAAAGTTTGCAACAATCAAATGCTTGAAACTTTTTACTGGAGCGTCATAAAGTCTTGAAATTTTGTGACAAAAAAGTACTCGAGCCTCTTATTAATTTAAGCTATAGCTCATAGCTATGCTACCCTTGAGTCTCAAATCAAACACTGATAAAACTCCAAATGGCCCTAACTTCTGTACGGTGCGTCCTATACCTATCAAAGTTTGCAACAATCAAATGCTTATAACTTTTTACTGGAGCATCATAAAATCTTAACATTTTGTGACTATTAAGTACTCGAGCCTCTTATCAATTTAAGCCATCGCTCATAGCTATGCTACCCTTGAGTCCCAAATAAAACACTGATAAAACTTCAAATGGCCCTAACTTCTATACATTGCATCCTACACCTATCAAAGTTTGCAACAATCAAATGCTTGTAACTTTTTACTGGAGCATCATAAAATCTTAAAATTTTGTGACAATAAAGTACTCGAGCCTCTTATCAATTTAAGCTATCGCTCATAGCTATGCTACCCTTGAGTCCCAAATCAAACACAGAAAAAACTTCAAATAGCCCTAACTTCTGTACGGTGCGTCCTATACCTATCAAAGTTTGCAACAATCAAATGATTGTAACTTTTTACTGGAGCATCATAAAACCTTGAAATTTTGTGACAATAAAGTACTCGAGCCTCTTATCAATTTATTCTATAGCTCATAGCTATGCTACTCTTGAGTCCTAAATCAAACATTGATAAGACTTAAAAAATGGCCATAATTTTTGTACGGAGTGTCCTATACCTATCAAAGTTTGTAACATTCAAATGCTTGTAATTTTTTTCTCGAGCGTCATAAAACCTTGAAATTTTGTGACAATAAAGTACTCGAGCCTCTTATCAATTTAAGCTATCGCCCATAGCTATGCTACCCTTGAGGCCTTAAATAAAACACTGATAAAACTTCAAACGGCCCTAACTTCTATACGGTGCATCCTACACCTATCAAAGTTTGCAACATTCAAATGCTTATAACTTTTTTCTCGAGCGTCATAAAACCATGAAATTTTGTGACAATAAAGTACTCGTGCCTCTTATCAATTTAAGCTATCGCTCATAGCTATGCAACCTTCGATTCCCAAAATAAAACACTGATAAAACTTCAAATTGCCCTAACTTCTATAAGGTGCGTCCTATACCTATCAAAATTTGCAAAAATCAAATGCTTGTAACTTTTTTCTGGAGCTTCATAAAATCTTGAAATTTTCTGACAATAAAGTACTCGTGCCTCATGTCAATTTAAGCCATCGCTCATAGCTATGCAATCTTTGATTCCCAAAATAAAACACTGATAAAACTTCGAGTGGCCCTAACTTCTGTACGGTGCATCCTACACCTATCAAAGTTTGCAACAATCAAATGCTTGTAACTTTTTACTGGAGCATCATAAAATCTTGAAATTTTGTGACAATAGAGTACTCGGGCCTCTTATCAATTTAAGCTATCGCCCATAGCTATGCTACCTTTGAGTCCTTAAATAAAACACGGATAAAACTTCAAACGGCCCTAACTTCTATGCGGTGCATCCTACACCTATCAAAGTTTGCAACATTCAAATGCTTATAACTTTTTTCTCGAGCGTCATAAAACCATGAAATTTTGTGACAATAAAGTACTCGTGCCTCTTAGCAATTTAAGCTATCGCTCATAGCTATGCAACCTTCGATTCCCAAAATTAAACACTGATAAAACTTCAAATGGCCCTAACTTCTATAAGGTGCGTCCTATACCTATCAAACTTTGCAACAATCAAATGCTTGTAACTTTTTTCTGGAGGGTCATAAAACCTTGAAATTTTGTGACAATAAATTTCTCGAGCCTCTTATCAATTTAAGCTATCGCTCATAGCTATGCTACCCTTGAGTCCCAAATCAAACACAGAAAAAACTTCAAATAGCCCTAACTTCTGTACGGTGCGTCCTATACCTATCAAAGTTTGCAACAATCAAATGATTGTAACTTTTTACTGGAGCGTCATAAAACCTTGAAATTTTGTGACAATAAAGTACTCGAGCCTCTTATCAATTTATTCTATAGCTCATAGTTATGCTACTCTTGAGTCCTAAATCAAACATTGATAAGACTTAAAATGGCCATAATTTTTGTACGGAGTGTCCTATACCTATCAAAGTTTGTAACATTCAAATGCTTGTAACTTTTTTCTCGAGCGTCATAAAACCTTGAAATTTTGTGACAATAAAGTACTCGCGCCTCTTATCAATTTAAGCTATCGCTCATAGCTATGCAACTTTTGATTTACAAAATAAAACACTGATAAAACTTCGAATGGCCCTAACTTCTGTACGGTGCGTCCTATACCTAGCAAAGTTTGCAACAATCAAATGCTTGTAACTTTTTACTGGAGCGTCATAAAACCTTGAAATTTTGTGACAATAAATTACTCGTGCCTCTTATTAATTTAAGCTATCGCTCATAGCTATGCTACCCTTGAGTCTCAAATCAAACACTAATAAAACTTCAAATGGCCCTAACTTCTGTACGGTGCGTCCTATACCTATAAAAGTGTGCACCAATCAAATGCTTGTAACTTTTTACTGGAGGATCATAAAACCTTGAAATTTTGTGTCAATAAAGTACTCGAGCCTCTTATCAATTTAAGCAATCGCTCATAGCTATGTTACCCTTGAGACCCAATTCAAACACAGATAAAACTTAAAATGGCCATAACTTCTGTACGGTGCGTCCTATACCTATCCAAGTGTGCACCAATCAAATGCTTGTATCTTTTTACTGGAGCGTCATAAAACCATGAAAATTTGTGACAATAAAGTACTCGAGCCCCTTACCAATTTAAGCTATAGCTCATAGCTATGCTACCCTTGAGATCCAAATCAAACACAGATAAAACTTAAAATGGCCATAACTTCTGTACGGTGCGTCCTATACCTATCAAAGTTTGCAAGAATCAAATGCTTATAACTTTTTACTGGAGCGTTATAAAACCATGAAAATTTGTGACAATAAAGTACTCGAGCCTCTTATCAATTTAAGCTATAGCTCATAGCTATGCTACTCTTGAGTCCTAAATCAAACATTGATAAGACTTAAAATGGTCATAAGCCAGTATCCTATACCTATCAAAGTTTCTAACATTCAAATGCTTGTAACTTTTTTCTCGAGCGTCATAAAACCTTGAAATTTTGTGACAAAAAGTACTCGTGCCTCTTATCAATTTAAGCTATCGCTCATAGCTATGCAACCTTTGATTCCCAAAATAAAACACTGATAAAACTTCGAATGGCCCTAACTTCTGTACGCCTCGTCCTATACCTATCAAAATTTGCAACAATCAAATGCTTGTAACTTTTTTCTGGAGCGTCATAAAATCTGGAAATTTTGTGACAATAAAGTACTCGAGCCTGTTGTCAAGTTAAGCTATCGCTCATAGCTATGCTACCCTTTAGTCCCAAACCAAACACTGATAAAACTTCAAATGGCCCTAACTTCTGTACGGTGCGTCCTATACCTATCAAAGTTTGCAACAATCAAATGCTTGTAACTTTTTACTGGAGCGTCATAAAGTCTTGAAATTTTGTGACAATAAAGTATTCGAGCCTCTTATTAATTTAAGCTATAGCTCATAGCTATGCTACCCTTGAGTCTCAAATCAAACACTGATAAAACTTCAAATGGCCCTAACTTCTGTACGGTGCGTCCTATACCTATCAAAGTTTGCAACAATCAAATGCTTATAACTTTTTACTGGAGCATCATAAAATCTTAAAATTTTGTGACCATTAAGTACTCGAGCCTCTTATCAATTTAAGCTATCGCTCATAGCTATGCTACCCTTGAGTCCCAAATAAAACACTGATAAAACTTCAAATGGCCCTAACTTCTATACATTGCATCCTACACCTATCAAAGTTTGCAACAATCAAATGCTTGTAACTTTTTACTGGAGCATCATAAAATCTTAAAATTTTGTGACAATAAAGTACTCGAGCCTCTTATCAATTTAAGCTATCGCTCATAGCTATGCTACCCTTGAGTCCCAAATCAAACACAGAAAAAACTTCAAATAGCCTTAACTTCTGTACGGTGCGTCCTATACCTATCAAAGTTTGCAGCAATCAAATGATTGTAACTTTTTACTGGAGCGTCATAAAACCTTGAAATTTTGTGACAATAAAGTACTCGAGCCTCTTATCAATTTATTCTATAGCTCATAGCTATGCTACTGTTGAGTCCTAAATCAAACATTGATAAGACTTAAAATGGCCATTATTTTTGTACGGAGTGTCCTATACCTATCAAAGTTTGTAACATTCAAATGCTTGTAACTTTTTTCTCGAGCGTCATAAAACCTTGAATTTTTGTGACAATAAAGTACTCGAGCCTCTTATCAATTTAAGCTATCGCCCATAGCTATGCTACCCTTGAGTCCTTAAATAAAACACTGATAAAACTTCAAACGGCCCTAACTTCTATAAGGTGCGTCCTATACCTATCAAAATTTGCAAAAATCAAATGCTTGTAACTTTTTTCTGGAGCTTCATAAAATCTTGAAATTTTGTGACAATAAAGTACTCGAGCCTCTTATCAATTTAAGCTATCGCTCATAGCTATGCTACCCTTGAGTCCCAATTCAAACACAGAAAAAATTTCAAATAGCCCTAACTTCTGTACGGTGCGTCCTATACCTATCAAAGTTTGTAACAATCAAATGATTGTAACTTTTTACTGGAGCGTCATAAAACCTTGAAATTTTGTGACAATAAAGTACTCGTGCCTCTTATCAATTTAAGCTATAGCTCATAGCTATGCTACCCTTGAGATCCAAATCAAACACAGATAAAACTTAAAATGGCCATAACTTCTGTACGGTGCGTCCTATACCTATCAAAGTTTGCAAGAATCAAATGCTTATAACTTTTTACTGGAGCGTTATAAAACCATGAAAATTTGTGACAATAAAGTACTCGAGCCTCTTATCAATTTAAGCTATAGCTCATAGCTATGCTACTCTTGAGTCCTAAATCAAACATTGATAAGACTTAAAAAGGCCATAAGCCAGTATCCTATACCTATCAAAGTTTCTAACATTCAAATGCTTGTAACTTTTTTCTCGAGCGTCATAAAACCTTGAAATTTTGTGACAAAAAGTACTCGTGCCTCTTATCAATTTAAGCTATCGCTCATAGCTATGCAACCTTTGATTCCCAAAATAAAACACTGATAAAACTTCGAATGGCCCTAACTTCTGTACGCTGCGTCCTATACCTATCAAAATTTGCAACAATCAAATGCTTGTAACTTTTTTCTGGAGCGTCATAAAATCTGGAAATTTTGTGACAATAAAGTACTCGAGCCTGTTGTCAAGTTAAGCTATCGCTCATAGCTATGCTACCCTTTAGTCCCAAACCAAACACTGATAAAACTTCAAATGGCCCTAACTTCTGTACGGTGCGTCCTATACCTATCCAAGTGTGCACCAATCAAATGCTTGTATCTTTTTACTGGAGCGTCATAAAACCATGAAAATTTGTGACAATAAAGTACTCGAGCCCCTTACCAATTTAAGCTATAGCTCATAGCTATGCTACCCTTCCCCTACGCTGGGTAGTCACCTTGTTGCGGTGTAGGGGCTTACTGTGTGCTGGAACATGGCACATGAAAGACGGTGACATGGTCCAGTTACGCAAACTAAGAACTACCTTCAACGCACAGGTTGAAAGTAGTTTTCTACGATTCCTGCTCAGTCGTTAAGGCTAGTTAGTAGTCGTACTGGCCAATATCGAACGTCTCACTGAGACCGCCGGATCGCCTAGACACTAACAATTGGTCAGCCCTTCGGGGAAGTGCGGCAATTACTTTACAGACCAATGGCCCACTTTCAGTACGGTCATGTCTCTGCTGGACTTGGGTCGCCGATTGCCGGGCGGGGGAGAGAGAAAACTCCCTGGGGCAGGGTTCACCAGACATATTGGCCCATAAAAAAAAAAACACCCTAAATTCACGGTGGAACAGCTATGCCAGTGAGCTTGCTTGACGGGGTAGAGTCAAGCTTAATAGCGAACTCCGTACGAGGTCCGGCGAACCTACGGTTTTAATTAGCCTTACCACGGGGGCGCCCGTGGGTGACCAAAACGCAAAAGAAAACTAAAAAAAAATATATGGAAAACTTAAGCCTATATGAAAAAAAAAAAAAATGGACTGCACACCTTCAAATGTGCATATTGTGGCTACAATGAGCCAACAGCCATCATTGGCCGAGGGGGCATCTGGTCCCATCGACAATGAAAGCATGGAGCACGACCTGTTGGGGGGGGCACCCGGTCCCTTAACCGACAGGCCGGAGGAGATGGACATCCCACTTAGCCAGGAATCGGCTGGGGTGTCTATCTCCTCGGAACAGGAGAGAAATCTTCTTGAACCTGCTCCAGAGAAGATTCCAAAACTTAGGGTGAAGCTGTCCGGAGCTGGACGTAAACGTTTTAAGGCTTTGCTTGCCAGGGGCATATCGCTGGAAACAGCTCGGTCCTTGGCGGCAAATCCAGCGAACGTGTCTGCGCGATGGACCCCTAAAAGATCCCGTTCAGATGGCTCCACGCCGACATCGAACTCCAGGCCGACAAAGCGGTTTGCACAAGAGGGCAACAAAAACATTGATAAAATGTCAATAGTGCCCCCAGCGGACCCGCCGGTGTGTGGTGAGATGAAGGAGGCGGAGACCTTACTTGGGGGCGAACCTGGTCCCAGTAAGAGGGTGGCGAGTGTCTCTGAAAGACATGGCGTGCAGGGAGCCTCCTTGGGGGTCCCCTGCTCAAAGCCTACTCTAGCGGAGACAGTCTGCTCCAAAAAGATAGGGGTTATACCTAGCAATTTCCCGGAGGGCATATGGTCCACTGAAGAAATTGGGAAGGTACAACGGTGCATTCTCGACAAGATGTTCGAGACTCGTGGGGGCCCAGTGAAGCCACACTTTGCAGGCTGTAGTTTCAAGCCTGGATGGTTGACGATCAACTGTCTGGACGACGAAACCGTAGCCTGGGCTGAAGAATGGATACCAGCCATGAAGCCATGGGAGGGGGCTGAGTTGAAGGTGGTGGACGAGGCAAAAGTGCCAAAGGCCAAGATCTTCGTTGGCTACTTTCCCGGCTCGGTATCTTGGCAAAATGACCGAATTCTGGGGCAAGTGGAGTCGCAGAATTCGGGCATTAGTGTCAGCGAGTGGCGGGTGCTCCATCGCCTACAAAAAGGTGACCAGGTCGAGCTGGCAATTGCTCTGGACCCCATCTCGTCTGAAAGGGTTGACACACTGGGTAACAAGGTCTACTATGGCTTTGGCAGTGCCCAGCTCCGACCTAGACTGAAGGGGAACAGGGCAAAATCTGCTGTTGGTGTTGAAGAGCAACCAACAACATCTGTTGCAGCGCGGGCAAAGCAGAGTAGCCAGAAGCCGAAAACGGGGCCCATTTTCACAAAGCCAGTACCGAGAGCGGAGAGAGGCAACACACGTGCCCAACGTCCAGGACCATCTGCTCTCTCTGGTAGGCTCAGGAAATGGGAGAGAAAAGACCCGGAGGCTGCGGAAACTTTGCGGAGCACAAAGGGTGGTAAGATCCGCAAGGATCGGTCTGGGAAATAATGTCCCAGGCCCCATCACGAACGCAAAACTCTTGGAAGCAGCTTCACTGTCTCCAAATAAATCTCCACAGGGCTATAGCAGCCTCTTACAGGCTCAGTGCCTTGGTGGAACACCAGAGTCTGGACTTCGTAGCCATTCAAGAACCATGGGCCACAAATGGGCGCATAAATGGTCTGCAGACAAAAACATGTAAGTTGATCTATGATAATAATGTTGACCGACCGAGGGCAGCGATCATGATCAACAAAAATATTAAATTCCTCCCAATTTCAGAGCTTCTACAACGCGATCTGGTGGCAGTACAGGCAGAAGTGCCTAGTGCCAAAGGGAGGAGAACGGTAGTCCTGGCCTCCATGTACTTACCTGGCGACACAGAGGACGCGGTATCGCGCGAGCTCCAGCAGCTTACGGAGTACTGTCGCACTCGCAGTCTACAGTGGGTGGTGTGCTGCGACGCAAACGCGCACCACACGGTATGGGGAAGCACGGACACGAACGGGCGAGGTGAGTCACTTCTTGATTTTATTACAACAAATAATCTGGTGGTGGTAAATAGGGGTGACGAGCCTACCTTTATGAATGCGATAAGGGGGGAGGTGTTAGATCTCACTCTAACTAGCGCATTCATATCAAATAACATTTCTAATTGGAGGGTGCTTAATGAGGTCTCCTTGTCGGACCATAGGTACATTTGCTTTGATCTGGGGGGGGAGATTGGAGGCACCTTCGAAATGAGAAATGTTAGGAAGACCAACTGGTCGATATATAACTTTTACTTAGAGCAAAATATTGCGGGCCTTAGTGAAAAAATAAGTAACTCTCAGGAACTAGATCTTGAAGTTAACAAATTAAATAATATAATAATCGAGGCTTTTGAAAGTAGCTGCAATTTAGTTGTGAAGAAACGTTCTAGGAACGTACCCTGGTGGAGCGGGGAGCTAAATGTTTTGCGCAAAAAAGCCCGTCAACTCTTTAATAGGGCCAAGTCTAATGGTGACTGGGCATCTTATAGAAGTGCCTTAACGGCCTATAATAATGAGTTGAGAAGATCTAAGAGAGACTCATGGAAAAAGTACTGTGAGGAGATTGAAACCCTCCCAGCAGCTACCCGACTCCAGAAGTCACTCAATAAAGATCACTCAAACGGGCTTTCTACACTCAAGAAGCCTGACGGAAATTTTACGGAGAGCCTGGAAGAGACGGGACAGCTTTTGTTGGACACTCACTTTCCAGGCTGTGCCACTAGCGGAGAGGATAGTGAAATCATCGAGAATACTCGTTTCTTGATGCCTACACGGAGGGAACTCTCACTGGCTCGCAGAATCTTCACCGTCAATAAAACCAAATGGGCTATCTCCACTTTTAGACCATTCAAATCGCCAGGTGTCGATAATATACAACCGTGCCTACTTCGGCAAGGTGTTGATGTATTAGCACCTGTGCTAACAAACATTTTCAGGATAAGCCTGGAGCTAGGCATAGTGCCTAAACCTTGGACGAAGGCTAGGGTGGCTTTCATACCGAAAGCAGGCAAAAAGGCGGACCACACGCCAAAAGCCTATCGGCCCATTAGCCTGACGTCATTCCTGCTAAAAGTTATGGAAAAAATTCTGGACCAATATATCAGGGAAACTTATCTTAAAGATTCTCCTCTTCATATTGAACAATACGCTTACCAATCAGGCAAATCGACTGAGACAGCCATACATAGCTTAACAAGCAAAATTGAAAAGGCGTTTGAGGGTAAAGAAATAGCTCTCTGTACATCGGTTGACATTACGGGGGCTTTTGACAATGCTACTTTCAGATCAATTGAGGAGGGGATGAACAGGAAAGGTATACAAAGACTGATCATAACATGGGTTCTCAACATGCTGAAAAACAGAACGACAATCTTTGAAACAGGGACAGCAAAGCAAATTGTCAGGTCAACCAAAGGATGTCCCCAGGGGGGCGTCCTATCGCCACTCCTATGGTTATTGGTTATCGACGAGCTCTTACAAACTCTCAATGACCTCGGATACGAAATTCAGGGCTTTGCGGATGATTTGGTAATTATGGTCAGAGGCAAGTTTGACTCTACCATAACAGATCGCATGCAACTAGCTCTTGATATCACTCAAAACTGGTGTCAGGAGAAAGGACTATCGATAAATCCGAATAAAACAAACGTGGTACCCTTCACCAAAAGAAGGAAACTGAATCTGGGGACTTTAAGTTTAGGGACCACAAACTTAACAATGTCCAATGAAATGAAATATCTGGGAGTAATCCTGGACAAAACTCTAACTTGGAAAAACCACTTATCATACATAACTAGTAAAGCCTTAAGAGCAACCTATGCTTGCCAGAGGTTGTACGGTAAAACATGGGGACTACGGCCAAAAATGATGGCGTGGTCATATAAAACAATAATAGTACCAATGATTACTTATGCGTCGTTGGTATGGTGGCCAAAAGTCAACCAAACAGGAGCTCAGAGGACTCTTAACAAGATTCACCGTATAGCCTGTTTGAGTGTGACGGGAGCAATGAGAACGTGCCCCACACTAGCTTTGGGAGTGATCACTGGACTGACTCCTCTACACCTTGTAGTTAAAAGGATGGCGGCCAGCGCGGCCCTAAGGCTACCTAATCTAGCCCATCTTAAAGAAGGCAACCTTTCGGGGCACGCAAAGATTCTGGACACTGTCTGGAATTCTCCGTGCCTCATGGTCTTCGACAAAATGGACAGAAAATTAGACTTCTCAAAGCAATTCAAAGTGGTCATCAGTGACCGTTCAGCTTGGAGAAACAAGGAAATAACAATAAAACAGGACTCTCAGTTGTGGTATACAGATGGGTCCAAAATGGAAGATGGCAGTGCAGGAGCTGGAATTGTAGGGCCAAATTTCCAAAAAGCAATTGCAATGGGAAAAACAGCTTCCATTTTTCAGGCGGAGGTCCACGCTTTAGAGTTATGTGCTAGAGAATGTCTACGCAGGGGTACACGCAACACCAAAATATGCATACTCTCAGATAGCCAGGCAGCTCTAAAATCATTAATAAACTTCTCATTCCAATCAAAGCTGGTCTGGGAATGCTGTAAACTTCTCAATACCCTAGCAGCGAGAAACTCTGTTACGCTAATGTGGGTACCGGGACACGAGGGACATGAGGGCAACGAAATGGCAGATTCTTTAGCAAAAAAGGGTGCAGACACTGCCTTTATAGGCCCAGAACCCTTCTGTGGGGTAAACAGTAGCTTCACAAATAACTTGTTGTGCGAACAGGAAAAACGAAGTCTGCTAAACTACTGGAGAGCCCAAAAAGGCATGCGGCAGTCGAGACTACTCATTGATCCTGAACACATAAGGGTAGATGCTTCTTTAAACCTCAGCAGAAATGACATCAAACTATACACTGAACTTTTAACAGGACACTGTAAACTAAATTACCACCTAAAGAAAATAGGCGTGGTAGAAGACGATTCTTGTCGACTCTGTCAAGAGAAGCAGGAAACGGCAGAACACATTCTGTGCACTTGCCCAGCGGTGGCAAGACGCAGACATAAGTACCTAGGCAGTGGGTTCATATCTCCAAATCACCTAGTTAAAATTAAGCCCACAGCAGTTACGAGATTTATAAACAGTCTAGGACTGTTTTAGTTGGGTACGAGGCTGCACAATAGATCTTTTAGGTCGCGGTGTTCTTTTAGCCTGTCAATAATAATAATAAATATGCTACCCTTGAGATCCAAATCAAACACAGATAAAACTTAAAATGGCCATAACTTCTGTACGGTGCGTCCTATACCTATCAAAGTTTGCAAGAATCAAATGCTTATAACTTTTTACTGGAGCGTTATAAAACCATGAAAATTTGTGACAATAAAGTACTCGAGCCTCTTATCAATTTAAGCTATAGCTCATAGCTATGCTACTCTTGAGTCCTAAATCAAACATTGATAAGACTTAAAATGGCCATAAGCCAGTATCCTATACCTATCAAAGTGTCTAACATTCAAATGCTTGTAACTTTTTGCTCGAGCGTCATAAAACCTTGAAATTTTGTGACAAAAAGTACTCGTGCCTCTTATCAATTTAAGCTATCGCTCATAGCTATGCAACCTTTGATTCCCAAAATAAAACACTGATAAAACTTCGAATGGCCCTAACTTCTGTACGCCTCGTCCTATACCTATGAAAATTTGCAACAATCAAATGCTTGTAACTTTTTTCTGGAGCGTCATAAAATCTGGAAATTTTGTGACAATAAAGTACTCGAGCCTGTTGTCAAGTTAAGCTATCGCTCATAGCTATGCTACCCTTTAGTCCCAAACCAAACACTGATAAAACTTCAAATGGCCCTAACTTCTGTACGGTGCGTCCTATACCTATCAAAGTTTGCAACAATCAAATGCTTGTAACTTTTTACTGGAGCGTCATAAAGTCTTGAAATTTTGTGACAATAAAGTATTCGAGCCTCTTATTAATTTAAGCTATAGCTCATAGCTATGCTACCGTTGAGTCTCAAATCAAACACTGATAAAACTTCAAATGGCCCTAACTTCTGTACGGTGCGTCCTATACCTATCAAAGTTTGCAACAATCAAATGCTTATAACTTTTTACTGGAGCATCATAAAATCTTAAAATTTTGTGACCATTAAGTACTCGAGCCTCTTTTCAATTTAAGCTATCGCTCATAGCTATGCTACCCTTGAGTCCCAAATAAAACACTGATAAAACTTCAAATGGCCCTAACTTCTATACATTGCATCCTACACCTATCAAAGTTTGCAACAATCAAATGCTTGTAACTTTTTACTGGAGCATCATAAAATCTTAAAATTTTGTGACAATAAAGTACTCGAGCCTCTTATCAATTTAAGCCATCGCTCATAGCTATGATACCCTTGAGTCTCAAATCAAACACGGATAAAACTTCAAATGGCCCTAACTTCTAGGTGCGTCCTATACATATCAAACTAAGGTGCGTCCTATACATATCAAACTTTGCAACAATCAAATGCTTGTAACTTTTTACTGGAGCATCATAAAATCTTAAAATTTTGTGACAATAAAGTACTCGAGCCTCTTATCAATTTATTCTATAGCTCATAGCTATGCTACTCTTGAGTCCTAAATCAAACATTGATAAGACTTAAAATGGCCATAATTTTTGTACGGAGTGTCCTATACCTATCAAAGTTTGTAACATTCAAATGCTTGTAACTTTTTTCTCGAGAGTCATAAAACCTCGCCTCTTATCAATTTAAGCTATCGCTCATAGCTATGCAACTTTTGATTTACAAAATAAAACACTGATAAAACTTCGAATGGCCCTAACTTCTGTACGGTGCGTCCTATACCTAGCAAAGTTTGCAACAATCAAATGCTTGTAACTTTTTACTGGAGCGTCATAAAACCTTGAAATTTTGTGACAATAAATTACTCGTGCCTCTTATTAATTTAAGCTATCGCTCATAGCTATGCTACCCTTGAGTCTCAAATCAAACACTAATAAAACTTCAAATGGCCCTAACTTCTGTACGGTGCGTCCTATACCTATAAAAGTGTGCACCAATCAAATGCTTGTAACTTTTTACTGGAGGATCATAAAACCTTGAAATTTTGTGTCAATAAAGTACTCGAGCCTCTTATCAATTTAAGCAATCGCTCATAGCTATGTTACCCTTGAGACCCAATTCAAACACAGATAAAACTTAAAATGGCCATAACTTCTGTACGGTGCGTCCTATACCTATCCAAGTGTGCACCAATCAAATGCTTGTATCTTTTTACTGGAGCGTCATAAAACCATGAAAATTTGTGACAATAAAGTACTCGAGCCCCTTACCAATTTAAGCTATAGCTCATAGCTATGCTACCCTTGAGATCCAAATCAAACACAGATAAAACTTAAAATGGCCATAACTTCTGTACGGTGCGTCCTATACCTATCAAAGTTTGCAAGAATCAAATGCTTATAACTTTTTACTGGAGCGTTATAAAACCATGAAAATTTGTGACAATAAAGTACTCGAGCCTCTTATCAATTTAAGCTATAGCTCATAGCTATGCTACTCTTGAGTCCTAAATCAAACATTGATAAGACTTAAAATGGCCATAAGCCAGTATCCTATACCTATCAAAGTTTCTAACATTCAAATGCTTGTAACTTTTTTCTCGAGCGTCATAAAACCTTGAAATTTTGTGACAAAAAGTACTCGTGCCTCTTATCAATTTAAGCTATCGCTCATAGCTATGCAACCTTTGATTCCCAAAATAAAACACTGATAAAACTTCGAATGGCCCTAACTTCTGTACGCCTCGTCCTATACCTATCAAAATTTGCAACAATCAAATGCTTGTAACTTTTTTCTGGAGCGTCATAAAATCTGGAAATTTTGTGACAATAAAGTACTCGAGCCTGTTGTCAAGTTAAGCTATCGCTCATAGCTATGCTACCCTTTAGTCCCAAACCAAACACTGATAAAACTTCAAATGGCCCTAACTTCTGTACGGTGCGACCTATACCTATCAAAGTTTGCAACAATCAAATGCTTGTAACTTTGACTGGAGCGTCATAAAGTCTTGAAATTTTGTGCCAATAAAGTATTCGTGCCTCTTATTAATTTAAGCTTTAGCTTATAGCTATGCTACCCTTGAGTCCCAAATCAAACACTGCTAAAACTTCAAATGGCCCTAACTTCTGTACGGTGCGTCCTATACCTATCAAAGTTTGCAACAATCAAATGCTTATAACTTTTTACTGGAGCATCATAAAATCTTAAAATTTTGTGACCATTAAGTACTCGAGCCTCTTATCAATTTAAGCTATCGCTCATAGCTATGCTACCCTTGAGTCCCAAATAAAACACTGATAAAACTTCAAATGGCCCTAACTTCTATACATTGCATCCTACACCTATCAAAGTTTGCAACAATCAAATGCTTGTAACTTTTTACTGGAGCATCATAAAATCTTAAAATTTTGTGACAATAAAGTACTCGAGCCTCTTATCAATTTAAGCTATCGCTCATAGCTATGCTACCCTTGAGTCCCAAATCAAACACAGAAAAAACTTCAAATAGCCTTAACTTCTGTACGGTGCGTCCAATACCTATCAAAGTTTGCAACAATCAAATGATTGTAACTTTTTACTGGAGCGTCATAAAACCTTGAAATTTTGTGACAATAAAGTACTCGAGCCTCTTATCAATATATTCTATAGCTCATAGCTATGCTACTGTTGAGTCCTAAATCAAACATTGATAAGACTTAAAATGGCCATTATTTTTGTACGGAGTGTCCTATACCTATCAAAGTTTGTAACATTCAAATGCTTGTAACTTTTTTCTCGAGCGTCATAAAACCTTGAATTTTTGTGACAATAAAGTACTCGAGCCTCTTATCAATTTAAGCTATCGCCCATAGCTATGCTACCCTTGAGTCCTTAAATAAAACACTGATAAAACTTTAAACGGCCCTAACTTCTATAAGGTGCGTCCTATACCTATCAAAATTTGCAAAAATCAAATGCTTGTAACTTTTTTCTGGAGCTTCATAAAATCTTGAAATTTTGTGACAATAAAGTACTCGAGCCTCTTATCAATTTAAGCTATCGCTCATAGCTATGCTACCCTTGAGTCCCAATTCAAACACAGAAAAAATTTCAAATAGCCCTAACTTCTGTACGGTGCGTCCTTTACCTATCAAAGTTTGTAACAATCAAATGATTGTAACTTTTTACTGGAGCGTCATAAAACCTTGAAATTTTGTGACAATAAAGTACTCGTGCCTCTTATCAATTTAAGCTATAGCTCATAGCTATGCTACCCTTGAGTCCCAAATCAAACACTGATAAAACTTCAAATGGCCCTAACTTCTGTACGGTGCATCCTACACCTATCAAAGTTTGCAACATTCAAATGCTTGAAACTTTTTACTGGAACATCATAAAATCTGGAAATTTTGTGACAATAAAGTACTCGAGCCTGTTGTCAAGTTAAGCTATCGCTCATAGCTATGCTACCCTTTAGTCCCAAACCAAACACTGATAAAACTTCAAATGGCCATAACTTCTGTACGGTGCGTCCTATACCTATCAAAGTTTGCAAGAATCAAATGCTTATAACTTTTTACTGGAGCGTTATAAAACCATGAAAATTTGTGACAATAAAGTACTCGAGCCTCTTATCAATTTAAGCTATAGCTCATAGCTATGCTACTCTTGAGTCCTAAATCAAACATTGATAAGACTTAAAATGGCCATAAGCCAGTATCCTATACCTATCAAAGTTTCTAACATTCAAATGCTTGTAACTTTTTTCTCGAGCGTCATAAAACCTTGAAATTTTGTGACAAAAAGTACTCGTGCCTCTTATCAATTTAAGCTATCGCTCATAGCTATGCAACCTTTGATTCCCAAAATAAAACACTGATAAAACTTCGAATGGCCCTAACTTCTGTACGCTGCGTCCTATACCTATCAAAATTTGCAACAATCAAATGCTTGTAACTTTTTTCTGGAGCGTCATAAAATCTGGAAATTTTGTGACAATAAAGTACTCGAGCCTGTTGTCAAGTTAAGCTATCGCTCATAGCTATGCTACCCTTTAGTCCCAAACCAAACACTGATAAAACTTCAAATGGCCCTAACTTCTGTACGGTGCGTCCTATACCTATCCAAGTGTGCACCAATCAAATGCTTGTATCTTTTTACTGGAGCGTCATAAAACCATGAAAATTTGTGACAATAAAGTACTCGAGCCCCTTACCAATTTAAGCTATAGCTCATAGCTATGCTACCCTTGAGATCCAAATCAAACACAGATAAAACTTAAAATGGCCATAACTTCTGTACGGTGCGTCCTATACCTATCAAAGTTTGCAAGAATCAAATGCTTATAACTTTTTACTGGAGCGTTATAAAACCATGAAAATTTGTGACAATAAAGTACTCGAGCCTCTTATCAATTTAAGCTATAGCTCATAGCTATGCTACTCTTGAGTCCTAAATCAAACATTGATAAGACTTAAAATAGCCATAAGCCAGTATCCTATACCTATCAAAGTTTCTAACATTCAAATGCTTGTAACTTTTTGCTCGAGCGTCATAAAACCTTGAAATTTTGTGACAAAAAGTACTCGTGCCTCTTATCAATTTAAGCTATCGCTCATAGCTATGCAACCTTTGATTCCCAAAATAAAACACTGATAAAACTTCGAATGGCCCTAACTTCTGTACGCCTCGTCCTATACCTATCAAAATTTGCAACAATCAAATGCTTGTAACTTTTTTCTGGAGCGTCATAAAATCTGGAAATTTTGTGACAATAAAGTACTCGAGCCTGTTGTCAAGTTAAGCTATCGCTCATAGCTATGCTACCCTTTAGTCCCAAACCAAACACTGATAAAACTTCAAATGGCCCTAACTTCTGTACGGTGCGTCCTATACCTATCAAAGTTTGCAACAATCAAATGCTTGTAACTTTTTACTGGAGCGTCATAAAGTCTTGAAATTTTGTGACAATAAAGTATTCGAGCCTCTTATTAATTTAAGCTATAGCTCATAGCTATGCTACCCTTGAGTCTCAAATCAAACACTGATAAAACTTCAAATGGCCCTAACTTCTGTACGGTGCGTCCTATACCTATCAAAGTTTGCAACAATCAAATGCTTATAACTTTTTACTGGAGCATCATAAAATCTTAAAATTTTGTGACCATTAAGTACTCGAGCCTCTTTTCAATTTAAGCTATCGCTCATAGCTATGCTACCCTTGAGTCCCAAATAAAACACTGATAAAACTTCAAATGGCCCTAACTTCTATACATTGCATCCTACACCTATCAAAGTTTGCAACAATCAAATGCTTGTAACTTTTTACTGGAGCATCATAAAATCTTAAAATTTTGTGACAATAAAGTACTCGAGCCTCTTATCAATTTAAGCCATCGCTCATAGCTATGATACCCTTGAGTCTCAAATCAAACACGGATAAAACTTCAAATGGCCCTAACTTCTAGGTGCGTCCTATACATATCAAACTAAGGTGCGTCCTATACATATCAAACTTTGCAACAATCAAATGCTTGTAACTTTTTACTGGAGCATCATAAAATCTTAAAATTTTGTGACAATAAAGTACTCGAGCCTCTTATCAATTTATTCTATAGCTCATAGCTATGCTACTCTTGAGTCCTAAATCAAACATTGATAAGACTTAAAATGGCCATAATTTTTGTACGGAGTGTCCTATACCTATCAAAGTTTGTAACATTCAAATGCTTGTAACTTTTTTCTCGAGAGTCATAAAACCTCGCCTCTTATCAATTTAAGCTATCGCTCATAGCTATGCAACTTTTGATTTACAAAATAAAACACTGATAAAACTTCGAATGGCCCTAACTTCTGTACGGTGCGTCCTATACCTAGCAAAGTTTGCAACAATCAAATGCTTGTAACTTTTTACTGGAGCGTCATAAAACCTTGAAATTTTGTGACAATAAATTACTCGTGCCTCTTATTAATTTAAGCTATCGCTCATAGCTATGCTACCCTTGAGTCTCAAATCAAACACTAATAAAACTTCAAATGGCCCTAACTTCTGTACGGTGCGTCCTATACCTATAAAAGTGTGCACCAATCAAATGCTTGTAACTTTTTACTGGAGGATCATAAAACCTTGAAATTTTGTGTCAATAAAGTACTCGAGCCTCTTATCAATTTAAGCAATCGCTCATAGCTATGTTACCCTTGAGACCCAATTCAAACACAGATAAAACTTAAAATGGCCATACCTTCTGTACGGTGCGTCCTATACCTATCCAAGTGTGCACCAATCAAATGCTTGTATCTTTTTACTGGAGCGTCATAAAACCATGAAAATTTGTGACAATAAAGTACTCGAGCCCCTTACCAATTTAAGCTATAGCTCATAGCTATGCTACCCTTGAGATCCAAATCAAACACAGATAAAACTTAAAATGGCCATAACTTCTGTACGGTGCGTCCTATACCTATCAAAGTTTGCAAGAATCAAATGCTTATAACTTTTTACTGGAGCGTTATAAAACCATGAAAATTTGTGACAATAAAGTACTCGAGCCTCTTATCAATTTAAGCTATAGCTCATAGCTATGCTACTCTTGAGTCCTAAATCAAACATTGATAAGACTTAAAATGGCCATAAGCCAGTATCCTATACCTATCAAAGTTTCTAACATTCAAATGCTTGTAACTTTTTTCTCGAGCGTCATAAAACCTTGAAATTTTGTGACAAAAAGTACTCGTGCCTCTTATCAATTTAAGCTATCGCTCATAGCTATGCAACCTTTGATTCCCAAAATAAAACACTGATAAAACTTCGAATGGCCCTAACTTCTGTACGCCTCGTCCTATACCTATCAAAATTTGCAACAATCAAATGCTTGTAACTTTTTTCTGGAGCGTCATAAAATCTGGAAATTTTGTGACAATAAAGTACTCGAGCCTGTTGTCAAGTTAAGCTATCGCTCATAGCTATGCTACCCTTTAGTCCCAAACCAAACACTGATAAAACTTCAAATGGCCCTAACTTCTGTACGGTGCGACCTATACCTATCAAAGTTTGCAACAATCAAATGCTTGTAACTTTTTACTGGAGCGTCATAAAGTCTTGAAATTTTGTGACAATAAAGTATTCGAGCCTCTTATTAATTTAAGCTATAGCTCATAGCTATGCTACCCTTGAGTCTCAAATCAAACACTGATAAAACTTCAAATGGCCCTAACTTCTGTACGGTGCGTCCTATACCTATCAAAGTTTGCAACAATCAAATGCTTATAACTTTTTACTGGAGCATCATAAAATCTTAAAATTTTGTGACCATTAAGTACTCGAGCCTCTTATCAATTTAAGCTATCGCTCATAGCTATGCTACCCTTGAGTCCCAAATAAAACACTGATAAAACTTCAAATGGCCCTAACTTCTATACATTGCATCCTACACCTATCAAAGTTTGCAACAATCAAATGCTTGTAACTTTTTACTGGAGCATCATAAAATCTTAAAATTTTGTGACAATAAAGTACTCGAGCCTCTTATCAATTTAAGCTATCGCTCATAGCTATGCTACCCTTGAGTCCCAAATCAAACACAGAAAAAACTTCAAATAGCCTTAACTTCTGTACGGTGCGTCCTATACCTATCAAAGTTTGCAACAATCAAATGATTGTAACTTTTTACTGGAGCGTCATAAAACCTTGAAATTTTGTGACAATAAAGTACTCGAGCCTCTTATCAATTTATTCTATAGCTCATAGCTATGCTACTGTTGAGTCCTAAATCAAACATTGATAAGACTTAAAATGGCCATTATTTTTGTACGGAGTGTCCTATACCTATCAAAGTTTGTAACATTCAAATGCTTGTAACTTTTTTCTCGAGCGTCATAAAACCTTGAATTTTTGTGACAATAAAGTACTCGAGCCTCTTATCAATTTAAGCTATCGCCCATAGCTATGCTACCCTTGAGTCCTTAAATAAAACACTGATAAAACTTCAAACGGCCCTAACTTCTATAAGGTGCGTCCTATACCTATCAAAATTTGCAAAAATCAAATGCTTGTAACTTTTTTCTGGAGCTTCATAAAATCTTGAAATTTTGTGACAATAAAGTACTCGAGCCTCTTATCAATTTAAGCTATCGCTCATAGCTATGCTACCCTTGAGTCCCAATTCAAACACAGAAAAAATTTCAAATAGCCCTAACTTCTGTACGGTGCGTCCTTTACCTATCAAAGTTTGTAACAATCAAATGATTGTAACTTTTTACTGGAGCGTCATAAAATCTTGAAATTTTGTGACAATAAAGTACTCGTGCCTCTTATCAATTTAAGCTATAGCTCATAGCTATGCTACCCTTGAGTCCCAAATCAAACACTGATAAAACTTCAAATGGCCCTAACTTCTGTACGGTGCATCCTACACCTATCAAAGTTTGCAACATTCAAATGCTTGAAACTTTTTACTGGAACATCATAAAATCTGGAAATTTTGTGACAATAAAGTACTCGAGCCTGTTGTCAAGTTAAGCTATCGCTCATAGCTATGCTACCCTTTAGTCCCAAACCAAACACTGATAAAACTTCAAATGGCCCTAACTTCTGTACGGTGCGTCCTATACCTATCCAAGTGTGCACCAATCAAATGCTTGTATCTTTTTACTGGAGCGTCATAAAACCATGAAAATTTGTGACAATAAAGTACTCGAGCCCCTTACCAATTTAAGCTATAGCTCATAGCTATGCTACCCTTGAGATCCAAATCAAACACAGATAAAACTTAAAATGGCCATAACTTCTGTACGGTGCGTCCTATACCTATCAAAGTTTGCAAGAATCAAATGCTTATAACTTTTTACTGGAGCGTTATAAAACCATGAAAATTTGTGACAATAAAGTACTCGAGCCTCTTATCAATTTAAGCTATAGCTCATAGCTATGCTACTCTTGAGTCCTAAATCAAACATTGATAAGACTTAAAATGGCCATAAGCCAGTATCCTATACCTATCAAAGTTTCTAACATTCAAATGCTTGTAACTTTTTTCTCGAGCGTCATAAAACCTTGAAATTTTGTGACAAAAAGTACTCGTGCCTCTTATCAATTTAAGCTATCGCTCATAGCTATGCAACCTTTGATTCCCAAAATAAAACACTGATAAAACTTCGAATGGCCCTAACTTCTGTACGCCTCGTCCTATACCTATCAAAATTTGCAACAATCAAATGCTTGTAACTTTTTTCTGGAGCGTCATAAAATCTGGAAATTTTGTGACAATAAAGTACTCGAGCCTGTTGTCAAGTTAAGCTATCGCTCATAGCTATGCTACCCTTTAGTCCCAAACCAAACACTGATAAAACTTCAAATGGCCCTAACTTCTGTACGGTGCGTCCTATACCTATCAAAGTTTGCAACAATCAAATGCTTGTAACTTTTTACTGGAGCGTCATAAAGTCTTGAAATTTTGTGACAATAAAGTATTCGAGCCTCTTATTAATTTAAGCTATAGCTCATAGCTATGCTACCCTTGAGTCTCAAATCAAACACTGATAAAACTTCAAATGGCCCTAACTTCTGTACGGTGCGTCCTATACCTATCAAAGTTTGCAACAATCAAATGCTTATAACTTTTTACTGGAGCATCATAAAATCTTAAAATTTTGTGACCATTAAGTACTCGAGCCTCTTATCAATTTAAGCTATCGCTCATAGCTATGCTACCCTTGAGTCCCAAATAAAACACTGATAAAACTTCAAATGGCCCTAACTTCTATACATTGCATCCTACACCTATCAAAGTTTGCAACAATCAAATGCTTGTAACTTTTTACTGGAGCATCATAAAATCTTCAAATTTTGTGACAATAAAGTACTCGAGCCTCTTATCAATTTAAGCCATCGCTCATAGCTATGATACCCTTGAGTCTCAAATCAAACACGGATAAAACTTCAAATGGCCCTAACTTCTAGGTGCGTCCTATACATATCAAACTAAGGTGCGTCCTATACATATCAAACTTTGCAACAATCAAATGCTTGTAACTTTTTACTGGAGCATCATAAAATCTTAAAATTTTGTGACAATAAAGTACTCGAGCCTCTTATCAATTTATTCTATAGCTCATAGCTATGCTACTCTTGAGTCCTAAATCAAACATTGATAAGACTTAAAATGGCCATAATTTTTGTACGGAGTGTCCTATACCTATCAAAGTTTGTAACATTCAAATGCTTGTAACTTTTTTCTCGAGCGTCATAAAACCTTGAAATTTTGTGACAATAAAGTACTCGCGCCTCTTATCAATTTAAGCTATCGCTCATAGCTATGCAACTTTTGATTTACAAAATAAAACACTGATAAAACTTCGAATGGCCCTAACTTCTGTACGGTGCGTCCTATACCTAGCAAAGTTTGCAACAATCAAATGCTTGTAACTTTTTACTGGAGCGTCATAAAACCTTGAAATTTTGTGACAATAAATTACTCGTGCCTCTTATTAATTTAAGCTATCGCTCATAGCTATGCTACCCTTGAGTCTCAAATCAAACACTGATAAAACTTCAAATGGCCCTAACTTCTGTACGGTGCGTCCTATACCTATAAAAGTGTGCACCAATCAAATGCTTGTAACTTTTTACTGGAGGATCATAAAACCTTGAAATTTTGTGTCAATAAAGTACTCGAGCCTCTTATCAATTTAAGCAATCGCTCATAGCTATGTTACCCTTGAGACCCAATTCAAACACAGATAAAACTTAAAATGGCCATAACTTCTGTACGGTGCGTCCTATACCTATCCAAGTGTGCACCAATCAAATGCTTGTATCTTTTTACTGGAGCGTCATAAAACCATGAAAATTTGTGACAATAAAGTACTCGAGCCCCTTACCAATTTAAGCTATAGCTCATAGCTATGCTACCCTTGAGATCCAAATCAAACACAGATAAAACTTAAAATGGCCATAACTTCTGTACGGTGCGTCCTATACCTATCAAAGTTTGCAAGAATCAAATGCTTATAACTTTTTACTGGAGCGTTATAAAACCATGAACATTTGCGACAATAAAGTACTCGAGCCTCTTATCAATTTAAGCTATAGCTCATAGCTATGCTACTCTTGAGTCCTAAATCAAACATTGATAAGACTTAAAATGGCCATAAGCCAGTATCCTATACCTATCAAAGTTTCTAACATTCAAATGCTTGTAACTTTTTTCTCGAGCGTCATAAAACCTTGAAATTTTGTAACAAAAAGTACTCGTGCCTCTTATCAATTTAAGCTATCGCTCATAGCTATGCAACCTTTGATTCCCAAAATAAAACACTGATAAAACTTCGAATGGCCCTAACTTCTGTACGCCTCGTCCTATACCTATCAAAATTTGCAACAATCAAATGCTTGTAACTTTTTTCTGGAGCGTCATAAAATCTGGAAATTTTGTGACAATAAAGTACTCGAGCCTGTTGTCAAGTTAAGCTATCGCTCATAGCTATGCTACCCTTTAGTCCCAAACCAAACACTGATAAAACTTCAAATGGCCCTAACTTCTGTACGGTGCGTCCTATACCTATCAAAGTTTGCAACAATCAAATGCTTGTAACTTTTTACTGGAGCGTCATAAAGTCTTGAAATTTTGTGACAATAAAGTATTCGAGCCTCTTATTAATTTAAGCTATAGCTCATAGCTATGCTACCCTTGAGTCTCAAATAAAACACTGATAAAACTTCAAATGGCCCTAACTTCTATACATTGCATCCTACACCTATCAAAGTTTGCAACAATCAAATGCTTGTAACTTTTTACTGGAGCATCATAAAATCTTAAAATTTTGTGACAATAAAGTACTCGAGCCTCTTATCAATTTAAGCTATCGCTCATAGCTATGCTACCCTTGAGTCCCAAATCAAACACAGAAAAAACTTCAAATAGCCTTAACTTCTGTACGGTGCGTCCTATACCTATCAAAGTTTGCAACAATCAAATGATTGTAACTTTTTACTGGAGCGTCATAAAACCTTGAAATTTTGTGACAATAAAGTACTCGAGCCTCTTATCAATTTATTCTATAGCTCATAGCTATGCTACTGTTGAGTCCTAAATCAAACATTGATAAGACTTAAAATGGCCATTATTTTTGTACGGAGTGTCCTATACCTATCAAAGTTTGTAACATTCAAATGCTTGTAACTTTTTTCTCGAGCGTCATAAAACCTTGAAATTTTGTGACAATAAAGTACTCGAGCCTCTTATCAATTTAAGCTATCGCCCATAGCTATGCTACCCTTGAGTCCTTAAATAAAACACTGATAAAACTTCAAACGGCCCTAACTTCTATAAGGTGCGTCCTATACCTATCAAAATTTGCAAAAATCAAATGCTTGTAACTTTTTTCTGGAGCTTCATAAAATCTTGAAATTTTGTGACAATAAAGTACTCGAGCCTCTTATCAATTTAAGCTATCGCTCATAGCTATGCTACCCTTGAGTCCCAATTCAAACACAGAAAAAATTTCAAATAGCCCTAACTTCTGTACGGTGCGTCCTATACCTATCAAAGTTTGTAACAATCAAATGATTGTAACTTTTTACTGGAGCGTCATAAAACCTTGAAATTTTGTGACAATAAAGTACTCGTGCCTCTTATCAATTTAAGCTATAGCTCATAGCTATGCTACCCTTGAGTCCCAAATCAAACACTGATAAAACTTCAAATGGCCCTAGCTTCTGTACGGTGCATCCTACACCTATCAAAGTTTGCAACATTCAAATGCTTGAAACTTTTTACTGGAACATCATAAAATCTGGAAATTTTGTGACAATAAAGTACTCGAGCCTGTTGTCAAGTTAAGCTATCGCTCATAGCTATGCTACCCTTTAGTCCCAAACCAAACACTGATAAAACTTCAAATGGCCCTAACTTCTGTACGGTGCGTCCTATACCTATCCAAGTGTGCACCAATCAAATGCTTGTATCTTTTTACTGGAGCGTCATAAAACCATGAAAATTTGTGACAATAAAGTACTCGAGCCCCTTACCAATTTAAGCTATAGCTCATAGCTATGCTACCCTTGAGATACAAATCAAACACAGATAAAACTTAAAATGGCCATAACTTCTGTACGGTGCGTCCTATACCTATCAAAGTTTGCAAGAATCAAATGCTTATAACTTTTTACTGGAGCGTTATAAAACCATGAAAATTTGTGACAATAAAGTACTCGAGCCTCTTATCAATTTAAGCTATAGCTCATAGCTATGCTACTCTTGAGTCCTAAATCAAACATTGATAAGACTTAAAATGGCCATAAGCCAGTATCCTATACCTATCAAAGTTTCTAACATTCAAATGCTTGTAACTTTTTTCTCGAGCGTCATAAAACCTTGAAATTTTGTGACAAAAAGTACTCGTGCCTCTTATCAATTTAAGCTATCGCTCATAGCTATGCAACCTTTGATTCCCAAAATAAAACACTGATAAAACTTCGAATGGCCCTAACTTCTGTACGCCTCGTCCTATACCTATCAAAATTTGCAACAATCAAATGCTTGTAACTTTTTTCTGGAGCGTCATAAAATCTGGAAATTTTGTGACAATAAAGTACTCGAGCCTGTTGTCAAGTTAAGCTATCGCTCATAGCTATGCTACCCTTTAGTCCCAAACCAAACACTGATAAAACTTCAAATGGCCCTAACTTCTGTACGGTGCGTCCTATACCTATCAAAGTTTGCAACAATCAAATGCTTGTAACTTTTTACTGGAGCGTCATAAAGTCTTGAAATTTTGTGACAATAAAGTATTCGAGCCTCTTATTAATTTAAGCTATAGCTCATAGCTATGCTACCCTTGAGTCTCAAATCAAACACTGATAAAACTTCAAATGGCCCTAACTTCTGTACGGTGCGTCCTATACCTATCAAAGTTTGCAACAATCAAATGCTTATAACTTTTTACTGGAGCATCATAAAATCTTAAAATTTTGTGACCATTAAGTACTCGAGCCTCTTATCAATTTAAGCTATCGCTCATAGCTATGCTACCCTTGAGTCCCAAATAAAACACTGATAAAACTTCAAATGGCCCTAACTTCTATACATTGCATCCTACACCTATCAAAGTTTGCAACAATCAAATGCTTGTAACTTTTTACTGGAGCATCATAAAATCTTAAAATTTTGTGACAATAAAGTACTCGAGCCTCTTATCAATTTAAGCCATCGCTCATAGCTATGATACCCTTGAGTCTCAAATCAAACACGGATAAAACTTCAAATGGCCCTAACTTCTAGGTGCGTCCTATACATATCAAACTAAGGTGCGTCCTATACATATCAAACTTTGCAACAATCAAATGCTTGTAACTTTTTACTGGAGCATCATAAAATCTTAAAATTTTGTGACAATAAAGTACTCGAGCCTCTTATCAATTTATTCTATAGCTCATAGCTATGCTACTCTTGAGTCCTAAATCAAACATTGATAAGACTTAAAATGGCCATAATTTTTGTACGGAGTGTCCTATACCTATCAAAGTTTGTAACATTCAAATGCTTGTAACTTTTTTCTCGAGCGTCATAAAACCTTGAAATTTTGTGACAATAAAGTACTCGCGCCTCTTATCAATTTAAGCTATCGCTCATAGCTATGCAACTTTTGATTTACAAAATAAAACACTGATAAAACTTCGAATGGCCCTAACTTCTGTACGGTGCGTCCTATACCTAGCAAAGTTTGCAACAATTAAATGCTTGTAACTTTTTACTGGAGCGTCATAAAACCTTGAAATTTTGTGACAATAAATTACTCGTGCCTCTTATTAATTTAAGCTATCGCTCATAGCTATGCTACCCTTGAGTCTCAAATCAAACACTAATAAAACTTCAAATGGCCCTAACTTCTGTACGGTGTGTCCTATACCTATAAAAGTGTGCACCAATCAAATGCTTGTAACTTTTTACTGGAGGATCATAAAACCTTGAAATTTTGTGTCAATAAAGTACTCGAGCCTCTTATCAATTTAAGCAATCGCTCATAGCTATGTTACCCTTGAGACCCAATTCAAACACAGATAAAACTTAAAATGGCCATAACTTCTGTACGGTGCGTCCTATACCTATCCAAGTGTGCACCAATCAAATGCTTGTATCTTTTTACTGGAGCGTCATAAAACCATGAAAATTTGTGACAATAAAGTACTCGAGCCCCTTACCAATTTAAGCTATAGCTCATAGCTATGCTACCCTTGAGATCCAAATCAAACACAGATAAAACTTAAAATGGCCATAACTTCTGTACGGTGCGTCCTATACCTATCAAAGTTTGCAAGAATCAAATGCTTATAACTTTTTACTGGAGCGTTATAAAACCATGAACATTTGTGACAATAAAGTACTCGAGCCTCTTATCAATTTAAGCTATAGCTCATAGCTATGCTACTCTTGAGTCCTAAATCAAACATTGATAAGACTTAAAATGGCCATAAGCCAGTATCCTATACCTATCAAAGTTTCTAACATTCAAATGCTTGTAACTTTTTTCTCGAGCGTCATAAAACCTTGAAATTTTGTGACAAAAAGTACTCGTGCCTCTTATCAATTTAAGCTATCGCTCATAGCTATGCAACCTTTGATTCCCAAAATAAAACACTGATAAAACTTCGAATGGCCCTAACTTCTGTACGCCTCGTCCTATACCTATCAAAATTTGCAACAATCAAATGCTTGTAACTTTTTTCTGGAGCGTCATAAAATCTGGAAATTTTGTGACAATAAAGTACTCGAGCCTGTTGTCAAGTTAAGCTATCGCTCATAGCTATGCTACCCTTTAGTCCCAAACCAAACACTGATAAAACTTCAAATGGCCCTAACTTCTGTACGGTGCGTCCTATACCTATCAAAGTTTGCAACAATCAAATGCTTGTAACTTTTTACTGGAGCGTCATAAAGTCTTGAAATTTTGTGACAATAAAGTATTCGAGCCTCTTATTAATTTAAGCTATAGCTCATAGCTATGCTACCCTTGAGTCCCAAATAAAACACTGATAAAACTTCAAATGGCCCTAACTTCTATACATTGCATCCTACACCTATCAAAGTTTGCAACAATCAAATGCTTGTAACTTTTTACTGGAGCATCATAAAATCTTAAAATTTTGTGACAATAAAGTACTCGAGCCTCTTATCAATTTAAGCTATCGCTCATAGCTATGCTACCCTTGAGTCCCAAATCTAACACAGAAAAAACTTCAAATAGCCTTAACTTCTGTACGGTGCGTCCTATACCTATCAAAGTTTGCAACAATCAAATGATTGTAACTTTTTACTGGAGCGTCATAAAACCTTGAAATTTTGTGACAATAAAGTACTCGAGCCTCTTATCAATTTATTCTATAGCTCATAGCTATGCTACTGTTGAGTCCTAAATCAAACATTGATAAGACTTAAAATGGCCATTATTTTTGTACGGAGTGTCCTATACCTATCAAAGTTTGTAACATTCAAATGCTTGTAACTTTTTTCTCGAGCGTCATAAATCCTTGAATTTTTGTGACAATAAAGTACTCGAGCCTCTTATCAATTTAAGCTATCGCCCATAGCTATGCTACCCTTGAGTCCTTAAATAAAACACTGATAAAACTTCAAACGGCCCTAACTTCTATAAGGTGCGTCCTATACCTATCAAAATTTGCAAAAATCAAATGCTTGTAACTTTTTTCTGGAGCTTCATAAAATCTTGAAATTTTGTGACAATAAAGTACTCGAGCCTCTTATCAATTTAAGCTATCGCTCATAGCTATGCTACCCTTGAGTCCCAATTCAAACACAGAAAAAATTTCAAATAGCCCTAACTTCTGTACGGTGCGTCCTATACCTATCAAAGTTTGTAACAATCAAATGATTGTAACTTTTTACTGGAGCGTCATAAAACCTTAAAATTTTGTGACAATAAAGTACTCGTGCCTCTTATCAATTTAAGCTATCGCTCATAGCTATGCTACCCTTGAGTCCCAAATCAAACACTGATAAAACTTCAAATGGCCCTAACTTCTGTACGGTGCATCCTACACCTATCAAAGTTTGCAACATTCAAATGCTTGAAACTTTTTAATGGAACATCATAAAACCTTGAAATTTTGTGTCAATAAAGTACTCGAGCCTCTTATCAATTTAAGCAATCGCTCATAGCTATGTTACCCTTGAGACCCAATTCAAACACAGATAAAACTTAAAATGGCCATAACTTCTGTACGGTGCGTCCTATACCTATCCAAGTGTGCACCAATCAAATGTTTGTATCTTTTTACTGGAGCGTCATAAAACCATGAAAATTTGTGACAATAAAGTACTCGAGCCCCTTACCAATTTAAGCTATAGCTCATAGCTATGCTACCCTTGAGATCCAAATCAAACACAGATAAAACTTAAAATGGCCATAACTTCTGTACGGTGCGTCCTATACCTATCAAAGTTTGCAAGAATCAAATGCTTATAACTTTTTACTGGAGCGTTATAAAACCATGAAAATTTGTGACAATAAAGTACTCGAGCCTCTTATCAATTTAAGCTATAGCTCATAGCTATGCTACTCTTGAGTCCTAAATCAAACATTGATAAGACTTAAAATGGCCATAAGCCAGTATCCTATACCTATCAAAGTTTCTAACATTCAAATGCTTGTAACTTTTTTCTCGAGCGTCATAAAACCTTGAAATTTTGTGACAAAAAGTACTCGTGCCTCTTATCAATTTAAGCTATCGCTCATAGCTATGCAACCTTTGATTCCCAAAATAAAACACTGATAAAACTTCGAATGGCCCTAACTTCTATACATTGCATCCTACACCTATCAAAGTTTGCAACAATCAAATGCTTGTAACTTTTTACTGGAGCGTCATAAAGTCTTGAAATTTTGTGACAATAAAGTACTCGAGCCTCTTATTAATTTAAGCTATAGCTCATAGCTATGCTACCCTTGAGTCTCAAATCAAACACTGATAAAACTTCAAATGGCCCTAACTTCTGTACGGTGCGTCCTATACCTATCAAAGTTTGCAACAATCAAATGCTTATAACTTTTTACTGGAGCATCATAAAATCTTAAAATGTTGTGACCATTAAGTACTCGAGCCTCTTATCAATTTAAGCTATCGCTCATAGCTATGCTACCCTTGAGTCCCAAATAAAACACTGATAAAACTTCAAATGGCCCTAACTTCTATACATTGCATCCTACACCTATCAAAGTTTGCAACAATCAAATGCTTGTAACTTTTTACTGGAGCATCATAAAATCTTAAAATTTTGTGACAATAAACTACTCGAGCCTCTTATCAATTTAAGCTATCGCTCATAGCTATGCTACCCTTGAGTCCCAAATCAAACACAGAAAAAACTTCAAATAGCCTTAACTTCTGTACGGTGCGTCCTATACCTATCAAAGTTTGCAACAATCAAATGATTGTAACTTTTTACTGGAGCGTCATAGAACCTTGAAATTTTGTGACAATAAAGTACTCGAGCCTCTTATCAATTTATTCTATAGCTCATAGCTATGCTACTGTTGAGTCCTAAATCAAACATTGATAAGACTTAAAATGGCCATTATTTTTGTACGGAGTGTCCTATACCTATCAAAGTTTGTAACATTCAAATGCTTGTAACTTTTTTCTCGAGCGTCATAAAACCTTGAATTTTTGTGACAATAAAGTACTCGAGCCTCTTATCAATTTAAGCTATCGCCCATAGCTATGCTACCCTTGAGTCCTTAAATAAAACACTGATAAAACTTTAAACGGCCCTAACTTCTATAAGGTGCGTCCTATACCTATCAAAATTTGCAAAAATCAAATGCTTGTAACTTTTTTCTGGAGCTTCATAAAATCTTGAAATTTTGTGACAATAAAGTACTCGAGCCTCTTATCAATTTAAGCTATCGCTCATAGCTATGCTACCCTTGAGTCCCAAATCAAACACAGAAAAAATTTCAAATAGCCCTAACTTCTGTACGGTGCGTCCTATACCTATCAAAGTTTGTAACAATCAAATGATTGTAACTTTTTACTGGAGCGTCATAAAACCTTGAAATTTTGTGACAATAAAGTACTCGTGCCTCTTATCAATTTAAGCTATCGCTCATAGCTATGCTACCCTTGAGTCCCAAATCAAACACTGATAAAACTTCAAATGGCCCTAACTTCTGTACGGTGCATCCTACACCTATCAAAGTTTGCAACATTCAAATGCTTGAAACTTTTTACTGGAACATCATAAAATCTTGCAAAATTTGTGACAATAAAGTACTCGAGCCTCTTATCAATTTATTCTATAGCTCATAGCTATGCTACTCTTGAGTCCTAAATCAAACATTGATAAGACTTAAAATGGCCATAATTTTTGTACGGAGTGTCCTATACCTATCAAAGTTTGTAACATTCAAATGCTTGTAACTTTTTTCTCGAGCGTCATAAAACCTTGAAAATTTGTGACAATAAACTACTCGCGCCTCTTATCAATTTAAGCTATAGCTCATAGCTATGCTACCCTTGAGATCCAAATCAAACACAGATAAAACTTAAAATGGCCATAACTTCTGTACGGTGCGTCCTATACCTATCAAAGTTTGCAAGAATCAAATGCTTATAACTTTTTACTGAGCGTTATAAAACCATGAAAATTTGTGACAATAAAGTACTCGAGCCTCTTATCAATTTAAGCTATAGCTCATAGCTATGCTACTCTTGAGTCCTAAATCAAACATTGATAAGACTTAAAATGCCCATAAGCCAGTATCCTATACCTATCAAAGTTTCTAACATTCAAATGCTTGTAACTTTTTTCTCGAGCGTCATAAAACCTTGAAATTTTGTGACAAAAAGTACTCGTGCCTCTTATCAATTTAAGCTATCGCTCATAGCTATGCCACCTTTGATTCCCAAAATAAAACACTGATAAAACTTCGAATGGCCCTAACTTCTGTACGCTGCGTCCTATACCTATCAAAATTTGCAACAATCAAATGCTTGTAACTTTTTTCTGGAGCGTCATAAAATCTGGAAATTTTGTGACAATAAAGTACTCGAGCCTGTTGTCAAGTTAAGCTATCGCTCATAGCTATGCTACCCTTTAGTCCCAAACCAAACACTGATAAAACTTCAAATGGCCCTAACTTGTGTACGGTCCGTCCTATACCTATCAAAGTTTGCAACAATCAAATGCTTATAACTTTTTACTGGAGCGTCATAGAATCTTAAAATTTTGTGACAATAAAGTACTCGCGCCTCCTATCAATTTAAGCTATCGCTCATAGCTATGCAACTTTTGATTTACAAAATAAAACACTGATAAAACTTCGAATTGTTGTAACTTTTTACTGGAGCGTCATAAAGTCTTGAAATTTTGTGACAAAAAAGTACTCGAGCCTCTTATTAATTTAAGCTATTGCTCATAGCTATGCAACTTTTGATTTACAAAATAAAACACTGATAAAACTTCGAATGGTCCTAACTTCTGTACGGTGCGTCCTATACCTAGCAAAGTTGGCAACAATCAAATGCTTGTAACTTTTTACTGGAGCGTCATAAAACCTTGAAATTTTGTGACAATAAATTACTCGTGCCTCTTATTAATTTAAGCTATCGCTCATAGCTATGCTACCCTTGAGTCTCAAATCAAACACTAATAAAACTTCAAATGGCCCTAACTTCTGTACGGTGCGTCCTATACCTATAAAAGTGTGCACCAATCAAATGCTTGTATCTTTTTACTGGAGCGTCATAAAACCATGAAAATTTGTGACAATAAAGTACTCGAGCCTCTTATCAATTTAAGCTATAGCTCATAGCTATGCTACCCTTGAGATCCAAATCAAACACAGATAAAACTTAAAATGGCCATAACTTCTGTACGGTGCGTCCTATACCTATCAAAGTTTGCAAGAATCAAATGCTTATAACTTTTTACTGAGCGTTATAAAACCATGAAAATTTGTGACAATAAAGTACTCGAGCCTCTTATCAATTTAAGCTATAGCTCATAGCTATGCTACTCTTGAGTCCTAAATCAAACATTGATAAGACTTAAAATGCCCATAAGCCAGTATCCTATACCTATCAAAGTTTCTAACATTCAAATGCTTGTAACTTTTTTCTCGAGCGTCATAAAACCTTGAAATTTTGTGACAAAAAGTACTCGTGCCTCTTATCAATTTAAGCTATCGCTCATAGCTATGCCACCTTTGATTCCCAAAATAAAACACTGATAAAACTTCGAATGGCCCTAACTTCTGTACGCTGCGTCCTATACCTATCAAAATTTCCAACAATCAAATGCTTGTAACTTTTTCCTGAGCGTCATAAAATCTGGAAATTTTGTGACAATAAAGTACTCGAGCCTGTTGTCAAGTTAAGCTATCGCTCATAGCTATGCTACCCTTTAGTCCCAAACCAAACACTGATAAAACTTCAAATGGCCCTAACTTGTGTACGGTCCGTCCTATACCTATCAAAGTTTGCAACAATCAAATGCTTATAACTTTTTACTGGAGCGTCATAGAATCTTAAAATTTTGTGACAATAAAGTACTCGCGCCTCCTATCAATTTAAGCTATCGCTCATAGCTATGCAACTTTTGATTTACAAAATAAAACACTGATAAAACTTCGAATTGTTGTAACTTTTTACTGGAGCGTCATAAAGTCTTGAAATTTTGTGACAAAAAAGTACTCGAGCCTCTTATTAATTTAAGCTATTGCTCATAGCTATGCTACCCTTGAGTCTCAAATCAAACACTGATAAAACTTCAAATGGCCCTAACTTCTGTACGGTGCGTCCTACACCTATCAAAGTTTGCAACAATCAAATCTTATAACTTTTTACTGGAGCATCATAAAATCTTAAAATTTTGTGACCATTAAGTACTCGAGCCTCTTATCAATTTAAGCTATCGCTCATAGCTATGCTACCCTTGAGTCCCAAATAAAACACTGATAAAACTTCAAATGGCCCTAACTTCTATACATTGCATCCTACACCTATCAAAGTTTGCAACAATCAAATGCTTGTAACTTTTTACTGGAGCATCATAAAATGTTAAAATTTTGTGACAATAAAGTACTCGAGCCTCTTATCAATTTAAGCTATCGCTCATAGCTATGCTACCCTTGAGTCCTAAATCAAACATTGATAAGACTTAAAATGGCCATTATTTTTGTACGGAGTGTCCTATACCTATCAAAGTTTGTAACATTCAAATGCTTGTAACTTTTTTCTCGAGCGTCATAAAACCTTGAAATTTTGTGACAATAAAGTACTCGAGCCTCTTATCAATTTAAGCTATCGCCCATAGCTATGCTACCCTTGAGTCCTTAAATAAAACACTGATAAAACTTCAAACGGCCCTAACTTCTATACGGTGCATCCTACACCTATCAAAGTTTGCAACATTCAAATGCTTATAACTTTTTTCTCGAGCGTCATAAAACCATGAAATTTTGTGACAATAAAGTACTCGTGCCTCTTATCAATGTAAGCTATCGCTCATAGCTATGCAAACTTCGATTCCCAAAATAAAACACTGATAAAACTTCAAATAGCCCTAACTTCTATAAGGTGCGTCCTATACCTATCAAAATTTGCAAAAATCAAATGCTTGTAACTTTTTTCTGGAGCTTCATAAAATCCTGAAATTTTGTGACAATAAAGTACTCGAGCCTCTTATCAATTTAAGCTTTCGCTCATAGCTATGCTACCCTTGAGTCCCAAACCAAACACAGAAAAAACTTCAAATAGCCCTAACTTCTGTACGGTGCGTCCTATACCTATCAAAGTTTGCAACATTCAAATGCTTGAAACTTTTTACTGGAGCATCATAAAATCTTGCCAAATTTGTGACAATAAAGTACTCGAGCCTCTTATCAATTTATTCTATAGCTCATAGCTATGCTACTCTTGAGTCCTAAATCAAACATTGATAAGACTTAAAATGGCCATAATTTTTGTACGGAGTGTCCTATACCTATCAAAGTTTGTAACATTCAAATGCTTGTAACTTTTTTCTCGAGCGTCATAAAACCTTGAAATTTTGTGACAATAAAGTACTCGCGCCTCTTATCAATTTAAGCTATCGCTCATAGCTATGCAACTTTTGATTTACAAAATAAAACACTGATAAAACTTTGAATGGCCCTAACTTCTGTACGGTGCGTCCTATACCTAGCAAAGTTTGCAACAATCAAATGCTTGTAACTTTTTACTGGAGCGTCATAAAACCTTGAAATTTTGTGACAATAAATTACTCGTGCCTCTTATTAATTTAAGCTATCGCTCATAGCTATGCTACCCTTGAGTCTCAAATCAAACACTAATAAAACTTCAAATGGCCCTAACTTCTGTACGGTGCGTCCTATACCTATAAAAGTGTGCACCAATCAAATGCTTGTAACTTTTTACTGGAGGATCATAAAACCTTGAAATTTTGTGTCAATAAAGTACTCGAGCCTCTTATCAATTTAAGCAATCGCTCATAGCTATGTTACCCTTGAGACCCAATTCAAACACAGATAAAACTTAAAATGGCCATAACTTCTGTACGGTGCGTCCTATACCTATCCAAGTGTGCACCAATCAAATGCTTGTATCTTTTTACTGGAGCGTCATAAAACCATGAAAATTTGTGACAATAAAGTACTCGAGCCCCTTACCAATTTAAGCTATAGCTCATAGCTATGCTACCCTTGAGATCCAAATCAAACACAGATAAAACTTAAAATGGCCATAACTTCTGTACGGTGCGTCCTATACCTATCAAAGTTTGCAAGAATCAAATGCTTATAACTTTTTACTGGAGCGTTATAAAACCATGAACATTTGCGACAATAAAGTACTCGAGCCTCTTATCAATTTAAGCTATAGCTCATAGCTATGCTACTCTTGAGTCCTAAATCAAACATTGATAAGACTTAAAATGGCCATAAGCCAGTATCCTATACCTATCAAAGTTTCTAACATTCAAATGCTTGTAACTTTTTTCTCGAGCGTCATAAAACCTTGAATTTTTGTGACAATAAAGTACTCGAGCCTCTTATCAATTTAAGCTATCGCCCATAGCTATGCTACCCTTGAGTCCTTAAATAAAACACTGATAAAACTTTAAACGGCCCTAACTTCTATAAGGTGCGTCCTATACCTATCAAAATTTGCAACAATCAAATGCTTGTAACTTTTTCTGGAGCGTCATAAAATCTGGAAATTTTGTGACAATAAAGTACTCGAGCCTGTTGTCAAGTTAAGCTATCGCTCATAGCTATGCTACCCTTTAGTCCCAAACCAAACACTGATAAAACTTCAAATGGCCCTAACTTCTGTACGGTGCGTCCTATACCTATCAAAGTTTGCAACAATCAAATGCTTGTAACTTTTTACTGGAGCGTCATAAAGTCTTGAAATTTTGTGACAATAAAGTATTCGAGCCTCTTATTAATTTAAGCTATAGCTCATAGCTATGCTACCCTTGAGTCTCAAATAAAACACTGATAAAACTTCAAATGGCCCTAACTTCTATACATTGCATCCTACACCTATCAAAGTTTGCAACAATCAAATGCTTGTAACTTTTTACTGGAGCATCATAAAATCTTTAAATTTTGTGACAATAAAGTACTCGTGCCTCTTATCAATTTAAGCTATCGCTCATAGCTATGCTACCCTTGAGTCCCAAATCAAACACAGAAAAAACTTCAAATAGCCTTAACTTCTGTACGGTGCGTCCTATACCTATCAAAGTTTGCAACAATCAAATGATTGTAACTTTTTACTGGAGCGTCATAAAACCTTGAAATTTTGTGACAATAAAGTACTCGAGCCTCTTATCAATTTATTCTATAGCTCATAGCTATGCTACTGTTGAGTCCTAAATCAAACATTGATAAGACTTAAAATGGCCATTATTTTTGTACGGAGTGTCCTATACCTATCAAAGTTTGTAACATTCAAATGCTTGTAACTTTTTTCTCGAGCGTCATAAAACCTTGAAATTTTGTGACAATAAAGTACTCGCGCCTCTTATCAATTTAAGCTATCGCTCATAGCTATGCAACTTTTGATTTACAAAATAAAACACTGATAAAACTTTGAATGGCCCTAACTTCTGTACGGTGCGTCCTATACCTAGCAAAGTTTGCAACAATCAAATGCTTGTAACTTTTTACTGGAGCGTCATAAAACCTTGAAATTTTGTGACAATAAATTACTCGTGCCTCTTATTAATTTAAGCTATCGCTCATAGCTATGCTACCCTTGAGTCTCAAATCAAACACTAATAAAACTTCAAATGGCCCTAACTTCTGTACGGTGCGTCCTATACCTATAAAAGTGTGCACCAATCAAATGCTTGTAACTTTTTACTGGAGGATCATAAAACCTTGAAATTTTGTGTCAATAAACTACTCGAGCCTCTTATCAATTTAAGCAATCGCTCATAGCTATGTTACCCTTGAGACCCAATTCAAACACAGATAAAACTTAAAATGGCCATAACTTCTGTACGGTGCGTCCTATACCTATCCAAGTGTGCACCAATCAAATGCTTGTATCTTTTTACTGGAGCGTCATAAAACCATGAAAATTTGTGACAATAAAGTACTCGAGCCCCTTACCAATTTAAGCTATAGCTCATAGCTATGCTACCCTTGAGATCCAAATCAAACACAGATAAAACTTAAAATGGCCATAACTTCTGTACGGTGCGTCCTATACCTATCAAAGTTTGCAAGAATCAAATGCTTATAACTTTTTACTGGAGCGTTATAAAACCATGAACATTTGCGACAATAAAGTACTCGAGCCTCTTATCAATTTAAGCTATAGCTCATAGCTATGCTACTCTTGAGTCCTAAATCAAACATTGATAAGACTTAAAATGGCCATAAGCCAGTATCCTATACCTATCAAAGTTTCTAACATTCAAATGCTTGTAACTTTTTTCTCGAGCGTCATAAAACCTTGAAATTTTGTGACAAAAAGTACTCGTGCCTCTTATCAATTTAAGCTATCGCTCATAGCTATGCAACCTTTGATTCCCAAAATAAAACACTGATAAAACTTCGAATGGCCCTAACTTCTGTACGCCTCGTCCTATACCTATCAAAATTTGCAACAATCAAATGCTTGTAACTTTTTTCTGGAGCGTCATAAAATCTGGAAATTTTGTGACAATAAAGTACTCGAGCCTGTTGTCAAGTTAAGCTATCGCTCATAGCTATGCTACCCTTTAGTCCCAAACCAAACACTGATAAAACTTCAAATGGCCCTAACTTCTGTACGGTGCGTCCTATACCTATCAAAGTTTGCAACAATCAAATGCTTGTAACTTTTTACTGGAGCGTCATAAAGTCTTGAAATTTTGTGACAATAAAGTATTCGAGCCTCTTATTAATTTAAGCTATAGCTCATAGCTATGCTACCCTTGAGTCTCAAATAAAACACTGATAAAACTTCAAATGGCCCTAACTTCTATACATTGCATCCTACACCTATCAAAGTTTGCAACAATCAAATGCTTGTAACTTTTTACTGGAGCATCATAAAATCTTAAAATTTTGTGACAATAAAGTACTCGAGCCTCTTATCAATTTAAGCTATCGCTCATAGCTATGCTACCCTTGAGTCCCAAATCAAACACAGAAAAAACTTCAAATAGCCTTAACTTCTGTACGGTGCGTCCTATACCTATCAAAGTTTGCAACAATCAAATGATTGTAACTTTTTACTGGAGCGTCATAAAACCTTGAAATTTTGTGACAATAAAGTACTCGAGCCTCTTATCAATTTATTCTATAGCTCATAGCTATGCTACTGTTGAGTCCTAAATCAAACATTGATAAGACTTAAAATGGCCATTATTTTTGTACGGAGTGTCCTATACCTATCAAAGTTTGTAACATTCAAATGCTTGTAACTTTTTTCTCGAGCGTCATAAAACCTTGAATTTTTGTGACAATAAAGTACTCGAGCCTCTTATCAATTTAAGCTATCGCCCATAGCTATGCTACCCTTGAGTCCTTAAATAAAACACTGATAAAACTTCAAACGGCCCTAACTTCTATAAGGTGCGTCCTATACCTATCAAAATTTGCAAAAATCAAATGCTTGTAACTTTTTTCTGGAGCTTCATAAAATCTTGAAATTTTGTGACAATAAAGTACTCGAGCCTCTTATCAATTTAAGCTATCGCTCATAGCTATGCTACCCTTGAGTCCCAATTCAAACACAGAAAAAATTTCAAATAGCCCTAACTTCTGTACGGTGCGTCCTATACCTATCAAAGTTTGTAACAATCAAATGATTGTAACTTTTTACTGGAGCGTCATAAAACCTTGAAATTTTGTGACAATAAAGTACTCGTGCCTCTTATCAATTTAAGCTATCGCTCATAGCTATGCTACCCTTGAGTCCCAAATCAAACACTGATAAAACTTCAAATGGCCCTAACTTCTGTACGGTGCATCCTACACCTATCAAAGTTTGCAACATTCAAATGCTTGAAACTTTTTAATGGAACATCATAAAACCTTGAAATTTTGTGTCAATAAAGTACTCGAGCCTCTTATCAATTTAAGCAATCGCTCATAGCTATGTTACCCTTGAGACCCAATTCAAACACAGATAAAACTTAAAATGGCCATAACTTCTGTACGGTGCGTCCTATACCTATCCAAGTGTGCACCAATCAAATGTTTGTATCTTTTTACTGGAGCGTCATAAAACCATGAAAATTTGTGACAATAAAGTACTCGAGCCCCTTACCAATTTAAGCTATAGCTCATAGCTATGCTACCCTTGAGATCCAAATCAAACACAGATAAAACTTAAAATGGCCATAACTTCTGTACGGTGCGTCCTATACCTATCAAAGTTTGCAAGAATCAAATGCTTATAACTTTTTACTGGAGCGTTATAAAACCATGAAAATTTGTGACAATAAAGTACTCGAGCCTCTTATCAATTTAAGCTATAGCTCATAGCTATGCTACTCTTGAGTCCTAAATCAAACATTGATAAGACTTAAAATGGCCATAAGCCAGTATCCTATACCTATCAAAGTTTCTAACATTCAAATGCTTGTAACTTTTTTCTCGAGCGTCAGAAAACCTTGAAATTTTGTGACAAAAAGTACTCGTGCCTCTTATCAATTTAAGCTATCGCTCATAGCTATGCAACCTTTGATTCCCAAAATAAAACACTGATAAAACTTCGAATGGCCCTAACTTCTATACATTGCATCCTACACCTATCAAAGTTTGCAACAATCAAATGCTTGTAACTTTTTACTGGAGCGTCATAAAGTCTTGAAATTTTGTGACAATAAAGTACTCGAGCCTCTTATTAATTTAAGCTATAGCTCATAGCTATGCTACCCTTGAGTCTCAAATCAAACACTGATAAAACTTCAAATGGCCCTAACTTCTGTACGGTGCGTCCTATACCTATCAAAGTTTGCAACAATCAAATGCTTATAACTTTTTACTGGAGCATCATAAAATCTTAAAATGTTGTGACCATTAAGTACTCGAGCCTCTTATCAATTTAAGCTATCGCTCATAGCTATGCTACCCTTGAGTCCCAAATAAAACACTGATAAAACTTCAAATGGCCCTAACTTCTATACATTGCATCCTACACCTATCAAAGTTTGCAACAATCAAATGCTTGTAACTTTTTACTGGAGCATCATAAAATCTTAAAATTTTGTGACAATAAAGTACTCGAGCCTCTTATCAATTTAAGCTATCGCTCATAGCTATGCTACCCTTGAGTCCCAAATCAAACACAGAAAAAACTTCAAATAGCCTTAACTTCTGTACGGTGCGTCCTATACCTATCAAAGTTTGCAACAATCAAATGATTGTAACTTTTTACTGGAGCGTCATAGAACCTTGAAATTTTGTGACAATAAAGTACTCGAGCCTCTTATCAATTTATTCTATAGCTCATAGCTATGCTACTGTTGAGTCCTAAATCAAACATTGATAAGACTTAAAATGGCCATTATTTTTGTACGGAGTGTCCTATACCTATCAAAGTTTGTAACATTCAAATGCTTGTAACTTTTTTCTCGAGCGTCATAAAACCTTGAATTTTTGTGACAATAAAGTACTCGAGCCTCTTATCAATTTAAGCTATCGCCCATAGCTATGCTACCCTTGAGTCCTTAAATAAAACACTGATAAAACTTTAAACGGCCCTAACTTCTATAAGGTGCGTCCTATACCTATCAAAATTTGCAAAAATCAAATGCTTGTAACTTTTTTCTGGAGCTTCATAAAATCTTGAAATTTTGTGACAATAAAGTACTCGAGCCTCTTATCAATTTAAGCTATCGCTCATAGCTATGCTACCCTTGAGTCCCAAATCAAACACAGAAAAAATTTCAAATAGCCCTAACTTCTGTACGGTGCGTCCTATACCTATCAAAGTTTGTAACAATCAAATGATTGTAACTTTTTACTGGAGCGTCATAAAACCTTGAAATTTTGTGACAATAAAGTACTCGTGCCTCTTATCAATTTAAGCTATCGCTCATAGCTTTGCTACCCTTGAGTCCCAAATCAAACACTGATAAAACTTCAAATGGCCCTAACTTCTGTACGGTGCATCCTACACCTATCAAAGTTTGCAACATTCAAATGCTTGAAACTTTTTACTGGAACATCATAAAATCTTGCAAAATTTGTGACAATAAAGTACTCGAGCCTCTTATCAATTTATTCTATAGCTCATAGCTATGCTACTCTTGAGTCCTAAATCAAACATTGATAAGACTTAAAATGGCCATAATTTTTGTACGGAGTGTCCTATACCTATCAAAGTTTGTAACATTCAAATGCTTGTAACTTTTTTCTCGAGCGTCATAAAACCTTGAAAATTTGTGACAATAAAGTACTCGCGCCTCTTATCAATTTAAGCTATAGCTCATAGCTATGCTACCCTTGAGATCCAAATCAAACACAGATAAAACTTAAAATGGCCATAACTTCTGTACGGTGCGTCCTATACCTATCAAAGTTTGCAAGAATCAAATGCTTATAACTTTTTACTGAGCGTTATAAAACCATGAAAATTTGTGACAATAAAGTACTCGAGCCTCTTATCAATTTAAGCTATAGCTCATAGCTATGCTACTCTTGAGTCCTAAATCAAACATTGATAAGACTTAAAATGCCCATAAGCCAGTATCCTATAACTATCAAAGTTTCTAACATTCAAATGCTTGTAACTTTTTTCTCGAGCGTCATAAAACCTTGAAATTTTGTGACAAAAAGTACTCGTGCCTCTTATCAATTTAAGCTATCGCTCATAGCTATGCCACCTTTGATTCCCAAAATAAAACACTGATAAAACTTCGAATGGCCCTAACTTCTGTACGCTGCGTCCTATACCTATCAAAATTTGCAACAATCAAATGCTTGTAACTTTTTTCTGGAGCGTCATAAAATCTGGAAATTTTGTGACAATAAAGTACTCGAGCCTGTTGTCAAGTTAAGCTATCGCTCATAGCTATGCTACCCTTTAGTCCCAAACCAAACACTGATAAAACTTCAAATGGCCCTAACTTGTGTACGGTCCGTCCTATACCTATCAAAGTTTGCAACAATCAAATGCTTATAACTTTTTACTGGAGCGTCATAGAATCTTAAAATTTTGTGACAATAAAGTACTCGCGCCTCCTATCAATTTAAGCTATCGCTCATAGCTATGCAACTTTTGATTTACAAAATAAAACACTGATAAAACTTCGAATTGTTGTAACTTTTTACTGGAGCGTCATAAAGTCTTGAAATTTTGTGACAAAAAAGTACTCGAGCCTCTTATTAATTTAAGCTATTGCTCATAGCTATGCAACTTTTGATTTACAAAATAAAACACTGATAAAACTTCGAATGGTCCTAACTTCTGTACGGTGCGTCCTATACCTAGCAAAGTTGGCAACAATCAAATGCTTGTAACTTTTTACTGGAGCGTCATAAAACCTTGAAATTTTGTGACAATAAATTACTCGTGCCTCTTATTAATTTAAGCTATCGCTCATAGCTATGCTACCCTTGAGTCTCAAATCAAACACTAATAAAACTTCAAATGGCCCTAACTTCTGTACGGTGCGTCCTATACCTATAAAAGTGTGCACCAATCAAATGCTTGTATCTTTTTACTGGAGCGTCATAAAACCATGAAAATTTGTGACAATAAAGTACTCGAGCCTCTTATCAATTTAAGCTATAGCTCATAGCTATGCTACCCTTGAGATCCAAATCAAACACAGATAAAACTTAAAATGGCCATAACTTCTGTACGGTGCGTCCTATACCTATCAAAGTTTGCAAGAATCAAATGCTTATAACTTTTTACTGAGCGTTATAAAACCATGAAAATTTGTGACAATAAAGTACTCGAGCCTCTTATCAATTTAAGCTATAGCTCATAGCTATGCTACTCTTGAGTCCTAAATCAAACATTGATAAGACTTAAAATGCCCATAAGCCAGTATCCTATACCTATCAAAGTTTCTAACATTCAAATGCTTGTAACTTTTTTCTCGAGCGTCATAAAACCTTGAAATTTTGTGACAAAAAGTACTCGTGCCTCTTATCAATTTAAGCTATCGCTCATAGCTATGCCACCTTTGATTCCCAAAATAAAACACTGATAAAACTTCGAATGGCCCTAACTTCTGTACGCTGCGTCCTATACCTATCAAAATTTGCAACAATCAAATGCTTGTAACTTTTTCCTGAGCGTCATAAAATCTGGAAATTTTGTGACAATAAAGTACTCGAGCCTGTTGTCAAGTTAAGCTATCGCTCATAGCTATGCTACCCTTTAGTCCCAAACCAAACACTGATAAAACTTCAAATGGCCCTAACTTGTGTACGGTCCGTCCTATACCTATCAAAGTTTGCAACAATCAAATGCTTATAACTTTTTACTGGAGCGTCATAGAATCTTAAAATTTTGTGACAATAAAGTACTCGCGCCTCCTATCAATTTAAGCTATCGCTCATAGCTATGCAACTTTTGATTTACAAAATAAAACACTGATAAAACTTCGAATTGTTGTAACTTTTTACTGGAGCGTCATAAAGTCTTGAAATTTTGTGACAAAAAAGTACTCGAGCCTCTTATTAATTTAAGCTATTGCTCATAGCTATGCTACCCTTGAGTCTCAAATCAAACACTGATAAAACTTCAAATGGCCCTAACTTCTGTACGGTGCGTCCTACACCTATCAAAGTTTGCAACAATCAAATCTTATAACTTTTTACTGGAGCATCATAAAATCTTAAAATTTTGTGACCATTAAGTACTCGAGCCTCTTATCAATTTAAGCTATCGCTCATAGCTATGCTACCCTTGAGTCCCAAATAAAACACTGATAAAACTTCAAATGGCCCTAACTTCTATACATTGCATCCTACACCTATCAAAGTTTGCAACAATCAAATGCTTGTAACTTTTTACTGGAGCATCATAAAATGTTAAAATTTTGTGACAATAAAGTACTCGAGCCTCTTATCAATTTAAGCTATCGCTCATAGCTATGCTACCCTTGAGTCCTAAATCAAACATTGATAAGACTTAAACTGGCCATTATTTTTGTACGGAGTGTCCTATACCTATCAAAGTTTGTAACATTCAAATGCTTGTAACTTTTTTCTCGAGCGTCATAAAACCTTGAAATTTTGTGACAATAAAGTACTCGAGCCTCTTATCAATTTAAGCTATCGCCCATAGCTATGCTACCCTTGAGTCCTTAAATAAAACACTGATAAAACTTCAAACGGCCCTAACTTCTATACGGTGCATCCTACACCTATCAAAGTTTGCAACATTCAAATGCTTATAACTTTTTTCTCGAGCGTCATAAAACCATGAAATTTTGTGACAATAAAGTACTCGTGCCTCTTATCAATGTAAGCTATCGCTCATAGCTATGCAAACTTCGATTCCCAAAATAAAACACTGATAAAACTTCAAATAGCCCTAACTTCTATAAGGTGCGTCCTATACCTATCAAAATTTGCAAAAATCAAATGCTTGTAACTTTTTTCTGGAGCTTCATAAAATCCTGAAATTTTGTGACAATAAAGTACTCGAGCCTCTTATCAATTTAAGCTTTCGCTCATAGCTATGCTACCCTTGAGTCCCAAACCAAACACAGAAAAAACTTCAAATAGCCCTAACTTCTGTACGGTGCGTCCTATACCTATCAAAGTTTGCAACATTCAAATGCTTGAAACTTTTTACTGGAGCATCATAAAATCTTGCCAAATTTGTGACAATAAAGTACTCGAGCCTCTTATCAATTTATTCTATAGCTCATAGCTATGCTACTCTTGAGTCCTAAATCAAACATTGATAAGACTTAAAATGGCCATAATTTTTGTACGGAGTGTCCTATACCTATCAAAGTTTGTAACATTCAAATGCTTGTAACTTTTTTCTCGAGCGTCATAAAACCTTGAAATTTTGTGACAATAAAGTACTCGCGCCTCTTATCAATTTAAGCTATCGCTCATAGCTATGCAACTTTTGATTTACAAAATAAAACACTGATAAAACTTTGAATGGCCCTAACTTCTGTACGGTGCGTCCTATACCTAGCAAAGTTTGCAACAATCAAATGCTTGTAACTTTTTACTGGAGCGTCATAAAACCTTGAAATTTTGTGACAATAAAGTACTCGTGCCTCTTATTAATTTAAGCTATCGCTCATAGCTATGCTACCCTTGAGTCTCAAATCAAACACTAATAAAACTTCAAACGGCCCTAACTTCTGTACGGTGCGTCCTATACCTATAAAAGTGTGCACCAATCAAATGCTTGTAACTTTTTACTGGAGGATCATAAAACCTTGAAATTTTGTGACAATAAAGTACTCGAGCCTCTTATCAATTTAAGCAATCGCTCATAGCTATGTTACCCTTGAGACCCAATTCAAACACAGATAAAGCTTAAAATGGCCATAACTTCTGTACGGTGCGTCCTATACCTATCAAAGTGTGCACCACTCAAATGCTTGTATCTTTTTACTGGAGCGTCATAAAACCATGAAAATTTGTGACAATAAAGTACTCGATCCTCTTATCAATTTAAGCTATAGCTCATAGCTATGCTTCCCTTGAGATCCAAATCAAACACAGATAAAACTTAAAATGGCCATAACTTCTGTACGGTGCGTCCTATACCTATCAAAGTTTGCAAGAATCAAATGCTTATAACTTTTTACTGGAGCGTTATAAAACCATGAAAATTTGTGACAATAAAGTACTCGAGCCTCTTATCAATTTAAGCTATAGCTCATAGCTATGCTACTCTTGAGTCCTAAATCAAACATTGATAAGATTTAAAATGGCCATAAGCCAGTATCCTATACCTATCAAAGTTTCTAACATTCAAATGCTTGTAACTTTTTTCTCGAGCGCCATAAAACCTTGAAATTTTGTGACAAAAAGTACTCGTGCCTCTTATCAATTTAAGCTATCGCTCATAGCTATGCAACCTTTGATTCCCAAAATAAAACACTGATAAAACTTCGAATGGCCCTAACTTCTGTACGCTGCGTCCTATACCTATCAAAATTTGCAACAATCAAATGCTTATAACTTTTTACTGGAGTGTCATAGAATCTTAAAATTTTGTGACAATAAAGTACTCGCGCCTCTTATCAATTTAAGCTATCGCTCATAGCTATGCAACTTTTGATTTACAAAATAAAACACTGATAAAACTTCGAATGGCCCTAACTTCTGTACGGTGCGTCCTATACCTAGCAAAGTTTGCAACAATCAAATGGTTGTAACTTTTTACTGGAGCGTCATAAAACCTTGAAAATTTGTGACAATAAATTACTCGTACCTCTCATCAATTTAAGCTATTGCCCATCGCTATGGTACCCTTGAGTCCTCAAATAAAACACTGATAAAATTTCAAATGGCCCTAACTTATATACGGTGCATCCTACACCTATCAAAGTTTGCAACATTCAAGTGCTTGTAACTTTTTACTGGAGCATCATAAAATCTTGAAATTTTGTGACAATAAAGTACTCGGGCCTCTTATCAATTTAAGCTTTCGCCCATAGCTATGCTACCCTTGAGTCCTTAAATAAAACACTGATAAAACTTCAAATGGCCCTAACTTCTATACGGTGCGTCCTATACATATAAAAGTGTGCACCAATCAAATGCTTGTAACTTTTTACTGGAGGATCATAAAACCTTGAAATTTTGTGACAATAAAGTACTCGAGCCCCTTATCAATTTAAGCAATCGCTCATAGCTATACTACCCTTGAGACCCAAATCAAACACAGATAAAACTTAAAATGGCCATAACTTCTGTACGGTGCGTCCTATACCTATCAAAGTGTGCACCAATCAAATGCTTGTATCTTTTTACTGGAGCGTCATAAAACCATGAAAATTTGTGACAATAAAGTACTCGAGCCACTTATCAATTTAAGCTATAGCTCATAGCTATGCTACTCTTGAGTCCTAAATCAAACATTGATAAGACTTAAAATGGCCATAAGCCAGTATCCTATACCTATCAAAGTTTGTAACATTCAAATGCTTGTAACTTTTTTCTCGAGCGTCATAAAACCTTGAAATTTTGTGACAATAAATTACTCGTGCCTCTCATCAATTTAAGCTATTGCCCATCGCTATGGTACCCTTGAGTCCTCAAATAAATCACTGATAAAATTGCAAATGGCCCTAACTTATACATATACGGTGCATCCTACACCTATCCGAGTTTGCAACATTCAAGTGCTTGTAACTTTTTACTGGAGCATCATAAAATCTTGAAATTTTGTGACAATAAAGTACTCGGGCCTCTTATCAATTTAAGCTTTCGCCCATAGCTATGCTACCCTTGAGTCCTTAAATAAAACACTGATAAAACTTCAAATGGCCCTAACTTCTATACGGTGCATCCTACACCTATCAAAGTTTGAAACATTCAAATGCTTATAACTTTTTACTGGAGCGTCATCAAATCTTGAAATTTTGTGACAATAAAGTACTGGAGCCTCTTATCAATTTAAGCTATCGCTCATAGCTATGCTACCCTTGAGTTCCAAATCAGACACTGATAAAATTTAAAATGGCCCTAACTTCTGTACGGTGAGTTCTATACCTATCAAATTTTGTATCAATCAAATGCTTGTAAATTTTTAGTTGGGCGTCATAAAACCTTGACATTTTGTGACAATAAAGTACTCGAGTTTCTTATCCATTTAAGCTATCGTTCATAGCTATGCTAGCCTTGAGTTCCAAAATAAAACACTGACAAAACTGCAAATGACCCTAACTTCTGTACGGAGTGCCCTATACCTATCAAAGTTTGCAACATTCAAATGCTAATAATTTTTTTCTCGAGCGTCATAAAACCTTGAAATTTTGTGACAATAAAGTACCCGTGCCTCTTATCAATTTAAGGTATCGCTCATAGCTATGCTACCTTCGATTCCCCAAATAAAAAACTGATAAGACTTCAAATGGCCCTAACTTCTGAACGGTGCGTCCTACACCTATCAAAGTTAGGAACATTCAAATGCTTGTAACTTTTTACTGGAGCGTCATAAAGTCTTGAAATTTTGTGACAATAAGGGACTCGAGCCTCTTATTAATTTAAGCTATCGCTCATAGGTATGCTACCCTTCAGTCTCAAATAAAACACTGATAAAACTTCGAATGGCCCTAACTTCTATAAGGTGCATCCTGCACCTATCAAAGTTAGCAACATTCAAATGCTTGTAACTTTTTACTGGAGCATCAGAAAATCTGGAAATTTTGTGACAATAAAGTACTCGAGCCTCTTATCAATTTAAGCTATCGCTCATAGCTATGCTACCCTTGAGTCCCAAATCAAATACTGATAAAACTTCAAATGGCCCTAACTTATGTACGGTGCATCCTATACCAATCAAAGTTTGCAACAATCAAATGGTTGTAACTTTTTACTGGAGCGTCATAAAACCTGGAAAATTTGTGACAATAAATTACTCGTGCCTCTCATCAATTTAAGCTATTGCCCATCGCTATGCTACCCTTGAGTCCTTAAATAAAACACTGATAAAACTTCAAATGGCCCTGACTTCTATACGGTGCATCCTACACCTATCAAAGTTTGCAACATTCAAATGCTTATAACTTTTTACTGGAGCGTCATAAAATCTTGAAATTTTGTGACAATAAAGTACTCGAGCCTCTTATCAATTTAAGCTATCGCTCATAGCTATGCTACCCTTGAGTCCCAAATCAAACACTAATAAAATTTAAAATGACCCTAACTTCTGTACGGTGCGTTCTATTCCTATAAAAGTTTGTAACAATCAAATGCTTGTAACTTTTTAGTTGGGCGTCATAAAACCTTGAAATTTTGTGACAATAAAGGACTCGAGCCTCTTCTTAATTTAAGCTATCGCTCATAGCTATGCTACCCTTCAGTCTCAAATCAAACACTGATAAAACTTCAAATGGTCCTAACTACTGTACGGTGCGTCTTATACCTATCAAAGTTTGCAACAATCAAATTATTGTAACTTTTTACTGGAGCGTCATAAAACCTTGAAATTTTGTGACAATAAAGTACTCGAGCCTCTTATCAATTTATTCTATAGCTCATAGCTATGCTACTCTTGAGTCCTAAATCAAACATTGATAAGGCTTAAAATGGCCATTATTTTTGTACGGAGTGTCCTATACCTATCAAAGTTTGTAACATTCAAATGCTTGTAACTTTTTTCTCGAGCGTCATAAAACCTTGAAATTTTGTGACAATAAAGTACTCGAGCCTCTTATCAATTTAAGCTATCGCCCATAGCTATGCTACCCTTGAGTCCTTAAATAAAACACTGATAAAACTTCAAACGGCCCTAACTTCTATACGGTGCATCCTACACCTATCAAAGTTTGCAACATTCAAATGCTTATAACTTTTTTCTCGAGCGTCATAAAACCATGAAATTTTGTGACAATAAAGTACTCGTGCCTCTTATCAATGTAAGCTATCGCTCATAGCTATGCAACCTTCGATTCCCAAAATAAAACACTGATAAAACTTCAAATAGCCCTAACTTCTATAAGGTGCGTCCTATACCTATCAAAATTTGCAAAAATCAAATGCTTGTAACTTTTTTCTGGAGCTTCATAAAATCCTGAAATTTTGTGACAATAAAGTACTCGAGCCTCTTATCAATTTAAGCTATCGCTCATAGCTATGCTACCCTTGAGTCCCAAATCAAACACAGAAAAAACTTCAAATAGCCCTAACTTCTGTACGGTGCGTCCTATACCTATCAAAGTTTGCAACAATCAAATGATTGTAACTTTTTACTGGAGCGTCATAAAACCTTGAAATTTTGTGACAATAAAGTACTCGTGCCTCTTATCAATTTAAGTTATCGCTCATAGCTATGCTACCCTTGAGTCCCAAATCAAACACTGCTAAAACTTCAAATGGCTCTAACTTCTGTACGGTGCATCCTACACCTATCAAAGTTTGCAACATTCAAATGCTTGAAACTTTTTACTGGAGCATCATAAAATCTTGCAAAATTTGTGACAATAAAGTACTCGAGCCTCTTATCAATTTATTCTATAGCTCATAGCTATGCTACTCTTGAGTCCTAAATCAAACATTGATAAGACTTAAAATGGCCATAATTTTTGTACGGAGTGTCCTATACCTATCAAAGTTTGTAACATTCAAATGCTTATAACTTTTTTCTCGAGCGTCATAAAACCTTGAAATTTTGTGACAATAAAGTACTCGCGCTTCTTATCAATTTAAGCTATCGCTCATAGCTATGCAACTTTTGATTTACAAAATAAAACACTGATAAAACTTCGAATGGCCCTAACTTCTGTACGGTGCGTCCTATACCTAGCAAAGTTTGCAACAATCAAATGCTTGTAACTTTTTACTGGAGCGTCATAAAACCTTGAAATTTTGTGACAATAAAGTACTCGTGCCTCTTATTAATTTAAGCTATCGCTCATAGCTATGCTACCCTTGAGTCTCAAATCAAACACTAATAAAACTTCAAACGGCCCTAACTTCTGTACGGTGCGTCCTATACCTATAAAAGTGTGCACCAATCAAATGCTTGTAACTTTTTACTGGAGGATCATAAAACCTTGAAATTTTGTGACAATAAAGTACTCGAGCCTCTTATCAATTTAAGCAATCGCTCATAGCTATGTTACCCTTGAGACCCAATTCAAACACAGATAAAGCTTAAAATTGCCATAACTTCTGTACGGTGCGTCCTATATCTATCAAAGTGTGCACCACTCAAATGCTTGTATCTTTTTACTGGAGCGTCATAAAACCATGAAAATATGTGACAATAAAGTACTCGAGCCTCTTATCAATTTAAGCAATAGCTCATAGCTATGCTTCCCTTGAGATCCAAATCAAACACAGATAAAACTTAAAATGGCCATAACTTCTGTACGGTGCGTCCTATACCTATCAAAGTTTGCAAGAATCAAATGCTTATAACTTTTTACTGGAGCGTTATAAAACCATGAAAATTTGTGACAATAAAGTACTCGAGCCTCTTATCAATTTAAGCTATAGCTCATAGCTATGCTACTCTTGAGTCCTAAATCAAACATTGATAAGACTTAAAATGGCCATAAGCCAGTATCCTATACCTATCAAAGTTTCTAACATTCAAATGCTTGTAACTTTTTTCTCGAGCGCCATAAAACCTTGAAATTTTGTGACAAAAAGTACTCGTGCCTCTTATCAATTTAAGCTATCGCTCATAGCTATGCAACCTTTGATTCCCAAAATAACACACTGATAACACTTCGAATGGCCCTAACTTCTGTACGCTGCGTCCTATACCTATCAAAATTTGCAACAATCAAATGCTTATAACTTTTTACTGGAGCGTCATAGAATCTTAAAGTTTTGTGACAATAAAGTACTCGCGCCTCTTATCAATTTAAGCTATCGCTCATAGCTATGCAACTTTTGATTTACAAAATAAAACACTGATAAAACTTCGAATGGCCCTAACTTCTGTACGGTGCGTCCTATACCTAGCAAAGTTTGCAACAATCAAATGGTTGTAACTTTTTACTGGAGCGTCATAAAACCTTGAAAATTTGTGACAATAAATTACTCGTACCTCTCATCAATTTAAGCTATTGCCCATCGCTATGGTACCCTTGAGTCCTCAAATAAAACACTGATAAAATTTCAAATGGCCCTAACTTATATACGGTGCATCCTACACCTATCAAAGTTTGCAACATTCAAGTGCTTGTAACTTTTTACTGGAGCATCATAAAATCTTGAAATTTTGTGACAATAAAGTACTCGGGCCTCTTATCAATTTAAGCTTTCGCCCATAGCTATGCTACCCTTGAGTCCTTAAATAAAACACTGATAAAACTTCAAATGGCCCTAACTTCTATACGGTGCGTCCTATACATATAAAAGTGTGCACCAATCAAATGCTTGTAACTTTTTACTGGAGGATCATAAAACCTTGAAATTTTGTGACAATAAAGTACTCGAGCCCCTTATCAATTTAAGCAATCGCTCATAGCTATACTACCCTTGAGACCCAAATCAAACACAGATAAAACTTAAAATGGCCATAACTTCTGTACGGTGCGTCCTATACCTATCAAAGTGTGCACCAATCAAATGCTTGTATCTTTTTACTGGAGCGTCATAAAACCATGAAAATTTGTGACAATAAAGTACTCGAGCCACTTATCAATTTAAGCTATAGCTCATAGCTATGCTACTCTTGAGTCCTAAATCAAACATTGATAAGACTTAAAATGGCCATAAGCCAGTATCCTATACCTATCAAAATTTGTAACATTCAAATGCTTGTAACTTTTTTCTCGAGCGTCATAAAACCTTGAAATTTTGTGACAATAAATTACTCGTGCCTCTCATCAATTTAAGCTATTGCCCATCGCTATGGTACCCTTGAGTCCTCAAATAAATCACTGATAAAATTTCAAATGGCCCTAACTTATACATATACGGTGCATCCTACACCTATCCGAGTTTGCAACATTCAAGTGCTTGTAACTTTTTACTGGAGCATCATAAAATCTTGAAATTTTGTGACAATAAAGTACTCGGGCCTCTTCTCAATTTAAGCTTTCGCCCATAGCTATGCTACCCTTGAGTCCTTAAATAAAACACTGATAAAACTTCAAATGGCCCTAACTTCTATACGGTGCATCCTACACCTATCAAAGTTTGCAACATTCAAATGCTTATAACTTTTTACTGGAGCGTCATCAAATCTTGAAATTTTGTGACAATAAAGTACTCGAGCCTCTTATCAATTTAAGCTATCGCTCATAGCTATGCTACCCTTGAGTTCCAATTCAGACACTGATAAAATTTAAAATGGCCCTAACTTCTGTACGGTGCGTTCTATACCTATCAAAGTTTGTATCAATCAAATGCTTGTAAATTTTTAGTTGGGCGTCATAAAACCTTGATATTTTGTGACAATAAAGTACTCGAGTTTCTTATCCATTTAAGCTTTCGTTCATAGCTATGCTAGCCTTGAGTTCCAAAATAAAACACAGACAAAACTGCAAATGACCCTAACTTCTGTACGGAGTGCCCTATACCTATCAAAGTTTGCAACATTCAAATGCTAATAATTTTTTTCTCGAGCGTCATAAAACCTTGAAATTTTGTGACAATAAAGTACCCGTGCCTCTTATCAATTTAAGCTATCGCTCATAGCTATGCTACCTTCGATTCCCCAAATAAAACACTGATAAGACTTCAAATGGCCCTAACTTCTGAACGGTGCGTCCTACACCTATCAAAGTTAGGAACATTCAAATGCTTGTAACTTTTTACTGGAGCGTCATAAAGTCTTGAAATTTTGTGACAATAAGGGACTCGAGCCTCTTATTAATTTAAGCCATCGCTCATAGGTATGCTACCCTTCAGTCTCAAATAAAACACTGATAAAACTTCAAATGGCCCTAACTTCTATAAGGTGCATCCTGCACCTATCAAAGTTAGCAACATTCAAATGCTTGTAACTTTTTACTGGAGCATCAGAAAATCTGGAAATTTTGTGACAATAAAGTACTCGAGCCTCTTATCAATTTAAGCTATCGCTCATAGCTATGCTACCCTTGAGTCCCAAATCAAATACTGATAAAACTTCAAATGGCCCTAACTTATGTACGGTGCATCCTATACCAATCAAAGTTTGCAACAATCAAATGGTTGTAACTTTTTACTGGAGCGTCATAAAACCTGGAAAATTTGTGACAATAAATTACTCGTGCCTCTCATCAATTTAAGCTATTGCCCATCGCTATGCTACCCTTGAGTCCTTAAATAAAACACTGATAAAATTTCAAATGGCCCTGACTTCTATACGGTGCATCCTACACCTATCAAAGTTTGCAACATTCAAATGCTTATAACTTTTTACTGGAGCGTCATAAAATCTTGAAATTTTGTGACAATAAAGTACTCGAGCCTCTTATCAATTTAAGCTATCGCTCATAGCTATGCTACCCTTGAGTCCCAAATCAAACACTGATAAAACTTCAAATGGTCCTAACTACTGTACGGTGCATCCTATACCTATCAAAGTTTGCAACAATCAAATGCTTATAACTTTTTACTGGAGCGTCATAAAATCTTAAAATTTTGTGACAATAAAGTACTCGAGCCTCTTATCAATTAAAGCTATCGCTCATAGCTATGCTACCCTTGAGTCCCAAATCAAAAACTGATAAATCTTCAAATGGCCTTAACGGTGCGTCCTACACCTATCAAAGTTTGCAACAATCAAATGCTTGTAACTTTTTAATGGAGCGTCATAAAACCATGAAATTGTGTGACAATAAAGTACTCGAGCCTCTTACCAATTTAAGCTATAGCTCATAGCCATGCTATTCTTGAGTCCCAAATCAAACACTGATAAGACTTAAAATGGCTATAACTTCTGTACGGAGTGCCCTATACCTATCAAAGTTTGCAACATTCAAATGCTAATAACTTTTTTCTCGAGCGTCATAAAACCTTGAAATTTTGTGACAATAAAGTACTCGTGCCTCTTCTTAATTTAAGCTATCGTTCATAGCTATGCTAGCCTTGAGTTCCTAAATAAAATACTGACAAAACTGCAAATGACTCTAACTTCTGTACGGTGCGTCCTATACCTATCAAAGTTTGCAACAATCAAATGCTTATAACTTTTTACTGGAGCGTCATAAAATCTTAAAATTTTGTGACAATAAAGTACTCGAGCCTCTTATCAATTAAAGCTATCGCTCATAGCTATGCTACCCTTGAGTCCCAAATCAAACACTAATAAAATTTAAAATGACCCTAACTTCTGTACGGTGCGTTCTATTAATATCAAAGTTTGTAACAATCAAATGCTTGTAACTTTTTAGTTGGGCGTCATAAAACCTTGAAAATTTGTGACAATAAATTACTCGTGCCTCTCATGAATTTAAGCTATTGCCCATCGCTGTGCTACCGTTGAGTCCCAAATCAAATACTGATAAAATTTCAAATGGCCCTAACTTCTATACGGTGCTTCTATTCTATCGCTCATAGCTATGCTACCCTTCAGTCTGAAATCAAACACTGATAAAACTTCAAATGGTCCTAACTCTGTACGGTGCGTCCTATACCTATCAAATTGTGCATCAATTAAATGCTTGTAACTTTTTACTGGAGCGTCATAAAATCTTGAAATTTTGTGACAATAAAGTACTCGAGCCTCTTATCAATTTAAAGTATCGCTCACCCTTGCTACCCTTGAGTCCCAAATCAAACATTGATAAAACTCCAAATGGCCCTAACTTATGTACGGTGCGTCCTATACCTATCAAAGTGTGCACCAATCAAATGCTTGTAACATTTTACTGGAGCTTCATAAAATCTTAAAATATTGTGACAATAAAGTACTCGAGCCTCTTATCAATTTAAACTATCGCTCATTGCTATGCCCTACTCTACCCTTGAGTCCCAAATCAAACACTGATAAAACTTCAAATGGCCCTAACTTATCTACGGTGCGTCCTATACCTATCAAAGTGTGCAACAATCAAATGGTTGTAACTTTTTACTGGAGCGTCATAAAACCTTGAAATTTTGTGACAATAAATTCTCTTATCAATTTAAGCTATCGTTCATAGCTATGCTACCCTTGAGTCTCAAAATAAAACACTGATAAAATTCAAATGGCCCTAATTTCTATACGGTGCTTCCTACACCTATCAAAGTTTACAACATTCAAATGCTTCTAACTTCTTACTGGAGCGTCATAACACCTTGAAATTTTGTGACAATAAAGTACACGGGCCTCTTATCAATTTAAGCTATGATACCCTTGAGTCTCAAAATAAAACACTAATAAAACTTCAAATGACCCTAACTTTTACACGGTGCGTCCCATACCTATCAAAGTTTGCAACATTCAAATGCTTGTAACTTTTTACTGGAGCGTCATAAAAGCTTGAAATTTTGTGACAATAAAGTACTCGAGCCTTTTATCAATTTAAGCTATCGTTCATAGCTATGCTACCCTTGGTCCCGAATCAAAAACTGATAAAACTTCAAATGGTCCTAACTTCTATACGGTGCGTCCTACACCTATCAAAGTTTGCAACATTCAAATGCTTGTAAGTTTTTACTGGAGCGTCATAAAATCTGGAAATTTTGTGACAATGGAGTACTCGTGCCTCTTATTAATTTAAGCTATAGCTCATAGCTATGCTACTCTTGAGTCCCAAATCAAACGCTGATAAGACTTAATATGGCCATAACTTCTGTACGGAGTGTCCTATATCTATCAAAGTGGGCAACAATCAAATGATTGTATCTTTTCAATGGAGCGTCATAAAATCTTAAAATTATCTGACAATAAAGTACTCGAGTCTCTTATCAATTTAAGCTATCGCTCATAGCTATGCTACCCTTGAGTCCCAAATCAAACATGGATAAAACTTCAAATGGCCCTAACTTCTATAAGGTGCGTCCTATACCTATCAAAGTTTGCAACAATCAAATTATTGTAAATTTTTCCTGGAGCGTCATAAAATCTGGAAATTTTGTGACAATAAAATACTCGAGCCTCTTGTCAATTTAAGCTATCGCTCATAGCTATGCTACCCTTGAGGCCTACACCAAACACTGATAAAACTTAAAATGGCCCTAACTTGTGTACGTTGCGTTCTATATCTATAAAAATTTCCAACAATCAAATGCTTGTAACTTTTTACTGTGGCTTCATAAAACCTTGAAATTTTGTGACAATAAAGTACTCGAGCCTCCTATAAATTTAAGCTATCGTTCATAGCTATGCTAGCCTTGAGTTCCAAAATAAAACACTGATAAAACTGCTAATGACCCTAACTTCTGTACGGTGCGTCCTATACCTATCAAAGTTTGCAACAATCAAATGGTTGTAACTTTTTACTGAACCGGCATAAAACCTTGAAAATTTGTGACAATAAAGTACTCGTGCCTCTTATCAATTTAAGCTATTGCCCATCGCTATGCTACCCTTCAGTCTCAAATCAAACACTGCTAAAACTTCAAATGGCGCTAACTTCTGTACGGAGCGTCCTATACCTATCAAAATTTGTAATAAACAAATGCTTGTAACTTTTTAGTTGGGCGTCATAAAAAAATGAAATTTTGTGACAATAAAGGACTCGAGCCTCTTATTAATTTAAGCTATCGCTCATAGCTATGCTACCCTTCAGTCTCAAATCAAACACTGATAAAACTTCAAATGGCCCTAACTTCTGTACGGTGCGTCCTATACGTATGAAAGTGTGCACCAATCAAATGCTTGTAACTTTTTAGTTGGGCGTCATAAAACCTTGAAATTTTGTGACAATAAAGGACTCGAGCCTCTTATTAATTTAAGCTATCGCTCATAGCTATGCTACCCTTCAGTCTCAAATCAAACACTGATAAAACTTCAAATGGCCCTAACTTCTGTACGGTGCGTCCTATACGTATCAAAGTGTGCACCAATTAAATGCTTGTAACTTTTTACTGGAGCGTCATAAAGTCTTGAAATTTTGTGACAATAAAGTACTCGAGCCTCTTGTCAATTTAAGCTATCGCTCATAGCTATGCTACCCTTGAGTCTCAAAGTAAAACACTGATAAAACTTTAAATGGCGCTAACTTCTATACGGTGCATCCTACACCTATCAAAGTTTGTAACATTCAAGTGCTTGTAACTTTTTACTGGAGCATCATAAAATTTTGTGACAATAAAGTACTCGGGCCTCTTATCAATTTAAGCTTTCGCCCATAGCTATGCTACCCTTGAGTCCTTAAATAAAACACTGATAAAACTTCAAATGGCCCTAACTTCTATACGGTGCATCCTACGCCTATCAAATTTTGCAACATTCAAATGCTTGCAACTTTTTACTGGAGCATCATAAAATCTGGAAATTTTGTGACAATGAAGTACTCGAGCCTTTTGTCAATTCAAGCTATCGCTCATAGCAATGCTACCCTCTAGTCCCAAATCAAACACTAATAAAACTTAAAATAGCCCTAACTTCAGTACGGTGCGTTCAATACCTATCAAAATTTGTAACAATCAAATGCTTGTAACTTTTTACTTGGGCGTCATAAAACCTTGAAATTTTGTGACAATAAAGTACTCGAGCTTCTTATCAATGTAAGCGTTCATAGCTATGCTACCCTTGAGTCCGGATTCAAAAACTGACAAAATTTCAAATGGCCCTAACTTCTATACGGTGCGTCCTACACCTATCAAAGTTTGCAACATTCAAATGCTTGTAAGTTTTTACTGGAGAGTCATAAAATCTGGAAATTTTGTGACAATAGAGTACTCGTGCCTCTTATTAATTTAAGCTATAGCTCATAGCTATGCTACTCTTGAGTCCCAAATCAAACACGGATAAAACTTCAAATGGCCCTAACTTCTATAAGGTGCGTCCTATACCTATCAAAGTTTGCAACAATTAAATGCTTGTAAATTTTTTCTGGAGCGTCATAAAATTTTGTGACAATAAAATACTCGAGCCTCTTGTCAATTTAAGCTATCGCTCATAGCTATGCTACCCTTGAGGCCCAAACCAAACACTGATAAAACTTAAAATGGCCCTAACTTGTGTACGTTGCTTTCTATATCTATAAAAATTTGCAACAATCAAATGGTTATAACTTTTTACTGGAGCGTCATAAAACCTTGAAAATTTGTGACAATAAAGTACTCGTGCCATTTATCAATTTAAGCTATTGCCCATCGCTATGCTACCCTTGAGTCCTAAAATAAAACATTGATAAAACTTCAAATGGCCCTACATTCTATACGGTGCATCCTACACCTATCAAAGTTTGCAACATTCAAGTGCTTGTAACTTTTTACTGGAGCATCATAAAATCTGGAAATTTTGTGACAATGAAGTACTCGAGCCTCTTGTCAATTCAAGCTATCGCTCATAGCCATGCTACCCTCTAGTCCCAAATCAAACACTAATAAAACTTAAAATGGCCCTAACTTCTGTACGGTGCGTTCTAAACCTATCAAAATTTGTAACAATCAAATGCTTGTAACTTTTTAGTTGGGCGTCATAAAACCTTGAAATTTTGTGACAATAAAGTACTCGAGCTTCTTATCAATTTAAGCTATCGTTCATTGCTATGCTACCCTTGAGTCGCGAATCAAATACTGACAAAATTTCAAATGGCCCTAACTTCTGTACGGTGCGTCCTCTACCTATCAAAGTGTGCACCATTCAAATGCTTGTAACTTTTAACTGGAGGGTCATAACACCTTGAAATTTTGTGACAATAAAGTACTCGAGCCTCTTATCAATTTAAGCTATTGCCCATCGCTATGCTACCCTTGAGTCCTAAAATAAAACACTGATAAAACTTCAAATGGCCCTACATTCTATACGGTGCATCCTACACCTATCAAAGTTTACAACATTCAAGTGCTTGTAACTTTTTACTGGAGCGTCATAAAATCTTAAAATTTTGTGACAATAAAGTACTCGAGCCTCTTATCAATTTAAACTAACGCTCATAGCTATGCTACCCTTGAGTCTCAAATCAAACACTGTTAAAACTTCAAATGGCCCTAACTTATGTACGGTGCGTCCTATACCTATCAAAGTTTGCAACAATCAAATGGTTATAACTTTTTACTGGAGCGTCATAAAAGCTTGAAAATTTGTGACAATAAAGTACTCGTGCCTCTTATCAATTTAATCTATTGCCCATCGCTATGCTACCCTTGAGTCCTAAAATAAAACATAGATAAAACTTCAAATGGCCCTACATTCTATACGGTACATCCGACACCTATCAAAGTTTGCAACATTCAAATGCTTGCAACTTTTTACTGGAGCATCATAAAATCTGGAAATTTTGTGACAATGAAGTACTCGAGCCTTTTGTCAATTCAAGCTATCGCTCATAGCCATGCTACCCTCTAGTCCCAAATCAAACACTAATAAAACTTAAAATGGCCCTAACTTCTGTCCGGTGCGTTCTATACCTATCAAAATTTGTAACAATCAAATGCTTGTAACTTTTTACTTGGGCATCATAAAACCTTGAAATTTTGTGACAATAAAGTACTCGAGCTTCTTATCAATGTAAGCTATCGTTCATAGCTATGCTACCCTTGAGTCCCGAATCAAATACTGACAAAATTTCAAATGGCCCTAACTTCTGTACGGTGCGTCCTATACCTATCAAATTGTGCACCAATCAAATGCTTGTAACTTTTTACTGGAGGGTCATAACACCTTGAAATTTTGTGACAATAAAGTACTCGAGCCTCTTATCAATTTAAGCTACCGCTCATAGCTATGCTACCCTTGAGACCCAAAATAAAACACTGATAAAATTTCAAATGGCCCAAACTTCTGTACGGTGCGTCCTACACCTATCAAAGTTTGCAACAATGAAATGCTTGTAACTTTTTACTGGAACGTGATAAAGTCTTGAAATTTTGTGACAATAAAGGACTCGAGCCTTTTATTAATTTAAGCTATCGCTCATAGCTATGCTACCCTTCAGTCTCAAATCAAACACTGATAAAACTTCAAATGGCCCTAACTTCTGTACGGTGCGTCCTATACCTATCAAAGTGTGCACCAATCAAATGCTTGTAACTTTTAACTGGAGGGTCATAACACCTTGAAATTTTGTGACAATAAAGTACTCGAGCCTCTTATCAATTTAAGCTATTGCCCATCGCTATGCTACCCTTGAGTCCTAAAATAAAACACTGATAAAACTTCAAATGGCCCTACATTCTATACGGTGCATCCTACACCTATCAAAGTTTACAACATTCAAGTGCTTGTAACTTTTTACTGGAGCGTCATAAAATCTTAAAATTTTGTGACAATAAAGTACTCGAGCCTCTTATCAATTTAAACTATCGCTCATAGCTATGCTACCCTTGAGTCTCAAATCAAACACTGTTAAAACTTCAAATGGCCCTAACTTATGTACGGTGCGTCCTATACCTATCAAAGTTTGCAACAATCAAATGGTTATAACTTTTTACTGGAGCGTCATAAAACCTTGAAAATTTGTGACAATAAAGTACTCGTGCCTCTTATCAATTTAATCTATTGCCCATCGCTATGCTACCCTTGAGTCCTAAAATAAAACATTGATAAAACTTCAAATGGCCCTACATTCTATACGGTGCATCCGACACCTATCAAAGTTTGCAACATTCAAATGCTTGCAACTTTTTACTGGAGCATCATAAAATCTGGAAATTTTGTGACAATGAAGTACTCGAGCCTTTTGTCAATTCAAGCTATCGCTCATAGCCATGCTACCCTCTAGTCCCAAATCAAACACTAATAAAACTTAAAATGGCCCTAACTTCTGTCCGGTGCGTTCTATACCTATCAAAATTTGTAACAATCAAATGCTTGTAACTTTTTACTTGGGCGTCATAAAACCTTGAAATTTTGTGACAATAAAGTACTCGAGCTTCTTATCAATGTAAGCTATCGTTCATAGCTATGCTACCCTTGAGTCCCGAATCAAATACTGACAAAATTTCAAATGGCCCTAACTTCTGTACGGTGCGTCCTATACCTATCAAATTGTGCACCAATCAAATGCTTGTAACTTTTTACTGGAGGGTCATAACACCTTGAAATTTTGTGACAAAAAAGTACTCGAGCCTCTTATCAATTTAAGCTACCGCTCATAGCTATGCTACCCTTGAGTCCCAAAATAAAACACTGATAAAATTTCAAATGGCTCAAACTTCTGTACGGTGCGTCCTACACCTATCAAAGTTTGCAACAATGAAATGCTTGTAACTTTTTACTGGAACGTGATAAAGTCTTGAAATTTTGTGACAATAAAGGACTCGAGCCTTTTATTAATTTAAGCTATCGCTCATAGCTATGCTACCCTTCAGTCTCAAATCAAACACTGATAAAACTTCAAATGGCCCTAACTTCTGTACGGTGCGTCCTATACCTATCAAAGTGTGCACCAATCAAATGCTTGTAACTTTTTACTGGAGCGTCATAAAATCTTGAAATTTTGTGACAATAAAGTACTCGAGCCTCTTATCAATTTAAACTATCGCTCATAGCTATGCTACCCTTGAGTCCCAAATCAAACACTGATAAAACTTCAAATGGCTCTAACTTATGTACGGTGTGTCCTATACCTATCAAAGTTTGCAGCAATCAAATGGTTGCAACTTTTTACTGGAGCGTCATAAAACCTAGAAAATTTGTGACAATAAAGAACTCGTGCCTCTTATCAATTTAAGCTATTGCCCATCGCTATGCTACCCTTGAGTCCTAAAATAAAACACTGATAAAACTTCAAATGGCCCTACATTCTATACAGTGCATCCTACACCTATCAAAGTTTGCAACATTCAAATGCTTGCAACTTTTTACTGGAGCATCATAAAATCTGGAAATTTTGTGACAATGAAGTACTCGAGCCTTTTGCCAATTCAAGCTATCGCTCATAGCAATGCTACCCTCTAGTGCCAAATCAAACACTAATAAAACTTAAAATGGCCCTAACTTCTGTACGGTGCGTTCTATCCCTATCAAAATTTGTAACAATCAAATGCTTGTATCTTTTTACTGGACAATAAAGTACTCGTGCCTCTTATCAATTTAAGCTATTGCCCATCGCTATGCTACCCTTGAGTCCTTAAATAAAACACTGATAAAATTTCAAATGGCCCTAACTTCTGTACGGTGCGTCCTATACCTATCAAAATGTGCACCAATCAAATGCTTGTAACTTTTTACAGAAGCGTCATAAAATCTTGAAATTTTGTGACAATAAAGTACTCGAGCCTCTTATCAATTTAAACTATCGCTCATAGCTATGCTACCCTTGAGTCCCAAATCAAACACTGATAAAACTTCAAATGGCCCTAACTTCTGTACGGTGCGTCCTATACCTATCAAAGTTTGCACCAATCAAATGCTTGTAGCTTTTTACTGGAGCGTCATAAAATCTTGAAATTTGGTGACAATAAAGTACTCGAGGCTCTTATCAATTTAAACTATCGCTCATAGCTATGCTACCCTTGAGTCCCAAATCAAACCCTGATAAAACTTTAAATGGCCCTAACTTATGTACGGTGCGTCCTATACCTATCAAAGTTTGCAACAATCAAATGCTTGTAACTTTTTACTGGACAATAAAGTACTCGTGCCTCTTATTAATTTAAGCTGTTGCCCATCGCTATGCTACCCTTGAGTCCTTAAATAAAACACTGATAAAACTTCAAATGGCCCTAACATCTATACGGTGCATCCTACACCTATCAAAGTTTGCAACATTCAAATGCTTGCAACTTTTTACTGGAGCATCATAAAATCTGGAAATTTTGTGACAATGGAGTACTCGAGCTTCTTGTCAATTCAAGCTATCGCTCATAGCAATCCTACCCTCTACCCCCTATCAAAGTGTGCATCAATCAAATGCTTGTAACTTTTTACTGGAGGGTCATAACACCTTGAAATTTTGTGACAATAAAGTACTCGAGGCTCTTATCAATTTAAACTATCGCTCATAGCTATGCTACCCTTGAGTCCCGAATCAAAAACTGATAAAACTTCCAATGGCCCTAACTTCTATACGGTGCGTCCTACACCTATCAAAGTTTGCAACATTCAAATGCTTGTAAGTTTTTACTGGAGCGTCATAAAATTTTGTGACAATAAAATACTCGAGCCTCTTGTCAATTTAAGCTATCGCTCATAGCTATGCTACCCTTGAGGCCCAAACCAAACACTGATAAAACTTAAAATGGCCCTAACTTGTGTACGTTGCGTTCTATATCTATAAAAATTTGCAACAATCAAATGCTTGTAACTTTTTACTGGAACGTGATAAAGTCTTGAAATTTTGTGACAATAAAGGACTCGAGCCTTTTATTAATTTAAGCTATCGCTCATAGCTATGCTACCCTTCAGTCTCAAATCAAACACTGATAAAACTTCAAATGGCCCTAACTTCTGTACGGTGCGTCCTATACCTATCAAAGTGTGCACCAATCAAATGCTTGTAACTTTTTACTGGAGCGTCATAAAATCTTGAAATTTTGTGACAATAAAGTACTCGAGCCTCTTATCAATTTAAACTATCGCTCATAGCTATGCTACCCTTGAGTCCCAAATCAAACACTGATAAAACTTCAAATGGCCCTAACTTATGTACGGTGTATCCTATACCTATCAAAGTTTGCAACAATCAAATGGTTGTAACTTTTTACTGGAGTGTCATAAAACCTAGAAAATTTGTGACAATAAAGAACTCGTGCCTCTTATCAATTTAAGCTATTGCCCATCGCTATGCTACCCTTGAGTCCTAAAATAAAACACTGATAAAATTTCAAATGGCCCTACATTCTATACGGTGCATCCTACACCTATCAAAGTTTACAACATTCAAGTGCTTGTAACTTTTTACTGGAGCGTCATAAAATCTTAAAATTTTGTGACAATAAAGTACTCGAGCCTCTTATCAATTTAAACTATCGCTCATAGCTATGCTACCCTTGAGTCTCAAATCAAACACTGTTAAAACTTCAAATGGCCCTAACTTATGTACGGTGCGTCCTATACCTATCAAAGTTTGCAACAATCAAATGGTTATAACTTTTTACTGGAGCGTCATAAAACCTTGAAAATTTGTGACAATAAAGTACTCGTGCCTCTTATCAATTTAATCTATTGCCCATCGCTATGCTACCCTTGAGTCCTAAAATAAAACATTGATAAAACTTCAAATGGCCCTACATTCTATACGGTGCATCCGACACCTATCAAAGTTTGCAACATTCAAATGCTTGCAACTTTTTACTGGAGCATCATAAAATCTGGAAATTTTGTGACAATGAAGTACTCGAGCCTTTTGTCAATTCAAGCTATCGCTCATAGCCATGCTACCCTCTAGTCCCAAATCAAACACTAATAAAACTTAAAATGGCCCTAACTTCTGTCCGGTGCGTTCTATACCTATCAAAATTTGTAACAATCAAATGCTTGTAACTTTTTACTTGGGCGTCATAAAACCTTGAAATTTTGTGACAATAAAGTACTCGAGCTTCTTATCAATGTAAGCTATCGTTCATAGCTATGCTACCCTTGAGTCCCGAATCAAATACTGACAAAATTTCAAATGGCCCTAACTTCTGTACGGTGCGTCCTATACCTATCAAATTGTGCACCAATCAAATGCTTGTAACTTTTTACTGGAGGGTCATAACACCTTGAAATTTTGTGACAATAAAGTACTCGAGCCTCTTATCAATTTAAGCTACCGCTCATAGCTATGCTACCCTTGAGTCCCAAAATAAAACACTGATAAAATTTCAAATGGCTCAAACTTCTGTACGGTGCGTCCTACACCTATCAAAGTTTGCAACAATGAAATGCTTGTAACTTTTTACTGGAACGTGATAAAGTCTTGAAATTTTGTGACAATAAAGGACTCGAGCCTTTTATTAATTTAAGCTATCGCTCATAGCTATGCTACCCTTCAGTCTCAAATCAAACACTGATAAAACTTCAAATGGCCCTAACTTCTGTACGGTGCGTCCTATACCTATCAAAGTGTGCACCAATCAAATGCTTGTAACTTTTTACTGGAGCGTCATAAAATCTTGAAATTTTGTGACAATAAAGTACTCGAGCCTCTTATCAATTTAAACTATCGCTCATAGCTATGCTACCCTTGAGTCCCAAATCAAACACTGATAAAACTTCAAATGGCTCTAACTTATGTACGGTGTGTCCTATACCTATCAAAGTTTGCAGCAATCAAATGGTTGTAACTTTTTACTGGAGCGTCATAAAACCTAGAAAATTTGTGACAATAAAGAACTCGTGCCTCTTATCAATTTAAGCTATTGCCCATCGCTATGCTACCCTTGAGTCCTAAAATAAAACACTGATAAAACTTCAAATGGCCCTACATTCTATACAGTGCATCCTACACCTATCAAAGTTTGCAACATTCAAATGCTTGCAACTTTTTACTGGAGCATCATAAAATCTGGAAATTTTGTGACAATGAAGTACTCGAGCCTTTTGCCAATTCAAGCTATCGCTCATAGCAATGCTACCCTCTAGTGCCAAATCAAACACTAATAAAACTTAAAATGGCCCTAACTTCTGTACGGTGCGTTCTATCCCTATCAAAATTTGTAACAATCAAATGCTTGTAACTTTTTACTGGACAATAAAGTACTCGTGCCTCTTATCAATTTAAGCTATTGCCCATCGCTATGCTACCCTTGAGTCCTTAAATAAAACACTGATAAAATTTCAAATGGCCCTAACTTCTGTACGGTGCGTCCTATACCTATCAAAATGTGCACCAATCAAATGCTTGTAACTTTTTACTGAAGCGTCATAAAATCTTGAAATTTTGTGACAATAAAGTACTCGAGCCTCTTATCAATTTAAACTATCGCTCATAGCTATGCTACCCTTGAGTCCCAAATCAAACACTGATAAAACTTCAAATGGCCCTAACTTCTGTACGGTGCGTCCTATACCTATCAAAGTTTGCACCAATCAAATGCTTGTAGCTTTTTACTGGAGCGTCATAAAATCTTGAAATTTGGTGACAATAAAGTACTCGAGGCTCTTATCAATTTAAACTATCGCTCATAGCTATGCTACCCTTGAGTCCCAAATCAAACCCTGATAAAACTTTAAATGGCCCTAACTTATGTACGGTGCGTCCTATACCTATCAAAGTTTGCAACAATCAAATGCTTGTAACTTTTTACTGGACAATAAAGTACTCGTGCCTCTTATCAATTTAAGCTGTTGCCCATCGCTATGCTACCCTTGAGTCCTTAAATAAAACACTGATAAAACTTCAAATGGCCCTAACATCTATACGGTGCATCCTACACCTATCAAAGTTTGCAACATTCAAATGCTTGCAACTTTTTACTGGAGCATCATAAAATCTGGAAATTTTGTGACAATGGAGTACTCGAGCTTCTTGTCAATTCAAGCTATCGCTCATAGCAATCCTACCCTCTACCCCCTATCAAAGTGTGCATCAATCAAATGCTTGTAACTTTTTACTGGAGGGTCATAACACCTTGAAATTTTGTGACAATAAAGTACTCGAGGCTCTTATCAATTTAAACTATCGCTCATAGCTATGCTACCCTTGAGTCCCGAATCAAAAACTGATAAAACTTCAAATGGCCCTAACTTCTATACGGTGCGTCCTACACCTATCAAAGTTTGCAACATTCAAATGCTTGTAAGTTTTTACTGGAGCGTCATAAAATCTGGAAATTTTGTGACAATAGAGTACTCGTGCCTCTTATTAATTGAAGCTATAGCTCATAGCTATGCTACTCTTGAGTCCCAAATCAAACACGGATAAAACTTCAAATGGCCCTAACTTCTATCAGGTGCGTCCTATACCTATCAAAGTTTGCAACAATCAAATGCTTGTAAATTTTTTCTGGAGCGTCATAAAATTTTGTGACAATAAAATACTCGAGCCTCTTGTCAATTTAAGCTATCGCTCATAGCTATGCTACCCTTGAGGCCCAAACCAAACACTGATAAAACTTAAAATGGCCCTAACTTGTGTACGTTGCGTTCTATATCTATAAAAATTTGCAACAATCAAATGCTTGTAACTTTTTACTGGGGCTTCATAAAACCTTGAAATTTTGTGACAATAAAGTACTCGAGCCTCTTATCAATTTAAGCTATTGTTCATAGCTATGCTAGCCTTGAGTCACAAAATAAAACACTGATAAAACTGCAAATGAGCCTAACTTCTGTACGGTGCTTCCTATACCTATCAAAGTTTGCAACAATCAAATGCTTATAACTTTTTACTGGAGCGTCATAAAATCTTAAAATTTTGTGACAATATCAATTTAAACTATCGCTCATAGCTATGTTACCCTTGAGTCCCAAATCAAACTCTGATAAAACTTCAAATGGCCCTAACTTCTATAAGGTGCGTCCTATACCTATCAAAGTTTGCAACAATCAAATGCTTGTAAAATTTTTCTGGAGCGTCATAAAATTTTGTGACAATAAAATACTCGAGCCTCTTGTCAATTTAAGCTATCGCTCATAGCTATGCTACCCTTGAGGCCCAAACCAAACACTGATAAAACTTAAAATGGCCCTAACTTGTGTACGTTGCGTCCTATACCTATCAAAGTTTGCAACAATCAAATGGTTATAACTTTTTACTGGAGCGTCATAAAACCTTGAAAATTTGTGACAATAAAGTACTCGTGCCTCTTATCAATTTAATCTATTGCCCATCGCTATGCTACCCTTGAGTCCTAAAATAAAACATTGATAAAACTTCAAATGGCCCTACATTCTATACGGTGCATCCTACACCTATCAAAGTTTACAACATTCAAGTGCTTGTAACTTTTTACTGGAGTGTCATAAAATCTTAAAATTTTGTGACAATAAAGTACTCGAGCCTCTTATCAATTTAAACTATCGCTCATAGCTATGCTACCCTTGAGTCTCAAATCAAACACTGTGAAAACTTCAAATGGCCCTAACTTATGTACGGTGCGTCCTATACCTATCAAAGTTTGCAACAATCAAATGGTTATAACTGTTTACTGGAGCGTCATAAAACCTTGAAAATTTGTGACAATAAAGTACTCGTGCCTCTTATCAATTTAATCTATTGCCCATCGCTATGCTACCCTTGAGTCCTAAAATAAAACATTGATAAAACTTCAAATGGCCCTACATTCTATACGGTGCATCCGACACCTATCAAAGTTTGCAACATTCAAATGCTTGCAACTTTTTACTGGAGCATCATAAAATCTGGAAATTTTGTGACAATGAAGTACTCGAGCCTTTTGTCAATTCAAGCTATCGCTCATAGCCATGCTACCCTCTAGTCCCAAATCAAACACTAATAAAACTTAAAATGGCCCTAACTTCTGTCCGGTGCGTTCTATACCTATCAAAATTTGTAACAATCAAATGCTTGTAACTTTTTACTTGGGCTTCATAAAACCTTGAAATTTTGTGACAATAAAGTACTCGAGCTTCTTATCAATGTAAGCTATCGTTCATAGCTATGCTACCCTTGAGTCCCGAATCAAATACTGACAAAATTTCAAATGGCCCTAACTTCTGTACGGTGCGTCCTATACCTATCAAATTGTGCACCAATCAAATGCTTGTAACTTTTTACTGGAGGGTCATAACACCTTGAAATTTTGTGACAATAAAGTACTCGAGCCTCTTATCAATTTAAGCTACCGCTCATAGCTATGCTACCCTTGAGTCCCAAAATAAAACACTGATAAAATTTCAAATGGCCCAAACTTCTGTACGGTGCGTCCTACACCTATCAAAGTTTGCAACAATGAAATGCTTGTAACTTTTTACTGGAACGTGATAAAGTCTTGAAATTTTGTGACAATAAAGGACTCGAGCCTTTTATTAATTTAAGCTATCGCTCATAGCTATGCTACCCTTCAGTCTCAAATCAAACACTGATAAAACTTCAAATGGCCCTAACTTCTGTACGGTGCGTCCTATACCTATCAAAGTGTGCACCAATCAAATGCTTGTAACTTTTTACTGGAGCGTCATAAAATCTTGAAATTTTGTGACAATAAAGTACTCGAGCCTCTTATCAATTTAAACTATCGCTCATAGCTATGCTACCCTTGAGTCCCAAATCAAACACTGATAAAACTTCAAATGGCCCTAACTTATGTACGGTGTATCCTATACCTATCAAAGTTTGCAACAATCAAATGGTTGTAACTTTTTACTGGAGTGTCATAAAACCTAGAAAATTTGTGACAATAAAGAACTCGTGCCTCTTATCAATTTAAGCTATTGCCCATCGCTATGCTACCCTTGAGTCCTAAAATAAAACACTGATAAAACTTCAAATAGCCCTACCTTCTATACGGTGCATCCTACACCTATCAAAGTTTGCAACTTTCAAGTGCTTGTAACTTTTTACTGGAGCATCATAAAATCTTGAAATTTTGTGACAATAAAGTACTCGGGCCTCTTATCAATTTATGCTTTCGCCCATAGCTATGCTACCCTTGAGTCCTAAAATAAAACACTGATAAAACTTCAAATGGCCCTACATTCTATACAGTGCATCCTACACCTATCAAAGTTTGCAACATTCAAATGCTTGCAACTTTTTACTGGAGCATCATAAAATCTGGAAATTTTGTGACAATGAAGTACTCGAGCCTTTTGCCAATTCAAGCTATCGCTCATAGCAATGCTACCCTCTAGTCCCAAATCAAACACTAATAAAACTTAAAATGGCCCTAACTTCTGTACGGTGCGTTCTATCCCTATCAAAATTTGTAACAATCAAATGCTTGTAACTTTTTACTTGGGCGTCATAAAACCTTGAAATTTTGTGACAATAAAGTACTCGAGCCTCTTATCAATTTAAGCTACCGCTCATAGCTATGCTGCCCTTGAGTCCCAAAATAAAACACTGATAAAATTTCAAATGGCCAAAACTTCTGTACGGTGCGTCCTACACCTATCAAAGTTTCCAACAATCAAATGCTTGTAACTTTTTACTGGAGCGTCAGAAAGTCTTGAAATTTTGTGACAATAAAGGACTCGAGCCTCTTATTAATTTAAGCTATCGCTCATAGCTATGCTACCCTTCGGTCTCAAATCAAACACTGATAAAATTTCAAATGGCCCTAACTTCTGTACGGTGCGTCCTATACCTATCAAAGTGTGCACCAATCAAATGATTGTAACTATTTACTGGAGCGTCATAAAATCTTGAAATTTTGTGACAATAAAGTACTCGAGCCTCTTATCAATTTAAACTATCGCTCATAGCTATGCTACCCTTGAGTCCCAAATCAAATACGGATAAAACTTCAAATGGCCCTAACTTCTGTACGGTGCGTCCTATACCTATCAAAGTTTGCACCAATCAAATGCTTGTAGCTTTTTACTGGAGCGTCATAAAATCTTGAAATTTTATGACAATAAAGTACTCGAGGCTCTTATCAATTTAAACTATCGCTCATAGCTATGCTACCCTTGAGTCCCAAATCAAACACTGATAAAACTTCAAATGGCCCTAACTTCTGTACGGTGCGTCCTATACCTATCAAAGTTTGCAACAATCAAATGCTTGTAACTTTTTACTGGACAATAAAGTACTCGTGCCTCTTATCAATTTAAGCAATTGCCCATCGCTATGCTACCCTTGAGTCCTTAAATAAAACACTGATAAAACTTCAAATGGCCCTAACATCTATACGGTGCATCCTACACCTATCAAAGTTTGCAACATTCAAATGCTTGCAACTTTTTACTGGAGCATCATAAAATCTGGAAATTTTTGTGACAATGGAGTACTCGAGCTTCTTGTCAATTCAAGCTATCGCTCATAGCAATCCTACCCTCTAGTCCCAAATCAAACACTAATAAAACTTAAAATGGCCCTAACTTCTGTACGGTGCGTTCTATACCTATCAAAATTTGTAACAATCAAATGCTTTTAACTTTTTAGTTGGGCGTCATAAAACTTTGAAATTTTGTGAAAATAAAGTACTCGAGCTTCTTATCAATTTAAGCTATCGTTCATAGCTATGCTACCCTTGAGTCCCGAATCAAATACTGACAAAATTTCAAATGGCCCTAACTTCTGTACGGTGCGTCCTATACCTATCAAAGTGTGCACCAATCAACTGCTTGTAACTTTTTACTGGAGGGTCATAACACCTTGAAATTTTGTGACAATAAAGGACTCGAGCCTCTTATTAATTTAAGCTATCGCTCATAGCTATGCTACCATTCAGTCTCAAATCAAACACTGATAAAATTTCCAATGGCCCTAACTTCTGTACGGTGCGTCCTATACCTATCAAAGTGTGCACCAATCAAATGATTGTAACTATTTACTGGAGCGTCATAAAATCTTGAAATTTTGTGACAATAAAGTATTCTAGCCTCTTATCAATTTAAACTATCGCTCATAGCTATGCTACCCTTGAGTCCCAAATCAAATACGGATAAAACTTCAAATGGCCCTAACTTCTGTACGGTGCGTCCTATACCTATCAAAGTTTGCACCAATCAAATGCTTGTAGCTTTTTACTGGAGCGTCATAAAATCTTGAAATTTTATGACAATAAAGTACTCGAGGCTCTTATCAATTTAAACTATCGCTCATAGCTATGCTACCCTTGAGTCCCAAATCAAACACTGATAAAACTTCAAATGGCCCTAACTTATGTACGGTGCGTCCTATACCTATCAAAGTGTGCACCAATCAAATGCTTGTAACTTTTTACTGGAGCGTCATAAAACCTAGAAAATTTGTGACAATAAAGTACTCGTGCCTCTTATCAATTTAAGCTATTGCCCATCGCTATGCTACCCTTGAGTCCTAAAATAAAACACTGATAAAACTTCACATAGCCCTACCTTCTATACGGTGCATCCTACACCTATCAAACAACATTCAAGTGCTTGTAACTTTTTACTGGAGCATCATAAAATCTTGAATTTTTGTGACAATGGAGTACTCGAGCCTGTTGTCAATTCAAGCTATCGCTCATAGCAATGCTACCCTCTAGTCCCACATCAAACACTAATAAAACTTAAAGTGGCCCTAACTTCTGTATGGTGCGTCCTATACCTATCAAAGTGTGCACCAATCAAATGCTTGTAACTTTTTACTGGAGCGTCATAAAATCTTGAAATTTTGTGACAATAAAGTACTCGAGCCTCTTATCAATTTAAACTATCGCTCATAGCTATGCTACCCTTGAGTCCCAAATCAAACACTGATAAAACTTCAAATAGCCCTACCTTCTATACGGTGCATCCTACACCTATCAAAGTTTGCAACATTCGAGTGCTTGTAACTTTTTACTGGAGCATCATAAAATCTTGAAATTTTGTGACAATAAAGTACTCAGGCCTCTTATCAAATTATGCTTTCGCCCATAGCTATGCTACCCTTGAGTCCTAAAATAAAACACTGATAAAACTTCAAATGGCCCTACATTGTATACCTTGCATCCTACACCTATCAAAGTTTGCAACATTCAAATGCTTGCAACTTTTTACTGGAGCATCATAAAATCTGGAAACTTTGTGACAATGAAGTACTCGAGCCTTTTGTCAATTAAAGGTATCGCTCATAGCAATGCTACCCTCTAGTCCCAAATCAAACACTAATAAAACTTAAAATGGCCCTAACTTCTGTACGGTGCGTTCTATACCTATCAAAATTTGTAACAATCAAATGCTTGTAACTTTTTACTTGGGCGTCATAAAACCTTGGAATTTTGTGACAATAAAGTACTCGAGCTTCTTATCAATGTAAGCTATCGTCCATAGCTATGCTACCCTTGAGTCCCGAATCAAATACTGACAAAATTTAAAATGGCCCTAACTTCTGTACGGTGCGTCCTATACCTATCAAAGTGTGCACCAATCAAATGCTTGTAACTTTTTACTGGAGGGTCATAACACCTTGAAATTTTGTGACAATAAAGTATTCGAGCCTCTTATCAATTTAAGCTACCGCTCATAGCTATGCTACCATTCAGTCTCAAATCAAACACTGATAAAATTTCAAATGGCCCTAACTTCTGTACGGTGCGTCCTATACCTATCAAAGTGTGCACCAATCAAATGATTGTAACTATTTACTGGAGCGTCATAAAATCTTGAAATTTTGTGACAATAAAGTACTCGAGCCTCTTATCAATTTAAACTATCGCTCATAGCTATGCTACCCTTGAGTCCCAAATCAAACACTGATAAAACTTCAAATGGCCCTAACTTCTGTACGGTGCGTCCTATACCTATCAAAGTTTGCACCAATCAAATGCTTGTAGCTTTTTACTGGAGCGTCATAAAATCTTGAAATTTTATGACAATAAAGTACTCGAGGCTCTTATCAATTTAAACTATCGCTCATAGCTATGCTACCCTTGAGTCCCAAATCAAACACTGATAAAACTTCAAATGGCCCTAACTTATGTACGGTGCGTCCTATACCTATCAAAGTGTGCACCAATCAAATGCTTGTAACTTTTTACTGGAGCGTCATAAAACCTAGAAAATTTGTGACAATAAAGTACTCGTGCCTCTTATCAATTTAAGCTATTGCCCATCGCTATGCTACCCTTGAGTCCTAAAATAAAACACTGATAAAACTTCACATAGCCCTACCTTCTATACGGTGCATCCTACACCTATCAAACAACATTCAAGTGCTTGTAACTTTTTACTGGAGCATCATAAAATCTTGAATTTTTGTGAGAATGGAGTACTCGAGCCTGTTGTCAATTCAAGCTATCGCTCATAGCAATGCTACCCTCTAGTCCCACATCAAACACTAATAAAACTTAAAATGGCCCTAACTTCTGTACGGTGCGTCCTATACCTATCAAAGTGTGCACCAATCAAATGCTTGTAACTTTTTACTGGAGCGTCATAAAATCTTGAAATTTTGTGACAATAAAGTACTCGAGCCTCTTATCAATTTAAACTATCGCTCATAGCTATGCTACCCTTGAGTCCCAAATCAAACACTGATAAAACTTCAAATAGCCCTACCTTCTATACGGTGCATCCTACACCTATCAAAGTTTGCAACATTCGAGTGCTTGTAACTTTTTACTGGAGCATCATAAAATCTTGAAATTTTGTGACAATAAAGTACTCAGGCCTCTTATCAAATTATGCTTTCGCCCATAGCTATGCTACCCTTGAGTCCTAAAATAAAACACTGATAAAACTTCAAATGGCCCTACATTCTATACCTTGCATCCTACACCTATCAAAGTTTGCAACATTCAAATGCTTGCAACTTTTTACTGGAGCATCATAAAATCTGGAAACTTTGTGACAATGAAGTACTCGAGCCTTTTGTCAATTAAAGGTATCGCTCATAGCAATGCTACCCTCTAGTCCCAAATCAAACACTAATAAAACTTAAAATGGCCCTAACTTCTGTACGGTGCGTTCTATACCTATCAAAATTTGTAACAATCAAATGCTTGTAACTTTTTACTTGGGCGTCATAAAACCTTGGAATTTTGTGACAATAAAGTACTCGAGCTTCTTATCAATGTAAGCTATCGTCCATAGCTATGCTACCCTTGAGTCCCGAATCAAATACTGACAAAATTTAAAATGGCCCTAACTTCTGTACGGTGCGTCCTATACCTATCAAAGTGTGCACCAATCAAATGCTTGTAACTTTTTACTGGAGGGTCATAACACCTTGAAATTTTGTGACAATAAAGTATTCGAGCCTCTTATCAATTTAAGCTACCGCTCATAGCTATTCTACCCTTGAGTCCCAAAATAAAACACTGATAAAATTTCAAATGGCCCAAACTTCTGTACGGTGCGTCTTACACCTCTCAAAGTTTGCAACAATCAAATGCTTGTAACTTTTTACTGGAGCGTCATAAAGTCTTGAAATTTTGTGACAATAAAGGACTCGAGCCTCTTATTAATTTAAGCTATCGCTCATAGCTATGCTACCCTTCAGTCTCAAATCAAACACTGATAAAATTTCAAATGGCCCTAACTTCTGTACGGTGCGTCCTATACCTATCAAAGTGTGCACCAATCAAATGCTTGTAACTTTTTACTGGAGCGTCATAAAATCTTGAAATTTTGTGACAATAAAGTACTCGAGTCTCTTATCAATTTAAACTATAGCTCATAGCTATGCTACCCTTGAGTCCCAAATCAAACACTGATAAAACTTCAAATGGCCCTAACTTCTGTACGGTGCATCCTATACCTATCAAAGTTTGCACCAATCAAATGCTTGTAGCTTTTTACTGGAGCGTCATAAAATCTTGAAATTTTGTGACATTAAAGTACTCGAGGCTCTTATCAATTTAAACTATCGCTCATAGCTATGCTACCCTTGAGTCCCAAATCAAACACTGATAAAACTTCAAATTACCCTAACTTATGTACGGTGCGTCCTATACCTATCAAAGTTTGCAACAATCAAATGCTTGTAACTTTTTACTGGACAATAAAGTACTCGTGCCTCTTATCAATTTAAGCTATTGCTCATCGCTATGCTACCCTTGAGTCCTTAAATAAAACACTGATAAAACTTCAAATGGCCCTAACATCTATACGGTGCATCCTACACCTATCAAAGTTTGCAACATTCAAATGCTTGCAACTTTTTACTGGAGCATCATAAAATCTGGAAATTTTGTGACAATGGAGTACTCGAGCCTCTTGTCAATTCAAGCTATCGCTCATAGCAATGCTACCCTCTAGTCCCAAATCAAACACTAATAAAACTTAAAATGGCCCTAACTTCTGTACGGTGCGTTCTATACCTATCAAAATTTGTAACAATCAAATGCTTGTTACTTTTTAGTTGGGCGTCATAAAACTTTGAAATTTTGTGAAAATAAAGTACCCGAGCTTCTTATCAATTTAAGCTATCGTTCATAGCTATGCTACCCTTGAGTCCCGAATCAAATACTGACAAAATTTCAAATGGCCCTAACTTCTGTACGGTGCGTCCTATACCTATCAAAGTGTGCACCAATCAAATGCTTGTAACTTTTTACTGGAGGGTCATAACACCTTGAAATTTTGTGACAATAAATTACTCGAGCCTCTTATCAATTTAAGCTGCCGCTCATAGCTATGCTACCCTTTATTCCCAAAATAAAACACTGATTAAATTTCAAATGGACCAAAGTTCGGTACGGTGCGTCCTACACCTATCAAAGTTTGCAACAATCAAATGCTTGTAACTTTTTACTGGAGCGTCATAAAGTCTTGAAATTTTGTGACAATAAAGGACTCGAACCTCTTATTAATTTAAGCTATCGCTCATAGCTATGCTACCCTTCAGTCTCAAATCAAACACTGATAAAATTTCAAATGGCCCTAACTTCTGTACGGTGCGTCCTATACCTATCAAAGTTTGCAACAATCAAATGCTTGTAACTTTTTACTGGATAATAAAGTACTCGTGCCTCTTATCAATTTAAGCTATTGCTCATCGCTATGCTTCCCTTGAGTCCTTAAATAAAACACTGATAAAACTTCAAATGGCCCTAACTTCTATACGGTGCATCCTACAATTATCAAAGTTTGCAACAATCAAATGCTTGTAGCTTTTTACTGGAGGGTCATAACACCTTGAAATTTTGTGACAATAAAGTACTCGAGCCTCTTATCAATTTAAGCTACCGCTCATAGCTATGCTACTCTTAAGTCCCAAATTAACCACTGATAAAACCTAAAATGGCTATAATTTCTGTACGGAGTTTCCTATACCTATCAAAGTTTGCAACATTCAAATGCTTGTAACTTTTTACTGGAGGATCATAAAGTCTTGAAATTTGGTGACAATAAAGTACTCGGGCCTCTTGTCAATTTAAGCTATCCCTCATAGCTATGCTACCCTTGGGTCCCAAAATAAAACACTAATAAAACTTTAAATGACCCTAACTTTTACGCGGTCCGTCCCATACCTATCAAAGTTTGCAACATTCAAATGCTTGTAACTTTTTACTGGAGCGTCACGGAACTTTGAAATTTTGTGACAATAAAGTACTCGAGCCTCTTGTCAAGTAATGTTACCGCTCATAGCTATGCAAACCTTGAGTCCCAAATCAAACACTACTAAAACTTCAAATGGCCCTAACTTCAGTACGGTGCGTCCTCTACCTATCAAAGTTTGCAACAATCAAATGCTTGTAACTTTTTACTGGAGGGTCATAAAACCTTGAAAATTTGTAACAATAAAGTACTCGTGCCTCTTATCAATTTAAGCTATTGCCCATCGCTATGCTACCCTTGAGTCCTAAAATAGAACACTGATAAAACTTCAAATGGCCCTACCTTCTACACGTTGCATCCTACACCTATCAAAGTTTGCAACATTCAAGTGCTTGCTACCCTTCAGTCTCAAAGCAAACACTGATAAAACTTCAAATGGCCCTAACTTCTGTACGCTGCGTCCTATACCTATCAAAGTGTGCACCAATCAAATGCTAGTAACTTTTTACTGGAGCGGCATAAAATATTGAAATTTCGTGACAATAAAGTACTCGAGCCTCTTATCAGTTTAAACTACCGCTCATAGCTATGCTACCCTTGAGTCCCAAATCAAACACTGATAAAACTTCAAATGGTCCTAACTTATGTACGGTGCGTCCTATACCTATCAAAGTTTGCAACAATCAAGTGGTTGTAACTTTTTACTTGAGCGTCATAAAACCTTGAAAATTTGTGACAATAAAGTACTCGTGCCTCTTATCAATTTAAGCTATTGCTCATCACTATGCTACCCTTGAGTCCTAAAATAGAACACTGATAAAACTTCAAATGGCCCTACCTTCTACACGTTGCATCCTACACCTATCAAAGTTTGCAACATTCAAGTGCTTGCTACCCTTCAGTCTCAAAGCAAACACTGATAAAACTTCAAATGGCCCTAACTTCTGTACGGTGCGTCCTATACCTAGCAAAGTTTGCAACATTGAAGTTCTTGCTACCCTTCAGTCTCAAAGCAAACACTGATAAAACTTCAAATGGCCCTAACTTCTGTACGGTGCGTCCTATACCTATCAAAGTGTGCACCAATCAAATGCTAGTAACTTTTTACTTGAGCGTCATAAAACCTTGAAAATTTGTGACAATAAAGTACTCGTGCCTCTTATCAATTTAAGCCCATCGCTATGCTACCCTTGAGTCCTAAAATAAAACACTGATAAAACTTCAAATGGCCCTACCTTCTATACGGTGCATCCTACACCTATCAAAGTTTGCAACATTCAAGTGCTTGTAACTTTTTACTGGAGCATATCAAAGTTTGCAACATTCAAATGCTTGTAACTTTTTACTGGAGCGTCATAAAAGCTTGAAATTTTGTGACAATAAAGTACTCGAGCCTTTTATCAATTTAAGCTATCGCTCATAGCTATGCTACCCTTCGTCCCGAATCAAAAGCTGTTAAAACTTCAAATGGTCCTAACTTCTATACGGTGCGTCCTACACCTATCAAATACTTGTAAGTTTTTACTGGAGCGTCATAAAATCTGGAAATTTTGTGACAATAGAGTACTCGTGCCTCTTATTAATTTAAACTATCGCTCATAGCTGTGCTACCCTTGAGTCCCAAATCAAACATGGATAAAACTTCAAATGGCCCTAACTTCTATAAGGTGCGTCCTATACCTATCAAAGTTTGCAACAATCAAATTATTGTAAATTTTTTCTGGAGCGTCATAAAATCTGGAAATTTTGTGACAATAAAATACTCGAGCCTCTTGTCAATTTAAGCTATCGCTCATAGCTATGCTACCCTTGAGGCCCACACCAAACACTGATAAAACTTAAAATGGCCCTAACTTGTGTACGTTGCGTTCTATATCTATAAAAATTTCCAACAATCAAATGCTTGTAACTTTTTACTGGGGCTTCATAAAACCTTAAAATTTTGTGACAATAAAGTACTCGAGCTTCTTATCAATTTAAGCTATCGTTCATAGCTATGCTAGCCTTGAGTTCCAAAATAAAACACTGATAAAACTGCAAATGACCCTAACTTCTGTACGGTGCTTCCTATACCTATCAAAGTTTGCAACAATCAAATACTTATAACTTTTTACTGGAGAGTCATAAAATCTTAAAATTTTGTGACAATAAAGTACTCGCGCCTCTTATCAATTTAAACTATCGCTCATAACTATGCTACCCTTGAGTCCCAAATCAAACACTGATAAAACTTCAAATGGCCCTAACTTATGTACGGTGCGTCCTATACCTATCAATGTTTGCAACAATCAAATGGTTGTAACTTTTTACTGAACCGGCATAAAACCTTGAAAATTTGTGACAATAAAGTACTCGTGCCTCTTATCAATTTAAGCTATTGCCCATCGCTATGCTACCCTTCAGTCTCAAATTAAACACTGCTAAAACTTCAAATGGCGCTAACTTCTGTACGGAGCGTCCTATACCTATCAAAATTTGTAATAATCAAATGCTTGTAACTTTTTAGTTGGGCGTCATAATACCTTGAAATTTTGTGACAATAAAGGACTCGAGCCTCTTATTAATTTAAGCTATCGCTCATAGCTATGCTACCCTTCAGTCTCAAATCAAACACTAATAAAACTTAAAATGTCCCTAACTTCTGTACGGTGCGTCCTATACCTATCAAAGTGTGCACCAATCAAATGCTTGTAACTTTTTACTGGAGCGTCATAAAATCTTGAAATTTTGTGACAATAAAGTACTCGAGCCTCTTATCAATTTAAACTATCGCTCATAGCTATGCTACCCTTGAGTCCCAAATCAAACACTGATAAAACTTCAAATAGCCCTACCTTCTATACGGTGCATCCTACACCTATCAAAGTTTGCAACATTCGAGTGCTTGTAACTTTTTACTGGAGCATCATAAAATCTTGAAATTTTGTGACAATAAAGTACTCAGGCCTCTTATCAAATTATGCTTTCGCCCATAGCTATGCTACCCTTGAGTCCTAAAATAAAACACTGATAAAACTTCAAATGGCCCTACATTCTATACCTTGCATCCTACACCTATCAAAGTTTGCAACATTCAAATGCTTGCAACTTTTTACTGGAGCATCATAAAATCTGGAAACTTTGTGACAATGAAGTACTCGAGCCTTTTGTCAATTAAAGGTATCGCTCATAGCAATGCTACCCTCTAGTCCCAAATCAAACACTAATAAAACTTAAAATGGCCCTAACTTCTGTACGGTGCGTTCTATACCTATCAAAATTTGTAACAATCAAATGCTTGTAACTTTTTACTTGGGCGTCATAAAACCTTGGAATTTTGTGACAATAAAGTACTCGAGCTTCTTATCAATGTAAGCTATCGTCCATAGCTATGCTACCCTTGAGTCCCGAATCAAATACTGACAAAATTTAAAATGGCCCTAACTTCTGTACGGTGCGTCCTATACCTATCAAAGTGTGCACCAATCAAATGCTTGTAACTTTTTACTGGAGGGTCATAACACCTTGAAATTTTGTGACAATAAAGTATTCGAGCCTCTTATCAATTTAAGCTACCGCTCATAGCTATTCTACCCTTGAGTCCCAAAATAAAACACTGATAAAATTTCAAATGGCCCAAACTTCTGTACGGTGCGTCTTACACCTATCAAAGTTTGCAACAATCAAATGCTTGTAACTTTTTACTGGAGCGTCATAAAGTCTTGAAATTTTGTGACAATAAAGGACTCGAGCCTCTTATTAATTTAAGCTATCGCTCATAGCTATGCTACCCTTCAGTCTCAAATCAAACACTGATAAAATTTCAAATGGCCCTAACTTCTGTACGGTGCGTCCTATACCTATCAAAGTGTGCACCAATCAAATGCTTGTAACTTTTTACTGGAGCGTCATAAAATCTTGAAATTTTGTGACAATAAAGTACTCGAGTCTCTTATCAATTTAAACTATAGCTCATAGCTATGCTACCCTTGAGTCCCAAATCAAACACTGATAAAACTTCAAATGGCCCTAACTTCTGTACGGTGCATCCTATACCTATCAAAGTTTGCACCAATCAAATGCTTGTAGCTTTTTACTGGAGCGTCATAAAATCTTGAAATTTTGTGACATTAAAGTACTCGAGGCTCTTATCAATTTAAACTATCGCTCATAGCTATGCTACCCTTGAGTCCCAAATCAAACACTGATAAAACTTCAAATTACCCTAACTTATGTACGGTGCGTCCTATACCTATCAAAGTTTGCAACAATCAAATGCTTGTAACTTTTTACTGGACAATAAAGTACTCGTGCCTCTTATCAATTTAAGCTATTGCTCATCGCTATGCTACCCTTGAGTCCTTAAATAAAACACTGATAAAACTTCAAATGGCCCTAACATCTATACGGTGCATCCTACACCTATCAAAGTTTGCAACATTCAAATGCTTGCAACTTTTTACTGGAGCATCATAAAATCTGGAAATTTTGTGACAATGGAGTACTCGAGCCTCTTGTCAATTCAAGCTATCGCTCATAGCAATGCTACCCTCTAGTCCCAAATCAAACACTAATAAAACTTAAAATGGCCCTAACTTCTGTACGGTGCGTTCTATACCTATCAAAATTTGTAACAATCAAATGCTTGTTACTTTTTAGTTGGGCGTCATAAAACTTTGAAATTTTGTGAAAATAAAGTACCCGAGCTTCTTATCAATTTAAGCTATCGTTCATAGCTATGCTACCCTTGAGTCCCGAATCAAATACTGACAAAATTTCAAATGGCCCTAACTTCTGTACGGTGCGTCCTATACCTATCAAAGTGTGCACCAATCAAATGCTTGTAACTTTTTACTGGAGGGTCATAACACCTTGAAATTTTGTGACAATAAATTACTCGAGCCTCTTATCAATTTAAGCTGCCGCTCATAGCTATGCTACCCTTTATTCCCAAAATAAAACACTGATTAAATTTCAAATGGACCAAAGTTCGGTACGGTGCGTCCTACACCTATCAAAGTTTGCAACAATCAAATGCTTGTAACTTTTTACTGGAGCGTCATAAAGTCTTGAAATTTTGTGACAATAAAGGACTCGAACCTCTTATTAATTTAAGCTATCGCTCATAGCTATGCTACCCTTCAGTCTCAAATCAAACACTGATAAAATTTCAAATGGCCCTAACTTCTGTACGGTGCGTCCTATACCTATCAAAGTTTGCAACAATCAAATGCTTGTAACTTTTTACTGGATAATAAAGTACTCGTGCCTCTTATCAATTTAAGCTATTGCTCATCGCTATGCTTCCCTTGAGTCCTTAAATAAAACACTGATAAAACTTCAAATGGCCCTAACTTCTATACGGTGCATCCTACAATTATCAAAGTTTGCAACAATCAAATGCTTGTAGCTTTTTACTGGAGGGTCATAACACCTTGAAATTTTGTGACAATAAAGTACTCGAGCCTCTTATCAATTTAAGCTACCGCTCATAGCTATGCTACTCTTAAGTCCCAAATTAACCACTGATAAAACCTAAAATGGCTATAATTTCTGTACGGAGTTTCCTATACCTATCAAAGTTTGCAACATTCAAATGCTTGTAACTTTTTACTGGAGGATCATAAAGTCTTGAAATTTGGTGACAATAAAGTACTCGGGCCTCTTGTCAATTTAAGCTATCCCTCATAGCTATGCTACCCTTGGGTCCCAAAATAAAACACTAATAAAACTTTAAATGACCCTAACTTTTACGCGGTCCGTCCCATACCTATCAAAGTTTGCAACATTCAAATGCTTGTAACTTTTTACTGGAGCGTCACGGAACTTTGAAATTTTGTGACAATAAAGTACTCGAGCCTCTTGTCAAGTAATGTTACCGCTCATAGCTATGCAAACCTTGAGTCCCAAATCAAACACTACTAAAACTTCAAATGGCCCTAACTTCAGTACGGTGCGTCCTCTACCTATCAAAGTTTGCAACAATCAAATGCTTGTAACTTTTTACTGGAGGGTCATAAAACCTTGAAAATTTGTAACAATAAAGTACTCGTGCCTCTTATCAATTTAAGCTATTGCCCATCGCTATGCTACCCTTGAGTCCTAAAATAGAACACTGATAAAACTTCAAATGGCCCTACCTTCTACACGTTGCATCCTACACCTATCAAAGTTTGCAACATTCAAGTGCTTGCTACCCTTCAGTCTCAAAGCAAACACTGATAAAACTTCAAATGGCCCTAACTTCTGTACGCTGCGTCCTATACCTATCAAAGTGTGCACCAATCAAATGCTAGTAACTTTTTACTGGAGCGGCATAAAATATTGAAATTTCGTGACAATAAAGTACTCGAGCCTCTTATCAGTTTAAACTACCGCTCATAGCTATGCTACCCTTGAGTCCCAAATCAAACACTGATAAAACTTCAAATGGTCCTAACTTATGTACGGTGCGTCCTATACCTATCAAAGTTTGCAACAATCAAGTGGTTGTAACTTTTTACTTGAGCGTCATAAAACCTTGAAAATTTGTGACAATAAAGTACTCGTGCCTCTTATCAATTTAAGCTATTGCTCATCACTATGCTACCCTTGAGTCCTAAAATAGAACACTGATAAAACTTCAAATGGCCCTACCTTCTACACGTTGCATCCTACACCTATCAAAGTTTGCAACATTCAAGTGCTTGCTACCCTTCAGTCTCAAAGCAAACACTGATAAAACTTCAAATGGCCCTAACTTCTGTACGGTGCGTCCTATACCTAGCAAAGTTTGCAACATTGAAGTTCTTGCTACCCTTCAGTCTCAAAGCAAACACTGATAAAACTTCAAATGGCCCTAACTTCTGTACGGTGCGTCCTATACCTATCAAAGTGTGCACCAATCAAATGCTAGTAACTTTTTACTTGAGCGTCATAAAACCTTGAAAATTTGTGACAATAAAGTACTCGTGCCTCTTATCAATTTAAGCCCATCGCTATGCTACCCTTGAGTCCTAAAATAAAACACTGATAAAACTTCAAATGGCCCTACCTTCTATACGGTGCATCCTACACCTATCAAAGTTTGCAACATTCAAGTGCTTGTAACTTTTTACTGGAGCATATCAAAGTTTGCAACATTCAAATGCTTGTAACTTTTTACTGGAGCGTCATAAAAGCTTGAAATTTTGTGACAATAAAGTACTCGAGCCTTTTATCAATTTAAGCTATCGCTCATAGCTATGCTACCCTTCGTCCCGAATCAAAAACTGTTAAAACTTCAAATGGTCCTAACTTCTATACGGTGCGTCCTACACCTATCAAATACTTGTAAGTTTTTACTGGAGCGTCATAAAATCTGGAAATTTTGTGACAATAGAGTACTCGTGCCTCTTATTAATTTAAACTATCGCTCATAGCTGTGCTACCCTTGAGTCCCAAATCAAACATGGATAAAACTTCAAATGGCCCTAACTTCTATAAGGTGCGTCCTATACCTATCAAAGTTTGCAACAATCAAATTATTGTAAATTTTTTCTGGAGCGTCATAAAATCTGGAAATTTTGTGACAATAAAATACTCGAGCCTCTTGTCAATTTAAGCTATCGCTCATAGCTATGCTACCCTTGAGGCCCACACCAAACACTGATAAAACTTAAAATGGCCCTAACTTGTGTACGTTGCGTTCTATATCTATAAAAATTTCCAACAATCAAATGCTTGTAACTTTTTACTGGGGCTTCATAAAACCTTAAAATTTTGTGACAATAAAGTACTCGAGCTTCTTATCAATTTAAGCTATCGTTCATAGCTATGCTAGCCTTGAGTTCCAAAATAAAACACTGATAAAACTGCAAATGACCCTAACTTCTGTACGGTGCTTCCTATACCTATCAAAGTTTGCAACAATCAAATACTTATAACTTTTTACTGGAGAGTCATAAAATCTTAAAATTTTGTGACAATAAAGTACTCGCGCCTCTTATCAATTTAAACTATCGCTCATAACTATGCTACCCTTGAGTCCCAAATCAAACACTGATAAAACTTCAAATGGCCCTAACTTATGTACGGTGCGTCCTATACCTATCAATGTTTGCAACAATCAAATGGTTGTAACTTTTTACTGAACCGGCATAAAACCTTGAAAATTTGTGACAATAAAGTACTCGTGCCTCTTATCAATTTAAGCTATTGCCCATCGCTATGCTACCCTTCAGTCTCAAATTAAACACTGCTAAAACTTCAAATGGCGCTAACTTCTGTACGGAGCGTCCTATACCTATCAAAATTTGTAATAATCAAATGCTTGTAACTTTTTAGTTGGGCGTCATAATACCTTGAAATTTTGTGACAATAAAGGACTCGAGCCTCTTATTAATTTAAGCTATCGCTCATAGCTATGCTACCCTTCAGTCTCAAATCAAACACTGATAAAACTTCAAATGGCCCTAACTTCTGTACGGTGCGTCCTATACGTATCAAAGTGTGCACCAATTAAATGCTTGTAACTTTTTACTGGAGCGTCATAAAGTCTTGAAATTTTGTGACAATAAAGTACTCGAGCCTCTTGTCAATTTAAGCTATCGCTCATAGCTATGCTACCCTTGAGTCTCAAAATAAAACACTGATAAAACTTTAAATGGCGCTAACTTCTATACGGTGCATCCTACACCTATCAAAGTTTGTAACATTCAAGTGCTTGTAACTTTTTACTGGAGCATCATAAAATATTGAAATTTTGTGACAATAAAGTACTCGGGCCTCTTATCAATTTAAGCTTTCGCCCATAGCTATGCTACCCTTGAGTCCTTAAATAAAACACTGATAAAACTTCAAATGGCCCTAACTTCTATACGGTGCATCCTACGCCTATCAAATTTTGCAACATTCAAATGCTTGCAACTTTTTACTGGAGCATCATAAAATCTGGAAATTTTGTGACAATGAAGTACTCGAGCCTTTTGTCAATTCAAGCTATCGCTCATAGCAATGCTACCCTCTAGTCCCAAATCAAACACTAATAAAACTTAAAATAGCCCTAACTTCAGTACGGTGCGTTCAATACCTATCAAAATTTGTAACAATCAAATGCTTGTAACTTTTTGCTTGGGTGTCATAAAACCTTGAAATTTTGTGACAATAAAGTACTCGAGCTTCTTATCAATGTAAGCGTTCATAGCTATGCTACCCTTTAGTCCGGATTCAAATACTGAAAAATTTCAAATGGCCCTAACTTCTGTACGGTGCGTCCTATACCTATCAAAGTGTGCATCAATCAAATGCTTGTAACTTTTTACTGGAGGGTCATAACACCTTGAAATTTTGTGACAATAAAGTACTCGAGGCTCTTATCAATTTAAACTATCACTCATAGCTATGCTACCCTTGAGTCCGGAATCAAAAACTGATAAAACTTCAAATGGCCCTAACTTCTATACGGTGCGTCCTACACCTATCAAAGCTTGCAACATTCAAATGCTTGTAAGTTTTTACTGGAGCGTCATAAAATCTGGAAATTTTGTGACAATAGAGTACTCGTGCCTCTTATTAATTTAAGCTATAGCTCATAGCTATGCTACTCTTGAGTCCCAAATCAAACACGGATAAAACTTCAAATGGCCCTAACTTCTATAAGGTGCGTCCTATACCTATCAAAGTTTGCAACAATCAAATGCTTATAACTTTTTACTGGAGCGTCATAAAATCTTAAAATTTTGTGACAATATCAATTTAATCTATCGCTCATAGCTATGCTACCCTTGAGTCCCAAATCAAACACTGATAAAACTTCAAATGGCCCTAACTTCTATAAGGTGCGTCCTATACCTATCAAAGTTTGCAACAATCAAATGCTTGTAAATTTTTTCTGGAGCGTCATAAAATTTTGTGACAATAAAATACTCGAGCCTCTTGTCAATTTAAGCTATCGCTCTTAGCTATGCTACCCTTGAGGCCCAAACCAAACACTGATAAAACTTAAAATGGCCCTAACTTGTGTACGTTGCGTTCTATATCTATAAAAATTTGCAACAATCAAATGCTTGTAACTTTTTACTGGGGCTTCATAAAACCTTGAAATTTTGTGACAATAAAGTATTCGAGCCTCTTATCAATTTAAGCTATCGTTCATAGCTATGCTAGCCTTGAGTCCCAAAATAAAACACTGATAAAACTGCAAATGAGCCTAACTTATCTACGGTGCGTCCTATACCTATCAAAGTTTGCAACAATCAAATGGTTATAACTTTTTACTGGAGCGTCATAAAACCTTGAAATTTCGTGACAATAAAGTACTCGGGCCTCTTATCAATTTAAGCTTTCGCCCATAGCTCTGCTACCCTTGAGTCCTTAAATAAAACACTGATAAAATTTCAAATGGCCCTAACTTCTATACGGTGCATCCTCCACCTATCAAAGTTTGCAACATTCAAGTGCTTGTAACTTTTTACTGGAGCATCATAAAATCTGGAAATTTTGTGACAATGGATTACTCGAGCCTCTTGTCAATTCAAGCTATCGCTCATAGCCATGCTACCCTCTAGTCCCAAATCAAACACTAATAAATCTTAAAATGGCCCTAACTTCTGTACGGTGCGTTCTAAACCTTTCAAAATTTGTAACAATCAAATGCTTGTTACTTTTTAGTTGGGCGTCATAAAACCTTGAAATTTTGTGACAATAAAGTACTCGAGCTTCTTATGAATTTAAGCTATCGTTCATAGCTATGCTACCCTTGAGTCCCGAATCAAATACTGACAAAATTTCAAATGGCCCTAACTTCTGTACGGTGCGTCCTATACCTATCAAAGTGTGCACCATTCAAATGCTTGTAACTTTTAACTGGAGGGTCATAACACCTTGAAATTTTGTGACAATAAAGTACTCGAGCCTCTTATCAATTTAAGCTATTGCCCATCGCTATGCTACCCTTGAGTCCTAAAATAAAACACTGATAAAACTTCAAATGGCCCTACATTCTATACGGTGCATCCTACACCTATCAAAGTTTACAACATTCAAGTGCTTGTAACTTTTTACTGGAGCGTCATAAAATCTTAAAATTTTGTGACAATAAAGTACTCGAGCCTCTTATCAATTTAAAATATCGCTCATAGCTATGCTACCCTTGAGTCTCAAATCAAACACTGTTAAAACTTCAAATGGCCCTAACTTATGTACGGTGCGTCCTATACCTATCAAAGTTTGCAACAATCAAATGGTTATAACTTTTTACTGGAGCGTCATAAAACCTTGAAAATTTGTGACAATAAAGTACTCGTGCCTTTTATCAATTTAAGCTATTGCCCATCGCTATGCTACCCTTGAGTCCTAAAATAAAACATTGATAAAACTTCAAATGGCCCTACATTCTATACGGTGCATCCTACACCTATCAAAGTTTGCACATTCAAGTGCTTGTAACTTTTTACTGGAGCATCATAAAATCTGCAAATTTTGTGACAATGAAGTACTCGAGCCTCTTGTCAATTCAAGCTATCGCTCATAGCCATGCTACCCTCTAGTCCCAAATCAAACACTAATAAAACTTAAAATGGCCCTAACTTCTGTACGGTGCGTTCTAAACCTATCAAAATTTGTAACAATCAAATGCTTGTAACTTTTTAGTTGGGCGTCATAAAACCTTGAAATTTTGTGACAATAAAGTACTCGAGCTTCTTATCAATTTATGCTTTCGCCCATAGCTATGCTACCCTTGAGTCCTAAAATAAAACATTGATAAAACTTCAAATGGCCCTACATTCTATACTGTGCATCCGACACCTATCAAAGTTTGCAACATTCAAATGCTTGCAACTTTTTACTGGAGCATCATAAAATCTGGAAATTTTGTGACAATGAAGTACTCGAGCCTTTTGTCAATTCAAGCTATCGCTCATAGCCATGCTACCCTCTAGTCCCAAATCAAACACTAATAAAACTTAAAATGGCCCTAACTTCTGTCCGGTGCGTTCTATACCTATCAAAATTTGTAACAATCAAATGCTTGTAACTTTTTACTTGGGCGTCATAAAACCTTGAAATTTTGTGACAATAAAGTACTCGAGCCTCTTATCAATTTAAACTACCGCTCATAGCTATGCTACCCTTGAGTCCCAAAATAAAACACTGATAAAATTTCAAATGGCCCAAACTTCTGTACGGTGCGTCCTACACCTATCAAAGTTTGCAACAATGAAATGCTTGTAACTTTTTACTGGAGCGTGATAAAGTCTTGAAATTTTGTGACAATAAAGGACTCGAGCCTCTTATTAATTTAAGCTATCGCTCATAGCTATGCTACCCTTCAGTCTCAAATCAAACACTGATAAAACTTCAAATGGCCCTAACTTCTGTACGGTGCGTCCTATACCTATCAAAGTGTGCACCAATCAAATGCTTGTAACTTTTTACTGGAGCATCATAAAATCTTGAAATTTTGTGACAATAAAGTACTCGAGCTTCTTATCAATGTAAGCTATCGTTCATAGCTATGCTACCCTTGAGTCCCGAATCAAATACTGACAAAATTTCAAATGGCCCTAACTTCTGTGCGGTGCGTCCTATACCTATCAAATTGTGCACCAATCAAATGCTTGTAACTTTTTACTGGAGGGTCATAACACCTTGAAATTTTGTGACAATAAAGTACTCGAGCCTCTTATCAATTTAAACTATCGCTCATAGCTATGCTACCTTTGAGTCCCAAATCAAACACTGATAAAACTTCAAATGGCCCTAACTTATGTACGGTGTGTCCTATACCTATCAAAGTTTGCAACAATCAAATGGTTGTAACTTTTTACTGGACCGTCATAAAACCTAGAAAATTTGTGACAATAAAGAACTCGTGCCTCTTATCAATTTAAGCTGTTGCCCATCGCTATGCTACCCTTGAGTCCTAAAATAAAACACTGATAAAACTTCAAATAGCCCTACCTTCTATACGGTGCATCCTACACCTATCAATGTTTGCAACATTCAAGTGCTTGTAACTTTTTACTGGAGCATCATAAAATCTTGAAATTTTGTGACAATAAAGTACTCGGGCCTCTTATCAATTTATGCTTTCGCCCATAGCTATGCTACCCTTGAGTCCTAAAATAAAACACTGATAAAACTTCAAATGGCCCTACATTCTATACAGTGCATCCTACACCTATCAAAGTTTGCAACATTCAAATGCTTGCAAATTTTTACGGGAGCATCATAAAATCTGCAAATTTTGTGACAATGAAGTACTCGAGCCTCTTGTCAATTCAAGCTATCGCTCATAGCCATGCTACCCTCTAGTCCCAAATCAAACACTAATAAAACTTAAAATGGCCCTAACTTCTGTACGGTGCGTTCTAAACCTATCAAAATTTGTAACAATCAAATGCTTGTAACTTTTTAGTTGGGCGTCATAAAACCTTGAAATTTTGTGACAATAAAGTACTCGAGCTTCTTATCAATTTATGCTTTCGCCCATAGCTATGCTACCCTTGAGTCCTAAAATAAAACATTGATAAAACTTCAAATGGCCCTACATTCTATACTGTGCATCCGACACCTATCAAAGTTTGCAACATTCAAATGCTTGCAACTTTTTACTGGAGCATCATAAAATCTGGAAATTTTGTGACAATGAAGTACTCGAGCCTTTTGTCAATTCAAGCTATCGCTCATAGCCATGCTACCCTCTAGTCCCAAATCAAACACTAATAAAACTTAAAATGGCCCTAACTTCTGTCCGGTGCGTTCTATACCTATCAAAATTTGTAACAATCAAATGCTTGTAACTTTTTACTTGGGCGTCATAAAACCTTGAAATTTTGTGACAATAAAGTACTCGAGCTTCTTATCAATGTAAGCTATCGTTCATAGCTATGCTACCCTTGAGTCCCGAATCAAATACTGACAAAATTTCAAATGGCCCTAACTTCTGTACGGTGCGTCCTATACCTATCAAATTGTGCAACAATCAAATGCTTGTAACTTTTTACTGGAGGGTCATAACACCTTGAAATTTTGTGACAATAAAGTACTCGAGCCTCTTATCAATTTAAGCTACCGCTCATAGCTATGCTACCCTTGAGTCCCAAAATAAAACACTGATAAAATTTCAAATGGCCCAAACTTCTGTACGGTGCGTCCTACACCTATCAAAGTTTGCAACAATGAAATGCTTGTAACTTTTTACTGGAGCGTGATAAAGTCTTGAAATTTTGTGACAATAAAGGACTCGAGCCTCTTATTAATTTAAGCTATCGCTCATAGCTATGCTACCCTTCAGTCTCAAATCAAACACTGATAAAACTTCAAATGGCCCTAACTTCTGTACGGTGCGTCCTATACCTATCAAAGTGTGCACCAATCAAATGCTTGTAACTTTTTACTGGAGCATCATAAAATCTTGAAATTTTGTGACAATAAAGTACTCGAGCTTCTTATCAATGTAAGCTATCGTTCATAGCTATGCTACCCTTGAGTCCCGAATCAAATACTGACAAAATTTCAAATGGCCCTAACTTCTGTGCGGTGCGTCCTATACCTATCAAATTGTGCACCAATCAAATGCTTGTAACTTTTTACTGGAGGGTCATAACACCTTGAAATTTTGTGACAATAAAGTACTCGAGCCTCTTATCAATTTAAACTATCGCTCATAGCTATGCTACCTTTGAGTCCCAAATCAAACACTGATAAAACTTCAAATGGCCCTAACTTATGTACGGTGTGTCCTATACCTATCAAAGTTTGCAACAATCAAATGGTTGTAACTTTTTACTGGAGCGTCATAAAACCTAGAAAATTTGTGACAATAAAGAACTCGTGCCTCTTATCAATTTAAGCTATTGCCCATCGCTATGCTACCCTTGAGTCCTAAAATAAAACACTGATAAAACTTCAAATAGCCCTACCTTCTATACGGTGCATCCTACACCTATCAAAGTTTGCAACATTCAAGTGCTTGTAACTTTTTACTGGAGCATCATAAAATCTTGAAATTTTGTGACAATAAAGTACTCGGGCCTCTTATCAATTTATGCTTTCGCCCATAGCTATGCTACCCTTGAGTCCTAAAATAAAACACTGATAAAACTTCAAATGGCCCTACATTCTATACAGTGCATCCTACACCTATCAAAGTTTGCAACATTCAAATGCTTGCAAATTTTTACTGGAGCATCATAAAATCTGGAAATTTTGTGACAATGAAGTAGTCGAGCCTTTTGCCAATTCAAGCTATCGCTCATAGCAATGCTACCCTCTAGTCCCAAATCAAACACTAATAAAACTTAAAATGGACCTAACTTCTGTACGGTGCGTTCTATCCCTATCAAAATTTGTAACAATCAAATGCTTGTAACTTTTTACTTGGGCGTCATAAAACCTTGAAATTTTGTGACAATAAAGTACTCGAGCTTCTTATCAATGTAAGCTATCGTTCATAGCTATGCTACCCTTGAGTCCCGTATCAAATACTGAAAAAATTTCAAATGGCCCTAACTTCTGTACGGTGCGTCCTATACCTATCAAAGTGTGCACCAATCAAATGCTTGTAACTTTTTACTGGAGATTCATAACACCTTGAAATTTTGTGACAATAAAGTACTCGTGCCTCTTATCAATTTAAGCTATCGCTCCTAGCTATGCTACCCTTGAGTCCCAAAATAAGACACTGATAAAACTTCAAATGTCCCATGCTTCTGTACGGTGCGTCCTACACCTATCAAAGTTTGCAACAATCAAATGCTTGTAACTTTTTACTGGAGCGTCATAAAGTCTTGAACATTTGTGACAATAAAGGACTCGAGCCTCTTATTAATTTAAGCTATCGCTCATAGCTATGCTATCCTTCGGTCTCAAATCAAACACTGATAAAATTTCAAATGGCCCTAACTTCTGTACGGTGCGTCCTATACCTATCAAAGTGTGCACCAATCAAATGCTTGTAACTTTTTACTGGAGCGTCATAAAATCTTGAAATTTTGTGACAATAAAGTACTCGAGCCTCTTATCAATTTAAACTATCGCTCATAGCTATGCTACCCTTGAGTCCCAAATCAAACACTGATAAAACTTCAAATGGCCCTAACTTCTGTACGGTGCGTCCTATACCTATCAAAGTTTGCACCAATCAAATGCTTGTAGCTTTTTACTTGGGCGTCATAAAACCTTGAAATTTTGTGACAATAAAGTACTCGAGCCTCTTATCAATTTAAGCTACCGCTCATAGCTATGCTACCCTTGAGTCCCAAAATAAAACACTGATAAAATTTCAAATGGTCCAAGCTTCTGTACGGTGCGTCCTACACCTATCAAAGTTTGCAACATTCAAATGCTTGCAACTTTTTACTGGAGCATCATAAAATCTGGAAATTTTGTGACAATGAAGTACTCGAGCCTTTTGTCAATTCAAGCTATCGCTCATAGCCATGCTACCCTCTAGTCCCAAATCAAACACTAATAAAACTTAAAATGGCCCTAACTTCTGTCCGGTGCGTTCTATACCTATCAAAATTTGTAACAATCAAATGCTTGTAACTTTTTACTTGGGCGTCATAAAACCTTGAAATTTTGTGACAATAAAGTACTCGAGCCTCTTATCAATTTAAACTACCGCTCATAGCTATGCTACCCTTGAGTCCCAAAATAAAACACTGATAAAATTTCAAATGGCCCAAACTTCTGTACGGTGCGTCCTACACCTATCAAAGTTTGCAACAATGAAATGCTTGTAACTTTTTACTGGAGCGTGATAAAGTCTTGAAATTTTGTGACAATAAAGGACTCGAGCCTCTTATTAATTTAAGCTATCGCTCATAGCTATGCTACCCTTCAGTCTCAAATCAAACACTGATAAAACTTCAAATGGCCCTAACTTCTGTACGGTGCGTCCTATACCTATCAAAGTGTGCACCAATCAAATGCTTGTAACTTTTTACTGGAGCATCATAAAATCTTGAAATTTTGTGACAATAAAGTACTCGAGCTTCTTATCAATGTAAGCTATCGTTCATAGCTATGCTACCCTTGAGTCCCGAATCAAATACTGACAAAATTTCAAATGGCCCTAACTTCTGTGCGGTGCGTCCTATACCTATCAAATTGTGCACCAATCAAATGCTTGTAACTTTTTACTGGAGGGTCATAACACCTTGAAATTTTGTGACAATAAAGTACTCGAGCCTCTTATCAATTTAAACTATCGCTCATAGCTATGCTACCTTTGAGTCCCAAATCAAACACTGATAAAACTTCAAATGGCCCTAACTTATGTACGGTGTGTCCTATACCTATCAAAGTTTGCAACAATCAAATGGTTGTAACTTTTTACTGGACCGTCATAAAACCTAGAAAATTTGTGACAATAAAGAACTCGTGCCTCTTATCAATTTAAGCTGTTGCCCATCGCTATGCTACCCTTGAGTCCTAAAATAAAACACTGATAAAACTTCAAATAGCCCTACCTTCTATACGGTGCATCCTACACCTATCAATGTTTGCAACATTCAAGTGCTTGTAACTTTTTACTGGAGCATCATAAAATCTTGAAATTTTGTGACAATAAAGTACTCGGGCCTCTTATCAATTTATGCTTTCGCCCATAGCTATGCTACCCTTGAGTCCTAAAATAAAACACTGATAAAACTTCAAATGGCCCTACATTCTATACAGTGCATCCTACACCTATCAAAGTTTGCAACATTCAAATGCTTGCAAATTTTTACGGGAGCATCATAAAATCTGCAAATTTTGTGACAATGAAGTACTCGAGCCTCTTGTCAATTCAAGCTATCGCTCATAGCCATGCTACCCTCTAGTCCCAAATCAAACACTAATAAAACTTAAAATGGCCCTAACTTCTGTACGGTGCGTTCTAAACCTATCAAAATTTGTAACAATCAAATGCTTGTAACTTTTTAGTTGGGCGTCATAAAACCTTGAAATTTTGTGACAATAAAGTACTCGAGCTTCTTATCAATTTATGCTTTCGCCCATAGCTATGCTACCCTTGAGTCCTAAAATAAAACATTGATAAAACTTCAAATGGCCCTACATTCTATACTGTGCATCCGACACCTATCAAAGTTTGCAACATTCAAATGCTTGCAACTTTTTACTGGAGCATCATAAAATCTGGAAATTTTGTGACAATGAAGTACTCGAGCCTTTTGTCAATTCAAGCTATCGCTCATAGCCATGCTACCCTCTAGTCCCAAATCAAACACTAATAAAACTTAAAATGGCCCTAACTTCTGTCCGGTGCGTTCTATACCTATCAAAATTTGTAACAATCAAATGCTTGTAACTTTTTACTTGGGCGTCATAAAACCTTGAAATTTTGTGACAATAAAGTACTCGAGCTTCTTATCAATGTAAGCTATCGTTCATAGCTATGCTACCCTTGAGTCCCGAATCAAATACTGACAAAATTTCAAATGGCCCTAACTTCTGTACGGTGCGTCCTATACCTATCAAATTGTGCAACAATCAAATGCTTGTAACTTTTTACTGGAGGGTCATAACACCTTGAAATTTTGTGACAATAAAGTACTCGAGCCTCTTATCAATTTAAGCTATCGCTCATAGCTATGCTATTGTTTGAGTCCAAAAATAAAACAATGATCAAATTTCAAATGGCCCAAACTTCTGTACGGTGCGTCCTACACCTATCAAAGTTTGCAACAATGAAATGCTTGTAACTTTTTACTGGAGCGTGATAAAGTCTTGAAATTTTGTGACAATAAAGGACTCGAGCCTCTTATTAATTTAAGCTATCGCTCATAGCTATGCTACCCTTCAGTCTCAAATCAAACACTGATAAAACTTCAAATGGCCCTAACTTCTGTACGGTGCGTCCTATACCTATCAAAGTGTGCACCAATCAAATGCTTGTAACTTTTTACTGGAGCATCATAAAATCTTGAAATTTTGTGACAATAAAGTACTCGAGCTTCTTATCAATGTAAGCTATCGTTCATAGCTATGCTACCCTTGAGTCCCGAATCAAATACTGACAAAATTTCAAATGGCCCTAACTTCTGTGCGGTGCGTCCTATACCTATCAAATTGTGCACCAATCAAATGCTTGTAACTTTTTACTGGAGGGTCATAACACCTTGAAATTTTGTGACAATAAAGTACTCGAGCCTCTTATCAATTTATGTTATCGCTCATAGCTATGCTACCTTTGAGTCCCAAATCAAACACTGCTTAAACTTCAAATGGCCCTAACTTATGTACGGTGTGTCCTATAGCTATCAAAGTTTGCAACAATCAAATGGTTGTAACTTTTTACTGGAGCGTCATAAAACCTAGAAAATTTGTGACAATAAAGAACTCGTGCCTCTTATCAATTTAAGCTATTGCCCATCGCTATGCTACCCTTGAGTCCTAAAATAAAACACTGATAAAACTTCAAATAGCCCTACCTTCTATACGGTGCATCCTACACCTATCAAAGTTTGCAACATTCAAGTGCTTGTAACTTTTTACTGGAGCATCATAAAATCTTGAAATTTTGTGACAATAAAGTACTCGGGCCTCTTATCAATTTATGCTTTCGCCCATAGCTATGCTACCCTTGAGTCCTAAAATAAAACACTGATAAAACTTCAAATGGCCCTACATTCTATACAGTGCATCCTACACCTATCAAAGTTTGCAACATTCAAATGCTTGCAAATTTTTACTGGAGCATCATAAAATCTGGAAATTTTGTGACAATGAAGTAGTCGAGCCTTTTGCCAATTCAAGCTATCGCTCATAGCAATGCTACCCTCTAGTCCCAAATCAAACACTAATAAAACTTAAAATGGACCTAACTTCTGTACGGTGCGTTCTATCCCTATCAAAATTTGTAACAATCAAATGCTTGTAACTTTTTACTTGGGCGTCATAAAACCTTGAAATTTTGTGACAATAAAGTACTCGAGCTTCTTATCAATGTAAGCTATCGTTCATAGCTATGCTACCCTTGAGTCCCGTATCAAATACTGAAAAAATTTCAAATGGCCCTAACTTCTGTACGGTGCGTCCTATACCTATCAAAGTGTGCACCAATCAAATGCTTGTAACTTTTTACTGGAGATTCATAACACCTTGAAATTTTGTGACAATAAAGTACTCGAGCCTCTTATCAAGTTAAGCTATCTCTAATAGCTATGATATCTTTAAGTCCCAAAATAAGACACTGATAAAACTTCAAATGTCCCATGCTTCTGTACGGTGCGTCCTACACCTATCGAAGTTTGCAACAATCAAATGCTTGTAACTTTTTACTGGAGCGTCATAAAGTCTTGAACATTTGTGACAATAAAGGACTCGAGCCTCTTATTAATTTAAGCTATCGCTCATAGCTATGCTATCCTTCGGTCTCAAATCAAACACTGATAAAATTTCAAATGGCCCTAACTTCTGTACGGTGCGTCCTATACCTATCAAAGTGTGCACCAATCAAATGCTTGTAACTTTTTACTGGAGCGTCATAAAATCTTGAAATTTTGTGACAATAAAGTACTCGAGCCTCTTATCAATTTAAACTATCGCTCATAGCTATGCTACCCTTGAGTCCCAAATCAAACACTGATAAAACTTCAAATGGCCCTAACTTCTGTACGGTGCGTCCTATACCTATCAAAGTTTGCACCAATCAAATGCTTGTAGCTTTTTACTGGAGCGTCATAAAATCTGGAAATTTTGTGACAATAAAGTACTCGAGGCTCTTATCAATTTAAACTATCGCTCATAGCTATGCTACCCTTGAGTCCCAAATCAAACACTGATAAAATTTCTGTTGAAATGCATCCCTGAAGCAACTCGCATATCTCTTATTCGTTTGATATATATCATTATCCTTTTCTAATGTAATGGAATGTTTCTTTTGTGCTTTACTTTAAACTCATTTTATATTTTATGTATACTCTGTTTCTGAACTTTGAAGAGATAACATCGTTTTAATAAACTTCTTTATATCTAAATATAACTGTGTGTTAAAAGTTTACTTTGAAGAAGAAATCGCAACAGGTTATGGGCCCAGGTGCAAATTCCTGGCAGCCAAGTTTTAATTAATACGCGTGTGTCGCAAAAAATTAAAATTAAATTAAAAGATGAGTTCTCTTTTCAATATTGAGAAACTGGACGAGTCTAATTACGACTCGTGGAGCATACAATTGAAAAACGTGCTTGTTCATCAAGAGCTGTGGGATGTCGCGTCAGGTGCAATGAAGCAGCCCGGTGAAAACGAAGCAGGCGCTGCGGCATGGAAAGCTAAAGATGAGAAGGCTATGGCGACAATCATCCTAAGCATCACTCCTATGCAAATTGGTTATGTTAAGAACATCAAAACATCACACGGGGCATGGAGAACTCTGTGTGAGATCCATATGCCAAAAGGACCAGTGCGCAAGGTGACACTGTTCAAGCAGCTACTTGGAATGCGGATGAACGACAGTGAGTGTGTGCAGCAATACGTGTGCAAGTTTTGTGCAGTCGCAGAAAAGCTAGCAGAAATTGAGGTGAAACTTGACAATGAGTTCATCGTAATTATGCTATTAGCTAGCTTGCCAAAATCATTTGAGTAGTTGCGCTGGAGTCTCGAGATGAGCTCCCAAAACTCAGCGCAATAAAAATCAAATTGGTCGAAGAAGGCGAGCGACGAAAAGCAACCGATTCAAATTATAACAATAATGAAAGTACAGTTAAAGCGTTCATGGCACGCGAGCACAACAGCAACTTTAAAAAGAAATATTCCGCAAGCAACAAAAACAACGACAGCGCTAATGGCAACAACAACGAAAATAGCAAACGCGCAAATTTCAAATGCTATAACTGTGGCAAAAAAGGCCACTTCGCAACACAATGCAGAGAGAAGAAAAAAGAACAAAAAGGGCAGCAAAATAACAACAACAACCGCAATGGTTTGTTTGCTGCAGTCGAAAACAACATTTTGCATGGCGACACTTGGTGTGTGGATAGCGGCGCAACCTCGCATTTATGTTGCAACCGCGACATGTTCGATGTGTTCGAAGAGTACAATGAAGCGATTGTACTTGCTGGAGACAACAAAATGCAAGCAACAGGCAAAGGCACAGTGCACATAAAAACGTCAAAGTATGACGTCACGTTGATAGAAGTTTTGTTTGTTCCTGGCCTTCAGTGCAACTTTATATCAGTTGCAAAAGCAGTTCGCAGCGGCTACATAGTAACGTTCAACAAAGAGGCAGCAACGATCACAGACAAGCACGGTGGAACAATTATACGTGCTAAAAAGGTTAGTGATTTATTTTTGATTGGTTCAAATAAAAATAAATTGTTTTTTGTGAGAAAAACTGCGGAAGAAGCGATGAAATGGCATAATCGATATGGCCATCTAAACTTCGCAAGCCTGCGCGAGTTGATGAACAAGCAGCTGGTACAAGGGATGAAAGTCACGGTGCCGACAGACATCAGTTGCTCTGTTTGCATGGAGAGCAAGTGTACACAGAAACCCTTTTCCAACTCAGAGAGCCGCGCTATGGAATTGTTGCAAATTATACACACAGATGTGTGTGGCCCATTCAACAAAGTATCACTTGGAAATGCAAAGTACCTGCTTACTTTTATAGACGACAAGTGACGCTACGTATTTGTGTACTTTTTGAAAAGTAAGGACGAGGTCTTTGAAAAATTTAAAGAATTTAAGACCATGGCAGAACGTCAAACGGGTAAGAAGCTGAAAATTGTGAGAAGCGACAACGGCACGGAATTTGTCAACAATGCGTTTGACGGCTACCTGAAGGAACAAGGAATTTTACGACAGCTGACGGTGCCATACACTCCGCAACAAAACGGAGTCGCAGAGCGATTCAATCGCACGTTGATCGAGATGGCAAGGTGCATGTTAGTTGGTGCAGGCGTCGATGAATCGTTGTGGGCAGAGGCAGTACATACAGCCGCATATTTGCGCAACAGAGCTCCAACAAAAGCTCTAAAAAATGTGACTCCATTTGAAAGTTGGTATGGACACAAGCCAAAAGTGGCACATTTGCGAACATTTGGTTCAGTGGCAGTTGCTTTGGACAAGCGTGAGCACGGGAAGTTTAAATCCAGAGGCAAGGAGTATGTTATGGTGGGATACTCCGATACATCAAAATCATACCGTCTATATGACAAGGACTCTAGGCGGCTTGTGGTCAGCAGAGATGTATATTTTTGTGAGTCAACATCATCAAAGCAGCATATCAACATGGAGATGCAAATTTTAGCAGAAAAGACGCAAAGCATTGAAACCGACGAAGGCGATGATGGTGCAGCAGGTACCAGTAAAGACGATCCATCTAATAAAAGTGAAAGTGAGTTTGAATCAGCAGAAGAAGATGTAGCAGATTTTGAAGCCAAAACCAGAGGTCCGGGTAGACCACAGATAATTCGCACAGGCGTTCGCGGCAGGCCAAAAAAGGTATACAACACTTTAAATCTAATGCGTTCAGATCAAATTGCAGTACCTGATACCGTGAGCGAGACGTTATCCGGCGAGAATGCTGACAGTTGGTGGTGCGCTATGAAAGACGAGTACCAAGCATTAATCAAGAACGATACGTGGCAAATGACAGTACTTCCAGAAGACCAAAGGGCAGTCAAAAATAAATGGGTGTTTGCAGTTAAAAGCGATAAAGACGGAAACGTAGAACGTTTCAAAGCGAGGCTAGTAGCCAAGGGTTGCTCGCAAACCTACGGTGTGAACTACACTGAGATATTTTCACCCGTTGTTCGGAACGAAACAATTCGAATGATTTTCGCTCTTGCAGCAGAGTATGGTCTTCATTTACACCAGATGGATGTTTCTACCGCGTATCTGAACAGCGAATTGAGCGACGAAATTTATATGGTCCAGCCAGAAATGTTTATTGATAAACAAAACCCCGATCATGTTTTAAAGCTAAACAAAGCCTTGTATGGCCTCAAACAATCTGGGCGGCAATGGAATATAAAGCTGGATGGCATCTTGAAAGAAATTGGTTTTCATCAGTGCGAGAGTGAGCCATGCGTTTATATAAATCATTATGAGGATCAAATAAACATCATAGCAGTGTACGTTGACGATTTGATGATTGCAAGTTCGGTGGAAGGCGAGCTGAAAAAAATTAAAAAGCAGATTGCTGAGCGAGTGCAGGTAGTGGACAAGGGCCGCATAAAACATTTTTTGAGCATGGAGATTTCGAGAGACGGCGAAACAGGGGCTATATCAGTTAGCCAGAAAGCATTTATTCGTAAGTTAATACGAGACTATGGCATGGAAGCGTGCCGGCAGATAGCTACACCGTTGGATTCTGGTCATCAGGTCAACTGTGAAGACGATAGATGTAAAAAGGTTGATCAGACACAATATCAATCTATTATCGGATCGCTCATGTATTTGGCTATAAGCACAAGGCCAGATATTTTGCATTCAGTATGCAAATTGTCACAGCGAAACAAAGATCCACATCATGAGCATCTCGAAGCAGCTAAGCGAATCCTTCGATATTTATGCGCAACACAAGACAAGCAGTTAAGGTACTATAAAACCAACAGGCCAGTTGAATGCTACGTGGACGCGGACTGGGGCGGTGATGCCAGCGACCGCAAATCATATACGGGTTACATTTTTACCTTGGCAGGCAGCGTGTTCTCATATGAATCGAGAAAACAATCAACAGTAGCCTTGAGTAGCACAGAAGCTGAGTATATGGCGTTGGCGGGTGCATGTCGCGAGGCAATATACCTGAAGAAGTTACTTGGTGAGATGAAAATAAATTGTCCGAAGGCTATTTTGATCAATGGAGACAATGTGAGTGCTATGAAGTTAGTTCAAAATCCAGTGTATCATTCGCGTAGCAAAAACATTGATATACGCTACCATTTCATCAGAGACGTATACAAAGCTGGCGAGATCGAGTTGAAATACTGCAGCAGTACTGAGATGGTCGCAGATATTCTTACAAAGAATTTACCCAAAGTCAGCCATGAGAAGTTTACTGGTATGATGGGCTTATATTGAAGTATTTTTATTATGAATATGTTCGTTGAGGGGGAGTGTTGAAATGCATCCCTGAAGCAACTCGCATATTTCTTATTCGTTTGATATATATCATTATCCTTTTCTAATGTAATGGTATGTTTCTTTTGTGCTTTACTTTAAACTCATTTTATATTTTATGTATACTCTGTTTCTGAACTTTGAAGAGATAACTTCGTTTTAATAAACTTCTTTATATCTAAATATAACTGTGTGTTAAAAGTTTACTTTGAAGAAGAAATCGCAACAATTTCAAATGGCCCTAACTTCTGTACGGTGCGTCCTATACCTATCAAAGTGTGCACCAATCAAATGCTTGTAACTTTTTACTGGATCATAAAATCTTGAAATTTTGTGACAATAAAGTACTCGAGCTTCTTATCAATGTATGCTTTCGCCCATCGCTATGCTTCCCTTGAGTCCTAAAATAAAACACTGATAAAACTTCACATAGCCCTACCTTCTATACGGTGCATCCTACACCTATCAAAGTTTGCAACATTCAAGTGCTTGTAACTTTTTACTGGAGCATCATAAAATCTTGAATTTTTGTGACAATGGAGTACTCGAGCCTCTTGTCAATTCAAGCTATCGCTCATAGCAATGCTACCCTCTAGTCCCACATCAAACACTAATAAAACTTAAAATGGCCCTAACTTTTGTACGGTGCGTTCTATACCTATCAAAATTTGTAACAATCAAATGCTTGTAACTTTTTAGTTGGGCGTCATAAAGTCTTGAAATTTTGTGACTCGAGTCTCTTATTAATTAAAGCTATCGCTCATAGCTATGCTACCCTTGAGTCTCAAATCAAACACTGATAAAACTTCAAATGGCCCTAACTTCTGTACGGTGCGTCCTATACCTATCAAAGTGTGCACCAATCAAATGCTTGTAACTTTTTACTGGAGCGTCATAAAATCTTGAAATTTTGTGACAATAAAGTACTCGAGCCTCTTATCAATTTAAACTATCGCTCATAGCTATGCTACACTTGAGTCCCAAATCAAACACTGATAAAACTTCAAATGGCCCTAACTTCTGTACGGTGCGTCCTATACCTATCAAAGTGTGCACCAATCAAATGCTTGTAACTTTTTACTGGAGCGTCATAAAATCTTGAAATTTTGTGACAATAAAGTACTCGAGCCTCTTATCAATTTAAACTATCGCTCATAGCTATGCTACCCTTGAGTCCCAAATCAAACACTGATAAAACTTCAAATAGCCCTACCTTCTATACGGTGCATCCTACACCTATCAAAGTTTGCAACATTCAAGTGCTTGTATCTTTTTACTGGAGCATCATAAAATCTTGAAATTTTGTGACAATAAAGTACTCGGGCCTCTTATCAATTTATGCTTTCGCCCATAGCTATCCTACCCTTGAGTCCTAAAATAAAACACTGATAAAACTTCAAATGGCCCTACATTCTATACAGTGCATCCTACACCTATCAAAGTTTGCAACATTCAAATGCTTGCAACTTTTTACTGGAGCATCATAAAATCTGGAAATTTTGTGACAATGAAGTACTCGAGCCTTTTGTCAATTAAAGCTATCGCTCATAGCAATGCTACCCTCTAGTCCCAAATCAAACTCTAATAAAACTTAAAATGGCCCTAACTTCTGTACGGTGCGTTCTATACCTATCAAAATTTGTAACAATCAAATGCTTGTAACTTTTTACTTGGGCGTCATAAAACCTTGGAATTTTGTGACAATAAAGTACTCGAGCTTCTTATCAATGTAAGCTATCGTCCATAGCTATGCTACCCTTGAGTCCCGAATCAAATACTGACAAAATTTAAAATGGCCCTAACTTCTGTACGGAGCGTCCTATACCTATCAAAGTGTGCACCAATCAAATGCTTGTAACTTATAACTGGAGGGTCATAACACCTTGAAATTTTGTGACAATAAAGTATTCGAGCCTCTTATCAATTTAAGCTACCGCTCATAGCTATGCTACCCTTGAGTCCCAAAATAAAACACTGATAAAATTTCAAATGGCCCAAACTTCTGTACGGTGCGTCCTACACCTATCAAAGTTTGCAACAATCAAATGCTTGTAACTTTTTACTGGAGCGTCATAAAGTCTTGAAATTTTGTGACAATAAAGGACTCGAGCCTCTTATTAATTTAAGCTATTGCTCATAGCTATGCTACCCTTCAGTCTCAAATCAAACACTGAAAAAATTTCAAATGGCCCTAACTTCTGTACGGTGCGTCCTATACCTATCAAAGTGTGCACCAATCAAATGCTTGTAACTTTTTACTGGAGCGTCATAAAATCTTGAAATATTGTGACAATAAAGTACTCGAGCTTCTTATCAATTTATGCTTTCGCCCATCGCTATGCTACCCTTGAGTCCTAAAATAAAATACTGATAAAACTTCACATAGCCCTACCTTCTATACGGTGCAACCTACACCTATCAAAGTTTGCAACATTCAAGTGCTTGTAACTTTTTACTGGAGCATCATAAAATCTTGAATTTTTGTGACAATGGAGTACTCGAGCCTCTTGTCCATTCAAGCTATCGCTCATAGCAATGCTACCCACTAGTCCCACATCAAACACTAATAAAACTTAAAATGGCCCTAACTTCTGTACGGTGCGTTCTATACCTATCAAAATTTGTAACAATCAAATGCTTGTAACTTTTTAGTTGGGCGTCATAAAACTTTGAAATTTTGTGAAAATAAAGTACTCGAGCTTCTTATCAATTTAAGCTATCGTTCATAGCTATGCTACCCTTGAGCCCCAAAATAAAACACTGATAAAATTTCAAATGGCCCAAACTTCTGTACGGTGCGTCCTACACCTATCAAAGTTTGCAACAATGAAATGCTTGTAACTTTTTACTGGAGCGTCATAAAGTCTTGAAATTTTGTGACTCGAGTCTCTTATTAATTAAAGCTATCGCTCATAGCTATGCTACCCTTGAGTCTCAAATCAAACACTGATAAAACTTCAAATGGCCCTAACTTCTGTACGGTGCGTCCTATACCTATCAAATTGTGCACCAATCAAATGCTTGTAACTTTTTACTGGAGCGTCATAAAATCTTGAAATTTTGTGACAATAAAGTACTCGAGCCTCTTATCAATTTAAACTATCGCTCATAGCTATGCTACCCTTGAGTCCCAAATCAAACACTGATAAAACTTCAAATGGCCCTAACTTCTGTACGGTGCGTCCTATACCTATCAAAGTGTGCACCAATCAAATGCTTGTAACTTTTTACTGGAGCGTCATAAAATCTTGATATTTTGTGACAATAAAGTACTCGAGCCTCTTATCAATTTAAACTATCGCTCATAGCTATGCTACCCTTGAGTCCCAAATCAAACACTGATAAAACTTCAAATAGCCCTACCCTCTATACGGTGCATCCTACACCTATCAAAGTTTGCAACATTCAAGTGCTTGTATCTTTTTACTGGAGCATCATAAAATCTTGAAATTTTGTGACAATAAAGTACTCGGGCCTCTTATCAATTTATGCTTTCGCCCATAGCTATGCTACCCTTGAGTCCTAAAATAAAACACTGATAAAACTTCAAATGGCCCTACATTCTATACAGTGCATCCTACACCTATCAAAGTTTGCAACATTCAAATGCTTGCAAGTTTTTACTGGAGCATCATAAAATCTGGAAATTTTGTGACAATGAAGTACTCGAGCCTTTTGTCAATTAAAGCTATCGCTCATAGCAATGCTACACTCTAGTCCCAAATCAAACTCTAATAAAACTTAAAATGGCCCTAACTTCTGTACGGTGCGTTCTATACCTATCAAAATTTGTAACAATCAAATGCTTGTAACTTTTTACTTGGGCGTCATAAAACCTTGGAATTTTGTGACAATAAAGTACTCGAGCTTCTTATCAATGTAAGCTATCGTCCATAGCTATGCTACCCTTGAGTCCCGAATCAAATACTGACAAAATTTAAAATGGCCCTAACTTCTGTACGGAGCGTCCTATACCTATCAAAGTGTGCACCAATCAAATGCTTGTAACTTATAACTGGAGGGTCATAACACCTTGAAATTTTGTGACAATAAAGTATTCGAGCCTCTTATCAATTTAAGCTACCGCTCATAGCTATGCTACCCTTGAGTCCCAAAATAAAACACTGATAAAATTTCAAATGGCCCAAACTTCTGTACGGTGCGTCCTACACCTATCAAAGTTTGCAACAATCAAATGCTTGTAACTTTTTACTGGAGCGTCATAAAGTCTTGAAATTTTGTGACAATAAAGGACTCGAGCCTCTTATTAATTTAAGCTATCGCTCATAGCTATGCTACCCTTCAGTCTCAAATCAAACACTGATAAAATTTCAAATGGCCCTAACTTCTGTACGGTGCGTCCTATACCTATCAAAGTGTGCACCAATCAAATGCTTGTAACTTTTTACTGGAGCGTCATAAAATCTTGAAATTTTGTGACAATAAAGTACTCGAGCCTCTTATCAATTTAAACTATCGCTCATAGCTATGCTACCCTTGAGTCCCAAATCAAACACTGATAAAACTTCAAATGGCCCTAACTTCTGTACGGTGCGTCCTATACCTATCAAAGTTTGCACCAATCAAATGCTTGTAGCTTTTTACTGGAGCGTCATAAAATCTTGAAATTTTGTGACAATAAGGTACTCGAGGCTCTTATCAATTTAAACTATCGCTCATAGCTATGCTACCCTTGAGTCCCAAATCAAACACTGATAAAACTTCAAATAGCCCTACCTTCTATACGGTGCATCCTACACCTATCAAAGTTTGCAACATTCAAGTGCTTGTATCTTTTTACTGGAGCATCATAAAATCTTGAAATTTTGTGACAATAAAGTACTCGGGCCTCTTATCAATTTATGCCTTCGCCCATAGCTATGCTAGCCTTGAGTCCTAAAATAAAACACTGATAAAACTTCAAATGGCCCTACATTCTATACAGTGCATCCTACACCTATCAAAGTTTGCAACATTCAAATGCTTGCAACTTTTTACTGGAGCATCATAAAATCTGGAAATTTTGTGACAATGAAGTACTCGAGCCTTTTGTCAATTAAAGCTATCGCTCATAGCAATGCTACCCTCTAGTCCCAAATCAAACTCTAATAAAACTTAAAATGGCCCTAACTTCTGTACGGTGCGTTCTATACCTATCAAAATTTGTAACAATCAAATGCTTGTAACTTTTTACTTGGGCGTCATAAAACCTTGGAATTTTGTGACAATAAAGTACTCGAGCTTCTTATCAATGTAAGCTATCGTCCATAGCTATGCTACCCTTGAGTCCCGAATCAAATACTGACAAAATTTAAAATGGCCCTAACTTCTGTACGAGCACCCTATACCTATCAAAGTGTGCACCAATCAAATGCTTGTAACTTTTTACTGGAGGGTCATAACACCTTGAAATTTTGTGACAATAAAGTATTCGAGCCTCTTATCAATTTAAGCTACCGCTCATAGCTATGCTACCCTTGAGTCCCAAAATAAAACACTGATACAATTTCAAATGGCCCAAACTTCTGTACGGTGCGTCCTACACCTATCAAAGTTTGCAACAATCAAATGCTTGTAACTTTTTACTGGAGCGTCATAAAGTCTTGAAATTTTGTGACAATAAAGGACTCGAGCCTCTTATTAATTTAAGCTATCGCTCATAGCTATGCTACCCTTCAGTCTCAAATCAAACACTGATAAAATTTCAAATGACCGTAACTTCTGTACGGTGCGTCCTATACCTATCAAAGTGTGCACCAATCAAATGCTTGTAACTTTTTAATGGAGCGTCATAAAATCTTGAAATTTTGTGACAATAAAGTACTCGAGCCTCTTATCAATTTAAACTATCGCTCATAGCTATGCTACACTTGAGTCCCAAATCAAACACTGATAAAACTTCAAATGGCCCTAACTTCTGTACGGTGCGTCCTATACCTATCAAAGTTTGCACCAATCAAATGCTTGTAGCTTTTTACTGGAGCGTCATAAAATCTTGAAATTTTGTGACAATAAAGTACTCGAGGCTCTTATCAATTTAAACTATCGCTCATAGCTATGCTACCCTTGAGTCCCAAATCAAACACTGATAAAACTTCAAATTACCCTAACTTATGTACGGTGCGTCCTATACCTATCAAAGTTTGCAACAATCAAATGCTTGTAACTTTTTACTGGACAATAAAGTACTCGTGCCTCTTATCAATTTAAGCTATTGCTCATCGCTATGCTACCCTTGAGTCCTTAAATAAAACACTGATAAAACTTCAAATGGCCCTAACATCTATACGGTGCGTCCTCTACCTATCAAAGTTTGCAACATTCAAGTGCTTGTAACTTTTTAATGGAGCATCATAAAATCTTGAAATTTTGTGACAATAAAGTACTCGGGCCTCTTATCAATTTAAGCTTTCGCCCATAGCTAAGCTACCCTTGAGTCCTTAAATAAAACACTGATCAAACTTCAAATGGCCCTATCTTCTATCAAAGTTTGCAACATTCAAATGCTTGTAACTTTTTACTGGAGCATCATAAAATCTGGAAATTTTGTGACAATAAAGTACTCGAGCCTCTCATCAATTTAAGCAATCGCTCATAGCTATGCTACCCTTGAGTCCCAAATCAAACACAGATAAAACTTAAAATGGCCATAACTTCTATACGGAGTGTCCTATACCTATCAAAGTTTGCAACAATCAAGTGGTTGTAACTTTTTACTTGAGCGTCATAAAACCTTGAAAATTTGTGACAATAAAGTACTCGTGCCTCTTATCAATTTAAGCTATTGCCCATCGCTATGCTACCCTTGAGTCCTAAAATAGAACACTGATAAAACTTCAAATGGCCCTACCTTCTACACGGTGCATCCTACACCTATCAAAGTTTGCAACATTCAAGTGCTTGCTACCCTTCAGTCTCAAAGCAAACACTGATAAAACTTCAAATGGCCCTAACTTCTGTACGGTGCGTCCTATACCTATCAAAGTGTGCACCAATCAAATGCTAGTAACTTTTTACTGGAGCGGCATAAAATCTTGAAATTTTGTGACAATAAAGTACTCGAGCCTCTTATCACTTTAAACTACCGCTCATAGCTATGCTACCTTTAAGTCCCAAATCAAACACTGATAAAACTTCAAATGGCCCTAACTTATGTACGGTGCGTCCTATACCTATCAAAGTTTGCAACATTCAAGTGCTTGCTACCCTTCAGTCTCAAAGCAAACACTGATAAAACTTCAAATGGCCCTAACTTCTGTACGGTGCGTCCTATATCTATCAAAGTGTGCACCAATCAAATGCTAGTAACTTTTTACTTGAGCGTCATAAAACCTTGAAAATTTGTGACAATAAAGTACTCGTGCCTCTTATCAATTTAAGCCCATCGCTATGCTACCCTTGAGTCCTAAAATAAAAACTGATAAAAATTCAAATGGCCCTACCTTCTATACGGTGCATCCTACACCTATCAAAGTTTGCAACTTTCAAATGCTTGCAACTTTTTACTGGAGCATCATAAAATCTGGAAATTTTGTGACAATGAAGTACTCGAGCCCCTTGTCAATTCAAGCTATCGCTCATAGCAATTCTACCCTCTAGTCCCAAATCAAACACTAATAAAGCTTAAAATGGCCGGTGCATCCTACATCTATCAAAGTTTGCAACATTCAAATGCTTGTAACTTTTTACTGGAGCATCATAAAATCTGGAAATTTTGTGACAATAAAGTACTCGAGCCTCTCATCAATTTAAGCAATCGCTCATAGCTATGCTACCCTTGAGTCCCAAATCAAACACAGATAAAATTTAAAATGGCCATAACTTCTATACGGAGTGTCCTATACCTATCAAAGTTTGCAACATTCAAATGCTTTTAACTTTTTACTGGAGCATCATAAAATCTTGAAATTTTGTGACAATAAAGTACTCGAGCCTCTTATCAATTTAAGCTATTGCTCGTAGCTATGCTACTCTTGAGTCCCAAAAAAACACTGATAAAACTTCAAATGGCCCTAACTTATGTACGGTGTGTCCTATACCTCTCAAAGTTTGCAACAATCAAGTGGTTGTAACTTTTTACTTGAGTGTCATAAAACCTTGAAAATGTGTGACAATAAAGTACTCGTGCCTCTTATCAATTGAAGCTATTGCTCATCGCTATGCTACCCTTGAGTCCTAAAATAGAGCACTGATAAAACTTCAAATGGCCCTACCTTCTACACGGTGCATCCTACACCTATCAAACTGTGCACCAATCAAATGCTTGTAGCTTTTTACTGGAGGGCCATAACACCTTGAAATTTTGTGACAATAAAGTACTCGAGCCTCTTATCAATTTAAGCTACCGCTCATAGCTATGCTACTCTTAAGTCCCAAATTAAACACTGATAAAACCTAAAATGGCTATAACTTCTGTACGGAGTTTCCTATACCTATCAAAGTTTGCAACATTCAAATGCTTGTAACTTTTTACTGGAGGATCATAAAGTCTTGAAATTTGGTGACAATAAAGTACTCGGGCCTCTTGTCAATTTAAGCTATCCCTCATAGCTATGCTACCCCTGGGTCCCAAAATAAAACACTAATAAAACTTTAAATTACCCTAACTTTTACACGGTGCGTCCCATACCTATCAAAGTTTGCAACATTCAAATGCTTATAACTTTTTACTGGAGCGTCACGGAACCTTGAAATTTTGTGACAATAAAGTACTCGAGCCTCTTGTCAAGTAATGTTACCGCTCATAGCTATGCAAACCTTGAGTCCCAAATCAAACACTACTAAAACTTCAAATGGCCCTAACTTCTGTACGGTGCGTCCTCTACCTATCAAAGTTTGCAACCATCAAATGCTTGTAACTTTTTACTGGAGGGTCATAAAACCTTGAAAATTTGTGACAATAAAGTACTCGTGCCTCTTATCAATTTAAGCTATTGCCCATCGCTATGCTACCCTTGAGTCCTAAAATTAAACACTGATAAAACTTCAAATGGCCCTAGCTTCTATACGGTGCACCCTACACATATCAAAGTGTGCAACATTCAAGTGCTTGTAACTTTTTAATGGAGCATCATAAAATCTGGAAATTTTGTGACAATAAAGTACTCGGGCCTCTTATCAATTTAAGCTTTCGCCCATAGCTATGGTACGCTTGAGTCCTTAAATAAAACACTGATAAAACTTCAAATGGCCCTAACTTCTATACGGTGCATCCTACATCTATCAAAGTTTGCAACTTTCAAATGCTTGTAACTTTTTACTGGAGCATCATAAAATCTTGAAATTTTGTGACAATAAAGTACTCGAGCCTCTTATCAATTTAAGCTATTGCTCGTAGCTATTCTACACTTGAGTCCCAAAAAAACACTGATAAGACTTAAAATGGCCATAACTTCTATACGGAGGGTCCTATACCTATCAAAGTGTGCAACAATCAAATGATTGTAACTTTTTACTTGAGCGTCATAAAACCTTGAAAATTTGTGACAATAAAGTACTCGTGCCTCTTATCAATTTAAGCTATTGCTCATCGCTATGCTACCCTTGAGTCCTAAAATAGAACACTGATAAAACTTCAAATGGCCCTACCTTCTATACGGTGCATCCTACACCTATCAAAGTTTGCAACATTCAAGTGCTTGCTACCCTTCAGTCTCAAAGCAAACACTGATAAAACTTTAAATGGCTTCTGTACGGTGCGTCCTATACCTATCAAAGTGTGCACCAATCAAATGCTAGTAACTTTTTACTGGAGCGGCATAAAATCTTGAAATTTTGTGACAATAAAGTACTCGAGCCTCTTATCAGTTTAAACTACCGCTCATAGCTATGCTACCCTTGAGTCCCAAATCAAACACTGATAAAACTTCAAATGGTCCTAACTTATGTACGGTGCGTCCTATACCTATCAAAGTTTGCAACAATCAAGTGGTTGTAACTTTTTACTTGAGCGTCATAAAACCTTGAAAATTTGTGACAATAAAGTACTCGTGCCTCTTATCAATTTAAGCTATTGCTCATCGCTATGCTACCCTTGAGTCCTAAAATAGAACACTGATAAAACTTCAAATGGCCCTACCTTCTACACGGTGCATCCTACACCTATCAAAGTTTGCAACATTCAAGTGCTTGCTACCCTTCAGTCTCAAAGCAAACACTGATAAAACTTCAAATGGCCCTAACTTCTGTACGGTGCGTCCTATACCTATCAAAGTGTGCACCAATCAAATGCTAGTAACTTTTTACTGGAGCGGCATAAAATCTTGAAATTTTGTGACAATAAAGTACTCGAGCCTCTTATCACTTTTAACTACCGCTCATAGCTATGCTACCTTTAAGTCCCAAATCAAACACTGATAAAACTTCAAATGGCCCTAACTTATGTACGGTGCGTCCTATACCTATCAAAGTTTGCAACATTCAAGTGCTTGCTACCCTTCAGTCTCAAAGCAAACACTGATAAAACTTCAAATGGCCCTAACTTCTGTACGGTGCGTCCTATATCTATCAAAGTGTGCACCAATCAAATGCTAGTAACTTTTTACTTGAGCGTCATAAAACCTTGAAAATTTGTGACAATAAAGTACTCGTGCCTCTTATCAATTTAAGCCCATCGCTATGCTACCCTTGAGTCCTAAAATAAAAACTGATAAAAATTCAAATGGCCCTACCTTCTATACGGTGCATCCTACACCTATCAAAGTTTGCAACATTCAAGTGCTTGTAACTTTTTACTGGAGCATCATAAAATCTTGAAATTTTGTGACAATAAAGTACTCGGGCCTCTTATCAATTTAAGCTTTCGCCCATATCTATGCTACCCTTGAGTCCTTAAATAAAACACTGATAAAACTTCAAATGGCCCTAACTTCTATACGGTGCATCCTACACCTATCAAAGTTTGCAACTTTCAAATGCTTGCAACTTTTTACTGGAGCATCATAAAATCTGGAAATTTTGTGACAATGAAGTACTCGAGCCCCTTGTCAATTCAAGCTATCGCTCATAGCAATTCTACCCTCTAGTCCCAAATCAAACACTAATAAAGCTTAAAATGGCCGGTGCATCCTACATCTATCAAAGTTTGCAACATTCAAATGCTTGTAACTTTTTACTGGAGCATCATAAAATCTGGAAATTTTGTGACAATAAAGTACTCGAGCCTCTCATCAATTTAAGCAATCGCTCATAGCTATGCTACCCTTGAGTCCCAAATCAAACACAGATAAAATTTAAAATGGCCATAACTTCTATACGGAGTGTCCTATACCTATCAAAGTTTGCAACATTCAAATGCTTTTAACTTTTTACTGGAGCATCATAAAATCTTGAAATTTTGTGACAATAAAGTACTCGAGCCTCTTATCAATTTAAGCTATTGCTCGTAGCTATGCTACTCTTGAGTCCCAAAAAAACACTGATAAAACTTCAAATGGCCCTAACTTATGTACGGTGTGTCCTATACCTCTCAAAGTTTGCAACAATCAAGTGGTTGTAACTTTTTACTTGAGTGTCATAAAACCTTGAAAATGTGTGACAATAAAGTACTCGTGCCTCTTATCAATTTAAGCTATTGCTCATCGCTATGCTACCCTTGAGTCCTAAAATAGAGCACTGATAAAACTTCAAATGGCCCTACCTTCTACACGGTGCATCCTACACCTATCAAACTGTGCACCAATCAAATGCTTGTAGCTTTTTACTGGAGGGTCATAACACCTTGAAATTTTGTGACAATAAAGTACTCGAGCCTCTTATCAATTTAAGCTACCGCTCATAGCTATGCTACTCTTAAGTCCCAAATTAAACACTGATAAAACCTAAAATGGCTATAACTTCTGTACGGAGTTTCCTATACCTATCAAAGTTTGCAACATTCAAATGCTTGTAACTTTTTACTGGAGGATCATAAAGTCTTGAAATTTGGTGACAATAAAGTACTCGGGCCTCTTGTCAATTTAAGCTATCCCTCATAGCTATGCTACCCCTGGGTCCCAAAATAAAACACTAATAAAACTTTAAATTACCCTAACTTTTACACGGTGCGTCCCATACCTATCAAAGTTTGCAACTTTCAAATGCTTGTAACTTTTTACTGGAGCGTCACGGAACCTTGAAATTTTGTGACAATAAAGTACTCGAGCCTCTTGTCAAGTAATGTTACCGCTCATAGCTATGCAAACCTTGAGTCCCAAATCAAACACTACTAAAACTTCAAATGGCCCTAACTTCTGTACGGTGCGTCCTCTACCTATCAAAGTTTGCAACCATCAAATGCTTGTAACTTTTTACTGGAGGGTCATAAAACCTTGAAAATTTGTGACAATAAAGTACTCGTGCCTCTTATCAATTTAAGCTATTGCCCATCGCTATGCTACCCTTGAGTCCTAAAATTAAACACTGATAAAACTTCAAATGGCCCTAGCTTCTATACGGTGCACCCTACACATATCAAAGTGTGCAACATTCAAGTGCTTGTAACTTTTTAATGGAGCATCATAAAATCTGGAAATTTTGTGACAATAAAGTACTCGGGCCTCTTATCAATTTAAGCTTTCGCCCATAGCTATGGTACGCTTGAGTCCTTAAATAAAACACTGATAAAACTTCAAATGGCCCTAACTTCTATACGGTGCATCCTACATCTATCAAAGTTTGCAACTTTCAAATGCTTGTAACTTTTTACTGGAGCATCATAAAATCTTGAAATTTTGTGACAATAAAGTACTCGAGCCTCTTATCAATTTAAGCTATTGCTCGTAGCTATTCTACACTTGAGTCCCAAAAAAACACTGATAAGACTTAAAATGGCCATAACTTCTATACGGAGGGTCCTATACCTATCAAAGTGTGCAACAATCAAATGATTGAAACTTTTTACTTGAGCGTCATAAAACCTTGAAAATTTGTGACAAGAAAGTACTCGTGCCTCTTATCAATTTAAGCTATTGCTCATCGCTATGCTACCCTTGAGTCCTAAAATAGAACACTGATAAAACTTCAAATGGCCCTACCTTCTATACGGTGCATCCTACACCTATCAAAGTTTGCAACATTCAAGTGCTTGCTACCCTTCAGTCTCAAAGCAAACACTGATAAAACTTTAAATGGCTTCTGTACGGTGCGTCCTATACCTATCAAAGTGTGCAGCAATCAAATGCTAGTAACTTTTTACTGGAGCGGCATAAAATCTTGAAATTTTGTGACAATAAAGTACTCGAGCCTCTTATCAGTTTAAACTACCGCTCATAGCTATGCTACCCTTGAGTCCCAAATCAAACACTGATAAAACTTCAACTGGCCCTAACTTATGTACGGTGCGTCCTATACCTATCAAAGTTTGCAACAATCAAGTGGTTGTAACTTTTTACTTGAGCGTCATAAAACCGTGAAAATTTGTGACAATAAAGTACTCGTGCCTCTTATCAATTTAAGCTATTGCCCATCGCTATGCTACCCTTGAGTCCTAAAATAAAACACTGATAAAACTTCAAATGGCCCTACATTCTATACGGTGCATCCTACACCTATCAAAGTTTGCAACATTCAAGTGCCTATAACTTTTTACTGGAGCATCATAAAATCTTGAAATTTTGTGACAATAAAGTACTCGGGCCTCTTATCAATTTAAGCTTTCGCCCATAGCTATGCTACCCTTGAGTCCTTAAATAAAACACTGATAAAACTTCAAATGGTCCTAACTTCTGTACGGTGCGTCCTATACCTATCAAAGTGTGCACCAATCAAATGCTAGTAACTTTTTACTGGAGCGGCATAAAATATTGAAATTTCGTGACAATAAAGTACTCGGGCCTCTTATCAGTTTAAACTACCGCTCATAGCTATGCTACCCTTGAGTCCCAAATCAAACACTGATAAAACTTCAAATGGCCCTAACTTATGTACGGTGCGTCCTATACCTCTCAAAGTTTGCAACAATCACGTGGTTGTAACTTTTTACTTGAGCGTCATAAAACCTTGAAAATTTGTGACAATAAAGTACTCGTGCCTCTTATCAATTTAAGCTATTGCTCATCGCTATGCTACCCTTGAGTCCTAAAATAGAACACTGATAAAACTTCAAATGGCCCTACCTTCTACACGGTGCATCCTACACCTATCAATGTTTGCAACATTCAAGTGCTTGCTACCCTTCAGTCTCAAAGCAAACACTGATAAAACTTCAAATGGCCCTAACTTCTGTACGGTGCGTCCTATACCTATCAAAGTGTGCACCAATCAAATGCTAGTAACTTTTTACTGGAGCGGCATAAAATCTTGAAATTTTGTGACAATAAAGTACTCGAGCCTCTTATCAGTTTAAACTACCGCTCATAGCTATGCTACCCTTGAGTCCCAAATCAAACACTGATAAAACTTCAAATGGCCCTAACTTATGTACGGTGCGTCCTATACCTATCAAAGTTTGCAACATGCAAGTGCTTGCTACCCTTCAGTCTCAAAGCAAACACTGATAAAACTTCAAATGGCCCTAACTTCTGTACGGTGCGTCCTATACCTATCAAAGGGTGCACCAATCAAATGCTAGTAACTTTTTACTTGAGCGTCATAAGGCCTTGAAAATTTGTGACAATAAAGTACTCGTGCCTCTTATCAATTTAAGCCCATCGCTATGCTACCCTTGAGTCCTAAAATAAAACACTGATAAAACTTCAAATGGCCCTACCTTCTATACGGTGCATCCTACACCTATCAAAGTTTGCAACATTCAAGTGCTTGTAACTTTTTACTGGAGCATCATAAAATCTTGAAATTTTGTGACAATAAAGTACTCGGGCCTCTTATCAATTTAAGCTTTCGCCCATAGCTATGCTACCCTTGAGTCCTTAAATAAAACACTGATAAAACTTCAAATGGCCCTAACTTCTATACGGTGCATCCTACACCTATCAAAGTTTGCAACTTTCAAATGCTTGCAACTTTTTACTGGAGCATCATAAAATCTGGAAATTTTGTGACAATGAAGTACTCGAGCCTCTTGTCAATTCAAGCTATCGCTCATAGCAAATCTACCCTCTAGTCCCAAATCAAACACTAATAAAGCTTAAAATGGCCCTAACTTATGTACGGTGCGTTCTATACCTATCAAAATTTGTAACAATCAAATGCTTATAACTTTTTATTTAGGCGTCATAAAACCTTGAAATTTTGTGAAAATAAAGTACTCGCGCTTCTTATCAGTTTAAGCTATCGTTCATAGCTATGCTACCCTTGAGTCCCAAATCAAACACTGATAAAACTTCAAATGGCCCTAACTTATGTACGGTGCGTCCTATACCTATCAAAGTTTGCAACAATCAAATGGTTGTAACTTTTTACTGGAGCGTCATAAAACCTTGAAAATTTGTGACAATAAAGGACTCGAGCCTCTTATTAATTTAAGCTATCGCTCATAGCTATGCTACCCTTCAGTCTCAAATCAAATACTGATAAAACTACACATGGCCCTAACTTCTGTACGGTGCGTCCTATACCTATCAAAGTGTGCAATAATCAAATGCTTGTAACTTTTTACTGGAGCGTCATAAAATCATGAAATTTTGTGACAATAAAGTACTCGAGCCTCTTATCAATTTAAACTATCGCTCATAGCTATGCTACCCTTGAGTCCCAAATCAAACACTGATAAAACTTCAAATGGCCCTAACTTATGTATGGTGCGTCCTATACCTATCAAAGTGTGCACCAATAAAATGCTTGTAACTTTTTACTGGAGCGTCATAAAATCTTGAAATTTTGTGACAATAAAGTACTCGAGCCTCTTGTCAATTCAAACTATCGCTCATAGCAATGCTACCCTCTAGTCCCAAATCAAAAACTAATAAAACTTAAAATTGCCCTAACTTCTGTACGGTGCGTTCTATACCTATCAAAATTTGTAACAATCAAATGCTTGTAACTTTTTAGTTGGGCGTCATAAAACTTTGAAATTTTGTGAAAATAAAGTACTCGAGCTTCTTATCAATTTAAGCTATGCTACCCTTGAGTCCCGAATCAAATACTGAGAAAATTTCAAATGGCCCTAACTTCTGTACGGTGCGTCCTATACCTATCAAAGTGTGCACCAATCAAATGCTTGTAACTTTTTACTGGAGGGTCATAACACCTTGAAATTTTGTGACAATAAAGTATTCGAGCCTCTTATCAATTTAAGCTACCGCTCATAGCTATGCTACCCTTGAGTCCCAAAATAAAACACTGATAAAACTTCAAATGGCCCTACCTTCTATACGGTGCATCCTACACCTATCAAAGTTTGCAACATTCAAGTGCTTGCTACCCTTCAGTCTCAAAGCAAACACTGATAAAACTTCAAATGGCCCTAACTTCTGTACGGTGCGTCCTATACCTATCAAAGTGTGCACCAATCAAATGCTAGTAACTTTTTACTGGAGCGGCATAAAATCTTGAAATTTTGTGACAATAAAGTACTCGAGCCTCTTATCAGTTTAAACTACCGCTCATAGCTATGCTACCCTTTAGTCCCAAATCAAACACTGATAAAACTTCAAATGGCCCTAACTTATGTACGGGGCGTCCTATACCTATCAAAGTTTGCAACAATCAAGTGGTTGTAACTTTTTACTTGAGAGTCATAAAACCTTGAAAATTTGTGACAATAAAGTACTCGTGCCTCTTATCAATTTAAGCTATTGCCCATCGCTATGCTACCCTTGAGTCCTAAAATAAAACACTGATAAAACTTCAAATGGCCCTACATTCTATACGGTGCATCCTACACCTATCAAAGTTTGCAACATTCAAATGCTTGTAACTTTTTACTGGAGCATCATAAAATCTTGAAATTTTGTGACAATAAAGTACTCGGGCCTCTTATCAATTTAAGCTTTCGCCCATAGCTATGCTACCCTTGAGTCCTTAAATAAAACACTGATAAAACTTCAAATGGTCCTAACTTCTGTACGGTGCGTCCTATACCTATCAAAGTGTGCACCAATCAAATGCTAGTAACTTTTTACTGGAGCGGCATAAAATATTGAAATTTCGTGACAATAAAGTACTCGAGCCTCTTATCAGTTTAAACTACCGCTCATAGCTATGCTACCCTTGAGTCCCAAATCAAACACTGATAAAACTTCAAATGGCCCTAACTTATGTACGGTGCGTCCTATACCTCTCAAAGTTTGCAACAATCACGTGGTTGTAACTTTTTACTTGAGCGTCATAAAACCTTGAAAATTTGTGACAATAAAGTACTCGTGCCTCTTATCAATTTAAGCTATTGCTCATCGCTATGCTAACCTTGAGTCCTAAAATAGAACACTGATAAAACTTCAAATGGCCCTACCTTCTACACGGTGCATCCTACACCTACCAAAGTTTGCAACATTCAAGTGCTTGCTACCCTTCAGTCTCAAAGCAAACACTGATAAAACTTCAAATGGCCCTAACTTCTGTACGGTGCGTCCTATACCTGTCAAAGTGTGCACCAATCAAATGCTAGTAACTTTTTACTGGAGCGGCATAAAATCTTGAAATTTTGTGACAATAAAGTACTCGAGCCTCTTATCAGTTTCAACTACCGCTCATAGCTATGCTACCCTTGAGTCCCAAATCAAACACTGATAAAACTTCAAATGGCCCAAACTTATGTACGGTGCGTCCTATACCTATCAAAGTTTGCAACATGCAAGTGCTTGCTACCCTTCAGTCTCAAAGCAAACACTGATAAAACTTCAAATGGCCCTAACTTCTGTACGGTGCGTCCTATACCTATCAAAGGGTGCACCAATCAAATGCTAGTAACTTTTTACTTGAGCGTCATAAAGCCTTGAAAATTTGTGACAATAAAGTACTCGTGCCTCTTATCAATTTAAGCCCATCGCTATGCTACCCTTGAGTCCTAAAATAAAACACTGATAAAACTTCAAATGGCCCTACCTTCTATACGGTGCATCCTACACCTATCAAAGTTTGCAACATTCAAGTGCTTGTAACTTTTTACTGGAGCATCATAAAATCTTGAAATTTTGTGACAATAAAGTACTCGGGCCTCTTATCAATTTAAGCTTTCGCCCATAGCTATGCTACCCTTGAGTCCTTAAATAAAACACTGATAAAACTTCAAATGGCCCTAACTTCTATACGGTGCATCCTACACCTATCAAAGTTTGCAACTTTCAAATGCTTGCAACTTTTTACTGGAGCATCATAAAATCTGGAAATTTTGTGACAATGAAGTACTCGAGCCTCTTGTCAATTCAAGCTATCGCTCACAGCAATTCTACCCTCTAGTCCCAAATCAAACACTAATAAAGCTTAAAATGGCCCTAACTTATGTACGGTGCGTTCTATACCTATCAAAATTTGTAACAATCAAATGCTTATAACTTTTTATTTAGGCGTCATAAAACCTTGAAATTTTGTGAAAATAAAGTACTCGCGCTTCTTATCAGTTTAAGCTATCGTTCATAGCTATGCTACCCTTGAGTCCCAAATCAAACACTGATAAAACTTCAAATGGCCCTAACTTATGTACGGTGCATCCTATACCTATCAAAGTTTGCAACAATGAAATGGTTGTAACTTTTTACTGGAGCGTCATAAAACCTTGAAAATTTGTGACAATAAAGGACTCGAGCCTCTTATTAATTTAAGCTATCGCTCATAGCTATGCTACCCTTCAGTCTCAAATCAAATACTGATAAAACTACACATGGCCCTAACTTCTGTACGGTGCGTCCTATACCTATCAAAGTGTGCAATAATCAAATGCTTGTAACTTTTTACTGGAGCGTCATAAAATCATGAAATTTTGTGACAATATAGTACTCGAGCCTCTTATCAATTTAAACTATCGCTCATAGCTATGCTACCCTTGAGTCCCAAATCAAACACTGATAAAACTTCAAATGGCCCTAACTTATGTATGGTGCGTCCTATACCTATCAAAGTGTGCACCAATAAAATGCTTGTAACTTTTTACTGGAGCGTCATAAAATCTTGAAATTTTGTGACAATAAAGTACTCGAGCCTCTTGTCAATTCAAACTATCGCTCATAGCAATGCTACCCTCTAGTCCCAAATCAAACACTAATAAAACTTAAAGTTGCCCTAACTTCTGTACGGTGCGTTCTATACCTATCAAAATTTGTAACAATCAAATGCTTGTAACTTTTTAGTTGGGCGTCATAAAACTTTGAAATTTTGTGAAAATAAAGTACTCGAGCTTCTTATCAATTTAAGCTATGCTACCCTTGAGTCCCGAATCAAATACTGAGAAAATTTCAAATGGCCCTAACTTCTGTACGGTGCGTCCTATACCTATCAAAGTGTGCACCAATCAAATGCTAGTAACTTTTTCCTGGAGCGGCATAAAATCTTGAAATTTTGTGACAATAAAGTACTCGAGCCTCTTATCAGTTTAAACTACCGCTCATAGCTATGCTACCCTTTAGTCCCAAATCAAACACTGATAAAACTTCAAATGGCCCTAACTTATGTACGGTGCGTCCTATACCTATCAAAGTTTGCAACAATCAAGTGGTTGTAACTTTTTACTTGAGAGTCATAAAACCTTGAAAATTTGTGACAATAAAGTACTCGTGCCTCTTATCAATTTAAGCTATTGCCCATCGCTATGCTACCCTTGAGTCCTAAAATAAAACACTGATAAAACTTCAAATGGCCCTACATTCTATACGGTGCATCCTACACCTATCAAAGTTTGCTACATTCAAGTGCTTGTAACTTTTTACTGGAGCATCATAAAATCTTGAAATTTTGTGACAATAAAGTACTCGGGCCTCTTATCAATTTAAGCTTTCGCCCATAGCTATGCTACCCTTGAGTCCTTAAATAAAACACTGATAAAACTTCAAATGGTCCTAACTTCTGTACGGTGCGTCCTATACCTATCAAAGTGTGCACCAATCAAATGCTAGTAACTTTTTACTGGAGCGGCATAAAATATTGAAATTTCGTGACAATAAAGTACTCGAGCCTCTTATCAGTTTAAACTACCGCTCATAGCTATGCTACCCTTGAGTCCAAAATCAAACACTGATAAAACTTCAAATGGCCCTAACTTATGTACGGTGCGTCCTATACCTCTCAAAGTTTGCAACAATCACGTGGTTGTAACTTTTTACTTGAGCGTCATAAAACCTTGAAAATTTGTGACAATAAAGTACTCGTGCCTCTTATCAATTTAAGCTATTGCTCATCGCTATGCTACCCTTGAGTCCTAAAATAGAACACTGATAAAACTTCAAATGGCCCTACCTTCTACACGGTGCATCCTACACCTATCAAAGTTTGCAACATTCAAGTGCTTGCTACCCTTCAGTCTCAAAACAAACACTGATAAAACTTCAAATGGCCCTAACTTCTGTACGGTGCGTCCTATACCTATCAAAGTTTGCAACAATCAAGTGGTTGTAACTTTTTACTTGAGCGTCATAAAGCCTTGAAAATTTGTGACAATAAAGTACTCGTGCCTCTTATCAATTTAAGCCCATCGCTATGCTACCCTTGAGTCCTAAAATAAAACACTGATAAAACTTCAAATGGCCCTACCTTCTATACGGTGCATCCTACACCTATCAAAGTTTGCAACATTCAAGTGCTTGTAACTTTTTACTGGAGCATCATAAAATCTTGAAATTTTGTGACAATAAAGTACTCGGGCCTCTTATCAATTTAAGCTTTCGCCCATAGCTATGCTACCCTTGAGTCCTTAAATAAAACACTGATAAAACTTCAAATGGCCCTAACTTCTATACGGTGCATCCTACACCTATCAAAGTTTGCAACTTTCAAATGCTTGCAACTTTTTACTGGAGCATCATAAAATCTGGAAATTTTGTGACAATGAAGTACTCGAGCCTCTTGTCAATTCAAGCTATCGCTCATAGCAATTCTACCCTCTAGTCCCAAATCAAACACTAATAAAGCTTAAAATGGCCCTAACTTATGTACGGTGCGTTCTATACCTATCAAAATTTGTAACAATCAAATGCTTTTAACTTTTTATTTAGGCGTCATAAAACCTTGAAATTTTGTGAAAATAAAGTACTCGCGCTTCTTATCAGTTTAAGCTATCGTTCATAGCTATGCTACCCTTGAGTCCCAAATCAAACACTGATAAAACTTCAAATGGCCCTAACTTATGTACGGTGCGTCCTATACCTATCAAAGTTTGCAACAATCAAATGGTTGTAACTTTTTTCTGGAGCGTCATAAAACCTTGAAAATTTGTGACAATAAAGGACTCGAGCCTCTTATTAATTTAAGCTATCGCTCATAGCTATGCTACCCTTCAGTCTCAAATCAAATACTGATAAAACTACACATGACCCTAACTTCTGTACGGTGCGTCCTATACCTATCAAAGTGTGCAATAATCAAATGCTTGTAACTTTTTACTGGAGCGTCATAAAATCATGAAATTTTGTGACAATAAAGTACTCGAGCCTCTTATCAATTTAAACTATCGCTCATAGCTATGCTACCCTTGAGTCCCAAATCAAACACTGATAAAACTTCAAATGGCCCTAACTTATGTATGGTGCGTCCTATACCTATCAAAGTGTGCACCAATAAAATGCTTGTAACTTTTTACTGGAGCGTCATAAAATCTTGAAATTTTGTGACAATAAAGTACTCGAGCCTCTTGTCAATTCAAACTATCGCTCATAGCAATGCTACCCTCTAGTCCCAAATCAAACACTAATAAAACTTAAAATTGCCCTAACTTCTGTACGGTGCGTTCTATACCTATCAAAATTTGTAACAATCAAATGCTTGTAACTTTTTAGTTGGGCGTCATAAAACTTTGAAATTTTGTGAAAATAAAGTACTCGAGCTTCTTATCAATTTAAGCTATGCTACCCTTGAGTCCCGTCCTATCAAAGCGTCCTATACCTATCAAAGTGTGCACCAATCAAATGCTAGTAACTTTTTACTGGAGCGGCATAAAATCTTGAAATTTTGTGACAATAAAGTACTCGAGCCTCTTATCAGTTTAAACTACCGCTCATAGCTATGCTACCCTTTAGTCCCAAATCAAACACTGATAAAACTTCAAATGGCCCTAACTTATGTACGGTGCGTCCTATACCTATCAAAGTTTGCAACAGTCAAGTGGTTGTAACTTTTTACTTGAGAGTCATAAAACCTTGAAAATTTGTGACAATAAAGTACTCGTGCCTCTTATCAATTTAAGCTATTGCCCATCGCTATGCTACCCTTGAGTCCTAAAATAAAACACTGATAAAACTTCAAATGGCCCTACATTCTATACGGTGCATCCTACACCTATCAAAGTTTGCAACATTCAAGTGCTTGCTACCCTTCAGTCTCAAAGCAAACACTGATAAAACTTCAAATGGCCCTAACTTCTGTACGGTGCGTCCTATACCTATCAAAGTGTGCACCAATCAAATGCTAGTAACTTTTTACTGGAGCGGCATAAAATCTTGAAATTTTGTGACAATAAAGTACTCGAGCCTCTTATCAGTTTAAACTACCGCTCATAGCTATGCTACCCTTGAGTCCCAAATCAAACACTGATAAAACTTCAAATGGCCCTAACTTATGTACGGTGCGTCCTATACCTATCAAAGTTTGCAACATGCAAGTGCTTGCTACCCTTCAGTCTCAAAGCAAACACTGATAAAACTTCAAATGGCCCTAACTTCTGTACGGTGCGTCCTATACCTATCAAAGGGTGCACCAATCAAATGCTAGTAACTTTTTACTTGAGCGTCATAAAGCCTTGAAAATTTGTGACAATAAAGTACTCGTGCCTCTTATCAATTTAAGCCCATCGCTATGCTACCCTTGAGTCCTAAAATAAAACACTGATAAAACTTCAAATGGCCCTACCTTCTATACGGTGCATCCTACACCTATCAAAGTTTGCAACATTCAAGTGCTTGTAACTTTTTACTGGAGCATCATAAAATCTTGAAATTTTGTGACAATAAAGTACTCGGGCCTCTTATCAATTTAAGCTTTCGCCCATAGCTATGCTACCCTTGAGTCCTTAAATAAAACACTGATAAAACTTCAAATGGCCCTAACTTCTATACGGTGCATCCTACACCTATCAAAGTTTGCAACTTTCAAATGCTTGCAACTTTTTACTGGAGCATCATAAAATCTGGAAATTTTGTGACAATGAAGTACTCGAGCCTCTTGTCAATTCAAGCTATCGCTCATAGCAATTCTACCCTCTAGTCCCAAATCAAACACTAATATAGCTTAAAATGGCCCTAACTTATGTACGGTGCGTTCTATACCTATCAAAATTTGTAACAATCAAATGCTTATAACTTTTTATTTAGGCGTCATAAAACCTTGAAATTTTGTGAAAATAAAGTACTCGCGCTTCTTATCAGTTTAAGCTATCGTTCATAGCTATGCTACCCTTGAGTCCCAAATCAAACACTGATAAAACTTCAAATGGCCCTAACTTATGTACGGTGTGTCCTATACCTATCAAAGTTTGCAACAATCAAATGGTTGTAACTTTTTACTGGAGCGTCATAAAACCTTGAAAATTTGTGACAATAAAGTACTCGAGCCTCTTATCAATTTAAACTATCGCTCATAGCTATGCTACCCTTGAGTCCCAAATCAAACACTGATAAAACTTCAAATGGCCCTAACTTATGTATGGTGCGTCCTATACCTATCAAAGTGTGCACCAATAAAATGCTTGTAACTTTTTACTGGAGCGTCATAAAATCTTGAAATTTTGTGACAATAAAGTACTCGAGCCTCTTGTCAATTCAAACTATCGCTCATAGCAATGCTACCCTCTAGTCCCAAATCAAACACTAATAAAACTTAAAATTGCCCTAACTTCTGTACGGTGCGTTCTATACCTATCAAAATTTGTAACAATCAAATGCTTATAACTTTTTATTTAGGCGTCATAAAACCTTGAAATTTTGTGAAAATAAAGTACTCGTGCCTCTTATCAATTTAAGCTTTCGCCCATAGCTATGCTACCCTTGAGTCCTAAAATAAAACACTGATAAAACTTCAAATGGCCCTACCTTCTATACGGTGCATCCTACACCTATCAAAGTTTGCAACATTCAAGTGCTTGTAACTTTTTACTGGAGCATCATAAAATCTTGAAATTTTGTGACAATAAAGTACTCGGGCCTCTTATCAATTTAAGCTTTCGCCCATAGCTATGCTACCCTTGAGTCCTTAAATAAAACACTGATAAAACTTCAAATGGCCCTAACTTCTATACGGTGCATCCTACACCTATCAAAGTTTGCAACTTTCAAATGCTTGCAACTTTTTACTGGAGCATCATAAAATCTGGAAATTTTGTGACAATGAAGTACTCGAGCCTCTTGTCAATTCAAGCTATCGCTCATAGCAATTCTACCCTCTAGTCCCAAATCAAACACTAATATAGCTTAAAATGGCCCTAACTTATGTACGGTGCGTTCTATACCTATCAAAATTTGTAACAATCAAATGCTTATAACTTTTTATTTAGGCGTCATAAAACCTTGAAATTTTGTGAAAATAAAGTACTCGCGCTTCTTATCAGTTTAAGCTATCGTTCATAGCTATGCTACCCTTGAGTCCCAAATCAAACACTGATAAAACTTCAAATGGCCCTAACTTATGTACGGTGCGTCCTATACCTATCAAAGTTTGCAACAATCAAATGGTTGTAACTTTTTACTGGAGCGTCATAAAACCTTGAAAATTTGTGACAATAAAGTACTCGAGCCTCTTATCAATTTAAACTATCGCTCATAGCTATGCTACCCTTGAGTCCCAAATCAAACACTGATAAAACTTCAAATGGCCCTAACTTATGTATGGTGCGTCCTATACCTATCAAAGTGTGCACCAATAAAATGCTTGTAACTTTTTACTGGAGCGTCATAAAATCTTGAAATTTTGTGACAACAAAGTACTCGAGCCTCTTGTCAATTCAAACTATCGCTCATAGCAATGGTACCCTCTAGTCCCAAATCAAACACTAATAAAACTTAAAATTGCCCTAACTTCTGTACGGTGCGTTCTATACCTATCAAAATTTGTAACAATCAAATGCTTGTAACTTTTTAGTTGGGCGTCATAAAACTTTGAAATTTTGTGAAAATAAAGTACTCGAGCTTCTTATCAATTTAAGCTATGCTACCCTTGAGTCCCGAATCAAATACTGAGAAAATTTCAAATGGCCCTAACTTCTGTACGGTGCGTCCTATACCTATCAAAATGTGCACCAATCAAATGCTAGTAACTTTTTACTGGAGCGGCATAAAATCTTGAAATTTTGTGACAATAAAGTACTCGAGCCTCTTATCAGTTTAAACTACCGCTCATAGCTATGCTACCCTTTAGTCCCAAATCAAACACTGATAAAACTTCAAATGGCCCTAACTTATGTACGGTGCGTCCTATACCTATCAAAGTTTGCAACAATCAAGTGGTTGTAACTTTTTACTTGAGAGTCATAAAACCTTGAAAATTTGTGACAATAAAGTACTCGTGCCTCTTATCAATTTAAGCTATTGCCCATCGCTATGCTACCCTTGAGTCCTAAAATAGAACACTGATAAAACTTCAAATGGCTCTACCTTCTACACGGTGCATCCTACACCTATCAAAGTTTGCAACATTCAAGTGCTTGCTACCCTTCAGTCTCAAAGCAAACACTGATAAAACTTCAAATGGCCCTAACTTCTGTACGGTGCGTCCTATACCTATCAAAGTGTGCACCAATCAAATGCTAGTAACTTTTTACTGGAGCGGCATAAAATCTTGAAATTTTGTGACAATAAAGTACTCGAGCCTCTTATCAGTTTAAACTACCGCTCATAGCTATGCTACCCTTGAGTCCCAAATCAAACACTGATATAACTTCAAATGGCCCTAACTTATGTACGGTGCGTCCTATACCTATCAAAGTTTGCAACATGCAAGTGCTTGCTACCCTTCAGTCTCAAAGCAAACACTGATAAAACTTCAAATGGCCCTAACTTCTGTACGGTGCGTCCTATACCTATCAAAGGGTGCACCAATCAAATGCTAGTAACTTTTTACTTGAGCGTCATAAAGCCTTGAAAATTTGTGACAATAAAGTACTCGTGCCTCTTATCAATTTAAGCCCATCGCTATGCTACCCTTGAGTCCTAAAATAAAACACTGATAAAACTTCAAATGGCCCTACCTTCTATACGGTGCATCCTACACCTATCAAAGTTTGCAACATTCAAGTGCTTGTAACTTTTTACTGGAGCATCATAAAATCTTGAAATTTTGTGACAATAAAGTACTCGGGCCTCTTATCAATTTAAGCTTTCGCCCATAGCTATGCTACCCTTGAGTTCTTAAATAAAACACTGATAAAACTTCAAATGGCCCTAACTTCTATACGGTGCATCCTACACCTATCAAAGTTTGCAACTTTCAAATGCTTGCAACTTTTTACTGGAGCATCATAAAATCTGGAAATTTTGTGACAATGAAGTACTCGAGCCTCTTGTCAATTCAAGCTATCGCTCATAGCAATTCTACCCTCTAGTCCCAAATCAAACACTAATAAAGCTTAAAATGGCCCTAACTTATGTACGGTGCGTTCTATACCTATCAAAATTTGTAACAATCAAATGCTTATAACTTTTTATTTAGGCGTCATAAAACCTTGAAATTTTGTGAAAATAAAGTACTCGCGCTTCTTATCAGTTTAAGCTATCGTTCATAGCTATGCTACCCTTGAGTCCCAAATCAAACACTGATAAAACTTCAAATGGCCCTAACTTATGTACGGTGCGTCCTATACCTATCAAAGTTTGCAACAATCAAATGGTTGTAACTTTTTACTGGAGCGTCATAAAACCTTGAAAATTTGTGACAATAAAGGACTCGAGCCTCTTATTAATTTAAGCTATCGCTCATAGCTATGCTACCCTTCAGTCTCAAATCAAATACTGATAAAACTACACATGGCCCTAACTTCTGTACGGTGCGTCCTATACCTATCAAAGTGTGCAATAATCAAATGCTTGTAACTTTTTACTGGAGCGTCATAAAATCATGAAATTTTGTGACAATAAAGTACTCGAGCCTCTTATCAATTTAAGCTATCGCTCATAGCTATGCTACCCTTGAGTCCCAAATCAAACACTGATAAAACTTCAAATGGCCCTAACTTATGTATGGTGCGTCCTATACCTATCAAAGTGTGCACCAATAAAATGCTTGTAACTTTTTACTGGAGCGTCATAAAATCTTGAAATTTTGTGACAATAAAGTACTCGAGCCTCTTGTCAATTCAAACTATCGCTCATACCAATGCTACCCTCTAGTCCCAAATCAAACACTAATAAAACTTAAAATTGCCCTAACTTCTGTACGGTGCGTTCTATACCTATCAAAATTTGTAACAATCAAATGCTTGTAACTTTTTAGTTGGGCGTCATAAAACTTTGAAATTTTGTGAAAATAAAGTACTCGAGCTTCTTATCAATTTAAGCTATGCTACCCTTGAGTCCCGAATCAAATACTGAGAAAATTTCAAATGGCCCTAACTTCTGTACGGTGCGTCCTATACCTATCAAAGTGTGCACCAATCAAATGCTAGTAACTTTTTACTGGAGCGGCATAAAATCTTGAAATTTTGTGACAATAAAGTGCTCGAGCCTCTTATCAGTTTAAACTACCGCTCATAGCTATGCTACCCTTTAGTCCCAAATCAAACACTGATAAAACTTCAATTGGCCCTAACTTATGTACGGTGCGTCCTATACCTATCAAAGTTTGCAACAATCAAGTGGTTGTAACTTTTTACTTGAGAGTCATAAAACCTTGAAAATTTGTGACAATAAAGTACTCGTGCCTCTTATCAATTTAAGCTATTGCCCATCGCTATGCTACCCTTGAGTCCTAAAATAAAACACTGATAAAACTTCAAATGGCCCTACATTCTATACGGTGCATCCTACACCTATCAAATTTTGCAACATTCAAGTGCTTGTAACTTTTTACTGGAGCATCATAAAATCTTGAAATTTTGTGACAATAAAGTACTCGGGCCTCTTATCAATTTAAGCTTTCGCCCATAGCTATGCTACCCTTGAGTCCTTAAATAAAACACTGATAAAACTTCAAATGGCCCTAACTTCTGTACGGTGCGTCCTATACCTATCAAAGTGTGCACCAATCAAATGCTAGTAACTTTTTACTGGAGCGGCATAAAATATTGAAATTTTGTGACAATAAAGTACTCGAGCCTCTTATCAGTTTAAACTACCGCTCATAGCTATGCTACCCTTTAGTCCCAAATCAAACACTGATAAAACTTCAAATGGCCCTAACTAAAGTTTGCAACATTCAAGTGCTTGCTACCCTTCAGTCTCAAAGCAAACACTGATAAAACTTCAAATGGCCCTAACTTCTGTACGGTGCGTCCTATACCTATCAAAGTGTGCACCAATCAAATGCTAGTAACTTTTTACTGGAGCATCATAAAATCTGGAAATTTTGTGACAATGAAGTACTCGAGTCTCTTGTCAATTCAAGCTATCGCTCAAAGCAATTCTACCCTATAGTCCCAAATCAAACACTAATAAAGCTTAAAATGGCCCTAACTTATGTACGGTGCGTTCTATACCTATCAAAATTTGTAACAATCAAATGCTTATAACTTTTTATTTAGGCGTCATAAAACCTTGAAATTTTGTGAAAATAAAGTACTCGCGCTTCTTATCAGTTTAAGCTATCGTTCTTAGCTATGCTACCCTTGAGTCCCAAATCAAACACTGATAAAACTTCAAATGGCCCTAACTTATGTACGGTGCGTCCTATACCTATCAAAGTTTGCAACAATCAAATGGTTGTAACTTTTTACTGGAGCGTCATAAAACCTTGAAAATTTGTGACAATAAAGGACTCGAGCCTCTTATTAATTTAAGCTATCGCTCATAGCTATGCTACCCTTCAGTCCCAAATCAAACACAGATGAAACTTAAAATGGCCATAACTTCTATACGGAGTGTCCTATACCTATCAAAGTTTGCAACATTCAAATGCTTTTAACTTTTTACTGGAGCATCATAAAATCTTGAAATTTTGTGACAATAAAGTACTCGAGCCTCTTATCAATTTAAGCTATTGCTCGTAGCTATGCTACTCTTGAGTCCCAAAAAAACACTATTAAGACTTAAAATGGCCATAACTTCTATACGGAGGTTCCTATACCTATCAAAGTGTGCAACAATCAAATGATTGTAACTTTTTGCTTGAGCGTCATAAAACCTTGAAAATTTGTGACAATAAAGTACTCGTGCCTCTTATCAATTTAAGCTATTGCTCATCGCTATGCTACCCTTGAGTCCTAAAATAGAACACTGATAAAACTTCAAATGGCCCTACCTTCTATACGGTGCATCCTACACCTATCAAAGTTTGCAACATTCAAGTGCTTGCTACCCTTCAGCCTCAAAGCAAACACTGATAAAACTTTAAATGGCCCTAACTTCTGTACGGTGCGTCCTATACCTATCAAAGTGTGCACCAATCAAATGCTAGTAACTTTTTACTGGAGCGGCATAAAATCTTGAAATTTTGTGACAATAAAGTACTCGAGCCTCTTATCAGTTTAAACTACCGCTCATAGCTATGCTACCCTTGAGTCCCAAATCAAACACTGATAAAACTTCAACTGGCCCTAACTTATGTACGGTGCGTCCTATACCTATCAAAGTTTGCAACAATCAAGTGGTTGTAACTTTTTACTTGAGCGTCATAAAACCTTGAAAATTTGTGACAATAAAGTACTCGTGCCTCTTATCAATTTAAGCTATTGCCCATCGCTATGCTACCCTTGAGTCCTAAAATAAAACACTGATAAAACTTCAAATGGCCCTACATTCTATACGGTGCATCCTACACCTATCAAAGTTTGCAACATTCAAGTGCCTGTAACTTTTTACTGGAGCATCATAAAATCTTGAAATTTTGTGACAATAAAGTACTCGGGCCTCTTATCAATTTAAGCTTTCGCCCATAGCTATGCTACCCTTGAGTCCTTAAATAAAACACTGATAAAACTTCAAATGGCCCTAACTTCTGTACGGTGCGTCCCATACCTATCAAAGTGTGCACCAATCAAATGCTAGTAACTTTTTACTGGAGCGGCATAAAATATTGAAATTTCGTGACAATAAAGTACTCGAGCCTCTTATCAGTTTAAACTACCGCTCATAGCTATGCTACCCTTGAGTCCCAAATAAAACACTGATAAAACTTCAAATGGCCCTAACTTATGTACGGTGCGTCCTATACCTCTCAAAGTTTGCAACAATCAAGTGGTTGTAACTTTTTACTTGAGCGTCATAAAACCTTGAAAATTTGTGACAATAAAGTACTCGTGCCTCTTATCAATTTAAGCTATTGCTCATCGCTATGCTACCCTTGAGTCCTAAAATAGAACACTGATAAAACTTCAAATGGCCCTACCTTCTACACGGTGCATCCTACACCTATCAAAGTTTGCAACATTCAAGTGCTTGCTACCCTTCAGTCTCAAAGCAAACACTGATAAAACTTCAAATGGCCCTAACTTCTGTACGGTGCGTCCTATACCTATCAAAGTGTGCACCAATCAAATGCTAGTAACTTTTTACTGAAGCGGCATAAAATCTTGAAATTTTGTGACAATAATGTACTCGAGCCTCTTATCAGTTTAAACTACCGCTCATAGCTATGCTACCCTTGAGTCCCAAATCAAACACTGATAAAACTTCAAATGGCCCTAACTTATGTACGGTGCGTCCTATACCTATCAAAGTTTGCAACATGCAAGTGCTTGCTACCCTTCAGTCTCAAAGCAAACACTGATAAAACTTCAAATGGCCCTAACTTCTGTACGGTGCGTCCTATACCTATCAAAGGGTGCACCAATCAAATGCTAGTAACTTTTTACTTGAGCGTCATAAAGCCTTGAAAATTTGTGACAATAAAGTACTCGTGCCTCTTATCAATTTAAGCCCATCGCTATGCTACCCTTGAGTCCTAAAATAAAACACTGATAAAACTTCAAATGGCCCTAACTTCTATACGGTGCATCCTACACCTATCAAAGTTTGCAACTTTCAAATGCTTGCAACTTTTTACTGGAGCATCATAAAATCTGGAAATTTTGTGACAATAAAGTACTCGAGCCTCGTATCAATTTAAGCTATTGCTCGTAGCTATGCTACTCTTGAGTCCCAAAAAAACACTATTAAGACTTAAAATGGCCATAACTTCTATACGGAGGGTCCTATACCTAGCAAAGTGTGCAACAATCAAATGATTGTGACTTTTTACTTGAGCGTCATAAAACCTTGAAAATTTATGACAATAAAGTACTCGTGCCTCTTATCAATTTAAACTATTGCTCATCGCTATGCTACCCTTGAGTCCTAAAATAGAACACTGATAAAACTTCAAATGGCCCTACCTTCTATACGGTGCATCCTACACCTATCAAAGTTTGCAACATTCAAGTGCTTGCTACCCTTCAGTCTCAAAGCAAACACTGATAAAACTTTAAATGGCCCTAACTTCTGTACGGTGCGTCCCATACCTATCAAAGTGTGCACCAATCAAATGCTAGTAACTTTTTACTGGAGCGGCATAAAATATTGAAATTTCGTGACAATAAAGTACTCGAGCCTCTTATCAGTTTAAACTACCGCTCATAGCTATGCTACCCTTGAGTCCCAAATCAAACACTGATAAAACTTCAAATGGCCCTAACTTATGTACGGTGCGTCCTATACCTATCAAAGTTTGCAACATGCAAGTGCTTGCTACCCTTCAGTCTCAAAGCAAACACTGATAAAACTTCAAATGGCCCTAACTTCTGTACGGTGCGTCCTATACCTATCAAAGGGTGCTCCAATCAAATGCTAGTAACTTTTTACTTGAGCGTCATAAAGCCTTGAAAATTTGTGACAATAAAGTACTCGTGCCTCTTATCAATTTAAGCCCATCGCTATGCTACCCTTGAGTCCTAAAATAAAACACTGATAAAACTTCAAATGGCCCTAACTTCTATACGGTGCATCCTACACCTATCAAAGTTTGCAACTTTCAAATGCTTGCAACTTTTTACTGGAGCATCATAAAATCTGGAAATTTTGTGACAATAAAGTACTCGAGCCTCTTATCAATTTAAGCTATTGCTCGTAGCTATGCTACTCTTGAGTCCCAAAAAAACACTATTAAGACTTAAAATGGCCATAACTTCTATACGGAGGGTCCTATACCTATCAAAGTGTGCAACAATCAAATGATTGTGACTTTTTACTTGAGCGTCATAAAACCTTGAAAATTTGTGACAATAAAGTACTCGTGCCTCTTATCAATTTAAACTATTGCTCATCGCTATGCTACCCTTGAGTCCTAAAATAGAACACTGATAAAACTTCAAATGGCCCTACCTTCTATACGGTGCATCCTACACCTATCAAAGTTTGCAACATTCAAGTGCTTGCTACCCTTCAGTCTCAAAGCAAACACTGATAAAACTTTAAATGGCCCTAACTTCTGTACGGTGCGTCCTATACCTATCAAAGTGTGTACCAATCAAATGCTAGTAACTTTTTACTGGAGCGGCATAAAATCTTGAAATTTTGTGACAATAAAGTACTCGAGCCTCTTATCAGTTTAAACTACCGCTCATAGCTATGCTACCCTTGAGTCCCAAATCAAACACTGATAAAACTTCAACTGGCCCTAACTTATGTACGGTGCGTCCTATACCTATCAAAGTTTGCAACAATCAAGTGCTTGTAACTTTTTACTTGAGCGTCATAAAACCTTGAAAATTTGTGACAATAAAGTACTCGTGCCTCTTATCAATTTAAGCTATTGCTCATCGCTATGCTACCCTTGAGGCCTAAAATAGAACACTGATAAAACTTCAAATGGCCCTACCTTCTACACGGTGCATCCTACACCTATCAAAGTTTGCAACATTCAAGTGCTTGCTACCCTTCAGTCTCAAAGCAAACACTGATAAAACTTCAAATGGCCCTAACTTCTGTACGGTGCGTCCTATACCTATCAAAGTGTGCACCAATCAAATGCTAGTAACTTTTTACTGGAGCGGCATAAAATCTTGAAATTTTGTGACAATAAAGTACTCGAGCCTCTTATCAGTTTAAACTACCGCTCATAGCTATGCTACCCTTGAGTCCCAAATCAAACACTGATAAAACTTCAAATGGCCCTAACTTATGTACGGTGCGTCCTATACCTATCAAAGTTTGCAACATGCAAGTGCTTGCTACCCTTCAGTCTCAAAGCAAACACTGATAAAACTTCAAATGGCCCTAACTTCTGTACGGTGCGTCCTATACCTATCAAAGGGTGCACCAATCAAATGCTAGTAACTTTTTACTTGAGCGTCATAAAGCCTTGAAAATTTGTGACAATAAAGTACTCGTGCCTCTTATCAATTTAAGCCCATCGCTATGCTCCCCTTGAGTCCTAAAATAAAACACTGATAAAACTTCAAATGGCCCTAACTTCTATACGGTGCATCCTACACCTATCAAAGTTTGCAACTTTCAAATGCTTGAAACTTTTTACTGGAGCATCATAAAATCTTGAAATTTTGTGACAATAAAGTACTCGGGCCTCTTATCAATTTAAGCTTTCGCCCATAGCTATGCTACCCTTGAGTCCTTAAATAAAACACTGATAAAACTTCAAATGGCCCTAACTTCTATACGGTGCATCCTACACCTATCAAAGTTTGCAACTTTCAAATGCTTGCAACTTTTTACTGGAGCATCATAAAATCTGGAAATTTTGTGACAATGAAGTACTCGAGCCTCTTGTCAATTCAACCTATCGCTCATAGCAATTCTACCCTCTAATCCCAAATCAAACACTAATAAAGCTTAAAATGGCCCTAACTTATGTACGGTGCGTTCTATACCTATCAAAATTTGTAACAATCAAATGCTTATAACTTTTTATTTAGGCGTCATAAAACCTTGAAATTTTGTGAAAATAAAGTACTCGCGCTTCTTATCAGTTTAAGCTATCGTTCATAGCTATGCTACCCTTGAGTCCCAAATCAAACACTGATAAAACTTCAAATGGCCCTAACTTATGTACGGTGCGTCCTATACCTATCAAAGTTTGCAACAATCAAATGGTTGTAACTTTTTACTGGAGCGTCATAAAACCTTGAAAATTTGTGACAATAAAGGACTCGAGCCTCTTATTAATTTAAGCTATCGCTCATAGCTATGCTACCCTTCAGTCTCAAATCAAATACTGATAAAACTTCAAATGGCCCTAACTTCTGTACGGTGCGTCCTATACCTATCAAAGTGTGCAATAATCAAATGCTTGTAACTTTTTACTAGAGCGTCATAAAATCATGAAATTTTGTGACAATAAAGTACTCGAGCCTCTTATCAATTTAAACGATCGCTCAAAGCTATCCTACCCTTGAGTCCCAAATCAAACACTGATAAAACTTCAAATGGCCCTAACTTATGTACGGTGCGTCCTATACCTATCAAAGTGTGCACCAATAAAATGCTTGTAACTTTTTACTGGAGCGTCATAAAATCTTGAAATTTTGTGACAATAAAGTACTCGAGCCTCTTGTCAATTCAAACTATCGCTCATAGCAATGCTACCCTCTAGTCCCAAATCAAACACTAATAAAACTTAAAATTGCCCTAACTTCTGTACGGTGCGTTCTATACCTATCAAAATTTGTAACAATCAAATGCTTGTAACTTTTTAGTTGGGTGTCATAAAACTTTCAAATTTTGTGAAAATAAAGTACTCGAGCTTCTTATCAATTTAAGCTATGCTACCCTTGAGTCCCGAATAAAATACTGAGAAAATTTCAAATGGCCCTAACTTCTGTACGGTGCGTCCTATACCTATCAAAGTGTGCACCAATCAAATGCTTGTAACTTTTTACTGGAGGGTCATAACACCTTGAAATTTTGTGACAATAAAGTACTCGAGCCTCTTATCAATTTAAGCTACCGCTCATAGCTATGCTACCCTTGAGTCCCAAAATAAAACACTGATAAAACTTCAAATGGCCCTACCTTCTATACGGTGCATCCTACACCTATCAAAGTTTGCAACATTCAAGTGCTTGCTACCCTTCAGTCTCAAAGCAAACACTGATAAAACTTCAAATGGCCCTAACTTCTGTACGGTGCGTCCTATACCTATCAAAGTGTGCACCAATCAAATGCTAGTAACTTTTTACTGGAGCGGCATAAAATCTTGAAATTTTGTGACAATAAAGTACTCGAGCCTCTTATCAGTTTAAACTACCGCTCATAGCTATGCTACCCTTGAGTCCCAAATTAAACACTGATAAAACTTCAAATGGCCCTAACTTATGTACGGTACGTCCTATACCTATCAAAGTTTGCAACAATAAAGTGGTTGTAACTTTTTACTTGAGCGTCATAAAACCTTGAAAATTTGTGACAATAAAGTACTCGTGCCTCTTATCAATTTAAGCTATTGCCCATCGCTATGCTACCCTTGAGTCCTAAAATAAAACACTGATAAAACTTCAAATGGCCCTACATTCTATACGGTGCATCCTACACCTATCAAAGTTTGCAACATTCAAGTGCTTGTAACTTTTTACTGGAGCATCATGAAATATTGAAATTTCGTGACAATAAAGTACTCGAGCCTCTTATCAGTTTAAACTACCGCTCATAGCTATGCTACCCTTGAGTCCCAAATCAAACACTGATAAAACTTCAAATGGCCCTAACTTATGTACGGTGCGTCCTATACCTATCAAAGTTTGCAACATTCAAGTGCTTGCTACCCTTCAGTCTCAAAGCAAACACTGATAAAACTTCAAATGGCCCTAACTTCTGTACGGTGCGTCCTATACCTATCAAAGTGTGCACCAATCAAATGCTAGTAACTTTTTACTTGAGCGTCATAAAGCCTTGAAAATTTGTGACAATAAAGTACTCTTGCCTCTTATCAATTTAAGCCCATCGCTATGCTACCCTTGAGTCTTAAAATAAAACACTGATAAAACTTCAAATGGCCCTACCTTCTATACGGTGCATCCTACACCTATCAAAGTTTGCAACATTCAAGTGCTTGTAACTTTTTACTGGAGCATCATAAAATCTTGAAATTTTGTGACAATAAAGTACTCGGGCCTCTTATCAATTTAAGCTTTCGCCCATAGCTATGCTACCCTTGAGTCCTTAAATAAAACACTGATAAAACTTCAAATGGCCCTAACTTCTATACGGTGCATCCTACACCTATCAAAGTTTGCAACTTTCAAATGTTTGCAACTTTTTACTGGAGCATCATAAAATCTGGAAATTTTGTGACAATGAAGTACTCGAGTCTCTTGTCAATTCAAGCTATCGCTCAAAGCAATTCTACCCTATAGTCCCAAATCAAACACTAATAAAGCTTAAAATGGCCCTAACTTATGTACGGTGCGTTCTATACCTATCAAAATTTGTAACAATCAAATGCTTATAACTTTTTATTTAGGCGTCATAAAACCTTGAAATTTTGTGAAAATAAAGTACTCGCGCTTCTTATCAGTTTAAGCTATCGTTCATAGCTATGCTAACCTTGAGTCCCAAATCAAACACTGATAAAACTTCAAATGGCCCTAACTTATGTACGGTGCGTCCTATACCTATCAAAGTTTGCAACAATCAAATGGTTGTAACTTTTTACTGGAGCGTCATAAAACCTTGAAAATTTGTGACAATAAAGGACTCGAGCCTCTTATTAATTTAAGCTATCGCTCATAGCTATGCTACCCTTCAGTCTCAAATCAAATACTGATAAAACTTCAAATGGCCCTAACTTCTGTACGGTGCGTCCTATACCTATCAAAGTGTGCAATAATCAAATGCTTCTAACTTTTTACTGGAGCGTCATAAAATCATGAAATTTTGTGACAATAAAGTACTCGAGCCTCTTATCAATTTAAACTATCGCTCATAGCTATGCTACCCTTGAGTCCCAAATCAAACACTGATAAAACTTCAAATGGCCCTAACTTATGTACGGTGCGTCCTATACCCATCAAAGTGTGCACCAATAAAATGCTTGTAACTTTTTACTGGAGCGTCATAAAATCTTGAAATTTTGTGACAATAAAGTACTCGAGCCTCTTGTCAATTCAAACTATCGCTCATAGCAATGCTACTCTCTAGTCCCACATCAAACACTAATAAAACTTAAAATTGCCCTAACTGCTGTACGGTGCGTTCTATACCTATCAAAATTTGTAACAATCAAATGCTTGTAACTTTTTAGTTGGGCGTCATAAAACTCTGAAATTTTGTGAAAATAAAGTACTCGCGCTTCTTATCAGTTTAAGCTATCGTTCATAGCTATGCTACCCTTGAGTCCCAAATCAAACACTGATAAAACTTCAAATGGCCCTAACTTATGTACGGTGCGTCCTATACCTATCAAAGTTTGCAACAATCAAATGGTTGTAACTTTTTACTGGAGCGTCATAAAACCTTGAAAATTTGTGACAATAAAGGACTCGAGCCTCTTATTAAGTTAAGCTATCGCTCATAGCTATGCTACCCTTCAGTCTCAAATCAAATACTGATAAAACTTCAAATGGCCCTAACTTCTGTACGGTGTGTTCTATACCTATCAAAGTGTGCAATAATCAAATGCTTGTAACTTTTTACTGGAGCGTCATAAAATCATGAAATTTTGTGACAATAAAGTACTCGAGCCTCTTATCAATTTAAACTATCGCTCAAAGCTATCCTACACTTGAGTCCCAAATCAAACACTGATAAAACTTCAAATGGCCCTAACTTATGTACGGTGCATCCTGTACCTATCAAAGTGTGCACCAATAAAATGCTTGTAACTTTTTACTGGAGCGTCATAAAATCTTGAAATTTTGTGACAATAAAGTACACGAGCCTCTTGTCAATTCAAATTATCGCTCATAGCAATGCTACCCTCTAGTCCCAAATCAAACACTAATAAAACTTAAAATTGCCCTAACTTCTGTACGGTGCGTTCTATACCTATCAAAATTTGTAACAATCAAATGCTTGTAACTTTTTAGTTGGGCGTCATAAACCTCTGAAATTTTGTGAAAATAAAGTACTCGAGCTTCTTATCAATTTAAGCTATCGTTCATAGCTATGCTACCCTTGAGTCCCGAATCAAATACTGAGAAAATTTCAAATGGTCCTAACTTCTGTACGGTGCGTCCTATACCTATCAAATTGTGCACCAATCAAATGCTTGTAACTTTTTACTGGAGGGTCATAACACCTTGAAATTTTGTGATAATAAAGTACTCGAGCCTCTTATCAGTTTAAACTACCGCTCATAGCAATGCTACCCTTGAGTCCCAAGTCAAACACTGATAAAACTTCAAATGGCCCTAACTTATGTACGGTGCGTCCTATACCTCTCAAAGTTTGCAACAATCAAGTGGTTGTAACTTTTTACTTGAGGGTCATAAAACCTTGAAAATTTGTGACAATAAAGTACTCGTGCCTCTTATCAATTTAAGCCCATCGCTATGCTACCCTTGAGTCCTAAAATAAAACACTGATAAAACTTCAAATGGCCCTACCTTCTATACGGTGCATCCTACACCTATCAAAGTTTGCAACATTCAAATGCTTGTAACTTTTTACTGGAGCATCATAAAATCTTGAAATTTTGTGACAATAAAGTACTCGGGCCTCTTATCAATTTAAGCTTTCGCCCATAGCTATGCTACCCTTGAGTCCTTAAATAAAACACTGATAAAACTTCAAATGACCCTAACTTCTATACGGTGCATACTACACCTATCAAAGTTTGCAACTTTCAAATGCTTGCAACTTTTTACTGGAGCATCATAAAATCTGGAAATTTTGTGACAATGAAGTACTCGAGTCTCTTGTCAATTCAAGCTATCGCTCAAAGCAATTCTACCCTATAGTCCCAAATCAAACACTAATAAAGCTTAAAATGGCCCTAACTTATGTACGGTGCGTTCTATACCTATCAAAATTTGTAACAATCAAATGCTTATAACTTTTTATTTAGGCGTCATAAAACCTTGAAATTTTTGAAAATAAAGTACTCGCGCTTCTTATCAGTTTAAGCTATCGTTCATAGCTATGCTACCCTTGAGTCCCAAATCAAACACTGATAAAACTTCAAATGGCCCTAACTTATGTACGGTGCGTCCTATACCTATCAAAGTTTGCAACAATCAAATGGTTGTAACTTTTTACTGGAGCGTCATAAAACCTTGAAAATTTGTGACAATAAAGGACTCGAGCCTCTTATTAAGTTAAGCTATCGCTCATAGCTATGCTACCCTTGAGTCCCAAATCAAACACTGATAAAACTTCAAATGGCCCTAACTTATGTACGGTGCGGCCTATACCTATCAAAGTGTGCACCAATAAAATGCTTGTAACTTTTTACTGGAGCGTCATAAAATCTTGAAATTTTGTGACAATAAAGTACTCGAGCCTCTTGTCAATTCAAACTATCGCTCGTAGCAATGCTACTCTCTAGTCCCAAATCAAACACTAAAAAAACTTAAAATTGCCCTAACTTCTGTACGGTGCGTTCTATACCTATCAAAATTTGTAACAATCAAATGCTGGTAACTTTTTAGTTGGGCGTCATAAAACTCTGAAATTTTGTGAAAATAAAGTACTCGAGCTTCTTATCAATTTAAGCTATCGTTCATAGCTATGCTACCCTTGAGTCCCGAATCAAATACTGAGAAAATTTCAAATGGTCCTAACTTCTGTACGGTGCGTCCTATACCTATCAAAGTGTGCACCAATCAAATGCTTGTAACTTTTTACTGGAGGGTCATAACACCTTGAAATTTTGTGATAATAAAGTACTCGAGCCTCTTATCAGTTTAAACTACCGCTCATAGCTATGCTACCCTTGAGTCCCAAGTCAAACACTGATAAAACTTCAAATGGCCCTAACTTATGTACGGTGCGTCCTATACCTCTCAAAGTTTGCAACAATCAAGTGGCTGTAACTTTTTACTTGAGGGTCATAAAACCTTGAAAATATGTGACAATAAAGTACTCGTGCCTCTTATCAATTTAAGCCCATCGCTATGCTACCCTTGAGTCCTAAAATAAAACACTGATAAAACTTCAAATGGCCCTACCTTCTATACGGTGCATCCTACACCTATCAAAGTTTGCAACATTCAAATGCTTGTAACTTTTTACTGGAGCATCATAAAATCTTGAAATTTTGTGACAATAAAGTACTCGGGCCTCTTATCAATTTAAGCTTTCGCCCATAGCTATGCTACCCTTGAGTCCTTAAATAAAACACTGATAAAACTTCAAATGGCCCTAACTTCTATACGGTGCATACTACACCTATCAAAGTTTGCAACTTTCAAATGCTTGCAACTTTTTACTGGAGCATCATAAAATCTGGAAATTTTGTGACAATGAAGTACTCGAGTCTCTTGTCAATTCAAGCTATCGCTCAAAGCAATTCTACCCTATAGTCCCAAATCAAACACTAATAAAGCTTAAAATGGCCCTAACTTATGTACGGTGCGTTCTATACCTATCAAAATTTGTAACAATCAAATGCTTATAACTTTTTATTTAGGCGTCATAAAACCTTGAAATTTTTGAAAATAAAGTACTCGCGCTTCTTATCAGTTTAAGCTATCGTTCATAGCTATGCTACCCTTGAGTCCCAAATCAAACACTGATAAAACTTCAAATGGCCCTAACTTATGTACGGTGCGTCCTATACCTATCAAAGTTTGCAACAATCAAATGCTTGTAACTTTTTACTGGAGCGTCATAAAACCTTGAAAATTTGTGACAATAAAGGACTCGAGCCTCTTATTAATTTAAGCTATCGCTCATAGCTATGCTACCCTTCAGTCTCAAATCAAATACTGATAAAACTTCAAATGGCCCTAACTTCTGTACGGTGCGTCCTATACCTATCAAAGTGTGCAATAATCAAATGCTTCTAACTTTTTACTGGAGCGTCATAAAATCATGAAATTTTGTGACAATAAAGTACTCGAGCCTCTTATCAATTTAAACTATCGCTCATAGCTATGCTACCCTTGAGTCCCAAATCAAACACTGATAAAACTTCAAATGGCCCTAACTTATGTACGGTGCGGCCTATACCTATCAAAGTGTGCACCAATAAAATGCTTGTAACTTTTTACTGGAGCGTCATAAAATCTTGAAATTTTGTGACAATAAAGTACTCGAGCCTCTTGTCAATTCAAACTATCGCTCGTAGCAATGCTACTCTCTAGTCCCAAATCAAACACTAAAAAAACTTAAAATTGCCCTAACTTCTGTACGGTGCGTTCTATACCTATCAAAATTTGTAACAATCAAATGCTGGTAACTTTTTAGTTGGGCGTCATAAAACTCTGAAATTTTGTGAAAATAAAGTACTCGAGCTTCTTATCAATTTAAGCTATCGTTCATAGCTATGCTACCCTTGAGTCCCGAATCAAATACTGAGAAAATTTCAAATGGTCCTAACTTCTGTACGGTGCGTCCTATACCTATCAAAGTGTGCACCAATCAAATGCTTGTAACTTTTTACTGGAGGGTCATAACACCTTGAAATTTTGTGATAATAAAGTACTCGAGCCTCTTATCAGTTTAAACTACCGCTCATAGCTATGCTACCCTTGAGTCCCAAGTCAAACACTGATAAAACTTCAAATGGCCCTAACTTATGTACGGTGCGTCCTATACCTCTCAAAGTTTGCAACAATCAAGTGGCTGTAACTTTTTACTTGAGGGTCATAAAACCTTGAAAATTTGTGACAATAAAGTACTCGTGCCTCTTATCAATTTAAGCTATTGCTCATCGCTATGCTACCCTTGAGTCCTAAAATAGAACACTGATAAAACTTCAAATGGCCCTACCTTCTACACGGTGCATCCTACACCTATCAAAGTTGCAACATTCAAGTGCTTGCTACCCTTTAGTCTCAAAGCAAACACTGATAAAACTTCAAATGGCCCTAACTTCTGTACGGTGCGTCCTATACCTATCAAAGTGTGCACCAATCAAATGCTAGTAACTTTTTACTGGAGCGGCTTAAAATCTTGAAATTTTGTGACAATAAAGTACTCGAGCCTCTTATCAGTTTAAACTACCGCTCATAGCTATGCTACCCTTGAGTCCCAAATCAAACACTGATAAAACTTCAAATGGCCCTAACTTATGTACGGTGCGTCCTATACCTATCAAAGTTTGCAACATTCAAGTGCTTGCTACCCTTCAGTCTCAAAGCAAACACTGATAAAACTTCAAATGGCCCTAACTTCTGTACGGTACGTCCTATACCTATCAAAGTGTGCACCAATCAAATGCTAGTAACTTTTTACTTGAGCGTCATAAAGCCTTGAAAATTTGTGACAATAAAGTACTCTGGCCTCTTATCAATTTAAGCTTTCGCCCATAGCTATGCTACCCTTGAGTCCTTAAATAAAACACTGATAAAACTTCAAATGGCCCTAACTTCTATACGGTGCATCCTACACCTATCAAAGTTTGCAATATTCAAGTGATTGTAACTTTTTACAGGAGCATCATAAAATCTTGAAATTTTCTGACAATAAAGTACTCGGGCCTCTTATCAATTTAAGCTTTCGCCCATAGCTATGCTACCCTTGAGTCCTTAAATAAAACACTGATAAAACTTTAAATGGCCCTAACTTCTATACGTTGCATCCTACACCTTTCAAAGTTTGCAACATTCAAATGGCCCTAACTTCTATACGGTGCATCCTACACCTATCAAAGTTTGCAACACTCAAGTGATTGTAACTTTTTACTGGAGCATCATAAAATCTGGAAATTTTGTGACAATGAAGTACTCGAGCCTCTTGTCAATTCAAGCTATCGCTCATAGCAATGCTACCCTCTATTCCCAAATCAAACACTAATAAAACTTAAAATGGCCCTAACTTCTGTACGGTGCGTTCTATACCTATCAAAATTTGTAACAATCAAATGCTTATAACTTTTTAGTTAGGCGTCATAAAACCTTGAAATTTTGTGACAATAAAGTAATCGAGCTTCTTATCAATTGAAGCTATCGTTCATAGCTATGCTACCCTTGAGTCTCGAATCAAATACTGAAAAAATTTCAAATGGCCCTAACTTCTGTACGGTGCGTCCTATACCTATCAAAGTGTGCACCAATCAAATGCTTGTAATTTTTTACTGGAGGGTCATAACACCTTGAAATTTTGTGACAATAAAGTACTCGAGCCTCTTATCAATTTAAGCTACCACTCGTAGGGTGCGTCCTACACCTATCAAAGTTTGCAACAATCAAATGCTTGTAACTTGGAAAATTTGTGACAATAATTACTCGTGCCTCTTATCAATTTAAGCTATTGCCCATCGCTATGCTACCTTTGAGTCCTAAAAAAAAAACACTGATAAAACTTCAAATGGCCCTACCTTCTATACGGTGCATCCTACACCTATCAAAGTTTGCAACATTCAAGTGCTTGTAGCTTTTTACAGGAGCATCATAAAATCTTGAAATTTTGTGACAATAAGTACTCGGGCCTCTTATAAATTTAAGCTTTCGCCCATAGCTATGCTACCCTTGAGTCCTTAAATAAAACGCTGATAAAACTTCAAATGGCCCTAACTTCTATACGGTGCATCCTACACCTATCAAAGTTTGCAACATTCAAGTGATTGTAACTTTTTACTGGAGCATCATAAAATCTTGAAATTTTCTGACAATAAAGTACTCGGGCCTCTTATCAATTTAAGCTTTCGCCCATAGCTATGCTACCCTTGAGTCCTTAAATAAAACACTGATAAAACTTTAAATGGCCCTAACTTCTATACGTCGCATCCTACACCTTTCAAAGTTTGCAACATTCAAATGCTTGCAACTTTTTACTGGAGCATCATAAAATCTGGAAATTTTGTGACAATGAAGTACTCGAGCCTCTTGTCAATTCAAACTATCGCTCATAGCAATGCTACCCTCTAGTCCCAAATCAAACACTAATAAAACTTAAAATGGCCCTAACTTCTGTACGGTGCGTTCTATACCTATCAAAATTTGTAACAATCAAATGCTTATAACTTTTTAGTTAGGCGTCATAAAACCTTGAAATTTTGTGACAATAAAGTACTCGAGCTTCTTATCAATTGAAGCTATCGTTCATAGCTATGCTACCCTTGAGTCTCGAATCAAATACTGACAAAATTTCAAATGGCCCTAACTTCTGTACGGTGCGTCCTATACCTATCAAAGTGTGCACCAATCAAATGCTTGTAATTTTTTACTGGAGGGTCATAACACCTTGAAATTTTGTGACAATAAAGTACTCGAGCCTCTTATCAATTTAAGCTACCACTCGTACGGTGCGTCCTACACTATCAAAGTTTGCAACAATCAAATGCTAGTAACTTTTTACTGGAGCGGCATAAAATCTTGAAATTTTGTGACAATAAAGTACTGGAGCCTCTTATCAGTTTAAACTACCGCTCATAGCTATGCTACCCTTGAGTCCCAAATCAAACACTGATAAAACTTCAAATGGCCCTAACTTATGTACGGTGCGTCCTATACCTATCAAAGTTTGCAACAATCAAGTGGTTGTAACTTTTTACTTGAGCGTCATAAAACCTTGAAAATTTGTGACAATAAAGTACTCGTGCCTCTTATCAATTTAAGCTATTGCCCATCGCTATGCTACCCTTGAGTCCTAAAATAAAACACTGATAAAACTTCAAATGGCCCTTCATTCTATACGGTGCATCCTACACCTATCAAAGTTTGCAACATTCAAGTGCTTGTAACTTTTTACTGGAGCGGCATAAAATATTGAAATTTCGTGACAATAAAGTACTCGAGCCTCTTATCAGTTTAAACTACCGCTCATAGCTATGCTACCCTTGAGTCCCAAATCAAACACTGATAAAACTTCAAATGGCCCTAACTTATGTACGGTGCGTCCTATACCTCTCAAAGTTTGCAACAATCAAGTGGTTGTAACTTTTTACTTGAGCGTCATAAAACCTTGAAAATTTGTGACAATAAAGTACTCGTGCCTCTTATCAATTTAAGCTATTGCTCATCGCTATGCTACCCTTGAGTCCTAAAATAGAACACTGATAAAACTTCAAATGGCCCTACCTTCTACACGGTGCATCCTACACCTATCAAAGTTTGCAACATTCAAGTGCTTGCTACCGTTCAGTCTCAAAGCAAACACTGATAAAACTTCAAATGGCCCTAACTTCTGTACGGTGCGTCCTATACCTATCAAAGTGTGCACCAATCAAATGCTAGTAACTTTTTACTGGAGCGGCATAAAATCTTGAAATTTTGTGACAATAAAGTACTCGAGCCTCTTATCAGTTTAAACTACCGCTCATAGCTATGCTACCCTTGAGTCCCAAATCAAACACTGATAAAACTTCAAATGGCCCTAACTTATGTACGGTGCGTCCTATACCTATCAAAGTTTGCAACATTCAAGTGCTTGCTACCCTTCAGTCTCAAAGCAAACACTGATAAAACTTCAAATGGCCCTAACTTCTGTACGGTGCGTCCTATACCTATCAAAGTGTGCACCAATCAAATGCTAGTAACTTTTTACTTGAGCGTCATAAAGCCTTGAAAATTTGTGACAATAAAGTACTCGTGCCTCTTATCAATTTAAGCCCATCGCTATGCTACCCTTGAGTCCTAAATTAAAACACTGATAAAACTTCAAATGGCCCTACCTTCTATACGGTGCATCCTACACCTATCAAAGTTTGCAACATTCAAGTGCTTGTAACTTTTTACTGGAGCATCATAAAATCTTGAAATTTTGTCACAATAAAGTACTCGGGCCTCTTATCAATTTAAGCTTTCGCCCATAGCTATGCTACCCTTGAGTCCTTAAATAAAACACTGATAAAACTTCAAATGGCCCTAACTTCTATACGGTGCATCCTACACCTATCAAAGTTTGCAACTTTCAAATGCTTGCAACTTTTTACTGGAGCATCATAAAATCTGGAAATTTTGTGACAATGAAGTACTCGAGTCTCTTGTCAACTCAAGCTATCGCTCAAAGCAATTCTACCCTATAGTCCCAAATCAAACACTAATAAAGCTTAAAATGGCCCTAACTTATGTACGGTGCGTTCTATACCTATCAAAATTTGTAACAATCAAATGCTTATAACTTTTTATTTAGGCGTCATAAAACCTTGAAATTTTGTGAAAATAAAGTACTCGCGCTTCTTATCAGTGTAAGCTATCGTTCATAGCTATGCTACCCTTGAGTCCCAAATCAAACACTGATAAAACTTCAAATGGCCCTAACTTATGTACGGTGCGTCCTATACCTATCAAAGTTTGCAACATTCAAGTGCTTGCTACCCTTCAGTCTCAAAGCAAACACTGATAAAACTTCAAATGGCCCTAACTTCTGTACGGTACGTCCTATACCTATCAAAGTGTGCACCAATCAAATGCTAGTAACTTTTTACTTGAGCGTCATAAAGCCTTGAAAATTTGTGACAATAAAGTACTCGTGCCTCTTATCAATTTGAGCTTTCGCCCATAGCTATGCTACCCTTGAGTCCTTAAATAAAACACTGATAAAACTTCAAATGGCCCTAACTTCTATACGGTGCATCCTACACCTATCAAAGTTTGCAACATTCAAGTGATTGTAACTTTTTACTGGAGCATCATAAAATCTTGAAATTATCTGACAATAAAGTACTCGGGCCTCTTATCAATTTAAGCTTTCGCCCATAGCTATGCTACCCTTCAGTCCTTAAATAAAACACTGATAAAACTTTAAATGGCCCTAACTTCTATACGTTGCATCCTACACCTTTCAAAGTTTGCAACATTCAAATGGCCCTAACTTCTATACGGTGCATCCTACACCTATCAAAGTTTGCAACACTCAAGTGATTGTAACTTTTTACTGGAGCATCATAAAATCTGGAAATTTTGTGACAATGAAGTACTCGAGCCTCTTATCAATTTAAGCTGTAGCTCATAACTATGCTACCCTTGAGTCCCAAATCAAAAATTGATAAAACTTCAAATGGCCCTAACTTTTGCCCGGTGCGTCCTACACCTATCAAAGTTTGCAACATTCAAATGCTTGTAACTTTTTACTTGAGCATCATAAAATCTTGAAATTTTGTGACAATAAAGTACTCGGGCCTCTTGTCAATATAAGCTATCCCTCATAGCTATGCTACCCTTGGTTCCCGAATTAAAAACTGATAAAATTTCAAATGGCCCTAACTTCTATACGGTGCGTCCTACACCTATCAAAATTTGTAACAATCAAATGCTTATAACTCTTTAGTTAGGCGTCATAAAACCTTGAAATTTTGTGACAATAAAGTAATCGAGCTTCTTATCAATTGAAGCTATTGTTCATAGCTATACTACCCTTGAGTCTCGAATCAAATACTGAAAAAATTTCAAATGGCCCTAACTTCTGTACGGTGCGTCCTATACCTATCAAAGTGTGCACCAATCAAATGCTTGTAATTTTTTACTGGAGGGTCATAACACCTTGAAATTTTGTGACAATAAAGTACTCGAGCCTCTTATCAATTTAAGCTACCACTCGTACGGTGCGTCCTACACCCATCAAAGTTTGCAACAATCAAATGCTTGTAACTTTGAAAATTTGTGACAATAATTACTCGTGCCTCTTATCAATTTAAGCTATTGCCCATCGCTATGCTACCCTTGAGTCATAAAATAAAACACTGATAAAACTTCAAATGGCCCTACCTTCTATACGGTGCATCCTACACCTATCAAAGTTTGCAACATTCAAGTGCTTGTAACTTTTTACTGGAGCATCATAAAGTCTTGAAATTTTGTGACAATAAAGTACTCGAGCCTCTTATCAATTTAAACTATCGCTCATAGCTATGCTACCCTTGAGTCCCAAATCAAACACTGATAAAACTTCAAATGGCCCTAACTTATGAACGGTGCGTCCTATACCTATCAAAGTTTGCAACAATCAGATGATTGTAACTTTTTACTGGAGCGTCATAAAACCTTGAAAATTTGTGACAATAAAGTACTCGTGCCTCTTATCAATTTAAGCTATTGCCCATCGCTATGCTACCTTTGTGTCCTAAAAAAAAAAACACTGATAAAACTTCAAATGGCCCTACCTTCTATACGGTGCATCCTACACCTATCAAAGTTTGCAACATTCAAGTGCTTGTAGCTTTTTACAGGAGCATCATAAAATCTTGAAATTTTGTGACAATAAGTACTCGGGCCTCTTATAAATTTAAGCTTTCGCCCATAGCTATGCTACCCTTGAGTCCTTAAATAAAACACTGATAAAACTTCAAATGGCCCTAACTTCTATACGGTGCATCCTACACCTATCAAAGTTTGCAACATTCAAGTGATTGTAACTTTTTACTGGAGCATCATAAAATCTTGAAATTTTCTGACAATAAAGTCCTCGGGCCTCTTATCAATTTAAGCTTTCGCCCATAGCTATGCTACCCTTGAGTCCTTAAATAAAACACTGATAAAACTTTAAATGGCCCTAACTTCTATACGTTGCATCCTACACCTTTCAAAGTTCGCAACATTCAAATGCTTGCAACTTTTTACTGGAGCATCATAAAATCTGGAAATTTTGTGACAATGAAGTACTCGAGCCTCTTGTCAATTCAAACTATCGCTCATAGCAATGCTACCCTCTAGTCCCAAATCAAACTCCAATAAAACTTAAAATGGCCCTAACTTCTGTACGGTGCGTTCTATACCTATCAAAATTTGTAACAATCAAATGCTTATAACTTTTTAGTTAGGCGTCATAAAACCTTGAAATTTTGTGACAATAAAGTACTCGAGCTTCTTATCAATTGAAGCTATCGTTCATAGCTATGCTACCCTTGAGTCTCGAATCAAATACTGACAAAATTTCAAATGGCCCTAACTTCTGTACGGTGCGTCCTATACCTATCAAAGTGTGCACCAATCAAATGCTTGTAATTTTTTACTGGAGGGTCATAACACCTTGAAATTTTGTGACAATAAAGTACTCGAGCCTCTTATCAATTTAAGCTACCACTCGTACGGTGCGTCCTACACCTATCAAAGTTTGCAACAATCAAATGCTTGTAACTTTTTACTGGAGCGTCATAAAATCTTGAAATTTTGTGACAATAAAGGACTCGAGCCTCTTATTAATTTAAGCTATCGCTCATAGCTATGCTACCTTTCAGTCTCAAATCAAACACTGATAAAACTTCAAATGGCCCTAACTTCTGTACGGTGCGTCCTATTGTAGTGCATGTGCACTATTGCGCGCAAACGTAGTGTAGCACAAAGTCTACCTACGCAAACTACACATCCAAACCATACCAATACATAAGACACACCCATACGCTGCACTGCAACACTATGACACTTGACATGTGCAGTGTAATTAGAATCCTGGCGTGCGGTCAATGGTGAATTGGTTTGTTTTACAATTGAGCGGAATTTGAGTTAGACTTAAGCGAAAGGGATTAGAAGTAAACAATTAAATTAATCGAGATTTGTTATCGAGTTTGTAACTCAAATAAACCATATAAAAACCCTGCTCGGGAATTAAACTAATCAGTTACCAACTGGCAACACAAACATTTGCATTTTTATTGCATTCAGCCTTTCTTCGGCTCACAGTTAGAATTTGCTCAATGGCGTCTTGCCGAGCAATGCTCTAATATATAATATATAATATTTATCATATATTTCTCGCACACAATATACGTGCATCTCATTATACCTATCAAAGTGTGCACCAATCAAATGCTTCTAATTTTTTACTGGAGAGTCATATCACCTTGAAATTTTGTCACAAAAAAGTATTCGAGCCTCTTATCAATTTAAGCTACCGCTTATACACAGATAAAATTTCAAATGGCCCTAACTTATGTTCGGTGCATCCTACACCTATCAAAGTTTGCAACAATCAGATGATTGTAACCTTTTACTGGAGCGTCATAAAACCTTGAAAATTTGTGACAATAAAGTACTCGTGCCTCTTATCAATTTAAGCTATTGCCCATCGCTATGCTACCCTTGAGTCCTAAAATAAAACACTGATAAAACTTCAAATGGCCCTTCCTTCTATACAGTGCATCCTACACCTATCAAAGTGTGCACCAATCAAATGCTTGTAACTTTTTACTGGAGCGTCATAAAATCATGAAACTTTGTGACAATAAAGTACTCGAGCCTCTTATCAATTTAAACTATCGCTCATAGCTATGCTACCCTTGAGTCCCAAATCAAACACTGATAAAACTTCAAATGGCCCTATCTTATATACGGTGCGTCCTATACCTATCAAAGTGTGCACTTACTGTGTACTTTACTGGAGCGTCATAAAATCTTGAAATTTTGTGACAATAAAGTACTCGTGCATCTTATCAATTTAAACTATCGCTCATAGCTATGCTACCCTTGAGTCCCAAATCAAACACTGATAAAACTTCAAATGGCCATAACTTCTGTACGGTGCGTCCTATACCTATCAAAGTGTGCACCAAAATAATGCTTGTAACTTTTTACTGGAGCGTCATAAAATCTTGAAATTTTGTGACAATAAAGTACTCGAGCCTCTTATCAATTTAAGCTATCGTTCATAGCTATGCTAGCCTTGAGTCCCAAAATAAAACACTGATAAAACTGCAAATGACCCTAACTTCTGTACGATGGGTCCTATACCTATCAAAGTTTGCAACAATCAAATGTTTATAACTTTTTGCTGGAGCGTCATAAAATCTTAAAATTTTGTGACAATAAAGTACTCGAGCCTCTTATCAAATTAAACTATCGCTCATAGCTATGCTACCCTTGAGTCCCAAATCAAACACTGATAAAACTTCAAATGGCCCTAACTTATGTACGGTGCGTCCTATATCTATCAAAGTTTGCAACAATCAAATGGTTGTAACTTTTTACTGTAGCGTCATAAAACCTTGAAAATTTGTGAGAATAAAGTACTCGTATATCTTATCAATTTAATCTATTGCCCATCGCTATGCTATCCTTGAGTCCTAAAATAAAACACTGATAAAACTTCAAATGGCCCTACCTTCTATACGGTGCATCCTACACCTATCAAAGTTTGCAACATTCAAGTGCTTGTAACTTTTTACTGGAGCACCATCAAATCTTGAAACTTTGTGACAATAAAGTACTCGGGCCTCTTATCAATTTAAGCTTTCGCCCATAGCTATGCTACCCTTGAGTCCTTAAATAAAACACTGATAAAACTTCAAATGGCCCTAACTTCTATACGGTGCATCCTACACCTATCAAAGTTTGCAACATTCAAATTCTTCTAATTTTTTACTGGAGCATCATAAAATCTTGAAATTTTGTGACAATAAAGTACTCGGGCCTCTTATCAATTTAAGCTTTCGCCCATAGCTATGCTACCCTTGAGTCCTTAAATAAAACACTGATAAAACTTCAAATGGCCCTAACTTCTATACGGTGCATCCTACACCTATCAAAATTTGCAACATTCAAATGCTTGCAACTTTTTACTGGAGCATCATAAAATCTGGAAATTTTGTGACAATGAAGTACTCGAGCCTCTTGTCAATTCAAGCTATCGTTCATAGCTATGCTACCCTTGAATCCCAAATCAAACACTGATAAAACTTCAAATGACCCTAACTCCTATACCTATCAAAGTGTGCACCAATCAAATGCTAGCAACTTTTACTGGAGGGTCATAAAACCTTGAAATTTTGTGACAATAAAGTACTCGAGCCTCTTATCAACTTAAGCTATCGCTCATAGCTATGCTACCCTTGAGTCCCAAAATAAAACACTGATAAAATTTTAAATGGCCCTAACTTCTGTACGGTGCGTCCTACACCTATCAAAGTTTGCAACAATCAAATGCTTGTAACTTTTTACTGGAGCGTCATAAAATCATGAAATTTTGTGACAATAAAGTACTCGAGCCTCTTATCAATTTAAACTATCGCTCATAGCTATGCTACCCTTGAGTCCCACTTCAAACACTGATAAAACTTCAAATGACCATAACTTCTGTACGGTGCGTCCTATACCTATCAAAGTGTGCACCAAGAAAATGCTTCTAACTTTTTGCTGGAGCGTCATAAAACCTTGAAAATTTGTGACAATAAAGTACTCGTGCCTCTTATCAATTTAAGCTATTGCCCATCGCTATGCTACCTTTGAGTCCTAAAAAAAAACACTGATAAAACTTCAAATAGCCCTACCTTCTATACGGTGCATCCTACACCTATCAAAGTTTGCAACATTCAAGTGCTTGTAGCTTTTTACAGGAGCATCATAAAATCTTGAAATTTTGTGACAATAATTACTCCGGCCTCTTATAAATTTAAACTTTCGCCCATAGCTATGCTACCCTTGAGTCCTTAAATAAAACACTGATAAAACTTCAAATGGCCCTAACTTCTATACGGTGCATCCTACACCTATCAAAGTTTGCAACATTCAAGTGATTGTAACTTTTTACTGGAGCATCATAACATCTTGAAATTTTCTGACAATAAAGTACTCGGGCCTCTTATCAATTTAAGCTTTCGCCCATAGCTATGCTACCCTTGAGTCCTTAAATAAAACACTGATAAAACTTTAAATGGCCCCAACTTCTATACGTTGCATCCTACACCTTTCAAAGTTTGCAACATTCAAATGCTTGCAACTTTTTACTGGAGCATCATAAAATCTGGAAATTTTGTGACAATGAAGTACTCGAGCCTCTTGTCAATTCACGCTATCGCTCATAGCAATGCTACCCTCTAGTCCCAAATCAAACACTAATAAAACTTAAAATGGCCCTAACTTCTGTACGGTGCGTTCTATACCTATCAAAATTTGTAACAATCAAATGCTTATAACTTTTTAGTTAGGCGTCATAAAACCTTGAAATTTTGTGACAATAAAGTACTCGAGCTTCTTATCAATTGAAGCTATCGTTCATAGCTATGCTACCCTTGAGTCTCGAATCAAATACTGACAAAATTTCAAATGGCCCTAACTTCTGTACGGTGCATCCTATACCTATCAAAGTGTGCACCAATCAAATGCTTGTAATTTTTTACTGGAGGGTCATACCACCTTGAAATTTTGTGACAATAAAGTACTCGAGCCTCTTATCAATTTAAGCTACCACTCGTATGGTGCGTCCTACACCTATCAAAGTTTGCAACAATCAAATGCTTGTAACTTTTTACTGGAGCGTCATAAAGTCTTGAAATTTTGTGACAATAAAGGACTCGAGCCTCTTATTAATTTAAGCTATCGCTCATAGCTATGCTACCCTTCAGTCTCAAATCAAACACTGATAAAACTTCAAATGGCCCTAACTTTTTAAGGTGCGTCCTATTCCTATCAAAGTGTGCACCAATCAAATGCTTGTAACTTTTTACTGGAGCGTCATAAAATCTTGAAATTTTGTGACAATAAAGTACTCGAGCCTCTTATCAATTTAAACTATCGCTCATAGTTATGCTACCCTTGAGTCCCAAATCAAACACTGATAAAACTTCAAATGGCCCTAACTTATGTACGGTGCGTCTATACCTATCAAAGTTTGCAACAATCAGATGATTGTAACTTTTTACTGGAGCGTCATAAAACCTTGAAAATTTGTGACAATAAAGTACTCGTGCCTCTTATCAATTTAAGCTATTGCCCATCGCTATGCTACCCTTGAGTCCTAAAATAAAACACTGATAAAACTTCAAATGGCCCTACCTTCTATACAGTGCATCCTACACCTATCAAAGTGTGCACCAATAAAATGCTTGTAACTTTTTACTGGAGCGTCATAAAATCTTGAAATTTTGTGACAATAAAGTACTCGTGCATCTTATCAATTTAAACTATCGCTCATAGCTATGCTACCCTTGAGTCCCAAATCAAACACTGATAAAACTTCAAATGGCCATAACTTCTGTACGGTGCGTCCTATACCTATCAAAGTGTGCACCAATAAAATGCTTGTAACTTTTTACTGGAGCGTCATAACATCTTGAAATTTTGTGACAATAAAGTACTCGAGCCTCTTATCAATTTAAGCTATCGTTCATAGCTATGCTAGCCTTGAGTCCCAAAATAAAACACTGATAAAACTGCAAATGACCCTAACTTCTGTACGGTGGGTCCTATACCTATCAAAGTTTGCAACAATCAAATGTTTATAACTTTTTGCTGGAGCGTCATAACATCTTAAAATTTTGTGACAATAAAGTACTCGAGCCTCTTATCAAATTAAACTATCGCTCATAGCTATGCTACCGTTGAGTCCCAAATCAAACACTGATGAAACTTCAAATGGCCCTAACTTATGTACGGTGCGTCCTATATCTATCAAAGTTTGCAACAATCAAATGGTTGTAACTTTTTACTGTAGCGTCATAAAACCTTGAAAATTTGTGACAATATAGTACTCGTGCATCTTATCAATTTAATCTATTGCCCATCGCTATGCTATCCTTGAGTCCTAAAATAAAACGCTGATAAAACTTCAAATGGCCCTACCTTCTATACGGTGCATCCTACACCTATCAAAGTTTGCAACATTCAAGTGCTTGTAACTTTTTACTGGAGCATCATAAAATCTTGAAATTTTGTGACAATAAAGTACTCGGGCCTCTTATCAATTTAAGCTATCGCTCATAGCTATGCTACCCTTGAGTCCCAAATCAAACACTGATAAAACTTAAAATGGCCCAAACTTCTATACGGTGCGTCCTACACCTATAAAAGTGTAATAAAATCTTTAAAATTTGTGACAATAAAGTACTCGAGCCCCTTATCAACTTAAGCTATCGCTCATAGCTATGCTAGCCTTGAGTCCCAAAATAAAACACTGATAAAACTGCAAATGACCCTAACTTCTGTACGGTGGGTCCTATACCTATCAAAGTTTGCAACAATCAAATGTTTATAACTTTTTGCTGGTGCGTCATAAAATCTTAAAATTTTGTGACAATAAAGTACTCGAGCCTCTTATCAAATTAAACTATCGCTCATAGCTATGCTACCCTTGAGTCCCAAATCAAACACTGATGAAACTTCAAATGGCCCTAACTTATGTACGGTGCGTCCTATATCTATCAAAGTTTGCAACAATCAAATGGTTGTAACTTTTTACTGTAGCGTCATAAAACCTTGAAAATTTGTTACAATAAAGTACTCGTGCATCTTATCAATTTAATCTATTGCCCATCGCTATGCTATCCTTGAGTCCTAAAATAAAACACTGATAAAACTTCAAATGGCCCTACCTTCTATACGGTGCATCCTATACCTATTAAAGTTTGCAACATTCAAGTGCTTGTAACTTTTTACTGGAGCATCATAAAATCTTGAAATTTTGTGACAATAAAGTACTCGGGCCTCTTATCAATTTAAGCTTTCGCCCATAGCTATGCTACCCTTGAGTCCTTAAATAAAACACTGATAAAACTTCAAATGGCCCTAACTTCTATACGGTGCATCCTACACCTATCAAAGTTTGCAACATTCAAATGCTTCTAACTTTTTACTGGAGCATCATAAAATCTTGAAATTTTGTGACAATAAAGTACTCGGGCCTCTTATCAATTTAAGCTTTCGCCCATAGCTATGCTACCCTTGAGTCCTTAAATAAAACACTGATAAAACTTCAAATGGCCCTAACTTCTATACGGTGCATCCTACACCTATCAAAATTTGCAACATTCAAATGCTTGCAACTTTTTACTGGAGCATCATAAAATCTGGAAATTTTGTGACAATCAAGTACTCGAGCCTCTTGTCAATTCAAGCCATCGTTCATAGCTATGCTACCCTTGAATCCCAAATCAAACACTGATAAAACTTCAAATGACCCTAACTCCTATACCTATCAAAGTGTGCACCAATCTAATGCTAGCAACTTTTACTGGAGGGTCATAACACCTTGAAATTTTGTGACAATAAAGTACTGGAGCCTCTTATCAACTTAAGCTATCGCTCATAGCTATGCTACCCTTGAGTCCCAAAATAAAACACTGATAAAATTTCAAATGGCCCTAACTTCTGTACGGTGCGTCCTACACCTATCAAAATTTGCAACAATCAAATGCTTGTAACTTTTTACTGGAGCGTCATATAATCATGAAATTTTGTGACAATAAAGTACTCGAGCCTCTTATCAATTTAAACTATCGCTCATAGCTATGCTACCCTTGAGTCCCAATTTAAACACTGATAAAACTTCAAATGGTCATAACTTCTGTACGGTGCGTCCTATACCTATCAAAGTGTGCACCAATAAAATGCTTGTAACTTTTTACTGGAGCGTCATAACATCTTGAAATTTTGTGACAATAAAGTACTCGAGCCTCTTATCAATTTAAGCTATCGTTCATAGCTATGCTAGCCTTGAGTCCCAAAATAAAACACTGATAAAACTGCAAATGACCCTAACTTCTGTACGGTGGGTCCTATACCTATCAAAGTTTGCAACAATCAAATGTTTATAACTTTTTGCTGGAGCGTCATAACATCTTAAAATTTTGTGACAATAAAGTACTCGAGCCTCTTATCAAATTAAACTATCGCTCATAGCTATGCTACCGTTGAGTCCCAAATCAAACACTGATGAAACATCAAATGGCCCTAACTTATGTACGGTGCGTCCTATATCTATCAAAGTTTGCAACAATCAAATGGTTGTAACTTTTTACTGTAGCGTCATAAAACCTTGAAAATTTGTGACAATAAAGTACTCGTGCATCTTATCAATTTAATCTATTGCCCATCGCTATGCTATCCTTGAGTCCTAAAATAAAACGCTGATAAAACTTCAAATGGCCCTACCTTCTATACGGTGCATCCTACACCTATCAAAGTTTGCAACATTCAAGTGCTTGTAACTTTTTACTGGAGCATCATAAAATCTTGAAATTTTGTGACAATAAAGTACTCGGGCCTCTTATCAATTTAAGCTATCGCTCATAGCTATGCTACCCTTGAGTCCCAAATCAAACACTGATAAAACTTAAAATGGCCCAAACTTCTATACGGTGCGTCCTACACCTATAAAAGTGTAATAAAATCTTTAAAATTTGTGACAATAAAGTACTCGAGCCCCTTATCAACTTAAGCTATCGCTCATAGCTATGCTAGCCTTGAGTCCCAAAATAAAACACTGATAAAACTGCAAATGACCCTAACTTCTGTACGGTGGGTCCTATACCTATCAAAGTTTGCAACAATCAAATGTTTATAACTTTTTGCTGGAGCGTCATAAAATCTTAAAATTTTGTGACAATAAAGTACTCGAGCCTCTTATCAAATTAAACTATCGCTCATAGCTATGCTACCCTTGAGTCCCAAATCAAACACTGATGAAACTTCAAATGGCCCTAACTTATGTACGGTGCGTCCTATATCTATCAAAGTTTGCAACAATCAAATGGTTGTAACTTTTTACTGTAGCGTCATAAAACCTTGAAAATTTGTTACAATAAAGTACTCGTGCATCTTATCAATTTAATCTATTGCCCATCGCTATGCTATCCTTGAGTCCTAAAATAAAACACTGATAAAACTTCAAATGGCCCTACCTTCTATACGGTGCATCCTATACCTATTAAAGTTTGCAACATTCAAGTGCTTGTAACTTTTTACTGGAGCATCATAAAATCTTGAAATTTTGTGACAATAAAGTACTCGGGCCTCTTATCAATTTAAGCTTTCGCCCATAGCTATGCTACCCTTGAGTCCTTAAATAAAACACTGATAAAACTTCAAATGGCCCTAACTTCTATACGGTGCATCCTACACCTATCAAAGTTTGCAACATTCAAATGCTTCTAACTTTTTACTGGAGCATCATAAAATCTTGAAATTTTGTGACAATAAAGTACTCGGGCCTCTTATCAATTTAAGCTTTCGCCCATAGCTATGCTACCCTTGAGTCCTTAAATAAAACACAGATAAAACTTCAAATGGCCCTAACTTCTATACGGTGCATCCTACACCTATCAAAATTTGCAACATTCAAATGCTTGCAACTTTTTACTGGAGCATCATAAAATCTGGAAATTTTGTGACAATCAAGTACTCGAGCCTCTTGTCAATTCAAGCCATCGTTCATAGCTATGCTACCCTTGAATCCCAAATCAAACACTGATAAAACTTCAAATGACCCTAACTCCTATACCTATCAAAGTGTGCACCAATCTAATGCTAGCAACTTTTACTGGAGGGTCATAACACCTTGAAATTTTGTGACAATAAAGTACTGGAGCCTCTTATCAACTTAAGCTATCGCTCATAGCTATGCTACCCTTGAGTCCCAAAATAAAACACTGATAAAATTTCAAATGGCCCTAACTTCTGTACGGTGCGTCCTACACCTATCAAAATTTGCAACAATCAAATGCTTGTAACTTTTTACTGGAGCGTCATATAATCATGAAATTTTGTGACAATAAAGTACTCGAGCCTCTTATCAATTTAAACTATCGCTCATAGCTATGCTACCCTTGAGTCCCAATTTAAACACTGATAAAACTTCAAATGGTCATAACTTCTGTACGGTGCGTCCTATACCTATCAAAGTGTGCACCAATAAAATGCTTGTAACTTTTTGCTGGAGCGTCATAAAATCTTAAAATTTTGTGACAATAAAGTACTCGAGCCTCTTATCAAATTAAACTATCGCTCATAGCTATGCTACCCTTGAGTCCCAAATCAAACACTGATAAAACTTCAAATGGCCCTAACTTATGTACGGTGCGTCCTATATCTATCAAAGTTTGCAACAATCAAATGGTTGTAACTTTTTACTGTAGCGTCATAAAACCTTGAAAATTTGTGACAATAAAGTACTCGTGCATCTTATCAATTTAATCTATTGCCCATCGCTATGCTATCCTTGAGTCCTAAAATAAAACACTGATAAATCTTCAAATGGCCCTACCTTCTATACGGTGCATCCTACACCTATCAAAGTTTGCAACATTCAAGTGCTTGTAACTTTTTACTGGAGCATCATAAAATCTTGAAATTTTGTGACAATAAAGTACTCGGGCCTCTTATCAATTTAAGCTTTCGCCCATAGCTATGCTACCCTTGAGTCCTTAAATAAAACACTGATAAAACTTCAAATGGCCCTAACTTCTATACGGTGCATCCTACACCTATCAAAGTTTGCAACATTCAAATGCTTGTAATTTTTTACTGGAGCATCATAGAATCTTGAAATTTTGTGACAATAAAGTACTCGGGCCTCTTATCAATTTAAGCTGTCGCTCATAGCTATGCTACCCTTGAGTCCCAAATCAAAAACTGATAAAACTTCAAATGGCCCTAACTTCTGCCCGGTGCGTCCTATACCTATCAAAGTTTGCCACAATCAAATGCTTGTAACTTTTTACTGGAGCGTCATGAAACCATGAAATTTTGTGACAATAAAGTACTCGTGCCTCTTGTCAACTTAAGTTATCGCTCATAGCTATGCGACTCTTGAGCCTCAAATCAAACACGGATAAGACTTAAAATGGCCATAACTTCTGTACGGAGTGTCCTATACCTATCAAAGTTTGAAACATTCAAATGCTTGTAACTTTTTTGTCGAGCGTCATAAAAGCTTGAAATTTTGTGACAATAAAGTACTCGAGCCTCTTATCAATTTAAGCTACCGTTCATAGCTATGCTACCCTTGAGTCCCAAATCAAACGCTGATAAAATTTCAAATGGCCCTAACTTCTGTACGGTGCGTCCTACACCTATCAAAGTTTGCAACAATGAAATGCTTGTAACTTTTTACTTTAGCGTCATAAAATCATGAAATTTTGTGACAATAAAGTACTCGAGCCTCTTATCAATTTAAGCTATCGTTCATAGCTATGCTAGCCTTGACTCCCAAAATAAAACACTGATAAAACTGCAAATGACCCTAACTTATGTACGGTGCGTCCTATACTTATCAAAGTTTGCAACAATCAAATGGTTGTAACTTTTTACTGGAGCGTCATAAAACCTTGAAAATTTGTGACAATAAAGTACTCGTGCCTCTTATCAATTTAAGCTATTGCCCATCGCTATGCTACCCTTGAGTCCTAAAAAAAAACACTGATAAAACTTCAAATGGCCCTACCTTCTATACGGTGCATACTGCACCTATCAAAGTTTGCAACATTCAAGTGCTTGTAACTTTTTACTGGAGCATCATAAAATCTTGAAATTTTGTGACAATAAAGTACTCGGGTCTCTTATCAATTTAAGCTTTCGCCCATAGCTATGCTACCCTTGAGTCCTTAAATAAAACACTGATAAAACTTCAAATGGCCCTAACTTCTATACGGTGCATCCTACACCTATCAAAGTTTGCAACATTCAAATGCTTGAGTATCAAAATAAAACGCTGATAAAACTGCAAATGACCCTAACTTCTGTACGATGCGTCCTATACTTATCAAAGTTTGCAACAATCAAATGCTTATAACTTTTTACTGGAGAGTCATAAAATCTTAAAATTTTGTGACAATAAAGTACTCGAGCCTCTTATCAATTTAAGCTATCGCTCATAGCTATGCTACCCTTGAGTCCTTAAATAAAACACTGATAAAACTTCAAATGGCCCTAACTTCTATACGGTGCATCCTACACCTATCAAAGTTTGCAACATTCAAATGCTTGAGTATCAAAATAAAACGCTGATAAAACTGCAAATGACCCTAACTTCTGTACGGTGCGTCCTATACCTATCAAAGTGTGCACCAATCAAATGCTTGTAACTTTTTACTGGAGGGTCATAACACCTTGAAATTTTGTGACAATAAAGTACTCGAGCCTCTTATCAATTTAAGCTACCGCTCATAGCTATGCTACCCTTGAGTCCCAAAATAAAACACTGATAAAATTTAAAATGGCCCTAACTTCTGTACGGTGCGTCCTACACCTATCAAAGTTTGCAACAATCAACTGCTTCTAACTTTTTACTGGAGCGTCATAAAGTCTTGAAATTTTGTGGCAATAAAGGACTCGAGCCTCTTATTAAATTAAGCTATCGCTCATGGCTATGCTACCCTTCAGTCTCAAATCAAACACTGATAAAATTTCAAATGGCCCTAACTTCTGTACGGTGCGTCCTATACCTATCAAAGTGTGCACTAATCAAATGCTTGTAACTTTTTACTGGAGCGTCATAAAACCATGAAATTTTGTTACAATAAAGTACTCGAGTCTCTTGTCAATTTAAGCTATCACTCATAGCTATGCTACCCTTAAGTCCCAAATCAAAAACTGATAAAAGTTAAAATGGCCCTAACTTCTGTACGTTGCGTTCTATACCTATCGAAGTGTGCAACAATCAAATGCTGGTAACTCTTTACTGGAGCGTCATAAAATCTTGAAATTTTTTGACAATAAAGTACTCGAGCCTCTTATCAATTTAAGCTGTCGCTCATAGCTATGCTACCCTTGAGTCCCAAATCAAAAACTGATAAAACTTCAAATGGCCCTGACTTTTGCCCGGTGCGTCCTATAGCTATGCTACCCTTGAATCCCAAATCAAACACTGATAAAACTTCAAATGACCCTAACTCCTATACCTATCAAAGTGTGCACCAATCTAATGCTAGCAACTTTTACTGGAGGGTCATAACACCTTGAAATTTTGTGACAATAAAGTACTCGAGCCTCTTATCAACTTAAGCTATCGCTCATAGCTATGCTACCCTTGAGTCCCAAAATAAAACACTGATAAAATTTCAAATGGCCCTAACTTCTGTACGGTGCGTCCTACACCTATCAAAATTTGCAACAATCAAATGCTTGTAACTTTTTACTGGAGCGTCATATAATCATGAAATTTTGTGACAATAAAGTACTCGAGCCTCTTATCAATTTAAACTATCGCTCATAGCTATGCTACCTTTGAGTCCCAATTCAAACACTGATAAAACTTCAAATGGTCATAACTTCTGTACGGTGCGTCCTATACCTATCAAAGTATGCACCAATAAAATGCTTGTAACTTTTTGCTGGAGCGTCATAAAATCTTAAAATTTTGTGACAATAAAGTACTCGAGCCTCTTATCAAATTAAACTATCGCTCATAGCTATGCTACCCTTGAGTCCCAAATCAAACACTGATAAAACTTCAAATGGCCCTAACTTATGTACGGTGCGTCCTATATCTATCAAAGTTTGGAACAATCAAATGGTTGTACCTTTTTACTGTAGCGTCATAAAACCTTGAAAATTTGTGACAATAAAGTACTCGTGCATCTTATCAATTTAATCTATTGCCCATCGCTATGCTATCCTTGAGTCCTAAAATAAAACACTGATAAATCTTCAAATGGCCCTACCTTCTATACGGTGCATCCTACACCTATCAAAGTTTGCAACATTCAAGTGCTTGTAACTTTTTACTGGAGCATCATAAAATCTTGAAATTTTGTGACAATAAAGTACTCGGGCCTCTTATCAATTTAAGCTTTCGCCCATAGCTATGCTACCCTTGAGTCCTTAAATAAAACACTGATAAAACTTTAAATGGCCCTAACTTCTATACGGTGCATCCTACACCTATCAAAGTTTGCAACATTCAAATGCTTGTAATTTTTTACTGGAGCATCATAAAATCTTGAAATTTTGTGACAATAAAGTACTCGGGCCTCTTATCAATTTAAGCTGTCGCTCATAGCTATGCTACCCTTGAGTCCCAAATCAAAAACTGATAAAACTTCAAATGGCCCTAACTTCTGCCCGGTGCGTCCTATACCTATCAAAGTTTGCAACAATCAAATGCTTGTAACTTTTTACTGGAGCGTCATGAAACCATGAAATTTTGTGACAATAAAGTACTCGTGCCTCTTGTCAACTTAAGTTATCGCTCATAGCTATGCGACTCTTGAGCCTCAAATCAAACACGGATAAGACTTAAAATGGCCATAACTTCTGTACGGAGTGTCCTATACCTATCAAAGTTTGTAACATTCAAATGCTTGTAACTTTTTTGTCGAGCGTCATAAAAGCTTGAAATTTTGTGACAATAAAGTACTCGAGCCTCTTATCAATTTAAGCTACCGTTCATAGCTATGCTACCCTTGAGTCCCAAATCAAACGCTGATAAAATTTCAAATGGCGCTAACTTCTGTACGGTGCGTCCTACACCTATCAAAGTTTGCAACAATGAAATGCTTGTAACTTTTTACTTTAGCGTCATAAAATCATGAAATTTTGTGACAATAAAGTACTCGAGCCTCTTATCAATTTAAGCTATCGTTCATAGCTATGCTAGCCTTGACTCCCAAAATAAAACACTGATAAAACTGCAAATGACCCTAACTTATGTACGGTGCGTCCTATACTTATCAAAGTTTGCAACAATCAAATGGTTGTAACTTTTTACTGGAGCGTCATAAAACCTTGAAAATTTGTGACAATAAAGTACTCGTGCCTCTTATCAATTTAAGCTATTGCCCATCGCTATGCTACCCTTGAGTCCTAAAAAAAAACACTGATAAAACTTCAAATCGCCCTACCTTCTATACGGTGCATACTGCACCTATCAAAGTTTGCAACATTCAAGTGCTTGTAACTTTTTACTGGAGCATCAGAAAATCTTGAAATTTTGTGACAATAAAGTACTCGGGTCTCTTATCAATTTAAGCTTTCGCCCATAGCTATGCTACCCTTGAGTCCTTAAATAAAACACTGATAAAACTTCAAATGGCCCTAACTTCTATACGGTGCATCCTACACCTATCAAAGTTTGCAACATTCAAATGCTTGAGTATCAAAATAAAACGCTGATAAAACTGCAAATGACCCTAACTTCTGTACGATGCGTCCTATACTTATCAAAGTTTGCAACAATCAAATGCTTATAACTTTTTACTGGAGAGTCATAAAATCTTAAAATTTTGTGACAATAAAGTACTCGAGCCTCTTATCAATTTAAGCTATCGCTCATAGCTATGCTACCCTTGAGTCCTTAAATAAAACACTGATAAAACTTCAAATGGCCCTAACTTCTATACGGTGCATCCTACACCTATCAAAGTTTGCAACATTCAAATGCTTGAGTATCAAAATAAAACGCTGATAAAACTGCAAATGACCCTAACTTCTGTACGGTGCGTCCTATACCTATCAAAGTTTGCACCAATCAAATGCTTGTAACTTTTTACTGGAGGGTCATAACACCTTGAAATTTTGTGACAATAAAGTACTCGAGCCTCTTATCAATTTAAGCTACCGCTCATAGCTATGCTACCCTTGAGTCCCAAAATAAAACACTGATAAAATTTAAAATGGCCCTAACTTCTGTACGGTGCGTCCTACACCTATCAAAGTTTGCAACAATCAACTGCTTCTAACTTTTTACTGGAGCGTCATAAAGTCTTGAAATTTTGTGGCAATAAAGGACTCGAGCCTCTTATTAAATTAAGCTATCGCTCATGGCTATGCTACCCTTCAGTCTCAAATCAAACACTGATAAAATTTCAAATGGCCCTAACTTCTGTACGGTGCGTCCTATACCTATCAAAGTGTGCACTAATCAAATGCTTGTAACTTTTTACTGGAGCGTCATAAAACCATGAAATTTTGTGACAATAAAGTACTCGAGTCTCTTGTCAATTTAAGCTATCACTCATAGCTATGCTACCCTTAAGTCCCAAATCAAAAACTGATAAAAGTTAAAATGGCCCTAACTTCTGTACGTTGCGTTCTATACCTATCGAAGTGTGCAACAATCAAATGCTGGTAACTCTTTACTGGAGCGTCATAAAATCTTGAAATTTTTTGACAATAAAGTACTCGAGCCTCTTATCAATTTAAGCTGTCGCTCATAGCTATGCTACCCTTGAGTCCCAAATCAAAAACTGATAAAACTTCAAATGGCCCTGACTTTTGCCCGGTGCGTCCTATAGCTATGCTACCCTTGACTCCAAAATCGTATACTGATAAAACTTCAAATGGCCCTAACTTCCATACGGTGCTTCCATACCTATCAAAGTTTGTAACATTCAAATGCTTGTAACTGGAGTGTCATAAAATCTGGAAATTTTGTGACAATAAAGTTCTCGAGCTTATCAATTTAAGCTATCGTTCATAGCTATGCTACCCTTGACTCCAAAATCGAACACTGATAAAACTTCAAACGGCCCTAACTTCCATACGGTGCTTCCATACCTATCAAAGTTTGTAACATTCAAATGCGTGTAACTTTTTACTGGGGCTTCATAAAACCTTGAAATTTTGTGACATTAAAGTACTCGAGCCTCTTATCAATTTAAGCTATGCTAGTCTTGAGTCCCAAAATAAAACACTGATAAAACTGCAAATGACCCTAACTTTTGTACGGTGCGTCCTATACCTATCAAAGTTTGCAACAATCAAATGCTTGTAACTTTTACTGGAGCGTCATAAAATCTTTAAATTTTGTGACAATAAAGTACTCGAGCTTCTTATCAATTTAAGCTATTGCTCATAGCTATGCTACCCTTGAGTCCCAAATCAAACACTGAAAAATCTTCAAATGGCCCTAACTTCTATACGGTGCATCCTATACCTATCAAAGTTTCCAACAATCAAATGGTTGTAACTTTTTACTGGAGCGTCATAAAATCTGGAAATTTTGTGACAATAAAGTTCTCGAGCCTCTTATCAATTTAAGCTATCGTTCATATCATTAAGCTATTCCTATCAAAGTGTGCACCAATCAAATGCTAGCAACTTTTACTGGAGGGTCAGAAAACCTTGAAATTTTGTGACAATAAAGTACTCGAGCCTCTTATCAACTTAAGCTATCGCTCATAGCTATGCTACCCTTGAGTCCCGAATGTAAAACTGATAAAATTTCAAATGGCCCTAACTTTTATACGATGCATCCTACACCAATCAAAGTTTGCAACGTTCAAATGCTTGTAACTTTTTACTGGAGCATCATAAAATCTTAAAATTTTGTGACAATAAAGTACTCCGGCCTCTTGTCAATATAAGCTATCCCTCAGAGCTATGCTACCCTTGGTTCCCGAATCAAAAACTGATAAAATTTCAAATGGCCCTAACTTCTATACGGTGCGTCCTACACCTATCAAAGTTTGCAACATTCAAATGCTTGTAACTTTTTACTGGAGCGTCATAAAATCTTGAAATTTTGTGACAATAGAGTACTCGTGCCTCTTGTCAATTTAAGCTATCGCTCATAGCTATGCTCCCCTTGAGTCCCAAATCAAACACTGATAAAACTTAAAATGGCCCTAACTTGTGTACTTTGCGTTCTATACCTATCCAAGTGTGCAACAATCAAATGCTTGTAACTTTTTTCTGGGGCGTCATAAAACCTCGAAATTTTGTGACAATAGAGTACTCGTGCCTCTTATCAATTTAAACTGTCGGTCATAGCTATGCTACCCTTGGCTCCAAAATCGAACACTGATAAAACTTCAAACGGCCCTAACTTCCATACGGTGCTTCCATACCTATCAAAGTTTGTAACATTCAAATGCTTGTAACTTTTTACTGGAGCGTCATAAAATCTGGAAATTTTGTGACGATAAAGTTCTCGAACCTGTTGTCAATTTAAGCTATCGCTCATAGCTATGCTACCCTTGAGTCCCAAATCAAACACTGATAAAACTTAAAATGGCCCTAACTTCTATACGGTGCATCCTACACCTATCAAAGTTTGCCATAAAATCTTTAAAATTTGTGACAATAAAGTACTCGAGCCCCTTATCAATTTAAGCTATCGCTCATAGCTATGCTACTCTTGAGTCCCAAATCAAACACTGATAAGACATAAAATGGCCATAACTTCTGTACGGAGTGTCCTATACCTATCAAAGTTTGTAACATTCAAATGCTTGTAAATTTTTTGTCGAGCGTCTTAAAACCTTGAAATTTTGTGACAATAAAGTACTCGTGCCTCTTATCAATTTAAGCTATCGTTCATAGCTATGCTAGCCTTGAGTCCCAAAATAAATCACTGATAAAACTTCAAATGGCCTAGCTTCTGTACGGTGCGTCCTATACCTAGCAAAGTTTGCAACAATCAAATGCTTGTAACTTTTTACTGGGGCGTCATAAAACCTTGAAATTTTGTGACAATAAAGTACTAGAGCTTCTTATAAATTTAAGCTATCGTTCATAGCTATGCTACCCTTGAGTCCTAAATCAAACACTGATAAAACTTCAAATGAGCCTAACTCCTATACCTATCAAGGTGTGCTACAATCAAAGGCTAGCAACTTTTACTGGAGGGTCATAAAACCTTGAAATTTTGTGACAATGAAGTACTCGAGCCTCTTATCAACTTAAACTATCGCTCATAGCTATGCTACCCTTGAGTCCCAAATCAAACATTGATAAATCTTCAAATGGTCCTAACTTCTATAAGGTGCGTCCTATACCTATCAAAGTTTGCAACAATCAAATGCTTGTAGCTTTTTACTGGAGCGTCATGAAACCATGAAATTTGTGACAATAAAGTACTCGTGCCTCTTATCAATTGAAGCTATCGCTCATAGCTATGCTACCCTTGACTCCAAAATCGAACACTGATAAAATTTCAAACGGCCTTAACTTCCATACGGTGCTTCCATACCTATCAAAGTTTGTAACATTCAAATGCTTGTAACTTTTTACTGGAGCGTCATAAAATCTGGAAATTTTGTGACGATAAAGTTCTCGAGCCTCTTGTCAATATAAGCTATCCCTCATAGGTATGCTACCCTTGGTTCCCGAATCAAAAAGTGATAAAATTTCAAATGGCCCTAACTTCTATACGGTGCGTCCTACACCTATCAAAGTTTGCAACAGTCGAATGCTTGTAACTTTTTACTGGAGCGTCATAAAATCTTTAAATTTTGTGACAATAAAGTACTCGAGCCTCTTATAAATTTAAGCTATCGTTCATAGCTTTGCTTGCCTTGAGTCCCAAAATAAAACAATGATAAAACTGCAAATAACTCTAACTTCTGTACGGTGCGTCCTATACCTATCAAAGTTTGCAACAATCAAATGCTCTTAACTTTTACTGGAGCGTCATAAAATCTTAAAATTTTGTGACAATAAAGTACTCGAGCTTCTTATCAATTTAAGCTATCGCTCATAGCTATGCTACCCTTGCGTCCCAAATCAAACACTGATAAAACTTCAAATGGCCCTAACTTCTGAACGGTGCGTCCTATACCTATCAAAGTTTCCAACAATCAAATGGTTGTAACTTTTTACTGGAGCGTCATAAAACCTTGAAATTTTGTGACAATAAGGTACTCGTGCCTTTTATCAATTTAAGCTATCGCCCATCGCTATGCTACCCTTGAGTCCTAAAATAAAACACTGATAAAACTTCAAATGGATCTAACTTCTATACAGTGCATCCTACACCTATCAAAGTTTGCAACATTCAAATGCTTGTAACTTTTTACTGGAGCATCATAAAATCTTGAAATTTTGTGACAATAAAGTTCTCGTGCTTCTTATCAATTTAAGATATCGCCCATAGCTATGCTACCCTTGAGTCCCAAATCAAACACTGATAAAACTTAAAATGGCCCTAACTTGTGTACTTTGCGTTCTATGCCTATCAAAGTTTGCAACAATCAAATGCGTGTAACTTTTTACTGGGGCTTCATAAAACCTTGAAATTTTGTGACAATAAAGTACTCGAGCCTCTTATCAATTTAAGCTATCGTTCATAGCTATGCTAGCCTTGAGTCCAAAATCGAACACTTATAAAACTTCAAACGGCCCTAACTTCCATACGGTGCTTCCATACCTATCAAAGTTTGTAACGTTCAAATGCTTGTAACTTTTTACTGGAGCGTCATAAAATCTGGAAATTTTGTGACAATACAGTTCTCGAGCCTCTTGTCAATTTAAGCTATCGCTCATAGCTATGCAACCTTTGATTCCCAAAATAAAACACTGATAAAATTTAAAATGGCCCTAACTTCTATACGGTGCGTCCTACACCTATCAAAGTTTGCCATAAAATTTTTAAAATTTGTCTCAATAAAGTACTCGAGCCCCTTATCAATTTATGCTATCGCTCATAGCTATGCTACTCTTGAGTCCCAAATCAAACACTGATAAGACTTAAAATGACCATAACTTCTGTACAGAGTGTCCTATACCTATCAAAGTGTGTAACATTCAAATGCTTGTAACTTTTTTGTCGAACGTCATAAAACCTTGAAATTTTGCGACAATAAAGTACACGTGCCTCTTATCAATTTAAGTTATCGCTCATAGCTATGCAACCTTTGATTCCCAAAATAAAACACTGATAAAACTTCAAATGGCCTAACTTCTTTACGGTGCGTCCTATACCTAGCAAAGTTTGCACAATCAAATGCTTGTAACTTTTTACTGGGGCGTCATAAAACCTTGAAATTTTGTGACAATAAAGTACTCGAGCCTCTTATCAATTTAAGCTATCGTTCATAGCTATGCTACCCTTGAGTCCCAAAATAAAACACTGATAAAACTGCAAATGACCCTAACTTCTGTACGGTGCGTCCTATACCTATCAAAGTTTGCAACAATCAAATGCTTGTAACTTTTACTGGAGCGTCATAAAATCTTTAAATTTTGTGACAATAAAGTACTCGAGCTTCTTATCAATTTAAGCTATCGCTCATAGCTATGCTACCCTTGAGTCCCAAATCAAACACTGAAAAATCTTCAAATGGCCCTAACTTCTCTACGGTGCATCTATACCTATCAAAGTTTCCAACAATCAAACGGTTGTAACTTTTTACTGGAGCGTCATAAAATCTGGAAATTTTGTGACAATAAAGTTCTCGAGCCTCTTATCAATTTAAGCTATCGTTCATAGCTATGCTAGCCTTGAGTCCAAAATCAAACACTGATAAAACTTCAAACGGCCCTAACTTCCATACGGTGCTTCCATACCTATCAAAGTTTGTAACATTCAAATGTGTGTAACTTTTTACTGGGGCTTCATAAAACCTTGGAATTTTGTGACAATAAAGTACTCGAGCCTCTTATCAATTTAAGCCATCGTTCATAGCTATGCTAGCCTTGAGTCCAAAATCGAACACTGATAAAACTTCAAACGGCCCTAACTTCCATACGGTGCTTCCAGACCTATCAAAGTTTTTAACATTCAAATGCTTGTAACTTTTTACTGGAGCGTCATAAAATCTGGAAATTTTGTGACAATAAAGTTCTCAAGCTTCTTGTCAATTTAAGCTATCGCTCATAGCTATGCTACCCTTGAGTCCCAAATCAAACACTGATAAAACTTAAAATGGCCCTAACTTCTATAAGGTGTGTCCTACACCTATCAAAGTTTGCCATAAAATCTTTAAAATTTGTGACAATAAAGTACTCGAGCCCCTTATCAATTTAAGCTATCGCTCATAGCTATGCTACTCTTGAGCCTCAAATCAAACACTGATAAGACTTAAAATGGCCACAACTTCTGTACGGAGTGTGCTATACCTATCATAGTTTGTAACATTCAAATGCTTGTAACTTTTTTGTCGAGCGTCATAAAAAATTGAAATTTTGTGACAATAAAGTACTCGTGCCTCTTATCAATTTAAGCTATCGCTCATAGCTATGCAACCTTTGATTCCCAAAATGAAACACTGATAAAACTTCAAATGGCCTAACTTCTGTACGGTACGTCCTATACCTAGCAAAGTTTCCAACAATCAAATGCTTGTAACTTTTTACTGGGGCGTCATAAAACCTTGAAATTTTGTGACAATAAAGTACTCGAGAATCTTATCAATTTAAGCTATCGTTAATAGCTATGCTACCCTTGAGTCCCAAATCAAACACTGATAAAACTTAAAATGGCCCTAACTTGTGTACGTTGCGTTCTATACCAATCAAAGTTTGCAACAATCAAATGCGTGTAACTTTTTACTGGGGCTTCATAAAACCTTGAAATTTTGTGACAATAAAGTACTCGAGCCTCTTATCAATTTAAGCTATCGTTCATAGCTATGCTAGCCTTGAGTCCAAAATCGAACACTTATAAAACTTCAAACGGCCCTAACTTCCATACGGTGCTTCCAACCTATCAAAGTTTGTAACATTCAAATGCTTGTAACTTTTTACTGGAGCGTCATAAAATCTGGAAATTTTGTGGCATTACAGTTCTCGAGCCTCTTGTCAATTTAAGCTATCACTCATAGCTATGCTACCCTTGAGTCCCAAATCAAACACTGATAAAATTTAAAATGGCCCTAACTTCTATACGGTGCGTCCTACACCTATCAAAGTTTGCCATAAAATCTTTAAAATTTGTGACAATAAAGTACTCGAGCCCCTTATCAATTTATGCTATCGCTCATAGCTATGCTACTCTTGAGTCCCAAATCAAACACTGATAAGACTTAAAATGACCATAACTTCTGTACAGAGTGTCCTATACCTATCAAAGTGTGTAACATTCAAATGCTTGTAACTTTTTTGTCGAACGTCATAAAACCTTGAAATTTTGCGACAATAAAGTACACGTGCCTCTTATCAATTTAAGTTATCGCTCATAGCTATGCTACCCTTGAGTCCCAAAATAAAACACTGATAAAACTGCAAATGACCCTAACTTCTGTACGGTGCGTCCTATACCTATCAAAGTTTGCAACAATCAAATGCTTGTAACTTTTACTGGAGCGTCATAAAATCTTTAAATTTTGTGACAATAAAGTACTCGAGCTTCTTATCAATTTAAGCTATCGCTCATAGCTATGCTACCCTTGAGTCCCAAATCAAACACTGAAAAATCTTCAAATGGCCCTAACTTCTCTACGGTGCATCCTATACCTATCAAAGTTTCCAACAATCAAACGGTTGTAACTTTTTACTGGAGCGTCATAAAATCTGGAAATTTTGTGACAATAAAGTTCTCGAGCCTCTTATCAATTTAAGCTATCGTTCATAGCTATGCTAGCCTTGAGTCCAAAATCAAACACTGATAAAACTTCAAACGGCCCTAACTTCCATACGGTGCTTCCATACCTATCAAAGTTTTTAACATTCAAATGCGTGTAACTTTTTACTGGGGCTTCATAAAACCTTGGAATTTTGTGACAATAAAGTACTCGAGCCTCTTATCAATTTAAGCCATCGTTCATAGCTATGCTAGCCTTGAGTGCAAAATCGAACACTGATAAAACTTCAAACGGCCCTAACTTCCATACGGTGCTTCCAGACCTATCAAAGTTTGTAACATTCAAATGCTTGTAACTTTTTACTGGAGCGTCATAAAATCTGGAAATTTTGTGACAATAAAGTTCTCGAGCTTCTTGTCAATTTAAGCTATCGCTCATGGCTATGCTACCCTTGAGTCCCAAATCAAACACTGATAAAACTTAAAATGGCCCTAACTTCTATAAGGTGTGTCCTACACCTATCAAAGTTTGCCATAAAATCTTTAAAATTTGTGACAATAAAGTACTCGAGCCCCTTATCAATTTAAGCTATCGCTCATAGCTATGCTACTCTTGAGCCTCAAATCAAACACTGATAAGACTTAAAATGGCCACAACTTCTGTACGGAGTGTGCTATACCTATCATAGTTTGTAACATTCAAATGCTTGTAACTTTTTTGTCGAGCGTCATAAAAAATTGAAATTTTGTGACAATAAAGTACTCGTGCCTCTTATCAATTTAAGCTATCGCTCATAGCTATGCAACCTTTGATTCCCAAAATGAAACACTGATAAAACTTCAAATGGCCTAACTTCTGTACGGTACGTCCTATACCTAGCAAAGTTTCCAACAATCAAATGCTTGTAACTTTTTACTGGGGCGTCATAAAACCTTGAAATTTTGTGACAATAAAGTACTCGAGAATCTTATCAATTTAAGCTATCGTTAATAGCTATGCTACCCTTGAGTCCCAAATCAAACACTGATAAAACTTAAAATGGCCCTAACTTGTGTACGTTGCGTTCTATACCTATCAAAGTTTGCAACAATCAAATGCGTGTAACTTTTTACTGGGGCTTCATAAAACCTTGAAATTTTGTGACAATAAAGTACTCGAGCCTCTTATCAATTTAAGCTATCGTTCATAGCTATGCTAGCCTTGAGTCCAAAATCGAACACTTATAAAACTTCAAACGGCCCTAACTTCCATACGGTGCTTCCAACCTATCAAAGTTTGTAACATTCAAATGCTTGTAACTTTTTACTGGAGCGTCATAAAATCTGGAAATTTTGTGGCAATACAGTTCTCGAGCCTCTTGTCAATTTAAGCTATCACTCATAGCTATGCTACCCTTGAGTCCCAAATCAAACACTGATAAAATTTAAAATGGCCCTAACTTCTATACGGTGCGTCCTACACCTATCAAAGTTTGCCATAAAATCTTTAAAATTTGTGACAATAAAGTACTCGAGCCCCTTATCAATTTATGCTATCGCTCATAGCTATGCTACTCTTCAGTCCCAACTCAAACACTGATAAGACTTAAAATGACCATAACTTCTGTACAGAGTGTCCTATACCTATCAAAGTGTGTAACATTCAAATGCTTGTAACTTTTTTGTCGAACGTCATAAAACCTTGAAATTTTGCGACAATAAAGTACACGTGCCTCTTATCAATTTAAGTTATCGCTCATAGCTATGCAACCTTTGATTCCCAAAATAAAACACTGATAAAACTTCAAATGGCCTAACTTCTTTACGGTGCGTCCTATACCTAGCAAAGTTTGCACAATCAAATGCTTGTAACTTTTACTGGAGCGTCATAAAATCTTTAAATTTTGTGACAATAAAGTACTCGAGCTTCTTATCAATTTAAGCTATCGCTCATAGCTATGCTACCCTTGAGTCCCAAATCAAACACTGAAAAATCTTCAAATGGCCCTAACTTTTCTACGGTGCATCCTATACCTATCAAAGTTTCCAACAATCAAACGGTTGTAACTTTTTACTGGAGCGTCATAAAATCTGGAAATTTTGTGACAATAAAGTTCTCGAGCCTCTTATCAATTTAAGCTATCGTTCATAGCTATGCTAGCCTTGAGTCCAAAATCAAACACTGATAAAACTTCAAACGGCCCTAACTTCCATACGGTGCTTCCATACCTATCAAAGTTTGTAACATTCAAATGCGTGTAACTTTTTACTGGGGCTTCATAAAACCTTGGAATTTTGTGACAATAAAGTACTCGAGCCTCTTATCAATTTAAGCCATCGTTCATAGCTATGCTAGCCTTGAGTGCAAAATCGAACACTGATAAAACTTCAAACGGCCCTAACTTCCATACGGTGCTTCCAGACCTATCAAAGTTTGTAACATTCAAATGCTTGTAACTTTTTACTGGAGCGTCATAAAATCTGGAAATTTTGTGACAATAAAGTTCTCGAGCTTCTTGTCAATTTAAGCTATCGCTCATAGCTATGCTACCCTTGAGTCCCAAATCAAACACTGATAAAACTTAAAATGGCCCTAACTTCTATAAGGTGTGTCCTACACCTATCAAAGTTTGCCATAAAATCTTTAAAATTTGTGACAATAAAGTACTCGAGCCCCTTATCAATTTAAGCTATCGCTCATAGCTATGCTACTCTTGAGCCTCAAATCAAACACTGATAAGACTTAAAATGGCCACAACTTCTGTACGGAGTGTGCTATACCTATCATAGTTTGTAACATTCAAATGCTTGTAACTTTTTTGTCGAGCGTCATAAAAAATTGAAATTTTGTGACAATAAAGTACTCGTGCCTCTTATCAATTTAAGCTATCGCTCATAGCTATGCAACCTTTGATTCCCAAAATGAAACACTGATAAAACTTCAAATGGCCTAACTTCTGTACGGTACGTCCTATACCTAGCAAAGTTTCCAACAATCAAATGCTTGTAACTTTTTACTGGGGCGTCATAAAACCTTGAAATTTTGTGACAATAAAGTACTCGAGAATCTTATCAATTTAAGCTATCGTTAATAGCTATGCTACCCTTGAGTCCCAAATCAAACACTGATAAAACTTAAAATGGCCCTAACTTGTGTACGTTGCGTTCTATACCTATCAAAGTTTGCAACAATCAAATGCTTGTAACTTTTTACTGGAGCGTCATAAAATCTGGAAATTTTGTGACAATAAAGTTCTCGAGCTTCTTGTCAATTTAAGCTATCGCTCATAGCTATGCTACCCTTGAGTCCCAAATCAAACACTGATAAAACTTAAAATGGCCCTAACTTCTATAAGGTGTGTCCTACACCTATCAAAGTTTGCCATAAAATCTTTAAAATTTGTGACAATAAAGTACTCGAGCCCCTTATCAATTTAAGCTATCGCTCATAGCTATGCTACTCTTGAGCCTCAAATCAAACACTGATAAGACTTAAAATGGCCACAACTTCTGTACGGAGTGTGCTATACCTATCATAGTTTGTAACATTCAAATGCTTGTAACTTTTTTGTCGAGCGTCATAAAAAATTGAATGCTACCCTTGAGTCCCAAATCAAACACTGATAAAACTTAAAATGGCCCTAACTTGTGTACGTTGCGTTCTATACCTATCAAAGTTTGCAACAATCAAATGCGTGTAACTTTTTACTGGGGCTTCATAAAACCTTGAAATTTTGTGACAATAAAGTACTCGAGCCTCTTATCAATTTAAGCTATCGTTCATAGCTATGCTAGCCTTGAGTCCAAAATCGAACACTTATAAAACTTCAAACGGCCCTAACTTCCATACGGTGCTTCCAACCTATCAAAGTTTGTAACATTCAAATGCTTGTAACTTTTTACTGGAGCGTCATAAAATCTGGAAATTTTGTGGCAATACAGTTCTCGAGCCTCTTGTCAATTTAAGCTATCACTCATAGCTATGCTACCCTTGAGTCCCAAATCAAACACTGATAAAATTTAAAATGGCCCTAACTTCTATACGGTGCGTCCTACACCTATCAAAGTTTGCCATAAAATCTTTAAAATTTGTGACAATAAAGTACTCGAGCCCCTTATCAATTTATGCTATCGCTCATAGCTATGCTACTCTTGAGTCCCAAATCAAACACTGATAAGACTTAAAATGACCATAACTTCTGTACAGAGTGTCCTTTATCTATCAAAGTGTGTAACATTCAAATGCTTGTAACTTTTTTGTCGAACGTCATAAAACCTTGAAATTTTGTGACAATAAAGTACTCGTGCCTCTTATCAATTTAAGTTATCGCTCATAGCTATGCAACCTTTGATTCCCAAAATAAAACACTGATAAAACTTCAAATGGCCTAACTTCTTTACGGTGCGTCCTATACCTAGCAAAGTTTGCACAATCAAATGCTTGTAACTTTTTACTGGGGCGTCATAAAACCTTGAAATTTTGTGACAGTAAAGTACTCGAGCCTCTTATCAATTTAAGCAATCGTTCATAGCTATGCTAGCCTTGAGTCCAAAATCAAACACTGATAAAACTTCAAACGGCCCTAACTTCCATACGGTGCTTCCATACCTATCAAAGTTTGTAACATTCAAATGCGTGTAACTTTTTACTGGGGCTTCATAAAACCTTGGAATTTTGTGACAATAAAGTACTCGAGCCTCTTATCAATTTAAGCCATCGTTCATAGCTATGCTAGCCTTGAGTCCAAAATCGAACACTGATAAAACTTCAAACGGCCCTAACTTCCATACGGTGCTTCCAGACCTATCAAAGTTTGTAACATTCAAATGCTTGTAACTTTTTACTGGAGCGTCATAAAATCTGGAAATTTTGTGACAATACAGTTCTCGAGCTTCTTGTCACTTTAAGCTATCGCTCATAGCTATGCTACCCTTGAGTCCCAAATCAAACACTGATAAAACTTAAAATGGCCCTAACTTCTATAAGGTGTGTCCTACACCTATCAAAGTTTGCCATAAAATCTTTAAAATTTGTGACAATAAAGTACTCGAGCCCCTTATCAATTTAAGCTATCGCTCATAGCTATGCTACTCTTGAGCCTCAAATGAAACACTGATAAGACTTAAAATGGCCACAACTTCTGTACGGAGTGTGCTATACCTATCATAGTTTGTAACATTCAAATGCTTGTAACTTTTTACTGGGGCGTCATAAAACCTTGAAATTTTGTGACAATAAAGTACTAGAGCTTCTTATAAATTTAAGCTATCGTTCATAGCTATGCTACCCTTGAGTCCTAAATCAAACACTGATAAAACTTCAAATGAGCCTAACTCCTATACCTATCAAGGTGTGCAACAATCAAAGGCTGGCAACTTTTACTGGAGGGTCATAAAACCTTGAAATTTTGTGACAATGAAGTACTCGAGCCTCTTATCAACTTAAACTATCGCTCATAGCTATGCTACCCTTGAGTCCCAAATCAAACATTGATAAAACTTCAAATGGTCCTAACTTCTATAAGGTGCGTCCTATACCTATCAAAGTTTGCAACAATCAAATGCTTGTAGCTTTTTACTGGAGTCATGAAACCATGAAATTTGTGACAATAAAGTACTCGTGCCTCTTATCAATTGAAGCTATCGCTCATAGCTATGCTACCCTTGACTCCAAAATCGAATACTGATAAAATTTCAAACGGCCTTAACTTCCATACGGTGCTTCCATACCTATCAAAGTTTGTAACATTCAAATGCTTGTAACATTTTACTGGAGCGTCATAAAATCTGGAAATTTTGTGACAATACAGTTCTCGAGCCTCTTGTCAATTTAAGCTATCGCTTATAGCTATGCTCCCCTTGAGTCCCAAATCAAACACTGATAAAACTTAAAATGGCCCTAACTTGTGTACTTTGCGTTCTATACCTATCCAAGTGTGCAACAATCAAATGCTTGTAACTTTTTTCTGGGGCGTCATAAAACCTCGAAATTTTGTGACAATAGAGTACTCGTGCCTCTTATCAATTTAAACTGTCGGTCATAGCTATGCTACCCTTGACTCCAAAATCGAACACTGATAAAACTTCAAACGGCCCTAACTTCCATACGGTGCTTCCATACCTATCAAAGTTTGTAACATTCAAATGCTTGTAACTTTTTACTGGAGCGTCATAAAATCTGGAAATTTTGTGACAATACAGTTCTCGAGCCTCTTGTCAATTTAAGCTATCGCTCATAGCTATGCAACCTTTGATTCCCAAAATAAAACACTGATAAAATTTAAAATGGCCCTAACTTCTATACGGTGCGTCCTACACCTATCAAAGTTTGCCATAAAATTTTTAAAATTTGTGACAATAAAGTACTCGAGCCCCTTATCAATTTATGCTATCGCTCATAGCTATGCTACTCTTGAGCCTCAAATGAAACACTGATAAGACTTAAAATGGCCACAACTTCTGTACGGAGTGTGCTATACCTATCATAGTTTGTAACATTCAAATGCTTGTAACTTTTTACTGTGGCGTCATAAAACCTTGAAATTTTGTGACAATAAAGTACTAGAGCTTCTTATAAATTTAAGCTATCGTTCATAGCTATGCTACCCTTGAGTCCTAAATCAAACACTGATAAAACTTCAAATGAGCCTAACTCCTATACCTATCAAGGTGTGCAACAATCAAAGGCTAGCAACTTTTACTGGAGGGTCATAAAACCTTGAAATTTTGTGACAATGAAGTACTCGAGCCTCTTATCAACTTAAACTATCGCTCATAGCTATGCTACCCTTGAGTCCCAAATCAAACATTGATAAAACTTCAAATGGTCCTAACTTCTATAAGGTGCGTCCTATACCTATCAAAGTTTGCAACAATCAAATGCTTGTAGCTTTTTACTGGAGCGTCATGAAACCATGAAATTTGTCACAATAAAGTACTCGTGCCTCTTATCAATTGAAGCTATCGCTCATAGCTATGCTACCCTTGACTCCAAAATCGAACACTGATAAAATTTCAAACGGCCTTAACTTCCATACGGTGCTTCCATACGTATCAAAGTTTGTAACATTCAAATGCTTGTAACTTTTTACTGGAGCGTCATAAAATCTGGAAATTTTGTGACAATACAGTTCTCGAGCCTCTTGTCAATTTAAGCTATCGCTCATAGCTATGCTCCCCTTGAGTCCCAAATCAAACACTGATAAAACTTAAAATGGCCCTAACTTGTGTACTTTGCGTTCTATACCTATCCAAGTGTGCAACAATCAAATGCTTGTAACTTTTTTCTGGGGCGTCATAAAACCTCGAAATTTTGTGACAATAGAGTACTCGTGCCTCTTATCAATTTAAACTGTCGGTCATAGCTATGCTACCCTTGACTCCAAAATCGAACACTGATAAAACTTCAAACGGCCCTAACTTCCATACGGTGCTTCCATACCTATCAAAGTTTGTAACATTCAAATGCTTGTAACTTTTTACTGGAGCGTCATAAAATCTGGAAATTTTGTGACAATACAGTTCTCGAGCCTCTTGTCAATTTAAGCTATCGCTCATAGCTATGCAACCTTTGATTCCCAAAATAAAACACTGATAAAATTTAAAATGGCCCTAACTTCTATACGGTGCGTCCTACACCTATCAAAGTTTGCCATAAAATTTTTAAAATTTGTGACAATAAAGTACTCGAGCCCCTTATCAATTTATGCTATCGCTCATAGCTATGCTACTCTTGAGTCCCAAATCAAACACTGATAAGACTTAAAATGACCATAACTTCTGTACAGAGTGTCCTATACCTATCAAAGTGTGTAACATTCAAATGCTTGTAACTTTTTTGTCGAACGTCATAAAACCTTGAAATTTTGCGACAATAAAGTACTCGTGCCTCTTATCAATTTAAGTTATCGCTCATAGCTATGCAACCTTTGATTCCCAAAATAAAACACTGATAAAACTTCAAATGGCCTAACTTCTTTACGGTGCGTCCTATACCTAGCAAAGTTTGCACAATCAAATGCTTGTAACTTTTTACTGGGGCGTCATAAAACCTTGAAATTTTGTGACAATAAAGTACTCGAGCCTCTTATCAATTTAATCTATCGTTCATAGCTATGCTACCCTTGAGTCCCAAAATAAAACACTGATAAAACTGCAAATGACCCTAACTTCTGTACGGTGCGTCCTATACCTATCAAAGTTTGCAACAATCAAATGCTTGTAACTTTTACTGGAGCGTCATAAAATCTTTAAATTTTGTGACAATAAAGTACTCGAGCTTCTTATCAATTTAAGCTATCGCTCATAGCTATGCTACCCTTGATTCCCAAATCAAACACTGAAAAATCTTCAAATGGCCCTAACTTCTCTACGGTGCATCCTATACCTATCAAAGTTTCCAACAATCAAACGGTTGTAACTTTTTACTGGAGCGTCATAAAATCTGGAAATTTTGTGACAATAAAGTTCTCGAGCCTCTTATCAATTTAAGCTATCGTTCATAGCTATGCTAGCCTTGAGTCCAAAATCAAACACTGATAAGACTTCAAACGGCCCTAACTTCCATACGGTGCTTCCATACCTATCAAAGTTTGTAACATTCAAATGCGTGTAACTTTTTACTGGGGCTTCATAAAACCTTGGAATTTTGTGACAATAAAGTACTCGAGCCTCTTATCAATTTAAGCCATCGTTCATAGCTATGCTAGCCTTGAGTCCAAAATCGAACACTGATAAAACTTCAAACGGCCCTAACTTCCATACGGTGCTTCCAGACCTATCAAAGTTTGTAACATTCAAATGCTTGTAACTTTTTACTGGAGCGTCATAAAATCTGGAAATTTTGTGACAATACAGTTCTCGAGCTTCTTGTCAATTTAAGCTATCGCTCATAGCTATGCTACCCTTGAGTCCCAAATCAAACACTGATAAAACTTAAAATGGCCCTAACTTCTATAAGGTGTGTCCTACACCTATCAAAGTTTGCCATAAAATCTTTAAAATTTGTGACAATAAAGTACTCGAGCCCCTTATCAATTTAAGCTATCGCTCATAGCTATGCTACTCTTGAGCCTCAAATGAAACACTGATAAGACTTAAAATGGCCACAACTTCTGTACGGAGTGTGCTATACCTATCATAGTTTGTAACATTCAAATGCTTGTAACTTTTTACTGGGGCGTCATAAAACCTTGAAATTTTGTGACAATAAAGTACTAGAGCTTCTTATAAATTTAAGCTATCGTTCATAGCTATGCTACCCTTGAGTCCTAAATCAAACACTGATAAAACTTCAAATGAGCCTAACTCCTATACCTATCAAGGTGTGCAACAATCAAAGGCTAGCAACTTTTACTGGAGGGTCATAAAACCTTGAAATTTTGTGACAATGAAGTACTCGAGCCTCTTATCAACTTAAACTATCGCTCATAGCTATGCTACCCTTGAGTCCCAAATCAAACACTGATAAAACTTAAAATGGCCCTAACTTGTGTACTTTGCGTTCTATACCTATCCAAGTGTGCAACAATCAAATGCTTGTAATTTTTTTCTGGGGCGTCATAAAACCTCGAAATTTTGTGACAATAGAGTACTCGTGCCTCTTATCAATTTAAACTGTCGGTCATAGCTATGCTACCCTTGACTCCAAAATCGAACACTGATAAAACTTCAAACGGCCCTAACTTCCATACGGTGCTTCCATACCTATCAAAGTTTGTAACATTCAAATGCTTGTAACTTTTTACTGGAGCGTCATAAAATCTGGAAATTTTGTGACAATACAGTTCTCGAGCCTCTTGTCAATTTAAGCTATCGCTCATAGCTATGCAACCTTTGATTCCCAAAATAAAACACTGATAAAATTTAAAATGGCCCTAACTTCTATACGGTGCGTCCTACACCTATCAAAGTTTGCCATAAAATTTTTAAAATTTGTGACAATAAAGTACTCGAGCCCCTTATCAATTTATGCTATCGCTCATAGCTATGCTACTCTTGAGCCTCAAATGAAACACTGATAAGACTTAAAATGGCCACAACTTCTGTACGGAGTGTGCTATACCTATCATAGTTTGTAACATTCAAATGCTTGTAACTTTTTACTGTGGCGTCATAAAACCTTGAAATTTTGTGACAATAAAGTACTAGAGCTTCTTATAAATTTAAGCTATCGTTCATAGCTATGCTACCCTTGAGTCCTAAATCAAACACTGATAAAACTTCAAATGAGCCTAACTCCTATACCTATCAAGGTGTGCAACAATCAAAGGCTAGCAACTTTTACTGGAGGGTCATAAAACCTTGAAATTTTGTGACAATGAAGTACTCGAGCCTCTTATCAACTTAAACTATCGCTCATAGCTATGCTACCCTTGAGTCCCAAATCAAACATTGATAAAACTTCAAATGGTCCTAACTTCTATAAGGTGCGTCCTATACCTATCAAAGTTTGCAACAATCAAATGCTTGTAGCTTTTTACTGGAGCGTCATGAAACCATGAAATTTGTCACAATAAAGTACTCGTGCCTCTTATCAATTGAAGCTATCGCTCATAGCTATGCTACCCTTGACTCCAAAATCGAACACTGATAAAATTTCAAACGGCCTTAACTTCCATACGGTGCTTCCATACGTATCAAAGTTTGTAACATTCAAATGCTTGTAACTTTTTACTGGAGCGTCATAAAATCTGGAAATTTTGTGACAATACAGTTCTCGAGCCTCTTGTCAATTTAAGCTATCGCTCATAGCTATGCTCCCCTTGAGTCCCAAATCAAACACTGATAAAACTTAAAATGGCCCTAACTTGTGTACTTTGCGTTCTATACCTATCCAAGTGTGCAACAATCAAATGCTTGTAACTTTTTTCTGGGGCGTCATAAAACCTCGAAATTTTGTGACAATAGAGTACTCGTGCCTCTTATCAATTTAAACTGTCGGTCATAGCTATGCTACCCTTGACTCCAAAATCGAACACTGATAAAACTTCAAACGGCCCTAACTTCCATACGGTGCTTCCATACCTATCAAAGTTTGTAACATTCAAATGCTTGTAACTTTTTACTGGAGCGTCATAAAATCTGGAAATTTTGTGACAATACAGTTCTCGAGCCTCTTGTCAATTTAAGCTATCGCTCATAGCTATGCAACCTTTGATTCCCAAAATAAAACACTGATAAAATTTAAAATGGCCCTAACTTCTATACGGTGCGTCCTACACCTATAAAAGTTTGCCATAAAATTTTTAAAATTTGTGACAATAAAGTACTCGAGCCCCTTATCAATTTATGCTATCGCTCATAGCTATGCTACTCTTGAGTCCCAAATCAAACACTGATAAGACTTAAAATGACCATAACTTCTGTACAGAGTGTCCTATACCTATCAAAGTGTGTAACATTCAAATGCTTGTAACTTTTTTGTCGAACGTCATAAAACCTTGAAATTTTGCGACAATAAAGTACTCGTGCCTCTTATCAATTTAAGTTATCGCTCATAGCTATGCAACCTTTGATTCCCAAAATAAAACACTGATAAAACTTCAAATGGCCTAACTTCTTTACGGTGCGTCCTATACCTAGCAAAGTTTGCACAATCAAATGCTTGTAACTTTTTACTGGGGCGTCATAAAACCTTGAAATTTTGTGACAATAAAGTACTCGAGCCTCTTATCAATTTAATCTATCGTTCATAGCTATGCTACCCTTGAGTCCCAAAATAAAACACTGATAAAACTGCAAATGTCCCTAACTTCTGTACGGTGCGTCCTATACCTATCAAAGTTTGCAACAATCAAATGCTTGTAACTTTTACTGGAGCGTCATAAAATCTTTAAATTTTGTGACAATAAAGTACTCGAGCTTCTTTTCAATTTAAGCTATCGCTCATAGCTATGCTACCCTTGATTCCCAAATCAAACACTGAAAAATCTTCAAATGGCCCTAACTTCTCTACGGTGCATCCTATACCTATCAAAGTTTCCAACAATCAAACGGTTGTAACTTTTTACTGGAGCGTCATAAAATCTGGAAATTTTGTGACAAAAAAGTTCTCGAGCCTCTTATCAATTTAAGCTATCGTTCATAGCTATGCTAGCCTTGAGTCCAAAATCAAACACTGATAAAACTTCAAACGGCCCTAACTTCCATACGGTGCTTCCATACCTATCAAAGTTTGTAACATTCAAATGCGTGTAACTTTTTACTGGGGCTTCATAAAACCTTGGAATTTTGTGACAATAAAGTACTCGAGCCTCTTATCAATTTAAGCCATCGTTCATAGCTATGCTAGCCTTGAGTCCAAAATCGAACACTGATAAAACTTCAAACGGCCCTAACTTCCATACGGTGCTTCCAGACCTATCAAAGTTTGTAACATTCAAATGCTTGTAACTTTTTACTGGAGCGTCATAAAATCTGGAAATTTTGTGACAATACAGTTCTCGAGCTTCTTGTCAATTTAAGCTATCGCTCATAGCTATGCTACCCTTGAGTCCCAAATCAAACACTGATAAAACTTAAAATGGCCCTAACTTCTATAAGGTGTGTCCTACACCTATCAAAGTTTGCCATAAAATCTTTAAAATTTGTGACAATAAAGTACTCGAGCCCCTTATCAATTTAAGCTATCGCTCATAGCTATGCTACTCTTGAGCCTCAAATGAAACACTGATAAGACTTAAAATGGCCACAACTTCTGTACGGAGTGTGCTATACCTATCATAGTTTGTAACATTCAAATGCTTGTAACTTTTTACTGGGGCGTCATAAAACCTTGAAATTTTGTGACAATAAAGTACTAGAGCTTCTTATAAATTTAAGCTATCGTTCATAGCTATGCTACCCTTGAGTCCCAAATCAAACACTGATAAAACTTCAAATGAGCCTAACTCCTATACCTATCAAGGTGTGCAACAATCAAAGGCTAGCAACTTTTACTGGAGGGTCATAAAACCTTGAAATTTTGTGACAATGAAGTACTCGAGCCTCTTATCAACTTAAACTATCGCTCATAGCTATGCTACCTTTGAGTCCCAAATCAAACATTGATAAAACTTCAAATGGTCCTAACTTCTATAAGGTGCGTCCTATACCTATCAAAGTTTGCAACAATCAAATGCTTGTAGCTTTTTACTGGAGCGTCATGAAACCATGAAATTTGTGACAATAAAGTACTCGTGCCTCTTATCAATTGAAGCTATCGCTCATAGCTATGCTACCCTTGACTCCAAAATCGAACACTGATAAAATTTCAAACGGCCTTAACTTCCATACGGTGCTTCCATACCTATCAAAGTTTGTAACATTCAAATGCTTGTAACTTTTTACTGGAGCGTCATAAAATCTGGAAATTTTGTGACAATACAGTTCTCGAGCCTCTTGTCAATTTAAGCTATCGCTCATAGCTATGCTCCCCTTGAGTCCCAAATCAAACACTGATAAAACTTAAAATGGCCCTAACTTGTGTACTTTGCGTTCTATACCTATCCAAGTGTGCAACAATCAAATGCTTGTAACTTTTTTCTGGGGCGTCATAAAACCTCGAAATTTTGTGACAATAGAGTACTCGTGCCTCTTATCAATTTAAACTGTCGGTCATAGCTATGCTACCCTTGACTCCAAAATCGAACACTGATAAAACTTCAAACGGCCCTAACTTCCATACGGTGCTTCCATACCTATCAAAGTTTGTAACATTCAAATGCTTGTAACTTTTTACTGGAGCGTCATAAAATCTGGAAATTTTCTGACAATACAGTTCTCGAGCCTCTTGTCAATTTAAGCTATCGCTCATAGCTATGCAACCTTTGATTCCCAAAATAAAACACTGATAAAATTTAAAATGGCCCTAACTTCTATACGGTGCGTCCTACACCTATCAAAGTTTGCCATAAAATTTTTAAAATTTCTGACAATAAAGCACTCGAGCCCCTTATCAATTTATGCTATCGCTCATAGCTATGCTACTCTTGAGTCCCAAATCAAACACTGATAAGACTTAAAATGACCATAACTTCTGTACAGAGTGTCCTATACCTATCAAAGTGTGTAACATTCAAATGCTTGTAACTTTTTTGTCGAACGTCATAAAACCTTGAAATTTTGCGACAATAAAGTACTCGTGCCTCTTATCAATTTAAGTTATCGCTCATAGCTATGCAACCTTTGATTCCCAAAATAAAACACTGATAAAACTTCAAATGGCCTAACTTCTTTACGGTGCGTCCTATACCTAGCAAAGTTTGCACAATCAAATGCTTGTAACTTTTTACTGGGGCGTCATAAAACCTTGAAATTTTGTGACAATAAAGTACTCGAGCCTCTTATCAATTTAAGCTATCGCTCATAGCTATGCTACCCTTGAGTCCCAAATCAAACACTGAAAAATCTTCAAATGGCCCTAACTTTACTACGGTGCATCCTATACCTATCAAAGTTTCCAACAATCAAACGGTTGTAACTTTTTACTGGAGCGTCATAAAATCTGGAAATTTTGTGACAATAAAGTTCTCGAGCCTCTTATCAATGTAAGCTATCGTTCATAGCTATGCTAGCCTTGAGTCCAAAATCAAACACTGATAAAACTTCAAACGGCCCTAACTTCCATACGGTGCTTCCATACCTATCAAAGTTTGTAACATTCAAATGCGTGTAACTTTTTACTGGGGCTTCATAAAACCTTGGAATTTTGTGACAATAAAGTACTCGAGCCTCTTATCAATTTAAGCCATCGTTCATAGCTATGCTAGCCTTGAGTCCAAAATCGAACACTGATAAAACTTCAAACGGCCCTAACTTCCATACTGTGCTTCCAGACCTATCAAAGTTTGTAACATTCAAATGCTTGTAACTTTTTACTGGAGCGTCATAAAATCTGGAAATTTTGTGACAATAAAGTTCTCGAGCTTCTTGTCAATCTAAGCTATCGCTCATAGCTATGCTACCCTTGAGTCCCAAATCAAACACTGATAAAACTTAAAATGGCCCTAACTTCTATAAGGTGCGTCCTACACCTATCAAAGTTTGCCATAAAATCTTTAAAATTTGTGACAATAAAGTACTCGAGCCCCTTATCAATTTAAGCTATCGCTCATAGCTATGCTACTCTTGAGCCTCAAATCAAACACTGATAAGACTTAAAATGGCCACAACTTCTGTACGGAGTGTGCTATACCTATCATAGTTTGTAACATTCAAATGCTTGTAACTTTTTTGTCGAGCGTCATAAAAAATTGAAATTTTGTGACAATAAAGTACTCGTGCCTCTTATCAATTTATGTTATCGCTCATAGCTATGCAACCTTTGATTCCCAAAATAAAACACTGATAAAACTTCAAATGGCCTAACTTCTTTACGGTGCGTCCTATACCTAGCAAAGTTTGCACAATCAAATGCTTGTAACTTTTTACTGGGGCTTCATAAAACCTTGGAATTTTGTGACAATAAAGTACTCGAGCCTCTTATCAATTTAAGCTATCGTTCATAGCTATGCTAGCCTTGAGTCCAAAATCGAACACTGATAAAACTTCAAACGGCCCTAACTTCCATACTGTGCTTCCAGACCTATCAAAGTTTGTAACATTCAAATGCTTGTAACTTTTTACTGGAGCGTCATAAAATCTGGAAATTTTGTGACAATAAAGTTCTCGAGCTTCTTGTCAATCTAAGCTATCGCTCATAGCTATGCTAGCCTTGAGTCCCAAATCAAACACTGATAAAACTTAAAATGGCCCTAACTTCTATAAGGTGTGTCCTACACCTATCAAAGTTTGCCATAAAATCTTTAAAATTTGTGACAATAAAGTACTCGAGCCCCTTATCAATTTAAGCTATCGCTCATAGCTATGCTACTCTTGAGCCTCAAATCAAACACTGATAAGACTTAAAATGGCCACAACTTCTGTACGGAGAGTGCTATACCTATCATAGTTTGTAACATTCAAATGCTTGTAACTTTTTTGTCGAGCGTCATAAAAAATTGAAATTTTGTGACAATAAAGTACTCGTGCCTCTTATCAATTTAAGCTATCGCTCATAGCTATGCTACCCTTGAGTCCCAAAATAAAACACTGATAAAACTGCAAATGACCCTAACTTCTGTACGGTGCGTCCTATACCTATCAAAGTTTGCAACAATCAAATGTTTGTAACTTTTACTGGAGCGTCATAAAATCTTTAAATTTTGTGACAATAAAGTACTCGAGCTTCTTATCAATTTAAGCTATCGCTCATAGCTATGCTACCCTTGAGTCCCAAATCAAACACTGAAAAATCTTCAAATGGCCCTAACTTCTCTACGGTGCATCCTATACCTATCAAAGTTTCCAACAATCAAACGGTTGTAACTTTTTACTGGAGCGTCATAAAATCTGGAAATTTTGTGACAATAAAGTTCTCGAGCCTCTTATCAATTTAAGCTATCGTTCATAGCTATGCTAGCCTTGAGTCCAAAATCAAACACTGATAAAACTTCAAACGGCCCTAACTTCCATACGGTGCTTCCATACCTATCAAAGTTTGTAACATTCAAATGCGTGTAACTTTTTACTGGGGCTTCATAAAACCTTGGAATTTTGTGACAATAAAGTACTCGAGCCTCTTATCAATTTAAGCCATCGTTCATAGCTATGCTAGCCTTGAGTCCAAAATCGAACACTGATAAAACTTCAAACGGCCCTAACTTCCATACTGTGCTTCCAGACCTATCAAAGTTTGTAACATTCAAAAGCTTGTAACTTTTTACTGGAGCGTCATAAAATCTGGAAATTTTGTGACAATAAAGTTCTCGAGCTTCTTGTCAATCTAAGCTATCGCTCATAGCTATGCTACCCTTGAGTCCCAAATCAAACACTGATAAAACTTAAAATGGCCCTAACTTCTATAAGGTGTGTCCTACACCTATCAAAGTTTGCCATAAAATCTTTAAAATTTGTGACAATAAAGTACTCGAGCCCCTTATCAATTTAAGCTATCGCTCATAGCTATGCTACTCTTGAGCCTCAAATCAAACACTGATAAGACTTAAAATGGCCACAACTTCTGTACGGAGTGTGCTATACCTATCATAGTTTGTAACATTCAAATGCTTGTAACTTTTTTGTCGAGCGTCATAAAAAATTGAAATTTTGTGACAATAAAGTACTCGTGCCTCTTATCAATTTATGTTATCGCTCATAGCTATGCAACCTTTGATTCCCAAAATAAAACACTGATAAAACTTCAAATGGCCTAACTTCTTTACGGTGCGTCCTATACCTAGCAAAGTTTGCACAATCAAATGCTTGTAACTTTTTACTGGGGCGTCATAAAACCTTGAAATTTTGTGACAATAAAGTACTCGAGCCTCTTATCAATTTAAGCTATCGTTCATAGCTATGCTACCCTTGAGTCCCAAAATAAAACACTGATAAAACTGCAAATGACCCTAACTTCTGTACGGTGCGTCCTATACCTATCAAAGTTTGCAACAATCAAATGCTTGTAACTTTTACTGGAGCGTCATAAAATCTTTAAATTTTGTGACAATAAAGTACTCGAGCTTCTTATCAATTTAAGCTATCGCTCATAGCTATGCTACCCTTGAGTCCCAAATCAAACACTGAAAAATCTTCAAATGGCCCTAACTTCTCTACGGTGCATCCTATACCTATCAAAGTTTCCAACAATCAAACGGTTGTAACTTTTTACTGGAGCGTCATAAAATCTGGAAATTTTGTGACAATAAAGTACTCGAGCCTCTTATCAATTTAAGCTATCGTTCATAGCTATGCTAGCCTTGAGTCCAAAATCAAACACTGATAAAACTTCAAACGGCCCTAACTTCCATACGGTGCTTCCATACCTATCAAAGTTTGTAACATTCAAATGCGTGTAACTTTTTACTGGGGCTTCATAAAACCTTGGAATTTTGTGACAATAAAGTACTCGAGCCTCTTATCAATTTAAGCCATCGTTCATAGCTATGCTAGCCTTGAGTCCAAAATCGACCACTGATAAAACTTCAAACGGCCCTAACTTCCATACTGTGCTTCCAGACCTATCAAAGTTTGTAACATTCAAATGCTTGTAACTTTTTACTGGAGCGTCATAAAATCTGGAAATTTTGTGACAATAAAGTTCTCGAGCTTCTTGTCAATCTAAGCTATCGCTCATAGCTATGCTAGCCTTGAGTCCCAAATCAAACACTGATAAAACTTAAAATGGCCCTAACTTCTATAAGGTGTGTCCTACACCTATCAAAGTTTGCCATAAAATCTTTAAAATTTGTGACAATAAAGTACTCGAGCCCCTTATCAATTTAAGCTATCGCTCATAGCTATGCTACTCTTGAGCCTCAAATCAAACACTGATAAGACTTAAAATGGCCACAACTTCTGTACGGAGTGTGCTATACCTATCATAGTTTGTAACATTCAAATGCTTGTAACTTTTTTGTCGAGCGTCATAAAAAATTGAAATTTTGTGACAATAAAGTACTCGTGCCTCTTATCAATTTATGTTATCGCTCATAGCTATGCAACCTTTGATTCCCAAAATAAAACACTGATAAAACTTCAAATGGCCTAACTTCTTTACGGTGCGTCCTATACCTAGCAAAGTTTGCACAATCAAATGCTTGTAACTTTTTACTGGGGCGTCATAAAACCTTGAAATTTTGTGACAATAAAGTACTCGAGCCTCTTATCAATTTAAGCTATCGTTCATAGCTATGCTACCCTTGAGTCCCAAAATAAAACACTGATAAAACTGCAAATGACCCTAACTTCTGTACGGTGCGTCCTATACCTATCAAAGTTTGCAACAATCAAATGCTTGTAACTTTTACTGGAGCGTCATAAAATCTTTAAATTTTGTGACAATAAAGTACTCGAGCCTCTTATCAATTTAAGCTATCGCTCATAGCTATGCTACCCTTGAGTCCCAAATCAAACACTGAAAAATCTTCAAATGGCCCTAACTTCTCTACGGTGCATCCTATACCTATCAAAGTTTCCAACAATCAAACGGTTGTAACTTTTTACTGGAGCGTCATAAAATCTGGAAATTTTGTGACAATAAAGTTCTCGAGCCTCTTATCAATTTAAGCTATCGTTCATAGCTATGCTAGCCTTGAGTCCAAAATCAAACACTGATAAAACTTCAAACGGCCCTAACTTCCATACGGTGCTTCCATACCTATCAAAGTTTGTAACATTCAAATGCGTGTAACTTTTTACTGGGGCTTCATAAAACCTTGGAATTTTGTGACAATAAAGTACTCGAGCCTCTTATCAATTTAAGCCATCGTTCATAGCTATGCTAGCCTTGAGTCCAAAATCGACCACTGATAAAACTTCAAACGGCCCTAACTTCCATACTGTGCTTCCAGACCTATCAAAGTTTGTAACATTCAAATGCTTGTAACTTTTTACTGGAGCGTCATAAAATCTGGAAATTTTGTGACAATAAAGTTCTCGAGCTTCTTGTCAATCTAAGCTATCGCTCATAGCTATGCTAGCCTTGAGTCCCAAATCAAACACTGATAAAACTTAAAATGGCCCTAACTTCTATAAGGTGTGTCCTACACCTATCAAAGTTTGCCATAAAATCTTTAAAATTTGTGACAATAAAGTACTCGAGCCCCTTATCAATTTAAGCTATCGCTCATAGCTATGCTACTCTTGAGCCTCAAATCAAACACTGATAAGACTTAAAATGGCCACAACTTCTGTACGGAGAGTGCTATACCTATCATAGTTTGTAACATTCAAATGCTTGTAACTTTTTTGTCGAGCGTCATAAAAAATTGAAATTTTGTGACAATAAAGTACTCGTGCCTCTTATCAATTTAAGCTATCGCTCATAGCTATGCAACCTTTGATTCCCAAAATGAAACACTGATAAAACTTCAAATGGCCTAACTTCTGTACGGTGCGTCCTATACCTAGCAAAGTTTCCAACAATCAAATGCTTGTAACTTTTTACTGGGGCGTCATAAAACCTTGAAATTTTGTGACAATAAAGTACTCGAGAATCTTATCAATTTAAGCTATCGTTAATAGCTATGCTACCCTTGAGTCCCAAATCAAACACTGATAAAACTTAAAATGGCCCTAACTTGTGTACGTTGCGTTCTATACCTATCAAAGTTTGCAACAATCAAATGCGTGTAACTTTTTACTGGGGCTTCATAAAACCTTGAAATTTTGTGACAATAAAGTACTCGAGCCTCTTATCAATTTAAGCTATCGTTCATAGCTATGCTAGCCTTGAGTCCAAAATCGAACACTTATAAAACTTCAAACGGCCCTAACTTCCATACGGTGCTTCCATATCTATCAAAGTTTGTAACATTCAAATGCTTGTAACTTTTTACTGGAGCGTCATAAAATCTGGAAATTTTGTGGCAATACAGTTCTCGAGCCTCTTGTCAATTTAAGCTATCACTCATACCTATGCTACCCTTGAGTCCCAAATCAAACACTGATAAAATTTAAAATGGCCCTAACTTCTATACGGTGCGTCCTACACCTATCAAAGTTTGCCATAAAATCTTTAAAATTTGTGACAATAAAGTACTCGAGCCCCTTATCAATTTATGCTATCGCTCATAGGTATGCTACTCTTGAGTCCCAAATCAAACACTGATAAGACTTAAAATGACCATAACTTCTGTACAGAGTGTCCTTTATCTATCAAAGTGTGTAACATTCAAATGCTTGTAAATTTTTTGTCGAACGTCATAAAACCTTGAAATTTTGTGACAATAAAGTACTCGTGCCTCTTATCAATTTAAGTTATCGCTCATAGCTATGCAACCTTTGATTCCCAAAATAAAACACTGATAAAACTTCAAATGGCCTAACTTCTTTACGGTGCGTCCTATACCTAGCAAAGTTTGCACAATCAAATGCTTGTAACTTTTTACTGGGGCGTCATAAAACCTTGAAATTTTGTGACAGTAAAGTACTCGAGCCTCTTATCAATTTAAGCTATCGTTCATAGCTATGCTAGCCTTGAGTCCAAAATCAAACACTGATAAAACTTCAAACGGCCCTAACTTCCATACGGTGCTTCCATACCTATCAAAGTTTGTAACATTCAAATGCGTGTAACTTTTTACTGGGGCTTCACAAAACCTTGGAATTTTGTGACAATAAAGTACTCGAGCCTCTTATCAATTTAAGCTATCGTTCATAGCTATGCTAGCCTTGAGTCCAAAATCGAACACTTATAAAACTTCAAACGGCCCTAACTTCCATACGGTGCTTCCATACCTATCAAAGTTTGTAACATTCAAATGCTTGTAACTTTTTACTGGAGCGTCATAAAATCTGGAAATTTTGTGACAATACAGTTCTCGAGCCTCTTGTCAATTTAAGCTATCGCTCATAGCTATGCTATCCTTGAGTCCCAAATCAAACAGTGATAAAATTTAAAATGGCCCTAACTTCTATACGGTGCGTCCTACACCTATCAAAGTTTGCCATAAAATCTTTAAAATTTGTGACAATAAAGTACTCGAGCCCCTTATCAATTTATGCTATCGCTCATAGCTATGCTATTCTTGAGTCCCAAATCAAACACTGATAAGACTTAGAATGACCATAACTTCTGTACAGACTGTACTATACCTATCAAAGTGTGTAACATTCAAATGCTTGTAACTTTTTTGTCGAACGTCATAAAACCTTGAAATTTTGTGACAATAAAGTACTCGTGCCTCTTATCAATTTATGCTATCGCTCATAGCTATGCTACTCTTGAGTCCCAAAATAAAACACTGATAAAACTGCAAATGAACCTAACTTCTGTACGGTGCGTAATATACCTATCAAAGTTTGCAACAATCAAATGCTTGTAACTTTTACTGGAGCGTCATAAAATCTTTAAATTTTGTGACAATAAAGTACTCGAGCTTCTTATCAATTTAAGCTATCGTTCATAGCTATGCTAACCTTGAGTCCCAAATCAAACACTGAAAAATCTTCAAATGGCCCTAACTTCTATACGGTGCATCCTATACCTATCAAAGTTTCCAACAATCAAATGGTTGTAACTTTTTACTGGAGCGTCATAAAATCTGGAAATTTTGTGACAATAAAGTTCTCGAGCCTCTTATCAATTTAAGCTATCGTTCATAGCTATGCTAGCCTTGAGTCCAAAATCAAACACTGATAAAACTTCAAACGGCCCTAACTTCCATACGGTGCTTCCATACCTATCAAAGTTTGTAACATTCAACTGCTTGTAACTTTTTACTGGAGCGTCATAAAATCTGGAAATTTTGTGACAATACAGTTCTCGAGCCTCTTGTCAATTTAAACTATCGCTCATAGCTATGCTACCCTTGAGTCCCAAATCAAACACTGATAAAATTTAAAATGGCCCTAACTTCTATACGGTCCTACACCTATCAAAGTTTGCCATAAAATCTTTAAAATTTGTGACAATAAAGTACTCGAGCCCCTTATCAATTTATGCTATCGCTTATAGCTATGCTACTCTTGAGTTCCAAATCAAACACTGATAAGACTTAAAATGACCATAACTTCTGTACAGAGTGTCCTATACCTATCAAAGTGTGTAACATTCAAATGCTTGTAACTTTTTTGTCGAACGTCATAAAACCTTGAAATTTTGTGACAATAAAGTACTCGAGCCTCTTATCAATTTAAGCTATCGTTCATAGCTATGCTACCCATGAGTCCCAAAATAAAACACTGATAAAACTGCAAATGACCCTAACTTCTGTACGGTGCGTCCTATACCTATCAAAGTTTGCAACAATCAAATGCTTGTAACTTTTACTGGAGCGTCATAAAATCTTTAAATTTTGTGACAATAAAGTACTCGAGCTTCTTATCAATTTAAGCTTTCGCTCATAGCTATGCTACCCTTGAGTCCCAAATCAAACACTGAAAAATCTTCAAATGGCCCTAACTTCTATATGGTGCATCCTATACCTATCAAAGTTTCCAACAATCAAATGGTTGTAACTTTTTACTGGGGCTTCATAAAACCTTGGAATTTTGTGACAATAAAGTACTCGAGCCTCTTATCAATTTAAGCAATCGTTCATAGCTATGCTAGCCTTGAGTCCAACATCGAACACTGATAAAACTTCAAACGGCCCTAACTTCCATACGGTGCTTCCAGACCTATCAAAGTTTGTAACATTCAAATGCTTGTAACTTTTTACTGGAGCGTCATAAAATCTGGAAATTTTGTGACAATAAAGTTCTCGAGCTTCTTGTCAATTTAAGCTATCGCTCATAGCTATGCTACCCTTGAGTCCCAAATCAAACACTGATAAAACTTAAAATGGCCCTAACTTCTATACGGTGTGTCCTACACCTATCAAAGTTTGTAACATTCAAGTGCGTGTAACTTTTTACTGGGGCTTCATAAAACCTTGGAATTTTGTGACAATAAAGTACTCGAGCCTCTTATCAATTTAAGCCATCGTTCATAGCTATGCTAGCCTTGAGTCCAAAATCGAACACTGATAAAACTTCAAACGGCCCTAACTTCCATACGGTGCTTCCAGACCTATCAAAGTTTGTAACATTCAAATGCTTGTAACTTTTTACTGGAGCGTCATAAAATCTGGAAATTTTGTGACAATACAGTTCTCGAGCTTCTTGTCAATTTAAGCTATCGCTCATAGCTATGCTACCCTTGAGTCCCAAATCAAACACTGATAAAACTTAAAATGGCCCTAACTTCTATAAGGTGTGTCCTACACCTATCAAAGTTTGCCATAAAATCTTTAAAATTTGTGACAATAAAGTACTCGAGCCCCTTATCAATTTAAGCTATCGCTCATAGCTATGCTACTCTTGAGCCTCAAATCAAACACTGATAAGACTTAAAATGGCCATAACTTCTGTACGGAGTGTGCTATACCTATCATAGTTTGTAACATTCAAATGCTTGTAACTTTTTTGTCGAGCGTCATAAAAAATTGAAATTTTGTGACAATAAAGTACTCGTGCCTCTTATCAATTTAAGCTATCGCTCATAGCTATGCAACCTTTGATTCCCAAAATGAAACACTGATAAAACTTCAAATGGCCTAACTTCTGTACGGTGCGTCCTATACCTAGCAAAGTTTCCAACAATCAAATGCTTGTAACTTTTTACTGGGGCGTCATAAAACCTTGAAATTTTGTGACAATAAAGTACTCGAGAATCTTATCAATTTAAGCTATCGTTAATAGCTATGCTACCCTTGAGTCCCAAATCAAACACTGATAAAACTTAAAATGGCCCTAACTTGTGTACGTTGCGTTCTATACCTATCAAAGTTTGCAACAATCAAATGCGTGTAACTTTTTACTGGGGCTTCATAAAACCTTGAAATTTTGTGACAATAAAGTACTCGAGCCTCTTATCAATTTAAGCTATCGTTCATAGCTATGCTAGCCTTGAGTCCAAAATCGAACACTTCTAAAACTTCAAACGGCCCTAACTTCCATACGGTGCTTCCATACCTATCAAAGTTTGTAACATTCAAATGCTTGTAACTTTTTACTGGAGCGTCATAAAATCTGGAAATTTTGTGGCAATACAGTTCTCGAGCCTCTTGTCAATTTAAGCTATCACTCATAGCTATGCTACCCTTGAGTCCCAAATCAAACACTGATAAAATTTAAAATGGCCCTAACTTCTATACGGTGCATCCTACACCTATCAAAGTTTGTAACATTCAAATGCGTGTAACTTTTTGCTGGGGCTTCACAAAACCTTGGAATTTTGTGACAATAAAGTACTCGAGCCTCTTATCAATTTAAGCTATCGTTCATAGCTATGCTAGCCTTGAGTCCAAAATCGAACACTTATAAAACTTCAAACAGCCCTAACTTCCATACGGTGCTTCCATACCTATCAAAGTTTGTAACATTCAAATGCTTGTAACTTTTTACTGGAGCGTCATAAAATCTGGAAATTTTGTGACAATACAGTTCTCGATCCTCTTGTCAATTTAAGCTATCGCTCATAGCTATGCTACCCTTGAGTCCCAAATCAAACAGTGATAAAATTTAAAATGGCCCTAACTTCTATACGGTGCGTCCTACACCTATCAAAGTTTGCCATAAAATCTTTAAAATTTGTGACAATAAAGTACTCGAGCCCCTTATCAATTTATGCTATCGCTCATAGCTATGCTACTCTTGAGTCCCAAATCAAACACTGATAAGACTTAAAATGACCATAACTTCTGTACAGACTGTCCTATACCTATCAAAGTGTGTAACATTCAAATGCGTGTAACTTTTTTGTCGAACGTCATAAAACCTTGAAATTTTCTGACAATAAAGTACTCGTGCCTCTTATCAATTTAAGTTATCGCTCATAGCTATGCAACCTTTGATTCCCAAAATAAAACACTTCAAATGGCCTAACTTCTTTACGGTGCGTCCTATACCTAGCAACGTTTGCACAATCAAATGCTTGTAACTTTTTACTGGGGCGTCATAAAACCTTGAAATTTTGTGACAATAAAGTACTCGAGCCTCTTATCAATTTAAGCTATCGTTCATAGCTATGCTACCCTTGAGTCCCAAAATAAAACACTGATAAAACTGCAAATGACCCTAACTTCTGTACGGTGCGTCCTATACCTATCAAAGTTTGCAACAATCAAATGCTTGTAACTTTTACTGGAGCGTCATAAAATCTTTAAATTTTGTGACAATAAAGTACTCGAGCTTCTTATCAATTTAAGCTATCGCTCATAGCTATGTTAACCTTGAGTCCCAAATCAAACACTGAAAAATCTTCAAATGGCCCTAACTTCTATACGGTGCATCCTATACCTATCAAAGTTTCCAACAATCAAATGGTTGTAACTTTTTACTGGAGCGTCATAAAATCTGGAAATTTTGTGACAATAAAGTTCTCGAGCCTCTTATCAATTTAAGCTTTCGTTCATAGCTATGCTAGCCTTGAGTCCAAAATCAAACACTGATAAAACTTCAAACGGCCCTAACTTCCATACGGTGCTTCCATACCTATCAAAGTTTGTAACATTCAACTGCTTGTAACTTTTTACTGGAGCGTCATAAAATCTGGAAATTTTGTGACAATACAGTTCTCGAGCCTCTTGTCAATTTAAGCTATCGCTCATAGCTATGCTACCCTTGAGTCCCAAATCAAACACTGATAAAATTTAAAATGGCCCTAACTTCTATACGGTCCTACACCTATCAAAGTTTGCCATAAAATCTTTAAAATTTGTGACAATAAAGTACTCGAGCCCCTTATCAATTTATGCTATCGCTTATAGCTATGCTACTCTTGAGTTCCAAATCAAACACTGATAAGACTTAAAATGACCATAACTTCTGTACAGAGTGTCCTATACCTATCAAAGTGTGTAACATTCAAATGCTTGTAACTTTTTTGTCGAACGTCATAAAACCTTGAAATTTTGTGACAATAAAGTACTCGAGCCTCTTATCAATTTAAGCTATCGTTCATAGCTATGCTACCCTTGAGTCCCAAAATAAAACACTGATAAAACTGCAAATGACCCTAACTTCTGTACGGTGCGTCCTATACCTATCAAAGTTTGCAACAATCAAATGCTTGTAACTTTTACTGGAGCGTCATAAAATCTTTAAATTTTGTGACAATAAAGTACTCGAGCTTCTTATCAATTTAAGCTTTCGCTCATAGCTATGCTACCCTTGAGTCCCAAATCAAACACTGAAAAATCTTCAAATGGCCCTAACTTCTATATGGTGCATCCTATACCTATCAAAGTTTCCAACAATCAAATGGTTGTAACTTTTTACTGGAGCGTCATAAAATCTGGAAATTTTGTGACAATAAAGTTCTCGAGCCTCTTATAAATTTAAGCTATCGTTCATAGCTATGCTAGCCTTGAGTCCAAAATCAAACACTGATTCAGCTTCAAACGGCCCTAACTTCCATACGGTGCTTCCATACCTATCAAAGTTTGTAACATTCAAATGCGTGTAACTTTTTACTGGGGCTTCATAAAACCTTGGAATTTTGTGACAATAAAGTACTCGAGCCTCTTATCAATTTAAGCAATCGTTCATAGCTATGCTAGCCTTGAGTCCAAAATCGAACACTGATAAAACTTCAAACGGCCCTAACTTCCATACGGTGCTTCCAGACCTATCAAAGTTTGTAACATTCAAATGCTTGTAACTTTTTACTGGAGCGTCATAAAATCTGGAAATTTTGTGACAATAAAGTTCTGGAGCTTCTTGTCAATTTAAGCTATCGCTCATAGCTATGCTACCCTTGAGTCCCAAATCAAACACTGATAAAACTTAAAATGGCCCTAACTTCTATACGGTGTGTCCTACACCTATCAAAGTTTGCCATAAAATCTTTAAAATTTGTGACAATAAAGTACTCGAGCCCCTTATCAATCTAAGCTATCGCTCATAGCTATGCTACTCTTGAACCTCAAATCAAACACTGATAAGACTTAAAATGGCCATAACTTCTGTACGGAGTGTGCTATACCTATCATAGTTTGTAACATTCAAATGCTTGTAACTTTTTTGTCGAGCGTCATAAAAAATTGAAATTTTGTGACAATAAAGTACTCGTGCCTCTTATCAATTTAAGCTATCGCTCATAGCTATGCAACCTTTGATTCCCAAAATGAAACACTGATAAAACTTCAAATGGCCTAACTTCTGTACGGTGCGTCCTATACCTAGCAAAGTTTCCAACAATCAAATGCTTGTAATTTTTTATTGTCATAAAACCTTGAAATTTTGTGACAATAAAGTACTCGAGAATCTTATCAATTTAAGCTATCGTTCATAGCTATGCTACCCTTGAGTCCCAAATCAAACTGATAAAACTGCAAATGACCCTAACTTCTGTACGGTGCGTCCTATACCTATCAAAGTTTGCAACAATGAAATGCTTGTAACTTTTACTGGAGCGTCATAAAATCTTTAAATTTTGTGGCAATAAAGTACTCGAGCTTCTTATCAATTTAAGCTATCGCTCATAGCTATGTTAACCTTGAGTCCCAAATCAAACACTGAAAAATCTTCAAATGGCCCTAACTTCTATACGGTGCATCCTATACCTATCAAAGTTTCCAACAATCAAATGGTTGTAACTTTTTACTGGAGCGTCATAAAATCTGGAAATTTTGTGACAATAAAGTTCTCGAGCCTCTTATCAATTTAAGCTATCGTTCATAGCTATGCTAGCCTTGAGTCCAAAATCAAACACTGATAAAACTTCAAACGGCCCTAACTTCCATACGGTGCTTCCATACCTATCAAAGTTTGTAACATTCAACTGCTTGTAACTTTTTACTGGAGCGTCATAAAATCTGGAAATTTTGTGACAATAAAGTTCTCGAGCCTCTTATCAATTTAAGCTATCGTTCATAGCTATGCTACTCTTGAGTCCCAAATCAAACACTGATAAGACTTAAAATGACCATAACTTCTGTACAGACTGTCCTATACCTATCAAAGTGTGTAACATTCAAATGCGTGTAACTTTTTTGTCGAACGTCATAAAACCTTGAAATTTTCTGACAATAAAGTACTCGTGCCTCTTATCAATTTAAGTTATCGCTCATAGCTATGCAACCTTTGATTCCCAAAATAAAACACTTCAAATGGCCTAACTTCTTTACGGTGCGTCCTATACCTAGCAACGTTTGCACAATCAAATGCTTGTAACTTTCTACTGGGGCGTCATAAAACCTTGAAATTTTGTGACAATAAAGTACTCGAGCCTCTTATCAATTTAAGCTATCGTTCATAGCTATGCTACCCTTGAGTCCCAAAATAAAACACTGATAAAACTGCAAATGACCCTAACTTCTGTACGGTGCGTCCTATACCTATCAAAGTTTGCAACAATCAAATGCTTGTAACTTTTACTGGAGCGTCATAAAATCTTTAAATTTTGTGACAATAAAGTACTCGAGCTTCTTATCAATTTAAGCTATCGCTCATAGCTATGTTAACCTTGAGTCCCAAATCAAACACTGAAAAATCTTCAAATGGCCCTAACTTCTATACGGTGCATCCTATACCTATCAAAGTTTCCAACAATCAAATGGTTGTAACTTTTTACTGGAGCGTCATAAAATCTGGAAATTTTGTGACAATAAAGTTCTCGAGCCTCTTATCAATTTAAGCTATCGCTCATAGCTATGCTACCCTTGAGTCCCAAATCAAACACTGATAAAACTTCAAACGGCCCTAACTTCCATACGGTGCTTCCATACCTATCAAAGTTTGTAACATTCAACTGCTTGTAACTTTTTACTGGAGCCTCATAAAATCTGGAAATTTTGTGACAATACAGTTCTCGAGCCTCTTGTCAATTTAAGCTATCGCTCATAGCTATGCTACCCTTGAGTCCCAAATCAAACACTGATAAAATTTAAAATGGCCCTAACTTCTATACGGTCCTACACCTATCAAAGTTTGCCATAAAATCTTTAAAATTTGTGACAATAAAGTACTCGAGCCCCTTATCAATTTATGCTATCGCTTATAGCTATGCTACTCTTGAGTTCCAAATCAAACACTGATAAGACTTAAAATGACCATAACTTCTGTACAGAGTGTCCTATACCTATCAAAGTGTGTAACATTCAAATGCTTGTAACTTTTTTGTCGAACGTCATAAAACCTTGAAATTTTGTGACAATAAAGTACTCGAGCCTCTTATCAATTTAAGCTATCGTTCATAGCTATGCTACCCTTGAGTCCCAAAATAAAACACTGATAAAACTGCAAATGACCCTAACTTCTGTACGGTGCGTCCTATACCTATCAAAGTTTGCAACAATCAAATGCTTGTAACTTTTACTGGAGCGTCATAAAATCTTTAAATTTTGTGACAATAAAGTACTCGAGCTTCTTATCAATTTAAGCTTTCGCTCATAGCTATGCTACCCTTGAGTCCCAAATCAAACACTGAAAAATCTTCAAATGGCCCTAACTTCTATATGGTGCATCCTATACCTATCAAAGTTTCCAACAATCAAATGGTTGTAACTTTTTACTGGAGCGTCATAAAATCTGGAAATTTTGTGACAATAAAGTTCTCGAGCCTCTTATAAATTTAAGCTATCGTTCATAGCTATGCTAGCCTTGAGTCCAAAATCAAACACTGATTCAGCTTCAAACGGCCCTTACTTCCATACGGTGCTTCCATACCTATCAAAGTTTGTAACATTCAAATGCGTGTAACTTTTTACTGGGGCTTCATAAAACCTTGGAATTTTGTGACAATAAAGTACTCGAGCCTCTTATCAATTTAAGCAATCGTTCATAGCTATGCTAGCCTTGAGTCCAAAATCGAACACTGATAAAACTTCAAACGGCCCTAACTTCCATACGGTGCTTCCAGACCTATCAAAGTTTGTAACATTCAAATGCTTGTAACTTTTTACTGGAGCGTCATAAAATCTGGAAATTTTGTGACAATAAAGTTCTGGAGCTTCTTGTCAATTTAAGCTATCGCTCATAGCTATGCTACCATTGAGTCCCAAATCAAACACTGATAAAACTTAAAATGGCCCTAACTTCTATACGGTGTGTCCTACACCTATCAAAGTTTGCCATAAAATCTTTAAAATTTGTGACAATAAAGTACTCGAGCCCCTTATCAATCTAAGCTATCGCTCATAGCTATGCTACTCTTGAACCTCAAATCAAACACTGATAAGACTTAAAATGGCCATAACTTCTGTACGGAGTGTGCTATACCTATCATAGTTTGTAACATTCAAATGCTTGTAACTTTTTTGTCGAGCGTCATAAAAAATTGAAATTTTGTGACAATAAAGTACTCGTGCCTCTTATCAATTTAAGTTATCGCTCATAGCTATGCAACCTTTGATTCCCAAAATAAAACACTTCAAATGGCCTAACTTCTTTACGGTGCGTCCTATACCTAGCAACGTTTGCACAATCAAATGCTTGTAACTTTCTACTGGGGCGTCATAAAACCTTGAAATTTTGTGACAATAAAGTACTCGAGCCTCTTATCAATTTAAGCTATCGTTCATAGCTATGCTACCCTTGAGTCCCAAAATAAAACACTGATAAAACTGCAAATGACCCTAACTTCTGTACGGTGCGTCCTATACCTATCAAAGTTTGCAACAATCAAATGCTTGTAACTTTTACTGGAGCGTCATAAAATCTTTAAATTTTGTGACAATAAAGTACTCGAGCTTCTTATCAATTTAAGCTATCGCTCATAGCTATGTTAACCTTGAGTCCCAAATCAAACACTGAAAAATCTTCAAATGGCCCTAACTTCTATACGGTGCATCCTATACCTATCAAAGTTTCCAACAATCAAATGGTTGTAACTTTTTACTGGAGCGTCATAAAATCTGGAAATTTTGTGACAATAAAGTTCTCGAGCCTCTTATCAATTTAAGCTATCGTTCATAGCTATGCTAGCCTTGAGTCCAAAATCAAACACTGATAAAACTTCAAACGGCCCTAACTTCCATACGGTGCTTCCATACCTATCAAAGTTTGTAACATTCAACTGCTTGTAACTTTTTACTGGAGCCTCATAAAATCTGGAAATTTTGTGACAATACAGTTCTCGAGCCTCTTGTCAATTTAAGCTATCGCTCATAGCTATGCTACCCTTGAGTCCCAAATCAAACACTGATAAAATTTAAAATGGCCCTAACTTCTATACGGTCCTACACCTATCAAAGTTTGCCATAAAATCTTTAAAATTTGTGACAATAAAGTACTCGAGCCCCTTATCAATTTATGCTATCGCTTATAGCTATGCTACTCTGGAGTTCCAAATCAAACACTGATAAGACTTAAAATGACCATAACTTCTGTACAGAGTGTCCTATACCTATCAAAGTGTGTAACATTCAAATGCTTGTAACTTTTTTGTCGAACGTCATAAAACCTTGAAATTTTGTGACAATAAAGTACTCGAGCCTCTTATCAATTTAAGCTATCGTTCATAGCTATGCTACCCTTGAGTCCCAAAATAAAACACTGATAAAACTGCAAATGACCCTAACTTCTGTACGGTGCGTCCTATACCTATCAAAGTTTGCAACAATCAAATGCTTGTAACTTTTACTGGAGCGTCATAAAATCTTTAAATTTTGTGACAATAAAGTACTCGAGCTTCTTATCAATTTAAGCTTTCGCTCATAGCTATGCTACCCTTGAGTCCCAAATCAAACACTGAAAAATCTTCAAATGGCCCTAACTTCTATATGGTGCATCCTATACCTATCAAAGTTTCCAACAATCAAATGGTTGTAACTTTTTACTGGAGCGTCATAAAATCTGGAAATTTTGTGACAATAAAGTTCTCGAGCCTCTTATAAATTTAAGCTATCGTTCATAGCTATGCTAGCCTTGAGTCCAAAATCAAACACTGATTCAGCTTCAAACGGCCCTAACTTCCATACGGTGCTTCCATACCTATCAAAGTTTGTAACATTCAAATGCGTGTAACTTTTTACTGGGGCTTCATAAAACCTTGGAATTTTGTGACAATAAAGTACTCGAGCCTCTTATCAATTTAAGCAATCGTTCATAGCTATGCTAGCCTTGAGTCCAAAATCGAACACTGATAAAACTTCAAACGGCCCTAACTTCCATACGGTGCTTCCAGACCTATCAAAGTTTGTAACATTCAAATGCTTGTAACTTTTTACTGGAGCGTCATAAAATCTGGAAATTTTGTGACAATAAAGTTCTGGAGCTTCTTGTCAATTTAAGCTATCGCTCATAGCTATGCTACCATTGAGTCCCAAATCAAACACTGATAAAACTTAAAATGGCCCTAACTTCTATACGGTGTGTCCTACACCTATCAAAGTTTGCCATAAAATCTTTAAAATTTGTGACAATAAAGTACTCGAGCCCCTTATCAATCTAAGCTATCGCTCATAGCTATGCTACTCTTGAACCTCAAATCAAACACTGATAAGACTTAAAATGGCCATAACTTCTGTACGGAGTGTGCTATACCTATCATAGTTTGTAACATTCAAATGCTTGTAACTTTTTTGTCGAGCGTCATAAAAAATTGAAATTTTGTGACAAAAAAGTACTCGTGCCTCTTATCAATTTAAGCTATCGCTCATAGCTATGCAACCTTTGATTCCCAAAATGAAACACTGATAAAACTTCAAATGGCCTAACTTCTGTACGGTGCGTCCTATACCTAGCAAAGTTTCCAACAATCAAATGCTTGTAATTTTTTATTGTCATAAAACCTTGAAATTTTGTGACAATAAAGTACTCGAGAATCTTATCAATTTAAGCTATCGTTCATAGCTATGCTACCCTTGAGTCCCAAATCAAACACTGAAAAATCTTCAAATGGCCCTAACTTCTATACGGTGCATCCTATACCTATCAAAGTTTCCAACAATCAAATGGTTGTAACTTTTTACTGGAGCGTCATAAAATCTGGAAATTTTGTGACAATAAAGTTCTCGAGCCTCTTATCAATTTAAGCTATCGTTCATAGCTATGCTAGCCTTGAGTCCAAAATCAAACACTGATAAAACTTCAAACGGCCCTAACTTCCATACGGTGCTTCCATACCTATCAAAGTTTGTAACATTCAACTGCTTGTAACTTTTTACTGGAGCCTCATAAAATCTGGAAATTTTGTGACAATACAGTTCTCGAGCCTCTTGTCAATTTAAGCTATCGCTCATAGCTATGCTACCCTTGAGTCCCAAATCAAACACTGATAAAATTTAAAATGGCCCTAACTTCTATACGGTCCTACACCTATCAAAGTTTGCCATAAAATCTTTAAAATTTGTGACAATAAAGTACTCGAGCCCCTTATCAATTTATGCTATCGCTTATAGCTATGCTACTCTTGAGTTCCAAATCAAACACTGATAAGACTTAAAATGACCATAACTTCTGTACAGAGTGTCCTATACCTATCAAAGTGTGTAACATTCAAATGCTTGTAACTTTTTTGTCGAACGTCATAAAACCTTGAAATTTTGTGACAATAAAGTACTCGAGCCTCTTATCAATTTAAGCTATCGTTCATAGCTATGCTACCCTTGAGTCCCAAAATAAAACACTGATAAAACTGCAAATGACCCTAACTTCTGTACGGTGCGTCCTATACCTATCAAAGTTTGCAACAATCAAATGCTTGTAACTTTTACTGGAGCGTCATAAAATCTTTAAATTTTGTGACAATAAAGTACTCGAGCTTCTTATCAATTTAAGCTTTCGCTCATAGCTATGCTACCCTTGAGTCCCAAATCAAACACTGAAAAATCTTCAAATGGCCCTAACTTCTATATGGTGCATCCTATACCTATCAAAGTTTCCAACAATCAAATGGTTGTAACTTTTTACTGGAGCGTCATAAAATCTGGAAATTTTGTGACAATAAAGTTCTCGAGCCTCTTATAAATTTAAGCTATCGTTCATAGCTATGCTAGCCTTGAGTCCAAAATCAAACACTGATTCAGCTTCAAACGGCCCTAACTTCCATACGGTGCTTCCATACCTATCAAAGTTTGTAACATTCAAATGCGTGTAACTTTTTACTGGGGCTTCATAAAACCTTGGAATTTTGTGACAATAAAGTACTCGAGCCTCTTATCAATTTAAGCAATCGTTCATAGCTATGCTAGCCTTGAGTCCAAAATCGAACACTGATAAAACTTCAAACGGCCCTAACTTCCATACGGTGCTTCCAGACCTATCAAAGTTTGTAACATTCAAATGCTTGTAACTTTTTACTGGAGCGTCATAAAATCTGGAAATTTTGTGACAATAAAGTTCTGGAGCTTCTTGTCAATTTAAGCTATCGCTCATAGCTATGCTACCATTGAGTCCCAAATCAAACACTGATAAAACTTAAAATGGCCCTAACTTCTATACGGTGTGTCCTACACCTATCAAAGTTTGCCATAAAATCTTTAAAATTTGTGACAATAAAGTACTCGAGCCCCTTATCAATCTAAGCTATCGCTCATAGCTATGCTACTCTTGAACCTCAAATCAAACACTGATAAGACTTAAAATGGCCATAACTTCTGTACGGAGTGTGCTATACCTATCATAGTTTGTAACATTCAAATGCTTGTAACTTTTTTGTCGAGCGTCATAAAAAATTGAAATTTTGTGACAATAAAGTACTCGTGCCTCTTATCAATTTAAGCTATCGCTCATAGCTATGCAACCTTTGATTCCCAAAATGAAACACTGATAAAACTTCAAATGGCCTAACTTCTGTACGGTGCGTCCTATACCTAGCAAAGTTTCCAACAATCAAATGCTTGTAATTTTTTATTGTCATAAAACCTTGAAATTTTGTGACAATAAAGTACTCGAGAATCTTATCAATTTAAGCTATCGTTCATAGCTATGCTACCCTTGAGTCCCAAATCAAACTGATAAAACTGCAAATGACCCTAACTTCTGTACGGTGCGTCCTATACCTATCAAAGTTTGCAACAATGAAATGCTTGTAACTTTTACTGGAGCGTCATAAAATCTTTAAATTTTGTGGCAATAAAGTACTCGAGCTTCTTATCAATTTAAGCTATCGCTCATAGCTATGCTACCCTTGAGTCCCAAATCAAACACTGAAAAATCTTCAAATGGCCCTAACTTCTATACGGTGCATCCTATACCTTTCAAAGTTTCCAACAATCAAATGGTTGTAACTTTTTACTGGAGCGTCATAAAATCTGGAAATTTTGTGACAATAAAGTTCTCGAGCCTCTTATCAATTTAAGCTATCGTTCATAGCTATGCTAGCCTTGAGTCCAAAATCAAACACTGATAAAACTTCAAACGGCCCTAACTTCCATACGGTGCTTCCATACCTATCAAAGTTTGTAACATTCAACTGCTTGTAACTTTTTACTGGAGCGTCATAAAATCTGGAAATTTTGTGACAATACAGTTCTCGAGCCTCTTGTCAATTTAAGCTATCGCTCATAGCTATGCTACCCTTGAGTCCCAAATCAAACACTGATAAAATTTAAAATGGCCCTAACTTCTATACGGTGCGTCCTACACCTACCAATGTTTGCCATAAAATCTTTAAAATTTGTGACAATAAAGTACTCGAGCCCCTTATCAATTTATGCTATCGCTCATAGCTATGCTGCTCTTGAGTCCCAAATCAAACACTGATAAGACTTAAAATGACCATAACTTCTGTACAGAGTGTCCTATACCTATCAAAGTGTGTAACATTCAAATGCTTGTAACTTTTTTGTCGAACGTCATAAAACCTTGAAATTTTGTGACAATAAAGTACTCGTGCCTCTTATCAATTTAAGTTATCGCTCATAGCTATGCTACCCTTGAGTCCCAAAATAAAACACTGATAAAACTGCAAATTACCCTAACTTCTGTACGGTGCGTCCTATACCTATCAAAGTTTGCAACAATCAAATGCTTGTAACTTTTACTGGAGCGTCATAAAATCTTTAAATTTTGTGACAATAAAGTACTCGAGCTTCTTATCAATTTAAGCTATCGCTCATAGCTATGCTAACCTTGAGTCCCAAATCAAACACTGAAAAATCTTCAAATGGCCCTAACTTCTATACGGTGCATCCTATACCTATCAAAGTTTCCAACAATCAAATGGTTGTAACTTTTTACTGGAGCGTCATAAAATCTGGAAATTTTGTGACAATAAAGTTCTCGAGCCTCTTATCAATTTAAGCTATCGTTCATAGCTATGCTAGCCTTGAGTCCAAAATCAAACACTGATAGAACTTCAAACGGCCCTAACTTCCATACGGTGCTTCCATACCTATCAAAGTTTGTAACATTCAACTGCTTGTAACTTTTTACTGGAGCGTCATAAAATCTGGAAATTTTGTGACAATACAGTTCTCGAGCCTCTTGTCAATTTAAGCTATCGCTCATAGCTATGCTACCCTTGAGTCCCAAATCAAACACTGATAAAATTTAAAATGGCCCTAACTTCTATACGGTCCTACACCTATCAAAGTTTGCCATAAAATCTTTAAAATTTGTGACAATAAAGTACTCGAGCCCCTTATCAATTTAAGCTATCGCTTATAGCTATGCTACTCTTGAGTCCCAAATCAAACACTGATAAGACTTAAAATGACCATAACTTCTGTACAGAGTGTCCTATACCTATCAAAGTGTGTAACATTCAAATGCTTGTAACTTTTTTGTCGAACGTCATAAAACCTTGAAAACCCAAATCAAACACTGAAAAATCTTCAAATGGCCCTAACTTCTATACGGTGCATCCTATACCTATCAAAGTTTCCAACAATCAAATGGTTGTAACTTTTTACTGGAGCGTCATAAAATCTGGAAATTTTGTGACAATAAAGTACTCGAGCCTCTTATCAATTTAAGCTATCGTTCATAGCTATGCTACCCTTGAGTCCCAAAATAAAACACTGATAAAACTGCAAATGACCCTAACTTCTGTACGGTGCGTCCTATACCTATCAAAGTTTGCAACAATCAAATGCTTGTAACTTTTACTGGAGCGTCATAAAATCTTTAAATTTTGTGACAATAAAGTACTCGAGCTTCTTATCAATTTAAGCTTTCGCTCATAGCTATGCTACCCTTGAGTCCCAAATCAAACACTGAAAAATCTTCAAATGGCCCTAACTTCTATATGGTGCATCCTATACCTATCAAAGTTTCCAACAATCAAATGGTTGTAACTTTTTACTGGAGCGTCATAAAATCTGGAAATTTTGTGACAATAAAGTTCTCGAGCCTCTTATAAATTTAAGCTATCGTTCATAGCTATGCTAGCCTTGAGTCCAAAATCAAACACTGATTCAGCTTCAAACGGCCCTAACTTCCATACGGTGCTTCCATACCTATCAAAGTTTGTAACATTCAAATGCGTGTAACTTTTTACTGGGGCTTCATAAAACCTTGGAATTTTGTGACAATAAAGTACTCGAGCCTCTTATCAATTTAAGCAATCGTTCATAGCTATGCTAGCCTTGAGTCCAAAATCGAACACTGATAAAACTTCAAACGGCCCTAACTTCCATACGGTGCTTCCAGACCTATCAAAGTTTGTAACATTCAAATGCTTGTAACTTTTTACTGGAGCGTCATAAAATCTGGAAATTTTGTGACAATAAAGTTCTGGAGCTTCTTGTCAATTTAAGCTATCGCTCATAGCTATGCTACCATTGAGTCCCAAATCAAACACTGATAAAACTTAAAATGGCCCTAACTTCTATACGGTGTGTCCTACACCTATCAAAGTTTGCCATAAAATCTTTAAAATTTGTGACAATAAAGTACTCGAGCCCCTTATCAATCTAAGCTATCGCTCATAGCTATGCTACTCTTGAACCTCAAATCAAACACTGATAAGACTTAAAATGGCCATAACTTCTGTACGGAGTGTGCTATACCTATCATAGTTTGTAACATTCAAATGCTTGTAACTTTTTTGTCGAGCGTCATAAAAAATTGAAATTTTGTGACAAAAAAGTACTCGTGCCTCTTATCAATTTAAGCTATCGCTCATAGCTATGCAACCTTTGATTCCCAAAATGAAACACTGATAAAACTTCAAATGGCCTAACTTCTGTACGGTGCGTCCTATACCTAGCAAAGTTTCCAACAATCAAATGCTTGTAATTTTTTATTGTCATAAAACCTTGAAATTTTGTGACAATAAAGTACTCGAGAATCTTATCAATTTAAGCTATCGTTCATAGCTATGCTACCCTTGAGTCCCAAATCAAACACTGAAAAATCTTCAAATGGCCCTAACTTCTATACGGTGCATCCTATACCTATCAAAGTTTGCAACAATCAAATGCTTGTAACTTTTTACTGGAGCGTCATAAAATCTGGAAATTTTGTGACAATAAAGTTCTCGAGCCTCTTATCAATTTAAGCTATCGTTCATAGCTATGCTAGCCTTGAGTCCAAAATCAAACACTGATAAAACTTCAAACGGCCCTAACTTCCATACGGTGCTTCCATACCTATCAAAGTTTGTAACATTCAACTGCTTGTAACTTTTTACTGGAGCCTCATAAAATCTGGAAATTTTGTGACAATACAGTTCTCGAGCCTCTTGTCAATTTAAGCTATCGCTCATAGCTATGCTACCCTTGAGTCCCAAATCAAACACTGATAAAATTTAAAATGGCCCTAACTTCTATACGGTCCTACACCTATCAAAGTTTGCCATAAAATCTTTAAAATTTGTGACAATAAAGTACTCGAGCCCCTTATCAATTTATGCTATCGCTTATAGCTATGCTACTCTTGAGTTCCAAATCAAACACTGATAAGACTTAAAATGACCATAACTTCTGTACAGAGTGTCCTATACCTATCAAAGTGTGTAACATTCAAATGCTTGTAACTTTTTTGTCGAACGTCATAAAACCTTGAAATTTTGTGACAATAAAGTACTCGAGCCTCTTATCAATTTAAGCTATCGTTCATAGCTATGCTACCCTTGAGTCCCAAAATAAAACACTGATAAAACTGCAAATGACCCTAACTTCTGTACGGTGCGTCCTATACCTATCAAAGTTTGCAACAATCAAATGCTTGTAACTTTTACTGGAGCGTCATAAAATCTTTAAATTTTGTGACAATAAAGTACTCGAGCTTCTTATCAATTTAAGCTTTCGCTCATAGCTATGCTACCCTTGAGTCCCAAATCAAACACTGAAAAATCTTCAAATGGCCCTAACTTCTATATGGTGCATCCTATACCTATCAAAGTTTCCAACAATCAAATGGTTGTAACTTTTTACTGGAGCGTCATAAAATCTGGAAATTTTGTGACAATAAAGTTCTCGAGCCTCTTATAAATTTAAGCTATCGTTCATAGCTATGCTAGCCTTGAGTCCAAAATCAAACACTGATTCAGCTTCAAACGGCCCTAACTTCCATACGGTGCTTCCATACCTATCAAAGTTTGTAACATTCAAATGCGTGTAACTTTTTACTGGGGCTTCATAAAACCTTGGAATTTTGTGACAATAAAGTACTCGAGCCTCTTATCAATTTAAGCAATCGTTCATAGCTATGCTAGCCTTGAGTCCAAAATCGAACACTGATAAAACTTCAAACGGCCCTAACTTCCATACGGTGCTTCCAGACCTATCAAAGTTTGTAACATTCAAATGCTTGTAACTTTTTACTGGAGCGTCATAAAATCTGGAAATTTTGTGACAATAAAGTTCTGGAGCTTCTTGTCAATTTAAGCTATCGCTCATAGCTATGCTACCATTGAGTCCCAAATCAAACACTGATAAAACTTAAAATGGCCCTAACTTCTATACGGTGTGTCCTACACCTATCAAAGTTTGCCATAAAATCTTTAAAATTTGTGACAATAAAGTACTCGAGCCCCTTATCAATCTAAGCTATCGCTCATAGCTATGCTACTCTTGAACCTCAAATCAAACACTGATAAGACTTAAAATGGCCATAACTTCTGTACGGAGTGTGCTATACCTATCATAGTTTGTAACATTCAAATGCTTGTAACTTTTTTGTCGAGCGTCATAAAAAATTGAAATTTTGTGACAATAAAGTACTCGTGCCTCTTATCAATTTAAGCTATCGCTCATAGCTATGCAACCTTTGATTCCCAAAATGAAACACTGATAAAACTTCAAATGGCCTAACTTCTGTACGGTGCGTCCTATACCTAGCAAAGTTTCCAACAATCAAATGCTTGTAATTTTTTATTGTCATAAAACCTTGAAATTTTGTGACAATAAAGTACTCGAGAATCTTATCAATTTAAGCTATCGTTCATAGCTATGCTACCCTTGAGTCCCAAATCAAACTGATAAAACTGCAAATGACCCTAACTTCTGTACGGTGCGTCCTATACCTATCAAAGTTTGCAACAATGAAATGCTTGTAACTTTTACTGGAGCGTCATAAAATCTTTAAATTTTGTGGCAATAAAGTACTCGAGCTTCTTATCAATTTAAGCTATCGCTCATAGCTATGCTACCCTTGAGTCCCAAATCAAACACTGAAAAATCTTCAAATGGCCCTAACTTCTATACGGTGCATCCTATACCTTTCAAAGTTTCCAACAATCAAATGGTTGTAACTTTTTACTGGAGCGTCATAAAATCTGGAAATTTTGTGACAATAAAGTTCTCGAGCCTCTTATCAATTTAAGCTATCGTTCATAGCTATGCTAGCCTTGAGTCCAAAATCAAACACTGATAAAACTTCAAACGGCCCTAACTTCCATACGGTGCTTCCATACCTATCAAAGTTTGTAACATTCAACTGCTTGTAACTTTTTACTGGAGCGTCATAAAATCTGGAAATTTTGTGACAATACAGTTCTCGAGCCTCTTGTCAATTTAAGCTATCGCTCATAGCTATGCTACCCTTGAGTCCCAAATCAAACACTGATAAAATTTAAAATGGCCCTAACTTCTATACGGTGCGTCCTACACCTACCAATGTTTGCCATAAAATCTTTAAAATTTGTGACAATAAAGTACTCGAGCCCCTTATCAATTTATGCTATCGCTCATAGCTATGCTGCTCTTGAGTCCCAAATCAAACACTGATAAGACTTAAAATGACCATAACTTCTGTACAGAGTGTCCTATACCTATCAAAGTGTGTAACATTCAAATGCTTGTAACTTTTTTGTCGAACGTCATAAAACCTTGAAATTTTGTGACAATAAAGTACTCGTGCCTCTTATCAATTTAAGTTATCGCTCATAGCTATGCTACCCTTGAGTCCCAAAATAAAACACTGATAAAACTGCAAATTACCCTAACTTCTGTACGGTGCGTCCTATACCTATCAAAGTTTGCAACAATCAAATGCTTGTAACTTTTACTGGAGCGTCATAAAATCTTTAAATTTTGTGACAATAAAGTACTCGAGCTTCTTATCAATTTAAGCTATCGCTCATAGCTATGCTAACCTTGAGTCCCAAATCAAACACTGAAAAATCTTCAAATGGCCCTAACTTCTATACGGTGCATCCTATACCTATCAAAGTTTCCAACAATCAAATGGTTGTAACTTTTTACTGGAGCGTCATAAAATCTGGAAATTTTGTGACAATAAAGTTCTCGAGCCTCTTATCAATTTAAGCTATCGTTCATAGCTATGCTAGCCTTGAGTCCAAAATCAAACACTGATAGAACTTCAAACGGCCCTAACTTCCATACGGTGCTTCCATACCTATCAAAGTTTGTAACATTCAACTGCTTGTAACTTTTTACTGGAGCGTCATAAAATCTGGAAATTTTGTGACAATACAGTTCTCGAGCCTCTTGTCAATTTAAGCTATCGCTCATAGCTATGCTACCCTTGAGTCCCAAATCAAACACTGATAAAATTTAAAATGGCCCTAACTTCTATACGGTCCTACACCTATCAAAGTTTGCCATAAAATCTTTAAAATTTGTGACAATAAAGTACTCGAGCCCCTTATCAATTTAAGCTATCGCTTATAGCTATGCTACTCTTGAGTCCCAAATCAAACACTGATAAGACTTAAAATGACCATAACTTCTGTACAGAGTGTCCTATACCTATCAAAGTGTGTAACATTCAAATGCTTGTAACTTTTTTGTCGAACGTCATAAAACCTTGAAAACCCAAATCAAACACTGAAAAATCTTCAAATGGCCCTAACTTCTATACGGTGCATCCTATACCTATCAAAGTTTCCAACAATCAAATGGTTGTAACTTTTTACTGGAGCGTCATAAAATCTGGAAATTTTGTGACAATAAAGTACTCGAGCCTCTTATCAATTTAAGCTATCGTTCATAGCTATGCTACCCTTGAGTCCCAAAATAAAACACTGATAAAACTGCAAATGACCCTAACTTCTGTACGGTGCGTCCTATACCTATCAAAGTTTGCAACAATCAAATGCTTGTAACTTTTACTGGAGCGTCATAAAATCTTTAAATTTTGTGACAATAAAGTACTCGAGCTTCTTATCAATTTAAGCTTTCGCTCATAGCTATGCTACCCTTGAGTCCCAAATCAAACACTGAAAAATCTTCAAATGGCCCTAACTTCTATATGGTGCATCCTATACCTATCAAAGTTTCCAACAATCAAATGGTTGTAACTTTTTACTGGAGCGTCATAAAATCTGGAAATTTTGTGACAATAAAGTTCTCGAGCCTCTTATAAATTTAAGCTATCGTTCATAGCTATGCTAGCCTTGAGTCCAAAATCAAACACTGATTCAACTTCAAACGGCCCTAACTTCCATACGGTGCTTCCATACCTATCAAAGTTTGTAACATTCAAATGCTTGTAACTTTTTACTGGGGCTTCATAAAACCTTGGAATTTTGTGACAATAAAGTACTCGAGCCTCTTATCAATTTAAGCAATCGTTCATAGCTATGCTAGCCTTGAGTCTAAAATCGAACACTGATAAAACTTCAAACGGCCCTAACTTCCATACGGTGCTTCCAGACCTATCAAAGTTTGTAACATTAAAATGCTTGTAACTTTTTACTGGAGCGTCATAAAATCTGGAAATTTTGTGGAAATAAAGTTCTCGAGCTTCTTGTCAATTTAAGCTCATAGCTATGCTACCCTTGAGTCTCAAATCAAACACTGATGAAACTTAAAATGGCCCTAACTTCTATATGGTGTGTCCTACACCTATCAAAGTTTGCCATAAAATCTTTAAAATTTGTGACAATAAAGTACTCGAGCCCCTTTTCAATCTAAGCTATCGCTCATAGCTATGCTACTCTTGAGCCTCAAATCAAACATTGATAAAAATCGAACACTGATAAAACTTCAAACGGCCCTAACTTCCATACGGTGCTTCCAGACCTATCAAAGTTTGTAACATTCAAATGCTTGTAACTTTTTACTGGAGCGTCATAAAATCTGGAAATTTTGTGACAATAAAGTTCTCGAGCTTCTTGTCAATTTAAGCTATCGCTCATAGCTATGCTACCCTTGAGTCCCAAATCAAACACTGATAAAACTTAAAATGGCCCTAACTTCTATACGGTGTGTCCTACACCTATCAAAGTTTGCCATAAAATCTTTAAAATTTGTGACAATAAAGTACTCGAGCCCCTTATCAATTTAAGCTATCGCTCATAGCTATGCTACTCTTGAGCCTCAAATCAAACACTGATAAGACTTAAAATGGCCATAACTTCTGTACGGAGTGTGCTATACCTATCATAGTTTGTAACATTCAAATGCTTGTAACTTTTTTGTCGAGCGTCATAAAAAATTGAAATTTTGTGACAATAAAGTACTCGTGCCTCTTATCAATTTAAGCTATCGCTCATAGCTATGCAACCTTTGATTCCCAAAATGAAACACTGATAAAACTTCAAATGGCCTAACTTCTGTACGGTGCGTCCTATACCTAGCAAAGTTTCCAACAATCAAATGCTTGTAACTTTTTTACTGGGGCGTCATAAAACCTTGAAATTTTGTGACAATAAAGTACTCGAGAATCTTATCAATTTAAGCTATCGTTCATAGCTATGCTACCCTTGAGTCCCAAATCAAACACTGATAAAATTTCAAATGGCCCTAACTCCTATTCCTATCAAAGTGTGCCCAATCAAATGCTAGCAACTTTTACTGGAGGGTCATAAAACCTTGAAATTTTGTGACAATAAAGTACTCGAGCCTCTTATCAACTTAAGCTGTCGCTCATAGCTATGCTACCCTTGAGTCCCGAATGTAAAACTGATAAAATTTCAAATGGCCCTAACTTTTATACGATGCATCCTACACCAATCAAAGTTTGCAACGTTCAAATGCTTGTAACTTTTTACTGGAGCATCATAAAATCTTAAAATTTTGTGACAATAAAGTACTCCGGCCTCTTGTCAATATAAGCTATCCCTCAGAGCTATGCTACCCTTGGTTCCCGAATCAAAAACTGATAAAATTTCAAATGGCCCTAACTTCTATACGGTGCGTCCTACACCTATCAAAGTTTGCAACATTCAAATGCTTGTAACTTTTTACTGGAGCGTCATAAAATCTTGAAATTTTGTGACAATAGAGTACTCGTGCCTCTTGTCAATTTAAGGTATCGCTCATAGCTATGCTCCCCTTGAGTCCCAAATAAAACACTGATAAAACTTAAAATGGCCATAACTTGTGTACTTTGCGTTCTATACCTATCCAAGTGTGCAACAATCAAATGCTTGTAACTTTTTTCTGGGGCGTCATAAAACCTCGAAAGTTTGTGACAATAAAGTACTCGAGCCTCTTATCAATTTAAGCTAGCGTTCATAGCTATGCTAGACTTGAGTCCCAAAATAAAACACTGATAAACCTGCAAATGACCCTAACTTCTGTACGGTGCGTCCTATACCTATCAAAGTCTGCAACAATCAAATGCTTGTAACTCTTTACTGGAGCGTCATAAAATCTTGAAATTTTTTGACAATAAAGTACTCGAGCCTCTTATCAATTTAAACTGTCGGTCATAGCTATGCTACCCTTGACTCCAAAATCGAACACTGATAAAACTTCCAACGGCCCTAACTTCCATACGGTGCTTCCATACCTATCAAAGTTTGTAACATTCAAATGCTTGTAACTTTTTACTGGAGCTTCATAAAATCAGGAAATTTTGTGACGATAAAGTTCTCGAACCTGTTGTCAATTCAAGCTATCGCTCATAGCTATGCTACCCTTGAGTCCCAAATCAAACACTGATAAAATTTCAAATGGCCCTAACTCCTATTCCTATCAAAGTGTGCACCAATCAAATGCTAGCAACTTTTACTGGAGGGTCATAAAACCTTGAAAGTTTGTGACAATAAAGTACTCGAGCTTCTTATCAATTTAAGCTTTCGCTCATAGCTATGCTACCCTTGAGTCCCAAATCAAACACTGAAAAATCTTCAAATGGCCCTAACTTCTATATGGTGCATCCTATACCTATCAAAGTTTCCAACAATCAAATGGTTGTAACTTTTTACTGGAGCGTCATAAAATCTGGAAATTTTGTGACAATAAAGTTCTCGAGCCTCTTATAAATTTAAGCTATCGTTCATAGCTATGCTAGCCTTGAGTCCAAAATCAAACACTGATTCAACTTCAAACGGCCCTAACTTCCATACGGTGCTTCCATACCTATCAAAGTTTGTAACATTCAAATGCGTGTAACTTTTTACTGGGGCTTCATAAAACCTTGGAATTTTGTGACAATAAAGTACTCGAGCCTCTTATCAATTTAAGCAATCCTTCATAGCTATGCTAGCCTTGAGTCTAAAATCGAACACTGATAAAACTTCAAACGGCCCTAACTTCCATACGGTGCTTCCATATCTATCAAAGTTTGTAAAATTCAAATGCGTGTAACTTTTTACTGGGGCTTCATAAAACCTTGGAATTTTGTGACAATAAAGTACTCGAGCCTCTTATCAATTTAAGCTATCGTTCATAGCTATGCTAGCCTTGAGTCCAAAATCGAACATTGATAAAACTTCAAACGGCCCTAACTTATATACGGTGCTTCCATACCTATCAAAGTTTGTAACATTCAAATGCTTGTAACTTTTTACTGGAGCGTCATAAAATCTGGAAATTTTGTGACAATAAAGTTCTCGAGGTTCTTGTCAATTTAAGCTATCGCTCATAGCTATGCTACCCTTGAGTCCCAAATCAAACACTGATAAAACTTAAAATGGCCCTAACTTCTATACGGTGCTTCCATATCTATCAAAGTTTGTAAAATTCAAATGCGTGTAACTTTTTACTGGGGCTTCATAAAACCTTGGAATTTTGTGACAATAAAGTACTCGAGCCTCTTATCAATTTAAGCTATCGTTCATAGCTATGCTAGCCTTGAGTCCAAAATCGAACATTGATAAAACTTCAAACGGCCCTAACTTATATACGGTGCTTCCAGACCTATCAAAGTTTGTAACATTAAAATGCTTGTAACTTTTTACTGGCGCGTCATAAAATCTGGAAATTTTGTGGAAATAAAGTTCTCGAGCTTCTTGTCAATTTAAGCTCATAGCTATGCTACCCTTGAGTCTCAAATCAAACACTGATGAAACTTAAAATGGCCCTAACTTCTATATGGTGTGTCCTACACCTATCAAAGTTTGCCATAAAATCTTTAAAATTTGTGACAATAAAGTACTCGAGCCCCTTTTCAATCTAAGCTATCGCTCATAGCTATGCTACTCTTGAGCCTCAAATCAAACATTGATAAAAATCGAACACTGATAAAACTTCAAACGGCCCTAACTTCCATACGGTGCTTCCAGACCTATCAAAGTTTGTAACATTCAAATGCTTGTAACTTTTTACTGGAGCGTCATAAAATCTGGAAATTTTGTGACAATAAAGTTCTCGAGCTTCTTGTCAATTTAAGCTATCGCTCATAGCTATGCTACCCTTGAGTCCCAAATCAAACACTGATAAAACTTAAAATGGCCCTAACTTCTATACGGTGTGTCCTACACCTATCAAAGTTTGCCATAAAATCTTTAAAATTTGTGACAATAAAGTACTCGAGCCCCTTATCAATTTAAGCTATCGCTCATAGCTATGCTACTCTTGAGCCTCAAATCAAACACTGATAAGACTTAAAATGGCCATAACTTCTGTACGGAGTGTGCTATACCTATCATAGTTTGTAACATTCAAATGCTTGTAACTTTTTTGTCGAGCGTCATAAAAAATTGAAATTTTGTGACAATAAAGTACTCGTGCCTCTTATCAATTTAAGCTATCGCTCATAGCTATGCAACCTTTGATTCCCAAAATGAAACACTGATAAAACTTCAAATGGCCTAACTTCTGTACGGTGCGTCCTATACCTAGCAAAGTTTCCAACAATCAAATGCTTGTAACTTTTTTACTGGGGCGTCATAAAACCTTGAAATTTTGTGACAATAAAGTACTCGAGAATCTTATCAATTTAAGCTATCGTTCATAGCTATGCTACCCTTGAGTCCCAAATCAAACACTGATAAAATTTCAAATGGCCCTAACTCCTATTCCTATCAAAGTGTGCCCAATCAAATGCTAGCAACTTTTACTGGAGGGTCATAAAACCTTGAAATTTTGTGACAATAAAGTACTCGAGCCTCTTATCAACTTAAGCTGTCGCTCATAGCTATGCTACCCTTGAGTCCCGAATGTAAAACTGATAAAATTTCAAATGGCCCTAACTTTTATACGATGCATCCTACACCAATCAAAGTTTGCAACGTTCAAATGCTTGTAACTTTTTACTGGAGCATCATAAAATCTTAAAATTTTGTGACAATAAAGTACTCCGGCCTCTTGTCAATATAAGCTATCCCTCAGAGCTATGCTACCCTTGGTTCCCGAATCAAAAACTGATAAAATTTCAAATGGCCCTAACTTCTATACGGTGCGTCCTACACCTATCAAAGTTTGCAACATTCAAATGCTTGTAACTTTTTACTGGAGCGTCATAAAATCTTGAAATTTTGTGACAATAGAGTACTCGTGCCTCTTGTCAATTTAAGGTATCGCTCATAGCTATGCTCCCCTTGAGTCCCAAATAAAACACTGATAAAACTTAAAATGGCCATAACTTGTGTACTTTGCGTTCTATACCTATCCAAGTGTGCAACAATCAAATGCTTGTAACTTTTTTCTGGGGCGTCATAAAACCTCGAAAGTTTGTGACAATAAAGTACTCGAGCCTCTTATCAATTTAAGCTAGCGTTCATAGCTATGCTAGACTTGAGTCCCAAAATAAAACACTGATAAACCTGCAAATGACCCTAACTTCTGTACGGTGCGTCCTATACCTATCAAAGTCTGCAACAATCAAATGCTTGTAACTCTTTACTGGAGCGTCATAAAATCTTGAAATTTTTTGACAATAAAGTACTCGAGCCTCTTATCAATTTAAACTGTCGGTCATAGCTATGCTACCCTTGACTCCAAAATCGAACACTGATAAAACTTCCAACGGCCCTAACTTCCATACGGTGCTTCCATACCTATCAAAGTTTGTAACATTCAAATGCTTGTAACTTTTTACTGGAGCTTCATAAAATCAGGAAATTTTGTGACGATAAAGTTCTCGAACCTGTTGTCAATTCAAGCTATCGCTCATAGCTATGCTACCCTTGAGTCCCAAATCAAACACTGATAAAATTTCAAATGGCCCTAACTCCTATTCCTATCAAAGTGTGCACCAATCAAATGCTAGCAACTTTTACTGGAGGGTCATAAAACCTTGAAAGTTTGTGACAATAAAGTACTCGAGCCTCTTATCAACTTAAGCTATCGCTCATAGCTATGCTACCCTTGAGTCCCGAATGTAAAACTGATAAAATTTCAAATGGCCCTAACTTTTATACGATGCATCCTACACCAATCAAAGTTTGCAACGTTCAAATGCTTGTAACTTTTTACTGGAGCATCATAAAATCTTAAAATTTTGTGACAATAAAGTACTCCGGCCTCTTGTCAATATAAGCTATCCCTCAGAGCTATGCTACCCTTGGTTTCCGAATCAAAAACTGATAAAATTTCAAATGGCCCTAACTTCTATACGGTGCGTCCTACACCTATCAAAGTTTGCAACATTCAAATGCTTGTAACTTTTTACTGGAGCGTCATAAAATCTTGAAATTTTGTGACAATAGAGTACTCGTGCCTCTTGTCAATTTAAGGTATCGCTCATAGCTATGCTCCCCTTGAGTCCCAAATCAAACACTGATAAAGCTTAAAATGGCCCTAACTTGTGTACTTTGCGTTCTATACCTATCCAAGTGTGCAACAATCAAATGCTTGTAACTTTTTTCTGGGGCGTCATAAAACCTCGAAATTTTGTGACAATAAAGTACTCGAGCCTCTTATCAATTTAAGCTGGCGTTCATAGCTATGCTAGACTTGAGTCCCAAAATAAAACACTGATAAAACTGCAAATGACCCTAACTTCTGTACGGTGCGTCCTATACCTATCAAAGTCTGCAACAATCAAATGCTTGTAACTCTTTACTGGAGCGTCATAAAATCTTGAAATTTTTTGACAATAAAGTACTCGAGCCTCTTATCAATTTAAACTGTCGGTCATAGCTATGCTACCCTTGACTCCAAAATCGAACACTGATAAAACTTCAAACGGCCCTAACTTCCATACGGTGCTTCCATACCTATCAAAGTTTGTAACATTCAAATGCTTGTAACTTTTTACTGGAGCGTCATAAAATCAGGAAATTTTGTGACGATAAAGTTCTCGAACCCGTTGTCAATTCAAGCTATCGCTCATAGCTATGCTACCCTTGAGTCCCAAATCAAACACTGATAAAATTTCAAATGGCCCTAACTCCTATTCCTATCAAAGTGTGCACCAATCAAATGCTAGCAACTTTTACTGGAGGGTTAAAACCTTGAAATTTTGTGACAATAAAGTACTCGAGCCTCTTATCAACTTAAGCTATCGCTCAAAGCTATGCTACCCTTGAGTCCCGAATGTAAAACTGATAAAATTTCAAATGGCCCTAACTTTTATACAATGCATCCTACACCAATCAAAGTTTGCAACGTTCAAATGCTTGTAACTTTTTACTGGAGCATCATAAAATCTTGCAATTTTGTGACAATAAAGTACTCTGGCCTCTTGTCAATATAAACTATCCCTCAGAGCTATGCTACCCTTGGTTACCGAATCAAAAACTGATAAAATTTCAAATGGCCCTAACTTCTATACGGTGCGTCCTACACCTATCAAAGTTTGCAACATTCAAATGCTTGTAACTTTTTACTGGATCGTCATAAAATCTTGAAATTTTGTGACAATAGAGTACTCGTGCCTCTTGTCAATTTAAGGTATCGCTCATAGCTATGCTCCCCTTGAGTCCCAAATCAAACACTGATAAAACTTAAAATGGCCCTAACTTGTGTACTTTGCGTTCTATACCTATCCAAGTGTGCAACAATCAAATGCTTGTAACTTTTTTCTGGGGCGTCATAAAACCTCGAAATTTTGTGACAATAAAGTACTCGAGCCTCTTATCAATTTAAGCTAGCGTTCATAGCTATGCTAGACTTGAGTCCCAAAATAAAACACTGATAAAACTGCAAATGACCCTAACTTCTGTACGGTGCGTAATATACCTATCAAAGTCTGCAACAATCAAATGCTTGTAACTCTTTACTGGAGCGTCATAAAATCTTGAAATTTTTTGACAATAAAGTACTCGAGCCTCTTATCAATTTAAACTCTCGGTCATAGCTATGCTACCCTTGACTCCAAAATCGAACACTGATAAAACTTCAAACGGCCCTAACTTCCATACGGTGCTTCCATACCTATCAAAGTTTGTAACATTCAAATGCTTGTAACTTTTTACTGGAGCGTCATAAAATCTGGAAATTTTGTGACGATAAAGTTCTCGAACCTGTTGTCAATTCAAGCTATCGCTCATATCTATGCTACCCTTGAGTCCCAAATCAAACACTGATAAAACTTAAAATGGCCCTAACTTATATACGGTGCATCCTACGCCTATCAAAGTTTGCCATAAAATCTTTAAAATTTGTGACAATAAAGTACTCGAGCCCCTTATCAATTTAAGCTATCGCTCATAGCTATGCTACTCTTGAGTCCCAAATCAAACACTGATAAGACTTAAAATGGCCATAACTTCTGTACGGAGTGTCCTATACCTATCAAAGTTTGTAACATTCAAATGCTTGTAACTTTTTTGTCGAGCGTCATAAAACCTTGAAATTTTGTGACAATAAAGTACTCGTGCCTTTTATCAATTTAAGCTATCGTTCATAGCTATGCTAGCCTTGAGTCCCAAAATAAACATTGATAAAACTTCAAATTGCCTAACTTCTGTACGGTGCGTCCTATACCTAGCAAAGTTTGCAACAATCAAATGCTTGTAACTTTTTACTGGGGCGTCATAAAACCTTGAAATTTTGTGACAATAAAGTACTAGAGCTTGTTATAAATTTAAGCTATTGTTCATAGCTATGCTACCCTTGAGTCCCAAATCAAACACTGATAAAACTTCAAATGAGCCTAACTCCTATACCTATCAAGGTGTGCAACAATCAAAGGCTAGCAACTTTTACTGGAGGGTCATAGAACCTTGAAATTTTGTGACAATGAAGTACTCGAGCCTCTTATCAACTTAAGCTATCGCTCATAGCTATGCTAACCTTTGAGTCCCAAATCAAACATTGATAAAACTTCAAATGGTCCTAACTTCTATAAGGTGCGTCCTAAAGCTATCAAAGTTTGCAACAATCAAATGCTTGTAGCTTTTTACTGGAGCGTCATGAAACCATGAAATTTGTAACAATAAAGTACTCGTGCTTCTTATCAATTGAAGCTATCGCTCATAGCTATGCTACCCTTGACTCCAAAATCGAACACTGATAAAACTTCAAACGGCCTTAACTTCCATACGGTGCTTCCATACCTATCAAAGTTTGTAACATTCAAATGCTTGTAACTTTTTACTGGAGCGTCATAAAATCTGAAAATTTTGTGACGATAAAGTTCTCGAGCCTCTTGTCAATATAAGCTATCCCTAATAGCTATGCTACCCTTGGTTCCCGAATCAAAAAGTGATAAAATTTCAAATGGCCCTAACTTCTATACGGTGCGTCATACACCTATCAAAGTTTGCAACAGTCAAATGCTTGTAACTTTTTACTGGAGCGTCATAAAATCTTTAAATTTTGTGACAATAAAGTACTCGAGCCTCTTATCAATTTAAGCTTTCGTTCATAGCTATGCTAGCCTTGAGTCCCAAAATAAAACAATGATAAAACTGCAAATAACTCTAACTTCTGTACGGTGCGTCCTATACCTATCAAAGTTTCCAACAATCAAATGGTTGTAACTTTTTACTGGAGCGTCATAAAACCTTGAAATTTCGTGACAATAAGGTACTCGTGCCTTTTATCAATTTAAGCTATCGCCCATCGCTATGCTACCCTTGAGTCCCAAAATAAAACAATGATAAAACTGCAAATAACTCTAACTTCTGTACGGTGCGTCCTATACCTATCAAAGTTTCCAACAATCAAATGGTTGTAACTTTTTACTGGAGCGTCATAAAACCTTGAAATTTCGTGACAATAAGGTACTCGTGCCTTTTATCAATTTAAGCTATCGCCCATCGCTATGCTACCCTTGAGTCCTAAAATAAAACACTGATAAAACTTCAAATGGAACTAATTTCTATACAGTGCATCCTACACCTATCAAAGTTTGCAACAATCAAATGCTTGTAGCTTTTTACTGGAGCGTCATGAAACCATGAAATTTGTAACAATAAAGTACTCGTGCTTCTTATCAATTGAAGCTATCGCTCATAGCTATGCTACCCTTGACTCCAAAATCGAACACTGATAAAACTTCAAACGGCCTTAACTTCCATACGGTGCTTCCATACCTATCAAAGTTTGTAACATTCAAATGCTTGTAACTTTTTACTGGAGCGTCATAAAATCTGAAAATTTTGTGACGATAAAGTTCTCGAGCCTCTTGTCAATATAAGCTATCCCTAATAGCTATGCTACCCTTGGTTCCCGAATCAAAAAGTGATAAAATTTTAAATGGCCCTAACTTCTATACGGTGCGTCCTACTCCTATCAAAGTTTGCCATCAAATCTTTAAAATTTGTGACAATAAAGTACTCGAGCCCCTTATCAATTTATGCTATCGCTCATAGCTATGCTACTCTTGAGTCCCAAATCAAACACTGGTACGACTTAAAATGACCATAACTTCTGTACAGAGTGTCCTATACCTATCAAAGTGTGTAACATTCAAATGCTTCTAACTTTTTTGTCGAACGTCATAAAACCTTGAAATTTTGTGACAATAAAGTACTCGTGCCTCTTATTAATTTAAGTTATCGCTCATAGCTATGCAACCTTTGATTCCCAAAATAAAACACTGATAAAACTTCAAATGGCCTAACTTCTTTACGGTGCGTCCTATACCTAGCAAAGTTTGCAACAATCAAATGCTTGTAACTTTTTACTGGGGAGTCATAAAACCTTGAAATTTTGTGACAATAAAGTACTCGAGCCTCTTATCAATTTAAGCTATCGTTCATAGCTATGCTACCCTTGAGTCCCAAATCAAACACTGATAAATTTCAAATGGCCCTAACTCCTATACCTATCAAAGTGTGCACCAATCAAATGCTAGCAACTTTTACTGGAGGGTCATAAAACCTTGAAATTTTGTGACAATAAAGTACTCGAGCCTCTTATCAACTTAAGCTATCGCTCATAGCTATGCTACCCTTGAGTCCAGAATCAAAAACTGATAAAATTTCAAATGGCCCTAACTTTTATACGGTGCATCCTACACCTATCAAAGTTTGCAACATTCAAATGCTTGTAACTTTTTACTGGAGCATCATAAAATCTTAAAATTTTGTGGCAATAAAGTACTCGGGCCTCTTGTCAATTGAAGGTATCGCTCATAGCTATGCTACCCTTGACTCCAAAATCGAACACTGATAAAACTTCAAACGGCCCTAACTTCCATACGGTGCTTCCATACCTATCAAAGTTTGTAACATTCAAATGCTTGTAACTTTTTACTGGAGCGTCATAAATTCTGGAAATTTAGTGACAATAGAGTACTCGTGCCTCTTATTAATTTAAGCTATAGCTCATAGCTATGCTACTCTTGAGTCCCAAATCAAACACTGATAAGACTTAAAATGGCCCTAACTTCTACCAGGTGCGTCCTATACCTATGATAGTTTGCAACAATCAAATGCTTGTAACTTTTTACTGGAGCGTCATGAAACCATGAAATTTTGTGACAGTAAAGTACTCGTGCTTCTTATCAATTGAAGCTATCGCTCATAGCTATGCTACCCTTGACTCCAAAATCGAACACTGATAAAACTTCAAACGGCCCTAACTTCCATACGGTCCTTCCATACCTATCAAAGTTTGTAACATTCAAATGCTTGTAACTTTTTACTGGAGCGTCATAAAATCTGGAAATTTTGTGACAATAAAGTACTTGAGCCTCTTATCAATTTAAGCTAGCGTTCATAGCTATGCTACCCTTGAGTCCCAAATCAAACACTGCTAAAACTTAAAATGGCCCTAATTTGTGTACGTTGAGTTCTATACCTATCCAAGTGTGCAACAATCAAATGCTTGTAACTCTTTACTGGAGCGTCATAAAATCTTGAAATTTTTTGACAATCAAGTACTCGAGCCTCTTGTCAATTTAAGCTATCGCTCATAGCTATGCTACCCTTGAGTCCCGAATCAAAAACTGATAATATTTCAAATGGCCCTAACTTCTATACGGTGCGTCCTACACCTATCAAAGTTTGCAACATTCAAATGCTTTTAACTTTTTACTGGAGCGTCATAAAACCTTGAAATTTTGTGACAATAAAGTACTCGTGCCTTTTATCAATTTAAACTATCGCCCATCGCTATGCTCCCCTTGAGTCCTAAAATAAAACACGGATAAAACTTCAAATGGACCTAACTTCTATACGGTGCATCCTACACCTATCAAAGTTTGCAACAATCAAATGCTTGTAACTTTTTACTGGAGCGTCATAAAATCTTGAAATTTTTTGACAATAAAGTACTCGAGCCTCTTGTCAATTTAAGCTATCGCTCATAGCTATGCTACCCTTGAGTCCCGAATCAAATACTGATAATATTTCAAATGGCCCTAACTTTTATACGGTGCATCCTACACCTATCAAAGCTTGCAACAATCAAATGCTTGTAACATCTTACTGGAGCGTCATAAAACCTTGAAATTTTGTGACAATAAAGTACTCGTGCCTCTTATCAATTTAAGCTATCGCTCATAGCTATGGTACCCTTGAGTCCCAAATCAAACACTGATAAAACTTCAAATGGCCCTAACTTCTGTACAGTGTGTCCTATACCTATCAAAGTTTCCAACAATCAAATGGTTGTAACTTTTTACTGGAGCGTCATAAAACCTTGAAATTTTGTGACAATAAAGTACTCGTGCCTTTTATCAATTTAAGTTATCGCCCATCGCTATGATACCCTTGAGTCCTAAAATAAAACACTGATAAAACTTCAAATGGACCTAACTTCTATACGGTGCATCCTACACTTATCAAAGTTTGCAACATTCAAATGCTTGTAACTTTTAGTACTCGTGCCTTTTATCACTTTAAGTTATCGCCCATCGCTATGATACCCTTGACTCCAAAATCGAACACTGATAAAACTTCAAATGGCCCTAATTTCCATACGTTGCTTCCATACCTATCAAAGTTTGCAACATTCAAATCTAACTTGTGTACTTTGCGTTCTATACCTATCCAAGTGTGCAACAATCAAATGCTTGTAACTTTTTTCTGGGGCGTCATAAAACCTTGAAATTTTGTGACAATAAAGTACTCGAGCCTCTTATCAATTTAAGCTATCGTTCATAGCTATGCTAGCCTTGAGTCCAAAATCGAACATTGATAAAACTTCAAATGGCCTTATTTTCCATACGTTGCTTCCATACCTATCAAAGTTTGCAACATTCAAATGCTTGTAACTTTTTACTTGAGCATCATAAAATCTTGAAATTTTGTGACAATAAAGTACTCGGGCCCCTTGTCAATATAAGCTATCCCTCATAGCTATGCTACCCTTGGTTCCCGAATTAAAAACTGATAAAATTTCAAATGGCCCTAACTGCTGTACGGTGCGTCCTATACCTAGCAAAGTTTGCAACAATCAAATGCTTGTAACTTTTTACTGGAGCGTCATAAAATCTTGAAATTTTGTGACAATAGAGTACTCGTGCCTCTTGTCAATTTAAGGTATCGCTCATAGCTATGCTCCCCTTGAGTCCCAAATAAAACACTGATAAAACTTAAAATGGCCATAACTTGTGTACTTTGCGTTCTATACCTATCCAAGTGTGCAACAATCAAATGCTTGTAACTTTTTTCTGGGGCGTCATAAAACCTCGAAAGTTTGTGACAATAAAGTACTCGAGCCTCTTATCAATTTAAGCTAGCGTTCATAGCTATGCTAGACTTGAGTCCCAAAATAAAACACTGATAAACCTGCAAATGACCCTAACTTCTGTACGGTGCGTCCTATACCTATCAAAGTCTGCAACAATCAAATGCTTGTAACTCTTTACTGGAGCGTCATAAAATCTTGAAATTTTTTGACAATAAAGTACTCGAGCCTCTTATCAATTTAAACTGTCGGTCATAGCTATGCTACCCTTGACTCCAAAATCGAACACTGATAAAACTTCCAACGGCCCTAACTTCCATACGGTGCTTCCATACCTATCAAAGTTTGTAACATTCAAATGCTTGTAACTTTTTACTGGAGCTTCATAAAATCAGGAAATTTTGTGACGATAAAGTTCTCGAACCTGTTGTCAATTCAAGCTATCGCTCATAGCTATGCTACCCTTGAGTCCCAAATCAAACACTGATAAAATTTCAAATGGCCCTAACTCCTATTCCTATCAAAGTGTGCACCAATCAAATGCTAGCAACTTTTACTGGAGGGTCATAAAACCTTGAAAGTTTGTGACAATAAAGTACTCGAGCCTCTTGTCAACTTAAGCTATCGCTCATAGCTATGCTACCCTTGAGTCCCGAATGTAAAACTGATAAAATTTCAAATGGCCCTAACTTTTATACGATGCATCCTACACCAATCAAAGTTTGCAACGTTCAAATGCTTGTAACTTTTTACTGGAGCATCATAAAATCTTAAAATTTTGTGACAATAAAGTACTCCGGCCTCTTGTCAATATAAGCTATCCCTCAGAGCTATGCTACCCTTGGTTTCCGAATCAAAAACTGATAAAATTTCAAATGGCCCTAACTTCTATACGGTGCGTCCTACACCTATCAAAGTTTGCAACATTCAAATGCTTGTAACTTTTTACTGGAGCGTCATAAAATCTTGAAATTTTGTGACAATAGAGTACTCGTGCCTCTTGTCAATTTAATGTATCGCTCATAGCTATGCTCCCCTTGAGTCCCAAATCAAACACTGATAAAGCTTAAAATGGCCCTAACTTGTGTACTTTGCGTTCTATACCTATCCAAGTGTGCAACAATCAAATGCTTGTAACTTTTTTCTGGGGCGTCATAAAACCTCGAAATTTTGTGACAATAAAGTACTCGAGCCTCTTATCAATTTAAGCTGGCGTTCATAGCTATGCTAGACTTGAGTCCCAAAATAAAACACTGATAAAACTGCAAATGACCCTAACTTCTGTACGGTGCGTCCTATACCTATCAAAGTCTGCAACAATCAAATGCTTGTAACTCTTTACTGGAGCGTCATAAAATCTTGAAATTTTTTGACAATAAAGTACTCGCGCCTCTTATCAATTTAAACTGTCGGTCATAGCTATGCTACCCTTGACTCCAAAATCGAACACTGATAAAACTTCAAACGGCCCTAACTTCCATACGGTGCTTCCATACCTATCAAAGTTTGTAACATTCAAATGCTTGTAACTTTTTACTGGAGCGTCATAAAATCAGGAAATTTTGTGACGATAAAGTTCTCGAACCTGTTGTCAATTCAAGCTATCGCTCATAGCTATGCTACCCTTGAGTCCCAAATCAAACACTGATAAAATTTCAAATGGCCCTAACTCCTATTCCTATCAAAGTGTGCACCAATCAAATGCTAGCAACTTTTACTGGAGGGTTAAAACCTTGAAATTTTGTGACAATAAAGTACTCGAGCCTCTTATCAACTTAAGCTATCGCTCAAAGCTATGCTACCCTTGAGTCCCGAATGTAAAACTGATAAAATTTCAAATGGCCCTAACTTTTATACAATGCATCCTACACCAATCAAAGTTTGCAACGTTCAAATGCTTGTAACTTTTTACTGGAGCATCATAAAATGTTGCAATTTTGTGACAATAAAGTACTCTGGCCTCTTGTCAATATAAACTATCCCTCAGAGCTATGCTACCCTTGGTTACCGAATCAAAAACTGATAAAATTTCAAATGGCCCTAACTTCTATACGGTGCGTCCTACACCTATCAAAGTTTGCAACATTCAAATGCTTGTAACTTTTTACTGGATCGTCATAAAATCTTGAAATTTTGTGACAATAGAGTACTCGTGCCTCTTGTCAATTTAAGGTATCGCTCATAGCTATGCTCCCCTTGAGTCCCAAATCAAACACTGATAAAACTTAAAATGGCCCTAACTTGTGTACTTTGCGTTCTATACCTATCCAAGTGTGCAACAATCAAATGCTTGTAACTTTTTTCTGGGGCGTCATAAAACCTCGAAATTTTGTGACAATAAAGTACTCGAGCCTCTTATCAATTTAAGCTAGCGTTCATAGCTATGCTAGACTTGAGTCCCAAAATAAAACACTGATAAAACTGCAAATGACCCTAACTTCTGTACGGTGCGTAATATACCTTTCAAAGTCTGCAACAATCAAATGCTTGTAACTCTTTACTGGAGCGTCATAAAATCTTGAAATTTTTTGACAATAAAGTACTCGAGCCTCTTATCAATTTAAACTCTCGGTCATAGCTATGCTACCCTTGACTCCAAAATCGAACACAGATTAAACTTCAAACGGCCCTAACTTCCATACGGTGCTTCCATACCTATCAAAGTTTGTAACATTCAAATGCTTGTAACTTTTTACTGGAGCGTCATAAAATCTGGAAATTTTGTGACGATAAAGTTCTCGAACCTGTTGTCAATTCAAGCTATCGCTCATATCTATGCTACCCTTGAGTCCCAAATCAAACACTGATAAAACTTAAAATGGCCCTAACTTATATACGGTGCATCCTACGCCTATCAAAGTTTGCCATAAAATCTTTAAAATTTGTGACAATAAAGTACTCGAGCCCCTTATCAATTTAAGCTATCGCTCATAGCTATGCTACTCTTGAGTCCCAAATCAAACACTGATAAGACTTAAAATGGCCATAACTTCTGTACGGAGTGTCCTATACCTATCAAAGTTTGTAACATTCAAATGCTTGTAACTTTTTTGTCGAGCGTCATAAAACCTTGAAATTTTGTGACAATAAAGTACTCGTGCCTTTTATCAATTTAAGCTATCGTTCATAGCTATGCTAGCCTTGAGTCCCAAAATAAACATTGATAAAACTTCAAATTGCCTAACTTCTGTACGGTGCGTCCTATACCTAGCAAAGTTTGCAACAATCAAATGCTTGTAACTTTTTACTGGGGCGTCATAAAACCTTGAAATTTTGTGACAATAAAGTACTAGAGCTTGTTATAAATTTAAGCTATTGTTCATAGCTATGCTACCCTTGAGTCCCAAATCAAACACTGATAAAACTTCAAATGAGCCTAACTCCTATACCTATCAAGGTGTGCAACAATCAAAGGCTAGCAACTTTTACTGGAGGGTCATAGAACCTTGAAATTTTGTGACAATGAAGTACTCGAGCCTCTTATCAACTTAAGCTATCGCTCATAGCTATGCTAACCTTTGAGTCCCAAATCAAACATTGATAAAACTTCAAATGGTCCTAACTTCTATAAGGTGCGTCCTATAGCTATCAAAGTTTGCAACAATCAAATGCTTGTAGCTTTTTACAGGAGCGTCATGAAACCATGAAATTTGTAACAATAAAGTACTCGTGCTTCTTATCAATTGAAGCTATCGCTCATAGCTATGCTACCCTTGACTCCAAAATCGAACACTGATAAAACTTCAAACGGCCTTAACTTCCATACGGTGCTTCCATACCTATCAAAGTTTGTAACATTCAAATGCTTGTAACTTTTTACTGGAGCGTCATAAAATCTGAAAATTTTGTGACGATAAAGTTCTCGAGCCTCTTGTCAATATAAGCTATCCCTAATAGCTATGCTACCCTTGGTTCCCGAATCAAAAAGTGATAAAATTTCAAATGGCCCTAACTTCTATACGGTGCGTCATACACCTATCAAAGTTTGCAACAGTCAAATGCTTGTAACTTTTTACTGGAGCGTCATAAAATCTTTAAATTTTGTGACAATAAAGTACTCGAGCCTCTTATCAATTTAAGCTTTCGTTCATAGCTATGCTAGCCTTGAGTCCCAAAATAAAACAATGATAAAACTGCAAATAACTCTAACTTCTGTACGGTGCGTCCTATACCTATCAAAGTTTCCAACAATCAAATGGTTGTAACTTTTTACTGGAGCGTCATAAAACCTTGAAATTTCGTGACAATAAGGTACTCGTGCCTTTTATCAATTTAAGCTATCGCCCATCGCTATGCTACCCTTGAGTCCCAAAATAAAACAATGATAAAACTGCAAATAACTCTAACTTCTGTACGGTGCGTCCTATACCTATCAAAGTTTCCAACAATCAAATGGTTGTAACTTTTTACTGGAGCGTCATAAAACCTTGAAATTTCGTGACAATAAGGTACTCGTGCCTTTTATCAATTTAAGCTATCGCCCATCGCTATGCTACCCTTGAGTCCTAAAATAAAACACTGATAAAACTTCAAATGGAACTAATTTCTATACAGTGCATCCTACACCTATCAAAGTTTGCAACAATCAAATGCTTGTAGCTTTTTACTGGAGCGTCATGAAACCATGAAATTTGTAACAATAAAGTACTCGTGCTTCTTATCAATTGAAGCTATCGCTCATAGCTATGCTACCCTTGACTCCAAAATCGAACACTGATAAAACTTCAAACGGCCTTAACTTCCATACGGTGCTTCCATACCTATCAAAGTTTGTAACATTCAAATGCTTGTAAATTTTACTGGAGCGTCATAAAATCTGAAAATTTTGTGACGATAAAGTTCTCGAGCCTCTTGTCAATATAAGCTATCCCTAATAGCTATGCTACCCTTGGTTCCCGAATCAAAAAGTGATAAAATTTCAAATGGCCCTAACTTCTATACGGTGCGTCATACACCTATCAAAGTTTGCAACAGTCAAATGCTTGTAACTTTTTACTGGAGCGTCATAAAATCTTTAAATTTTGTGACAATAAAGTACTCGAGCCTCTTATCAATTTAAGCTTTCGTTCATAGCTATGCTAGCCTTGAGTCCCAAAATAAAACAATGATAAAACTGCAAATAACTCTAACTTCTGTACGGTGCGTCCTATACCTATCAAAGTTTCCAACAATCAAATGGTTGTAACTTTTTACTGGAGCGTCATAAAACCTTGAAATTTCGTGACAATAAGGTACTCGTGCCTTTTATCAATTTAAGCTATCGCTCATAGCTATGCTACCCTTGAGTCCCAAAATAAAACAATGATAAAACTGCAAATAACTCTAACTTCTGTACGGTGCGTCCTATACCTATCAAAGTTTCCAACAATCAAATGGTTGTAACTTTTTACTGGAGCGTCATAAAACCTTGAAATTTCGTGACAATAAGGTACTCGTGCCTTTTATCAATTTAAGCTATCGCCCATCGCTATGCTACCCTTGAGTCCTAAAATAAAACACTGATAAAACTTCAAATGGAACTAATTTCTATACAGTGCATCCTACACCTATCAAAGTTTGCAACAATCAAATGCTTGTAGCTTTTTACTGGAGCGTCATGAAACCATGAAATTTGTAACAATAAAGTACTCGTGCTTCTTATCAATTGAAGCTATCGCTCATAGCTATGCTACCCTTGACTCCAAAATCGAACACTGATAAAACTTCAAACGGCCTTAACTTCCATACGGTGCTTCCATACCTATCAAAGTTTGTAACATTCAAATGCTTGTAACTTTTTACTGGAGCGTCATAAAATCTGAAAATTTTGTGACGATAAAGTTCTCGAGCCTCTTGTCAATATAAGCTATCCCTAATAGCTATGCTACCCTTGGTTCCCGAATCAAAAAGTGATAAAATTTTAAATGGCCCTAACTTCTATACGGTGCGTCCTACACCTATCAAAGTTTGCCATCAAATCTTTAAAATTTGTGACAATAAAGTACTCGAGCCCCTTATCAATTTATGCTATCGCTCATAGCTATGCTACTCTTGAGTCCCAAATCAAACACTGGTACGACTTAAAATGACCATAACTTCTGTACAGAGTGTCCTATACCTATCAAAGTGTGTAACATTCAAATGCTTGTAACTTTTTTGTCGAACGTCATAAAACCTTGAAATTTTGTGACAATAAAGTACTCGTGCCTCTTATTAATTTAAGTTATCGCTCATAGCTATGCAACCTTTGATTCCCAAAATAAAACACTGATAAAACTTCAAATGGCCTAACTTCTTTACGGTGCGTCCTATACCTAGCAAAGTTTGCAACAATCAAATGCTTGTAACTTTTTACTGGGGAGTCATAAAACCTTGAAATTTTGTGACAATAAAGTACTCGAGCCTCTTATCAATTTAAGCTATCGTTCATAGCTATGCTACCCTTGAGTCCCAAATCAAACACTGATAAATTTCAAATGGCCCTAACTCCTATACCTATCAAAGTGTGCACCAATCAAATGCTAGCAACTTTTACTGGAGGGTCATAAAACCTTGAAATTTTGTGACAATAAAGTACTCGAGCCTCTTATCAACTTAAGCTATCGCTCATAGCTATGCTACCCTTGAATCCAGAATCAAAAACTGATAAAATTTCAAATGGCCCTAACTTTTATACGGTGCATCCTACACCTATCAAAGTTTGCAACATTCAAATGCTTGTAACTTTTTACTGGAGCATCATAAAATCTTAAAATTTTGTGGCAATAAAGTACTCGGGCCTCTTGTCAATTGAAGGTATCGGTCATAGCTATGCTACCCTTGACTCCAAAATCGAACACTGATAAAACTTCAAACGGCCCTAACTTCCATACGGTGCTTCCATACCTATCAAAGTTTGTAACATTCAAATGCTTGTAACTTTTTACTGGAGCGTCATAAATTCTGGAAATTTAGTGACAATAGAGTACTCGTGCCTCTTATTAATTTAAGCTATAGCTCATAGCTATGCTACTCTTGAGTCCCAAATCAAACACTGATAAGACTTAAAATGGCCCTAACTTCTACCAGGTGCGTCCTATACCTATGATAGTTTGCAACAATCAAATGCTTGTAACTTTTTACTGGAGCGTCATGAAACCATGAAATTTTGTGACAGTAAAGTACTCGTGCTTCTTATCAATTGAAGCTATCGCTCATAGCTATGCTACCCTTGACTCCAAAATCGAACACTGATAAAACTTCAAACGGCCCTAACTTCCATACGGTCCTTCCATACCTATCAAAGTTTGTAACATTCAAATGCTTGTAACTTTTTACTGGAGCGTCATAAAATCTGGAAATTTTGTGACAATAAAGTACTTGAGCCTCTTATCAATTTAAGCTAGCGTTCATAGCTATGCTACCCTTGAGTCCCAAATCAAACACTGCTAAAACTTAAAATGGCCCTAATTTGTGTACGTTGAGTTCTATACCTATCCAAGTGTGCAACAATCAAATGCTTGTAACTCTTTACTGGAGCGTCATAAAATCTTGAAATTTTTTGACAATCAAGTACTCGAGCCTCTTGTCAATTTAAGCTATCGCTCATAGCTATGCTACCCTTGAGTCCCGAATCAAAAACTGATAATACTTCAAATGGCCCTAACTTCTATACGGTGCGTCCTATACCTATCAAAGTTTGCAACATTCAAATGCTTTTAACTTTTTACTGGAGCGTCATAAAACCTTGAAATTTTGTGACAATAAAGTACTCGTGCCTTTTATCAATTTAAACTATCGCCCATCGCTATGCTCCCCTTGAGTCCTAAAATAAAACACGGATAAAACTTCAAATGGCCCTAACTTCTATACGGTGCATCCTACACCTATCAAAGTTTGCAACAATCAAATGCTTGTAACTTTTTACTGGATCGTCATAAAATCTTGAAATTTTTTGACAATAAAGTACTCGAGCCTCTTGTCAATTTAAGCTATCGCTCATAGCTATGCTACCCTTGAGTCCCAAATCAAATACTGATAATATTTCAAATGGCCCTAACTTTTATACGGTGCATCCTACACCTATCAAAGCTTGCAACAATCAAATGCTTGTAACATCTTACTGGAGCGTCATAAAACCTTGAAATTTTGTGACAATAAAGTACTCGTGCCTCTTATCAATTTAAGCTATCGCTCATAGCTATGGTACCCTTGAGTCCCAAATCAAACACTGATAAAACTTCAAATGGCCCTAACTTCTGTACAGTGTGTCCTATACCTATCAAAGTTTCCAACAATCAAATGGTTGTAACTTTTTACTGGAGCGTCATAAAACCTTGAAATTTTGTGACAATAAAGTACTCGTGCCTTTTATCAATTTAAGTTATCGCCCATCGCTATGATACCCTTGAGTCCTAAAATAAAACACTGATAAAACTTCAAATGGACCTAACTTCTAAACGGTGCATCCTACACTTATCAAAGTTTGCAACATTCAAATGCTTGTAACTTTTAGTACTCGTGCCTTTTATCACTTTAAGTTATCGCCCATCGCTATGATACCCTTGACTCCAAAATCGAACACTGATAAAACTTCAAATGGCCCTAATTTCCATACGTTGCTTCCATACCTATCAAAGTTTGCAACATTCAAATCTAACTTGTGTACTTTGCGTTCTATACCTATCCAAGTGTGCAACAATCAAATGCTTGTAACTTTTTTCTGGGGCGTCATAAAACCTTGAAATTTTGTGACAATAAAGTACTCGAGCCTCTTATCAATTTAAGCTATCGCTCATAGCTATGGTACCCTTGAGTCCTAAATCAAACACTGATAGAACTTCAAATGGCCCTAACTTCTGTACGGTGTGTCCTATACCTATCAAATTTTCCAACAATCAAAAGGTTGTAACTTTTTACTGGGGCGTCATAAAACCTTGAAATTTTGTGACAATAAAGTACTCGTGCCTTTTATCAATTTAAGCTATCGCCCATCGCTATGCTACCCTTGAGTCCTAAAATAAAACACTGATAAAACTTCAAATGGACCTAACTTCTATACGGTGCATCCTACACTAATCAAAGTTTGCAACATTCAAATGCTTGTAGCTTTTTACTGGAGCATCATAAAATCTTGAAATTTTGTGACAATAAAGTACTCGTGCCTCTTATCAATTTAAGATATCGCCCATAGCTATGCTACCCTTGAGTCCTTCAATAAAACACTGATTAAACTTCAAATGGCCCTAACTTCTGCCCGGTGCGTCCTACACCTATCAAAGTTTGCAACAATCAAATGCTTGTAACTTTTTACTGGAGCGTCATGAAACCATGAAATTTTGTGACAATAAAGTACTCGTGCCTCTTATCAATTGAAGCTATCGCTCATAGCTATGATACCCTTGACTCCAAAATCGAACACTGATAAAACTTCAAATGGCCCTAATTTCCATACGTTGCTTCCATACCTATCAAAGTTTGCAACATTCAAATGCTTGTAACTTTTTAATAGAGCGTCATAAAATCTGGAAATTTTGTGACAATAAAATTCTCGAGCCTCTTGTCAATTTAATCTATCGCTCATAGCCATGCTACCCTTGAGTCCCAAATCAAACACTGATAAAATTAGAAATGGCCCTAAATTCTATACGGTGCGTCCTACACCTATCAAAGTTTGCCATAAAATCTTTAAAATTTGTGACAAAGTACTCGAGCCCCTTATCAATTTAAACTATCGCTCATAGCTATGCTTCTCTTGAGTCCCAAATCAAACACTGATAAGACTTAAAATGGCCATAACTTCTGTACGGAGTGTCCTATACCTATCAAAGTTTGCAACAATGAAATGCTTGTAACTTTTTTCTGGAGCGTCATAAAATATGGAAATTTTGTGACAATAAAGTACTCGAGCCTCTTGTCAATTTAAGCTATCGCTCATAGCTATGCTACCCTTGAGTCCCAAATCAAACACTGATAAAACTTAAAATGGCCCCAACTTGTGTACTTTGCGTTCTATACCTATCCAAGTGTGCAACAATCAAATGCTTGTAACTTTTTACTGGAGATTCATAAAATCTTGAAATTTTGTGACAATAGAGTACTCGTGCCTCTTATTAATTTAAGCTATCGCTCATAGCTATGCTACCCTTGAGTCCCAAATCAAACACTGATAAAACTTCAAATGGTCCTGACTTCTATAAGGTGCGTCCTATACCTATCAAAGTTTGCAACAATCAAATGCTTGTAACTTTTTTCTGGCGCGTCATAAAATCTGGAAATTTTGGGACAATAAAGTACTCGAGCCTCTTGTCAATTTAAGCTATCGGCCATCGCTATGCTACCCTTGAGTCCTAAAATAAAACACTGATAAATCTGCAAATAGACCTAACTTCTATACGGTGCATCCTACACCTATCAAAGTTTGGAACATTCAAATGATTGTAACTTTTTACTGGAGCATCATAAAATCTTGAAATTTTGTGACAATAAAGTACTCATGCCTCTTATCAATTTAAGATATCGCCCATAGCTATGCGACCCTTGAGTCCTTAAATAAAACACTGATAAAACTTCAAATGGCCCTAACTTCTGCCCGCTGCGTCCTACACCTATCAAAGTTTGCAACAATCAAATGCTTGTAACTTTTTACTGGAGCGTCATGAAACCATGAAATTTTGTGACAATAAAGTACTCGTGCCTCTTATCAATTAAAACTATCGCTCATAGCTATGCTACCCTTGAGTCCCAAATCAAACAGTGATAAAACTTAAAATGGCCCTAACTTGTGTACTTTGCGTTCTATACCTATCCAAGTGTGCAACAATCAAATGCTTGTAACTTTTTTCTGGGGCGTCATAAAACCTTGAAATTTTGTGGCAATAAAGTAATCGGGCCTCTTGTCAATATAAGCTATCCCTCATAGCTATGCTACCCTTGGTTCCCGAATCAAAAACTGCTAAAACTTCAAATGGCCCTAATTTCCATACGTTGCTTCCATACCTATCAAAGTTTGCAACATTCAAATGCTTGTAACTTTTTACTGGAGCGTCATAAAATCTTGAAATTTTGTGACAATAGAGTACACGTGCCTCTTATTAATTTAAGCTATCGCTCATAGCTATGCTACCCTTGAGTCCCAAATCAAACACTGATAAAACTTCAAATGGTCCTAACTTCTATAAGGTGCGTCCTATACCTATCAAAGTTTGCAACAATCAAATGCGTGTTACTTTTTGCTGGAGCGTCATAAAACCTTGAAATTTTGTGACAATAAAGTACTCGAGCCTCTTGTCAATTTAAGCTATCGCTCATAGCTAGCCTACCCTTGGGTCCCAAATCAAACACTGATAAAACTTAAAATGGCCCTAACTTGTGTACTTTGCGTTCTATACCTATCAAAGTTTGCAACAATCAAATGCGTGTAACTTTTTACTGGGGCTTCATAAAACCTTGAAATTTGTGACAATAAAGTACTCGAGCCTCTTATCAATTTAAGCTATCGTTCATAGCTATGCTAGCCTTGAGTCCCAAAATAAAACACTGATAAAACTGCAAATGACCCGAACTTCTGTACGGTGCGTCCTATACCTATCAAAGTTTGCAACAATCAAATGCTTGTAACTCTTTACTGGAGCGTCCTAAAATCTTGAAATTTTTTGACAATAAAGTACTCGAGCCTCTTATCAATTTAAGCTGTAGCTCATAACTATGCTACCCTTGAGTCCCAAATCAAAAACTGATAAAACTTCAAATGGCCCTAACTTTTGCCCGGTGCGTCCTACACCTATCAAAGTTTGCAACATTCAAATGCTTGTAACTTTTTACTTGAGCATCATAAAATCTTGAAATTTTGTGACAATAAAGTACTCGGGCCTCTTGTCAATATAAGCTATCCCTCATAGCTATGCTACCCTTGGTTCCCGAATTAAAAACTGATAAAATTTCAAATGGCCCTAACTTCTATACGGTGCGTCCTACACCTATCAAAGTTTGCAACATTCAAATGCTTGTAACTTTTTACTGGAGCGTCATAAAATCTTGAAATTTTGTGACAATAGAGTACTCGTGCCTCTTATTAATTTAAGCTATCGCTCATAGCTATGCTACCCTTGAGTCCCAAATCAAACACTGATAAAATTTCAAATGGTCCTAACTTCTATAAGGTGCGTTCTATACCTATCAAAGTTTGACACAATCAAATGCTTGTAACTTTTTTCTGGAGCGTCATAAAATCTGGAAATTTTGTGACAATAAAGTACTCGAGCCTCTTGTCAATTTAAGCTATCGCTCGTAGCTATGCTACTCTTGAGTCCCAAATCAAACACTGATAAAACTTAAAACGGCCCCAACTTGTGTATTTTGCGTTCTATGCCTATCAAAGTTTGCAACAATCAAATGCGTGTAACTTTTTACTGGGGCTTTATAAAACCTTGAAATTTTGTGACAATAAAGTACTCGGGCCTTTTATCAATTTAAACTATCGCCCATCGCTATGCTCCCCTTGAGTCCTAAAATAAAACACGGATAAAACTTCAAATGGACCTAACTTCTATACGGTGCATCCTACACCTATCAAAGTTTGCAACATTCAAATGCTTGTAACTTTTTACTGGAGCATTATAAAATCTTGAAATTTTGTGACAATAAAATACTCGTGCCTCTTATCAATTTAAGATATCGCCCATAGCTATGCTACCCTTGAGTCCTTAAATAAAACACTGATAAAACTTCAAATGGCCCTAATTTCTGCCCGGTGCGTCCTACACCTATCAAAGTTTGCAACAATCAAATGCTTGTAACTTTTTACTGGAGCGTCATGAAACCATGAACTTTTGTGACAATAAAGTACTCGTGCCTCTTATCAATTGAAGCTATTGCTCATAGCTATGATACCCTTGACTCCAAAATTGAACACTGATAAAACTTCAAATGGCCCTAATTTCCATACGTTGCTTCCATACCTATCAAAGTTTGCAACATTCAAATGCTTGTAACTTTTTAATGGAGCGTCATAAAATCTGGAAATTTTGTGACAATAAAATTCTCGAGCCTCTTGTCAATTTAATCTATCGCTCATAGCTATGCTACCCTTGAGTCCCAAATCAAACACTGATAAAACTTGAAATGGCCCAAACTTCTATACGGTGCGTCCTACACCTATCAAAGTTTGCCATAAAACCTTGAAAATTTGTGACAATAAAGTACTCGAGCCTCTTATCAATTTAAGCTATCGCTCATAGCTGTGCCACTCTTGAGTCTCACATCAAACACTGATAAGACTTAAAATGGCCATAACTTCTATATGGAGTGTCCTATACCTATCAAACTTTGCAACATTCAAATACTTGTAACTTTTTTGTCGACCGTCATAAAACCTTGAAATTTGGTGACAATAAAGTACTCGTGCCTCTTATCAATTTAAGTTATCGCTCATAGCTATGCAACCTTTGATTCCCAAATTAAAACACTGATAAAACTTGAAGTGGTCTAACTTCTGTACGGTGCGTCCTATACCTATCAAAGTTTGCAATAATCAAATGTTTGTAACTTTTTACTGGAGCGTCATAAAATCTTGAAATTTTGTGACAATAAAATATTCGAGCCTGTTATAAATTTAAGCTATCGTTCATAGCCTTGAGTCCCAAATCAAACACTGATAAAACTTCAAATGACCCTAACTCCTATATCTATCAAAGTGTGCACCAATCAATTGCTAGCAACTTTTTACTGGAGGGTCATAAAACCTTAAAATTTTGTGACAATAAAGTACTCGAGCCTCTTATCAACTTAAGCTATCGCTCGTAGCTATGCTACCCTTGAGTCCCGAATCATAAACTGATACAATTTCAAATGGCCCTAACTTCTATAAGGTGCGTCGTACACCTATCAAAGTTTGCAACATTCAAATGCTTGTAAATTTTTACTGTAGCGTCATAAAATCTTGAAATTTTGTGACAATAGAGTACTCGTGCCTCTTATTAATTTAAGCTATCGCTCATAGCTATGCTACCCTTGAGTCCCAAATCAAACATTGATAAAACTTCAAATGGTCCTAACTTCTATAAGGTGCGTCCTATACCTATCAAAGTTTGCAACAATCAAATGCTTGTAACTTTTTTCTGGAGCGTCATAAAATCTTGAAATTATGTGACAATAAAGTACTCGAGCCTCTTGTCAATTTAAGCTATCGCTCATAGCTATGCTACTCTTGAGTACCAAATCAAACACTGATAAAACTTAAAATGGCCCCAACTTGTGTACTTTGCGTTCTATGCCTATCAAAGTTTGCAACAATCAAATGCGTGTAACTATTTACTGGGGCTTCATAAAACCTTGAAATTTTGTGACCATAAAGATCTCGAGCCTCTTATCAATTTAAGCTATCGTTCATAGCTATGCTACTCTTGAGTCCCAAATCAAACACTGATAAGACTTAAAATGGCCATAACTTCTATACGGAGTGTCCTATACCTATCAAAGTTTGCAACATGCAAATGCTTGTAACTTTTTACTGGAGCATCATAAAATCTTGAAATTTTGTGACAATAAAGTTTTCGGTCCTCTTGTCAATTTAAGCTATCTCTCATAGTTATGCTACCCTTGGGTCCCAAAATAAAACACTAATAACACATCAAATGGCCCTAACTTCTATACGGTGCATGCTACACCTATCAAAGTTGCAACATTCAAATGCTTGTAACTTTTTACTGGAGCATCATGAAATCTGGAAATTTTGTGACAATGAAGTATTCGAGCATCTTGTCAATTCATGCTATCGCTCATAGCTATGCTACCCTTGAGTCCCAAATAAAACACTGATAAAACTTAAAATGGCCCTAACTTCTGTACGGTGCGTTCTATACCTATCAAAGTTTGCAACAATCAAATGCTTGTAACTTTTTACTGGAGCGTCACAAAACCTTGAAAATTTGTGACAGTAAAGTACTCGTGTCTCTTATCAATTTAAACTATTGCCCATCGCTATGCTACCCTTGAGTCCTAAAATAAAACACTGATAAAATTTCAAATGGCCCTAACTTCTATACGGTGCATGCTACACCTATCAAAGTTTGCAACATTCAAATGTTTGTAACTTTTTACTGTAGCATCATAAAATCTGGAAAATTTGTGACAATGAAGTACTCGAGAGTATTGTCAATTCAAGCTATCGCTCATAGCAATGCTCCCCTTCAGTCCCAAATCAAACACTGATGAAACTTAAAATGGCCCTAACTTGTGTACGGTGCGTTCTATACCTATAAAAATTTGCAACAATCAAATGCTTGTAACTTTTTACTGTGGCTTCATAAAACCTTGAAATTTGGTGACAGTAAAGAACTCGAGCCTCTTATCAATTAAGGCTATCGTTCATAGCTATGCTAGCCTTGAGTCCCAAAATATAACACTGATAAAACTGCAAATGACCCTAACTTCTGTACGGTGCGTCCTATTCCTATCAAAGTTTGCAACAATCGAATGCTTATAACTTTTTACTGGAGCGTCATAAAATCTTAAAATTTTGTGACAATAAAGTACTCGAGCCTCTTATCAATTTAAGCTATCGCTCATAGCTATGCTACCCTTGAGTCCCAAATCAAACACTGATAAAACTGCAAATGACCCAAACTTCTGTACGGCGCGTCCTATACCTATCAAAGTTTGCAACAATCAAATGCGTGTAACTTTTTACTGGGGCTTCATAAAACCTTGAAATTTTTGACAATAAAGTACTCGAGCCTCTTATCAATTTAAGCTATCGTTCATAGCTATGCTAGCCTTGAGTCCCAAAATAAAACACTGATAAAACTGCAAATGACCCTAACTTCTGTACGGTTCTATACCTATCAAAGTTTGCAACAATCAAATGCTTGTAACTTTTACTGGAGCGTCATAAAATCTTAAAATTTTGTGACAATAAAGTACTCGAGCTTCTTACCAATTTAAGCTATCGCTCATAGCTATTCTACCCTTGAGTCCCAAATCAAACACTGATAAAACTTCAAATGGCCCTAATTTCTGTACGGTGCGTCCTATACCTATCAAAGTTTCCAACAATTAAATGGTTCTAACTTTTTGCTGGAGCGTCATAAAACCTTGAAATTTTGTGACAATAAAGTACTCGAGCCTCTTGTCAATTTAAGCTATCGCTCATAGCTATGCTACTCTTGAGTCCCAAATCAAACACTGATAAAACTTAAAATGGCCCCAACTTGTGTACTATGCGTTCCATGCCTATCAAAGTTTGCAACAATCAAATGCGTGTAACTTTTTACTGGGGCTTCATAAAACATTGAAATTTTGTGACAATAAAGTACTCGAGCCTCTTATCAATTTAAGCTATCGTTCATAGCTATGCTAGCCTTGAGTCCCAAAATAAAACACTGATAAAACTGCAAATGACCCGAACTTCTGTACGGTGCGTCCTATACCTATCAAAATTTGCAACAATCAAATGCTTGTAATTCTTTACTGGAGCGTCATAAAATCTTGAAATTTTTTGACAATTAAGTACTCAAGCCTCTTATCAATTTAAGCTGTAGCTCATAGCTATGCTACCCTTGAGTCCCAATTCAAAAACTGATAAAACTTCAAATGGCCCTAACTTCTGCCCGGTGCGTCCTACACCTATCAAAGTTTGCAACATTCAAATGCTTGTAACTTTTTACTTGAGCATCATAAAATCTTGAAATTTTGTGACAATAAAGTACTCGGGCCTCTTGTCAATATAAGCTATCTCTCATAGCTATGCTACCCTTGTTCCCGAATTAAAAACTGATAAAATTTCAAATGGCCCTAACTTTTATACGGTGCGTACTCCACCTATCAAAGTTTGCAACATTCAAATGCTTGTAACTTTTTACTGGAGCGTCATAAAATCTTGAATTTTGTGACAATAGAGTACTCTTGCCTCTTATTAATTTAAGCTATCGCTCATAGCTATGCTACCCTTGAGTCCCAAATCAAACACTGATAAAATTTCAAATGGTCCTAACTTCTATAAGGTGCTTTCTATACCTATCAAAGTTTGACACAATCAAATGCTTGTAACTTTTTTCTGGAGCGTCATAAAATCTGGAAATTTTGTGACAATAAAGTACTCGAGCCTCTTGTCAATTTAAGCTATCGCTCGTAGCTATGCTACTCTTGAGTCCCAAATCAAACACTGATAAAACTTAAAACGGCCCCAACTTGTGTATTTTGCGTTCTATGCCTATCAAAGTTTGCAACAATCAAATGCTTGTAACTTTTTACTGGAGCATCATAAAATCTTGAAATTTTGTGACAATAAAGTAATCGGGCCTCTTATCAATTTAAGTTATCGCTCATAGCTATGCAACCTTTGATTCCCAAATTAAAACACTGATAAAACTTGAAGTGGTCTAACTTCTGTACGGTGCGTCCTATACCTATCAAAGTTTGCAATAATCAAATGCTTGTAACTTTTTACTGGAGCGTCATAAATCTTGAAATTTTGTGACAATAAAATATTCGAGCCTGTTATAAATTTAAGCTATCGTTCATAGCCTTGAGTCCCAAATCAAACACTGATAAAACTTCAAATGACCCTAACTCCTATACCTATCAAAGTGTGCACCAATCAATTGCTAGCAACTTTTTACTGGAGGGTCATAAAACCTTAAAATTTTGTGACAATAAAGTACTCGAGCCTCTTATCAACTTAAGCTATCGCTCGTAGCTATGCTACCCTTGAGTCCCGAATCATAAACTGATACAATTTCAAATGGCCCTAACTTCTATAAGGTGCGTCGTACACCTATCAAAGTTTGCAACATTCAAATGCTTGTAACTTTTTACTGGAGCATCATAAAATCTTGAAATTTTGTGACAATAAAGTAATCGGGCCTCTTGTCAATATAAGCTATCCTTCATAGCTATGCTACCCTTGGTTCCCGAATCAAAAACTGATAAAATTTCAAATGGCCCTAACCTCTATACGGTGCGTCCTATTCCTATCAAAGTTTCCAACAATCAAATGGTTGTAACTTTTTGCTGGAGCGTCATAAAACCTTGAAATTTTGTGACAATAAAGTACTCGTGCCTTTTATCAATTTAAACTATCGCCCATCGCTATGCTCCCCTTGAGTCCTAAAATAAAACACGGATAAAACTTCAAATGGACCTAACTTCTATACGGTGCATCCTACACCTATCAAAGTTTGCAACATTCAAATGCTTGTAACTTTTTACTGGAGCATTATAAAATCTTGAAATTTTGTGACAATAAAGTACTCGTGCCTCTTATCAATTTAAGATATCGCCCATAGCTATGCTACCCTTGAGTATTTAAATAAAACACTGATAAAACTTCAAATGGCCCTAACTTCTGCCCGGTGAGTCCTACACCTATCAAAGTTTGCAACAATCAAATGCTTGTAACTTTTTACTGGAGCGTCATGAAACCATGAACTTTTGTGACAATAAAGTACTCGTGCCTCTTATCAATTGAAGCTATTGCTCATAGCTATGATACCGTTGACTCCAAAATTGAACACTGATAAAACTTCAAATGGCCCTAATTTCCATACGTTGCTTCCATACCTATCAAAGTTTGCAACATTCAAATGCTTGTAACTTTTTAATGGAGCGTCATAAAATCTGGAAATTTTGTGACAATAAAATTCTCAGCCTCTTGTCAATTTAATCTATCGCTCATAGCTATGCTACCCTTGAGTCCCAAATCAAACACTGATAAAACTTGAAATGGCCCAAACTTCTATACGGTGCGTCCTACACCTATCAAAGTTTGCCATAAAACCTTGAAAATTTGTGACAATAAAGTACTCGAGCCTCTTATCAATTTAAGCTATCGCTCATAGCTGTACCACTCTTGAGTCTCACATCAAACACTGATAAGACTTAAAATGGCCATAACTTCTATATGGAGAGTCCTATACCTATCAAACTTTGCAACATTCAAATGCTTGTAACTTTTTTGTCGACCGTCATAAAACCTTGAAATTTGGTGACAATAAAGTACTCGTGCCTCTTATCAATTTAAGTTATCGCTCATAGCTATGCAACCTTTGATTCCCAAATTAAAACACTGATAAAACTTGAAGTGGTCTAACTTCTGTACGGTGCGTCCTATACCTATCAAAGTTTGCAATAATCAAATGCTTGTAACTTTTTACTGGAGCGTCATAAAATCTTGAAATTTTGTGACAATAAAATATTCGAGCCTGTTATAAATTTAAGCTATCGTTCATAGCCTTGAGTCCCAAATCAAACACTGATAAAACTTCAAATGACCCTAACTCCTATACCTATCAAAGTGTGCACCAATCAATTGCTAGCAACTTTTTACTGGAGGGTCATAAAACCTTAAAATTTTGTGACAATAAAGTACTCGAGCCTCTTATCAACTTAAGCTATCGCTCGTAGCTATGCTACCCTTGAGTCCCGAATCATAAACTGATACAATTTCAAATGGCCCTAACTTCTATAAGGTGCGTCGTACACCTATCAAAGTTTGCAACATTCAAATGCTTGTAAATTTTTACTGTAGCGTCATAAAATCTTGAAATTTTGTGACAATAGAGTACTCGTGCCTCTTATTAATTTAAGCTATCGCTCATAGCTATGCTACCCTTGAGTCCCAAATCAAACATTGATAAAACTTCAAATGGTCCTAACTTCTATAAGGTGCGTCCTATACCTATCAAAGTTTGCAACAATCAAATGCTTGTAACTTTTTTCTGGAGCGTCATAAAATCTTGAAATTTTGTGACAATAAAGTACTCGAGCCTCTTGTCAATTTAAGCTATCGCTCATAGCTATGCTACTCTTGAGTACCAAATCAAACACTGATAAAACTTACAATGGCCCCAACTTGTATACTTTGCGTTCTATGCCTATCAAAGTTTGCAACAATCAAATGCGTGTAACTATTTACTGGGGCTTCATAAAACCTTGAAATTTTGTGACCATAAAGACCTCGAGCCTCTTATCAATTTAAGCTATCGTTGATAGCTATGCTAGCTTTGAGTCCCAAAATAAAACACTGATAAAACTGCAAATGACCCAAACTTCTGTACGGCGCGTCCTATACCTATTAAATTTTGCAACAATCAAATGCTTGTAACTTTTTACTGGAGCGTCATGAAATCATGAAATTTTTTGACAATAAAGTACTCGTGCCTCTTATCAATTGAAGCTATCGTTCATAGCTATGCTACTCTTGAGTCCCAAATCAACCACTGATAAGACTTAAAATGGCCATAACTTCTATACGGAGTGTCCTATACCTATCAAAGTTTGCAACATGCAAATGCTTGTAACTTTTTACTGGAGCATCATAAAATCTTGAAATTTTGTGACAATAAAGTTTTCGGTCCTCTTGTCAATTTAAGCTATCTCTCATAGCTATGCTACCCTTGGGTCCCAAAATAAAACACTAATAACAAATCAAATAGCCCTAACTTCAATACGGTGCATGCTACACCTATCAAAGTTTGCAACATTCAAATGCTTGTAACTTTTTACTGGAGCATCATGAAATCTGGAAATTTTGTGACAATGAAGTATTCGAACATCTTGTCAATTCATGCTATCGCTCATAGCTATGCTACCCTTGAGTCCCAAATAAAACACTGATAAAACTTAAAATGGCCCTAACTTCTGTACGGTGCGTTCTATACCTATCAAAGTTTGCAACAATCAAATGCTTGTAACTTTTTACTGGAGCGTCACAAAACCTTGAAAATTTGTGACAGTAAAGTACTCGTGTCTCTTATCAATTTAAACTATTGCCCATCGCTACGCTACCCTTGAGTCCTAAAATAAAACACTGATAAAATTTCAAATGGCCCTAACTTCTATACGGTGCATGCTACACTTATCAAAGTTTGCAACATTCAAATGTTTGTAACTTTTTACTGTAGCATCATAAAATCTGGAAAATTTGTGACAATGAAGTACTCGAGAGTATTGTCAATTCAAGCTATCGCTCATAGCAATGCTCCCCTTCAGTCCCAAATCAAACACTGATGAAACTTAAAATGGCCCTAACTTGTGTACGGTGCGTTCTATACCTATAAAAACAATCAAATGCTTGTAACTTTTTACTGTGGCTTCATAAAACCTTGAAATTTGGTGACAGTAAAGAACTCGAGCCTCTTATCAATTAAGGCTATCGTTCATAGCTATGCTAGCCTTGAGTCCCAAAATATAACACTGATAAAACTGCAAATGACCCTAACTTCTGTACGGTGCGTCCTGCTCCTATCAAAGTTTGCAACAATCAAATGCTTATAACTTTTTACTGGAGCGTCATAAAATCTTGAAATTTTGTGACAATAAAGTTTTCGGTCCTCTTGTCAATTGAAGCTATCGTTCATAGCTATGCTACTCTTGAGTCCCAAATCAAACACTGATAAGACTTAAAATGGCCATAACTTCTATACGGAGTGTCCTATACCTATCAAAGTTTGCAACATGCAAATGCTTGTAACTTTTTACTGGAGCATCATAAAATCTTGAAATTTTGTGACAATAAAGTTTTCGGTCCTCTTGTCAATTTAAGCTATCTCTCATAGCTATGCTACCCTTGGGTCCCAAAATAAGTGCTCGTGCCTCTCATTAGTTTAAGCTATCGCTCATAGCTATGCTACCCTTGAGTCCCGAATCGAAAACCGATAAACTTTCAAATGGCCCTAACTTCTATACGGTGCATGCTACACCTATCAAAGTTTGCAACATTCAAATGCTTGTAACATTTTACTGGAGCATCATAAAATCTGGAAATTTTGTGACAATGAAGTACTCGAGCCTCTTATCAATTTAAGCTATCGCTCCTAGCAATGCTACCCTTGAGTCCCAAATAAAACACTGATAAAACTTAAAATGGCCCTAACTTCTGTACGGTGCGTTCTATACCTATCAAAGTTTGCAACAATCAAATGCTTGTAACTTTTTACTTGGGCGTCATAAAACCATGAAAATTTGTGACAATATAGTACTCGAGATTCTTATCAATTTAAGCTATAGCTCATAGCAATGCTACTCTTGAGTCCTAAATCAAATATTGATAAGACTTAAAATGGCCATAATTTCTGTACGGAGTATCCTATACCTATCCAAGCTTGCTACATTCAAATGCTTGTAACTTTATTCTCGAGCGTCATAAAACCTTCAAATTTTGTGACAATAAAGTACTTGTGCCTCTTATCAATTTTAGCTATCGCTCATAGCTATGCTACCCTTCAGTCCTAAAATAAAACACTGATAAAATTTCAAATGGCCCTAACTTCTATACGGTGCATGCTACACCTATCAAAGTTTGCAACATTCAAATGCTTGTAACTTTTTACTGTAGCGTCATAAAATCTTGAAATTTTGTGACAATAGAGTACTCGTGCCTCTTATTAATTTAAGCTATCGCTCATAGCTATGCTACCCTTGAGTCCCAAATCAAACATTGATAAAACTTCAAATGGTCCTAACTTCTATAAGGTGCGTCCTATACCTATCAAAGTTTGCAACAATCAAATGCTTGTAACTTTTTTCTGGAGCGTCATAAAATCTTGAAATTTTGTGACAATAGAGTACTCGAGCCTCTTGTCAATTTAAGCTATCGCTCATAGCTATGCTACTCTTGAGTACCAAATCAAACACTGATAAAACTTAAAATGGCCCCAACTTGTGTACTTTGCGTTCTATGCCTATCAAAGTTTGCAACAATCAAATGCGTGTAACTTTTTACTGGAGCGTCATGAAATCATGAAATTTTTTGACAATAAAATACTCGTGCCTCTTATCAATTGAAGCTATCGTTCATAGCTATGCTACTCTTGAGTCCCAAATCAAACACTGATAAGACTTAAAATGGCCATAACTTCTATACGGAGTGTCCTATACCTATCAAAGTTTGCAACATGCAAATGCTTGTAACTTTTTACTGGAGCATCATAAAATCTTGAAATTTTGTGACAATAAAGTTTTCGGTCCTCTTGTCAATTTAAGCTATCCCTCATAGCTATGCTACCCTTGGGTCCCAAAATAAAACACTAATAACACATCAAATGGCCCTAACTTCTATACGGTGCATGCTACACCTATCAAAGTTTGCAACATTCAAATGCTTGTAACTTTTTACTGGAGCATCATGAAATCTGGAAATTTTGTGACAATGAAGTATTCGAGCATCTTGTCAATTCATGCTATCGCTCCTAGCAATGCTACCCTTGAGTCCCAAATAAAACACTGATAAAACTTAAAATGGCCCTAACTTCTGTACGGTGCGTTCTATACCTATCAAAGTTTGCAACAATCAAATGCTTGTAACTTTTTACTGGAGCGTCACAAAACCTTGAAAATTTGTGACAGTAAAGTACTCGTGTCTCTTATCAATTTAAGCTATTGCCCATCGCTATGCTACCCTTGAGTCCTAAAATAAAACACTGATAAAATTTCAAATGGCCCTAACTTCTATACGGTGCATGCTACACCTATCAAAGTTTGCAACATTCAAATGTTTGTAACTTTTTACTGTAGCATCATAAAATCTGGAAAATTTGTGACAATGAAGTACTCGAGAGTATTGTCAATTCAAGCTATCGCTCATAGCAATGCTCCCCTTCAGTCCCAAATCAAACACTGATGAAACTTAAAATGGCCCTAACTTGTGTACGGTACGTTCTATACCTATAAAAATTTGCAACAATCAAATGCTTGTAACTTTTTACTGTGGCTTCATAAAACCTTGAAATTTGGTGACAATAAAGAACTCGAGCCTCTTATCAATTAAGGCTATCGTTCATAGCTATGCTAGCCTTGAGTCCCAAAATAAAACACTGATAAAACTGCAAATGACCCTAACTTCTGTACGGTGCGCCCTATTCCTATCAAAGTTTGCAACAATCAAATGCTTATAACTTTTTACTGGAGCGTCATAAAATCTTAAAATTTTGTGACAATAAGTACTCGAGCCTCTTATCAATTTAAGCTATCGCTCATAGCTATGCTACCCTTGAGTCCCAAATCAAACACTGATAAAACTGCAAATGACCCAAACTTCTGTACGGCGAGTCCTATACCTATTAAAGTTTGCAACAATCAAATGCTTGTAACTTTTTACTGGAGCGTCATGAAATCATGAAATTTTGTGACAATAAAGTACTCGTGCCTCTTATCAATTGAAGCTATCGTTCATAGCTATGCTACTCTTGAGTCCCAAATCAAACAATAATAAGACTTAAAATGGCCATAACTTCTATACGGAGTGTCCTATACCTATCAAAGTTTGCCACATGCAAATGCTTGTAACTTTTTACTGGAGCATCATAAAATCTGTGAAAATAAAGTTTTCGGGCCTCTTGTCAATTTAAGCTACCCCTCAAAGCTATGCTACCCTTGGGTCCCAAAATAAAACACTAATAACACATCAAATGGCCCTAACTTCTATACGGTGCATGCTACACCTATCAAAGTTTGCAACATTCAAATGCTTGTAACTTTTTACTGGAGCATCATAAAATCTGGAAATTTTGTGACAATGAAGTACTCGAGCCTCTTGTCAATTCATGCTATCGCTCATAGCAATGCTACCCTTGAGTCCCAAATCAAACACTGATAAGACTTAAAATGGCCATAACTTCTATACGGAATGTCCTATACCTATCAAAGTTTGCCACATTCAAATGCTTGTAACTTTTTACTGGAGCATCATAAAATCTTGAAATTTTGTGACAATAAAGTTTTCGGGCCTCTTGTCAATTTAAGCTATCCCTCATAGCTATGCTACCCTTGGGTCCCAAAATAAAACTAATAAAACATCAAATAACCCTATTTTTTATACGGTGCGTCCCATACTTATCAAAGTTTGCTCCATTCAAATGCTTGAAACTTTTTACTTGAGCGGCATAAAAGCTTGAAATTTTGTGACAATAGAGTACTCGTGCCTCTCATTAATTTAAGCTATCGCTCATAGCTATGCTACCCTTGAGTCCCGAATCGAAAACTGATAAAATTTCAAATGGCCCTAACTTCTATAAGGTGCATGCTACACCTATCGAAGTTTGCAACATTCAAATGCTTGTAACATTTTACTGGAGCATCATAAAATCTGGAAATTTTGTGACAATGAAGTACTCGAGCCTCTTGTCAATTCAAGCTATCGCTCCTAGCAATGCTACCCTTGAGTCCCAAATAAAACACTGATAAAACTTAAAATGGCCCTAACTTCTGTACGGTGCGTTCTATACCTATCAAAGTATGCAACAATCAAATGCTTGTAACTTTTTACTTGGGGGTCATAAAACCATGAAAATTTGTGACAATAAAGTACTCGAGATTCTTATCAATTTAAGCAATAGCTCATAGCAATGCTACTCTTGAGTCCTAAATCAAATATTGATAAGACTTAAAATGGCCATAATTTCTGTACGGAGTATCCTATACCTATCCAAGCTTGCTACATTCAAATGCTTGTAACTTTATTCTCGAGCGTCATAAAACCTTCAAATTTTGTGACAATAAAGTACTTGTGCCTCTTATCAATTTAAGCTATCGCTCATAGCTATGCTACCCTTCAGTCCTAAAATAAAACACTGATAAAATTTCAAATGGCCCTAACTTCTATACGGTGCATGCTACACCTATCAAAGTTTGCAACATTCAAATGCTTGTAACTTTTTACTGTAGCATCATAAAGTCTGGAAATTTTGTGACAATGAAGTACTCGAGCCTCTTGTCAATTCAAGCTATCGTTCATAGCTATGCTAGCCTTGAGTCCCAAAATAAAACACTGATAAAACTGCAAAGGGCCCTAACTTATGTACGGTGTGTCCTATACCTATAAAAGTTTGCAACAATCAAATGGTTGTAACATTTTACTGGAGCGTCACAAAACTTTGAAAATTTGTGACAGTAAAGTACTCGTGCCTCTTATCAATTTAAGCTATTGCCCATCGCTATGCTACCCTTGAGTCCCAAATCAAACACTGATAAAATTTCAAAGGGCCCTAACTTCTGTACGGTGCGTCCTATATCTATAAAAGTTTGCAACAATCAAATGGTTGTAACATTTTACTGGAGCGACACAAAACCTTGAAAATTTGTGACAGTAAAGTACTCGTGCACCTTATCAATTTAAGCTATTGCCCATCGCTATGCTACCCTTGAGTCCTAAAATAAAACACTGGTAAAACTTCAAATGACTTTAACTTCTATACGATGCATCCAACACCTATCAAAGTTTGCAACATTCAAATGCTTGTCACTTTTTACTGGAGCATCATAAAATCTTGAAATTTTGTGACAATAAAGTACTCGGGCCTCTTATCAATTTAAGCTATCGCTCACAGCTATGCTACCCTTGAGTCCTTAAATAAAACACTGATAAAACTTCAAATGGCCCTAACTTCTATCCGGTGCATCCTACACCTATCAAAAATTGCAACATTCCTATGCTTATAACTTTTTACTGGAGCGTCATAAAATCTTAAAATTTTGTGACAATAAAGTACTCGAGCCTCTTATCAATTTAAGCTATCGCTTATAGCTATGCTACCCTTGAGTCCCAAATCAAACACGGATAAAACTTCAAATGGCCCTAACTTCTATACGCTGCGTCCTATACCTATCAAAGTTTCCAACAATCAAATGGTTGTAACTTTTTACTGGAGAGTCATAAAACCTAGAAATTTTGTGACAATAAAGTACTCGTGCCTCTTATCAATTTAAGCTATTGCCCATCGCTATGCTACCTTTGAGTCCTAAAATAAAACACTGATAAAATTTCAAATGGCCCTAACTTCTATACGGTGCATGCTACACCTATCAAAGTTTGCAACATTCAAATGCTTGTAACTTTTTACTGTAGCATCATAAAATCTGGAAATTTTGTGACAATGAAGTACTCGAGCCTCTTGTCAATTCAAGCTATCGCTCATAGCAGCGCTCCCCTTCAGTCCCAAATCAAACACTGATGAAACTTAAAATGGCCCTAACTTGTGTACGGTGCGTTCTATACCTATAAAAATTTGCAACAATCAAATGCTTCTAACTTTTTACTGTGGCTTCATAAAACCTTGAAATTTGGTGACAATAAAGAACTCGAGCCTCTTATCAATTAAGGCTATCGCTCATAGCTATGATACCCTTGAGTCCCAAATCAAACACTGATAAAACTGCAAATGACCCAAACTTCTGTACGGCGCGTCCTATACCACTCAAAGTTTGCAACAATCAAATGCTTGTAACTTTTTACTGGAGCATCATGAAATCATGAAATTTTGTGACAATAAAGTACTCGTGCCTCTTATCAATTGAAGCTATCGTTCATAGTTATGCTACTCTTGAGTCCCAAATCAAACACTGATAAGACTTAAAATGGCCATAACTTCTATACAGAGTGTCCTATACCTATCAAAGTTTGCCACATGCAAATGCTTGTAACTTTTTACTGGAGCATCATAAAATCTTGAAATTTTGTGACAATAAAGTTTTCGGGCCTCTTGTCAATTTAAGCTACCCCTCATAGCTATGCTACCCTTGGGTCCCAAAATAAAACTAATAAAACATCAAATAACCCTAACTTTTATACGGTGCGTCCCATACTTATCAAAGTTTGCTCCATTCAAATGCTTGAAACTTTTTACTTGAGCGGCATAAAAGCTTGAAATTTTGTGACAATAGAGTACTCGTGCCTCTCATTAATTTAAGCTATCGCTCATAGCTATGCTACCCTTGAGTCCCGAATCGAAAACTGATAAAATTTCAAATGGCCCTAACTTCTATACGGTGCATGCTACACCTATCGAAGTTTGCAACATTCAAATGATTGTAACATTTTACTGGAGCATCATAAAATCTGGAAATTTTGTGACAATGAAGTACTCGAGCCTCTTGTCAATTCAAGCTATCGCTCCTAGCAATGCTACCCTTGAGTCCCAAATAAAACACTGATAAAACTTAAAATGGCCCTAACTTCTGTACGGTGCGTTCTATACCTATCAAAGTTTGCAACAATCAAATGCTTGTAACTTTTTACTGTGGCTTCATAAAACCTTGAAATTTGGTGACAATAAAGAACTCGAGCCTCTTATCAATTAAGGCTATCGTTCATAGCTATGCTATCCTTGAGTCCCAAAATAAAACACTGATAAAACTGCAAATGACCCTAACTTCTGTACGGTGCGTCCTATTCCTATCAAAGTTTGCAACAATCAAATGCTTATAACTTTTTACTGGAGCGTCATAAAATCTTAAAATTTTATGACAATAAAGTACTCGAGCCTCTTATCAATTTAAGCTATCGCTCATAGCTATGCTACCCTTGAGTCCCAAATCAAACACTGATAAAACTGCAAATGACCCAAACTTCTGTACGGCGCGTCCTATACCTATCAAAGTTTGCAACAATCAAATGCTTGTAACTTTTTACTTGGGCGTCATAAAACCATGAAAATTTGTGACAATAAAGTACTCGAGATTCTTATCAATTTAAGCTATAGCTCATAGCAATGCTACTCTTGAGTCCTAAATCAAATATTGATAAGACTTAAAATGGCCATAATTTCTGTACGGAGTATCCTATACCTATCCAAGCTTGCTACATTCAAATGCTAGTAACTTTTTACTGTAGCATCATAAAATCTGGAAATTTTGTTACAATGAAGTACTCGAGCCTCTTGTCAATTCAAGCTATCGCTCATAGCAACGCTCCCCTTCAGTCCCAAATCAAACACTGATGAAACTTAAAATGGCCCTAACTTGTGTACGGTGCGTTCTATACCTATAAACATTTGCAACAATCAAATGCTTGTAACTTTTTACTGTGGCTTCATAAAACCTTGAAATTTGGTGACAAAAAAGAACTCGAGCCTCTTATCAATTAAGGCTATCGATCATAGCTATGCTATCCTTGAGTCCCAAAATAAAACACTGATAAAACTGCAAATGACCCTAATTTCTATACGGTGCATGCTACACCTATCAAAGTTTGCAACATTCAAATGCTTGTAACTTTTTACTGTCGCATCATAAAATCTGGAAATTTTGTGACAATGAAGTACTCGAGCCTCTTGTCGATTCAAGCTATCGCTCATAGCAATGCTCCCCTTCAGTCCCAAATCAAACACTGATGAAACTTAAAATGGCCCTAACTTGTGTACGGTGTGTTCTATACCTATAAAAATTTGCAACAATCAAATGCTTGTAACTTTTTACTGTGGTTTCATAAAACCTTAAAATTTGGTGACAATAAAATACTCGAGCCTCTTATCAATTTAAGCTTTCGCTCATAGCTATGCTACCCTTGAGTCCCAAATCAAACACTGATAAAACTGCAAATGACCCAAACTTCTGTACGGCGCGTCCTATACCTATCAAAGTTTGCAACAATCAAATGCTTGTAACTTTTTACTGGAGCGTCATGAAATCATGAAATTTTGTGACAATAAAGTACTCGTGCCTCTTATCAATTGAAGCTATCGTTCATAGTTATGCTACTCTTGAGTCCCAAATCAAACACTGATAAGACTTAAAATGGCCATAACTTCTATACAGAGTGTCCTATACCTATCAAAGTTTGCCACATGCAAATGCTTGTAACTTTTTACTGGAGCATCATAAAATCTTGAAATTTTGTGACAATAAAGTTTTCGGGCCTCTTGTCAATTTAAGCTACCCCTCATAGCTATGCTACCCTTGGGTCCAAAATAAAACACTAATAACACATCAAATGGCCCTAACTTCTATACGGAGTATCCTATACCTATCCAAGCTTGCTACATTCAAATGCTTGTAACTTTTTACTGTAGCATCATAAAATCTGGAAATTTTGTTACAATGAAGTACTCGAGCCTCTTGTCAATTCAAGCTATCGCTCATAGCAACGCTCCCCTTCAGTCCCAAATCAAACACTGATGAAACTTAAAATGGCCCTAACTTGTGTACGGTGCGTTCTATACCTATAAACATTTGCAACAATCAAATGCTTGTAACTTTTTACTGTGGCTTCATAAAACCTTGAAATTTGGTGACAATAAAGAACTCGAGCCTCTTATCAATTTAAGCTATCGCTCATAGCTATGCTAGCCTTGAGTCCCAAAATAAAACACTGATAAAACTGCAAATGACCCTAACTTCTGTACGGTGCGTCCTATTCCTATCAAAGTTTGCAACAATCAAATGCTTATAACTTTTTACTGGAGCGTCATAAAATCTTAAAATTTTGTGACAATAAAGTACTCGGGCCTCTTATCAATTTAAGCTATCGCTCATAGCTATGCTACCATTGAGTCCCAAATCAAACACTGATAAAACTGCAAATGACCCAAACTTCTGTACGGCGCGTCCTATACCTATCAAAGTTTGCAACAATCAAATGCTTGTAACTTTTTACTGGAGCGTCATGAAATCATGAAATTTTGTGACGATAAAGTACTCGTGCCTCTTATCAATTGAAGCTATCGTTCATAGCTATGCTACTCTTGGGTCCCAAATCAAACACTGATAAGACTTAAAATGGCCATAACTTCTATACGGAGTGTCCTATACCTATCAAAGTTTGCCACATGCAAATGCTTGTAACTTTTTACTAGAGCATCATAAAATCTGGAAATTTTGTGACAATGAAGTACTCGAGCCTCTTCATGCTATCGCTCATAGCAATGCTACCCTTGAGTCCCAAATCAAACACTGATAAGACTTAAAATGGCCATAACTTCTATACGGAATATCCTATACTTATCAAAGTTTGCCACATTCAAATGCTTGTAACTTTTTACTGGAGCATCATAAAATCTTGAAATTTTGTGACAATAAAGTTTTCGGGCCTCTTGTCAATTTAAGCTATCCCTCATAGCTATGCTACCCTTGGGTCCCAAAATAAAACACTAATAAAACATCAAATAACCCTAACTTTTATACGGTGCGTCCCATACTTATCAAAGTTTGCTCCATTCAAATGCTTGAAACTTTTTACTTGAGCGGCATACAAGCTTGAAATTTTGTGACAATAGAGTACTCGTGCCTCTCATTAATTTAAGCTATCGCTCATAGCTATGCTACCCTTGAGTCTCGAATCGAAAACTGATAAAATTTCAAATGGCCCTAACTTCTATACGGTGCATGCTACACCTATCAAAGTTTGCAACATTCAAATGCTTGTAACATTTTACTGGAGCATTATAAAATCTGGAAATTTTGTGACAATGAAGTACTCGAGCCTCTTGTCAATTCAAGCTATCGCTCATAGCTATGCTACCCTTGAGTCCCAAACAAAACACTGATAAAACTTAAAATGGCCCTAACTTGTGTACGGGCGTTCTAAACCTATAAAAATTTGCAACAATCAAATGCTTGTAACTTTTTACTGGGTCTTCATAAAACCTTGGAATTTGGTGACAATAAAGAACTCGAGCCTCTTATCAATTAAGGCTATCGTTCATAGCTATGCTAGCCTTGAGTCCCAAAATAAAACACTGATAAAACTGCAAATTCTATTCCTATCAAAGTTTGCAACAATCAAATGCTTATAACTTTTTACTGGAGCGTCATAAAATCTTAAAATTTTGTGACAATAAAGTACTCAAATGCTTGTAACTTTTTACTGGAGCATCATAAAATCTTGAAATTTTGTGACAATAAAGTACTCGGGCCTCTTATCAATTTAAGCTATCGCCTACAGCTATGCTACCCTTGAGTCTTTAAATAAAACACTGATAAAACTTCAAATGGCCCTAACTTCTATACGGTGCATCCTACACCTATCAAAAATTGCAACATTCATATGCTTATATCTTTTTTCTCGAGCGTCATAAAACCTTGACATTTTGTGACAATAAAGTAGTCGTGCCTCTTATCAATTAAAGCTATCGCTCATAGCTATGCAACCTTCGATTCCTAAAGTAAAACATTGATAAAACTTCAAATGGCCCTAACTTCTATACGGCGCATCCTACACCTATCAAAAATTGCAACATTCATATGCTAATAGCTTTTTTCTCGAGCGTCATAAAACCTTGACATTTTGTGACAATAAAGTAGTCGTGCCTCTTATCAATTTAAGCTATCGCTCATAGCTATGCAACTTTCGATTCCTAAAGTAAAACATTGATAAAACTTCAAATGGCCCTAACTTTTGTACGGTGCGTCCTATAACTACCAACGTTTGCAACAATCAATTGCTTGTTACTTTTTACTGGAGCGTCATACAGTCTTGAAATTTTGAGACAATGAAGGACTCGAGCCTCTTATTAATTTAATCTATCGCTCATAGCTATGCTACCCTTCAGTCTCAAATCAAACACTGATAAAAGTTCAAATGGCAGTAACTTCTATACGGTGCGTCCTATACCTATCAAAGTTTGCAACATTCAAATGCTTATAACTTTTTTCTCCAGCGTCATAGTACCTTGAAATTTTGTGACAATAAAGTACTCGTGCCTCTTATCAATTTAAGCTATTGCCCATCACTTTGCTACCCTTGAGTCCTAAAATAAAACACTGATAAAACTTCAAATGGCCCTAACTTCTATACGGTGCATGCTACACCTATCAAAGTTTGCAACATTCAAATGCTTGTAACTTTTTACTGGAGCATCATAAAATCTGGAAATTTTGTGACAATAAAGTACTCGAGCCTCTGGTCAATTCAAGCTATCGCTCATTGCAATGCTCCCCTTGAGTCCCAAATCAAACACTGATGAAACTTAAAATGGCCCTAACTTCTGTACGGTGCGTTCTATACCTATCAAAGTTTGCCACAAACAAATGCTTGTAACTTTTTACTTGGGCGTCATAAAACCTTGAAATTTTGTGATAATAAAGTACTCGTGCCACTTATCAATTTAAGATAACGCCCATAGCTATGCTTCCCTTGAGTCCTTAAATAAAACACTGATAAAACTTCAAATGGCCCTAACTTCTGCCCGGTGCGTCCTACACCTATCAAAGTTTGCAACAATCAAATGCTTGTAACTTTTTACTGGAGCGTCATGAAACCATGAAATTTTGTGACAATAAAGTACTCGTGGCTCTTATCAATTGAAGCTATCGCTCATAGCTATGATACCCTTGACTCCAAAATCGAACACTGATAAAACTTCAAATGGCCCTAATTTCCATACGTTGCTTCCATACCTATCAAAGTTTGCAACATTCAAATGCTTGTAACTTTTTAATGGAGCGTCATAAAATCTGGAAATTTTGTGACAATAAAATTCTCGAGCCTCTTGTCAATTTAATCTATCGCTCATAGCTATGCTACCCTTGAGTCCCAAATCAAACACTGATAAAACTTGTAATGGCCCTAACTTCTATACGGTGCGTCCTACACCTATCAAAGTTTGCCATAAAACCTTGAAAATCTGTGACAATAAAGTACTCGAGCCTTTTATCAATTAAAGGTATCGCTCATAGCTGTGCCACTCTTGTGTCTCACATCAAACACTGATAAGACTTAAAATGGCCATAACTTCTATACGGAGTGTCCTATACTTATCAAAGTTTGCAACATTCAAATGCTTGTAACTTTTTTGTCGACCGTCATAAAACCTTGAAATTTGGTGACAATAAAGTACTCGTGCCTCTTATCAATTTAAGTTATCGCTCATAGCTATGCAACCTTTGATTCCCAAATTAAAACACTGATAAAACTTGAAGTGGTCTAACTTCTGAACGGTGCGTCCTATACCTATCAAAGTTTGCAATAATCAAATGCTTGTAACTTTTTACTGGAGCGTCATAAAATCTTGAAATTTTGTAACAATAAAATATTCGGGCTTGTTATAAATTGAAGCTATCGTTCATAGCCTTGAGTCCCAAATCAAACACTGATAAAACTTCAAATGGCCCTAACTTCTATACGGTGCATGCTACACCTATCAAAGTTTGCAACATTCAAATGCTTGTAACTTTTTACTTGAGCGGCATAAAAGGTTAAAATTTTGTGACAATAGAGTACTCGTACCTCTCATTAATTTAAGCTATCGCTCATAGCTATGCTACCCTTGAGTCCCGAATCGAAAACTGATAAAATTTCAAATGGCCCTAACTTCTATACGGTGCATGCTACACCTATCAAAGTTTGCAACAATCAAATGCTTGTAGCTTTTTACTGGAGCATCATAAAATCTGGAAATTTTGTGACAATGAAATACTCGAGCCTCTTGTCAATTCAAGCTATCGCTCCTAGCAATGCTACCCTTGAGTCTCAAATAAAACACTGATAAAACTTAAAATGGCCCTAACTTCTGTACGGTTCGTTCTATACCTATCAAAGTTTGCAACAATCAAATGCTTGTAACTTTTTACTTGGGCGTCATAAAACCATGAAAATTTGTGACAATAAAGTACTCGAGATTCTTATCAATTTAAGCTATAGCTCATAGCTATGCTACTTTTGAGTCCAAAATCAAATATTGATAAGACTTAAAATGGCCATAATTTCTGTACGGAGTATCCTATACCTATCCAAGCTTGCTGCATTCAAATGCTTGTAACTTTTTTCTCGAGCGTCATAAAACCTTGAAATTTTGTGAGAATTAAGTACTTGTACCGCTTATCAATTTAAGCTATCGTTCATAGCTATGCTACACTTGAGTCCCAAACAAAACACTGAAAAAAAAATTAAAATGGCCCTAACTTGTGTACGGTGCGTTCTATACCTATAAAAATTTGCAACAATCAAATGCTTGTAACTTTTTACTGGGGCTTCATAAAACCTTGAAATTTGGTGACAATAAAGAACTCGAGCCTCTTATCAATTAAGGCTATCGTTCATAGCTATGCTAGCCTTGAGTCCCAAAATAAAACACTGATAAAACTGCAAATGACCCTAACTTCTGTACGGTGCGTTCTATACCTATCAAAGTTTGCTACAATCAAATGCTTGTAACTTTTTACTTGGGCGTCATAAAACCTTGAAATTTTGTGATAATAAAGTACTCGTGCCACTTATCAATTTAAGATAACGCCCATAGCTATGCTTCCCTTGAGTCCTTAAATAAAACACTGATAAAACTTCAAATGGCCCTAACTTCTGCCCGGTGCGTCCTACACCTATCAAAGTTTGCAACAATCAAATGCTTGTAACTTTTTACTGGAGCGTCATGAAACCATGAAATTTTGTGACAATAAAGTACTCGTGGCTCTTATCAATTGAAGCTATCGCTCATAGCTATGATACCCTTGACTCCAAAATCGAACACTGATAAAACTTCAAATGGCCCTAATTTCCATACGTTGCTTCCATACCTATCAAAGTTTGCAACATTCAAATGCTTGTAACTTTTTAATGGAGCGTCATAAAATCTGGAAATTTTGTGACAATAAAATTCTCGAGCCTCTTGTCAATTTAATCTATCGCTCATAGCTATGCTACCCTTGAGTCCCAAATCAAACACTGATAAAACTTGTAATGGCCCTAACTTCTATACGGTGCGTCCTACACCTATCAAAGTTTGCCATAAAACCTTGAAAATCTGTGACAATAAAGTACTCTAGCCTTTTGTCAATTTAAGCTATCGCTCATAGCTGTGCCACTCTTGTGTCTCACATCAAACACTGATAAGACTTAAAATGGCCATAACTTCCATACGGAGTGTCCTATACTTATCAAAGTTTGCAACATTCAAATGCTTGTAACTTTTTTGTCGACCGTCATAAAACCTTGAAATTTGGTGACAATAAAGTACTCGTGCCTCTTATCAATTTAAGTTATCGCTCATAGCTATGCAACCTTTGATTCCCAAATTAAAACACTGATAAAACTTGAAGTGGTCTAACTTCTGTACGGTGCGTCCTATACCTATCAAAGTTTGCAATAATCAAATGCTTGTAACTTTTTACTGGAGCGTCATAAAATCTTGAAATTTTGTAACAATAAAATATTCGGGCCTGTTATAAATTGAAGCTATCGTTCATAGCCTTGAGTCCCAAATCAAACACTGATAAAACTTCAAATGGCCCTAACTTCTATACGGTGCATGCTACACCTATCAAAGTTTGCAACATTCAAATGCTTGTAACTTTTTACTTGAGCGGCATAAAAGCTTGAAATTTTGTGACAATAGAGTACTCGTACCTCTCATTAATTTAAGCTATCGCTCATAGCTATGCTACCCTTGAGTCCCGAATCGAAAACTGATAAAATTTCAAATGGCCCTAACTTCTATACGGTGCATGCTACACCTATCAAAGTTTGCAACATTCAAATGCTTGTAGCTTTTTACTGGAGCATCATAAAATCTGGAAATTTTGTGACAATGAAGTACTCGAGCCTCTTGTCAATTCAAGCTATCGCTCCTAGCAATGCTACCCTTGAGTCTCAAATAAAACACTGATAAAACTTAAAATGGCCCTAACTTCTGTACGGTTCGTTCTATACCTATCAAAGTTTGCAACAATCAAATGCTTGTAACTTTTTACATGGGCGTCATAAAACCATGAAAATTTGTGACAATAAAGTACTCGAGATTCTTATCAATTTAAGCTATAGCTCATAGCTATGCCACTCTTGAGTCCTAAATCAAATATTGATAAGACTTAAAATGGCCATAATTTCTGTACGGAGTATCCTATACCTATCCAAGCTTGCTGCATTCAAATGCTTGTAACTTTTTTCTCGAGCGTCATAAAACCTTGAAATTTTGTGACAATTAAGTACTTGTACCTCGTATCAATTTAAGCTATCGTTCATAGCTATGCTACCCTTGAGTCCCAAACAAAACACTGAAAAAAAAATTAAAATGGCCCTAACTTGTGTACGGTGCGTTCTATACCTATAAAAATTTGCAACAATCAAATGCTTGTAACTTTTTACTGGGGCTTCATAAAACCTTGAAATTTGGTGACAATAAAGAACTCGAGCCTCTTATCAATTAAGGCTATCGTTCATAGCTATGCTAGCCTTGAGTCCCAAAATAAAACACTGATAAAACTGCAAATGACCCTAACTTCTGTACGGTGCGTTCTATACCTATCAAAGTTTGCTACAATCAAATGCTTGTAACTTTTTACTTGGGCGTCATAAAACCTTGAAATTTTGTGATAATAAAGTACTCGTGCCACTTATCAATTTAAGATAACGCCCATAGCTATGCTTCCCTTGAGTCCTTAAATAAAACACTGATAAAACTTCAAATGGCCCTAACTTCTGCCCGGTGCGTCCTACACCTATCAAAGTTTGCAACATTCAAATGCTTGTAACTTTTTACTGGAGCGTCATGAAACCATGAAATTTTGTGACAATAAAGTACTCGTGGCTCTTATCAATTGAAGCTATCGCTCATAGCTATGATACCCTTGACTCCAAAATCGAACACTGATAAAACTTCAAATGGCCCTAATTTCCATACGTTGCTTCCATACCTATCAAAGTTTGCAACATTCAAATGGTTCTAACTTTTTAATGGAGCGTCATAAAATCTGGAAATTTTGTGACAATAAAATTCTCGAGCCTCTTGTCAATTTAATCTATCGCTCATAGCTATGCTACCCTTGAGTCCCAAATCAAACACTGATAAAACTTGAAATGGCCCTAACGGTGCGTCCTACATCTATCAAAGTTTGCCATAAAACCTTGAAAGTTTGTGACAATAAAGTACTCGAGCCTCTTATCAATTTAAGTTATCGCTCATAGCTACGCAACCTTTGATTCCCAAATTAAAACTCTGATAAAACTTGAAGTGGTCTAACTTCTGTACGGTGCGTCCTACACCTATCAAAGTTTGCCATAAAACCTTGAAAATCTGTGACAATAAAGTACTCGAGCCTTTTATCAATTAAAGGTATCGCTCATAGCTGTGCCACTCTTGTGTCTCACATCAAACACTGATAAGACTAAAAATGGCCATAACTTCTATACGGAGTGTCCTATACTTATCAAAGTTTGCAACATTCAAATGCTTGTAACTTTTTTGTCGACCGTCATAAAACCTTGAAATTTGGTGACAATAAAGTACTCGTGCCTCTTATCAATTTAAGTTATCGCTCATAGCTATGCAACCTTTGATTCCCAAATTAAAACACTGATAAAACTTGAAGTGGTCTAACTTCTGAACGGTGCGTCCTATACCTATCAAAGTTTGCAATAATCAAATGCTTGTAACTTTTTACTGGAGCGTCATAAAATCTTGAAATTTTGTAACAATAAAATATTCGGGCCTGTTATAAATTGAAGCTATCGTTCATAGCCTTGAGTCCCAAATCAAACACTGATAAAACTTCAAATGGCCCTAACTTCTATACGGTGCATGCTACACCTATCAAAGTTTGCAACATTCAAATGCTTGTAACTTTTTACTTGAGCGGCATAAAAGCTTAAAATTTTGTGACAATAGAGTACTCGTACCTCTCATTAATTTAAGCTATCGCTCATAGCTATGCTACCCTTGAGTCCCGAATCGAAAACTGATAAAATTTCAAATGGCCCTAACTTCTATACGGTGCATGCTACACCTATCAAAGTTTGCAACAATCAAATGCTTGTAGCTTTTTACTGGAGCATCATAAAATCTGGAAATTTTGTGACAATGAAATACTCGAGCCTCTTGTCAATTCAAGCTATCGCTCCTAGCAATGCTACCCTTGAGTCTCAAATAAAACACTGATAAAACTTAAAATGGCCCTAACTTCTGTACGGTTCGTTCTATACCTATCAAAGTTTGCAACAATCAAATGCTTGTAACTTTTTACTTGGGCGTCATAAAACCATGAAAATTTGTGACAATAAAGTACTCGAGATTCTTATCAATTTAAGCTATAGCTCATAGCTATGCTACTTTTGAGTCCTAAATCAAATATTGATAAGACTTAAAATGGCCATAATTTCTGTACGGAGTATCCTATACCTATCCAAGCTTGCTGCATTCAAATGCTTGTAACTTTTTTCTCGAGCGTCATAAAACCTTGAAATTTTGTGACAATTAAGTACTTGTACCTCTTATCAATTTAAGCTATCGTTCATAGCTATGCTACCCTTGAGTCCCAAACAAAACACTGAAAAAAAAATTAAAATGGCCCTAACTTGTGTACGGTGCGTTCTATACCTATAAAAATTTGCAACAATCAAATGCTTGTAACTTTTTACTGGGGCTTCATAAAACCTTGAAATTTGGTGACAATAAAGAACTCGAGCCTCTTATCAATTAAGGCTATCGTTCATAGCTATGCTAGCCTTGAGTCCCAAAATAAAACACTGATAAAACTGCAAATGACCCTAACTTCTGTACGGTGCGTTCTATACCTACCAAAGTTTGCTACAATCAAATGCTTGTAACTTTTTACTTGGGCGTCATAAAACCTTGAAATTTTGTGATAATAAAGTACTCGTGCCACTTATCAATTTAAGATAACGCCCATAGCTATGCTTCCCTTGAGTCCTTAAATAAAACACTGATAAAACTTCAAATGGCCCTAACTTCTGCCCGGTGCGTCCTACACCTATCAAAGTTTGCAACAATCAAATGCTTGTAACTTTTTACTGGAGCGTCATGAAACCATGAAATTTTGTGACAATAAAGTACTCGTGGCTCTTATCAATTGAAGCTATCGCTCATAGCTATGATACCCTTGACTCCAAAATCGAACACTGATAAAACTTCAAATGGCCCTAATTTCCATACGTTGCTTCCATACCTATCAAAGTTTGCAACATTCAAATGCTTGTAACTTTTTAATGGAGCGTCATAAAATCTGGAAATTTTGTGACAATAAAATTCTCGAGCCTCTTGTCAATTTAATCTATCGCTCATAGCTATGCTACCCTTGAGTCCCAAATCAAACACTGATAAAACTTGTAATGGCCCTAACTTCTATACGGTGCGTCCTACACCTATCAAAGTTTGCCATAAAACCTTGAAAATCTGTGACAATAAAGTACTCTAGCCTTTTGTCAATTTAAGCTATCGCTCATAGCTGTGCCACTCTTGTGTCTCACATCAAACACTGATAAGACTTAAAATGGCCATAACTTCTATACGGAGTGTCCTATACTTATCAAAGTTTGCAACATTCAAATGCTTGTAACTTTTTTGTCGACCGTCATAAAACCTTGAAATTTGGTGACAATAAAGTACTCGTGCCTCTTATCAATTTAAGTTATCGCTCATAGCTATGCAACCTTTGATTCCCAAATTAAAACACTGATAAAACTTGAAGTGGTCTAACTTCTGTACGGTGCGTCCTATACCTATCAAAGTTTGCAATAATCAAATGCTTGTAACTTTTTACTGGAGCGTCATAAAATCTTGAAATTTTGTAACAATAAAATATTCGGGCCTGTTATAAATTGAAGCTATCGTTCATAGCCTTGAGTCCCAAATCAAACACTGATAAAACTTCAAATGGCCCTAACTTCTATACGGTGCATGCTACACCTATCAAAGTTTGCAACATTCAAATGCTTGTAACTTTTTACTTGAGCGGCATAAAAGCTTGAAATTTTGTGACAATAGAGTACTCGTACCTCTCATTAATTTAAGCTATCGCTCATAGCTATGCTACCCTTGAGTCCCGAATCGAAAACTGATAAAATTTCAAATGGCCCTAACTTCTATACGGTGCATGCTACACCTATCAAAGTTTGCAACATTCAAATGCTTGTAGCTTTTTACTGGAGCATCATAAAATCTGGAAATTTTGTGACAATGAAGTACTCGAGCCTCTTGTCAATTCAAGCTATCGCTCCTAGCAATGCTACCCTTGAGTCTCAAATAAAACACTGATAAAACTTAAAATGGCCCTAACTTCTGTACGGTTCGTTCTATACCTATCAAAGTTTGCAACAATCAAATGCTTGTAACTTTTTACATGGGCGTCATAAAACCATGAAAATTTGTGACAATAAAGTACTCGAGATTCTTATCAATTTAAGCTATAGCTCATAGCTATGCCACTCTTGAGTCCTAAATCAAATATTGATAAGACTTAAAATGGCCATAATTTCTGTACGGAGTATCCTATACCTATCCAAGCTTGCTGCATTCAAATGCTTGTAACTTTTTTCTCGAGCGTCATAAAACCTTGAAATTTTGTGACAATTAAGTACTTGTACCTCGTATCAATTTAAGCTATCGTTCATAGCTATGCTACCCTTGAGTCCCAAACAAAACACTGAAAAAAAATTAAAATGGCCCTAACTTGTGTACGGTGCGTTCTATACCTATAAAAATTTGCAACAATCAAATGCTTGTAACTTTTTACTGGGGCTTCATAAAACCTTGAAATTTGGTGACAATAAAGAACTCGAGCCTCTTATCAATTAAGGCTATCGTTCATAGCTATGCTAGCCTTGAGTCCCAAAATAAAACACTGATAAAACTTCAAATGGCCCTAACTTCTATACGGTGCATCTTACGTCTATCAAAAATTGCAACATTCATATGCTTATAACTTTTTTCTCGAGCGTCATAAAACCTTGAAATTTGGTAACAATAAAGTAGTCGTGCCTCTTATCAATTTAAGCTATCGCTCATAGCTATGCAACCTTCGATTCCTAAAGTAAAACATTGATAAAACTTCAAATGGCCCTAACTTCTGTACGGTGCGTCCTATAACTATCAACGTTTGCAACAATCAATTGCTTGTAACTTTTTACTGGAGCGTCATACAGTCTTGAAATTTTGTGACAATGAAGGACTCGAGCCTCTTATTAATTTAAGCTATCGCTCATAGCTATGCTACCCTTGAGTCCCAAATCAAACACGGATAAAACTTCAAATGGCCCTAACTTCTGTACGGTGCGTCCTATACCTATCAAAGTTTGCAACAATCAAATGCTTGTAACTTTTTACTGGAGCGTCATGAAACCATGAAATTTTGTGACAATAAAGTACTCGTGGCTCTTATCAATTGAAGCTATCGCACATAGCTATGATACCCTTGACTCCAAAATCGAACACTTATAAAACTTCAAATGGCCCTAATTTCCATACGTTGCTTCCATACCTATCAAAGTTTGCAACATTCAAATGCTTGTAACTTTTTAATGGAGCGTCATAAAATCTGGAAATTTTGTGACAATAAAATTCTCGAGCCTCTTGTCAATTTAATCTATCGCTCATAGCTATGCTACCCTTGAGTCCCAAATCAAACACTGATAAGACTTGAAATGACCCTAACTTCTATACGGTGCGTCCTACACCTATCAAAGTTTGCCATAAAACCTTGAAAATTTGTGACAATAAAGTACTCGAGCCTCTTATCAATTTAAACTATCGCTCATAGCTGTGCCACTCTTGAGTCTCACATCAAACACTGATAAGACTTAAAAATACCATAACTTCTATACGGAGTGTCCTATACCTATCAAAGTTTGCAACATTCAAATGCTTGTAACTTTTTTGTCGTCCGTCATAAAACCTTGAAATTTGGTGACAATAAAGTACTCGTGCCTCTTATCAATTTAAGTTATCGCTCATAGCTATGCAACCTTTGATTCCCAAATTAAAATACTGATAAAACTTGAAGTGGTCTAACCTCTGTACGGTGCGTCCTATACCTATCAAAGTTTGCAATAATCAAATGCTTGTAACTTTTTACTGGAGCGTCATAAAATCTTGAAATTTTGTGACAATAAAATATTCGAGCCTGTTATAAATTTAAGCTTTCGTTCATAGCCTTGAGTCCCAAATCAAACACTGATAAATATTCAAATGACCCTAACTCCTATACTTATCAAAGTGTGCACCAATCAATTGCTAGCAACTTTTTACTGGAGGGTCATAAAACCTTAAAATTTTGTGACAATAAAGTACTCGAGCCTCTTATCACATTAAGCTATCGCTCATAGCTATGCTACCCTTGAGTCCCGAATCATAAACTGATAAAATTTCAAATGGTCCTAACTTTTATACGGTGCATCCTTCACCTATCAAAGTTTGCAACATTCAAATGCTTGTAACTTTTTACTGGAGCATCATAAAATCTTGGTATTTTGTGACAATAAAGTACTCGGGCCTCTTGTCAATATAAGCTATCCCTCATAGCTATGCTACCCTTGGGTCCCGAATGAAAAACTGATACAATTTCAAATGGCCCTAAATTCTATAAGGTGCGTCGTACACCTATCAAAGTTTGCAACATTCAAATGCTTGTAACTTTTTACTGTAGCGTCATAAAATCTTGAAATTTTGTGACAATAGAGTACTCGTGCCTCTTATTAATTTAAGCTACCGCTCATAGCTATGCTACCCTGGAGTCCCAAATCAAACATTGCTAAAACTTCAAATGGTCCTAACTTCTATAAGGTGCGTCCTATACCTATCAAAGTTTGCAACAATCAAATGCTTGTAACTTTTTTCTGGAGCGTCATAAAATCTAGAAATTTTGTGACAATAAAGTACTCGAGCCTCTTGTCAATTTAAGCTATCGCTCATAGCTATGCTACTCTTGAGTCCCAAATCAAACACTGATAAAACTTAAAATGGCCCCAACTTGTGTACTTTGCGTTCTATGCCTATCAAAGTTTGCAACAATCAAATGCGTGTAACTTTTTACTGCGGCTTCATAAAACCTTGAAATTTTGTGACAATAAAGAACTCAAGCCTCTTATCAATTTAAGCTATCATATTTAAGTGTTCATAGCTATGCTAGCCTTGAGTCCCATAATAAAACACTTATAAAACTACAAATGACCCAAACTTCTGTACGGCGCGTCCTATACCTATCAAAGTTTGCAACAATCAAATGCTTGTAACTTTTTACTGGAGCGTCACGAAATCATGAAATTTTGTGACAATAAAGTACTCGTGCCTCTTATCAATTGAAGCTATCGTTCATAGCTATGCTACTCTTGAGTCCCAAATCAAACACTAATAAGACTTAAAATGGCCATAACTTCTATACGGAGTGTCCTATACCTATCAAAGTTTGCAACATGCAAATGCTTGTAACTTTTTACTGGAGCATCATAAAATCTTGAAATTTTGTGACAATAAAGTTTTCGGTCTTCTTGTCAATTTAAGCTATCCCTCATAGCTATGCTTCCCTTGGGTCCCAAAATAAACCACTAATAATACATCAGATGGCCCTAACTTCTATACGGTGCATGCTACACCTATCAAAGTTTGCAACATTCAAATGCTTGTAACTTTTTACTGGAGCATCATAAAATCTGGAAATTTTGTGGCAATGAAGTACTCGAGCCTCTTGTCAATTCATGCTATCGCTCATAGCAACGCTACCCTTGAGTCCCAAATCAAACACTGATAAGACTTAAAATGGCCATAACTTCTATACGGAATGTCCTATACCTATCAAAGTTTGCCACATTCAAATGCTTGTAACTTTTTACTGGAGTATCATAACATCTTGAAATTTTGTGACAATAAAGTTTTCGGGCCTCTTGTCAATTTAAGCTATCCCTCATAGCTATGCTACCCTTGGGTCCCAAAATAAAACACTAATAAAACATCAAATAACCCTAACTTTTATACGGTGCGTCCCATACTTATCAAAGTTAGCTCCATTCAAATGCTTGAAACTTTTTACTTGAGCGGCATAAAAGCTTGAAATTTTGTGACAATAGAGTACTCGTGCCTCTCATTAATTTAAGCTATCGCTCATAGCTATGCTACCCCTGAGTCCAGAAATCGAAAACTGATAAAATTTCAAATGGCCCTAACTTCTATACGGTGCATGCTAAACCTATCAAAGTTTGCAACATTCAAATGCTTGTAACTTTTTACTGCACCATCATAAAATCTGGAAATTTTGTGACAATGAAGTACTCGAGCCTCTTGTCAATTCAAGCTATCGCTCCTAGAAATGCTACCCTTGAGTCCCAAATAAAACACTGATAAAACTTAAAATGGCCCTAACTTCTGTACGGTGCGTTCTATACCTATGCTAGCCTCAAGCTATGGTAGCCTTGAGTCCCAAAATAAAACACTGATAAAACTGCAAATGATTCTAAATTCTGTACGGTGTGTCCTATTCCTATCAAAGTTTGCAACAATCAAATGCTTAAAACTTTTTACTGGAGCGTCATAAAATCTTAAAATTTTGTGACAATAAAGTACTCGAGCCTCTTATCAATTTAAGCTATCGCTAATAGCTATGCTACCCTTGAGTCCCAAATCAAACACTGATAAAACTTCAAAGGGCCCTAACTTATGTACGGTGCGTCCTATACCGATAAAAGTTTGCAACAATCAAATGGTTGTAACATTTTACTGGAGCATCACAAAACCTTGAAAATTTGTGACAGTAAAGTACTCCTGCCTCTTATCAATTTAAGCTATGGCCCATCGCTATGCTACCCTTGAGTCCTAAAATAAAACACTGGTAAAACTTCAAATGACTTTAACTTCTATACGATGCATCCAACACCTATCAAAGTTTGAAACATTCAAATGCTTGTAACTTTTTACTGGAGCATCATAAAATCTTTTAAATTTTGTGACAATAAAGTACTCGGGCCTCTTATCAATTTAAGCTATCGCCCACAGCTATGCTACCCTTGAGTCCTTAAATAAAACACTGATAAAACTTCAAATGGCCCTAACTTCTATCCGGTGCATCCTACACCTTTCAAAAATTGCAACATTCATATGCTTATAACTTTTTACTGGAGCGTCATAAAATCTTAAAATTTTGTGACAATAAAGTACTCGAGCCTCTTATCAATTTAAGCTTTCGCTCATAGCTATGCTACCCTTGAGTCCCAAATCAAACACGGATAAAACTTCAAATGGCCCTAACTTCTATACGCTGCGTCCTATACCTATCAAAGTTTCCAACAATCAAATGGTTGTAACTTTTTACTTGAGCGTCATAAAACCTTGAAATTTTGTGACAATAAAGCACACGTGCCTCTTATCAATTTAAGCTATTGCCCAATGCTATGCTACCCTTGAGTCCTAAAATAAAACACTGATAAAATTTCAAATGGCCCTAACTTCTGTACGGTGCGTCCTATACCTATCAAAGTTTGCAATAATCAAATGCTTGTAACTTTTTACTGGAGCCTCATAAAATCTTGAAATTTTGTGACAATAAAATATTCGAGCCTGTTATAAATTTAAGCTTTCGTTCATAGCCTTGAGTCCCAAATCAAACACTGATAAAACTTCAAATGACCCTAACTCCTATACTTATCAAAGTGTGCACCAATCAATTGCTAGCAACTTTTTACTGGAGGGTCATAAAACCTTAAAATTTTGTGACAATAAAGTACTCGAGCCTCTTATCAACTTAAGCTATCGCTCATAGCTATGCTACCCTTGAGTCCCGAATCATAAACTGATAAAATTTCAAATGGCCCTAACTTTTATACGGTGCATCCTACACCTATCAAAGTTTGCAACATTCAAATGCTTGTAACTTTTTACTGGAGCATCATAAAATCTTGGTATTTTGTGACACTAAAGTACTCGGGCCTCTTGTCAATATAAGCTATCCCTCATAGCTATGCTACCCTTGGGTCCAGAATCAAAAACTGATACAATTTCAAATGGCCCTAACTTCTATAAGGTGCGTCGTACACCTATCAAAGTTTGCAACATTCAAATGCTTGTAACTTTTTACTGTAGCGTCATAAAATCTTGAAATTTTGTGACAATAGAGTACGCGTGCCTCTTATTAATTTAAGCTATCGCTCATAGCTATGCTACCCTGGAGTCCCAAATCAAACATTGATAAAACTTCAAATGGTCCTAACTTCTATAAGGTGCGTCCTATACCTATCAAAGTTTGCAACAATCAAATGCTTGTAACTTTTTTCTGGAGCGTCATAAAATCTTGAAATTTTGTGACAATAAAGTACTCGAGCCTCTTGTCAATTTAAGTTATCGCTCATAGCTATGCTACTCTTGACTCCCAAATCAAACACTGATAAAACTTAAAATGGCCCCAACTTGTGTCCTTTGCGTTCTATGCCTATCAAAGTTTGCAACAATCAAATGCGTGTAACTTTTTACTGGGGCTTCATAAAACCTTGAAATTTTGTGACAATAAAGAACTCAAGCCTCTTATCAATTTAAGCTATCATATTTAAGCGTTCATAGCTATGCTAGCCTTGCGTCCCATAATAAAACACTTATAAAACTGCAAATGACCCAAACTTCTGTACGGCGCGTCCTATATCTATCAAAGTTTGCAACAATCAAATGCTTGTAACTTTTTACTGGAGCGTCACGAAATCATGAAATTTTGTGACAATAAAGTACTCGTGCCTCTTATCAATTGAAGCTATCGTTCATAGCTATGCTACTCTTGAGTCCCAAATCAAACACTGATAAGACTTAAAATGGCCATAACTTCTATACGGAGTGTCCTATACCTATCAAAGTTTGCAACATGCAAATGCTTGTAACTTTTTACTGGAGCATCATAAAATCTTGAAATTTTGTGACAATGAAGTTTTCGGACCTCTTGTCAATTTAAGCTATCCCTCATAGCTATGCTACCCTTGGGTCCCAAAATAAAACACTAATAACACATCAAATGGCCCTAACTTCTATACGGTGCATGCTACACCTATCAAAGTTTGCAACATTCAAATGCTTGTAACTTTTTACTGGAGCATCATAAAATCTGGAAATATTGTGGCAATGAAGTACTCGAGCCTCTTGTCAATTCATGCTATCGCTCATAGCAATGCTACCCTTGAGTCCCAAATCAAACACTGATAAGACTTAAAATGGCCATAACTTCTATACGGAATGTCCTATACCTATCAAAGTTTGCCACATTCAAATGCTTGTAAATTTTTACTGGAGCATCATAAAATCTTGAAATTTTGTGACAATAAAGTTTTCGGGCCTCTTGTCAATTTAAGCTATCCCTCATAGCTATGCTACCCTTGAGTCCCAAAATAAAACACTGATAAAACTGCAAATGACCCTAACTTCTATACGGTGCGTCCTATTCTTATCAAAGTTTGCAACAATCAAATGCTTATAACTTTTTACTGGAGCGTCATAAAATCTTAAAATTTTGTGGCAATAAAGTACTCGAGCCTCTTATCAATTTAAGCTATCGCTCGTAGCTATGCTACCCTTGAGTCCCAAATCAAACACTGATAAAACTTCAAAGGGCCCTAACTTATGTACGGTGCGTCCTATACCGATAAAAGTTTGCAACAATCAAATGGTTGTAACATTTTACTGGAGCATCACAAAACCTTGAAAATTTGTGACAGTAAAGTACTCCTGCCTCTTATCAATTTAAGCTATTGCCCATCGCTATGCTACCCTTGAGTCCTAAAATAAAACATTGGTAAAACTTCAAATGACTTTAACTTCTATACGATGCATCCAACACCTATCAAAGTTTGAAACATTCAAATGCTTGTAACTTTTTACTGGAGCATCATAAAATCTTGAAATTTTGTGACAATAAAGTACTCGGGCCTCTTATCAATTTAAGCTATCGCCCACAGCTATGCTACCCTTGAGTCCTTAAATAAAACACTGATAAAACTTCAAATGGCCCTAACTTCTATCCGGTGCATCCTACACCTTTCAAAAATTGCAACATTCATATGCTTATAACTTTTTACTGGAGCGTCATAAAATCTTAAAATTTTGTGACAATAAAGTGCTCGAGCCTCTTATCAACTTAAGCTATCGCTCATAGCTATGTTACCCTTGAGTCCCAAATCAAACACAGATAAAACTTCAAATGGCCCTAACTTCTATACGCTGCTTCCTATACCTATCAAAGTTTCCAACAATCAAATGGTTGTAACTTTTTACTTGAGCGTCATAAAACCTTGAAATTTTGTGACAATAAAGCACTCGTGCCTCTTATCAATTTAAGCTATCGCCCAATGCTATGCTACCCTTGAGTCCTAAAATAAAACACTGATAAAATTTCAAATGGCCCTAACTTCTATACGGTGCATGCTACACCTATCAAAGTTTGCAACATTCAAATGCTTGTAACTTTTTACTGTAGTATCATAAAATCTGGAAATTTTGTGACAATGAAGTACTCGAGCCTCTTGTCAATTCAAGCTATCGCTCATAGCAATTCTCCCTTTGAGTCCCAAATCAAACACTGATGAAACTTAAAATGGCCCTAACTTGTGTACGGTGCGTTCTATACCTATAAAAAATTGCAACAATCAAATGCTTGTAACTTTTTACTGTGGCTTCATAAAACCTTGAAATTTGGTGACAATAAAGAACTCGAGCCTCTTATCAATTAAGGCTATCGTTCATAGCTATGCTAGCCTTGAGTCCCAAAATAAAACACTGATAAAACTGCAAATGACCCGAACTTCTGTACGGTGCGTCTTATTCCTATCAAAGTTTGCAACAATCAAATGCTTATAACTTTTTACTGGAGCGTCATAAAATCTTAAAATTTTGTGACAATAAAGTACTCGAGCCTCTTATCAATTTAAGCTATCGCTCATAGCTATGCTACCCTTGAGTCCCAAATCAAACACTGATAAAACTGCAAATGACCCAAACTTCTGTACGGCGCGTCCTATCAAAGTTTGCAACAATCAAATGCTTGTAACTTTTTAATGGAGCGTCATGAAATCAAGAAATTTTGTGACAAAGTAATCATGCCTCTTATCAATTGAAGCTATCGTTCATAGCTATGCTACTCTTGAGTCCCAAATCAAACACTGATAAGACTTAAAATGGCCATAACTTCTATACGGAGTGTCCTATACCTATCAAAGTTTGCAACATGCAAATGCTTGTAACTTTTTACTGGAGCATCATAAAATCTTGAAATTTTGTGACAATAAAGTTTTCGGGCCTCTTGCCAATTTAAGCTATCCCTCATAGCTATGCTACCCTTGGGTTCCAAAATAAAACACTAATAACACATCAAATGGCCCTAACTTCTATACGGTGCATGCTACACCTATCAAAGTTTGCAACATTCAAATGCTTGTAACTTTTTACTGGAGCATCATAAAATCTGGAAATTTTGTGACAATGAAGTACTCGAGCCTCTTGTCAATTCATGCTATCGCTCATAGCAATGCTACCCTTGAGTCCCAAATCAAACACTGATAAGACTTAAAATGGCCATAACTTCTATACGGAATGTCCTATACCTATCAAAGTTTGCCACATTCAAATGCTTGTAACTTTTTACTGGAGCATCATTAAATCTTGAAATTTTGTGACAATAAAGTTTTCGGGCCTCTTGTCAATTCAAGCTATCGCTCCTAGCAATGCTACCCTTGAGTCCCAAATAAAACACTTATAAAACTTAAAATGGCCCTAACTTCTGTACGGTGCGTTCTATACCAATCAAAGTTTGCAACAATCAAATGCTTGTAACTTTTTACTTGGGCGTCATAAAACTATGAAAATTTGTGACAATAAAGTACTCGAGATTCTTATCAATTTAAGCTATACCTCATAGCTATGCTACTCTTGAGTCCTAAATCAAATATTGATAAGACTGAAAATGGCCATAATTTCTGTACGGAGTATCCTATACCTATCCAAGCTTGCTACATACAAATGCTTGTAACTTTTTCTCGAGCGTCATAAAACCTTGAAATTTTGTGACACTAAAGTACTTGTGCCTCTTATAAATTTAAGCTATCGCTCATAGCTATGCTACCCTTGAGTCCAAAACAAAACACTGATAAAACTTAAAATGGCCCTAACTTGTGTACGGTGCGTTCTATACATATAAAAATTTGCAACAATCAAATGCTTGTAACTTTTTACTGGGGCTTCATAAAACCTTGAAATTTGGTGACAATAAAGAACTCGAGCCTCTTATCAATTAAGGCTATCGTTCATAGCTATGCTAGCCTTGAGTCCCAAAATAAAACACTGATAAAACTGCAAATGACCCTAACTTCTGTACGGTGCGTCCTATTCCTATCAAAGTTTGCAACAATCAAATGCTTATAACTTTTTACTTGAGCGTCATAAAATCTTAAAATTTTGTGACAATAAAGTACTCGAGCCTCTTATCAATGTAAGCTATCGCTCATATCTATGCTGCCCTTGAGTCCCAAATCAAACACTGATAAAACTTCACAGGCCCTAACTTATGTACGGTGCGTCCTATACCGATCAAAGTTTGCAACAATCAAATGATTGTAACATTTTACTGGAGCGTCACAAAACCTTGAAAATTTGTGACAGTAAAGTACTCGTGCCTCTTATCAATTTAAGCTATTGCCCATCGCTATGCTACCCTTGAGTCCTAAAATAAAACACTGGTAAAACTTCAAATGACTTTAACTTCTATACGATGCAACCTACACCTATCAAAGTCTGCAACATTCAAATGCTTGTAACTTTTTACTGTAGTATCATAAAATCTGGAAATTTTGTGACAATGAAGTACTCGAGCCTCTTGTCAATTCAAGCTATCGCTCATAGCAATTCTCCCCTTGAGTCCCAAATCAAACACTGATGAAACTTAAAATGGCCCTAACTTGTGTACGCTGCGTTCTATACCTATAAAAATTTGCAACAATCAAATGCTTGTAACTTTTTACTGTGGCTTCATAAAACCTTGAAATTTGGTGACAATAAAGAACTCGAGCCTCTTATCAATTAAGGCTATCGTTCATAGCTATGCTAGCCTTGAGTTCCAAAATAAAACACTGATAAAACTGCAAATGACCCTGACTTCTGTACGGTGCGTCTTATTCCTATCAAAGTTTGCAACAATCAAATGCTTATAACTTTTTACTGGAGCGTCATAAAATCTTAAAATTTTGTGACAATAAAGTACTCGAGCCTCTTATCAATTTAAGCTATCGCTCATAGCTATCCTACCCTTGAGTCCCAAATCAAACACTGATAAAACTGCAAATGACCCAAACTTCTGTACGGCGCGTCCTATACCTATCAAAGTTTGCAACAATCAAATGCTTGTAACTTTTTAATGGAGCGTCATGAAATCAAGAAATTTTGTGACAAAGTACTCGTGCCTCTTATCAATTGAAGCTATCGTTCATAGATATGCTACTCTTGAGTCCCAAATCAAACACTGATAAGACTTAAAATGGCCATAACTTCTATACGGAATGTCCTATACCTATCAAAGTTTGCAACATGCAAATGCTTGTAACTTTTTACTGGAGCTACATAAAATCTTGAAATTTTGTGACAATAAAGTTTTCGGGCCTCTTGTCAATTTAAGCTATCCCTCATAGCTATGCTACCCTTGGGTCCCAAAATAAAACACTAATAACACATCAAATGGCCCTAACTTCTATACGGTGCATGCTACACCTATCAAAGTTTGCAACATTCAAATGCTTGTAACTTTTTACTGGAGCATCATAAAATCTGGAAATTTTGTGACAATGAAGTACTCGAGCCTCTTGTCAATTCATGCTATCGCTCATAGCAATGCTACCCTTGAGTCCCAAATCAAACACTGATAAGACTTAAAATGGCCATAACTTCTATACGGAATGTCCTATACCTATCAAAGTTTGCCACATTCAAATGCTTGTAACTTTTTACTGGAGCATCATAAAATCTTGAAATTTTGTGACAATAAAGTTTTCGGGCCTGTTGTCAATTTAAGCTATCCCTCATAGCTATGCTACCCTTGAATCCCGAATCGAAAACTGATAAAATTTCAAATGACCCTAACTTCTATACGGTGCATGCTACACCTATCAAAGTTTGCAACATTCAAATGCTTGTAACTTTTTACTGGAGCATCATAAAATCTGGAAATTTTGTGACAATGAAGTACTCGAGCCTCTTGTCAATTCATGCTATCGCTCATAGCAATGCTACCATTGGGTCCCAAAATAAAACACTAATAAAACCTCAAATAACCCTAACTTTTATACGGTGCGTCCCATACTTATCAAAGTTTGCTCCATTCAAATGCTTGAAACTTTTTACTTGAGCGGCATAAAAGCTTGAAATTTTGTGACAATAGAGTACTCGTGCCTCTCATTAATTTAAGATATCGCTCATAGCTATGCTACCCTTGAGTCCCGAATCGAAAACTGATAAAATTTCAAATGGTCCTAACTTCTATACGGTGCATGCTACAGCTATCAAAGTTTGCAACATTCAAATGCTTGTAACTTTTTACTGGAGCATCATAAAATCTGGAAATTTTGTGACAATGAAGTACTCGAGCCTCTTGTCAATTCAAGCTATCGCTCCTAGCAATGCTACCCTTGAGTCCCAAATAAAACACTTATAAAACTTAAAATGGCCCTAACTTCTGTACGGTGCGTTCTATACCTATCAAAGTTTGCAACAATCAAATGCTTGTAACTTTTTACTTGGGCGTCATAAAACCATGAAAATTTTTGACAATAAAGTACTCGAGATTCTTATCAATTTAAGCTATAGCTCATAACTATGCTACTCTTGAGTCCTAAATCAAATATTGATAAGACTGAAAATGGCCATAATTTCTGTACGGAGTATCCTATACCTATCCAAGCTTGCTACATACAAATGTTTGTAACTTTTTTCTCGAGCGTCATAAAACCTTGAAATTTTGTGACAATAAAGTACTTGTGCCTCTTATCAATTTAAGCTATCGCTCATAGCTATGCTACCCTTGAGTCCCAAACAAAACACTGATAAAACTTAAAATGGCCCTAACTTGTGTACGGTGCGTTCTATACATATAAAAATTTGCAACAATCAAATGCTTGTAACTTTTTACTGGGGCTTCATAAAACCTTGAAATTTGGTGACAATAAAGAACTCGAGCCTCTTATCAATTTAAGCTATCGCTCCTAGCAATGCTACCCTTGAGTCCCAAATAAAACACTTATAAAACTTAAAATGGCCCTAACTTCTGTACGGTGCGTCCTATTCCTATCAAAGTTTGCAACAATCAAATGCTTATAACTTTTTACTGGAGCGTCATAAAATCTTAAAATTTTGTGTCAATAAAGTACTCGAGCCTCTTATCAATGTAAGCTATCGCTCATAGCTATGCTGCCCTTGAGTCCCAAATCAAACACTGATAAAACTTCAAAGGGCCCTAACTTATGTACGGTGCGTCCTATACCGATCAAAGTTTGCAACAATCAAATGGTTGTAACATTTTACTGGAGCGTCACAAAACCTTGAAAATTTGTGACAGTAAAGTACTCGTGCCTCTTCTCAATTTAAGCTATTGCCCATCGCTATGCTACCCTTGAGTCCTAAAATAAAACACTGGTAAAACTTCAAATGACTTTAACTTCTATACGATGCATCCTACACCTATCAAAGTTTGCAACATTCAAATGCTTGTAACTTTTTACTGGAGCATCATAAAATCTTGAAATTTTGTGACAATAAAGTACCCGGGACTCTTATCAATTTAAGCTATCGCCTACAGCTATGCTACCCTTGAGTCCTTAAATAAAACACTGATAAAACTTTAAATGGCCCTAACTTCTATGCGGTGCATCCTACACCTATCAAAAATTGCAACATTCATATGCTTATAACTTTTTACTGGAGCGTCATAAAATCTTAAAATTTTGTGACATAAAGTACTCGAGCCTCTTATCAATTTAAGCTATCGCTCATAGCTATGCTACCGTTGAGTCCCAAATCAAACACGAATGAAACTTCAAATGGCCCTAACTTCTATACGGTGCGTGCTATACCTATCAAAGATTCCAACAATCAAATGGTTGTAACTTTTTACTGGAGCGTCATAAAACCTTGAAATTTTGTGACAATAAAGCACTCGTGCCTCTTATCAACTTAAGCTATCGCCCACAGCTATGCTACCCTTGAGTCCTTAAATAAAACACTGATAAAACTTCAAATGGCCCTAACTTCTATACGGTGCATGCTACACCTATCAAAGTTTGCAACATTCAAATGCTTGTAACTTTTTACTGGAGCATCATAAAATCTTGAAATTTTGTGACAATAAAGAACTCGGGCCTCTTATCAATTTAAGCTATCGCCCACAGCTATGCTACCCTTGAGTCCTTTAATAACACACTGATAAAACTTCAAATGGCCCTAACTTCTATACGGTGCATCCTACACCTATCAAAGTTTGCAAAATTCAAATGCTTGTAACTTTTTACTGGAGCATCATAAAATCTTGAAATTTTGTGACAATAAAGAACTCGGGCCTCTTATCAATTTAAGCTATCGCCCACAGCTATGCTACCCTTCAGTCCTTAAATAAAACACTGATAAAACTTCAAATGGCCCTAACTTCTATACGGTGTATCCTACACCTATCAAAAATTGCAACATTCATATGCTTATAACTTTTTTCTCGAACGTCTTAAAACCTTGAAATTTTGTGACAATAAAGTAGTCGTGCCTCTTATCAATTTAAGCTATCGCTCATAGCTATGCAACCTTCGATTCCTAAAGTAAAACATTGATAAAACTTCAAATGGCCCTAACTTCTGTACGGTGCGTCCTATAACTATCAACGTTTGCAACAATCAATTGCTTGTAACTTTTTACTGGAGCGTCATACAGTCTTGAAATTTTGTGACAATGAAGGACTCGAGCCTCTTATTAATTTAATCTATCGATCATAGCTATGCTACCCTTCAGTCTCAAATCAAACACTGATAAAAGTTCAAATGGCAGTAACTTCTATACGGTGCGTCCTATACCTCTCAAAGTTTGCAACATTCAAATGCTTAAAACTTTTTTCTCCAGCGTCATAAAACCTTGAAATTTTGTGACAATAAAGTACTCGTGCCTCTTATTAATTTAAGCTATCGCTCATAGCTATGCTACCATTGATTCCCAAATCAAACACTGATAAAACTTCAAATGGCCCTAACTTCTATACGGTGAGTCCTATACCTATCAAAGTTTGAAACAATCAAATGGTTGTAACTTTATACTGGAGCGTCATAAAACTTTGAAATTTTGTGACAATAAAGTACTCGTGCCTCTTATCAATTTAAGCTATTGCCCATCGCTTTGCTACCCTTGAGTCCCAAAATAAAACACTGATAAAACTTCAAATGGCCCTAACTTCTATACGGTGCATGCTACACCTATCAAAGTTTGCAACATTCAAATGCTTGTAACCTTTTACTGGAGCATCATAAAATCTGGAAATTGTGTGACAATGAAGTACTCGAGCCTCTTGTCAATTCAAGCTATCGCTCATAGCAATGCTCCCCTTGAGTCCCAAATCAAACACTGATGAAACTTAAAATGGCTCTAACTTCTGTACGGTGCGTTCTATACCTATCAAAGTTTGCTACAATCAAATGCTTGTAACTTTTTACTTGGGCGTCATAAAACCTTGAAATTTTGTGACAATAAAGTACTCGGCTTCTTATATAGCTATAGCTCATTGCTATGCTACTCTTAAATTCTAAATCAAACATTGATAAAACTTAAAATGGCCAAAATTTCTGTACGGAGTGTCCTATACCTATCAAAGTTTGCAACATTCAAATGCTTGTAACTTTTTTCTCGAGCGTCATAAAACCTTGAAATTTTGTGACAATAAAGTATTCGTGCCTCTTATCAATTTAAGCTATCGCTCATAGGTATGCTACCCTTGAGTCCCAAACAAAACACTGATAAAACTTAAAATGGCCCTTACTTTTGTACGTTGCGTTCTATACCTATAAAAATTTGCAACAATCAAATGCTTGTAACTTTTCACTCGGGCTTCATAAAACCTTGAAATTTTGTGACAATAAAGTTCTCGAGCCTCTTATCAATTTAAGCTATCTTTCATAGCTATGCTAGCCTTGAGTCCCAAAATAAAACACTGATAAAACTGCAAATGACCCTAACTTATGTACGGTGCATCCTATAACTATCAAAGTTTGCAACAATCAAATGGTTGTAACTTTTTACTGGAGCGTCACAAAATCTGTTAATTTTGCGACAGTAGAGTACTCGTGCCTCTTATTAATTTAAACTATAGCTCATAGCTATGCTACGCTTGAGTCCCAAATCAAACACTGATAAGACTTAAAATGGCCATAACTTCGGTACGGAGTGTCCTATACCTATCAAAGTTTGCAACAATCAAATGATTGTAAATTTTTAATGGAGCGTCATAAAATCTTAAAATTTTCTGACAATAACGTACTCGAGTCTCTTATCGATTTAAGCTATGCCTCATAGCCATGCTACCCTTGAGTCCCAAATCTTACACGGATAAAACTTCAAATGGCCATAACTTCTATAAGGTGCGTCCTATACCTATCAATGTTTGCAACAATCAAATGCTTGTAACTTTTTTCTGGAGCGTCATAAAATCTGGAAATTTTGTGACAATAAAGTACTCGAGCCTCTTGTCAATTTAAGCTATCGCTCATAGCTATGCTACCCTTGAGTCCCAAACAAAACACTGATAAAACTTAAAATGGCCCTAACTTGTGTACGTTGCGTTCTATACCTATAAAAATTTGCAACAATCAAATTATTGTAACATTTTACTGGGGCTTCATAAAACCTTGAAATTTTGTGACAATAAAGTACTCGAGCCTCCTATCAATTTAAGCTATCGTTCATAGCTATGCTAGCCTTGAGTGCCAAAATAAAACACTGAAAAAACTACAAATGACTCTAACTTCTATACGGTGCGTCCTACACCTATCAAAGTTTGCAACATTCAAATGCTTGTAACTTTTTATTGGAGCGTCATAAAATCTGTTAATTTTGCGACAGTAGAGTACTCGTGCCTCTTATTAATTTAAGCTATAGCTCATAGCTATGCTACTCTTGAGTCCCAAATCAAACACTGATAAGACTTAAAATGGCCATAACTTCTGTACGGAGTGTCCTATACCTATCAAAGTTTGCAACAATCAAATGATTGTAAATTTTTAATGGAGCGTCATAAAATCTTAAAATTTTCTGACAATAACGTACTCGAGTCTCTTATCAATTTAAGCTATGGCTCATGGCCATGCAACCCTTGAGTCCCAAATCAAACACGGATAAAACTTCAAATGGTCCTAACTTCTATAAGGTACGTCCTATACCTATCAATGTTTGCAAAAATCAAATGCTTGTAACTTTTTTCTGGAGCGTCATAAAATCTGGAAATTTTGTACCAATAAAGTACTCGAGCCTCTTGTCAATTTAAGCTATCGCTCATAGCTATGCTACCCTTGAGTCCCAAACAAAACACTGATAAAACTTAAAATGGCCCTAACATGTGTACGTTGCGTTCTATACCTATAAAAATTTGCAACAATCAAATGCTTATAATTTTTACTGGAGCGTCATAAAATCTTAAAATATTGTGACAATAAAGTACTCGAGTCTCTTATCAATTTAAGCTATCGCTCATAGCTATGCTACCCTTGAGTCCCAAATCAAACAAGGATAAAACTTCAAATGGTCCTAACTTCTATAAGGTGCGTCCTATACCTATCAAAGTTTGCAACAATCAAATGCTTGTAACTTTTTTCGGGAGCGTCATAAAATCTTGAAATTTTGTGACAATAAAGTACTCGAGCCTCTTGTCAATTTAAGCCATCGCTCGTAGCTATGCTACCCTTGAGTCCCAAACAAAACACTGATAAAACTTAAAATGGCCCTAACTTGTGTACGTTGCGTTCTATACCTATAAACATTTGCAACAATCAAATGATTGTAACTTTTTACTGGGGCTTCATAAAACCTTGAAATTTTGTGACAATAAAGAACTCGAGCCTCTTAAAAATTTAAGCTATCGCCCATAGCTATGCTACCCTTAAGTCCCGAATCAAAAACTGATAAAATTTCAAATGGCTCTAACTTCTATACGGTGCGTCCTACACCTATCAAAATTTGCAACATTCAAATGCTTGTAACTTTTTATTGGAGCGTCATAAAATCTGGAAATTTTGTGACAGTAGAGTAATCGTGCCTCTTATTAATTTAAGCTATAGCTCATAGCTATGCTACTCTTGAGTCCCAAATCAAACACTTATAAGACTTAAAATGGCCATAACTTCTGTACGGAGTGTCCTATACCTATCAAAGTTTGCAACAATCAAATGATTGTAAATTTTTACTGGAGCGTCATAAAATCTTAAAATTTTCTGACAATAACGTACTCGAGTCTCTTATCAATTTAAGCTATGGCTCATAGCTATGCTACCCTTGAGTCTCAAATCAAACACAGATAAAACTTCAAATGGCCCTAACTTCTGTACGGTGCGTCCTATACCTATCAAAGTTTGCAACAATCAAATGCTCATAACTTTTTACTGGAGCGTCATAAAATCTTCAAATTTTGTAACAATAAAAAACTCGAGCCTTTTATCAATTTAAGCTATCGCTCATAGCTATGCTACCCTTGAGTCCCAAATAAAACACTGATAAAACTTCAAATGGCCCTAACTTCTATACGGTGCATCCTACACCTATCAAAGTTTGCAACATTCAAATGCTTGTAACTTTTTACTGGAGCATCATAAAATCTTGAAATTTTGTGACAATAAAGGATTCGGGCCTCTTAAAAATTTAAGCTATCGCCCATAGTTATGCTACCCTTGAGTCCTTAAATAAAACACTGATAAAACTTCAAATGGCCCTAACTTCTATACGGTGCATCCTACACCTATCAAAGTTTGCAACATTCAAATGCTTATAACTTTTTTCTCGAGCGTCATAAAACCTTGAAATTTCTGACAATAAAGTACTCGTGCCTCTTATTAATTTAAGCTACCGCTCATAGCTATGCTACCCTTGAGTTCCAAATCAAACACTGAAAAAACTTCAAATGGCCCTAACTTCTATAAGGTGCATCCTATACCTATCAAAGTTTGCAACAATCAAACGCTTGTAACTTTTTTCTGGAGCTTCATAAAATCTTGAAATTTATGACAATAAAGTACTCGAGCCTCTTATCAATTTAAGCTATCGTTCATAGCTATGCTAGCCTTGAGTCCCAAAATAAAACACTGATAAAACTGCAAATGACCCTAACTTCTGTACGGTACGTAATATACCTATCAAAGTTTGCAACAATCAAATGCTTGTAAATTTTTTCGGGAGAGTCATAAAATCTTGAAATTTTGTGACAATAAAGTACTCGTACCTCTTATCAATTTAAGCTATTGCCCATCGCTATGCTACCCTTGAGTCCTAAAATAAAACACTGATAAAACTTCAAATGGCCCTAACTTCTATACGGTGCATCCTACACCTATCAAAGTTTGCAACATTCAAATGCTTGTAACTTTTTACTGGAGCATCATAAAATCTTGAAACTTTGTGACAATAAAGTACTCGTGCCTCTTATCAATTGAAGCTATCGCCCATAGCTATGCTACCCTTGAGTCCTTAAATAAAACACTGATAAAAATTCAAATGGCCCTAACTTCTATACGGTGCATCCTACACCTATCAAAGTTTGCAACAATCAAATGCTTGTAACTTTTTACTGGAGCGTCATAAAACCTTGAAATTTCTGACAATAGAGTACTCGTGCCTCTTATTAATTTAAGCTACCGCTCATAGCTATGCTACCCTTGAGTTCCAAATCAAACACGGAAATAACTTCAAATGGCGCTAACTTCTATAAGGTGCGTCCTATACCTATCAAAGTTTGCAACAATCAAATGCTTGTAACTTTTTTCTGGAGCTGCATAAAATCTTGAAATGCTTGTAACTTTTTTCTGGAGCGTCATAAAATCTGGAAATTTTGTACCAATAAAGTACTCGAGCCTCTTGTCAATTTAAGCTATCGCTCATAGCTATGCTACCCTTGAGTCCCAAACAAAACACTGATAAAACTTAAAATGGCCCTAACTTGTGTACGTTGCGTTCTATACCTATAAAAATTTGCAACAATCAAATGCTTATAATTTTTACTGGAGCGTCATAAAATCTTAAAATATTGTGACAATAAAGTACTCGAGTCTCTTATCAATTTAAGCTATCGCTCATAGCTATGCTACCCTTGAGTCCCAAATCAAACAAGGATAAAACTTCAAATGGTCCTAACTTCTATAAGGTGCGTCCTATACCTATCAAAGTTTGCAACAATCAAATGCTTGTAACTTTTTTCGGGAGCGTCATAAAATCTTGAAATTTTGTGACAATAAAGTACTCGAGCCTCTTGTCCATTTAAGCCATCGCTCGTAGCTATGCTACCCTTGAGTCCCAAACAAAACACTGATAAAACTTAAAATGGCCCTAACTTGTGTACGTTGCGTTCTATACGTATAAACATTTGCCACAATCAAATGATTGTAACTTTTTACTGGGGCTTCATAAAACCTTAAAATTTTGTGACAATAAAGAACTCGAGCCTCTTAAAAATTTAAGCTATCGCCCATAGCTATGCTACCCTTAAGTCCCGAATCAAAAACTGATAAAATTTCAAATGGCTCTAACTTCTATACGGTGCGTCCTACACCTATCAAAATTTGCAACATTCAAATGCTTGTAACTTTTTATTGGAGCGTCATAAAATCTGGAAATTTTGTGACAGTAGAGTAATCGTGCCTCTTATTAATTTAAGCTATAGCTCATAGCTATGCTACTCTTGAGTCCCAAATCAAACACTTATAAGACTTAAAATGGCCATAACTTCTGTACGGAGTGTCCTATACCTATCAAAGTTTGCAACAATCAAATGATTGTAAATTTTTACTGGAGCGTCATAAAATCTTAAAATTTTCTGACAATAACGTACTCGAGTCTCTTATCAATTTAAGCTATGGCTCATAGCTATGCTACCCTTGAGTCTCAAATCAAACACAGATAAAACTTCAAATGGCCCTAACTTCTGTACGGTGCGTCCTATACCTATCAAAGTTTGCAACAATCAAATGCTCATAACTTTTTACTGGAGCGTCATAAAATCTTCAAATTTTGTAACAATAAAAAACTCGAGCCTTTTATCAATTTAAGCTATCGCTCATTGCTATGCTACCCTTGAGTCCCAAATAAAACACTGATAAAACTTCAAATGGCCCTAACTTCTATACGGTGCATCCTACACCTATCAAAGTTTGCAACATTCAAATGCTTGTAACTTTTTACTGGAGCATCATAAAATCTTGAAATTTTGTGACAATAAAGGATTCGGGCCTCTTAAAAATTTAAGCTATCGCCCATAGTTATGCTACCCTTGAGTCCTTAAATAAAACACTGATAAAACTTCAAATGGCCCTAACTTCTATACGGTGCATCCTACACCTATCAAAGTTTGCAACATTCAAATGCTTATAACTTTTTTCTCGAGCGTCATAAAACCTTGAAATTTCTGACAATAAAGTACTCGTGCCTCTTATTAATTTAAGCTACCGCTCATAGCTATGCTACCCTTGAGTTCCAAATCAAACACTGAAAAAACTTCAAATGGCCCTAACTTCTATAAGGTGCATCCTATACCTATCAAAGTTTGCAACAATCAAACGCTTGTAACTTTTTTCTGGAGCTTCATAAAATCTTGAAATTTATGACAATAAAGTACTCGAGCCTCTTATCAATTTAAGCTATCGTTCATAGCTATGCTAGCCTTGAGTCCCAAAATAAAACACTGATAAAACTGCAAATGGCCCTAACTTCTATACGGTGCATCCTACACCTATCAAAGTTTGCAACAATCAAATGCTTGTAACTTTTTACTGGAGCGTCATAAAACCTTGAAATTTCTGACAATAGAGTACCCGTGCCTCTTATTAATTTAAGCTACCGCTCATAGCTATGCTACCCTTGAGTTCCAAATCAAACACGGAAATAACTTCAAATGGCGCTAACTTCTATAAGGTGCGTCCTATACCTATCAAAGTTTGCAACAATCAAATGCTTGTAACTTTTTTCTGGAGCTGCATAAAATCTTGAAATTCTGTGACAATAAAGTGCTCGAGCCTCTTATCAATTTAAGCTATCGTTCATAGCTATGCTAGCTTTGAGTCCCAAAATAAAACACTGATAAAACTGCAAATGACCCTAACTTCTGTACGGTGCGTCCTATACCTATCAAAGTGTGCACCAATCAAATGCTTGTAACTTTTTTCTGGAGCGTCATAAAATCTAGAAATTTTGTGACAATAAAGTACTCGAGTCTCTTGTCAATTTAAGTTATCGCTCATAGCTATGCTACCCTTGAGGTCCAAACAAAACACTGATAAAACTTAAAATGGCCCTAACTTGTGTACGTTGTGTTCTGTACCTAAAAAATTTGCAACAATCAAATGCTTATAACTTTTTACTGGAGCGTCATAAAATCTTAAAGTTTTGTGACAATAAAGTACTCGAGTCTCTTATCAATTTAAGCTATCGCTCATAGCTATGCTACCCTTGAGTCCCGAATCAAATACTGATAAAATTTCAAATGGACCTAACTTCTGTACGGTGCGTTCTACACCTATCAAAGTTTGCAACAATCAAATGCTTCTAACTTTTTACTTTTGCGTCATAAAACCTTGAAATTTTGTGACAATAAAGTACTCGAGCATCTTATCAATTTTATCTATCGTTCATAGCTATGCTAGCCTTTAGTCCCAAAATAAAACACAGATAAAACTGCGAATGCTTGTCACTTTTTACTGGAGCGTGATAAAGTCTTGAAATTTTGTGACAATAAAGTACTCGAGCCTCTTATTAATTTAAGCTATAGCTCATAGCTATGCTTCCCTTGAGTCTCAAATCAAACACTGATAAAACTTCAAATGGCCCTAACTTCTGTACGGTGCGTCCTATACCTATCAAAGTGTGCACCAATCAAATGCTTGTAACGTTTTTCTGGAGCGGTTTAAAATCTTAAAATTTTGTGACAATAAAGTACTCGAGTCTCTTATCAAATTAAGCTATCGCTCATAGCTATGCTACCCTTGAGTCCCAAATCAAACACGGATAAAACTTCAAATGGCCCTAACTTCTATAAGGTGCGTCCTATACCTATCAATGTTTGCAAAAATCAAATGCTTGTAACTTTTTTCTGGAGCGTCATAAAATCGGGAAATTTTGTGACAATAAAGTACTCGAGCCTCTTGTCAATTTAAGCTATCGCTCATAGCTATGCTACCCTTGAGTCCCAAACAAAACACTGATAAAAATTAAAATGGCCCTAACTTGTGTACGTTTCGTTCTATACCTATAAAAATTTGCAACAATCAAATGTTTATAACTTTCTACTGGAGCGTCATAAAATCTTAAAATTTTGTGACAATAAAGTACTCGAGTCTCTTATCAATTTAAGCTATCGCTCATAGCTATGCTACCCTTGAGTCCCAAATCAAACAAGGATAAAACTTCAAATGGCCCTAACTTCTATAAGGTGCGTCCTATACCTATCAAAGTAGTAACAATCAAATGCTTGTAACTTTTTTCGGGAGCGTCATAAAATCTTGAAATTTTGTGACAATAAAGTACTAGAGCCTCTTGTCAATTTAAGCCATCGCTCATAGCTATGCTACCCTTGAGTCCCAAACAAAACACTAATAAAACTTAAAATGGCCCTAACTTGTGTACGTTGCGTTCTATACCTATAAACTCTTGCAACAATCAAATGCTTATAACTTTTTACTGGAGCGTCATAAAATCTTAAAATTTTGTGACAATAAAGTACTCGAGTCTCTTATCAATTTAAGCTATCGCTCATAGCTATGCTACCCTTGAGTCCCAAATCAAACCAGGATAAAACTTCAAATGGCCCTAACTTCTATAAGGTGCGTCCTATACCTATCAAAGTAGCAACAATCAAATGCTTGTAACTTTCTTCGGGAGCGTCATAAAATCTTGAAATTTTGTGACAATAAAGTACTCGAGCCTCTTGTCAATTTAAGCCATCGCTCATAGCTATGCTACCCTTGAATCCCAAACAAAACACTGATAAAACTTAAAATGGCCCTAACTTGTGTACGTTGCGTTCTATACCTATAAAAATTTGCAACTATCAAATGATTGTAACTTTTTACTGGGGCTCAATAAAACCTTGAAATTTTGTGACAATAAAGTGCTCGAGCCTCCTAACAATTTAAGCTATCTTTCATAGCTATGCTAGCCTTGAGTCCCAAAATAAAACAATGATAAAACTGCAAATGACCATAACTTCTGTACGGTGCGTCCTATACCTATCAAAGTTTGCAACAATCAAATGCTTATAACTTTTTACTGGAGCGTCATAAAATCTTAAAATTTTGTGACAATAAAGTACTCGAGCCTCTTATCGATTTAAGCTATCGTTCATAGCTATGCTAGCCTTGAGTCCCAAAATAAAACGCTGATAAAACTGCAAATGACCCTAACTTCTGTACGGGGCGTCCTATACCTATCAAAGTTTGCAACAATCAAATGCTTGTAACTTTTTTCGGGAGCGTCATAAAATCTTGAAATTTTGTGACATTGAAGTACTCGTGCCTCTTATCAATTTAAGCTATTGCCCATCGCTATGCTACCCTTGAGTCCTAAAATAAAACACTGTTAAAACTTCAAATGGCCCTAACTTCTATACGGAGCATCCTACACCTATCAAAGTTTGCAACATTCAAATGCTTGTAACTTTTTACTGGAGCATCATAAAATCTTGAAATTTTGTGACAATAAAGGATTCGGGCCTCTTAAAAATTTAAGCTATCGCCCATAGTTATGCTGCCCTTAAGTCCTTAAATAAAACACTGATAAAAGTTCAAATGGCCCTAACATCTATACGGTGCATCCTACACCTATCAAAGTTTGCAACATTCAAATGCTTATAACTTTTTTCTCGAGCGTCATAAAATCTTGAAATTTCTGACAATAAAGTACTCGTGCCTCTTATTAATTTAAGCTACCGCTCATAGCTATGCTACCCTTGAGTTCCAAATCAAACACGGAAAAAACTTCAAATGGCCCTAACTTCTATAAGGTGCGACCTATACCTATCAAAGTTTGCAACAATCAAATGTTTGTAACTTTTTTCTGGAGCTTCATAAAATCTTGAAATTTTGTGACAATAAAGCACTCGAGCCTCTTGCCAATTTAAGCTATCGCTCATAGATATGCTACCCTTGAGTCCCAAACAAAACACTGATAAAAATAAAAATGGCCCTAACTTGTGTACGTTGCGTTCTATACCTATAAAATTTTGCAACAATCAAATGCTTATAACTTTTTACTGGAGCGTCATAAAATCTTAAAATTTTGTGACAATAAAGTACTCGAGTCTCTTATCAATTTAAGCTATCGCTCATAGCTATGCTACCCTTGAGTCCCAAATCAAACAAGGATAAAACTTCAAATGGCCCTAACTTCTATAAGGTGCGTCCTATACCTATCAAAGTAGTAACAATCAAATGCTTGTAACTTTTTTCGGGAGCGTCATTAAATCTTGAAATTTTGTGACAATAAAGTACTCGAGACTCTTGTCAATTTAAGCCATCGCTCATAGCTATGCTACCCTTGAGTCCCAAACAAAACACTGATAAAACTTAAAATGGCCCTAACTTGTGTACGTTGCGTTCTATACCTATAAAATCTTGCAACAATCAAATGCTTATAACTTTTTACTGGAGCGTCATAAAATCTTAAAATTTTGTGACAATAAAGTACTCGAGTCTCTTATCAATTTAAGCTATCGCTCATAGCTATGCTACCCTTGAGTCCCAAATCAAACCAGGATAAAACTTCAAATGGCCCTAACTTCTATAAGGTGCGTCCTATACCTATCAAAGTAGCAACAATCAAATGCTTGTAACTTTCTTCGGGAGCGTCATAAAATCTTGAAATTTTGTGACAATAAAGTACTCGAGCCTCTTATCAATTTAAAGTATCGCTCATAGCTATGCTACCCTTGAGTCCCAAATAAAACACTGATAAAACTTCAAAAGGCCCTAACTTCTATACGGTGCATCCTACACCTATCAAAGTTTGCAACATTCAAATGCTTATAACTTTTTTCTCGAGCGTCATAAAACCTTGAAATTTCTGACAATAAAGTACTCGAGCCTCTTATCGATTTAAGCTATCGTTCATAGCTATGCTAGCCTTGAGTCCCAAAATAAAACGCTGATAAAACTGCAAATGACCCTAACTTCTATACGGTGCGTCCTATACCTATCAAAGTTTGCAACAATCAAATGCTTATAACTTTTTACTGGAGCGTCATAAAATCTTAAAATGTTGTGACAATAAAGTACTCGAGCCTCTTATCAATTTAAAGTATCGCTCATAGCTATGCTACCCTTGAGTTCCAAATCAAACACGGAAAAAACTTCAAATGGCCCTAACTTCTTAAAGGTGCGTCCTATACCTATCAAAGTTTGCAACAATCAAATGCTTGTAACTTTTTTCTGGAGCTTCATAAAATCTTGAAATTTTGTGACAATAAAGTACTCGAGCCTCTTATCGATTTAAGCTATCGTTCATAGCTATGCTAGCCTTGAGTCCCAAAATAAAACGCTGATAAAACTGCAAATGACCCTAACTTCTATACGGTGCGTCCTATACCTATCAAAGTTTGCAACAATCAAATGCTTGTAACTTTTTTCGGGAGCGTCATAAAATCTTGAAATTTTGTGACATTGAAGTACTCGTGCCTCTTATCAATTTAAGCTATTGCCCATCGCTATGCTACCCTTGAGTCCTAAAATAAAACACTGTTAAAACTTCAAATGGCCCTAACTTCTATACGGAGCATCCTACACCTATCAAAGTTTGCAACATTCAAATGCTTGTAACTTTTTACTGGAGCATCATAAAATCTTGAAATTTTGTGACAATAAAGGATTCGGGCCTCTTAAAAATTTAAGCTATCACCCATAGTTATGCTACCCTTGAGTCCTTCAATAAAACACTGATAAAAGTTCAAATGGCCCTAACTTCTATACGGTGCATCCTACACCTATCAAAGTTTGCAACATTCAAATGCTTATAACTTTTTTCTCGAGAGTCATAAATCCTTGAAATTTCTGACAATAAAGTACTCGTGCCTCTTATTAATTTAAGCTACCGCTCATAGCTATGTTACCCTTAAGCTATCGCTCATAGCTATGCTACCCTTGAGTCCCAAATCAAACACGGAAAAAACTTCAAATGGCCCTAACTTCTTAAAGGTGCGTCCTATACCTATCAAAGTTTGCAACAATCAAATGCTTGTAACTTTTTTCTGGAGCTTCATAAAATCTTGAAATTTTGTGACAATAAAGTACTCGAGCCTCTTATCGATTTAAGCTATCGTTCATAGCTATGCTAGCCTTGAGTCCCAAAATAAAACGCTGATAAAACTGCAAATGACCCTAACTTCTATACGGTGCGTCCTATACCTATCAAAGTTTGCAACAATCAAATGCTTGTAACTTTTTTCGGGAGCGTCATAAAATCTTGAAATTTTGTGACATTGAAGTACTCGTGCCTCTTATCAATTTAAGCTATTGCCAATCGCTATGCTACCCTTGAGTCCTAAAATAAAACACTGTTAAAACTTCAAATGGCCCTAACTTCTATACGGAGCATCCTACACCTATCAAAGTTTGCAACATTCAAATGCTTGTAACTTTTTACTGGAGCATCATAAAATCTTGAAATTTTGTGACAACAAAGGATTCGGGCCTCTTAAAAATTTAAGCTATCACCCATAGTTATGCTACCCTTGAGTCCTTAAATAAAACACTGATAAAAGTTCAAATGGCCCTAACTTCTATACGGTGCATCCTACACCTATCAAAGTTTGCAACATTCAAATGCTTATAACTTTTTTCTCGAGCGTCATAAATCCTTGAAATTTCTGACAATAAAGTACTCGTGCCTCTTATTAATTTAAGCTACCGCTCATAGCTATGTTACCCTTGAGTTCCAATTCAAACACGGAAAAAACTTCAAATGGCCCTAACTTCTATAAGGTGCGTCCTATACCTATCAAAGTTTGCAACAATCAAATGCTTGTAACTTTTTTCTGGAGCTTCATAAAATCTTGAAATTTTGTGACAATAAAGTACTCGAGCATCTTATCAATTTAATCTATCGTTCATAGTTATGCTAGTATTTAGTCCCAAAATAAAACACAGATAAAACTGCGAATGCTTGTCACTTTTTACTGGAGCGTCATAAAGTCTTGAAATTTTGTGACAATAAAGTACTCGAGCCTCTTATTAATTTAAGCTATAGCTCATAACTATGCTACCCTTGAGTCTCAAATCAAACACTGATAAAACTTCAAATGGCCCTAACTTCTGTACGGTGCGTCCTATACCTATCAAAGTGTGCGCCAATCAAATGCTTGTAACGTTTTTCTGGAGCGGTTTAAAATCTTAAAATTTTGTGACAATAAAGTACTCGAGTCTCTTATCAAATTAAGCTATCGCTCATAGCTATGCTATCCTTGAGTCCCAAATCAAACACGGATAAAACTTCAAATGGCCCTAACTTCTATAAGGTGCGTCCTATACCTATCAATGTTTGCAAAAATCAAATGCTTGTAACTTTTTTCTGGAGCGTCATAAAATCTAGAAATTTTGTGACAATAAAGTACTCGAGCCTCTTGTCAATTTAAGCTATCGCTCATAGATATGCTACCCTTGAGTCCCGAATCGAAAACTGATAAAATTTCAAATGGTCCTAACTTCTATACGGTGCATGCTACAGCTATCAAAGTTTGCAACATTCAAATGCTTGTAACTTTTTACTGGAGCATCATAAAATCTGGAAATTTTGTGACAATGAAGTACTCGAGCCTCTTGTCAATTCAAGCTATCGCTCCTAGCAATGCTACCCTTGAGTCCCAAATAAAACACTTATAAAACTTAAAATGGCCCTAACTTCTGTACGGTGCGTTCTATACCTATCAAAGTTTGCAACAATCAAATGCTTGTAACTTTTTACTTGGGCGTCATAAAACCATGAAAATTTTTGACAATAAAGTACTCGAGATTCTTATCAATTTAAGCTATAGCTCATAACTATGCTACTCTTGAGTCCTAAATCAAATATTGATAAGACTGAAAATGGCCATAATTTCTGTACGGAGTATCCTATACCTATCCAAGCTTGCTACATACAAATGTTTGTAACTTTTTTCTCGAGCGTCATAAAACCTTGAAATTTTGTGACAATAAAGTACTTGTGCCTCTTATCAATTTAAGCTATCGCTCATAGCTATGCTACCCTTGAGTCCCAAACAAAACACTGATAAAACTTAAAATGGCCCTAACTTGTGTACGGTGCGTTCTATACATATAAAAATTTGCAACAATCAAATGCTTGTAACTTTTTACTGGGGCTTCATAAAACCTTGAAATTTGGTGACAATAAAGAACTCGAGCCTCTTATCAATTTAAGCTATCGCTCCTAGCAATGCTACCCTTGAGTCCCAAATAAAACACTTATAAAACTTAAAATGGCCCTAACTTCTGTACGGTGCGTCCTATTCCTATCAAAGTTTGCAACAATCAAATGCTTATAACTTTTTACTGGAGCGTCATAAAATCTTAAAATTTTGTGTCAATAAAGTACTCGAGCCTCTTATCAATGTAAGCTATCGCTCATAGCTATGCTGCCCTTGAGTCCCAAATCAAACACTGATAAAACTTCAAAGGGCCCTAACTTATGTACGGTGCGTCCTATACCGATCAAAGTTTGCAACAATCAAATGGTTGTAACATTTTACTGGAGCGTCACAAAACCTTGAAAATTTGTGACAGTAAAGTACTCGTGCCTCTTCTCAATTTAAGCTATTGCCCATCGCTATGCTACCCTTGAGTCCTAAAATAAAACACTGGTAAAACTTCAAATGACTTTAACTTCTATACGATGCATCCTACACCTATCAAAGTTTGCAACATTCAAATGCTTGTAACTTTTTACTGGAGCATCATAAAATCTTGAAATTTTGTGACAATAAAGTACCCGGGACTCTTATCAATTTAAGCTATCGCCTACAGCTATGCTACCCTTGAGTCCTTAAATAAAACACTGATAAAACTTTAAATGGCCCTAACTTCTATGCGGTGCATCCTACACCTATCAAAAATTGCAACATTCATATGCTTATAACTTTTTACTGGAGCGTCATAAAATCTTAAAATTTTGTGACATAAAGTACTCGAGCCTCTTATCAATTTAAGCTATCGCTCATAGCTATGCTACCGTTGAGTCCCAAATCAAACACGAATGAAACTTCAAATGGCCCTAACTTCTATACGGTGCGTGCTATACCTATCAAAGATTCCAACAATCAAATGGTTGTAACTTTTTACTGGAGCGTCATAAAACCTTGAAATTTTGTGACAATAAAGCACTCGTGCCTCTTATCAACTTAAGCTATCGCCCACAGCTATGCTACCCTTGAGTCCTTAAATAAAACACTGATAAAACTTCAAATGGCCCTAACTTCTATACGGTGCATGCTACACCTATCAAAGTTTGCAACATTCAAATGCTTGTAACTTTTTACTGGAGCATCATAAAATCTTGAAATTTTGTGACAATAAAGAACTCGGGCCTCTTATCAATTTAAGCTATCGCCCACAGCTATGCTACCCTTGAGTCCTTTAATAACACACTGATAAAACTTCAAATGGCCCTAACTTCTATACGGTGCATCCTACACCTATCAAAGTTTGCAAAATTCAAATGCTTGTAACTTTTTACTGGAGCATCATAAAATCTTGAAATTTTGTGACAATAAAGAACTCGGGCCTCTTATCAATTTAAGCTATCGCCCACAGCTATGCTACCCTTCAGTCCTTAAATAAAACACTGATAAAACTTCAAATGGCCCTAACTTCTATACGGTGTATCCTACACCTATCAAAAATTGCAACATTCATATGCTTATAACTTTTTTCTCGAACGTCTTAAAACCTTGAAATTTTGTGACAATAAAGTAGTCGTGCCTCTTATCAATTTAAGCTATCGCTCATAGCTATGCAACCTTCGATTCCTAAAGTAAAACATTGATAAAACTTCAAATGGCCCTAACTTCTGTACGGTGCGTCCTATAACTATCAACGTTTGCAACAATCAATTGCTTGTAACTTTTTACTGGAGCGTCATACAGTCTTGAAATTTTGTGACAATGAAGGACTCGAGCCTCTTATTAATTTAATCTATCGATCATAGCTATGCTACCCTTCAGTCTCAAATCAAACACTGATAAAAGTTCAAATGGCAGTAACTTCTATACGGTGCGTCCTATACCTCTCAAAGTTTGCAACATTCAAATGCTTAAAACTTTTTTCTCCAGCGTCATAAAACCTTGAAATTTTGTGACAATAAAGTACTCGTGCCTCTTATTAATTTAAGCTATCGCTCATAGCTATGCTACCATTGATTCCCAAATCAAACACTGATAAAACTTCAAATGGCCCTAACTTCTATACGGTGAGTCCTATACCTATCAAAGTTTGAAACAATCAAATGGTTGTAACTTTATACTGGAGCGTCATAAAACTTTGAAATTTTGTGACAATAAAGTACTCGTGCCTCTTATCAATTTAAGCTATTGCCCATCGCTTTGCTACCCTTGAGTCCCAAAATAAAACACTGATAAAACTTCAAATGGCCCTAACTTCTATACGGTGCATGCTACACCTATCAAAGTTTGCAACATTCAAATGCTTGTAACCTTTTACTGGAGCATCATAAAATCTGGAAATTGTGTGACAATGAAGTACTCGAGCCTCTTGTCAATTCAAGCTATCGCTCATAGCAATGCTCCCCTTGAGTCCCAAATCAAACACTGATGAAACTTAAAATGGCTCTAACTTCTGTACGGTGCGTTCTATACCTATCAAAGTTTGCTACAATCAAATGCTTGTAACTTTTTACTTGGGCGTCATAAAACCTTGAAATTTTGTGACAATAAAGTACTCGGCTTCTTATATAGCTATAGCTCATTGCTATGCTACTCTTAAATTCTAAATCAAACATTGATAAAACTTAAAATGGCCAAAATTTCTGTACGGAGTGTCCTATACCTATCAAAGTTTGCAACATTCAAATGCTTGTAACTTTTTTCTCGAGCGTCATAAAACCTTGAAATTTTGTGACAATAAAGTATTCGTGCCTCTTATCAATTTAAGCTATCGCTCATAGGTATGCTACCCTTGAGTCCCAAACAAAACACTGATAAAACTTAAAATGGCCCTTACTTTTGTACGTTGCGTTCTATACCTATAAAAATTTGCAACAATCAAATGCTTGTAACTTTTCACTCGGGCTTCATAAAACCTTGAAATTTTGTGACAATAAAGTTCTCGAGCCTCTTATCAATTTAAGCTATCTTTCATAGCTATGCTAGCCTTGAGTCCCAAAATAAAACACTGATAAAACTGCAAATGACCCTAACTTATGTACGGTGCATCCTATAACTATCAAAGTTTGCAACAATCAAATGGTTGTAACTTTTTACTGGAGCGTCACAAAATCTGTTAATTTTGCGACAGTAGAGTACTCGTGCCTCTTATTAATTTAAACTATAGCTCATAGCTATGCTACGCTTGAGTCCCAAATCAAACACTGATAAGACTTAAAATGGCCATAACTTCGGTACGGAGTGTCCTATACCTATCAAAGTTTGCAACAATCAAATGATTGTAAATTTTTAATGGAGCGTCATAAAATCTTAAAATTTTCTGACAATAACGTACTCGAGTCTCTTATCGATTTAAGCTATGCCTCATAGCCATGCTACCCTTGAGTCCCAAATCTTACACGGATAAAACTTCAAATGGCCATAACTTCTATAAGGTGCGTCCTATACCTATCAATGTTTGCAACAATCAAATGCTTGTAACTTTTTTCTGGAGCGTCATAAAATCTGGAAATTTTGTGACAATAAAGTACTCGAGCCTCTTGTCAATTTAAGCTATCGCTCATAGCTATGCTACCCTTGAGTCCCAAACAAAACACTGATAAAACTTAAAATGGCCCTAACTTGTGTACGTTGCGTTCTATACCTATAAAAATTTGCAACAATCAAATTATTGTAACATTTTACTGGGGCTTCATAAAACCTTGAAATTTTGTGACAATAAAGTACTCGAGCCTCCTATCAATTTAAGCTATCGTTCATAGCTATGCTAGCCTTGAGTGCCAAAATAAAACACTGAAAAAACTACAAATGACTCTAACTTCTATACGGTGCGTCCTACACCTATCAAAGTTTGCAACATTCAAATGCTTGTAACTTTTTATTGGAGCGTCATAAAATCTGTTAATTTTGCGACAGTAGAGTACTCGTGCCTCTTATTAATTTAAGCTATAGCTCATAGCTATGCTACTCTTGAGTCCCAAATCAAACACTGATAAGACTTAAAATGGCCATAACTTCTGTACGGAGTGTCCTATACCTATCAAAGTTTGCAACAATCAAATGATTGTAAATTTTTAATGGAGCGTCATAAAATCTTAAAATTTTCTGACAATAACGTACTCGAGTCTCTTATCAATTTAAGCTATGGCTCATGGCCATGCAACCCTTGAGTCCCAAATCAAACACGGATAAAACTTCAAATGGTCCTAACTTCTATAAGGTACGTCCTATACCTATCAATGTTTGCAAAAATCAAATGCTTGTAACTTTTTTCTGGAGCGTCATAAAATCTGGAAATTTTGTACCAATAAAGTACTCGAGCCTCTTGTCAATTTAAGCTATCGCTCATAGCTATGCTACCCTTGAGTCCCAAACAAAACACTGATAAAACTTAAAATGGCCCTAACATGTGTACGTTGCGTTCTATACCTATAAAAATTTGCAACAATCAAATGCTTATAATTTTTACTGGAGCGTCATAAAATCTTAAAATATTGTGACAATAAAGTACTCGAGTCTCTTATCAATTTAAGCTATCGCTCATAGCTATGCTACCCTTGAGTCCCAAATCAAACAAGGATAAAACTTCAAATGGTCCTAACTTCTATAAGGTGCGTCCTATACCTATCAAAGTTTGCAACAATCAAATGCTTGTAACTTTTTTCGGGAGCGTCATAAAATCTTGAAATTTTGTGACAATAAAGTACTCGAGCCTCTTGTCAATTTAAGCCATCGCTCGTAGCTATGCTACCCTTGAGTCCCAAACAAAACACTGATAAAACTTAAAATGGCCCTAACTTGTGTACGTTGCGTTCTATACCTATAAACATTTGCAACAATCAAATGATTGTAACTTTTTACTGGGGCTTCATAAAACCTTGAAATTTTGTGACAATAAAGAACTCGAGCCTCTTAAAAATTTAAGCTATCGCCCATAGCTATGCTACCCTTAAGTCCCGAATCAAAAACTGATAAAATTTCAAATGGCTCTAACTTCTATACGGTGCGTCCTACACCTATCAAAATTTGCAACATTCGAATGCTTGTAACTTTTTATTGGAGCGTCATAAAATCTGGAAATTTTGTGACAGTAGAGTAATCGTGCCTCTTATTAATTTAAGCTATAGCTCATAGCTATGCTACTCTTGAGTCCCAAATCAAACACTTATAAGACTTAAAATGGCCATAACTTCTGTACGGAGTGTCCTATACCTATCAAAGTTTGCAACAATCAAATGATTGTAAATTTTTACTGGAGCGTCATAAAATCTTAAAATTTTCTGACAATAACGTACTCGAGTCTCTTATCAATTTAAGCTATGGCTCATAGCTATGCTACCCTTGAGTCTCAAATCAAACACAGATAAAACTTCAAATGGCCCTAACTTCTGTACGGTGCGTCCTATACCTATCAAAGTTTGCAACAATCAAATGCTCATAACTTTTTACTGGAGCGTCATAAAATCTTCAAATTTTGTAACAATAAAAAACTCGAGCCTTTTATCAATTTAAGCTATCGCTCATAGCTATGCTACCCTTGAGTCCCAAATAAAACACTGATAAAACTTCAAATGGCCCTAACTTCTATACGGTGCATCCTACACCTATCAAAGTTTGCAACATTCAAATGCTTGTAACTTTTTACTGGAGCATCATAAAATCTTGAAATTTTGTGACAATAAAGGATTCGGGCCTCTTAAAAATTTAAGCTATCGCCCATAGTTATGCTACCCTTGAGTCCTTAAATAAAACACTGATAAAACTTCAAATGGCCCTAACTTCTATACGGTGCATCCTACACCTATCAAAGTTTGCAACATTCAAATGCTTATAACTTTTTTCTCGAGCGTCATAAAACCTTGAAATTTCTGACAATAAAGTACTCGTGCCTCTTATTAATTTAAGCTACCGCTCATAGCTATGCTACCCTTGAGTTCCAAATCAAACACTGAAAAAACTTCAAATGGCCCTAACTTCTATAAGGTGCATCCTATACCTATCAAAGTTTGCAACAATCAAACGCTTGTAACTTTTTTCTGGAGCTTCATAAAATCTTGAAATTTATGACAATAAAGTACTCGAGCCTCTTATCAATTTAAGCTATCGTTCATAGCTATGCTAGCCTTGAGTCCCAAAATAAAACACTGATAAAACTGCAAATGACCCTAACTTCTGTACGGTACGTAATATACCTATCAAAGTTTGCAACAATCAAATGCTTGTAAATTTTTTCGGGAGAGTCATAAAATCTTGAAATGTTGTGACAATAAAATACTCGTACCTCTTATCAATTTAAGCTATTGCCCATCGCTATGCTACCCTTGAGTCCTAAAATAAAACACTGATAAAACTTCAAATGGCCCTAACTTCTATACGGTGCATCCTACACCTATCAAAGTTTGCAACATTCAAATGCTTGTAACTTTTTACTGGAGCATCATAAAATCTTGAAACTTTGTGACAATAAAGTACTCGTGCCTCTTATCAATTGAAGCTATCGCCCATAGCTATGCTACCCTTGAGTCCTTAAATAAAACACTGATAAAAATTCAAATGGCCCTAACTTCTATACGGTGCATCCTACACCTATCAAAGTTTGCAACAATCAAATGCTTGTAACTTTTTACTGGAGCGTCATAAAACCTTGAAATTTCTGACAATAGAGTACTCGTGCCTCTTATTAATTTAAGCTACCGCTCATAGCTATGCTACCCTTGAGTTCCAAATCAAACACGGAAATAACTTCAAATGGCGCTAACTTCTATAAGGTGCGTCCTATACCTATCAAAGTTTGCAACAATCAAATGCTTGTAACTTTTTTCTGGAGCTGCATAAAATCTTGAAATGCTTGTAACTTTTTTCTGGAGCGTCATAAAATCTGGAAATTTTGTACCAATAAAGTACTCGAGCCTCTTGTCAATTTAAGCTATCGCTCATAGCTATGCTACCCTTGAGTCCCAAACAAAACACTGATAAAACTTAAAATGGCCCTAACTTGTGTACGTTGCGTTCTATACCTATAAAAATTTGCAACAATCAAATGCTTATAATTTTTACTGGAGCGTCATAAAATCTTAAAATATTGTGACAATAAAGTACTCGAGTCTCTTATCAATTTAAGCTATCGCTCATAGCTATGCTACCCTTGAGTCCCAAATCAAACAAGGATAAAACTTCAAATGGTCCTAACTTCTATAAGGTGCGTCCTATACCTATCAAAGTTTGCAACAATCAAATGCTTGTAACTTTTTTCGGGAGCGTCATAAAATCTTGAAATTTTGTGACAATAAAGTACTCGAGCCTCTTGTCCATTTAAGCCATCGCTCGTAGCTATGCTACCCTTGAGTCCCAAACAAAACACTGATAAAACTTAAAATGGCCCTAACTTGTGTACGTTGCGTTCTATACGTATAAACATTTGCCACAATCAAATGATTGTAACTTTTTACTGGGGCTTCATAAAACCTTAAAATTTTGTGACAATAAAGAACTCGAGCCTCTTAAAAATTTAAGCTATCGCCCATAGCTATGCTACCCTTAAGTCCCGAATCAAAAACTGATAAAATTTCAAATGGCTCTAACTTCTATACGGTGCGTCCTACACCTATCAAAATTTGCAACATTCAAATGCTTGTAACTTTTTATTGGAGCGTCATAAAATCTGGAAATTTTGTGACAGTAGAGTAATCGTGCCTCTTATTAATTTAAGCTATAGCTCATAGCTATGCTACTCTTGAGTCCCAAATCAAACACTTATAAGACTTAAAATGGCCATAACTTCTGTACGGAGTGTCCTATACCTATCAAAGTTTGCAACAATCAAATGATTGTAAATTTTTACTGGAGCGTCATAAAATCTTAAAATTTTCTGACAATAACGTACTCGAGTCTCTTATCAATTTAAGCTATGGCTCATAGCTATGCTACCCTTGAGTCTCAAATCAAACACAGATAAAACTTCAAATGGCCCTAACTTCTGTACGGTGCGTCCTATACCTATCAAAGTTTGCAACAATCAAATGCTCATAACTTTTTACTGGAGCGTCATAAAATCTTCAAATTTTGTAACAATAAAAAACTCGAGCCTTTTATCAATTTAAGCTATCGCTCATTGCTATGCTACCCTTGAGTCCCAAATAAAACACTGATAAAACTTCAAATGGCCCTAACTTCTATACGGTGCATCCTACACCTATCAAAGTTTGCAACATTCAAATGCTTGTAACTTTTTACTGGAGCATCATAAAATCTTGAAATTTTGTGACAATAAAGGATTCGGGCCTCTTAAAAATTTAAGCTATCGCCCATAGTTATGCTACCCTTGAGTCCTTAAATAAAACACTGATAAAACTTCAAATGGCCCTAACTTCTATACGGTGCATCCTACACCTATCAAAGTTTGCAACATTCAAATGCTTATAACTTTTTTCTCGAGCGTCATAAAACCTTGAAATTTCTGACAATAAAGTACTCGTGCCTCTTATTAATTTAAGCTACCGCTCATAGCTATGCTACCCTTGAGTTCCAAATCAAACACTGAAAAAACTTCAAATGGCCCTAACTTCTATAAGGTGCATCCTATACCTATCAAAGTTTGCAACAATCAAACGCTTGTAACTTTTTTCTGGAGCTTCATAAAATCTTGAAATTTATGACAATAAAGTACTCGAGCCTCTTATCAATTTAAGCTATCGTTCATAGCTATGCTAGCCTTGAGTCCCAAAATAAAACACTGATAAAACTGCAAATGGCCCTAACTTCTATACGGTGCATCCTACACCTATCAAAGTTTGCAACAATCAAATGCTTGTAACTTTTTACTGGAGCGTCATAAAACCTTGAAATTTCTGACAATAGAGTACCCGTGCCTCTTATTAATTTAAGCTACCGCTCATAGCTATGCTACCCTTGAGTTCCAAATCAAACACGGAAATAACTTCAAATGGCGCTAACTTCTATAAGGTGCGTCCTATACCTATCAAAGTTTGCAACAATCAAATGCTTGTAACTTTTTTCTGGAGCTGCATAAAATCTTGAAATTTTGTGACAATAAAGTGCTCGAGCCTCTTATCAATTTAAGCTATCGTTCATAGCTATGCTAGCTTTGAGTCCCAAAATAAAACACTGATAAAACTGCAAATGACCCTAACTTCTGTACGGTGCGTCCTATACCTATCAAAGTGTGCACCAATCAAATGCTTGTAACTTTTTTCTGGAGCGTCATAAAATCTAGAAATTTTGTGACAATAAAGTACTCGAGTCTCTTGTCAATTTAAGTTATCGCTCATAGCTATGCTACCCTTGAGGTCCAAACAAAACACTGATAAAACTTAAAATGGCCCTAACTTGTGTACGTTGTGTTCTGTACCTAAAAAATTTGCAACAATCAAATGCTTATAACTTTTTACTGGAGCGTCATAAAATCTTAAAGTTTTGTGACAATAAAGTACTCGAGTCTCTTATCAATTTAAGCTATCGCTCATAGCTATGCTACCCTTGAGTCCCGAATCAAATACTGATAAAATTTCAAATGGACCTAACTTCTGTACGGTGCGTTCTACACCTATCAAAGTTTGCAACAATCAAATGCTTCTAACTTTTTACTTTTGCGTCATAAAACCTTGAAATTTTGTGACAATAAAGTACTCGAGCATCTTATCAATTTTATCTATCGTTCATAGCTATGCTAGCCTTTAGTCCCAAAATAAAACACAGATAAAACTGCGAATGCTTGTCACTTTTTACTGGAGCGTGATAAAGTCTTGAAATTTTGTGACAATAAAGTACTCGAGCCTCTTATTAATTTAAGCTATAGCTCATAGCTATGCTACCCTTGAGTCTCAAATCAAACACTGATAAAACTTCAAATGGCCCTAACTTCTGTACGGTGCGTCCTATACCTATCAAAGTGTGCACCAATCAAATGCTTGTAACGTTTTTCTGGAGCGGTTTAAAATCTTAAAATTTTGTGACAATAAAGTACTCGAGTCTCTTATCAAATTAAGCTATCGCTCATAGCTATGCTACCCTTGAGTCCCAAATCAAACACGGATAAAACTTCAAATGGCCCTAACTTCTATAAGGTGCGTCCTATACCTATCAATGTTTGCAAAAATCAAATGCTTGTAACTTTTTTCTGGAGCGTCATAAAATCGGGAAATTTTGTGACAATAAAGTACTCGAGTCTCTTGTCAATTTAAGCTATCGCTCATAGCTATGCTACCCTTGAGTCCCAAACAAAACACTGATAAAAATTAAAATGGCCCTAACTTGTGTACGTTTCGTTCTATACCTATAAACATTTGCAACAATCAAATGTTTATAACTTTCTACTGGAGCGTCATAAAATCTTAAAATTTTGTGACAATAAAGTACTCGAGTCTCTTATCAATTTAAGCTATCGCTCATAGCTATGCTACCCTTGAGTCCCAAATCAAACAAGGATAAAACTTCAAATGGCCCTAACTTCTATAAGGTGCGTCCTATACCTATCAAAGTAGTAACAATCAAATGCTTGTAACTTTTTTCGGGAGCGTCATAAAATCTTGAAATTTTGTGACAATAAAGTACTAGAGCCTCTTGTCAATTTAAGCCATCGCTCATAGCTATGCTACCCTTGAGTCCCAAACAAAACACTAATAAAACTTAAAATGGCCCTAACTTGTGTACGTTGCGTTCTATACCTATAAACTCTTGCAACAATCAAATGCTTATAACTTTTTACTGGAGCGTCATAAAATCTTAAAATTTTGTGACAATAAAGTACTCGAGTCTCTTATCAATTTAAGCTATCGCTCATAGCTATGCTACCCTTGAGTCCCAAATCAAACCAGGATAAAACTTCAAATGGCCCTAACTTCTATAAGGTGCGTCCTATACCTATCAAAGTAGCAACAATCAAATGCTTGTAACTTTCTTCGGGAGCGTCATAAAATCTTGAAATTTTGTGACAATAAAGTACTCGAGCCTCTTGTCAATTTAAGCCATCGCTCATAGCTATGCTACCCTTGAATCCCAAACAAAACACTGATAAAACTTAAAATGGCCCTAACTTGTGTACGTTGCGTTCTATACCTATAAAAATTTGCAACTATCAAATGATTGTAACTTTTTACTGGGGCTCAATAAAACCTTGAAATTTTGTGACAATAAAGTGCTCGAGCCTCCTAACAATTTAAGCTATCTTTCATAGCTATGCTAGCCTTGAGTCCCAAAATAAAACAATGATAAAACTGCAAATGACCATAACTTCTGTACGGTGCGTCCTATACCTATCAAAGTTTGCAACAATCAAATGCTTATAACTTTTTACTGGAGCGTCATAAAATCTTAAAATTTTGTGACAATAAAGTACTCGAGCCTCTTATCGATTTAAGCTATCGTTCATAGCTATGCTAGCCTTGAGTCCCAAAATAAAACGCTGATAAAACTGCAAATGACCCTAACTTCTGTACGGGGCGTCCTATACCTATCAAAGTTTGCAACAATCAAATGCTTGTAACTTTTTTCGGGAGCGTCATAAAATCTTGAAATTTTGTGACATTGAAGTACTCGTGCCTCTTATCAATTTAAGCTATTGCCCATCGCTATGCTACCCTTGAGTCCTAAAATAAAACACTGTTAAAACTTCAAATGGCCCTAACTTCTATACGGAGCATCCTACACCTATCAAAGTTTGCAACATTCAAATGCTTGTAACTTTTTACTGGAGCATCATAAAATCTTGAAATTTTGTGACAATAAAGGATTCGGGCCTCTTAAAAATTTAAGCTATCGCCCATAGTTATGCTACCCTTAAGTCCTTAAATAAAACACTGATAAAAGTTCAAATGGCCCTAACATCTATACGGTGCATCCTACACCTATCAAAGTTTGCAACATTCAAATGCTTATAACTTTTTTCTCGAGCGTCATAAAATCTTGAAATTTCTGACAATAAAGTACTCGTGCCTCTTATTAATTTAAGCTACCGCTCATAGCTATGCTACCCTTGAGTTCCAAATCAAACACGGAAAAAACTTCAAATGGCCCTAACTTCTATAAGGTGCGTCCTATACCTATCAAAGTTTGCAACAATCAAATGTTTGTAACTTTTTTCTGGAGCTTCATAAAATCTTGAAATTTTGTGACAATAAAGTACTCGAGCCTCTTGCCAATTTAAGCTATCGCTCATAGATATGCTACCCTTGAGTCCCAAACAAAACACTGATAAAAATAAAAATGGCCCTAACTTGTGTACGTTGCGTTCTATACCTATAAAATTTTGCAACAATCAAATGCTTATAACTTTTTACTGGAGCGTCATAAAATCTTAAAATTTTGTGACAATAAAGTACTCGAGTCTCTTATCAATTTAAGCTATCGCTCATAGCTATGCTACCCTTGAGTCCCAAATCAAACAAGGATAAAACTTCAAATGGCCCTAACTTCTATAAGGTGCGTCCTATACCTATCAAAGTAGTAACAATCAAATGCTTGTAACTTTTTTCGGGAGCGTCATTAAATCTTGAAATTTTGTGACAATAAAGTACTCGAGCCTCTTGTCAATTTAAGCCATCGCTCATAGCTATGCTACCCTTGAGTCCCAAACAAAACACTGATAAAACTTAAAATGGCCCTAACTTGTGTACGTTGCGTTCTATACCTATAAAATCTTGCAACAATCAAATGCTTATAACTTTTTACTGGAGCGTCATAAAATCTTAAAATTTTGTGACAATAAAGTACTCGAGTCTCTTATCAATTTAAGCTATCGCTCATAGCTATGCTACCCTTGAGTCCCAAATCAAACCAGGATAAAACTTCAAATGGCCCTAACTTCTATAAGGTGCGTCCTATACCTATCAAAGTAGCAACAATCAAATGCTTGTAACTTTCTTCGGGAGCGTCATAAAATCTTGAAATTTTGTGACAATAAAGTACTCGAGCCTCTTATCAATTTAAAGTATCGCTCATAGCTATGCTACCCTTGAGTCCCAAATAAAACACTGATAAAACTTCAAAAGGCCCTAACTTCTATACGGTGCATCCTACACCTATCAAAGTTTGCAACATTCAAATGCTTATAACTTTTTTCTCGAGCGTCATAAAACCTTGAAATTTCTGACAATAAAGTACTCGAGCCTCTTATCGATTTAAGCTATCGTTCATAGCTATGCTAGCCTTGAGTCCCAAAATAAAACGCTGATAAAACTGCAAATGACCCTAACTTCTATACGGTGCGTCCTATACCTATCAAAGTTTGCAACAATCAAATGCTTATAACTTTTTACTGGAGCGTCATAAAATCTTAAAATGTTGTGACAATAAAGTACTCGAGCCTCTTATCAATTTAAAGTATCGCTCATAGCTATGCTACCCTTGAGTTCCAAATCAAACACGGAAAAAACTTCAAATGGCCCTAACTTCTTAAAGGTGCGTCCTATACCTATCAAAGTTTGCAACAATCAAATGCTTGTAACTTTTTTCTGGAGCTTCATAAAATCTTGAAATTTTGTGACAATAAAGTACTCGAGCCTCTTATCGATTTAAGCTATCGTTCATAGCTATGCTAGCCTTGAGTCCCAAAATAAAACGCTGATAAAACTGCAAATGACCCTAACTTCTATACGGTGCGTCCTATACCTATCAAAGTTTGCAACAATCAAATGCTTGTAACTTTTTTCGGGAGCGTCATAAAATCTTGAAATTTTGTGACATTGAAGTACTCGTGCCTCTTATCAATTTAAGCTATTGCCCATCGCTATGCTACCCTTGAGTCCTAAAATAAAACACTGTTAAAACTTCAAATGGCCCTAACTTCTATACGGAGCATCCTACACCTATCAAAGTTTGCAACATTCAAATGCTTGTAACTTTTTACTGGAGCATCATAAAATCTTGAAATTTTGTGACAATAAAGGATTCGGGCCTCTTAAAAATTTAAGCTATCACCCATAGTTATGCTACCCTTGAGTCCTTCAATAAAACACTGATAAAAGTTCAAATGGCCCTAACTTCTATACGGTGCATCCTACACCTATCAAAGTTTGCAACATTCAAATGCTTATAACTTTTTTCTCGAGAGTCATAAATCCTTGAAATTTCTGACAATAAAGTACTCGTGCCTCTTATTAATTTAAGCTACCGCTCATAGCTATGTTACCCTTAAGCTATCGCTCATAGCTATGCTACCCTTGAGTCCCAAATCAAACACGGAAAAAACTTCAAATGGCCCTAACTTCTTAAAGGTGCGTCCTATACCTATCAAAGTTTGCAACAATCAAATGCTTGTAACTTTTTTCTGGAGCTTCATAAAATCTTGAAATTTTGTGACAATAAAGTACTCGAGCCTCTTATCGATTTAAGCTATCGTTCATAGCTATGCTAGCCTTGAGTCCCAAAATAAAACGCTGATAAAACTGCAAATGACCCTAACTTCTATACGGTGCGTCCTATACCTATCAAAGTTTGCAACAATCAAATGCTTGTAACTTTTTTCGGGAGCGTCATAAATCCTTGAAATTTCTGACAATAAAGTACTCGTGCCTCTTATTAATTTAAGCTACCGCTCATAGCTATGTTACCCTTGAGTTCCAAATCAAACACGGAAAAAACTTCAAATGGCCCTAACTTCTATAAGGTGCGTCCTATACCTATCAATGTTTGCAAAAATCAAATGCTTGTAACTTTTTTCTGGAGCGTCATAAAATCTAGAAATTTTGTGACAATAAAGTACTCGAGCCTCTTGTCAATTTAAGCTATCGCTCATAGATATGCTACCCTTGAGTCCCAAACAAAACACTGATAAAAATTAAAATGGCCCTAACTTGTGTACGTTGCGTTCTATACCTATAAAAATTTGCAACAATCAAATGCTTATAACTTTTTACTGGAGCGTCATAAAATCTTAAAATTTTGTGACATTAAAGTACTCGAGTCTCTTATCAATTTAAGCTATCGCTCATAGCTATGCTACCCTTGAGACCCAAATCAAACAAGGATAAAACTTCAAATGGCCCTAACTTCTATAAGGTGCGTCCTATACCTATCAAAGTAGTAACAATCAAATGCTTGTAACTTTTTTCGGGAGCGTCATAAAATCTAGAAATTTTGTGACAATAAAGTACTCGAGCCTCTTGTCAATTTAAGCCATCGCTCATAGCTATGCTACCCTTGAGTCCCAAACAAAACACTGATAAAACTTAAAATGGCCCTAACTTGTGTACGTTACGTTCTATACCTATAAAATCTTGCAACAATCAAATGCTTATAACTTTTTACTGGAGCGTCATAAAATCTTAAAATTTTGTGACAATAAAGTACTCGAGTCTCTTATCAATTTAAGCTATCGCTCATAGCTATGCTACCCTTGAGTCCCAAATCAAACCAGGATAAAACTTCAAATGGCCCTAACTTCTATAAGGTGCGTCCTATACCTATCAAAGTAGCAACAATCAAATGCTTGTAACTTTCTTCGGGAGCGTCATAAAATCTTGAAATTTTTTTACAATAAAGTACTCGAGCCTCTTGTCAATTTAAGCCATCGCTCATAGCTATGCTACCCTTGAGTCCCAAACAAAACACTGATAAAACTTATAATGGCCCTAACTTGTGTACGTTGCGTTCTATACCTATAAAAATTTGCAACTATCAAATGATTGTAACTTTTTACTGGGGCTTAATAAAACCTTGAAATTTTGTGACAATAAAGTACTCGAGCCTCCTAACAATTTAAGCTATCTTTCATAGCTATGCTAGCCTTGAGCCCCAAAATAAAACAATGATAAAACTGCAAATGACCATAATTTCTGTACGGTGCGTCCTATACCTATCAAAGTTTGCAACAATCAAATGCTTATAACTTTTTACTGGAGCGTCATAAAATCTTAAAATTTTGTGACAATAAAGTACTCGAGCCTCTTATCAATTTAAGGTATCGCTCATTGCTATGCTACCCTTGAGTCCCAAATAAAACACTGATAAAACTTCAAAAGGCCCTAACTTCTATACGGTGCATCCTACACCTATCAAAGTTTGCAACATTCAAATGCTTATAACTTTTTTCTCGAGCGTCATAAAACCTTGAAATTTCTGACAATAAAGTACTCGTGCCTCTTATTAATTTAATCTACCGCACATAGCTATGCTACCCTTGAGTTCCAAATCAAACACGGAAAAAATTTCAAATGGCCCTAACTTCTATAAGGTGCGTCCTATACCTATCAAAGTTTGCAACAATCAAATGCTTGTAACTTTTTTCTGGAGCTTCATAAAATCTTGAAATTTTGTGACAATAAAGTACTCGAGCCTCTTATCGATTTAAGCTATCGTTCATAGCTATGCTAGCCTTGAGTCCCAAAATAAAACGCTGATAAAACTGCAAATGACCCTAACTTCTGTACGGGGCGTCCCATACCTATCAAAGTTTGCAACAATCAAATGCTTGAAACTTTTTTCGGGAGCGTCATAAAATCTTGAAATTTTGTGACATTGAAGTACTCGTGCCTCTTATCAATTTAAGCTATTGCCCATCGCTATGCTACCCTTGAGTCCTAAAATAAAACACTGTTAAAACTTCAAATGGCCCTAACTTCTATACGGAGCATCCTACACCTATCAAAGTTTGCAACATTCAAATGCTTGTAACTTTTTACTGGAGCATCATAAAATCTTGAAATTTTGTGACAATAAAGGATTCGGGCCTCTTAAAAATTTAAGCTATCGCCCATAGTTATGCTACCCTTGAGTCCTTAAATAAAACACTGATAAAAGTTCAAATGGCCCTAACATCTATACGGTGCATCCTACACCTATCAAAGTTTGCAACATTCAAATGCTTATAACTTTTTTCTCGAGCTTCATAAAATCTTGAAATTTTGTGACAATAAAGTACTCGAGCCTCTTGCCAATTTAAGCCATCGCTCATAGATATGCTACCCTTGAGTCCCAAACAAAACACTGATAAAAATAAAAATGGCCCTAACTTGTGTACGTTGCGTTCTATACCTATAAAAATTTGTAACAATCAAATGCTTATAACTTTTTACTGGAGCGTCATAAAATCTTAAAATTTTGTGACAATAAAGTACTCGAGTCTCTTATCAATTTAAGCTATCGCTCATAGCTATGCTACCCTTGAGTCCCAAATCAAACAAGGATAAAACTTCAAATGGCCCTAACTTCTATAAGGTGCGTCCTATACCTATCAAAGTAGTAACAATCAAATGCTTGTAACTTTTTTCGGGAGCGTCATAAAATCTTGAAATTTTGTGACAATAAAGTACTCGAGCCTCTTGTCAATTTAAGCCATCGCTCATAGCTATGCTACCCTTGAGTCCCAAACAAAACACTGATAAAACTTAAAATGGCTCTAACTTGTGTACGTTGCGTTCTATACCTATAAAATCTTGCAACAATCAAATGCTTATAACTTTTTACTGGAGCGTCATAAAATCTTAAAATTTTGTGACAATAAAGTACTCGAGTCTCTTATCAATTTAAGCTATCGCTCATAGCTATGCTACCCTTGAGTCCCAAATCAAACCAGGATAAAACTTCAAATGGCCCTAACTTCTATAAGGTGCGTCCTATACCTATCAAAGTAGCAACAATCAAATGCTTGCAACTTTCTTCGGGAGCGTCATAAAATCTTGAAATTTTGTGACAATAAAGTACTCGAGCCTCCTAACAATTTAAGCTATCTTTCATAGCTATGCTAGCCTTGAGTCCCAAAATAAAACACTGATAAAACTGCAAATGACCATAACTTCTGTACGGTGCGTCCTATACCTATCAAAGTTTGCAACAATCAAATGCTTATAACTTTTTACTGGAGCGTCATAAAATCTTAAAATTTTGTGACAATAAAGTACTCGAGCCTCTTATCAATTTAAGGTATCGCTCATAGCTATGCTACCCTTGAGTCCCAAATAAAACACTGATAAAACTTCAAAAGGCCCTAACTTCTATACGGTGCATCCTACACCTATCAAAGTTTGCAACATTCAAATGCTTATAACTTTTTTCTCGAGCGTCATAAAACCTTGAAATTTCTGACAATAAAGTACTCGAGCCTCTTATCGATTTAAGCTATCGTTCATAGCTATGCTAGCCTTGAGTCCCAAAATAAAACGCTGATAAAACTGCAAATGACCCTAACTTCTATACGGTGCGTCCTATACCTATCAAAGTTTGCAACAATCAAATGCTTATAACTTTTTACTGGAGCGTCATAAAATCTTAAAATGTTGTGACAATAAAGTACTCGAGCCTCTTATCAATTTAAGGTATCGCTCATAGCTATGCTACCCTTGAGTTCCAAATCAAACACGGAAAAAACTTCAAATGGCCCTAACTTCTTAAAGGTGCGTCCTATACCTATCAAAGTTTGCAACAATCAAATGCTTGTAACTTTTTTCTGGAGCTTCATAAAATCTTGAAATTTTGTGACAATAAAGTACTCGAGCCTCTTATCGATTTAAGCTATCGTTCATAGCTATGCTAGCCTTGAGTCCCAAAATAAAACGCTGATAAAACTGCAAATGACCCTAACTTCTATACGGTGCGTCCTATACCTATCAAAGTTTGCAACAATCAAATGCTTGTAACTTTTTTCGGGAGCGTCATAAAATCTTGAAATTTTGTGACATTGAAGTACTCGTGCCTCTTATCAATTTAAGCTATTGCCCATCGATATGCTACCCTTGAGTCCTAAAATAAAACACTGTTAAAACTTCAAATGGCCCTAACTTCTATACGGAGCATCCTACACCTATCAAAGTTTGCAACATTCAAATGCTTGTAACTTTTTACTGGAGCATCATAAAATCTTGAAATTTTGTGACAATAAAGGATTCGGGCCTCTTAAAAATTTAAGCTATCACCCATAGTTATGCTACCCTTGAGTCCTTAAATAAAACACTGATAAAAGTTCAAATGGCCCTAACTTCTATACGGTGCATCCTACACCTATCAAAGTTTGCAACATTCAAATGCTTATAACTTTTTTCTCGAGCGTCATAAAACCTTGAAATTTCTGACAATAAAGTACTCGTGCCTCTTATTAATTTAAGCTACCGCTCATAGCTATGCTACCCTTGAGTTCCAAATCAAACACGGAAAAAACTTCAAATGGCCCTAACTTCTATAAGGTGCGTCCTATACCTATCAAAGTTTGCAACAATCAAATGCTTGTAACTTTTTTCTGGAGCTTCATAAAATCTTGAAATTTTGTGACAATAAAGTACTCGAGCATCTTATCAATTTAATCTATCGTTCATAGTTATGCTAGTATTTAGTCCCAAAATAAAACACAGATAAAACTGCGAATGCTTGTCACTTTTTACTGGAGCGTCATAAAGTCTTGAAATTTTGTGACAATAAAGTACTCGAGCCTCTTATTAATTTAAGCTATAGCTCATAACTATGCTACCCTTGAGTCTCAAATCAAACACTGATAAAACTTCAAATGGCCCTAACTTCTGTACGGTGCGTCCTATACCTATCAAAGTGTGCGCCAATCAAATGCTTGTAACGTTTTTCTGGAGCGGTTTAAAATCTTAAAATTTTGTGACAATAAAGTACTCGAGTCTCTTATCAAATTAAGCTATCGCTCATAGCTATGCTATCCTTGAGTCCCAAATCAAACACGGATAAAACTTCAAATGGCCCTAACTTCTATAAGGTGCGTCCTATACCTATCAATGTTTGCAAAAATCAAATGCTTGTAACTTTTTTCTGGAGCGTCATAAAATCTAGAAATTTTGTGACAATAAAGTACTCGAGCCTCTTGTCAATTTAAGCTATCGCTCATAGATATGCTACCCTTGAGTCCCAAACAAAACACTGATAAAAATTAAAATGGCCCTAACTTGTGTACGTTGCGTTCTATACCTATAAAAATTTGCAACAATCAAATGCTTATAACTTTTTACTGGAGCGTCATAAAATCTTAAAATTTTGTGACATTAAAGTACTCGAGTCTCTTATCAATTTAAGCTATCGCTCATAGCTATGCTACCCTTGAGACCCAAATCAAACAAGGATAAAACTTCAAATGGCCCTAACTTCTATAAGGTGCGTCCTATACCTATCAAAGTAGTAACAATCAAATGCTTGTAACTTTTTTCGGGAGCGTCATAAAATCTTGAAATTTTGTGACAATAAAGTACTCGAGCCTCTTGTCAATTTAAGCCATCGCTCATAGCTATGCTACCCTTGAGTCCCAAACAAAACACTGATAAAACTTAAAATGGCCCTAACTTGTGTACGTTACGTTCTATACCTATAAAATCTTGCAACAATCAAATGCTTATAACTTTTTACTGGAGCGTCATAAAATCTTAAAATTTTGTGACAATAAAGTACTCGAGTCTCTTATCAATTTAAGCTATCGCTCATAGCTATGCTACCCTTGAGTCCCAAATCAAACCAGGATAAATCTTCAAATGGCCCTAACTTCTATAAGGTGCGTCCTATACCTATCAATGTAGCAACAATCAAATGCTTGTAACTTTCTTCGGGAGCGTCATAAAATCTTGAAATTTTGTGACAATAAAGTACTCGAGCCTCTTGTCAATTTAAGCCATCGCTCATAGCTATGCTACCCTTGAGTCCCAAACAAAACACTGATAAAACTTAAAATGGCCCTAACTTGTGTACGTTGCGTTCTATACCTATAAAAATTTGCAACTATCAAATGATTGTAACTTTTTACTGGGGCTCAATAAAACCTTGAAATTTTGTGACAATAAAGTACTCGAGCCTCCTAACAATTTAAGCTATCTTTCATAGCTATGCTAGCCTTGAGTCCCAAAATAAAACACTGATAAAACTGCAAATGACCATAACTTCTGTACGGTGCGTCCTATACCTATCAAAGTTTGCAACAATCAAATGCTTATAACTTTTTACTGGAGCGTCATAAAATCTTAAAATTTTGTGACAATAAAGTACTCGACCCTCTTATCAATTTAAGGTATCGCTCATAGCTATGCTACCCTTGAGTCCCAAATAAAACACTGATAAAACTTCAAAAGGCCCTAACTTCTATACGGTGCATCCTACACCTATCAAAGTTTGCAACATTCAAATGCTTATAACTTTTTTCTCGAGCGTCATAAAACCTTGAAATTTCTGACAATAAAGTACTCGTGCCTCTTATTAATTTAATCTACCGCACATAGCTATGCTACCCTTGAGTTCCAAATCAAACACGGAAAAAACTTCAAATGGCTCTAACTTCTATAAGGTGCGTCCTATACCTATCAAAGTTTGCAACAATCAAATGCTTGTAACTTTTTTCTGGAGCTTCATAAAATCTTGAAATTTTGTGACAATAAAGTACTCGAGCCTCTTATCGATTTAAGCTATCGTTCATAGCTATGCTAGCCTTGAGTCCCAAAATAAAACGCTGATAAAACTGCAAATGACCCTAACTTCTGTACGGTGCGTCCTATACCTATCGAAGTTTGCAACAATCAAATGCTTGTAACTTTTTTCGGGAGCGTCATAAAATCTTGAAATTTTGTGACATTGAAGTACTCGTGCCTCTTATCAATTTAAGCTATTGCCCATCGATATGCTACCCTTGAGTCCTAAAATAAAACACTGTTAAAACTTCAAATGGCCCTAACTTCTATACGGAGCATCCTACACCTATCAAAGTTTGCAACATTCAAATGCTTGTAACTTTTTACTGGAGCATCATAAAATCTTGAAATTTTGTGACAATAAAGGATTCGGGCCTCTTAAAAATTTAAGCTATCACCCATAGTTATGCTACCCTTGAGTCCTTAAATAAAACACTGATAAAAGTTCAAATGGCCCTAACTTCTATACGGTGCATCCTACACCTATCAAAGTTTGCAACATTCAAATGCTTATAACTTTTTTCTCGAGCGTCATAAAACCTTGAAATTTCTGACAATAAAGTACTCGTGCCTCTTATTAATTTAAGCTACCGCTCATAGCTATGCTACCCTTGAGTTCCAAATCAAACACGGAAAAAACTTCAAATGGCCCTAACTTCTATAAGGTGCGTCCTATACCTATCAAAGTTTGCAACAATCAAATGCTTGTAACTTTTTTCTGGAGCTTCATAAAATCTTGAAATTTTGTGACAATAAAGTACTCGAGCATCTTATCAATTTAATCTATCGTTCATAGTTATGCTAGTATTTAGTCCCAAAATAAAACACAGATAAAACTGCGAATGCTTGTCACTTTTTACTGGAGCGTCATAAAGTCTTGAAATTTTGTGACAATAAAGTACTCGAGCCTCTTATTAATTTAAGCTATAGCTCATAACTATGCTACCCTTGAGTCTCAAATCAAACACTGATAAAACTTCAAATGGCCCTAACTTCTGTACGGTGCGTCCTATACCTATCAAAGTGTGCGCCAATCAAATGCTTGTAACGTTTTTCTGGAGCGGTTTAAAATCTTAAAATTTTGTGACAATAAAGTACTCGAGTCTCTTATCAAATTAAGCTATCGCTCATAGCTATGCTATCCTTGAGTCCCAAATCAAACACGGATAAAACTTCAAATGGCCCTAACTTCTATAAGGTGCGTCCTATACCTATCAATGTTTGCAAAAATCAAATGCTTGTAACTTTTTTCTGGAGCGTCATAAAATCTAGAAATTTTGTGACAATAAAGTACTCGAGCCTCTTGTCAATTTAAGCTATCGCTCATAGATATGCTACCCTTGAGTCCCAAACAAAACACTGATAAAAATTAAAATGGCCCTAACTTGTGTACGTTGCGTTCTATACCTATAAAAATTTGCAACAATCAAATGCTTATAACTTTTTACTGGAGCGTCATAAAATCTTAAAATTTTGTGACATTAAAGTACTCGAGTCTCTTATCAATTTAAGCTATCGCTCATAGCTATGCTACCCTTGAGACCCAAATCAAACAAGGATAAAACTTCAAATGGCCCTAACTTCTATAAGGTGCGTCCTATACCTATCAAAGTAGTAACAATCAAATGCTTGTAACTTTTTTCGGGAGCGTCATAAAATCTTGAAATTTTGTGACAATAAAGTACTCGAGCCTCTTGTCAATTTAAGCCATCGCTCATAGCTATGCTACCCTTGAGTCCCAAACAAAACACTGATAAAACTTAAAATGGCCCTAACTTGTGTACGTTACGTTCTATACCTATAAAATCTTGCAACAATCAAATGCTTATAACTTTTTACTGGAGCGTCATAAAATCTTAAAATTTTGTGACAATAAAGTACTCGAGTCTCTTATCAATTTAAGCTATCGCTCATAGCTATGCTACCCTTGAGTCCCAAATCAAACCAGGATAAATCTTCAAATGGCCCTAACTTCTATAAGGTGCGTCCTATACCTATCAATGTAGCAACAATCAAATGCTTGTAACTTTCTTCGGGAGCGTCATAAAATCTTGAAATTTTGTGACAATAAAGTACTCGAGCCTCTTGTCAATTTAAGCCATCGCTCATAGCTATGCTACCCTTGAGTCCCAAACAAAACACTGATAAAACTTAAAATGGCCCTAACTTGTGTACGTTGCGTTCTATACCTATAAAAATTTGCAACTATCAAATGATTGTAACTTTTTACTGGGGCTCAATAAAACCTTGAAATTTTGTGACAATAAAGTACTCGAGCCTCCTAACAATTTAAGCTATCTTTCATAGCTATGCTAGCCTTGAGTCCCAAAATAAAACACTGATAAAACTGCAAATGACCATAACTTCTGTACGGTGCGTCCTATACCTATCAAAGTTTGCAACAATCAAATGCTTATAACTTTTTACTGGAGCGTCATAAAATCTTAAAATTTTGTGACAATAAAGTACTCGACCCTCTTATCAATTTAAGGTATCGCTCATAGCTATGCTACCCTTGAGTCCCAAATAAAACACTGATAAAACTTCAAAAGGCCCTAACTTCTATACGGTGCATCCTACACCTATCAAAGTTTGCAACATTCAAATGCTTATAACTTTTTTCTCGAGCGTCATAAAACCTTGAAATTTCTGACAATAAAGTACTCGTGCCTCTTATTAATTTAATCTACCGCACATAGCTATGCTACCCTTGAGTTCCAAATCAAACACGGAAAAAACTTCAAATGGCTCTAACTTCTATAAGGTGCGTCCTATACCTATCAAAGTTTGCAACAATCAAATGCTTGTAACTTTTTTCTGGAGCTTCATAAAATCTTGAAATTTTGTGACAATAAAGTACTCGAGCCTCTTATCGATTTAAGCTATCGTTCATAGCTATGCTAGCCTTGAGTCCCAAAATAAAACGCTGATAAAACTGCAAATGACCCTAACTTCTGTACGGTGCGTCCTATACCTATCGAAGTTTGCAACAATCAAATGCTTGTAACTTTTTTCGGGAGCGTCATAAAATCTTGAAATTTTGTGACATTGAAGTACTCGTGCCTCTTATCAATTTAAGCTATTGCCCATCGCTATGCTACCCTTGAGTCCTAAAATAAAACACTGTTAAAACTTCAAATGGCCCTAACTTCTATACGGAGCATCCTACACCTATCAAAGTTTGCAACATTCAAATGCTTGTAACTTTTTACTGGAGCATCATAAAATCTTGAAATTTTGTGACAATAAAGGATTCGGGCCTCTTAAAAATTTAAGCTATCGCCCATAGTTATGCTACCCTTGAGTCCTTAAATAAAACACTGATAAAAGTTCAAATGGCCCTAACTTCTATACGGTGCATCCTACACCTATCAAAGTTTGCAACATTCAAATGCTTATAACTTTTTTCTCGAGCGTCATAAAACCTTGAAATTTCTGACAATAAAGAACTCGTGCCTCTTATTAATTTAAGCTACCGCTCATAGCTATGCTACCCTTGAGTTCCAAATCAAACACGGAAAAAACTTCAAATATCCCTAACTTCTATAAGGTGCGTCCTATACCTATCAAAGTTTGCAACAATCAAATGCTTCTAACTTTTTTCTGGAGCTTCATAAAATCTTGAAATTTTGTGACAATAAAGTACTCGAGCATCTTATCAATTTAATCTATCGTTCATAGCTATGCTAGCATTTAGTCCCAAAATAAAACACAGATAAAACTGCGAATGCTTGTCACTTTTTACTGGAGCGTCATAAAGTCTTGAAATTTTGTGACAATAAAGTACTCGAGTCTCTTATCAATTTAAGCTATCGCTCATAGCTATGCTACCCTTGAGTCCCAAATCAAACCAGGATAAAACTTTAAATGGCCCTAACTTCTATAAGGTGCGCCCTATACCTTTCAAAGTAGCAACAATCAAATGCTTGTAACTTTTTTCGGGAGCGTCATAAAATCTTGAAATTTTGTGACAATAAAGTACTAGGGCATCTTGTCAATTTAAGCCATCGCTCATAGCTATGCTACCCTTGAGTCCCAAACAAAACACTGATAAAACTTAAAATGGCCCTAACTTGTGTACGTTGCGTTCTATACCTATAAAAATTTGCAACTATCAAATGATTGTAACTTTTTACTTGGGCTTCATAAAACCTTGAAATTTTGTGACAATAAAGTACTCGAGCCTCCTATCAATTTAAGCTATCTTTCATAGCTATGCTAGCCTTGAGTCCCAAAATAAAACACTGATAAAACTGCAAATGAACATAACTTCTGTACGGTGCGTCCTATACCTATCAAAGTTTGCAATAATCAAATGCTTATAACTTTTTACTGGAGCGTCATAAAATCTTAAAATTTTGTGACAATAAAGTACTCGAGTCTCTTATCAATTTAAGGTATCGCTCATAGCTATGCTACCCTTGAGTCCCAAATAAAACACTGATAAAACTTCAAATGGTCCTAACTTCTATACGGTGTATCCTACACCTATCAAAGTTTGCAACATTCAAATGCTTATAACTTTTTTCTCGAGCGTCATAAAACCTGGAAATTTCTGACAATAAAGTACTCGTGCCTCTTATTAATTTAAGCTACCGCTCATAGGTATACTACACTTGAGTTCCAAATCAAACACGGAAAAAACTTCAAATGGCCCTAACTTCTATAAGGTGCGTCCTACACCTATCAAAGTTTGCAACAATCAAATGCTTGTAACTTTTTTCTGGAGCTTCATAAAATCTTGAAATTTTGTGACAATAAAGTACTCGAGCCTCTTATCGATTTAAGCTATCGTTCATAGCTATGCTAGCCTTGAGTCCCAAAATAAAACGCTGATAAAACTTAAAATGGCCCTAACTTGTGTACGTTGCGTTCTATACCTATAAAAATTTGCAACTATCAAATGATTGTAACTTTTTACTGGGGCTCAATAAAACCTTGAAATTTTGTGACAATAAAGTACTCGAGCCTCCTAACAATTTAAGCTATCTTTCATAGCTATGCTAGCCTTGAGTCCCAAAATAAAACACTGATAAAACTGCAAATGACCATAACTTCTGTACGGTGCGTCCTATACCTATCAAAGTTTGCAACAATCAAATGCTTATAACTTTTTACTGGAGCGTCATAAAATCTTAAAATTTTGTGACAATAAAGTACTCGACCCTCTTATCAATTTAAGGTATCGCTCATAGCTATGCTACCCTTGAGTCCCAAATAAAACACTGATAAAACTTCAAAAGGCCCTAACTTCTATACGGTGCATCCTACACCTATCAAAGTTTGCAACATTCAAATGCTTATAACTTTTTTCTCGAGCGTCATAAAACCTTGAAATTTCTGACAATAAAGTACTCGTGCCTCTTATTAATTTAATCTACCGCACATAGCTATGCTACCCTTGAGTTCCAAATCAAACACGGAAAAAACTTCAAATGGCTCTAACTTCTATAAGGTGCGTCCTATACCTATCAAAGTTTGCAACAATCAAATGCTTGTAACTTTTTTCTGGAGCTTCATAAAATCTTGAAATTTTGTGACAATAAAGTACTCGAGCCTCTTATCGATTTAAGCTATCGTTCATAGCTATGCTAGCCTTGAGTCCCAAAATAAAACGCTGATAAAACTGCAAATGACCCTAACTTCTGTACGGTGCGTCCTATACCTATCGAAGTTTGCAACAATCAAATGCTTGTAACTTTTTTCGGGAGCGTCATAAAATCTTGAAATTTTGTGACATTGAAGTACTCGTGCCTCTTATCAATTTAAGCTATTGCCCATCGCTATGCTACCCTTGAGTCCTAAAATAAAACACTGTTAAAACTTCAAATGGCCCTAACTTCTATACGGAGCATCCTACACCTATCAAAGTTTGCAACATTCAAATGCTTGTAACTTTTTACTGGAGCATCATAAAATCTTGAAATTTTGTGACAATAAAGGATTCGGGCCTCTTAAAAATTTAAGCTATCGCCCATAGTTATGCTACCCTTGAGTCCTTAAATAAAACACTGATAAAAGTTCAAATGGCCCTAACTTCTATACGGTGCATCCTACACCTATCAAAGTTTGCAACATTCAAATGCTTATAACTTTTTTCTCGAGCGTCATAAAACCTTGAAATTTCTGACAATAAAGAACTCGTGCCTCTTATTAATTTAAGCTACCGCTCATAGCTATGCTACCCTTGAGTTCCAAATCAAACACGGAAAAAACTTCAAATATCCCTAACTTCTATAAGGTGCGTCCTATACCTATCAAAGTTTGCAACAATCAAATGCTTCTAACTTTTTTCTGGAGCTTCATAAAATCTTGAAATTTTGTGACAATAAAGTACTCGAGCATCTTATCAATTTAATCTATCGTTCATAGCTATGCTAGCATTTAGTCCCAAAATAAAACACAGATAAAACTGCGAATGCTTGTCACTTTTTACTGGAGCGTCATAAAGTCTTGAAATTTTGTGACAATAAAGTACTCGAGTCTCTTATCAATTTAAGCTATCGCTCATAGCTATGCTACCCTTGAGTCCCAAATCAAACCAGGATAAAACTTTAAATGGCCCTAACTTCTATAAGGTGCGCCCTATACCTTTCAAAGTAGCAACAATCAAATGCTTGTAACTTTTTTCGGGAGCGTCATAAAATCTTGAAATTTTGTGACAATAAAGTACTAGGGCATCTTGTCAATTTAAGCCATCGCTCATAGCTATGCTACCCTTGAGTCCCAAACAAAACACTGATAAAACTTAAAATGGCCCTAACTTGTGTACGTTGCGTTCTATACCTATAAAAATTTGCAACTATCAAATGATTGTAACTTTTTACTTGGGCTTCATAAAACCTTGAAATTTTGTGACAATAAAGTACTCGAGCCTCCTATCAATTTAAGCTATCTTTCATAGCTATGCTAGCCTTGAGTCCCAAAATAAAACACTGATAAAACTGCAAATGAACATAACTTCTGTACGGTGCGTCCTATACCTATCAAAGTTTGCAATAATCAAATGCTTATAACTTTTTACTGGAGCGTCATAAAATCTTAAAATTTTGTGACAATAAAGTACTCGAGTCTCTTATCAATTTAAGGTATCGCTCATAGCTATGCTACCCTTGAGTCCCAAATAAAACACTGATAAAACTTCAAATGGTCCTAACTTCTATACGGTGTATCCTACAGCTATCAAAGTTTGCAACATTCAAATGCTTATAACTTTTTTCTCGAGCGTCATAAAACCTGGAAATTTCTGACAATAAAGTACTCGTGCCTCTTATTAATTTAAGCTACCGCTCATAGGTATACTACACTTGAGTTCCAAATCAAACACGGAAAAAACTTCAAATGGCCCTAACTTCTATAAGGTGCGTCCTACACCTATCAAAGTTTGCAACAATCAAATGCTTGTAACTTTTTTCTGGAGCTTCATAAAATCTTGAAATTTTGTGACAATAAAGTACTCGAGCCTCTTATCGATTTAAGCTATCGTTCATAGCTATGCTAGCCTTGAGTCCCAAAATAAAACGCTGATAAAACTGCAAATGACCCTAACTTCTGTACGGTGCGTCCTATACCTATCAAAGTTTGCAACAATCAAATGCTTGTAACTTTTTTCGGGAGCGTCATAAAATCTTGAAATTTTGTGACAATGAAGTACTCGTGCCTCTTATCAATTTAAGCTATTGCCCATCGCTATGCTACCCTTCAGTCTCAAATAAAACACTGATAAAACTTCAAATGGCCCTAACTTCTATAAGGTGCGTCCTATACCTATCAAAGTTTGCAACATTCAAATGCTTGTAACTTTTTACTGGAACATCATAAAATCTTGAAATTTTGTGACAATAAAGGATTCGGGCCTCTTAAAAATTTAAGCTATCGCCCATAGCTATGCTACCCTTGAGTCCTTAAATAAAACACTGATAAAACTTCAAATGGCCCTAACTTCTATACGGTGCATCCTACACCTATCAAAGTTTGCAATATTCAAATGCTTATAACTTTTTTCTCGAGCGTCATAAAACCTTGAAATTTCTGATAATAAAGTACTCGTGCCTCTTATTAATTTAAGCTACCGCTCATAGGTATGCTACCCTTGAGTTCCAAATCAAACACGGAAAAAACTTCAAATGGCCGTAACTTCTATAAGGTGCGTCCTATACCTATCAAAGTTTGCAACAATCAAATGCTTGTAACTTTTTTCTGGAGCTTCATAAAATCTTGAAATTTTGTGACAATAAAGTACTCGAGCCTCTTATCGATTTAAGCTATCGTTCATAGCTATGCTAGCCTTGAGTCCCAAAATAAAACGCTGATAAAACTGCAAATGACCCTAACGTCTGTACGGTGCGTCCTATACCTATCAAAGTTTGCAACAATCAAATGCTTGTAACTTTTTTCGGGAGCGTCATAAAATCTTGAAATTTTGTGACAATGAAGTACTCGTGCCTCTTATCAATTTAAGCTATTGCCCATCGCTATGCTACCCTTCAGTCTCAAATAAAACACTGATAAAACTTCAAATGGCCCTAACTTCTATAAGGTGCGTCCTATACCTATCAAAGTTTGCAACATTCAAATGCTTGTAACTTTTTACTGGAACATCATAAAATCTTGAAATTTTGTGACAATAAAGGATTCGGGCCTCTTAAAAATTTAAGCTATCGCCCATAGCTATGCTACCCTTGAGTCCTTAAATAAAACACTGATAAAACTTCAAATGGCCCAAACTTCTATACGGTGCATCCTACACCTATCAAAGTTTGCAATATTCAAATGCTTATAACTTTTTTCTCGAGCGTCATAAAACCTTGAAATTTCTGATAATAAAGTACTCGTGCCTCTTATTAATTTAAGCTACCGCTCATAGCTATGCTACCGTTGAGTCCCAAATCAAACACGTAAAAAACTTCAAATGGCCCTAACTTCTATAAGGTGCGTCCTATACCTATCAAAGTTTACAACAATCAAATGATTGTAACTTTTTTCTGGAGCTTCATATAATGTTGAAATTTTGTGACAATGAAGTACTCGAGCCTCTTATCAATTTAAGCTTTCGTTCATAGCAATGCTAGCCTTGAGTGCCAAATCAAACAAGGAAAAAACTTCAAATGGCCCTAACTTCTATAAGGTGCGTCCTATACCTATCAAAGTTTGCAACAATCAAATGCTTGTAATTTTTTTCGGGAGCGTCATAAAATCTTGAAATTTTGTGACAATAAAGTACTAGTGCCCCTTATCAATTTAAGCTATTGCCCATCGCTATGCTACCCATGAGTCCTAACATAAAACACTGATAAAACTTCAAATGGCCCTAACTTCTATACGGTGCATCCTACACCTGTCAAAGTTTGCAATATTCAAATGCTTGTAACTTTTTACTGGAGCATCATAAAATCTTGTAATTTTGTGACAATAAAGTACTCGTGCCTCTTATCAATTTAAGCTATCGCCCATAGCTATGCTACCTTTCAGTCCTAAAATAAAACACTGTTAAAACTTCAAATGGCCCTAACTTCTATACGGAGCATCCTACACCTATCAAAGTTTGCAACATTCAAATGCTTGTAACTTTTTACTGGAGCATCATAAAATCTTGAAATTTCGTGACAATAAAGGATTCGGGCCTCTTAAAAATTTAAGCTATCGCCCATAGTTATGCTACCCTTGAGTCCTTAAATAAAACACTGATAAAAGTTCAAATGGCCCTAACTTCTATACGGTGCATCCTACACCTATCAAAGTTTGCAACATTCATATGCTTATAACTTTTTTCTCGAGCGTCATAAAACCTTGAAATTTCTGACAATAAAGTACTCGTGCCTCTTATTAAGTTAAGCTACCGCTCATAGCTATGCTACCCTTGAGTTCCAAATCAAACACGGAAAAAACTTCAAATGGCCCTAACTTCTATAAGGTGCGTCCTATACCTATCAAAGTTTGCAACAATCAAATGCTTGTAACTTTTTTCTGGAGCTTCATAAAATCTTGAAATTTTGTGACAATAAAGTACTCGAGCATCTTATCAATTTAATCTATCGTTCATAGCTATGCTAGCATTTAGTCCCAAAATAAAACACAGATAAAACTGCGAATGCTTGTCACTTTTTACTGGAGCGTCATAAAGTCTTGAAATTTTGTGACTATAAAGTACTCGAGCCTCTTATTAATTTAAGCTATAGCTCATAGCTATGCTACCCTTGAGTCTCAAATCAAACACTGATAAAACTTCAAATGGCCCTAACTTCTATACGGTGCATCCTATAGCTATCAATGTTTGCAACATTCAAATGCTTATAACTTTTTTCTCGAGCGTCATAAAACCTTGAAATTTCTGATAATAAAGTACTCGTGCCTCTTATTAATTTAAGCTACCGCTCATAGCTATGCTACCCTTGAGTCCCAAATCAAACACGGAAAAAACTTCAAATGGTGCTCACTTCTATAAGGTGCGTCCTATACCTATCAAAGTTTGCAACAATCAAATGCTTGTAACTTTTTTCTGGAGCTTCATAAAATCTTGAAATTTTGTGACAATAAAGTACTAGAGCCTCTTATCAATTTAAGCTATCGTTCATAGCTATGCTAGCCTTGAGTCCCAAAATAAAACACTGATAAAACTGCATATGACCCTAACTTCTGTACGGTGCGTCCTATACCAATCAAATTTTGCAACAATGAAATGCTTATAACTTTTTACTGGAGCGTCATAAAATCTTAAAATTTTGTGAGAATAAAGTACTCGAGTCTCTTTTCAATTTAAGCTATCGCTCGTAGCTATGCTACCCTTGAGTCCCAAATCAAACACTGATAAAACTTCAAATGGCCCTAACTTCTGTACGGTGCGTCCTATACCTATCAAAGTTTGCAACAATCAAATGGTTGTAACTTTTTTCTGGAGCTTCATAAAATCTTGAAATTTTGTGACAATAAAGTACTCGAGCATCTTATCAATTTAATCTATCGTTCATAGCTATGCTAGCATTTAGTCCCAAAATAAAACACAGATAAAACTGCGAATGCTTGTCACTTTTTACTGGAGCGTCATAAAGTCTTGAAATTTTGTGACAATAAAGTACTCGAGCCTCTTATTAATTTAAGCTATAGCTCATAGCTATGCTACCCTTGAGTCTCAAATCAAACACTGATAAAACTTCAAATGGCCCTAACTTCTATACGGTGCATCCTATAGCTATCAATGTTTGCAACATTCAAATGCTTATAACTTTTTTCTCGAGCGTCATAAAACCTTGAAATTTCTGATAATAAAGTACTCGTGCCTCTTATTAATTTAAGCTACCGCTCATAGCTATGTTACCCTTGAGTCCCAAATCAAACACGGAAAAAACTTCAAATGGCCCTCACTTCTATAAGGTGCATCCTATACCTATCAAAGTTTGCAACAATCAAATGCTTGTAACTTTTTTCTGGAGCTTCATAAAATCTTGAAATTTTGTGACAATAAAGTACTAGAGCCTCTTATCAATTTAAGCTATCGTTCATAGCTATGCTAGCCTTGAGTCCCAAAATAAAACACTGATAAAACTGCAAATGACCCTAACTTCTGTACGGTGCGTCCTATACCAATCAAATTTTGCAACAATGAAATGCTTATAACTTTTTACTGGAGCGTCATAAAATCTTAAAATTTTGTGAGAATAAAGTGCTCGAGTCTCTTTTCAATTTAAGCAAATCAAACACTGATAAAACTTCAAATGGCCCTAACTTCTATACGGTGCATCCTATAGCTATCAATGTTTGCAACATTCAAATGCTTATAACTTTTTTCTCGAGCGTCATAAAACCTTGAAATTTCTGATAATAAAGTACTCGTGCCTCTTATTAATTTAAGCTACCGCTCATAGCTATGCTACCCTTGAGTCCCAAATCAAACACGGAAAAAACTTCAAATGGCCCTCACTTCTATACGGTGCGTCCTATACCTATCAAAGTTTGCAACAATCAAATGCTTGTAACTTTTTTCTGGAGCTTCATAAAATCTTGAAATTTTGTGACAATAAAGTACTAGAGCCTCTTATCAATTTAAGCTATCGTTCTTAGCTATGCTAGCCTTGAGTCCCAAAATAAAACACTGATAAAACTGCAAATGACCCTAACTTCTGTACGGTGCGTCCTATACCAATCAAATTTTCACAGCAATGAAATGCTTATAACTTTTTACTGGAGCGTCATAAAATCTTAAAATTTTGTGAGAATAAAGTACTCGAGTCTATTTTCAATTTAAGCTATCGCTCGTAGCTATGCTACCCTTGAGTCCCAAATCAAACACTGATAAAACTTCAAATGGCCCTAACTTCTGTACGGTGCGTCCTACACATATCTACAATCAAATGCATGTAACTTTTTACTGGAGCGTCATAAGATCATGCGAATTTGTGACAATAAAGTACTCGAGCGTCTTATCAATTTAAGCTATAGCTCATAGCTATGCCACTCTTGTGTCCTAAATCAAACATTGATAAGAATTAAAATGGCCATAATTTCTGTACGGAGTGTCCTATACCTATCAAAGTTTGTAACATTCAAATGCTTGTAACTTTTTTCTCGAGCGCCATAAAACTATGAAATTTTGTGACAATAAAGTACTCGTGCCTCTGATCAATTTAAGCTATCGCTCATAGCTATGCTAGCCTTGAGTCCGAAAAAAAAAAACACTGATAAAACTTCAAATGGCCCTAACTTCTATAGGGTGCATCCTACACCTATCAAAGTTTGCAACATTCAAATGCTTATAACTTTTTTCTCGAGCGTCATAAAACCTTGAAATTTTGTGACAATAAAGTACTCGTGCCTCTTATTAATTTAAGCTATCGCTCTTAGCTATGCTACACTTCAGTCTCAAATTAAACACTGATAAAACTTCAAATTGCGCTAACTTGTATACGGTGCATCCTATAGCTATCAATGTTTGCAACATTCAAATGCTTATAACTTTTTTCTCTAGCATCATAAAACCTTGAAATTTCTGATAAAAAAGTACTCGTGCCTCTTATTAATTTAGGCTACCGCTCATAGCTATGCTACCCTTGAGTCCCAAAATAAAACACAGATAAAACTGCGAATGCTTGTGACTTTTTACTGGAGCGTCATAAAGTCTTGAAATTTTGTGACAATAAAGTACTCGAGCCTCCTATCAATTTAAGCTATCGTTCATAGCTATGCTAGCCTTGAGTCCCAAAATAAAACACTGATAAAACTGCAAATGACCATAACTTCTGTACGGTGCATCCTATACCTATCAAAGTTGCAACAATCAAATCCTTATAACTTTTTACTGGAGCGTCATAAAGTCTTGAAATTTTGTGACAATAAAGTACTCGAGCCTCTTATCAATTTAAGCCATCGTTCATAGCTATGCTAGCCTTGAGTCCCAAAATAAAAAACTGATAAAACTGCAAATGACCCTAACTTCTGTACGGTGCATTCTATACCTATCAAAGTTGCAACAATCAAATGCTTATAACTTTTTACTGGAGCGTCATAAAATCTTGAAATTTTGTGACAATAAAGTACTCGAGCCTCTTATCAATTTAAGCTACCGCTCATAGCTATGCTACCCTTGAGTCCCAAATCAAACACTGATAAAACTTCAAATGGCCCTAACTTCTGTACGGTGCGTCCTACACCTATCTAAGTTTGCAACAATCAAATGCTTGTAACTTTTTACTGGAGCGTCATAAAACCATGAAAATTTGTTACAATAAAGTACTCGTGCCTCTTATTAATTTAAGCTATAGCACATAGCTATGCTACTCTTGAGTCCAAAATCAAACATTGATAAGACTTAAAATGGCCATAATTTCTGTACGGAGTGTCCTATACCTATCAAAGTTTGTAACATTCAAATGCTTGTAACTTTTTTCTCGAGCGCCATAAAACCTTGAAATTTTGTGACAATAAAGTACTCGTGCCTCTGATCAATTTAAGCTATCGCTAATAGCTATGCAACCTTTGATTCCCAAAATAAAACACTGATAAAACTTCGAATGGCCCTAACTTCTGTACGGTGCGTCCTATACCTATCAAAGTTTGCAACAATCAAATGCTTGTAACTTTTGACTGGAGCGTCATAAAGTCTTGAAATTTTTTGACAACAAAGTACTCGAGCCTTTTAATAATTTAAGCTATCGTTCATAGCTATGCTAGCCTTGAGTCCCAAAATAAAACACTGATAAAACTGCAAATGACCCTAACTTCTGTACGGTGCGTCCTATACCAATCAAATTTTGCAACAATGAAATGCTTATAACTTTTTACTGGAGCGTCATAAAATCTTAAAATTTTGTGAGAATAAAGTGCTCGAGTCTCTTTTCAATTTAAGCAAATCAAACACTGATAAAACTTCAAATGGCCCTAACTTCTATACGGTGCATCCTATAGCTATCAATGTTTGCAACATTCAAATGCTTATAACTTTTTTCTCGAGCGTCATAAAACCTTGAAATTTCTGATAATAAAGTACTCGTGCCTCTTATTAATTTAAGCTACCGCTCATAGCTATGCTACCCTTGAGTCCCAAATCAAACACGGAAAAAACTTCAAATGGCCCTCACTTCTATAAGGTGCGTCCTATACCTATCAAAGTTTGCAACAATCAAATGCTTGTAACTTTTTTCTGGAGCTTCATAAAATCTTGAAATTTTGTGACAATAAAGTACTAGAGCCTCTTATCAATTTAAGCTATCGTTCTTAGCTATGCTAGCCTTGAGTCCCAAAATAAAACACTGATAAAACTGCAAATGACCCTAACTTCTGTACGGTGCGTCCTATACCAATCAAATTTTCACAGCAATGAAATGCTTATAACTTTTTACTGGAGCGTCATAAAATCTTAAAATTTTGTGAGAATAAAGTACTCGAGTCTCTTTTCAATTTAAGCTATCGCTCGTAGCTATGCTACCCTTGAGTCCCAAATCAAACACTGATAAAACTTCAAATGGCCCTAACTTCTGTACGGTGCGTCCTACACATATCTACAATCAAATGCATGTAACTTTTTACTGGAGCGTCATAAGATCATGAGAATTTGTGACAATAAAGTACTCGAGCGTCTTATCAATTTAAGCTATAGCTCATAGCTATGCCACTCTTGTGTCCTAAATCAAACATTGATAAGAATTAAAATGGCCATAATTTCTGTACGGAGTGTCCTATACCTATCAAAGTTTGTAACATTCAAATGCTTGTAACTTTTTTCTCGAGCGCCATAAAACTATGAAATTTTGTGACAATAAAGTACTCGTGCCTCTGATCAATTTAAGCTATCGCTCATAGCTATGCTAGCCTTGAGTCCGAAAAAAAAAACACTGATAAAACTTCAAATGGCCCTAACTTCTATAGGGTGCATCCTACACCTATCAAAGTTTGCAACATTCAAATGCTTATAACTTTTTTCTCGAGCGTCATAAAACCTTGAAATTTTGTGACAATAAAGTACTCGTGCCTCTTATTAATTTAAGCTATCGCTCTTAGCTATGCTACACTTCAGTCTCAAATTAAACACTGATAAAACTTCAAATTGCCCTAACTTCTATACGGTGCATCCTATAGCTATCAATGTTTGCAACATTCAAATGCTTATAACTTTTTTCTCGAGCATCATAAAACCTTGAAATTTCTGATAAAAAAGTACTCGTGCCTCTTATTAATTTAGGCTACCGCTCATAGCTATGCTACCCTTGAGTCCCAAAATAAAACACAGATAAAACTGCGAATGCTTGTGACTTTTTACTGGAGCGTCATAAAGTCTTGAAATTTTGTGACAATAAAGTACTCGAGCCTCCTATCAATTTAAGCTATCGTTCATAGCTATGCTAGCCTTGAGTCCCAAAATAAAACACTGATAAAACTGCAAATGACCATAACTTCTGTACGGTGCATCCTATACCTATCAAAGTTGCAACAATCAAATCCTTATAACTTTTTACTGGAGCGTCATAAAGTCTTGAAATTTTGTGACAATAAAGTACTCGAGCCTCTTATCAATTTAAGCCATCGTTCATAGCTATGCTAGCCTTGAGTCCCAAAATAAAAAACTGATAAAACTGCAAATGACCCTAACTTCTGTACGGTGCATTCTATACCTATCAAAGTTGCAACAATCAAATGCTTATAACTTTTTACTGGAGCGTCATAAAATCTTGAAATTTTGTGACAATAAAGTACTCGAGCCTCTTATCAATTTAAGCTACCGCTCATAGCTATGCTACCCTTGAGTCCCAAATCAAACACTGATAAAACTTCAAATGGCCCTAACTTCTGTACGGTGCGTCCTACACCTATCTAAGTTTGCAACAATCAAATGCTTGTAACTTTTTACTGGAGCGTCATAAAACCATGAAAATTTGTTACAATAAAGTACTCGTGCCTCTTATTAATTTAAGCTATAGCACATAGCTATGCTACTCTTGAGTCCAAAATCAAACATTGATAAGACTTAAAATGGCCATAATTTCTGTACGGAGTGTCCTATACCTATCAAAGTTTGTAACATTCAAATGCTTGTAACTTTTTTCTCGAGCGCCATAAAACCTTGAAATTTTGTGACAATAAAGTACTCGTGCCTCTGATCAATTTAAGCTATCGCTAATAGCTATGCAACCTTTGATTCCCAAAATAAAACACTGATAAAACTTCGAATGGCCCTAACTTCTGTACGGTGCGTCCTATACCTATCAAAGTTTGCAACAATCAAATGCTTGTAACTTTTGACTGGAGCGTCATAAAGTCTTGAAATTTTTTGACAACAAAGTACTCGAGCCTTTTAATAATTTAAGCTATCGGTCATAGCTATGCTACCCTTGAGTCTCAAATCAAACACTGATAAAACTTCAAATGGCCCTAACTTCTGTACGGTGCGTCCTATACCTATCAAAGTGTGGACCAATCAAATGCTTGTAACTTTTTACTGGAGGGTCATAAAACCTTGAAATTTTGTGACAATAAAGGATTCGGGGCTCTTAAAAATTTAAGCTATCGCCCATAGCTATGCTACCCTTGAGTCCTTAAATAAAACACTTATAAAACTTCAAATGGCCCTAAATTCTATACGGTGCATCCTACCCCTATCAAAGTTTGCAACATTCAAATGCTTATAACTTTTTTCTCGAGCGTCATAAAACCTTGAAATTTTGTGACAATAAAGTACTCGTGCCTCTTATTAATTTAAGCTATCGCTCTTAGCTATGCTACCCTTCAGTCTCAAATCAAACACTGATAAAACTTCAAATGGCCCTAACTTCTATACGGTGCATCCTATAGCTATCAATGTTTGCAACATTCAATTATAACTTTTTCTCGATCGTCATAAAACCTTGAAATTTCTGATAATAAAGTACTCGTGCCTCTTATTAATTTAAGCTGCCGCTCATCAAACACGGAAAAAACTTCAAATGGCCCCAACTTCTATAAGGTGCGTCCTATACCTATCAAAGTTTGCAACAATCAAATGCTTGTAACTTTTGACTGGAGCGTCATAAAGTCTTGAAATTTTTTGACAACAAAGTACTCGAGCCTTTTAATAATTTAAGCTATCGTTCATAGCTATGCTAGCCTTGAGTCCCAAAATAAAACACTGATAAAACTGCAAATGACCATAACTTCTGTACGGTGCATCCTATACCTATCAAAGTTGCAACAATCAAATGCTTATAACTTTTTACTGGAGCGTCATAAAGTCTTGAAATTTTGTGACAATAAAGGATTCGGGCCTCTTAAAAATTTAAGCTATCGCCCATAGCTATGCTACCCTTGAGTCCTTAAATAAAACACTGATAAAACTTCAAATGGCCCTAACTTCTATACGGTGAATCCTACACCTAGCAAAGTTTGCAACATTCAAATGCTTATAACTTTTTCTCGAGCGTCATAAAACCTTGAAATTTTGTGACAATAAAGTACTCGTGCCTCTTATTAATTTAAGTTATCGCTCTTAGCTATGCTACCCTTCAGTCTCAAATCAAACACTGATAAAACTTCAAATGGCCCTAACTTCTATACGGTGCATCCTATAGCTATCAATGTTTGCAACATTCAAATGCTTATAACTTCTCGATCGTCATAAAACCTTGAAATTTCTGATAATAAAGTACTTGTGCCTCTTATTAATTTAAGCTACCGCTCATAGCTATTCTACCCTTGATTCCCAAATCAAACATGGAAAAAACTTCAAATAGCACTAACTTCTATAAGGTGCGTCGTATACCTATCAAAGTTTGCAACAATCAAATGCTTGTAACTTTTTTGTGGAGCTTCATAAAATCTTGAAATTTTGTGACAATAATCAATTTAAGCTATCGTTCAGAGCTATGCTAGCCTTGAGTCCCAGAATAAAACACTGATAAAACTGCAAATGACCCTAACTTATGTACGGTGCGTCCTATACCTAGCAAAGTTTGCAACAGTGAAATGCTTATCACTTTTTAATGGAGCGTCATAAAATCTTAAAATTTTGTGACAATAAAGTACTCGAGTCTCTTATCAATTTAAGCTATCGCTCATAGCTATGCTACCCTTGAGTCCCAAATCAAATTCGGATAAAACTTCAAATGGCCCTAACTTTTATAAGGTGCGTCCTATACCTATCAAAGTTTGCAACAATCAAATGCTTGTAATTTTTTTCGGGAGCGTCATAAAATCTTGAAACTTTGTGACAATAAAGTACTCGTGCCTCTTATAAATTTAAGCTATTGCCCATCGCTATGCTGCCCTTGAGTCCTACAATAAAACACTGATAAAACTGCAAATGACCATAACTTCTGTACGGTGCATCCTATACCTATCAAAGTTGCAACAATCAAATGCTTATAACTTTTTACTGGAGCGTCATAAAGTCTTGAAATTTTGTGACAATAAAGTACTCGAGCCTCTTATCAATTTAAGCCATCGTTCATAGCTATGCTAGCCTTGAGTCCCAAAATAAAAAACTGATAAAACTGCAAATGACTCTAACTTCTGTACGGTGCATCCTATACCTATCAAAGTTGCAACAATCAAATGCTTATAACTTTTTACTGGAGCGTCATAAAATCTTGAAATTTTGTGACAATAAAGTACTCGAGCCTCCTATCAATTTAAGCTATCGTTCTTAGCTATGCTAGCCTTGAGTCCCAAAATAAAACACTGATAAAACTTCAAATGACCATAACTTCTGTACGGTGCATCCTATACCTATCAAAGTTGCAACAATCAAATGCTTATAACTTTTATTGGAGCGTCATAAAGTCTTGAAAATTTGTGACAATAAAGTGCTCGAGCCTCTTATCAATTTAAGCCATCGTTCATAGCTATGGTAGCCTTGTGTCCCAAAATAAAAAACTGATAAAACTTCAAATGGCCCTAACTTATGTACGGTGCGTCCTACACCTATCTAAGTTTGCAACAATCAAATGCTTGTAACTTTTTACTGGAGCGTCATAAAACCATGAAAATTTGTGACAATAAAGTACTCGTGCCTCTTATTAATTTAAGCTATCGCCCATAGCTATGCTACCCTTGAGTCCTTAAATAAAACACTGATTAAAATTCTGTACGGTGCGTTCTATACCTATCAAAGTTTGCAACAATCAAATGCTTGCAACTTTTTACTTGGGCGACATAAAACCTTGAAATTTTTTGACAATAAAGTACTCGAGCTTCTTATCAATTTAATCTATCGTTCATAGCTATGCTAACCTTTAGTCCCAAAATAAAACACAGATAAAACTGCGAATGCTTTTGACTTTTTACTGGAGCGTCATAAAGTCTTGAAATTTTGTGACAATAAAGTACTCGAGCCTCCTATCAATTTAAGCTATCGTTCATAGCTATGCTAGCCTTGAGTCCCAAAATAAAACACTGATAAAACTGCAAATGACCATCACTTCTGTACGGTGCATCCTATACCTATCAAAGTTTGCAACATTCAAATGCTTATAACTTTTTTCTCGAGCGTCATAAAACCTTGAAATTTTGTGACAATAAAGTACTCGTGCCTCTTATTAAGTTAAGTTATCGCTCTTAGCTATGCTACCCTTCAGTCTCAAATCAAACACTGATAAAACTTCAAATGGCCCTAAGTTCTATACGGTGCATCCTATAGCTATCAATGTTTGCAACATTCAATTATAACTTTTTCTCGATCGTCATAAAACCTTGAAATTTCTGATAATAAAGTACTCGTGCCTCTTATTAATTTAAGCTGCCGCTCATCAAACACGGAAAAAACTTCAAATGGCCCCAACTTCTATAAGGTGCGTCCTATACCTATCAAAGTTTGCAACAATCAAATGCTTGTATCTTTTTTCTGGAGCTTCATAAAATCTTGAAATTTTGTGACAATAAAGTACTCGAGCCTCTTATCAATTTAAGCCATCGTTCAGAGCTATGCTAGCCTTGAGTCCCAGAATAAGACACTGATAAAACTGCAAATGACCCTAACTTCTGTACGGTGCGTCCTATACCTATCAAAGTTTGCAACAATGAAATGCTTATAACTTTTTACTGGAGCGTCATAAAATCTTAAAATTTTGTGACAATAAAGTACTCGAGTCTCTTATCAATTTAAGCTATCGCTCATAGCTATGCTACCCTTGAGTCCCAAATCAAACACTGATAAAACTACAAATGGCCATAACTTCTATACGGTGCATCCTACACCTATCAAAGTTTGCAACATTCAAATGCTTGTAACTTTTTACTGGAGCATCATAAAATCTTGAAATTTTGTGACAATAAAGTACTCGTGCCTCTTATCAATTTAAGCTATCGCCCATAGCTATGCTACCCTTGAGTCCTTAAATAAAACACTGATTAAAATTCTGTACGGTGCGTTCTATACCTATCAAAGTTTGCAACAATCAAATGCTTCCAACTTTTTACTTGGGCGACATAAAACCTTGAAATTTTGTGACAATAAAGTACTCGAGCTTCTTATCAATTTAATCTATCGTTCATAGCTATGCTAACCTTTAGTCCCAAAATAAAACACAGATAAAACTGCGAATGCTTGTGACTTTTTACTGGAGCGTCATAAAGTCTTGAAATTTTGTGACAATAAAGTACTCGAGCCTCCTATCAATTTAAGCTATCGTTCATAGCTATGCTAGCCTTGAGTCCCAAAATAAAACACTGATAAAACTGCAAATGACCATAACTTCTGTACGGTGCATCAAATACCTATCAAAGTTGCAACAATCAAATGCTTATAACTTTTTACTGGAGCGTCATAAAGTCTTGAAATTTTGTGACAATAAAGGATTCGGGCCTCTTAAAAATTTAAGCTATCGCCCATAGCTATGCTACCCTTGAGTCCTTAAATAAAACACTGATAAAACTTCAAATGGCCCTAACTTCTATACGGTGAATCCTACACCTAGCAAAGTTTGCAACATTCAAATGCTTATAACTTTTTCTCGAGCGTCATAAAACCTTGAAATTTTGTGACAATAAAGTACTCGTGCCTCTTATTAATTTAAGTTATCGCTCTTAGCTATGCTACCCTTCAGTCTCAAATCAAACACTGATAAAACTTCAAATGGCCCTAACTTCTATACGGTGCATCCTATAGCTATCAATGTTTGCAACATTCAAATGCTTATAACTTCTCGATCGTCATAAAACCTTGAAATTTCTGATAATAAAGTACTTGTGCCTCTTATTAATTTAAGCTACCGCTCATAGCTATTCTACCCTTGATTCCCAAATCAAACATGGAAAAAACTTCAAATAGCACTAACTTCTATAAGGTGCGTCGTATACCTATCAAAGTTTGCAACAATCAAATGCTTGTAACTTTTTTGTGGAGCTTCATAAAATCTTGAAATTTTGTGACAATAATCAATTTAAGCTATCGTTCAGAGCTATGCTAGCCTTGAGTCCCAGAATAAAACACTGATAAAACTGCAAATGACCCTAACTTATGTACGGTGCGTCCTATACCTAGCAAAGTTTGCAACAGTGAAATGCTTATCACTTTTTAATGGAGCGTCATAAAATCTTAAAATTTTGTGACAATAAAGTACTCGAGTCTCTTATCAATTTAAGCTATCGCTCATAGCTATGCTACCCTTGAGTCCCAAATCAAATTCGGATAAAACTTCAAATGGCCCTAACTTTTATAAGGTGCGTCCTATACCTATCAAAGTTTGCAACAATCAAATGCTTGTAATTTTTTTCGGGAGCGTCATAAAATCTTGAAACTTTGTGACAATAAAGTACTCGTGCCTCTTATAAATTTAAGCTATTGCCCATCGCTATGCTGCCCTTGAGTCCTACAATAAAACACTGATAAAACTGCAAATGACCATAACTTCTGTACGGTGCATCCTATACCTATCAAAGTTGCAACAATCAAATGCTTATAACTTTTTACTGGAGCGTCATAAAGTCTTGAAATTTTGTGACAATAAAGTACTCGAGCCTCTTATCAATTTAAGCCATCGTTCATAGCTATGCTAGCCTTGAGTCCCAAAATAAAAAACTGATAAAACTGCAAATGACTCTAACTTCTGTACGGTGCATCCTATACCTATCAAATTTGCAACAATCAAATGCTTATAACTTTTTACTGGAGCGTCATAAAATCTTGAAATTTTGTGACAATAAAGTACTCGAGCCTCCTATCAATTTAAGCTATCGTTCTTAGCTATGCTAGCCTTGAGTCCCAAAATAAAACACTGATAAAACTTCAAATGACCATAACTTCTGTACGGTGCATCCTATACCTATCAAAGTTGCAACAATCAAATGCTTATAACTTTTATTGGAGCGTCATAAAGTCTTGAAAATTTGTGACAATAAAGTGCTCGAGCCTCTTATCAATTTAAGCCATCGTTCATAGCTATGGTAGCCTTGTGTCCCAAAATAAAAAACTGATAAAACTTCAAATGGCCCTAACTTATGTACGGTGCGTCCTACACCTATCTAAGTTTGCAACAATCAAATGCTTGTAACTTTTTACTGGAGCGTCATAAAACCATGAAAATTTGTGACAATAAAGTACTCGTGCCTCTTATTAATTTAAGCTATCGCCCATAGCTATGCTACCCTTGAGTCCTTAAATAAAACACTGATTAAAATTCTGTACGGTGCGTTCTATACCTATCAAAGTTTGCAACAATCAAATGCTTGCAACTTTTTACTTGGGCGACATAAAACCTTGAAATTTTTTGACAATAAAGTACTCGAGCTTCTTATCAATTTAATCTATCGTTCATAGCTATGCTAACCTTTAGTCCCAAAATAAAACACAGATAAAACTGCGAATGCTTTTGACTTTTTACTGGAGCGTCATAAAGTCTTGAAATTTTGTGACAATAAAGTACTCGAGCCTCCTATCAATTTAAGCTATCGTTCATAGCTATGCTAGCCTTGAGTCCCAAAATAAAACACTGATAAAACTGCAAATGACCATCACTTCTGTACGGTGCATCCTATACCTATCAAAGTTTGCAACATTCAAATGCTTATAACTTTTTTCTCGAGCGTCATAAAACCTTGAAATTTTGTGACAATAAAGTACTCGTGCCTCTTATTAAGTTAAGTTATCGCTCTTAGCTATGCTACCCTTCAGTCTCAAATCAAACACTGATAAAACTTCAAATGGCCCTAAGTTCTATACGGTGCATCCTATAGCTATCAATGTTTGCAACATTCAAATGCTTATAACTTTTTTCTCGATCGTCATAAAACCTTGAAATTTCTGATAATAAAGTACTTGGGCATCTTATTAATTTAAGCTACCGCTCATAGCTATTCTACCCTTGATTCCCAAATCAAACATGGAAAAAACTTCAAATAGCACTATCTTCTATAAGGTGCGTCCTATACCTATCAAAGTTTGCAACAATCAAATGCTTGTAACTTTTTTGTGGAGCTTCATAAAATCTTGAAATTTTGTGACAATAATCAATTTAAGCTATCGTTCAGAGCTATGCTAGCCTTGAGTCCCAGAATAAAACACTGATAAAACTGCAAATGACCCTAACTTCTGTACGGTGCGTCCTATACCTATCAAAGTTTGCAACAATGAAATGCTTATAACTTTTTACTGGAGCGTCATAAAATCTTAAAATTTTGTGACAATAAAGTACTCGAGTCTCTTATCAATTTAAGCTATCGCTCATAGCTATGCTACCCTTGAGTCCCAAATCAAACACTGATAAAACTACAAATGGCCATAACTTCTATACGGTGCATCCTACACCTATCAAAGTTTGCAACATTCAAATGCTTGTAACTTTTTACTGGAGCATCATAAAATCTTGAAATTTTGTGACAATAAAGTACTCGTGCCTCTTATCAATTTAAGCTATCGCCCATAGCTATGCTACCCTTGAGTCCTTAAATAAAACACTGATTAAAATTCTGTACGGTGCGTTCTATACCTATCAAAGTTTGCAACAATCAAATGCTTCCAACTTTTTACTTGGGCGACATAAAACCTTGAAATTTTGTGACAATAAAGTACTCGAGCTTCTTATCAATTTAATCTATCGTTCATAGCTATGCTAACCTTTAGTCCCAAAATAAAACACAGATAAAACTGCGAATGCTTGTGACTTTTTACTGGAGCGTCATAAAGTCTTGAAATTTTGTGACAATAAAGTACTCGAGCCTCCTATCAATTTAAGCTATCGTTCATAGCTATGCTAGCCTTGAGTCCCAAAATAAAACACTGATAAAACTGCAAATGACCATAACTTCTGTACGGTGCATCCTATACCTATCAAAGTTGCAACAATCAAATGCTTATAACTTTTTACTGGAGCGTCATAAAGTCTTGAAATTTTGTGACAATAAAGGATTCGGGCCTCTTAAAAATTTAAGCTATCGCCCATAGCTATGCTACCCTTGAGTCCTTAAATAAAACACTGATAAAACTTCAAATGGCCCTAACTTCTATACGGTGAATCCTACACCTAGCAAAGTTTGCAACATTCAAATGCTTATAACTTTTTCTCGAGCGTCATAAAACCTTGAAATTTTGTGACAATAAAGTACTCGTGCCTCTTATTAATTTAAGTTATCGCTCTTAGCTATGCTACCCTTCAGTCTCAAATCAAACACTGATAAAACTTCAAATGGCCCTAACTTCTATACGGTGCATCCTATAGCTATCAATGTTTGCAACATTCAAATGCTTATAACTTCTCGATCGTCATAAAACCTTGAAATTTCTAATAATAAAGTACTTGTGCCTCTTATTAATTTAAGCTACCGCTCATAGCTATTCTACCCTTGATTCCCAAATCAAACATGGAAAAAACTTCAAATAGCACTAACTTCTATAAGGTGCGTCGTATACCTATCAAAGTTTGCAACAATCAAATGCTTGTAACTTTTTTGTGGAGCTTCATAAAATCTTGAAATTTTGTGACAATAATCAATTTAAGCTATCGTTCAGAGCTATGCTAGCCTTGAGTCCCAGAATAAAACACTGATAAAACTGCAAATGACCCTAACTTATGTACGGTGCGTCCTATACCTAGCAAAGTTTGCAACAGTGAAATGCTTATCACTTTTTAATGGAGCGTCATAAAATCTTAAAATTTTGTGACAATAAAGTACTCGAGTCTCTTATCAATTTAAGCTATCGCTCATAGCTATGCTACCCTTGAGTCCCAAATCAAATTCGGATAAAACTTCAAATGGCCCTAACTTTTATAAGGTGCGTCCTATACCTATCAAAGTTTGCAACAATCAAATGCTTGTAATTTTTTTCGGGAGCGTCATAAAATCTTGAAACTTTGTGACAATAAAGTACTCGTGCCTCTTATAAATTTAAGCTATTGCCCATCGCTATGCTGCCCTTGAGTCCTACAATAAAACACTGATAAAACTGCAAATGACCATAACTTCTGTACGGTGCATCCTATACCTATCAAAGTTGCAACAATCAAATGCTTATAACTTTTTACTGGAGCGTCATAAAGTCTTGAAATTTTGTGACAATAAAGTACTCGAGCCTCTTATCAATTTAAGCCATCGTTCATAGCTATGCTAGCCTTGAGTCCCAAAATAAAAAACTGATAAAACTGCAAATGACTCTAACTTCTGTACGGTGCATCCTATACCTATCAAAGTTGCAACAATCAAATGCTTATAACTTTTTACTGGAGCGTCATAAAATCTTGAAATTTTGTGACAATAAAGTACTCGAGCCTCCTATCAATTTAAGCTATCGTTCTTAGCTATGCTAGCCTTGAGTCCCAAAATAAAACACTGATAAAACTTCAAATGACCATAACTTCTGTACGGTGCATCCTATACCTATCAAAGTTGCAACAATCAAATGCTTATAACTTTTATTGGAGCGTCATAAAGTCTTGAAAATTTGTGACAATAAAGTGCTCGAGCCTCTTATCAATTTAAGCCATCGTTCATAGCTATGGTAGCCTTGTGTCCCAAAATAAAAAACTGATAAAACTTCAAATGGCCCTAACTTATGTACGGTGCGTCCTACACCTATCTAAGTTTGCAACAATCAAATGCTTGTAACTTTTTACTTGGGCGACATAAAACCTTGAAATTTTTTGACAATAAAGTACTCGAGCTTCTTATCAATTTAATCTATCGTTCATAGCTATGCTAACCTTTAGTCCCAAAATAAAACACAGATAAAACTGCGAATGCTTTTGACTTTTTACTGGAGCGTCATAAAGTCTTGAAATTTTGTGACAATAAAGTACTCGAGCCTCCTATCAATTTAAGCTATCGTTCATAGCTATGCTAGCCTTGAGTCCCAAAATAAAACACTGATAAAACTGCAAATGACCATCACTTCTGTACGGTGCATCCTATACCTATCAAAGTTTGCAACATTCAAATGCTTATAACTTTTTTCTCGAGCGTCATAAAACCTTGAAATTTTGTGACAATAAAGTACTCGTGCCTCTTATTAAGTTAAGTTATCGCTCTTAGCTATGCTACCCTTCAGTCTCAAATCAAACACTGATAAAACTTCAAATGGCCCTAAGTTCTATACGATGCATCCTATAGCTATCAATGTTTGCAACATTCAAATGCTTATAACTTTTTTCTCGATCGTCATAAAACCTTGAAATTTCTGATAATAAAGTACTTGGGCATCTTATTAATTTAAGCTACCGCTCATAGCTATTCTACCCTTGATTCCCAAATCAAACATGGAAAAAACTTCAAATAGCACTATCTTCTATAAGGTGCGTCCTATACCTATCAAAGTTTGCAACAATCAAATGCTTGTAACTTTTTTGTGGAGCTTCATAAAATCTTGAAATTTTGTGACAATAATCAATTTAAGCTATCGTTCAGAGCTATGCTAGCCTTGAGTCCCAGAATAAAACACTGATAAAACTGCAAATGACCCTAACTTCTGTACGGTGCGTCCTATACCTATCAAAGTTTGCAACAATGAAATGCTTATAACTTTTTACTGGAGCGTCATAAAATCTTAAAATTTTGTGACAATAAAGTACTCGAGTCTCTTATCAATTTAAGCTATCGCTCATAGCTATGCTACCCTTGAGTCCCAAATCAAACACTGATAAAACTACAAATGGCCATAACTTCTATACGGTGCATCCTACACCTATCAAAGTTTGCAACATTCAAATGCTTGTAACTTTTTACTGGAGCATCATAAAATCTTGAAATTTTGTGACAATAAAGTACTCGTGCCTCTTATAAATTTCAGCTATTGCCCATCGCTATGCTACCCTTGAGTCCTACAATAAAACACTGATAAAACTTCAAATGGCCCTAACTTCTATACGGTGCATCCTACACCTATCAAAGTTTGCAACATTCAAATGCTTGTAACTTTTTACTGGAGCATCATAAAATCTTGAAATGTTGTGACAATAAAGTACTCGTGCCTCTTATCAATTTAAGTTATCGCCCATAGCTATGCTACCCTTGAGTCCTTAAATAAAACAGTGATTAAAATTCAAATGGTCCTAACTTCTGTACGATGCGATCTATACCTATCTAAGTTTGCAACAATCAAATGCTTGTAACTTTTTACTTGGGCGTCATAAAACCTTGAAATTTTGTGACAATAAAGTACTCGAGCCTCCTATCAATTTAAGCTATCGTTCATAGCTATGCTAGCCTTGAGTCACAAAATAAAACACTGATAAAACTGCAAATGACCATAACTTCTGTACTGTGCATCCTATACCTATCAAAGTTGCAACAATCAAATGCTTATAACTTTTTACTGGAGCGTCATAAAGTCTTGAAATTTTGTGACAATAAAGTACTCGAGCCTCTTATCAATTTAAGCCATCGTTCATAGCTATGCTAGCCTTGAGTCCCAAAATAAAAAACTGATAAAACTGCAAATGACTCTAACTTCTGTACGGTGCATCCTATACCTATCAAAGTTGCAACAATCAAATGCTTATAACTTTTTACTGGAGCGTCATAAAATCTTGAAATTTTGTGACAATAAAGTACTCGAGCCTCCTATCAATTTAAGCTATCGTTCATAGCTATGCTAGCCTTGAGTCCCAAAATAAAACACTGATAAAACTTCAAATGACCATAACTTCTGTACGGTGCATCCTATACCTATCAAAGTTGCAACAATCAAATGCTTATAACTTTTATTGGAGCGTCATAAAGTCTTGAAAATTTGTGACAATAAAGTGCTCGAGCCTCTTATCAATTTAAGCCATCGTTCATAGCTATGCTAGCCTTGAGTCCCAAAATAAAAAACTGATAAAACTGCAAATGACCCTAACTTCTGTACGCTGCATCCTATACCTATCAAAGTTGCAACAATCAAATGCTTATAACTTTTTACTGGAGCGTCATAAAATCTTGAAATTTTGTGACAATAAAGTAGTCGAGCCTCTTATCAATTTAAGCTACCGCTCATAGCTATGCTACCCTTGAGTACCAAATCAAACACTGATAAAACTTCAAATCGCCCTAACTTCTGTACGGTGCGTCCTACACCTATCTAAGTTTGCAACAATCAAATGCTTGTAACTTTTTACTGGAGCGTCATAAAACCATGAAAATTTGTGATAATAAAGTACTCGAGCCTCTTATCAATTTAAGCTATAGCTCATAGCTATGCTACTCTTGAGTCCTAAATCAAACATTGATAAGACTTAAAATGGCGCTCATAGCTATGCAACCTTTGATTCCCAAAATAAAACACTGATAAAACTTCGAATGGCCCTAACTTCTGTACGGTGCGTCCTATACCTATCAAAGTTTGCAACAATCAAATGCTTGTCATAGCTATGCTAGCCTTGAGTCCCAAAATAAAAAACTGATAAAACTGCAAATGACTCTAACTTCTGTACGGTGCATCCTATACCTATCAAAGTTGCAACAATCAAATGCTTATAAATTTTTACTGGAGCGTCATAAAGTCTTGAAAATTTGTGACAATAAAGTGCTCGAACCTCTTATCAATTTAAGCCATCGTTCATAGCTATGGTAGCCTTGTGTCCCAAAATAAAAAACTGATAAAACTTCAAATGGCCCTAACTTATGTACGGTGCGTCCTACACCTATCTAAGTTTGCAACAATCAAATGCTTGTAACTTTTTACTGGAGCGTCATAAAACCATGAAAATTTGTGACAATAAAGTACTCGTGCCTCTTATTAATTTAAGCTATCGCCCATAGCTATGCTACCCTTGAGTCCTTAAATAAAACACTGATTAAAATTCTGTACGGTGCGTTCTATACCTATCAAAGTTTGCAACAATCAAATGCTTGCAACTTTTTACTTGGGCGACATAAAACCTTGAAATTTTTTGACAATAAAGTACTCGAGCTTCTTATCAATTTAATCTATCGTTCATAGCTATGCTAGCCTTTAGTCCCAAAATAAAACACAGATAAAACTGCGAATGCTTTTGACTTTTTACTGGAGCGTCATAAAGTCTTGAAATTTTGTGACAATAAAGTACTCGAGCCTCCTATCAATTTAAGCTATCGTTCATAGCTATGCTAGCCTTGAGTCCCAAAATAAAACACTGATAAAACTGCAAATGACCATCACTTCTGTACGGTGCATCCTATACCTATCAAAGTTTGCAACATTCAAATGCTTATAACTTTTTTCTCGATCGTCATAAAACCTTGAAATTTCTGATAATAAAGTACTTGTGCCTCTTATTAATTTAAGCTACCGCTCATAGCTATTCTACCCTTGATTCCCAAATCAAACATGGAAAAAACTTCAAATAGCACTATCTTCTATAAGGTGCGTCCTATACCTATCAAAGTTTGCAACAATCAAATGCTTGTAACTTTTTTGTGGAGCTTCATAAAATCTTGAAATTTTGTGACAATAATCAATTTAAGCTATCGTTCAGAGCTATGCTAGCCTTGAGTCCCAGAATAAAACACTGATAAAACTGCAAATGACCCTAACTTCTGTACGGTGCGTCCTATACCTAGCAAAGTTTGCAACAATGAAATGCTTATCACTTTTTAATGGAGCGTCATAAAATCTTAAAATTTTGTGACAATAAAGTACTCGAGTCTCTTATCAATTTAAGCTATCGCTCATAGCTATGCTACCCTTGAGTCCCAAATCAAATACGGATAAAACTTCAAATGGCCCTAACTTTTATAAGGTGCGTCCTATACCTATCAAAGTTTGCAACAATCAAATGCTTGTAATTTTTTTCGGGAGCGTCATAAAATCTTGAAACTTTGTGACAATAAAGTACTCGTGCCTCTTATAAATTTCAGCTATTGCCCATCGCTATGCTACCCTTGAGTCCTACAATAAAACACTGATAAAACTTCAAATGGCCCTAACTTCTATACGGTGCATCCTACACCTATCAAAGTTTGCAACATTCAAATGCTTGTAACTTTTTACTGGAGCATCATAAAATCTTGAAATGTTGTGACAATAAAGTACTCGTGCCTCTTATCAATTTAAGTTATCGCCCATAGCTATGCTACCCTTGAGTCCTTAAATAAAACAGTGATTAAAATTCAAATGGTCCTAACTTCTGTACGGTGCGATCTATACCTATCTAAGTTTGCAACAATCAAATGCTTGTAACTTTTTACTTGGGCGTCATAAAACCTTGAAATTTTGTGACAATAAAGTACTCGAGCCTCCTATCAATTTAAGCTATCGTTCATAGCTATGCTAGCCTTGAGTCACAAAATAAAACACTGATAAAACTGCAAATGACCATAACTTCTGTACTGTGCATCCTATACCTATCAAAGTTGCAACAATCAAATGCTTATAACTTTTTACTGGAGCGTCATAAAGTCTTGAAATTTTGTGACAATAAAGTACTCGAGCCTCTTATCAATTTAAGCCATCGTTCATAGCTATGCTAGCCTTGAGTCCCAAAATAAAAAACTGATAAAACTGCAAATGACTCTAACTTCTGTACGGTGCATCCTATACCTATCAAAGTTGCAACAATCAAATGCTTATAACTTTTTACTGGAGCGTCATAAAATCTTGAAATTTTGTGACAATAAAGTACTCGAGCCTCCTATCAATTTAAGCTATCGTTCATAGCTATGCTAGCCTTGAGTCCCAAAATAAAACACTGATAAAACTTCAAATGACCATAACTTCTGTACGGTGCATCCTATACCTATCAAAGTTGCAACAATCAAATGCTTATAACTTTTATTGGAGCGTCATAAAGTCTTGAAAATTTGCGACAATAAAGTGCTCGAGCCTCTTATCAATTTAAGCCATCGTTCATAGCTATGCTAGCCTTGAGTCCCAAAATAAAAAACTGATAAAACTGCAAATGACCCTAACTTCTGTACGCTGCATCCTATACCTATCAAAGTTGCAACAATCAAATGCTTATAACTTTTTACTGGAGCGTCATAAAATCTTGAAATTTTGTGACAATAAAGTACTCGAGCCTCTTATCAATTTAAGCTACCGCTCATAGCTATGCTACCCTTGAGTACCAAATCAAACACTGATAAAACTTCAAATCGCCCTAACTTCTGTACGGTGCGTCCTACACCTATCTAAGTTTGCAACAATCAAATGCTTGTAACTTTTTACTGGAGCGTCATAAAACCATGAAAATTTGTGATAATAAAGTACTCGAGCCTCTTATCAATTTAAGCTATAGCTCATAGCTATGCTACTCTTGAGTCCTAAATCAAACATTGATAAGACTTAAAATGGCCATAATTTCTGTACGGAGTGTCCTATACCTATCAAAGTTTGTAACATTCAAATGCTTGTAACTTTTTTCTCGAGCGCCATAAAACCTTGAAATTTTGTGACAATAAAGTACTCGTGCCTCTGATCAATTTAAGCTATCGCTCATAGCTATGCAACCTTTGATTCCCAAAATAAAACACTGATAAAACTTCGAATGGCCCTAACTTCTGTACGGTGCGTCCTATACCTATCAAAGTTTGCAACAATCAAATGCTTGTCATAGCTATGCTAGCCTTGAGTCCCAAAATAAAAAACTGATAAAACTGCAAATGACTCTAACTTCTGTACGGTGCATCCTATACCTATCAAAGTTGCAACAATCAAATGCTTATAACTTTTTACTGGAGCGTCATAAAATCTTGAAATTTTGTGACAATAAAGTACTCGAGCCTCCTATCAATTTAAGCTATCGTTCATAGCTATGCTAGCCTTGAGTCCCAAAATAAAACACTGATAAAACTTCAAATGACCATAACTTCTGTACGGTGCATCCTATACCTATCAAAGTTGCAACAATCAAATGCTTATAACTTTTATTGCAGCGTCATAAAGTCTTGAAAATTTGTGACAATAAAGTGCTCGAGCCTCTTATCAATTTAAGCCATCGTTCATAGCTATGCTAGCCTTGAGTCCCAAAATAAAAAACTGATAAAACTGCAAATGACCCTAACTTCTGTACGCTGCATCCTATACCTATCAAAGTTGCAACAATCAAATGCATATAACTTTTTACTGGAGCGTCATAAAATCTTGAAATTTTGTGACAATAAAGTAGTCGAGCCTCTTATCAATTTAAGCTACCGCTCATAGCTATGCTACCCTTGAGTACCAAATCAAACACTGATAAAACTTCAAATCGCCCTAACTTCTGTACGGTGCGTCCTACACCTATCTAAGTTTGCAACAATCAAATGCTTGTAACTTTTTACTGGAGCGTCATAAAACCATGAAAATTTGTGATAATAAAGTACTCGAGCCTCTTATCAATTTAAGCTATAGCTCATAGCTATGCTACTCTTGAGTCCTAAATCAAACATTGATAAGACTTAAAATGGCCATAATTTCTGTACGGAGTGTCCTTTACCTATCAAAGTTTGTAACATTCAAATGCTTGTAACTTTTTTCTCGAGCGCCATAAAACCTTGAAATTTTGTGACAATAAAGTACTCGTGCCTCTGATCAATTTAAGCTATCGCTCATAGCTATGCAACCTTTGATTCCCAAAATAAAACACTGATAAAACTTCGAATGGCCCTAACTTCTGTACGGTGCGTCCTATACCTATCAAAGTTTGCAACAATCAAATGCTTGTAACTTTTTAGTGGAGCGTCATAAAGTCTTGAAATTTTTTGACAACAAAGTACTGGAGCCTTTTATTAATTTAAGCTATCGCTCATAGCTATGCTACCCTTGAGTCTCAAATCAAACACTGATAAAACTTCACATGGCCCCAACTTCTGTACGGTGTGTCCTATACCTATCAAAGTGTGGACCAATCAAATGCTTGTAACTTTTTACTGGAGGGTCATAAAACCTTGAAATTTTGTGACAATAAAGGATTCGGGCCTCTTAAATTTTAAGCTATCGCCCATAGCTATGCTACCCTTGAGTCCTTAAATAAAACACTGATAAAACTTCAAATGGCCCTAACTTCTATACGGTGCATCCTACACCTATCAAAGTTTGCAACATTCAAATGCTTATAACTTTTTTCTCGAGCGTCATAAAACCTTGAAATTTTGTGACAATAAAGTACTCGTGCCTCTTATTTATTCAAGCTATCGCTCTTAGCTCTGCTACCCTTCAGTCTCAAATCAAACACTGATAAAACTTCAAATGTCCCTATCTTCTATACGGTGCATCCTATAGCTATCAATGTTTGCAACATTCAAATGCTTATAACTTTTTTTCTTGAAATTTCTGATAATAAAGTACTCGTGCCTCTTATTAATTTAAGCTACCGCTCATAGCTATGCTACCCTTGAGTCCCAAATCAAACACGGAAAAAACGTCAAATGGCCCTAACTTCTATAAGGTGCGTCCTATACCTATCAAAGTTTGCAACAATCAAATGCTTGTAACTTTTTTCTGGAGCTTCATAAAATCTTGAAATTTTGTGACAATAAAGTACTCGAGCCTCTTATCAATTTAAGCTCTCGTTCAGAGCTATGCTAGCCTTGAGTCCCAGAATAAAACACTGATAAAACTGCAAATGACCCTAACTTCTGTACGGTGCGTCCTATACCTATCAAAGTTTGCAACAATGAAATGCTTATAACTTTTTACTGGAGCGTCATAAAATCTTAAAATTTTGTGACAATAAAGTACTCGAGTCTCTTATCAATTTAAGCTATCGCTCATAGCTATGCTACCCTTGAGTCCCAAATCAAATACGGATAAAACTTCAAATGGCCCTAACTTCTATAAGGTGCGTCCTATACCTATCAAAGTTTGCAACAATCAAATGCTTGTAACTTTTTTCGGGAGCGTCATAAAATCTTGAAATTTTGTGACAATAAGGTACTCGTGCCTCTTATAAATTTAAGCTATTGCCCATCGCTATGCTAGCCTTGAGTCCCAAAATAAAACACTGATAAAACTTCAAATGACCATAACTTCTGTACGGTGCATCCTATACCTATCAAAGTTGCAACAATCAAATGCTTATAACTTTTTACTGGAGCGTCATAAAGTCTTGAAATTTTGTGACAATAAAGTGCTCGAGCCTCTTATCAATTTAAGCCATCGTTCATAGCTATGCTAGCCTTGAGTCCCAAAATAAAACACTGATAAAACTGCAAATGACCCTAAGTTCTGTACGGTGCATCCTATACCTATCAAAGTTGCAACAATCAAATGCTTATAACTTTTTACTGGAGCGTCATAAAATCTTGAAATTTTGTGACAATAAAGTACTCGAGCCTCTTATCAATTTAAGCTACCGCTCATAGCTATGCTACCCTTGAGTCCCAAATCAAACACTGATAAAACTTCAAATCGCCCTAACTTCTGTACGGTGCGTCCTACACCTATCTAAGTTTGCAACAATCAAATGCTTGTAACTTTTTACTGGAGCGTCATAAAACCATGAAAATTTGTGACAATAAAGTACTCGAGCCTCTTATCAATTTAAGCTATCGCCCATAGCTATGCTACCCTTGAGTCCTTAAATAAAACACTGATTAAAATTCAAATAGTCCTAACTTCTATACGGTGCATCCTACACCTATCAAAGTTTGCAACATTCAAATGCTTGTAACTTTTTACTGGAGCATCATAAAATCTTGAAATGTTGTGACAATAAAGTACTCGTGCCTCTTATCAATTTAAGTTATCGCCCATAGCTATGCTACCCTTGAGTCCTTAAATAAAACAGTGATTAAAATTCAAATGGTCCTAACTTCTGTACGGTGCGATCTATACCTATCTAAGTTTGCAACAATCAAATGCTTGTAACTTTTTACTTGGGCGTTATAAAACCTTGAAATTTTGTGACAATAAAGTACTCGAGCCTCCTATCAATTTAAGCTATCGTTCATAGCTATGCTAGCCTTGAGTCCCAAAATAAAAAACTGATAAAACTGCAAATGACTCTAACTTCTGTACGGTGCATCCTATACCTATCAAAGTTGCAACAATCAAATGCTTATAACTTTTTACTGGAGCGTCATAAAATCTTGAAATTTTGTGACAATAAAGTACTCGAGCCTCCTATCAATTTAAGCTATCGTTCATAGCTATGCTAGCCTTGAGTCCCAAAATAAAACACTGATAAAACTTCAAATGACCATAACTTCTGTACGGTGCATCCTATACCTATCAAAGTTGCAACAATCAAATGCTTATAACTTTTATTGGAGCGTCATAAAGTCTTGAAAATTTGTGACAATAAAGTGCTCGAGCCTCTTATCAATTTAAGCCATCGTTCATAGCTATGCTAGCCTTGAGTCCCAAAATAAAAAACTGATAAAACTGCAAATGACCCTAACTTCTGTACGCTGCATCCTATACCTATCAAAGTTGCAACAATCAAATGCATATAACTTTTTACTGGAGCGTCATAAAATCTTGAAATTTTGTGACAATAAAGTACTCGAGCCTCTTATCAATTTAAGCTACCGCTCATAGCTATGCTACCCTTGAGTACCAAATCAAACACTGATAGAACTTCAAATCGCCCTAACTTCTGTACGGTGCGTCCTACACCTATCTAAGTTTGCAACAATCAAATGCTTGTAACTTTTTACTGGAGCGTCATAAAACCATGAAAATTTGTGATAATAAAGTACTCGAGCCTCTTATCAATTTAAGCTATAGCTCATAGCTATGCTACTCTTGAGTCCTAAATCAAACATTGATAAGACTTAAAATGGCCATAATTTCTGTACGGAGTGTCCTTTACCTATCAAAGTTTGTAACATTCAAATGCTTGTAACTTTTTTCTCGAGCGCCATAAAACCTTGAAATTTTGTGACAATAAAGTACTCGTGCCTCTGATCAATTTAAGCTATCGCTCATAGCTATGCAACCTTTGATTCCCAAAATAAAACACTGATAAAACTTCGAATGGCCCTAACTTCTGTACGGTGCGTCCTATACCTATCAAAGTTTGCAACAATCAAATGCTTGTAACTTTTTAGTGGAGCGTCATAAAGTCTTGAAATTTTTTGACAACAAAGTACTGGAGCCTTTTATTAATTTAAGCTATCGCTCATAGCTATGCTACCCTTGAGTCTCAAATCAAACACTGATAAAACTTCACATGGCCCCAACTTCTGTACGGTGTGTCCTATACCTATCAAAGTGTGGACCAATCAAATGCTTGTAACTTTTTACTGGAGGGTCATAAAACCTTGAAATTTTGTGACAATAAAGGATTCGGGCCTCTTAAATTTTAAGCTATCGCCCATAGCTATGCTACCCTTGAGTCCTTAAATAAAACACTGATAAAACTTCAAATGGCCCTAACTTCTATACGGTGCATCCTACACCTATCAAAGTTTGCAACATTCAAATGCTTATAACTTTTTTCTCGAGCGTCATAAAACCTTGAAATTTTGTGACAATAAAGTACTCGTGCCTCTTATTTATTCAAGCTATCGCTCTTAGCTCTGCTACCCTTCAGTCTCAAATCAAACACTGATAAAACTTCAAATGTCCCTATCTTCTATACGGTGCATCCTATAGCTATCAATGTTTGCAACATTCAAATGCTTATAACTTTTTTTCTTGAAATTTCTGATAATAAAGTACTCGTGCGTCTTATTAACTTAAGCTACCGCTGATAGCTATGCTACCCTTGAGTCCCAAATCAAACACGGAAAAAACGTCAAATGGCCCTAACTTCTATAAGGTGCGTCCTATACCTATCAAAGTTTGCAACAATCAAATGCTTGTAACTTTTTTCTGGAGCTTCATAAAATCTTGAAATTTTGTGACAATAAAGTACTCGAGCCTCTTATCAATTTAAGCTCTCGTTCAGAGCTATGCTAGCCTTGAGTCCCAGAATAAAACACTGATAAAACTGCAAATGACCCTAACTTCTGTACGGTGCGTCCTATACCTATCAAAGTTTGCAACAATGAAATGCTTATAACTTTTTACTGGAGCGTCATAAAATCTTAAAATTTTGTGACAATAAAGTACTCGAGTCTCTTATCAATTTAAGCTATCGCTCATAGCTATGCTACCCTTGAGTCCCAAATCAAATACGGATAAAACTTCAAATGGCCCTAACTTCTATAAGGTGCGTCCTATACCTATCAAAGTTTGCAACAATCAAATGCTTGTAATTTTTTTCGGGAGCGTCATAAAATCTTGAAATTTTGTGACAATAAGGTACTCGTGCCTCTTATAAATTTAAGCTATTGCCCATCGCTATGCTAGCCTTGAGTCCCAAAATAAAACACTGATAAAACTTCAAATGACCATAACTTCTGTACGGTGCATCCTATACCTATCAAAGTTGCAACAATCAAATGCTTATAACTTTTTACTGGAGCGTCATAAAGTCTTGAAATTTTGTGACAATAAAGTGCTCGAGCCTCTTATCAATTTAAGCCATCGTTCATAGCTATGCTAGCCTTGAGTCCCAAAATAAAACACTGATAAAACTGCAAATGACCCTAAGTTCTGTACGGTGCATCCTATACCTATCAAAGTTGCAACAATCAAATGCTTATAACTTTTTACTGGAGCGTCATAAAATCTTGAAATTTTGTGACAATAAAGTACTCGAGCCTCTTATCAATTTAAGCTACCGCTCATAGCTATGCTACCCTTGAGTCCCAAATCAAACACTGATAAAACTTCAAATCGCCCTAACTTCTGTACGGTGCGTCCTACACCTATCTAAGTTTGCAACAATCAAATGCTTGTAACTTTTTACTGGAGCGTCATAAAACCATGAAAATTTGTGACAATAAAGTACTCGAGCCTCTTATCAATTTAAGCTATCGCCCATAGCTATGCTACCCTTGAGTCCTTAAATAAAACACTGATTAAAATTCAAATAGTCCTAACTTCTATACGGTGCATCCTACACCTATCAAAGTTTGCAACATTCAAATGCTTGTAACTTTTTACTGGAGCATCATAAAATCTTGAAATGTTGTGACAATAAAGTACTCGTGCCTCTTATCAATTTAAGTTATCGCCCATAGCTATGCTACCCTTGAGTCCTTAAATAAAACAGTGATTAAAATTCAAATGGTCCTAACTTCTGTACGGTGCGATCTATACCTATCTAAGTTTGCAACAATCAAATGCTTGTAACTTTTTACTTGGGCGTTATAAAACCTTGAAATTTTGTGACAATAAAGTACTCGAGCCTCCTATCAATTTAAGCTATCGTTCATAGCTATGCTAGCCTTGAGTCCCAAAATAAAACACTGATAAAACTGCAAATGACCATAACTTCTGTACTGTGCATCCTATACCTATCAAAGTTGCAACAATCAAATGCTTATAACTTTTTACTGGAGCGTCATAAAGTCTTGAAATTTTGTGACAATAAAGTACTCGAGCCTCTTATCAATTTAAGCCATCGTTCATAGCTATGCTAGCCTTGAGTCCCAAAATAAAAAACTGATAAAACTGCAAATGACTCTAACTTCTGTACGGTGCATCCTATACCTATCAAAGTTGCAACAATCAAATGCTTATAACTTTTTACTGGAGCGTCATAAAATCTTGAAATTTTGTGACAATAAAGTACTCGAGCCTCCTATCAATTTAAGCTATCGTTCATAGCTATGCTAGCCTTGAGTCCCAAAATAAAACACTGATAAAACTTCAAATGACCATAACTTCTGTACGGTGCATCCTATACCTATCAAAGTTGCAACAATCAAATGCTTATAACTTTTATTGGAGCGTCATAAAGTCTTGAAAATTTGTGACAATAAAGTGCTCGAGCCTCTTATCAATTTAAGCCATCGTTCATAGCTATGCTAGCCTTGAGTCCCAAAATAAAAAACTGATAAAACTGCAAATGACCCTAACTTCTGTACGCTGCATCCTATACCTATCAAAGTTGCAACAATCAAATGCTTATAACTTTTTACTGGAGCGTCATAAAATCTTGAAATTTTGTGACAATAAAGTACTCGAGCCTCTTATCAATTTAAGCTACCGCTCATAGCTATGCTACCCTTGAGTACCAAATCAAACACTGATAAAACTTCAAATGGACCTAACTTCTGTACGGTGCGTCCTACACCTATCTAAGTTTGCAACAATCAAATGCTTGTAACTTTTTACTGGAGCGTCATAAAACCATGAAAATTTGTGATAATAAAGTACTCGAGCCTCTTATCAATTTAAGCTATAGCTCATAGCTATGCTACTCTTGAGTCCTAAATCAAACATTGATAAGACTTAAAATGGCCATAATTTCTGTACGGAGTGTCCTATACCTATCAAAGTTTGTAACATTCAAATGCTTGTAACTTTTTTCTCGAGCGCCATAAAACCTTGAAATTTTGTGACAATAAAGTACTCGTGCCTCTGATCAATTTAAGCTATCGCTCATAGCTATGCAACCTTTGATTCCCAAAATAAAACACTGATAAAACTTCGAATGGCCCTAACTTCTGTACGGTGCGTCCTATACCTATCAAAGTTTGCAACAATCAAATGCTTGTAACTTTTTAGTGGAGCGTCATAAAGTCTTGAAATTTTTTGACAACAAAGTACTGGAGCCTTTTATTAATTTAAGCTATCGCTCATAGCTATGCTACCCTTGAGTCTCAAATCAAACACTGATAAAACTTCACATGGCCCCAACTTCTGTACGGTGTGTCCTATACCTATCAAAGTGTGGACCAATCAAATGCTTGTAACTTTTTACTGGAGGGTCATAAAACCTTGAAATTTTGTGACAATAAAGGATTCGGGCCTCTTAAATTTTAAGCTATCGCCCATAGCTATGCTACCCTTGAGTCCTTAAATAAAACACTGATAAAACTTCAAATGGCCCTAACTTCTATACGGTGCATCCTACACCTATCAAAGTTTGCAACATTCAAATGCTTATAACTTTTTTCTCGAGCGTCATAAAACCTTGAAATTTTGTGACAATAAAGTACTCGTGCCTCTTATTTATTTAAGCTATCGCTCTTAGCTCTGCTACCCTTCAGTCTCAAATCAAACACTGATAAAACTTCAAATGTCCCTATCTTCTATACGGTGCATCCTATAGCTATCAATGTTTGCAACATTCAAATGCTTATAACTTTTTTTCTTGAAATTTCTGATAATAAAGTACTCGTGCCTCTTATTAATTGAAGCTACCGCTCATAGCTATGCTACCCTTGAGTCCCAAATCAAACACGGAAAAAACGTCAAATGGCCCTAACTTCTATAAGGTGCGTCCTATACCTATCAAAGTTTGCAACAATCAAATGCTTGTAACTTTTTTCTGGAGCTTCATAAAATCTTGAAATTTTGTGACAATAAAGTACTCGAGCCTCTTATCAATTTAAGCTCTCGTTCAGAGCTATGCTAGCCTTGAGTCCCAGAATAAAACACTGATAAAACTGCAAATGACCCTAACTTCTGTACGGTGCGTCCTATACCTATCAATGTTTGCAACAATGAAATGCTTATAACTTTTTACTGGAGCGTCATAAAATCTTAAAATTTTGTGACAATAAAGTACTCGAGTCTCTTATCAATTTAAGCTATCGCTCATAGCTATGCTACCCTTGAGTCCCACATCAAATACGGATAAAACTTCAAATGGCCCTAACTTCTATAAGGTGCGTCCTATACCTATCAAAGTTTGCAACAATCAAATGCTTGTAATTTTTTTCGGGAGCGTCATAAAATCTTGAAATTTTGTGACAATAAGGTACTCGTGCCTCTTATAAATTTAAGCTATTGCCCATCGCTATGCTAGCCTTGAGTCCCAAAATAAAACACTGATAAAACTTCAAATGACCATAACTTCTGTACGGTGCATCCTATACCTATCAAAGTTGCAACAATCAAATGCTTATAACTTTTTACTGGAGCGTCATAAAGTCTTGAAATTTTGTGACAATAAAGTGCTCGAGCCTCTTATCAATTTAAGCCATCGTTCATAGCTATGCTAGCCTTGAGTCCCAAAATAAAAAACTGATAAAACTGCAAATGACCCTAAGTTCTGTACGGTGCATCCTATACCTATCAAAGTTGCAACAATCAAATGCTTATAACTTTTTACTGGAGCGTCATAAAATCTTGAAATTTTGTGACAATAAAGTACTCGAGCCTCTTATCAATTTAAGCTACCGCTCATAGCTATGCTACCCTTGAGTCCCAAATCAAACACTGATAAAACTTCAAATCGCCCTAACTTCTGTACGGTGCGTCCTACACCTATCTAAGTTTGCAACAATCAAATGCTTGTAACTTTTTACTGGAGCGTCATAAAACCATGAAAATTTGTGACAATAAAGTACTCGAGCCTCTTATCAATTTAAGCTATCGCCCATAGCTATGCTACCCTTGAGTCCTTAAATAAAACACTGATTAAAATTCAAATAGTCCTAACTTCTGTACGGTGCGTTCTATACCTATCAAAGTTTGCAACAATCAAATGCTTGTAACTTTTTACTTGGGCGTCATAAAATCTTAAAATTTTGTGACAATAAAGTACTCGAGTCTCTTATCAATTTAAGCTATCGCTCATAGGTATGCTACCCTTGAGTCCCAAATCAAACACGGATAAAACTTCAAATGGCGCTAACTTCTATAAGGTGTGTTTTATACCTATACAAATTTTCAACAATCAAATGCTTGTAACTTTTTACTGGGGCTTCATAAAACCTTGAAATTTTGTCACAACAACAAAGTACTCGAGCCTCCTATCAATTTAAGCTATCGTTCATAGCTATGCTAGCCTTGAGTGCCAAAATAAAACACTGAAAAACTGCAAATGACCCTAAATAAAACACTGATAAAACTTCAAATGGCCCTAACTTCTATACGGTGCGTCCTATAGCTATCTATGTTTGCAACATTCAAATGCTTATAACTTTTTTCTCGAGAGTCATAAAATCTTAAAAATTTGTGACAATAAAGTACTCGAGCCTCTTGTCAATTTAAGCTATCGTTCATAGCTATGCTAGCCTTGAGTCCCAAAATAAAACACTGATTAAATTGCAAATGACCCTACCTTCTGTACGGTGCGTCCTATACGTACCAAAGTTGCAACAATCAACTGCTATGCTACTCTTGAGTCCCAAATCAAACACTGATAAATTTAAAATGGCCATAACTTGTGTACGTTGCGTTCTATACCTATAAAAATTTGCAACAATCAAATGCTTGTAACTTTTTACTGGGGCTTCATAAAACCTTGAAATTTTGTGACAATAAAGTACTCGAGCCTCCTATCAATTTAAGCTATCGTTCATAGCTATGCTAGCCTTGAGTGCCAAAATAAAACACTGAAAAACTGCAAATGACCCTAACTTCTGTACGGTGCGTCCTATACCTATCAAAGTTTGCAAGAATCAAATGCTTATAACTTTTTACTGGAGCGTCATAAAATTTTAAAATTTTGCGACAATAAAGTTCTCGAGCCTCTTATCAATTTAAGCTATCGCTCATAGCTATGCTACCCTTGAGTCCCAAATAAAACACTGATAAAACTTCAAATGGCCCTAACTTCTATAGGGTGCATCGTACACCTATCAAAGTTTGCAACATTCAAATGCTTGTAACTTTTTAAAATCTTTAAATTTTTTTACAATAAAGGATTCGGGCCTCTTAAAAATTTAAGCTATCGACCATAGCTATGCTACCCTTGAGTCCTTAAATAAAACACTGATAAAACTTCAAATGGCCCTAACTTCTATACGGTGCATCCTACACCTATCAAAGTTTGCTACATTCAAATGCTTATAACTTTTTTCTCGAGCGTCATAAAACCTTGAAATTTTGTGACAATTTTAGACAATTTAAGTTTTCTTTTATTTTATAGCGAAATTATTGTTTTTTCTTTTTACCCCGGTCTTGGCACCTGTTTTACGTTCGGTCGTCGGAAAAAAAAGCGAAGCCGGCAGCGATTGTTTTATACGTAGCTCTGTTCGATGACCGAGTGCTGCCAATAAGTGGTGCCAAGACCTAACATGCAGTTTACATGAGCTTAAGGGGTACTATACTGTGTCATAAGTTACTAGGTTTACAACTCGGCCAATCTGACAGTTGATCGACCTCGATCAATTAAAGTTAGCAGCTACTTAATGTAAAGATAGAAAAATACTTAAATGTAACTTTAAAGCGTAAATAAAATATAACAATCGTCAAATCATAATTTCGGTATTGCATAGTTCATCAGTGTCTTTTGCCTTATCATTTGCCTTTAATAGCCATTTTCGCATCCGATTAGCTTCTATTACCCCATCATACGGAAGTTGAGTCAATTGACAATTATCAATATCGCGTATCACATAGCGATCATTTCCCAATTTCTTATGTACTACATATGGTCCTCGATATTTAGGAACAAATTTTTTGTTCGTCCCAATGATATTGTCAGCGTTTCTAATCACTACAAAATTACCAACGTCATAAGTTTTTGCTTCGGCACTATGCTTCAGAAAATATTTTAAATTATATTCTTGAGAATTAACAATTGCATTCGCGGCACTCGTACGGATATGAGCCAAATTACGCTCACTTCCGGTATTAATTTTATTTTCTAAGTATTCTGTAAGTTCATCTACTATTTGTCCACGTTGTTCGGTGCCAAAAAGTAGCATACTTGGGGTATTTTTTGTCGTTGCGTGAACTGAGTTGTTAATTGCATATTCAACCTGCAGTAATTTATTTGACCAATCGGCATGGTTTATTGGGTTACTCAATTTTCCTAACATGGATTTAATTACCCTATTAACCCGTTCCACTTGACCGTTTGCTTGAGGGGAAGCTACGGCAACTTTTACATGTTGTATATTGTGCTTTATGAGAAAGTCTTCAAATTCTAAAGAAGTAAAACATGCTCCTCTGTCCGAAATCACTCGTTTGGGACGGCTAAAGTAACTAAACTATTTGTCGAGAGCGGAAGTGACTTCTTTAGTACTAGTTGAGTTTGTTGGATATAATTTTACAAACTTAATGAACGCGTCAATTACCACCAAAATATGTTTTCTTTTGGAAGTTAATGACGGCAATGGACCAAAATGATGTGTATAGTATCAAACGGCAATGGTAGCTTAGGAATACTATACAAATTCCGCTCACGTACTCTTACTGGTGTTGCGTACATAAGGCACTTGATGCAACTTCGTATAAATTTTTCTATTTTTTGACGCATACCTGGAAACCAGTAATATGAACTCATCTTTCATTTATCCACAGCTTGATGTCCAATTTTTTCATGAATTAATCTAATGACGTTATCCTCCATTTCATGGGGTACATACAAAGCCTTACTTCCATCATTTTTTTTTCTAAAAACCATTCCATCTGTAAGCTCAAAATCATCAACTTTTTTTGTTTCTAAATTAAGTATCAATTTTTTTTATGACGTCATCACGTTCCTGCGCTATTTGTATTTGAAAATCTATATCACCGGAGTCTAATATTGACGCAATTTGACACCTGCTCAGGGCATCTGCGTGGCCCATCGCGGCACCACTCCTATGTTGTATGGAATAATTGTAATTTTCAAGCTCTAAAGCCCATCTGGCAATTCTAGGGTTCACATTTCTTTTTTCCAACGTCAGAGTTAATGAACTACAATCCGTCACTATTTTGAAAGGAATTCCTTCCAAATAAACTCTGAATCTTCTTAGAGCATAAATTATAGCAAGCGTTTCTAATTCAAAACTGTGATATTTAGATTCTGCCGCAGACGTTGTTTTCGAAAAGTATGAAATGGGATGCAATTTTTTGTCGTCCTGTCTTTGCAATAAGACGGCACCAAAACCTAGTGAGCTAGCATCACAGTGTAATTCAGTTTCTCTAGTTGGAGTATATATTGAAAGAATCGGCGGTTTAGCCAATCTTGCTTTTAATTCATTGAATGACGAAATACATTTTTCGTCTAGACAGAATTCGGAATCTCTCTTCAGTAAATTAAGTAATGGCTTTGCAATACTGGAAAAAGACGGCACAAATCGTCGAAAATATGAAAACAGACCGACGCATGAATTCAGTTCTTTCTGATTAGTCGGTAAAGGATAGTTCTTTATGGCGGCGACATGTAATTCACTTGGTGATATTCCATAAGCGGACACAGAAAAATCTAAATACTCTATTCTTTCATAACCAAACTTACACTTGGAGAGATTGAGTTTCAGTTTACAACTCGTTATGCGTCGTAAAACCATTTCAACTAAAATTTTATGCTCGGAAAAGTTCTTGCTTGCAATTAGAATATCATCCATATAAATGATTATTCTCCTATTTTCAACTAAATCGCGAAATATGTTGTTTATAAATCGCTGAAATGCTGCAGGGGCATTCTTGAGCCCAAAAGGCATTTTTAAATATTCATACTGCCCATTAGGAGTCACAAATGCAGTGTATGGGATTGACTCTTCTGACATACTAACTTGGTGAAATCCACTTTTTAGATCTAAAACAGAAAAAATTTTGCAACCTTCTAAAAAGTCTATACAATCTTCTATTAACGGTAGTGGATAATTGTCGCGAACAGTAATTTTATTTAACCCGCGATAGTTGACGCACATTCTTGTCTTACCATTTTTTTTTTAACCAATACAATGGCGGAAGCGTAGGGTGAATGACTTGGGCGTATAATACCGTCACGTTGCAACTCTTCGACAATTGATTGCACTTCTTTTCGTTCTAAATAGGAAAGACGGCGCGGCGGGCAATAAAAAGGTACATTCGAAGTTAAATGTATTTTCATTTTAAATTCCACTGACTCCGTTTCAATTTTTTTCGGCGATGTATACGAATCTACAATTAGTTTCCTCAGTTCACCATACGAAAATTTTACTAAATTGTTATCAATATCTATTTTATCGTCAGGCGCAATATCAATACCAAAAACATACGGAACGTCACTATTGGTGCTTGGATTATCACTTAACTCAACCTCCGTTGAAAGTCCACCCTCAAAATCATTTTTCAAAAGACCAAGGTTACTGAGAACTGAAAAAGAATTATCGAGAGGAAGAGTGCAAATATTTTTCTTTTTGTTTAAATTCATTAATTTTGCTTTATTGTAGCGTAATTTCAAATTAGTTAAATGTATATTGAAAGAACTTAAAAAATTTCTGCCTAAAATAACTGGCATTAACATCATTTCATCCGGCAAAATTATAATATTAATATTCTTAACTATATTTTTAAATTTAACTTCACATTGTATTTCATCAATAATTTTTAAACGGCGTCCACCAATTCCAAAATATTTGGATGATCTTGGCCTTGTAGGCAATTTTGGTTTTGGAGCACAGGATTCTCGCATAAAACTAGCCGCGCTACCGGTGTCAAAAAGAGAAAAAAATTCGTTAAAATTTGCACTCTTCACTGAATCTATCTTAAATGCAATACCTACCAGATTAAATGTGGAGATTATGTCACTGCATTCTTCAGCTGTATCGTCGTCCTCAACTGCAGCAACTTGGAAAGCATCATCTCTATCATTGTTCATTGGTGTCTTATTGGTCAGAATTTTCCGCGGATTGGGGCAAGAGCGGTGATCGTGGCCCATACGCCAGCACCTGAAGCATGAACCATTTTGGCGCAGAGTATACGGGCAGTTTGGTTTGATGTGTCCGGTTTGCGAACAATTAAAACATAGAGTCACATCTTTTTCTCCACCTGGTTTCGGAACAGGATTTCTTGATGGAACTGCGCGATTTGTGACGACGGCACGAGGTATAGCAGCGGCATCACGTTTGACAGTGAAAGTCACGTTGGGGTCGGCACGTGGAGTCAAATAACGGCATTGGTATCGCTTGATAAGGCGCTTCAGTTCGTCAATAGTACGCGCATTGGCCAGCAGATTCACATTAACGGCACTATTTCCAATACCGTCAATAATGAAATCGACAACTTCGGCTTCTTCAATGTCTGATTGCTTCGCTATAGCCAGCATAGTTAGTACATAACTGTGCATCGACTCGTCTTGTCGAATCCAACGACGTTGTGCTAAAATTTTGTACACATCAAGCCGGGAGACAGACACATCGAATTCGTTAATGAGATCACATTTTAAATCTTCGTATTTTAAAGCTGAAGTGGTTGTCAGAAACAACCGTGCCGTGCCGGTAAGAGAGCGTCTCAGACTCAGTAGCTTCAAGCGCTCATCGGCGCTGACAGTTTGCATAATCGCTGACAGTTTGCAAAAATCCTTGAAAAAATGTTTCACCGTCTGGATCTGGCTGACCCCAGAGAACTTCGGAAGGGCGTGCTCGATTTCGCTGAAATCGGCTCGCTTGACGTTAGCAACCCCAGCGTTAACGTGCGGCACAGTATCTAATTGAGCCGCAGCGATTTTGCGACGGAGCTCCAGAATTTCAAACTGCTTTCTTAGTCTCTCCAGCTCAAGATCTAGTTCGTCATCGTCCATGGAGCCTGTTATAGATTCAGCATTGGTAGCATAGTTTTCAACATTTGGCGCCCCACCTGCAGCGCCTTTCAGCAAATCGGCATTGTTTCCTTCAGCACTGAGCGTATTAGTGACGTTTTTCGGCAGCTTCGAATTCATATTAGCCGGCGCTCCACCAATAACGCCTTTCGCAACATCAACTTCATCTCCATCAGCACTCGGCAAATTAGCGGAATTCGTGCGTTCTTTTGTTGTCGCCGGCAGCGGAAGCTCCTGCTTGGCTTTTGCCAGCGTCTGCTTTGAGCGAGTCGTCATAATCCGGATAATCAGGATAAATCGCTTATTTTATTGAAAAAAAATTTTAATTTTATGTTTTATTGATTTGGGTTTAAACTACCCCACATCTGAGTTTTAGACAATTTAAGTTTTCTTTTATTTTATAGCGAAATTATTGTTTTTTCTTTTTACCGCGGTCTTGGCACCTGTTTTACGTTCGGTCGTCGGAAAAAAAAGCGAAGCCGGCAGCGATTGTTTTATACGTAGCTCTGTTCGATGACCGAGTGCTGCCAATAAGTGGTGCCAAGACCTAACATGCAGTTTACATGAGTTTAAGGGGTACTATACTGTGTCATAAGTTACTAGGTTTACACAATAAAGTAGTCGAGCCTCTTATCAATTTAAGCTACCGCTCATAGCTATGCTACCCTTGAGTCCCAAATCAAACAGTGATAAAACTTCAAATGGCCCTCACTTCTGTACGGTGCGTCCTACACCTATCTAAGTTTGCAACAATCAAATGCTTGTAACTTTTTACTGGAGCGTCATAAAACCATGAAAATTTGTGACAATAAAGTACTCGTGCCTCTTATCAATTTAAGCTATCGTTCATAGCTATGCTACCCTTGAGTCCCAAATCAAACACGGATAAAACTTCAAATGGCGCTAACTTCTATAAGGTGTGTTTTATACCTATACAAATTTTCAACAATCAAATGCTTGTAACTTTTTACTGGGGCTTCATAAAATATTGAAAATTTGTGACAATAAAGTACTCGTGCCTCTTATCAATTTAAGCTATCGTTCATAGCTATGCTAGCCTTGAGTCCCAAAATAAAACACTGATAAAACTTCAAATGGCCCTAACTTCTGTACGGTGCGTCCTACAGCTATCTAAGTGTGCAACAATCAAATGCTTGTAACTATTTACTGGAGCGTCATAAAACCATGAAAATTTGTGACAATAAAGTACTCGAGCCTCTTATCAATTTAAGCTATAGCTCATAGCTATGCTAATCTTGAGTCCTAAATCAAACATTGATAAGACTTAAAATGGCCATAATTTCTGTACGGAGTGTCCTATACCTATCAAAGTTTGTAACATTCAAATGCTTGTAACTTTTTTCTCGAGCGCCATAAAACCTTGAAATTTTGTGACAATAAAGTACTCGTGCCTCTGATCAATTTAAGCTATCGCTAATAGCTATGCAACCTTTGATTCCCAAAATAAAACACTGATAAAACTTCGAATGGCCCTAACCTCTGTACGGTGCGTCCTATACCTATCAAAGTTTGCAACAATCAAATGCTTGTAACCTTTTTCTGGAGCGTCATAAAGTCTTGAAATTTTTTGACAACAAAGTACTCGAGCCTTTTATTAATTTAAGCTATCGCTCATAGCTATGCTACCCTTGAGTCTCAAATCAAACACTGATAAAACTTAAAATTGCCCTAACTTCTGTACGGTGCGTCCTATACCTATCAAAGTGTGGACCAATCAAATGCTTGTAACTTTTTACTGGAGGGTCATAAAACCTTGAAATTTTGTGACAATAAAGGATTCGGGCCTCTTAAAAATTTAAGCTATCGCCCATAGCTATGCTACCATTGAGTCCTTAAATAAAAACACTGATAAAACTTCAAATGGCCCTAACTTCTATACGGGGCATCCTACACCTATCAAAGTTTGCAACATTCAAATGCTTATAACTTTTTTCTCGAGCGTCATAAAACCTTTGAAATTTTGTGACAATAAAGTAGTCGAGCCTCTTATCAATTTAAGCTATAGCTCATAGCTATGCTACTCTTGAGTCCTAAATCAAACATTGATAAGACTCAAAATGGCCATAATTTCTATACGGAGTGTCCTATACCTATCAAAGTTTGTAACATTCAAATGCTTGTAACTTTTTTCTCGAGCGCCATAAAACCTTGAAATTTAGTGACAATAAAGTACTCGTGCCTCTGATCAATTTAAGCTATCGCTCATAGCTATGCAACCTTTGATTCCCAAAATAAAACACTGATAAAACTTCGAATGGCCCTAACCTCTGTACGGTGCGTCCAATACCTATCAAAGGTTGCAACAAACAAATGCTTGTAACTTTTTACTGGAGCGTCATAAAGTCTTGAAATTTTTTGACAAGAAAGTACTCGAGCCTTTTATTAATTTAAGCTATCGCTCATAGCTATGCTAAACTTGAGTCCCAAATCAAACACAGATAAAACTTAAAATGGCCATAACTTCTGTACGGTGCGTCCTATAGCTATCAAAGTGTGCACCAATCAAATGCTTGTAACTTTTTACTGGAGGGTCATAAAACCTTGAAAATTTCTGACAATAAAGTACTCGAGCCTCTTATCAATTTAAGCTATCGCTCATAGCTATGCTACACTTGAGTCCCAAATCAAACACTGATAAGACTTAAAATGGCCATAACTTCTATACGGAGTGTCCTATACCTATCAAAGTTTGCAACATTCAAACCACTTTTTCCACTTTTTACTGGAGCATCATAAAATCTTGAAATTTTGTGACAATAAAGTACTCGGGCCTCTTGTCAATTTAAGCTATCGCTCATAGCTATGCTACTCTTGAGTCCCAAATCAAACACTGATAAGCCTTAAAATGGCCAGAACTTCTGTACGGAGTGTCCTATATCTATTAAAGTGTGCAACAATCAAATGATTGTAACTTTTCAAAGGAGCGTCATAAAATCTTAAAATCTTCTGACAATAAAGTACTCGAGCCTCTTGTCAATTTAAGCTATCGCTCATAGCTATGCTACTCTTGAGTCCCAAATCAAACACTGATAAATTTAAAATGGCCATAACTTGTGTACGTTGCGTTCTATACCTATAAAAATTTGCAACAATCAAATGCTTATAACTTTTTACTGGAGCGTTTTAAAATCTTGAAATTTTGTGACAATAAATTACTCGTGCCTCTTATTAATTTAAGCTATCGCTCATAGCTATGCTACCCTTCAGTCTCAAATCAAACACTGATAAAACTTCAAATGGCCCTAAGTTCAATACGGTGCGTCCTATAGCTATCAATGTTTGCAACTTTCAAATGCTTATAACTTTTTTCTCGAGCGTCATAAAATCTTAAAATTTTGTGACAATAAAGTACTCGAGTCTCTTATCAATTTAAGCTATCGGTCATAGCTATGGTACCCTTGAGACCCAAATCAAACACGGATAAAACTTCAAATGGTCCTAACTTCTCTAAGGTGCGTCCTATACCTATAAAAGTTTGCAACAATCAAATGCTTGTAACTTTTTTCTGGAGCTTCATAAAATCTTGAAATTTTGTGACAATAAAGTACTCGAGCCTCTTATCAATTTAAGCTAACGTTCATAGCTATGCTAGCCTAGAGTCCCAAAATAAAAAACTGATAAAACTGCAAATGACCCTAACTTCTGTACGGTGCATCCTATACCTATCAAAGTTGCAACAATACAATGCTTATAACTTTTTACTGGAGAGTCATAAAATCTTGAAATTTTGTGACAATAAAGTACTCGAGCCTCTTATCAATTTAAGCTATCGCTCATAGCTATGCTACCCTTGAGTCCCAAATCAAACACTGATAAAACTTCAAATGGCCCTAACTTCTGTACGGTGCGTCCTACACCTATCTAAGTTTGCAACAATCAAATGCTTGTAACTTTTTACTGGAGCGTCATAAGACCATGAAAATTTGTGACAATAAAGTACTCGAGCCTCTTATCCATTTAAGCTATAGCTCATAGCTATGCTACTCTTGAGTCCTAAATCAAACATTGATAAGACTTAAAATGGCCATAATTTCTGTACGGAGTGTCCTATACCTATCAAAGTTGGTAACATTCAAATGCTTGTAACTTTTTCTTGAGCGCCATAAAACCTTGAAATTTTGTGACAATAAAGTACTCGAGCCTCTTATCAATTTAAGCTATCGTTCATAGCTATGCTAGCCTTGAGTCCCAAAATAACACGCTGATAAAACTGCAAATGACCCTATCTTCTGTACGGTGCATCCTATACCTATCAAAGTTTGCAACAATCAAATGCTTATAACTTTTTACTGGAGCGTCATAAAATCTTGAAATTTTGTGACAATAAAGTACTCGAGCCTCTCATCAATTTAAGCTATCGCTCATAGCTATGCAACTCTTGAGTCCCAAACCAAACACTGTTAAGACTTAAAATGGCCATAACTTCTATACGGAGTGTCCTATTCCTATCAAAGTTTGCAACATTCAAACGCTTGTAACTTTTTACTGGAGCATCATAAAATCTTGAAATTTTGTGACAATAAAGTACTCGGGCGTCTTGTCAATTTAAGCTATCCCTCATAGCTATGCTACCCTTGGGTAACAAAATAAAACACTAATAAAATTTCAAATTACCCTAACTTTTATACGGTGAGTCCCATACCTATCAAAGTTTGCAACATTCAAATGCATTTAACTTTTTACTGGAGCGTCATAAAATCTGGAAATTTTGTGACAATAGAGTAATCGGGCCTCTTATTAATTTAAGCTATAGCTCATACCTATGCTACTCTTGAGTCCCAAATCAAACACTGATAAGACTTAAAATGGCCAGAACTTCTGTACGGAGGGTCCTATATCTATTAAAGTGTGCAACAATCAAATGCTTGTAACTTTTTACTGAGCCTTCATAAAACCTTGAAATTTTGTGACAATAAAGTACTCGAGCCTCTTATTAATTTAAGCTATCGCTCATAGCTATGCTACCCTTCAGTCTCAAATCAAACACTGATAAAACTTCAAATGGCCCTAACTTCTATACGGTGCGTCCTATAGCTATCAATGTTTGCAACTTTCAAATGCTTATAACTTTTTTCTCGAGCGTCATAAAATCTTAAAATTTTGTGACAATAAAGTACTCGAGTCTCTTATTAATTTAAGCTATCGCTCATAGCTATGCTACTCTTGAGTCCTAAATTAAACATTGATAAGACTTAAAATTGCCATAATTTCTGTACGGAGTGTCCTATACCTATCAAAGTTTGTAACATTCAAATGCTTGTAACTTTTTTCTTGAGCGCCATAAAACCTTGAAATTTTGTGACAATAAAGTACTCGTGCCTCTGATCAATTTAAGCTATCGCTCATAGCTATGCAACCTTTGATTCCCAAAATAAAACTCTGATAAAACTGCAAATGACCCTAACTTCTGTACCGTGCGTTCTATACGTATCAAAGTTTGCAACAATCAAATGCTTGTAACTTTTTACTGGAGCGTCATAAAGTCTTGAAATTTTGTGACAATAAAGTACTCGAGCCTCTTATCAATTTAAGCTATTGCTCATAGCTATGCTACTCTTGAGTCCCAAACCAAACACTGATAAGACTTAAAATGGCCATAACTTCTATACGGAGCGTCCTATACCTATCAAAGTTTGCAACATTCAAATGCTTGTAACTTTTTACTGGAGCATCATAAAATATTGAAATTTTGTGACAATAAAGTACTCGGGCCTCTTGTCAATTTAAGCTATCCCTCATAGCTAAGCCTTGAGTCCCAAAATAAAACACTGATTAAATTGCAAATGACCCTACCTTCTGTACGGTGCGTCCTATACCTATCAAAGGTTGCAACAAACAAATTCTTGTAACTTTTTACTGGAGCGTCATAAAGTCTTGAAATTTTTTGACAAGAAAGTACTCGAGCCTTTTATTAATTTAAGCTATCGCTCATAGCTATGCTAAACTTGAGTCCCAAATCAAACACAGATAAAACTTAAAATGGCCATAACTTCTGTACGGTGCGTCCTATAGCTATCAAAGTGTGCACCAATCAAATGCTTGTAACTTTTTACTGGAGGGTCATAAAACCTTGAAAATTTCTGACAATAAAGTACTCGAGCCTCTTATCAATTTAAGCTATCGCTCATAGCTATGCAACTCTTGAGTCCCAAACCAAACACTGTTAAGACTTAAAATGGCCATAACTTCTATACGGAGTGTCCTATTCCAATCAAAGTTTGCAACATTCAAACGCTTGTAACTTTTTACTGGAGCATCATAAAATCTTGAAATTTTGTGACAATAAAGTACTCGGGCGTCTTGTCAATTTAAGCTATCCCTCATAGCTATGCTACCCTTGGGCCCCAAAATAAAACACTAATAAAATTTCAAATTACCCTAACTTTTATACGGTGAGTCCCATACCTATCAAAGTTTGCAACATTCAAATGCATTTAACTTTTTACTGGAGCGTCATAAAATCTGGAAATTTAGTGATAATAGAGTAATCGGGCCTCTTATTAATTTAAGCTATAGCTCATAGCTATGCTACTCTTGAGTCCCAAATCAAACACTGATAAGACTTAAAATGGCCAGAACTTCTGTACGGAGGGTCCTATATCTATTAAAGTGTGCAACAATCAAATGCTTGTAACTTTTTACTGAGGCTTCATAAAACCTTGAAATTTTGTGACAATAAAGTACTCGAGCCTCTTATTAATTTAAGCTATCGCTCATAGCTATGCTACCCTTCAGTCTCAAATCAAACACTGATAAAACTTCAAATGGCCCTAACTTCTATACGGTGCGTCCTATAGCTATCAATGTTTGCAACTTTCAAATGCTTATAACTTTTTTCTCGAGCGTCATAAAATCTTAAAATTTTGTGACAATAAAGTACTCGAGTCTCTTATTAATTTAAGCTATCGCTCATAGCTATGCTACTCTTGAGTCCTAAATTAAACATTGATAAGACTTAAAATGGCCATAATTTCTGTACGGAGTGTCCTATACCTATCAAAGTTTTTAACATTCAAATGCTTGTAACTTTTTTCTTGAGCGCCATAAAACCTTGAAATTTTGTGACAATAAAGTACTCGTGCCTCTGATCAATTTAAGCTATCGCTCATAGCTATGCAACCTTTGATTCCCAAAATAAAACTCTGATAAAACTGCAAATGACCCTAACTTCTGTACGGTGCGTCCTATACCTATCAAAGTTTGCAACAAACAAATGCTTGTAACTTTTTACTGGAGCGTCATAAAGTCTTGAAATTTTTTGACAAGAAAGTACTCGAGCCTTTTATTAATTTAAGCTATCGCTCATAGCTATGCTAAACTTGAGTCCCAAATCAAACACAGATAAAACTTAAAATGGCCATAACTTCTGTACGGTGCGTCCTATAGCTATCAAAGTGTGCACCAATCAAATGCTTGTAACTTTTTACTGGAGGGTCATAAAACCTTGAAAATTTCTGACAATAAAGTACTCGAGCCTCTTATCAATTTAAGCTATCGCTCATAGCTATGCTACACTTGAGTCCCAAATCAAACACTGATAAGACTTAAAATGGCCATAACTTCTATACGGAGTGTCCTATACCTATCAAAGTTTGCAACATTCAAACCACTTTTTCCACTTTTTACTGGAGTATCATAAAATCTTGAAATTTTGTGACAATAAAGTACTCGGGCCTCTTGTCAATTTAAGCTATCGCTCATAGCTATGCTACTCTTGAGTCCCAAATCAAACACTGATAAATTTAAAATGGCCATAACTTGTGTACGTTGCGTTTTATACCTATAAAAATTTGCAACAATCAAATGCTTATAACTTTTTACAGGAGCGTTTTAAAATCTTGAAATTTTGTGACAATAAATTACTCGTGCCTCTTATTAATTTAAGCTATCGCTCATAGCTATGCTACCCTTCAGTCTCAAATCAAACACTGATAAAACTTCAAATGGCCCTAAGTTCAATACGGTGCGTCCTATAGCTATCAACGTTTGCAACTTTCAAATGCTTATAACTTTTTTCTCGAGCGTCATAAAATCTTAAAATTTTGTGACAATAAAGTACTCGAGTCTCTTATCAATTTAAGCTATCGGTCATAGCTATGGTACCCTTGAGACCCAAATCAAACACGGATAAAACTTCAAATGGTCCTAACTTCTCTAAGGTGCGTCCTATACCTATAAAAGTTTGCAACAATCAAATGCTTGTAACTTTTTTCTGGAGCTTCATAAAATCTTGAAATTTTGTGACAATAAAGTACTCGAGCCTCTTATCAATTTAAGCTAACGTTCACAGCTATGCTAGCCTAGAGTCCCAAAATAAAAAACTGATAAAACTGCAAATGCCCCTAACTTCTGTACGGTGCATCCTATACCTATCAAAGTTGCAACAATACAATGCTTATAACTTTTTACTGGAGAGTCATAAAATCTTGAAATTTTGTGACAATAAAGTACTCGAGCCTCTTATCAATTTAAGCTATCGCTCATAGCTATGCTACCCTTGAGTCCCAAATCAAACACTGATAAAACTTCAAATGGCCCTAACTTCTGTACGGTGCGTCCTACACCTATCTAAGTTTGCAACAATCAAATGCTTGTAACTTTTTACTGGAGCGTCATAAGACCATGAAAATTTGTGACAATAAAGTACTCGAGCCTCTTATCCATTTAAGCTATAGCTCATAGCTATGCTACTCTTGAGTCCTAAATCAAACATTGATAAGACTTAAAATGGCCATAATTTCTGTACGGAGTGTCCTATACCTATCAAAGTTTGTAACATTCAAATGCTTGTAACTTTTTCTTGAGCGCCATAAAACCTTGAAATTTTGTGACAATAAAGTACTCGAGCCTCTTATCAATTTAAGCTGTCGTTCATAGCTATGCTAGCCTTGAGTCCCAAAATAACACGCTGATAAAACTGCAAATGACCCTATCTTCTGTACGGTACATCCTATACCTATCAAAGTTTGCAACAATCAAATGCTTATAACTTTTTACTGGAGCGTCATAAAATCTTGAAATTTTGTGACAATAAAGTACTCGAGCCTCTTATCAATTTAAGCTATCGCTCATAGCTATGCAACTCTTGAGTCCCAAACCAAACACTGTTAAGACTTAAAATGGCCATAACTTCTATACGGAGTGTCCTATTCCTATCAAAGTTTGCAACATTCAAATGCTTGTAACTTTTTACTGGAGCATCATAAAATCTTGAAATTTTGTGACAATAAAGTACTCGGGCGTCTTGTCAATTTAAGCTATCCCTCATAGCTATGCTACCCTTGGGTCCCAAAATAAAACACTAATAAAATTTCAAATTACCCTAACTTTTATACGGTGAGTCCCATACCTATCAAAGTTTGCAACATTCAAATGCATTTAACTTTTTACTGGAGCGTCATAAAATCTGGAATTTAGTGACAATAGAGTAATCGGGCCCCTTATTAATTTAAGCTATAGCTCATAGCTATGCTACTCTTGAGTCCCAAATCAAACACTGATAAGACTTAAAATGGCCAGAACTTCTGTACGGAGGGTCCTATATCTATTAAAGTGTGCAACAATCAAATGCTTGTAACTTTTTACTGAGGCTTCATAAAACCTTGAAATTTTGTGACAATAAAGTACTCGAGCCTCTTATTAATTTAAGCTATCGCTCATAGCTATGCTACCCTTCAGTCTCAAATCAAACACTGATAAAACTTCAAATGGCCCTAACTTCTATACGGTGCGTCCTATAGCTATCAATGTTTGCAACTTTCAAATGCTTATAACTTTTTTCTCGAGCGTCATAAAATCTTAAAATTTTGTGACAATAAAGTACTCGAGTCTCTTATTAATTTAAGCTATCGCTCATAGCTATGCTACTCTTGAGTCCTAAATTAAACATTGATAAGACTTAAAATGGCCATAATTTCTGTACGGAGTGTCCTATACCTATCAAAGTTTGTAACATTCAAATGCTTGTAACTTTTTTCTTGAGCGCCATAAAACCTTGAAATTTTGTGACAATAAAGTACTCGTGCCTCTGATCAATTTAAGCTATCGCTCATAGCTATGCAACCTTTGATTCCCAAAATAAAACTCTGATAAAACTGCAAATGACCCTAACTTCTGTACGGTGCGTCCTATACCTATCAAAGGTTGCAACAAACAAATTCTTGTAACTTTTTACTGGAGCGTCATAAAGTCTTGAAATTTTTTGACAAGAAAGTACTCGAGCCTCTTATCTATTTAAACTATCGCTCATAGCTATGCTACACTTGAGTCCCAAATCAAACACTGATAAGACTTAAAATGGCCATAACTTCTATACGGAGTGTCCTATACCTATCAAAGTTTGCAACATTCAAACCACTTTTTCCACTTTTTACTGGAGCATCATAAAATCTTGAAATTTTGTGACAATAAAGTACTCGGGCCTCTTGTCAATTTAAGCTATCGCTCATAGCTATGCTACTCTTGAGTCCCAAATCAAACACTGATAAGCCTTAAAATGGCCAGAACTTCTGTACGGAGTGTCCTATATCTATTAAAGTGTGCAACAATCAAATGATTGTAACTTTTCAAAGGAGCGTCATAAAATCTTAAAATCTTCTGACAATAAAGTACTCGAGCCTCTTGTCAATTTAAGCTATCGCTCATAGCTATGCTACTCTTGAGTCCCAAATCAAACACTGATAAATTTAAAATGGCCATAACTTGTGTACGTTGCGTTCTATACCTATAAAAATTTGCAACAATCAAATGCTTATAACTTTTTACTGGAGCGTTTTAAAATCTTGAAATTTTGTGACAATAAATTACTCGTGCCTCTTATTAATCTAAGCTATCGCTCATAGCTATGCTACCCTTCAGTCTCAAATCAAACACTGATAAAACTTCAAATGGCCCTAAGTTCAATACGGTGCGTCCTATAGCTATCAATGTTTGCAACTTTCAAATGCTTATAACTTTTTTCTCGAGCGTCATAAAATCTTAAAATTTTGTGACAATAAAGTACTCGAGTCTCTTATCAAGTTAAGCTATCGGTCATAGCTATGGTACCCTTGAGACCCAAATCAAACACGGATAAAACTTCAAATGGTCCTAACTTCTCTAAGGTGCGTCCTATACCTATAAAAGTTTGCAACAATCAAATGCTTGTAACTTTTTTCTGGAGCTTCATAAAATCTTGAAATTTTGTGACAATAAAGTACTCGAGCCTCTTATCAATTTAACCTAACGTTCATAGCTATGCTAGCCTAGAGTCCCAAAATAAAAAACTGATAAAACTGCAAATGACCCTAACTTCTGTACGGTGCATCCTATACCTATCAAAGTTGCAACAATACAATGCTTATAACTTTTTACTGGAGAGTCATAAAATCTTGAAATTTTGTGACAATAAAGTACTCGAGCCTCTTATCAATTTAAGCTATCGCTTATAGCTATGCTACCCTTGAGTCCCAAATCAAACACTGATAAAACTTCAAATGGCCCTAACTTCTGTACGGTGCGTCCTACACCTATCTAAGTTTGCAACAATCAAATGCTTGTAAGTTTTTACTGGAGCGTCATAAGACCATGACGCTCTCAAATCAAACACTGATAAAACTTCAAATGGCCCTAACTTCTATACGGTGCGTCCTATAGCTATCAATGTTTGCAACTTTCAAATGCTTATAACTTTTTTCTCGAGCGTCATAAAATCTTAAAATTTTGTGACAATAAAGTACTCGAGTCTCTTATTAATTTAAGCTATCGCTCATAGCTATGCTACTCTTGAGTCCTAAATTAAACATTGATAAGACTTAAAATGGCCATAATTTCTGTACGGAGTGTCCTATACCTATCAAAGTTTGTAACATTCAAATGCTTGTAACTTTTTTCTTGAGCCCCATAAAACCTTGAAATTTTGTGACAATAAAGTACTCGTGCCTCTGATCAATTTAAGCTATCGCTCATAGCTATGCAACCTTTGATTCCCAAAATAAAACTCTGATAAAACTGCAAATGACCCTAACTTCTGTACGGTGCGTTCTATACGTATCAAAGTTTGCAACAATCAAATGCTTGTAACTTTTTACTGGAGCGTCATAAAGTCTTGAAATTTTGTGACAATAAAGTACTCGAGCCTCTTATCAATTTAAGCTATTGCTCATAGCTATGCTACTCTTGAGTCCCAAACCAAACACTGATAAGACTTAAAATGGCCATAACTTCTATACGGAGTGTCCTATACCTATCAAAGTTTGCAACATTCAAATGCTTGTAACTTTTTACTGGAGCATCATAAAATATTGAAATTTTGTGACAATAAAGTACTCGGGCCTCTTGTCAATTTAAGCTATCCCTCATAGCTAAGCCTTGAGTCCCAAAATAAAACACTGATTAAATTGCAAATGACCCTACCTTCTGTACGGTGCGTCCTATACCTATCAAAGTTGCAACAATCAAATGCTTATAACTTTTTACTGGAGCGTCATAAAATCTTGAAATTTTGTGACAATAAAGTACTCGTGCCTCTTATTAATTTAAGCTATCGCTCATAGCTATGCTACCCTTCAGTCTCAAGTCAAAGACTGATAAAACTTCAAATGGCCCTAACTTCTATACGGTGCGTCCTATAGCTATCAATGTTTACAACTTTCAAATGCTTATAACTTTTTTCTCGAGCGTCATAAAATCTTAAAATTTTGTGACAATAAAGTACTCGAGTCTCTTATTAATTAATTTAATCAAACATTGATAAGGCTTAAAAAGGCCATATTTCTGTACGGAGTGTCCTATACCTATCAAAGTTTGTAACATTCAAATGCTTGTAACTTTTTCTTGAGCGCCATAAAACCTTGAAATTTTGTGACAATAAAGTACTCGTGCCTCTGATCAATTTAAGCTATCGCTCATAGCTATGCAACCTTTGATTCCCAAAATAAAACTCTGATAAAACTGCAAATGACCCTAACTTCTGTACGGGGCGTCCTATACCTATCAAAGTTTGCAACAATCAAATGCTTATAAATTTTGACTGGAGCGTCATAAAATCTTAAAATTTTGTGACAATAAAGTACTCGAGTCTCTTATCAATTTAAGCTATCGCTCATAGCTATGTTACCCTTGAGTCCCAAATCAAACACGGATAAAACTTCAAATGGCGCTAACTTCTATAAGGTGTGTTTTATACCTATACAAATGTTCAACATTCAAATGCTTGTATCTTTTTACTGGGGCTTCATAAAACCTTGAAATTTTGTGACAATAAAGTACTCGAGCCTCCTATCAATTTAAGCTATCGTTCATAGCTATGCTAGCCTTGAGTGCCAAAATAAAACACTGAAAAACTGCAAATGACCCTAACTTCTGTACGGTGCGTCCTATACCTATCAAAGTTTGCAACAATCAAATGCTTATAACTTTTTACTGGAGCGTCATAAAATTTTAAAATTTTGTGACAATAAAGTTCTCGAGCCTCTTATCAATTTAAGCTATCGCTCATAGCTATGCTACCCTTGAGTCCCAAATAAAACACTGATAAAACTTCAAATGGCCCTAACTTCTATAGGTTGCATCCTACACCTATCAAAGTTTGCAACATTCAAATGCTTGTAACTTTTTACTGGAGCATCATAAAATCTTGAAAATTTGTGGCAATAAAGTACTCGTGCCTCTTATCAATTTAAGCTATCGTTCATGGCTATGCTAGCCTTGAGTCTCAAAATAAAACACTGATAAAACTGCAAATGACCGTAACTTCTGTACGGTGCGTCCTATACCTATCAAAGTTTGCAACAATGAAATGCTTATAACTTTTTACTGGAGCGTCATAAAATCTTGAAATTTTGTGACAATAAAGTACTCGACCCTCTTATCAATTTAAGCAATCGCTCATAGCTATGCTACCCTTGAGTCCCGAATCAAACACTGATAAAGCTTCAAATGGCCCTAACTTCTGTACGGTGCGTCCTACACCTATCTAAGTTTGCAACAATCAAATGCTTGTAACTTTTTACTGGAGCGTCATAAAACCATGAAAATTTGTGACAATAAATTACTCGAGCCTCTTATCAATTTAAGCTATAGCTCATAGCTATGCTACTCTTGAGTCCTAAATCAAACATTGATAAGACTTAAAATGGCCATAATTTCTGTACGGAGTGTCCTATACCTATCAAAGTTTGAAACATTCAAATGCTTGTAACTTTTTTCTCGAGCGCCATAAAACCTTGAAATTTTGTGACAGCAAAGTACTCGTGCCTCTGATCAATTTAAGCTATCGTTCCTAGCTATGCTAGCCTTGAGTGCCAAAATAAAACACTGAAAAACTGCAAATGACCCTAACTTCTGTACGGTGCGTCCTATACCTATCAAAGTTTGCAAAAATCAAATGCTTATAACTTTTTGCTGGAGCGTCATAAAATTTTAAAATTTTGTGACAATAAAGTTCTCGAGCCTCTTATCAATTTAAGCTATCGCTCATAGCTATGCTACCCTTGAGTCCCAAATAAAACACTGATAAAACTTCAAATGGCCCTAACTTCTATAGGGTGCATCCTTCACCTATCAAAGTTTGCAACATTCAAATGCTTGTAACTTTTTACTGAAGAATCATAAAATCTTGAAATTTTTTGACAATAAAGGATTCGGGCCTCTTAAAAATTTAAGCTATCGCCCATAGCTATGCTAGCCTTGAGTCTCAAAATAAAACACCGATAAAACTGCAAATGACCGTAACTTCAGTACGGTGCGTCCTATACCTATCAAAGTTTGCAACAATGAAATGCTTATAACTTTTTACTGGAGCGTCATAAAATCTTGAAATTTTTTGACAATAAAGGATTCGGGCCTCTTAAAAATTTAAGCTATCGCCCATAGCTATGCTACCCTTGAGTCCTTAAATAAAACACTGATAAAACTTCAAATGGCCCTAACTTTTATACGGTGCATCCTACACCTATCAAAGTTTGCAACATTCAAATGCTTATAACTTTTTTCTTGAGCCGCATAAAACCTTGAAAATTTGTGACAATAAAGTACTCGTGCCTCTGATCAATTTAAGCTATCGCTCATAGCTATGCAACCTTTGATTCCCAAAATAAAACACTGATAAAACTTCGAATGGCCCTGACTTCTTTACGGTGCGTCCTATACCTATCAAAGTTTGCAACAATCAAATGCTTGTAACTTTTTACTGGAGCGTCATAAAGTCTTGAAATTTTTTGACAACAAAGTACTCGAGCCTTTTATTAATTTAAGCTATCGCTCATAGCTATGCTACCCTTGAGTCTCAAATCAAACACTGATAAAACTTCAAATGGCCCTAACTTCTGTACGGTGCGTCCCATACCTATCAAAGTGTGGACCAATCAAATGCTTGTAACTTTTTTCTGGGGCTTCATAAAATCTTGAAATTTTGTGACAATAAAGTACTCGAGCCTCTTCTCAATTTAAGCTATCGTTCAGATCTATGCTAGCCTTGAGTCCCAGAATAAAACACTGATAAAACTGCAAATGACCCTAACTTCTGTACGGTGCGTCCTATACCTATCAAAGTTTGCAACAATGAAATGCTTATAACTTTTTACTGGAGCGTCATAAAATCTTAAAATTTTGTGACAATAAAGTACTCGAGTCTCTTATCAATTTAAGCTATCGCTCATAGCTATGCTACCCTTGAGTCCCAAATCAAATACGGATAAAACTTCAAATGGCCCTAACTTCTATAAGGTGCGTCCTATACCTATCAAAGTTTGCAACAATCAATTGCTTGTAATTTTTTTCGGGAGCGTCATAAAATCTTGAAATTTTGTGACAATAAATTTCTCGTGCCTCTTATAATTTTAAGCTATTGCCCATCGCTATGCTACCCTTGAGTCCTAAAATAAAACACTGATAAAACTTCAAATGGCCCTAACTTCTATACGGTGCATCCTACACCTATCAAAGTTTGCAACATTCAAATGCTTGTAACTTTTTACTGGAGCATCATAAAATCTTGAAATTTTGTGACAATAAAGTACTCGTGCCTCTTTTCAATTTAAGCTATCGCCTATAGCTATGCTACCCTTGAGTCCTTAAATAAAACACTGATTAAAATTCAAATGGTCCTAACTTCTGTACGGTGTGTTCTATACCTATTAAAGTTTGCAACAATCAAATGCTTGTAACTTTTTACTTGGGCATCATAAAACCATGAAATTTTGTGACAATAAAGTACTCGAGCTTCTTATCAATTTAATCTTTCGTTCATAGCTATGCTCGCCTTTAGTCCCAAAATAAAACACCGAAAAAACTGCGAATGCATGTGAGTTTTTACTGGAGCGTCATAAAGTCTTGAAATTTTGTGACAATAAAGTACTCGAACCTCCTATCAATTTAAGCTATCGTTCATAACTATGCTAGCCTTGAGTCCCAAAATAAAACACTGATAAAACTGCAAATGACCATAGCTTCTGTACAGTGCGTCCTATACCTATCAAAGTTTGCAACAATCAAATGCTTATAACTTTGTACTGGAGCGTCATAAAATCTTAAAATTTTGTGACAATAAAGTACTCGAGCCTCTTATCAATTTAAGCTACCGCTCATAGCTATGCTACCCTTGAGTCCCAAATCAAACACTGATAAAACTTCAAATGGCCCTCACTTCTGTACGGTGCGTCCTGCACCTATCTAAGTTTGCAACAATCAAATGCTTGTAACTTTTTACTGGAGCGTCATAAAACCATAAAAATTTGTGACAATAAAGTACTCGAGCCTCTTATCAATTTAAGCTATAGCTAATAGCTATGCTACTCCTGAGTCCTAAATCAAACATTGAGGCCATAATTTCTGTACGGAGTGTCCTATACCTATCAAAGTTTGTAACATTCAAATGCTTGTAAGTTTTTTCTCGAGCGCCATAAAACCTTGAAATTTTGTGACAATGAAGTAATCGTGCCTCTGATCAATTTAAGCTATCGCTCATAGCTATGCAACCTTTGACACCCAAAATAAAACACTGATAGAACTTCGAATGGCCCTAACATCTGTACGGTGCGTCCTATACCTATCAAAGTTTGCAACAATCAAATGCTTGTAACTTTTTACTGGAGCGTCATAAAGTCTTGAAATTTTTTGACAATAAAGTACTCGAGCCTCTTGTCAATTTAAGCTATCGCTCATACCTATGCTACCCTTGAGTCCCCAACCAAACACTGATAAAACTTAAAATGGTCCTAACTTGTGTACGTTGCGTTCTACACCTATAAAAATTTCTAACTTTTTACTGGAGCATCATAAAATCTTGAAATTTTGTGACAATAAAGTACTCGTGCCTCTTTTCAATTTAACCTATCGCCCATAGCTATGCTACCCTTAAGTCCTTAAATAAAACACAGATTAAAATTCAAATGGTCCTAACTTCTGTACGGTGCGTTCTATACCTATTAAAGTTTGCAACAATCAAATGCTTGTAACTTTTTACTTGGGCGTCATAAAACCTTGAAATTTTGTGACAATAAAGTAATCGAGCTTCTTATCAATTTAATCTATCGTTCATAGCTATGCTCGCCTTTAGTCCCAAAATAAAACACCGAAAAAACTGCGAATGCATGTGAGTTTTTACTGGAGTGTCATAAAGTCTTGAAATTTTGTGACAATAGAGTACTCGAACCTCCTATCAATTTAAGCTGTCGTTCATAGCTATCCTAGCCTTGAGTCCCAAAATAAAACACTGATAAAACTGCAAATGACCATAGCTTCTGTACAGTGCGTCCTATACCTATCAAAGTTTGCAACAATCAAATGCTTATAACTTTTTACTGGAGCGTCATAAAATCTTAAAATTTTGTGACAATAAAGTACTCGAGCCTCTTATCAATTTAAGCTACCGCTCATAGCTATGCTACCCTTGAGTCCCAAATCAAACCCTGATAAAACTTTGTGACAATAAAGTACTCGAGCCTCTTATCAATTTAAGCTATCGTTCAGATCTATGCTAGCCTTGAGTCCCAGAATAAAACACTGATAAAACTGCAAATGACCCTAACTTCTGTACGGTGCGTCCTATACCTATCAAAGTTTGCAACAATCAAATGCTTGTAATTTTTTTCGGGAGCGTCATAAAATCTTGAAATTTTGTGACAATAAATTACTCGTGTCTCTTATAATTTTAAGCTATTGCCCATCGCTATGCTACCCTTGAGTCCTAAAATAAAACACTGATAAAACTTCAAATGGCCCTAACTTCTATACGGTGCATCCTACACCTATCAAAGTTTGCAACATTCAAATGCTTGTAACTTTTTACTGGAGCATCATAAAATCTTGAAATTTTGTGACAATAAAGTACTCGTGCCTCTTTTCAATTTAAGCTATCGCCTATAGCTATGCTACCCTTGAGTCCTTAAATAAAACACTGATTAAAATTCAAATGGTCCTAACTTCTGTACGGTGTGTTCTATACCTATTAAAGTTTGCAACAATCAAATGCTTGTAACTTTTTACTTGGGCGTCATAAAACCATGAAATTTTGTGACAATAAAGTACTCGAGCTTCTTATCAATTTAATCTTTCGTTCATAGCTATGCTCGCCTTTAGTCCCAAAATAAAACACCGAAAAAACTGCGAATGCATGTGAGTTTTTACTGGAGCGTCATAAGGTCTTGAAATTTTGTGACAATAAAGTACTCGAACCTCCTATCAATTTAAGCTATCGTTCATAGCTATGCTAGCCTTGAGTCCCAAAATAAAACACTGATAAAACTGTAAATGACCATAGCTTCTGTACAGTGCGTCCTATACCTATCAAAGTTTGCAACAATCAAATGCTTATAACTTTTTACTGGAGCGTCATAAAATCTTAAAATTTTGTGACAATAAAGTACTCGAGCCTCTTATCAATTTAAGCTACCGCTCATAGCTATGCTACCCTTGAGTCCCAAATCAAACACTGATAAAACTTCAAATGGCCCTCACTTCTGTACGGTGCGTCCTACACCTATCTAAGTTTGCAACAATCAAATGCTTGTAACTTTTTACTGGAGCGTCATAAAACCATAAAAATTTGTGACAATATAGTACTCGAGCCTCTTATCAATTTAAGCTATCGCTCATAGCTATGCAACCTTTGATTCCAAAAATAAAACACTGATAAAACTTCGAATGGCCCTAACTTCTGTATGGTGCGTCCTATACCTATCAAAGTTTGCAACAATCAAATGCTTGTAACTTTTTACTGGAGCGTCATAAAGTCTTAAAATTTTGTGACAATAAAGTACTCGTGCCTCTTTTTAATTTAAGCTATCGCTCATAGCTATGCTACCCTTGAGTCCCAAATCAAATACGGATAAAACTTCAAATGGCCCTAACTTCTATAAGGTGCGTCCTATACCTATCAAAGTTTGCAACAATCAAATGCTTGTAACTTTTTTCTGGGGCTTCATAAAATCTTGAAATTTTGTGACAATAAATTACTCGTGCCTCTTATAATTTTAAGCTATTGTCCATCGCTATGCTACCCTTGAGGCCTAAAATAAAACACTGATAAAACTTCAAATGGCCCTAACTTCTATACGGTGCATCCTACACCTATCAAAGTTTGCAACATTCAAATGCTTGTAACTTTTTACTGGAGCATCATAAAATCTTGAAATTTTGTGACAATAAAGTACTCGTGCCTCTTTTCAATTTAAGCTATCGCCTATAGCTATGCTACCCTTGAGTCCTTAAATAAAACACTGATTAAAATTCAAATGGTCCTAACTTCTGTACGGTGCGTTCTATACCTATTAAAGTTTGCAACAATCAAATGCTTGTAACTTTTTACTTGGGCGTCATAAAACCTTGAAATTTTTGGCAATAAAGTACTCGAGCCTCTTATCAATTTAAGCTATCGCTCATAGCTATGCTCGCCTTTAGTCCCAAAATAAAACACCGAAAAAACTGCGAATGCATGTGAGTTTTTACTGGAGCGTCATAAAGTCTTGAAATTTTGTGACAATAAAGTACTCGAACCTCCTATCAATTTAAGCTATCGTTCATAGCTATGCTAGCCTTGAGTCCCAAATCAAACACTGATAAAACTTCAAATGGCCCTCACTTCTGTACGGTGCGTCCTACACCTATCTAAGTTTGCAACAATCAAATGCTTGTAACTTTTTACTGGAGCGTCATAAAACCATAAAAATTTGTGACAATAAAGTAAAGCCTCTTATCAATTTAAGCTATAGCTAAGAGCTATGCTACTCCTGAGTCCTAAATCAAACATTGAGGCCATAATTTCTGTACGGAGTGTCCTATACCTATCAAAGTTTGTAACATTCAAATGCTTGTAAGTTTTTTCTCGAGCGCCATAAAACCTTGAAATTTTGTGACAATGAAGTAATCGTGCCTCTGATCAATTTAAGCTATCGCTCATAGCTATGCAACCTTTGACACCCAAAATAAAACACTGATAGAACTTCGAATGGCCCTAACATCTGTACGGTGCGTCCTATACCTTTCAAAGTTTGCAACAATCAAATGCTTGTAACTTTTTACTGGAGCGTCATAAAGTCTTGAAATTTTTTGACAATAAAGTACTCGAGCCTCTTGTCAATTTAAGCTATCGCTCATACCTATGCTACCCTTGAGTCCCCAACCAAACACTGATAAAACTTAAAATGGCCCTAACTTGTGTACGTTGCGTTCTACACCTATAAAAATTTCTAATTTTTTACTGGAGCATCATAAAATCTTGAAATTTTGTGACAATAAAGTACTCGTGCCTCTTTTCAATTTAAGCTATCGCCCATAGCTATGCTACCCTTAAGTCCCTAAATAAAACACAGATTAAATCTCAAATGGTCCTAACTTCTGTACGGTGCGTTCTATACCTATTAAAGTTTGCAACAATCAAATGCTTGTAACTTTTTACTTGGGCGTCATAAAACCTTGAAATTTTGTGACAATAAAGTAATCGAGCTTCTTATCAATTTAATCTATCGTTCATAGCTATGCTCGCCTTTAGTCCCAAAATAAAACACCGAAAAAACTGCGAATGCATGTGAGTTTTTACTGGAGCGTCATAAAGTCTTGAAATTTTGGGACAATAAAGTACTCGAACCTCCTATCAATTTAAGCTATCGTTCATAGCTATGCTAGCCTTGAGTCCCAAAATAAAACACTGATAAAACTGCAAATGACCATAGCTTCTGTACAGTGCGTCCTATACCTATCAAAGTTTGCAACAATCAAATGCTTATAACTTTTTACTGGAGCGTCATAAAATCTTAAAATTTTGTGACAATAAAGTACTCGAGCCTCTTATCAATTTAAGCTATCGCTCATAGCTATGCAACCTTTGATTCCAAAAATAAAACACTGATAAAACTTCGAATGGCCCTAACTTCTGTACGGTGCGTCCTATACCTATCAAAGTTTGCAACAATCAATTGCTTGTAACTTTTTACTGGAGCGTCATAAAGTCTTGAAATTTTTTGACAACAAAGTACTCGAGCCTTTTATTAATTTAAGCTACCGCTCATAGCTATGCTACCCTTGAGTCTCAAATCAAACACTGATAAAACTTCAAATGGCCCTAACTTCTGTACGGTGCGTCCTATACCTATCAAAGTGTGGACCAATCAAATGCTTGTAACTGTTTACTGGAGGGTCATAAAACCTTGAAATTTTGTGACAATAAAGGATTCGGGCCTCTTAAAAATGTAAGCTATCGCCCATAGCTATGCTACCCTTGAGTCCTTAAATAAAACACTGATAAAACTTCAAATGGCCCTAACTTCTATACGGTGCATCCTACACCTATCAAAGTTTGCAACATTCAAATGCTTATAACTTTTTTCTCGAGAGTCATAAAACCTTGAAATTTTGTGACAATAAAGTACTCGAGCCTCTTATCAATTTAAGCTATCGTTCAGATCTATGCTAGCCTTGAGTCCCAGAATAAAACACTGATAAAACTGCAAATGACCCTAACTTCTGTACGGTGCGTCCTATATTTATCAAAGTTTGCAACAATGAAATGCTTATAACTTTTTACTGGAGCGTCATAAAATCTTAAAATTTTGTGACAATAAAGTACTCGTGCCTCTTTTTAATTTAAGCTATCGCTCATAGCTATGCTACCCTTGAGTCCCAAATCAAATACGGATAAAACTTCAAATGGCCCTAACTTCTATAAGGTGCGTCCTATACCTATCAAAGTTTGCAACAATCAAATGCTTGTAACTTTTTTCTGGGGCTTCATAAAATCTTGAAATTTTGTGACAATAAATTACTCGTGCCTCTTATAATTTTAAGCTATTGTCCATCGCTATGCTACCCTTGAGGCCTAAAATAAAACACTGATAAAACTTCAAATGGCCCTAACTTCTATACGGTGCATCCTACACCTATCAAAGTTTGCAACATTTAAATGCTTGTAACTTTTTACTGGAGCATCATAAAATCTTGAAATTTTGTGAAAATAAAGTACTCGTGCCTCTTTTCAATTTAAGCTATCGCCTATAGCTATGCTACCCTTGAGTCCTTAAATAAAACACTGATTAAAATTCAAATGGTCCTAACTTCTGTACGGTGCGTTCTATACCTATTAAAGTTTGCAACAATCAAATGCTTGTAACTTTTTACTTGGGCATCATAAAACCATGAAATTTTGTGACAATAAAGTAATCGAGCTTCTTATCAATTTAATCTTTCGTTCATAGCTATGCTCGCCTTTAGTCCCAAAATAAAACACCGAAAAAACTGCGAATGCATGTGAGTTTTTACTAGAGCGTCATAAAGTCTTGAAATTTTGTGACAATAAAGTACTCGAACCTCCTATCAATTTAAGCTATCGTTCATAGCTATGCTAGCCTTGAGTCCCAAAATAAAACACTGATAAAACTGCAAATGACCATAGCTTCTGTACAGTGCGTTCTATACCTATCAAAGTTTGCAACAATCAAATGCTTATAACTTTTTACTGGAGCGTCATAAAATCTTAAAATTTTGTGACAATAAAGTACTCGAGCCTCTTATCAATTTAAGCTACCGCTCATAGCTATGCTACTCTTGAGTCCCAAATCAAACACTGATACAACTTCAAATGGCCCTCACTTCTGTACGGTGCGTCCTACACCTATCTAAGTTTGCAACAATCAAATGCTTGTAAGTTTTTACTGGAGCGTCATAAAACCATAAAAATTTGTGACAATAAAGTAAAGCCTCTTATCAATTTAAGCTATAGCTAATAGCTATGCTACTCCTGAGTCCTAAATCAAACATTGAGGCCATAATTTCTGTACGGAGTGTCCTATACCTATCAAAGTTTGTAACATTCAAATGCTTGTAAGTTTTTTCTCGAGCGCCATAAAACCTTGAAATTTTGTGACAATGAAGTAATCGTGCCTCTGATCAATTTAAGCTATCGCTCATAGCTATGCAACCTTTGACACCCAAAATAAAACACTGATAGAACTTCGAATGGCCCTAACATCTGTACGGTGCGTCCTATACCTATCAAAGTTTGCAACAATCAAATGCTTGTAACTTTTTACTGGAGCGTCATAAAGTCTTGAAATTTTTTGACAATAAAGTACTCGAGCCTCTTGTCAATTTAAGCTATCGCTCATACCTATGCTACCCTTGAGTCCCCAACCAAACACTGATAAAACTTAAAATGGCCCTAACTTGTGTACGTTGCGTTCTACACCTATAAAAATTTCTAACTTTTTACTGGAGCATCATAAAATCTTGAAATTTTGTGACAATAAAGTACTCGTGCCTCTTTTCAATTTAAGCTATCGCCCATAGCTATGCTACCCTTAAGTCCTTAAATAAAACACAGATTAAAATTCAAATGGTCCTAACTTCTGTACGGTGCGTTCTATACCTATTAAAGTTTGCAACAATCAAATGCTTGTAACTTTTTACTTGGGCGTCATAAAACCTTGAAATTTTGTGACAATAAAGTAATCGAGCTTCTTATCAATTTAATCTATCGTTCATAGCTATGCTAGCCTTTAGTCCCAAAATAAAACACCGAAAAAACTGCGAATGCATGTGACTTTTTACTGGAGCGTTATAAAGTCTTGAAATTTTGTGACAATAAAGTACTCGAACCTCCTATCAATTTAAGCTATCGTTCATAGCTATGCTAGCCTTGAGTCCCAAAATAAAACACTGATAAAACTGCAAATGACCATAGCTTCTGTACGGTGCGTCCTATACCTATCAAAGTTTGCAACAATCAAATGCTTATAACTTTTTACTGGAGCGTCATAAAATCTTAAAATTTTGTGACAGTAAAGTAGTCGAGGCTCTTATCAATTTAAGCTATCGCTCATAGCTATGCTACCCTTGAGTCCTTAAATAAAACACAAATTAAAATTCAAATGGTCCTAACTTCTGTACGGTGCGTTCTATACCTATTAAAGTTTGCAACAATCAAATGCTTGTAACTTTTTACTTGGGCGTCATAAAACCTTGAAATTTTGTGACAATAAAGTAATCGAGCTTCTTATCAATTTAATCTATCGTTCATAGCTATGCTCGCCTTTAGTCCCAAAATAAAACACCGAAAAAACTGCGAATGCATGTGAGTTTTTACTGGAGCGTCATAAAGTCTTGAAATTTTGGGACAATAAAGTACTCGAACCTCCTATCAATTTAAGCTATCGTTCATAGCTATGCTAGCCTTGAGTCCCAAAATAAAACACTGATAAAACTGCAAATGACCATAGCTTCTGTACAGTGCGTCCTATACCTATCAAAGTTTGCAACAATCAAATGCTTATAACTTTTTACTGGAGCGTCATAAAATCTTAAAATTTTGTGACAATAAAGTACTCGAGCCTCTTATCAATTTAAGCTATCGCTCATAGCTATGCAACCTTTGATTCCAAAAATAAAACACTGATAAAACTTCGAATGGCCCTAACTTCTGTACGGTGCGTCCTATACCTATCAAAGTTTGCAACAATCAAATGCTTGTAACTTTTTACTGGAGCGTCATAAAGTCTTGAAATTTTTTGACAACAAAGTACTCGAGCCTTTTATTAATTTAAGCTATCGCTCATAGCTATGCTACCCTTGAGTCTCAAATCCATCACTGATAAAACTTCAAATGGCCCTAACTTCTGTACGGTGCGTCCTGTACCTATCAAAGTGTGGACCAATCAAATGCTTGTAACTGTTTACTGGAGGGTCATAAAACCTTGAAATTTTGTGACAATAAAGGATTCGGGCCTCTTAAAAATGTAAGCTATCGCCCATAGCTATGCTACCCTTGAGTCCTTAAATAAAACACTGATAAAACTTCAAATGGCCCTAACTTCTATACGGTGCATCCTACACCTATCAAAGTTTGCAACATTCAAATGCTTATAACTTTTTTCTCGAGAGTCATAAAACCTTGAAATTTTGTGACAATAAAGTACTCGAGCCTCTTATCAATTTAAGCTATCGTTCAGATCTATGCTAGCCTTGAGTCCCAGAATAAAACACTGATAAAACTGCAAATGACCCTAACTTCTGTACGGTGCGTCCTATACCTATCAAAGTTTGCAACAATGAAATGCTTATAACTTTTTACTGGAGCGTCATAAAATCTTAAAATTTTGTGACAATAAAGTACTCGTGCCTCTTTTTAATTTAAGCTATCGCTCATAGCTATGCTACCCTTGAGTCCCAAATCAAATACGGATAAAACTTCAAATGGCCCTAACTTCTATAAGGTGCGTCCTATACCTATCAAAGTTTGCAACAATCAAATGCTTGTAACTTTTTTCTGGGGCTCCATAAAATCTTGAAATTTTGTGACAATAAATTACTCGTGCCTCTTATAATTTTAAGCTATTGTCCATCGCTATGCTACCCTTGAGGCCTAAAATAAAACACTGATAAAACTTCAAATGGCCCTAACTTCTATACGGTGCATCCTACACCTATCAAAGTTTGCAACATTCAAATGCTTGTAACTTTTTACTGGAGCATCATAAAATCTTGAAATTTTGTGACAATAAAGTACTCGTGCCTCTTTTCAATTTAAGCTATCGCCTATAGCTATGCTACCCTTGAGTCCTTAAATAAAACACTGATTAAAATTCAAATAGTCCTAACTTCTGTACGGTGCGTTCTATACCTATTAAAGTTTGCAACAATCAAATGCTTGTAACTTTTTACTTGGGCGTCATAAAACCTTGAAATTTTTGGCAATAAAGTACTCGAGCCTCTTATCAATTTAAGCTATCGCTCATAGCTATGCTCGCCTTTAGTCCCAAAATAAAACACCGAAAAAACTGCGAATGCATGTGAGTTTTTACTGGAGCGTCATAAAGTCTTGAAATTTTGTGACAATAAAGTACTCGAACCTCCTATCAATTTAAGCTATCGTTCATAGCTATGCTAGCCTTGAGTCCCAAATCAAACACTGATAAAACTTCAAATGGCCCTCACTTCTGTACGGTGCGTCCTACACCTATCTAAGTTTGCAACAATCAAATGCTTGTAACTTTTTACTGGAGCGTCATAAAACCATAAAAATTTGTGACAATAAAGTAAAGCCTCTTATCAATTTAAGCTATAGCTAAGAGCTATGCTACTCCTGAGTCCTAAATCAAACATTGAGGCCATAATTTCTGTACGGAGTGTCCTATACCTATCAAAGTTTGTAACATTCAAATGCTTGTAAGTTTTTTCTCGAGCGCCATAAAACCTTGAAATTTTGTGACAATGAAGTAATCGTGCCTCTGATCAATTTAAGCTATCGCTCATAGCTATGCAACCTTTGACACCCAAAATAAAACACTGATAGAACTTCGAATGGCCCTAACATCTGTACGGTGCGTCCTATACCTATCAAAGTTTGCAACAATCAAATGCTTGTAACTTTTTACTGGAGCTTCATAAAGTCTTGAAATTTTTTGACAATAAAGTACTCGAGCCTCTTGTCAATTTAAGCTATCGCTCATACCTATGCTACCCTTGAGTCCCCAACCAAACACTGATAAAACTTAAAATGGCCCTAACTTGTGTACGTTGCGTTCTACACCTATAAAAATTTCTAACTTTTTACTGGAGCATCATAAAATCTTGAAATTTTGTGACAATAAAGTACTCGTGCCTCTTTTCAATTTAAGCTATCGCCCATAGCTATGCTACCCTTAAGTCCTTAAATAAAACACAGATTAAAATTCAAATGGTCCTAACTTCTGTACGGTGCGTTCTATACCTATTAAAGTTTGCAACAATCAAATGCTTGTAACTTTTTACTTGGGCGTCATAAAACCTTGAAATTTTGTGAGAATAAAGTAATCGAGCTTCTTATCAATTTAATCTGTCGTTCATAGCTATGCTCGCCTTTAGTCCCAAAATAAAACACCGAAAAAACTGCGAATGCATGTGAGTTTTTACTGGAGCGTCATAAAGTCTTGAAATTTTGGGACAATAAAGTACTCGAACCTCCTATCAATTTAAGCTATCGTTCATAGCTATGCTAGCCTTGAGTCCCAAAATAAAACACTGATAAAACTGCAAATGACCATAGCTTCTGTACAGTGCGTCCTATACCTATCAAAGTTTGCAACAATCAAATGCTTATAACTTTTTACTGGAGCGTCATAAAATCTTAAAATTTTGTGACAATAAAGTACTCGAGCCTCTTATCAATTTAAACTATCGCTCATAGCTATGCAACCTTTGATTCCAAAAATAAAACACTGATAAAACTTCGAATGGCCCTAACTTCTGTACGGTGCGTCCTATACCTATCAAAGTTTGCAACAATCAAATGCTTGTAACTTTTTACTGGGGCTTCATAAAATCTTGAAATTTTGTGACAATAAATTACTCGTGCCTCTTATAATTTTAAGCTATTGTCCATCGCTATGCTACCCTTGAGTCCTTAAATAAAACACTGATAAAACTTCAAATGGCCCTAACTTCTATACGGTGCATCCTACACCTATCAAAGTTTGCAACATTCAAATGCTTATAACTTTTTTCTCGAGAGTCATAAAACCTTGAAATTTTGTGACAATAAAGTACTCGTGCCTCTTTTCAATTTAAGCTATCGCCTATAGCTATGCTACCCTTGAGTCCTTAAATAAAACACTGATTAAAATTCAAATGGTCCTAACTTCTGTACGGTGCGTTCTATACCTATTAAAGTTTGCAACAATCAAATGCTTGTAACTTTTTACTTGGGCATCATAAAACCATGAAATTTTGTGACAATAAAGTACTCGAGCTTCTTATCAATTTAATCTTTCGTTCATAGCTATGCTCGCCTTTAGTCCCAAAATAAAACACCGAAAAAACTGCGAATGCATGTGAGTTTTTACTGGAGCGTCATAAAGTCTTGAAATTTTGTGACAATAAAGTACTCGAACCTCCTATCAATTTAAGCTATCGTTCATAGCTATGCTAGCCTTGAGTCCCAAAATAAAACACTGATAAAACTGCAAATGGCCATAGCTTCTGTACAGTGCGTTCTATACCTATCAAAGTTTGCAACAATCAAATGCTTATAACTTTTTACTGGAGCGTCATAAAATCTTAAAATTTTGTGACAATAAAGTACTCGAGCCTCTTATCAATTTAAGCTACCGCTCATAGCTATGCTACCCTTGAGTCCCAAATCAAACACTGATACAACTTCAAATGGCCCTCACTTCTGTACGGTGCGTCCTACACCTATCTAAGTTTGCAACAATCAAATGCTTGTAACTTTTTACTGGAGCGTCATAAAACCATAAAAATTTGTGACAATAAAGTAAAGCCTCTTATCAATTTAAGCTATAGCTAATAGCTATGCTACTCCTGAGTCCTAAATCAAACATTGAGGCCATAATTTCTGTACGGAGTGTCCTATACCTATCAAAGTTTGTAACATTCAAATGCTTGTAAGTTTTTTCTCGAGCGCCATAAAACCTTGAAATTTTGTGACAATGAAGTAATCGTGCCTCTGATCAATTTAAGCTATCGCTCATAGCTATGCAACCTTTGACACCCAAAATAAAACACTGATAGAACTTCGAATGGCCCTAACATCTGTACGGTGCGTCCTATACCTATCAAAGTTTGCAACAATCAAATGCTTGTAACTTTTTACTGGAGCGTCATAAAGTCTTGAAATTTTTTGACAATAAAGTACTCGAGCCTCTTGTCAATTTAAGCTATCGCTCATACCTATGCTACCCTTGAGTCCCCAACCAAACACTGATAAACCTTAAAATGGCCCTAACTTGTGTACGTTGCGTTCTACACCTATAAAAATTTCTAACTTTTTACTGGAGCATCATAAAATCTTGAAATTTTGTGACAATAAAGAACTCGTGCCTCTTTTCAATTTAAGCTATCGCCCATAGCTATGCTACCCTTAAGTCCTTAAATAAAACACAGATTAAAATTCAAATGGTCCTAACTTCTGTACGGTGCGTTCTATACCTATTAAAGTTTGCAACAATCAAATGCTTGTAACTTTTTACTTGGGCGTCATAAAACCTTGAAATTTTGTGACAATAAAGTAATCGAGCTTCTTATCAATTTAATCTATCGTTCATAGCTATGCTAGCCTTTAGTCCCAAAATAAAACACCGAAAAAACTGCGAATGCATGTGACTTTTTACTGGAGCGTTATAAAGTCTTGAAATTTTGTGACAATAAAGTACTCGAACCTCCTATCAATTTAAGCTATCGTTCATAGCTATGCTAGCCTTGAGTCCCAAAATAAAACACTGATAAAACTGCAAATGACCATAGCTTCTGTACGGTGCGTCCTATACCTATCAAAGTTTGCAACAATCAAATGCTTATAACTTTTTACTGGAGCGTCATAAAATCTTAAAATTGTGTGACAGTAAAGTACTCGAGGCTCTTATCAATTTAAGCTATCGCTCATAGCTATGCTACCCTTGAGTCCTTAAATAAAACACATATTAAAATTCAAATGGTCCTAACTTCTGTACGGTGCGTTCTATACCTATTAAAGTTTGCAACAATCAAATGCTTGTAACTTTTTACTTGGGCGTCATAAAACCTTGAAATTTTGTGACAATAAAGTAATCGAGCTTCTTATCAATTTAATCTATCGTTCATAGCTATGCTCGCCTTTAGTCCCAAAATAAAACACCGAAAAAACTGCGAATGCATGTGAGTTTTTACTGGAGCGTCATAAAGTCTTGAAATTTTGGGACAATAAAGTACTCGAACCTCCTATCAATTTAAGCTATCGTTCATAGCTATGCTAGCCTTGAGTCCCAAAATAAAACACTGATAAAACTGCAAATGACCATAGCTTCTGTACAGTGCGTCCTATACCTATCAAAGTTTGCAACAATCAAATGCTTATAACTTTTTACTGGAGCGTCATAAAATCTTAAAATTTTGTGACAGTAAAGTACTCGAGCCTCTTATCAATTTAAGCTATCGCTCATAGCTATGCAACCTTTGATTCCAAAAATAAAACACTGATAAAACTTCGAATGGCCCTAACTTCTGTACGGTGCGTCCTATACCTATCAAAGTTTGCAACAATCAAATTCTTGTAACTTTTTACTGGAGCGTCATAAAGTCTTGAAATTTTTTGACAACAAAGTACTCGAGCCTTTTATTAATTTAAGCTATCGCTCATAGCTATGCTACCCTTGAGTCTCAAATCAAACACTGATAAAACTTCAAATGGCCCTAACTTCTGTACGGTGCGTCCTATACCTATCAAAGTGTGGACCAATCAAATGCTTGTAACTGTTTACTGGAGGGTCATAAAACCTTGAAATTTTGTGACAATAAAGGATTCGGGCCACTTAAAAATGTAAGCTATCGCCCATAGCTATGCTACCCTTGAGTCCTTAAATAAAACACTGATAAAACTTCAAATGGCCCTAACTTCTATACGGTGCATCCTACACCTATCAAAGTTTGCAACATTCAAATGCTTATAACTTTTTTCTCGAGAGTCATAAAACCTTGAAATTTTGTGACAATAAAGTACTCGAGCCTCTTATCAATTTAAGCTATCGTTCAGATCTATGCTAGCCTTGAGTCCCAGAATAAAACACTGATAAAACTGCAAATGACCCTAACTTCTGTACGGTGCGTCCTATACCTATCAAAGTTTGCAACAATGAAATGCTTATAACTTTTTACTGGAGCTTCATAAAATCTTAAAATTTTGTGACAATAAAGTACTCGTGCCTCTTTTTAATTTAAGCTATCGCTCATAGCTATGCTACCCTTGAGTCCCAAATCAAATACGGATAAAACTTCAAATGGCCCTAACTTCTATAAGGTGCGTCCTATACCTATCAAAGTTTGCAACAATCATATGCTTGTAACTTTTTTCTGGGGCTTCATAAAATCTTGAAATTTTGTGACAATAAATTACTCGTGCCTCTTATAATTTTAAGCTATTGTCCATCGCTATGCTACCCTTGAGGCCTAAAATAAAACACTGATAAAACTTCAAATGGCCCTAACTTCTATACGGTGCATCCTACACCTATCAAAGTTTGCAACATTCAAATGCTTGTAACTTTTTACTGGAGCATCATAAAATCTTGAAATTTTGTGACAATAAAGTACTCGTGCCTCTTTTCAATTTAAGCTATCGCCTATAGCTATGCTACCCTTGAGTCCTTAAATAAAACACTGATTAAAATTCAAATGGTCCTAACTTCTGTACGGTGCGTTCTATACCTATTAAAGTTTGCAACAATCAAATGCTTGTAACTTTTTACTTGGGCGTCATAAAACCTTGAAATTTTTGGCAATAAAGTACTCGAGCCTCTTATCAATTTAAGCTATCGCTCATAGCTATGCTCGCCTTTAGTCCCAAAATAAAACACCGAAAAAACTGCGAATGCATGTGAGTTTTTACTGGAGCGTCATAAAGTCTTGAAATTTTGTGACAATAAAGTACTCGAACCTCCTATCAATTTAAGCTATCGTTCATAGCTATGCTAGCCTTGAGTCCCAAATCAAACACTGATAAAACTTCAAATGGCCCTCACTTCTGTACGGTGCGTCCTACACCTATCTAAGTTTGCAACAATCAAATGCTTGTAACTTTTTACTGGAGCGTCATAAAACCATAAAAATTTGTGACAATAAAGTAAAGCCTCTTATCAATTTAAGCTATAGCTAAGAGCTATGCTACTCCTGAGTCCTAAATCAAACATTGAGGCCATAATTTCTGTACGGAGTGCCCTATACCTATCAAAGTTTGTAACATTCAAATGCTTGTAAGTTTTTTCTCGAGCGCCATAAAACCTTGAAATTTTGTGACAATGAAGTAATCGTGCCTCTGATCAATTTAAGCTATCGCTCATAGCTATGCAACCTTTGACACCTAAAATAAAACACTGATAGAACTTCGAATGGCCCTAACATCTGTACGGTGCGTCCTATACCTATCAAAGTTTGCAACAATCAAATGCTTGTAACTTTTTACTGGAGCGTCATAAAGTCTTGAAATTTTTTGACAATAAAGTACTCGAGCCTCTTGTCAATTTAAGCTATCGCTCATACCTATGCTACCCTTGAGTCCCCAACCAAACACTGATAAAACTTAAAATGGCCCTAACTTGTGTACGTTGCGTTCTACACCTATAAAAATTTCTAACTTTTTACTGGAGCATCATAAAATCTTGAAATTTTGTGACAATAAAGTACTCGTGCCTCTTTTCAATTTAAGCTATCGCCTATAGCTATGCTACCCTTGAGTCCTTAAATAAAACACTGATAAAACTTCAAATGGCCCTAACTTTTATACGGTGCATCCTACACCTATCAAAGTTTGCAACATTCAAATGCTTGTAACTTTTTACTGGAGCATCATAAAATCTTGAAATTTTGTGACAATAAAGTACTCGTGCCTCTTTTCAATTTAAGCTATCGCCTATAGCTATGCTACCCTTGAGTCCTTAAATAAAACACTGATTAAAATTCAAATGGTCCTAACTTCTGTACGGTGCGTTCTATACCTATTAAAGTTTGCAACAATCAAATGCTTGTAACTTTTTACTTGGGCGTCATAAAACCATGAAATTTTGTGACAATAAAGTACTCGAGCTTCTTATCAATTTAATCTTTCGTTCATAGCTATGCTCGCCTTTGGTCCCAAAATAAAACACCGAAAAAACTGCGAATGCATGTGAGTTTTTACTGGAGCGTCATAAAGTCTTGAAATTTTTTGACAACAAAGTACTCGAGCCTTTTATTAATTTAAGCTATCGCTCATAGCTATGCTACCCTTGAGTCTCAAATCAAACACTGATAAAACTTCAAATGGCCCTAACTTCTGTACGGTGCGTCCTATACCTATCAAAGTGTGGACCAATCAAATGCTTGTAACTTTTTACTGGAGGGTCATAAAACCTTGAAATTTTGTGACAATAAAGGATTCGGGCCTCTTAAAAATGTAAGCTATCGCCCATAGCTATGCTACCCTTGAGTCCTTAAATAAAACACTGATAAAACTTCAAATGGCCCTAACTTCTATACGGTGCATCCTACACCTATCAAAGTTTGCAACATTCAAATGCTTATAACTTTTTTCTCGAGAGTCATAAAACCTTGAAATTTTGTGACACTAAAGTACTCGTGCCTCTTTTTAATTTAAGCTACCGCTCATAGCTATGCTACCCTTGAGTCCCAAATCAAACACGGAAAAAACTTCAAATGGCCCTAACTTCTATAAGATGCGTCCTATACCTATCAAAGTTGTCTTGTAACTTTTTTCTGGGGCTTCATAAAATCTTGAAATTTTGTGACAATAAAGTACTCGAGCCTCTTATCAATTTAAGCTATCGTTCAGATCTATGCTAGCCTTGAGTCCCAGAATAAAACACTGATAAAACTGCAAATGACCCTAACTTCTGTACGGTGCGTCCTATACCTATCAAAGTTTGCAACAATGAAATGCTTATAACTTTTTACTGGAGCGTCATAAAATCTTAAAATTTTGTGACAATAAAGTACTCGAGTCTCTTATCAATTTAAGCTATCGCTCATAGCTATGCTACCCTTGAGTCCCAAATCAAATACGGATAAAACTTCAAATGGCCCTAACTTCTATAAGGTACGTCCTATACCTATCAAAGTTTGCAACAATCAAATGCTTGCGGGAGCGTCATAAAATCTTGAAATTTTGTGACAATAAATTACTCGTGCCTCTTATAATTTGAAGCTATTGCCCATCGCTATGCTACCCTTGAGTCCTAAAATAAAACACTGATAAAACTTCAAATGGCCCTAACTTCTATACGGTGCATCCTACACCTATCAAAGTTTGCAACATTCAAATGCTTGTAACTTTTTACTGGAGCATCATAAAATCTTGAAATTTTGTGACAATAAAGTACTCGTGCCTCTTTTCAATTTAAGCTATCGCCTATAGCTATGCTACCCTTGAGTCCTAAATCAAACATTGAGGCCATAATTTCTGTACGGAGTGTCCTATACCTATCAAAGTTTGTAACATTCAAATGCTTGTAAGTTTTTTCTCGAGCGCCATAAAACCTTGAAATTTTGTGACAATGAAGTAATCGTGCCTCTGATCAATTTAAGCTATCGCTCATAGCTATGCAACCTTTGACACCCAAAATAAAACACTGATAGAACTTCGAATAGCCCTAACATCTGTACGGTGCGTCCTATACCTATCAAAGTTTGCAACAATCAAATGCTTGTAACTTTTTACTGGAGCGTCATAAAGTCTTGAAATTTTTGGACAATAAAGTACTCGAGCCTCTTGTCAATTTAAGCTATCGCTCATACCTATGCTACCCTTGAGTCCCCAACCAAACACTGATAAAACTTAAAATGGCCCTAACTTGTGTACGTTGCGTTCTACACCTATAAAAATTTCTAACTTTTTACTGGAGCATCATAAAATCTTGAAATTTTGTGACAATAAAGTACTCGTGCCTCTTTTCAATTTAAGCTATCGCCCATAGCTATGCTACCCTTAAGTCCTTAAATAAAACACAGATTAAAATTCAGATGGTCCTAACTTCTGTACGGTGCGTTCTATACCTATTAAAGTTTGCAACAATCAAATGCTTGTAACTTTTTACTTGGGCGTCATAAAACCTTGAAATTTTGTGACAATAAAGTACTCGAGCCTCTTATCAATTTAAGCTATCGTTCATAGCTATGCTAGCCTTGAGTCCCAAAATAAAAAACAGATAAAACTGCAAATGGCCCTAACTTCTCGAAGGTGCGTCCTATACCTATCAAAGTTTGCAACAATCAAATGCTTGCAACTTTTTTCTGGAGCTTCATAAAATCTTGAAATTTTGTGACAATAAAGTACTCGAGCCTCTTATCAATTTAAGCTATCGTTCATAGCTATGCTAGCCTTGAGTCCCAAAATAAAAAACAGATAAAACTGCAAATGACCCTAACTTCTGTACGGTGCGTCCTACACCTATCTAAGTTTGCAACAATCAAATGCTTATAACTTTTTACTGGAGCGTCATAAAATTTTAAAATTTTGTGACAATAAAGTTCTCGAGCCTCTTATCAATTTAAGCTATCGCTCATAGCTATGCTACCCTTGAGTCCCAAATAAAACACTGATAAAACTTCAAATGGCCCTAACTTCTATAGGGTGCATCCTACACCTATCAAAGTTTGCAACATTCAAATGCTTGTAACTTTTTACTGAAGCATCATAAAATCTTGAAATTTTTTGACAATAAAGGATTCGGGCCTCTTAAAAATTTAAGCTATCGCCCATAGCTATGCTACCCTTGAGTCCTTAAATAAAACTCTGATAAAACTTCAAATGGCCCTAACTTTTATACGGTGCATCCTACACCTATCAAAGTTTGCAACATTCAAATGCTTATAACTTTTTTCTTGAGCCGCATAAAACCTTGAAAATTTGTGACAATAAAGTACTCGTGCCTCTGATCAATTTAAGCTATCGCTCATAGCTATGCAACCTTTGATACCCAAAATAAAACACTGATAAAACTTCGAATGGCCCTAACTTCTTTACGGTGCGTCCTATACCTATCAAAGTTTGCAACAATCAAATGCTTGTAACTTTTTACTGGAGCGTCATAAAGTCTTGAAATTTTTTGACAACAAAGTACTCGAGCCTTTTATTAATTTAAGCTATCGCTCATAGCTATGCTACCCTTGAGTCTCAAATCAAACACTGATAAAACTTCAAATGGCCCTAACTTCTGTACGGTGCGTCCCATACCTATTAAAGTGTGGACCAATCAAATGCTTGTAACTTTTTACTGGAGGGTCATAAAACCTTGAAATTTTGTGACAATAAAGGATTCGAGCCTCTTAAAAATGTAAGCTATCGCCCATAGCTATGCTACCCTTGAGTCCTTAAATAAAACACTGATAAAACTTCAAATGGCCCTAACTTTTATACGGTGCATCCTACACCTATCAAAGTTTGCAACATTCAAATGCTTATAACTTTTTTCTCGAGAGTCATAAAACCTTGAAATTTTGTGACAATAAAGTACTCGTGCCTCTTTTTAATTTAAGCTACCGCTCATAGCTATGCTACCCTTGAGTCCCAAATCAAACACGGAAAAAACTTCAAATGGCCCTAACTTCTATAAGATGCGTCCTATACCTATCAAAGTTTGCAACAATCAAATGCTTGTAACTTTTTTCTGGGGCTTCATAAAATCTTGAAATTTTGTGACAATAAAGTACTCGAGCCTCTTATCAATTTAAGCTATCGTTCAGATCTATGCTAGCCTTGAGTCCCAGAATAAAACACTGATAAAACCGCAAATGACGCTAGCTTCTGTACGGTGCGTCCTATACCTATCAAAGTTTGCAACAATGAAATGCTTATAACTTTTTACTGGAGCGTCATAAAATCTTAAAATTTTGTGACAATAAAGTACTCGAGTCTCTTATCAATTTAAGCTATCGCTCATAGCTATGCTACCCTTGAGTCCCAAATCAAATACGGATAAAACTTCAAATGGCCCTAACTTCTATAAGGTGCGTCCTATACCTATCAAAGTTTGCAACAATCAAATGCTTGTAATTTTTTTCGTGAGCGTCATAAAATCTTGAAATTTTGTGACAATAAATTACTCGTGCCTCTTATAATTTTAAGCTATTGCCCATCGCTATGCTACCCTTGAGTCCTAAAATAAAACACTGATAAAACTTCAAATGGCCCTAACTTCTATACGGTGCATCCTACACCTATCAAAGTTTGCAACATTCAAATGCTTGTAACTTTTTACTGGAGCATCATAAAATCTTGAAATTTTGTGACAATAAAGTACTCGTGCCTCTTTTCAATTTAAGCTATCGCCTATAGCTATGCTACCCTTGAGTCCTTAAATAAAACACTGATTAAAATTCAAATGGTCCTAACTTCTGTACGGTGTGTTCTATACCTATTAAAGTTTGCAACAATCAAATGCTTGTAACTTTTTACTTGGGCGTCATAAAACCATGAAATTTTGTGACAATAAAGTACTCGAGCTTCTTATCAATTTAATCTTTCGTTCATAGCTATGCTCGCCTTTAGTCCCAAAATAAAACACCGAAAAAACTGCGAATGCATGTGAGTTTGAGCGTCATAAAGTCTTGAAATTTTGTGACAATAAAGTAAAGTCGAACCTCCTATCAATTTAAGCTATCGTTCATAGCTATGCTAGCCTTGAGTCCCAAAATAAAACACTGATAAAACTGCAAATGACCATAGCTTCTGTACAGTGCGTCCTATACCTATCAAAGTTTGCAACAATCAAATGCTTATAACTTTTTACTGGAGCGTCATAAAATCTTAAAATTTTGTGACAATAAAGTACTCGAGCCTCTTATCAATTTAAGCTACCGCTCATAGCTATGCTACCCTTGAGTCCCAAATCAAACACTGATAAAACTTCAAATGGCCCTCACTTCTGTACGGTGCGTCCTACACCTATCTAAGTTTGCAACAATCAAATGCTTGTAACCTTTTACTGGAGCGTCATAAAACCATAAAAATTTGTGACAATAAAGTACTCGAGCCTCTTATCAATTTAAGCTATAGCTAATAGCTATGCTACTCCTGACTCCTAAATCAAACATTGAGGCCATAATTTCTGTACGGAGTGTCCTATACCTATCAAAGTTTGTAACATTCAAATGCTTGTAAGTTTTTTCTCGAGCGCCATAAAACCTTCAAATTTTGTGACAATGAAGTAATCGTGCCTCTGATCAATTTAAGCTATCGCTCATAGCTATGCAACCTTTGACACCCAAAATAAAACACTGATAGAACTTCGAATGGCCCTAACATCTGTACGGTGCGTCCTATACCTATCAAAGTTTGCAACAATCAAATGCTTGTAACTTTTTACTGGAGCGTCATAAAGTCTTGAAATTTTTTGACAATAAAGTACTCGAGCCTCTTGTCAATTTAAGCTAACGCTCATACCTATGCTACCCTTGAGTCCCCAACCAAACACTGATAAAACTTAAAATGGCCCTAACTTGTGTACGTTGCGTTCTACACCTATAAAAATTTCTAACTTTTTACTGGAGCATCATAAAATCTTGAAATTTTGTGACAATATAGTACTCGTGCCTCTTTTCAATTTAAGCTATCGCCCATAGCTATGCTACCCTTAAGTCCTTAAATAAAACACAGATTAAAATTCAAATGGTCCTAACTTCTGTACGGTGCGTTCTATACCTATTAAAGTTTGCAACAATCAAATGCTTGTAACTTTTTACTTGGGCGTCATAAAACCTTGAAATTTTGTGACAATAAAGTAATCGAGCTTCTTATCAATTTAATCTATCGTTCATAGCTATGCTAGCCTTTAGTCCCAAAATAAAACACCGAAAAAACTGCGAATGCATGTGACTTTTTACTGGAGCGTCATAAAGTCTTGAAATTTTGTGACAATAAAGTACTCGAACCTCCTATCAATTTAAGCTATCGTTCATAGCCATGCTAGCCTTGAGTCCCAAAATAAAACACTGATAAAACTGCAAATGACCATAGCTTCTGTACGGTGCGTCCTATACCTATCAAAGTTTGCAACAATCAAATGCTTATAACTTTTTACTGGAGCGTCATAAAATCTTAAAATTTTGTGACAGTAAAGTACTCGAGCCTCTTACCAATTTAAGCTATCGCTCATAGCTATGCTACCCTTGAGTCACAAATAAAACACTGATAAAACTTCAAATGGCCCTAACTTCTATACGGTGCGTCCTATAGCTATCAATGTTTGCAACATTCAAATGCTTATAACTTTTTTCTCGAGCGTTATAAAATCTTAAAATTTTCTGACAATAAAGTACTCGAGTCTCTTATCAATTTAAGCTATCGGTCATAGCTATGGTACCCTTGAGTCCCAAATCAAACACGGATAAAACTGCAAATGGCCCTAACTTCTCGAAGGTGCGTCCTATACCTATCAAAGTTTGCAACAATCAAATGCTTGCAACTTTTTTCTAGAGCTTCATAAAATCTTGAAATTTTGTGACAATAAAGTACTCGAGCCTCTTATCAATTTAAGCTATCGTTCATAGCTATGCTAGCCTTGAGTCCCAAAATAAAAAAACAGATAAAACTGCAAATGACCCTAACTTCTGTACGGTGCGTCCTACACCTATCTAAGTTTGCAACAATCAAATGCATGTAACTTTTTACTGGAGCGTCATAAAACCATGCAAATTTGTGACAATAAAGTACTCGAGCCTCTTATCAATTTAAGCTATAGCTCATAGCTATGCTACTCTTGAGTCCTAAATCAAACATTGATAAGACTTAAAATTGCCATAATTTCTGTAAGGAATGTCCTATTCCTATCAAAGTTTGTAACATTCAAATGCTTGTAACTTTTTTCTCGAGCGCCATAAAACCTTGAAATTTTGTGACAAAAAAGTACTCGTGCCTCTGATCAATTTAAGCTATCGCTCATAGCTATTCAACCTTTGATTCCCAAAATAAAACACTGATAAAACTTCGAATGGCCCTAACATCTGTACGGTGCGTCCTATACCTATCAAAGTTTGCAACAATCAAATGCTTGTAACTTTTTACTGGAGCGTCATAAAGCCTTGAAATTTTTTGACAACAAAGTACTCGAGCCTTTTATTAATTTAAGCTATCGCTCATAGCTAAGCTAAACTTGAGTCCCAAATCAAACACAGATAAAACTTAAAATGGCCATAACTTCTGTACGGTGCGTCCTATACCTATCAAAGTGTGCACCAATCAAATGCTTGTAACTTTTTACTGGAGGGTCATAAAACCTTGAAAATTTGTGACAATAAAGTACTCGAGCCTCTTATCAATTTAAGCTATCGCTCATAGCTATGCTACTCTTGAGTCCCAAATCAAACACTGATAAGACTTAAAATGGCCATAACTTATATACGGAGTGTCCTATACCTATCAAAGTTTGCAACATTCAAATGCTTGTAACTTTTTACTGGAGCATCATAAAATCTTGAAATTTTGTGACAATTAAGTACTCGAGCCTCTTATCAATTATCGCTCATAGCTATGCTATCCTTGAGTCCCGAATCAAAAACTGATAAAATTTCAAATGGCCCTAACTTCTATACGGTGCATTCGACACCTATCAAAGTTTGCAACATTCAAATGCTTGTAACTTTTTACTGGAGCGTCATAAAATCTGGAAATTTAGTGACAATAGAGTACTCGTGCCTCTTATTAATTTAAGCTATAGCTCATAGCTATGCTACTCTTGAGTCCCAAATCAAACTCTGATAAGACTTAAAATGGCCAGAACTTCTGTACGGAGTGTCCTATACCCATTAAAGTGTGCAACAATCAAATGATTGTAACTTTTCACTGAAGCGTCATAAAATCTTAAAATTTTCTGACAATAAAGTACCCGAGCCTCTTGTCAATGTAAGCTATCGTTCATAGCTATGCTACCCTTGAGTCCCCAACCAAACACGGATAAAACTGCAAATGGCCCTAACTTCTCGAAGGTGCGTCCTATACCTATCAAAGTTTGCAACAATCAAATGCTTGCAACTTTTTTCTAGAGCTTCATAAAATCTTGAAATTTTGTGACAATAAAGTACTCGAGCCTCTTATCAATTTAAGCTATCGTTCATAGCTATGCTAGCCTTGAGTCCCAAAATAAAAAAACAGATAAAACTGCAAATGACCCTAACTTCTGTACGGTGCGTCCTACACCTATCTAAGTTTGCAACAATCAAATGCATGTAACTTTTTACTGGAGCGTCATAAAACCATGCAAATTTGTGACAATAAAGTACTCGAGCCTCTTATCAATTTAAGCTATAGCTCATAGCTATGCTACTCTTGAGTCCTAAATCAAACATTGATAAGACTTAAAATTGCCATAATTTCTGTAAGGAATGTCCTATTCCTATCAAAGTTTGTAACATTCAAATGCTTGTAACTTTTTTCTCGAGCGCCATAAAACCTTGAAATTTTGTGATAAAAAAGTACTCGTGCCTCTGATCAATTTAAGCTATCGCTCATAGCTATTCAACCTTTGATTCCCAAAATAAAACACTGATAAAACTTCGAATGGCCCTAACATCTGTACGGTGCGTCCTATACCTATCAAAGTTTGCAACAATCAAATGCTTGTAACTTTTTACTGGAGCGTCATAAAGCCTTGAAATTTTTTGACAACAAAGTACTCGAGCCTTTTATTAATTTAAGCTATCGCTCATAGCTAAGCTAAACTTGAGTCCCAAATCAAACACAGATAAAACTTAAAATGGCCATAACTTCTGTACGGTGCGTCCTATACCTATCAAAGTGTGCACCAATCAAATGCTTGTAACTTTTTACTGGAGGGTCATAAAACCTTGAAAATTTGTGACAATAAAGTACTCGAGCCTCTTATCAATTTAAGCTATCGCTCATAGCTATGCTACTCTTGAGTCCCAAATCAAACACTGATAAGACTTAAAATGGCCATAACTTATATACGGAGTGTCCTATACCTATCAAAGTTTGCAACATTCAAATGCTTGTAACTTTTTACTGGAGCATCATAAAATCTTGAAATTTTGTGACAATTAAGTACTCGAGCCTCTTATCAATTATCGCTCATAGCTATGCTATCCTTGAGTCCCGAATCAAAAACTGATAAAATTTCAAATGGCCCTAACTTCTATACGGTGCATTCGACACCTATCAAAGTTTGCAACATTCAAATGCTTGTAACTTTTTACTGGAGCGTCATAAAATCTGGAAATTTAGTGACAATAGAGTACTCGTGCCTCTTATTAATTTAAGCTATAGCTCATAGCTATGCTACTCTTGAGTCCCAAATCAAACTCTGATAAGACTTAAAATGGCCAGAACTTCTGTACGGAGTGTCCTATACCCATTAAAGTGTGCAACAATCAAATGATTGTAACTTTTCACTGAAGCGTCATAAAATCTTAAAATTTTCTGACAATAAAGTACCCGAGCCTCTTGTCAATGTAAGCTATCGTTCATAGCTATGCTACCCTTGAGTCCCCAACCAAACACGGATAAAACTGCAAATGACCCTAACTTCTCGAAGGTGCGTCCTATACCTATCAAAGTTTGCAACAATCAAATGCTTGCAACTTTTTTCTGGAGCTTCATAAAATCTTGAAATTTTGTGACAATAAAGTACTCGAGCCTCTTATCAATTTAAGCTATCGTTCATAGCTATGCTAGCCTTGAGTCCCAAAATAAAAAAACAGATAAAACTGCAAATGACCCTAACTTCTGTACGGTGCGTCCTACACCTATCTAAGTTTGCAACAATCAAATGCATGTAACTTTTTACTGGAGCGTCATAAAACCATGAAAATTTGTGACAATAAAGTACTCGAGCCTCTGATCAATTTTAGCTATAGCTCATAGCTATGCTACTCTTGAGTCCTAAATCAAACATTGATAAGACTTAAAATGGCCATAATATCTGTACGGAGTGTCCTATTCCTATCAAAGTTTGTAACATTCAAATGCTTGTAACTTTTTTCTCGAGCTCCATAAAACCTTGAAATTTTGTGACAAAAAAGTACTCGTACCTCTGATCAATTTAAGCTATCGCTCATAGCTATGCAACCTTTGATTCCCAAAATAAAACACTGATAAAACTTCGAATGGCCCTAACATCTGTACGGTGCGTCCTATACCTATCAAAGTTTGCAACAATCAAATGCTTGTAACTTTTTACTGGAGCGTCATAAAGCCTTGAAATTTTTTGACAACAAAGTACTCGAGCCTTTTATTAATTTAAGCTATCGCTCATAGCTAAGCTAAACTTGAGTCCCAAATCAAGCACAGATAAAACTTAAAATGGCCATAACTTCTGTACGGTGCGTCCTATACCTATCAAAGTGTGCACCAATCAAATGCTTGTAACTTTTTACTGGAGGGTCATAAAACCTTGAAAATTTGTGACAATAAAGTACTCGAGCCTCTTATCAATTTAAGCTATCGCTCATAGCTATGCTACTCTTGAGTCCCAAATCAAACACTGATAAGACTTAAAATGGCCATAACTTATATACGGAGTGTCCTATACCTATCAAAGTTTGCAACATTCAAATGCTTGTAACTTTTTACTGGAGCATCATCAAATATTGAAATTTTGTGACAATTAAGTACTCGAGCCTCTTATCAATTTAAGCTATCGCTCATAGCTATGCTACCCTTGAGTCCCGAATCACAAACTGATAAAATTTCAAATGGCCCTAACTTCTATACGGTGCATTCTACACCTATCAAAGTTTGCAACATTCAAATGCTTGTAACTTTTTACTGGAGCGTCATAAAATCTGGAAATGTAGTGACAATAGAGTACTCGGGCCTCTTATTAATTTAAGCTATAGCTCATAGCTATGCTACTCTTGAGTCCCAAATCAAACGCTGATAAGACTTAAAATGACCAGAACTTCTGTACGGAGTGTCCTATACCTATTAAAGTGTGCAACAATCAAATGATTGTAACTTTTCACTGAAGCGTCATAAAATCTTAAAATTTTCTGACAATAAAATACTCGAGCCTCTTGTCAATTTAAGCTATCGTTCATAGCTATGCTACCCTTGAGTCCCCAACCAAACACTGATAAAACTTAAAATAGCCCTAACTTGTGTACGTTGCGTTCTATACCGATAAAAATTTGCAACAATCAAATGCTTGTAACTTTTTACTGGGGCTTCATAAAACCTTGAAATTTTGTGACAATAAAGTACTCGAGCCTCCTATCAATTTAAGCTATCGTTCATAGCTATGCTAGCCTTGAGTCCCAAAATAAAAAACTGATAAAACTGCATATGACCCTAACTTCTGTACAGTGCATCGTATACCTATCAAAGTTGCAACAATCAAATGCTTGTAACTTTTTACTGGAGGGTCATAAAACCTTGAAAATTTGTGACAATAAAGTACTCGAGCCTCTTATTAATTTAAGCTATCGCTCATAGCTATGCTACTCTTGAGTCCCAAATCAAACACTGATAAGACTTAAAATGGCCATAACTTATATACGGAGTGTCCTATACCTATCAAAGTTGCAACAATACAATGCTTATAACTTTTTACTGGAGCGTCATAAAATCTGGAAATTTAGGGACAATAGAGTACTCGTGCCTCTTATTAATTTAAGCTATAGCTCATAGCTATGCTACTCTTGAGTCCTAAATCAAACATTGATAAGACTTAAAAAGGCCGTAATTTCTGTACGGAGTGTCCTATACCTATCAAAGTTTGTAACATTCTAATGCTTGTAACTTTTTTCTTGAGCGCCATAAAACCTTGAAATTTTGTGACAATAAAGTACTCGAGCCTCTTATCAATTTAAGCTATCGTTCATAGCTATGCTAGCCTTGAGTCCCAAAATAAAAAAACTGATAAAACTGCAAATGACCCTAACTTCTGTACGGTGCATCCTATACCTATCAAAGTTGCAACAATCAAATGCTTATAACTTTTTACTGGAGGGTCATAAAACCTTGAAAATTTTGTGACAATAAAGTACTCGACCCTCTTATCAATTTAAGCTATCGCTCATAGCTATGCTACTCTTGAGTCCCAAACCAAACACTGATAAGACTTAAAACGGCCATAACGTCTATACGGAGTGTCCTATACCTATCAAAGTTTGCAACATTCAAATGCTTGTACCTTTTTACTGGAGCATCATAAAATCTTGAAATTTTGTGACAATAAAGTACACGGGCCTCTTGTCAATTTAAGCTATCCCTCATAGCTATGCTACCCTTGGGTCCCAAAATAAAACACTAATAAAATTTCAAATGGCCCTTACTTCTATACGGTGCATTCTACACCTATCAAAGTTTGCAACATTCAAATGCTTGTAACTTTTTACTGGAGCGTCATAAAATCTGGAAATTTAGTGACAATAGAGTACTCGGGCCTCTTATTAATTTAAGCTATAGCTCATAGCTATGCTACTCTTGAGTCCCAAATCAAACGCTGATAAGACTTAAAATGGCCAGAACTTCTGTACGGAGTGTCCTATACCTATTAAAGTGTGCAACAATCAAATGATTGTAACTTTTCACTGAAGCGTCTTAAAATCTTAAAATTTTCTGACAATAAAGTACTCGAGCCTCTTGTCAATTTAAGCTATCGTTCATAGCTATGCTACCCTTGAGTCCCCAACCAAACACTGATAAAACTTAAAATGGCCCTAACTTGTGTACGTTGCGTTCTATACCGATAAAAATTTGCAACAATCAAATGCTTGTAACTTTTTACTGGGGCTTCATAAAACCTTGAAATTTTGTGACAATAAAGTACTCGAGCCTCCTATCAATTTAAGCGATCGTTCATAGCTATGCTAGCCTTGAGTCCCAAAATAAAAAACTGATAAAACTGCATATGACCCTAACTTCTGTACGGTGCATCCTATACCTATCCAAGTTGCAACAATCAAATGCTTGTAACTTTTTACTGGAGGGTCATAAAACCTTGAAAATTTGTGACAATAAAGTACTCGAGCCTCTTATTAATTTAAGCTATCGCTCATAGCTATGCTACTCTTGAGTCCCAAATCAAACACTGATAAGACTTAAAATGGCCATAACTTATATACGGAGTGTCCTATACCTATCAAAGTTGCAACAATACAATGCTTATAACTTTTTACTGGAGCGTCATAAAATCTGGAAATTTTGTGACAATAAAGTACTCGAGCCTCTTATCAATTTAAGCTATCGTTCATAGCTATGCTAGCCTTGAGTCCCAAATTTAAAAAAAAGATAAAACTGCAAATGACCCTAACTTCTGTACGGTGCATCCTATACCTATCAAAGTTGCAACAATCAAATGCTTATAACTTTTTACTGGAGCGTCATAAAATCTTAAAATTTTGTGACAATAAAGTACTCGACCCTCTTATCAATTTAAGCTATCGCTCATAGCTATGCTACTCTTGAGTCCCAAACCAAACACTGATAAGATTTAAAACGGCCATAACGTCTATACGGAGTGTCCTATACCTATCAAAGTTTGCAACATTCAAATGCTTGTACCTTTTTACTGGATCATCATAAAATCTTGAAATTTTGTGACAATAAAGTACTCGGGCCTCTTGTCAATTTAAGCTATCCCTCATAGCTATGCTACCCTTGGGTCCCAAAATAAAACACTAATAAAACTTCAAATGACCCTAACTTTTATACGGTGCGTCCCATACCTATCAAAGTTTGCAACATTCAAATGCTTTTAACTTTTTACTGGAGCGTCATAAAATCTGGAAATTTAGTGACAATAGAGTAATCGTGCCTCTTATTAATTTAAGCTATAGCTCATAGCTATGCTACTCTTGAGTCCCAAATCAAACACTGATAAGACTTAAAATGCCCAGAACTTCTGTACGGAGTGTCCTATATCTATTAAAGTGTGCAACAATCAAATGATTGTAACTTTTTACTGGAGCGTCATAAAATCTTGAAATTTTGTGACAATAAAGTACTCGTGCCTCTTATTAATTTAAGCTATCGCTCATAGCTATGCAACCCTTCAGTCTCAAATCAGACACTGATAAAACTTCAAATGGCCCTAACTTCTATACTGTGCGTCCTATAGCTATCAATGTTTGCAACTTTCAAATGCTTATAACTTTTTTCTCGAGCGTCATAAAATCTTCAAATTTTGTGACAATAAAGTACTCGAGTCTCTTATCAATTTAAGCTATCGGTCATAGCTATGGTACCCTTGAGACCCAAAATAAAACACTGATAAAACTGCAAATGACCATAGCTTCTGTACGGTGCGTCCTATACCTATCAAATTTTGCAACAATCAAATGCTTATAACTTTTTACTGGAGCGTCATAAAATCTTAAAATTTTGTGACAATAAAGTACTCGAGCCTCTTATCAATTTAAGCTATCGCTCATACCTATGCTACCCTTGAGTCCCAAATAAAACACTGATAAATCTTCAAATGGCAGTAACTTCTATACGGTGCGTCCTATAGCTATCAATGTTTGCAACATTCAAATGCTTATAACTTTTTTCTCGAGCGTCATAAAATCTTAAAATTTTCTGACAATAAAGTACTCGAGTCTCTTATCAATTTAAGTTATCGGTCATAGCCCTTGAGTCCCAAATCAAACACGGATAAAACTGCAAATGGCCCTAACTTCTCTAAGGTGCGTCCTATACCTATCAAAGTTTGCAACAATCAAATGCTTGTAACTTTTTTCTGGAGCATCATAAAATCTTGAACTTTGTGACAATTAAGTACTCGAGCCTCTTATCAATTTAAGCTATCGTTCATAGCTATGCTAGCCTTGAGTCCCAAAATAAAAAACTGATAAAACTGCAAATGACCCTAACTTCTGTACGGTGCATCCTATACCTATCAAAGTTGCAACAATCAAATGCTTATAACTTTTTACTGGAGCGTCATAAAATCTTGAAATTTTGTGACAATAAAGTACTCGACCCTCTTATCAATTTAAGCTACCGCTCATAGCTATGCTACCCTTGAGTCCCAAATCAAACACTGATAAAACTTCAAATGGCCCTCACTTCTATACGGTGCGTCCTACACCTATCTAAGTTTGCAACAATCAAATGCTTGTAACTTTTTACTGGAGCGTCATAAAACCATGAAAATTTGTGACAATAAGGTTCTCGAGCCTCTTATCAATTTAAGATATAGCTCATAGCTATGCTACTCTTGAGTCCTAAATCAAACATTGATAAGACTTAAAATGGCCATAATTTCTGTACGGAGTGTCCTATACCTATCAAAGTTTGTAACATTCAAATGCTTGTAACTTTTTTCTCGAGCGCCATAAAACCTTGAAATTTTGTGACAAAAAAGTACTCGTGCCTCTGATCAATTTAAGCTATCGCTCATAGCTATGCAACCTTTGATTCCCAAAATAAAACACTGATAAAACTTCGAATGGCCCTAACATCTGTACGGTGCGTCCTATACCTATCAAAGTTTGCAACAATCAAATGCTTGTAACTTTTTACTGAAGCATCATAAAATCTTGAAATTTTTTGACAATAAAGGATTCGGGCCTCTTAAAAATTTAAGCTATCGCCCATAGCTATGCTACCCTTGAGTCCTTAAATAAAACACTGATAAAACTTCAAATGGCCCTAACTTTTATACGGTGCATCCTACACCTATCAAAGTTTGCAACATTCAAATGCTTATAACTTTTTTCTTGAGCCGCATAAAACCTTGAAAATTTGTGACAATAAAGTACTCGTGCCTCTGATCAATTTAAGCTATCGCTCATAGCTATGCAACCTTTGATTCCCAAAATAAAACACTGATAAAACTTCGAATGGCCCTAACTTCTTTACGGTGCGTCCTATACCTATCAAAGTTTGCAACAATCAAATGCTTGTAACTTTTTACTGGAGCGTCATAAAGTCTTGAAATTTTTTGACAACAAAGTACTCGAGCCTTTTATTAATTTAAGCGATCGCTCATAGCTATGCTACCCTTGAGTCTCAAATCAAACACTGATAAAACTTCAAATGGCCCTAACTTCTGTACGGTGCGTCCCATACCTATCAAAGTGTGGACCAATCAAATGCTTGTAACTTTTTACTGGAGGGTCATAAAACCTTGAAATTTTGTGACAATAAAGGATTCGGGCCTCTTAAAAATGTAAGCTATCGCCCATAGCTATGCTACCCTTGAGTCCTTAAATAAAACACTGATAAAACTTCAAATGGCCCTAACTTCTATACGGTGCATCCTACACCTATCAAAGTTTGCAACATTCAAATGCTTATAACTTTTTTCTCGAGAGTCATAAAACCTTGAAATTTTGTGACAATAAAGTACTCGTGCCTCTTTTTAATTTAAGCTACCGCTCATAGCTATGCAACCTTTGACACCCAAAATAAAACACTGATAGAACTTCGAATGGCCCTAACATCTGTACGGTGCGTCCTATACCTATCAAAGTTTGCAACAATCAAATGCTTGTAACTTTTTACTGGAGCGTCATAAAGTCTTGAAATTTTTTGACAATAAAGTACTCGAGCCTCTTGTCAATTTAACCTATCGCTCATACCTATGCTACCCTTGAGTCCCCAACCAAACACTGATAAAACTTAAAATGGCCCTAACTTGTGTACGTTGCGTTCTACACCTATAAAAATTTCTAACTTTTTACTGGAGCATCATAAAATCTTGAAATTTTGTGACAATAAAGTACTCGTGCCTCTTTTCAATTTAAGCTATCGCCCATAGCTATGCTACCCTTAAGTCCTTAAATAAAACACAGATTAAAATTCAAATGGTCCTAACTTCTGTACGGTGCGTTCTATACCTATTAAAGTTTGCAACAATCAAATGCTTGTAACTTTTTACTTGGGCGTCATAAAACCTTGAAATTTTGTGACAATAAAGTAATCGAGCTTCTTATCAATTAAATCTATCGTTCATAGCTATGCTAGCATTTAGTCCCAAAATAAAACACCGAAAAAACTGCGAATGCATGTGACTTTTTACTGGAGCGTCATAAAGTCTTGAAATTTTGTGACAATAAAGTACTCGAACCTCCTATCAATTTAAGCTATCGTTCATAGCTATGCTAGCCTTGAGTCCCAAAATAAAACACTGATAAAACTGCAAATGACCATAGCTTCTGTACGGTGCGTCCTATACCTATCAAAGTTTGCAACAATCAAATGCTTATAACTTTTTTCTCGAGAGTCATAAAACCATGAAATTTTGTGACAATAAAGTACTCGTGCCTCTTTTTAATTTAAGCTACCGCTCATAGCTATGCTACCCTTGAGTCCCAAATCAAACACGGAAAAAACTTCAAATGGCCCTAACTTCTATAAGATGCGCCATATACCTATCAAAGTTTGCAACAATCAAATGCTTGTAACTTTTTTCTGGGGCTTCATAAAATCTTGAAATTTTGTGACAATAAAGTACTCGAGCCTCTTATCAATTTAAGCTATCGTTCAGATATATGCTAGCCTTGAGTCCCAGAATAAAACACTGATAAAACTGCAAATGACCCTAACATCTGTACGGTGCGTCCTATACCTATCAAAGTTTGCAACAATGAAATGCTTATAACTTTTTACTGGAGCGTCATAAAATCTTAAAATTTTGTGACAATAAAGTACTCGAGTCTCTTATCAATTTAAGCTATCGCTCATAGCTATGCTACCCTTGAGTCCCAAATCAAATACGGATAAAACTTCAAATGGCCCTAACTTCTATAAGGTCTATACCTATCAAAGTTTGCAACAATCAAATGCTTGTAATTTTTTTCGGCAGCGTCATAAAATCTTGAAATTTTGTGACAATAAATTACTCGTGCCTCTTATAATTTTAAGCTATTGCCCATCGCTATGCTACCCTTGAGTCCTAAAATAAAACACTGATAAAACTTCAAATGGCCCTAACTTCTATACGGTGCATCCTACACCTATCAAAGTTTGCAACATTCAAATGCTTGTAACTTTTTACTGGAGCATCATAAAATCTTGAAATTTTGTGACAATAAAGTACTCGTGCCTCTTTTCAATTTAAGCTATCGCCTATAGCTATGCTACCCTTGAGTCCTTAAATAAAACACTGATTAAAATTCAAATGGTCCTAACTTCTGTACGGTGTGTTCTATACCTATTAAAGTTTGCAACAATCAAATGCTTGTAACTTTTTACTTGGGCGTCATAAAACCATGAAATTTTGTGACAATAAAGTACTCGAGCTTCTTATCAATTTAATCTTTCGTTCATAGCTATGCTCGCCTTTAGTCCCAAAATAAAACACAGAAAAAACTGCGAATGCATGTGAGTTTGAGCGTCATAAAGTCTTAAAATTTTGTGACAATAAAGTATTCGAGCCTCTTATCAATTATAGCTACCGCTCATAGCTATGCTACCCTTGAGTCCCAAATCAAACACTGATAAAACTTCAAATGGCCCTCACTTCTGTACGGTGCGTCTTACACCTATCTAAGTTTGCAACAATCAAATGCTTGTAACTTTTTACTGGAGCGTCATAAAACCATAAAAATTTGTGACAATAAAGTACTCGAGCCTCTTATCAATTTAAGCTATAGCTAATAGCTATGCTACTCCTGACTCCTAAATCAAACATTGAGGCCATAATTTCTGTACGGAGTGTCCTATACCTATCAAAGTTTGTAACATTCAAATGCTTGTAAGTTTTTTCTCGAGCGCCATAAAACCTTCAAATTTTGTGACAATGAAGTAATCGTGCCTCTGATCAATTTAAGCTATCGCTCATAGCTATGCAACCTTTGACACCCAAAATAAAACACTGATAGAACTTCGAATGGCCCTAACATCTGTACGGTGCGTCCTATACCTATCAAAGTTTGCAACAATCAAATGCTTGTAACTTTTTACTGGAGCGTCATAAAGTCTTGAAATTTTTTGACAATAAAGTACTCGAGCCTCTTGTCAATTTAAGCTATCGCTCATACCTATGCTACCCTTGAGTCCCCAACCAAACACTGATAAAACTTAAAATGGCCCTAACTTGTGTACGTTGCGTTCTACACCTATAAAAATTTCTAACTTTTTACTGGAGCATCATAAAATCTTGAAATTTTGTGACAATAAAGTACTCGTGCCTCTTTTCAATTTAAGCTATCGCCCATAGCTATGCTACCCTTAAGTCCTTAAATAAAACACAGATTAAAATTCAAATGGTCCTAACTTCTGTACGGTGCGTTCTATACCTATTAAAGTTTGCAACAATCAAATGCTTGTAACTTTTTACTTGGGCGTCATAAAACCTTGAAATTTTGTGACAATAAAGTAATCGAGCTTCTTATCAATTTAATCTATCGTTCATAGCTATGCTAGTCTTTAGTCCCAAAATAAAACACCGAAAAACTGCGAATGCATGTGACTTTTTACTGGAGCGTCATAAAGTCTTGAAATTTTGTGACAGTAAAGTACTCGAGCCTCTTATCAATATAAGCTATCGCTCATAGCTATGCTACCCTTGAGTCACAAATAAAACACTGATAAAACTTCAAATGGCCCTAACTTCTATACGGTGCGTCCTATAGCTATCAATGTTTGCAACATTCAAATGCTTATAACTTTTTTCTCGAGCGTTATAAAATCTTAAAATTTTCTGACAATAAAGTACTCGAGTCTCTTATCAATTTAAGCTATCGGTCATAGCTATGGTACCCTTGAGTCCCAAATCAAACACGGATAAAACTGCAAATGGCCCTAACTTCTCGAAGGTGCGTCCTATACCTATCAAAGTTTGCAACAATCAAATGCTTGCAACTTTTTTCTCGAGCGTCATAAAACCTTAAAATTTTGTGACAATAAAGTACTCGAGCCACTTATCAATTTAAGCTATCGCTCATAGCTATGCTACTCTTGAGTCCCAAATCAAACACTGATAAGACTTAAAATGGCCATAACTTATATACGGAGTGTCCTATACCTATCAAAGTTTGCAACATTCAAATGCTTGTAACTTTTTACTGGAGCGTCATAAAGTCTTGAAATTTTGTGACAGTAAAGTACTCGAGCCTCTTATCAATTTAAGCTATCGCTCATAGCTATGCTACCCTTGAGTCACAAATAAAACACTGATAAAACTTCAAATGGCCCTAACTTCTATACGGTGCGTCCTATAGCTATCAATGTTTGCAACATTCAAATGCTTATAACTTTTTTCTCGAGCGTTATAAAATCTTAAAATTTTCTGACAATAAAGTACTCGAGTCTCTTATCAATTTAAGCTATCGGTCATAGCTATGGTACCCTTGAGTCCCAAATCAAACACGGATAAAACTGCAAATGGCCCTAACTTCTCGAAGGTGCGTCCTATACCTATCAAAGTTTGCAACAATCAAATGCTTGCAACTTTTTTCTCGAGCGTCATAAAACCTTAAAATTTTGTGACAATAAAGTACTCGAGCCTCTTATCAATTTAAGCTATCGTTCATAGCTATGCTAGCCTTGAGTCCCAAAATAAAAAACAGATAAAACTGCAAATGACCCTAACTTCTGTACGGTGCGTCCTACACCTAACTAAGTTTGCAACAATCAAATGCATGTAACTTTTTACTGGAGCGTCATAAAACCATGCAAATTTGTGACAATAAAGTACTCGAGCCTCTTATCAATTTAAGCTATAGCTCATAGCTATGCTACTCTTGAGTCCTAAATCAAACATTGATAAGACTTAAAATGGCCACAATTTCTGTACGGAATGTCCTATTCCTATCAAAGTTTGTAACATTCAAATGCTTGTAACTTTTTTCTCGAGCGCCATAAAACCTTGAAATTTTGTGACAAAAAAGTACTCGTGCCTCTGATCAATTTAAGCTATCGCTCATAGCTATTCAACCTTTGATTCCCAAAATAAAACACTGATAAAACTTCGAATGGCCCTAACATCTGTACGGTGCGTCCTATACCTATCAAAGTTTGCAACAATCAAATGCTTGTAACTTTTTACTGGAGCGTCATAAAGCCTTGAAATTTTTTGACAACAAAGTACTCGAGCCTTTTATTAATTTAAGCTATCGCTCATAGCTAAGGTAAACTTGAGTCCCAAATCAAACACAGATAAAACTTAAAATGGCCATAACTTCTGTACGGTGCGTCCTATACCTATCAAAGTGTGCACCAATCAAATGCTTGTAACTTTTTACTGGAGGGTCATAAAACCTTGAAAATTTGTGACAATAAAGTACTCGAGCCTCTTATCAATTTAAGCTATCGCTCATAGCTATGCTACTCTTGAGTCCCAAATCAAACACTGATAAGACTTAAAATGGCCATAACTTATATACGGAGTGTCCTATACCTATCAAAGTTTGCAACATTCAAATGCTTGTAACTTTTTACTGGAGCATCATAAAATCTTGAAATTTTGTGACAATTAAGTACTCGAGCCTCTTATCAATTATCGCTCATAGCTATGCTATCCTTGAGTCCCGAATCAAAAACTGATAAAATTTCAAATGGCCCTAACTTCTATACGGTGCATTCTACACCTATCAAAGTTTGCAACATTCAAATGCTTGTAACTTTTTACTGGAGCGTCATAAAATCTGGAAATTTAGTGACAATAGAGTACTCGTGCCTCTTATTAATTTAAGCTATAGCTCATAGCTATGCTACTCTTGAGTCCCAAATCAAACTCTGATAAGACTTAAAATGGCCAGAACTTCTGTACGGAGTGTCCTATACCTATTAAAGTGTGCAACAATCAAATGATTGTAACTTTTCACTGAAGCGTCATAAAATCTTAAAATTTTCTGACAATAAACTACCCGAGCCTCTTGTCAATGTAAGCTATCGTTCATAGCTATGCTACCCTTGAGTCCCCAACCAAACACGGATAAAACTGCAAATGGCCCTAACTTCTCGAAGGTGCGTCCTATACCTATCAAAGTTTGCAACAATCAAATGCTTGCAACTTTTTTCTGGAGCTTCATAAAATCTTGAAATTTTGTGACAATAAAGTACTCGAGCCTCTTATCAATTTAAGCTATCGTTCATAGCTATGCTAGCCTTGAGTCCCAAAATAAAAAAACAGATAAAACTGCAAATGACCCTAACTTCTGTACGGTGCGTCCTACACCTATCTAAGTTTGCAACAATCAAATGCATGTAACTTTTTACTGGAGCGTCATAAAACCATGAAAATTTGTGACAATAAAGTACTCGAGCCTCTTATCAATTTTAGCTATAGCTCATAGCTACTCTTGAGTCCTAAATCAAACATTGATAAGACTTAAAATGGCCATAATATCTGTACGGAGTGTCCTATTCCTATCAAAGTTTGTACCATTCAAATGCTTGTAACTTTTTTCTCGAGCTCCATAAAACCTTGAAATTTTGTGACAAAAAAGTACTCGTGCCTCTGATCAATTTAAGCTATCGCTCATAGCTATGCAACCTTTGATTCCCAAAATAAAACACTGATAAAACTTCGAATGGCCCTAACATCTGTACGGTGCGTCCTATACCTATCAAAGTTTGCAACAATCAAATGCTTGTAACTTTTTACTGGAGCGTCATAAAGCCTTGAAATTTTTTGACAACAAAGTACTCGAGCCTTTTATTAATTTAAGCTATCGCTCATAGCTAAGCTAAACTTGAGTCCCAAATCAAACACAGGTAAAACTTAAAATGGCCATAACTTCTGTACGGTGCGTCCTATACCTATCAAAGTGTGCACCAATCAAATGCTTGTAACTTTTTACTGGAGGGTCATAAAACCTTGAAAATTTGTGACAATAAAGTACTCGAGCCTCTTATCAATTTAAGCTATCGCTCATAGCTATGCTACTCTTGAGTCCCAAATCAAACACTGATAAGACTTAAAATGGCCATAACTTATATACGGAGTGTCCTATACCTATCAAAGTTTGCAACATTCAAATGCTTGTAACTTTTTACTGGAGCATCATAAAATATTGAAATTTTCTGACAATTAAGTACTCGAGCCTCTTATCAATTTAAGCTATCGCTCACAGCTATGCTACCCTTGAGTCCCGAATCAAAAACTGATAAAATTTCAAATGGCCAGAACTTCTGTACGGAGTGTCCTATACCTATTAAAGTGTGCAACAATCAAATGATTGTAACTTTTCACTGAAGCGTCATAAAATCTTAAAATTTTCTGACAATAAAGTACTCGAGCCTCTTGTCAATTTAAGCTATCGTTCATAGCTATGCTACCCTTGAGTCCCCAACCAAACACTGATAAAACTTAAAATAGCCCTAACTTGTGTACGTTGCGTTCTATACCGATAAAAATTTGCAACAATAAAATGCTTGTAACTTTTTACTGGGGCTTCATAAAACCTTGAAATTTTGTGACAATAAAGTACTCGAGCCTCCTATCAATTTAAGCTATCGTTCATAGCTATGCTAGCCTTGAGTCCCAAAATAAAAAACTGATAAAACTGCATATGACCCTAACTTCTGTACGGTGCATCCTATACCTATCAAAGTTGCAACAATCAAATGCTTGTAACTTTTTACTGGAGGGTCATAAAACCTTGAAAATTTGTGACAATAAAGTACTCGAGCCTCTTATTAATTTAAGCTATCGCTCATAGCTATGCTACTCTTGAGTCCCAAATCAAACACTGATAAGACTTAAAATGGCCATAACTTATATACGGAGTGTCCTATACCTATCAAAGTTGCAACAATACAATGCTTATAACTTTTTACTGGAGCGTCATAAAATCTGGAAATTTAGGGACAATAGAGTACTCGTGCCTCTTATTAATTTAAGCTATAGCTCAAAGCTATGCTACTCTTGAGTCCTAAATCAAACATTGATAAGACTTAAAAATGCCGTAATTTCTGTACGGAGTGTCCTATACCTATCAAAGTTTGTAACATTCTAATGCTTGTAACTTTTTTCTTGAGCGCCATAAAACCTTGAAATTTTGTGACAATAAAGTACTCGAGCCTCCTATCAATTTAAGCTATCGTTCATAGCTATGCTAGCCTTGAGTCCCAAAATAAAAAACTGATAAAACTGCATATGACCCTAACATCTGTACGGTGCGTCCTATACCTATCAAAGTTTGCAACAATCAAATGCTTGTAACTTTTTACTGGAGCGTCATAAAGCCTTGAAATTTTTTGACAACAAAGTACTCGAGCCTTTTATTAATTTAAGCTATCGCTCATAGCTAAGGTAAACTTGAGTCCCAAATCAAACACAGATAAAACTTAAAATGGCCATAACTTCTGTACGGTGCGTCCTATACCTATCAAAGTGTGCACCAATCAAATGCTTGTAACTTTTTACTGGAGGGTCATAAAACCTTGAAAATTTGTGACAATAAAGTACTCGAGCCTCTTATCAATTTAAGCTATCGCTCATAGCTATGCTACTCTTGAGTCCCAAATCAAACACTGATAAGACTTAAAATGGCCATAACTTATATACGGAGTGTCCTATACCTATCAAAGTTTGCAACATTCAAATGCTTGTAACTTTTTACTGGAGCATCATAAAATCTTGAAATTTTGTGACAATTAAGTACTCGAGCCTCTTATCAATTATCGCTCATAGCTATGCTATCCTTGAGTCCCGAATCAAAAACTGATAAAATTTCAAATGGCCCTAACTTCTATACGGTGCATTCTACACCTATCAAAGTTTGCAACATTCAAATGCTTGTAACTTTTTACTGGAGCGTCATAAAATCTGGAAATTTAGTGACAATAGAGTACTCGTGCCTCTTATTAATTTAAGCTATAGCTCATAGCTATGCTACTCTTGAGTCCCAAATCAAACTCTGATAAGACTTAAAATGGCCAGAACTTCTGTACGGAGTGTCCTATACCTATTAAAGTGTGCAACAATCAAATGATTGTAACTTTTCACTGAAGCGTCATAAAATCTTAAAATTTTCTGACAATAAACTACCCGAGCCTCTTGTCAATGTAAGCTATCGTTCATAGCTATGCTACCCTTGAGTCCCCAACCAAACACGGATAAAACTGCAAATGGCCCTAACTTCTCGAAGGTGCGTCCTATACCTATCAAAGTTTGCAACAATCAAATGCTTGCAACTTTTTTCTGGAGCTTCATAAAATCTTGAAATTTTGTGACAATAAAGTACTCGAGCCTCTTATCAATTTAAGCTATCGTTCATAGCTATGCTAGCCTTGAGTCCCAAAATAAAAAAACAGATAAAACTGCAAATGACCCTAACTTCTGTACGGTGCGTCCTACACCTATCTAAGTTTGCAACAATCAAATGCATGTAACTTTTTACTGGAGCGTCATAAAACCATGAAAATTTGTGACAATAAAGTACTCGAGCCTCTTATCAATTTTAGCTATAGCTCATAGCTACTCTTGAGTCCTAAATCAAACATTGATAAGACTTAAAATGGCCATAATATCTGTACGGAGTGTCCTATTCCTATCAAAGTTTGTACCATTCAAATGCTTGTAACTTTTTTCTCGAGCTCCATAAAACCTTGAAATTTTGTGACAAAAAAGTACTCGTGCCTCTGATCAATTTAAGCTATCGCTCATAGCTATGCAACCTTTGATTCCCAAAATAAAACACTGATAAAACTTCGAATGGCCCTAACATCTGTACGGTGCGTCCTATACCTATCAAAGTTTGCAACAATCAAATGCTTGTAACTTTTTACTGGAGCGTCATAAAGCCTTGAAATTTTTTGACAACAAAGTACTCGAGCCTTTTATTAATTTAAGCTATCGCTCATAGCTAAGCTAAACTTGAGTCCCAAATCAAACACAGGTAAAACTTAAAATGGCCATAACTTCTGTACGGTGCGTCCTATACCTATCAAAGTGTGCACCAATCAAATGCTTGTAACTTTTTACTGGAGGGTCATAAAACCTTGAAAATTTGTGACAATAAAGTACTCGAGCCTCTTATCAATTTAAGCTATCGCTCATAGCTATGCTACTCTTGAGTCCCAAATCAAACACTGATAAGACTTAAAATGGCCATAACTTATATACGGAGTGTCCTATACCTATCAAAGTTTGCAACATTCAAATGCTTGTAACTTTTTACTGGAGCATCATAAAATATTGAAATTTTCTGACAATTAAGTACTCGAGCCTCTTATCAATTTAAGCTATCGCTCACAGCTATGCTACCCTTGAGTCCCGAATCAAAAACTGATAAAATTTCAAATGGCCAGAACTTCTGTACGGAGTGTCCTATACCTATTAAAGTGTGCAACAATCAAATGATTGTAACTTTTCACTGAAGCGTCATAAAATCTTAAAATTTTCTGACAATAAAGTACTCGAGCCTCTTGTCAATTTAAGCTATCGTTCATAGCTATGCTACCCTTGAGTCCCCAACCAAACACTGATAAAACTTAAAATAGCCCTAACTTGTGTACGTTGCGTTCTATACCGATAAAAATTTGCAACAATAAAATGCTTGTAACTTTTTACTGGGGCTTCATAAAACCTTGAAATTTTGTGACAATAAAGTACTCGAGCCTCCTATCAATTTAAGCTATCGTTCATAGCTATGCTAGCCTTGAGTCCCAAAATAAAAAACTGATAAAACTGCATATGACCCTAACTTCTGTACGGTGCATCCTATACCTATCAAAGTTGCAACAATCAAATGCTTGTAACTTTTTACTGGAGGGTCATAAAACCTTGAAAATTTGTGACAATAAAGTACTCGAGCCTCTTATTAATTTAAGCTATCGCTCATAGCTATGCTACTCTTGAGTCCCAAATCAAACACTGATAAGACTTAAAATGGCCATAACTTATATACGGAGTGTCCTATACCTATCAAAGTTGCAACAATACAATGCTTATAACTTTTTACTGGAGCGTCATAAAATCTGGAAATTTAGGGACAATAGAGTACTCGTGCCTCTTATTAATTTAAGCTATAGCTCAAAGCTATGCTACTCTTGAGTCCTAAATCAAACATTGATAAGACTTAAAAATGCCGTAATTTCTGTACGGAGTGTCCTATACCTATCAAAGTTTGTAACATTCTAATGCTTGTAACTTTTTTCTTGAGCGCCATAAAACCTTGAAATTTTGTGACAATAAAGTACTCGAGCCTCTTATCAATTTAAGCTATCGTTCATAGCTATGCTAGCCTTGAGTCCCAAAATAAAAAAACTGATAAAACTGCAAATGACCCTAACTTCTGTACGGTGCATCCTATACCTATCAAAGTTGCAACAATCAAATGCTTATAACTTTTTACTGGAGCGTCATAAAATCTTAAAATTTTGTGACAATAAAGTACTCGACCCTCTTATCAATTTAAGCTATCGCTCATAGCTATGCTACTCTTGAGTCCCAAACCAAACACTGATAAGACTTAAAACGGCCATAACGTCTATACGGAGTGTCCTATACCTATCAAAGTTTGCAACATTCAAATGCTTGTACCTTTTTACTGGAGCATCATAAAATCTTGAAATTTTGTGACAATAAAGTAATCGGGCCTCTTGTCAATTTAAGCTATCCCTCATAGCTATGCTACCCTTGGGTCCCAAAATAAAACACTAATAAAATTTCAAATGGCCCTTACTTCTATACGGTGCATTCTACACCTATCAAAGTTTGCAACATTCAAATGCTTGTAACTTTTTACTGGAGCGTCATAAAATCTGGAAATTTAGTGACAATAGAGTACTCGGGCCTCTTATTAATTTAAGCTATAGCTCATAGCTATGCTACTCTTGAGTCCCAAATCAAACGCTGATAAGACTTAAAATGGCCAGAACTTCTGTACGGAGTGTCCTATACCTATTAAAGTGTGCAACAATCAAATGATTGTAACTTTTCACTGAAGCGTCTTAAAATCTTAAAATTTTCTGACAATAAAGTACTCGAGCCTCTTGTCAATTTAAGCTATCGTTCATAGCTATGCTACCCTTGAGTCCCCAACCAAACACTGATAAAACTTAAAATGGCCCTAACTTGTGTACGTTGCGTTCTATACCGATAAAAATTTGCAACAATCAAATGCTTGTAACTTTTTACTGGGGCTTCATAAAACCTTGAAATTTTGTGACAATAAAGTACTCGAGCCTCCTATCAATTTAAGCGATCGTTCATAGCTATGCTAGCCTTGAGTCCCATAATAAAAAACTGATAAAACTGCATATGACCCTAACTTCTGTACGGTGCATCCTATACCTATCCAAGTTGCAACAATCAAATGCTTGTAACTTTTTACTGGAGGGTCATAAAACCTTGAAAATTTGTGACAATAAAGTACTCGAGCCTCTTATTAATTTAAGCTATCGCTCATAGCTATGCTACTCTTGAGTCCCAAATCAAACACTGATAAGACTTAAAATGGCCATAACTTATATACGGAGTGTCCTATACCTATCAAAGTTGCAACAATACAATGCTTATAACTTTTTACTGGAGCGTCATAAAATCTTAAAATTTTGTGACAATAAAGTACTCGACCCTCTTATCAATTTAAGCTATCGCTCATAGCTATGCTACTCTTGAGTCCCAAACCAAACACTGATAAGATTTAAAACGGCCATAACGTCTATACGGAGTGTCCTATACCTATCAAAGTTTGCAACATTCAAATGCTTGTACCTTTTTACTGGATCATCATAAAATCTTGAAATTTTGTGACAATAAAGTACTCGGGCCTCTTGTCAATTTAAGCTATCCCTCATAGCTATGCTACCCTTGGGTCCCAAAATAAAACACTAATAAAACTTCAAATGACCCTAACTTTTATACGGTGCGTCCCATACCTATCAAAGTTTGCCACATTCAAATGCTTTTAACTTTTTACTGGAGCGTCATAAAATCTGGAAGTTTAGTGACAATAGAGTAATCGTGCCTCTTATTAATTTAAGCTATAGCTCATAGCTATGCTACTCTTGAGTCCCAAATCAAACACTGATAAGACTTAAAATGCCCAGAACTTCTGTACGGAGTGTCCTATATCTATTAAAGTGTGCAACAATCAAATGATTGTAACTTTTTACTGGAGCGTCATAAAATCTTAAAATTTTCTGACAATAAAGTACTCGAGTCTCTTATCAATTTAAGTTATCGGTCATAGCCCTTGAGTCCCAAATCAAACACGGATAAAACTGCAAATGGCCCTAACTTCTCTAAGGTGCGTCCTATACCTATCAAAGTTTGCAACAATCAAATGCTTGTAACTTTTTTCTGGAGCATCATAAAATCTTGAACTTTGTGACAATTAAGTACTCGAGCCTCTTATCAATTTAAGCTATCGTTCATAGCTATGCTAGCCTTGAGTCCCAAAATAAAAAACTGATAAAACTGCAAATGACCCTAACTTCTGTACGGTGCATCCTATACCTATCAAAGTTGCAACAATCAAATGCTTATAACTTTTTACTGGAGCGTCATAAAATCTTGAAATTTTGTGACAATAAAGTACTCGAGCCTCTTATCAATTTAAGCTACCGCTCATAGCTATGCTACCCTTGAGTCCCAAATCAAACACTGATAAAACTTCAAATGGCCCTCACTTCTGTACGGTGCGTCCTACACCTATCTAAGTTTGCAACAATCAAATGCTTGTAACTTTTTACTGGAGCGTCATAAAACCATGAAAATTTGTGACAATAAGGTTCTCGAGCCTCTTATCAATTTAAGATATAGCTCATAGCTATGCTACTCTTGAGTCCTAAATCAAACATTGATAAGACTTAAAATGGCCATAATTTCTGTACGGAGTGTCCTATACCTATCAAAGTTTGTAACATTCAAATGCTTGTAACTTTTTTCTCGAGCGCCATAAAACCTTGAAATTTTGTGACAAAAAAGTACTCGTGCCTCTGATCAATTTAAGCTATCGCTCATAGCTATGCAACCTTTGATTCCCAAAATAAAACACTGATAAAACTTCGAATGGCCCTAACATCTGTACGGTGCGTCCTATACCTATCAAAGTTTGCAACAATCAAATGCTTGTAACTTTTTACTGGAGCGTCATAAAGTCATGAAATTTTTTGACAACAAAGTATTCGAGCCTTTTATTAATTTAAGCTATCGCTCATAGCTATGCTAAACTTGAGTCCCAAACCAAACACAGATAAAACTTAAAATGGCCATAACTTCTGTACGGTGCGTCCTATACCTATCAAAGTCAGCACCAATCAAATGCTTGTAACTTTTTAATGGAGGGTCATAAAATCTTGAAAATTTGTGACAATAAAGTACTCGAGCCTCTTATCAATTTAAGCTATCGGTCATAGCTATGCTACTCTTGAGTCCCAAATCAAACACTGATAAGACTTAAAATGGCCATAACTTATATACGGAGTGTCCTATACCTATCAAAGTTTGCAACATTCAAATGCTTGTAACTTTTTACTGGAGCATCATAAAATCTTGAAATTTTGTGACAATAAAGTACTCGGGCTCTTGTCAATTTAAGCTATCCCTCATAGCTATGCTACCCTTGGGTCCCAAAATAAAACACTAATAAAACTTCAAATGACCCTAACTTTTATACGGTGCGTCCCATACCTATCAAAGTTTGCAACATTCAAATGCCTGTAACTTTTTACTGGAGCGTCATTAACGCTTGAAATTTTGTGACAATTAAGTCCTCGAGCCTCTTATCAATTTAAGCTATCGCTCATAGCTATGCTACCCTTGAGTCCCGAATCAAAAACTGATAAAATTTCAAATGGCCCTAACTTCTATACGGTGCGTTCTACACCTATCAAAGTTTGCAACATTCAAATGCTTGTAAGTTTTTACTGGAGCGTCATAAAATCTGGAAATTTAGTGACAATAGAGTACTCGTGCCTCTTATTAATTTAAGCTATAGCTCATAGCTATGCTACTCTTGAGTCCCAAATCAAACACTGATAAGACTTAAAATGGCCAGAACTTCTGTACGGAGTGTCCTATACCTATTAAAGTGTGCAACAATCAAATGATTGTAACTTTTCACTGGAGCATCGTAAAATCTTAAAATTTTCTGACAATAAAGTACTCGAGCCTCTTGTCAATTTAAGCTATCGTTCATAGCTATGCTACCTTTGAGTCCCCAACCAAACACTGATAAAACTTAAAATGGCCCTAACTTGTGTACGTTGCGTTCTATACCTATAAAAATTTGCAACAATCAAATGCTTGTAACTTTTTACTGGGGCTTCATAAAACCTTGAAATTTTGTGACAATAAAGTACTCGAGCCTCTTATCAATTTAAGCTATCGTTCATAGCTATGCTACTCTTGAGTCCCAAATCAAACACTGAAAAGACTTAAAATGGCCATAACTTATATACGTAGTGTCCTATACCTATCAAAGTTGCAACAATACAATGCTTATAACTTTTTACTGGAGCGTCATAAAATCTGGAAATTTAGTGACAATAGAGTACTCGTGCCTCTTATTAATTTAAGATATAGCTCATAGCTATGCTACCCTTCAGTCTCAAATCAAACACTGATAAAATTTAAAATGGCCTTAACTTCTATACGGTGCGTCCAATAGCTATCAATGTTTGCAACTTTCAAATGCTTATAACTTTTTTCTCGAGCGTCATAAAACCTTAAAATTTTGTGACAATAAAGTGCTCGAGTCTCTTATCAATTTAAGCTATCGGTCATAGCTATGGTACCCTTGAGACCCAAATCAAACACGGATAAAACATCAAATGGTCCTAACTTCTCTAAGTTGCGTCCTATACCTATAAAAGTTTGCAACAATCAAATGCTTGTAACTTTTTTCTGGAGCTTCATAAAATCTTGAAATTTGGTGACAATAAAGTACTAGAGCCTCTTATCAATTTAAGCTATCGCTCATAGCTATGCTACCCTTGAGTCCCAAATCAAACACTGATAAAACTTCAAATGGCCCTAACTTCTGTACGGTGCGTCCTACACCTATCTAAGTTTGCAACAATCAAATGCTTGTAACTTTTTACTGGAGCGTCATAAGACCATGAAAATTTGTGACAATAAAGTACTCGAGCCTCTTATCCATTTAAGCTATAGCTCATAGCTATGCTACTCTTGAGTCCTAAATCAAACATTGATAAGACTTAAAAAGGCCATAATTTCTGTACGGAGTGTCCTATACCTATCAAAGTTTGTAACATTCAAATACTTGTAACTTTTTTCTTGAGCGCGATAAAACCTTGAAATTTTGTGACAATAAAGTACTCGAGCCTCTTATCAATTTAAGCTATCGTTCATAGCTATGCTAGCCTTGAGTCCCAAAATAAAAAACTGATAAAACTGCAAATGACCCTAACTTCTGTACGGTGCATCCTATACCTATCAAAGTTGCAACAATCAAATGCTTATAACTTTTTACTGAAGCGTCATAAAATCTTAAAATTTTGTGACAGTAAAGTACTCGACCCTCTTATCAATTTAAGCTATCGCTCATAGCTATGCTACTCTTGAGTCACAAACCAAACACTGATAAGACTTAAAATGACCATAACTTCTATACGGAGTGTCCTACACCTATCAATGTTTGCAACATTCAAATGCTTGTAACTTTTTACTGGAGCATCATAAAATCTTGAAATTTTGTGACAATAAAGTACTCGGGCCTCTTGTCAATTTAAGCTATCCCTCATAGCTATGCTACCCTTGGGTCCCAAAATAAAACACTAATAAAACTTCAAATGACCCTAACTTTTATACGGTGCGTCCCATACCTATCAAAGTTTGCAACATTCAAATGCTTTTAACTTTTTACTGGAGCGTCATAAAATCTGGAAATTTAGTGACAATAGAGTAATCGTGCCTCATATTAATTTAAGCTATAGCTCATAGCTATGCTACTCTTGAGTCCCAAATCAAACACTGATAAGACTTAAAATGGCCAGAACTTCTGTACGGAGTGTCCTATATCTATTAAAGTGTGCAACAATCAAATGATTGTAACTTTTCAATGGAGCGTCATAAAATCTTAAAATTTTCTGACAATAAAGTACTCGAGCCTCTTGTCAATTTAAGCTATCGCTCATAGCTATGCTACTCTTGAGTCCCAAATAAAACACTGATAAATTTAAAATTGCTATAACTTGTGTACGTTGCATTCTATACCTATAAAAATTTGCAACAATCAAATGCTTGTAACTTTTTACTGGGGCTTCATAAAACCTTGAAATTTTGTGACAATAAAGTACTCGAGCCTCTTATCAATTTAAGCTATCGTTCATAGCTATGCTAGACTTGAGTCCCAAAATAAAACCCTGATTAAATTGCAAATGACTCTACCTTCTGTACGGTGCGTCCTATACCTATCAAAGTTGCAACAATCAAATGCTTATAACTTTTTACTGGAGCGTCATAAAATCTTGAAATTTTGTGACAATAAAGTACTCGTGCCTCTTGTTAATTTAAGCTATCGCTCATAGCTATGCAACCCTTCAGTCTCAAATCAGACACTGATAAAACTTCAAATGGCCCTAACTTCTGTACGGTGCGTCCTATAGCTATCAATGTTTGCAACTTTCAAATGCTTATAACTTTGGAGCATCATAAAATCTTAAAATTTTGTGACAATAAAGTACTCGAGTCTCTTATCAATTTAAGCTATCGTTCATAGCTATGGTACCCTTGAGACCCAAATCAAACACGGAAAAAACTTCAAATGGTCCTAACTTATCTAAGGTGCGTCCTATACCTATCAAAGTTTGCAACAATCAAATGCTTGTAACTTTTTTCTGGAGCTTCATAAAATCTTGAAATTTTGTGACAATAAAGTACTCGAGCCTCTTATCAATTTAAGCTAACGTTCATAGCTATGCTAGCCTTGAGTGCCAAAATAAAACACTGAAAAACTGCAAATGACCCTAACTTCTGTACGGTGCGTCCTATACCTATCAAAGTTTGCAACAATCAAATGCTTATAACTTTTTACTGGAGCGTCATAAAATTTTAAAATTTTGTGACAATGAAGTTCTCGAGCCTCTTATCAATTTAAGCTATCGCTCATAGCTATGCTACCCTTGAGTCCCAAATAAAACACTGATAAAACTTCAAATGGCCCTAACTTCTATAGGGTGCATCCTACACCTATCAAAGTTTGCAACATTCAAATGCTTGTAACTTTTTACTGGAGCATCATAAAATCTTGAAATTTTGTGACAATAGAGGATTCGGGCCTCTTAAAAATTTAACCTATCGCCCATAGCTATGCTACCCTTGAGTCCTTAAATAAAACACTGATAAAACTTCAAATGGCCCTAACTTTTATACGGTGCATCCTACACCTATCAAAGTTTGCAACATTCAAATGCTTATAACCTTTTTCTTGAGCCGCATAAAACCTTGAAAATTTGTGACAATAAAATACTCGTGCCTCTTATCAATTTAAGCTATCGTTCATAGCTATGCTACCCTTGAGTCCTTAAATAAAACACTGATAAAACTTCAAATGGCCCTAACTTTTATACGGTGCATCCTACACCTATCAAAGTTTGCCACATTCAAATGCTTTTAACTTTTTACTGGAGCGTCATAAAATCTGGAAGTTTAGTGACAATAGAGTAATCGTGCCTCTTATTAATTTAAGCTATAGCTCATAGCTATGCTACTCTTGAGTCCCAAATCAAACACTGATAAGACTTAAAATGCCCAGAACTTCTGTACGGAGTGTCCTATATCTATTAAAGTGTGCAACAATCAAATGATTGTAACTTTTTACTGGAGCGTCATAAAATCTTAAAATTTTCTGACAATAAAGTACTCGAGTCTCTTATCAATTTAAGTTATCGGTCATAGTCCTTGAGTCCCAAATCAAACACGGATAAAACTGCAAATGGCCCTAACTTCTCTAAGGTGCGTCCTATACCTATCAAAGTTTGCAACAATCAAATGCTTGTAACTTTTTTCTGGAGCATCATAAAATCTTGAACTTTGTGACAATTAAGTACTCGAGCCTCTTATCAATTTAAGCTATCGTTCATAGCTATGCTAGCCTTGAGTCCCAAAATAAAAAACTGATAAAACTGCAAATGACCCTAACTTCTGTACGGTGCATCCTATACCTATCAAAGTTGCAACAATCAAATGCTTATAACTTTTTACTGGAGCGTCATAAAATCTTGAAATTTTGTGACAATAAAGTACTCGAGCCTCTTATCAATTTAAGCTACCGCTCATAGCTATGCTACCCTTGAGTCCCAAATCAAACACTGATAAAACTTCAAATGGCCCTCACTTCTGTACGGTGCGTCCTACACCTATCTAAGTTTGCAACAATCAAATGCTTGTAACTTTTTACTGGAGCGTCATAAAACCATGAAAATTTGTGACAATAAGGTTCTCGAGCCTCTTATCAATTTAAGATATAGCTCATAGCTATGCTACTCTTGAGTCCTAAATCAAACATTGATAAGACTTAAAATGGCCATAATTTCTGTACGGAGTGTCCTATACCTATCAAAGTGTGTAACATTCAAATGCTTGTAACTTTTTTCTCGAGCGCCATAAAACCTTGAAATTTTGTGACAAAAAAGTACTCGTGCCTCTGATCAATTTAAGCTATCGCTCATAGCTATGCAACCTTTGATTCCCAAAATAAAACACTGATAAAACTTCGAATGGCCCTAACATCTGTACGGTGCGTCCTATACCTATCAAAGTTTGCAACAATCAAATGCTTGTAACTTTTTACTGGAGCGTCATAAAGTCATGAAATTTTTTGACAACAAAGTATTCGAGCCTTTTATTAATTTAAGCTATCGCTCATAGCTATGCTAAACTTGAGTCCCAAACCAAACACAGATAAAACTTAAAATGGCCATAACTTCTGTACGGTGCGTCCTATACCTATCAAAGTCAGCACCAATCAAATGCTTGTAACTTTTTAATGGAGGGTCATAAAATCTTGAAAATTTGTGACAATAAAGTACTCGAGCCTCTTATCAATTTAAGCTATCGGTCATAGCTATGCTACTCTTGAGTCCCAAATCAAACACTGATAAGACTTAAAATGGCCATAACTTATATACGGAGTGTCCTATACCTATCAAAGTTTGCAACATTCAAATGCTTGTAACTTTTTACTGGAGCATCATAAAATCTTGAAATTTTGTGACAATAAAGTACTCGGGCTCTTGTCAATTTAAGCTATCCCTCATAGCTATGCTACCCTTGGGTCCCAAAATAAAACACTAATAAAACTTCAAATGACCCTAACTTTTATACGGTGCGTCCCATACCTATCAAAGTTTGCAACATTCAAATGCCTGTAACTTTTTACTGGAGCGTCATTAACGCTTGAAATTTTGTGACAATTAAGTCCTCGAGCCTCTTATCAATTTAAGCTATCGCTCATAGCTATGCTACCCTTGAGTCCCGAATCAAAAACTGATAAAATTTCAAATGGCCCTAACTTCTATACGGTGCGTTCTACACCTATCAAAGTTTGCAACATTCAAATGCTTGTAAGTTTTTACTGGAGCGCCATAAAATCTGGAAATTTAGTGACAATAGAGTACTCGTGCCTCTTATTAATTTAAGCTATAGCTCATAGCTATGCTACTCTTGAGTCCCAAATCAAACACTGATAAGACTTAAAATGGCCAGAACTTCTGTACGGAGTGTCCTATACCTATTAAAGTGTGCAACAATCAAATGATTGTAACTTTTCACTGGAGCGTCGTAAAATCTTAAAATTTTCTGACAATAAAGTACTCGAGCCTCTTGTCAATTTAAGCTATCGTTCATAGCTATGCTACCTTTGAGTCCCCAACCAAACACTGATAAAACTTAAAATGGCCCTAACTTGTGTACGTTGCGTTCTATACCTATAAAAATTTGCAACAATCAAATGCTTGTAACTTTTTCCTGGGGCTTCATAAAACCTTGAAATTTTGTGACAATAAAGTACTCGAGCCTCTTATCAATTTAAGCTATCGTTCATAGCTATGCTACTCTTGAGTCCCAAATCAAACACTGATAAGACTTAAAATGGCCATAACTTATATACGTAGTGTCCTATACCTATCAAAGTTGCAACAATACAATGCTTATAACTTTTTACTGGAGCGTCATAAAATCTGGAAATTTAGTGACAATAGAGTACTCGTGCCTCTTATTAATTTAAGATATAGCTCATAGCTATGCTACCCTTCAGTCTCAAATCAAACACTGATAAAATTTAAAATGGCCTTAACTTCTATACGGTGCGTCCTATAGCTATCAATGTTTGCAACTTTCAAATGCTTATAACTTTTTTCTCGAGCGTCATAAAACCTTAAAATTTTGTGACAATAAAGTGCTCGAGTCTCTTATCAATTTAAGCTATCGGTCATAGCTATGGTACCCTTGAGACCCAAATCAAACACGGATAAAACATCAAATGGTCCTAACTTCTCTAAGTTGCGTCCTATACCTATAAAAGTTTGCAACAATCAAATGCTTGTAACTTTTTTCTGGAGCTTCATAAAATCTTGAAATTTGGTGACAATAAAGTACTAGAGCCTCTTATCAATTTAAGCTATCGCTCATAGCTATGCTACCCTTGAGTCCCAAATCAAACACTGATAAAACTTCAAATGGCCCTAACTTCTGTACGGTGCGTCCTACACCTATCTAAGTTTGCAACAATCAAATGCTTGTAACTTTTTACTGGAGCGTCATAAGACCATGAAAATTTGTGACAATAAAGTACTCGAGCCTCTTATCCATTTAAGCTATAGCTCATAGCTATGCTACTCTTGAGTCCTAAATCAAACATTGATAAGACTTAAAAAGGCCATAATTTCTGTACGGAGTGTCCTATACCTATCAAAGTTTGTAACATTCAAATACTTGTAACTTTTTTCTTGAGCGCGATAAAACCTTGAAATTTTGTGACAATAAAGTACTCGAGCCTCTTATCAATTTAAGCTATCGTTCATAGCTATGCTAGCCTTGAGTCCCAAAATAAAAAACTGATAAAACTGCAAATGACCCTAACTTCTGTACTGTGCATCCTATACCTATCAAAGTTGCAACAATCAAATGCTTATAACTTTTTACTGAAGCGTCATAAAATCTTAAAATTTTGTGACAGTAAAGTACTCGACCCTCTTATCAATTTAAGCTATCGCTCATAGCTATGCTACTCTTGAGTCCCAAACCAAACACTGATAAGACTTAAAATGACCATAACTTCTATACGGAGTGTCCTATACCTATCAATGTTTGCAACATTCAAATGCTTGTAACTTTTTACTGGAGCATCATAAAATCTTGAAATTTTGTGACAATAAAGTACTCGGGCCTCTTGTCAATTTAAGCTATCCCTCATAGCTATGCTACCCTTGGGTCCCAAAATAAAACACTAATAAAACTTCAAATGACCCTAACTTTTATACGGTGCGTCCCATACCTATCAAAGTTTGCAACATTCAAATGCTTTTAACTTTTTACTGGAGCGTCATAAAATCTGGAAATTTAGTGACAATAGAGTAATCGTGCCTCATATTAATTTAAGCTATAGCTCATAGCTATGCTACTCTTGAGTCCCAAATCAAACACTGATAAGACTTAAAATGGCCAGAACTTCTGTACGGAGTGTCCTATATCTATTAAAGTGTGCAACAATCAAATGATTGTAACTTTTCAATGGAGCGTCATAAAATCTTAAAATTTTCTGACAATAAAGTACTCGAGCCTTTTGTCAATTTAAGCTATCGCTCATAGCTATGCTACTCTTGAGTCCCAAATAAAACACTGATAAATTTAAAATTGCTATAACTTGTGTACGTTGCATTCTATACCTATAAAAATTTGCAACAATCAAATGCTTGTAACTTTTTACTGGGGCTTCATAAAACCTTGAAATTTTGTGACAATAAAGTACTCGAGCCTCTTATCAATTTAAGCTGTCGTTCATAGCTATGCTAGACTTGAGTCCCAAAATAAAACCCTGATTAAATTGCAAATGACTCTACCTTCTGTACGGTGCGTCCTATACCTATCAAAGTTGCAACAATCAAATGCTTATAACTTTTTACTGGAGCGTCATAAAATCTTGAAATTTTGTGACAATAAAGTACTCGTGCCTCTTATTAATTTAAGCTATCGCTCATAGCTATGCAACCCTTCAGTCTCAAATCAGACACTGATAAAACTTCAAATGGCCCTAACTTCTGTACGGTGCGTCCTATAGCTATCAATGTTTGCAACTTTCAAATGCTTATAACTTTGGAGCATCATAAAATCTTAAAATTTTGTGACAATAAAGTACTCGAGTCTCTTATCAATTTAAGCTATCGTTCATAGCTATGGTACCCTTGAGACCCAAATCAAACACGGAAAAAACTTCAAATGGTCCTAACTTATCTAAGGTGCGTCCTATACCTATCAAAGTTTGCAACAATCAAATGCTTGTAACTTTTTTCTGGAGCTTCATAAAATCTTGAAATTTTGTGACAATAAAGTACTCGAGCCTCTTATCAATTTAAGCTAACGTTCATAGCTATGCTAGCCTTGAGTGCCAAAATAAAACACTGAAAAACTGCAAATGACCCTAACTTCTGTACGGTGCGTCCTATACCTATCAAAGTTTGCAACAATCAAATGCTTATAACTTTTTACTGGAACGTCATAAAATTTTAAAATTTTGTGACAATGAAGTTCTCGAACCTCTTATCAATTTAAGCTATCGCTCATAGCTATGCTACCCTTGAGTCCCAAATAAAACACTGATAAAACTTCAAATGGCCCTAACTTCTATAGGGTGCATCCTACACCTATCAAAGTTTGCAACATTCAAATGCTTGTAACTTTTTACTGGAGCATCATAAAATCTTGAAATTTTGTGACAATAGAGGATTCGGGCCTCTTAAAAATTTAACCTATCGCCCATAGCTATGCTACCCTTGAGTCCTTAAATAAAACACTGATAAAACTTCAAATGGCCCTAACTTTTATACGGTGCATCCTACACCTATCAAAGTTTGCAACATTCAAATGCTTATAACCTTTTTCTTGAGCCGCATAAAACCTTGAAAATTTGTGACAATAAAGTACTCGTGCCTCTTATCAATTTAAGCTATCGTTCATAGCTATGCTAGCCTTGAGTCCCAAAATAAAACACTGATAAAACTGCAAATGACCCTAACTTCTGTACGGTGCGTCCTATACCTATCAAAGTTTGCGACAATGAAATGCTTATAACTTTTTACTGGAGCGTCATAAAACCTTAAAATTTTGTGACAATAAAGTACTCGAGCCTCTTATCAATTTAAGCTACCGCTCATAGCTATGCTACCCTTGAGTCCCAAATCAAACACTGATAAAACTTCAAATAGCCCTAAGTTCTGTACGGTGCGTCCTACACCTATCTTAGTTTGCAACAATCAAATGCTTGTAACTTTTTACTGGAGCGTCATAAAACCATGAAAATTTGTGACAATAAAGTACTCGAGCCTCTTATCAATTTAAGCTATAGCTCATTGCAATGCTACTCTTGAGTCCTAAATCAAACATTGATAAGACATAAAATGGCCATAATTTCTGTACGGAGTGTCCTATACCTATCAAAGTTTGTAACATTCAAATGCTTGTAACTTTTTTCTCGAGCGCCATAAAACTTTGAAATTTTGTGACAATAAAGTACTCGTGCCTCTGATCAATTTAAGCTATCGCTCATAGCTATGCAACCTTTGATTCCCAAAGTAAAACACTGATAAAACTTCGATTGGCCCTACCTTCTGTACGGTGCGTCCTATACCTATCAAAGTTTGCAACAATCAAATGCTTGTAACTTTTTACTGAAGCGTCATAAAGTCTTGAAAATTTGTGACAATAAAGTACTCGAGCCTCTTATCAATTTAAGCTATCGCTCATAGCTATGCTACTCTTGAGTCCCAAATCAAACACTGATAAGACTTAAAATGGGCATAACTTCTATACGGAGTGTCCTATACCTATCAAAGTTTGCAACATTCAAATGCTTGTAGCTTTTTACTGGAGCATCATAAAATCTTGAAATTTTGTGATAATAAAGTACTGGAGCCTCTTATCAATTTAAGCTATCGCTCATAGCTATGCTACCCTTGTGTCCCGAGGCAAAAACTGATAAAATTTCAAATGGCCCTAACTTCTATAACGGTGCGTTCTACACCTATCAAGTTTGCAACATTCAAATGATTGTAACTTTTTACTGGAGCGTCATAAAATCTGGAAATTTAGGGACAATAGAGTACTCGTGCCTCTTATTAATTTAAGCTATAGCTCATAGCTATGCTACTCTTGAGTCCCAAATCAAACACTGATAAGACTTAAAATGGCCAGAACTTCTGTACGGAGTGTCCTATACCTATTAAAGTGTGCAACAATCAAATGATTGTAACTTTTCACTGGAGCGTCATAAAATCTTAAAATTTTCTAACAGTAAAGTACTCGAGCCTCTTGTCAATTTAAGCTATCGCTCATAGCTATGCTACCCTTGAGTCCCAAACCAAATACTGATAAAACTTAAAATGGCCCTAACTTGTGTACGTTGCGTTCTATACCTATAAAAATTTGCAACAATCAAATGCTTGTAACTTTTTACTGGGGCTTCATAAAACCTTGAACTTTTGTGACAATAGAGTACTCGAGCCTCCTATCAATTTAAGCTATCGCTCATAGCTATGCAACCTTTGATTCCCAAAATAAAACACTGATAAAACTTCGAATGGCCCTACCTTCTGTACGGTGCGTCCTATACCTATCAAAGTTAGCAACAATCAAATGCTTATCACTTTTTACTGGAGCGTCATAAAATCTTAAAATTTTGTGAAAAACCTCTTATCAATTTAAGTTATCGCTCATAGCTATGCTACCCTTGAGTCCCAAATCAGCCACAGATAAAACTTAAAATGGCCATAGCTTCTGTACTGTGCGTCTATACCTATCAAAGTGTGCACCAATCAAATGCTTGTAACTTTTTACTGGAGGGTCATAAAACCTTGAAAATTTGTGACAATAAAGTACTCGAGCCTCTTATCAATTAAAGCTATCGCTCATAGCTATGCTACTCTTGACTCCCAAATCAAACACTGATAAGACTTAAAATGGCCATAACTTCTATACGGAGTGTCCTATACCTATCAAAGTTTGCAACATTCAAATGCTTATAACCTTTTTCTTGAGCCGCATAAAACCTTGAAAATTTGTGACAATAAAGTACTCGTGCCTCTTATCAATTTAAGCTATCGTTCATAGCTATGCTAGCCTTGAGTCCCAAAATAAAACACTGATAAAACTGCAAATGACCCTAACTTCTGTACGGTGCGTCCTATACCTATCAAAGTTTGCGACAATGAAATGCTTATAACTTTTTACTGGAGCGTCATAAAACCTTAAAATTTTGTGACAATAAAGTACTCGAGCCTCTTATCAATTTAAGCTACCGCTCATAGCTATGCTACCCTTGAGTCCCAAATCAAACACTGATAAAACTTCAAATAGCCCTAACTTCTGTACGGTGCGTCCTACACCTATCTTAGTTTGCAACAATCAAATGCTTGTAACTTTTTACTGGAGCGTCATAAAACCATGAAAATTTGTGACAATAAAGTACTCGAGCCTCTTATCAATTTAAGCTATAGCTCATTGCAATGCTACTCTTGAGTCCTAAATCAAACATTGATAAGACATAAAATGGCCATAATTTCTGTACGGAGTGTCCTATACCTATCAAAGTTTGTAACATTCAAATGCTTGTAACTTTTTTCTCGAGCGCCATAAAACTTTGAAATTTTGTGACAATAAAGTACACGTGCCTCTGATCAATTTAAGCTATCGCTCATAGCTATGCAACCTTTGATTCCCAAAGTAAAACACTGATAAAACTTCGATTGGCCCTACCTTCTGTACGGTGCGTCCTATACCTATCAAAGTTTGCAACAATCAAATGCTTGTAACTTTTTACTGGAGCGTCATAAAGTCTTGAAAATTTGTGACAATAAAGTACTCGAGCCTCTTATCAATTTAAGCTATCGCTCATAGCTATGCTACTCTTGAGTCCCAAATCAAACACTGATAAGACTTAAAATGGGCATAACTTCTATACGGAGTGTCCTATACCTATCAAAGTTTGCAACATTCAAATGCTTGTAGCTTTTTACTGGAGCATCATAAAATCTTGAAATTTTGTGATAATAAAGTACTGGAGCCTCTTATCAATTTAAGCTTTCGCTCATAGCTATGCTACCCTTGTGTCCCGAGGCAAAAACTGATAAAATTTCAAATGGCCCTAACTTCTATACGGTGCGTTCTACACCTATCAAAGTTTGCAACATTCAAATGATTGTAACTTTTTACTGGAGCGTCATAAAATCTGGAAATTTAGGGACAATAGAGTACTCGTGCCTCTTATTAATTTAAGCTATAGCTCATAGCTATGCTACTCTTGAGTCCCAAATCAAACACTGATAAGACTTAAAATGGCCAGAACTTCTGTACGGAGTGTCCTATACCTATTAAAGTGTGCAACAATCAAATGATTGTAACTTTTCACTGGAGCGTCATAAAATCTTAAAATTTTCTAACAGTAAAGTACTCGAGCCTCTTGTCAATTTAAGCTATCGCTCATAGCTATGCTACCCTTGAGTCCCAAACCAAATACTGATAAAACTTAAAATGGCCCTAACTTGTGTACGTTGCGTTCTATACCTATAAAAATTTGCAACAATCAAATGCTTGTAACTTTTTACTGGGGCTTCATAAAACCTTGAACTTTTGTGACAATAGAGTACTCGAGCCTCCTATCAATTTAAGCTATCGCTCATAGCTATGCAACCTTTGATTCCCAAAATAAAACACTGATAAAACTTCGAATGGCCCTACCTTCTGTACGGTGCGTCCTATACCTATCAAAGTTAGCAACAATCAAATGCTTATCACTTTTTACTGGAGCGTCATAAAATCTTAAAATTTTGTGAAAAACCTCTTATCAATTTAAGTTATCGCTCATAGCTATGCTACCCTTGAGTCCCAAATCAGCCACAGATAAAACTTAAAATGGCCATAGCTTCTGTACTGTGCGTCTATACCTATCAAAGTGTGCACCAATCAAATGCTTGTAACTTTTTACTGGAGGGTCATAAAACCTTGAAAATTTGTGACAATAAAGTACTCGAGCCTCTTATCAATTAAAGCTATCGCTCATAGCTATGCTACTCTTGACTCCCAAATCAAACACTGATAAGACTTAAAATGGCCATAACTTCTATACGGAGTGTCCTATACCTATCAAAGTTTGCAACATTCAAATGCTTGTAACTTTTTACTGGAGCATCATAAAATCTTGAAATTTTGTGACAATAAAGTACTCGGGCCTCTTGTCAATTTAATCTATCCCTCATAGCTATGCTACCCTTGCAACAATCAAATGCTTGTAACTTTTTACTTGGGCGACATAAAACCTTGAAATTTTGTGACAATAAAGTACTCGAGCTTCTTATCAATTTAATCTATCATTCATAGCTATGCTAGCCTTTAGTCCCAAAATAAAACACAGATAAAACTGCGAATGCTTGTGACTTTTTACTGCAGCGTCAGAAAGTCTTGCAATTTTGTGACTTGAGTCCCAAAATAAAACACTGATTAAATTGCAAATGACCCTACCTTCTGTACGGTGCGTCCTATACCTATCAAAGTTGCAACAATCAAATGCTTATAACTTTTTACTGGAGCGTCATAAAATCTTGAAATTTTGTGACAATAAAGTACTCGTGCCTCTTATTAATTTAAGCTATCGCTCATAGCTATGCAACCCTTCAGTCTCAAATCAGACACTGATAAAACTTCAAATGGCCCTAACTTCTATACGGTGCGTCCTATAGCTATCAATGTTTGCAACTTTCAAATGCTTATAACTTTTTTCTCGAGCGTCATAAAATCTTAAAATTTTGTGACAATAAAGTACTCGAGTCTCTTATCAATTTAAGTTATCGGTCATAGCTATGGTACCCTTGAGACCCAAATCAAACACAGAAAAAAATTCAAATGGTCCTAACTTCTCTAAGGTGCGTCCTATACCTATCAAAGTTTGCAACAATCAAATGCTTGTAACTTTTTTCTGGAGCTTCATAAAATCTTGAAATTTTGTGACAATAAAGTAATCGAGTCTCTTATCAATTTAAGCTATCGCTCATAGCTATGCTACCCTTGAGTTCCAAATCAAACACGGATAAAACTTCAAATGGCCCTAACTTCGATAAGGTGTGTTTTATACCTATACAAATTTTAAACAATCAAATGCTTGTAACTTTTTACTGGGGCTTCATAAAACCTTGAAATTTTGTGACAATAAAGTACTCGTGCCTCTTATGAATTTAAGCTATCGTTCATAGCTATGCTAGCCTTGAGTCCCAAAGTAAAACACTGATAAAACTGCAAATGACCCTAACTTCTGTACGGTGCGTCCTATCCCTATCAAAGTTTGCAACATTCAAATGCTTGTAACTTTTTACTGGAGCATCATAAAATCTTGAAATTTTGTGACAATAAAGGATTCGGGCCTCTTAAAAATTTAAGCTATCGCCCATAGCTATGCTACCCTTGAGTCCTTAAATAAAACACTGATAAAACTTCAAATGGCCCTAACTTTTATACGGTGCATTATACACCTATCAAAGTTTGCAACATTCAAATGCTTATAACTTTTTTCTTGAGCCGCATAAAACCTTGAAAATTTGTGCCAATAAAGTACTCGTGCTTCTTATCAATTTAAGCTATCGTTCATAGCTATGCTAGCCTTGAGTCCCAAAATAAAACACTGATAAAACTGCAAATGACCATAACTTCTGTACCGTGCGTCCTATACCTATCAAAGTTTGCAACAATGAAATGCTTATAACTGTTTACTGGATCGTCATAAAATCTTAAAATTTTGTGACAATAAAGAACTCGAGCCTCTTATCAATTTAAGCTATCGCTCACAGCTGTGCTACCCTTGAGTCCCAAATCAAACACTGATAAAACTTCAAATGGCCCTAACTTCTGTACGGTGCGTCCTACACCTATCTAAGTTTGCAACAATCAAATGCTTGTAACTTTTTACTGGAGCGTCATAAAACCATGAAAATTTGTGACAATAAAGTACTCGAGCCTCTTATCAATTTAAGCTAAAGCTCATTGCTATGCTACTCTTGAGTCCTAAATCAAACATTGATAAGACATTAAATAGCCATAATTTCTGTACGGAGTGTGCTATACCTATCAAAGTTTGTAACATTCAAATGCTTGTAACTTTTTTCTCGAGCGCCATAAAACTTTGAAATTTTGTGACAATAAAGTACTCGTGCCTCTGATCAATTTAAGCTATCGCTCATAGCTATGCAACCTTTGATTCCCAAAATAAATCACTGATAAAACTTCGAATGGCCCTACCTTCTGTTCGGTGCGTCCTATACCTATCAAAGTTTGCAACAATCAAATGCTTGTAACTTTTTACTGGGGCTTCATAAAACCTTGAAATTTTGTGACAATAAAGTACTCGAGCCTCTTATCAATTTAAGCTATCGTTCATTGCTATGGTACCCTTGCAACAATCAAATGCTTGTAACTTTTTACTTGGGCGAACTAAAACCTTGAAATTTTGTGACAATAAAGTACTCGAGCTTCTTATCAATTTAATCTATCATTCATAGCTATGCTAGCCTTTAGTCCCAAAATAAAACACAGATAAAACTGTGACTCTAATCAATTTAAGCTATCGTTCATAGCTATGGTACCCTTGAGTCCCAAATCAAACACTGATAAAACTTCAAATGGCCCTAACTTCTGTACGGTGCGTCCTACACCTATCTAAGTTTGCAACAATCAAATGCTTGTAACATTTTACTTGGGCGTCATAAAACCTTGAAATTTTGTGACAATAAAGTACTCGAGCTTCTCATCAATTTAATCTATCGTTCATATCTATGCTAGCCTTTAGTCCCAAAATAAAACACAAATAAAACTGCGACTGCTTGTGACTTCTTACTGGAGCGCCATAAAGTCTTGCAATTTTGTGACAATAAAGTTCTCGAGCCTCTTATCAATTTAAGCTATCGCTCATAGCTATGGTACCCTTGAGTCCCAAATCAAACACTGATAAAACTTCAAATGGCCCTAACTTCTGTACGGTGCGTCCTACACCTATCTAAGTTTGCAACAATCAAATGCTTGTAACTTTTTACTGGAGCGTCATAAAACCATGAAAATTTGTGACAATAAAGTACTCGAGCCTCTTATCAATTTATGCTATAGGTCATTGCTATGCTACACTTGAGTCCTAAATCAAATATTGATAAGACTTAAAATGGCCATAATTTCTGTACGGAGTGTCCTATACCTATCAAAGTTTGTAACATTCAAATGCTTGTAACTTTTTTCTCGAGCGCCATAAAACCTTGAAATTTTGTGACAATAAAGTACTCGTGCCTCTGATCAATTTAAGCAATCGCTCATAGCTATGCAACCTTTGATTCCCAAAATAAAACACTGATAAAACTTCGAATGGCCCTAACTTCTGTACGGTGCGTCCTATACCTATCAAAGTTTGCAACAATCAAATGCTTGTAACTTCTTACTGGAGCGTTATAAAGTCTTGAAATTTTTTGACAACAAAGTACTCGAGCCTTTTAATAATTTAAGCTATCGCTCATAGCTATGCTACCCTTGAGTCTCAAATCAAACACTGATAAAACTTCAAATGGCCCTAACTTGTGTACGGTGCGTCCTATACCTATCAAAGTGTGCACCAATCAAATGCTTGTGACTTTTTACTGGAGGGTCATAAAACCTTGAAATTTTCTGACAATAAAGTACTCGAGCCTCTTATCAAATTAAGCAATCGCTTATAGCTATGCTAAACTTGAGTCCCAAATCAAACACAGATAAAACTTAAAATGGCCATAACTTCTGTACGGTGCGTCCTATACCTATCAAAGTGTGCACCAATCAAATGCTTGTAACTTTTTACTGGAGGGTCATAAAACCTTGAAAATTTGTGACAATAAAGTACTCGAGCCTCTTATCAATTTAAACTATCGCTCATAGCTATGCTACTCTTGAGTCCCAAATCGAACACTGATAAGACTTAAAATTGCCATAACTTCTATACGGAGTGTCCTATACCTATCAAAGTTTGCAACATTCCAATGCTTGTAACTTTTTACGGGAGCAGCATAAAATCTTGAAATTTTGTGACAAGAAAGTACTCGGGCCTCTTGTCAATTTAAGCTATCCCTCATAACTATGCTACCCTCGGGTCCCAAAATAAAACACTAATAAAACTTCAAATGACCCTAACTTTTATACGGTGCGTCCCATACCTATCAAAGTTTGCAGCATTCAAATGCTTGTAACTTTTTACTGGAGTCATAAAAACTTGAAATTTTGTGATATAAAGTACTCGAGCCGCTTATCAATTTAAGCTATCGCTCATAGCTATGCTACCCTTGAGTCCCGAATCAAAAACTGATAAAATTTCAATTGGCCCTAACTTCTATACGGTGCGTTCTACACCTATCAAAGTTTGCAACTTTCAAATGCTTGTAACTTTTTACTGGAGCGTCATAAACTCTGGAAATTTAGTGACAATAGAGTACTCGTGCCTCTTATTAATTTAAGCTATAGCTCATAGCTATGCTACTCTTGAGTCCCAAATCAAACACTGATAAGACTTAAAATGGCCAGAACTTCTGTACGGAGTGTCCTATACCTATTAAAGTGTGCAGCAATCAAATGATTGTAACTTTTCACTGGAGCGTCATAAAATCTTAAAATTTTCTAACAATAAAGTACTCGAGCCTCTTGTCAATTTAAGCTATCGCTCATAGCTATGCTACCCTCGAGTCCCAAACCAAACACTGATAAAACTTAAAATGGCCCTAACTTGTGTACGTTGCGTTCTATACCTATCAAAGTTAGCAACAATCAAATGCTTGTAACTTTTTACTGGGGCTTCATAAAACCTTGAAATTTTGTGACAATAAAGTACTCGAGCCTCTTATCAATTTAACCCTCTCATGCCCGTTGTTGCCTATAGGCAACATTGTACTTATAGGCTTGTAAGTCCCCTAATTTTAATTATTCTTGCTTGCGACCTTTTGCGAAATTGTAGTCCAATATGTTGTGAAAGTTTGCAGTTAGTTTGTTTATTATAAGCTGTGCTCGTGTTCATTCTGTAGCCGTTCTTCGTAGAGTCAGTACAAAAAATTCTGTGCGCGAAAAAAGTGTGTGCAAAAAAAGGGTTCAAAAACATTAGAAACATTATTTTATTGAAAAACAAAGTATACAGTATAAACAAAGGAAGGTAAGTGTTATTTAATAAAAAAAAATAATGATTATAATAATCATAAGTTTTTGCGCAATAATTTTGCAAAAGTGCATTTGCCTATAGGCAACATTGGTCTATTGTGGTAATGTCTAAATATTGAACATTTATTTATGAATTTACACACTAGGATGAATCGTAAAGGCTTGACACAGGCAGATATTGAAAAGTTTGCTAATTTTGACTGGGATGATTCCACAGATGGGGAAGCTGGAGAAGAAGGGGAGGATATAAATGAAAATTTGGAAGAAATGATCGAAGAAACATTGAAAGAGATGGTGGATAAGGCCCAAAATTTAGAAGTTGGTTTGATTGAGGGATTAATTGATACAGAAAATAACGGTGATCCAAAGAAAATGTAGAGATTGTACAGGAGGTGATGGAGAAAATTGATTTGCTGAGTTTGAAGTGGAGGAGTGCAGAGTTAGCGGAAACCGATACCACCTGGAAAAATGAAGAGATATGTTGAATATTGTTGTACCTTGCAGTTGTAAAAATACCAACATATAGAATGGCATGGGCGGCCAATTTCAAACTGGGGACTGTTGCGAATGCTTTGCCAAGAAACAGGTTTGAAAAAATTAAACAGTTCTTCCACCTAAATAATAACGCTGTTCAGCCTAAGAATGGAAAACCTGGGTACGATAAATTGTACAAAGTTCTGCCATTATTGGATTTTATAAACAGGCAATTCAATGAAATGTCACAGGAAGAATTTCAAAGCATTGATGAGCAAATGATTGCATTCAAAGGTAATTTATTTTATGTGAACATATGCAACAAATTTCAATTTAATGCAAAATTATATTTGTCATTAGGTCAACATAGTTTGAAGCAATATCTGCCAATGAAGCCTCACAAGTGGGGTTTCAAAATGTTCACGAGGGCTGGAGTATCTGGCATTTTATATGATTTCACCCTTAACATTGGAGAAGGAACGTGCAAGCGTTTTGGTTTGGGAATATCATCAGACATTGTTCTACATTTATCATCCAATTTTCCTCAGAACCAAAATTTTAAATTATTTTTTGATAATTGGTTTACCTCAGTTAGCTTGATGATTGCTCTAAAAGAAAGAGGTATATTAGCTGCTGGTACAATCCGAGGCAATCGATTGAAAAATTGTACTCTCAGTAGTGAGAAAGTCTTTCAAAAACGAGGGCGAGGATGAAGCGATTTGAAATTTGAGGCAAAGTACAATTAGATTGCTTGTCGTTGGTATGACAACAAGAGCGTGCAACTGGTTTCGAACTATGCAGGTAAATACCCTATGAGTGAGTGAAGGAGATGGTGCCGAAAAGAGAAGAAATTTATAAATATACCTCGCCCAGGTGTAGTAGAATGCTACAACAAACATTGTTACCGCATCACTAGAATGATGCAGTGTGGTGACCGCGGCTAGCTCACAGCAATGGTCGTGGTCCTTAACCCGCCACACTGCATCGGGTGGGACAACACTACAAAAAAAAAAGAACTTCAACTCACAATTTTGCCGGGCATCCTCCTCTACGACGACAAGCGAGCCCGCCCCATATTTGCCGCCTTAGCCTAACATTTTCAACATAGATTTACACATAACTAAACATGCTACTTTACACTTAAATAAATAACATACATATACGCGTATACTTAATAACTTAAATAAATACCATATATACTTAACTCTAGGGGGTGGGCGGCAGCCTCCTTTTTCCTCCGATTCTCGAATGGGATGGGCCGGAAACAATCAGTTATCCCTCTATTCAGCACAATCACAACATTTTAATGCGGAAGAAGTATTTGAATTCAAATATTTTATTTTTATTTTATTTTTATTTGGAACCGTTCACACTTTTGCTGTATCAGCACAAATAACAAGAACAACCGTCGAGACGAGAGACTGTCCACACTAAATCAGACACGAATGCAAATAAAAATTCTTAATTTTCTCTCTCAAAAATCCTCCACAGTAAAACACAAATTTTGAACGCGCGCGGCAACCAAAAATTTGTTCGACACAACTTTCTTCCTAAACACTTAACACTCTATAGAGACCGGTTTTTCCCTACCACTACCTTAAATGTTTTTTTTCCTTCCCTCCTGAAACCGTATCTTTTCCATTTCCTCGGCCTCTTCCGCTATTCCATCATTGACCGCTCCAGCGCACTATGGGGTATTTGGCCAAAAAAGTCGGACAAAATCCAATTTTCTAAATTGAATTTTTTTGAAATTTTTTTTATGTTTGGGTAGAGCACTTATGGACGATACTGTAAACATATGTTTCTTTTTCAAAAAATTCCGTTAGACGGCAAAGGTAGCTGTCAAAAGTTGAGCGAACTGACGAGAAGCACGTGCAATTTTTAATCAGAGAAATAAATGACAACATTTGAATATTGTTTTTTTATATTTAAAAAGGTGATTAATTTTATAATTGAAATGGATATTGCTAAACAAGGTATGTAGTAACGTTTGGTATACATTTGAGTGCAATTGAATGAATAATTGTACTTATAACATAGTGATTTTCTGCACACAAAGGTGACGCGGTTTTTTTTCTGCATCGAAGCATTCATTAGTCATTTTGTTTATGTTCTCCACCGTTCCCCGCAGTGATTTTTGCTTTTTTAGCACAAGTAACCATTCCTCTTACAAATTATTGAAAAATTGGGTGCCACCCACTGCCCCTTTGCGTTATATAATGCATCAAAATGCACTATATTTCTGTTAATAAATTCATATTTTCCGACATGTTGCTTGGACTTAAGCTCTAAAATTTTTTTAGGATGTTCGAATACAATTCTAACTCGATTGGCTATTTACACGAAGTTGAAGGAGTATGATGAGACTAGTTTGTCAGCGAAACTTGATGTCTTCCAAAATGAAACAATGAGTAGTTCCAATTTTGCTAGTGAACGAAAACAGGAATTTCTGAGGAGTTTTTCTTATTTTAAGGCCAAGATGCAGTCGAAGTGGGATTCTTCTTCAAGAACAGAGGAAACATTTTTAAAAAAGAACAACAGTTGGCTGCAAGGAACTTTAGAAATCCCATCAATAAGTAAAACTTCTGGACGACCGCAAAAACCTTTTGAAAATTTGACAGACCGCAATAAACGTCGAAAAACTGAACACTTGCGAGCAAATAATGAGGCTCAAGAGCTTATTTATGCAGGTCAAGTCATGCTACGACAACAAGGCAACTTAGGTGGTTCAAATGTTGTTAAAGATATTTTAACTTCTCCAGCACGTGGGGAAAAGTACAGAAACGCATACAAATCCAGTTCTTCAGAAACAGCAGTCAAGAACCAAATATCTCCATCTGAAGCTCTTTCGATGTTTGTTGAAGCATCTTGAAGTAGAACACAATATGAAATAATTCGTGAAACTGCTAAGGGTCTTTTTCCGTGCTACAGCGTTTTACAAAAAGCGAACAAAGATTGCTATCCTGTTGAAGAGTGTTATTGTGTATCTGAAACCTGTGTGGAGATAGAATTACAGGCGCTTTTGAACCATACAATAGATCGGCTTTTATTTTTTCTGACTGATGTTGTTGAAGTCCTAAAAGCTGATGAATTGGGCTCTCTTGACATGATATACAAGTGGATCACAACAAGCGCAGTATAAGCAAAAGTTTCAAAATGACAGTGACACTGACGCTAGCATATTTCAGTCATGTTTAGTTCCCCTGCGTTTGATTTGTCAAGTAAATAGCAAAGTGGTTTGGCAAAATCCTACTCCTTCTTCGCCTCGGTTTTGTCGCCCTATGAGGATAAGATTTATTCATGAGACTCCCCAGATAATTAAAGAAGAATTGGAGTACTTCAACAACAAAATTTTGTCCTTACAGCCAACCGCAATATCAATTAAAAATAAAACAATAATTGTAAAGCACACTATGGTTTTAGCTATGGTAGATGGCAAAGTATGTAACGCAGCAACCGATACTACTTCCACCATGAGATGCTTTGTTTGCAATGCTACATTAAAACAATTTAATTATTTATCGGAATGCAGTAAACGGCAATGCAATTTTGACAATTTAAGTTTCGGCTTATCAATTTTACATGCTCGTATAAGATTTTTCGAAACCTTGCTCCATCTCTCATATAAACTTCCTGTTAAGAAATGGCAAACTCGATCTAAAGAAGACAAAAAGTCTGTTAAAGAAAGAAAGCAAATTATTCAACAAAAATTCAAAAGAGAGCTTGGACTCCTGGTTGATGTTCCAAAATCCCAATATGGCAATACTAACGATGGGAATACAAGCAGAAAGTTTTTTGCTGAGTTTGAAGTATCATCACTAATTACAGGAATCGATAAAAATCTTATAGAAAGGTTCGCTATTGTGTTGGAGGTTATTTCGAGTGGACATGCAATAGACGTAAACAAATTCGCAACTTATTGCGCTGATACCGCCAAGTTATACATACAATTGTATCCATGGTACCCAATGACGCCAACAGTACATAAGATACTTATACATGGACCCGTCATTATTGAACATGCATTACTTCCAATAGGTATGTTATCGGAAGAGGCTGCAGAAGCCGCAAATAAATATTTTCGAAAATTTAGAGACAATTTTTCAAGAAAATCTTCTCGCAAAGACTGCAACATCAATGTTATAAACAGGCTGCTTTTACATTCTGACCCGTATTTGTCCTCAATAAGAAAAAGGAAAAAACCATCAAAGCCTTTTAGCAAAACTGCGATAGAAATGTTGCTTCCATTTGAAATGAATGCGAGTGTTGAAAAACATACGGAAGAAAGTAATAAATTAGGCTATTCCTCCTCGGACTGAGAACTAAAAAGTGTTCAAACACAACTATTTAATTTTTATATATAATAAATGAATCAATTACTGCTTAAATGGTTTTATTATTCCAATAAGGCGTGGTTACTATGATCATAAAAATTTTGTTTTGGATATGTATCTATAAACCAAAATTTATATTCATATTTTTCTTACAAAAATTCAGCAAGCTCAATGAAGTTTGCTTAGAAAGGGGGCGTATCCTTCATCCGATTTTAATAAAAATTTACCAATTTGATAGTTTCAGTAAAAGTATTGTTTCTGCAAAATTTCAGAGCGCTACGTGAAGTCCTTCATATTTTGTCCGACTTTTTAGGTCAAATACCCCCCAGTGCAGCGGTCGAGTCGTTCAGTTACCTTTCTTTGGAATTTTTACTATTCTGAGGCAGCGCCATCTCTACCTCAGAATCGTCTGGTATGTTTTAGCCTGGCCGCATTCACTAGTAAAGCGGACAAGTGGAAGTAAGAAAAGAAGGAGAGAAGCAAATCAAACATATAGACGGTACACGCCAAAAACAACGGTCGCAACAACATATGGGAGGGGTCGATCTTGCCGACATGCTAATAGAACTATACAAAATCAACCACCGCTCAAATAAATGGTACATGCGCATAGTGTTCTGGTGTATAAATTCAGCTGTAGTCAATAGTTGGCTGTTGTATCGCAAAGGCCTCAAATCTAGAAACGGCGAACTGAAGCATATGCCGCTAATAACATTTCAGTTGGATATTGCTAACGAAATTTTAAACGCATCACAAACAGCAGTTGTACCAAGGAAAATAGGTCGGCCATCATCACTCATGTCAAATATAAATTCAACCACTCCATCACCTTCACCATCGGCTCCATCATCACCAACTCCGTCATCACCAGCTCCGTCAACGGCCTCGGAATCAAGCTCCTATAAAAGAGCGTATGTTGCAGAACCTGCAAAAAGTAATGTAAAGTTTATTTGTGCTGCAATCCCCAAAAAAATTGTTTTGTATCCTACCACACTTAAATTTAAATAAAAAAGCATTAAAAAAAAATGTAACGTAAATGCCCAATGTTACCTATAGGCAACATTCTGTAACTGACGAACCAGGACTCCAAGGACCTTGAAATTTTTGTCAGTTCATATTTAAGTCAAGACTAAAACATACCTAGACTCAAATATTTTTTAGCCCCGCCCACTTTAATTCGGGCATGAGAGGGTTAAGCTATCGTTCATAGCTATGCTAGCCTTGAGTCCCAAAATAAAACACTGATAAAATTGCAAATGAACCTAACTTCTGTACGGTGCGTCCTATACCTATCAAAGTTCGCAACAATCAAATGCTTATCACTTTTTACTGGAGCGTCATAAAATCTTAAAATTTTGTGACAATAAAGTACTCGAGCCTCTTATCAATTTAAGTTATCGCTCATAGCTATGCTACCCTTGAGTCCCAAATCAAACACAGATAAAACTTAAAATGGCCATAGCTTCTGTACTGTGCGTCCTATACCTATCAATGTGTGCACCAATCAAATGCTTGTAACTTTTTAAAGGAGGGTCATAAAACCTTGAAAATTTCTGGCAATAAAGTACTCGAGCCTCTTATCAATTAAAGCTATCGCTCATAGCTATGCTACTCTTGAGTCCCAAATCAAACACTGATAAGACTTAAAATGGCCATAACTTCTATACGGAGTGTCCTATACCTATCAAAGTGTGCAACAATCAAATGATTGTAACTTTTCACTGGAGCGTCATAAAATCTTAAAATTTTCTAACAGTAAAGTACTCGAGCCTCTTGTCAATTTAAGCTATCGCTCATAGCTATGCTACCCTTGAGTCCCAAACCAAATACTGATAAAACTTAAAATGGCCCTAACTTGTGTACGTTGCGTTCTATACCTATAAAAATTTGCAACAATCAAATGCTTGTAACTTTTTACTGGGGCTTCATAAAACCTTGAACTTTTGTGACAATAGAGTACTCGAGCCTCCTATCAATTTAAGCTATCGCTCATAGCTATGCAACCTTTGATTCCCAAAATAAAACACTGATAAAACTTCGAATGGCCCTACCTTCTGTACGGTGCGTCCTATACCTATCAAAGTTAGCAACAATCAAATGCTTATCACTTTTTACTGGAGCGTCATAAAATCTTAAAATTTTGTGAAAAACCTCTTATCAATTTAAGTTATCGCTCATAGCTATGCTACCCTTGAGTCCCAAATCAGCCACAGATAAAACTTAAAATGGCCATAGCTTCTGTACTGTGCGTCTATACCTATCAAAGTGTGCACCAATCAAATGCTTGTAACTTTTTACTGGAGGGTCATAAAACCTTGAAAATTTGTGACAATAAAGTACTCGAGCCTCTTATCAATTAAAGCTATCGCTCATAGCTATGCTACTCTTGACTCCCAAATCAAACACTGATAAGACTTAAAATGGCCATAACTTCTATACGGAGTGTCCTATACCTATCAAAGTTTGCAACATTCAAATGCTTATAACCTTTTTCTTGAGCCGCATAAAACCTTGAAAATTTGTGACAATAAAGTACTCGTGCCTCTTATCAATTTAAGCTATCGTTCATAGCTATGCTAGCCTTGAGTCCCAAAATAAAACACTGATAAAACTGCAAATGACCCTAACTTCTGTACGGTGCGTCCTATACCTATCAAAGTTTGCGACAATGAAATGCTTATAACTTTTTACTGGAGCGTCATAAAACCTTAAAATTTTGTGACAATAAAGTACTCGAGCCTCTTATCAATTTAAGCTAACGCTCATAGCTATGCTACCCTTGAGTCCCAAATCAAACACTGATAAAACTTCAAATAGCCCTAACTTCTGTACGGTGCGTCCTACACCTATCTTAGTTTGCAACAATCAAATGCTTGTAACTTTTTACTGGAGCGTCATAAAACCATGAAAATTTGTGACAATAAAGTACTCGAGCCTCTTATCAATTTAAGCTATAGCTCATTGCAATGCTACTCTTGAGTCCTAAATCAAACATTGATAAGACATAAAATGGCCATAATTTCTGTACGGAGTGTCCTATACCTATCAAAGTTTGTAACATTCAAATGCTTGTAACTTTTTTCTCGAGCGCCATAAAACTTTGAAATTTTGTGACAATAAAGTACACGTGCCTCTGATCAATTTAAGCTATCGCTCATAGCTATGCAACCTTTGATTCCCAAAGTAAAACACTGATAAAACTTCGATTGGCCCTACCTTCTGTACGGTGCGTCCTATACCTATCAAAGTTTGCAACAATCAAATGCTTGTAACTTTTTACTGGAGCGTCATAAAGTCTTGAAAATTTGTGACAATAAAGTACTCGAGCCTCTTATCAATTTAAGCTATCGCTCATAGCTATGCTACTCTTGAGTCCCAAATCAAACACTGATAAGACTTAAAATGGGCATAACTTCTATACGGAGTGTCCTATACCTATCAAAGTTTGCAACATTCAAATGCTTGTAGCTTTTTACTGGAGCATCATAAAATCTTGAAATTTTGTGATAATAAAGTACTGGAGCCTCTTATCAATTTAAGCTTTCGCTCATAGCTATGCTACCCTTGTGTCCCGAGGCAAAAACTGATAAAATTTCAAATGGCCCTAACTTCTATACGGTGCGTTCTACACCTATCAAAGTTTGCAACATTCAAATGATTGTAACTTTTTACTGGAGCGTCATAAAATCTGGAAATTTAGGGACAATAGAGTACTCGTGCCTCTTATTAATTTAAGCTATAGCTCATAGCTATGCTACTCTTGAGTCCCAAATCAAACACTGATAAGACTTAAAATGGCCAGAACTTCTGTACGGAGTGTCCTATACCTATTAAAGTGTGCAACAATCAAATGATTGTAACTTTTCACTGGAGCGTCATAAAATCTTAAAATTTTCTAACAGTAAAGTACTCGAGCCTCTTGTCAATTTAAGCTATCGCTCATAGCTATGCTACCCTTGAGTCCCAAACCAAATACTGATAAAACTTAAAATGGCCCTAACTTGTGTACGTTGCGTTCTATACCTATAAAAATTTGCAACAATCAAATGCTTGTAACTTTTTACTGGGGCTTCATAAAACCTTGAACTTTTGTGACAATAGAGTACTCGAGCCTCCTATCAATTTAAGCTATCGCTCATAGCTATGCAACCTTTGATTCCCAAAATAAAACACTGATAAAACTTCGAATGGCCCTACCTTCTGTACGGTGCGTCCTATACCTATCAAAGTTAGCAACAATCAAATGCTTATCACTTTTTACTGGAGCGTCATAAAATCTTAAAATTTTGTGAAAAACCTCTTATCAATTTAAGTTATCGCTCATAGCTATGCTACCCTTGAGTCCCAAATCAGCCACAGATAAAACTTAAAATGGCCATAGCTTCTGTACTGTGCGTCTATACCTATCAAAGTGTGCACCAATCAAATGCTTGTAACTTTTTACTGGAGGGTCATAAAACCTTGAAAATTTGTGACAATAAAGTACTCGAGCCTCTTATCAATTAAAGCTATCGCTCATAGCTATGCTACTCTTGACTCCCAAATCAAACACTGATAAGACTTAAAATGGCCATAACTTCTATACGGAGTGTCCTATACCTATCAAAGTTTGCAACATTCAAATGCTTGTAACTTTTTACTGGAGCATCATAAAATCTTGAAATTTTGTGACAATAAAGTACTCGGGCCTCTTGTCAATTTAATCTATCCCTCATAGCTATGCTACCCTTGCAACAATCAAATGCTTGTAACTTTTTACTTGGGCGACATAAAACCTTGAAATTTTGTGACAATAAAGTACTCGAGCTTCTTATCAATTTAATCTATCATTCATAGCTATGCTAGCCTTTAGTCCCAAAATAAAACACAGATAAAACTGCGAATGCTTGTGACTTTTTACTGCAGCGTCAGAAAGTCTTGCAATTTTGTGACTTGAGTCCCAAAATAAAACACTGATTAAATTGCAAATGACCCTACCTTCTGTACGGTGCGTCCTATACCTATCAAAGTTGCAACAATCAAATGCTTATAACTTTTTACTGGAGCGTCATAAAATCTTGAAATTTTGTGACAATAAAGTACTCGTGCCTCTTATTAATTTAAGCTATCGCTCATAGCTATGCAACCCGTCAGTCTCAAATCAGACACTGATAAAACTTCAAATGGCCCTAACTTCTATACGGTGCGTCCTATAGCTATCAATGTTTGCAACTTTCAAATGCTTATAACTTTTTTCTCGAGCGTCATAAAATCTTAAAATTTTGTGACAATAAAGTACTCGAGTCTCTTATCAATTTAAGTTATCGGTCATAGCTATGGTACCCTTGAGACCCAAATCAAACACAGAAAAAAATTCAAATGGTCCTAACTTCTCTAAGGTGCGTCCTATACCTATCAAAGTTTGCAACAATCAAATGCTTGTAACTTTTTTCTGGAGCTTCATAAAATCTTGAAATTTTGTGACAATAAAGTAATCGAGTCTCTTATCAATTTAAGCTATCGCTCATAGCTATGCTACCCTTGAGTTCCAAATCAAACACGGATAAAACTTCAAATGGCCCTAACTTCGATAAGGTGTGTTTTATACCTATACAAATTTTAAACAATCAAATGCTTGTAACTTTTTACTGGGGCTTCATAAAACCTTGAAATTTTGTGACAATAAAGTACTCGTGCCTCTTATGAATTTAAGCTATCGTTCATAGCTATGCTAGCCTTGAGTCCCAAAGTAAAACACGGATAAAACTGCAAATGACCCTAACTTCTGTACGGTGCGTCCTATCCCTATCAAAGTTTGCAACATTCAAATGCTTGTAACTTTTTACTGGAGCATCATAAAATCTTGAAATTTTGTGACAATAAAGGATTCGGGCCTCTTAAAAATTTAAGCTATCGCCCATAGCTATGCTACCCTTGAGTCCTTAAATAAAACACTGATAAAACTTCAAATGGCCCTAACTTTTATACGGTGCATTATACACCTATCAAAGTTTGCAACATTCAAATGCTTATAACTTTTTTCTTGAGCCGCATAAAACCTTGAAAATTTGTGCCAATAAAGTACTCGTGCTTCTTATCAATTTAAGCTATCGTTCATAGCTATGCTAGCCTTGAGTCCCAAAATAAAACACTGATAAAACTGCAAATGACCATAACTTCTGTACCGTGCGTCCTATACCTATCAAAGTTTGCAACAATGAAATGCTTATAACTGTTTACTGGATCGTCATAAAATCTTAAAATTTTGTGACAATAAAGAACTCGAGCCTCTTATCAATTTAAGCTATCGCTCACAGCTGTGCTACCCTTGAGTCCCAAATCAAACACTGATAAAACTTCAAATGGCCCTAACTTCTGTACGGTGCGTCCTACACCTATCTAAGTTTGCAACAATCAAATGCTTGTAACTTTTTACTGGAGCGTCATAAAACCATGAAAATTTGTGACAATAAAGTACTCGAGCCTCTTATCAATTTAAGCTAAAGCTCATTGCTATGCTACTCTTGAGTCCTAAATCAAACATTGATAAGACATTAAATAGCCATAATTTCTGTACGGAGTGTGCTATACCTATCAAAGTTTGTAACATTCAAATGCTTGTAACTTTTTTCTCGAGCGCCATAAAACTTTGAAATTTTGTGACAATAAAGTACTCGTGCCTCTGATCAATTTAAGCTATCGCTCATAGCTATGCAACCTTTGATTCCCAAAATAAATCACTGATAAAACTTCGAATGGCCCTACCTTCTGTTCGGTGCGTCCTATACCTATCAAAGTTTGCAACAATCAAATGCTTGTAACTTTTTACTGGGGCTTCATAAAACCTTGAAATTTTGTGACAATAAAGTACTCGAGCCTCTTATCAATTTAAGCTATCGTTCATTGCTATGGTACCCTTGCAACAATCAAATGCTTGTAACTTTTTACTTGGGCGAACTAAAACCTTGAAATTTTGTGACAATAAAGTACTCGAGCTTCTTATCAATTTAATCTATCATTCATAGCTATGCTAGCCTTTAGTCCCAAAATAAAACACAGATAAAACTGTGACTCTAATCAATTTAAGCTATCGTTCATAGCTATGGTACCCTTGAGTCCCAAATCAAACACTGATAAAACTTCAAATGGCCCTAACTTCTGTACGGTGCGTCCTACACCTATCTAAGTTTGCAACAATCAAATGCTTGTAACATTTTACTTGGGCGTCATAAAACCTTGAAATTTTGTGACAATAAAGTACTCGAGCTTCTCATCAATTTAATCTATCGTTCATATCTATGCTAGCCTTTAGTCCCAAAATAAAACACAAATAAAACTGCGACTGCTTGTGACTTCTTACTGGAGCGCCATAAAGTCTTGCAATTTTGTGACAATAAAGTTCTCGAGCCTCTTATCAATTTAAGCTATCGCTCATAGCTATGGTACCCTTGAGTCCCAAATCAAACACTGATAAAACTTCAAATGGCCCTAACTTCTGTACGGTGCGTCCTACACCTATCTAAGTTTGCAACAATCAAATGCTTGTAACTTTTTACTGGAGCGTCATAAAACCATGAAAATTTGTGACAATAAAGTACTCGAGCCTCTTATCAATTTATGCTATAGGTCATTGCTATGCTACACTTGAGTCCTAAATCAAATATTGATAAGACTTAAAATGGCCATAATTTCTGTACGGAGTGTCCTATACCTATCAAAGTTTGTAACATTCAAATGCTTGTAACTTTTTTTCTCGAGCGCCATAAAACCTTGAAATTTTGTGACAATAAAGTACTCGTGCCTCTGATCAATTTAGGCAATCGCTCATAGCTATGCAACCTTTGATTCCCAAAATAAAACACTGATAAAACTTCGAATGGCCCTAACTTCTGTACGGTGCGTCCTATACCTATCAAAGTTTGCAACAATCAAATGCTTGTAACTTCTTACTGGAGCGTTATAAAGTCTTGAAATTTTTTGACAACAAAGTACTCGAGCCTTTTAATAATTTAAGCTATCGCTCATAGCTATGCTACCCTTGAGTCTCAAATCAAACACTGATAAAACTTCAAATGGCCCTAACTTGTGTACGGTGCGTCCTATACCTATCAAAGTGTGCACCAATCAAATGCTTGTGACTTTTTACTGGAGGGTCATAAAACCTTGAAATTTTCTGACAATAAAGTACTCGAGCCTCTTATCAAATTAAGCAATCGCTTATAGCTATGCTAAACTTGAGTCCCAAATCAAACACAGATAAAACTTAAAATGGCCATAACTTCTGTACGGTGCGTCCTATACCTATCAAAGTGTGCACCAATCAAATGCTTGTAACTTTTTACTGGAGGGTCATAAAACCTTGAAAATTTGTGACAATAAAGTACTCGAGCCTCTTATCAATTTAAACTATCGCTCATAGCTATGCTACTCTTGAGTCCCAAATCGAACACTGATAAGACTTAAAATTGCCATAACTTCTATACGGAGTGTCCTATACCTATCAAAGTTTGCAACATTCCAATGCTTGTAACTTTTTACGGGAGCAGCATAAAATCTTGAAATTTTGTGACAAGAAAGTACTCGGGCCTCTTGTCAATTTAAGCTATCCCTCATAACTATGCTACCCTCGGGTCCCAAAATAAAACACTAATAAAACTTCAAATGACCCTAACTTTTATACGGTGCGTCCCATACCTATCAAAGTTTGCAGCATTCAAATGCTTGTAACTTTTTACTGGAGTCATAAAAACTTGAAATTTTGTGATATAAAGTACTCGAGCCGCTTATCAATTTAAGCTATCGCTCATAGCTATGCTACCCTTGAGTCCCGAATCAAAAACTGATAAAATTTCAATTGGCCCTAACTTCTATACGGTGCGTTCTACACCTATCAAAGTTTGCAACTTTCAAATGCTTGTAACTTTTTACTGGAGCGTCATAAACTCTGGAAATTTAGTGACAATAGAGTACTCGTGCCTCTTATTAATTTAAGCTATAGCTCATAGCTATGCTACTCTTGAGTCCCAAATCAAACACTGATAAGACTTAAAATGGCCAGAACTTCTGTACGGAGTGTCCTATACCTATTAAAGTGTGCAGCAATCAAATGATTGTAACTTTTCACTGGAGCGTCATAAAATCTTAAAATTTTCTAACAATAAAGTACTCGAGCCTCTTGTCAATTTAAGCTATCGCTCATAGCTATGCTACCCTCGAGTCCCAAACCAAACACTGATAAAACTTAAAATGGCCCTAACTTGTGTACGTTGCGTTCTATACCTATCAAAGTTAGCAACAATCAAATGCTTGTAACTTTTTACTGGGGCTTCATAAAACCTTGAAATTTTGTGACAATAAAGTACTCGAGCCTCTTATCAATTTAACCCTCTCATGCCCGTTGTTGCCTATAGGCAACATTGTACTTATAGGCTTGTAAGTCCCCTAATTTTAATTATTCTTGCTTGCGACCTTTTGCGAAATTGTAGTCCAATATGTTGTGAAAGTTTGCAGTTAGTTTGTTTATTATAAGCTGTGCTCGTGTTCATTCTGTAGCCGTTCTTCGTAGAGTCAGTACAAAAAATTCTGTGCGCGAAAAAAGTGTGTGCAAAAAAAGGGTTCAAAAACATTAGAAACATTATTTTATTGAAAAACAAAGTATACAGTATAAACAAAGGAAGGTAAGTGTTATTTAATAAAAAAAAATAATGATTATAATAATCATAAGTTTTTGCGCAATAATTTTGCAAAAGTGCATTTGCCTATAGGCAACATTGGTCTATTGTGGTAATGTCTAAATATTGAACATTTATTTATGAATTTACACACTAGGATGAATCGTAAAGGCTTGACACAGGCAGATATTGAAAAGTTTGCTAATTTTGACTGGGATGATTCCACAGATGGGGAAGCTGGAGAAGAAGGGGAGGATATAAATGAAAATTTGGAAGAAATGATCGAAGAAACATTGAAAGAGATGGTGGATAAGGCCCAAAATTTAGAAGTTGGTTTGATTGAGGGATTAATTGATACAGAAAATAACGGTGATCCAAAGAAAATGTAGAGATTGTACAGGAGGTGATGGAGAAAATTGATTTGCTGAGTTTGAAGTGGAGGAGTGCAGAGTTAGCGGAAACCGATACCACCTGGAAAAATGAAGAGATATGTTGAATATTGTTGTACCTTGCAGTTGTAAAAATACCAACATATAGAATGGCATGGGCGGCCAATTTCAAACTGGGGACTGTTGCGAATGCTTTGCCAAGAAACAGGTTTGAAAAAATTAAACAGTTCTTCCACCTAAATAATAACGCTGTTCAGCCTAAGAATGGAAAACCTGGGTACGATAAATTGTACAAAGTTCTGCCATTATTGGATTTTATAAACAGGCAATTCAATGAAATGTCACAGGAAGAATTTCAAAGCATTGATGAGCAAATGATTGCATTCAAAGGTAATTTATTTTATGTGAACATATGCAACAAATTTCAATTTAATGCAAAATTATATTTGTCATTAGGTCAACATAGTTTGAAGCAATATCTGCCAATGAAGCCTCACAAGTGGGGTTTCAAAATGTTCACGAGGGCTGGAGTATCTGGCATTTTATATGATTTCACCCTTAACATTGGAGAAGGAACGTGCAAGCGTTTTGGTTTGGGAATATCATCAGACATTGTTCTACATTTATCATCCAATTTTCCTCAGAACCAAAATTTTAAATTATTTTTTGATAATTGGTTTACCTCAGTTAGCTTGATGATTGCTCTAAAAGAAAGAGGTATATTAGCTGCTGGTACAATCCGAGGCAATCGATTGAAAAATTGTACTCTCAGTAGTGAGAAAGTCTTTCAAAAACGAGGGCGAGGATGAAGCGATTTGAAATTTGAGGCAAAGTACAATTAGATTGCTTGTCGTTGGTATGACAACAAGAGCGTGCAACTGGTTTCGAACTATGCAGGTAAATACCCTATGAGTGAGTGAAGGAGATGGTGCCGAAAAGAGAAGAAATTTATAAATATACCTCGCCCAGGTGTAGTAGAATGCTACAACAAACATTGTTACCGCATCACTAGAATGATGCAGTGTGGTGACCGCGGCTAGCTCACAGCAATGGTCGTGGTCCTTAACCCGCCACACTGCATCGGGTGGGACAACACTACAAAAAAAAAAGAACTTCAACTCACAATTTTGCCGGGCATCCTCCTCTACGACGACAAGCGAGCCCGCCCCATATTTGCCGCCTTAGCCTAACATTTTCAACATAGATTTACACATAACTAAACATGCTACTTTACACTTAAATAAATAACATACATATACGCGTATACTTAATAACTTAAATAAATACCATATATACTTAACTCTAGGGGGTGGGCGGCAGCCTCCTTTTTCCTCCGATTCTCGAATGGGATGGGCCGGAAACAATCAGTTATCCCTCTATTCAGCACAATCACAACATTTTAATGCGGAAGAAGTATTTGAATTCAAATATTTTATTTTTATTTTATTTTTATTTGGAACCGTTCACACTTTTGCTGTATCAGCACAAATAACAAGAACAACCGTCGAGACGAGAGACTGTCCACACTAAATCAGACACGAATGCAAATAAAAATTCTTAATTTTCTCTCTCAAAAATCCTCCACAGTAAAACACAAATTTTGAACGCGCGCGGCAACCAAAAATTTGTTCGACACAACTTTCTTCCTAAACACTTAACACTCTATAGAGACCGGTTTTTCCCTACCACTACCTTAAATGTTTTTTTTCCTTCCCTCCTGAAACCGTATCTTTTCCATTTCCTCGGCCTCTTCCGCTATTCCATCATTGACCGCTCCAGCGCACTATGGGGTATTTGGCCAAAAAAGTCGGACAAAATCCAATTTTCTAAATTGAATTTTTTTGAAATTTTTTTTATGTTTGGGTAGAGCACTTATGGACGATACTGTAAACATATGTTTCTTTTTCAAAAAATTCCGTTAGACGGCAAAGGTAGCTGTCAAAAGTTGAGCGAACTGACGAGAAGCACGTGCAATTTTTAATCAGAGAAATAAATGACAACATTTGAATATTGTTTTTTTATATTTAAAAAGGTGATTAATTTTATAATTGAAATGGATATTGCTAAACAAGGTATGTAGTAACGTTTGGTATACATTTGAGTGCAATTGAATGAATAATTGTACTTATAACATAGTGATTTTCTGCACACAAAGGTGACGCGGTTTTTTTTCTGCATCGAAGCATTCATTAGTCATTTTGTTTATGTTCTCCACCGTTCCCCGCAGTGATTTTTGCTTTTTTAGCACAAGTAACCATTCCTCTTACAAATTATTGAAAAATTGGGTGCCACCCACTGCCCCTTTGCGTTATATAATGCATCAAAATGCACTATATTTCTGTTAATAAATTCATATTTTCCGACATGTTGCTTGGACTTAAGCTCTAAAATTTTTTTAGGATGTTCGAATACAATTCTAACTCGATTGGCTATTTACACGAAGTTGAAGGAGTATGATGAGACTAGTTTGTCAGCGAAACTTGATGTCTTCCAAAATGAAACAATGAGTAGTTCCAATTTTGCTAGTGAACGAAAACAGGAATTTCTGAGGAGTTTTTCTTATTTTAAGGCCAAGATGCAGTCGAAGTGGGATTCTTCTTCAAGAACAGAGGAAACATTTTTAAAAAAGAACAACAGTTGGCTGCAAGGAACTTTAGAAATCCCATCAATAAGTAAAACTTCTGGACGACCGCAAAAACCTTTTGAAAATTTGACAGACCGCAATAAACGTCGAAAAACTGAACACTTGCGAGCAAATAATGAGGCTCAAGAGCTTATTTATGCAGGTCAAGTCATGCTACGACAACAAGGCAACTTAGGTGGTTCAAATGTTGTTAAAGATATTTTAACTTCTCCAGCACGTGGGGAAAAGTACAGAAACGCATACAAATCCAGTTCTTCAGAAACAGCAGTCAAGAACCAAATATCTCCATCTGAAGCTCTTTCGATGTTTGTTGAAGCATCTTGAAGTAGAACACAATATGAAATAATTCGTGAAACTGCTAAGGGTCTTTTTCCGTGCTACAGCGTTTTACAAAAAGCGAACAAAGATTGCTATCCTGTTGAAGAGTGTTATTGTGTATCTGAAACCTGTGTGGAGATAGAATTACAGGCGCTTTTGAACCATACAATAGATCGGCTTTTATTTTTTCTGACTGATGTTGTTGAAGTCCTAAAAGCTGATGAATTGGGCTCTCTTGACATGATATACAAGTGGATCACAACAAGCGCAGTATAAGCAAAAGTTTCAAAATGACAGTGACACTGACGCTAGCATATTTCAGTCATGTTTAGTTCCCCTGCGTTTGATTTGTCAAGTAAATAGCAAAGTGGTTTGGCAAAATCCTACTCCTTCTTCGCCTCGGTTTTGTCGCCCTATGAGGATAAGATTTATTCATGAGACTCCCCAGATAATTAAAGAAGAATTGGAGTACTTCAACAACAAAATTTTGTCCTTACAGCCAACCGCAATATCAATTAAAAATAAAACAATAATTGTAAAGCACACTATGGTTTTAGCTATGGTAGATGGCAAAGTATGTAACGCAGCAACCGATACTACTTCCACCATGAGATGCTTTGTTTGCAATGCTACATTAAAACAATTTAATTATTTATCGGAATGCAGTAAACGGCAATGCAATTTTGACAATTTAAGTTTCGGCTTATCAATTTTACATGCTCGTATAAGATTTTTCGAAACCTTGCTCCATCTCTCATATAAACTTCCTGTTAAGAAATGGCAAACTCGATCTAAAGAAGACAAAAAGTCTGTTAAAGAAAGAAAGCAAATTATTCAACAAAAATTCAAAAGAGAGCTTGGACTCCTGGTTGATGTTCCAAAATCCCAATATGGCAATACTAACGATGGGAATACAAGCAGAAAGTTTTTTGCTGAGTTTGAAGTATCATCACTAATTACAGGAATCGATAAAAATCTTATAGAAAGGTTCGCTATTGTGTTGGAGGTTATTTCGAGTGGACATGCAATAGACGTAAACAAATTCGCAACTTATTGCGCTGATACCGCCAAGTTATACATACAATTGTATCCATGGTACCCAATGACGCCAACAGTACATAAGATACTTATACATGGACCCGTCATTATTGAACATGCATTACTTCCAATAGGTATGTTATCGGAAGAGGCTGCAGAAGCCGCAAATAAATATTTTCGAAAATTTAGAGACAATTTTTCAAGAAAATCTTCTCGCAAAGACTGCAACATCAATGTTATAAACAGGCTGCTTTTACATTCTGACCCGTATTTGTCCTCAATAAGAAAAAGGAAAAAACCATCAAAGCCTTTTAGCAAAACTGCGATAGAAATGTTGCTTCCATTTGAAATGAATGCGAGTGTTGAAAAACATACGGAAGAAAGTAATAAATTAGGCTATTCCTCCTCGGACTGAGAACTAAAAAGTGTTCAAACACAACTATTTAATTTTTATATATAATAAATGAATCAATTACTGCTTAAATGGTTTTATTATTCCAATAAGGCGTGGTTACTATGATCATAAAAATTTTGTTTTGGATATGTATCTATAAACCAAAATTTATATTCATATTTTTCTTACAAAAATTCAGCAAGCTCAATGAAGTTTGCTTAGAAAGGGGGCGTATCCTTCATCCGATTTTAATAAAAATTTACCAATTTGATAGTTTCAGTAAAAGTATTGTTTCTGCAAAATTTCAGAGCGCTACGTGAAGTCCTTCATATTTTGTCCGACTTTTTAGGTCAAATACCCCCCAGTGCAGCGGTCGAGTCGTTCAGTTACCTTTCTTTGGAATTTTTACTATTCTGAGGCAGCGCCATCTCTACCTCAGAATCGTCTGGTATGTTTTAGCCTGGCCGCATTCACTAGTAAAGCGGACAAGTGGAAGTAAGAAAAGAAGGAGAGAAGCAAATCAAACATATAGACGGTACACGCCAAAAACAACGGTCGCAACAACATATGGGAGGGGTCGATCTTGCCGACATGCTAATAGAACTATACAAAATCAACCACCGCTCAAATAAATGGTACATGCGCATAGTGTTCTGGTGTATAAATTCAGCTGTAGTCAATAGTTGGCTGTTGTATCGCAAAGGCCTCAAATCTAGAAACGGCGAACTGAAGCATATGCCGCTAATAACATTTCAGTTGGATATTGCTAACGAAATTTTAAACGCATCACAAACAGCAGTTGTACCAAGGAAAATAGGTCGGCCATCATCACTCATGTCAAATATAAATTCAACCACTCCATCACCTTCACCATCGGCTCCATCATCACCAACTCCGTCATCACCAGCTCCGTCAACGGCCTCGGAATCAAGCTCCTATAAAAGAGCGTATGTTGCAGAACCTGCAAAAAGTAATGTAAAGTTTATTTGTGCTGCAATCCCCAAAAAAATTGTTTTGTATCCTACCACACTTAAATTTAAATAAAAAAGCATTAAAAAAAAATGTAACGTAAATGCCCAATGTTACCTATAGGCAACATTCTGTAACTGACGAACCAGGACTCCAAGGACCTTGAAATTTTTGTCAGTTCATATTTAAGTCAAGACTAAAACATACCTAGACTCAAATATTTTTTAGCCCCGCCCACTTTAATTCGGGCATGAGAGGGTTAAGCTATCGTTCATAGCTATGCTAGCCTTGAGTCCCAAAATAAAACACTGATAAAATTGCAAATGAACCTAACTTCTGTACGGTGCGTCCTATACCTATCAAAGTTCGCAACAATCAAATGCTTATCACTTTTTACTGGAGCGTCATAAAATCTTAAAATTTTGTGACAATAAAGTACTCGAGCCTCTTATCAATTTAAGTTATCGCTCATAGCTATGCTACCCTTGAGTCCCAAATCAAACACAGATAAAACTTAAAATGGCCATAGCTTCTGTACTGTGCGTCCTATACCTATCAATGTGTGCACCAATCAAATGCTTGTAACTTTTTAAAGGAGGGTCATAAAACCTTGAAAATTTCTGGCAATAAAGTACTCGAGCCTCTTATCAATTAAAGCTATCGCTCATAGCTATGCTACTCTTGAGTCCCAAATCAAACACTGATAAGACTTAAAATGGCCATAACTTCTATACGGAGTGTCCTATACCTATCAAAGTTTGCAACATTCAAATGCTTGTAACTTTTTACTGGAGCATCATAAAATCTTGAAATTTTGTGACAATAAATTACTCGGGCCTCTTGTCAATTTAAGCTATCCTTTATAGCTATGCTACCCTTGGGTCCCAAAATAAAACACTAATAAAACTTCAAATGACCCTAACTTTTATACGGTGCGTCCCATACCTATCAAAGTTTGCAACATTCAAATGCTTGTAACTTTTTACTGGAGCGTCATAAAATCTGGAAATTTAGTGACAATAAAGTACTCGGGCCTCTTGTCAATTTAAGCTATCGCTCATAGCTATGCTACCCTTGAGTCCCAAACCAAAAACTGATAAGACTTAAAATGGCACTAACTTTTGTACGTTGCGTTCTATACCTATAAATATTTGCAACAATCAAATGCTTGTAACTTTTTACTGGGGCTTCATAAAACCTTGAAATTTTGTGACAATAAAGTACTCGAGCCTCTTATCAATTTAAGCTATCGTTCATAGCTATGCTAGCCTTGAGTCCCAAAATAAAACACTGACAAAATTGCAAATGACCCTAACTTCTGTACGGTGCATCCTATACCTATCAAAGTTTGCAGCAATCAAATGCTTATAACTTTTTACTGGAGCGTCATAAAATCTTAAAATTTTGTGGCAATAAAGTACTCGAGCCTCTTATCAATTTAAGCTATCGCTCATAGATATGCTACCCTTGAGTCCCAAATCAAACACTGATAAAACTTCAAATGGCCGTAACTTCTATACGTTGCATCCTACACCTATCAAAGTTTGCAACATTCTTGCAACTTTTTACTGGAGCTTCATAAAGTCTTGAAATTTTGTGACAATAAAGTACTCGGGCCTCTTATCAATTTAAGCTTTCGCCCATAGCTATGCTACCCTTGAGTCCCAAAATAAATCACTGATAAAACTTCAAATGGCCCTAACTTCCTACACCTATCAAAGTTTGCAACATTCAAATGCTTGTTACTTTTTACTGGAGCATCATAAAATCTGGAAATTTTGTGACAATGAAGTACTCGAGCCTCTTGTCAATTCAAGCTATCGCTCATAGCAATGCTAACCTTGAGTCCCAAATCAAACACTAATAAAACTTAAAATGGCCCTAACTTCTGTACGGTGCGTTCTATACCTATCAAAGTATGTAACAATCAAATGCTTGTAAATTTTGAGTTGGGCTTCATAAAAACTTGAAATTTTGTGACAATAAAGTACTCGAGCTTCTTATCAATTTAAGCTATCGTTCATAGCTATGCTAGCCTTGAGTCCCAAATCAAACACTGATAAAACTTAAAATGACCCTACCTTCTGTACGGTGCATCCTATACCTATCAAAGTTTGCAGCAATCAAATGCTTATAACTTTTTACTGGAGCGTCATAAAATCTTAAAATTTTGTGGCAATAAAGTACTCGAGCCTCTTATCAATTTAAGCTATCGCTCATAGCTATGCTACCATTGAGTCCCAAATCAAACACTGATAAAACTTCAAATGGCCCTAACTTATGTACGGTGCGTCCTATACCTATCAAAGTTTGCAACAATCAAATGGTTGTAACTTTTTACTGGAGCGTCATAAAACCTTGAAAATTTGTGACAATAAAGTACTCGTGCCTCTTATCAATTTAAGTTATTGCCCATCGCTATGCTACCCTTTCGTCCTAAAATAAAACACTGATAAAACTTCAAATGGCCCTAACTTCTATACGGTGCATCCTACAGCTATAAAAGTTTGCAACATTCAAGTGCTTGTACCTTTTTACTGGAGCTTCATAAAATCTTGAAATTTTGTGACAATAAAGTACACGGGCCTCTTATCAATTTAAGCTTTCGCCCATAGCTATGCTACCCTTGAGTCCCAAAATAAAACACTGATAAACCTTCAATTGGCCCTAACTTCTAAACGGTGCATCCTACACCAATCAAAGTTTGCAACATTCAAATGCTTGTTACTTTTTACTGGAGCATCATAAAATCTGGAAATTTTGTGACAATGAAGTACTCGAGCCTCTTGTCAATTCAAGCTATCGCTCATAGCAATGCTAACCTTGAGTCCCAAATCAAACACTAATAAAACTTAAAATGGCCCTAACTTCTGTACGGTGCGTTATATACCTATCAAAATATGTAACAATCAAATGCTTGTAAATTTTTAGTTGGGCGTCATAAAAACGTGAAATTTTGTGACAAAAAAGTACTCGAGCTTCTTATCAATTTAAGCAATCGTTCATAGCTATGCTAGCCTTGAGTCCCAAATCAAACTGATAAAACTTAAAATGACCCTAACTTGTGTACTTTGCGTTCTATGCCTATCAAAGTTTCCGACAATGCTAGCCTTGAGTCCCAAATCAAACACTGATAAAACTTCAAATGACCCTAACTCCTATACCTATCAAAGTGTGCACCAATCAATTGCTAGCAACTTTTTACTGGAGGGTCATAAAACCTTAAAATTTTGTGACAATAAAGTACTCCAGCCTCTTATCAATTTAAGCTATCGCTCATAGCTATGCTACCCTTGAGTCCCAAATCAAACACTGATAAACCTTCAAATGGCCCTAACTTATGTACGGTGCGTCCTATACCTATCAAAGTTTGCAACATTCAAATGCTTGTAACTTTTTAATGGAGCGTCATAAAATCTGGAAATTTTGTGACAATAAAATTCTCGAGCCTCTTGTCAATTTAATCTATCGCTCATAGCTATGCTACCCCTGAGTCCCAAATCAAACACTGATAAAACTTAAAATGGCCCTAACTTCTATACGGTGCGTCCTACACCTATCAAAGTTTGCCATAAAACCTTGAACATTTGTGACAATAAAGTACTCGAGCCTCTTATCAATTTAAGCTATCGCTCATAGCTGTGCTACTCTTGAGTCCCAAATCAAACACTAATAAAACTTAAAATGGCCCTAACTTCTGTACGGTGCGTTCTATACCTATCAAAGTATGTAACAATCAAATGCTTGTAAATTTTGAGTTGGGCTTCATAAAAACTTGAAATTTTGTGACAATAAAGTACTCGAGCTTCTTATCAATTTAAGCTATCGTTCATAGCTATGCTAGCCTTGAGTCCCAAATCAAACACTGATAAAACTTAAAATGACCCTACCTTCTGTACGGTGCATCCTATACCTATCAAAGTTTGCAGCAATCAAATGCTTATAACTTTTTACTGGAGCGTCATAAAATCTTAAAATTTTGTGGCAATAAAGTACTCGAGCCTCTTATCAATTTAAGCTATCGCTCATAGCTATGCTACCATTGAGTCCCAAATCAAACACTGATAAAACTTCAAATGGCCCTAACTTATGTACGGTGCGTCCTATACCTATCAAAGTTTGCAACAATCAAATGATTGTAACTTTTTACTGGAGCGTCATAAAACCTTGAAAATTTGTGACAATAAAGTACTCGTGCCTCTTATCAATTTAAGTTATTGCCCATCGCTATGCTACCCTTTCGTCCTAAAATAAAACACTGATACAACTTCAAATGGCCCTAACTTCTATACGGTGCATCCTACAGCTATAAAAGTTTGCAACATTCAAGTGCTTGTACCTTTTTACTGGAGCTTCATAAAATCTTGAAATTTTGTGACAATAAAGTACACGGGCCTCTTATCAATTTAAGCTTTCGCCCATAGCTATGCTACCCTTGAGTCCCAAAATAAAACACTGATAAACCTTCAATTGGCCCTAACTTCTAAACGGTGCATCCTACACCAATCAAAGTTTGCAACATTCAAATGCTTGTTACTTTTTACTGGAGCATCATAAAATCTGGAAATTTTGTGACAATGAAGTACTCGAGCCTCTTGTCAATTCAAGCTATCGCTCATAGCAATGCTAACCTTGAGTCCCAAATCAAACACTAATAAAACTTAAAATGGCCCTAACTTCTGTACGGTGCGTTATATACCTATCAAAATATGTAACAATCAAATGCTTGTAAATTTTTAGTTGGGCGTCATAAAAACGTGAAATTTTGTGACAAAAAAGTACTCGAGCTTCTTATCAATTTAAGCAATCGTTCATAGCTATGCTAGCCTTGAGTCCCAAATCAAACTGATAAAACTTAAAATGACCCTAACTTGTGTACTTTGCGTTCTATGCCTATCAAAGTTTCCGACAATGCTAGCCTTGAGTCCCAAATCAAACACTGATAAAACTTCAAATGACCCTAACTCCTATACCTATCAAAGTGTGCACCAATCATTTGCTAGCAACTTTTTACTGGAGGGTCATAAAACCTTAAAATTTTGTGACAATAAAGTACTCCAGCCTCTTATCAATTTAAGCTATCGCTCATAGCTATGCTACCCTTGAGTCCCAAATCAAACACTGATAAACCTTCAAATGGCCCTAACTTATGTACGGTGCGTCCTATACCTATCAAAGTTTGCAACAATCAAATGCTTGTAACTTTTTACTGGGGCTTCATAAAATCTTGAAATTTTGTGACAATAAAGTACTCGGGCCTCTTGTCAATATAAGCTATCCCTCATAGCTATGCTACCCTTGGGTCCCGAATCAAAAACTGATACAATTTCAAATGGCCCTAACTTCTATAAGGTGCGGCGTACACCTATCAAAGTTTGCAACATTCAAATGCTTGTAACTTTTTACTGGAGCGTCATAAAACCTTGAAATTTTGTGACAATAAAGTACTCGAGCTTCTTATCAATTTAAGCTATCGTTCATAGCTATGCTAGCCTTGAGTCCCAAAATAAAACACTGATAAAACTGTAAATTACCCTAACTTCTGTACGGTGCGTCCTATGCCTATCAAAGTTTGCAACAATCAAATGCTTATAACTTTTTACTGGAGCGTCATAAAATCTTAAAATTTTGTGACAAAGTACTCGAGCCTCTTATCAATATAAGCTATCGCTCATAGCAATGCTATCATTGAGTCCCAAATCAAACACTAATAAAACTTAAAATGGTGCTAACTTCTGTACGGTGCGTTCTATACCTATCAAAGTTTGCAACATTCAAATGCTTGTAACTTTTTTGTCGAGCGTCATAAATACTTGAAATTTCGTGACAATAAAGTACTCGTGCCTCTTACTAATTTAAGTTTTCGCTCATAGCTATGAAACCTTTGATTCCCAAATTAAAACACTGATAAAACTTCAAGCGGTCTAACTTCTGTACGGTGCGTCCTATACCTATCAAAGTTTGCAATAATCAAATGCTTGTAACTTTTTACTGGAGCGTCATAAAGCCTTGAAATTTTGTGACAATAAAATATTCGAGCCTGTTATAAATTTAAGCTATCGTTCATAGCTTTGCTACCCTTGAGTCACAAATCAAACACTGATAAAACTTCAAATGACCGTAACTCCTATACCTATCAAAGTGTGCACCAATCAATTGCTAGCAACTTTTTACTGGAGGGTCATAAAACCTTAAAAGTTTGTGACAATAAAGTACTCGAGCCTCTTATCAATTTAAGCTATCGCTCATAGCTATGCTACTCTTGAGTCCCAAATCAAAAAGTGATAAAATTTCAAATATCCCTAACTTTTATACGGTGCATCCTACACCTATCAAAGTTTGCAACAATCAAATGCTTGTAACTTTTTTCTGGAGCGTCATAAAATCTGGAAATTTTGTGACAATAAAGTACTCGTGCCTCTTATCAATTGAAGCTATCGCTCATAGCTATGATACCCTTGACTCCAAAATCGAACACTGATAAAATTTCAAATGGCCCTAATTTCCATACGGTGCTTCCGTACCTATCAAAGTTTGCAACATTCAAATGCTTGTAACTTTTTAATGGAGCGTCATAAAATCTGGAAATTTTGTGACAATAAAATTCTCGAGCCTCTTGTCAATTTAATCTATCGCTCATAGCTATGCTACCCCTGAGTCCCAAATCAAACACTGATAAAACTTAAAATGGCCCTAACTTCTATACGGTGCGTCCTACACCTATCAAAGTTTGCCATAAAACCTTGAACATTTGTGACAGTAAAGTACTCGAGCCTCTTATCAATTTAAGCTATCGCTCATAGCTGTGCTACTCTTGAGTCCCAAATCAAACACTGATAAGACTTTAAATGGCCACAACTTCTATACGGAGTGTCCTATACCTATCAAAGTTTGCAACATTCAAATGCTTTACTTTTTACTGGAGCATCATAAAATCTGGAAATTTTGTGACAATGATGTACTCGAGCCTCTTGTCAATTCAAGCTATCGCTCATAGCAATGCTACCCTTGAGTCCCAAATCAAACACTGATAAGACTTCAAATGGCCATAACTTCTGTACGGTGCATCCTATACCTATCAAAGTGTGCACGAATCAAATGCTTGCAACTTTTTACTGGAACGTCATAAAACCTTAAATATTTGTGATAATAAAGTACTCGAGCCTCTTATTAATTTAAGCTATCGCTCATAGCTATGCTACCCTTGAGTGCGGAATCGAAAACTGATAAAATTTCAAATGGCCCTAACTTCTATACGGTGCATCCTACACCTATCCAAGTTTGCAACATTCAAATGCTTGCTACTTTTTACTGGAGCATCATAAAATCTGGAAATTTTGTGACAATGAAGTACTCGAGCCTCTTGTCAATTCAAGCTATCGCTCATAGCAATGCTACCCTTGAGTCCCAAATCAAACACTAATAAAACTTAGAATGGCCCTAACTTCTGTACGGTGCGTTCAATCTGTACGGTATGTAACAATCAAATGCTTGTAACTTTTTAGTTGGGCGTCATAAAACCTTGAAATTTTGTGACAATAAAGTACTCGAGCTTCTTATCAATTTAAGCTATCGTTCATAGCTATCCTAGCCCAAAATAAAACACTGATAAAACTGTAAATGACCCTAACTTCTGTACGGTGCGTCCTATGCCTATCAAAGTTTGCAACAATCAAATGCTTATAACTTTTTACTGGAGCGTCATAAAACCTTAAATATTTGTGATAATAAAGTACTCAAGCCTCTTATTAATTTAAGCAATCGCTCATAGCTATGCTACTCTTGAGTCCCAAAATAAAACACTTATAAAACTTCAAATGACCCTAACTTTTATACGGTGCGTCCCATACCTATGAAAGTTTGCAACATTCAAATGCTTGTAACTTTTTATTGGAGCGTCATAAAATCTGGAAATTTAGTGACAATAGAGTACTCGTGCCTCTTAATAATTTAAGCTATAGCTATGCTACTTTTGAGTCCCAAATCAAACAGTGATAAGACTTAAAAAGGCCAGAACTTATGTACGGAGTGTCCTATATCTATTAAAGTGTGCAACAATCAAATGCTTGTAACTTTTTACTGGAGCATCATAAAATCTTAAAATTTTGTGACAATAAAGTACTCGAGCCTCTTATCAATTTAAGCTATCGTTCATAGCTATGCTACCCTTGAGTCCCAAATCAAACACTGATAAAACTTCAAATGACTTTAACTCCTATACCTATCAAAGTGTGCACCAATCAATTGCTAGCAACTTTTTACTGGAGGGTCATAAAACCTTAAAATTTTCTGACAATAAAGTACTCGTGCCTCTTATCAATTTAAGTTATCGCTCATAGCTATGCAACCTTTGATTCCCAAATTAAACACTGATAAGACTTGAAGTGGTCTAACTTCTGTACGGTGCGTCCTATACCTTTCAAAGTTTGCAATAATCAAATGCTTGTAACTTTTTACTGGAGCGTCATAAAGTCTTGAAATTTTGAGACAATAAAATATTCGAGCCTGTTATAAATTTAAGCTATCGTTCATAGCTATGCTACCCTTGAGTCCCAAATCAAACACTGATAAAACTTCAAATGACCCTAACTCCTATACCTATCAAAGTGTGCACCAATCAATTGCTAGCAAATTTTACTGGAGGGTCATAAAACCTTAAAATTTTGTGACAATAAAGAACTCGAGCCCCTTATCAATTTAAGCTATCGCTCATAGCTATGCTACCCTTGAGTCCCAAATCAAACACTAATAAAACTTAAAATGGCCCTAACTTCTGTACGGTGCGTTCTATACCTATCAAAGTATGTAACAATCAAATGCTTGTAACTTTTTAGTTGGGCGTCATAAAATCTGGATATCTTGTGACAATAAAGTTCTCGAGCCTCTTATCAATTTAAGCTATCGCTCATAGCTATGCTACTCTTGAGTCCCAAATCAAACCTGATAAAACTTAAAATGGCCCTAACTTTTGTACTTTGCGTTCTATGCCTATCAAAGTTTGCAACAATCAAATGCGTGTAACTATTTACTGGGGCTTCATAAAACCGTGAAATTTTGTGACAATAAAGTACTCGAGCCTTTTATCACTTTAAGATATTGCTCATAGCTATGCTACTCTTGAGTCCCAAATCAAAAAGTGATAAAATTTCAAATGGCCCTAACTTTTATACGGTGCATCCTACACCTATCAAAGTTTGCAACAATCAAATGCTTGTAACTTTTTACTGGAGCGTCATGAAACCATGAAATTTTGTGACAATAAAGTACTCGTGCTCTTATCAATTGAAGCTATCGCTCATAGTTATGATACCCTTGACTCCAAAATCGAACACTGATAAAATTTCAAATGGCCCTAATTTCCATACGGTGCTTCCATACCTATCAAAGTTTGCAACATTCAAATGCTTGTAACTTTTTAATGGAGCGTCATAAAATCTGGAAATTTTGTGACAATAAAATTCTCGAGCCTCTTGTCAATTTAATCTATCGCTCATAGCTATGCTACCCTTGAGTCCCAAATCAAACACTGATAAAACTTAAAATGGCCCTAACTTCTATACGGTGCGTCCTACACCTATCATAGTTTGCCATAAAACCTTGAACATTTGTGACAATAAAGTACTCGAGCCTCTTATCTATTTAAGCTATCGCTCATAGCTATGCTACTCTTGAGTCCCAAATCAAACACTGATAAGATCTAAAATGGCCACAACTTCTATATGGAGTGTCCTATACCTATCAAAGTTTGCAACATTCAATTGCTTGTAACTTTTTACTGGAACATCATAAAATCTGGAAATTTTGTGACAATGATGTACTCGAGCCTCTTGTCAATTCAAGCTATCGCTCATAGCAATGCTACCCTTGAGTCCCAAATCAAACACTGATAAAACTTCAAATGGCCATAACTTCTGTACGGTGCATCCTATACCTATCAAAGTGTGCACGAATCAAATGCTTGCAACTTTTTACTGGAGCGTCATAAAACCTTAAATATTTGTGATAATAAAGCACTCGAGCCTCTTATTAATTTAAGCGATCGCTCATAGCTATGAAACCTTTGATTCCCAAATTAAAACACTGATAAAACTTCAAGCGGTCTAACTTCTGCACCGTGCGTCCTATACCTATCAAAGTTTGCAATAATCAAATGCTTGTAACTTTTTACTGGAGCGTCATAAAGTCTTGAAATTTTGTGACAATAAAATATTCGAGCGTGTTATAAATTTAAGCTATCGTTCATAGCTATGCTACTCTTGAGTCCCAAATCAAAAAGTGATAAAATTTCAAATGGTCCTAACTTTTATACGGTGCATCCTACACCTATCAAAGTTTGCAACAATCAAATGCTTGTAACTTTTTTCTGGAAATCTGGTGACAATAAGGTACTCGAGCCTCTTATCAATTTAAACTATCGCTCATAGCTATGCTACTCTTGAGTCCCAAATCAAACCTGATAAAACTTAAAATGGCCCTAACTTTTGTACTTTGCGTTCTATGCCTATCAAAGTTTGCAACAATCAAATGCGTGTAACTATTTACTGGGGCTTCATAAAACCTTGAAATTTTGAGACAATAGAGTACTCGAGCCTTTTATCAATTTAAGATATCGCTCATAGCTATGCTACTCTTGAGTCCCAAATCAAAAAGTGATAAAATTTTAAATGGCCCTAACTTTTATACGGTGCATCCTACACTTATCAAAGTTTGCAACAATCAAATGCTTGTAACTTTTTACTGGAGCGTCATGAAACCATGAAATTTTGTGACAATAAAGTACTCGTGCCTCTTATCAATTGAAGCTATCGCTCATAGCTATGATACCCTTGACTCCAAAATCGAACACTGATAAAATTTCAAATGGCCCTAATTTCCATACGGTGCTTCCATACCTATCAAAGTTTGCAACATTCAAATGCTTGTAACTTTTTAATGGAGCGTCATAAAATCTGGAAATTTTGTGACATTAAAAATTCTCGAGCCTCTTGTCAATTTAATCTATCGCTCATAGCTATGCTACCCTTGAGTCCCAAATCAAACACTGATAAAACTTAAAATGGCCCTAACTTCTATACGGTGCGTCCTACACCTATCAAAGTTTGCCATAAAACCTTGAACATTTGTGACAATAAAGTACTCGAGCCTCTTATCAATTTAAGTTATCGCTCATAGCTATGCTACTCTTGAGTCCCAAATCAAACACTGATAAGACCTAAAATGTCCACAACTTCTATACGGAATGTCCTATACCTATCAAAGTTTGCAACATTCAAATGCTTGTAACATTTTACTGGAGCATCATAAAATCTAGAAATTTTGTGACAATGATGTACTCGAGCCTCTTGTCAATTCAAGCTATCGCTCATAGCAATGCTACCCTTGAGTCCCAAATCAAACACTGATAAAACTTCAAATGGCCATAACTTCTGTACGGTGCATCCTATACCTATGAAAGTGTGCACGAATCAAATGCTTGCAACTTTTTACTGGAGCGTCATAAAACCTTAAATATTTGTGATAATAAAGTACTCGAGCCTCTTATTAATTTAAGCTATCGCTCATAGCTATGCTACCCTTGAGTGCGGAATCGAAAACTGATAAAATTTCAAATGGCCCTAACTTCTATACGGTTCATGCTACACCTATCAAAGTTTGCAACATTCAAACGCTTGTAAATTTTTACTGGAGCATCATAAAATCTGGAAATTTTGTGACAATGAAGTACTCGAGCCTCTTGTCAATTCACGCTATCGCTCACAGCAATGCTACCCTTGAGTCCCAAATCAAACACTGATAAAACTTAAAATGGCCCTAACTTCTGTACGGTACGTTCTATACCTATCAAAGTTTGCAACAATCAAATGCTTGTAACTTTTTACTTGGGCGTCATAAAACCACGAAAATTTGTGACAATAAAGTACTCGAAATTTTTGTCAATTTATAGCTATGCTACTCTTGTGTCCTAAATCAAATATTGATATTACTTAAAATGGCCATAATTTCTCTACGGAGTATCCTATACCTATCAATGTTTGCAACAATCAAATGCTTGTAACTTTTTACTGGAGCGTCACAAAGTCTGAATATTTTGTGACAATAAAGTTCTCGAGCCTCTTATTAATTTAAGCTATCGCTCATAGCAATGCTACCCTTGAGTCCCAAATCAAACACTGATAAAACTTAAAATGGCCCTAACTTCTGTACGGTATGTCCTATACCTATCAAAGTGTGCACCAATTAAATGATTGTAACTTTTTACTGGAGCGTCATAAAACCTTAAATATTTGTGATAATAAAGTACTCAAGCCTCTTATTAATTTAAGCAATCGCTCATAGCTATGCTACTCTTGAGTCCCAAAATAAAACACTTATAAAACTTCAAATGACCCTAACTTTTATACGGTGCGTCCCATAGCTATGAAAGTTTGCAACATTCAAATGCTTGTAACTTTTTATTGGAGCGTCATAAAATCTGGAAATTTAGTGACAATAGAGTACTCGTGCCTCTTAATAATTTAAGCTATAGCTATGCTACTTTTGAGTCCCAAATCAAACAGTGATAAGACTTAAAAAGGCCAGAACTTATGTACGGAGTGTCCTATATCTATTAAAGTGTGCAACAATCAAATGCTTGTAACTTTTTACTGGAGCATCATAAAATCTTAAAATTTTGTGACAATAAAGTACTCGAGCCTCTTATCAATTTAAGCTATCGTTCATAGCTATGCTACCCTTGAGTCCCAAATCAAACACTGATAAAACTTCAAATGACCTTAACTCCTACACCTATCAAAGTGTGCACCAATCAATTGCTAGCAACTTTTTACTGGAGGGTCATAAAACCTTAAAATTTTCTGACAATAAAGTACTCGTGCCTCTTATCAATTTAAGTTATCGCTCATAGCTATGCAACCTTTGATTCCCAAATTAAACACTGATAAGACTTGAAGTGGTCTAACTTCTGTACGGTGCGTCCTATACCTTTCAAAGTTTGCAATAATCAAATGCTTGTAACTTTTTACTGGAGCGTCATAAAGTCTTGAAATTTTGAGACAATAAAATATTCGAGCCTGTTATAAATTTAAGCTATCGTTCATAGCTATGCTACCCTTGAGTCCCAAATCAAACACTGATAAAACTTCAAATGACCCTAACTCCTATACCTATCAAAGTGTGCACCAATCAATTGCTAGCAACTTTTTACTGGAGGGTCATAAAACCTTAAAATTTTGTGACAATAAAGTACTCGAGCCCCTTATCAATTTAAGCTATCGCTCATAGCTATGCTACCCTTGAGTCCCAAATCAAACACTAATAAAACTTAAAATGGCCCTAACTTCTGTACGGTGCGTTCTATACCTATCAAAGTATGTAACAATCAAATGCTTGTAACTTTTTAGTTGGGCGTCATAAATTCTTGAAATTTTGTGACAATAAAGTACTCGAGCTTCTTATCAATTTAAGCTATCGTTCATAGCTATGCTAGCCTTGAGTCCCAAAATAAAACACTGATAAAACTGTAAATGACCCTAACTTCTGTAAGGTGCGTCCTATGCCTATCAAAGTTTGCAACATTCAAATGCTTGTAACTTTTTACTGGAGCATCATAAAATCTGGAAATTTTGTGACAATGATGTACTCGAGCCTCTTGTCAATTCAAGCTATCGCTCATAGCAATGCTACCCTTGAGTCCCAAATCAAACACTGATAAAACTTCAAATGGCCATAACTTCTGTACGGTGCATCCTATACCTATCAAAGTGTGCACGAATCAAATGCTTGCAACTTTTTACTGGAGCGTCATGAAACCTTAAATATTTGTGATAATAAAGTACTCGAGCCTCTTATCCATTTAAGCTATCGCTCATTGCTATGCTACTCTTGAGTCCCAAATCAAACACTGATAAGACTTAAAATGGCCACAACTTCTATACGGAGTGTCCAATACCTATCAAAGTTTGCAACATTCAAATGCTTGTAACTTTTTACTGCAGCATCATAAAATCTGGAAATTTTGTGACAATGATGTACTCGAGCCTCTTATCAATTCAAGCTATCGCTCATAGCAATGCTACCCTTGAGTCCCAAATCAAACACTGATAAAGCTTCAAATGGCCATAACTTCTGTACGGTGCATCCTATACCTATCAAAGTGTGCACGAATCAAATGCTTGCAACTTTTTACTGGAGCGTCATAAAACCTTAAATATTTGTGATAATAAAGTACTCGAGCCTCTTATTAATTTAAGCTATCGCTCATAGCTATGCTACCTTTGAGTCCCGAATCGAAAGCTGATAAAATTTCAAATGGCCCTAACTTCTATACGGTGCATGCTACACCTATCAAAGTTTGCAACATTCAACTGCTTGTAACTTTTTACTGGAGCATCATAAAATCTGGAAATTTTGTGACAATGATGTACTCGAGCCTCTTGTCAATTCAAGCTATCGCTCATAGCAATGCTACCCTTGAGTCCCAAATCAAACACTGATAAAACTTAAAATGGCCCTAACTTCTGTACGGTACGTCTTATACCTATCAAAGTGTGCACCATTCAAATGATTGTAACTTTTTTCTGGAGCGTCATAAAATCTTAAAATTTTCTGACAATAAAGTACTCGAGTCTCTTATCAATTTAAGCTATCGCTCATAGCTATGCTACCCTTGAGTCCCAAATCAAACACGGATGAAATTTCAAATGGCGATAACTTCTATACGGTGCGTCCTACACCTATCAAAGTTTGCAACATTCAAATGCTTGTAACTTTTAACTGGAGCGTCATAAAATCTGGAAATTTTGTGACAATAGAGTACTCGAGTCGCTTATCAATTTAAGCTATGGCTCATAGCCATGCTACCCTTGAGTCCCAAATCAAACACGGATAAAACTTCAAATGGCCCTAACTTCTATAAGGTGCGTCCTATACCTATCAATGTTTGCAACAATCAAATGCTTGTTACTTTTTTCTGGAGCGTCATAAAATCTGGAAACTTTGTGACAATAAAGTACTCGGGCCTCTTATCAATTTAAGCTATCGCCCACAGCTATGCTACCCTTGATTCCTTAAATAAAACACTGATAAAACTTCAAATGGCCCTAACTTCTATACGGTGCATCGTACACCTATCAAAGTTTGCAACATTCATATGGTTATAACTTTTTTCTCGAGCGTCATAAAACCTTGAAATTTTGTGACAATAAAGTACAAGTGCCTCTTATCAATTTAAGCTATCGCTCATAGCTATGCTAGCCTTGAGTCCCAAAATAAAACACTGATAAAACTGCAAATGACTCTAACTTCTGTACGGTGCGTCCTATACCTATCAAAGAATGCAACAATCAAATGTTTATAACTTTTTACTGGAGCGTCATAAAATCTTAAAATTTTGTGACAATAAAGTACTCGAGTCTCTTATCAATTTAAGCTATCGCTCATAGCTATTCTACCCTTGAGTCCCAAATCAAACACAGAAAAAACTTCAAATGGCCCTAACTTCTATAAGGTGCGTCCTATACCTATCAAAGTTTGCAACAATGAAATGCTTGTAACTTTTTTCGGGAGCATCATAAAATCTTGAAATTTTGAGACAATAAAGTACTCGTGCCTCTTATCAATTTAAGCTATCGCCCATAGCTATGCTACCCTTGAGTCCTTAAATAAAAGAGTGATAAAAATTCAAATGGTCCTAACTTCTGTACGGTGCGTTCTATACCCATCAAAGTTTGCAACAATCAAATGCTTGTAACTTTTTACTAGGGCGTCATAAAACCTCGAAATTTTGTGACAATAAAGTACTGGAGCCTCTTATCAATTTAAGCTATTGCTCATAGCTATGCTACCCTTGAGTCCCAAATCAAACACTGATAAAACTTCAAATGACCCTAACTTTTATACGGTGCGTCCCATACATATGAAAGCTTGCAACATTCAAATGCTTGTAACTTTTTACTGGAGCATCATAAAATCTGGAAATTTTGTGACAATGATGTACTCGAGCCTCTTGTGAATTCAAGCTATCGCTCATAGCAATGCTACCCTTGAGTCCCAAATCAAACACTGATAAAACTTCAAATGGCCATAACTTCTGTACGGTGCATCCTATACCTATCAAAATGTGCACGAATCAAATGCTTGCAACTTTTTACTGGAGCGTCATAAAACCTTAAATATTTGTGATAATAAAGTACTCGAGCCTCTTATTAATTTAAGCTATCGCTCATAGCTATGCTACCCTTGAGTCCCGAATCGAAAACTGATAAAATTTCAAATGGCCCTAACTTCTATACGGTACATGCTACACCTATCAAAGTTTGCAATATTCAAATGCTTATAACTTTTTTCTCCAGCGTCATAAAAGCTTGAAATTTCTGACAATAAAGTACTCGTGCCTCTTATTAATTTAAGCTACCGCTCATAGCTATGCTCCCCTTGAGTCCCAAATCAAACACGGAAAAAACTTCAAATAGGTGCGTCTTAACTTCTTTAAGGATCGTCCTATACCTATCAAAGTTTGCAATAATCAAATGCTTGTAACTTTTTACTGGAGCGTCATAAAATCTTAAAATTTTGTGACAATAAAGTACTCGAGTCTCTTATCAATTTAAGCTATCGCTCATAGCTATTCTACCCCTGAGTCCCAAATCAAACACAGAAAAGACTTCAAATGGCCCTAACTTCTATAAGGTGCGTCCTATACCTATCAAAGTTTGCAACAATCAAATGCTTGTAACTTTTTACTGGAGCATCATAAAATATGGAAATTTTGTGACAATGATGTACTCGAGCCTCTTGTGAATTCAAGCTATCGCTCATAGCAATGCTACCCTTGAGTCCCAAATCAAACACTGATAAAACTTCAAATGGCCATAACTTCTGTACGGTGCATCCTATACCTATCAAAATGTGCACGAATCAAATGCTTGCAACTTTTTACTGGAGCGTCATAAAAACTTAAATATTTGTGATAATAAAGTACTCGAGCCTCTTATTAATTTAAGCTATCGCTCATAGCTATGCTACCCTTGAGTCCCGAATCGAAAACTGATAAAATTTCAAATGGCCCTAACTTCTATACGGTGCATGCTACACCTATCAAAGTTTGCAACATTCAAATGCTTATAACTTTTTTCTCCAGCGTCATAAAACCTTGAAATTTCTGACAATAAAGTACTCGTGCCTCTTATTAATTTAAGCTACCGCTCATAGCTATGCTCCCCTTGAGTCCCAAATCAAACACGGAAAAAACTTCAAATAGGTGCGTCTTAACTTATATAAGGATCGTCCTATACCTATCAAAGTTTGCAACAATCAACTGCTTGTAACTTTTTTCTGGAGCTTCATAAAATCTTGAAAGTTTGTGACAATAAAGTACTCGAGCCTCTTATCAATTTAAGCTATCGTTCATAGCTATGCTAGCCTTGAGTCCCAAAATAAAACACTGATAAAACTGCAAATTACCCTAACTTCTGTACGGTGCGTCCTATACCTGTCAAAAAATGCAACAATCAAATGTTTATAACTTTTTACTGGAGCGTCATAAAATCTTGAAATTTTGTGACAATAAAGTACTCGTGCCTCTTATCAATTTAAGCTATCGCTCATAGCTATGCAATCTTTGATTCCCAAAATAAAACACTGATAAAACTTCGAATGGCCCTAACTTCTGTACGGTGCGTTCTATACGTATCAAAGTTTGCAACAATCAAATGCTTGTAACTTTTTACTGGAGCGTCATAAAGTCTTGAAATTTTGTGACAATAAAGTACTCGAGATTTTTGTCAATTTAAGCTATTGCTCATAGCTATGCTACCCTTGAGTCCCAAATCAAACACTGATAAAACTTAAAATGACCCTAACTTTTATACGGTGCATGCTACACCTATCAAAGTTTGCAACATTCAACTGCTTGTAACTTTTTACTGGAGCATCATAAAATCTGGAAATTTTGTGACAATGAAGTACTCGAGCCTCTTGTCAATTCAAGCTATCGCTCACAGCAATGCTACCCTTGAGTCCCAAATCAAACACTGATAAAACTTAAAATGGCCCTAACTTCTGTACGGTACGTTCTATACCCATCAAAGTTTGCAATAATCAAATGCTTGTAACTTTTTACTTGGGCGTCATAAAACCATGAAAATTTGTGACAATAAAGTACTCGAGATTTTTGTCAATTTAAGCTGTAGCTCATAGCCATGCTACCCTTGAGTCCCAAATCAAACACGGATAAAATTTCAAATGGCGCTATCTTCTATACGGTGCGTCCTACACCTATCAAAGTTTGCAACATTCAAATGCTTGTAACTTTTAACTGGAGCGTCATAAAATCTGGAAATTTTGTGACAATAGAGTACTCGATTCGCTTATCAATTTAAGCTATGGCTCATAGCCATGCTACCCTTGAGTCCCAAATCAAACACGGATAAAACTTCAAATGGCCCTAACTTCTATAAGGTGCGTCCTATACCTATCAATGTTTGCAACAATCAAATGCTTGTAACTTTTTTCTGGAGCGTCATAAAATCTGTAAATTTTGTGACAATAAAGTACTGGAGCCTCTTGTCAATTTTAGCTATCGCTCATAGCTATGATACCCTTGAGTCCCAAACAAAACACTGATAAAACTGCAAATGACCCTAACTTGTGAACGGTGCGTCCTATTCCTATCAAAGTTTGCAACAATCAAATGCTTATAACTTTTTACTGGAGCGTCATAAAATCTTCAAATTTCGTGACAATAAAGTACTCGAGCCTCTTATCAATTTAAGCTATCGCTCATAGCTATGCTACCCTTGAGACCCAAATCAAACACTGATAAAGCTTCAAATGGCCCTAACTTATGTACGGTGTGTCCTATACCTATCAAAGTTTGCAATAATCAAATGGTTGTAACATTTTACTGGAGCGTCACAAAACCTTGAAAATTTGTGACAATAAAGTACTCGTGCCTCTTATCAATTTATGCTATTGCCCATCGCTATGCTACCCTTGAGTCCTATAATAAAACACTGGGAAAATTTCAAATGACTTTAACTTCTATACGATGCATCCTACACCTATCAAAGTTTGCAACATTCAAATTCTTGTAACTTTTTACTGGAGCATCATAAAATCTTGAAATTTTGTGACAATAAATTACTCGGGCCTCTTATCAATTTAAGCTATCGCCCACAGCTATGCTACCCTTGAGTCCTTAAATAAAACACTGATAAAACTTCAAATGGCCCTAAATTCTATAGGGTGCATCCTACACCTATCGAAGTTTGCAACATTCATATGCTTATAACTTTTTTCTCGAGCGTCATAAAACCTTGAAATTTTGTGACAATAAAGTACTCGTGCCTCTTATCAATTTAAGCTATCGCCCATAGCTATGCTACCCTTGAGTCCCAAATCAAACACTGATAAAACTTCAAATGACCCTAACTTTTATACGGTGCGTCCCATACATATGAAAGCTTGCAACATTCAAATGCTTGTAACTTTTTACTGGAGCATCATAAAATCTGGAAATTTTGTGACAATGATGTACTCGAGCCTCTTGTGAATTCAAGCTATCGCTCATAGCAATGCTACCCTTGAGTCCCAAATCAAACACTGATAAAACTTCAAATGGCCATAACTTCTGTACGGTGCATCCTATACCTATCAAAATGTGCACGAATCAAATGCTTGCAACTTTTTACTGGAGCGTCATAAAACCTTAAATATTTGTGATAATAAAGTACTCGAGCCTCTTATTAATTTAAGCTATCGCTCATAGCTATGCTACCCTTGAGTCCCGAATCGAAAACTGATAAAATTTCAAATGGCCCTAACTTCTATACGGTACATGCTACACCTATCAAAGTTTGCAATATTCAAATGCTTATAACTTTTTTCTCCAGCGTCATAAAAGCTTGAAATTTCTGACAATAAAGTACTCGTGCCTCTTATTAATTTAAGCTACCGCTCATAGCTATGCTCCCCTTGAGTCCCAAATCAAACACGGAAAAAACTTCAAATAGGTGCGTCTTAACTTCTTTAAGGATCGTCCTATACCTATCAAAGTTTGCAATAATCAAATGCTTGTAACTTTTTACTGGAGCGTCATAAAATCTTAAAATTTTGTGACAATAAAGTACTCGAGTCTCTTATCAATTTAAGCTATCGCTCATAGCTATTCTACCCCTGAGTCCCAAATCAAACACAGAAAAGACTTCAAATGGCCCTAACTTCTATAAGGTGCGTCCTATACCTATCAAAGTTTGCAACAATCAAATGCTTGTAACTTTTTACTGGAGCATCATAAAATCTGGAAATTTTGTGACAATGATGTACTCGAGCCTCTTGTGAATTCAAGCTATCGCTCATAGCAATGCTACCCTTGAGTCCCAAATCAAACACTGATAAAACTTCAAATGGCCATAACTTCTGTACGGTGCATCCTATACCTATCAAAATGTGCACGAATCAAATGCTTGCAACTTTTTACTGGAGCGTCATAAAAACTTAAATATTTGTGATAATAAAGTACTCGAGCCTCTTATTAATTTAAGCTATCGCTCATAGCTATGCTACCCTTGAGTCCCGAATCGAAAACTGATAAAATTTCAAATGGCCCTAACTTCTATACGGTGCATGCTACACCTATCAAAGTTTGCAACATTCAAATGCTTATAACTTTTTTCTCCAGCGTCATAAAACCTTGAAATTTCTGACAATAAAGTACTCGTGCCTCTTATTAATTTAAGCTACCGCTCATAGCTATGCTCCCCTTGAGTCCCAAATCAAACACGGAAAAAACTTCAAATAGGTGCGTCTTAACTTATATAAGGATCGTCCTATACCTATCAAAGTTTGCAACAATCAACTGCTTGTAACTTTTTTCTGGAGCTTCATAAAATCTTGAAAGTTTGTGACAATAAAGTACTCGAGCCTCTTATCAATTTAAGCTATCGTTCATAGCTATGCTAGCCTTGAGTCCCAAAATAAAACACTGATAAAACTGCAAATTACCCTAACTTCTGTACGGTGCGTCCTATACCTGTCAAAAAATGCAACAATCAAATGTTTATAACTTTTTACTGGAGCGTCATAAAATCTTGAAATTTTGTGACAATAAAGTACTCGTGCCTCTTATCAATTTAAGCTATCGCTCATAGCTATGCAATCTTTGATTCCCAAAATAAAACACTGATAAAACTTCGAATGGCCCTAACTTCTGTACGGTGCGTTCTATACGTATCAAAGTTTGCAACAATCAAATGCTTGTAACTTTTTACTGGAGCGTCATAAAGTCTTGAAATTTTGTGACAATAAAGTACTCGAGATTTTTGTCAATTTAAGCTATTGCTCATAGCTATGCTACCCTTGAGTCCCAAATCAAACACTGATAAAACTTAAAATGACCCTAACTTTTATACGGTGCATGCTACACCTATCAAAGTTTGCAACATTCAACTGCTTGTAACTTTTTACTGGAGCATCATAAAATCTGGAAATTTTGTGACAATGAAGTACTCGAGCCTCTTGTCAATTCAAGCTATCGCTCACAGCAATGCTACCCTTGAGTCCCAAATCAAACACTGATAAAACTTAAAATGGCCCTAACTTCTGTACGGTACGTTCTATACCCATCAAAGTTTGCAATAATCAAATGCTTGTAACTTTTTACTTGGGCGTCATAAAACCATGAAAATTTGTGACAATAAAGTACTCGAGATTTTTGTCAATTTAAGCTGTAGCTCATAGCCATGCTACCCTTGAGTCCCAAATCAAACACGGATAAAATTTCAAATGGCGCTATCTTCTATACGGTGCGTCCTACACCTATCAAAGTTTGCAACATTCAAATGCTTGTAACTTTTAACTGGAGCGTCATAAAATCTGGAAATTTTGTGACAATAGAGTACTCGATTCGCTTATCAATTTAAGCTATGGCTCATAGCCATGCTACCCTTGAGTCCCAAATCAAACACGGATAAAACTTCAAATGGCCCTAACTTCTATACGGTGCGTCCTATACCTATCAAAGTTTGCAACAATCAAATGCTTGTAACTTTTTTCTGGAGCGTCATAAAATCTGTAAATTTTGTGACAATAAAGTACTGGAGCCTCTTGTCAATTTTAGCTATCGCTCATAGCTATGATACCCTTGAGTCCCAAACAAAACACTGATAAAACTGCAAATGACCCTAACTTGTGAACGGTGCGTCCTATTCCTATCAAAGTTTGCAACAATCAAATGCTTATAACTTTTTACTGGAGCGTCATAAAATCTTCAAATTTCGTGACAATAAAGTACTCGAGCCTCTTATCAATTTAAGCTATCGCTCATAGCTATGCTACCCTTGAGACCCAAATCAAACACTGATAAAGCTTCAAATGGCCCTAACTTATGTACGGTGTGTCCTATACCTATCAAAGTTTGCAATAATCAAATGGTTGTAACATTTTACTGGAGCGTCACAAAACCTTGAAAATTTGTGACAATAAAGTACTCGTGCCTCTTATCAATTTATGCTATTGCCCATCGCTATGCTACCCTTGAGTCCTATAATAAAACACTGGGAAAATTTCAAATGACTTTAACTTCTATACGATGCATCCTACACCTATCAAAGTTTGCAACATTCAAATTCTTGTAACTTTTTACTGGAGCATCATAAAATCTTGAAATTTTGTGACAATAAATTACTCGGGCCTCTTATCAATTTAAGCTATCGCCCACAGCTATGCTACCCTTGAGTCCTTAAATAAAACACTGATAAAACTTCAAATGGCCCTAAATTCTATAGGGTGCATCCTACACCTATCGAAGTTTGCAACATTCATATGCTTATAACTTTTTTCTCGAGCGTCATAAAACCTTGAAATTTTGTGACAATAAAGTACTCGTGCCTCTTATCAATTTAAGCTATCGCCCATAGCTGCGCAACCTTCGATTCCCAAAGTAAAACATTGATAAAACTTCAAATGGCCCTAACTTCTGTACGGTGCGTCCTATAACTATCAACGTTTGCAACAATCAATTGCTTGTAACTTTTTACTGGAGCGTCATAAAGTCTTGAAATTTTGTGACAATAAAGGACTCGAGCCTCTTATTAATTTAATCTATCGCTCATAGATATGCTACCCTTCAGTCTCAAATCAAACACTGATAAAAATTCAAATGGCCCTAACTTCTATACGGTGTGTCCTATACCTATCAAAGTTTGCAACATTCAAATGCTTATAACTTTTTTCTCCAGCGTCATAAAACCTTGAAATTTTGTGACAATAAAGTACTCGTGCCTCTTATTAATTTAAGCTATCGCTCATAGCTATGCTACCCTTGAGTCCCAAATCAAACACGGATAAAACTTCAAATGGCCCTAACTTCTATAAGGTGCGTCCTATATCTATCAAAGTTTGCAACAATCAAATGCTTGTAACTTTTTTCTGGAGCGTCATCAAATCTTGAAATTTTGTCACAATAAAGTACTCGAGCCTCTTATCAATTTAAGCTATCGTTCATAGCTATGCTAGCCTTGAGTCCCAAAATAAAACACTGATAAAACTGCAAATGACCCTAACTTCTGTATGGTGCGTCCTATACCTATCAAAGTTGGCAACAATCAAACGCTTATAACTTTTTACTGGAGCGTCATAAAATCTTAAAATTTTGTGACAATAAAGTACTCGTGCCTCTTATCAATTTCAGCTATCGCTCATAGCTATGCAATCTTTGATTCCCAAAATAAAACACTGATAAAACTTCGAATGGCCCTAACTTCTGTACGGTGCGTTCTATACGTATCAAAGTTTGCAACAATCAAATGCTTGTAACTTTTTACTGGAGCGTCATAAAGTCTTGAAATTTTGTGACAATAAAGTACTCGAGATTTTTGTCAATTTAAGCTATTGCTCATAGCTATGCTACCCTTGAGTCCCAAATCAAACAATGATAAAACTTAAAATGACCCTAACTTTTATACGGTGCGTCCAACACCTATCAAAGTTTGCAACTTTCAAATGCTTGTAACTTTTAACTGGAGCGTCATAAAATCTGTAAATTTTGTGACAATAAAGTACTGGAGCCTCTTGTCAATTTTAGCTATCGCTCATAGCTATGATACCCTTGAGTCCCAAACAAAACACTGATAAAACTGCAAATGACCCTAACTTGTGAACGGTGCGTCCTATTCCTATCAAAGTTTGCAACAATCAAATGCCTATAACTTTTTACTGGAGCGTCATAAAATCTTCAAATTTCGTGACAATAAAGTACTCGAGCCTCTTATCAATTTAAGCTATCGCTCATAGCTATGCTACCCTTGAGACCCAAATCAAACACTGATAAAACTTCAAATGGCCCTAACTTTTGTACGGTGTGTCCTATACCTATCAAAGTTTGCAATAATCAAATGGTTGTAACATTTTACTGGAGCGTCACAAAACCTTGAAAATTTGTGACAATAAAGTACTCGTGCCTCTTATCAATTTAAGCTATTGCCCATCGCTATGCTACCCTTGAGTCCTATAATAAAACACTGGGAAAATTTCAAATGACTTTAACTTCTATACGATGCATCCTACACCTATCAAAGTTTGCAACATTAAAATTCTTGTAACTTTTTACTGGAGCATCATAAAATCTTGAAACTTTGTGACAATAAAGTACTCGGGCCTCTTATCAATTTAAGCTATCGCCCACAGCTATGCTACCCTTGAGTCCTTAAATAAAACACTGATAAAACTTCAAATGGCCCTAAAATCTATAGGGTGCATCCTACACCTATCGAAGTTTGCAACATTCATATGCTTATAACTTTTTTCTCGAGCGTCATAAAACCTTGAAATTTTGTGACAATAAAGTACTCGTGCCTCTTATCAATTTAAGCTATCGCCCATAGCTACGCAACCTTCGATTCCCAAAGTAAAACATTGATAAAACTTCAAATGGCCCTAACTTCTGTACGGTGAGTCCTATAACTATCAACGTTTGCAACAATCAATTGCTTGTAACTTTTTACTGGAGCGTCATAAAGTCTTGAAATTTTGTGACAATAAAGGACTCGAGCCTCTTATTAATTTAAGCTATCGCTCATAGCTATGCTACCCTTGAGTCCCAAATCAAACACGGATAAAACTTCAAATGGCCCTAACTTCTATAAGGTGCGTCCTATATCTATCAAAGTTTGCAACAATCAAATGCTTGTAACTTTTTTCTGGAGCGTCATCAAATCTTGAAATTTTGTCACAATAAAGTACTCGAGCCTCTTATCAATTTAAGCTATCGTTCATAGCTATGCTAGCCTTGAGTCCCAAAATAAAACACTGATAAAACTGCAAATGACCCTAACTTCTGTATGGTGCGTCCTATACCTATCAAAGTTGGCAACAATCAAACGCTTATAACTTTTTACTGGAGCGTCATAAAATCTTAAAATTTTGTGACAATAAAGTACTCGTGCCTCTTATCAATTTAAGCTATCGCTCATAGCTATGCAATCTTTGATTCCCAAAATAAAACACTGATAAAACTTCGAATGGCCCTAACTTCTGTACGGTGCGTTCTATACGTATCAAAGTTTGCAACAATCAAATGCTTGTAACTTTTTACTGGAGCGTCATAAAGTCTTGAAATTTTGTGACAATAAAGTACTCGAGTCTCTTATCAATTTAAGCTATTGCTCATAGCTATGCTACCCTTGAGTCCCAAATCAAACACTGATAAAACTTCAAATGACCCTAACTTTTATACGGTGCGTCCCATACCTATGAAAGTTTGCAACATTCCAATGCTTGTAACTTTTTACTGGCGCATCATAAAATCTGGAAATTTTGTGACAATGATGTACTCGAGCCTCTTGTGAATTCAAGCTATCGCTCATAGCAATGCTACCCTTGAGTCCCAAATCAAACACTGATAAAACTTCAAATGGCCATAACTTCTGTACGGTGCATCCTATATCAAAGTGTGCACGAATCAAATGCTTGCAACTTTTTACTGGAGCGTCATAAAACCTTAAATATTTGTGATAATAAAGTACTCGAGCCTCTTATTAATTTAAGCTATCGCTCATAGCTATGCTACCCTTGAGTCCCGAATCGAAAACTGATAAAATTTCAAATGGCCCTAACGTCTATACGGTGCATGCTACACCTATCAAAGTTTGCAACATTCAACTGCTTGTAACTTTTCACTGGAGCATCATAAAATCTGGAAATTTTGTGACAATGAAGTACTCGAGCCTCTTGTCAATTCAAGATATCGCTCACAGCAATGCTACCCTTGAGTCCCAAATCAAACACTGATAAAACTTCAAATGGCCCTAACTTCTGTACGGTATGTCCTATACCTATCAAAGTGTGCACCAATCAAACGCTTATAACTTTTTACTGGAGCGTCATAAAATCTTAAAATTTTGTGACAATAAAGTACTCGTGCCTCTTATCAATTTAAGCTATCGCTCATAGCTATGCAATCTTTGATTCCCAAAATAAAACACTGATAAAACTTCGAATGGCCCTAACTTCTGTACGGTGCGTCCTATAACTATCAACGTTTGCAACAATCAATTGCTTGTAACTTTTTACTGGAGCGTCATAAAGTCTTGAAATTTTGTGACAATAAAGGACTCGAGCCTCTTATTAATTTAATCTATCGCTCATAGCTATGCTACCCTTCAGTCTCAAATCAAACACTGATAAAACTTCAAATGGCCCTAACTTCTATACGGTGGGTCCGATACCTACCAAAGTTGGCAACATTCAAATGCTTATAACTTTTTTCTCCAGCGTCATAAAACCTTGAAATTTTGTGACAATAAAGTACTCGTGCCTCTTATTAATTTAAGCTATCGCTCATAGCTATGCTACCCTTGAGTCCCAAATCAAACACGGATAGAACTTCAAATGGCCCTAACTTCTATAAGGTGCGTCCTATACCTATCAAAGTTTGCAACAATCAAATGCTTGTAGCTTTTTTCTGGAGCGTCATCAAATCTAGAAATTTTGTCACAATAAAGTACTCGAGCCTCTTATCAATTTAAGCTATCGTTCATAGCTATGCTAGCCTTGAGTCCCAAAATAAAACACTGATAAAACTGCAAATGACCCTAACTTCTGTATGGTGCGTCCTATACCTATCAAAGTTGGCAACAATCAAACGCTTATAACTTTTTACTGGAGCGTCATAAAATCTTAAAATTTTGTGACAATAAAGTACTCGTGCCTCTTATCAATTTAAGCTATCGCTCATAGCTATGCAATCTTTGATTCCCAAAATAAAACACTGATAAAACTTCGAATGGCCCTAACTTCTGTACGGTGCATTCTATACGTATCAAAGTTTGCAACAATTAAATGCTTGTAACTTTTTACTGGAGCGTCATAAAGTCTTGAAATTTTGTGACAATAAAGTACTCGAGTCTCTTATCAATTTAAGCTATTGCTCATAGCTATGCTACCCTTGAGTCCCAAATCAAACACTAATAAAACTTCAAATGGCCCTGACTTCTATACGGTGCGTCCTATATCTATCAAAGTGTGCACCAATCAAATGCTTGTAACGTTTTTCTGGAGCGTCATAAAATCTTAAAATATTGTGACAATAAAGGATTCGGGCCTCTTAAAAATTTAAGCTATCGCCAATAGCTATGCTACCCTTGAGTCCTTAACTAAAACACTGATAAAACTTCAAATGGCCCTAACTTCTATACGGTGCATCCTCCACCTATCAAAGTTTGCAGCATTCAAATGCTTATAACTTTTTCTCGAGCGTCATAAAACCTTGAAATTTCTAAGCTATCGCTCATAGCTATGCTACCCTTGAGTCTCAAATCAAACACTGATAAAACTTCAAATGGCCCTAACTTCTGTACGGTATGTCCTATACCTATCAAAGTGTGCCCCAATCAAACGCTTATAACTTTTTACTGGAGCGTCATAAAATCTTAAAATTTTGTGACAATAAAGTACTCGTGCCTCTTATCAATTTAAGCTATCGCTCATAGCTATGCAATCTTTGATTCCCAAAATAAAACACTGATAAAACTTCGAATGGCCCTAACTTCTGTACGGTGCGTCCTATAACTATCAACGTTTGCAACAATCAATTGCTTGTAACTTTTTACTGGAGCGTCATAAAGTCTTGAAATTTTGTGACAATAAAGGACTCGAGCCTCTTATTAATTTAATCTAGCGCTCATAGCTATGCTACCCTTCAGTCTCAAATCAAACACTGATAAAACTTCAAATGGCCCTAACTTCTATACGGTGGGTCCGATACCTATCAAAGTTTGCAACATTCAAATGCTTATAACTTTTTTCTCCAGCGTCATAAAACCTTGAAATTTTGTGACAATAAAGTACTCGTGCCTCTTATTAATTTAAGCTATCGCTCATAGCTATTCTACCCTTGAGTCCCAAATCAAACACGGATAAAACTTCAAATGGCCCTAACTTCTATAAGGTGCGTCCTATACCTATCAAAGTTTGCAACAATCAAATGCTTGTAGCTTTTTTCTGGAGCGTCATCAAATCTAGAAATTTTGTCACAATAAAGTACTCGAGCCTCTTATCAATTTAAGCTATCGTTCATAGCTATGCTAGCCTTGAGTCTCAAAATAAAACACTGATAAAACTGCAAATGACCCTAAATTCTGTATGGTGCGTCCTATACCTATCAAAGTTGGCAACAATCAAACGCTTATAACTTTTTACTGGAGCGTCATAAAATCTTCAAATTTTGTGACAATAAAGTACTCGTGCCTCTTATCAATTTAAGCTATCGCTCATAGCTATGCAATCTTTGATTCCCAAAATAAAACACTGATAAAACTTCGAATGGCCCTAACTTCTGTACGGTGCATTCTATACGTATCAAAGTTTGCAACAATTAAATGCTTGTAACTTTTTACTGGAGCGTCATAAAGTCTTGAAATTTTGTGACAATAAAGTACTCGAGTCTCTTATCAATTTAAGCTATTGCTCATAGCTATGCTACCCTTGAGTCCCAAATCAAACACTGATAAAACTTCAAATGGCCCTGACTTCTATACGGTGCGTCCTATATCTATCAAAGTGTGCACCAATCAAATGCTTGTAACGTTTTTCTGGAGCGTCATAAAATCTTAAAATATTGTGACAATAAAGGATTCGGGCCTCTTAAAAATTTAAGCTATCGCCAATAGCTATGCTACCCTTGAGTCCTTAACTAAAACACTGATAAAACTTCAAATGGCCCTAACTTCTATACGGTGCATCCTCCACCTATCAAAGTTTGCAGCATTCAAATGCTTATAACTTTTTCTCGAGCGTCATAAAACCTTGAAATTTCTAAGCTATCGCTCATAGCTATGCTACCCTTGAGTCTCAAATCAAACACTGATAAAACTTCAAATGGCCCTAACTTCTGTACGGTATGTCCTATACCTATCAAAGTGTGCCCCAATCAAACGCTTATAACTTTTTACTGGAGCGTCATAAAATCTTAAAATTTTGTGACAATAAAGTACTCGTGCCTCTTATCAATTTAAGCTATCGCTCATAGCTATGCAATCTTTGATTCCCAAAATAAAACACTGATAAAACTTCGAATGGCCCTAACTTCTGTACGGTGCGTCCTATAACTATCAACGTTTGCAACAATCAATTGCTTGTAACTTTTTACTGGAGCGTCATAAAGTCTTGAAATTTTGTGACAATAAAGGACTCGAGCCTCTTATTAATTTAATCTAGCGCTCATAGCTATGCTACCCTTCAGTCTCAAATCAAACACTGATAAAACTTCAAATGGCCCTAACTTCTATACGGTGGGTCCGATACCTATCAAAGTTTGCAACATTCAAATGCTTATAACTTTTTTCTCCAGCGTCATAAAACCTTGAAATTTTGTGACAATAAAGTACTCGTGCCTCTTATTAATTTAAGCTATCGCTCATAGCTATTCTACCCTTGAGTCCCAAATCAAACACGGATAAAACTTCAAATGGCCCTAACTTCTATAAGGTGCGTCCTATACCTATCAAAGTTTGCAACAATCAAATGCTTGTAGCTTTTTTCTGGAGCGTCATCAAATCTAGAAATTTTGTCACAATAAAGTACTCGAGCCTCTTATCAATTTAAGCTATCGTTCATAGCTATGCTAGCCTTGAGTCTCAAAATAAAACACTGATAAAACTGCAAATGACCCTAAATTCTGTATGGTGCGTCCTATACCTATCAAAGTTGGCAACAATCAAACGCTTATAACTTTTTACTGGAGCGTCATAAAATCTTAAAATTTTGTGACAATAAAGTACTCGTGCCTCTTATCAATTTAAGCTATCGCTCATAGCTATGCAATCTTTGATTCCCAAAATAAAACACTGATAAAACTTCGAATGGCCCTAACTTCTGTAGGGTGCATTCTATACGTATCAAAGTTTGCAACAATCAAATGCTTGTAACTTTTTACTGGAGCGTCATAAAGTCTTGAAATTTTGTGACAATAAAGTACTCGAGTCTCTTATCAATTTAAGCTATTGCTCATAGCTATGCTACCCTTGAGTCCCAAATCAAACACTGATAAAACTTCAAATGGCCCTAACTTCTATACGGTGCGTCCTATATCTATCAAAGTGTGCACCAATCAAATGCTTGTAACGTTTTTCTGGAGCGTCATAAAATCTTAAAATATTGTGACAATAAAGGATTCGGGCCTCTTAAAAATTTAAGCTATCGCCAATAGCTATGCTACCCTTGAGTCCTTAACTAAAATACTGATAAAACTTCAAATGGCCCTAACTTCTATACGGTGCATCCTCCACCTATCAAAGTTTGCAGCATTCAAATGCTTATAACTTTTTCTCGAGCGTCATAAAACCTTGAAATTTCTGACAATAAAGTACTCGTGCCTCTTATTAATTTAAGCTATCGCGCATAGCTATGCTACCCTTGAGTCCCAAAGCAAACACGGAAAAAACTTCAAATGGTCCTTACTTCTATAAGGGGCGTCCTATACCGATCAAAGTTTGCAACAATCAAATGCTTGTAACTTTTTTCTGGAGCTTCATAAAATCTTAAAATTTTGTGACAATAAAGTTCTCTTATCAATTTAAGCTATCGTTCATAGCTATGCTAGCCTTGAGTCCCAAAATAAAAAACTGATAAAACTGCAAATGACCCAAACTTCTGTACGGTGGGTCCTATACCTATCAAAAAATGCAACAATCAAATGTTTATAACTTTTTACTGGAGCGTCATAAAATCTTAAAATTTTGTGACAATAAAGTACTCGAGTCTCCTTATCAATTTAAGCTATCGCTCATAGCTATTCTACCCTTGAGTCCCAAATCAAACACGGATAAAACTTCAAATGGACCTGACTTCTATAAGGCGCGTCCTATACCTATCAAAGTTTGCAACAATCAAATGCTTGTAACTTTTTTCGGGAGTGTCATAAAATATTGAAATTTTGTGACAATAAAGTACTCGTGCCTCTTATCAATTTAAGCTATTGCCCATCGCTATGCTACCCTTGAGTCCTAAAATAAAACACAGATAAAACTTCAAATGGCCCTAACTTCTATACGGTTCATCCTACACCTATCAAAGTTTGCAACATTCAAATGCTTGTAACTTTTTACTGGAGCATCATAAAATCTTGAAATTTTGTGACAATAAAGTACTCGTGCCTCTTATCAATTTAAGCTATCGCCCATAGCTATGCTACCCTTGAGTCCTTAAATAAAACACTGAGAAAAATTCAAATGGTCCTAACTTCTGTACGGTGCGTTCTATACCCATCAAAGTGTGCAACAATCAAATGCTTGTAACTTTTTACTTGGGCGTCATAAAACCTCGAAATTTTGTGACAATAAAGTACTGGAGCCTCTTATCAATTTAAGCTATTGCTCATAGCTATGCTACCCTTAAGTCCCGAATCAAAAACTGATAAAATTTCAAATGGATCTAACTTCTATACGGTGCGTCCTACACCTATCAAAGTTTGCAACAATCAAATGATTGTAAATTTTTACTGGAGCGTTATAAAATCTTAAAATTTTCTGACAATAACGTACTCGAGTCGCTTATCAATTTAAGCTATTGCTCACAGCTATGCTACCCTTGAGTCCCAAATCAAACACTGATAAAACTTCGAATGGCCCTAACTTCTGTACGGTGCGTCCTATAACTATCAAAGTTTGCAACAATTAATTGCTTGTAACTTTTTACTGGAGCGTCATAAAGTCTTGAAATTTTGTGACAATAAAGGACTCGAGCCTCTTATTAATTTAATCTAGCGCTCATAGCTATGCTACCCTTCAGTCTCAAATCAAACACTGATAAAACTTCAAATGGCCCTAACTTCTATACGGTGGGTCCGATACCTATCAAAGTTTGCAACATTCAAATGCTTATAACTTTTTTCTCCAGCGTCATAAAACCTTGAAATTTTGTGACAATAAAGTACTCGTGCCTCTTATTAATTTAAGCTATCGCTCATAGCTATTCTACCCTTGAGTCCCAAATCAAACACGGATAAAACTTCAAATGGCCCTAACTTCTATAAGGTGCGTCCTATACCTATCAAAGTTTGCAACAATCAAATGCTTGTAGCTTTTTTCTGGAGCGTCATCAAATCTAGAAATTTTGTCACAATAAAGTACTCGAGCCTCTTATCAATTTAAGCTATCGTTCATAGCTATGCTAGCCTTGAGTCCCAAAATAAAACACTGATAAAACTGCAAATGACCCTAAATTCTGTATGGTGCGTCCTATACCTATCAAAGTTGGCAACAATCAAACGCTTATAACTTTTTACTGGAGCGTCATAAAATCTTAAAATTTTGTGACAATAAAGTACTCGTGCCTCTTATCAATTTAAGCTATCGCTCATAGCTATGCAATCTTTGATTCCCAAAATAAAACACTGATAAAACTTCGAATGGCCCTAACTTCTGTAGGGTGCATTCTATACGTATCAAAGTTTGCAACAATCAAATGCTTGTAACTTTTTACTGGAGCGTCATAAAGTCTTGAAATTTTGTGACAATAAAGTACTCGAGTCTCTTATCAATTTAAGCTATTGCTCATAGCTATGCTACCCTTGAGTCCCAAATCAAACACTGATAAAACTTCAAATGGCCCTAACTTCTATACGGTGCGTCCTATATCTATCAAAGTGTGCACCAATCAAATGCTTGTAACGTTTTTCTGGAGCGTCATAAAATCTTAAAATATTGTGACAATAAAGGATTCGGGCCTCTTAAAAATTTAAGCTATCGCCAATAGCTATGCTACCCTTGAGTCCTTAACTAAAACACTGATAAAACTTCAAATGGCCCTAACTTCTATACGGTGCATCCTCCACCTATCAAAGTTTGCAGCATTCAAATGCTTATAACTTTTTCTCGAGCGTCATAAAACCTTGAAATTTCTGTCAATAAAGTACTCGTGCCTCTTATTAATTTAAGCTATCGCGCATAGCTATGCTACCCTTGAGTCCCAAAGCAAACACGGAAAAAACTTCAAATGGCCCTTACTTCTATAAGGGGCGTCCTATACCGATCAAAGTTTGCAACAATCAAATGCTTGTAACTTTTTTCTGGAGCTTCATAAAATCTTAAAATTTTGTGACAATAAAGTACTCTTATCAATTTAAGCTATCGTTCATAGCTATGCTAGCCTTGAGTCCCAAAATAAAAAACTGATAAAACTGCAAATGACCCAAACATCTGTACGGTGGGTCCTATACCTATCAAAAAATGCAACAATCAAATGTTTATAACTTTTTACTGGAGCGTCATAAAATCTTAAAATTTTGTGACAATAAAGTACTCGAGTCTCCTTATCAATTTAAGCTATCGCTCATAGCTATTCTACCCTTGAGTCCCAAATCAAACACGGATAAAACTTCAAATGGACCTGACTTCTATAAGGCGCGTCCTATACCTATCAAAGTTTGCAACAATCAAATGCTTGTAACTTTTTTCGGGAGCGTCATAAAATATTGAAATTTTGTGACAATAAAGTACTCGTGCCTCTTATCAATTTAAGCTATCGCCCATAGCTATGCTACCCTTAAGTCCCGAATCAAAAACTGATAAAATTTCAAATGGATCTAACTTCTATACGGTGCGTCCTACACCTATCAAAGTTTGCAACAATCAAATGATTGTAAATTTTTACTGGAGCGTTATAAAATCTTAAAATTTTCTGACAATAACGTACTCGAGTCGCTTATCAATTTAAGCTATTGCTCACAGCTATGCTACCCTTGAGTCCCAAATCAAACACTGATAAAACTTCAAATGACCCTAACTTTTATACGGTGCGTCCCATACCTATGAACGTTTGCAACATTCAAATGCTTGTAACTTTTTACTGGAGCGTCATAAAAGCTTGAAATTTTGTGACAATAAAGTACTCGTGCCTCTTATCAATTTAAGCTTTCGCCCATAGCTATACTAGCCTTGAGTCCCAAATCAAACACGGATAAAACTTCAAATATCCCTAACTTCTATAAGATGCGTCCTATACCTATCAAAGTTTGCAGCAATCAATTGCTTGTAAATTTTTTCTGGAGCGTCATAAAATCTTGAAATTTTATGACAATAAAGTACTCGAGCCTCTTATCAATTTAAGCTATCGTTCATAGCTATGCTAGCCTTGGGTCCCATAATAAAACACTGATAAAACTGGAAATGACCCTAACTTCTATACGGTGCGTCCTACACCTATCAAAGTTCGCAACAATCAAACGCTTATAACTTTTTACTGGAGCGTCATAAAATCTTAAAATTTTGTGACAATAAAGTACTCGTGCCTCTTATCAATTTAAGCTATCGCTCATAGCTATGCAATCTTTGATTCCCAAAATAAAACACTGATAAAACTTCGAATGGCCCTAACTTCTGTACGGTGCGTTCTATACGTATCAAAGTTTGCAACAATCAAATGCTTGTAACTTTTTACTGGAGCGTCATAAAGTCTTGAAATTTTGTGACAATAAAGTATTCGAGCCTCTTATTAATTGAAGCTATCGCTCATAGCTATTCTACCTATGAGTCTCAAATCAAACACTGATAAAACTTCAAATGGCCCTAACTTCTCTACGGTGCGTCCTATATCTATCAAAGTGTGCACCAATCAAATGCTTGTAACGTTTTTCTGGAGCGTCATAAAATCTTAAAATTTTGTGACAATAAATTACTCGAGTCTCTTATCATTTTAAGCTATCGCTCATAGCTATGCTACCCTTGAGTTCCAAATTACACACGGATAAAACTTAAAATAGCCCTAACTTCTATAAGGTGCGTCCTATACATATCAAAGTTTGCAACAATCAAATGCTTGTAACTTTTTTCTGGAGCGTCATAAAATCTTAAAATTTTGTGACAATAAAGTACTTGAGCCTCTTGTCAATTTAAGCTATCGCTCATAGCTATGCTACCCTTGAGTCCCAAACAAAACACTGATAAAACTTAAAATGGCCCTAACTTGTGTACGTTGCGTTTTATTCCTATAAAAATTTGCAACAATCAAATGCTTGTAACTTTTTACTGGGGTTTCATAAAACCTTGAAATTTTGTGACAATAAAGTACTCGAGCCTCCTATCAATTTAAGATATCGTTCATAGCTATGCTAGCCTTGAGTGCCAAAATAAAACACTGAAAAAACTGAAAATGACCCTAACTTCTGTACGGTGCGTCCTATACCTATCAAAGTTTGCAACAATCAAATGCTTATAACTTTTTACTGGAGCGTCATAAAATCTTAAAATATTGTGACAATAAAGGGTTCGGGCCTCTTAAAAATTTAAGCTATCGCCAATAGCTATGCTACCCTTGAGTCCTTAACTAAAACACTGATAAAACTTCAAATGGCCCTAACTTCTATACGGGGCATCCTCCACCTATCAAAGTTTGCAGCATTCAAATGCTTATAACTTTTTCTCGAGCGTCATAAAACCTTGAAATTTCTGACAATAAAGTACTCGTGCCTCTTATTAATTTAAGCTATCGCTCATAGCTATGCTACCCTTGAGTCCCAAATCAAACACGGAAAAAACTTCAAATGGCCCTAACTTCTATAAGGTGCGTCCTATACCTATCAAAGTTTGCAACAATCAAATGCTTGTAACTTTTATCTGTAGCTTCATAAAATCTTGAAATTTTTTGATAATAAAGTACTCTTATCAATTTAAGCTATCGTTCATAGCTATGCTAGCCTTGAGTCCCAAAATAAAAAACTGATAAACCTGCAAATGACCCTAACTTCTGTACGGTGCGTCCTATACCTATCAAAGAATGCAACAATCAAATGTTTATAACTTTTTACTGGAGCGTCATAAAATCTTAAAATTTTGTGACAATAAAGTACTCGAGTCTCTTATCAATTTAAGCTATCGCTCATAGCTATTCTACCCTTGAGTCCCAAATCAAACACGGATAAAACTTCAAATGGACCTGACTTCTATAAGGTGCGTCCTATACCTATCAAAGTTTGCAACAATCAAATGCTTGTAACTTTTTTCGGGAGCGCCATAAAATATTGAAATTTTGTGACAACAAAGTACTCGTGCCTCTTATCAATTTAAGCTATTGCCCATCGCTATGCTACCCTTGAGTCCTAAAATAAAACACTGATAAAACTTCAAATGGCCCTAACTTCTATACGGTTCATCCTACACCTATCAAAGTTTGCAACATTCAAATGCTTGTAACTTTTTACTGGAGCATCATAAAATCTTGAAATTTTGCGACAATAAAGTACTCGTGCCTCTTATCAATTTAAGCTATCGCCCATAGCTATGCTACCCTTGAGTCCTTAAATAAAACACTGATAAAAATTCAAATGGTCCTAACTTCTGTACGGTGCGTTCTATACCCATCAAAGTTTGCAACAATTAAATGCTTGTAACTTTTTACTTGGGCGTCATAAAACCTCGAAATTTTGTGACAATAAAGTACTGGAGCCTCTTATCAATTTAAGCTATTGCTCATAGCTATGCTACCCTTCAGTCCCAAATCAAACACTGATAAAACTTCAAATGACCCTAACTTTTATACGGTGCGTCCCATACCTATGAAAGTTTGCAACATTCAAATGCTTGTAACTTTTTACTGGGGCGCCATAAAAGCTTGAAATTTTGTGACAATAAAGTACTCGAGCGTCTTATCAATTTGAGCTATCGCTCGTAGCTATGCTACCCTTAAGTTCCGAATCAAAAACTGATAAAATTTCAAATGGCTCTAACTTCTATACGGTGCGTCCTACACCTATCAAAGTTTGCAACATTCAAATGCTTGTAACTTTTTAGTGCAGCGTCATAAAATCTGGAAATTTTGTGACAGTAGAGTACTCGTGCCTCTTATTAATTTAAGCTATAGCTCATAGCTATGCTACTCTTGAGTCCCGAATCAAACACTGCTAAGACTTAAAATGGCCATAACTTCTGTACGGAGTGTCCTATACCTATCAAAGTTTGAAACAATCAAATGATTGTAAATTTTTACTGGAGCGTTATAAAATCTTAAAATTTTCTGACAATAACGTACTCGAGTCGCTTATCAATTTAAGCTATGGTTCATAGCTATGCTAGCCTTGAGTCCCATAATAAAACACTGATAAAACTGCAAATTACCCTAACTTCTATACGGTGCGTCCTACACCTATCAAAGTTTGCAACATTCAAATGCTTGTAAATTTTTATTGGAGCGTCATAAAATCTGGAAATTTTGTGACAATAAAGTACTCGTGCCTCTTATCAATTTAAGCTATCGCCCACAGCTATGCTATCCTTGAGTCCTTAAATAAAACACTGATAAAACTTCAAATGGCCCTAACTTCTATAGGGTGCATCCTACACCTATCAAAGTTTGCAACATTCATATGCTTATAACTTTTTTCTTGAGCGTCATAAAACCTTGAAATTTTGTGACAATAAAGTACTCGTGCCTCTTATCAATTTAAGCTATCGCTCATAGCTACGCAACCTTCGATTCCCAAAGTAAAACATTAATAAAACTTCAAATGGCCCTAACTTCTGTACGGTGCGTCCTATAACTATCAACGTTTGCAACAATCAATTGCTTGTAACTTTTTACTGGAGCGTCATAAAGTCTTGAAATTTTGTGACAATAAAGGACTCGAGCCTCTTATTAATTTAATATATCGCTCATAGCTATGCTACCCTTCAGTCTCAAATCAAACACTGATAAAACTTCAAATGGCCCTAACTTCTATACGGTGTGTCCCATACCTATCAAAGTTTGCAACATTCAAATGCTTATAATTTTTTTCTCCAGCGTCATAAAACCTTGAAATTTTGTGACAATAAAGTACTCGTGCCTCTTATTAATCTAAGCTATCGCTCATAGCTATGCTACCCTTGAGTCCCAAATCAACCACGGATAAAACTTCAAATGGCCCTAACTTCTATAAGGTGCGTCCTATACCTATCAAAGTTTGCAACAATCAAATGCTTGTAACTTTTTTCTGGAGCGTCATCAATTCTTGAAATTTTGTCACAATAAAGTACTAGAGCCTCTTATCAATTTGGGCTATCGTTCATAGCTATGCTAGCCTTGAGTCCCAAAATAAAACACTGATAAAACTGCAAATGACACTAACTTCTGTATGGTGCGTCCTATACCTATCGAAGTTTGCAACAATCAAACGCTTATAACTTTTTACTGGAGCGTCATAAAATCTTAAAATTTTGTGACAATAAAGTACTCGTGCCTCTTATCAATTTAAGCTATCGCTCATAGCTATGCAATCTTTGATTCCCAAAATAAAACACTGATAAAACTTCGAATGGCCCTAACTTCTGTACGGTGCGTTCTATACGTATCAAAGTTTGCAACAATCAAATGCTTGTAACTTTTTACTGGAGCGTCATAAAGTCTTGAAATTTTGTGACAATAAAGTATTCGAGCCTCTTATTAATTTAAGCTATCGCTCATAGCTATGCTACCCATGAGTCTCAAATCAAACACTGATAAAACTTCAAATGGCCCTAACTTCTGTACGGTGCGTCCTATACCTATCAAAGATTGCAACAATCAAATGTTTATAACTTTTTACTGGAGCGTTATAAAATCTTAAAATTTTGTGACAATAAAGTACTCGAGTCTCTTATCAATTTAAGCTATCGCTCATAGCTATTCTACCCTTGAGTCCCAAATCAAACACGGATAAAACTTCAAATGGACCTGACTTCTATAAGGTGCGTCCTATACCTATCAAAGTTTGCAACAATCAAATGCTTGTAACTTTTTTCGGGAGCGTCATAAAATATTGAAATTTTGTGACAATAAAGTACTCGTGCCTCTTATCAATTTAAGCTATTGCCCATCGCTATGCTACCCTTGAGTCCTTAAATAAAACACTGATAAAAATTCAAATAGTCCTAACTTCTGTACGGTGCGTTCTATACCTATCAAAGTTTGCAACAATCAAATGCTTGTAACTTTTTACTTGGGCGTCATAAAACCTCGAAATTTTGTGACAATAAAGTACTCGAGCCTCCTATCAATTTAAGCTATTGCTCATAGCTATGCTACCCTTGAGTCCCAAATCAAACACTGATAAAACTTCAAATGACCCTAACTTTTATACGGTGCGTCCCATACCTATGAAAGTTTGCAACATTCAAATGCTTGTAACTTTTAACTGGAGCGTCATAAAATCTTGAAATTTTGTGACAATAAAGTACTCGAGCCTCTTATTAATTGAAGCTATCGCTCATAGCTATTCTACCTATGAGTCTCAAATCAAACACTGATAAAACTTCAAATGGCCCTAACTTCTGTACGGTGCGTCCTATATCTATCAAAGTTTGCAACATTCAAATGCTTGTAACTTTTTACTGGAGCATCATAAAGTCTTGAAATTTTGTGACAATAAAGTATTCGAGCCTCTTATCAATTTAAGCTATTGCTCACAGCTATGCTACCCTTGAGTCCCAAATCAAAAACTGGTAAAATTTCAAATGGCTCTAACTTCTATACGGTGCGTCCTACACCTATCAAAGTTTGCAACATTCAAATGCTTGTAACTTTTTAGTGGAGCGTCATAAAATCTGGAAATTTTGTGACAGTAGAGTACTCGTGCCTCTTATTAATTTAAGCTATTGCTCACAGCTATGCTACCCTTGAGTCCCAAATCAAACACTGATAAAACTTCAAATGACCCTAACTTTTATACGGTGCGTCCCATACCTATGAAAGTTTGCAACATTCAAATGCTTGTAACTTTTTACTGGGGCGTCATAAAAGCTTGAAATTTTGTGACAATAAAGTACTCGAGCGTCTTATCAATTTAAGCTATCGCTCATAGCTATGCTACCCTTAAGTTCCGAATCAAAAACTGATAAAATTTCAAATGGCTCTAACTTCTATACGGTGCGTCCTACACCTATCAAAGTTTGCAACATTCAAATGCTTGTAACTTTTTAGTGCAGCGTCATAAAATCTGGAAATTTTGTGACAGTAGAGTATTCGTGCCTCTTATTAATTTAAGCTATAGCTCATAGCTATGCTACTCTTGAGTCCCGAATCAAACACTGCTAAGACTTAAAATGGCCATAACTTCTGTACGGAGTGTCCTATACCTATCAAAGTTTGAAACAATCAAATGATTGTAAATTTTTACTGGAGCGTTATAAAATCTTAAAATTTTCTGACAATAACGTACTCGAGTCGCTTATCAATTTAAGCTATGGTTCATAGCTATGCTAGCCTTGAGTCCCATAATAAAACACTGATAAAACTGCAAATTACCCTAACTTCTATACGGTGCGTCCTACACTTATCAAAGTTTGCAACATTCAAATGCTTGTAAATTTTTATTGGAGCGTCATAAAATCTGGAAATTTTGTGACAATAAAGTACTCGAGTCTCTTATCAATTTAAGCTATCGCCCACAGCTATGCTACCCTTGAGTCCTTAAATAAAACACTGATAAAGCTTCATATGGCCCTAACTTCTATAGGGTGCATCCTACACCTATCAAAGTTTGCAACATTCATATGCTTATAACTTTTTTCTCGAGCGTCATAAAACCTTGAAATTTTGTGACAATAAAGTACTCGTGCCTCTTATCAATTTAAGCTATCGCTCATAGCTACGCAACCTTCGATTCCCAAAGTAAAACATTAATAAAACTTCAAATGGCCCTAACTTCTGTACGGTGCGTCCTATAACTATCAACGTTTGCAACAATCAATTGATTGTAACTTTTTACTGGAGCGTCATAAAGTCTTGAAATTTTGTGACAATAAAGGACTCGAGCCTCTTATTAATTTAATATATCGCTCATAGCTATGCTACCCTTCAGTCTCAAATCAAACACTGATAAAACTTCAAATGGCCCTAACTTCTATACGGTGTGTCCCATACCTATCAAAGTTTGCAACATTCAAATGCTTATAATTTTTTTCTCCAGCGTCATAAAACCTTGAAATTTTGTGACAATAAAGTACTCGTGCCTCTTATTAATCTAAGCTATCGCTCATAGCTATGCTACCCTTGAGTCCCAAATCAACCACGGATAAAACTTCAAATGGCCCTAACTTCTATAAGGTGCGTCCTATACCTATCAAAGTTTGCAACAATCAAATGCTTGTAACTTTTTTCTGGAGCGTCATCAATTCTTGAAATTTTGTCACAATAAAGTACTAGAGCCTCTTATCAATTTGGGCTATCGTTCATAGCTATGCTAGCCTTGAGTCCCAAAATAAAACACTGATAAAACTGCAAATGACACTAACTTCTGTATGGTGCGTCCTATACCTATCGAAGTTTGCAACAATCAAACGCTTATAACTTTTTACTGGAGCGTCATAAAATCTTAAAATTTTGTGACAATAAAGTACTCGTGCCTCTTATCAATTTAAGCTATCGCTCATAGCTATGCAATCTTTGATTCCCAAAATAAAACACTGATAAAACTTCAAATGGACCTGACTTCTATAAGGTGCGTCCTATACCTATCAAAGTTTGCAACAATCAAATGCTTGTAACTTTTTTCGGGAGCGTCATAAAATATTGAAATTTTGTGACAATAAAGTATTCGTGCCTCTTATCAATTTTAGCTATTGCCCATCGCTATGCTACCCTTGAGTCCTTAAATAAAACACTGATAAAAATTCAAATGGTCCTAACTTCTGTACGGTGCGTTCTATACCTATCAAAGTTTGCAACAATCAAATGCTTGTAACTTTTTACTTGGGCGTCATAAAACCTCGAAATTTTGTGACAATAAAGTACTCGAGCCTCCTATCAATTTAAGCTATTGCTCATAGCTATGCTACCCTTGAGTCCCAAATCAAACACTGATAAAACTTCAAATGACCCTAACTTTTATACGGTGCGTCCCATACCTATGAAAGTTTGCAACATTCAAATGCTTGTAACTTTTAACTGGAGCGTCATAAAAGCTTGAAATTTTGTGACAATAAATTACTCGAGCCTCTTATTAATTGAAGCTATCGCTCATAGCTATTCTACCTATGAGTCTCAAATCAAACACTGATAAAACTTCAAATGGCCCAAACTTCTGTACGGTGCGTCCTATATCTATCAAAGTTTGCAACATTCAAATGCTTGTAACTTTTTACTGGAGCATCATAAAATCTTGAAATTTTGTGACAATAAAGTACTCGTGCCTCTTATCAATTTAAGCTATCGCCCATAGCTATGCTACCCTTGAGTCCTTAAATAAAACACTGAGAAAAATTCAAATGGTCCTAACTTCTGTACGGTGCGTTCTATACCCATCAAAGTTTGCAACAATCAAATGCTTGTAACTTTTTACTTGGGCGTCATAAAACCTCGAAATTTTGTGACAATAAAGTACTGGAGCCTCTTATCAATTTAAGCTATTGCTCATAGCTATGCTACCCTTAAGTCCCGAATCAAAAACTGATAAAATTTCAAATGGCTCTAACTTCTATACGGTGCGTCCTACACCTATCAAAGTTTGCAACATTCAAATGCTTGTAACTTTTTAGTGGAGCGTCATAAAATCTGGAAATTTTGTGACAGTAGAGTACTTGTGCCTCTTATTAATTTAAGCTATAGCTCATAGCTATCCTACTCTTGAGTCCCGAATCAAACACTGCTAAGACTTAAAATGGCCATAACTGCTGTACGGAGTGTCCAATACCTATCAAAGTTTGCAACAATCAAATGATTGTAAATTTTTACTGGAGCGTTATAAAATCTTAAAATTTTCTGACAATAACGTACTCGAGTCGCTTATCAATTTAAGCTATTGCTCACAGCTATGCTACCCTTGAGTCCCAAATCAAACACTGATAAAACTTCAAATGACCCTAACTTTTATACGGTGCGTCCCATACCTATGAAAGTTTGCAACATTCAAATGCTTGTAACTTTTTACTGGAGCGTCATAAAAGCTTGAAATTTTGTGACAATAAAGTACTCGTGCCTCTTATCAATTTAAGCTTTCGCCCATAGCTATGCTAGCCTTGAGTCCCAAATCAAACACGGATAAAACTTCAAATATCCCTAACCTCTATAAGATGCGTCCTATACCTATCAAAGTTTGCAGCAATCAATTGCTTGTAAATTTTTTCTGGAGCGTCATAAAATCTTGAAATTTTGTAACAATAAAGTACTCGAGCCTCTTATCAATTTAAGCTATCGTTCATAGCTATGCTAGCCTTGAGTCCCATAATAAAACACTGATAAAACTGCAAATGACCCTAACTTCTATACGGTGCGTCCTACACCTATCAAAGTTCGCAACAATCAAACGCTTATAACTTTTTACTGGAGCGTCATAAAATCTTAAAATTTTCTGACAATAAAGTACTCGTGCCTCTTATCAATTTAAGCTATCGCTCATAGCTATGCAATCTTTGAATCCCAAAATAAAACACTGATAAAACTTCGAATGGCCCTAACTTCTGTACGGTGCGTTCTATACGTATCAAAGTTTGCAACAATCAAATGCTTGTAACTTTTTACTGGAGCGTCATAAACTCTTGAAATTTTGTGACAATAAAGTATTCGAGCCTCTTATTAATTGAAGCTATCGCTCATAGCTATTCTACCTATGAGTCTCAAATCAAACACTGATAAAACTTCAAATGGCCCTAACTTCTGTACGGTGCGTCCTATATCTATCAAAGTGTGCACCAATCAAATGCTTGTAACGTTTTTCTGGAGCGTCATAAAATCTTAAAATTTTGTGACAATAAATTACTCGAGTCTCTTATCATTTTAAGCTATCGCTCATAGCTATGCTACCCTTGAGTTCCAAATTACACACGGATAAAACTTAAAATAGCCCTAACTTCTATAAGGTGCGTCCTATACATATCAAAGTTTGCAACAATCAAATGCTTGTAACTTTTTTCTGGAGCGTCATAAAATCTTAAAATTTTGTGACAATAAAGTACTTGAGCCTCTTGTCAATTTAAGCTATCGCTCATAGCTATGCTACCCTTGAGTCCCAAACAAAACACTGATAAAACTTAAAATGGCCCTAACTTGTTTACGTTGCGTTTTATACCTATAAAAATTTGCAACAATCAAATGCTTGTAACTTTTTACTGGGGTTTCATAAAACCTTGAAATTTTGTGACAATAAAGTACTCGAGCCTCCTATCAATTTAAGCTATCGTTCATAGCTATGCTAGCCTTGAGTGCCAAAATAAAACACTGAAAAAACTGAAAATGACCCTAACTTCTGTACGGTGCGTCCTATACCTATCAAAGTTTGCAACAATCAAATGCTTATAACTTTTTACTGGAGCGTCATAAAATCTTAAAATATTGTGACAATAAAGGATTCGGGCCTCTTAAAAATTTAAGCTATCGCCAATAGCTATGCTACCCTTGAGTCCTTAACTAAAACACTGATAAAACTTCAAATGGCCCTAACTTCTATACGGGGCATCCTCCACCTATCAAAGTTTGCAGCATTCAAATGCTTATAACTTTTTCTCGATCGTCATAAAACCTTGAAATTTCTGACAATAAAGTACTCGTGCCTCTTATTAATTTAAGCTATCGCTCATAGCTATGCTACCCTTGAGTCCCAAATCAAACACGGAAAAAACTTCAAATGGCCCTAACTTCTATAAGGTGCGTCCTATACCTATCAAAGTTTGCAACAATCAAATGCTTGTAACTTTTTTCTGTAGCTTCATAAAATCTTGAAATTTTGTGATAATAAAGTACTAGAGCCTCTTATCAATTTGGGCTATCGTTCATAGCTATGCTAGCCTTGAGTCCCAAAATAAAACACTGATAAAACTGCAAATGACAATAAAGTATTCGTGCCTCTTATCAATTTAAGCTATTGCCCATCGCTATGCTACCCTTGAGTCCTTAAATAAAACACTGATAAAAATTCAAATGGTCCTAACTTCTGTACGGTGCGTTCTATACCTATCAAAGTTTGCAACAATCAAATGCTTGTAACTTTTTACTTGGGCGTCATAAAACCTCGAAATTTTGTGACAATAAAGTACTCGAGCCTCCTATCAATTTAAGCTATTGCTCATAGCTATGCTACCCTTGAGTCCCAAATCAAACACTGATAAAACTTCAAATGACCCTAACTTTTATACGGTGCGTCCCATACCTATGAAAGTTTGCAACATTCAAATGCTTGTAACTTTTAACTGGAGCGTCATAAAAGCTTGAAATTTTGTGACAATAAAGTACTCGAGCCTCTTATTAATTGAAGCTATCGCTCATAGCTATTTTACCTATGAGTCTCAAATCAAACACTGATAAAACTTCAAATGGCCCTAACTTCTGTACGGTGCGTCCTATATCTATCAAAGTTTGCAACATTCAAATGCTTGTAACTTTTTACTGGAGCATCATAAAATCTTGAAATTTTGTGACAATAAAGTACTCGTGCCTCTTATCAATTTAAGCTATCGCCCATAGCTATGCTACCCTTGAGTCCTTAAATAAAACACTGAGAAAAATTCAAATGGTCCTAACTTCTGTACGGTGCGTTCTATACCCATCAAAGTTTGCAACAATCAAATGCTTGTAACTTTTTACTTGGGCGTCATAAAACCTCGAAATTTTGTGACAATAAAGTACTGGAGCCTCTTATCAATTTAAGCTATTGCTCATAGCTATGCTACCCTTAAGTCCCGAATCAAAAACTGATAAAATTTCAAATGGCTCTAACTTCTATACGGTGCGTCCTACACCTATCAAAGTTTGCAACATTCAAATGCTTGTAACTTTTTAGTGGAGCGTCATAAAATCTGGAAATTTTGTGACAGTAGAGTACTCGTGCTTCTTATTAATTTAAGCTATAGCTCATAGCTATCCTACTCTTGAGTCCCGAATCAAACACTGCTAAGACTTAAAATGGCCATAACTGCTGTACGGAGTGTCCTATACCTATCAAAGTTTGCAACAATCAAATGATTGTAAATTTTTACTGGAGCGTTATAAAATCTTAAAATTTTCTGACAATAACGTACTCGAGTCGCTTATCAATTTAAGCTATTGCTCACAGCTATGCTACCCTTGAGTCCCAAATCAAACACTGATAAAACTTCAAATGACCCTAACTTTTATACGGTGCGTCCCATACCTATGAAAGTTTGCAACATTCAAATGCTTGTAACTTTTTACTGGAGCGTCATAAAAGCTTGAAATTTTGTGACAAGAAAGTACTCGTGCCTCTTATCAATTTAAGCTTTCGCCCATAGCTATGCTAGCCTTGAGTCCCAAATCAAACACGGATAAAACTTCAAATATCCCTAACTTCTATAAGATGCGTCCTATACCTATCAAAGTTTGCAGCAATCAATTGCTTGTAAATTTTTTCTGGAGCGTCATAAAATCTTGAAATTTTGTGACAATAAAGTACTCGAGCCTCTTATCAATTTAAGCTATCGCTCATAGCTATGCAATCTTTGATTCCCAAAATAAAACACTGATAAAACTTCGAATGGCCCTAACTTCTGTACGGTGCGTTCTATACGTATCAAAGTTTGCAACAATCAAATGCTTGTAACTTTTTTCTGGAGCGTCATAAACTCTTGAAATTTTGTGACAATAAAGTATTCGAGCCTCTTATTAATTGAAGCTATCGCTCATAGCTATTCTACCTATGAGTCTCAAATCAAACACTGATAAAACTTCAAATGGCCCTAACTTCTGTACGGTGCGTCCTATATCTATCAAAGTGTGCACCAATCAAATGCTTGTAACGTTTTTCTGGAGCGTCATAAAATCTTAAAATTTTGTGACAATAAATTACTCGAGTCTCTTATCATTTTAAGCTATCGCTCATAGCTATGCTACCCTTGAGTTCCAAATTACACACGGATAAAACTTAAAATAGCCCTAACTTCTATAAGGTGCGTCTTATACATATCAAAGTTTGCAACAATCAAATGCTTGTAACTTTTTTCTGGAGCGTCATAAAATCTTAAAATTTTGTGACAATAAAGTACTTGAGCCTCTTGTCAATTTAAGCTATCGCTCATAGCTATGCTACCCTTGAGTCCCAAACAAAACACTGATAAAACTTAAAATGGCCCTAACTTGTGTACGTTGCGTTTTATACCTATAAAAATTTGCAACAATCAAATGCTTGTAACTTTTTACTGGGGTTTCATAAAACCTTGAAATTTTGTGACAATAAAGTACTCGAGCCTCCTATCAATTTAAGCTATCGTTCATAGCTATGCTAGCCTTGAGTGCCAAAATAAAACACTGAAAAAACTGAAAATGACCCTAACTTCTGTACGGTGCGTCCTATACCTATCAAAGTTTGCAACAATCAAATGCTTATAACTTTTTACTGGAGCGTCATAAAATCTTAAAATATTGTGACAATAAAGGATTCGGGCCTCTTAAAAATTTAAGCTATCGCCAATAGCTATGCTACCCTTGAGTCCTTAACTAAAACACTGATAAAACTTCAAATGGCCCTAACTTCTATACGGGGCATCCTCCACCTATCAAAGTTTGCAGCATTCAAATGCTTATAACTTTTTCTCGATCGTCATAAAACCTTGAAATTTCTGACAATAAAGTACTCGTGCCTCTTATTAATTTAAGCTATCGCTCATAGCTATGCTACCCTTGAGTCCCAAATCAAACACGGAAAAAACTTCAAATGGCCCTAACTTCTATAAGGTGCGTCCTATACCTATCAAAGTTTGCAACAATCAAATGCTTGTAACTTTTTTCTGTAGCTTCATAAAATCTTGAAATTTTGTGATAATAAAGTACTCTTATCAATTTAAGCTATCGTTCATAGCTATGCTAGCCTTGAGTCCCAAAATAAAAAACTGATAAAACTGCAAATGACCCTAACTTCTGTACGGTGCGTCCTATACCTATCAAAGAATGCAACAATCAAATGTTTATAACTTTTTACTGGAGCGTCATAAAATCTTAAAATTTTGTGACAATAAAGTACTCGAGTCTCTTATCAATTTAAGCTATCGCTCATAGCTATTCTACCCTTGAGTCCCAAATCAAACACGGATAAAACTTCAAATGGACCTGACTTCTATAAGGTGCGTCCTATACCTATCAAAGTTTGCAACAATCAAATGCTTGTAACTTTTTTCGGGAGCGTCATAAAATATTGAAATTTTGTGACAATAAAGTACTCGTGCCTCTTATCAATTTAAGCTATTGCCCATCGCTATGCTACCCTTGAGTCCTAAAATAAAACACTGATAAAACTTCAAATGGCCCTAACTTCTATACGGTTCATCCTACACCTATCAAAGTTTGCAACATTCAAATGCTTGTTACTTTTTACTGGAGCATCATAAAATCTTGAAATTTTGTGACAATAAAGTACTCGTGCCTCTTATCAATTTAAGCTATTGCCCATCGCTATGCTACCCTTGAGTCCTTAAATAAAACACTGATAAAAATTCAAATGGTCCTAACTTCTGTACGGTGCGTTCTATACCTATCAAAGTTTGCAACAATCAAATGCTTGTAACTTTTTACTTGGGCGTCATAAAACTTCGAAATTTTGTGACAATAAAGTACTCGAGCCTCCTATCAATTTAAGCTATTGCTCATAGCTATGCTACCCTTGAGTCCCAAATCAAACACTGATAAAACTTCAAATGACCCTAACTTTTATACGGTGCGTCCCATACCTATGAAAGTTTGCAACATTCAAATGCTTGTAACTTTTAACTGGAGCGTCATAAAAGCTTGAAATTTTGTGACAATAAAGTACTCGAGCGTCTTATCAATTTAAGCTATCGCTCATAGCTATGCTACCCTTAAGTCCCGAATCAAAAACTGATAAAATTTCAAATGGCTCTAACTTCTATACGGTGCGTCCTACACCTATCAAAGTTTGCAACATTCAAATGCTTGTAACTTTTTAGTGGAGCGTCATAAAATCTGGAAATTTTGTGACAGTAGAGTACTCGTGCCTCTTATTAATTTAAGCTATAGCTCATAGCTATGCTACTCTTGAATCCGGAATTAAACACTGCTAAGACTTAAAATGGCCATAACTTATGTATGGAGTGTCCTATACTTATCAAAGTTTGCAACAATCAAATGATTGTAAATTTTTACTGGAGCGTTATAAAATCTTAAAATTTTCTGACAATAACGTACTCGAGTCGCTTATCAATTTAAGCTATGGCTCATAGCCATGCTACCCTTGAGTCCCAAATCAAACACGGAAAAAACTTCAAATGGCCCTAACATCTATAAGGTGCGTCCTATACCTATCAATGTTTGCAACAATCAAATGCTTATAACTTTTTACTGGAGCTTCATAAAATCTGGAAATTTTGTGCCAATAAAGTACTCGTGCCTCTTATCAAGTTAAGCTTTCGCCCTTAGCTATGCTAGCCTTGAGTCCCAAATCAAACACGGATAAAACTTCAAATATCCCTAACTTCTATAAGATGCGTCCTATACCTATCAAAGTTTGCAGCAATCAATTGCTTGTAAATTTTTTCTGGAGCGTCATAAAATCTTGAAATTTTGTGACAATAAAGTACTCGAGCCTCTTATCAATTTAAGCTATCGTTCATAGCTATGCTACCCTTGAGTCCCAAATCAAACACGGATAAAACTTCAAATGGACCTAACTTCTATAAGCTGCGTCCAATACCTATCAAAGTTTGCAACAATCAAATGGTTGTAACTTTTTACTGGAGCGTCATAAAACCTTGAAATTTTGTGACAATAAAGTACTCGTGCCTCTTATTAATTTTAGCTATACCTCATAGCTATGCTACTCTTGAGTCCCGAATCAAACACTGCTAAGACTTAAAATGGCCATAACTTCTGTACGGAGTGTCCTATACCTATCAAAGTTTGCAACAATCAAATGATTGTAAATTTTTACTGGAGCGTCATAAAATCTTAAAATTTTCTGACAATAACGTACTCGAATCTCTTATCAATTTAAGCTATCGTTCATAGCTATGCTAGCCTTGAGTTCCATAATAAAACACTGATAAAACTGCAAATGACCCTAACTTCTATACGGTGCGTCCTACACCTATCAAAGTTTGAAACATTCAAATGCTTGTAAATTTTTATTGGAGCGTCATAAAATCTGGAAATTTTGTGACAATAAAGTACTCGAGCCTCTTATCAATTTAAGCTATCGTTCATAGCTATGCTAGCCTTGAATCCCATAATAAAACACTGATAAAACTGCAAATGACCCTAACTTCTATACGGTGCGTCCTACACCTATCAAAGTTTACAACATTCAAATGCTTGTAAATTTTTATTGGAGCGTCATAAAATCTGGAAATTTTGTGACAATAAAGTACTCGAGCATCTCGTCAATTTAAGCTATCGCTCATAGCTATGCTAGCCTTGAGTCCCAAAACAAAACACTGATAAAACTGCAAATGACCCTAACTTCTGTACGGTGCGTCCTATATCTATCAAAGTTTGCAACAATCAAATGCTTATAACTTTTTACTGGAGAGTCATAAAATCTTAAAATTTTGTGACAATAAAGTACTCGAGTCTCATATCAATTTAAGCTATCGCTCATAGCTATGCTACCCTTGAGTCCCAAATCAAACACGCATAAAACTTCAAATGGCCCTAACTTCTATAAGGTGCGTTTTATACCTATAAAAATTTGCAACAATCAAATGCTTGTAACTTTTTACTGGGGCTTCATAAAACCTTGAAATTTTGTGACAATAAAGTACTCGAGCCTACTATTAATTTAAGCTGTCGTTCATAGCTATGCTAGCCTTGAGTGCCAAAATAAAACACTGAAAAAACTGCAAATGACCCTAACTTCTGTACGGTGCGTCCTATACCTATCAAAGTTTGCAACAATCAAATGCTTATAACTTTTTACTGGAGCGTCATAAAATCTTAAAATTTTGTGACAATAAAGTACTCGCGCCTCTTATCAATTCAAGCTATCGCTCATAGCTATGCTAGCCTTGAGTCCCAAATAAAACACTGATAAAACTTCAAATGGCCCTAACTTCTATACGGTGCATCCTACACCTACCAAAGTTTGCAACATTCAAATGCTTGTAACTTTTTACTGGAGCATCATTAAATCTTAAAATTTTGTGACAATAAAGGATTCGGGCCTCTTAAAAATTTAAGCTTTCGCCAATAGCTATTCTACCCTTGAGTCCTTAACTAAAACACTGATAAAACTTCAAATGGCCCTAACTTCTATACGGTGCATCCTCCACCTATTAAAGTTTGCAGCATTCAAATGCTTATAACTTTTTCTCGAGCGTCATAAAACCTTGAAATTTCTGACAATAAAGTACTCGTGCCTCTTATTAATTTAAGCTACCGCTCATACCTATGCTACCCTTGAGTCCCAAATCAAACACGGAAAAAACTTCAAATGGCCCTAACATCTATAAGGTGCGTCCTATACCTATCAAAGTTTGCAACAATCAAATGCTTGTAACTTTTTTCGGGAGCTTCATAAAATCTTGAAATTTTGTGACAATAAAGTACTCGAGCCTCTTATAAATTTAAGCTATCGTTCATAGCTATGCTAGCCTTGAGTCCCAAAATAAAACACTGATAAAACTACAAATGACCCTAACTTCTGTACGGTGCGTCCTATATCTATCAAAGTTTGCAACAATCAAATGCTTATAACTTTTTACTGGAGAGTCATAAAATCTTAAAATTTTGTGACAATAAAGTACTCGAGTCTCATATCAATTTAAGCTATTGCCCATCACTATGCTACCCTTGAGTCCTAAAATAAAACACCGATAAAACTACAAATGGCCCTAACTTCTATACGGTGCATCCTACACCTATCAAAGTTTGCAACATTCAAATGCTTGTAACTTTTTACTGGAGCATCATAAAATCTTGAAATTTTGTGACAATAAAGGATTCGGGCCTCTTAAAAATTTAAGCTATCGCCAATAGCTATTCTACCCTTGAGTCCTTAACTAAAACACTGATAAAACTTCAAATGGCCCTAACTTCTATACGGTGCATCCTCCACCTATTAAAGTTTGCAGCATTCAAATGCTTATAACTTTTTCTCGAGCGTCATAAAACCTTGAAATTTCTGACAATAAAGTACTCGTGCCTCTTATTAATTTAAGCTACCGCTCATACCTATGCTACCCTTGAGTCCCAAATCAAACACGGAAAAAACTTCAAATGGCCCTAACATCTATAAGGTGCGTCCTATACCTATCAAAGTTTGCAACAATCAAATGCTTGTAACTTTTTTCGGGAGCTTCATAAAATCTTGAAATTTTGTGACAATAAAGTACTCGAGCGTCTTATCAATTTAAGCTATCGCTCACAGCTATGCTACCCTTAAGTCCCGAATCCAAAACTGGTAAAATTTCAAATGGCTCTAACTTCTATACGGTGCGTTCTACACCTATCAAAGTTTGCAACATTCAAATGCTTGTAACTTTTTATTGGAGCGTCATAAAATCTGGAAATTTTGTGACAGTAGAGTACTCGTGCCTCTTATTAATTTAAGCTATAGCTCATAGCTATGCTACTCTTGAGTCCCGAATCAAACACTGCTAAGACTTAACATGGCCATAACTTCTGTACGGAGTGTCCTATACCTATCAAAGTTTGCAACAATCAAATGATTGTAAATTTTTACTGGAGCGTCATAAAATCTTAAAATTTTCTGACAATAACGTACTCGAGTCTCTTATCAATTTAACCTATGGCTCATAGCCATGCTACCCTTGAGTCCCAAATCAAACACGGATAAAACTTCAAATGGCCCTAACTTCTATAAGGAGCGTCCTATACCTATCAATGTTTGCAACAATCAAATGCTTATAACTTTTTACTGGAGCGTCATAAAATCTTAAAATTTTGTGACAATAAAGTTCTCGAGCCTCTTATCAATTTAAGCTATCGCTCATAGCTATGCTACCCTTAAGTCCCAAACAAAACACTGATAAAACTTAAAATGGCCCTAACTTGTGTACGTTGCGTTCTATACCTATAAAATTTTGCAACAATCAAATGCTTGTAACTTGTTACTGGGGCTTCATAAAACCTTGAAATTTTGTGACAATAAAGAACTCGAGCATCTTATCAATTTAAGCTATCGTTCAAAGCTATGCTAGCCTTTATTCCCAAAATAAAACACAGATAAAACTGCAAATGACCCTAACTTCTGTACGGTGCGTCCTATACCTATCAAAGTTTGCAACAATCACATGCTTATAACTTTTTACTGGAGCGTCATAAAATCTTAAAATTTTGTGACAATAAAGTACTCGAGTCTCTTATCAATTTAAGCTATCGCTCATAACTATGCTACCCTTGAGTCCCAAATCAAACACGGATAAAACTACAAATGGACCTAACTTCTATAAGGTGTGTTTTATACCTATAAAAATTTGCAACAATCAAATGCTTCTAACTTTTTACTGGGGCTTCATAAAACCTTGAAATTTTGTGACAATAAAGTACTCGAGCCTCCTATCAATTTAAGCTATCGTTCATAGCTATGCTACCCTTGATTCCCAAACAAAACACTGATAAAACTTAAAATGGCCCTAACTTGTGTACGTTGCGTTCTATACCTATAAAAATTTGCAACAATCAAATGCTTATAACTTTTTACTGGAGCGTCATAAAATCTTAAAATTTTGTGACAATAAAGTACTCGAGCCTCCTATCAATTTAAGCTATCGTTCATAGCTATGCTAGCCTTGAGTGCCAAAATAAAACTCTGAAAAAACTGCAAATGACCCTAACTTCTGTACGGTGCGCCCTATACCTATCAAAGTTTGCAGCATTCAAATGCTTGTAACTTTTTACTGGAGCATCATAAAATCTTGAAATTTTGTGACAATAAAGGATTCGGGCCTCTTAAAAATTTAAGCTATCGCCCATAGCTATGCTACCCTTAAGTCCTTAAATAAAACACTGATAAAACTTCAAATGGCGCTAACTTCTATACGGTGCATCCTACACCTATCAAAGTTTGCAACATTCACATGCTTATAATTTTTTTCTCGAGCGTCATAAAACCTTGAAATTTTGTGACAATAAAGCACTCGTGCCTCTGATCAATTTAAGCTATCGCTCATAGCTATGCAACCTTCGATTCCCAAAATAAAACACTGATAAAACTTCAAATGGCCCTAACTTCTGTACGGTGCGTCCTATACCTATCAAAGTTTGCAACAATGAAATGCTTATAACTTTTTACTGGAGCCTCATAAAATCTTAAAATTTTGTGACAATAAAGTACTCGAGTCTCTTATCAATTTAAGCTATCGCTCATAGCTATGCTACCCTTGAGTCCCAAATCAAACACGGATAAAACTTCAAATGGCCCTAACTTCTATAAGGTGCGTCCTATACCTATCAAAGTTTGCAGCAATCAAATGCTTGTAACTTTTTTCGGGAGCGTCATAAAATCTTGAAATTTTGTGACAATAAAGTACTCGTGCCTCTTATCAATTTAAGCTATTGCCCATCGCTATGCTACCCTTGAGTCCTAAAATAAAACACTGATAAAATTTCAAATGGCCCTAACTTCTATACGGTGCATCCTACACCTATCAAAGTTTGCAACATTCAAATGCTTGTAACTTTTTACTGGAGCATCATAAAATCTTGAAATTTTGTGACAATAAAGTACTCGAGTCTCTCATCAATTTAAGCTATCGCTCATAGCTGCTACCCTTGAGTCCCAAATCAAACACGGATAAAACTTCAAATGGCCCTAACATCTATAAGGTGCGTCCTATACCTATCAAAGTTTGCAACAATCAAATGCTTGTAACTTTTTTCGGGAGCTTCATTAAATCTTAAAATTTTGTGACAATAAAGGATTCGGGCCTCTTAAAAATTTAAGCTATCGCCAATAGCTATTCTACCCTTGAGTCCTTAACTAAAACACTGATAAAACTTCAAATGGCCCTAACTTCTATACGGTGCATCCTCCACCTATTAAAGTTTGCAGCATTCAAATGCTTATAACTTTTTCTCGAGCGTCATAAAACCTTGAAATTTCTGACAATAAAGTACTCGTGCCTCTTATTAATTTAAGCTACCGCTCATACCTATGCTACCCTTGAGTCCCAAATCAAACACGGAAAAAACTTCAAATGGCCCTAACATCTATAAGGTGCGTCCTATACCTATCAAAGTTTGCAACAATCAAATGCTTGTAACTTTTTTCGGGAGCTTCATAAAATCTTGAAATTTTGTGACAATAAAGTACTCGAGCCTCTTATAAATTTAAGCTATCGTTCATAGCTATGCTAGCCTTGAGTCCCAAAATAAAACACTGATAAAACTACAAATGACCCTAACTTCTGTACGGTGCGTCCTATATCTATCAAAGTTTGCAACAATCAAATGCTTATAACTTTTTACTGGAGAGTCATAAAATCTTAAAATTTTGTGACAATAAAGTACTCGAGTCTCATATCAATTTAAGCTATTGCCCATCACTATGCTACCCTTGAGTCCTAAAATAAAACACCGATAAAACTACAAATGGCCCTAACTTCTATACGGTGCATCCTACACCTATCAAAGTTTGCAACATTCAAATGCTTGTAACTTTTTACTGGAGCATCATAAAATCTTGAAATTTTGTGACAATAAAGGATTCGGGCCTCTTAAAAATTTAAGCTATCGCCAATAGCTATTCTACCCTTGAGTCCTTAACTAAAACACTGATAAAACTTCAAATGGCCCTAACTTCTATACGGTGCATCCTCCACCTATCAAAGTTTGCAGCATTCAAATGCTTATAACTTTTTCTCGAGCGTCATAAAACCTTGAAATTTCTGACAATGAAGTACTCGTGCCTCTTATTAATTTAAGCTACCGCTCATAGCTATGCTACCCTTGAGTCCCAAATCAAACACTGATAAAACTTCAAATGACCCTAACTTTTATACGGTGCATCCCATACCTATGAAAGTTTGCAACATTCAAATGCTTGTAACTTTTTACTGGAGCGTCATAAAAGCTTGAAATTTTGTGACAATAAAGTACTCGAGCGTCTTATCAATTTAAGCTATCGCTCACAGCTATGCTACCCTTAAGTCCCGAATCCAAAACTGGTAAAATTTCAAATGGCTCTAACTTCTATACGGTGCGTTCTACACCTATCAAAGTTTGCAACATTCAAATGCTTGTAACTTTTTATTGGAGCGTCATAAAATCTGGAAATTTTGTGACAGTAGAGTACTCGTGCCTCTTATTAATTTAAGCTATAGCTCATAGCTATGCTACTCTTGAGTCCCGAATCAAACACTGCTAAAACTTAAAATGGCCATAACTTCTGTACGGAGTGTCCTATACCTATCAAAGTTTGCAACAATCAAATGATTGTAAATTTTTACTGGAGCGTCATAAAATCTTAAAATTTTCTGACAATAACGTACTCGAGTCTCTTATCAATTTAACCTATGGCTCATAGCCATGCTACCCTTGAGTTCCAAATCAAACACGGATAAAACTTCAAATGGCCCTAACTTCTATAAGGAGCGTCCTATACCTATCAATGTTTGCAACAATCAAATGCTTATAACTTTTTACTGGAGCGTCATAAAATCTTAAAATTTTGTGACAATAAAGTACTCGAGTCTCTTATCAATTTAAGCTATCGCTCATAGCTATGCTACCCTTGAGTCCCAAACAAAACACTGATAAAACTTAAAATGGCCCTAACTTGTGTACGTTGCGTTCTATACCTATAAAATTTTGCAACAATCAAATGCTTGTAACTTGTTACTGGGGCTTCATAAAACCTTGAAATTTTGTGACAATAAAGAACTCGAGCATCTTATCAATTTAAGCTATCATTCATAGCTATGCTAGCCTTTATTCCCAAAATAAAACACAGATAAAACTGCAAATGACCCTAACTTCTGTACGGTGCGTCCTATACCTATCAAAGTTTGCAACAATCACATGCTTATAACTTTTTACTGGAGCGTCATAAAATCTTAAAATTTTGTGACAATAAAGTACTCGAGTCTCTTATCAATTTAAGCTATCGCTCATAACTATGCTACCGTTGAGTCCCAAATCAAACACGGATAAAACTACAAATGGACCTAACTTCTATAAGGTGTGTTTTATACCTATAAAAATTTGCAACAATCAAATGCTTCTAACTTTTTACTGGGGCTTCATAAAACCTTGAAATTTTGTGACAATAAAGTACTCGAGCCTCCTATCAATTTAAGCTATCGTTCATAGCTATGCTACCCTTGATTCCCAAACAAAACACTGATAAAACTTAAAATGGCCCTAACTTGTGTACGTTGCGTTCTATACTTATAAAAATTTGCAACAATCAAATGCTTATAACTTTTTACTGGAGCGTCATAAAATCTTAAAATTTTGTGACAATAAAGTACTCGAGCCTCCTATCAATTTAAGCTATCGTTCATAGCTATGCTAGCCTTGAGTGCCAAAATAAAACTCTGAAAAAACTGCAAATGACCCTAACTTCTGTACGGTGCGCCCTATACCTATCAAAGTTTGCAGCATTCAAATGCTTGTAACTTTTTACTGGAGCATCATAAAATCTTGAAATTTTGTGACAATAAAGGATTCGGGCCTCTTAAAAATTTAAGCTATCGCCCATAGCTATGCTACCCTTAAGTCCTTAAATAAAACACTGATAAAACTTCAAATGGCGCTAACTTCTATACGGTGCATCCTACACCTATCAAAGTTTGCAACATTCACATGCTTATAATTTTTTTCTCGAGCGTCATAAAACCTTGAAATTTTGTGACAATAAAGCACTCGTGCCTCTTATCAATTTAAGCTATCGCTCATAGCTATGCAACCTTCGATTCCCAAAATAAAACACTGATAAAACTTCAAATGGCCCTAACTTCTGTACGGTGCGTCCTATACCTATCAAAGTTTGCAACAATGAAATGCTTATAACTTTTTACTGGAGCCTCATAAAATCTTAAAATTTTGTGACAATAAAGTACTCGAGTCTCTTATCAATTTAAGCTATCGCTCATAGCTATGCTACCCTTGAGTCCCAAATCAAACACGGATAAAACTTCAAATGGCCCTAACTTCTATAAGGTGCGTCCTATACCTATCAAAGTTTGCAGCAATCAAATGCTTGTAACTTTTTTCGGGAGCGTCATAAAATCTTGAAATTTTGTGACAATAAAGTACTCGTGCCTCTTATCAATTTAAGCTTATGCCCATCGCTATGCTACCCTTGAGTCCTAAAATAAAACACTGATAAAACTTCAAATGGCCCTAACTTCTATACGGTGCATCCTACACCTATCAAAGTTTGCAACATTCAAATGCTTGTAACTTTTTACTGGAGCATCATAAAATCTTGAAATTTTGTGACAATAAAGTACTCGAGTCTCTCATCAATTTAAGCTATCGCTCATAGCTATGCTACCCTTGAGTCCCAAATCAAACACGGATAAAACTTCAAATGGCCCTAACTTCTATAAGGTGCGTCCTATACCTATCAAAGTTGGCAACAATCAAATGCTTGTAACTTTTTTCGGGAGCGTCATAAAATATTGAAATTTTGTGACAATAAAGTACTCGTGCCTCTTATCAATTTAAGCTATTGCCCATCACTATGCTACCCTTGAGTCCTAAAATAAAACACCGATAAAACTACAAATGGCCCTAACTTCTATACGGTGCATCCTACACCTATCAAAGTTTGCAACATTCAAATGCTTGTAACTTTTTACTGGAGCATCATAAAATCTTGAAATTTTGTGACAATAAAGGATTCGGGCCTCTTAAAAATTTAAGCTATCGCCAATAGCTATTCTACCCTTGAGTCCTTAACTAAAACACTGATAAAACTTCAAATGGCCCTAACTTCTATACGGTGCATCCTCCACCTATCAAAGTTTGCAGCATTCAAATGCTTATAACTTTGTAATTATATTTGTAATTATTCTAAAACTTTTGTAATTATATTTGTAATTATTTGTTAACAAGATTAAAAATTATTAATTCACATTTCAATTATATTTGTGGTGTGGTTGGTTTAAATTTCAGTGCCAGCTTCTTGGTTGTTTACAATTTGCTGCTTCCTTCTCGGCTGCTCGTCTGCTACTCACTCGTTCGTTCAAAAATTACCGGACGAGTTTGTACTTCGGCGAGACATTTTACGGCGAAGACAGAGCTTTTAGTGCGACATCCCATCTCCCGGTGGATTCATACTGGGATCCACGAAACTTAAAGCGGCTAGCTTAGATGCAGGTCGACGGATAATACCGCGGCTGGTGCGTACCGCGGCACTCCGGACTTGGCCGTCCTTGGCAGTGAAGACTTCAATTAGTCGCCCTTTGACCCATTGGCTTCTAGGTAAGACAGGATCGCATACAACAACCAGTTGGTCTACTCTTAGTGGTGAGGCTGTACTCCTCCATTTTTGTCGATGCAAAAGTTGTGGCAAGTACTCCACAATCCACCTTTTCCACAGACGATCCTTCAGGTTCTGCGCAATTCTCCATTGTTTGCGCAGACAGATTTTCTCATCTTCCGGTGCAGGCGTTTGAGTGGAATTGAGGCAGCCACTCAAGAAGTGGTTCGGAGTAAGTGGTTCCTCTTCTTCATGGGTTATAGGAAGTTCTGTAAGTGGACGGCTGTTTATTATATTTTCCGCCTCAATCAGTGCGCTGCGGAAGGTCTCCAAGCGTGGTGCCTCATCCTTCAGGGTTCTCTGTAGCAGGCGTTTCACGCATTGGACAAGCCGCTCCCAACAACCTCCAGCGCTAGGATTGGCTGGGCAATTAAAAATCCACTCTATGTTTTCCTTTGACATTGCCCGTCGAACCCGATCTACGTCAAATAAGCGGTTCTCCTGGCGAAACTCCTTTTGCGCACCTATAAAGTTGGTGCCATTGTCGCTACGAATTCTAATGGGCACACCGCGACGGTTCACAAAATTCCTTAAACAAATTAAAAATGCATCGGTGGACAGATCTTCTGCCACCTCCAAATGTAGGGCTCGAGTGGTGAGGCAAGTGAATAAAGCCACCCAACGTTTCTCTCGTCTGCGGCCGATAGCAACGCAGAATGGTCCACAGTAGTCCACCCCTGAGTAGGTAAAAGGTCGGACGTACGGTGTTAGGCGGTCTGTGGGTAACTGTCCCATAAGTGGCACAGATGGCTTGGCTCGAGCGGTAATACAAATGACACAATCCCTCTTGATCCTTTTTAATAATGTGCGAGCATGAGGCACCCAGAACTTTTGCCGCATTTCATTTATTGTTAGGCAGTCGTTCTGGTGATGTCTCTTTTGGTGGTAATGCTTCATTATCAGCTGCGACACGCGATGTTTCTGCGGTAATATTATCGGGCGTCGGGCTGATTTTGGAGTGTAATTAGCGGCGTCGATTCTTCCGTTGACTCTTAGCAGACCATCAGGATACAGCATCGGCGTGAGCTTAAATATGGCACTGGTCTTTGAAATTCCTGTACTTGCGCGTAGGGCTGACATTTCATCTGCAAATGACTCGTATTGTACGCGACAGCATACAAATTTTTCAGCATCAGAAACTTCAGCTGCTGTGAGCTCTCCAAACTGACGGGATCTAGATTTGGCGTTGCGAATGAACCGAAATATCCATGCTGTCACCCTCAACGTCTTCATGTAGGATGAAAACTTGATCAAACTATCAAGAATATTGTCTGTGTTTATTATGTGTAACACCTGATTAACAGCTTCTTCAGATACACAGTGCTCTGAGAGAAGCATCCCAGCTTCTCGAGGCCAGTGTATTTCTTCTTGGCACAAGAAATCTGGACCCAATATCCAACGGCTGTCTTGCTCTACATACTGTGGCAACTTGGCTCTAGTTGCATCGTCGGCGACGTTCATCGATGTTGGTATCCAGCGCCATTGCATCGGCGTGGAAGTGGCAAGTATCTCAGCAATACGGTAGGCAACGAATTGCTTATACTTACGGGTTGTGGAACGAAGCCAAAGCAGAATTGTCTTGGAATCGCTCCAAAATGTCGTAGCGTTGATCTTGAAATCATGACAGTCTTCAATCGAAGTCTTCAGTCGGCTTCCTAGTACGGCCGCTTGCAATTCCAGGCGTGGTACGGTCATACCCTTTGCAGGTGCACATCTCGTTTTGGCAGCAACGAATGCGACTTCTACCTCGTTTGCGTTGCAAACACGCAAAAAGGCGACTGCTGTAAATGCACTTTCACTAGCATCAACGAATATGTGCAGCTGTATATCATCGGCATTCGGCAACAAATACGACAAGCAACGCGGGACTGAAAAGTTTTTCACGCCCTGAAAAACGTTCCACCATGCAAACCACTGTTTCTCCAAATCTGATGGCAGCTGCTCATCCCACTGGATTTTCCGCTTCCACAGCGACTGCAGAAGTAGCTTGGCGAAAATAGTGATGTTGGCTAGGAGGCCAAAGGGGTCGTAAATAGCCATAACGATTCCCAGCAACTCTCTCTTAGTCGGTGTTCTCCTGTACTCCAGCACCTGGCGTGGAATTCTATGGAACTTAAAGTGGAATTCAAACCTGTCGACTCCAGAGTTCCAAAACATACCCAGCACCTTCTCTGTTGTTGGCTGCAGTTCAGTGTTGACAACTTCTTGTTGCTTGACTTGGCTACCATTCAGTTTGACCTGCAGCTTCTTGCAGTTTGATACGAAATTCCTGAGCGTGAATCCTGCGGCAGCGTTTACCTTCCGGGCCTCAAACATTACCTTCTCGGCCTCCTGTACGTCATCAAAACTTATGACCAGGTCATCCACATAGGTGTTGTCAATGATAGCTTTTGCGCCACCTGGCATGTGAGGCAAAAACTGTGCTGCGTTCACGTTTTTTACGTATTCTGCACAACACGGCGAACAAATCGCTCCGAAGATCATCGACATCATTGAGTAGACACGGATTGGCTCGGCTGAATTTCCGTCTCTCCAAAGAAAGCGCTGTGAGTCCTGGTCTTCAGCTCGTATGCGGACTTGTGAGAACATTTCTTGAATATCTCCTGCAACAGCAATACCTCCTTGTCGAAATTTGTGCATGATGGCCAAAAGTGGCTGCGCATGCTCAGGACCCTTTAATAATACTGAGTTGAGCGATACGTTAGAAATAGCAGCTGCAGCATCAAAGACGATACGAAGCTTATCCGGCTTATGCGGGTTCACTACACCAAAGTGAGGAAGGTACCAGGTTGTAGGACTATGTCTCTCAGCAGCCTCTGGTGACAACAATTTGGCGTACCCCTTGTCAATGTATTTGGCGACTTCCGTTTTATATCTGGCTGCAAATGCGGCATCCCGGGACATCTTCCCCTCAATATTTAACAGGCGCTGCTTGGCCATAACATAGCTCTGCGGCAGCTTAGTGGCATCGTTGCGCCATAATAGACCAACTTCATAGTGTTGGCCGATGTTTTGTGTGGTCTCAATCAATATTTTTCTTGCTCTGGCGTTCTCATCTGACTCCAGGACTGTGCTGGTGCTGCGGACTCCAAAACTTTCTACAGAAAAGTACTCTTCGACTAATCTGTTCAGTTGTGTTAAAGTAGATGCTTCTTTGACGTGCAACACCCTTGACATTGAGGTGGTGCTTGAGTGAAGTGGCCCATATGCCACCCAACCCAACATAGTTGCCGCAGCGATAGGTTGATCTGGACCGGCGGCGACAGTTTTCTCTGATATGCCTAAAAAACTATTATCCAATCCCAGCAGCAGGACTGGCTTGGCGGCTTGGTAGCTGGCGATTGGCACATCTGTGAAGTGCCCATGCTGTTGCTTGATGAATGTCTGCATTGGTAAGTTAAGCTGCTTCACGGTGCGTACGTTTCTGAGTGGGTACTCCTGGCCACCACACTCTGCACGTACGTTCAAGCTTACTTTTTTCGATGGCTCCGTGGTTTGCTTCTCTCCATACCACTGAAGCGTCAGCTGTGCAGTAGGGCCTTTGAGACCAAGTTGATTTGCGATGGTCTCTTCAAGAAGTGAGACCGAAGAACCTTCATCAAACATCGCAAATACAGGTATGCTACCACGTGGACCAAACAGCACCACGGGTAGTATCTTAAATAAGCTTGACTGCTGGTGTTGACGGCAGTTAAGCACATGCTCGACATCCTCTGGTTTCAGCTCTGCTAGCGGCTTAGTTGTCTGGTGCAGTAAGTTGTGATGCATACGGGTGCATCCATTTATACCACATGCATGCCTTGCCTGGCAACTCAGCACGTTATGCCCTCTATGCAAGCAGGCAAAACAAAGGCGGTGACGCTTTACCAAAGTCCATTTGTCATTTGTATTAAGCGCCTTAAATTGACGACATGCGCTCAGTTTGTGGCTCAAATTGCATTGCACACAACTGAGTTGTTGCTGTTCCACTTGAGGTTCGGTGCTATGCAAAACGCGACGTGGAATAGCACCTCGTGATATGGTCTGACGGTTCTGAAGGTTACCTTGTTGCACCCCTTGGTGCGGCTGCGGGGGTTGATGTTAGCGCAAAGCTGTACTAGCTATGGCTGGCATCAAGCTCACTACCTTTGCGAGTTCACTAACCCAGTCGGCAAAGGCTTCAACGGTGGCATAAGGCGTTATATTGGAGGCGTGTCGACTCCATTCATATTGCTTGGTGGGCGGAAGCTTTCCAATAAGCTGCTCAAGAAGAGTAGGGTTGGCCAAATGGTGATCGCATTTTGCTGACTTAAAAAAGGCGACAATATTTCGGACGCGGTTTGAGAATTCCAACACTTGCTCAAGTCGATTCTCATAAATCGGTGGGAACTGCTGCACCTTTTGCAGCTGCGAGCGGATCAATAAGTCAGAGCGTCCAAAATTGAACTCTAACTCCTGCATGACTTTGGTCACGTCGTCAGGATATATGAGTAGTGACGTCACAGCGCGCTTCGCATTCCCTTGAAGTGCCTTATGCAAACGCATAAGGTTCTGGCGATTATTATAACCAAATTCATTGGTAGTGTCTCTGAAGTTGGCTAAAAACAGGGGCCAATCTTCTGGGTTTCCATCGAAAGATGGCAGTGGATATAACTTACCGCCGGGGCTATCGATAAAAGTCATGACACCATTATACGGCGTCGATGTACTTGGTGGCTGCGATTGCGGCATCTGCTGTGGTTGCTGCGTCGACGTTTGTGGCAGCGGTGATTGCACACTTTCATGAACGGAGGATTCATTACCCCCAACAACGGATGCACCCCTATCCACTCGAGTGCGAAGTTGTTGAATCTCTATTTGGCCACGATGCGTCTCTTTACGTAGTTCGTCAACAGATTCGCGCAGTATATTTACACTGCTGAGAAGCTGCGCCAGTTGTTCACTAGTTACAACTGCTTGCGGCTGCGCTTGGCCCTGTGTTCCCTCGTTGGCCATTTCTATTACTCTGCTGTCCAATGAATCCGAGCTTTCCTCTCTGTCGTCTACTTTTGCTGATTCTAATTTTTTTGATTTCGTTCGAGTCAACATTTATTTTTCCTTTATATAAGGTCTGTTCAATTTCAACAGCTGCTTGGTTCGGCACTGCAATACCGATCGAAAATTATTTGCAGCAGTTTGTTCTGGTAGAATCGATTAATTTTGAAATTAACAGATGTCGGTAATGTTGTTCGTATTTTTGAAGAAATGGCTGTTGCAAATTATGAACCCTTGTTGATGACGTCACAAAATGCTCTCGAGAGAAATGAGAAATTCTTTAAGACCCTTGGCAATAGATTCCTAGCTGGAGGAGACTATAACGCAAAGCACACATACTGGGGTTCCCGTCTCACTACACCAAAAGGTCGACAGCTTTATGCGGCCATTGGAAAATTAAATTTACTCCCTGTCTCTTCAGGTACACCAACATACTGGCCAACAGATGTAAGAAAAATTCCCGACTTGATTGACTTCTGTGTGACGAAAGGTATCATGCTTAGTGATCTTAAATGTAGCCCATGTTTTGAGCTGTCTTCTGACCACTCTCCAGTTCTCGTCGAGCTTAACAACAGTCTTGCCCTTCTTCCCAGTCAATGTAGCTTACATAATCACAAAACTGATTGGAATCGCTTCCGATATATGGTATCTTCCACAATTGATTTAAAACTATCACTGAAATCTGAAGAAGATATCATTGCGGCTGTTGAACACTTCAACAACTGCCTGCAACAAGCTGCGTGGGACTCCACCCCCACACTAAATGAGCGAAAATCAACGAACATCTCCAAACCTATAAAAGAAAAACTGAGAGAAAAGCGATATGCAAGAAAAAAGTGGCAACAAACTAGACATCCTGAGGACAAGAAAAAATTAAATGCGCTTACAAAAGAACTTAAAGAGATCCTTAATAACGAACGAAACACCCAACTCCATCATTACCTCAGTAATCTCGATGCAACAGCTGCTACAGAATACTCTCTCTGGAAAGCAACTAGGAATCTAAAGAGACCCACAATGTTCCAATCCGCTTTACGAATGGAAAATAACGAATGGGCTAAAAGTGACCTTGAAAGAGCAGTCACATTTGCCCGACACTTAAAAAAAGTATTTACTCCACAGGAAATCGAGCCCCCAGCATGTGTAACAGAAGAAGTGAAAAGTGTTCTGAGTAATACCCATCAGATGGACCTACCCATACGTAAATTTTCCAAATCTGAAGTGAAAGCAGCTATTGATAAGCTAAATATTAAGAAAGCCCCTGGGTACGACCTTATCACTGGAAAAATAGTAAAACAACTTCCAGAAGAAGGAGTGACATATCTTACCTACTTATTTAACGCGGTACTAACATCTGGCTTTATACCTCCCCAATGGAAAGTGTCACAATTAAAAATGATTCTCAAACCCGGAAAAAGCGCTGATAAAGTTGAATCGTATCGCCCAATTAGCTTGTTACCGATTGCTTCTAAACTCATGGAAACCCTTTTCCTGAAAAGACTACTCCCAATTATAGAAGAGCGAAAGCTAATTCCAAATCATCAATTTGGTTTCAGGAAAAAACACAGCACAATCGAACAGGTTCATAGGATTGTTGAGTATATACACACTGCATTCGAACATAAAAAATATTGTACAGCAGCGTTTCTTGACATCTCGCAAGCATTTGATCGCGTTTGGCACGATGGCTTGCTTTACAAAATAAAAACTACACTCCCCATTAACTACTATGTGTTAATCAAGTCTTATCTTACAAATAGATATTTTTTCGTAAAGCAAGGTGAGGAACAATCTGAGCTCCATGAAAGCTCAGCAGGCGTACCCCAAGGAAGTGTCATGGGCCCAATACTTTATCTACTTCACACGTACGACTTACCATCAGCTGAAGGAGTCACCATAGGTACCTTTGCAGATGACACTGCTGTCTTAGCTGTTGACACTCTCCCACACTTAGCTTCCTCTAAAATCCAGAGTGGGCTAAACAAAATTACTGACTGGCTAAAAAAATGGAAAATCAAGTTGAACGAAACAAAATCTGTCCAGGTTACATTCACTCTCAAACGAAACACCTGCCCACCCGTTAAACTCAACGGCATAAATATACCCCAATGTAATGAGGCTAGATACCTTGGGATGCACCTCGACAGAAGTTTAACTTGGAAAACACATATATTTACAAAACGAAAATCACTCGGTATAAAGCTCAGAAATCTACACTGGCTCTTGAATCGAAACTCCAAAGTCTCAATCGATAGCAAATTGCTCTTGTACTCAGCAATTTTAAAACCGGTTTGGACATACGGTATTCAGCTGTGGGGCACTGCGGCAACTTCCAATGTTGAAATACTTCAAAGATTCCAATCAAAGACCCTAAGAATGATTGTAAACGCGCCCTATTATGTCACAAACAACCAAATCCATCGTGACCTCAAAGTTCCTACAGTCGCTCAAGAAATAAAAAAGCTCTCTACTTCGCACAATCTGAGACTCCTAGTCCACCCAAATCCACTGATATCGGAACTCACTTCCAACCCCTTCACTTTCATCCGACTGAAGAGAAAATCCACAACAGATCTCCTGTGCTAATAGGCAATGGCTGCACCACTGGGTGTAGTCCATAAAAGACAGTAAATACAAAAATTAGTCTTAAGTTATTAAATATTGCTGAATGTGATTGAATGTAACAGATTGCAATAAAATATTTGGATATTAAAAAAAAAAAAAAAAAAAAAAATGCTCTCGGAAGCACTAGCGCTCCGAAGGCGAAGTACGGCAGTATTTGTTTTGCGATGGCTTTGACGATGCAAACAAATCTTGAAACAGCTCGGCGGTGGCTATTCAAGTCTAGCGATCTAGGTGATTTCTTCTTTGATCCTGTAAGTATAATTACCTGAAGCAGTACGGCGGTGACTGCACGGAGTATATAATTCCTAATAATTATCACAATGGCGATGAAAATGCTGTGGTGGCAGCGGAAGAAAACAAATTCTAAAACTTTGTAATTATATTTGTAATTATTCTAAAACTTTTGTAATTATATTTGTAATTATTTGTTAACAAGATTAAAAATTATTAATTCACATTTCAATTATATTTGTGGTGTGGTTGGTTTAAATTTCAGTGCCAGCTTCTTGGTTGTTTAGAATTTGCTGCTTCCTTCTCGGCTGCTCGTCTGCTACTCACTCGTTCGTTCAAAAATTACCGGGCGGTGTTTGTACTTCGGCGAGACATTTTACGGCGAAGACAGAGCTTTTAGTGCGACAAACTTTTTCTCGAGCGTCATAAAACCTTGAAATTTGTGACAATGAAGTACTCGTGCCTCTTATTAATTTAAGCTACCGCTCATAGCTATGCTACCCTTGAGTCCCAAATCAAACACGGAAAAAACTTCAAATGGCCCTAACTTCTATAAGGTGCGTCCTATACCTATCAAAGCTTGCAACAATCAAATGCTTGTAACTTTTTTCTGGAGCTTCATAAAATCTTGAAATTTTGTGACAATAAAGTACTCGAGCCTCTTATCAATTTAAGCTATCGTTCATAGCTATGCTAGCCTTGAGTCCCAAAATAAAACACTGATAAAACTGCAAATTACCCTAACTTCTGTACGGTGCGTCCTATACCTATCAAAGAATGCAACAATCAAATGTTTATAACTTTTTACTGGAGCGTCATAAAATCTTAAAATTTTGTGACAATAAAGTTCTCGAGCCTCTTATCAATTTAAGCTATCGTTCATAGCTATGCTAGCCTTCAGTCCCAAATCAAACACGGATAAAACCTCAAATGGACCTAACTTCTATAAGGTGCGTTCTATACCTATCAAAGTTTGCAACAATCAAATGCTTGTAACTTTTTACTTGGGCGTCATAAAACCTCGAAATTTTGTGACAATAAAGTACTCGAGCCTCCTATCAATTTAAGCTATTGCTCATAGCTATGCTACCCTTGAGTCCCAAATCAAACACTGATAAAACTTCAAATGACCCTAACTTTTATACGGTGCGTCCCATACCTATGAAAGTTTGCAACATTCAAATGCTTGTAACTTTTTACTGGACCGTCATAAAAGCTTGAAATTTTGTGACAATAAAGTACTCGAGCGTCTTGTCAATTTAAGCTATCGCTCACAGCTATGCTACCCTTAAGTCCCGAATCCAAAACTGATAAAATTTCAAATGGCTCTAACTTCTATACGGTGCGTTCTACACCTAACAAAGTTTGCAACATTCAAATGCTTGTAACTTTTTATTGGAGCGTCATAAAGTCTGGAAATTTTGTGACAGTAGAGTACTCGTGCCTCTTATTAATTTAAGCTATAGCTCATAGCTATGCTACTCTTGAGTCCCGAATCAAACTCTGCTAAGACTTAAAATGGCCATAACTTCTGTACGGAGTGTCGTATACCTATCAAAGTTTGCAACAATCAAATGATTGTAAATTTTTACTGGAGCGTCATAAAATCTTAAAATTTTCTGACAATAACGTACTCGAGTCTCTTATCAATTTAACCTATGGCTCATAGCCATGCTACCCTTGAGTCCCAAATCAAACACGGATAAAACTTCAAATGGCCCTAACTTCTATAAGGAGCGTCCTATACCTATCAATGTTTGCAACAATCAAATGCTTATAACTTTTTACTGGAGCGTCATAAAATCTTAAAATTTTGTGACAATAAAGTACTCGAGTCTCTTATCAATTTAAGCTATCGCTCATAACTATGCTACCCTTGAGTCCCAAATCAAACACGGATAAAACTACAAATGGCCCTAACTTCTATAAGGTGTGTTTTATACCTATAAAAATTTGCAACAATCAAATGCTTATAACTTTTTTCTCGAGCGTCATAAAACCTTGAAATTTTGTGACAATAAAGTACTCGTGCCTCTTATCAATTTAAGCTATCGCTCATAGCTATGCTACCCTTGAGTCCCAAATCAAACACGGAAAAAACTTCAAATGGCCCTAACTTCTATAAGGTGCGTCCTATACCTATCAAAGCTTGCAACAATCAAATGCTTGTAACTTTTTTCGGGAGCGTCATAAAATATTGAAATTTTGTGACAATAAAGTACTCGTTCCTCTTATCAATTTAAGCTATTGCCCATCACTATGCTACCCTTGAGTCCTAAAATAAAACACCGATAAAACTACAAATGGCCCTAACTTCTATACGGTGCATCCTACACCTATCAAAGTTTGCAACATTCAAATGCTTGTAACTTTTTACTGGAGCATCATAAAATCTTGAAATTTTGTGACAATAAAGGATTCGGGCCTCTTAAAAATTTAAGCTATCGCCAATAGCTATTCTACGCTTGAGTCCTTAACTAAAACACTGATAAAACTTCAAATGGCCCTAACTTCTATACGGTGCATCCTCCACCTATCAAAGTTTGCAGCATTCAAATGCTTATAACTTTTTCTCGAGCGTCATAAAACCTTGAAATTTGTGACAATGAAGTACTCGTGCCTCTTATTAATTTAAGCTACCGCTCATAGCTATGCTACCCTTGAGTCCCAAATCAAACACGGAAAAAACTTCAAATGGCCCTAACTTCTATAAGGTGCGTCCAATACCTATCAAAGCTTGCAACAATCAATGCTTGTAACTTTTTTCTGGAGCTTCATAAAATCTTGAAATTTTGTGACAATAAAGTTCTCGAGCCTCTTATCAATTTAAGCTATCGTTCATAGCTATGCTAGCCTTCAGTCCCAAATCAAACACGGATAAAACCTCAAATGGACCTAACTTCTATAAGGTGCGTTCTATACCTATCAAAGTTTGCAACAATCAAATGCTTGTAACTTTTTACTTGGGCGTCATAAAACCTCGAAATTTTGTGACAATAAAGTACTCGAGCCTCCTATCAATTTAAGCTATTGCTCATAGCTATGCTACCCTTGAGTCCCAAATCAAACACTGATAAAACTTCAAATGACCCTAACTTTTATACGGTGCGTCCCATACCTATGAAAGTTTGCAACATTCAAATGCTTGTAACTTTTTACTGGACCGTCATAAAAGCTTGAAATTTTGTGACAAAGTACTCGAGCGTCTTATCAATTTAAGCTATCGCTCACAGCTATGCTACCCTTAAGTCCCGAATCCAAAACTGATAAAATTTCAAATGGCTCTAACTTCTATACGGTGCGTTCTACACCTATCAAAGTTTGCAACATTCAAATGCTTGTAACTTTTTATTGGAGCGTCATAAAATCTGGAAATTTTGTGACAGTAGAGTACTCGTGCCTCTTATTAATTTAAGCTATAGCTCATAGCTATGCTACTCTTGAGTCCCGAATCAAACACTGCTAAGACTTAAAATGGCCATAACTTCTTTACGGATTGTCCTATACCTATCAAAGTTTGCAACAATCAAATGATTGTAAATTTTTACTGGAGCGTCATAAAAGCTTAAAATTTTCTGACAATAACGTACTCGAGTCTCTTATCAATTTAACCTATGGCTCATAGCCATGCTACCCTTGAGTCCCAAATCAAACACGGATAAAACTTCAAATGGCCCTAACATCTATAAGGAGCGTCCTATACCTATCAATGTTTGCAACAATCAAATGCTTATAACTTTTTATTGGAGCGTCATAAAATCTTAAAATTTTGTGACAATAAAGTTCTCGAGCCGCTTATCAATTTAAGCTATCGCTCATATCTATGCTACCCTTGAGTCCCAAACAAAACACTGATAAAACTTAAAATGGCCCTAACTTGTGTACGTTGCGTTCTATACCTGTAAAAATTTGCAGCAATGAAATGCTTATAACTTTTTACTGGAGCGTCATAAAATCTTAAAATTTTGTGACAATAAAGTACTCGAGTCTCTTATCAATTTAAGCTATCGCTCATAGCTATGCTACCCTTGAGTCCCAAACAAAACAATGATAAAACTTAAAATGGCCCTAACTTGTGTACGTTGCGTTCTATACCTATAAAAATTTGCAACAATCAAATGCTTGTAACTTGTTACTGGGGCTTCATAAAACCTTGAAATTTTGTGACAATAAAGAACTCGAGCATCTTATCAATTTAAGCTATCGTTCATAGCTATGCTACCCTTGAGTCCCAAATCAAACACGGATAAAACTACAAATGGCCCTAACTTCTATAAGGTGTGTTTTATACCTATAAAAATTTGCAACAATCAAATGCTTATAACTTTTTTCTCGAGCGTCATAAAACCTTGAAATTTTGTGACAATAAAGTACTCGTGCCTCTTATCAATTTAAGCTATCGCTCATAGCTATGCAACATTCGATTCCCAAAATAAAACACTGATAAAACTTCAAATGGCCCTAACTTCTGTACGGGGCGTCCTATACCTATCAAAGTTTGCAACAATGAAATGCTTATAGCTTTTTACTGGAGCCTCATAAAATCTTAAAATTTTGTGACAATAAAGTACTCGAGTCTCTTATCAATTTAAGCTATCACTCATAGCTATGCTACCCTTGAGTCCCAAATCAAACACGGATAAAACTTCAAATGACCCTAACTTCTATAAGGTGCGTCCTATACCTATCAAAGTTTGCAGCAATCAAATGCTTGTAACTTTTTTCGGGAGCGTTATAAAATCTTGAAATTTTGTGACAATAAAGTACACGTGCCTCTTATCAATTTAAGCTATTGCCCATCGCTATGCTACCCTTGAGTCCTAAAATAAAACACTGATAAAACTTCAAATGGCCCTAACTTCTATACGGTGCAACCTGCACCCATCAAAGTTTGCAACATTCAAATGCTTGTAACTTTTTACTGGAGCATCATAAAATCTTGAAATTTTGTAACAATAAAGTACTCGAGTCTCTTATCAATTTGAGCTTTCGCTCATAGCTATGGTAGCCTTGAGTGCCAAAATAAAACACTGATAAAACTGCAAATGGCCCTAACTTCTATAAGGTGCGTCCAAACCTATCAAAGTTTGCAACAATCAAATGCTTGTAACTTTTTTCGGGAGCGTCATAAAATATTGAAATTTTGTGACAATAAAGTACTCGTGCCTCTTATCACTTTAAGCTATTGCCCATCGCTATGCTACCCTTGAGTCCTAAAATAAAACACAAAAGGCCCTAACTTCTATACGGTGCATCCTACACCTATCAAAGTTTGCAACATTCAAATGCTTGTAACTTTTTACTGGAGCATCATAAAATCTGGAAATTTTGTGACAATAAAGTACTCGTGCCTCTTATCAATTTAAGCTATCGCCCATAGCTATGCTACCCTTGAGTCCTTAAATAAAACACTGATAAAAATTCAAATGGTCCTAACTTCTGTACGGTGCGTTCTATACCTATGAAAGTTTGCAACATTCAAATGCTTGTAACTTTTTACTTGGGCGTCATAAAACCTCGAAATTTTGTGACAATAAAGTACTCGAGCCTCTTATCAATTTAAGCTATCGCTCATAGCTATGCTACCCTTGAGTCCCAAACAAAACACGGATAAAACTTAAAATGGCCCTAACTTGTGTACGTTGCGTTCTATACCTATAAAAATTTGCAACAATCAAATGCTAGTAACTTGTAACTGGAGCGTCATAAAATCTGGAAATTTTGTGACAATAAAGTACTCGAGCCTCTTGTCAATTTAAGCTATCGCTCATAGCTATGCTACCCTTGATTCCCAAACAAAACACTGATAAAACTTAAAATGGCCCTAACTTGTGTACGTTGCGTTCAATACCTATAAAAATTTGCAACAATCAAATGCTTATAACTTTTTACTGGAGCGTCATAAAATCTTAAAATTTTGTGACAATAAAGTACTCGAGCCTCCTATCAATTTAAGCTATCGTTCATAGCTATGCTAGCCTTGAGTGCCAAAATAAAACTCTGAAAAAACTTCAAATGACCCTAACTTCTGTAAGGTGCGTCCTATACCTATCAAATTTTGCAACAATCAAATGCTTATAACTTTTTACTGGAGCGTCATAAAATCTTAAAATTTTGTGACAATAAAGTTCTCGAGCCTCTTATCAATTTAAGCTATCGCTCATAGTTATGCTACCCTTAAGTCCCAAATAAAACACTGATAAAACTTCAAATGGCCCTAACTTCAATACGGTGCATTCTACACCTATCAAAGTTTGCAACATTCAAATGCTTGTAACTTTTTACTGGAGCATCATAAAATCTTGAAATTTTGTGACAATAAAGGATTCGGGCCTCTTAAAAATTTAAGCTATCGCCCATAGCTATGCTACCCTTGAGTCCTAAAATAAAACACTGATAAAACTTCAAATGGCCCTAACTTCTATACGGTGCATCCTACACCTATCAAAGTTTGCAACATTCAAATGCTTGTAACTTTTTACTGGAGCATCATAAAATCTTGAAATTTTGTGACAATAAAGTACTCGAGTCTCTAATCAATTTAAGCTATCGCTCATAGCTATGCTACCCTTGAGTCCCAAATCAAACACGGATAAAACTTCAAATGGCCCAAACTTCTATAAGGTGCGTCCTATACCTATCAAAGTGTGCACCAATCAAATGCTTGTAACTTTTTTCGGGACCGTCATAAAATCTTGAAATTTTATGACAATAAAGTACTCGTGCCTCTTATCAATTTAAGCTATTGCCCATCGCTATGCTACCCTTGAGTCCCAAACAAAACACGGATAAAACTTAAAATGGCCCTAACTTGTGTACGTTGCGTTCTATACCTATAAAAATTTGCAACAATCAAATGCTAGTAACTTGTAACTGGAGCGTCATAAAATCTGGAAATTTTGTGACAATAAAGTACTCGAGCCTCTTGTCAATTTAAGCTATCGCTCATAGCTATGCTACCCTTGATTCCCAAACAAAACACTGATAAAACTTAAAATGGCCCTAACTTGTGTACGTTGCGTTCAATACCTATAAAAATTTGCAACAATCAAATGCTTATAACTTTTTACTGGAGCGTCATAAAATCTTAAAATTTTGTGACAATAAAGTACTCGAGCCTCCTATCAATTTAAGCTATCGTTCATAGCTATGCTAGCCTTGAGTGCCAAAATAAAACTCTGAAAAAACTGCAAATGACCCTAACTTCTGTACGGTGCGTCCTATACCTATCAAATTTTGCAACAATCAAATGCTTATAACTTTTTACTGGAGCGTCATAAAATCTTAAAATTTTGTGACAATAAAGTTCTCGAGCCTCTTATCAATTTAAGCTATCGCTCATAGTTATGCTACCCTTAAGTCCCAAATAAAACACTGATAAAACTTCAAATGGCCCTAACTTCAATACGGTGCATTCTACACCTATCAAAGTTTGCAACATTCAAATGCTTGTAACTTTTTACTGGAGCATCATAAAATCTTGAAATTTTGTGACAATAAAGGATTCGGGCCTCTTAAAAATTTAAGCTATCGCCCATAGCTATGCTACCCTTGAGTCCTAAAATAAAACACTGATAAAACTTCAAATGGCCCTAACTTCTATACGGTGCATCCTACACCTATCAAAGTTTGCAACATTCAAATGCTTGTAACTTTTTACTGGAGCATCATAAAATCTTGAAATTTTGTGACAATAAAGTACTCGAGTCTCTAATCAATTTAAGCTATCGCTCATAGCTATGCTACCCTTGAGTCCCAAATCAAACACGGATAAAACTTCAAATGGCAAAAACTTCTATAAGGTGCGTCCTATACCTATCAAAGTGTGCACCAATCAAATGCTTGTAACTTTTTTCGGGACCGTCATAAAATCTTGAAATTTTATGACAATAAAGTACTCGTGCCTCTTATCAATTTAAGCTATTGCCCATCGCTATGCTACCCTTGAGTCCTAAAATAAAACACTGATAAAACTTCAAATGGCCCTAACTTCTATACGGTGCATCCTACACCTATCAAAGTTTGCAACATTCAAATGCTTGTAACTTTTTACTGGAGCATCATAAAATCTTGAAATTTTGTGACAATAAAGTACTCGAGTCTTTTATCAATTTGAGCTTTCGCTCATAGCTATGCCAGCCTTGAGTCCAAAATAAAACACCAAACGTCCAAACCTATCAAAGTTTGCAACAATCAAATGCTTGTAACTTTTTTCGGGAGCGTCATAAAATATTGAAATTTTGTGACAATAAAGTACTCGTGCCTCTTATCACTTTAAGCTATTGCCCATCGCTATGCTACCCTTGAGTCCTAAAATAAAACACAAAAGGCCCTAACTTCTATACGGTGCATCCTACACCTATCAAAGTTTGCAACATTCAAATGCTTGTAACTTTTTACTGGAGCATCATAAAATCTGGAAATTTTGTGACAATAAAGTACTCGTGCCTCTTATCAATTTAAGCTATCGCCCATAGCTATGCTACCCTTGAGTCCTTAAATAAAACACTGATAAAAATTCAAATGGTCCTAACTTCTGTACGGTGCGTTCTATACCTATCAAAGTTTGCAACATTCAAATGCTTGTAACTTTTTACTTGGGCGTCATAAAACCTCGAAATTTTGTGACAATAAAGTACTCGAGCCTCCTATCAATTTAAGCTATTGCTCATAGCTATGCTACCCTTGAGTCCCAAATCAAACACTGATAAAACTTCAAATGACCCTAACTTTTATACGGTGCGTCCCATACCTATGAAAGTTTGCAACATTCAAATGCTTGTAACTTTTTACTTGGGCGTCATAAAACCTCGAAATTTTGTGACAATAAAGTACTCGAGCCTCTTATCAATTTAAGCTATCGCTCATAGCTATGCTACCCTTGAGTCCCAAACAAAACACGGATAAAACTTAAAATGGCCCTAACTTGTGTACGTTGCGTTCTATACCTATAAAAATTTGCAACAATCAAATGCTAGTAACTTGTAACTGGAGCGTCATAAAATCTGGAAATTTTGTGACAATAAAGTACTCGAGCCTCTTGTCAATTTAAGCTATCGCTCATAGCTATGCTACCCTTGATTCCCAAACAAAACACTGATAAAACTTAAAATGGCCCTAACTTGTGTACGTTGCGTTCAATACCTATAAAAATTTGCAACAATCAAATGCTTATAACTTTTTACTGGAGCGTCATAAAATCTTAAAATTTTGTGACAATAAAGTACTCGAGCCTCCTATCAATTTAAGCTATCGTTCATAGCTATGCTAGCCTTGAGTGCCAAAATAAAACTCTGAAAAAACTGCAAATGACCCTAACTTCTGTACGGTGCGTCCTATACCTATCAAATTTTGCAACAATCAAATGCTTATAACTTTTTACTGGAGCGTCATAAAATCTTAAAATTTTGTGACAATAAAGTTCTCGAGCCTCTTATCAATTTAAGCTATCGCTCATAGTTATGCTACCCTTAAGTCCCAAATAAAACACTGATAAAACTTCAAATGGCCCTAACTTCAATACGGTGCATTCTACACCTATCAAAGTTTGCAACATTCAAATGCTTGTAACTTTTTACTGGAGCATCATAAAATCTTGAAATTTTGTGACAATAAAGGATTCGGGCCTCTTAAAAATTTAAGCTATCGCCCATAGCTATGCTACCCTTGAGTCCTAAAATAAAACACTGATAAAACTTCAAATGGCCCTAACTTCTATACGGTGCATCCTACACCTATCAAAGTTTGCAACATTCAAATACTTGTAACTTTTTACTGGAGCATCATAAAATCTTGAAATTTTGTGACAATAAAGTACTCGAGTCTCTAATCAATTTAAGCTATCGCTCATAGCTATGCTACCCTTGAGTCCCAAATCAAACACGGATAAAACTTCAAATGGCCCTAACTTCTATAAGGTGCGTCCTATACCTATCAAAGTGTGCACCAATCAAATGCTTGTAACTTTTTTCGGGAGCGTCATAAAATCTTGAAATTTTATGACAATAAAGTACTCGTGCCTCTTATCAATTTAAGCTATTGCCCATCGCTATGCTACCCTTGAGTCCTAAAATAAAACACTGATAAAACTTCAAATGGCCCTAATTTCTATACGGTGCATCCTACACCTATCAAAGTTTGCAACATTCAAATGCTTCTAACTTTTTACTGGAGCATCATAAAATCTTGAAATTTTGTGACAATAAAGTACTCGAGTCTTTTATCAATTTGAGCTTTCGCTCATAGCTATGCCAGCCTTGAGTCCAAAATAAAACACTGATAAAATTGCAACTGACCCTAACTTCTGTACGGTGCGTTATACCTATCAAACTTTGCAACAATCAAATGCTTATAACTTTTTACTGGAGCGTCATAAAATCTTAAAATTTTGTAACAATAAAGTACTCGAGTCTCTTATCAATTTAAGCTATCGCTCATAGCTATGCTACCCTTCAGTCTCAAATCAAACACTGATAAAACTCCAAATGGCCCTAACTTCTATACGGTGCGTCCTATAGCTATCAATGTTTGCAACATTCAAATGGTTATAACTTTTTTCTCGAGCGTCATAAAACCTTGAAATTTCTGACAATAAAGTACTCGTGCCTCTTATTAATTTAAGCTACCGCTCATAGCTATGCTAACCTTGAGTCCCAAATCAAACACAGAAAAAACTTCAAATGGCCCTAACTTCTATAAGGTGCGTCCTATACCTATCAAAGTTTGCAACAATCAAATGCTTGTAACTTTTTACTGGGCTTCATAAAATCTTGAAATTTTGTGACAATAAAGTACTCGTGCCACTTATCAATTTAAGCTATCGCCCATAGCTATGCTACCCTTGAGTCCTTAAATAAAACACTGATAAAAATTCAAATGGTCCTAACTCCTGTACGGTGCGTTCTATACCTATCAAAGTTTGCAACAATCAAATGCTTGTAACTTTTTACTTGGGCGTCATAAAACCTTGAATTTTGTGACAATAAAGTACTCGTGCCTCTTATCAACTTAAGCTATTGCCCATCGCTATGCTACCCTTGAGTCCCAAATCAAACACTGATAAAACTTCAAAGGGCCCTAACTTCTATAAGGTGCGTCCTATACCTATCAAAGTTTGAAACATTCAAATGCTTCTAACTTTTTACTGGAGCGTCATAAAATCTTAAAATTTTGTGACAATAAAGTACTAGAGCCTCTTATTAATTAAAGCTATCGCTCATAACTATGCTACCATTGAGTCTCAAATCAAACACTGATAAAACTTCAAATGGCCCTAACTTCTGTACGGTGCGTCCTATACCTATCAAAGTGTGCACCAATCAAATGCTTGTAACGTTTTTCTGGAGCGTTATAAAATCTTAAAATATTGTGACAATAAAGTACTCGAGTCTCTTATCAATTTAAGCTATCGCTCGTAGCTATGCTACCCCTGAGTACCAAACCAAACACTGATAAAACTTAAAATGGCCTTATCTTGTGTATGTTGCGTTCTATACCTAAAAAAATTTGCAACAATCAAATGCTTGTAACTTTTTACTGGGGCTTCATAAAACCTTGAAATTTTGTGACAATAAAGTACTCGAGCCTCCTATCAATTTAAGCTATCGTTCATAGCTATGCTAGCCTTGAGTCCCAAAATAAAACACTGATAAAACTGCAAATGACCATAACTTCTGTACTGTGCGTCCTATACCTATCAAAGTTTGCAACAATCAAATGCTTATAACTTTTTACTGGAGCGTCATAAAGTCTTGAAATTTTGTGACAATAAAGTACTCGTGCCTCTTATTAATTTAAGCTATCGCTCATAGCTATGCTACCCTTCAGTCTTAAATCAAACACTGATAAAACTTCAAATGGCACTAACTATAAGGTGCGTCCTGTACCTATCAAAGTTTGCAACAATCAAATGCTTGTAACTTTTTACTGGAGCGTCATAAAACCATGAAACTTTGTGACAATAAAGTACTCGAGCCTCTTATCAATTTAAGCTATAGCTCATAGCTATGCTACTCTTGAGTCCTAAATCAAACATTGATAAGACTTAAAATGGCCATAATTTCTGTACGGAGTGTCCTATACCTATCAAAGTTTGTAACATTCAAATGCTTGTAACTCTTTTCTCGAGCGTCATAAAACCTTGAAATTTTGTGACAATAAAGTACTCGTGCCTCTGATCAATTTAAGCTATCGCTCATAGCTATGCAACCTTTGATTCCCAAAATAAAACACTGATAAAACTTCGAATGGCCCTAACTTCTGTACGGTGCGCCCTATACCTATCAAAGTTTGCAACAATCAAATGCTTGTAACTTTTTACTGGAGCGTCATAAAGTCTTGAAATTTTTTTACAATAAAGTACTCGAGCCTTTTATTAATTTAAGCTATCGCTCATAGCTATGCTACCCTTGAGTCTCAAATCAAACACTGATAAAACTTCAAATGGCCCTAACTTCTGTACGGTCCGTCCTATACCTATCAAAGTGTGCACCAATCAAATGCTTGTAACTTTTTACTGGAGGGTTATAAAACCTTGAAATTTTCTGACAATAAAGTACTCGAGCCTCTTATCAATTTAAGCAATCGCTCATAGCTATGCTACACGTGAGTCCCAAATCAAACACAGATAAAACTTAAAATGGCCATAACTTCTGTACGGTGCGTCCTATACCTATCAAAGTGTGCACCAATCAAATGCTTGTAACTTTTTTCTGGAGTGTCATAGAACCTTGAAATTTTGTGACATTAAAGTACTCGAGCCTCTTATCAATTTAAGTTATTGCCCATCGCTATGCTACCCTTGAGTCCTAAAATAAAACACTGATAAAACTTCAAATGGCCCTAACTTCTATACGGTGCATCCTACACCTACCAAAATTTACAATAATCAAATGCTTGTAACTTTTTACTGGAGGGTCATACAACCTTGAAATTTTGTGACAATAAAGTACTCGAGCCTCTTATCAATTTAAGCTACCGCTCATAGCTGTGTTACCCTTGAGTCCCAAATTAAAACACTAATAAAATTTTAAATGGCTCTAACTTCTGTAGGGTGCGTCCTACACCTATAAAATTTTGCAACAATCAAATGATTGTAACTTTTTACTGGAACGTCATAAAACCATGAAATTTTGTGACAATAAAGTACTCGAGCCTCTTGTCAATTTAAGCTATCACTCATAGCTATGCTACCCTTGAGTCCCAAATCAAAAACTGATAAAAGTTAAAATGGCCCTAACTTCTGTACGGTGCATCCTACACCTGTCAAAGTTTGCAACAATCAAATGCTTGTAACTTTTTCTGGAGGGTCATAAAACCTTGAAATTTTGTGACAATAAAGTACTCGAGTTTCTTATCAATTTAAGCTATCGCTCATAGCTATGCTACCCTTGAGTCCCAAATCAAAAACTGATAAATCTTCAAATGGCCCTAACTTCTGTACGGTGCATTCTACACCTATCAAAGTTTGCAACAATCAAATGCTTGTAACTTTTTACTGGAGCGTCAAAAAACCATGAAATTTTGTGACAATAAAGTACTCGAGCCTCTTATCAAATTAAGCTATCGCTCATAGCTATGCTACCCTTGAGTCCCAAATCAAAAACTGATAAATCTGCAAATGGCCCTAACTTCTGTACGGTGCATCCTACACCTATCAAAGTTTGCAACAATCAAATGCTTGTAACTTTTTACTGGAGGGTCATAAAACCTTGAAATTTTGTGACAATAAAGTACTCGAGTTTCTCATCAATTTAAGCTATCGCTCATAGCTATGCTACCCTTGATTCCCAAAATGAAACACTGATAAAACTTCAAATGGACCTAACTTCTGTACGGTGCGTCCTATAACTATCAAAGTTTGCAACAATCAAATGCTTGTATATTTTTACTGGAGCGTCATAAAGTCTTGAAATTTTGTGACAATAAAGGACTCGAGCCTCTTATTAATTTAAGCTATCGCTCATAGCTATGCTACCCTTCAGTCTCAAATCAAACACTGATAAAACTTCAAATGACCCTAACTTTTATACGGTGCGTCTCATACCTATAAAAGTTTGCAACATTCAAATGCTTGTAACTTTTTACTGGAGCGTCATAAAACCTTGAAATTTTGTGACAATAAAGTACTCGTGCCTCTGATCAATTTAAGCTATCGCTCATAGCTATGCAACCTTTGATTCCCAAAATAAAACACTGATAAAACTTCAAATGGCCCTAACTTCTGTACGGTGCGCCCTATACCTATCAAAGTTTGCAACAATCAAATGCTTGTAACTTTTTACTGGAGCGTCATAAAGTCTTGAAATTTTTTTACAATAAAATACTCGAGCCTTTTATTAATTTAAGCTATCGCTCATAGCTATGCTACCCTTGAGTCTCAAATCAAACACTGATAAAACTTCAAATGGCCCTAACTTCTGTACGGTCCATCCTATACCTATCAAAGTGTGCACCAATCAAATGCTTGTAACTTTTTACTGGAGGGTCATAAAACCTTGAAATTTTCTGACAATAAAGTACTCGAGCCGCTTATCAATTTAAGCAATCGCTCATAGCTATGCTACCCTTGAGTCCCAAATCAAACACAGATAAAACTTAAAATGGCCATAATTTCTGTAAGGTGCGTCATATACCTATCAAAGTGTGCAACAATCAAATGCTTGTAACTTTTTACTGGAGGGTCATAAAACCTTGAAAATTTGTGACAATAAAGTACTCGAGCCTCTTATCAATTTAAGTTATTGCCCATCGCTATGCTACCCTTGAGTCCTAAAATAAAACACTGATAAAACTTCAAATGGCCCTAACTTCTATACGGTGCATCCTACACCTATCAAAATTTGCAACAATCAAATGCTTGTAACTTTTTACTGGAGGGTCATAAAACCTTGAAATTTTGTGACAATAAAGTACTCGAGCCTCTTCTCAATTTAAGCTACCGCTCATAGCTATGTTACCCTTGAGTCCCAAATTAAAACACTAATAAAATTTAAAAGGGCCCTAACTTCTGTACGGTGCGTTCTATACCTTTCAAAGTATGTAACAATCAAATGCTTGTAACTTTTTAGTTGGGCGTCATAAAACCTTGAAATTTTGTGACAATAAAGTACTCGAGCTTCTTATCAATTTAAGCTATCGTTCATAGCTATGCTACTCTTGAGTCCCAAATCAAACACTGATAAGACTTAAAATGGCCAGAACTGCTGTGCGGAGTGTCCTATACCTATTAAAGTGTCAAATGATTGTAACTTTTCACTGGAGCGTCATCAAATCGTAAAATTTTCTGACAATAAAGTACTCGAGCTTCTTGTCAATTTAAGCTATCGCTCATAGCTATGCTACCTTTGAGTCCCAAACCAAACACTGATAAAACTTAAAATGGTCCTAGCTTGTGTACGTTGCTTTCTATACCTATAAAAATTTGCAACAATCAAATGCTTGTAACTTTTTACTGGGGCTTCATAAAACCTTGAAATTTTGTGACAATAAAGAACTCGAGCTTCTTATCAATTTAAGCAATCGTTCATAGCTATGCTAGCCTTGAGTCCCAAAATAAAACACTGATAAAACTGCAAATGACCCTAACTTCTGTACGGTGCGTCCTATACCTATCAAAGTTTGCAACAATCAAATGCTTGTAACTTTTTACTGGAGGGTCATAAAACCTTGAAATTTTGTGACAATAAAGTACTCGAGTTTCTTATCAATTTAAGCTACCGCTCATAGCTATGCTACCCTTGAGTCCCAAATCAAAAACTGATAAATCTTCAAATGGCCCTAACTTCTGTACGGTGCATCCTACACCTATCAAAGTTTGCAACAATCAAATGCTTGTAACTTTTAACTGGAGCGTCAAAAAACCATGAAATTTTGTGACAATAAAGTACTCGAGCCTCTCATCAATTTAAGCTATCGCTCATAGCTATGCTACCCTTGAGTCCCAAATCAAAAACTGATAAATCTTCAAATGGCCCTAACTTCTGTACGGTGCATCCTACACCTATCAAAGTTTGCAACAATCAAATGCTTGTAACTTTTTACTGGAGTGTCATAAAACCTTGAAATTTTGTGACAATAAAGTACTCGAGTTTCTTATCAATTTAAGCTATCACTCATAGCTATGCTACCCTTGATTCCCAAAATAAAACGCTGATAAAACTTCAAATGGACCTATCTTCTGTACGGTGCGTCCTATAATTATCAAAGTTTGCAACAATCAAATGCTTGTATCTTTTTACTGGAGCGTCATAAAGTTTGAAATTTTGTGACAATAAAGGACTCGAGCCTCTTATTAATTTAAGCTATCGCTCATAGCTATCCTACTCTTGAGTCCCAAATCAAACACTGATAAGACTTAAAGTGGCCAGAACTTCTGTACGGAGTGTCCTATACCTATTAAAGTGTCAAATGAATGTAACTTTTCACTAGAGCGTTATAAAATCTTAAAATTTTCTGACAATAAAGTGCTCGAGCCTCTTGTTAATTTAAGCTATCGCTCATAGCTATGCTACCCTTGAGTTACAATCCAAACACTGATAAAACTTAAAATGTCCCTAGCTTGTGTACGTTGCGTTCTATACCTATAAAAATTTGCAACAATCAAATGCTTGTAACTTTTTACTGGGGCTTCATAAAACCTTGAAATTTTGTGACAATAAAGTACTCGAGCCTCTTGTCAATTTAAGCTATAGCTCATAGCTATGCTACTCTTGAGTCCCAAATCAAACACTGATAAGACTTAAAATGACCAGAACTTCTGTGCGGAGTGTCCTATACCTATTAAAGTGTCAAATGATTGTAACTTTTCACTGGAGCGTCATAAAATCTTAAAATTTTCGGACAATAAAGTACTCGAGCCTCTTGTCAATTTAAGCTATCGCTCATAGCTATGCTACCTTTGAGTCCAAAACCAAACACTGATAAAACTTAAAATGGTCCTAGTTTGTGTACGTTCCGTTCTATACCTATAAAAATTTGCAACAATCAAATGCTTGTAACTTTTTACTGGGGCTTCATAAAATCTTAAAATTTTGTGACTATAAAGTACTCGAGCCTCTTATCAATTTAAGCTATCGCTCATAGCTATGCTACCCTTGAGACCCAAATCAAAAACTGATAAATCTTCAAATGGCCCTAACTTCAGTACGGTGCGTCCTACACCTATCAAAGTTTGCAACAATCAAATGCTTGTCACTTTTTACTGGAGCGTCATAAAACCATGAAATTTTGTGACAATAAAGTACTCGAGCCTCTTATCAATTTAAGATATAGCTCATAGCTATGCTACTCTTGAGTCCCAAATCAAACAATAATAATAATTAAAATGGCTATAACTTCTATACCTATCAAAGTGTGCAGCATTCAAACGCTAATAACTTTTTTCTCGAGCGTCATAAAACCTTGAAATTTTGTGACTATAAAGTACTCGTGCCTCTTATCAATTTAAGCTATCGCTCATAGCTATGCAACCTTTGATTCCCAAAATAAAACACTGATAAAAATTCAAATGTCCTATAACTATCAAAGTTTGCAACAATCAAATGCTTGTATCTTTTTACTGGAGCGTCATAAAGTCTTGAATTTTTGTGACAATAAAGGAGCATCATAAAATCTGGAAATTTTGTGACAATGAAGTACTCGAGCCTCTTGTCAATTCAAGCTATCGCTCATAGCAATGCTACCCTTGAGTCCCAAATCAAACACTAATAAAACTTAAAATGGCCCTAACTTCTGTACGGTGCGTTCTATACCTATCAAAGTATGTAACAATCAAATGCTTGTAACTTTTTAGTTGGGCGTCTTAGAACCTTGAAATTTTGTGACAATAAAGTACTCGAGCTTCTTATCAATTTAAGCTATCGTTCATAGCTATGCTAGCCTTGAGTCCCAAAATAAGACACTGATAAAACTGCAAATGACCCTAACTTCTGTACGGTGCATCCTACACCTATCAAAGTTTGCAACAATCAAATGCTTGTGACTTTTTACTGGAGCGTCATAAAATCTTAAAATTTTGTGACTATAAAGTACTCAAGCCTCTTATCAATTTAAGCTATCGCTCATAGCTATGCTACCCTTGAGTCCCAAATCAAAAACTGATAAATCTTCAAATGGCCCTAACTTATGTACGGTGCATTCTACACCTATCAAAGTTTGCAACAATCAAATGCTTGTAACTTTTTTCTGGAGGGTCATAAAACCTTGAAATTTTGTGACAATAAAGTACTCGAGCCTCTTATCAATTTAAGCTACCGCTCATAGCTATGCTACCCTTGAGTCCCAAATTAAAACACTGATAAAATTTTAAATGGCTCTAACTTCTGTAGGGTGCGTCCTACACCTATAAAATTTTGCAACAATCAAATGATTGTAACTTTTTACTGGAACGTCATAAAACCATGAAATTTTGTGACAATAAAGTACTCGAGCCTCTTGTCAATTTAAGCTATCACTCATAGCTATGCTACCCTTGAGTCCCAAATCAAAAACTGATAAAAGTTAAAATGGCCCTAACTTCTGTACGGTGCATCCTACACCTGTCAAAGTTTGCAACAATCAAATGCTTGTAACTTTTTCTGGAGGGTCATAAAACCTTGAAATTTTGTGACAATAAAGTACTCGAGTTTCTTATCAATTTAAGCTATCGCTCATAGCTATGCTACCCTTGAGTCCCAAATCAAAAACTGATAAATCTTCAAATGGCCCTAACTTCTGTACGGTGCATTCTACACCTATCAAAGTTTGCAACAATCAAATGCTTGTAACTTTTTACTGGAGCGTCAAAAAACCATGAAATTTTGTGACAATAAAGTACTCGAGCCTCTTATCAATTTAAGCTATCGCTCATAGCTATGCTACCCTTGAGTCCCAAATCAAAAACTGATAAATCTGCAAATGGCCCTAACTTCTGTACGGTGCATCCTACACCTATCAAAGTTTGCAACAATCAAATGCTTGTAACTTTTTACTGGAGGGTCATAAAACCTTGAAATTTTGTGACAATAAAGTACTCGAGTTTCTCATCAATTTAAGCTATCGCTCATAGCTATGCTACCCTTGATTCCCAAAATGAAACACTGATAAAACTTCAAATGGACCTAACTTCTGTACGGTGCGTCCTATAACTATCAAAGTTTGCAACAATCAAATGCTTGTATATTTTTACTGGAGCGTCATAAAGTCTTGAAATTTTGTGACAATAAAGGACTCGAGCCTCTTATTAATTTAAGCTATCGCTCATAGCTATGCTACCCTTCAGTCTCAAATCAAACACTGATAAAACTTCAAATGACCCTAACTTTTATACGGTGCGTCTCATACCTATAAAAGTTTGCAACATTCAAATGCTTGTAACTTTTTACTGGAGCGTCATAAAACCATGAAATTTTGTGACAATAAAGTACCCGTGCCTCTTATTAATTTAAGCTATAGCTCATAGCTATGCTACTCTTGAGTCCCAAATCAAACACTGGTAAGACTTAAAATGGCCAGAACTTCTGTACGGCGTGTCCTATACCTATTAAAGTGTCAAATGAATGTAACTTTTCACTGGAGCGTCATAAAATCTTAAAATTTTCTGACAATAAAGTACTCGAGCCTCTTGTCAATTTAAGCTATCGCTCATAGCTATGCTACCCTTGAGTCCCAATCCAAACACTGATAAAACTTAAAATGGCCCTAGCTTGTGTACGTTGCGTTCTATACCTATAAAAATTTGCAATAATCAAATGCTTGTAACTTTTTACTGGGGCTTCATAAAACCTTGAAATTTTGTGACAATAAAGTACTCGAGCCTCTTATCAATTTAAGCTATAGCTCATAGCTATGCTACTCTTGAGTCCCAAATCAAACACTGATAAGATTTAAAATGGCTATAACTTCTATACCTATCAAAGTTTGCAGCATTCAAATGCTAATATCGTTTTTCTCGAGCGTCATAAAACCTTGAAATTTTGTGACAATAAAGTACTCGTGCCTCTTATCAATTTAACCTATCGCTCATATCTATGCAACCTTTGATTCCCAAAATAAAACACTAATAAAACTTCAAATGTCCTATAACTATCAAAGTTTGCAACAATCAAATGCTTGTATCTCTTTACTGGAGCGTCATAAAGTCTTGAAATTTTGTGACAATAAAGGAGCATCATAAAATCTGGAAATTTTGTGACAATGAAGTACTCGAGCCTCTTGTCAATTCAAACTATCGCTTATAGCAATGCTACCCTTGAGTGCTAATTCAAACATTAATAAAACTTAAAATGGCCCTAACTTCTGTACGGTGCGTTCTATACCTATCAAAGTATGTAACAATCAAATGCTTGTAACTTTTTAGTTGGGCGTCATAAAACCTTGAAATTTTGTGACTATAAAGTACTCGAGCCTCTTATCAATTTAAGCTATCGCTCATAGCTATGCTACCCTTGAGTCCCAAATCAAAAACTGATAAATCTTCAAATGGCGCTAACTTCTGTACACCTATCCAAGTTTGCAACAATCAAATGCTTGTAACTTTTTACTGGAGGGTCATAAAACCTTGAAATTTTGTGACAATAAAGTACTCGAGCCTCTTATCAATTTAAGCTACCGCTCATAGCTATGCTGCCCTTGAGTCCCAAAATAAAACACTGATAAAACTGCAAATGACCCTAACTTCTGTACGGTGCGTCCTATACCTATCAAAGTTTGCAACAGTCAAATGCTTATAACTTTTTACTGGAGCGTCATAAAATCTTAAAATTTTGTGACTATAAAGTACTCGAGCCTCTTATCAATTTAAGCTATCGCTCATAGCTATGCTACCCTTGAGTCCCTATCAAAGTTTGCAACAATCAAATGCTTGTAACTTTTTACTGGAGGGTCATAAAACCTTGAAATTTTGTGACAATAAAGTACTCGAGCCTCTTATCAATTTAAGCTACCGCTCATAGCTATGCTGCCCTTGAGTCCCAAAATAAAACACTGATAAAACTGCAAATGACCTTAACTTCTGTACGGTGCGTCCTATACCTATCAACGTTTGCAACAGTCAAATGCTTATAACTTTTTACTGGAGCGTCATAAAATCTTAAAATTTTGTGACTATAAAGTACTCGAGCCTCTTATCAATTTAAGCTATCGCTCATAGCTATGCTACCCTTGAGTCCCAAATCAAAAACTGATAAATCTTCAAATGGCCCTAACTTCTGTACGGTGCATCCTACACCTGTCAAAGTTTGCAACAATCAAATGCTTGTAACTTTTTACTGGAGGGTCATAAAACCTTGAAATTTTGTGACAATAAAGTACTCGAGTTTCTTATCAATTTAAGCTATCGCTCATAGCTATGCTACCCTTGAGTCCTAAATCAAAAACTGATAAATCTTCAAATGGCCCTAACTTCTGTACGGTGCATCCTACACCTATCAAAGTTTGCAACAATCAAATGCTTGTAACTTTTTACTGGAGGGTCATAAAACCTTGAATTTTTGTGACAATAAAGTTCTCGAGCCTCTTATTAATTTAAGCTATCGCTCATAGCTATGCTACCCTTCAGTCTCAAATCAAACACTGATAAAACTTCAAATTACCCTAACTTTTATACGGTGCGTCTCATACCTATCAAAGTTTGCAACATTCAAATGCTTGTAACTTTTTACTGGAGCGTCATTAAACCATGAAATTTTGTGACAATAAAGTACTCGTGCCTCTTATTAATTTAAGCTATAGCTCATAGCTATGCTACTCTTGAGTCCCAAATCAAACACTGATAAGACTTAAAATGGCCATAACTTCTGTACGGAGTGTCCTATACCTATTAAAGTGTCAAATGAATGTAACTTTTCACTGGAGCGTCATAAAATCTTAAAATTTTCTGACAATAAAGTACTCGAGCCTCTTGTCAATTTAAGCTGTCGCTCATAGCTATGCTACCCTTGAGTCCCAATCCAAACACTGATAAAACTTAAAATGGCCCTAGCTTGTGTACGTTGTGTTATATACCTATAAAAATTTCCAACAATCAAATGCTTGTAACTTTTTACTGGGGCTTCATAAAACCTTGAAATTTTGTGACAATAAAGTTCTCGAGCCTCTTATCAATTTAAGCTATAGCTCATAGCTATGCTACTCTTGAGTCCCAAATCAAACACTGATAAGACTTAAAATGGCCAGAACTTCTGTGCGGAATGTCCTATAACTATTAAAGTGTCAAATGATTGTAACTTTTCACTGGAGCGTCATAAAATCTTAAAATTTTCTGACAATATAGTACTCGAGCCTCTTGTCAATTTAAGCTATCGCTCATAGCTATGCTACATTTGAGTCCCAAACCAAACACTCATAAAACTTAAAATGGCCCTAGCTTGTGTACGTTGCGTTCTATACCTATACAAATTTGCAACAATCAAATGCTTGTAACTTTTTACTGGGGCTTCATAAAACCTTGAAATTTTGTGACAATAAAGTACTCGAGCCTCTTATCAATTTAAGCTATCGTTCATAGCTATGCTACCCTTGAGTCCCAAATCAAACACTGATAAGACTTAAAATGGCCAGAACTTCTGTGCGGAGTGTCCTATACCTATTAAAGTGTCAAATGATTGTAACTTTTCACTGGAGCGTCATAAAATCTTAAAATTTTCTGACAATAAAGTACTCGAGCCTCTTATCAATTTAAGCTATCGCTCATAGCTATGCTACCTTTGAGTCCCAAACCAAACACTGATAAAACTTAAAATGGCCCTAGCTTGTGTACGTTGCGTTCTATACCTATAAAAATTTGCAACAATCAAATGCTTGTAACTTTTTACTGGGGCTTCATAAAACCTTGAAATTTTGTGACAATAAAGTACTCGAGCCTCTTATCAATATAAGCTATAGCTCATAGCTATGCTACTCTTGAGTCCCAAATCAAACACTGATAAGACTTAAAATGGCGCTAACTTCTGTACGGTGCATCCTACACCTATCAAAGTTTGCAACAATCAAATGCTTGTAACTTTTTACTGGAGGGTCATAAAACCTTGAAATTTTGTGACAATAAAGTACTCGAGCCTCTTATCAATTTAAGCTACCGCTCATAGCTATGCTGCCCTTGAGTCCCAAATCAAAAACTGATAAATCTTCAAATGGCGCTAACTTCTGTACGGTGCATCCTACACCTATCAAAGTTTGCAACAATCAAATGCTTGTAACTTTTTACTGGAGGGTCATAAAACCTTGAAATTTTGTGACAATAAAGTACTCGAGCCTCTTATCAATTTAAGCTACCGCTCATAGCTATGCTGCCCTTGAGTCCCAAAATAAAACTGCAAATGACCCTAACTTCTGTACGGTGCGTCCTATACCTATCAAAGTTTGCAACAGTCAAATGCTTATAATTTTTTACTGGAGCGTCATAAAATCTTAAAATTTTGTGACTATAAAGTACTCGAGCCTCTTATCAATTTAAGCTATCGCTCATAGCTATGCTACCCTTGAGTCCCAAATCAAAAACTGATAAATCTTCAAATGGCGCTAACTTCTGTACGGTGCATCCTACACCTATCAAAGTTTGCAACAATCAAATGCTTGTAACTTTTTACTGGAGGGTCATAAAACCTTGAAATTTTGTGACAATAAAGTACTCGAGCCTCTTATCAATTTAAGCTACCGCTCATAGCTATGCTGCCCTTGAGTCCCAAAATAAAACTGCAAATGACCCTAACTTCTGTACGGTGCGTCCTATACCTATCAAAGTTTGCAACAGTCAAATGCTTATAATTTTTTACTGGAGCGTCATAAAATCTTAAAATTTTGTGACTATAAAGTACTCGAGCCTCTTATCAATTTAAGCTATCGCTCATAGCTATGCTACCCTTGAGTCCCAAATCAAAAACTGATAAATCTTCAAATGGCGCTAACTTCTGTACGGTGCATCCTACACCTATCAAAGTTTGCAACAATCAAATGCTTGTAACTTTTTACTGGAGGGTCATAAAACCTTGAAATTTTGTGACAATAAAGTACTCGAGCCTCTTATCAATTTAAGCTACCGCTCATAGCTATGCTGCCCTTGAGTCCCAAAATAAAACTGCAAATGACCCTAACTTCTGTACGGTGCGTCCTATACCTATCAAAGTTTGCAACAGTCAAATGCTTATAACTTTTTACTGGAGCGTCATAAAATCTTAAAATTTTGTGACTATAAAGTACTCGAGCCTCTTATCAATTTAAGCTATCGCTCATAGCTATGCTACCCTTGAGTCCCTATCAAAGTTTGCAACAATCAAATGCTTGTAACTTTTTACTGGAGGGTCATAAAACCTTGAAATTTTGTGACAATAAAGTACTCGAGCCTCTTATCAATTTAAGCTACCGCTCATAGCTATGCTGCCCTTGAGTCCCAAAATAAAACACTGATAAAACTGCAAATGACCTTAACTTCTGTACGGTGCGTCCTATACCTATCAACGTTTGCAACAGTCAAATGCTTATAACTTTTTACTGGAGCGTCATAAAATCTTAAAATTTTGTGACTATAAAGTACTCGAGCCTCTTATCAATTTAAGCTATCGCTCATAGCTATGCTACCCTTGAGTCCCAAATCAAAAACTGATAAATCTTCAAATGGCCCTAACTTCTGTACGGTGCATCCTACACCTGTCAAAGTTTGCAACAATCAAATGCTTGTAACTTTTTACTGGAGGGTCATAAAACCTTGAAATTTTGTGACAATAAAGTACTCGAGTTTCTTATCAATTTAAGCTATCGCTCATAGCTATGCTACCCTTGAGTCCTAAATCAAAAACTGATAAATCTTCAAATGGCCCTAACTTCTGTACGGTGCATCCTACACCTATCAAAGTTTGCAACAATCAAATGCTTGTAACTTTTTACTGGAGGGTCATAAAACCTTGAATTTTTGTGACAATAAAGTTCTCGAGCCTCTTATTAATTTAAGCTATCGCTCATAGCTATGCTACCCTTCAGTCTCAAATCAAACACTGATAAAACTTCAAATTACCCTAACTTTTATACGGTGCGTCTCATACCTATCAAAGTTTGCAACATTCAAATGCTTGTAACTTTTTACTGGAGCGTCATTAAACCATGAAATTTTGTGACAATAAAGTACTCGTGCCTCTTATTAATTTAAGCTATAGCTCATAGCTATGCTACTCTTGAGTCCCAAATCAAACACTGATAAGACTTAAAATGGCCATAACTTCTGTACGGAGTGTCCTATACCTATTAAAGTGTCAAATGAATGTAACTTTTCACTGGAGCGTCATAAAATCTTAAAATTTTCTGACAATAAAGTACTCGAGCCTCTTGTCAATTTAAGCTGTCGCTCATAGCTATGCTACCCTTGAGTCCCAATCCAAACACTGATAAAACTTAAAATGGCCCTAGCTTGTGTACGTTGTGTTATATACCTATAAAAATTTCCAACAATCAAATGCTTGTAACTTTTTACTGGGGCTTCATAAAACCTTGAAATTTTGTGACAATAAAGTACTCGAGCCTCTTATCAATTTAAGCTATAGCTATGCTACTCTTGAGTCCCAAATCAAACACTGATAAGACTTAAAATGGCCAGAACTTCTGTGCGGAATGTCCTATAACTATTAAAGTGTCAAATGATTGTAACTTTTCACTGGAGCGTCATAAAATCTTAAAATTTTCTGACAATATAGTACTCGAGCCTCTTGTCAATTTAAGCTATCGCTCATAGCTATGCTACATTTGAGTCCCAAACCAAACACTCATAAAACTTAAAATGGCCCTAGCTTGTGTACGTTGCGTTCTATACCTATACAAATTTGCAACAATCAAATGCTTGTAACTTTTTACTGGGGCTTCATAAAACCTTGAAATTTTGTGACAATAAAGTACTCGAGCCTCTTATCAATTTAAGCTATCGTTCATAGCTATGCTACCCTTGAGTCCCAAATCAAACACTGATAAGACTTAAAATGGCCAGAACTTCTGTGCGGAGTGTCCTATACCTATTAAAGTGTCAAATGATTGTAACTTTTCACTGGAGCGTCATAAAATCTTAAAATTTTCTGACAATAAAGTACTCGAGCCTCTTATCAATTTAAGCTATCGCTCATAGCTATGCTACCTTTGAGTCCCAAACCAAACACTCATAAAACTTAAAATGGCCCTAGCTTGTGTACGTTGCGTTCTATACCTATAAAAATTTGCAACAATCAAATGCTTGTAACTTTTTACTGGGGCTTCATAAAACCTTGAAATTTTGTGACAATAAAGTACTCGAGCCTCTTATCAATATAAGCTATAGCTCATAGCTATGCTACTCTTGAGTCCCAAATCAAACACTGATAAGACTTAAAATGGCGCTAACTTCTGTACGGTGCATCCTACACCTATCAAAGTTTGCAACAATCAAATGCTTGTAACTTTTTACTGGAGGGTCATAAAACCTTGAAATTTTGTGACAATAAAGTACTCGAGCCTCTTATCAATTTAAGCTACCGCTCATAGCTATGCTGCCCTTGAGTCCCAAATCAAAAACTGATAAATCTTCAAATGGCGCTAACTTCTGTACGGTGCATCCTACACCTATCAAAGTTTGCAACAATCAAATGCTTGTAACTTTTTACTGGAGGGTCATAAAACCTTGAAATTTTGTGACAATAAAGTACTCGAGCCTCTTATCAATTTAAGCTACCGCTCATAGCTATGCTGCCCTTGAGTCCCAAAATAAAACTGCAAATGACCCTAACTTCTGTACGGTGCGTCCTATACCTATCAAAGTTTGCAACAGTCAAATGCTTATAATTTTTTACTGGAGCGTCATAAAATGTTAAAATTTTGTGACTATAAAGTACTCGAGCCTCTTATCAATTTAAGCTATCGCTCATAGCTATGCTACCCTTGAGTCCCAAATCAAAAACTGATAAATCTTCAAATGGCGCTAACTTCTGTACGGTGCATCCTACACCTATCAAAGTTTGCAACAATCAAATGCTTGTAACTTTTTACTGGAGGGTCATAAAACCTTGAAATTTTGTGACAATAAAGTACTCGAGCCTCTTATCAATTTAAGCTACCGCTCATAGCTATGCTGCCCTTGAGTCCCAAAATAAAACTGCAAATGACCCTAACTTCTGTACGGTGCGTCCTATACCTATCAAAGTTTGCAACAGTCAAATGCTTATAATTTTTTACTGGAGCGTCATAAAATCTTAAAATTTTGTGACTATAAAGTACTCGAGCCTCTTATCAATTTAAGCTATCGCTCATAGCTATGCTACCCTTGAGTCCCAAATCAAAAACTGATAAATCTTCAAATGGCGCTAACTTCTGTACGGTGCATCCTACACCTATCAAAGTTTGCAACAATCAAATGCTTGTAACTTTTTACTGGAGCGTCATAAAACCTTGAAATTTTGTGACAATAAAGTACTCGAGCCTCTTATCAATTTAAGCTACCGCTCATAGCTATGCTGCCCTTGAGTCCAAAAATAAAACACTGATAAAACTGCAAATGACCCTAACTTCTGTACGGTGCGTCCTATACCTATCAACGTTTGCAACAGTCAAATGCTTATAACTTTTTACTGGAGCGTCATAAAATCTTAAAATTTTGTGACTATAAAGTACTCGAGCCTCTTATCAATTTAAGCTATCGCTCATAGCTATGCTACCCTTGAGTCCCAAATCAAAAACTGATAAATCTTCAAATGGCCCTAACTTCTGTACGGTGCATCCTACACCTGTCAAAGTTTGCAAGAATCAAATGCTTGTAACTTTTTACTGGAGGGTCATAAAACCTTGAAATTTTGTGACAATAAAGTACTCGAGTTTCTTATCAATTTAAGCTATCGCTCATAGCTATGCTACCCTTGAGTCCCAAATCAAAAACTGATAAATCTTCAAATGGCCCTAACTTCTGTACGGTACATCCTACACCTATCAAAGTTTGCAACAATCAAATGCTTGTAACTTTTTACTGGAGCGTCAAAAACCATGAAATTTTGTGACAATAAAGTACTCGAGCCTCTTATCAATTTAAGCTATCGCTCATAGCTATGCTACCCTTGAGTCCCAAATCAAAAACTGATAAGTCTTCAAATGGCCCTAACTTTTATACGGTGCGTCTCATACCTATCAAAGTTTGCAACATTCAAATGCTTGTAACTTTTTACTGGAGCGTCATTAAACCATGAAATTTTGTGACAATAAAGTACTCGAGCCTCTTATCAATTTAAGCTATAGCTCATAGCTATGCTACTCTTGAGTCCCAAATCAAACACTCATAAAACTTAAAATGGCCCTAGCTTGTGTACGTTGCGTTCTATACCTATAAAAATTTCCAACAATCAAATGCTTATAACTTTTTACTGGGGCTTCATAAAACCTTGAAATTTTGTGACAATAAAGTACTCGAGCCTCTTATCAATTTAAGCTATAGCTCATAGCTATGCTACTCTTGAGTCCCAAATCAAACACTGATAAGACTTAAAATGGCCAGAACTTCTGTGCGGAATGTCCTATAACTATTAAAGTGTCAAATGATTGTAACTTTTCACTGGAGCGTCATAAAATCTTAAAATTTTCTGACAATATAGTACTCGAGCCTCTTGTCAATTTAAGCTATCGCTCATAGCTATGCTACCTTTGAGTCCCAAACCAAACACTCATAAAACTTAAAATGGCGCTAGCTTGTGTACGTTGCGTTCTATACCTATACAAATTTGCAACAATCAAATGCTTGTAACTTTTTACTGGGGCTTCATAAAACTTTGAAATTTTGTGACAATAAAGTACTCGAGCCTCTTATCAATTTAAGCTATCGTTCATAGCTATGCTACCCTTGAGTCCCAAATCAAACACTGATAAGACTTAAAATGGCCAGAACTTCTGTGCGGAGTGTCCTATACCTATTAAAGTGTCAAATGATTGTAACTTTTCACTGGAGCGTCATAAAATCTTAAAATTTTCTGACAATAAAGTACTCGAGCCTCTTATCAATTTAAGCTATCGCTCATAGCTATGCTACCTTTGAGTCCCAAACCAAACACTCATAAAACTTAAAATGGCCCTAGCTTGTGTACGTTGCGTTCTATACCTATAAAAATTTGCAACAAAGAAATGCTTGTAACTTTTTACTGGGGCTTCATAAAACCTTGAAATTTTGTGACAATAAAGTACTCGAGCCTCTTATCAATATAAGCTATAGCTCATAGCTATGCTACTCTTGAGTCCCAAATCAAACACTGATAAGACTTAAAATGGCGCTAACTTCTGTACGGTGCATCCTACACCTATCAAAGTTTTCATCAATCAAATGCTTGTTACTTTTTACTGGAGGGTCATAAAACCTTGAAATTTTGTGACAATAAAGTACTCGAGCCTCTTATCAATTTAAGCTACCGCTCATAGCTATGCTGCCCTTGAGTCCCAAAATAAAACTGCAAATGACCCTAACTTCTGTACGGTGCGTCCTATACCTATCAAAGTTTGCAACAGTCAAATGCTTATAATTTTTTACTGGAGCGTCATAAAATCTTAAAATTTTGTGACTATAAAGTACTCGAGCCTCTTATCAATTTAAGCTATCACTCATAGCTATGCTACCCTTGAGTCCCAAATCAAAAACTGATAAATCTTCAAATGGCGCTAACTTCTGTACGGTGCATCCTACACCTATCAAAGTTTGCAACAATCAAATGCTTGTAACTTTTTACTGGAGGGTCATAAAACCTTGAAATTTTGTGACAATAAAGTACTCGAGCCTCTTATCAATTTAAGCTACCGCTCATAGCTATGCTGCCCTTGAGTCCCAAAATAAAACACTGATAAAACTGCAAATGACCCTAACTTCTGTACGGTGCGTCCTATACCTATCAACGTTTGCAACAGTCAAATGCTTATAACTTTTTACTGGAGCGTCATAAAATCTTAAAATTTTGTGACTATAAAGTACTCGAGCCTCTTATCAATTTAAGCTATCGCTCATAGCTATGCTACCCTTGAGTCCCAAATCAAAAACTGATAAATCTTCAAATGGCCCTAACTTCTGTACGGTGCATCCTACACCTGTCAAAGTTTGCAAGAATCAAATGCTTGTAACTTTTTACTGGAGGGTCATAAAACCTTGAAATTTTGTGACAATAAAGTACTCGAGTTTCTTATCAATTTAAGCTATCGCTCATAGCTATGCTACCCTTGAGTCCCAAATCAAAAACTGATAAATCTTCAAATGGCCCTAACTTCTGTACGGTACATCCTACACCTATCAAAGTTTGCAACAATCAAATGCTTGTAACTTTTTACTGGAGCGTCAAAAAACCATGAAATTTTGTGACAATAAAGTACTCGAGCCTCTTATCAATTTAAGCTATCGCTCATAGCTATGCTACCCTTGAGTCCCAAATCAAAAACTGATAAGTCTTCAAATGGCCCTAACTTCTGTACGGTGCATCCTACACCTATCAAAGTTTGCAACAATCAAATGCTTGTAACTTTTTACTGGAGGGTCATAAAACCTTGAAATTTTGTGACAATAAAGTACTCGAGTTTCTTATCAATTTAAGCTATCGCTCATAGCTATGCTACCCTTGATTCCCAAAATAAAACACTGATAAAACTTCAAATGGACCTAACTTCTGTACGGTGCGTCCTATAACTATCAAAGTTTGCAACAATCAAATGCTAGTATCTTTTTACTGGACCGTCATAAAGTCTTGAAATTTTGTGACAATAAAGGACTCGAGCCTCTTATTAATTTGAGCTATCGCTCATAGCTATGCTACCCTTGAGTCCCAATCCAAACACTGATAAAACTTAAAATGGCCCTAGCTTGTGTACGTTGCGTTCTATACCTATAAAAATTTGCAACAATCAAATGCTTGTAACTTTTTACTGGGGCTTCATAAAACCTTGAAATTTTGTGACAATAAAGTACTCGAGCCTCTTATCAATTTAAGCTATAGCTCATAGCTATGCTACTCTTGAGTCCCAAATCAAACACTGATAAGACTTAAAATGGCCAGAACTTCTGTGCGGAATGTCCTATAACTATTAAAGTGTCAAATGATTGTAACTTTTCACTGGAGCGTCATAAAATCTTAAAATTTTCTGACAATAAAGTACTCGAGCCTCTTATCAATTTAAGCTATCGCTCATAGCTATGCTACCTTTGAGTCCCAAACCAAACACTCATAAAACTTAAAATGGCCCTAGCTTGTGTACGTTGCGTTCTATACCTATCAAAGTTTGCAACAGTCAAATGCTTATAATTTTTTACTGGAGCGTCATAAAACCTTGAAATTTTGTGACAATAAAGTACTCGAGTTTCTTATCAATTTAAGCTATCGCTCATAGCTATGCTACCCTTGATTCCCAAAATAAAACACTGATAAAACTTCAAATGGACCTAACTTCTGTACGGTGCGTCCTATAACTATCAAAGTTTGCAACAATCAAATGCTAGTATCTTTTTACTGGACCGTCATAAAGTCTTTTTTGTGACAATAAAGGACTCGAGCCTCTGATTAATTTGAGCTATCGCTCATAGCTATGCTACCCTTGAGTCCCAATCCAAACACTGATAAAACTTAAAATGGCCCTAGCTTGTGTACGTTGCGTTCTATACCTATAAAAATTTGCAACAATCAAATGCTTGTAACTTTTTACTGGGGCTTCATAAAACCTTGAAATTTTGTGACAATAAAGTACTCGAGCCTCTTATCAATTTAAGCTATAGCTCATAGCTATGCTACTCTTGAGTCCCAAATCAAACACTGATAAGACTTAAAATGGCGCTAACTTCTGTACGGTGCATCCTACACCTATCAAAGTTTTCATCAATCAAATGCTTGTTACTTTTTACTGGAGGGTCATAAAACCTTGAAATTTTGTGACAATAAAGTACTCGAGCCTCTTATCAATTTAAGCTACCGCTCATAGCTATGCTGCCCTTGAGTCCCAAAATAAAACACTGATAAAACTGCAAATGACCCTAACTTCTGTACGGTACGTCCTATACCTATCAACGTTTGCAACAGTCAAATGCTTATAACTTTTTACTGGAGCGTCATAAAATCTTAAAATTTTGTGACTATAAAGTACTCGAGCCTCTTATCAATTTAAGCTATCGCTCATAGCTATGCTACCCTTGAGTCCCAAATCAAACACTGATAAGACTTAAAATGGCTATAACTTCTATACCTATCAAAGTTTGCAGCATTCAAATGCTAATAACTTTTTTCTCGAGCGTCATAAAACCTTGAAATTTTGTGACAATAAAGTACTCGTGCCTGTTATCAATTTAAGCTATCGCTCATAGCTATGCAACATTTGATTCCCAAAATAAAACACTGATAAAACTTCAAATGTCCTATAACTATCAAAGTTTGCAACAATCAAATGCTTGTATCTTTTTACTGGAGCGTCATAAAGTCTTGAAATTTTGTGACAATAAAGGAGCATCATTAAATCTGGAAATTTTGTGACAATGAAGTACTCGAGCCTCTTATTAATTTAAGCTATCGCTCATAGCTATGCTACCCTTGAGTCCCAAAATAAAACACTGATAAAACTGCAAATGACCCTAACTTCTGTACGGTGCATCCTACACCTATCAAAGTTTGCAACAATCAAATGCTTGTAACTTTTTACTGGAGGGTCATAAAACCTTGAAACTTTGTGACAATAAAGTACTCGAGCCTCTTATCAATTTAAGCTACCGCTCATAGCTATGCTGCCCTTGAGTCCCAAAATAAAACACTGATAAAACTGCAAATGACCCTAACTTCTGTACGGTGCGTCCTATAACTATCAAAGTTTGCAACAATCAAATGCTTGTATCTTTTTACTGGAGCGTCATAAAGTCTTGAATTTTGTGACAATAAAGGACTCGAGCCTCTTATTAATTTAAGCTATCGCTCATAGCTATGCTACCCTTCAGTCTCAAATCAAACACTGATAAAACTTCAAATGACCCTAACTTTTATACGGTGCGTCTCATACCTATCAAAGTTTGCAACATTCAAATGCTTGTAACTTTTTACTGGAGCGTCGTAAAACCATGAAATTTTGTGACAATAAAGTACTCGTGCCTCTTATTAATTTAAGCTATAGCTCATAGCTATGCTACTCTTGAGTCCCAAATCAAACACTGATAAGACTTAAAATGGCCAGAACTTCTGTACGGAGTGTCCTATACCTATTAAAGTGTCAAATGAATGTAACTTTTCACTGGAGCGTCATAAAATCTTAAAATTTTCTGACAATAAAGTACTCGAGCCTCTTGTCAATTTAAGCTATCGCTCATAGCTATGCTACCCTTGAGTCCCAATCCAAACACTGATAAAACTTAAAATGGCCCTAGCTTGTGTACGTTGCGTTCTATACCTATAAAAATTTGCAACAATCAAATTTACTGGGGCTTCATAAAACCTTGAAACTTTGTGACAATAAAGTACTCGAGCCTCTCATCAATTTAAGCTATAGCTCATAGCTATGCTACTCTTGAGTCCCAAATCAAACACTGATAAGACTTAAAATGGCCAGAATTTCTGTGCGGAGTGTCCTATACCTATTAAAGTGTCAAATGATTGTAACTTTTCACAGGAGCGTCATTAAATCTTAAAATTTTCTGACAATAAAGTACTCGAGCCTCTTGTCAATTTAAGCTATCGCCCATAGCTATGCTACCTTTGAGTCCCAAACCAAACACTGATAAAACTTAAAATATCCCTAGCTTGAGTACGTTGCGTTCTATACCTATAAAAATTTGGAACAATCAAATGCTAGTAACTTTTTACTGGGGCTTCATAAAACCTTGAAATTTTGTGACAATAAAGTACTCGAGCCTCTTATCAATTTAAGCTATCGTTCATAGCTATGCTAGCCTTGAGTCCCAAAATAAAACACTGATAAAATTGCAAATGACCCTAACTTCTATAAGGTGCGTCCTATACCTATCAAAGTTTGCAACAATCAAATGCTTATAACTTTTTACTGGAGTGTCATAAAATCTTAAAATTTTGTGACTATAAGGTACTCGAGCCTCTTATCAATTTAAGCTATCGCTCATAGCTATGCTACCCTTGAGTCCCAAAATAAAACACTGATAAAACTGCAAATGACACTAACTTCTGTACGGTGCGTCCTATACCTATCAAAGTTTGCAACAATCAAATGCTTATAACTTTTTACTGGAGCGTCATAAAATCTTAAAATTTTGTGACTATAAAGTACTCGAGCCTCTTATAAATTTAAGCTATCGCTCATAGCTATGCTACCCTTCAGTCTCAAATCAAACACTGATAAAACTTCAAATGACCCTAACTTTTATACGGTGCGTCTCATACCTATCAAAGTTTGCAACATTCAAATGCTTGTAACTTTTTACTGGAGCGTCATAAAACCATGAAATTTTGTGACAATAAAGTACTCGTGCCTCTTATTAATTTTGAGCTATAGCTCATAGTTATGCTACTCTTGAGTCCCAAATCAAACACTGATAAGACTTAAAATGCCAGAACTTCTGTACGGAGTGTCCTATACCTATTAAAGTATCAAATGAATGTAACTTTTCACTGGAGCGTCATAAAATCTTAAAATTTTCTGACAATTAAGTACTCGAGCCTCTTGTCAATTTAAGCTATCGCTCATAGCTATGCTACCCTTGAGTCCCAATCCAAACACTGATAAAACTTAAAATGGCCCTAGCTTGTGTACGTTGCGTTCTATACCTATAAAAATTTGCAACAATCAAATGCTTGTAACTTTTTACTGGGGCTTCATAAAACCTTGAAATTGTGTGACAATAAAGTACTCGAGCCTCTTATCAATTTAAGCTACCGCTCATAGCTATGCGGCCCTTGAGTCCCAAAATAAAACACTGATAAAACTGCAAATGACCCTAACTTCTGTACGGTGCGTCCAATACCTATCAACGTTTGCAACAATCAAATGCTTGTAACTTTTTACTGGAGGGTCATAAAACCTTGAAATTTTGTGACAATAAAGTACTCGAGCCTCTTATCAATTTAAGCTACCGCTCATAGCTATGCTACCCTTGAGACCCAAATCAAAAACTGATAAATCTTCAAATGGCGCTAACTTCTGTACGGTGCATCCTACACCTATCAAAGTTTGCAACAATCAAATGCTTGTAACTTTTTGCTGGAGGGTCATAAAACCTTGAAATTTTGTGACAATAAAGTACTCGAGCCTCTTATCAATTTAAGCTACCGCTCATAGCTATGCTGCCCTTGAGTCCCAAAATAAAACACTGATAAAACTGCAAATGACCCTAACTTCTGTACGGTGCGTCCTATACCTATCAACGTTTGCAACAGTCAAATGCTTATAACTTTTTACTGGAGCGTCATAAAATCTTAAAATTTTGTGACTATAAAGTACTCGAGCCTCTTATCAATTTAAGCTATCGCTCATAGCTATGCTACCCTTGAGTCCCAAATCAAAAACTGATAAATCTTCAAATGGCCCTAACTTCTGTACGGTGCATCCTACACCTGTCAAAGTTTGCAAGAATCAAATGCTTGTAACTTTTTACTGGAGGGTCATAAAACCTTGAAATTTTGTGACAATAAAGTACTCGAGTTTCTTATCAATTTAAGCTATCGCTCATAGCTATGCTACCCTTGAGTCCCAAATCAAAAACTGATAAATCTTCAAATGGCCCTAACTTCTGTACGGTGCATCCTACACCTATCAAAGTTTGCAACAATCAAATGCTTGTAACTTTTTACTGGAGCGTCAAAAAACCATGAAATTTTGTGACAATAAAGTACTCGAGCCTCTTATCAATTTAATCTATCGCTCATAGCTATGCTACCCTTGAGTCCCAAACCAAACACTGATAAAACTTAAAATGGCCCTAGCTTGTGTACGTTGCGTTCTATACCTATAAAAACTTGCAACAATCAAATGCTTGTAACTTTTTACTGGGGCTTCATAAAACCTGGAAATTTTGTGGTACAATAAAGTACTCGAGCCTCTTATCAATTTAAGTTATCGCTCATAGCTATGCTACCCTTGAGTCCCAAATCAAACACTGATAAAATTTCAAATGACCCTAACTTCTGTAAGGTGCGTCCTATACCTATCAAAGTTTGCAACAATCAAATGCATATAACTTTTTACTGGAGCGTCATAAAATCTTAAAATTTTGTGACTATAAAGTACTCGAGCCTCTTATCAATTTAAGCTATAGCTCATAGCTATGCTACTCTTGAGTCCCAACACAAATACTGATAAGACTTAAAATGGCTATAACTTCTATACCTATCAAAATTTGCAGCATTCAAATGCTAATAACTTTTTTCTCGAGCGTCATAAAACCTTGAAATTTTGTGACAATAAAGTACTCGTGCCTCTTATCAATTTAAGCTATCGCTCATAGCTATGCAACATTTGATTCCCAAAATAAAACACTGATAAAACTTAAAATGGCCCTAACTTCTGTATATTGCGTCCTATAACTATCAAAGTTTGCAACAATCAAATGCTTGTATCTTTTTACTGGAGCGTCATAAAGTCTTGAAATTTTGTGACAATAAAGGCTTCGAGCCTCTTATTAAATTAAGCTATCGCTCATAGATATGCTACCCGTGAGTCCCGAATCAAATACTGATAAAATTTCAAATGGCCCTAACTTCTATACGGTGGGTCCTTCACCTATCAAAGTTTGCAACATTAAAATGCTTGTAACTTTTTACTGGAGCGTCATAAAATCTTGAAATTTTGTGACAATAGAGTACTCATGCCTCTTATCATTTTAAGCTATCGCTCATAGCTATGCTATCCTTGAGTACCGAATCAAATTCTGATAAAATTTCAAATGGCCCTAACTTCTGTACGGTGCATCCTATACCTATCAAATAGTGTGAACCAATCAAATGCTTGTAGCTTTTTACTGGAGAGTCATAAAACCTTGAAATTTTGTGACAATAAAGTACTCGAGCCTCTTATAAATTTAAGCTACCGCTCATAGCTATGCTACCCTTGAGTCCCATAATAAAACACTGATAAAGTTTCAAATGGCTCTAACTTCTGTACGGTGCTTCCCTACCTATCAAAGTTTGTAACATTCAAATACTTGTAACTTTTTAGTGTAGCGTCGTAAAATCTGGAAATTTTGTGACAATAATGTACTCGTGCCTCTTATCAATTTAAGCTATCGTTCATAGCTACGCTAGCCTTGAGTCCCAAAATAAAACACTGATAAAATTGCAAATGACCCTAACTTCTATAAGGTGCGTCCTATACCTATCAAAGTTTGCAACAATCAAATGCTTATAACTTTTTACTGGAGTGTCATAAAATCTTAAAATTTTGTGACTATAAGGTACTCGAGCCTCTTATCAATTTAAGCTATCGCTCATAGCTATGCTACCCTTGAGTCCCAAAATAAAACACTGATAAAACTGCAAATGACACTAACTTCTGTACGGTGCGTCCTATACCTATCAAAGTTTGCAACAATCAAATGCTTATAACTTTTTACTGGAGCGTCATAAAATCTTAAAATTTTGTGACTATAAAGTACTCGAGCCTCTTATAAATTTAAGCTATCGCTCATAGCTATGCTACCCTTCAGTCTCAAATCAAACACTGATAAAACTTCAAATGACCCTAACTTTTATACGGTGCGTCTCATACCTATCAAAGTTTGCAACATTCAAATGCTTGTAACTTTTTACTGGAGCGTCATAAAACCATGAAATTTTGTGACAATAAAGTACTCGTGCCTCTTATTAATTTTGAGCTATAGCTCATAGTTATGCTACTCTTGAGTCCCAAATCAAACACTGATAAGACTTAAAATGCCAGAACTTCTGTACGGAGTGTCCTATACCTATTAAAGTATCAAATGAATGTAACTTTTCACTGGAGCGTCATAAAATCTTAAAATTTTCTGACAATTAAGTACTCGAGCCTCTTGTCAATTTAAGCTATCGCTCATAGCTATGCTACCCTTGAGTCCCAATCCAAACACTGATAAAACTTAAAATGGCCCTAGCTTGTGTACGTTGCGTTCTATACCTATAAAAATTTGCAACAATCAAATGCTTGTAACTTTTTACTGGGGCTTCATAAAACCTTGAAATTGTGTGACAATAAAGTACTCGAGCCTCTTATCAATTTAAGCTACCGCTCATAGCTATGCGGCCCTTGAGTCCCAAAATAAAACACTGATAAAACTGCAAATGACCCTAACTTCTGTACGGTGCGTCCTATACCTATCAACGTTTGCAACAATCAAATGCTTGTAACTTTTTACTGGAGGGTCATAAAACCTTGAAATTTTGTGACAATAAAGTACTCGAGCCTCTTATCAATTTAAGCTACCGCTCATAGCTATGCTACCCTTGAGACCCAAATCAAAAACTGATAAATCTTCAAATGGCGCTAACTTCTGTACGGTGCATCCTACACCTATCAAAGTTTGCAACAATCAAATGCTTGTAACTTTTTGCTGGAGGGTCATAAAACCTTGAAATTTTGTGACAATAAAGTACTCGAGCCTCTTATCAATTTAAGCTACCGCTCATAGCTATGCTGCCCTTGAGTCCCTAAATAAAACACTGATAAAACTGTAAATGACCCTAACTTCTGTACGGTGCGTCCTATACCTATCAACGTTTGCAACAGTCAAATGCTTATAACTTTTTACTGGAGCGTCATAAAATCTTAAAATTTTGTGACTATAAAGTACTCGAGCCTCTTATCAATTTAAGCTATCGCTCATAGCTATGCTACCCTTGAGTCCCAAATCAAAAACTGATAAATCTTCAAATGGCCCTAACTTCTGTACGGTGCATCCTACACCTGTCAAAGTTTGCAAGAATCAAATGCTTGTAACTTTTTACTGGAGGGTCATAAAACCTTGAAATTTTGTGACAATAAAGTACTCGAGTTTCTTATCAATTTAAGTTATCGCTCATAGCTATGCTAACCTTGAGTCCCAAATCAAACACTGATAAAACTTAAAATGGCCCTAACTTCTGTACGGTGCATCCTACACCTATCAAAGTTTGCAACAATCAAATGCTTGTAACTTTTTACTGGAGCGTCAAAAAACCATGAAATTTTGTGACAATAAAGTACTCGAGCCTCTTATCAATTTAATCTATCGCTCATAGCTATGCTACCCTTGAGTCCCAAACCAAACACTGATAAAACTTAAAATGGCCCTAGCTTGTGTACGTTGCGTTCTATACCTATAAAAACTTGCAACAATCAAATGCTTGTAACTTTTTACTGGGGCTTCATAAAACCTGGAAATTTTGTGGTACAATAAAGTACTCGAGCCTCTTATCAATTTAAGTTATCGCTCATAGCTATGCTACCCTTGAGTCCCAAATCAAACACTGATAAAATTTCAAATGACCCTAACTTCTGTAAGGTGCGTCCTATACCTATCAAAGTTTGCAACAATCAAATGCATATAACTTTTTACTGGAGCGTCATAAAATCTTAAAATTTTGTGACTATAAAGTACTCGAGCCTCTTATCAATTTAAGCTATAGCTCATAGCTATGCTACTCTTGAGTCCCAACACAAATACTGATAAGACTTAAAATGGCTATAACTTCTATACCTATCAAAATTTGCAGCATTCAAATGCTAATAACTTTTTTCTCGAGCGTCATAAAACCTTGAAATTTTGTGACAATAAAGTACTCGTGCCTCTTATCAATTTAAGCTATCGCTCATAGCTATGCAACATTTGATTCCCAAAATAAAACACTGATAAAACTTAAAATGGCCCTAACTTCTGTATATTGCGTCCTATAACTATCAAAGTTTGCAACAATCAAATGCTTGTATCTTTTTACTGGAGCGTCATAAAGTCTTGAAATTTTGTGACAATAAAGGCTTCGAGCCTCTTATTAAATTAAGCTATCGCTCATAGATATGCTACCCGTGAGTCCCGAATCAAATACTGATAAAATTTCAAATGGCCCTAACTTCTATACGGTGGGTCCTTCACCTATCAAAGTTTGCAACATTAAAATGCTTGTAACTTTTTACTGGAGCGTCATAAAATCTTGAAATTTTGTGACAATAGAGTACTCATGCCTCTTATCATTTTAAGCTATCGCTCATAGCTATGCTATCCTTGAGTACCGAATCAAATTCTGATAAAATTTCAAATGGCCCTAACTTCTGTACGGTGCATCCTATACCTATCAAATAGTGTGAACCAATCAAATGCTTGTAGCTTTTTACTGGAGAGTCATAAAACCTTGAAATTTTGTGACAATAAAGTACTCGAGCCTCTTATAAATTTAAGCTACCGCTCATAGCTATGCTACCCTTGAGTCCCATAATAAAACACTGATAAAGTTTCAAATGGCTCTAACTTCTGTACGGTGCTTCCCTACCTATCAAAGTTTGTAACATTCAAATACTTGTAACTTTTTAGTGTAGCGTCGTAAAATCTGGAAATTTTGTGACAATAATGTACTCGTGCCTCTTATCAATTTAAGCTATCGCTCATAGCTATGCAACCTTCGATTCCCAAAATAAAACACTGATAAAACTTTAAATGCCCTAACTTATGTACGGTGCGTCCTATACCTATCAAAGTGTGCACCAATCAAATGCTTGTAACTTTTTACTGGAGCGTCATAAAACCATGAAATTTTGTGACAATAAAGTACTCGAGCCTCTTGTCAATTTAATCTATCACTCATAGCTATGCTACCCTTGAGTCCCGAATCAAATACTGATAAAATTTCAAATGGCCCTAACTTCTATACGGTGGGTCCTACACCTATCAAAGTTTGCAACATTAAAATGCTTGCAACTTTTTTCTGGAGCGTCATAAAATCTGGAAATTTTGTGACAATAAAGTACTCGAGCCTCTTGTCTATTTAAGCTATCGCTCATAGCTATGCTACCCTTGAGTCCCAAATCAAACACTGATGAAACTTCAAATGGCTCTAACTTCTGTACGGTGCGTCCTATACCTATCAAAGTTTCCCATAATTAAATGGAGCGTCATATAACCTTGAAATTTTGTGACAATAAAGTACTCGTGCCTCTTATCAATCATCGCTATGCTACCCTTGAGTCCTAAAATAAAACACTGATAAAACTTCAAATGGACCTAACTTCTATACGGTGCATGCTACACCTATCAAAGTTTGCAACATTCAAATCCTTGTAACTTTTTACTGGAGCATCATAAAATCTTGAAATTTTGTGTCAATAAAGTACTCGTGCCTCATATCAATTTAAGATATCGCCCATAGCTATGCTGCCCTTGAGTCCTTAAATAAAACACTGATAAAACTTCAAATGGCCCTAACTTCTGCCCGGTGCGTCCTACACCTATCAAAGTTTACAGCAATCAAATGCTTGTAACTTTTTACTGGAGTGTCATGAAACCATGAAATTTTGTGACAATAAAGTACTCGTGCCTCTTATCAATTGAAGCTATCGCTCATAGCTATGATACCCTTGACACCAATATCGAACATTGAGAAAACTTCAAATGGCCCTAATTTCCATACGGTGCTTCCATACCTATCAAAGTTTGCAACATTCAAATGCTTGTAACTTTTGACAGGAGCCTCATAAAATCTTAAAATTTTCTGACAATAAAGTACTCGAGTCTCTTATCAATTTAAGCTATCGCTCATAGCTATGCAACCTTCGATTTCCAAAATTAAACACTGATAAAACTTCAAATGGCCCTAACTTCTATAAGGTGCGTCCTTTACCTATCAAAGTTTGCAACAATCAAATGCTTGTAACTTTTTACTGGGGCTTTATAAAACCTTGAAATGTTGTGACAATAAAGTACTCGAGCCTCTTATCACTTTAAGCTATCGCTCATAGCTATGCTACCCTTGAGTCCCAAATCAAAAACTGATAAATCTTCAAATGGTCCTAACTTCCGTACGGTGCGTCCTACACCTATCAAAGTTTGCAACAATCAAATGCTTGTAACTTTTTACTGGAGCGTCATAAAACCTTGAAAATTTGTGACAATAAAGTACTCGGGCCTCTTATCACTTTAAGCTATCGCTCATGGCTATGCTACTCTTGAGTCCCACATCAAACACTGATAAGACTTAAAATTGCCATAACTTCTGTACGGAGTGTCGTATACCTATCAAAGTTTGCAACAATCAAATGATTGTAACTTTTGACAGGAGCCTCATAAAATCTTAAAATTTTCTGGCAATAAAGTACTCGAGTCTCTTATCAATTTAAGCTATCGCTCATGGCTATGCTCCCATTGAGTCCCAAATCAAACACGGATAAAACTTCAAATGGCCCTAACTTCTATAAGGTGCGTCCTTTACCTATCAAAGTTTGCAACAATCAAATGCTTGTAACTTTTTACTGGGGCTTTATAAAACCTTGAAATGTTGTGACAATAAAGTACTCGAGCCTCTTATCACTTTAAGCTATCGCTCATAGCTATGCTACCCTTGAGTCCCAAATCAAAAACTGATAAATCTTCAAATGGTCCTAACTTCCGTACGGTGCGTCCTACACCTATCAAAGTTTGCAACAATCAAATGCTTGTAACTTTTTACTGGAGCGTCATAAAACCATGAAATTTTGGGACAACAAAGTACTCGTGCCTCTTATCAATTTAAGCTATCGCTCATAGCTATGCAACCTGCGATTTCCAAAATAAAACACTGATAAAACTTCAAATGGCCCTAACTTCTGTACGGTGCGTCCTACACGTATCAAAGTTTGCAACATTCAAATGCTTGTAACTTTTTACTGGAGTATCATAAAATCTTGAAATTTTGTGACAATAAAGTTCTCGGGCCTCTTGTCAATATAAGCTATCCCTCATAGCTATGCTACCCTTGGTTCCCGAATCAAAAACTGATAAAACTTCAAATGGCTCTAACTTCTGTACGGTGCGTCCTATACCTATCAAAGTTTCCATCAATCAAATGGTTGCAACTTTTTACTGGAGCTTCATAAAACCTTGAAATTTTGTGTCAATAAAGAATTCGTGCCTCTTATCAATTTAAACTATCGCCCATCGCTATGCTACCCTTGAGTCCTAAAATAAAACACTGATAAAACTTCAAATGGACCTAACTTCTATACGGTGCATGCTACACCTATCAAAGTTTGCAACATTCAGATGCTTGCTTTACTGGAGCATCATAAAATCTTGAAATTTTTTGACAATAAAGTACTCGTGCCTCTTATCAATTTAAGATATCGCCCAAAGCTATGCTACCCTTGAGTCCTTAAATAAAACACTGATAAAACTTCAAATGGCCCTAACTTCTGCCCGGTGCGTCCTACACCTATCAAAGTTTGCAACAATCAAATGCTTGTAACTTTTTACTGGAGCGTCATGAAACCATGAAATTTTGTGACAATAAAGTACTCGTGCCTCTTATCAATTGAAGCTATAGCTCATAGCTATGCTACCCTTGAGTCCTTAAATAAAACACTGATAAAACTTCAAATGGCCCTAACTTCTGCCCGGTGCGTCCTACACCTATCAAAGTTTGCAACAATCAAATGCTTGTAACTTTTTACTGGAGCGTCATGAAACCATGAAATTTTGTGACAATAAAGTACTCGTGCCTCTTATCAATTGAAGCTATCGCTCATAGCTATGATACCCTTGACTCCAAAATTGAACACTGATAAAACTTCAAATGGCCCTAATTTCCATACGGTGCTTCCATACCTATCAAAGTTTGCAACATTCAATTGCTTGTAACTTTTTAATGGAGCGTCATAAAATCTGGAAATTTTGTGACTATAAAATTCTTGAGCCTCTTGTCAAATTAATCTACCGCTCATAGCTATACTACCCTAGAGTCCCAAATCAAACACTGATAAAACTTAAAATGGCCCTAACTTCTATACGGTACGTCCTACACCCATCAAAGTTTGCCATAAAACCTTGAAAATTTGTGACAATAAAGTACTCGAGCCTCTTATCAATTTAAGCTATCGCTCATAGCTTTGCTACTCTTGAGTCCCACATCAAACACTGATAAGACTTAAAATGACCATAACTTCTGTACGGAGTGTCCTACACCTATTAAAGTTTGCAACAATCAAATGATTGTAACTTTTTACTGGAGCGTCCAAAAATCTTAAAATTTTCTGACAATAAAGTACTCGAGTCTCTTATCAATTTAAGCTATCGTTCATGGCTATGCTACCCTGGAGTCCCAAATCAAACACGGATAAAACTTCAAATGGCCCGAACTTCTATAAGGTGCGTCCTATACCTATCAAAGTTTGCAACAATCATATGCTTTTAACTTTTTTCTGGAGCGTCATAAAATCTGGAAATTTTGTGACAATAAAGTACTCGAGCCTCTTGTCAATTTAAGCTATCGCTCATAGGTATGCTAACCTTGAGTCCCAAACCAAACACTGATAAAACTTAAAAAGGCCCTAACTTGTGTACGTTGCGTTCTATGCCTATAAAAATTTGCAACAATCAAATGCTTGTAACTTTTTACTGGGGCTTCATAAAATCTTGAAATTTTGTGACAATAAAGTACTCGAGCCTCTTATCACTTTAACCTATCGCTCATAGCTATGCTACTCTTGAGTCCCACATCAAACACTGATAAGACTTAAAATGGCCATAACTTCTGTACGGAGTGTCCTACACCTATCAAAGTTTGCAACAATCAAATGATAAAGTCCTCGAGTCTCTTATCAATTTAAGCTATCGCTCATGGCTATGCTACCCTTGAGTCCCAAATCAAACATGGATAAAACTTCAAATGGCCCAAACTTCTATAAGGTGCGTCCTTTACCTATCAAAGTTTGCAACAATCAAATGCTTGTAACTTTTTTCTGGAGCGTCATAAAATCTGGAAATTTTGTGACAATAAAGTACTCGAGCCTCTTGGCAATTTAAGCTATCGCTCATAGCCATGCTACCCTTGAGTCCTAAAATAAAACACTGATAAAACTTCAAATGGCTCTAACTTGTGTACGTTGCGTTCTATACCTATAAAAATTTGCAATAATCAAATGCTTGTAACTTTTTACTGGGGTTTCATAAAACCTTGAAATTTTGTGACAATAAAGTACTCGTGCCTCTTATCAATTTAAGCTATTGCCCATCGCTATGCTACCCTTGAGTCCTAAAATAAAACACTGATAAAACTTCCAATGGCCCTAACTTCTATACGGTGCATCCTACACCTATCAATGTTTGCAACATTCAAGTGCTTGTAACTTTTTACTGGAGCATCATAAAATCTTGAAATTTTCTGACAATAAAGTACTCGGGCCTCTTATCAATTTAAGCTTTCGCCCATAGCTATGCTACCCTTGAGTCCTTAAATAAAACACTGATAGAACTTCAAATGGCCCTAACTTCTATACGGTGCATCCTACACCTATCAAAGTTTGCAACATTCAAATGCTTGTAACTTTTTACTGTAGCTTCATAAAATCTGGCAATTTTGTGACAATGAAGTACTCGAGCCTCTTGTCAATTCAAGCTATCGCTCATAGCAATGCTACCCTTGAGTTCCAAATAAAACACTAATAAAACTTAAAATGGCCCTAACTTCTGTACGGTGCGTTCCACACCTATCAGAGTATGTAACAATCAAATGCTTGTAACTTTTTAGTTGGGCGTCAGAAAACTTTGAAATTTTGTGACAATAAAGTGCTCGAGCTTCTTATCAATTTAAGCTATTGTTCATAGCTATGCTAGCCTTGAGTCCCAAAATAAAACACTGACAAAACTGCAAATGACCCTAACTACTGTACGGTGCGTCCTATACCTATCAAAGTTTGCAACAATCAAATGCTTCTAACCTTTTACTGGAGCGTCATAAAATCTTAAAAATTTGTGACAATAAAGTACTCGAGCCTCTTATCAATTTAAGCTATCGCTCATAGCTATGCTACCCTTGAGTCCCAAATAAAAAACTGATAAATCTTCAAATGGCCCTAACTTCTGTACGGTGCGTCCTACACCTATAAAAGTTTGCAACAATCAAATGCTTGTAACTTTTTACTGGAGCATCATAAAAACTTGAAATTTTGTGACAATAAAGTACTCGAGTCTCTTATCAATTTAAGCTATCGTTCATGGCTATGCTACCCTGGAGTCCCAAATCAAACACGGATAAAACTTCAAATGGCCCGAACTTCTATAAGGTGCGTCCTATACCTATCAAAGTTTGCAACAATCATATGCTTGTAACTTTTTTCTGGAGCGTCATAAAATCTGGAAATTTTGTGACAATAAAGTACTCGAACCTCTTGTCAATTTAAGCTATCGCTCATAGGTATGCTAACCTTGAGTCCCAAACCAAACACTGATAAAACTTAAAAAGGCCCTCTACTTGTGTACGTTGCGTTCTATGCCTATAAAAATTTGCAACAATCAAATGCTTGTAACTTTTTACTGGGGCTTCATAAAATCTTGAAATTTTGTGACAATAAAGTACTCGAGCCTCTTATCACTTTATCCTATCGCTCATAGCTATGCTACTCTTGAGTCCCACATCAAACACTGATAAGACTTAAAATGGCCATAACTTCTGTACGGAGTGTCCTACACCTATCAAAGTTTGCAACAATCAAATGATAAAGTCCTCGAGTCTCTTATCAATTTAAGCTATCGCTCATGGCTATGCTACCCTTGAGTCGCAAATCAAACATGGATAAAACTTCAAATGGCCCAAACTTCTATAAGGTGCGTCCTTTACCTATCAACGTTTGCAACAATCAAATGCTTGTAACTTTTTTCTGGAGCGTCATAAAATCTGGAAATTTTGTGACAATAAAGTACTCGAGCCTCTTGGCAATTTAAGCTATCGCTCATAGCCATGCTACCCTTGAGTCCTAAAATAAAACACTGATAAAACTTCAAATGGCCCTAACTTGTGTACGTTGCGTTCTATACCTATAGAAATTTGCAATAATCAAATGCTTGTAACTTTTTACTGGGGTTTCATAAAACCTTGAAATTTTGTGACAATAAAGTACTCGTGCCTCTTATCAATTTAAGCTATTGCCCATCGCTATGCTACCCTTGAGTCCTAAAATAAAACACTGATAAAACTTCCAATGGCCCTAACTTCTATACGGTGCATCCTACACCTATCAATGTTTGCAACATTCAAGTGCTTGTAACTTTTTACTGGAGCATCATAAAATCTTGAAATTTTCTGACAATAAAGTACTCGGGCCTCTTATCAATTTAAGCTTTCGCCATAGCTATGCTACCCTTGAGTCCTTAAATAAAACACTGATAGAACTTCAAATGGCCCTAACTTCTATACGGTGCATCCTACACCTATCAAAGTTTGCAACATTCAAATGCTTGTAACTTTTTACTGTAGCTTCATAAAATCTGGCAATTTTGTGACAATGAAGTACTCGAGCCTCTTGTCAATTCAAGCTATCGCTCATAACAATGCTACCCTTGAGTTCCAAATAAAACACTAATAAAACTTAAAATGGCCCTAACTTCTGTACGGTGCGTTCCACACCTATCAGAGTATGTAACAATCAAATGCTTGTAACTTTTTAGTTGGGCGTCAGAAAACTTTGAAATTTTGTGACAATAAAGTGCTCGAGCTTCTTATCAATTTAAGCTATTGTTCATAGCTATGCTAGCCTTGAGTCCCAAAATAAAACACTGACAAAACTGCAAATGACCCTAACTACTGTACTGTGCGTCCTATACCTATCAAAGTTTGCAACAATCAAATGCTTCTAACCTTTTACTGGAGCGTCATAAAATCTTAAAAATTTGTGACAATAAAGTACTCGAGCCTCTTATCAATTTAAGCTATCGCTCATAGCTATGCTACCCTTGAGTCCCAAATGAAAAACTGATAAATCTTCAAATGGCCCTAACTTCTGTACGGTGCGTCCTACACCTATAAAAGTTTGCAACAATCAAATGCTTGTAACTTTTTACTGGAGCATCATAAAAACTTGAAATTTTGTGACAATAAAGTACTCGAGTCTCTTATCAATTTAAGCTATCGTTCATGGCTATGCTACCCTGGAGTCCCAAATCAAACACGGATAAAACTTCAAATGGCCCGAACTTCTATAAGGTGCGTCCTATACCTATCAAAGTTTGCAACAATCATATGCTTGTAACTTTTTTCTGGAGCGTCATAAAATCTGGAAATTTTGTGACAATAAAGTACTCGAGCCTCTTGTCAATTTAAGCTATCGCTCATAGGTATGCTAACCTTGAGTCCCAAACCAAACACTGATAAAACTTAAAAAGGCCCTAACTTGTGTACGTTGCGTTCTATGCCTATAAAAACTTGCAACAATCAAATGCTTGTAACTTTTTACTGGGGCTTCATAAAATCTTGAAATTTTGTGACAATAAAGTACTCGAGCCTCTTATCACTTTAACCTATCGCTCATAGCTATGCTACTCTTGAGTCCCACAGCAAACACTGATAAGACTTAAAATGGCCATAACTTCTGTACGGAGTGTCCTACACCTATCAAAGTTTGCAACAATCAAATGATAAAGTCCTCGAGTCTCTTATCAATTTAAGCTATCGCTCTTGGCTATGCTACCCTTGAGTCCCAAATCAAACATGGATAAAACTTCAAATGGCCCAAACTTCTATAAGGTGCGTCCTTTACCTATCAAAGTTTGCAACAATCAAATGCTTGTAACTTTTTTCTGGAGCGTCATAAAATCTGGAAATTTTGTGACAATAAAGTACTCGAGCCTCTTATCAATTTAAGCTATCGCTTATAGCTATGCTACCCTTGAGTCCCAAAAGAAAAACTGATAAATCTTCAAATGGCCCTAACTTCTGTACGGTGCGTCCTACACCTATAAAAGTTTGCAACAATCAAATGCTTGTAACTTTTTACTGGAGCGTCATAAAAGCATGAAATTTTGTGACAATAAAGTACTCTTGCCTCTTATCAATTTAAGCTATAGCTCATATTTATGGTACTCTTGAGTCCCAAATCAAACACTTATAAGGCTTAAAATGGCTATAACTTCTGTACCGAGTGCCCTATACCTATCAAAGTTTGCAACATTCAAATACTAATAACTTTTTTCTCGAGCGTCATAAAACCTTGAAATTTTGTGACAATAAAGTACTCGTGCCTCTTATCAATTTAAGCTATCGCTCATAGCTATGCTACCCTTGAGTCCCGAATCAAATACTGATAAAATTTCAAATGGCCCTAACTTCTATACGGTGTGTCCTACACCTATCAAAGTTTGCAACATTAAAATGCTTGTAACTTTTTACTGGAGCGTCATAAAATCTTGAAATTTTGTGACAATAGAGTACTCGTGCCTCCTATTAATTTAAGCTATCGCTCATAGCTATGCTACCCTTGAGTCCCAAATCAAATACTGATAAAATTTCTAATGGCCCTAACTTCTATACGGTGCGTCCTACACCTATCAAAGTTTGCAACATTAAAATGCCTGTAACTATTTACTGGAGGGTCATAAAACCTTGAAATTTTGTGACAATAAAGTACTCGAAATGCTTGTATGTTTTTTCTGGAGCGTCATAAAATCTGGAAATTTTATGACAATAGAGTACTCGTGCGTCTTATTAATTTAAGCTATCGCCCATAGCTATGCTACCCTTGAGTCCCAAATCAAATACTGATAAAATTTCAAATGGCCCTAAATACGGTGCGTCCTACATCTATCAAAGTTTGCAACATTAAAAGGCTTGTAACTTTTTACTGGAGGGTCATAAAACCTTGAAATTTTGTGACAATAAAGTACTCGAGCCTCTTATCAATTTAAGCTACCGCTAATAGCTATGCTACCCTTGAGTCCCAAAATAAAACACTGATAAAATTTGAAATGGCTCTAACTTCTGTATGGTGCATCCTACACCTATCAAAGTTTGCAACAATCAAATGCTTGTAACTTTTTACTGGAGCGTCATAAAGTCTTGAAATTTTGTGACAATAAAGGACTCGAGCCTCTTATTAATTTAAGCTATCGCTCATAGCTATGCTACCCTTCAGTCTCAAATCAAACACTGATAAAACTTCAAATGGCCCTAACTTCTGTACGGTGCGTCCTATACCTATCAAAGTGTGCACCAATCAAATGCTTGTAACTTTTTACTGGAGCGTCATAAAACCATGAAATTTTGTAACAGTAAAGTACTCGAGCCTCTTGTCAATTTAAGCTATCACTCATAGCTATGCTACCCCTGAGTCCCAAATCAAAAACTGATAAAATTTCAAATGGCCCTAACTTCTATACCGTGCGTCCTACACCTATAAAAGTTTGCAACATTAAAATGCTTGTAACTTTTTACTGGAGCGTCATAAAATCTTGAAATTTTATGACAATAGAGTACTCGTGCGTCTTATTAATTTAAGCTATCGCTCATAGCTATGCTACTCTTGAGTCCCAAATCAAATACTGATAAAATTTCAAATAGCCCTAAATTCTATACGGTGCGTCCTACATCTATCAAAGTTTGCAACATTAAAATGCTTGTAACTTTTTACTGGAGGGTCATAAAACCTTGAAATTTTGTGACAATAAAGTACTCGAGCCTCTTATCAATTTAAGCTACCGCTCATAGCTAGGCTGCCCTTGAGTCCCAAAATAAAACACTGATAAAATTTCAAATGGCTCTAACTTCTGTACGGTGCGTCCTACACCTATCAAAGTTTGCAACAATCAAATGCTTGTAACTTTTTACAGGAGTGTCATAAAGTCTTGAAATTTTGTGACAATAAAGGACTCGAGCCTCTTATTGATTTAAGCTATCGCTTATAGCTATGCTAGCCTTGAGTCCCAAAATAAAATACTGATAAAACTGCAAATGACCCTAACTTCTGTACGGTGCTTCCATACCTATCAAAGTTTGTAACATTCAAATGCTTGTAACTTTTTACTGGGGCTTCATAAAACCTTGAAATTTTGTGACAATAAAGTACTCGTGCCTCTTATCAATTTAAGCAATTGCCCATCGCTATGCTACCCTTGAGTCCTAAAATAAAACACTGATAAAACTTCAAATGGCCCTAACTTCTATGCGGTGCATCCTACACCTATCAAACTTTGCAACATTCAAATGCTTGTAACTTTTTACTGGAGCATCATAAAATCTGGAAATTTTGTGACAATGAAGTACTCGAGCCTCTTGTCAATTCAAGCTATCGCTCATAGCAATGCTACCCTTGAGTCATAAATCAAACACGAATAAAACTTAAAATGGCCCTAACTTCTGTTCGGTGCGTTCTACACCTATCAAAGTTTGCAACAATCAAATGCTTGTAACTTTTTACTGGAGCGTCATAAAATCATGAAATTTTATGACAATAAAGTACTCGAGCCTCTTATCAATTTAAGCTATAGCTCATAGCTATGCTACTCTTGAGTCCCAAATCAAACACTGATAAGGCTTAAAATGGCTATAACTTCTGTACGGAGTATCCCATACCTATCAAAGTTTGCAACATATAAATGCTAATAACTTTTTTGCCGAGCGTCATAAAACCTTGAAATTTTGTGACAATAAAGTACTCGTGCCACTTAACAATTTAAGCTGTCGCTCATAGCTATGCAACCTTTCGATTCCCAAAATAAAACACTCATAAAACTTCAAATTGCCCTAACTTCTGTACGGTGCGTCCTACACCTATCAAAGTTTGCAACATTAAAATGCTTGTAACTTTTGACTGGGGCGTCATAAAATGAAATTGAAATTTTGTGACAATAAAGTACTCGGGCCTCTTATCAATTTAAGCTATCGTTCATAGCTATGCTAGCCTTGAGTCTCAAAATAAAACACTGATAAAACATTCAAATGACCCTAACTTCTGTACGCTGCTACCATACCTATCAAAGTTTGTAACATTCAAATGCTTGTAACTTTTTACTGGAGCGTCACAAAATCTGGCAATTTTGTGACAATAAAGTTCTCGAGCCTCTTGTCAATTTAAGCTATCACTCATAACTATGCTACCCTTGAGTCCCAAATCAAACACTGATAAAACTTCAAATGGCCCTAACTTCTATACGGAGCGTCCTACACCTATCAAAGTTTGCCATACAACCTTGAAAATTTGTGACAATAAAGTACTCGAGCCTCTTATCAATTTAAGCTATCGTTCATAGCTATGCTAGCCTTGAGTCTCAAAATAAAACACTGATAAAACTGCAAATGACCCTAACTGCTGTACGGTGCTTCCATACCTATCAAAGTTTGCAACATTAAAATGCTCATAGCTATGCTACCCTTCAGTCTCAAATCAAACACTGATAAAACTTCAAATGGCCCTAACTTCTGTACGGTGCGTCCTATACCTATCAAAGTGTGCACCAATCAAATGCTTGTAACTTTTTACTGGAGCGTCATAAAACCATGAAATTTGTAACAGTAAAGTACTCGAGCCTCTTGTCAATTTAAGCTATCACTCATAGCTATGCTACCCCTGAGTCCCAAATCAAAAACTGATAAAATTTCAAATGGCCCTAACTTCTATACCGTGCGTCCTACACCTATAAAAGTTTGCAACATTAAAATGCTTGTAACTTTTTACTGGAGCGTCATAAAATCTTGAAATTTTATGACAATAGAGTACTCGTGCGTCTTATTAATTTAAGCTATCGCTCATAGCTATGCTACTCTTGAGTCCCAAATCAAATACTGATAAAATTTCAAATAGCCCTAAATTCTATACGGTGCGTCCTACATCTATCAAAGTTTGCAACATTAAAATGCTTGTAACTTTTTACTGGAGGGTCATAAAACCTTGAAATTTTGTGACAATAAAGTACTCGAGCCTCTTATCAATTTAAGCTACCGCTCATAGCTAGGCTGCCCTTGAGTCCCAAAATAAAACACTGATAAAATTTCAAATGGCTCTAACTTCTGTACGGTGCGTCCTACACCTATCAAAGTTTGCAACAATCAAATGCTTGTAACTTTTTACTGGAGTGTCATAAAGTCTTGAAATTTTGTGACAATAAAGGACTCGAGCCTCTTATTGATTTAAGCTATCGCTTATAGCTATGCTAGCCTTGAGTCCCAAAATAAAATACTGATAAAACTGCAAATGACCCTAACTTCTGTACGGTGCTTCCATACCTATCAAAGTTTGTAACATTCAAATGCTTGTAACTTTTTACTGGGGCTTCATAAAACCTTGAAATTTTGTGACAATAAAGTACTCGTGCCTCTTATCAATTTAAGCAATTGCCCATCGCTATGCTACCCTTGAGTCCTAAAATAAAACACTGATAAAACTTCAAATGGCCCTAACTTCTATGCGGTGCATCCTACACCTATCAAACTTTGCAACATTCAAATGCTTGTAACTTTTTACTGGAGCATCATAAAATCTGGAAATTTTGTGACAATGAAGTACTCGAGCCTCTTGTCAATTCAAGCTATCGCTCATAGCAATGCTACCCTTGAGTCATAAATCAAACACGAATAAAACTTAAAATGGCCCTAACTTCTGTTCGGTGCGTTCTACACCTATCAAAGTTTGCAACAATCAAATGCTTGTAACTTTTTACTGGAGCGTCATAAAATCATGAAATTTTATGACAATAAAGTACTCGAGCCTCTTATCAATTTAAGCTATAGCTCATAGCTATGCTACTCTTGAGTCCCAAATCAAACACTGATAAGGCTTAAAATGGCTATAACTTCTGTACGGAGTATCCCATACCTATCAAAGTTTGCAACATATAAATGCTAATAACTTTTTTGCCGAGCGTCATAAAACCTTGAAATTTTGTGACAATAAAGTACTCGTGCCACTTATCAATTTAAGCTGTCGCTCATAGCTATGCAACCTTCGATTCCCAAAATAAAACACTCATAAAACTTCAAATTGCCCTAACTTCTGTACGGTGCGTCCTACACCTATCAAAGTTTGCAACATTAAAATGCTTGTAACTTTTTACTGGGGCGTCATAAAATGAAATTGAAATTTTGTGGCAATAAAGTACTCGGGCCTCTTATCAATTTAAGCTATCGTTCATAGCTATGCTAGCCTTGAGTCTCAAAATAAAACACTGATAAAACATTCAAATGACCCTAACTTCTGTACGCTGCTACCATACCTATCAAAGTTTGTAACATTCAAATGCTTGTAACTTTTTACTGGAGCGTCACAAAATCTGGCAATTTTGTGACAATAAAGTTCTCGAGCCTCTTGTCAATTTAAGCTATCACTCATAACTATGCTACCCTTGAGTCCCAAATCAAACACTGATAAAACTTCAAATGGCCCTAACTTCTATACGGAGCGTCCTACACCTATCAAAGTTTGCCATACAACCTTGAAAATTTGTGACAATAAAGTACTCGAGCCTCTTATCAATTTAAGCTATCGTTCATAGCTATGCTAGCCTTGAGTCTCAAAATAAAACACTGATAAAACTGCAAATGACCCTAACTGCTGTACGGTGCTTCCATACCTATCAAAGTTTGCAACATTAAAATGCTCATAGCTATGCTACCCTTGAGTCCCAAAATAAAACACTGATAAAATTTGAAATGGCTCTAACTTCTGTACGGTGCGTCCTACACCTATCAAAGTTTGCAACAATCAAATGCTTGTAACTTTTTACTGGAGCGTCATAAAGTCTTGAAATTTTGTGACAATAAAGGACTCGAGCCTCTTATTAATTTCAGCTATCGCTCATAGCTATGCTACCCTTCAGTCTCAAATCAAACACTGATAAAACTTCAAATGGCCCTAACTTCTGTACGGTGCGTCCTATACCTATCAAAGTGTGCACCAATCAAATGCTTATAACTTTTTACTGGAGTGCCATGAAATTTTGTAACAGTAAAGTACTCGAGCCTCTTGTCAATTTAAGCTATCACTCATAGCTATGTTACCCTTGAGTCCCAAATCAAACACTGATAAGACTTCAAATGGCCCTAACTTCTGTACGGTGCGTCCTATAACTATCAAAGTTTACAACAATCAAATGCTTGTATCTTTTTACTGGAGCGTCATAAAGTCTTGAAGTTTTGTGACAATAAAGGACTCGAGCCTCTTATTAATTTAAGCTATCGCTCATAGCAATGCTACCCTTGAGTCCCAAATCAAACACGGATAAAACTTCAAATGGCCCTAACTTCTATAAAGTGCGTCCTATACCTATCAAAGTTTGCAACAATCAAATGCTTGTAAGTTTTTTCTGGAGCGTCATAAAATCTGGAAATTTTGTGACAATAAAGTACTCGAGCCTCTTGTCAATTTAAGCTATCGCTCATAGCTATGCTACCCTTGAGTCCCAAACGAAACACTGATAAAACTTAAAAAGGCCCTAACTTGTGTACGTTGCGTTCTATACCTATAAAAATTTGCAACAATTAAATGCTTGTAAGTTTTTACTGGGGCTTCATAAAACCTTGAAATTTTGTGACAATAAAGTACTCGTGCCTCTTATCAATTTAAGCAATTGCCCATCGCTATGCTACCCTTGAGTCCTAAAATAAAACACTGATAAAACTTCAAATGGCCCTAACTTCTATACGGTGCGTTCTACACCTATCAAAGTTTGCAACAATCAAATGCTTGTAACTTTTTACTGGAGAGTCATAAAATCATGTAATTTTATGACAATAAAGTACTCGAGCCTCTTATCAATTTAAGCTATCGTTCATAGCTATGCTAGCCTTGAGTCTCAAAATAAAACACTGATAAAACTGCAAATGATCCTAACTTCTGTACGGTGCTTCCATACCTATCAAAGTTTGTAACATTCAAATGCTTGTAACTTTTTACTGGAGCGTCATAAAGCCTGGAAATTTTGTGACAATAAAGTACTCGGGTCTCTTGTCAATATAAGCTATCCCTCATAGCTATGCTACCCTTGACTCCAAAATCGAACACTGATAAAACTTCAAATCGCCCTAACTTCCATACGGTGCTTCTATACTTCTCAAAGTTTGTAGCATTCAAATGCTTGTAACTTTTTATTGGAGCGTCATAAAATCTGGCAATTTTGTGACAATAAAGTTCTCGAGCCTCTTGTCAATTTAAGCTATCACTCATGACTATGCTACCCTTGAGTCCCAAATCAAACACTGATAAAACTTAAAATGGCCCTAACTTCTATACGGTGCGTCCTACACCTATCAAAGTTTGCCATACAACCTTGAAAATTTGTGACAAGAAAGTACTCGAGCCCCTTATCAATTTAAGCTATCGCTCATAGCTATGCTACCCTTGAGTCCCGCATCAAAAACTGATAAAATTTCAAATGGCCCTAACTTTTATACGGTGCATCCTACACCTATCAAAGTTTGCAACATTCAAATGCTTGTAACTTTTTACTGGAGCATCATAAAATCTTGAAATTTTGTGACAATAAAGTACTCGGTCCTCTTGTCAATATAAGCTATCCCTCATAGCTATGCTACCCTTGGGTCCCGAATCAAAAACTGATAAAATTTCAAATGGCACTAACTTCTATACGGTGCGTCCTACACCTTTCAAAGTTTGCAACATTCAAATGCTTGTAACTTTTTACTGGAGCGTCATAAAATCTTGAAATTTTGTGACAATAGAGTACTCGTGCCTCTTATTAATTTAAGCTATCGTTCATAGCTATGCTACCCTTGAACCCCAAATCAAACTGGAATAAAACTTCAAATGGTCCTAACTTCTATAAGGTGCGTCCTATACCTATCAAAGTTTGCAACAATCAAACACTTGTAACTTTTTTCTGGAGCGTCATAAAATCTGGAAATTTTGTGACAATAAAGTACTCGAGCCTCTTTTCGATTTAAGCTATCGCTCATAGTTATGCTACCCTTGAGTCCCAAATCAAACACTGATAAAACTTAAAATGGCCCTAACTTGTGTACTTTGCGTTCTATACCTATCAAAGTTTGCAAAATCAAATGCGTGTATCTTTTTACTGGAGCGTCATAATGTCTTGAAATTTTTTCACAATAAAGTACTCGAGCCTCTTGTCAATTTAAGCTATCGCTCATAGCTATGCTGCCATTGATTCCAAAATAAAACACTGATAAAGCTTCAAATGGCCATAACTTCTGTACGGAGTGTCCTATACCTATCAAAGTTTGCAACATTCAAATGCTTGTAACTTTTTACTTGAGTGTCATAAAATCTTGACATTTTGTGACAATAAAGTACTCGTGCCTCTTATCAATTGAAGCTATCGCTCATAGCTATGCTACCCTTGACTCCAAAATCGAACACTGATAAAACTTCAAATGGCCCTAACTTCCATACGGTGCTTCCATACCTATCAAAGTTGGTAACATTCAAATGCTTGTAACTTTTTACTGGAGCGTCATAAAATCTGGAAATTTTGTGACAATAAAGTTCTCGAGCCTCTTGTCAATCTAAGCTATCGCTCATAGCTATGCTAGCCTAGAGTCAAAAAAAAAAACACTGATAAAACTTAAAAAGGCCCTAACTTATATACGGTGCGTCCTACACCTATCAAAGTTTGCCATAAAACCTTGAAAATTTGTGACAATAGAGTACTCGAGCCTCTTGTCAATTTAAGCTATCGCTCATAGCTATGTTACTCTTGAGTCCCACATCAAACACTGATAAGACTTAAAATGGCCATAACTTCTGTACGGAGTGTCCTATACCTATCAAAGTTTGCAACAATGAAATGCTTGTAACTTTTTACTGGAGCGTCATAAAATCTTAAAATTTTGTGACTATAAAGTACTCGAGCTTCTTATCAATTTAAGCTAGCGCTCATAGCTATGCTACCCTTGAGTCCCAAATCAAACACTGATAAAACTTCAAATGGCCCTAACTTCTGTACGGTCCGTCCTATACCTATCAAAGTTTCCAACAATCAAATGGTTGTAACTTTTTACTGGAGCCTCATAAAACCTTCAAATTTTGTGACAATGAAGTACTCGTGCCTCTTATCAATTTAAGCTAGCGCCCATCGCTATGCTACCCTTGAGTCCTAAAATAAAACACTGATAAAACTTCAAATGGTCCTAACTTCTCTAAGGTGCGTCCTATACCTATCAAAGTTTGCAACAATCAAATGCTTGTAACTTTTTACTGGAGCGTCATAAAATCTTGAAATTTTGTGACAATAGAGTACTCGAGCCTCTTGTCAATTTAAGCTATCGCTCATAGCTATGCTACCCTTAAGTCCCAAATCAAACACTGCAAAAACTTAAAATGGCCCTAACTTCTATAAGTTGCGTCCTACACCTATCAAAGTTTGCCGTAAAACCTTGAAAATTTGTGACAATAAAGTACTCGAGCCTCTTATCAATTTACGCTATCGCTCATAGCTATGCTACTCTTGAGTCCCACATCAAACACTGATAAGACTTAAAATGGCCATAACTTCTGAACGGAGTGTCCTATACCTATCAAAGTTTGCAACATTCAAATGCTTATAACTTTTTTGTCGAGCGTCATTGAAATTGTGTGAGAATTAAGTGCTCGTGCCTCTTATCAATTTAAGTTATCGCTCATAGCTATGCAACCTTTGATTCCCAAACTAAAACACTGATAAAACTTGAAGTGGCCTAACTTCTGTACGGTGCGTCCTATACCTATCAAAGTTTGCAACAATCAAATGCATGTAACTTTTTACTGGACCGTCATAAAGTCTTGTATTTTTTTGTGACAATAATATATTCGAGCCTCTTATAAATTTAAGCTATCGCTCATAGCTATGCTACCCTTGAGTCCCAAATCAAACACTGATAAAATTTCAAATGGCCCTAACTTCTGTATGGTGCATCCTATACCTATCAAAATGTGCACGAATCAAATGCTTGCAACTTTTTGCTGGAGCGTCATAAAACCTTGAAATTTTGTGATAATAAAGTACTCGAGCCTCTTATTATCTTAAGCTATCGCTCATAGCTATGCTACCCTTGAGTCCCGAATCAAAAACTGATAAATTTTCAAATGGCCCTATCTTTTATACGGTGCATCCTATACCTATCAAAGTTTCCAACATTCAAATGCTTGTAACTTTTTTCTGGAGCGTCATAACAAATTTAGTGACAATAAAGTACTCGAGTCTCTTGTCAATTTAAGCTATCGCTCATAGCTATGCTACCCTTGAGTCCCAAATCAAACACTGATAAAAAACTTAAAATGGCCCTATACCTATCAAAGTTTGCAACAATCAAATGCTTGTAACTTTTTACTGGAGCGTCATAAAATCTTAATATTTTGTGACAATAAAGTACTCGAGCTTCTTATCAATTTAAGCTATCGCTCATAGCTATGCTACCCTTGAGTCCTAAATCAAACACTGATAAAACTTCAAATAGCCCTAACTTCTGTACGGTGCGTCCTATACCTATCAAAGTTTTCAACAATCAAATGGTTGTAACTTTTTACTGGAGCGTCAAAAAACCTTGAAATTTTGTCACAATAAAGTACTCGTGCCTCTTATCAATTTAAACTATCGCTCATAGCTATGATACCCTTGACTCCAAAATCGAGCACTGATAAAACTTCATATGGCCCTAATTTCCATACGGTGCTTCCTTACCTATCAAAGTTTGCAGCATTCAAATGCTTGTAACTTTTCAATGGAGCGTCATAAAATCTGGAAATTTTGTGACAATAAAATTCTCGAGCCTCTTGTCAATTTAATCTATCGCTCATAGCTATGCTACCCTTGAGTCCCAAATCAAACACTGATAAAACTTAAAATGGCCCTAACTTCTATACGGTGCGTCCTACACCTATCAAAGTATGCCATAAAACCTTGAAAATTTGTGACAATAAAGTACTCGAGCCTCTTATCAATTTAAGCTATCGCTCATAGCTATGCTACTCTTAAGTCCCACATCAAACACTGATAAATCTTCAAATGGCCCTAACTTCTGTACAGTGCAGCCTATACCTATCAAAGTGTGCACGAATCAAATGCTTGCAACTTTTTACTGGAGCGTCATAAAACCTTAAATATTTGTGACAATAAAGTACTCGAGCCTCTTATCAATTTAAGCTATCGCTCATAGCTATGCTACTCTTGAGTCCTAAATCAAATATTGATAAGACTTAAAATGGCCATAATTTCTGTACGGAGTATCCTATACCTGTAAAAGTTTGCAACATTCAAATGCTTGTAACTTTTTTCTCGAGGGTCATAAAACCTTGAAATTTTGTGACAATAAAGTACTCGTGCCTCTTATCAATTTAAGCTATCGCTCACACCTATGCAACCTTTGATTCCCAAAATAAAACACTGATTAAACTTCGAATGGCCCTCACTTCTGTACGGTGCGTCCTATTCCTATCAAAGTTTGCACCATTCAAATGCTTGTAACTTTTTACTGGAGCGTCATAAAGTCTGAAAATTTTGTGACAATAAAGTACTCGAGCTTCTTATCAATTTAAGCTATCGCTCATAGCTATGCTACCCTTGAGTCCCGAATCAAAAACTGATAAAATTTAAAATGGCCCTAATTTCTGTACGGTGCGACCCATACCTATCAAAGTTTGCACCATTCAAATGCTTGTAACTTTTTACTGGAGCGACATAAAAGCTTGAAATTTTGTGACAATAGAGTACTCGTGCCTCTTATTAATTTAAGCTATCGCTCATGGCTATGCTACCCTTGAGTCCCACATCAAAAGCTGATAAAATTTCAAATTGCCCTAACTTCTATACGGTGCATGCTACACCTATCAAAATTTGCAATATTCAAATGCTTGTAACTTTTTACTGGAGCATCATAAAATCTTGAAATTTTGTGACAATACATTTTTCGGGCCTCTTGTCAATTTAAGCTATCCCTCATAGCTATGCTACCCTTGAGTCCCGCATCAAAAACTGATAAACTTTTAAATGGCCCTAACTTCTATACGGTGCGTCCTAAACCTATCAAAGTTTGCAACAATCAAATGCTTGTAACTTTTTTCTCGAGCGTCATAAAACCTTGAAATTTTGTGACTATAAAGTACTCGAGCCTTTTATCAATTTAAGCTATCGTTCATAGCTATGCTACCCTTGAGTGCCAAATCAAACACTGATAAAACTTCATGTGGCCCTATCTCCTATACCTATCAAAGTCTGCACAAATCAAATGCTAGCACCTTTTTACTGGAGGGTCATAAAACCTTGAAATTTTGTGGCAATAAAATACTCGAGCCTCTTACCAACTTAAGATATCGCTCATAGCTATGCTACCCTTGAGACCCGAATCAAAAACTGATAACATTTCAAATGGCCCTAACTTCTATACGGTGCATGCTACACCTATCAAAATTTGCAATATTCAAATGCTTGTAACTTTTTACTGGAGCATCATAAAATCTGGAAACTTTGTGACAATGAAGTACTCGAGCCTCTTGTCAATTCAAGCTATCGCTGATAGCAATGCTACCCTTGAGTCCTAAATCAAACACTGATAAAAATTAAAATGGCCCTAACTTCTGTACGGTGCGTTCTATACCTATCAAACTTTGCAACAATCAAAAGCTTGTAACTTTTTACTGGAGCGTCATAAAGTCTGAATATTTTGTGACAATAAAGTACTCGAGCCTCTTATCAGTTTAAGCTATCGCTCATAGCTATACTACCCTTGAGTCCCGAATCAACAACTGAAAAAATTTCAAATGGCCCTAACTTCTATACGGTGCGTCCTACACCTATCAAAATTTGCAACATTCAAATGCTTGTAACTTTTTATTGGAGCGTCATAAAATCTTGAAAATTTGTGACAATAGAGTACTCGTGCCTCCTATTAATTTAAGCTATGGCTCATAGCTATGCTACCCATGAGTCCCAAATCAAATACTGATAAATCTTCAAATGGCCCTAAATTCTGTACAGTGCATCCTATACCTATCAAATTGTGCACGAATCAAATGCTTGCAACTTTTTACTGGAGCGTCATAAAACCTTAAATATTTGTGACAATAAAGTACTCGAGCCTCTTATCAATTTAAGCTATCGCTCATAGCTATGCTACTCTTGAGTCCTAAATCAAATATTGATAAGACTTAAAATGGCCATAATTTCTGTACGGAGTATCCTATACCTGTAAAAGTTTGCAACATTCAAATGCTTGTAACTTTTTTCTCGAGGGTCATAAAACCTTGAAATTTTGTGACAATAAAGTACTCGTGCCTCTTATCAATTTAAGCTATCGCTCACACCTATGCAACCTTTGATTCCCAAAATAAAACACTGATTAAACTTCGAATGGCCCTAACTTCTGTACGGTGCGTCCTATTCCTATCAAAGTTTGCAACAATCAAAAGCTTGTAACTTTTTACTGGAGCGTCATAAAGTCTGAACATTTTGTGACAATAAAGTACTCGAGCCTCTTATCAATTTAAGCTATCGCTCATAGCTATACTACCCTTGAGTCCCGAATCAAAAACTGATAAAATTTCAAATGGCCCTAACTTCTATACGGTGTGTCCTACACCTATCAAAATTTGCAACATTCAAATGCTTGTAACTTTTTATTGGAGCGTCATAAAATCTTGAAAATTTCTGACAATAGAGTACTCGTGCCTCCTATTAATTTAAGCTATGGCTCATAGCTATGCTACCCATGAGTCCCAAATCAAATACTGATAAAACTTCAAATGGCCCTAACTTCTGTACGGTGCATGCTACACCTATCAAAGTTTGCAATATTCAAATGCTTGTAACTTTTTACTGGAGCATCATAAAATCTTGAAATTTTGTGACAATAAAGTTTTCGGGCCTCTTGTCAATTTAAGCTATCCCTCATAGCTATGCTACCCTTCAGTCCCGCATCAAAAACTGATAAAATTTTAAATGGCCCTAACTTCTATACGGTGCGTCCTAAACCTATCAAAGTTTGCAACAATCAAATGCTTGTAACTTTTTTCTCGAGCGTCATAAAACCTTGAAATTTTGTGACAATAAAGTACTCGAGCCTTTTATCAATTTAAGCTATCGTTCATAGCTATGCTACCCTTGAGTCCCAAATCAAACACTGATAAAACTTCATGTGGCCCTAACTCCTATACCTATCAAAGTCTGCACAAATCAAATTCTAGCACCTTTTTACTGGAGGGTCATAAAACCTTGAAATTTTGTGGCAATAAAATACTCGAGCCTCTTACCAACTTAAGATATTGCTCATAGCTATGCTACCCTTGAGACCCGAATCAAAAACTGATAACATTTCAAATGGCCCTAACTTTTATACGGTGCATCCTACACCTATCAAAGTTTGCAACATTCAAATGCTTGTAACTTTTTACTGGAGCATCACACAATCTTGAAATTTTGTGACAATAAAGTACTCGGGCTACTTGTCAATATAATCTATCCCTCATAGCTATGCTACCTTTGGGTCCCGAATCAAAAACTGATAAAATTAAAAATGGCCCTAACTTCTATACGGTGCGTCCTACACCTATCAAAGTTTCCAACATTCAAATGCTTGTACCGTTTTAAGGGAGCGTCACAAAATATTGAAATTTTGTGACAATAGAGTACTCGTGCCTCTTATTAATTTAAGCTATCGCTCATAGCTATGCTACCCTTGAGTCCCAAATCAAACACTGATAAAACTTCAAATGGTCCTAACTTCTATAAGGTGCATCCTCTTATTAATTTAAGCTATCGCTCATAGCTACGCTACCCTTGACTGCCAAATCAAACACTGATAAAAAACTTAAAATGGCCCTAACTTCTGTACGGTGCGTTCTATACCTATCAAAGTTTGCAAGAATCAAATGCTTGTAACTTTTTACTTGGGCGTCATAAAACCTGGAAATTTTGTGACAATAAAGTACTCGTGCCTCTTATCAATTGAAGCTATCGCCATCGCTATGCTACCCTTGAGTCCTAAAAAAAAACACTGATAAAACTTCAAATGGACCTAACTTCTATACGGTGCAGCCTACACCTATGAAAGTTTGCAACATTCAAATGCTTGTAACTTTTTACTTGGGCGTCATAAAACCTGGAAATTTTGTGACAATAAAGTACTCGAGCTTCTTATCAATTTAAGCTATCGCTCATAGCTATGCTACCCTTGAGTCCCAAATCAAACACTGATAAAACTTCAAATAGCCCTAACTTCTGTACGGTGCGTCCTATAACTATCAAAGTTTCCAACAATCAAATGGTTGTAACTTTTTACTGGAGCGTCAAAAAACCTTGAAATTTTGTCATAATAAAGTACTCGTGCCTCTTATCAATTTACGCTATCGCTCATAGCTATGATACCCTTGACTCCAAAATCGAGCATTGATAAAACTTCATATGGCCCCAATTTCCATACCGTGCTTCCTTACCTATCAAAGTTTGCAACATTCAAATGCTTGTAACTTTTCAATGGAGCGTCATAAAATCTGGAAATTTTGTGACAATAAAATTCTCGAGCCTCTTGTCAATTTAATCTATCGCTCATAGCTGTGCTACCCTTGAGTCACAAATCAAACACTGATAAAACTTCAAATGGCCCTAACTTCTATACGGTGCGTCCTACACCTATCAAAGTATGCCATAAAACCTTGAAAATTTGTGACACTAAAGTACTCGAGCCTCTTATCAATTTAAGCTATCGCTCATAGCTATGCTACTCTTGAGTCCCACATCAAACACTGATAAGACTTAAAATGGCCATAACTTCTGTACGGTGTGTCCTATAGCTATCAAAGTTTGCAACATTCAAATGCTTGTAACTTTTTACTGGAGCATCATAAAATCTTGAAATTTTGTGACAATAAAGTTTTCGGGCCTCTTGTCAAATTAAGCTATCTCTCATAGCTATGCTACCCTTGAGTCCCGAATCAAAAACTGATAAAATTTCAAATGGCCCTAACTTCTATACGGTGCATGCTACACCTATCAAAGTTTGCAATATTCAAATGCTTGTAGCTTTTTACTGGAGCATGATAAAATCTGGAAATTTTGTGACAATGAAGTACTCGAGCCTTTTGTCACTTCAAGCTATCGCCCATAGCAATGCTACCCTTGAGTCCCAAATCAAACACTGGTAAAATTTAAAAGGGCCCTAATTTCTGTACGGTGCGTCCCATACCTAACAAAGTTTGCACCATTCAAATGCTTGTAACTTTTTACTTGAGCGACATAAAAGCTTGAAATTTTGTGACAATAGATTACTCGTGCCTCTTATTAATTTAAGCTATCGCTCATAGCTATGCTACCCTTGAGTCCTGCATCAAAAACTGATAAAATTTCAAATGGCCCTAACTTCTATACGGTGCATGCTACACCTATCAAAGTTGGCAATATTCAAATGCTTGTAACTTTTTACTGGAGCATCATAAATTGTGACAATGAAGTACTCGAGCTTCTTACCAATTTAAGCTATCGCTCTTAGCTATCCTGCCCTTGAGTCCCAAATCAAAAACTGATAAATCTTCAAATGGCCCTAACTTCTGTACAGTGCATCCTATACCTATCAAAGTGTGCACGAATCAAATGCTTGCAACTTTTTACTGGAGCGTCATAAAACCTTAAATATTTGTGAGAATAAAGTACTCGAGCCTCTTATCAATTTAAGCTATCGCTCATAGCTATGCTACTCTTGAGTCCTAAATCAAATATTGATAAGACTTAAAATGGCCATAATTTTTGTACGGAGTATCCTATACCTGTAAAAGTTTGCAACATTCAAATGCTTGTAACTTTTTTCTCGACCGTCATAAAACCTTGAAAATTTGTGACAATAAAGTACTCGAGCCTCTTATCAATTTACGCTATCGCTCATAGCTATGCTACTCTTGAGTCCCACATCAAACACTGATAAGACTTAAAATGGCCATAACTTCTGTACGGAGTGTCCTATACCTATCAAAGTTTGCAACATTCAAATGCTTATAACTTTTTTGTCGAGCGTCATTGAAATTTTGTGACAATAGAGTACTCGTGCCTCTTATCAATTTAAGTTATCGCTCATAGCTATGCAACCTTTGATTCCCAAAATAAAACACTGATAAAACTTCAAATGGCCTAACTTCTGTACGGTGCGTCCTATACCTAGCAAAAGATTGTTTGCAACAATCAAATGCTTGTAACTTTTTACTGGAGGGTCATAAAACCTTGAAGTTTTGTGATAATAAAGTACTCGAAATGACCCTAACTTTTATACGGTGCATCCTATACCTATCAAAGTTTCCAACTTTCAAATGTTTGTCACTTTTTACTGCAGCATCATAAAATCTTGAAATTTTGTGACAATAAAGTACTTGGGCCACTTGTCATTATAAGCTATCCCTCATAGCTATGCTACCCTTGAGTCCCAAATCAAACACTGATAAAACTTCAAATAGCCCTAACTTCTGTACGGTGCGTCCTATACCTATCAAAGTTTCCAACAATCAAATGGTTGTAACTTTTTACTGGAGCGTCAAAAAACCTTGAAATTTTGTCACAATAAAGTACTCGTGCCTCTGATCAATTTAAGCTATCGCTCATAGCTATGATACCCTTGACTCCAAAATCGAGCATTGATAAAACTTCATATGGCCCTAATTTCCATACCGTGCTTCCTTACCTATCAAAGTTTGCAACATTCAAATGCTTGTAACTTTTCAATGGAGCGTCATAAAATCTGGAAATTTTGTGACAATAAAATTCTCGAGCCTCTTGTCAATTTAATCTATCGCTCACAGCTATGCTACCCTTGAGTCACAAATCAAACACTGATAAAACTTAAAATGGCCCTAACTTCTATACGGTGCGTCCTACACCTATCAAAGTATGCCATAAAACCTTGAAAATTTGTGACAATAAAGTACTCGAGCCTCTTATCAATTTAAGCTATCGCTCATAGCTATGATACTCTTGAGTCCCACATCAAACACTGATAAGACTTAAAATGGCCATAACTTCTGTACGGTGTGTCCTATAGCTATCAAAGTTTGCAACATTCAAATGCTTGTAACTTTTTACTGGAGCATCATAAAGTCTTGAAATTTTGTGACAATAAAGTTTTCGGGCCTCTTGTCAAATTAAGCTATCTCTCATAGCTATGCTACCCTTGAGTCCCGAATCAAAAACTGATAAAATTTCAAATGGCCCTAACTTCTATACGGTGCATGCTACACCTATCAAAGTTTGCAATATTCAAATGCTTGTAACTTTTTACTGGAGCATCATAAATTGTGACAATGAAGTACTCGAGCTTCTTATCAATTTAAGCTATCGTTCATAGTTATGCTAGCTTTGAGTCCCAAAATAAAACACAGATAAAACTGCGAATGCTTGTAACTTTTTACTGGAGCGTCATTAAATTTTGAAATTTTGTGACAATAAAGTACTCGAGCCTCTTATCAATTTAAGCTATCGCTCATAGCTCTGATACCCTTGACTCCAAAATCGAGCACTGATAAAACTTCATATGGCCCTAATTTCCATACGGTGCTTCCTTACCTATCAAAGTTTGCAACATTCAAATGCTTGTAACTTTTCAATGGAGCGTCATAAAATCTGGAAATTTTGTGACAATAAAATTCTCGAGCCTCTTGTCAATTTAATCTATCGCTCATAGCTATGCTACCCTTGAGTCCCAAATCAAACACTGATAAAACTTAAAATGGCCCTAACTTCTATACGGTGCGTCCTACAGCTATCAAAGTATGCCATAAAACCTTGAAAATTTGTGACAATAAAGTACTCGAGCCTTTTGTCACTTCAAGCTATCGCCCATAGTAATGCTACCCTTGAGTCCCAAATCAAAGACTGGTAAAATTTAAAATGGCCCTAATTTCTGTACGGTGCGTCCCATACCTATCAAAGTTTGCACGATTCAAATGCTTGTAACTTTTTACTTGAGCGACATAAAAGCTTGAAATTTTGTGACAATAGATTACTCGTGCCTCTTATTAATTTAAGCTATCGCTCATAGCTATGCTACCCTTGAGTCCCGCATCAAAAACTGATAAAATTTCAAATGGCCCTAACTTCTATACGGTGCATGCTACACCTATCAAAGTTTGCAATATTCAAATGCTTGTAACTTTTTACTGGAGCATCATAAATTGTGACAATGAAGTATTCGAGCTTCTTATCAATTTAAGCTATCGTTCATAGTTATGCTAGCTTTGAGTCCCAAAATAAAACACAGATAAAACTGCGAATGCTTGTAACTTTTTACTGGAGCGTCATTAAATTTTGAAATTTTGTGACAATAAAGTACTCGAGCCTCTTATCATTTTAAGCTATCGCTCTTAGCTATCCTGCCCTTGAGTCCCAAATCAAAAACTGATAAATCTTCCAATGGCCCTAACTTCTGTACAGTGCATCCTATACCTATCAAAGTGTGCACGAATCAAATGCTTGCAACTTTTTACTGGAGCGTCATAAAACCTTAAATATTTGTGACAATAAAGTACTCGAGCTTCTTATCAATTTAAGCTATCGCTCATAGCTATGCTACTCTTGAGTCCTAAATCAAATATTGATAAGATTTAAAATGACCATAATTTTTGTACGGAGTATCCTATACCTGTAAAAGTTTGCAACATTCAAATGCTTGTAACTTTTTTCTCGACCGTCATAAAACCTTGAAATTTTGTGACAATAAAGTACTCGTGCCTCTTATCAATTTAAGCTATCGCTAATAGCTATGCAACCTTTGATTCCCAAAATAAAACACTGATTAAACTTCGAATGGCCCTAACTTCTAGCTCGAGTACTTTATTGTCACAAAATTTTAAGATTTGATGACGCTCCAGTAAAAAGTTACAAGCATTTGATTGTTGCAAACTTTAATAGGTATAGGACGCACCTTATAGAAGTTAGGACCATTTGAGGACTTATCAGTGTGTGATTTGGGACTCAAGGGTAGCATAGCTATGAGCGTTAGCTTAAATTAATAAGAAGCACGAGTTCTCTATTGCCACAAATGTTCAAGATTTAATGACGCTCCAGTAAAAAGTTACAAGCATTCGCAGTTTTATCTGTGTTTTATTTTGGAATTCAAAGCTAGCATAACTATGAACGATAGCTTAAATTGATAAGAAGCTCGAGTACTTCATTGTCACAATTTATGATGCTCCAGTTAAAACTTACAAGCATTTGAATATTGCAAACTTTGATAGGTGTAGCATGCACCGTATAGAAGTTAGGGCCATTTAAATTTTAATCAGTGTTTGATTTAGGACTCACGGGTAGCATTGCTATGAGCGATAGCTTGAATTGACAAGAGGCTCGAGTACTTCATTGTCACAAAATTTCCAGATTTTATGATGCTCCAGTAAAAAGTTACAAGCATTTGAATATTGCAAATTTTGATAGGTGTAGCATGCACCGTATAGAAGTTAGGGCCATTTGAAATTTTATCAGTTTTTGATGTGGGACTCAAGGATAGCATAGCTATGAGCGATAGCTTAAATTAATAAGAGGCACGAGTACTCTATTGTCACAAAATTTCAAGCTTTTATGTCGCTCCAGTAAAAAGTTACAAGCATTTGAATGGTGCAAACTTTGATAGGTATGGGACGCACCGTACAGAAATTAGGGCCATTTTAAATTTTATCAGTTTTTGATTCGGGACTCAAGGGTAGCATAGCTATGAGCGATAGCTTAAATTGATAAGAGGGTCGAGTACTTTATTGTCACAAAATTTTCAGACTTTATGACGCTCCAGTAAAAAGTTACAAGCATTTGATTGTTGCAAATTTTGATAGGAATAGGACGCACCGTACAGAAGTTAGGGCCATTCGAAGTTTAATCAGTGTTTTATTTTGGGAATCAAATGTTGCATAGCTATGAGCGATAGCTTAAATTGATAAGAGGCACGAGTACTTTATTGTCACAAAATTTCAAGATTTTATGACGGTCGAGAAAAAAGTTACAAGCATTTGAATGTTGCAAACTTTTACAGGTATAGGATACTCCGTACAAAAATTATGGCCATTTTAAGTCTTATCAATATTTGATTTAGGACTCAAGAGTAGCATAGCTATGAGCGATAGCTTAAATTGATAAGAGGCTCGAGTTCTTTATTGTCACAAATATTTAAGGTTTTATGACGCTCCAGAAAAAGTTGCAAGCATTTGATTCGTGAACACTTTGATAGGTATAGGATGCACTGTACAGAAGTTAGGGCCATTTGAAGATTTATCAGTTTTTGATTTGGGACTCAAGGGCAGGATAGCTAAGAGCGATAGCTTAAATTGATAAGAGGCTCGAGTACTTTATTGTCACAAAATTTCAAAATTTAATGACGCTCCAGTAAAAAGTTACAAGCATTCGCAGTTTTATCTGTGTTTTATTTTGGGACTCAAAGCTAGCATAACTATGAACGATAGCTTAAATTGATAAGAAGCTCGAGTACTTCATTGTCACAATTTATGATGCTCCCGTAAAAAGTTACAAGCATTTGAATATTGCAAACTTTGATAGGTGTAGCATGCACCGTATAGAAGTTAGGGCCATTTGAAATTTTATCAGTTTTTGATGCGGGACTCAAGGGTAGCATAGCTATGAGCGATAGCTTAAATTAATAAGAGGCACGAGTAATCTATTGTCACAAAATTTCAAGCTTTTATGTCGCTCAAGTAAAAAGTTACAAGCATTTGAATGGTGCAAACTTTGTTAGGTATGGGACGCACCGTACAGAAATTAGGGCCATTTTAAATTTTACCAGTGTTTGATTTGGGACTCAAGGGTAGCATTGCTATGGGCGATAGCTTGAAGTGACAAAAGGCTCTAGTACTTGATTGTCACAAAATTTCCAGATTTTATCATGCTCCAGTAAAAAGTTACAAGCATTTGAATATTGCAAACTTTGATAGGTATAGGACGCACCGTACAGAAGTTAGGGCTATTTGAAGTTTTATCAGTGTTTGATTCGGGACCCAAAGGTAGCATAGCTATGAGGGATAGATTATATTGACAAGTGGCCCGAATACTTTATTGTCACAAAATTTCAAGATTGTGTGATGCTCCAGTAAAAAGTTACAAGCATTTGAATGTTGCAAACTTTGATAGGTGTAGGATGCACCGTATAAAAGTTAGGGCCATTTGAAATGTTATCAGTTTTTGATTCGGGTCTCAAGGGTAGCATAGCTATGAGCAATATCTTAAGTTGGTAAGAGGCTCGAGTATTTTATTGCCACAAAATTTCAAGGTTTTATGACCCTCCAGTAAAAAGGTGCTAGCATTTGATTTGTGCAGACTTTGATAGGTATAGGAGTTAGGGCCACATGAAGTTTTATCAGTGTTTGATTTGGGACTCAAGGGTAGCATAGCTATGAACGATAGCTTAAATTGATAAAAGGCTCGAGTACTTTATTGTCACAAAATTTCAAGGTTTTATGACGCTCGAGAAAAAAGTTACAAGCATTTGATTGTTGCAAACTTTGATAGGTTTAGGACGCACCGTATAGAAGTTAGGGCCATTTGAAGTTTTATCAGTATTTGATTTGGGACTCATGGGTAGCATAGCTATGAGCGATAGCTTAAATTAATAGGAGGCACGAGTACTCTATTGTCACAAATTTTCAAGATTTTATGACGCTCCAATAAAAAGTTACAAGCATTTGAATGTTGCAAATTTTGATAGGTGTAGGACACACCGTATAGAAGTTAAGGGCCATTTGAAATTTTATCAGTTTTTGATTCGGGACTCAAGGTTAGTATAGCTATGAGCGATAGCTTAAATTGATAAGAGGCTCGAGTACTTTATTGTCACAAAATTTTCAGACTTTATGACGCTCCAGTAAAAAGTTACAAGCTTTTGATTGTTGCAAACTTTGATAGGAATAGGACGCACCGTACAGAAGTTAGGGCCATTCGAAGTTTAATCAGTGTTTTATTTTGGGAATCAAAGGTTGCATAGCTGTGAGCGATAGCTTAAATTGATAAGAGGCACGAGTACTTTATTGTCACAAAATTTCAAGGTTTTATGACGCTCGAGAAAAAAGTTACAAGCATTTGAATGTTGCAAACTTTTACAGGTATAGGATACTCCGTACAGAAATTATGGCCATTTTAAGTCTTATCAATATTTGATTTAGGACTCAAGAGTAGCATAGCTATGAGCGATAGCTTGAATTGACAAGAGGCTCGAGTACTTCATTGTCACAAAATTTCCAGATTTTATGATGCTCCAGTAAAAAGTTACAAGCATTTGAATATTGCAAATTTTGATAGGTGTAGCATGCACCGTATAGAAGTTAGGGCCATTTGAAATGTTATCAGTTTTTGATTCGGGTCTCAAGGGTAGCATAGCTATGAGCGATATCTTAAGTTGGTAAGAGGCTCGAGTATTTTATTGCCACAAAATTTCAAGGTTTTATGACCCTCCAGTAAAAAGGTGCTAGCATTTGATTTGTGCAGACTTTGATAGGTATAGGAGTTAGGGCCACATGAAGTTTTATCAGTGTTTGATTTGGCACTCAAGGGTAGCATAGCTATGAACGATAGCTTAAATTGATAAAAGGCTCGAGTACTTTATTGTCACAAAATTTCAAGGTTTTATGACGCTCGAGAAAAAAGTTACAAGCATTTGATTGTTGCAAACTTTGATAGGTTTAGGACGCACCGTATAGAAGTTAGGGCCATTTAAATTTTATCAGGTTTTGATGCGGGACTCAAGGGTAGCATAGCTATGAGGGATAGCTTAAATTGACAAGAGGCCCGAAAACTTTATTGTCACAAAATTTCAAGATTTTATGATGCTCCAGTAAAAAGTTACAAGCATTTGAAAAGTTACAAGCTTTGATAGGTGTAGCATGCACCGTACAGAAGTTAGGGCCATTTGAAGTTTTATCAGTACTTGATTTGGGCCTCATGGGTAGCATAGCTATGAGCGATAGCTTAAATTAATAGGAGGCACGAGTACTCTATTGTCACAAATTTTCAAGATTTTATGACGCTCCAATAAAAAGTTATAAGCATTTGAATGTTGCAAATTTTGATAGGTGTAGGATACACCGTATAGAAGTTAGGGCCATTTGAAATTTTATCAATTTTTGATTCGGGACTCAAGGGTAGTATAGCTATGAGCGATAGCTTAAATTGTTAAGAGGCTCGAGTACTTTATTGTCACAAAATTTTCAGACTTTATGACGCTCCAGTAAAAAGTTACAAGCTTTTGATAGTTGCAAACTTTGATAGGTATAGAACGCACCGTACAGAAGTTAGGGCCATTTTAATTTTTATCAGTGTTTAATTTAGGACTCAAGGGTAGCATTGCTATGAGCGATAGCTTGAATTGACAAGAGGCTCGAGTACTTCATTGTCACAAAATTTCCAGATTTTATGATGCTCCAGTAAAAAGTTACAAGCATTTGAATATTGCAAATTTTGATAGGTGTAGCATGCACAGTATAGAAGTTAGGGCCATTTGAAATTTTATCAGTTTTTGATGTGGGACTAAAGGGTAGCATAACCATGAGCGATAGCTTAAATTAATAAGAGGCACGAGTACTCTATTGTCACAAAATTTCAAGCTTTTATGTCGCTCCAGTAAAAAGTTACAAGCATTTGAATGGTGCAAACTTTGATAGGTATGGGACGCACCGTACAGAAATTAGGGCCATTTTAAATTTTATCAGTTTTTTATTCGGGACTCAAGGGTAGTATAGCTACGAGCGATAGCTTAAATTGATAAGAGGCACGAGTACTTTATTGTGACAAAATTTCAAGGTTTTTTGACGCTCCAGTAAAAAGTTACAACCATTTGATTGTTGAAAACTTTGATAGGTGTAGGACGCACCGTATAGAAGTTAGGGCCATTTTAAGTTTTATCAGTGTTTGATTTGGGACTCAAGGGTAGCATAGCTATGAGCGATAGATTAAATTGACAAGAGGCTCGAGAATTTTATTGTCACAAAATTTTCAGATTTTATGACGCTCCATTGAAAAGTTACAAGCATTTGAATGTTGGAAACTTTGATAGGTGTAGGACGCACCGTATAGAAGTTAGGGCCATTTGAAATTTTATCAGTTTTTTATTCGGGACTCAAGGGTAGTATAGCTCGAGTACTTTATTGTCACAAAATTTCAAGGTTTTATGAAGCCCCAGTAAAAAGTTACTCGCATTTGATTATTGGAAACTTTGATAGGTATAGGGCCATTTTAAGTTTTTTATCAGTGTTTGATTTGGGACTCAAGGGTAGCATAGCTATGAGCGATAGCTTAAGATGATAAGAGGCTCGAGTACTTTATTATCACAAAATTTCAAGGTTTTATGACCCTCCAGTAAAAAGTTACAAGCATTTGAATGGTGCAAACTTTGATAGGTATGGGACGCACCGTACAGAAATTAGGGCCATTTTAAATTTTATCAGTTTTTGATTCGGGACTCAAGGGTAGCATAGCTATGAGCGATAGCTTAAATTGATAAGAAGCTCGAGTACTTTATTGTCACAAAATTTTCAGACTTTATGACGCTCCAGTAAAAAGTTACAAGCATTTGATTGTTGCAAACTTTGATAGGAATAGGACGCACCGTACAGAAGTTAGGGCCATTCGAAGTTTAATCAGTGTTTTTTTTTGGGAATCAAAGGTTACATAGCTATGAGCGATAGCTTAAATTGATAAGAGGCACGAGTACTTTATTGTCACAAAATTTCAAGGTTTTATGACGGTCGAGAAAAAAGTTACAAGCATTTGAATGTTGCAAACTTTTACAGGTATAGGATACTCCGTACAAAAATTATGGCCATTTTAAGTCTTATCAATATTTGATTTAGGACTCAAGAGTAGCATAGCTATGAGCGATAGCTTAAATTGATAAGAGGCTCGAGTACTTTATTGTCACAAATATTTAAGGTTTTATGACGCTCCAGTAAAAAGTTGCAAGCATTTGATTCGTGCACACTTTGATAGGTATAGGCTGCACTGTACAGAAGTTAGGGCCATTTGAAGATTTATCAGTTTTTGATTTGGGACTCAAGGGCAGGATAGCTAAGAGCGATAGCTTAAATTGATAAGAGGCTCGAGTACTTTATTGTCACAAAATTTCAAAATTTAATGACGCTCCAGTAAAAAGTTACAAGCATTCGCAGTTTTATCTGTGTTTTCTTTTGGGACTCAAAGCTAGCATAACTATGAACGATAGCTTAAATTGATAAGAAGCTCGAGTACTTCATTGTCACAATTTATGATGCTCCAGTAAAAAGTTACAAGCATTTGAATATTGCAAACTTTGATAGGTGTAGCATGCACCGTATAGAAGTTAGGGACATTTGAAATTTTATCAGTTTTTGATGCGGGACTCAAGGGTAGCATAGTTTTGAGCGATAGCTTAAATTAATAAGAGGCACGAGTAATCTATTGTCACAAAATTTCAAGCTTTTATGTCGCTCAAGTAAAAAGTTACAAGCATTTGAATGGTGCAAACTTTGATAGCTATAGGACACTCCGTACAAAAGTTATGGCCATTTTAAGTCTTATCAGTGTTTGATGTGGGACTCAAGAGTAGCATAGCTATGAGCGATAGCTTAAATTGATAAGAGGCTCGAGTACTTTATTGTCACAAATTTTCAAGGTTTTATGGCATACTTTGATAGGTGTAGGACGCACCGTACAGAAGTTAGGGCCATTTTAATTTTTATCAGTGTTTAATTTAGGACTCAAGGGTAGCATTGCTATGAGCGATAGCTTGAATTGACAAGAGGCTCGAGTACTTCATTGTCACAAAATTTCCAGATTTTATGATGCTCCAGTAAAAAGTTACAAGCATTTGAATATTGCAAATTTTGATAGGTGTAGCATGCACAGTATAGAAGTTAGGGCCATTTGAAATTTTATCAGTTTTTGATGTGGGACTAAAGGGTAGCATAACCATGAGCGATAGCTTAAATTAATAAGAGGCACGAGTACTCTATTGTCACAAAATTTCAAGCTTTTATGTCGCTCCAGTAAAAAGTTACAAGCATTTGAATGGTGCAAACTTTGATAGGTATGGGACGCACCGTACAGAAATTAGGGCCATTTTAAATTTTATCAGTTTTTTATTCGGGACTCAAGGGTAGTATAGCTACGAGCGATAGCTTAAATTGATAAGAGGCACGAGTACTTTATTGTGACAAAATTTCAAGGTTTTTTGACGCTCCAGTAAAAAGTTACAACCATTTGATTGTTGAAAACTTTGATAGGTGTAGGACGCACCGTATAGAAGTTAGGGCCATTTTAAGTTTTATCAGTGTTTGATTTGGGACTCAAGGGTAGCATAGCTATGAGCGATAGATTAAATTGACAAGAGGCTCGAGAATTTTATTGTCACAAAATTTTCAGATTTTATGACGCTCCATTGAAAAGTTACAAGCATTTGAATGTTGCAAACTTTGATAGGTGTAGGACGCACCGTATAGAAGTTAGGGCCATTTGAAATTTTATCAGTTTTTTATTCGGGACTCGAGGGTAGTATAGCTCGAGTACTTTATTGTCACAAAATTTCAAGGTTTTATGAAGCCCCAGTAAAAAGTTACTCGCATTTGATTATTGGAAACTTTGATAGGTATAGGGCCATTTTAAGTTTTTTATCAGTGTTTGATTTGGGACTCAAGGGTAGCATAGCTATGAGCGATAGCTTAAATTGACAAGAGACTCGAGTACTTTATTGTCTTATGACGCTCCAGAAAAAAGTTACAAGCATTTGATTGTTGCAAACTTTAATAGGTATAGGACGCACCTTATAGAAGTTAGGACCATTTGAAGACTTATCAGTGTTTGATTTGGGACTCAAGGGTAGCATAGCTATGAGAGATAGCTTAAATTAATAAGAGGCACGAGTTCTCTATTGTCACAAATTTTCAAGATTTTATGATGCTCCAGTAAAAAGTGACAAGCATTTGAATGTTGGAAACTTTGATAGGTATAGGATGCACCGTGTAAAAGATAGGGCCATTTGAAAATTTATCAGTTTTTGATTCGGGACTCAACGGTAGCATAGCTATGAGCGATAGCTTAAGATGATAAGAGGCTCGAGTACTTTATTATCACAAAATTTCAAGGTTTTATGACCCTCCAGTAAAAAGTTACAAGCATTTGAATGGTGCAAACTTTGATAGGTATGGGACGCACCGTACAGAAATTAGGGCCATTTTAAATTTTATCAGTTTTTGATTCGGGACTCAAGGGTAGCATAGCTATGAGCGATAGCTTAAATTGATAAGAAGCTCGAGTACTTTATTGTCACAAAATTTTCAGACTTTATGACGGTCCAGTAAAAAGTTACAAGCATTTGATTGTTGCAAACTTTGATAGGAATAGGACGCACCGTACAGAAGTTAGGGCCATTCGAAGTTTAATCAGTGTTTTATTTTGGGAATCAAAGGTTGCATAGCTATGAGCGATAGCTTAAATTGATAAGAGGCACGAGTACTTTATTGTCACAAAATTTCAAGGTTTTATGACGGTCGAGAAAAAAGTTACAAGCATTTGAATGTTGCAAACTTTTACAGGTATAGGATACTCCGTACAAAAATTATGGCCATTTTAAGTCTTATCAATATTTGATTTAGGACTCAAGAGTAGCATAGCTATGAGCGATAGCTTAAATTGATAAGAGGCTCGAGTACTTTATTGTCACAAATATTTAAGGTTTTATGACGCTCCAGTAAAAAGTTGCAAGCATTTGATTCGTGCACACTTTGATAGGTATAGGCTGCACTGTACAGAAGTTAGGGCCATTTGAAGATTTATCAGTTTTTGATTTGGGACTCAAGGGCAGGATAGCTAAGAGCGATAGCTTAAATTGATAAGAGGCTCGAGTACTTTATTGTCACAAAATTTCAAAATTTAATGACGCTCCAGTAAAAAGTTACAAGCATTCGCAGTTTTATCTGTGTTTTCTTTTGGGACTCAAAGCTAGCATAACTATGAACGATAGCTTAAATTGATAAGAAGCTCGAGTACTTCATTGTCACAATTTATGATGCTCCAGTAAAAAGTTACAAGCATTTGAATATTGCAAACTTTGATAGGTGTAGCATGCACCGTATAGAAGTTAGGGACATTTGAAATTTTATCAGTTTTTGATGCGGGACTCAAGGGTAGCATAGTTTTGAGCGATAGCTTAAATTAATAAGAGGCACGAGTAATCTATTGTCACAAAATTTCAAGCTTTTATGTCGCTCAAGTAAAAAGTTACAAGCATTTGAATGGTGCAAACTTTGATAGCTATAGGACACTCCGTACAAAAGTTATGGCCATTTTAAGTCTTATCAGTGTTTGATGTGGGACTCAAGAGTAGCATAGCTATGAGCGATAGCTTAAATTGATAAGAGGCTCGAGTACTTTATTGTCACAAATTTTCAAGGTTTTATGGCATACTTTGATAGGTGTAGGACGCACCGTATAGAAGTTAGGGCCATTTTAAGTTTTATCAGTGTTTGATTTGGGACTCAAGGGTAGCATAGCTATGAGCGATAGATTAAATTGACAAGAGGCTCGAGAATTTTATTGTCACAAAATTTCCAGATTTTATGACGCTCCATTGAAAAGTTACAAGCATTTGAATGTTGCAAACTTTGATAGGTAAGGAAGCACCGTACAGAAGTTAGGGCTATTTGAAGTTTTATCAGTGTTTGATTTGGGACTCAAGGGTAGCATAGCTATGAGCGATAGCTTAAATTGATAAGAAGCTCGAGTACTTTATTGTCACAAAATATTAAGATTTTATGACGCTCCAGTAAAAAGTTACAAGCATTTGATTGTTGCAAACTTTGATAGGTATAGGACGCACCGTACAGAAGTTAGGGTCATTTGCAGTTTTATCAGTGTTTTATTTTGGGACTCAATGCTAGCATAGCTATGAACGATAGCTTAAATTGATAAGAGGCTCGAGTACTTTATTGTCACAAAATTTCAAGGTTTTATGGCATACTTTGATAGGTGTAGGACGCACCGTATAGAAGTTAGGGCCATTTTAAGTTTTATCAGTGTTTGATTTGGGACTCAAGGGTAGCATAGCTATGAGCGATAGATTAAATTGACAAGAGGCTCGAGAATTTTATTGTCACAAAATTTCCAGATTTTATGACGCTCCATTGAAAAGTTACAAGCATTTGAATGTTGCAAACTTTGATAGGTGTAGGACGCACCGTATAGAAGTTAGGGCCATTTGAAATTTTATCAGTTTTTTATTCGGGACTCAAGGGTAGTATAGCTCGAGTACTTTATTGTCACAAAATTTCAAGGTTTTATGAAGCCCCAGTAAAAAGTTACTCGCATTTGATTGTTGGAAACTTTGATAGGTATAGGGCCATTTTAAGTTTTTTATCAGTGTTTGATTTGGGACTCAAGGGTAGCATAGCTATGAGCGATAGCTTAAATTGACAAGAGACTCGAGTACTTTATTGTCACTAAATTTGTTATGACGCTCCAGAAAAAAGTTACAAGCATTTGATTGTTGCAAACTTTAATAGGTATAGGACGCACCTTATAGAAGTTAGGACCATTTGAAGACTTATCAGTGTTTGATTTGGGACTCAAGGGTAGCATAGCTATGAGCGATAGCTTAAATTAATAAGAGGCACGAGTTCTCTATTGTCACAAATTTTCAAGATTTTATGATGCTCCAGTAAAAAGTGACAAGCATTTGAATGTTGGAAACTTTGATAGGTATAGGATGCACCGTATAAAAGACAGGGCCATTTGAAAATTTATCAGTTTTTGATTCGGGACTCAAGGGTAGCATAGATATGAGCGATAGCTTAAGATGATAAGAGGCTCGAGTACTTTATTATCACAAAATTTCAAGGTTTTATGACCCTCCAGTAAAAAGTTACAAGCATTTGAATGGTGCAAACTTTGATAGGTATGGGACGCACCGTACAGAAGTTAGGGTCATTTGATGTTTTATTAGTGTTTTATTTTGGGACCCAAGGGTAGCATAGCTATGAGGGATAGCTTAAATTGACAAGAGGCCCGAAAACTCTGTCACAAAATTTCAAGATTTTATGATGCTCCAGTAAAAAGATAATAACATTTGAATGTTGCAAACTTTGATAGGTATAGGACACTCCGTATAGAAGTTATGGCCATTTTAAGTCTTATCAGTGTTTGATTTCGGACTCAAGAGCGATAGCTTAAATTGATAAAAGGCTCGAGTAATTTATTGTCACAAATATTTAAGGTTTTATGACGCTCCAGTAAAAAGTTGCAAGCATTTGATTCGTGCACATTTTGATAGGTATAGGATGCACCGTACAGAAGTTAGGGCCATTTGAAATTTTATCAGGGTTTGATTTGGGACTCAAGGGTAGCATAGCTATGAGCGATAGCTTAAATTTATAAGAGGCTCGAATATTTTATTGTCACAAAAAAATACAAGACTTTATGACGCTCCAGTAAAAAGTTACAAGCATTTGATTGTTGCAAACTTTGATAGGTATAGGACGCACCGTACAGAAGTTAGGCCACTTCAAGTTTTATCAGTGTTTTAGTTTGGGAATCAAAGGTTGCATAGCTATGTGCGATAACTTAAATTGATAAGAGGCACGAGCACTTAATTCTCACAAAATTTCAATGACGCTCGACAAAAAAGTTATAAGCATTTGAATGTTGCAAACTTTGATAGGTATAGGACACTCCGTACAGAAGTTATGGCCATTTTAAGTCTTATCAGTGTTTGATGTGGGACTCAAGAGTAGCATAGCTATGAGCGATAGCGTAAATTGATAAGAGGCTCGAGTACTTTATTGTCACAAATTTTCAAGGTTTTACGGCAAACTTTGATAGGTGTAGGACGCAACTTATAGAAGTTAGGGCCATTTTAAGTTTTTGCAGTGTTTGATTTGGGACTTAAGGGTAGCATAGCTATGAGCGATAGCTTAAATTGACAAGAGGCTCGAGTACTCTATTGTCACAAAATTTCAAGATTTTATGACGCTCCAGTAAAAAGTTACAAGCATTTGATTGTTGCAAACTTTGATAGGTATAGGACGCACCTTAGAGAAGTTAGGACCATTTGAAGTTTTATCAGTGTTTTGTTTTAGGACTCAAGGGTAGCATAGCGATGGGCGATAGCTTAAATTGATAAGAGGCACGAGTACTTCATTGTCACAAAATTTGAAGGTTTTATGAGGCTCCAGTAAAAAGTTACAACCATTTGATTGTTGGAAACTTTGATAGAAATAGGACGCACCGTACAGAAGTTAGGGCCATTTGAAGTTTTATCAGTGTTTGATTTGGGACTCAAGGGTAGCATAGCTATGAGCGCTAGCTTAAATTGATAAGAAGCTCGAGTACTTTATAGTCACAAAATTTTAAGATTTTATGACGCTCCAGTAAAAAGTTACAAGCATTTCATTGTTGCAAACTTTGATAGGTATAGGACACTCCGTACAGAAGTTATGGCCAGTTTAAGTCTTATCAGTGTTTGATGTGGGACTCAAGAGTAGCATAGCTATGAGCGATAGCTTAAATTGACAAGAGGCTCGAGTACTCTATTGTCACAAAATTTCAAGATTTTATGACGCTCCAGTAAAAAGTAACAAGCATTTGAATGTTGCAAACTTTGATAGGTGTAGGACGCACCACTTTGATAGGTGTAGGATGCACCGTATAGAAGTTAGGTCCATTTGAAGTTTTATCAATGTTTTATTTTAGGACTCAAGGGTAGCATAGCGATGGGCGTTAGCTTAAATTGATAAGAGGCACGAGTACTTCATTGTCACAAAATTTGAAGGTTTTATGACGCTCCAGTAAAAAGTTACAACCATTTTATTGTTGCAAACTTTGATAGGTATAGAACCCAAAGTACACAAGTTAGGGCCATTTTAAGTTTTTTCAGTGTTTGATTTGGGACTTAAGGGTAGCATAGCTATGAGCGATAGCTTAAATTGACAAGAGGCACGAGTACTTTCTTGTCACAAAATTCCCAGATTTTATGACGCTCCAGAAAAAAGTTACAAGCATTTGATTGTTGCAAACTTTGATAGGTATAGGACGCACCTTATAGAAGTTAGGACCATTTGAAGTTTTATCAGTATTTTATTTTAGGACTCAAGGGTAGCATAGCGATGGGCGATAGCCTAAATTGATAAGAGGAACGAGTACTTCATTGTCACAAAATTTGAAATTTTCATGACGCTCCAGTAAAAAGTTACAACCATTTGGTTGTTGGAAACTTTGATAGGTATAGGACGCACCGTACAGAAGTTAGGGCCATTTGAAGTTTTATCAGTGTTTGATTTGGGACTCAAGGGTAGCATAGCTATGAGCAATAGCTTAAATTGATAAGAGGCTCGAGTACTTTATTGTCACAAAATTTCCAGATTTTATGACGCTCCAGAAAAAAGTTACAAGCATTTGATTGTTGCAAACTTTGATAGGTATAGGACGCACCTTATAGAAGTTAGGACCATTTGAAGTTTTATCAGTGTTTGATTTGGGACTCAAGGGTAGCATAGCTATGAACGATAGCTTAAATTGATAAGAGGCTCGAGTACTTTATTGTCCAAAAATTTCAAGGTTTTTTGACGCCCCAGTAAAAAGTTACAATCATTTGATTGTTGCAAACCTTGCTAGGTATAGGACGCACCGTACAGAAGTTAGGCCATTTGAAGTTTTATCAGTGTTTTATTTGGGAATCAAAGGTTTCATAGCTATGAGCCATAACTTAAATTGATAAGAGGCACGAGTACTTTATTGCCACAAAATTTCAAGGTTTTATGACGCTCGACAAAAAAGTTGCAAGCATTTGAATGTTGCAACCGTTGATAGGTATAGGACACTCCGTACAGAAGGTATGGCCATTTTAAGTCTTATCAGTGTTTGATTTGGGACTCAAGAGTAGCATAGCTATGATCGATAGCTTAAATTGATAAGGGGCTCGAGTACTTTATTGTCACAAATTTTCAAGGTTTTATGGCAAACTTTGATAGGTGTAGGACGCACCGTATATAAGTTAGGGCCTTTTTAAGTTTTATCAGTGTTTTTTTTTTTGACTCTAGGGTAGCATAGCTATGAGCGATAGCTTAGATTGACAAGAGGCTCGAGAACTTTATTGTCACAAAATTTCCAGATTTTATGACGCTCCAGTAAAAAGTTACAAGCATTTGAATGTTACAAACTTTGATAGGTATGGAAGCACCGTATGGAAGTTAGGGCCATTTGAAGTTTTATCAGTGTTCGATTTTTGAGTCAAGGGTAGCATAGCTATGAGCGATAGCTTCAATTGATAAGAGGCACGAGTACTTTATTGTCACAAAATGTCAAGGTTTTATGACACTCGAGTAAAAAGCTACAAGCATTTGAATGTTGCAAACTTTGATAGGTATAGGACACTCCGTACAGAAGTTATGGCCATTTGAAGATTTATCAGTGTTTTATTTTGGAATCAAGGGCAGCATAGCTATGAGCGATAGCTTAAATTGACAAGAGGCTCGAGTACTTTATTGTCAAAAAATTTCAAGACATTATGACGCTCCATTTTGATAGGTATAGAACGCAAAGTACACAAGTTAGGGCCATTTTAAGTTTTATCAGTGTTTGATTTGGGACTCAAGGGTAGCATAACTATGAGCGATAGCTTAAATCGAAAAGAGGCTCGAGTACTTTATTGTCACAAAATTTCCAGATTTTATGACGCTCCAGAAAAAAGTTACAAGTATTTGATTTTTGCAAACTTTGATAGGTATAGGACGCACCTTATAGAAGTTAGGACCATTTGAAGTTTTATCCCAGTTTGATTTGGGATTCAAGGGTAGCATAGCTATGAGCGATAGCTTAAATTAATAAGAGGCACGAGTACTCTATTGTCACAAAATTTCAAGATTTTATGACGCTCCAGTAAAAACTTACAAGCATTTGAATGTTGCAAACTTTGAAAGGTGTAGGACGCACCGTATAGAAGTTAGTGCCATTTGAAATTTTATCAGTTTTTGATTCGGGACCCAAGGGTAGCATAGCTATGAGGGATAGCTTATTTTGACAAGAGGACCGAGTACTTTATTGTCACAAAATTTCAAGATTTTATGATGCTCCAGTAAAAAGTTACAAGCATTTGAATGTTGCAAACTTTGATAGGTGTAGGATGCAGCGTATAAAAGTTAGGGCCATTTGAAATTTTATCAGTTTTTGATGCGGGACTCAAGAGTAGCATAGCTATGATCGATAGCTTAAATTGATAAGGGGCTCGAGTACTTTATTGTCACAAATTTTGAAAGTTTTATGGCAAACTTTGATAGGTGTAGGACGCACCGTATATAAGTTAGGGCCTTTTTAAGTTTTATCAGTGTTTTTTTTTTTGACTCTAGGGTAGCATAGCTATGAGCGATAGCTTAGATTGACAAGAGGCTCGAGAACTTTATTGTCACAAAATTGCCAGATTTTATGACGCTCCAATAAAAAGTTACAAGCATTTGAATGCTACAAACTTTGAGAAGCATAGAAGCACCGTATGGAAGTTAGGGCCATTTGAAGTTTTATCAGTGTTCGATTTTGGAGTCAAGGGTAGCACAGCTATGAGGGATAGCTTATATTGACAAGAGACCCGAGTACTTTATTGTCACAAAATTTCAAGGTTTTATGAAGCCCCAGTAAAAACTTACAAGCATTTAATTGTTGCAAATTTTTATAGGTATAGAACGCAACGTACACAAGTTAGGGCCTTTTTAAGTTTTATCAGTGTTTCGTTTGAGACTCAAGGGTAGCATAGCTATGAGCGATAGCTTAAATTGACAAGAGGCTCGAGTACTTTATTGTCACAAAATTTCCAGATTTTATGACGCTCCAGAAAAAACTTACAAACATTTGATTGTTGCAAACTTTGATAGGTATAGGACGCACTTTATAGAAGTTAGGGCCATTTGAAGTTTTATCCGTGTTTGATTTGGGACTCAAGGGTAGCATAGCTATGAGCGATAGCTTAAATTAATAAGAGGCTCGAGTCCTTTATTGTCACAAAATTTCAAGACTTTATGACGCTCCAGTAAAAAGATACAAGCATTTGATTGTTGTAAACTTTGATAGTTATAGGACGCACCGTACAGAAGTTAGGGCCATTTGAAGTTTTATCAGTGTTTGATTGGGGACTCAAGGGTAACATAGTTATGAACGATAGCTTAAACTGATAAGAGGCTCGAGTACTTTATTGTCACAAATTTTCAAGGTTGTATGGCAAACTTTTATAGGTGTAGGACGCTCCGTATAGAAGTTAGGGCCATTTTAAGTTTTATCAGTGTTTGATTTGGGACTCAAGGGTAGCATAGTTATGAGTGATAGCTTAAATTGACAAGAGGCTCGAGAACTTTATTGTCACAAAATTGCCAGATTTTATGACGCTCCAGTAAAAACTTACAAGCATTTGAATGTTACAAACTTTGATAGGTATGGTAGCAGCGTACAGAAGTTAGGGTCATTTGCAGTTTTATCAGTGTTTTATTTTGAGACTCAAGGCTAGCATAGCTATGAACGATAGCTTAAATTGATAAGAGGCTCGAGTACTTTATTGTCACAAAATTTCAAGGTTTTATGACGCTCGGCAAAAAAGTTATTAGCATTTATATGTTGCAAACTTTGATAGGTATGGGATACTCCGTACAGAAGTTATAGCCATTTTAAGCCTTATCAGTGTTTGATTTGGGACTCAAGAGTAGCATAGCTATGAGCTATAGCTTAAATTGATAAGAGGCTCGAGTACTTCATTGTCACAAAATTTCCAGATTTTATGATGCTCCAGTAAAAAGTTACAAGCATTTGAATGTTGCAAAGTTTGATAGGTGTAGGATGCACCGCATAGAAGTTAGGGCCATTTGAAGTTTTATCAGTGTTTTATTTTAGGACTCAAGGGTAGCATAGCGATGGGCAATTGCTTAAATTGATAAGAGGCACGAGTACTTTATTGTCACAAAATTTCAAGGTTTTATGAAGCCCCAGTAAAAAGTTACAAGCATTTGATTGTTGCAAATTTTTATAGGTATAGAACGCAACATACACAAGTTAGGTCCTTTTTAAGTTTTATCAGTGTTTCGTTTGGGACTCAAGGGTAGCATAGCTATGAGCGATAGCTTAAATTGACAAGAGGCCCGAGTACTTTATTGTCACAAAATTTCCAAATTTTATGACGCTCCAGTAAAAAGTTACAAGCATTTGAATGTTACAAACTTTGATAGGTATGGAAGCACCGTACAGAAGCGATAGCTTAAATTAATGAGAGGCTCGAGTCCTTTATTGTCAAAAATTTCAAGACTTTATGTCGCTCCAGTAAAAAGTTACAAGCATTTGATTGTTGCAAACTTTGATAGGTGTAGGACGCACCGTACAGAAGTTAGAGCCATTTGAAATTTTATCAGTGTTTTATTTTGGGACTCAAGGGCAGCATAGCTATGAGCGGTAGCTTAAATTGATAAGAGGCTCGAGTACTTTATTGTCACAAAATTTCAAGGTTTTATGACCCTCCAGTAAAAAGTTACAAGCATTTTAATGTTGCAAACTTTGATAGGTGTAGGACGCACCGTATAGAATTTAGGGCCATTTGAAATTTTATCAGTATTTGATTTGGGACTCAAGAGTAGCATAGCTATGAGCGATAGCTTAAATTAATAAGACGCACGAGTACTCTATTGTCATAAAATTTCAAGATTTTATGACGCTCCAGTAAAAAGTTACAAGCATTTTAATGTTGCAAACTTTTATAGGTGTAGGACGCACCGTATAGAAGTTAGGGCCATTTGAAATTTTATCAGTTTTTGATTTGGGACTCAGGGGTAGCATAGCTATGAGTGATAGCTTAAATTGACAAGAGGCTCGAGTACTTTACTGTTACAAAATTTCATGGTTTTATGACGCTCCAGTAAAAAGTTACAAGCATTTGATTGGTGCACACTTTGATAGGTATAGGACGCACCGTACAGAAGTTAGGGCCATTTGAAGTTTTATCAGTGTTTGATTTGAGACTGAAGGGTAGCATAGCTATGAGCGATAGCTTAAATTAATAAGAGGCTCGAGTCCTTTATTGTCACAAAATTTCAAGACTTTATGACGCTCCAGTAAAAAGTTACAAGCATTTGATTGTTGCAAACTTTGATAGGTGTAGGATGCACCATACAGAAGTTAGAGCCATTTCAAATTTTATCAGTGTTTTATTTTGGGACTCAATGGTAGCATAGCTATGAGCGGTAGCTTAAATTGATAAGAGGCTCGAGTACTTTATTGTCACAAAATTTCAAGGTTTTATGACCCTCCAGTAAAAAGTTACAAGCCTTTTAATGTTGCAAACTTTGATAGATGTAGGACGCACCGTATCTAGGGCCATTTGAAATTTTATCAGTATTTGATTTGGGACTCAAGGGTAGCATAGCTATGAGCGATAGCTTAAATTAATAAGACGCACGAGTACTCTATTGTCATAAAATTTCAAGATTTTATGACGCTCCAGTAAAAAGTTACAAGCATTTTAATGTTGCAAACTTTGATAGGTGTAGGACGCACCGTATAGAAGTTAGGGCCATTTGAAATTTTATCAGTATTTGATTCGGGACTCACGGGTAGCATAGCTATGAGCGATAGCTTAAATTGATAAGAGGCTCGAGTACTTTATTGTCACAAAATTTCAAGGTTTTATGACCCTCCAGTAAAAAGTTTCAAGCATTTGATTGGTGCACATTTTGATAGGTATAGGACGCACCGTACAGAAGTTATGGCCATTTGAAGATTTATCAGTGTTTTATTTTGGAATCAAGGGCAGCATAGCTATGAGCGATAGCTTAAATTGACAAGAGGCTCGAGTACTTTATTGTCAAAAAATTTCAAGACATTATGACGCTCCATTTTGATAGGTATAGAACGCAAAGTACACAAGTTAGGGCCATTTTAAGTTTTATCAGTGTTTGATTTGGGACTCAAGGGTAGCATAACTATGAGCGATAGCTTAAATCGAAAAGAGGCTCGAGTACTTTATTGTCACAAAATTTCCAGATTTTATGACGCTCCAGAAAAAAGTTACAAGTATTTGATTTTTGCAAACTTTGATAGGTATAGGACGCACCTTATAGAAGTTAGGACCATTTGAAGTTTTATCCCAGTTTGATTTGGGATTCAAGGGTAGCATAGCTATGAGCGATAGCTTAAATTAATAAGAGGCACGAGTACTCTATTGTCACAAAATTTCAAGATTTTATGACGCTCCAGTAAAAACTTACAAGCATTTGAATGTTGCAAACTTTGAAAGGTGTAGGACGCACCGTATAGAAGTTAGTGCCATTTGAAATTTTATCAGTTTTTGATTCGGGACCCAAGGGTAGCATAGCTATGAGGGATAGCTTATTTTGACAAGAGGACCGAGTACTTTATTGTCACAAAATTTCAAGATTTTATGATGCTCCAGTAAAAAGTTACAAGCATTTGAATGTTGCAAACTTTGATAGGTGTAGGATGCAGCGTATAAAAGTTAGGGCCATTTGAAATTTTATCAGTTTTTGATGCGGGACTCAAGAGTAGCATAGCTATGATCGATAGCTTAAATTGATAAGGGGCTCGAGTACTTTATTGTCACAAATTTTGAAAGTTTTATGGCAAACTTTGATAGGTGTAGGACGCACCGTATATAAGTTAGGGCCTTTTTAAGTTTTATCAGTGTTTTTTTTTTTGACTCTAGGGTAGCATAGCTATGAGCGATAGCTTAGATTGACAAGAGGCTCGAGAACTTTATTGTCACAAAATTGCCAGATTTTATGACGCTCCAATAAAAAGTTACAAGCATTTGAATGCTACAAACTTTGAGAAGCATAGAAGCACCGTATGGAAGTTAGGGCCATTTGAAGTTTTATCAGTGTTCGATTTTGGAGTCAAGGGTAGCACAGCTATGAGGGATAGCTTATATTGACAAGAGACCCGAGTACTTTATTGTCACAAAATTTCAAGGTTTTATGAAGCCCCAGTAAAAACTTACAAGCATTTAATTGTTGCAAATTTTTATAGGTATAGAACGCAACGTACACAAGTTAGGGCCTTTTTAAGTTTTATCAGTGTTTCGTTTGAGACTCAAGGGTAGCATAGCTATGAGCGATAGCTTAAATTGACAAGAGGCTCGAGTACTTTATTGTCACAAAATTTCCAGATTTTATGACGCTCCAGAAAAAACTTACAAACATTTGATTGTTGCAAACTTTGATAGGTATAGGACGCACTTTATAGAAGTTAGGGCCATTTGAAGTTTTATCCGTGTTTGATTTGGGACTCAAGGGTAGCATAGCTATGAGCGATAGCTTAAATTAATAAGAGGCTCGAGTCCTTTATTGTCACAAAATTTCAAGACTTTATGACGCTCCAGTAAAAAGATACAAGCATTTGATTGTTGCAAACTTTGATAGGTATAGGACGCACCGTACAGAAGTTAGGGCCATTTGAAGTTTTATCAGTGTTTGATTGGGGACTCAAGGGTAACATAGTTATGAACGATAGCTTAAACTGATAAGAGGCTCGAGTACTTTATTGTCACAAATTTTCAAGGTTGTATGGCAAACTTTTATAGGTGTAGGACGCTCCGTATAGAAGTTAGGGCCATTTTAAGTTTTATCAGTGTTTGATTTGGGACTCAAGGGTAGCATAGTTATGAGTGATAGCTTAAATTGACAAGAGGCTCGAGAACTTTATTGTCACAAAATTGCCAGATTTTATGACGCTCCAGTAAAAACTTACAAGCATTTGAATGTTACAAACTTTGATAGGTATGGTAGCAGCGTACAGAAGTTAGGGTCATTTGCAGTTTTATCAGTGTTTTATTTTGAGACTCAAGGCTAGCATAGCTATGAACGATAGCTTAAATTGATAAGAGGCTCGAGTACTTTATTGTCACAAAATTTCAAGGTTTTATGACGCTCGGCAAAAAAGTTATTAGCATTTATATGTTGCAAACTTTGATAGGTATGGGATACTCCGTACAGAAGTTATAGCCATTTTAAGCCTTATCAGTGTTTGATTTGGGACTCAAGAGTAGCATAGCTATGAGCTATAGCTTAAATTGATAAGAGGCTCGAGTACTTCATTGTCACAAAATTTCCAGATTTTATGATGCTCCAGTAAAAAGTTACAAGCATTTGAATGTTGCAAAGTTTGATAGGTGTAGGATGCACCGCATAGAAGTTAGGGCCATTTGAAGTTTTATCAGTGTTTTATTTTAGGACTCAAGGGTAGCATAGCGATGGGCAATTGCTTAAATTGATAAGAGGCACGAGTACTTTATTGTCACAAAATTTCAAGGTTTTATGAAGCCCCAGTAAAAAGTTACAAGCATTTGATTGTTGCAAATTTTTATAGGTATAGAACGCAACATACACAAGTTAGGTCCTTTTTAAGTTTTATCAGTGTTTCGTTTGGGACTCAAGGGTAGCATAGCTATGAGCGATAGCTTAAATTGACAAGAGGCCCGAGTACTTTATTGTCACAAAATTTCCAAATTTTATGACGCTCCAGTAAAAAGTTACAAGCATTTGAATGTTACAAACTTTGATAGGTATGGAAGCACCGTACAGAAGCGATAGCTTAAATTAATGAGAGGCTCGAGTCCTTTATTGTCAAAAATTTCAAGACTTTATGTCGCTCCAGTAAAAAGTTACAAGCATTTGATTGTTGCAAACTTTGATAGGTGTAGGACGCACCGTACAGAAGTTAGAGCCATTTGAAATTTTATCAGTGTTTTATTTTGGGACTCAAGGGCAGCATAGCTATGAGCGGTAGCTTAAATTGATAAGAGGCTCGAGTACTTTATTGTCACAAAATTTCAAGGTTTTATGACCCTCCAGTAAAAAGTTACAAGCATTTTAATGTTGCAAACTTTGATAGGTGTAGGACGCACCGTATAGAATTTAGGGCCATTTGAAATTTTATCAGTATTTGATTTGGGACTCAAGAGTAGCATAGCTATGAGCGATAGCTTAAATTAATAAGACGCACGAGTACTCTATTGTCATAAAATTTCAAGATTTTATGACGCTCCAGTAAAAAGTTACAAGCATTTTAATGTTGCAAACTTTTATAGGTGTAGGACGCACCGTATAGAAGTTAGGGCCATTTGAAATTTTATCAGTTTTTGATTTGGGACTCAGGGGTAGCATAGCTATGAGTGATAGCTTAAATTGACAAGAGGCTCGAGTACTTTACTGTTACAAAATTTCATGGTTTTATGACGCTCCAGTAAAAAGTTACAAGCATTTGATTGGTGCACACTTTGATAGGTATAGGACGCACCGTACAGAAGTTAGGGCCATTTGAAGTTTTATCAGTGTTTGATTTGAGACTGAAGGGTAGCATAGCTATGAGCGATAGCTTAAATTAATAAGAGGCTCGAGTCCTTTATTGTCACAAAATTTCAAGACTTTATGACGCTCCAGTAAAAAGTTACAAGCATTTGATTGTTGCAAACTTTGATAGGTGTAGGATGCACCATACAGAAGTTAGAGCCATTTCAAATTTTATCAGTGTTTTATTTTGGGACTCAAGGGTAGCATAGCTATGAGCGGTAGCTTAAATTGATAAGAGGCTCGAGTACTTTATTGTCACAAAATTTCAAGGTTTTATGACCCTCCAGTAAAAAGTTACAAGCCTTTTAATGTTGCAAACTTTGATAGATGTAGGACGCACCGTATCTAGGGCCATTTGAAATTTTATCAGTATTTGATTTGGGACTCAAGGGTAGCATAGCTATGAGCGATAGCTTAAATTAATAAGACGCACGAGTACTCTATTGTCATAAAATTTCAAGATTTTATGACGCTCCAGTAAAAAGTTACAAGCATTTTAATGTTGCAAACTTTGATAGGTGTAGGACGCACCGTATAGAAGTTAGGGCCATTTGAAATTTTATCAGTATTTGATTCGGGACTCACGGGTAGCATAGCTATGAGCGATAGCTTAAATTGATAAGAGGCTCGAGTACTTTATTGTCACAAAATTTCAAGGTTTTATGACCCTCCAGTAAAAAGTTTCAAGCATTTGATTGGTGCACATTTTGATAGGTATAGGACGCACCGTAAAGAAGTTTGGGCCATTTGAAGTTTTATCAGTGTTTGATTTGAGACTGAAGGGTAGCATAGCTATGAGCGATAGCTTAAATTAATAAGAGGCTCGAGTCCTTTATTGTCACAAAATTTCAAGACTTTATGACGCTCCAGTAAAAAGATACAAGCATTTGATTGTTGCAAACTTTGATAGTTATAGGACGCACTGTACAGAAGTTAGGGCAATTTGAAGTTTTATGAGTTAGGGCAATTTGAAGTTTTATGGGCACGAGTACTTTATTGTCACAAAATTTCAAGGTTTTATGACGCTCGAGAAAAAAGTTATTAGCATTTGAATGTTGCAAACTTTGATAGGTATGGGGCACTCCGTACAGAAGTTATAGCCATTATAAGCCTTATCAGTGTTTGATTTGGGACTCAAGAGTAGCATAGCTATGAGCTATAGCTAAAATTGATAAGAGTCTCGAGTACTTTATTGTCACAAAATTTCATGGTTTTATGACGCTCCAGTAAAAAGTTACAAGCATTTGATTGGTGCACACTTTGATAGGTATAGGACAGACCGTACAGAAGTTAGGGCCATTTGAAGATTTATCAGTTTTTGATTTGTGCCTCAAGGGTAGCATAGCTATGAGCGATAGCTTAAATTGACAAGAAGCTCGAGTACTTTATTGCAAGCATTTGATTGTTGCAAACTTTGATAGGTGTAGGATGCACCGTATAGAAGTTAGGGCCATTTGAAGTTTTATCAGTGTTTTATTTAAAGACTCAAGGGTAGCATAGCGATGGGCAATAGCTTAAATTGATAAGAGGCACGAGTACTTTATTGTCACAAAATTTCAAGGTTTTATGAAGCCACAGTAAAAAGTTACAAGCATTTGATTGTTGCAAATTTTTATAGGTATAGAACGCAACGTACACAAGTTAGACCCATTTTAAGTTTTATCAGTGTTTGGTTTAGGACTCAAGGGTAGCATAACTATGAGCGATAGCTTAAACTGACAAGAGGCTCGAGTACTTTATTGTCACAAAATTTCCAGATTTTATGACGCTCCAGAAAAAACTTACAAGCATTTCGAGTACTTTATTGTCACAAAATTTCAAGGTTTTATGACCCTCCAGTAAATAGTTACAGGCATTTTAATGTTGCAAACTTTGATAGGTGTAGGACGCACCGTATAGAAGTTAGGGCCATTTGAAATTTTATCAGTAGTTGATTTGGGACTCAAGGGTAGCATAGCTATGAGCGATAGCTTAAATTGATAAGAGGCACGAGTACTTTATTGTCACAAAATTTCAAGGTTTTATGACGCTCGAGAAAAAAGTTATTAGCATTTGAATGTCACAAAATTTCAAGGTTTTATGAAGCCCCAGTAAAAAGTTACAAGCATTTGATTGTTGCAAATTTTTATAGGTATAGAACGCAACATACACAAGTTAGGTCCTTTTTAAGTTTTATCAGTGTTTCGTTTGGGACTCAAGGGTAGCATAGCTATGAGCGATAGCTTAAATTGACAAGAGGCCCGAGTACTTTATTGTCACAAAATTTCCAAATTTTATGACGCTCCAGTAAAAAGTTACAAGCATTTGAATGTTACAAACTTTGATAGGTATGGAAGGTGCACACTTTGATAGGTATAGGACGCACCGTACAGAAGTTAGGGCCATTTGAAGTTTTATCAGTGTTTGATTTGAGACTGAAGGGTAGCATAGCTATGAGCGATAGCTTAAATTAATAAGAGGCTCGAGTCCTTTATTGTCACAAAATTTCAAGACTTTATGACGCTCCAGTAAAAAGTTACAAGCATTTGATTGTTGCAAACTTTGATAGGTGTAGGATGCACCATACAGAAGTTAGAGCCATTTCAAATTTTATCAGTGTTTTATTTTGGGACTCAAGGGTAGCATAGCTATGAGCGGTAGCTTAAATTGATAAGAGGCTCGAGTACTTTATTGTCACAAAATTTCAAGGTTTTATGACCCTCCAGTAAAAAGTTACAAGCCTTTTAATGTTGCAAACTTTGATAGATGTAGGACGCACCGTATCTAGGGCCATTTGAAATTTTATCAGTATTTGATTTGGGACTCAAGGGTAGCATAGCTATGAGCGATAGCTTAAATTAATAAGACGCACGAGTACTCTATTGTCATAAAATTTCAAGATTTTATGACGCTCCAGTAAAAAGTTACAAGCATTTTAATGTTGCAAACTTTGATAGGTGTAGGACGCACCGTATAGAAGTTAGGGCCATTTGAAATTTTATCAGTATTTGATTCGGGACTCACGGGTAGCATAGCTATGAGCGATAGCTTAAATTGATAAGAGGCTCGAGTACTTTATTGTCACAAAATTTCAAGGTTTTATGACCCTCCAGTAAAAAGTTTCAAGCATTTGATTGGTGCACATTTTGATAGGTATAGGACGCACCGTAAAGAAGTTTGGGCCATTTGAAGTTTTATCAGTGTTTGATTTGAGACTGAAGGGTAGCATAGCTATGAGCGATAGCTTAAATTAATAAGAGGCTCGAGTCCTTTATTGTCACAAAATTTCAAGACTTTATGACGCTCCAGTAAAAAGATACAAGCATTTGATTGTTGCAAACTTTGATAGTTATAGGACGCACTGTACAGAAGTTAGGGCAATTTGAAGTTTTATGAGTTAGGGCAATTTGAAGTTTTATGGGCACGAGTACTTTATTGTCACAAAATTTCAAGGTTTTATGACGCTCGAGAAAAAAGTTATTAGCATTTGAATGTTGCAAACTTTGATAGGTATGGGGCACTCCGTACAGAAGTTATAGCCATTATAAGCCTTATCAGTGTTTGATTTGGGACTCAAGAGTAGCATAGCTATGAGCTATAGCTAAAATTGATAAGAGTCTCGAGTACTTTATTGTCACAAAATTTCATGGTTTTATGACGCTCCAGTAAAAAGTTACAAGCATTTGATTGGTGCACACTTTGATAGGTATAGGACAGACCGTACAGAAGTTAGGGCCATTTGAAGATTTATCAGTTTTTGATTTGTGCCTCAAGGGTAGCATAGCTATGAGCGATAGCTTAAATTGACAAGAAGCTCGAGTACTTTATTGCAAGCATTTGATTGTTGCAAACTTTGATAGGTGTAGGATGCACCGTATAGAAGTTAGGGCCATTTGAAGTTTTATCAGTGTTTTATTTAAAGACTCAAGGGTAGCATAGCGATGGGCAATAGCTTAAATTGATAAGAGGCACGAGTACTTTATTGTCACAAAATTTCAAGGTTTTATGAAGCCACAGTAAAAAGTTACAAGCATTTGATTGTTGCAAATTTTTATAGGTATAGAACGCAACGTACACAAGTTAGACCCATTTTAAGTTTTATCAGTGTTTGGTTTAGGACTCAAGGGTAGCATAACTATGAGCGATAGCTTAAACTGACAAGAGGCTCGAGTACTTTATTGTCACAAAATTTCCAGATTTTATGACGCTCCAGAAAAAACTTACAAGCATTTCGAGTACTTTATTGTCACAAAATTTCAAGGTTTTATGACCCTCCAGTAAATAGTTACAGGCATTTTAATGTTGCAAACTTTGATAGGTGTAGGACGCACCGTATAGAAGTTAGGGCCATTTGAAATTTTATCAGTAGTTGATTTGGGACTCAAGGGTAGCATAGCTATGAGCGATAGCTTAAATTGATAAGAGGCACGAGTACTTTATTGTCACAAAATTTCAAGGTTTTATGACGCTCGAGAAAAAAGTTATTAGCATTTGAATGTTGCAAACTTTGATAGGTATAGGGCACTCGGTACAGAAGTTATAGCCATTTTAAGCCTTATAAGTGCTTGATTTGGGACTCAAGAGTAGCATAAATATGAGCTATAGCTTAAATTGATAAGAGGCAAGAGTACTTTGTTGTCACAAAATTTCATGCTTTTATGACGCTCCAGTAAAAAGTTACAAGCATTTGATTGTTGCAAACTTTTATAGGTGTAGGACGCACCGTACAGAAGTTAGGGCCATTTGAAGATTTATCAGTTTTTGATTTGGGACTCAAGGGTAGCATAGCTATGAGCGATAGCTTAAATTGATAAGAGGCTCGAGTACTTTATTGTCACAAATTTTTAAGATTTTATGACGCTCCAGTAAAAGGTTAGAAGCATTTGATTGTTGCAAACTTTGATAGGTATAGGACGCACCGTACAGTAGTTAGGGTCATTTGCAGTTTTGTCAGTGTTTTATTATGGGACTCAAGGCTAGCATAGCTATGAACGATAGCTTAAATTGATAAGAAGCTCGAGCACTGTATTGTCACAAAATTTCCAGATTTTATGACGCTCCAGAAAAAACTTACAAGCATTTCGAGTACTTTATTGTCACAAAATTTCAAGGTTTTATGACCCTCCAGTAAATAGTTACAGGCATTTTAATGTTGCAAACTTTGATAGGTGTAGGACGCACCGTATAGAAGTTAGGGCCATTTGAAATTTTATCAGTATTTGATTTGGGACTCAAGGGTAGCATAGCTATGAGCGATAGCTTAAATTAATAAGAGGCACGAGTACTCTATTGACACAAAATTTCAAGATTTTATGACGCTCCAGTAAAAAGTTAGAAGCATTTTAATGTTGCAAACTTTGATAGGTGTAGGACACAACGTATAGAAGTTAGGGCCATTTGAAATTTTATCAGTATTTGATTCGGGACTCAAGGGAAGCATAGCTATGAGCGATAGCTTAAATTGATAAGAGGCACGAGTACTTTATTGTCACAAAATTTCAAGGTTTTATGACGCTCGAGAAAAAAGTTATTAGCATTTGAATGTTGCAAACTTTGATAGGTATAGGGCACTCGGTACAGAAGTTATAGCCACTTTAAGCCTTTTAAGTGTTTGATTTGGGACTCAAGAGTAGCATAAATATGAGCTATAGCTTAAATTGATAAGAGGCAAGAGTACTTTATTGTCACAAAATTTCATGCTTTTATGACGCTCCAGTAAAAAGTTACAGGCATTTGATTGTTGCAAACTTTTATAGGTGTAGGACGCACCGTACAGAAGTTAGGGCCATTTGAAGATTTATCAGTTTTTGATTTGGGACTCAAGGGTAGCATAGCTATGAGCGATAGCTTAAATTGATAAGAGGCGCGAGTACTTTATTGTCACAAATTTTTAAGATTTTATGACGCTCCAGTAAAAGGTTAGAAGCATTTGATTGTTGCAAACTTTGATAGGTATAGGACGCACCGTACAGTAGTTAGGGTCATTTGCAGTTTTGTCAGTGTTTTATTTTGGGACTCAAGGCTAGCATAGCTATGAACAATAGCTTAAATTGATAAGAAGCTCGAGCACTTTATTGTCACAAAATTTCAAAGTTTTCTGACGCCCAACTAAAAAGTTACAAGCATTTGATTCTTACATACTTTGATAGGTGTGGAACGCACCGTACAGAAGTTGGGGCCATTTTAATTTTTATTAGTGTTTTATTTGGAACTCAAGGGTAGCATTGATATGAGCGATAGCTTGAATTGACAAGAGGCTCGAGTACTTCATTGTCACAAAATTTCCAGATTTTATGAAGCTCCAGTAAAAAGTTACAAGCATTTGAATGTTGCAAACTTTGATAGGTGTAGGATGCACCGTATAGAAGTTAGGGCCATTTGAAGTTCTATCAGTGTTTAATTTAAGGACTCAAGGGTAGCATAGCTATGGGCGGAAGCTTAAATTGATAAGAGGCCCGAGTACTTTATTGTCAGAAAATTTCAAGATTTTATGATGCTCCAGTAAAAAGTTACAAGCACTTGAATGTTGCAAACTTTGATAGGTGTAGGACACTCCGTACAGAAGTTATGGCCATTTTAAGTCTTATCAGTGTTGGATGTGGGACTCTAGAGTAGCATAGCTATGAGCGATAGCTTAAAGTAATAAGAGGCTCGAGCACTTTATTGTCACAAAATTTCAAGATTTTATGAAGCCCCAGTAAAAAGTTACAAGCATTTGATTGTTGCTAATTTTTATAGGCATAGAACGCAACGTACACAAGTTAGGGCCTTTTTAAGTTTTATCAGTGTTTGGTTTGGGACTCAAGGGTAGCATAGCTATGAGCGATAGCTTAAATTGACAAGAGGCTCGAGTACTTTATTGTCACAAAATTTCCAGATTTTATGACGCTCCAGAAAAAAGTTACAAGCATTTGATTGTTGCAAACTTTGATAGGTATAGGACGCACCTTATAGAAGTTCGGGCCATTTGAAGTTTTATCCGTGTTTGATTTGGGACTCCAGGGTAGCATAGCCATGAACGATAGCTTAAATTGATAAGAGACTCGAGTACTTTATTGTCAGAAAATTTTTAGATTTTTGGACGCTCCAGTAAAAAGTTACAATCATTTGATTGTTGCAAACTTTAATAGGTGTAGGACACTCCGTACAGAAGTTATGGTCATTTTAAGTCTTATCAGTGTTTGATGTGGGACTCAAGAGTAGCAAAGCTATGAGCGATAGCTTAAATTGATAAGTACTTTATTGTCACAAATTTTCAAGGTTTTATGGCAAACTGTGATGGGTGTAGGACGCACCGTATAGAAGTTAGGGCCATTTTAAGTTTTATCAATGTTTGATTTGGGACTCTAGGGTAGCATAGCTATGAGCGGTAGATTAATTTGACAAGAGGCTCGAGAATTTTATAGTCACAAAATTTCCAGATTTTATGACGCTCCATTAAAAAGTTACAAGCAATTGAATGTTGCAAACTTTGATAGGTATGGAAGCACCGTATGGAAATTAGGGCCATTTGAAGTTTTATCAGTGTTCGATTTTGGAGTCAAGGGTATCATAGCTATGAGCGATAGCTTCAATTGATAAGAGGCACGAGTACTTTATTGTCACAAAATTTCATGGTTTCATGACGCTCCATTTAATTGTTGGAAACTTTGATAGGTATAGGACGCACCGTACAGAAGTTAGAGCCATTTGAAGTTTCATCAGTGTTTGATTTGGGACTCAAGGGTAGCATAGCTATGACAAAAGCTTAAATTGACAAGAGGCTCAAGTACTTTATTGTCACAAAATTGCATGGTTTTATGACGCTCCAGTAAAAAGTTACAAGCATTTGAATGTTGCAAACTTTGATAGGTATAGGACCCACCGTATGGAAATTAGGGCCATTTAAAATTTTATCAGTATTTGATTTGGGACTCAAGGGTAGCATAGCTATGAGCGATAGCTTAAATTAATAAGAGGCACGAGTACTCTATTGTCACAAAATTTCAAGATTTTATGACGCTCCAGTAAAAAGTTGCAAGCATTTTAATGTTGCAAACTTTGATAGGTGTAGGACCCACCGTATAGAAGTTAGGGCCATTTGAAATTTTATCAGTATTTGATTCGGGACTCAAGAGTAGCATAGCTATGAGTGATAGCTTAAATTGACAAGAGGCTCGAGTACTTTATTGTCACAAAATTTCATGGTTTTATGACGCTCCAGTAAAAAGTTACAAGCATTTGATTGGTGCACACTTTGATAGGTATAGGACGCACAGTACATAAGTTAAGGCATTTAAAGTTTTATCAGTGTTTTATTTTGGGAATCGAAGGTTGCATAGCTATGAGCGATAGCTTAAATTGATAAGAGGCACGAATACTTTATTGTCACAAAATTTCAAGGTTATATGACGCTCCATTTAATTGTTGGAAACTTTGATAAGTATAGGACGCACCGTACAGAAGTTAGAGCCATTTGAAGTTTCATCAGTGTTTGATTTGGGACTCAAGGGTAGCATAGCTATGAGCGATAGCTTAAATAGACAAGAGGCTCGAGTACTTTATTGTCACAAAATTTCCAGATTTTATGAAGCTCCAGAAAAAAGTTACAAGCATTTGATTGTTGCAAACTTTTATAGGTATAGGACGCACCTTATAGAAGTTAGGACCATATGAAGTTTTATCAGTGTTTGATTTGGGACTCAATGGTAGCATAGCTATGAGTGATAGCTTAAATTGACAAGAGGCTCGAGTACTTTCTTGTCACAAAATTTCATGGTTTTATGACGCTCCAGTAAAAAGTTACAAGCATTTGAATGTTGCAAACTTTGATAGATATAGGACGCACCGTATGGAAATTAGGGCCATTTAAAATTTTATCAGTATTTGATTCGGGACTCAAGGGTAGCATAACTATGAGTGATAGCCTAAATTGACAAGAGGCTCGAGTACTTTATTGTCACAAAATTTCATGGTTTTATGACGCTCCAGTTAAAAGTTACAAGCATTTGATTGGTGCACACTTTGATAGGTATAGGACGCACCGTACATAAGTTAGGGCATTTAAAGTTTTATCAGTGTTTTATTTTGGGATTCAAAGGTTGCATAGCTATGAGCGATAACTTAAATTGATAAGAGGCACGAGTCCTTTATTGTCACAAAATTTCAAGGTTTTATGACGCTCGAAAAAAAAGTTACATGCATTTGAATGTTGCAAACTTTGATAGGTATAGGACACTCCGTACAGAAGTTATGGCCATTTTAAGTCTTATCAGTATTTGATTTGGGACTCAAGAGTAGCATAGCTATGAGCGATAGCTTAAATTGATAAGTGGCTCGAGTACTTTATTGTCACAAATTTTCAAGGTTTTATGGCAAACTTTGATAGGTGTAGGACGCACCGTATAGAAGTTAGGGCCATTTGAAGTTTTATCAGTGTTCGATTTTGGAGTCAAGGGTAGTATAGCTATGAGGGATAGCTTATATTGACAAGAGGCCCGAGTACATTATTGTCACAAAATTTCTAGATTTTACGACGCTACACTAAAAAGTTACAAGCATTTGAATGTTACAAACTTTGATAGGTAGGAAAGCACCGTACAGAAGTTAGAGCCATTTGAAATTTTATCAGTGTTTTATTATGGGACTCAAGGGTAGCATAGCTATGAGCGGTAGCTTAAATTGATAAGAGGCTCGAGTACTTTATTGTCACAAAATTTCAAGGTTTTATGACTCTCCAGTCAAAAGCTACAAGCATTTGATTGGTTCACACTATTTGATAGGTATAGGATGCACCGTACAGAAGTTAGGGCCATTTGAAATTTTATCAGTATTTGATTCGGTACTCAAGGATAGCTTAGCTATGAGCGATAGCTTAAAATGATAAGAGGCATGAGTACTCAATTGTCACAAAATTTCAAGATTTTATGACGCTCCAGTAAAAAGTTACAAGCATTTTAATGTTGCAAACTTTGATAGGTGAAGGACCCACCGTATAGAAGTTAGGGCCATTTGAAATTTTATCAGTATTTGATTCGGGACTCACGGGTAGCATATCTATGAGCAATAGCTTAATTTAATAAGAGGCTCGAAGCCTTTATTGTCACAAAATTTCAAGACTTTATGACGCTCCAGTAAAAAGATACAAGCATTTGATTGTTGCAAACTTTGATAGTTATAGGACGCAATATACAGAAGTTAGGGCCATTTGAAGTTTGATCAGTGTTTTATTTTGGGAATCGAAGGTTGCATAGCTATGAGCTATAGCTTAAATTAATAAGAGGCACGAGTACTTTGTTGTCACAAAATTTCAAGGTTATATGACGCTCTAGTAAAAAGTTACAACCATTTGAATGTTGCAAACTTTGATAGATGTAGAACGCACCGTATAGAAATTAGGGCCATTTGAAATTTAATAGTTTTTGATTCGGGACTCAAGGGTAGCACAGCTATGAGCGATAGCTTAAATTGATAAGAGGCTCGAGTACTTTAAGTTCTGGCCATTTTAAGCCTTATCAGTGTTTGATTTGGGACTCAAGAGTAGCATAGCTATGAGCTATAGCTTAAATTAATAAGAGGCACGAGTACTCTATTGTCACTAAATTTCCAGATTTTATGACGCTCCAGTAAATAGTTACAAGCATTTGAATGTTGCAAACTTTGATAGGTGTACAACGCACCGTAAAGAAGTTAGGGCCATTTGAAATTTAATAGTTTTTGATTCGGGACTCATGGGTAGCATAGCTACGAGCGGTACCTTAAATTGATAAGAGGCTCGAGTACTTTATTGTCACAAAATTTCAAGGTTTTATGACCCTCCAGTAAAAAGTTACAAGCATTTGATTGTTGCAAACTTTGATAGGTGTAGGATGCACCGTACAGAAGTTAGAGCCATTTGAAGATTTATCAGTTTTTGATTTGGGACTCAAGGGTAGCATAGTTATGAGCGATAGCTTAAATTGATAAGAGGCTCGAGTACTTTATAGTCACAAAATTTTAAGATTTTATGACGCTCCAGTAAAAAGTTATAAGCATTTGATTGTTGCAAACTTTGATAAGTATAGGACGCACCGTACAGAAGTTAGGGTCATTTGCAGTTTTATCAGTGTTTTATTTTGGGACTCAAGGGTAGCATAGCTATGAACGATAGCTTAAATTGATAAGAAGCTCGAGTACTTTATTGTCACAAAATTTCAAGATTTTATGACGCCCAACTAAAAAGTTACAAGCATTTGATTGTTACACACTTTGATAGGTATAGAACGCACCGTACAGAAGTTAGGGCCATTTTAAGTTTTATTAGTGTTTGATTTGGGACTCAAGGGTAGCATTGTTATGAGCGATAGCTTGAATTGACAAGAGGCTCGAGTACTTCATTGTCACAAAATTTCCAGATTTTATGATGCTCCTTTATTGTCACAAAATTTCAAGACTTTATGACGCTCCAGTAAAAAGATGCAAGCATTTGATTGTTGCAAACTTTGATAGTTATAGGACATTTGAAGTTTTATCAGTGTTTTATTTTGGGAATCAAAGGTTGCATAGCTATGAGCGATTGCTTAAATTGATAAGAGGCACGACTACTTTATTGTCACAAAATTTCAAGGTTTTATGACGCTCGAGAAAAAAGTTATTAGCATTTGAATGCTGCAAACTTTGATAGGTATAGAAGTTATAGCCATTTTAAGTCTTATCAGTGTTTGATTTGGGACTCAAGAGTAGCATAGCTATGAGCGATAGCTTAAATTGACAAGAGGCTCGAGTACTTTATTGTCAGAAAATTTTTAGATTTAATGACGCTCCAGTGAAAAGTTACAATCATTTGACACTTTAATAGGTATAGGACACTCCACACAGAAGTTCTGGCCATTTTAAGCCTTATCAGTGGTTGATTTGGGACTCAAGAGTAGCATAGCTATGAGCTATAGCTTAAATTGATGAGAGGCTCGAGTACTTTATTGTCACAAAATTTCAAGGTTTTATGAAGCCCCAGTAAAAAGTTACAAGCATTTGAATGTTGCAAATTTTTATAGGTATAGAACGCAACGTACACAAGCTAGGGCCATTTTAAGTTTTATCAGTGTTTGGATTGGGACTCAAGGGTAGCAGAGCTGTGAGCGATAGCTTAAATTGACAAGAGGCTCGAGTACTTTATTGTCAGAAAATTTTAAGATTTTATGATGCTCCAGTGAAAAGTTACATTCATTTGACACTTTAGTAGGTATAGGACACTCCGTACAGAAGTTCTGGCCATTTTAAGTCTTATCAGTGTTTGATTTGGGACTCAAGAGTAGCATAGCTTTGAGCTATAGCTTAAATTAATAAGAGGCACGAGTACTTTATTGTCACAAAATTTCATGGTTTTACGACGCTCCAGTAAAAAGTTACAAGCATTTGAATGTTGCAAACTTTGATAGGTATGAGACGCACCGTATAAAAGTTAGGGTCATTTGAAGTTTTATCAGTGTTTGATTTGAGACTGAAGGGTAGCATAGCTATGAGCGATAGCTTAAATTAATAAGAGGCTCGAGTTCTTTATTGTCACAAAATTCAAGACTTTATGACGCTCCAGTAAAAAGATACAAGCATTTGATTGTTGCAAACTTTGATAGTTATAGGACGCACCGTACAGAAGTTAGGGTCATTTGCAGTTTTATCAGTGTTTTATTTTGGGACTCAAGGGCAGCATAGCTATGAGCGGTAGCTTAAATTGATAAGAGGCTCGAGTACTTTATTGTCACAAAGTTTCAAGGTTTTATGACCCTGCAGTAAAAAGTTACAAGCATTTGATTGTTGCAAACTTTGATAGGTGTAGGATGCACCGTACAGAAGTTAGCGCCATTTGAAGATTTATCAGTTTTTGATTTGGGACTCAAGGGTAGCATAGCTATGAGCGATAGCTTAAATTGATAAGAGGCTCGAGTACTTTATAGTCACAAAATTTGAAGATTTTATGACGCTCCAGAAAAAAGTTATAAGCATTTGATTGTTGCAAACTTTGATAGGTATAGGACGCACCGTACAGAAGTAAGGGTCATTTGCAGTTTTATCAGTGTTTTATTTTGGGACTCAAGGCTAGCATAGCTATGAACGATAGCTTAAATTGATAAGAAGCTCGAGTACTTTATTGTCACAAAATTTCAAGGTTTTATGACGCCCAACTAAAAAGTTACAAGCATTTGATTGTTACATACTTTGATAGGTATAGAACGCACCGTACAGAAGTTAGGGCCATTTTAAGTTTTATTAGTGTTTGATTTGGGACTCAAGGGTAGCATTGCTATGAGCGATAGCTTGAATTGACAAGAGGCTCGAGTACTTCATTGTCACAAAATTTCCAGATTTTATGATGCTCCTTTATTGTCACAAAATTTCAAGACTTTATGACGCTCCAGTAAAAAGATACAAGCATTTGATTGTTGCAAACTTTGATAGTTATAGGACATTTGAAGTTTTATCAGTGTTTTATTTTGGGAATCAAATGTTGCATAGCTATGAGCGATAGCTTAAATTGATAAGAGGCACGAGTACTTTATTGTCACAAAATTTCAAGGTTTTATGACGCTCGAGAAAAAAGTTATTAGCATTTGAATGCTGCAAACTTTGATAGGTATAGAAGTTATAGCCATTTTAAGTCTTATCAGTGTTTGATTTGGGACTCAAGGGTAGCATAGCTATGAGCGATAGCTTAAATTGATAAGAGGCTCGAGTACTTTATAGTCACAAAATTTTAAGATTTTATGACGCTCCAGTAAAAAGTTATATGCATTTGATTGTTGCAAACTTTGATAGGTATAGGACGCACCTTACAGAAGTTAGGGTCATTTGCAATTTTATCAGTGTTTTATTTTGGGACTCAAGGCTCGCATAGCTATGAGCTGTAGCTTAAATTGATAAGAGGGTCGAGTACTTTATTGTCACAAAATTTCAAGGTTTTATGAAGCCCCAGTAAAAAGTTACAAGCATTTGATTGTTGCAAATTTTTATAGGTATAGAACGCAACGTACACAAGCTAGGGCCATTTTAAATTTTATCAGTGTTTGGATTGGGACTCAAGGGTAGCATAGCTATGAACGATAGCTTAAATTGATAAGAAGCTCGAGTACTTTATTGTCACAAAATTTCAAGATTTTATGACGCCCAACTAAAAAGTTACAAGCATTTGATTGTTACACACTTTGATAGGTATAGAACGCACCGTACAGAAGTTAGGGCCATTTTAAGTTTTATTAGTGTTTGATTTGGGACTCAAGGGTAGCATTGTTATGAGCGATAGCTTGAATTGACAAGAGGCTCGAGTACTTCATTGTCACAAAATTTCCAGATTTTATGATGCTCCTTTATTGTCACAAAATTTCAAGACTTTATGACGCTCCAGTAAAAAGATGCAAGCATTTGATTGTTGCAAACTTTGATAGTTATAGGACATTTGAAGTTTTATCAGTGTTTTATTTTGGGAATCAAAGGTTGCATAGCTATGAGCGATTGCTTAAATTGATAAGAGGCACGACTACTTTATTGTCACAAAATTTCAAGGTTTTATGACGCTCGAGAAAAAAGTTATTAGCATTTGAATGCTGCAAACTTTGATAGGTATAGAAGTTATAGCCATTTTAAGTCTTATCAGTGTTTGATTTGGGACTCAAGAGTAGCATAGCTATGAGCGATAGCTTAAATTGACAAGAGGCTCGAGTACTTTATTGTCAGAAAATTTTTAGATTTAATGACGCTCCAGTGAAAAGTTACAATCATTTGACACTTTAATAGGTATAGGACACTCCACACAGAAGTTCTGGCCATTTTAAGCCTTATCAGTGGTTGATTTGGGACTCAAGAGTAGCATAGCTATGAGCTATAGCTTAAATTGATGAGAGGCTCGAGTACTTTATTGTCACAAAATTTCAAGGTTTTATGAAGCCCCAGTAAAAAGTTACAAGCATTTGAATGTTGCAAATTTTTATAGGTATAGAACGCAACGTACACAAGCTAGGGCCATTTTAAGTTTTATCAGTGTTTGGATTGGGACTCAAGGGTAGCAGAGCTGTGAGCGATAGCTTAAATTGACAAGAGGCTCGAGTACTTTATTGTCAGAAAATTTTAAGATTTTATGATGCTCCAGTGAAAAGTTACATTCATTTGACACTTTAGTAGGTATAGGACACTCCGTACAGAAGTTCTGGCCATTTTAAGTCTTATCAGTGTTTGATTTGGGACTCAAGAGTAGCATAGCTATGAGCTATAGCTTAAATTAATAAGAGGCACGAGTACTTTATTGTCACAAAATTTCATGGTTTTACGACGCTCCAGTAAAAAGTTACAAGCATTTGAATGTTGCAAACTTTGATAGGTATGAGACGCACCGTATAAAAGTTAGGGTCATTTGAAGTTTTATCAGTGTTTGATTTGAGACTGAAGGGTAGCATAGCTATGAGCGATAGCTTAAATTAATAAGAGGCTCGAGTTCTTTATTGTCACAAAATTCAAGACTTTATGACGCTCCAGTAAAAAGATACAAGCATTTGATTGTTGCAAACTTTGATAGTTATAGGACGCACCGTACAGAAGTTAGGGTCATTTGCAGTTTTATCAGTGTTTTATTTTGGGACTCAAGGGCAGCATAGCTATGAGCGGTAGCTTAAATTGATAAGAGGCTCGAGTACTTTATTGTCACAAAGTTTCAAGGTTTTATGACCCTGCAGTAAAAAGTTACAAGCATTTGATTGTTGCAAACTTTGATAGGTGTAGGATGCACCGTACAGAAGTTAGCGCCATTTGAAGATTTATCAGTTTTTGATTTGGGACTCAAGGGTAGCATAGCTATGAGCGATAGCTTAAATTGATAAGAGGCTCGAGTACTTTATAGTCACAAAATTTGAAGATTTTATGACGCTCCAGAAAAAAGTTATAAGCATTTGATTGTTGCAAACTTTGATAGGTATAGGACGCACCGTACAGAAGTAAGGGTCATTTGCAGTTTTATCAGTGTTTTATTTTGGGACTCAAGGCTAGCATAGCTATGAACGATAGCTTAAATTGATAAGAAGCTCGAGTACTTTATTGTCACAAAATTTCAAGGTTTTATGACGCCCAACTAAAAAGTTACAAGCATTTGATTGTTACATACTTTGATAGGTATAGAACGCACCGTACAGAAGTTAGGGCCATTTTAAGTTTTATTAGTGTTTGATTTGGGACTCAAGGGTAGCATTGCTATGAGCGATAGCTTGAATTGACAAGAGGCTCGAGTACTTCATTGTCACAAAATTTCCAGATTTTATGATGCTCCTTTATTGTCACAAAATTTCAAGACTTTATGACGCTCCAGTAAAAAGATACAAGCATTTGATTGTTGCAAACTTTGATAGTTATAGGACATTTGAAGTTTTATCAGTGTTTTATTTTGGGAATCAAATGTTGCATAGCTATGAGCGATAGCTTAAATTGATAAGAGGCACGAGTACTTTATTGTCACAAAATTTCAAGGTTTTATGACGCTCGAGAAAAAAGTTATTAGCATTTGAATGCTGCAAACTTTGATAGGTATAGAAGTTATAGCCATTTTAAGTCTTATCAGTGTTTGATTTGGGACTCAAGGGTAGCATAGCTATGAGCGATAGCTTAAATTGATAAGAGGCTCGAGTACTTTATAGTCACAAAATTTTAAGATTTTATGACGCTCCAGTAAAAAGTTATATGCATTTGATTGTTGCAAACTTTGATAGGTATAGGACGCACCTTACAGAAGTTAGGGTCATTTGCAATTTTATCAGTGTTTTATTTTGGGACTCAAGGCTCGCATAGCTATGAGCTGTAGCTTAAATTGATAAGAGGGTCGAGTACTTTATTGTCACAAAATTTCAAGGTTTTATGAAGCCCCAGTAAAAAGTTACAAGCATTTGATTGTTGCAAATTTTTATAGGTATAGAACGCAACGTACACAAGCTAGGGCCATTTTAAGTTTTATCAGTGTTTGGATTGGGACTCAAGGGTAGCATAGCTATGAGCGATAGCTCAAATTAATAAGAGGCTCGAGTCCTTTATTGTCACAAAATTTCAAGACTTTATGACGGTCCAGTAAAAAGATACTAGCATTTGATTGTTGCAAACTTTGATAGTTATAGGACGCACCGTACAGAAGTTAGGTCCATTTGAAGTTTTATCAGTGTTTTATTTTGGGAATCAAGGGTAGTATAGCTATGAGCGATAGCTTAAATTGATAAGAAACTCGAGTACTTTATTGTCACAAAATTTCAAGGTTTTATGACCCTCCAGTAAAAAGTTAGATGCATTTGATTGTTGCAAACTTTGATAGGTGTAGGATGCACCGTACAGAAGTTAGGGCCATTTGAAGATTTATCAGTTTTTGATTTGGGACTCAAGGGTAGCATAGCTATGAGCGATAGCTTAATTTGATAAGAAACTCGAGTACTTTATTGTCACAAAATTTCAAGGTTTTATGACCCTCCAGTAAAAAGTTACAAGCATTTGATTGTTGCAAACTTTGACAGGTGTAGGATGCACCGTACAGAAGTTAGGGCCATTTGAAGATTTATCAGTTTTTGATTTGGGACTCAAGGGTAGCATAGCTATGAGCGATAGCTTAAATTGATAAGAAACTCGAGTACTTTATTGTCACAAAATTTCAAGGTTTTATGACCCTCCAGTAAAAAGTTACAAGCATTTGATTGTTGCAAACTTTGACAGGTGTAGGATGCACCGTACAGAAGTTAGGGCCATTTGAAGATTTATCAGTTTTTGATTTGGGACTCAAGGGTAGCATAGCTATGATCGATAGCTTAAATTGATAAGAGGCTCGAGTACTTTATAGTCACAAAATTTTAAGATTTTATGACGCTCCAGTAAAAAGTTATAAGCATTTGACTGTTGCAAACGTTGATAGGTATAGGACGCACCGTACAGAAGTTAGGGTCATTTCAGTTTTATCAGTGTTTTATTTTGGGACTCAAGGGCAGCATAGCTATGAGCGGTAGCTTAAATTGATAAGAGACTCGAGTACTTTATTGTCACAAAATTTCAAGGTTTTATGACCCTCCAGTAAAAAGTTACAAGCATTTGATTGTTGCAAACTTTGATAGGTGTAGGATGCACCGTACAGAAGTTAGCGCCATTTGAAGATTTATCAGTTTTTGATTTGGGACTCAAGGGTAGCATAGCTATGAGCTATAGCTTAAATTGATAAGAAACTCGAGTACTTTATTGTCACAAAATTTCAAGGTTTTATGACCCTCCAGTAAAAAGTTACAAGCATTTGATTGTTGCAAACTTTGATAGGTGTAGGATGCACCGTACAGAAGTTAGGGCCATTTGAAGATTTATCAGTTTTTTATTTGGGACTCAAGGGTAGCATAGCTATGAGCGATAGCTTAAATTGATAAGAAACTCGAGTACTTTATTGTCACAAAATATCAAAATTTACAAGCATTTGAATGTTGCAAACTTTGATAGATATGAGACGCACCGTATAAAAGTTAGGGTCATTTGAAGTTTTATCAGTGTTTGATTTGAGACTGAAGGGTAGCATAGCTATGAGCGATAGCTTAAATTGATAAGAGGCTCGAGTACTTTATAGTCACAAAATTTTAAGATTTTATGACGCTCCAGTAAAAAGTTATAAGCATTTGATTGTTGCAAACTTTGATAGGTATAGGACGCACCGTACAGAAGTTAGTGTCATTTGCAGTTTTATCAGTGTTTTATTTTGGGACTCAAGGGTAGCATAGCTATGAGCGATAGCTTAAATTGATAAGAAACTCGAGTACTTTATTGTCACAAAATTTCAAGGTTTTATGATCCTCCAGTAAAAAGTTACAAGCATTTGATTGTTGCAAACTTTGACAGGTGTAGGATGCACCGTACAGAAGTTAGGGCCATTTGAAGATTTATCAGTTTTTGATTTGGGACTCAAGGGTAGCATAGCTATGATCGATAGCTTAAATTGATAAGAGGTTCGAGTACTTTATAGTCACAAAATTTTAAGATTTTATGACGCTCCAGTAAAAAGTTATAACCATTTGACTGTTGCAAACGTTGATAGGTATAGGACGCACCGTACAGAAGTTAGGGTCATTTGCAGTTTTATCAGTGTTTTATTTTGGGACTCAAGGGCAGCATAGCTATGAGCGGTAGCTTAAATTGATAAGAGACTCGAGTACTTTATTGTCACAAAATTTCAAGGTTTTATGACCCTCCAGTAAAAAGTTACAAGCATTTGATTGTTGCAAACTTTGATAGGTGTAGGATGCACCGTACAAAAGTTAGCGCCATTTGAAGATTTATCAGTTTTTGATTTGGGACTCAAGGGTAGCATAGCTATGAGCTATAGCTTAAATTGATAAGAAACTCGAGTACTTTATTGTCACAAAATTTCAAAAGTTACAAGCATTTGAATGTTGCAAACTTTGATAGGTATGAGACGCACCGTATAAAAGTTAGGGTCATTTGAAGTTTTATCCGTGTTTGATTTGAGACTGAAGGGTAGCATAGCTATGAGCGATAGCTTAAATTAATAAGAGGCTCGAGTACTTTATTGTCACAAAAATTCAAGGTTTTATTACCCTCCAGTAAAAAGTTACAAGCATTTGATTGTTGCAAACTTTGATAGGTATAGGACGCACCGTACAGAAGTTAGTGTCATTTGCAGTTTTATCAGTGTTTTATTTTGGGACTCAAGGCTAGCATAGCTATGAACGATAGCTTAAATTGATAAGAAGCTCGAGTACTTTATTGTCACAAAATTTCATGGTTTTTTGACGCTCCAGTAAAAAGTTACAAGCATTTGATTGTTGCAAACTTTGATAAGTGTAGGATGCACCGTACAAGAGTTAGGGCCATTTGAAGATTTATCAGTTTTTGATTTGGGACTCAAGGGTAGCATAGCTATGAGCGATAGCTTAAATTGATAAGAAACTCGAGTACTTTATTGTCACAAAATTTCAAGGTTTTATGACCCTCCATTAAAAAGTTACAAGCATTTTATTGTTGCAAACTTTGACAGGTGTAGGATGCACCGTACAGAAGTTAGGGCCATTTGAAAATTTATCAGTTTTTGATTTGGGACTCAAGGGTAGCATAGCTATGAGCGATAGCTTAAATTGATAAGAGGCTCGAGTACTTTATAGTCACAAAATTTTAAGATTTTATGACGCTCCAGTAAAAAATTATAAGCATTTGACTGTTGCAAACTTTGATAGGTATAGGACGCACCGTACAGAAGTTAGGGTCATTTGCAGTTTTATCAGTGTTTTATTTTGGGACTCAGGGCAGCATAGCTATGAGCGGTAGCTTAAATTGATAAGAGGCTCGAGTACTTTATTGTCACAAAATTTCAAGTTTTTATGACCCTCCAGTAAAAAGTTACAAGCATTTGATTGATGAAAACTTTGATAGGTGTAGGATGCACCGTACAGAAGTTAGCGCCATTTTAAGTCTTATCAGTGTTTGATTTGGGACTCAAGAGTAGCATAGCTATGAGCTATAGCTTAAATTGATAAGAGGCTTGAGTACTTTATTGTCACAAAATTTCAAGGTTTTATGAAGCCCCAGTAAAAAGTTACAATCATTTGATTGTTGCAAATTTTTACAGGTATAGAACGCAACGTACACAAGCTAGGGCCATTTTAAGTTTTATCAGTGTTTGGATTGGGACTCAAGGGTAGCATAGCTATGAGCGACAGCTTAAATTGACAAGAGGCTCGAGTACTTTATTGTCAGAAAATTTTAAGATTTTATGACGCTCCAGTGAAAAGTTGCATTCATTTGACACTTTAATAGGTATAGGACACTCCGTACAGAAGTTGTGGCCATTTTAAGTCTTATCAGTGTTTGATTTGGGACTCAAGAGTAGCATAGCTATGAGCTATAGCTTAAATTAATAAGAGGCACGAGTACTTTATTGTCACAAAATTTCATGGTTTTATGACGCTCCAGTAAAAAGTTACAAGCATTTGAATGTTGCAAACTTTGATAGGTATGAGATGTACCGTATAAAAGTTAGGGTCATTTGAAGTTTTATCAGTGTTTGATTTGAGACTGAAGGGTAGCATAGCTATGAGCTTTAGCTTAAATTAATAAGAGGCTCGAGTACTTTATTGTCACAAAAATTCAAGGTTTTATGACCCTCCTGTAAAAAGTTACAAGCATTTGATTGTTGCAAACTTTGATAGGTGTAGGATGCACCGTACAGAAGTTAGGGCCATTTGAAGATTTATCAGTTTTTGATTTGGGACTCAAGGGTAGCATAGCTATGAGCGATAGCTTAAATTGACAAGAGGCTCGAGTACTTTATTGTCACAAAATTTCATGGTTTTTTGACACTCCAGTAAAAAGTTACAAGAATTTGATTGTTGCAAACTTTGATAGGTGTAGGATGCACCGTACAGAAGTTAGGGCCATTTGAAGATTTATCAGTTTTTTATTTGGGACTCAAGGGTAGCATAGCTATGAGCGATAGCTTAAATTGATAAGAAACTCGAGTACTTTATTGTCACAAAATTTCAAAAGTTACAAGCATTTGAATGTTGCAAACTTTGATAGGTATGAGAAAGTTAGGGCCATTTTAAGTTTTATTATTATATATATATATATATAGAATTGACACGAGGCTCGAGTACTTCATTGTCACAAAATTTCCAGATTTTATGATGCTCCTTTATTGTCAAAAAATTTCAAGACTTTATGACGCTCCAGTAAAAAGATACAAGCATTTGATTGTTGCAAACTTTGATAGTTATAGGACATTTGAAGTTTTATCAGTGTTTTATTTTGGGAATCAAAGGTTGCAAAGCTATGAGCGATAGCTTAAATTTTTATAGGTATAGAACGCAACGTACACAAGCTAGGGCCATTTTAAGTTTTATCAGTGTTTGGATTGGGACTCAAGGGTAGCATAGCTATGAGCGACAGCTTAAATTGACAAGAGGCACGAGTACTTTATTGTCACAAAATTTCAAGGTTTTATGAAGCTCGAGAAAAAAGTTATTAGCATTTGAATGCTGCAAACTTTGATAGGTATAGAAGTTATAGCCATTTTAAGTCTTATCAGTGTTTGATTTGGGACTCAAGGGTAGCATAGCTATGAACGATAGCTTAAATTGATAAGAGGCTCGAGTACTTTATTGTCACAAAATTTCAAGGTTTTATGAAGCCCCAGTAAAAAGTTACAAGCATTTGATTGTTGCAAATTTTTATAGGTATAGAACGCAACGTACACAAGCTAGGGCCATTTTAAGTTTTATGAGTGTTTGGTTAGGGACTCAAAGGTAGCATAGCTATGAGCGATAGCTTAAATTGACAAGAGGCTCGAGTACTTTATTGTCAGAAAATTTTAAGATTTTATGACGCTCCAGTGAAAAGTTACAATCATTTGACACTTTAATAGGTATAGGACACTCCGCACAGAAGTTCTGGCCATTTTAAGTCTTATCAGTGTTTGATTTGGGACTCAAGAGTAGCATAGCTATGAGCTATAGCTTAAATTGATAAGAGGCTCGAGTACTTTATTGTCACAAAATTTCAAGGTTTTATGAAGCCCCAGTAAAAAGTTACAAGCATTTGAATGTTGCAAACTTTGATAGGTATGAGACGCACCGTATAAAAGTTAGGGTCATTTGAAGTTTTATCCGTGTTTGATTTGAGACTGAAGGGTAGCATAGCTATGAGCGATAGCTTAAATTAATAAGAGGCTCGAGTACTTTATTGTCACAAAAATTCAAGGTTTTATTACCCTCCAGTAAAAAGTTACAAGCATTTGATTGTTGCAAACTTTGATAGGTGTAGGATGCACCGTACAGAAGTTAGGGCCATTTGAAGATTTATCAGTTTTTGATTTGGGACTCAAGGGTAGCATAGCTATGAGCGATAGCTTAAATTGATAAGAAATTCGAGTACTTTATTGTCACAAAATTTCAAGGTTTTATGACCCTCCACTAAAAAGTTACAAGCATTTTATTGTTGCAAACTTTGACAGGTGTAGGATGCACCGTACAGAAGTTAGGGCCATTTGAAAATTTATCAGTTTTTGATTTGGGACTCAAGGGTAGCATAGCTATGAGCGATAGCTTAAATTGATAAGAGGCTCGAGTACTTTATAGTCACAAAATTTTAAGATTTTATGACGCTCCAGTAAAAAGTTATAAGCATTTGACTGTTGCAAACGTTGATAGGTATAGGACGCACCGTACAGAAGTTAAGGTCATTTGCAGTTTTATCAGTGTTTTATTTTGGGACTCAAGGGCAGCATAGCTATGAGCGGTAGCTTAAATTGATAAGAAACTCGAGTACTTTATTGTCACAAAATTTCAAAAGTTACAAGCATTTGAATGTTGCAAACTTTGATAGGTATGAGACGCACCGTATAAAAGTTAGGGTCATTTGAAGTTTTATCAGTGTTTGATTTGGGACTCAAGGGTAGCATAGCTATGAGCGATAGCTTAAATTGATAAGAGGCTCGAGTACTTTATTGTCACAAAATTTCATGGTTTTTTGACGCTCCAGTAAAAAGTTACAAGCATTTGATTGTTGCAAACTTTGATAGGTGTAGGATGCACCGTACAGAAGTTAGTGCCATTTGAAGATTTATCAGTTTTTGATTTGGGACTCAAGGGTAGCATAGCTATGAGCGATAGCTTAAATTGATTAGAGGCTCGAGTACTTTATAGTCACAAAATTTTAAGATTTTATGACGCTCCAGTAAAAAGTTATAAGCATTTGATTGTTGCAAACTTTGATAGGTATAGGATGCACCGTACAGAAGTTAGGGCCATTTGAAGTCTTATCCGTGTTTGATTTGGGACTCAAGGGTAGCATAGCTTTGAGCGATAGCTTAAATTGATAAGAGGCTCGAGTACTTTATTGTTACAAAATTTCAAGGTTTTATGACGCTCCTATCAAAGTTTGCAACATACAAATGCTTGTAACTTTTTACTGGAGCGTCATAAAACCTTGAAATTTTGTGACAATAAAGTACTCGAACCTCTTAACAATTTAAGCTATCGCTCATAGCTATGCTACCCTTGAGTCCCAAATCAAAAACTGATAGAACTTCAAATGGCCCTAACTTCTGTATGGTGCGTCCTACACCTATCAAAGTTTGCAACAATCAAATGCTTGTAATTTTTACTGGAGCGTCATAAAACCTTGAAAATTTGTGACAATAAAGTACTCGAGCCTCTTATCAATTTAAGTTATCGCTCATAGCTATGCTACTCTTGAGTCCCAAATCAAACACTGATAATACTTAAAATGGCCATAACTTCTATACGGAGTACCTATCACTTCTGTCCTATACCTATCAAAGTTTGCAACAATCAAATCCTTGTAACTTTTTACTGGAGCGTCATAAAGTCTTGAAATTTTGTGACAATAAAGTACTAGAGCCTCTTATCAATTTAAGCTATCGCTCATAGCTATGCTACCCTTAAGTCCCAAATCAAACACTGTCAAGATTATTGTAAGACGACAATACGCAAGTCTGGCATCACTATTCTTTTCTCTATTAATTAATTTTCTATCTTCTATAAGTTTGACATTTCTTGTAAAGTTTCTATTCTCCTTCTTCTTTTTCCTGCTCTCGAATAAAGTACTACAGATTTATTACAAGTTGATTATATTTTTATCTTTTTGTATCAAGAAAATTCTAACAGGTTATGGGCCCAGAGTACTTCTAAAGCTCTCTGCATATACCTAAAGTTAAATGAGTGAGGCATCGATAAAATCAAACTACGAATCAATTCTTGATAAACCTGTTTTGGAAACAAGTGAAGCGATAAATTCTTTTACCATGTCAAACATGTCAGCAAATGTTTTGTCGGCATCAACGCGCATTGAATTATTGTCGAAAGATAATTTTGATACCTGGAGTATGCAAGTTGAAGCCTTGTTGGTGAAGAATGATTTATGGGAATTTGTAAGCGGAGCAAAAGTGCTACCCGCTGCAGCGAATGCAACAGCGATAGATGAGTGGCATAAACTCGATAGAAAAGCAAAGGCGGACTTAATTTTATCAATCCATCCTTCAGAAGTGAAACAGGTACGAGGCTGCAACACTTCGCGCGATGTCTGGTTAAAGTTGGAGTCTATTTACGCCTCACGTGGACCTGCTCGAAAGGCAACGTTGCTTAAGCAGTTGATGTTGCAGAAATTGGACGAAGATGGTGATGTTCGTGAGCATATAGCAAGGTTTTTTGATGCAGTTGACAAACTTGAGAATATGGATGTGCAAATAAATGGTGATCTCCTAACCATAATGTTGCTATACAGCTTGCCGTCTACTTATGAAAATTTTCGTTGTGCTATTGATTCTCGCGATAAACTACCAGCCGCCGAGGTACTAAAAATAAAAGTTATCGAGGAAAGTGAAGCGCGCAAGCAGTCAAGTGGAAGTTCTGTAATCGCTATGGCAGCTGGGAGACCATCAAGAGGAGGTTTTAAAATTAGATGCTATAAATGTGGCACATTGGGCCATAAAGCAAACGTTTGTCAAAAGAATAGTGGCAGAAATTTAGAGAAACAAGCATATACTCAAAAACAGTTAACAGACGAAATTGATGAGAGTTTCGCTGTGTGTCATGTGGCAGAGAGTGCCTGTTCGGCAGACGAAAATGTGATGGGGGCGCGTAGCTGGATTCTTGATAGCGGTTGCACATCCCATCTATGCGGGGACAAAGAAGTTTTTTCATCAATAATTGAATCAGGAATTAAAAAAGTTAATCTAGCAAGTCATAATTCTGCAAAAGTGAATGGACAAGGTGCTGTTCAGCTGTCTGTGGCTCCACGAACTGGCCAGAATCTAAAAATTGAGCTTAAGAACACGCTTTTTGTCCCTGATTTGAGGTTGAATCTTGTGTCCGTGGCAAAAATCACAGATAAGGACTATACTGTGACATTTACAAAATCTGATGCAGTTGTCACTGATAAATTTGGCAACCAATCCATGTTTGCTGAAAGAAGAGGCGATTTATTCTTTATTCGTGAAAGCGTACAATGTGCTAACGTCGAAACGAAGTGTTCCGAACTGTCGAGGTGGCACTGTCGTTTTGGTCATTTAAACGCGAAGGACCTTCTACACCTGATTATTACGTTGAACAATTCTAAGGAGACCAAATATGTAATTAATTGCACTGTATGCCTAAGGCCAAAAATGTCAGCTTTACCATTTGGTAAAGGAAGTATTCCTTGTAAGAAACCTTTAGAAGTTGTGCATACTGATGTTGTCGGTCCATTTAGAGTAGAATGCACTGGTCGCGCAAAGTACTTTGTTACTTTCATCGATGATTGTACGAGATGGTGTGAAGTTTACTTTCTGAGGGAGAAATCTGGTGTTCTCGAGTCGTTTAAACAATACCAGCTGTATTTTGAGAGGCAGACCGGGAAGAAAATAAAGGCTTTGCAGTCCGACAATGGACGTGAGTATTGTAATAATGATTTTGATAAGTTTCTTTCAGATAATGGCATACGGAGAAGATTAACGATTCCCTACACCCCGGAACAAAATGGACTGGCTGAGCGAATGAATCGTACTCTGTTAGATATGGCCAGGTGTTTACTGCTGCATTCCAGACTGCCTCCATCTTTTTGGTCCGATGCGGTCGCTACGGCTGCAGAGATCCGGAATCGCTGTCCAACAAGTGCTCTTGGTGGCAATACACCTTATAAGAGGCTATTCAACAAAAAACCAAATGTAAATTATTTTCGAGTGTTTGGTTAAAAAGCAGTCATACTAAACAAAGATCCAAGCAAAAGTAAACTTGATCCCAGGGGTATTGAAGGAATTTTTGTTGGATATCCAAGGGACCGAAAAGGGTATCGAATCTGGAATCCGGTCAGCAGACAAATACTATACGCTCGTGATGTAAGATTTATTGAGGATCCAGAAAACAGGACAGACACATCAACCGATGAATATAATTTACTCGATCAAGGAGCGAAAGGTGACAACGCATGTGAGTTGGAGGTTATGTTGAATACTCCAATGCGGTCCAACTCTATAGAAACTGTTGCCGCACCTGAGACTGAAAACAAAGAGAAAACTAAAAGGAATGTGAGACGACCAACACCTTTGCTCACAGATCGCCAATTGCGTCCGAGGAAAGCACGTACTTTGAGTGTGGCAACTGAAGATGATGGCATCTTAGGTGCAAGTGATCAATGTGATGATTTTGAGAACGAAGTTTTTGTTAATGCTGCTGAAGTTGACATGCGAGATGCCCTTGATGGAAAGGAAAGCGAAGAGTGGAAGCAAGCAATAGAGAGCGAAGTCAAAAGTTTAATTAAAAACCAGACGTGGGATCTCATTAAAGCATCTGACACTGTGGATATAATTGGATGCCGCTATGTGCTTACTAACAAATATTCACATAATGGAGAAATTGATCACCGAAAAGCACGCCTTGTAGCTAAGGGTTACAACCAAAAATTTGGTGTTAACTATCATCAAACTTTTGCATCAGTTGCAAGACTGGAAACTATTCGACTTCTTCTGGCCTTGTCCGCGCAGTTTGGTTTAAAGATATGGCAGTTTGATGTAGTGACGGCTTACCTGAATGGAACGTTAAACGAAACAGTCTTTTTGAGGATTCCAGATATGATGAATGAGATGCTCGAACGCATTTTAAGAAATGAAGATGAACTTTCGGCAGTATATATCGGATCCAAAGAGATGCTGCATAACATTCATGATGGCGCCAATGTATGTAAACTTAATAAGGCATTATATGGCCTTAAACAAGCTGGGCGACAATGGTATACTAAGCTCAGTGAGAAGCTAACTGAAATTGGACTGAAACCAATGAAAAGTGAACCTTGCCTATTATATGTTAAAGACAATCAAACTCTGACACTTGTTTTGGTATACGTCGATGATTTGTTGGTGGCGACTTGCAATGATGAAAGCCTTCTAAAAATAAAAGGTCATTTGATGATGGATTTTGATATAAAAGATATTGGTGAAGCAAAGCATTGCCTTGGTTTACAGATAAATCGACGGAGTTCCTCAATTGAGTTGAAGCAATCGAATTATATACGAGAATTACTCACTAGATATGGTATGAGTGAATGCAATTCTTTGGCAACTCCCGCTGAAGTAAATTTGCACTTAGACGACAGCCAATCTGATGGCACATGTAAAAAGGAAACATATAGAGAACTTATTGGAAGCCTTATGTACTTGAGCGTAGCATCGAGGCCTGATATAGCACACATTATTTCAAGACTTGCACAATTTGTTGAAGAACCTAGCCAAGATCATTGGAATGCTGCCAAGAGAGTTCTAAGATACCTTGCTGGAACAAAGGAGCTTGGACTGATCTACAGAAAAACAAATGAGTCACTTGTTGGATACGCTGAAGCTGACTGGGGTGGATGCACTCTCGACCGGAGATCCTATTCAGGCTACGTTTTCATTCTGAGTGGTGCTGCGATAAGTTGGAAGTCACAAAAACAAAGAACTGTTGCGCTATCTTCTACTGAAGCGGAATACGTAAGCTACACTGAAGCTGGAAAAGAGGCTATCTATTTACGTGGGTTGCTACATGAGCTTGGTCTTGTTCACATTGTTCAACAAATAACGCTTTTTGTCGATAATAAGGGGGCCTTATTTCTGGCTAATGATCCAGTTTTTCATGCACGAACAAAACATATTGACATCAAGCACCATTTCATTCGGGATGCCGTGGCTGCGTCTATGTTCCAGTTAAAGCACATACCAACGCAAGAAATGATTGCAGACGTATTGACAAAATCGCTGCCAAAAGTTAATCATGTGAAATGTCGGAAAAGGTCTTGGGTTTCTGGAATGATAAACTGATATACCTGCGTATTGAGGGGGCGTGTCAAGATTATTGTAAGACGACAATACGCAAGTCTGGCATCACTATTCTTTTCTCTATTAATTAATTTTCTATCTTCTATAAGTTTGACATTTCTTGTAAAGTTTCTATTCTCCTTCTTCTTTTTCCTGCTCTCGAATAAAGTACTACAGATTTATTACAAGTTGATTATATTTTTATCTTTTTGCATCAAGAAAATTCTAACAAACACTGATAAAACTTTAAATTACTCTTACTTCTGTACGGTGCGTCCTATACCTATCAAAGTGTGCACCAATCAAATGCTTGTAACTTTTTACTTGAAACTTTAACCTTGAAATTTTGTGACAATAAAGTACTCGAGCCTCTTATTAATTTAAGCTATTGCTCATAGCTATGCTACCCTTGAGTCTCAAAATAAAACACTGATAAAGCTTTAAATGGCCCAAACTTCTATACGGTGCATCCTACACCTGTCAAAGTTTGCAACATTCAAATGCTTGTAACTTTTTACGGGAGCATCATAAAATCTTGAAATTTTGAGACAATAAAGCACTCGGGCCTCTTGTCAATTTAAGCTATCACTCATAGATATGCGACCTCTGAGCCCCAAAATAAAACACTGATAAAACTTCAAATGGCCCTAACTTCTGTACGGTGCGTCCTATAACTATCAAAGTTTGCAACAAACAAATGCTTGTAACTTTTTACTGGAGCGTCGTAAAATCTGGACAATAAAGTACTCGAGCCTCTTATCAATCTAAGCTATCGCTTATATCTATGCTACCCTTGAGTCCCAAATCAAACATTGATAATACTTAAAATGGCCATAACTTCTGTATGGAGTGTCCTATACATATCAAAGTTTGCAACTTTCAAATGCTTGTAGCTTTTTTCTCGAGCGTCATAAAACCTTGAAATTTTGTGACAATAAATTACTCGTGCCTCTTATCAATTTAAGCTATCGCTCATAGCTATGCATACTTTGAGTCCCAAAATAAATCACTGATAAAACTTCAAATGGCCCTAACTTCTGTACGGTGTACCTATCACTCCTGTCCTATATTTATCAAAGTTTGCAACAATCAAATCCTTGTAACTTTTTACTGGAACGTCATAAAGTCTTGAAATTTTGTGACAATAAAGTACTAGAGCTTCTTATCAATTTAAGCTATCGCTCATAGCTATGCTAGCCTTGAGTCCCAAAATAAAACACTGATAAAACTGCAAATGACCCTAACTTCTGTACGGTGCGTCCTACACCTATCAGAGTTTGCAACAATCAAATGCCTGTAATTTTTACTGGAGCGTCATAAAATCTTGAAGATTTGTGACAATAGAGTACTCGAGCCTCTTATCAATTTAAGCTATCGCTCATAGCTATGCTACTCTTGAGTCCCAAATCAAACATTGATAATACTTAAAATGGCCATAACTTCTGTACGGTGCGTCCTACAACCATCAAAGTTTGCAACAATCAAATGCCTGTAATTTTTTCTGGAGCGTCATAAAACCTTGAAAATTTGTGACAATAAAGTACTCGAGACTCATCAATTTAAGCTATCGCTCATAGCAATGCTACTCTTGAGTCCCATATCAAACATTGATAACACTTAAAATGGCCATAACTTCTGTACGGAGTGTCCTATACATATCAAAATTTGCAACTTTCAAATGCTTGTAACTTTTTTCTCGAGCGTCATAAAACCTTGAAATTTTGTGGCAATAAATTACTCGTGCCTCTTATCAATTTAAGCTATCGCTCATAGCTATGCACACTTTGAGTCCCAAAATAAAACACTGATAAAACTTCAAATGGCCCTAACTTCTGTACGGTGCGTCCTATACCTATGAATGTGTGCACCAATCAAATGCTTGTAACTTTTTAATGAAGCATCATAAAATCTTGAAATTTTGTGACAATAAAGTACTCGGGCCTCTTGTCAATTTAAGCTATCACTCATATCTATGCTACCCTTGAGTTCCAGAATAAAACACTGATGAAACTTTAAATGGCCCTAACTTTTGTACGGTGCGTCCTATACCTATCAAAATTTGCAACAATCAAATGTTTGTAAGTTTTTACTGGAGCGTCATAAAACCATGAAATTTTGTGACAATAAAGTACTCGTGCCTCTTAATTTAAGCTATCGCTCATAGCTCTGTTACTATTGACTCCAAAATCAAACACTGATAAAACTTCAAATGGCCCTAAATTCCATACGGTGCGTCCTACACCTATCAAAGTTTGCAACATTGAAATGCTTGTAACTTTTTACTGGAGCGGCATAAAATCTTGAAATTTTGTGACAATAAAGTACTCGTGCCTCTTATTAATTTAAGCCATCGTTCATAGCTCTGTTACTATTGACTCCAAAATCAAACACTGATAAAACTTCAAATGGCTCTAAATTCCATACGGTGCGTCCTACACCTATCAAAGTTTGCAACATTCAAATGCTTGTAACTTTTTACGGGAGCATCATAAAATCTTGAAATTTTGTGACAATAAAGCACTCGGGCCTCTTGTCAATTTAAGCTATCACTCATAGATATGCAACCTCTGAGCCCCAAAACAAAACACTGATAAAACTTCAAATGGCCCTAACTTCTGTACGCTGCGTCCTATAACTATCAAAGTTTGCAACAAACAAATGCTTGTAACTTTTTACTGGAGCGTCATAAAATCTTGAAATTTTGTGACAATAAAGTACTCGAGCCTCTTATCAATTTAAGCTATCGCTCATAGCTATGCTACCCTTGAGTCAAAATCAAACACTGATAAAACTTCAAATGGCCCTAACTTCTGTACGGTGGGTCCTATACCTATCAAAGTGTGCAACATTCAAATGCTTGTAACCTTTTACTGGAGCATCATAAAATCTGGAAATTTTTTGACAATAAAGTACTCGCGCCTCTTATCAATTTAAGCTATCACTTATAGTTATGATACAATTGAGTCCAAAATAATACACTAATAAAATTTCAAATGGCCCTAACTTCTATACGGTGCGTCCTATACCTATCACAGTTTGCAACAATCAAATGCTTGTAACTTTTTACTGGAGCGTCATAGAACCATGAAATTTTGTGACAATAAAGTACTTGTGCCTCTTAATTTAAGCTATCGCTCATAGCTCTGCTTGCCTTGAGTCCCAAAATAAAACACTGATAAAACTGCAAATGACCCTAACTTCTGTACGGGGCGTCCTATACCTATCAAAGTTTGCAACAATCATATGCTTGTAATTTTTTACTGGAGCGTCATAAAATCTTGAAATTTTGTGACAATAAAGTACTCGAGCCTCTTATCAATTTAAGCTATCGCTCATAGCAATGCTACCCTTGAGTCCCAAATGAAAAACTGATAAAACTTCAAATGGCCCTAACTTCTGTACGGTGCGTCCTACACCTATCAAAGTTTGCAATAATCAAATGCCTGTAATTTTTACTGGAGCGTCATAAAACCTTGAAAATTTGTGACAATAAAGTACACGAGCCTCTTGTCAATTTAAGCTATCGCTCATAGCTATGCTACTCTTGAGTCCGAAATCAAACATTGATAATACTTAAAATGGCCATAACTTCTGTATGGAGTGTCCTATACATATCAAAGTTTGCAACTTTCAAATGCTTGTAACTTTTTTCTCGAGCGTCATAAAACCTTGAAATTTTGTGACAAAAAATTACTCGTGCCTCTTATCAATTTAAGCAATCGCTCATAGCTATGCATACTTTGAGTCCCAAAATAAAACACTGATAAAACTTCAGATGGCCCTAACTTCTGTACGGTGCACCTATCATACCTGTCCTATACTTATCAAAGTTTGCAACAATCAAATCCTTGTAACTTTTTACTGGAGCGTCATAAAGTCTTGAAATTTTGTGACAATAAAGTACTAGAGCCTCTTATCAATTTAAGCTATCGCTCATAGCTATGCTACCCTTGAGTCACAAATCAAACACTGATAAAACTTCAAACGGCCCTAACTTCTGTACGGTGCGTCCTATACCTATCAAAGTGTGCACCAATCAAATGCTTGTAACTTTTTACTGGAGGGTCACAAAACCTTGAAATTTTGTGACAATAAAGTACTCGAGCCTCTTACCAATTTAAGCTATCGCTCATAGCTATGCTACCCTTGAGTCCCAAATAATATACTAATAAAACTTCAAATGGCCCTAACTTCTATACGGTGTGTCCAATACCTATCAAAGTTTGCAACAATCAAATGCCTGTAATTTTTACTGGAGCGTCATAAAACCTTGAAAATTTGTGACAATCAAGTACACGAGCCTCTTATCAATTTAAGCTATCGCTCATAGCTATGCTACTCTTGAGTCCGAAATCAAACATTGATAATACTTAAAATGGCCATAACTTCTGTATGGAGTGTCCTATACATATCAAAGTTTGCAACTTTCAAATGCTTGTAACTTTTTTCTCGAGCGTCATAAAACCTTTGTGACAATAAATTACTCGTGCCTCTTATCAATTTAAGCAATCGCTCATAGCTATGCATACTTTGAGTCCCAAAATAAAACACTGATAAAACTTCAGATGGCCCTAACTTCTGTACGGTGCACCTATCATACCTGTCCTATACTTATCAAAGTTTGCAACAATCAAATCCTTGTAACTTTTTACTGGAGCGTCATAAAGTCTTGAAATTTTGTGACAATAAAGTACTAGAGCCTCTTATCAATTTAAGCTATCGCTCATAGCTATGCTACCCTTGAGTCACAAATCAAACACTGATAAAACTTCAAACGGCCCTAACTTCTGTACGGTGCGTCCTATACCTATCAAAGTGTGCACCAATCAAATGCTTGTAACTTTTTACTGGAGGGTCACAAAACCTTGAAATTTTGTGACAATAAAGTACTCGAGCCTCTTACCAATTTAAGCTATCGCTCATAGCTATGCTACCCTTGAGTCCAAAAATAAAACACTGATAAAACTTTAAATGGCCCTAACTTCTGTATGGTGCGTCCTATAACTATCAAAATTTGCAACATTCAAATGCTTGTAATTTTTTACTGGAGCGTCATAACACCTTGAAATTTTGTGACAATAAATTCTCTTATCAATTTAAGCTATCGTTCATAGCTATGCTACCATTGAGTCTCAAAATAAAACACTGATAAAACTTTAAATGGCCCTAACTTCTATACAGTGCATCCTACACCTATCAAAGTTTGCAACATTCAAATGCTTGTAACTTTTTACAGGAGCATCATAAAATCTTGAAATTCTGTGACAATAAAGTACTCGACCCTCTTATCAATTTAAGCTATCACACATAGCTATGCTACCCTTGAGTCCCACAATAAAACACTGATAAAACTTCAAATGGCCCTAATTTCTATACGGTGCTTCCTATACCTATCAAAGTTTGCAACATTCAAATGCTTCCAACTTTTAACTGGAGCGTCATAAAACCTTGAAATTTTGTGACAATAAAGTACTCGAGCCTCTTGTCAATTTAAGCTATCGCTCATAGATATTATACCCTTGAGTCCCAAATAATATACTAATAAAACTTCAAATGGCCCTAACTTCTATACGGTGTGTCCAATACCTATCAAAGTTTTCAACAATCAAATGCTTGTAACTTTTTACTGGAGCGTCATAAAACCATGAAATTTTGTGAAAATAAAGTACTCGTGATTCTTAATTTAAGCTGTCGCTCATATCTCTGTGACTATTGACTCCAAAATCAAACACTGAAAAAACTTCAAATGGCTCTAAATTCCATACGGTGCGTCCCATACCGATCAAAGTTTGCAACAATCAAATGCTTGTAACTTTTTACTGGAGCGTCATAAAATCTGGAAATTTTGTGACAATAAAGTACTCGAGCCTCTTATCAATTTAAGCAATCGCTCATAGCTATGCTACCCTTCAGTCCTAAAATAAAACACTGATAAAACTTCAAATGGCCCTAACTTCTATACGGTGCATCCTACACCTATCAAAGTTTGCAGCATTCAAATGCTTGTAACTTTTTACTGGAGCATCGTAAAAACTTGAAATTTTGTGACAATGAAGTACTCGAGCCTCTTGTTAATTCAAGCTATCGCTCATAGCAATGCTACCCTTGAGACCCAAATCAAACACTGATAAAACTTCAAATGGCCCTAACTTCTATACGGTGCATCCTACACCTATCAAAGTTTGCAGCATTCAAATGCTTGTAACTTTTTACTAGAGCATCATAAAATCTGGAAATTTTGTGACAATGAAGAACTCGAGCCTCTTGTCAATTCAAGCTATCACTCATAGCAATGCTACCCTTGAGTCTCAAATCAAACACAGATAAAACTGCGAATGCTTGTAACTTTTTACTGGAGCGCCATAAAATTTTTAAAATTTGTGTCAATAAAGTACTCGAGCCTCTTATCAATTTAAGCTATAGCTCATAGCTATGCTACTCTTGAGTCCTAAATCAAACATTGATAAGACTTAAAATGGCCATAATTTCGGTACGGAGTATCCTATACATATCAAAGTTTGCAACATTCAAATGCTTGTAACTTTTTCTCGGGCGTCATAAAACCTTGACATTTTGTGAAAATAAAGTACTCGTGTCTCTTATCAATTTAAACTATCGCTCTAAGCTATGCTAACCTTGAGTCCCAAATCAAAAACTGATAAATCTTCAAATGGCCGTAACTTCTGTACGGTGCGTCCTACACCTATCAAAGTTTGCAACAATCAAATGCTTGTAACTTTTTACTGGAGGTCTTAAAATCTTGAAATTTTGTGACAATAAAGTACTCGAGCCAATTTAATTTAATTTAATTTCATTTAAGCTATCTCTCATAGCTATGCTACTCTTGAGTCCCAAATCAAACACTGATAAGACTTGAAATGGCCACAACTTCTATACGGAGTGTTTTATACCTATCAAAGTTTGCAACATTCAAATGCTTGTAACTTTTTACTGGATCATCATAAAATCTTGAAATTTTGTGACAATAAAGTACTCGGGCCTCTTGTCAATTTAAGCTATCCCTCACAGCTATGCTACCCTTGGGTCCCAAAATAAAACACTAATAAAACTTCAAATGACCCTATCTTTTAAACGGTGCGTCCCATACCTATCAAAGTTTGCAACACTGTTAATGCTTGTAACTTTTTACTGGAGCGTCATAAAATCTGGAAATTTTGTGACTATAGAGTACTGGAGCCTCTTATCAGTTTAAGCAATCGCTCATAGCTGTGCTACCCTTGAGTCCCGAATCAAATACTGATAAAATTTCAAATGGACCTAACTTCTGTACGGTGCGTCCTATACCTATCAAAGTGTGCACCAATCAAATGCTTGTAACTTTTTACTGGAGGGTCATAAAACCTTGAAATTTTGTGACAATAAAGTACTCGAGCCTCTTATCAATTTAAGCTATCGCTCATAGCTATGCTACTCTTGAGTCCCATATCAAACACTGATAAGATTTAAAATGGCCATAACTTCTGTACGGAGTCTCCTATACCTATAAGAAATTTGCAAGAATCAAATGATTGTAACTTTTTACTGGAGCGTCAGTTTCTGACAATAAAGTACTCGAGTCTCTTATGAATTTAAGAAATCGCTCATAGCTATGCTACCCTTGAGTCCCAAATAAAACAGGGATAATGCTTCAAATGGCCCTAACTTCTATAAGGTGCGTCCTATACCTATCAAAGTTTGCAACAATCAAATGCTTGTAACTTTTTACTGGAGCTTCATAAAATCTTGAAATTTTCTGACAATAAAGTACTCGAGTCTCTTATCAATTTGAGCTATCGCTCATAGCTATGCTACCCTTGAGTCCCAAATCAAACACTGATAAAACTTCAAATGGCCCTAACTTATGTACGGTACGTCCTCTACTTATCAAAGTTTGCAACAATCAAATGGTTGTAACTTTTTACTAGAGCGTCATAAAACCTTGAAAATTACTGACAATAAACTACTCGTGCCTCTTATCAATTTAAGCTATTTCCCATCGCTATGCTACCCATGTCTACGAAGAATCTGCCGCATTTTCTGGCCCACAACGATTATGAACGAAGACCTGTGGCGCCTCACCAATAGCGAGCCTATTGACACACAAGACGCAAAAAGACGCAAGTGGAGCTGGATAGGGCACATTCTGCGTAGAGAAGACACCAACATTGCAAAGATGGCATTGCAATGGAACCCACATGGTAGTCGGAAAGCAGTACGCCCACGACAAACATGGGTACGCACTATCCACGCCGAAAGTCACCACAGAGCCACCTGGAACGAAATAAGACACCTGGCTGCTGATAGAAACCGTTGGAGAGCTTTTGTGACCGCCCTATGCTCCGACTAAGAGCGATATTTGACTCTTTTATAATTATGTCTTTTAGTTAACTTTGTTAACATAAGTATAGTTTTATTGTGTCAAATGTCATGGAATTAATAATAATAATGCTACCCTTCAGTCCTAAAATAAAACACTGATAAAACTTCAAATGGCCCTAACTTCTATACGGTGCATCCTACACCTATCAAAGTTTGCAACATTAAAATGCTTGTAACTTTCTACTGGAGCATCGTAAAATCTTGAAATTTTGTGACAATTCGGTACTCGTGCCTCTTATCAATTTAAGCTATCGCCTGTAGCTATGCTACCCTTGAGTCCTTAAATAAAACACTGATAAAAATTCGAATGGTCCTAACTTCTATACGGTGCATGCTACACCTATCAAAGTTTGCAACATTCAAATGCTTGTAACTTTTTACTGGAGCATCATAAAATCTGGAAATTTTGTGACAATGAAGTATTCGAGCCTCTTGTTAATTCAGGCTATCGCTCATAGCAATGCTACCCTTGAGTCCCAAATCAAACACTGATGAAACTTAAAATGGCCCTAATTTCTGTACGGTGCGTTCTATACCTATCAAAGTTTGCAACCATCAAATGCTTGTAACTTTTTACTTGGGCGTCATAAAACCTTGAAATTTTGTGACAATAAAGTACTCGCGCCTCTTATCAATTTAAGCTATCACTCATAGCTATGCAACCTTTCATTCCCAAAATAAATCACTGATAAAACTTCGAATGGCACTAACTTCTGTACGGTGCGTCCTATACCTATCAAAGTTTGCAACAATCAAATGGTTGTAACTTTTTACTGGAGCGTCATAAAACCTTGAAATTTTTTGACAATAAAGTACTCGTGCCTCTTATCAATTTAAGCTATTGCCCATCGCTGTGCTACCCTTGAGTCCTAAAATAAAACACTGATAAAACTTCAAATGGCCCTAACTTCTATACGGTGCATCCTACACCTATCAAAGTTTGCAACATTAAAATGCTTGTAACTTTTTACTTGGGCGTCATAAAACCTTGAAATTTTGTGACAATAAAGTACTCGCGCCTCTTATCAATTTAAGCTATCACTCATAGCTATGCAACCTTTCATTCCCAAAATAAATCACTGATAAAACTTCGAATGGCACTAACTTCTGTACGGTGCGTCCTATACCTATCAAAGTTTGCAACAATCAAATGCTGGTTACTTTTTACTGGAGCGTCATAAAGTCTTGAAATTTTGTGACAATAAAGTACTCGAGCCGCTTATTAATTTAAGCTATCGCTCATAGCTATGCTACCCTTGAGTCTCAAATTAAACACTGATAAAACTTCAAATGGCCCTAACTTCTGTACGGTGCGTCCTATACCTATCAAAGTGTGCACCAATCAAATTCTTGTAACTTTTTACTGGAGGGTCGTAAAACCTTGAAATTTTGTGACAATAAAGTACTCGAGCCTCTTATTAATTTAAGCAATCGCTCATAGCTATGCTACCCTTGAGTCCCGAATCAAATACTGATACAATTTCAAATGGACCTAACTTCTGTACGGTGCGTTCTATACCTATCAAAGTTTGCAACAATCAAATGCTTGTAACTTTTTACTTAGGCGTCATAAAACCTTGAAATTGTGACAATAAAGTACTCGTGCCTCTTATCAATTTAAGCTATGGCTCATAGCTATGCAACCTTTGATTCCCAAAATAAATCACTGATAAAACTTCGAATGGCACTAACTTCTGTACGGTGCGTCCTATACCTATCAAAGTTTGCAACAATCAAATGGTTGTAACTTTTTACTGGAGGGTCATAAAACCTTGAAATTTTGTGACAATAAATTACTCGAGGCTCTTATCAATTTAAGCTATCGCTCATAGCTATGCTACCCTTGGGTCCCAAAATAAAACACGAATAAAACTTCAAATGACCCTAACTTTTATACGGTGCGTCCCATACCTATCAAATTTTGCAACATTCAAATGCTTGTATCTTTTTACTGGAGCGCCATAAAAGCTTGAAATTTTATGACAATAAAATACTCGAGCCTCTTAACAATTTAAGCTTTCGATCATAGCTATGCTACCCTTGAGTCCTTAAATAAAACACTGATAAAAATTCGAATGGTCCTAACTTCTATACGGTGCATGCTACACCTATCAAAGTTTGCAACAATCAAATGCTTGTAACTTTTTACTGGAGCGTCATAAAAACATGAAAATTTGTGACAATAAAGTACTCGAGCCTCTTATCAATTTAAGATATAGCTCATAGCTATGCTACTCTTGAGTCCTAAATCAAACATTGATAAGACTTAAAATAGTTATAATTTCTGTACGGAGTGTCCTATACTTATCAAAGTTTGCAACATTCAAATGCTTTTAACTTTTTCTCGAGCGTCATAAAACCTTGAAATTTTGTGACAATAAAGTACTCGCGCCTCTTATCAATTTAAGCTATCACTCATAGCTATGCAACCTTTCATTCCCAAAATAAATCACTGATAAAACTTCGAATGGCACTAACTTCTGTACGGTGCGTCCTATACCTATCAAAGTTTGCAACAATCAAATGCTGGTTACTTTTTACTGGAGCGTCATAAAGTCTTGAAATTTTGTGACAATAAAGTACTCGAGCCGCTTATTAATTTAAGCTATCGCTCATAGCTATGCTACCCTTGAGTCTCAAATTAAACACTGATAAAACTTCAAATGGCCCTAACTTCTGTACGGTGCGTCCTATACCTATCAAAGTGTGCACCAATCAAATTCTTGTAACTTTTTACTGGAGGGTCGTAAAACCTTGAAATTTTGTGACAATAAAGTACTCGAGCCTCTTATTAATTTAAGCAATCGCTCATAGCTATGCTACCCTTGAGTCCCGAATCAAATACTGATACAATTTCAAATGGACCTAACTTCTGTACGGTGCGTTCTATACCTATCAAAGTTTGCAACAATCAAATGTTTGTAACTTTTTACTTAGGCGTCATAAAACCTTGAAATTGTGACAATAAAGTACTCGTGCCTCTTATCAATTTAAGCTATGGCTCATAGCTATGCAACCTTTGATTCCCAAAATAAATCACTGATAAAACTTCGAATGGCACTAACTTCTGTACGGTGCGTCCTATACCTATCAAAGTTTGCAACAATCAAATGGTTGTAACTTTTTACTGGAGGGTCATAAAACCTTGAAATTTTGTGACAATAAAGTACTCGAGGCTCTTATCAATTTAAGCTATCGCTCATAGCTATGCTACCCTTGGGTCCCAAAATAAAACACGAATAAAACTTCAAATGACCCTAACTTTTATACGGTGCGTCCCATACCTATCAAATTTTGCAACATTCAAATGCTTGTATCTTTTTACTGGAGCGCCATAAAAGCTTGAAATTTTATGACAATAAAATACTCGAGCCTCTTAACAATTTAAGCTTTCGATCATAGCTATGCTACCCTTGAGTCCTTAAATAAAACACTGATAAAAATTCGAATGGTCCTAACTTCTATACGGTGCATGCTACACCTATCAAAGTTTGCAACAATCAAATGCTTGTAACTTTTTACTGGAGCGTCATAAAAACATGAAAATTTGTGACAATAAAGTACTCGAGCCTCTTATCAATTTAAGCTATAGCTCATAGCTATGCTACTCTTGAGTCCTAAATCAAACATTGATAAGACTTAAAATAGCCATAATTTCTGTACGGAGTGTCCTATACCTATCAAAGTTTGCAACATTCAAATGCTTGTAACTTTTTCTCGAGCGTCATAAAACCTTGAAATTTTGTGACAATAAAGTACTCGTGCCTCTTATCAATTTAAGCTATGGCTCATAGCTATGCAACCTTTGATTCCCAAAATAAATCACTGATAAAACTTCGAATGGCACTAACTTCTGTACGGTGCGTCCTATACCTATCAAAGTTTGCAACAATCAAATGGTTGTAACTTTTTACTGGAGCGTCATAAAACCTTGAAATTTTTTGACAATAAAGTACTCGTGCCTCTTATCAATTTAAGCTATTGCCCATCGCTGTGCTACCCTTGAGTCCTAAAATAAAACACTGATAAAACTTCAAATGGCCCTAACTTCTATACGGTGCATCCTACACCTATCAAAGTTTGCAACATTAAAATGCTTGTAACTTTTTACTGGAGCATCGTAAAATCTTGAAATTTTGTGACAATTCAGTACTCGTGCCTCTTATCAATTTAAGCTATCGCCCATAGCAATGCAACCCTTGAGTCCCAAATCAAACACTGATGAAACTTAAAATGGCCCTAATTTCTGTACGGTGCGTTCTATACCTATCAAAGTTTGCAACCATCAAATGCTTGTAACTTTTTACTTGGGCGTCATAAAACCTTGAAATTTTGTGACAATAAAGTACTCGCGCCTCTTATCAATTTAAGCTATCACTCATAGCTATGCAACCTTTCATTCCCAAAATAAATCACTGATAAAACTTCGAATGGAACTAACTTCTGTACGGTGCGTCCTATACCTATCAAAGTTTGCAACAATCAAATGCTGGTTAATTTTTACTGGAGCGTCATAAAGTCTTGAAATTTTGTGACAATACAGTACTCGAGCCGCTTATTAATTTAAGCTATCGCTCATAGCTATGCTACCATTGAGTATCAAGTTAAACACTGATAAAATGTCAAATAGCCCTAACTTCTATACGGTGCATCCTACACCTATCAAAGTTTGCAACATTCAAATGCTTGTAACTTTTTACTGGAGCGTCATAATATCTGGAAATTTTGTGACAATAAACTACTGGAGCATCTTGTCAATTTAAGCAATCGCTCATAGCTATGCTACCCTTGAGTCCCAAATCAAACACGGATAAAACTTCAAATGACCCTAACTTTTATACGGTGCGTCCCATACCTATCAAATTTTGCAACATTCAAATGCTTGTAACTTTTTACTGGAGGGTCTTAAAATCTTGAAATTTTGTGACAATAAAGTACTCGAGCCTCTTATCAATTTAAGCTATCGCTCATAGCTATGCTACCCTTGAGTCCCGAATCAAAAACTGATAAAATGTCAAATAGCCCTAACTTCTATACGGTGCATCCTATACATATCAAAGTTTGCAACATTCAAATGCTTGTAACTTTTTCTCGGGCGTCATAAAACCTTGACATTTTGTGACAATAAAGTACTCGTGCCTCTTATCAATTTAAGTTATCGCTCTAAGCTATGCTAACCTTGAGTCCCAAATCAAAAACTGATAAATCTTCAAATGGCCGTAACTTCTGTACTGTGCGTCCTACACCTATCAAAGTTTGCAACAATCAAATGCTTGTAACTTTTTACTGGAGGGTCTTAAAATCTTGAAATTTTGTGACAATAAAGTACTCGAGCCTCTTATCAATTTAAGCTATCGCTCATAGCTATGCTACTCTTCAGTCCCAAATCAAACACTGATAAGTCTTATAATGGCCATAACTTCTATACGGAGTCTCTTATACCTATCAAAGTTTGCAACTTTCAAATGCTTGTAACTTTTTACTGGATCATCATAAAATCTTGAAATTTTGTGATAATAAAGTACTCGGGCCTCTTGTCAATTGAAGCTATCCCTCATAGCTATGCTACCCTTGGGTCCCAAAATAAAACACTAATAAAACTTCAAATGACCCTATCTTTTAAACGGTGCGTCCCATACCTATCAAAGTTTGCAACACTGTTAATGCTTGTAACTTTTTACTGGAGCGTCATAAAATCTGGAAATTTTGTGACAATAGAGTACTGGAGCCTCTTATCAGTTTAAGCAATCGCTCAAAGCTATGCTACCCTTGAGTCCCGAATCAAATACTGATAAAATTGCAAATGGACCTAACTTCTGTACGGTGCGTCCTATACCTATCAAAGTGTGCACCCATCAAATGCTTGTAACTTTTTACTGAAGGGTCATAAAACCTTGAAATTTTGTGACAATAAAGTACTCGAGCCAATTTAATTTAATTTAATTTCATTTAAGCTATCTCTCATAGCTATGCTACTCTTGAGTCCCAAATCAAACACTGATAAGACTTGAAATGGCCACAACTTCTATACGGAGTGTTTTATACCTATCAAAGTTTGCAACATTCAAATGCTTGTAACTTTTTACTGGATCATCATAAAATCTTGAAATTTTGTGACAATAAAGTACTCGGGCCTCTTGTCAATTTAAGCTATCCCTCATAGCTATGCTACCCTTGGGTCCCAAAATAAAACACTAATAAAACTTCAAATGACCCTATCTTTTAAACGGTGCGTCCCATACCTATCAAAGTTTGCAACACTGTTAATGCTTGTAACTTTTTACTGGAGCGTCATAAAATCTGGAAATTTTGTGACTATAGATTACTGGAGCCTCTTATCAGTTTAAGCAATCGCTCATAGCTGTGCTACCCTTGAGTCCCGAATCAAATACTGATAAAATTTCAAATGGACCTAACTTCTGTACGGTGCGTCCTATACCTATCAAAGTGTGCACCAATCAAATGCTTGTAACTTTTTACTGGAGGGTCATAAAACCTTGAAATTTTGTGACAATAAAGTACTCGGGCCTCTTGTCAATTTAAGCTATCGCTCATAGCTATGCTACTCTTGAGTCCCATATCAAACACTGATAAGATTTAAAATGGCCATAACTTCTGTACGGAGTCTCCTATACCTATAAGAAATTTGCAAGAATCAAATGATTGTAACTTTTTACTGGAGCGTCAGTTTCTGACAATAAAGTACTCGAGTCTCTTATGAATTTAAGAAATCGCTCATAGCTATGCTACCCTTGAGTCCCAAATAAAACAGGGATAATGCTTCAAATGGCCCTAACTTCTATAAGGTGCGTCCTATACCTATCAAAGTTTGCAACAATCAAATGCTTGTAACTTTTTACTGGAGCTTCATAAAATCTTGAAATTTTCTGACAATAAAGTACTCGAGTCTCTTATCAATTTGAGCTATCGCTCATAGCTATGCTACCCTTGAGTCCCAAATCAAACACTGATAAAACTTCAAATGGCCCTAACTTATGTACGGTCCGTCCTCTACTTATCAAAGTTTGCAACAATCAAATGGTTGTAACTTTTTACTAGAGCGTCATAAAACCTTGAAAATTACTGACAATAAACTACTCGTGCCTCTTATCAATTTAAGCTATTTCCCATCGCTATGCTACCCATGTCTACGAAGAATCTGCCGCATTTTCTGGCCCACAACGATTATGAACGAAGACCTGTGGCGCCTCACCAATAGCGAGCCTATTGACACACAAGACGCAAAAAGACGCAAGTGGAGCTGGATAGGGCACATTCTGCGTAGAGAAGACACCAACATTGCAAAGATGGCATTGCAATGGAACCCACATGGTAGTCGGAAAGCAGTACGCCCACGACAAACATGGGTACGCACTATCCACGCCGAAAGTCACCACAGAGCCACCTGGAACGAAATAAGACACCTGGCTGCTGATAGAAACCGTTGGAGAGCTTTTGTGACCGCCCTATGCTCCGACTAAGAGCGATATTTGACTCTTTTATAATTATGTCTTTTAGTTAACTTTGTTAACATAAGTATAGTTTTATTGTGTCAAATGTCATGGAATTAATAATAATAATGCTACCCTTCAGTCCTAAAATAAAACACTGATAAAACTTCAAATGGCCCTAACTTCTATACGGTGCATCCTACACCTACCAAAGTTTGCAGCATTCAAATGCTTGTAACTTTTTACTAGAGCATCATAAAATCTGGAAATTTTGTGACAATAAAGTACTCGTGCCTCTTATCAATTTAAGCTATCGCCCATAGCTATGTTACCCTTGAGTACTTAAATAAAACACTGATAAAAATTCGAATGGTCCTAACATCTATACGGTGCACGCTACACCTATCAAAGTTTGCAACACTCAAATGCTTGTAACTTTTTACTGGATCATCATAAAATCTGGAAATTTTGTGACAATGAAGTACTCGAGCCTCTTGTTAATTCAAGCTATCGCTCATAGTAATGCTACCCTTGAGACCCAAATCAAACACTGATGAAACTTAAAAAGGCCCTAATTTCTGTACGGTGCGTTCTATACCTATCAAAGTTTGCAACAATCAAATGCTTGTAACTTTTTACTTAGGCGTCATAAAACCTTGAAATTGTGACAATAAAGTACTCGTGCGCTTTATCAATTTAAGCTATGGCTCATAGCTATGCAACCTTTGATTCCCAAAATAAATCACTGATAAAACTTCGAATGGCACTGACTTCTGTACGGTGCGTCCTATACCTATCAAAGTTTGCAACAATCAAATGGTTGTAACTTTTTACTGGAGCGTCATAAAACCTTGAAATTTTTTGACAATAAAGTACTCGTGCCTCTTACAATTTAAGCTATTGCCCATCGCTGTGCTACCCTTGAGTCCTAAAATAAAACACTGATAAAACTTCAAATGGCCCTAACTGCTATACGGTGCATCCTACACCTATCAAAGTTTGCAACATTAAAATGCTTGTAACTTTTAACTTGGGCGTCATAAAACCTTGAAATTTTGTGACAATAAAGTACTCGCGCCTCTTATCAATTTAAGCTATCACTCATAGCTATGCAACCTTTCATTCCCAAAATAAATCACTGATAAAACTTCGAATGGCACTAACTTCTGTACGGTGCGTCCTATACCTATCAAAGTTTGCAACAATCAAATGCTGGTTACTTTTTACTGGAGCGTCATAAAGTCTTGAAATTTTGTGACAATAAAGTACTCGAGCCGCTTATTAATTTAAGCTATCGCTCATAGCTATGCTACCCTTGAGTCTCAAATTAAACACTGATAAAACTTCAAATGGCCCTAACTTCTGTACGGTGCGTCCTATACCTATCAAAGTGTGCACCAATCAAATTCTTGTAACTTTTTACTGGAGGGTCGTAAAACCTTGAAATTTTGTGACAATAAAGTACTCGAGCCTCTTATTAATTTAAGCAATCGCTCATAGCTATGCTACCCTTGAGTCCCGAATCAAATACTGATACAATTTCAAATGGACCTAACTTCTGTACGGTGCGTTCTATACCTATCAAAGTTTGCAACAATCAAATGCTTGTAACTTTTTACTTAGGCGTCATAAAACCTTGAAATTGTGACAATAAAGTACTCGTGCCTCTTATCAATTTAAGCTATGGCTCATAGCTATGCAACCTTTGATTCCCAAAATAAATCACTGATAAAACTTCGAATGGCACTAACTTCTGTACGGTGCGTCCTATACCTATCAAAGTTTGCAACAATCAAATGCTTGTAACTTTTTACTTAGGCGTCATAAAACCTTGAAATTGTGACAATATAGTACTCGTGCCTCTTATCAATTTAAGCTATGGCTCATAGCTATGCTACCCTTGGGTCCCAAAATAAAACACGAATAAAACTTCAAATGACCCTAACTTTTATACGGTGCGTCCCATACCTATCAAATTTTGCAACATTCAAATGCTTGTATCTTTTTACTGGAGCGCCATAAAAGCTTGAAATTTTATGACAATAAAATACTCGAGCCTCTTAACAATTTAAGCTTTCGATCATAGCTATGCTACCCTTGAGTCCTTAAATAAAACACTGATAAAAATTCGAATGGTCCTAACTTCTATACGGTGCATGCTACACCTATCAAAGTTTGCAACAATCAAATGCTTGTAACTTTTCACTGGAGCGTCATAAAAACATGAAAATTTGTGACAATAAAGTACTCGAGCCTCTTATCAATTTAAGCTATAGCTCATATCTATGCTACTCTTGAGTCCTAAATCAAACATTGATAAGACTTAAAATAGCCATAATTTCTGTACGGAGTGTCCTATACCTATCAAAGTTTGCAACATTCAAATGCTTGTATCTTTTTACTGGAGCGCCATAAAAGCTTGAAATTTTATGACAATAAAATACTCGAGCCTCTTAACAATTTAAGCTTTCGATCATAGCTATGCTACCCTTGAGTCCTTAAATAAAACACTGATAAAAATTCGAATGGTCCTAACTTCTATACGGTGCATGCTACACCTATCAAAGTTTGCAACAATCAAATGCTTGTAACTTTTTACTGGAGCGTCATAAAAACATGAAAATTTGTGACAATAAAGTACTCGAGCCTCTTATCAATTTAAGCTATAGCTCATAGCTATGCTACTCTTGAGTCCTAAATCAAACATTGATAAGACTTAAAATAGCCATAATTTCTGTACGGAGTGTCCTATACCTATCAAAGTTTGCAACATTCAAATGCTTGTAACTTTTTCTCGAGCGTCATAAAACCTTGAAATATTGTGACAATAAAGTACTCGTGCCTCTTATCAATTTAAGCTTTATGGCTCATAGCTATGCAACCTTTGATTCCCAAAATAAATCACTGATAAAACTTCGAATGGCACTAACTTCTGTACGGTGCGTCCTATACCTATCAAAGTTTGCAACAATCAAATGGTTGTAACTTTTTACTGGAGCGTCATAAAACCTTGAAATTTTTTGACAATAAAGTACTCGTGCCTCTTATCAATTTAAGCTATTGCCCACCGCTGTGCTACCCTTGAGTCCTAAAATAAAACACTGATAAAACTTCAAATGGCCCTAACTTCTATACGGTGCATCCTACACCTATCAAAGTTTGCAACATTAAAATGCTTGTAACTTTTTACTGGAGCATCGTAAAATCTTGAAATTTTGTGACAATTCAGTACTCGTGCCTCTTATCAATTTAAGCTATCGCCCATAGCTATGCTACCCTTGAGTCCTTAAATAAAACACTGATAAAAATTCGAATGGTCCTAACTTCTATACGGTGCATGCTACACCTATCAAAGTTTGCAACATTCAAATGCTTGTAACTTTTTACTGGAGCATCATAAAATCTGGAAATTTTGTGACAATGAAGTATTCGAGCCTCTTGTTAATTCAGGCTATCGCTCATAGCAATGCTACCCTTGAGTCCCAAATCAAACACTGATGAAACTTAAAATGGCCCTAATTTCTGTACGGTGCGTTCTATACCTATCAAAGTTTGCAACCATCAAATGCTTGTAACTTTTTACTTGGGCGTCATAAAACCTTGAAATTTTGTGACAATAAAGTACTCGCGCCTCTTATCAATTTAAGCTATCACTCATAGCTATGCAACCTTTCATTCCCAAAATAAATCACTTATAAAACTTCGAATGGCACTAACTTCTGTACGGTGCGTCCTATACCTATCAAAGTTTGCAACAATCAAATGGTTGTAACTTTTTACTGGAGCGTCATAAAACCTTGAAATTTTTTGACAATAAAGTACTCGTGCCTCTTATCAATTTAAGCTATTGCCCATCGCTGTGCTACCCTTGAGTCCTAAAATAAAACACTGATAAAACTTCAAATGGCCCTAACTTCTATACGGTGCATTCTACACCTATCAAAGTTTGCAACATTAAAATGCTTGTAACTTTTTACTTGGGCGTCATAAAACCTTGAAATTTTGTGACAATAAAGTACTCGCGCCTCTTATCAATTTAAGCTATCACTCATAGCTATGCAACCTTTCATTCCCAAAATAAATCACTGATAAAACTTCGAATGGCACTAACTTCTGTACGGTGCGTCCTATACCTATCAAAGTTTGCAACAATCAAATGCTGGTTACTTTTTACTGGAGCGTCATAAAGTCTTGAAACTTTGTGACAATAAAGTACTCGAGCCGCTTATTAATTTAAGCTATCGCTCATAGCTATGCTACCCTTGAGTCTCAAATTAAACACTGATAAAACTTCAAATGGCCCTAACTTCTGTACGGTGCGTCCTATACCTATCAAAGTGTGCACCAATCAAATTCTTGTAACTTTTTACTGGAGGGTCGTAAAACCTTGAAATTTTGTGACAATAAAGTACTCGAGCCTCTTATTAATTTAAGCAATCGCTCATAGCTATGCTACCCTTGAGTCCCGAATCAAATACTGATACAATTTCAAATGGACCTAACTTCTGTACGGTGCGTTCTATACCTATCAAAGTTTGCAACAATCAAATGCTTGTAACTTTTTACTTAGGCGTCATAAAACCTTGAAATTGTGACAATAAAGTACTCGTGCCTCTTATCAATTTAAGCTATGGCTCATAGCTATGCAACCTTTGATTCCCAAAATAAATCACTGATAAAACTTCGAATGGCACTAACTTCTGTACGGTGCGTCCTATACCTATCAAAGTTTGCAACAATCAAATGGTTGTAACTTTTTACTGGAGGGTCATAAAACCTTGAAATTTTGTGACAATAAAGTACTCGAGGCTCTTATCAATTTAAGCTATCGCTCATAACTATGCTACCCTTGGGTCCCAAAATAAAACACGAATAAAACTTCAAATGACCCTAACTTTTATACGGTGCGTCCCATACCTATCAAATTTTGCAACATTCAAATGCTTGTATCTTTTTACTGGAGCGCCATAAAAGCTTGAAATTTTATGACAATAAAATACTCGAGCCTCTTAACAATTTAAGCTTTCGATCATAGCTATGCTACCCTTGAGTCCTTAAATAAAACACTGATAAAAATTCGAATGGTCCTAACTTCTATACGGTGCATGCTACACCTATCAAAGTTTGCAACAATCAAATGCTTGTAACTTTTTACTGGAGCGTCATAAAAACATGAAAATTTGTGACAATAAAGTACTCGAGCCTCTTATCAATTTAAGCTATAGCTCATAGCTATGCTACTCTTGAGTCCTAAATCAAACATTGATAAGACTTAAAATAGCCATAATTTCTGTACGGAGTGTCCTATACCTATCAAAGTTTGCAACATTCAAATGCTTGTAACTTTTTCTCGAGCGTCATAAAACCTTGAAATTTTGTGACAATAAAGTACTCGTGCCTCTTATCAATTTAAGCTATGGCTCATAGCTATGCAACCTTTGATTCCCAAAATAAATCACTGATAAAACTTCGAATGGCACTAACTTCTGTACGGTGCGTCCTATACCTATCAAAGTTTGCAACAATCAAATGGTTGTAACTTTTTACTGGAGCGTCATAAAACCTTGAAATTTTTTGACAATAAAGTACTCGTGCCTCTTATCAATTTAAGCTATTGCCCATCGCTGTGCTACCCTTGAGTCCTAAAATAAAACACTGATAACACTTCAAATGGCCCTAACTTCTATACGGTGCATCCTACACCTATCAAAGTTTGCAACATTAAAATGCTTGTAACTTTTTACTGGAGCATCGTAAAATCTTGAAATTTTGTGACAATTCAGTACTCGTGCCTCTTATCAATTTAAGCTATCGCCCATAGCTATGCTACCCTTGAGTCCTTAAATAAAACACTGATAAAAATTCGAATGGTCCTAACTTCTATACGGTGCATGCTACACCTATCAAAGTTTGCAACATTCAAATGCTTGTAACTTTTTACTGGAGCATCATAAAATCTGGAAATTTTGTGACAATGAAGTATTCGAGCCTCTTGTTAATTCAGGCTATCGCTCATAGCAATGCTACCCTTGAGTCCCAAATCAAACACTGATGAAACTTAAAATGGCCCTAATTTCTGTACGGTGCGTTCTATACCTATCAAAGTTTGCAACCATCAAATGCTTGTAACTTGTTACTTGGGCGTCATAAAACCTTGAAATTTTGTGACAATAAAGTACTCGCGCCTCTTATCAATTTAAGCTATCACTCATAGCTATGCAGCCTTTCATTCCCAAAATAAATCACTGATAAAACTTCGAATGGAACTAACTTCTGTACGGTGCGTCCTATACCTATCAAAGTTTGCAACAATCAAATGCTGGTTACTTTTTACTGGAGCGTCATAAAGTCTTGAAATTTTGTGACAATACAGTACTCGAGCCGCTTATTAATTTAAGCTATCGCTCATAGCTGTGCTACCATTGAGTCTCAAATTAAACACTGATAAAATGTCAAATAGCCCTAACTTCTATACGGTGCATCCTACACCTATCAAAGTTTGCAACATTCAAATGCTTGTAACTTTTTACTGGAGCGTCATAATATCTGGAAATTTTGTGACAATAAACTACTGGAGCATCTTGTCAATTTAAGCAATCGCTCATAGCTATGCTACCCTTGAGTCCCAAATCAAACACGGGTAAAACTTCAAATGGCCCTAACTTATATAAGGTGCGTCCTATACCTATCAAAGTTTTCAACAATCAAATGCTTGTATCTTTTTTCTGGAGCGTCATAAAATCTGGAAATTTTGTGACAATAAAGTACTCGTGCCTCTTATCAATTTAAGCTATCGCCCATAGCTATGCTACCCTTGAGTCCTTAAATAAAACACTGATAAAAATTCGAATGGTCCTAACTTCTATACGGTGAATGCTACACCTATCAAAGTTTGCAACAATCAAATGCTTGTAACTTTTTACTGGAGCGTCATAGAAACATGAAAATTTGTGACAATAAAGTACTCGAGCCTCTTATCAATTAAAGCTATCGCTCATAGCTATGCTACCCATGAGTCCCAAATCAAACACTGATAAAACTTCAAATGGCCCTAACTTCTATACGGTGCATCCTACACCTATCAAAGTTTGCAACATTAAAATGCTTGTAACTTTTTACTGGAGCGTCATAAAATTTTGAAATTTTGTGACAATAAAGTACTCGGGTCTCTTATCAATTTAAGCTATCGGTCTAAGCTGTGCTACCCTTGACTCCCAAATCAAAAACTGATAAATCTTCAAATGGCAGTAACTTCTGTACGGTGCGTCCTACACCTATCAAAGTTTGCAACAATCAAATGCTGGTAACTTTTTACTGGAGCGTTATAAAAACATGAAAATTTGTGACAATAAAGTACTCGAGCCTCTTATCAATTTAAGCTATAGCTCATAGCTATGCTACTCTTGAGTCCTAAATCAAAAACTGATAAATCTTCAAATGGCATTAGCTTCTGTACGGTGCGTCCTATACCTATCAAAGTTTGCAACATTCAAATGCTTGTAACTTTTTCTCGAGCGTCATAAAACCTTGAAATTTTGTGACAATAAAGTACTCGTGCCTCTTATCAATTTAAGCTTTCGCTCATAGCTATGCAAGCTTTGATTCCCAAAATAAATCACTGATAAAACTTCGAATGGCACTAACTTCTGTACGGTGCGTCCTATACCTATCAAAGTTTGCAACAATCAAATGCTTGTTACTTTTTACTGGACCTGCTACCCTTGAGTCCCAAATCAAACACGGATAAAACTTCAAATGGTCCTAACTTATATAAGGTGCGTCCTATACCTATCAAAGTTTTCAACAATCAAATGCTTGTATCTTTTTTCTCGAGCGTCATAAAAACATGAAATTTTGTGACAATAAAGTACTCGTGCCTCTTATTGATTTAAGCTATCGCTCATAGCTATGCTACCCTTGAGTCCCAAATCAAACACGGATAAAACTTCCAATGGCCTTAATTTCTATAAGGTGCATCCTAAACCTATCAAAGTTTGCAACAATCAAATGCTTGTTACTTTATACTGGAGCGTCATAAAGTCTTGAAATTTTGTGACAATGAAGTACTCGAGCCTCTTATTAATTCAAGCTTTCGGTCATAGCTATGCTACCCTTGAGTCCCGAATCAAAAACTGATAAAATGTTAAATAGCCCTAACTTCTTTACGGTGCATCCTACACCTTTCAAAATTTGCAACATTCAAATGCTTGTAACTTTTTACTGGAGCGTCATAAAATCTGGAAATTTTGTGACAATAAAGTACTCGAGCATCTTGTCAATTTAAGCTATCGCTCATAGCTATGCTACCCTTGAGTCCCAAATCAAACACGGATAAAACTTCAAATGGTCCTAACTTATATAAGGTGCGTCCTATACCTATCAAAGTTTGCAACAATCAAATGCTTGTAACTTTTTTCTGGAGCGTCTTAAAATCTTGAAATTTTGTGACAATAAAGTACTCGCGCCTCTTATCAATTTAAGCTATTGCCCATCGCTGTGCTACCGTTGAGTCCTAAAATAAAACACTGATAAAACTGCGAATGGCACTAACTTCTATACGGTGCATCCTACACCTATCAAAGTTTGCAACATTAAAATGCTTGTAACTTTTTACTGGAGCATCGTAAAATCTTGAAATTTTGTGACAATAAAGTACTCGTGCCTCTTATCAATTTAAGCTATCGCCCATAGCTATGCTACCCTTGAGTCCTTAAATAAAACACTGATAAAAATTCGAATGGTCCTAACTTCTATACGGTGCATGCTACACCTATCAAAGTTTGCAACATTCAAATGCTTGTAACTTTTTACTGGAGCATCAAAAAATCTGGAAATTCTGTGACAATGAAGTACTCGAGCCTCTTGTTAATTCAAGCTATCACACATAGCAATGCTACCCTTGAGTCCCAAATCAAACACTGATGAAACTTAAAATGGCCCTAATTTCTGTACGGTGCGTTCTATACCTATCAAAGTTTGCAACCATCAAATGCTTGTAACTTTTTACTGGAGGGTCATAAAACCTTGAAATTTTGTGACAATAAAGTACTCGAGCTTCTTATCAATTTAAGCTATTGTTCATAGCTATGCTAGCCTTGAGTCCCAAAAGAAAACACAGATAAAACTGCGAATGCTTGTAACTTTTTACTGGAGCGTCATAAAATTATGAACTTTTGTGACAATAAAGTACCCGGGTCTCGTATCAGTTTAAGCTATCGCTCTAAGCTATGCTACCCTTGAGTCCCGAATCAAACACTGATAAGACTTAAAATGGCCATAACTTCTATACGGAGTATCCTATACGTATCAAAGTTTGCAACATTCAAATGCTTGTAACTTTTTACTGGAGCATCATAAAATGTTGAAATTTTGTGACAATAAAGTACTCGGGCCAGTTGTCAATTTAAGCTATCCCTCATAGCTATGCTACCCTTGGGTCCCAAGATAAAACAGGAATAAAACTTCAAATGACCCTAACTTTTATACGGTGCGTCCCATACCTATAAAATTTTGCAGCATTCAAATGCTTGTAACTTTTTACTGGAGCGCCATAAAAGCTTGAAATTTTATGACAATAAAGTACTCGAGCCTCTTATCAATTTAAGCTTTCAGTCATAGCTATGCTACCCTTGAGTCCCGAATCAAAAACTGATAAAATGTCAAATAGCCCTAACTTCTATACGGTGCGTCCTATACCTATCAAAGTTTGCAACAATCAAATGCTTATAACATTTTACTGGAGCGTCATAAAATCTTAAAATTTGTGACAATAAAGTTCTCGAGCCTCTTATCAATTTAAGCTATCGCTCATAGCTATGATACCCTTGAGTCCCAAATCAAACACTGATAAAACTTCAAATGGCCTAACTTCTATACGGTGCATCCTACACCTATCAAAGAGCGTCATAAAGTCTTGAAATTTTGTGACAATGAAAGACTCGAGCCTCTAATTAATTTAAGCTATCGTTCATAGCTATGCTAGCCTTGAGTCCCAAAATAAAACACTGATAAAACTGCAAATGACCCTAACTTCTGTACGGTGCGTCCTATACCTATCAAAATTTTCAACAATCAAATGCTTGTAACTTTTTACTGGAGCGTCATACAATCTTAAAATTTGTGGCAATTAAGTACTCGAGCCTCTTGTCAATTCAAGCTATCGCTCAGAGCAATGCCACCCTTGAGTCCCAAATCAAACACTGATAAAACTTAAAATGGCCCTATCTTCTGTACGGTGCGATCTATACCTATCAAAGTTTGCCATAAAACCTTGAAAATTTGGGACAATAAAGTACTCGAGCCTCTTATCAATTTAAGCTATCGCTCATAGCTATGTTACTCTTGAGTCCCAAATGAAACACTGATAAGACTTAAAATGGCCATAACTTCGGTTCGGAGTGTCCTATACCTATCAAAGTTTGCAATATTCAAATGCTTGTAACTTTTTACTGGAGCATCATAAAATCTTGAAATTTTGTGACAATAAAGCACTCGGGCCTCTTGTTAATTTAAGCTATCCCTCATAGCTATGCAACCTTTGATTCCCAAAATAAAACACTGATAAAACTTCAAATGGCCTAACTTCTGTACGGTGCGTCCTATACCTATCAAAGTTCGCAACAATCAAATGCTTGTAACTTGATACAGGAGCGTCATAAAGTCTTGAAATTTTGTGACAATAAAATATGCAAGCCTCTTATAAATTTAAGCTATCGCTATGCTACCCTTGAGTCCCAAATCAAACACTGATAAAGCTTCAAATGGCCCTAACTTCTGTACGGTGCATCCTATACATATCAAAGTATGCACCAATCAAATGCTTGAAACTTTTTACTGGAGGGTCATAAAGCCTTGAAATTTGGTTACAATAAAGTACTCGAGCCTCTTATCAACTTAAGCTATCGCTCATAGCTATGCTACCCTTGAGTCCCAAATCAAACACTGATAAAACTTCAAATGGCCCTAACTTCTGAACGGTGCGTCCTATACCTATCAAAGTGTTCACCAATCAAATGCTTGTAACTTTTTACTGGAGTGTCATAAAACCTTGAAATTTTGTTTCAACAAAGTACTCGAGCCTCTTATCAATTTAAGCTATCGCTCATAACTATGCTACCCTTGAGTTCAAAATAAAACACTGATAAAATTTCAAATGGCCCTAACTTCTATACGGTACGTCCTATACCTATCAAAGTTTCCAACAATCAAATGCTTGCAACTTTTTACTGGAGCGTCATAAAACCTTGAAAATTTGTGACAAAAAAGTACTCGAGCCTCTTATTAATTTAACATATCGTGCATAGCTATGCTAGCCTTGAGTCACAAAATAAAACACTGACAAAACTGGAAAAAAATGACCCTAACTTCTGTACGGTGCGTCCTATAGCGATCAAAGTTTGCAACAATCAAATGCTTGTAGCTTTTTACTGGAGCGTCATAAAATCTTAAAATTTGTGACAATGAAGTACTCGAGCTTCTTGTCAATTCAAGCTATCGCTTAGAGCAATGCTACATTTGAGTCCCAAATCAAACACTGATAAAAGGTAAAATGGCCCTAACTTCTGTACGGTGCGTTCTATACCTATCAAAGTTTGCCATAAAACCTTGAAAATTTGGGACAATAAAGTACTCGAGCGTCTTATCAATTTAAGCTACCGCTCATAGCTATGTTACTCTTGAGACCCAAATCAAACACGGATAAGACTGGCCATAACTTCTGTACGGAGTGTCCTATACCTATCAAAGTTTGCAATATTCAAATGCTTGTAACTTTTTACTGGAGCATCATAAACTTTTGAAATTTTGTGACAATAAAGCACTTGGGCCTCTTGTTAATATAAGCTATCCCTCATAGCTATGCAACCTTTGATTCATAAAATAAACACTGATAAAACTTCAAATGGCCTAACTTCTGTATGGTGCGTCCTATACATATCAAAGTTCGCAACAATCAAATGCTTGTCACTTTATACTGGAGCGTCATAAAATCTTGAAAGTTTGTTACAATAAAGTACTCGAGCCTCTTATCAACTTCAGCTATCGCTCATAGCTATGCTACCCTTGAGTCCCAAATCAAACACTGATAAAACTTCAAATGGCCCTAAGTTCTGTACGGTGCGTCCTATACATATCAAAGTTCGCAACAATCAAATGCTTGTAACTTTTTACTGGAGGGTCATAAAACCTTGAAATTTTGTGACAGTAAAGTATTCGAGCCTCTTATCAATTTAAGCTATCGCTCATAACTATGCTACCCTTGAGTTCAAAATAAAACACTGATAAAATTTCAAATGGCCCTAACTTTTATACGGTGCATCCTACACCTATCAAAGATTGCAACATTCAAATGCTTGTAACTTTTTACTGGAGCGTCTTAAAAGCTTGAAATTTTGTGGCAATAAAGTACTCGAGCCTCTTATCAATTTAAGCTATCGCTCATAGCTATGCTACCCTTGAGTCCCGAATCAAAATCTGATAAAATTTCAAATGGCCCTAACTTCTATAGGGTGCGTCCTACACCTATCAAAGTTTGCAACATTCAAATGCTTGTAACTTTTTACTGGAGCGTCATAAAATCTTGAAATTTTGTGACAATAGAATACTCGTGCCTCTTATTAATTTAAGCTATCGCTCATAGCTATGATACCCTTGAGTCCCAAATCAAACACTGATAAAACTTCAAATGGTTCTAACTTCTACAAGTTGCGTTCTATACCTATCAAAGTTTGCATCAATCAAATGCGTGTAACTTTTTACTGGGGCTTCATAAAACCTTGAAAATTTGTGACAATAAAGTACTCGAGCCTCTTATCAATTTAAGCTATCGTTCATAGCTATGCTAGCCTTGAGTCCCAAAATAAAACACTGATAAAACTGCAAATGACCCTAACTTCTGTACGGTGCGTCCTATACCTATCAAAGTTTGCAACAATCAAATGCTTGTAACTTTTTACTGGAGCGTCATAAAATCTTAAAATTTTGTGACAATAAAGTACTCGAGCTTCTTATCAATTTAAGCTATCGCTCATAGCTATGCTACCCTTGAGTCCCAAATCAAACACTGATAAAACTTCAAATGGACCTAATTTATGTACGGTGCGTCCTATACCTATCAAAGTTTCCAACAATCAAATGGTTGTAACTTTTTACTGGAGCGTCATAAAACCTTGAAATTTTGTGACAATAAAGTACTCGTGCCTCTTATCAATTTAAGCTATCGCCCATCGCTATGCTACCCTTGAGTCCTTAAATAAAACACTGATAAAACATCAAATGGCCCTAACTTCTATACGGTGCATCCTACACCTATCAAAGTTAGCAACATTCAAATGCTTGTAACTTTTTACTGGAGCGTCATAAAACCATGAAAATTTGTGACAATAAAGTACTCGAGACTCTTGTCAGTTCAAGCTATCGCTCATAGCAATGCTACCCTTGAGTCTCAAATCAAACACTGATAAAATTTAAAATTGCCCTAACTTCTGTACGGTGCCTCCTATACCTATCAAAGTTTCCAACAATCAAATGCTTGTAACTTTTTACTTGGGCGTCATAAGACCTTGAAATTTTGGGACAAAAAAGTACACGTGCGTCTTATCAATTTAAGCTATCTCTCATAGATATGCTACCCTTTAGTCCCAAATGAAAAACTGATTAAACTTCAAATGGCCCTAACTTCTGTACGGTGCGTCCTACACCTATCAAAGTTTGCAACAATCAAATGCTTGGAACTTTTTACTGGAGCGTCATAAAAGCATGAAAATTTGTGCCAATAAAGTACTCGAGACTCTTATCAATTTAAGCTATCGCTCTTAGCTATGCTACTCTTGAGTCCCAAATCAAACACTGATAAGACTTAAAATGGCCATAACTTCTGTACGGGTTGGCCTATACCTATCAAAGTTTGCAACATTCAAATGCTTGTAACTTTTTTCTCGAGCGTCATAAAACCTTGAAATTTTGTGACAATAAAGAACTCGTGCCTCTTATCAATTTAAGCTATCGCAACCTTTGATTCCCAAAATAAAACACTGATAAAACTTCAAATGGCCCTAACTTCTGTACGGTGCATCCTATTCCTATCAATGTTTGCAACAATCAAATGCTTGTAACTTTTTACTGGAGCGTCATAAAATCTTGAAAACAATAAAATACTCGACCCTCTTATCAAATTAAGCTATCGCTCATAGCTATGCAACCTTTGATTCCCAAAATAAAACACTGATAAAACTTCAAATGGCCCTAACTTCTGTACGGTGCGTCCTATACCTATCAAAGTTTGCACCAATCAAATGCATGTAACTTTTTACTGGAGGGTCATAAAACCTTAAAATTTTGTGGCAATAAAGTACTCGAGCCTCTTATCAATTTTAGCTATCGCTCATAGCTATGCTACCCTTGAGTCCCGAATCAAATACTGATAATATTTCAAATGGCCCTAACTTCTATACGGTGCGTCCTACAACTATCAATGTTTGCAACATTCAAATACTTGTAACTTTTTACTGGAGCGTCATAATATCTTGAAATTTTGTGACAATAAAGTACTCGAACCTCTTATCAATTTAAGCTATCGTTCATAGCTATGCTGGCCTAGAGTCCCAAAATAAAACATTGATAAGACTTAAAATGGCCATAACTTCTGTACGGAGTGTCCTACACCTATCCAAGTTTGCAACAATCAAATGCTTGCAACTTTTTACTGGAGCGTCATAAAACCTTGAAAATTTGTGACAATAAGATACTCGACCCTCTTATCAAATTAAGCTATCGCTCATAGCAATGCAACCTTTTAATCCCAAAATAAAACTTCAAATGGCCCTAACTTCTGTACGGTGCGTCTTATACCTATCAAAGTTTGCACCAATCAAATGCTTGTAACTTTTTACTGGAGGGTCATAAAACCTTGAAATTTTGTGACAATAAAGTACTCGAGCCTCTTATCAATTTAAGCTATCGCTCATAGCTATGCTACCCTTGAGTCCCGAATCAAATACTGATAAAATTTCAAATGGCCCTAACTTCTATACGGTGCGTCCTACAACTATCAATGTTTGCAACATTCAAATACTTGTAACTTTTTACTGGAGCGTCATAATATCTTGAAATTTTGTGACAATAGAGTACTCGTGCCTCTTATCAATTTAAGCTATTGCTCATAGCTATGCTACTCTTGAGTCCCAAATCAAACACTGATAAGACTTAAAATGGCCATAACTTCTGTACGGTGCGTCCTATACATATCAAAATTTGTTAAAATCAAATGCTTGTAACTTTTTACAGGGGCGTCATAAAACCTTGAAATTTTGTGACAATAAAGTACTCGAACCTCTTATCAATTTAAGCTATCCTTCATAGCTATGCTGGCCTAGAGTCCCAAAATAAAATATTGATAAGACTTAAAATGACCATAACTTCTGTACGGAGTGTCCTACACCTATCCAAGTTTGCAACAATCAAATGCTTGTAACTTTTTACTCGAGCGTCATAAAATCTTCAAATTTTGTGACAATAAAATACTCGTGCCTCTTATCAATTGAAGCTATCGCTCATAGCTATGGAACCTTTGAATCCCAAAATAAAACTTTAAATGACCCTAACTTCTGTACGGTGCGTCCTATACCTATCAAAGTTTGCACCAATCAAATGCTTGTAACTTTTAACTGGAGGGTCATAACACCTTGAAATTTTGTGGCAATAAAGTACTCGAGCCTCTTATCAATTTAAACTTTCGCTCATAGCTATGCTACCCTTGAGTCCCGAATCAAATACTGATAAAATTTCAAATAACCCTAACTTCTATACAGTGCGTCCTACAACTGTCAATGTTTGCAACATTCAAATACTTGTAACTTTTTACTGGAGCGTCATAAAACCTTGAAAATTTGTGACAAAAAAGTACTCGAGCCTCTTATCAATTTAGGCTATTGCTCATAGCTATGCTACTCTTGAGTCCCAAATCAAACACTGATAAGACTTAAAATAGCCATAACTTCTGTACGGAGTGTCCTACACCTATCAAAGTTTGCAACAATCAAATGCTTGTAACTTTTACTCGAGCGTCATAAAATCTTGAAATTTTGTGACAATAAAATACTCGTGCCTCTTATCAATTTAAGCTATCGCTCATAGCTATGCAACCTTTGAATCCCAAAATAAAACTTCAAATGGCCCTAACTTCTGTACGGTGCGTCCTACACCTATCAAAGTTTGCAACAATCAAATGCTTGGAACTTTATACTGGAGCGTCATAAAACCATGAAAATTTGTGACAATAAAGTACTCGAGACTCTTATCAATTTAAGCTATCGCTCATAGCTATGCTACTCTTGAGTCCCAAATCAAACACTGATAAGACTTAAAATGGCAATAACTTCTGTACGGGTTGGCCTATTCCTATCAAAGTTTGCAACATTCAAATGCTTGTAACTTTTTTCTCGAGCCTCATAAAACCTTGAAATTTTGTGACAATAAAGCACTCGTGCCTCTTATCAATTTGGGCTATCGTTCATAGCTATGCAACCTTTGATTCCCAAAATAAAACACTGATAAAACTTCAAATGGCCCTAACTTCTGTACGGTGCGTCCTATTCCTATCAAAGTTTGCAACAATCAAATGCTTGTAACTTTTTACTGGAGCGTCATAAAATCTTGAAATTTTGTGACAATAAAATACTCGACCCTCTTATCAAATTAAGCTATCGCTCATAGCAATGCAACCTTTGAATCCCAAAATAAAACTTCAAATGGCCCTAACTTCTGTACGGTGCGTCCTATACCTATCAAAGTTTGCACCAATCAAATGCTTGTAACTTTTTTCTGGAGGGTCATAAAACCTTGAAATTTTGTGGCAATAAAGTACTCGAGCCTCTTATCAATTTAAGCTATCGCTCATAACTATGCTACCCTTGAGTCCCGAATCAAATACTGATAAAATTTCAAATGGCCCTAACTTCTATACGGTGCGTCCTACAACTATCAATGTTTGCAACATTCAAATACTTGTAACTTTTTCTTGGAGCGTCATAATATCTTGAAATTTTGTGACAATAGAGTACTCGTGCCTCTTATCAATTTAAGCTATTGCTCATAGCTATGCTACTCTTGAGTCCCAAATCAAACACTGATAAGACTTAAAATGGCCATAACTTCTGTACGGTGCGTCCTATACATATCAAAGTTTGCAACAATCAAATGCTTGTAACTTTTTACAGGGGCGTCATAAAACCTTGAAATTTTGTGACAATAAAGTACTCGAACCTCTTATCAATTTAAGCTATCGTTCATAGCTATGCTGGCCTAGAGTCCCAAAATAATAAATAATCGCTCATAGCAATGCTACCCTTGAGTCCCAAATCAAACACTGATAAAATTTAAAATGGCCCTAACTTCTGTACGGTGCCTCCTATACCTATCAAAGTTTCCAACAATCAAATGCTTGTAACTTTTTACTTGGGCGTCATAAGACCTTGAAATTTTGGGACAAAAAAGTACACGTGCGTCTTATCAATTTAAGCTATCTCTCAGAGATATGCAACCCTTCAGTCCCAAATGAAAAACTGATTAAACTTCAAATGGCCCTAACTTTTGTACGGTGCGTCCTACACCTATCAAAGTTTGCAACAATCAAATGCTTGGAACTTTTTACTGGAGCGTCATAAAACCTTGAAATTTTGTGACAATAAAGTACTCGTGCCTCTTATTGATTTAAGCTATCGCTCATAGCTATGCTACCCTTGAGTCCCAAATCAAACACGGATAAAACTTCCAATGGCCCTAATTTCTATAAGGTGCATCCTACACCTATCAAAGTTTGCAACAATCAAATGCTTCTTACTTTTTACTGGAGCGTCATAAAGTCTTGAAATTTTGTGACAATGAAGTACTCGAGCCTCTTATTAATTCAAGCTTTCGGTCATAGCTATGCTACCTTTGAATCCCAAAATAAAACTTCAAATGGCCCTAACTTCTGTACGGTGCGTCCTATACCTATCAAAGTTTGCACCAATCAAATGCTTGTAACTTTTTTCTGGAGGGTCATAAAACCTTGAAATTTTGTGGCAATAAAGTACTCGAGCCTCTTATCAATTTAAGCTATCGCTCATAGCTATGCTACCCTTGAGTCCCGAATCAAATACTGATAAAATTTCAAATGGCCCTAACTTCTATACGGTGCGTCCTACAACTATTAATGTTTGCAACATTCAAATACTTGTAACTTTTTCTTGGAGCGTCATAATATCTTGAAATTTTGTGACAATTGAGTACTCGTGCCTCTTATCAATTTAAGCTATTGCTCATAGCTATGCTACTCTTGAGTCCCAAATCAAACACTGATAAGACTTAAAATGGCCATAACTTCTGTACGGTGCGTCCTATACATATCAAAGTTTGCAACAATCAAATGCTTGTAACTTTTTACAGGGGCGTCATAAAACCTTGAAATTTTGTGACAATAAAGTACTCGAACCTCTTATCAATTTAAGCTATCGTTCATAGCTATGCTGGCCTAGAGTCCCAAAATAATAAATAATCGCTCATAGCAATGCTACCCTTGAGTCCCAAATCAAACACTGATAAAATTTAAAATGGCCCTAACTTCTGTACGGTGCCTCCTATACCTATCAAAGTTTCCAACAATCAAATGCTTGTAACTTTTTACTTGGGCGTCATAAGACCTTGAAATTTTGGGACAAAAAAGTACACGTGCGTCTTATCAATTTAAGCTATCTCTCATAGATATGCAACCCTTCAGTCCCAAATGAAAAACTGATTAAACTTCAAATGGCCCTAACTTCTGTACGGTGCGTCCTACACCTATCAAAGTTTGCAACAATCAAATGCTTGGAACTTTTTACTGGAGCGTCATAAAACCTTGAAATTTTGTGACAATAAAGTACTCGTGCCTCTTATTGATTTAAGCTATCGCTCATAGCTTTGCTACCCTTGCGTCCCAAATCAAACACGGATAAAACTTCCAATTTCCCTAATTTCTATAAGGTGCATCCTACACCTATCAAAGTTTGCAACAATCAAATGCTTGTTACTTTTTACTGGAGCGTCATAAAGTCTTGAAATATTGTGACAATGAAGTACTCGAGCCTCTTATTAATTCAAACTTTCAGTCATAGCTATGCTACCCTTGAGTCCCGAATCAAAAACTGATAAAATGTTAAATAGCCCTAACTTCTTTACGGTGCATCCTACACCTTTCAAAGTTTGCAACATTCAAATGCTTGTAACTTTTTACTGGAGCGTCATAAAATCTGGAAATTTTGTGACAATAAAGTACTCGAGCATCTTGTCAATTTAAGCTATCGCTCATAGCTATGCTACCCTTGAGTCAAAAATCAAACACGGATAAAACTTCAAATGGTCCTAACTTATATAAGGTGCGTCCTATACCTATCAAAGTTTGCAACAATCAAATGCTTGTAACTTTTTTCTGTAGCGTCTTAAAATCTTGAAATTTTGTGACAATAAAGTACTCGCGCCTCTTATCAATTTAAGCTATTGCCCATCGCTGTGCTACCGTTGAGTCCTAAAATAAAACACTGATAAAACTTCGATTGGCACTAACTTCTGTACGGTGCGAACTATACCTATCATAGTTTGCAACAATCAAATGCTTGTTACTTTTTACTGGAGCGTCATAAAGTCTTGAAATTTTGTGACAATAAAGTACTTGAGCCTCTTATCAATTTATGCCATCGCTCATAGCTATGCTACCCTTGAGTCCCAAATCAAACACTGATAAAACTTCAAATGGCCCTAGCTTCTGTACGGTGCGTCCTATACCTATCAAAGTTTGCAACAATCAAATGGTTGTAACTTTTAACTGGAGCGTCATAAAACCTTGAAATTTTTTGACAATAAAGTGCTCGCGCCTCTTATCAATTTAAGCTATTGCCCATCGTTGTGCTACCCTTGAGTCCTAAAATTAAACAGTGATAAAACTTCAAATGGCCCTAACTTCTATACGGTGCATCCTACACCTATCAAAGTTTGCAACATTAAAATGCTTGTAACTTTTTACTGGAGCATCGTAAAATCTTGAAATTTTGTGACAATAAAGTACTCGTGCCTCTTATCAATTTAAGCTATCGCCCATAGCTATGCTATCCTTGAGTCCTTAAATAAAACACTGATAAAAATTCGAATGGTCCTAACTTCTATACGGTGCATGCTACACCTATCAAAGTTTGTAACATTCAAATGCTTGTAACTTTTTACTGGAGCATCAAAAAATCTGGAAATTCTGTGACAATGAAGTACTCGAGCCTCTTGTTAATTCAAGCTATCACACATAGCAATGCTACCCTTGAGTCCCAAATCAAACACTGATGAAACTTAAAATGGCCCTAATTTCTGTACGGTGCGTTCTATACGTATCAAAGTTTGCAACCATCAAATGCTTGTAACTTTTTACTTGGGCGTCATAAAACCTTGAAATTTTGTGACAAGAAAGTACTCGAGCTTCTTATCAATTTAGGCTATTGTTCATAGCTATGCTAGCCTTGAGTCCCAAAAGAAAACACAGATAAAACTGCGAATGCTTGTAACTTTTTACTGGAGCGTCATAAAATTATGAAATTTTGTGACAATAAAGTACTCGGGTCTCGTATCAATTTAAGCTATCGCTCTAAGCTATGCTACCCTTGAGTCCCAAATCAAAAACTGATAAAACTTCGAATGGCACTAACTTCTGTACGGTGCGTCCTCTACCTATCAAAGTTTGCAACCATCAAATGCTTGTAACTTTTTACTTGGGCATCATAAAACCTTGAAATTTTGTGACAATAAAGTACTCGAGCTTCTTATCAATTTAAGCTATTGTTCAAAGCTATGCTAGCCTTGAGTCCCAAAATAAAACATAGATAAAACTGCGAATGCTTGTAACTTTTTACTGGAGCGTCATAAAATTATGAAATTTTGTGACAATAAAGTACTCGAGCCGCTTATTAATTTAAGCTATCGCTCATAGCTATGCTACCCTTGAGTCTCAAATCAAACACTGATAAAACTTCAAATGGCCCTAATTTCTGTACGGTGCATCCTATACCTATCAAAGTGTGCACCAATCAAATTCTTGTAACTTTTTACTGGAGGGTCATAAAACCTTGAAATTTTGTTACAATAAAGTACTCGAGCCTCTTATTAATTTAAGCAATCGTTCATAGCTATGCAACCCTTGAGTCCCGAATCAAACACTGATAAGACTTAAAATGGCCATAACTTCTATACGGAGTATCCTATACGTATCAAAGTTTGCAACATTCAAATGCTTGTAACTTTTTACTGGAGCATCATAAAATGTTGAAATTTTGTGACAATAAAGTACTCGGGCCAGTTGTCAATTTAAGCTATCCCTCATAGCTATGCTACCCTTGGGTCCCAAGATAAAACAGGAATAAAACTTCAAATGACCCTAACTTTTATACGGTGCGTCCCATACCTATCAAATTTTGCAACATTCAAATGCTTGTAACTTTTTACTGGAGCGCCATAAAAGCTTGAAATTTTATGACAATAAAGTACTCGAGCCTCTTATCAATTTAAGCTTTCGGTCATAGCTATGCTACCCTTGAGTCCCGAATCAAAAACTGATAAAATGTCAAATAGCCCTAACTTCTATACGGTGCATCCTATACCTATCAAAGTTTGCAACATTCAAAAGCTTGTAACTTTTTACTGGAGCGTCATAAAATCTGGAAATTTTGTGACAATAAAGTACTCGAGCATCTTGTCAATTTAAGCTATCGCTCATAGCTATGCTACCCTTGAGTCCCAAATCAAACACTGATAAAACTTCAAATGGCCCTAACTTATATAAGGTGCGTCCTATACCTATCAAAGTTTTCAACAATCAAATGCTTGTATCTTTTTTCTGGAGCGTCATAAAATCTAGAAATTTTGTGACAATAAAGTACTCGAGCCTCTTATCAATTTAAGCTATCGCTCATAGCTATGCTACCTTTGAGTCCCAAACCAAACACTGATAAAACTTATAATGGCCCTAACTTGTGTACGTTGCGTTCTATACCTATAAAAATTTGCAACAATCAAATGATGTATCTTTTTACTGGGGCTTCATAAAACCTTGAAATAATATGACAATAAAATATTCGAGCCTCTTCTCAATTTAAGCTATCGTTCATAGCTATGCTATCCTTGAGTCCCAAAATAAAACACTGATAAAACTACATATGACCCTAACTTCTGTACGGTGCGTCCTATACCTATCAAAGTTTGCAACAATCAAATGCTTATAACATTTTACTGGAGCGTCATAAAATCTTAAAATTTGTGACAATAAAGTACTCGAGCCTCTTATCAATTTAAGCTATCGCTCATAGCTATGATACCCTTGAGTCCCAAATCAAAGACTGATAAAACTTCAAATGGCCTAACTTCTATACGGTGCATCCTACACCTATCAAAGAGCGTCATAAAGTCTTGAAATTTTGTGACAATGAAAGACTCGAGCCTCTAATTAATTTAAGCTATCGTTCGTAGCTATGCTAGCCTTGAGTCCCAAAATAAAACACTGATAAAACTGCAAATGACCCTAACTTCTGTACGGTGCGTCCTATACCTATCAAAATTTTCAACAATCAAATGCTTGTAACTTTTTACTGGAGCGTCATAAAATCTTAAAATTTGTGACAATGAAGTACTCGAGCCTCTTGTCAATTCAAGCTATCGCTCAGAGCAATGCTACCCTTGAGTCCCAAATCAAACACTGATAAAACTTAAAATGGCCCTATCTTCTGTACGGTGCGATCTATACCTATCAAAGTTTGCCATAAAACCTTGAAAATTTGGGACAATAAAGTACTCGAGCCTCTTATCAATTTAAGCTATCGCTCATAGCTATGTTACTCTTGAGTCCCAAATCAAACACTGATAAGACTTAAAATGGCCATAACTTCGGTTCGGAGTGTCCTATACCTATCAAGGTTTGCAATATTCAAATGCTTGTAACTTTTTACTGGAGCATCATAAAATCTTGAAATTTTGTGACAATAAAGCACTCGGGCCTCTTGTTAATTTAAGCTATCCCTCATAGCTATGCAACCTTTGATTCCCAAAATAAAACACTGATAAAACTTCAAATGGCCTAACTTCTGTACGGTGCGTCCTATACCTATCAAAGTTCGCAACAATCAAATGCTTGTAACTTGATACTGGAGCGTCATAAAGTCCTGAAATTTTGTGACAATAAAATATGCAAGCCTCTTATAAATTTAAGCTATCGCTATGCTACCCTTGAGTCCCAAATCAAACACTGATAAAGCTTCAAATGGCCTAACTTCTATACGGTGCATCCTACACCTATCAAAGAGCGTCATAAAGTCTTGAAATTTTGTGACAATGAAAGACGCGAGCCTCTAATTAATTTAAGCTATCGTTCATAGCTATGCTAGCCTTGAGTCACAAAATAAAACACTGAAAAAACTGGAAAAAAATGACCCTAACTTCGGTACGGTGCGTCCTATAGCTATCAAAGTTTGCAATAATCAAATGCTTGTAACTTTTTACTGGAGCGTCATAAAATCTTAAAATTTGTGACAATGAAGTACTCGAGCCTCTTGTCAATTCAAGCTATCGCTCAGAGCAATGCTACATTTGAGTCCCAAATCAAACACTGATAAAAGGTAAAATGGCCCTAACTTCTGTACGGTGCGTTCTATACCTATCAAAGTTTGCCATAAAACCTTGAAAATTTGGGACAATAAAGTACTCGAGCGTCTTATCAATTTAAGCTACCGGTCATAGCTATGTTACTCTTGAGTCCCGAATCAAAAACTGATAAAATGTCAAATGGCCCTAACTTATATAAGGTGCGTCCTATACCTATCAAAGTTTTCAACAATCAAATGCTTGTATCTTTTTTCTGGAGCGTCATAAAATCTAGAAATTTTGTGACAATAAAGTACTCGAGCCTCTTATCAATTTAAGCTTTCGGTCATAGCTATGCTACCCTTGAGTCCCGAATCAAAAACTGATAAAATGTCAAATAGCCCTAACTTCTATACGGTGCATCCTATACCTATCAAAGTTTGCAACATTCAAAAGCTTGTAACTTTTTACTGGAGCGTCATAAAATCTGGAAATTTTGTGACAATAAAGTACTCGAGCATCTTGTCAATTTAAGCTATCGCTCATAGCTATGCTACCCTTGAGTCCCAAATCAAACACTGATAAAACTTCAAATGGCCCTAACTTATATAAGGTGCGTCCTATACCTATCAAAGTTTTCAACAATCAAATGCTTGTATCTTTTTTCTGGAGCGTCATAAAATCTAGAAATTTTGTGACAATAAAGTACTCGAGCCTCTTATCAATTTAAGCTATCGCTCATAGCTATGCTACCTTTGAGTCCCAAACCAAACACTGATAAAACTTATAATGGCCCTAACTTGTGTACGTTGCGTTCTATACCTATAAAAATTTGCAACAATCAAATGATGTATCTTTTTACTGGGGCTTCATAAAACCTTGAAATAATATGACAATAAAATATTCGAGCCTCTTCTCAATTTAAGCTATCGTTCATAGCTATGCTATCCTTGAGTCCCAAAATAAAACACTGATAAAACTACATATGACCCTAACTTCTGTACGGTGCGTCCTATACCTATCAAAGTTTGCAACAATCAAATGCTTATAACATTTTACTGGAGCGTCATAAAATCTTAAAATTTGTGACAATAAAGTACTCGAGCCTCTTATCAATTTAAGCTATCGCTCATAGCTATGATACCCTTGAGTCCCAAATCAAAGACTGATAAAACTTCAAATGGCCTAACTTCTATACGGTGCATCCTACACCTATCAAAGAGCGTCATAAAGTCTTGAAATTTTGTGACAATGAAAGACTCGAGCCTCTAATTAATTTAAGCTATCGTTCGTAGCTATGCTAGCCTTGAGTCCCAAAATAAAACACTGATAAAACTGCAAATGACCCTAACTTCTGTACGGTGCGTCCTATACCTATCAAAATTTTCAACAATCAAATGCTTGTAACTTTTTACTGGAGCGTCATAAAATCTTAAAATTTGTGACAATGAAGTACTCGAGCCTCTTGTCAATTCAAGCTATCGCTCAGAGCAATGCTACCCTTGAGTCCCAAATCAAACACTGATAAAACTTAAAATGGCCCTATCTTCTGTACGGTGCGATCTATACCTATCAAAGTTTGCCATAAAACCTTGAAAATTTGGGACAATAAAGTACTCGAGCCTCTTATCAATTTAAGCTATCGCTCATAGCTATGTTACTCTTGAGTCCCAAATCAAACACTGATAAGACTTAAAATGGCCATAACTTCGGTTCGGAGTGTCCTATACCTATCAAGGTTTGCAATATTCAAATGCTTGTAACTTTTTACTGGAGCATCATAAAATCTTGAAATTTTGTGACAATAAAGCACTCGGGCCTCTTGTTAATTTAAGCTATCCCTCATAGCTATGCAACCTTTGATTCCCAAAATAAAACACTGATAAAACTTCAAATGGCCTAACTTCTGTACGGTGCGTCCTATACCTATCAAAGTTCGCAACAATCAAATGCTTGTAACTTGATACTGGAGCGTCATAAAGTCCTGAAATTTTGTGACAATAAAATATGCAAGCCTCTTATAAATTTAAGCTATCGCTATGCTACCCTTGAGTCCCAAATCAAACACTGATAAAGCTTCAAATGGCCTAACTTCTATACGGTGCATCCTACACCTATCAAAGAGCGTCATAAAGTCTTGAAATTTTGTGACAATGAAAGACGCGAGCCTCTAATTAATTTAAGCTATCGTTCATAGCTATGCTAGCCTTGAGTCACAAAATAAAACACTGAAAAAACTGGAAAAAAATGACCCTAACTTCGGTACGGTGCGTCCTATAGCTATCAAAGTTTGCAATAATCAAATGCTTGTAACTTTTTACTGGAGCGTCATAAAATCTTAAAATTTGTGACAATGAAGTACTCGAGCCTCTTGTCAATTAAAGCTATCGCTCAGAGCAATGCTACATTTGAGTCCCAAATCAAACACTGATAAAAGGTAAAATGGCCCTAACTTCTGTACGGTGCGTTCTATACCTATCAAAGTTTGCCATAAAACCTTGAAAATTAGGGACAATAAAGTACTCGAGCGTCTTATCAATTTAAGCTACCGGTCATAGCTATGTTACTCTTGAGTCCCAAATCAAACACGGATAAGACTGGCCATAACTTCTGTACGGAGTGTCCTATACCTATCAAAGTTTGCAATATTCAAATGCTTGTAACTTTTTACTGGAGCATCATAAACTTTTGAAATTTTGTGACAATAAAGCACTTGGGCCTCTTGTTAATATAAGCTATCCCTCATAGCTATGCAACCTTTGATTCCCAAAATAAACACTGATAATACTTCAAATGGCCTAACTTCTGTATGGTGCGTCCTATACATATCAAAGTTCGCAACAATCAAATGCTTGTCACTTTATACTGGAGCGTCATAAAGTCTTGAAAGTTTGTTACAATAAAGTACTCGAGCCGCTTATCAACTTAAGCTATCGCTCATAGCTATGCTACCCTTGAGTCCCAAATCAAACACTGATAAAACTTCAAATGGCCCTAAGTTCTGTACGGTGCGTCCTATACCTATCAAAGTGTGCACCAATCAAATGCTTGTAACTTTTTACTGGAGGGTCATAAAACCTTGAAATTGTGTGACAGTAAAGTATTCGAGCCTCTTATCAATTTAAGCTATCGCTCATAACTATGCTAACCTTGAGTTCAAAATAAAACACTGATAAAATTTCAAATGGCCCTAACTTTTATACGGTGCATCCTACACCTATCAAAGTTTGCAACATTCAAATGCTTGTAACTTTTTACTGGAGCATCATAAAATCTTGAAATTTTGTGACAATAAAGCACTCGGGCCTCTAGTCAATTTAAGCTATCGCTCATAGGTATTCTACCCTTGGGTCCCAAAATAAAACACTAATAAAACTTCAAATGACCCTAACTTTTATACGATGCGTCCTATACCTATCAAAGATTGCAACATTCAAATGCTTGTAACTTTTTACTGGAGCGTCTTAAAAGCTTGAAATTTTGTGGCAATAAAGTACTCGAGCCTCTTATCAATTTAAGCTATCGCTCATAGCTATGCTACCCTTGAGTCCCGAATCAAAATCTGATAAAACTTCAAATGGTTCTAACTTCTACAAGTTGCGTTCTATACCTATCAAAGTTTGCATCAATCAAATGCGTGTAACTTTTTACTGGGGCTTCATAAAACCTTGAAAATTTGTGACAATAAAGTACTCGAGCCTCTTATCAATTTAAGCTATCGTTCATAGCTATGCTAGCCTTGAGTCCCAAAATAAAACACTGATAAAACTGCAAATGACCCTAACTTCTGTACGGTGCGTCCTATACCTATCAAAGTTTCCAACAATCAAATGGTTGTATCTTTTTACTGGAGCGTCATAAAACCTTGAAATTTTGTGACAATAAAGTACTCGTGCCTCTTATCAATTTAAGCTGTCGCCCATCGCTATGCTACCCTTGAGTCCTTAAATAAAACACTGATAAAACATCAAATGGCCCTAACTTCTATACGGTGCATCCTACACCTATCAAAGTTAGCAACATTCAAATGCTTGTAACTTTTTACTGGAGCGTCATAAAACCATGAAAATTTGTGACAATAAAGTACTGGAGACTCTTGTCAGTTCAAGCTATCGCTCATAGCAATGCTACCCTTGAGTCCCAAATCAAACACTGATAAAATTTAAAATGGCCCTAACTTCTGTACGGTGCCTCCTATACCTATCAAAGTTTCCAACAATCAAATGCTTGTAACTTTTTACTTGGGCGTCATAAGACCTTGAAATTTTGGGACAAAAAAGTACACGTGCGTCTTATCAATTTAAGCTATCTCTCATAGATATGCTACCCTTCAGTCCCAAATGAAAAACTGATTAATCTTCAAATGGCCCTAACTTCTGTACGGCGCGTCCTACACCTATCAAAGTTTGCAACAATCAAATGCTTGGAACTTTTTACTGGAGCGTCATAAAACCATGAAAATTTGTGACAATAAAGTACTCGAGACTCTTATCAATTTAAGCTATCGCTCTTAGCTATGCTACTCTTGAGTCCCAAATCAAACACTGATAAGACTTAAAATGGCCATAGCTTCTGTACGGGTTGGCCTATACCTATCAAAGTTTGCAACATTCAAATGCTTGTAATTTTTTTCGCGAGCGTCATAAAACCTTGAAATTTTGTGACAATAAAGAACTCGTGCCTCTTATCAATTTAAGCTATCGCTCATAGCTATGCAACCTTTGATTCCCAAAATAAAACAATGATAAAACTTCAAATGGCCCTAACTTCTGTTCGGTGCGTCCTATTCCTATCAATGTTTGCAACAATCAAATGCTTGTAACTTTTTACTGGAGCGTCATAAAATCTTGAAAACAATAAAATACTCGACCCTCTTATCAAATTAAGCTATCGCTCATAGCTATGCAACCTTTGATTCCCAAAATAAAACACTGATAAAACTTCAAATGGCCCTAACTTCTGTACGGTGCGTCCTATACCTATCAAAGTTTGCACCAATCAAATGCATGTAACTTTTTACTGGAGGGTCATAAAACCTTAAAATTTTGTGGCAATAAAGTACTCGAGCCTCTTATCAATTTTAGCTATCGTTCATAGCTATGCTACCCTTGAGTCCCGAATCAAATACTGATAATATTTCAAATGGCCCTAACTTCTATACGGTGCGTCCTACAACTATCAATGTTTGCAACATTCAAATACTTGTAACTTTTTACTGGAGCGTCATAATATCTTGAAATTTTGTGACAATAAAGTACTAGAACCTCTTATCAATTTAAGCTATCGTTCATAGCTATGCTGGCCTAGAGTCCCAAAATAAAACATTGATAAGACTTAAAATGGCCATAACTTCTGTACGGAGTGTCCTACAACTATCCAAGTTTGCAACAATCAAATGCTTGCAACTTTTTACTGGAGCGTCATAAAACCTTGAAAATTTGTGACAATAAGATACTCGACCCTCTTATCAAATTAAGCTATCGCGCATAGCAATGCAACCTTTGAATCCCAAAATAAAACTTCAAATGGCCCTAACTTCTGTACGGTGCGTCCTATACCTATCAAAGTTTGCACCAATCAAATGCTTGTAACTTTTTACTGGAGGGTCATAAAACCTTGAAATTTTGTGGCAATAAAGTACTCGAGCCTCTTATCAATTTAAGCTATCGCTCATAGCTATGCTACCCTTGAGTCCCGAATCAAATACTGATAAAATTTCAAATGGCCCTAACTTCTATACGGTGCGTCCTACAACTATCAATGTTTGCAACATTCAAATACTTGTAACTTTTTACTGGAGCGTCATAATATCTTGAAATTTTGTGACAATAGAGTACTCGTGCCTCTTATCAATTTAAGCTATTGCTCATAGCTATGCTACTCTTGAGTCCCAAATCAAACACTGATAAGACTTAAAATGGCCATAACTTCTGTACGGTGCGTCCTATACATATCAAAGTTTGCAACAATCAAATGCTTGTAACTTTTTACAGGGGCGTCATAAAACCTTGAAATTTTGTGACAATAAAGTACTCGAACCTCTTATCAATTTAAGCTATCGCTCATAGCTATGGAACCTTTGAATCCCAAAATAAAACTTTAAATGGCCCTAACTTCTGTACGGTGCGTCCTATACCTATCAAAGTTTGCACCAATCGAATGCTTGTAACTTTTAACTGGAGGGTCATAACACCTTGAAATTTTGTGGCAATAAAGTACTCGAGCCTCTTATCAATTTAAGCTTTCGCTCATAGCTATGCTACCCTTGAGTCCCGAATCAAATACTGATAAAATTTCAAATAACCCTAACTTCTATACGGTGCGTCCTACAACTGTCAATGTTTGCAACATTCAAATACTTGTAACTTTTTACTGGAGCGTCATAAAAACTTGAAAATTTGTGACAAAAAAGTACTCGAGCCTCTTATCAATTTAGGCTATTGCTCATAGCTATGCTACTCTTGAGTCCCAAATCAAACACTGATAAGACTTAAAATGGCCATAACTTCTGTACGGAGTGTCCTACACCTATCAAAGTTTGAAACAATCAAATGCTTGTAACTTGATACTGGAGCGTCATAAAGTCCTGAAATTTTGTGACAATAAAATATGCAAGCCTCTTATAAATTTAAGCTATCGCTATGCTACCCTTGAGTCCCAAATCAAACACTGATAAAGCTTCAAATGGCCTAACTTCTATACGGTGCATCCTACACCTATCAAAGAGCGTCATAAAGTCTTGAAATTTTGTGACAATGAAAGACTCGAGCCTCTAATTAATTTAAGCTATCGTTCATAGCTATGCTAGCCTTGAGTCACAAAATAAAACACTGAAAAAACTGGAAAAAAATGACCCTAACTTCTGTACGGTGCGTCCTATAGCTATCAAAGTTTGCAATAATCAAATGCTTGTAACTTTTTACTGGAGCGTCATAAAATCTTAAAATTTGTGACAATGAAGTACTCGAGCCTCTTGTCAATTCAAGCTATCGCTCAGAGCAATGCTACATTTGAGTCCCAAATCAAACACTGATAAAAGGTAAAATGGCCCTAACTTCTGTACGGTGCGTTCTATACCTATCAAAGTTTGCCATAAAACCTTGAAAATTTGGGACAATAAAGTACTCGAGCGTCTTATCAATTTAAGCTACCGGTCATAGCTATGTTACTCTTGAGTCCCAAATCAAACACGGATAAGACTGGCCATAACTTCTGTACGGAGAGTCCTATACCTATCAAAGTTTGCAATATTCAAATGCTTGTAACTTTTTACTGGAGCATCATAAACTTTTGAAATTTTGTGACAATAAAGCACTTGGGCCTCTTGTTAATATAAGCTATCCCTCATAGCTATGCAACCTTTGATTCCCAAAATAAACACTGATAAAGCTTCAAATGGCCTAACTTCTGTATGGTGCGTCCTATACATATCAAAGTTCGCAACAATCAAATGCTTGTCACTTTATACTGGAGCGTCATAAAGTCTTGAAAGTTTGTTACAATAAAGTACTCGAGCCGCTTATCAACTTAAGCTATCGCTCATAGCTATGCTACCCTTGAGTCCCAAATCAAACACTGATAAAACTTCAAATGGCCCTAAGTTCTGTACGGTGCGTCCTATACCTATCAAAGTGTGCACCAATCAAATGCTTGTAACTTTTTACTGGAGGGTCATAAAACCTTGAAATTGTGTGACAGTAAAGTATTCGAGCCTCTTATCAATTTAAGCTATCGCTCATAACTATGCTAACCTTGAGTTCAAAATAAAACACTGATAAAATTTCAAATGGCCCTAACTTTTATACGGTGCATCCTACACCTATCAAAGTTTGCAACATTCAAATGCTTGTAACTTTTTACTGGAGCATCATAAAATCTTGAAATTTTGTGACAATAAAGCACTCGGGCCTCTTGTCAATTTAAGCTATCGCTCATAGGTATTCTACCCTTGGGTCCCAAAATAAAACACTAATAAAACTTCAAATGACCCTAACTTTTATACGATGCGTCCTATACCTATCAAAGATTGCAACATTCAAATGCTTGTAACTTTTTACTGGAGCGACTTAAAAGCTTGAAATTTTGTGGCAATAAAGTACTCGAGCCTCTTATCAATTTAAGCTATCGCTCATAGCTATGCTACCCTTGAGTCCCGAATCAAAATCTGATAAAACTTCAAATGGTTCTAACTTCTACAAGTTGCGTTCTATACCTATCAAAGTTTGCATCAATCAAATGCGTGTAACTTTTTACTGGGGCTTCATAAACCCTTGAAAATTTGTGACAATAAAGTACTCGAGCCTCTTATCAATTTAAGCTATCGTTCATAGCTATGCTAGCCTTGAGTCCCAAAATAAAACACTGATAAAACTGCAAATGACCCTAACTTCTGTACGGTGCGTCCTATACCTATCAAAGTTTCCAACAATCAAATGGTTGTATCTTTTTACTGGAGCGTCATAAAACCTTGAAATTTTGTGACAATAAAGTACTCGTGCCTCTTATCAATTTAAGCTGTCGCCCATCGCTATGCTACCCTTGAGTCCTTAAATAAAACACTGATAAAACATCAAATGGCCCTAACTTCTATACGGTGCATCCTACAACTATCAGAGTTAGCAACATTCAAATGCTTGTAACTTTTTACTGGAGCGTCATAAAACCATGAAAATTTGTGACAATAAAGTACTGGAGACTCTTGTCAGTTCAAGCTATCGCTCATAGCAATGCTACCCTTGAGTCCCAAATCAAACACTGATAAAATTTAAAATGGCCCTAACTTCTGTACGGTGCCTCCTATACCTATCAAAGTTTCCAACAATCAAATGCTTGTAACTTTTTACTTGGGCGTCATAAGACCTTGAAATTTTGGGACAAAAAAGTACACGTGCGTCTTATCAATTTAAGCTATCTCTCATAGATATGCTACCCTTCAGTCCCAAATGAAAAACTGATTAATCTTCAAATGGCCCTAACTTCTGTACGGTGCGTCCTACACCTATCAAAGTTTGCAACAATCAAATGCTTGGAACTTTTTACTGGAGCGTCATAAAACCATGAAAATTTGTGACAATAAAGTACTCGAGACTCTTATCAATTTAAGCTATCGCTCTTAGCTATGCTACTCTTGAGTCCCAAATCAAACACTGATAAAACTTAAAATGGCCATAACTTCTGTACGGGTTGGCCTATACCTATCAAAGTTTGCAACATTCAAATGCTTGTAATTTTTTTCGCGAGCGTCATAAAACCTTGAAATTTTGTGACAATAAAGAACTCGTGCCTCTTATCAATTTAAGCTATCGCTCATAGCTATGCAACCTTTGATTCCCAAAATAAAACAATGATAAAACTTCAAATGGCCCTAACTTCTGTTCGGTGCGTCCTATTCAATGTTTGCAACAATCAAATGCTTGTAACTTTTTACTGGAGCGTCATAAAATCTTGAAAACAATAAAATACTCGACCCTCTTATCAAATTAAGCTATCGCTCATAGCTATGCAACCTTTGATTCCCAAAATAAAACACTGATAAAACTTCAAATGGCCCTAACTTCTGTACGGTGCGTCCTATACCTATCAAAGTTTGCACCAATCAAATGCATGTAACTTTTTACTGGAGGGTCATAAAACCTTAAAATTTTGTGGCAATAAAGTACTCGAGCCTCTTATCAATTTTAGCTATCGCTCATAGCTATGCTACCCTTGAGTCCCGAATCAAATACTGATAATATTTCAAATGGCCCTAACTTCTATACGGTGCGTCCTACAACTATCAATGTTTGCAACATTCAAATACTTGTAACTTTTTACTGGAGCGTCATAATATCTTGAAATTTTGTGACAATAAAGTACTAGAACCTCTTATCAATTTAAGCTATCGTTCATAGCTATGCTGGCCTAGAGTCCCAAAATAAAACATTGATAAGACTTAAAATGGCCATAACTTCTGTACGGAGTGTCCTACAACTATCCAAGTTTGCAACAATCAAATGCTTGCAACTTTTTACTGGAGCGTCATAAAACCTTGAAAATTTGTGACAATAAGATACTCGACCCTCTTATCAAATTAAGCTATCGCGCATAGCAATGCAACCTTTGAATCCCAAAATAAAACTTCAAATGGCCCTAACTTCTGTACGGTGCGTCCTATACCTATCAAAGTTTGCACCAATCAAATGCTTGTAACTTTTTACTGGAGGGTCATAAAACCTTGAAATTTTGTGGCAATAAAGTACTCGAGCCTCTTATCAATTTAAGCTATCGCTCATAGCTATGCTACCCTTGAGTCCCGAATCAAATACTGATAAAATTTCAAATGGCCCTAACTTCTATACGGTGCGTCCTACAACTATCAATGTTTGCAACATTCAAATACTTGTAACTTTTTACTGGAGCGTCATAATATCTTGAAATTTTGTGACAATAGAGTACTCGTGCCTCTTATCAATTTAAGCTATTGCTCATAGCTATGCTACTCTTGAGTCCTAAATCAAACACTGATAAGACTTAAAATGGCCATAACTTCTGTACGGTGCGTCCTACACCTATCAAAGTTTGCAACAATCAAATGCTTGTAACTTTTACTCGAGCGTCATAAAATCTTGAAATTTTGTGACAATAAAATACTCGTGCCTCTTATCAATTTAAGCTATCGCTCATAGCTATGCAACCTTTGAATCCCAAAATAAAACTTCAAATGGCCCTAACTTCTGTACGGTGCGTCCTACACCTATCAAAGTTTGCAACAATCAAATGCTTGGAACTTTATACTGGAGCGTCATAAAACCATGAAAATTTGTGACAATAAAGTACTTGAGACTCTTATCAATTTAAGCTATCGCTCATAGCTATGCTACTCTTGAGTCCCAAATCAAACACTGATAAGACTTAAAATGGCAATAACTTCTGTACGGGTTGGCCTATTCCTATCAAAGTTTGCAACAATCAAATGCTTGTAACTTTTTTCTCGAGCCTCATAAAACCTTGAAATTTTGTGACAATAAAGTACTCGTGCCTCTTATCAATTTGGGCTATCGTTCATAGCTATGCAACCTTTGATTCCCAAAATAAAACACTGATAAAACTTCAAATGGCCCTAACTTCTGTACGGTGCGTCCTATTCCTATCAAAGTTTGCAACAATCAAATGCTTGTAACTTTTTACTGGAGCGTCATAAAATCTTGAAATTTTGTGACAATAAAATACTCGACCCTCTTATCAAATTAAGCTATCGCTCATAGCAATGCAACCTTTGAATCCCAAAATAAAACTTCAAAAGGCCCTAACTTCTGTACGGTGCGTCCTATACCTATCAAAGTTTGCACCAATCAAATGCTTGTAACTTTTTTCTGGAGGGTCATAAAACCTTGAAATTTTGTGACAATAAAGTACTCGAGCCTCTTATCAATTTAAGCTATCGCTCATAGCTATGCTACCCTTGAGTCCCGAATCAAATACTGATAAAATTTCAAATGGCCCTAACTTCTATACGGTGCGTCCTACAACTATCAATGTTTGTAACATTCAAATACTTGTAACTTTTTCTTGGAGCGTCATAATATCTTGAAATTTTGTGACAATAGAGTACTCGTGCCTCTTATCAATTTAAGCTATTGCTCATAGCTATGCTACTCTTGAGTCCCAAATCAAACACTGATAAGACTTAAAATGGCCATAACTTCTGTACGGTGCGTCCTATACATATCAAAGTTTCCAACAATCAAATGCTTGTAACTTTTTACTTGGGCTTCATAAGACCTTGAAATTTTGGGACAAAAAAGTACACGCGCGTCTTATCAATTTAAGCTATCTCTCATAGATATGCTACCCTTCAGTCCCAAATGAAAAACTGATTAAACTTCAAATGGCCCTAACTTCTGTACGGTGCGTCCTACACCTATCAAAGTTTGCAACAATCAAATGCTTGGAACTTTTTACTGGAGCGTCATAAAACCATGAAATTTTGTGACAATAAAGTACTCGAACCTCTTATCAATTTAAGCTATCGTTCATAGCTATGCTGGCCTAGAGTCCCAAAATAATAAATAATCGCTCATAGCAATGCTACCCTTGAGTCCCAAATCAAACACTGATAAAATTTAAAATGGCCCTAACTTCTGTACGGTGCCTCCTATACCTATCAAAGTTTCCAACAATCAAATGCTTGTAACTTTTTACTTGGGCGTCATAAGACCTTGAAATTTTGGGACAAAAAAGTACACGCGCGTCTTATCAATTTAAGCTATCTCTCATAGATATGCTACCCTTCAGTCCCAAATGAAAAACTGATTAAACTTCAAATGGCCCTAACTTCTGTACGGTGCGTCCTACACCTATCAAAGTTTGCAACAATCAAATGCTTGGAACTTTTTACTGGAGCGTCATAAAACCATGAAAATTTGTGACAATAAAGTACTCGAGACTCTTATCAATTTAAGCTATCGCTCTTAGCTATGCTACTCTTGAGTCCCAAATCAAACACTGATAAGACTTAAAATGGCCATAACTTCTGTACGGGTTGGCCTATACCTATCAAAGTTTGCAACATTCAAATGCTTGTAACTTTTTTCTCGAGCGTCTAAAACCTTGAAATTTTGTGACAATAAAGAACTCGTGCCTCTTATCAATTTAAGCTATCGCTCATAGCTATGCAACCTTTGATTCCCAAAATAAAACACTGATAAAACTTCAAATGGCCCTAACTTCTGTACGGTGCGTCCTATTCCTATCAATGTTTGCAACAATCAAATGCTTGTAACTTTTTACTGGAGCGTCATAAAATCTTGAAAACAAAAAATACTCGACCCTCTTATCAAATTAAGCTATCGCTCATAGCTATGCAACCTTTGATTCCCAAAATAAAACACTGATGAAACTTCAAATGGCCCTAACTTCTGTACGGTGCATCCTATACCTATCAAAGTTTGCACCAATCAAGTGCATGTAACTTTTTACTGGAGGGTCATAAAACCTTAAAATTTTGTGGCAATAAAGTACTCGAGCCTCTTATCAATTTTAGCTATCGCTCATAGCTATGCTATTCTTGAGTCCCGAATCAAATACTGATAATATTTCAAATGGCCCTAACTTCTATACGGTGCGTCCTACAACTATCAATGTTTGCAACATTCAAATACTTGTAACTTTTTACTGGAGCGTCATAATATCTTGAAATTTTGTGACAATAAAGTACTCGAACCTCTTATCAATTTAAGCTATCGTTCATAGCTATGCTGGCCTAGAGTCCCAAAATAATAAATAATCGCTCATAGCAATGCTACCCTTGAGTCCCAAATCAAACACTGATAAAATTTAAAATGGCCCTAACTTCTGTACGGTGCCTCCTATACCTATCAAAGTTTCCAACAATCAAATGCTTGTAACTTTTTACTTGGGCGTCATAAGACCTTGAAATTTTGGGACAAAAAAGTACACGTGCGTCTTATCAATTTAAGCTATCTCTCATAGATATACTACCCTTCAGTCCCAAATGAAAAACTGATTAAACTTCAAATGGCCCTAACTTCTGTACGGTGCGTCCTACACCTATCAAAGTTTGCAACAATCAAATGCTTGGAACTTTTTACTGGAGCGTCAAAAAACCATGAAAATTTGTGACAATAAAGTACTCGAGACTCTTATCAATTTAAGCTATCGCTCTTAGCTATGCTACTCTTGAGTCCCAAATCAAACACTTATAAGACTTAAAATGGCCATAACTTCTGTACGGGTTGGCCTATACCTATCAAAGTTTGCAACATTCAAATGCTTGTAACTTTTTTCTCGAGCGTCATAAAACCTTGAAATTTTGTGACAATAAAGAACTCGTGCTTCTTATCAATTTAAGCTATCGCTCATAGCTATGCAACCTTTGATTCCCAAAATAAAACACTGATAAAACTTCAAATGGCCCTAACTTCTGTACGGTGCGTCCTATTCCTATCAATGTTTGCAACAATCAAATGCTTGTAACTTTTTACTGGAGCGTCATAAAATCTTGAAAACAAAAAATACTCGACCCTCTTATCAAATTAAGCTATCGCTCATAGCTATGCAACCTTTGATTCCCAAAATAAAACACTGATGAAACTTCAAATGGCCCTAACTTCTGTACGGTGCATCCTATACCTATCAAAGTTTGCACCAATCAAATGCATGTAACTTTTTACTGGAGGGTCATAAAACCTTAAAATTTTGTGGCAATAAAGTACTCGAGCCTCTTATCAATTTTAGCTATCGCTCATAGCTATGCTACCCTTGAGTCCCGAATCAAATACTGATAATATTTCAAATGGCCCTAACTTCTATACGGTGCGTCCTACAACTATCAATGTTTGCAACATTCAAATACTTGTAACTTTTTACTGGAGCGTCATAATATCTTGAAATTTTGTGACAATAAAGTACTCGAACCTCTTATCAATTTAAGCTATCGTTCATAGCTATGCTGGCCTAGAGTCCCAAAATAAAACATTGATAAGACTTAAAATGGCCATAACTTCTGTACGGAGTGTCCTACACCTATCCAAGTTTGCAACAATCAAATGCTTGCAACTTTTTACTGGAGCGTCATAAAACCTTGAAAATTTGTGACAATAAGATACTCGACCCTCTTATCAAATTAAGCTATCGCTCATAGCAATGCAACCTTTGAATCCCAAAATAAAACTTCAAATGGCCCTAACTTCTGTACGGTGCGTCCTATACCTATCAAAGTTTGCACCAATCAAATGCTTGTAACTTTTTACTGGATTGTCATAAAACCTTGAAATTTTGTGGCAATAAAGTACTCGAGCCTCTTATCAATTTAAGCTATCGCTCATAGCTATGCTACCCTTGAGTCCCGAATCAAATACTGATAAAATTTCAAATGGCCCTAACTTCTATACGGTGCGTCCTACAACTATCAATGTTTGCAACAATCAAATGCTTGTAACTTTTTACAGGGGCGTCATAAAACCTTGAAATTTTGTGACAATAAAGTACTCGAACCTCTTATCAATTTAAGCTATCGTTCATAGCTATGCTGGCCTAGAGTCCCAAAATAAAACATTGATAAGACTTAAAATGTACGGAGTGTCCTACACCTATCCAAGTTTGCAACAATCAAATGCTTGTAACTTTTTACTCGAGCGTCATAAAATCTTCAAATTTTGTGACAATAAAATACTCGTGCCTCTTATCAATTGAAGCTATCGCTCATAGCTATGGAACCTTTGAATCCCAAAATAAAACTTTAAATGGCCCTAACTTCTGTACGGTGCGTCCTATACCTATCAAAGTTTGCACCAATCAAATGCTTGTAACTTTTAACTGGAGGGTCATAACACCTTGAAATTTTGTGGCAATAAAGTACTCGAGCCTCTTATCAATTTAAGCTTTCGCTCATAGCTATGCTACCCTTGAGTCCCGAAACAAATACTGATAAAATTTCAAATAACCCTAACTTCTATACGGTGCGTCCTACAACTGTCAATGTTGGCAACATTCAAATACTTGTAACTTTTTACTGGAGCGTCATAAAACCTTGAAAATTTGTGACAAAAAAGTACTCGGGCCTCTTATCAATTTAGGCTATTGCTCATAGCTATGCTACTCTTGAGTCCCAAATCAAACACTGATAAGACTTAAAATGGCCATAACTTCTGTACGGAGTGTCCAACACCTATCAAAGTTTGCAACAATCAAATGCTTGTAACTTTTTACAGGGGCGTCATAAAACCTTGAAATTTTGTGACAATAAAATACTCGTGCCTCTTATCAATTTAAGCTATCGCTCATAGCTATGCTACCTTTGAATCCCAAAATAAAACTTCAAATGGCCCTAACTTCTGTACGGTGCGTCCTATACCTATCAAAGTTTGCACCAATCAAATGCTTGTAACTTTTTACTGGAGGGTCATAAAACCTTGAAATTTTGTGGCAATAAAGTACTCGAGCCTCTTATCAATTTAAGCTTTCGCTCATAGCTATGCTACCCTTGAGTCCCGAATCAAATACTGATAAAATTTCAAATAACCCTAACTTCTATACGGTGCGTCCTACAACTGTCAATGTTTGCAACATTCAAATACTTGTAACTTTTTACTGGAGCGTCATAAAACCTTGAAAATTTGTGACAAAAAAGTACTCGAGCCTCTTATCAATTTAGGCTATTGCTCATAGCTATGCTACTCTTGAGTCCCAAATCAAACACTGATAAGACTTAAAATGGCCATAACTTCTGTATGGAGTGTCCAACACCTATCAAAGTTTGCAACAAAAAAATGCTTGTAACTTTTTACAGGGGCGTCATAAAACCTTGAAATTTTGTGACAATAAAATACTCGTGCCTCTTATCAATTTAAGCTATCGCTCATAGCTATGCAACCTTTGAATCCCAAACTAAAACTTCAAATGGCCCTAACTTCTGTACGGTGCGTCCTATACCTATCAAAGTTTGCACCAATCAAATGCTTGTAACTTTTTACTGGAGGGTCATAAAACCTTGAAATTTTGTGGCAATAAAGTACTCGAGCCTCTTATCAATTTAAGCTTTCGCTCATAGCTATGCTACCCTTGAGTCCCGAATCAAATACTGATAAAATTTCAAATAACCCTAACTTCTATACGATGCGTCCTACAACTATCAATGTTTGCAACATTCAAATACTTGTAACTTTTTACTGGAGCGTCATAAAACCTTGAAAATTTGTGACAAAAAAGTACTCGAGCCTCTTATCAATTTAGGCTATTGCTCATAGCTATGCTACTCTTGAGTCCCAAATCAAACACTGATAAGACTTAAAATGGCCATAACTTCTGTACGGAGTGTCCAACACCTATCAAAGTTTGCAACAATCAAATGCTTGTAACTTTTTACAGGGGCGTCATAAAACCTTGAAATTTTGTGACAATAAAATACTCGTGCCTCTTATCAATTTAAGCTATCGCTCATAGCTATGCTACCTTTGAATCCCAAAATAAAACTTCAAATGGCCCTAACTTCTGTACGGTGCGTCCTATACCTATCAAAGTTTGCACCAATCAAATGCTTGTAACTTTTTACTGGAGGGTCATAAAACCTTGAAATTTTTTGACAATAGAGTACTCGTGCCTCTTATCAATTTAAGCTATCGTTCATAGCTATGCTACCCTTGAGTCCCAAAATAAAACACTGATAAAGCAATAAATGGCCCTCACTTCTGTACGGTGCGTCCTATATATATCAAAGTTTGCAACAAAAAAATGCTTGTAACTATTTACTGGGGCGTCATAAAACCTTGAAATTTTGTGACAATAAAGTACTCGTGCCTCTTATCAATTTAAGCTATCGCTCATAACTATGCACAGTTTCAGTCCCAAAATAAAACACTGATAAAACTTCACATGGCCCTAACTTCTGTAGGGTGCGTCCTATACCTATCAAAGTTTGCAACAATCAAATGCGTGTAACTTTTTACTGGAGCGTCATAAATTCTTGAAATTTTGTGACAATAGAGTACTCGTGCCTCTTATCAATTTAAGCTAACGTTCATAGCTATGCTACCCTTGAGTCCCAAAATAAAACACTGATAAAGCATTAAATGGCCCTAACTTCTGTACGGTGCGTCCTATACATATCAAAGTTTGCAACAAAAAAATGCTTGTAACTTTTTACAGGGGCGTCATAAAACCTTGAAATTTTGTGACAATAAAATACTCGTGCCTCTTATCAATTTAAGCTATCGCTCATAGCTATGCAACCTTTGAATCCCAAACTAAAACTTCAAATGGCCCTAACTTCTGTACGGTGCGTCCTATACCTATCAAAGTTTGCACCAATCAAATGCTTGTAACTTTTTACTGGAGGGTCATAAAACCTTGAAATTTTGTGGCAATAAAGTACTCGAGCCTCTTATCAATTTAAGCATTCGCTCATAGCTATGCTACCCTTGAGTCCCGAATCAAATACTGATAAAATTTCAAATAACCCTAACTTCTATACGGTGCGTCCTACAACTGTCAATGTTTGCAACATTCAAATACTTGTAACTTTTTACTGGAGCGTCATAAAACCTTGTAAATTTGTGACAAAAAAGTACTCGAGCCTCTTATCAATTTAGGCTATTGCTCATAGCTATGCTACTCTTGAGTCCCAAATCAAACACTGATAAGACTTAAAATGGCCATAACTTCTGTACGGAGTGTCCAACACCTATCAAAGTTTGCAACAAAAAAATGCTTGTAACTTTTTACAGGGGCGTCATAAAACCTTGAAATTTTGTGACAATAAAATACTCGTGCCTCTTATCAATTTAAGCTATCGCTCATAGCTATGCAACCTTTGAATCCCAAACTAAAACTTCAAATGGCCCTAACTTCTGTACGGTGCGTCCTATACCTGTCAAAGTTTGCACCAATCAAATGCTTGTAACTTTTTACTGGAGGGTCATAAAACCTTGAAATTTTGTGGCAATAAAGTACTCGAGCCTCTTATCAATTTAAGCTTTCACTCATAGCTATGCTACCCTTGAGTCCCGAATCAAATACTGATAAAATTTCAAATAACCCTAACTTCTATACGATGCGTCCTACAACTGTCAATGTTTGCAACATTCAAATACTTGTAACTTTTTACTGGAGCGTCATAAAACCTTGAAAATTTGTGACAAAAAAGTACTCGAGCCTCTTATCAATTTAGGCTATTGCTCATAGCTATGCTACTCTTGAGTCCCAAATCAAACACTGATAAGACTTAAAATGGCCATAACTTCTGTACGGAGTGTCCAACACCTATCAAAGTTTGCAACAATCAAATGCTTGTAACTTTTTACAGGGGCGTCATAAAACCTTGAAATTTTGTGACAATAACATACTCGTGCCTCTTATCAATTTAAGCTATCGTTCATAGCTATGCTACCCTTGAGTCAAAATCAAACACTGATAAAACTTCAAATGGCCCTAACTTCTGTACGGTGCGTCCTATACCTATCAAAGTGTGCAACATTCAAATGCTTGTAATAATTCTAATTTTGTAGAAGAAATATTGTCTCAAATTTTAAAACAATTAAAGAAACAAGAAGAATTTAATAAAAGCCTAGAAACTCGTCTAGTAAGGCTCGAGCAGGGCTCAATGCAACAAAATTACCCTCCTAAACAATGATACTAAAAATAATGCTATGGAATGCGAACGGGCTGGCCAAACATCAACCCGAATTACAAATCATATTTAACGAAGAAAAAATTGACGTTTGTCTGATTTCTGAAACACATTTCACAAATCAGTCGTTCATAAAAATTAATAATTATGAGACTTACCACACAACTCGTCCAGATAATTCAGCTCGTGGTGGTAGCGCAATAATCGTAAGAAAACATATTGAACATTACGAGTCAGAGAAATTCGGTACTTATGAAATCCAAGCAACCACTATCATTATAAATTCAAAGAACCAACCGCTAGCGCTCACGGCATTGTACAGTCCGCCGAGACACAAAATAAATAGTGAATTGTATGCTAAATTTATAAGTAAGCACGAAACCAGATTTATAGTAGGAGGAGATTTCAATGCCAAAAACATATATTGGGGATCCAGACTAACCACAACAAAAGGGCGTAAGTTATTTACAGCTGCCAGAGAGACGGGTTGTGAGTTTATCTCAACTGGTAAGCCAACTTATTGGCCAAGCGATCCTGGAAAGATACCTGATTTAATAGATTTCTTCTTAATTAAAAAAGTTTCAAAGAACTATTTACAAATACATGAGGGTTTTGATCTCAATTCCGACCACACTCCGGTTTTCTTATCAGTAAGCGAATATATAATAAAAAAAATGCAAAACAAATATCTAACCAGCAAGTTTACCGATTGGCACTATTTTAAAGAATTGCTAAGTAAAAACACTCGACACATAGAACCGCCAAAAACAGAAGAACAACTTACGAAGCCTTAAAACTAACACAAAATATTCAAAATGCTGCTTGGGCTAGCACGCCAATTTTAAAAAGGAAGTCCGAAGGATGTTTCTATCTGAAAGAAATAAAAATTCTAATAACAAAGAAAAGAAATCTCCGGCGTCGCTGGCACCAAAGTAGGTCACCCAATGATAAGCATGCGCTTAACAAAGCTACAAAGAAGCTAAGTAAAGAAATAAAGGTTTTCAAAAATGAATCGACTAGCAGGCTCTTACGAAACCTCCCACACGAAAAAAACAATGACTACTCTTTGTGGAAAGCCACGAAAAACATAAAAAGGCCCACATTACCGATTCCTCCAATTAAAATGGCTAATGGTGGCTGGGCCAAAAGTAACATTGAAAAGGCTTACAACATCAACTATGAGAATAACGCAGGCACTCTGCGGTGTACCCCTTCCGAAGTGAAATGTGAGATAAAGAACCTAAGATTGAAAAAGAGTCCAGGTTTTGATCTGATAACAGCAGAAATTTTGAAACAGCTGCCACAGATGTGTATTGAAAATCTTTCATCTTTGTATAACGCCACATTTAATCTTCGACATGTCCCAAGCATCTGGAAAGTGGCCGAAGTTATAATGCTTCCCAAACCAGGCAAAGTACCGGAAGAAGTGTCATCATATAGACCAATCTCTCTGTTACCGATACTATCGAAAGTCTTTGAGAAGCTGATGCACAATAAACTCCAGCCAATTATTGAAGAAAAGAAACTCATACCAAGCCACCAATTTGGTTTCAGAAGAAAACACTCAACTATAGATCAAGTTCACAGGATCGTCGAAGTTATTGAAAACTCCTTTGAAGAGATAAAAGTCTGTTCTGCGGTATTTCTAGATGTAGCGCAGGCATTCGACAAAGTTTGGCATAAAGGTCTGCTCCATAAACTGCAATTGATTCTACCTGCCGAATATTGTGAAATTATCGAATCATACCTTCAAAAAAGACACTTCAGAATTAAGCAAAATTATGCCTATTCTGGGCTCCGCGAAGTTAAGGCAGGTGTTCCTCAAGGCAGCATCCTAAGGCCCCTACTCTATCTCCTATTCACAAGCGATTTACCGATCGAACAAAACCATATTTCCGCAACATTCTCTGACGATACGGCACTCATAGCTACTGGTGGCACAGAGGAAATCTCAGTAGAGAAACTTCAGCGAGCCGTAAATTCAATATTTAATTGGACAAAGAAATGGCGCATTAAAATAAATAACACAAAATCGGTCCCCATCGACTTTACGAATAAAAAGGTTAGACATTACCCGCTATATACTTGTATAGACGGAAGAGAAGTACAGTACTCAAATAACGCTAAGTATTTGGGTATGACACTAGATGTAAAGCTCCGATGGTGTGCACATGTGAAAAAGAAAAGAGAAGAACTCGAAATAAAGTATAAAAAATGTACTGGTTAATTGGCAGATCATCTACGCTTGCTACATATAACAAGCTTTTGTTATATAATCAAATCTTGAAACCTGTCTGGAGTTACGGTATTCAACTTTGGGGATGCACCACACAAACCAATATTAAAAGAATACAAAAATTTCAAAACAAAGTTCTACGGAACATAGTCAATGCACCCTGGTACGTACGAATGTCAGACCGCCACAGAGATCTTGGCGTGAAGACGGTACGTAACGAAATTACTAAAGTCGCAATCTTACATTACGAACGACTTCAACACCACATCAACGAAGAGGCATCGAAACTCTCCGAACTAAACAAAACGGAACGACGTCTTAAGAGAACGATGCCGAGAGACCTCACAAACTATAACGTAAATTTACAACGTTTAAATAAAAAAAAAATTCAAATGCTTGTAACTTTTTACTGGAGCGTCATAAAATCTGGAAATTTTGTGACAATAAAGTACTCGTGCCTCTTAATTTAAGCCATCGCTCATAGCTCTGATACTATTGACTCCAAAATCAAACACTGATAAAACTTCAAATGGCTCTGAATTCCATACGGTGCGTCCTACACCTATCGAAGTTTGCAACATTGAAATGCTTGTAACTTTTTACTGGATCGTTATAAAATCTGGAAATTTTGTGACAATAAAGTACTCGTGCCTCTTATTAATTTAAGCTATCGCACATAGCTATGCTACCCTTGAGTCCCAAAATAAAACACTGATAAAACTTCAAATGGACCTAACTTCTATACGGTGCATCCTACACCTATCAAAGTTTGCAACAACCAAATGCTTGTAACTTTTTTCTGGAGCGTCATAAAATCTGGAAAATTTGTGACAATAAAGTACTCGAGCCTCTTGTCAATTTAAGCTATCGCTCATAGCTATGCGATCCTTGAGTCCCAAATCAAACACTGATAAAACTTAAAATGGCCCTGACTTCTGTACCGTGCGTTCTATACCTATCAAAGTTTGCAACAATCAAATGCTTGTAACTTTCTACTGGAGCGTCATAAAATCTTGAAATTTCGTGACAATGAAGTACTCGAACCTCTTATCAACTTAAGCTATCGCTCATAGCTGTGCTACCCTTGAGTCCCAAATCCAAAACTGATAAAATTTCTAAAGGCCCTAACTTCTGTACGGTGCGTCCTACACCTATCAAAGTTTGCAACAATTAAATGCTTGTAATTTTTATTGGAGCGTCATAAAACCTTGAAAATTTGTGAAAATAAAGTACTTGAGCCTTTTATCAATTTAAGCTATCGCTCATAGCTATGCTACTCTTGAGTCCCAAAATAAAACACTGATAAAACTTCAAATGGCCCTAACTTCTGTACGCTGTAACTATCACTTCTGTCCTATACCTATCAAAGTTTGCAACAATCAAATGGTTGTAACTTTTTACTGGAGCGTTCTAAAGTCTTGAAATTTTGTGACAATAAAGTACTAGAGCCTCTTATCAATTTAAGCTATCGCTCATAGCTATGCTACCCTTGAGTCCCAAATGAAACACTGATAAAACTTCAAATGGCCCTAACTTCTGTACGGTGCGTCCTATACCTATCAAAGTGTGCACCAATCAAATGCTTGTAACTTTTTACTGGAGGGTCATAAAACCTTGAAATTTTGTGACAATAAAGTACTCGAGCCTCTTATCAATTTAAGCTATCGCTCATAACTATGTTACCCTTGAGTTCAAAATAAAACACTGATAAAACTTCAAATTGCCCTAACTTCTATACGGTACGTCCTATACCTATCAAAATTTGCAACAATCAAATGCTTGTAACTTTTTACTGGAGCGTCATAAAATCTTGAAATTTTGTGACAATAAAGTGCTCGAGCCTCTTATCAATTTAAGCTATCGCTCATAGCTATGCTGCCCTTGAGTCCCAAAATAAAAAACTGATAAAATTTCAAATGGCCCTAACTTCTGTACGGTGCGTCCTATACCTATCAAAGTTTGCAACAATCAAATGCTTGTAACTTTTTACTGGAGCGTCATAAAATCTGGACAATAAAGTACTCGAGCCTCTTATCAATCTAAGCTCTCGCCTATAGCTATGCTACCCTGGAGTCAAAATCACACACTGATAAAACTTCAAATGGCTCTAACTTCTGTACGGTGCGTCTTATACCTATCAAAGTGTGCAACATTCAAATGCTTGTAACTTTTTACTGGAGCATCATTATTATGTCCTCTGGTCCATCATTAAATTATTAACAACTGGTTTTTGGTCTTTACTATTGAGTATATTTATTCAGAGAGCAATAGATGAGTACAGTTCAGTGGTTTTCATAAAATTAAACTAGCGAGGAATCGATTCTCAAGAATGTCATCTTTAACGCAATGCATTATAGTAATTTATGAGTTTACACTCGAGAGTAAATATTAATTATTTTAGTTTATGCGAAATACATTACATTTTCCCCTTTTTTATAAAACTTGTCTTATCCACTAAAAATAAATGTATTTCATTTTTAAATCAATTTACAGTAAAAATTAATAATTCATGAATATGTTTTAATATTTAAAATTATTGTATTATAATACATCACTATTTTTAATTTAATATTATTTATTTTGAATGTTACTAGGTTTAACAATTTTGCGTTTAGATCTTCTTAAAGGTATAGATTCATGTAATACTTTATTATATCGTTTCTTTTTCTTTTGAGGCTGATCAATAGTTTCAGTTTCCGTGTTTGTTCGAGGTTCTTCATTTGGAATCAATGGGTGATACTTATCTTCCAATGTAGAATGTCTAATCTGATTTTTTTGAACAAATCTCACTGAATTATAAACATTTATTTTATAGGTATGTGGGCTTATAACTTCATGTATTATAGCTGGAATACAGTTAACATAATCTTTAAAATGATTCCTATATAATACTTTTTGCCCTTTTTTAAAAATTGGCTCTTGTAAAATTTTAGTTTTACATTTTTCATTATAATGTTTAGGATATGCTAAAGTGTTGTTATTATTATTTTTCTTAAATGTTACAGTTTTCTTAGTTAAAGAATTCAGCAATTTTATAGGTTGATATGAAAATATTATATTATTAGGGGTTTTATTGGTTGTTGTACATGGTGTATTATTGTAGCACATTAAAATTTTATTTAATTTTTCTTGAATAGGTAAATATTTCAACTTTTCATATGATAAATATTTTTTTAAACCATTTTTAATTGTTTGAACTCCACGTTCAGCCAAACCATTGCTGTGGGGAAGATAAGCTGGTGATTTTGTTAATTTTATATTTACTTTTCGTGCAAACTGTTAAAAGTGGATTGATGAAAATGGTGGCCCATTATCGGTAACTATTTCGATAGGATAGCCAAATATTCTAAAAATTGATAGTAAACTGTTTTCCAAATTTATTGCATCTGTCTTTGGCAAGTACTTAACAATAATATATTTGCTGAATGAATCTATGTAAATATAATATGTTTTGGAATCAAAATGAAAAAAATCTATGTGTACCCTTTGAAAAGGTTTCTCACACAATGGCCACTTAGTTTTCACGTGTTCTCTTGGAACTTTTTGAGTAGTTTGGCAACTAAAGCATTTTGAAACAAATTCTTCTATATTCTGATAAATTTTCGGCCACCAAACTGAACTACGTGCTATCATTTTTGATCTTACAATTCCGTCATGATTCTCATGCAAAATATTAAGTACCCTATTACGATATTTTTCCGGAATAACTAATCTATCTCTGTAATACAAACAATTATTATCAGTGGAAAGACTTTTACGCACGTTATACCATTTTTTCAAATTTAGTGGTACTTGAATAGGCCATTTATTTTTGGTGTATTTCATTATCTCAGTTAACTCAGAATCATTCGCCGTACTCTCTATTACTATGCTCATACTAATAGGCAATTCCGTTGCCTCAGCTTAATTGTTTATTTTTTCAATTCTTGTTTCTCCTTCGATTGGCAAACGTGACATTGCGTTTGCTGGAGCGTTTAATTTTGCAGACCTGTATTTAAAATCATATTCATAAATAGAGAGCATTACTGCCCATCTCTGCAATCTTGATGCTGTTATGTTAGAAGTATCACGGTTGGGATTAAAAATCTCTTTTAAAGCTCCATTGTCACTGCATAATGTAAAGCGGTGTCCATAGACATATTCTCTGTGGATTTGAGAATAGTTTCGCTCTGAGGGTGATAAGGTGCTAGAAGTAAAAATAACAGGTTTTTCAATACCATTTACCACGTGAGCCAAAACTGCCCCTACCCCGTATGGGCTGGCATCACAAGTTATTACAATAGGTTTGTTTGGGTCATATAATTCAAGAATATTGTTTTCTAATATTAATTTTTTTGATTTTTCAAAACATTTATTATTAATCGCTTCAGTCCATACAAACTGCATTTTTTTGTAACAAACTGTATAAATTCTTCAGTTTTGAAGATAAATTTGGTATGAAGCTACTATAATAATTTAGTAGCCCCAAATAAGACTGAAGTTCAGTTAAATTTCTTGGAGTTGGAGCTTTTTCCATACTCTCAACTTTCTCTCTATTTGGTTTCAAACCATCTTGTGAAATAGTGTGTCCTAAATAATTTATTTCTTTTTTGAAAAAAAAAACATTTATCAATATTAATTTTAATATTGAAATCATTCAGCTTTTTCAATACTTGAAAAATAATACGTTTACAGTCATCCGGCGTCGAACTACCAATTAAAATATCATCCAAATAGCATGAAGTTCCGGGAATTCCTATCAGAACCTGATCCATAACTGACTGGAAAATAGAAGGTGCGCTCGCCACTCCGACTGGCAAGCGAGTATATTGGAATAAACCTTTATGTGTATTTATTGTCATATACTGTTTTGAGGTTTCGGAAATTTTTAATTGCTGATATGCTCCTGATAAATCAATCACACAAAAAATTTTACAATTTGCCAAATTTGCAAAAATGTTGTCTATTCTCGGTAAGGGGTAGTGTTGGGTTTCGATGAACCGATTTATTGTGACCTTGCAATCTATACAGATTCTAATTCTTTTTCCTGGTTTAGAAACAATTACAATTGGTGATGCATAACTACTAAAATTAACTGGGACTAAAATTCCCTCCATACACAAGCGATTTAACTCATCTTCCACTTGATCTCTTAGTTTAAATGGAACATCATAAGCTTTTCTAAAAATTGGTTTAGCTTCCGGTTTTAGAATTATCTCAGCTGTATAATGCTCAATGCATTGGTTTGGATCAGAACTTACAATTTTTGGAAAATTTGACTTTATTTCATCTAACACTTTAAAGTTTTCTAATGAATTAATTGTGCTAATGTTATTTACATCAAATATTTTTTTCCAGGCTGGGTAAAAAATTGTTAACCAGTTTCTTCCCAGAAGTGGTTTAAAATCTCTTTCAGTGTCAATTATAACTAAATTTAGTTTATGATCTCCAATACCTGACATTTTACTCACATTGATAAGAATTTGACCTATGCATTTTAATGGGTAACCCATGTTACCCGGTAACAGATGTTAATTTTGTTTGTATTTGTTCTAGTTTGCAATTTTCAAATAAATTTAAGTACTTAACTTTAGACATAATAGTCATACAAGCCCCTGTGTCCACCTCCATTTCAATTAACTTGCCACCGACCATCAGCTCCACATTCTTTGCTCCACACACCGATTCCCCATTCATTTTACATACGGTTTCATCACATGTTACATTGGTTATGTTAGCTTCTTCGACCATTTCGTTAATGAGCTTCACATGACGATTTTCAGTTGGACCATTCTTTTTTGAGTGACATTGTGACGAAATGTGTCCTTTTTTGTTGCAATGGAAACATACCCATGATTTACAGAAACATTGGTCCGAGTTATGTCCCCTTTTACCACATCGTGTGCATGCTTTTTGTGAAGAATAATATTTTTTCTGTTGTCCAGAGTTGCAATTAAGTGACTTGCTGCGACTCTCTTGTATCGAACACGTGTTATGAAATTCTTTTTTGCGCATCTCACGTTTTTCATCCTCAGCCATTTCCCAACTTAAAGCCAATTTAAACGCTTTTTTGAAACTCTTGAAGTTTTGTGACAATAAAGTACTCGGGCCTCTTGTCAATTTAAGCTATCACTCATAGCTATGATACCCTTGAGTCCAAAATAATACACTAATAAAATTTCGAATGTCCCTAACTTCTATACGGTGCGTCCTATACCTATCAAAGTGTGCAACAATCAAATGCTTGTAAGTTTTTACTGGAGCGTCATAAAACCATAAAATTTTGTGACAATAAGGTATTCGTGCCTCTTAATTTAAGCTATCGCTCATAGCTCTGTTATTATTGACTCCAAAATCAAACACTGATAAAACTTCAAATGGCTCTAAATTCCATACGGTGCGTCCTACACCTATCAAAGTTTGCAACATTGAAATGCTTGTAACTTTTTACTGGATCGTCATAAAATCTTGAAATTTTGTGACAATAAATTACTCGAGCCTCTTATCAATTTAAGCTATCGCTCATAGCTATGCTACCCTTGAGTCCCAAAATAAAACACTGATAAAACTTTAATTGGCCCTAACTTCTGTACGGTGCGTCCTATACCTATCAAAGTTTGCAACCATCAAATGCTTGTAATTTTTTACTGGAGCGTCATAAAGTCTAGAAATTTTGTGACAATAAAGTACTCGAGCCTCTTAACAATTTCAGCTATCGCTCGTAGCTATGCTATCCTTGAGTCCCAAATCAAAAACTGATAAAACTTCAAATGGCCCCAACTTTTGTACGGTGCGTCCTACACCTATCAAAGTTTGCAACATTCAAATGCTTGTAACTTTTTACTGGAGCATCATAAAATCTTGAAATTTTGTGACAATAAAGCACTCGAGCCTCTTATCAATTTAAGTTATCGCTCATAGCTATGCTACTCTTGACTCCCAAATCAAACACTGATAATACTTAAAATGCCATAATTTCTGTACGGAGTATCCTATACATATCAAAGTTTGCAACATTCAAATGGTTGTAACTTTTTTCTCGAGCATCATAAAACCTTGAAATTTTGTGACAATAAAGTACTCGTGCCTCTTATCTATTTAAGCTATCACTGATAGCTATGCACACTTTGAGTCTCAAAATAAAAGACTGATAAACTTCAAATGGCCCTAACTTCTGTACGGTGTACCTATCACTTCTGTCCTATACCTATCAAAGTTTGCTACAATCAAATGCTTGTAACTTTTTACTGGAGCGTCATAAAGTCTTGAAATTTTGTGACAATAAAATACTAGAGCCTCTTATCAATTTAAGCTATCGCTCATAGCTATGCTACCCTTGAGTCCCAAATCAAACACTGATAAAACTTCAAATGACCCTAACTTCTACACGGTGCATCCTACACCTGTCAAAGTTTGCAACATTCAAATGCTTGTAACTTTTTACTGGAGCATCATAAAATCTTGAAATTTTGTGACAATAAAGCACTCGGGCCTCTTGTCAATTTAAGCTATCACTCATAGCAGTGCAACCTTTGAGTCCCAAGATAAAACACTGATAAAACTTCAAATGGCCCTAACTTTTGTACGGTGCGTCCTATAAATATCAAAGTTTGCAACAAACAAATGCTTATAACTTTTTACTGGAGCGTCATAAAATCTTGACAATAAAGTACTTGTGCCTCTTAATTTAAGCTATCGCACATAGCTCTGTTACTATTTACTCCAAAATCAAACACTGATAAAACTTCAAATGGCTCTAAATTCCATACGGTGCGTCCTACACCTATCAAAGTTTGCAACATTGAAATGCTTGTAACTTTTTACTGGGGCGTCATAAAATCTTGAAATTTTGTGACAATAAAGTACTTAGGCCTCTTATCAATTTAAGCTATCGCTCATAGCTATGCTGCCCTTGAGTCCCAAAATAAAACACTGATAAAACTTTAAATGGCCCTAACTTCTGTATGGTGCGTCCTATACCTATCAAAATTTGCAACAATCAAATGCTTGTAAGTTTTTACTGGAGCGTCATAAAACCATGAAATTTTGTGACAATAAAGTATTCGTGCCTCTTAATTTAAGCTATCGCTCATAGCTCTGTTATTATTGACTCCAAAATCAAACACTGATAAAACTTCAAATGGCTCTAAATTCCATACGGTCCGTCCTACACCTATCAAAGTTTGCAACATTGAAATGCTTGTAACTTTTTACTGGGGCGTCATAAAATCTTGAAATTTTGTGACAATAAAGAACTCGAGCCTCTTATCAATTTAAGCTATCGCTCTTAGCTATGCTACCCTTGAGTCCCAAAATAAAACACTGATAAAACTTTAATTGGCCCTAACTTCTGTACGGTGCGTCCTATACCTATCAAAGTTTGCAACCATCAAATGCTTGTAATTTTTTACTGGAGCGTCATAAAGTCTAGAAATTTTGTGACAATAAAGTACTCGAGCCTCTTAACAATTTCAGCTATCGCTCATAGCTATGCTATCCTTGAGTCCCAAATCAAAAACTGATAAAACTTCAAATGGCCCTAACTTTTGTACGGTGCGTCCTACACCTATCAAAGTTTGCAACATTCAAATGCTTGTAACTTTTTACTGGAGCATCATAAAATCTTGAAATTTTGTGACAATAAAGCACTCGAGCCTCTTATCAATTTAAGTTATCGCTCATAGCTATGCTACTCTTGACTCCCAAATCAAACACTGATAATACTTAAAATGCCATAATTTCTGTACGGAGTATCCTATACATATCAAAGTTTGCAACATTCAAATGGTTGTAACTTTTTTCTGGAGCATCATAAAACCTTGAAATTTTGTGACAATAAAGTACTCGTGCCTCTTATCTATTTAAGCTATCACTGATAGCTATGCACACTTTGAGTCTCAAAATAAAAGACTGATAAACTTCAAATGGCCCTAACTTCTGTACGGTGTACCTATCACTTCTGTCCTATACCTATCAAAGTTTGCAACAATCAAATCCTTGTAACTTTTTACTGGAGCGTCATAAAGTCTTGAAATTTTGTGACAATAAAATACTAGAGCCTCTTATCAATTTAAGCTATCGCTCATAGCTATGCTACCCTTGAGTCCCAAATCAAACACTGGTAAAACTTCAAATGACCCTAACTTCTACACGGTGCATCCTACACCTGTCAAAGTTTGCAACATTCAAATGCTTGTAACTTTTTACTGGAGCATCATAAAATCTTGAAATTTTGTGACAATAAAGCACTCGGGCCTCTTGTCAATTTAAGCTATCACTCATAGCAGTGCAACCTTTGAGTCCCAAGATAAAACACTGATAAAACTTCAAATGGCCCTAACTTTTGTACGGTGCGTCCTATAAATATCAAAGTTTGCAACAAACAAATGCTTATAACTTTTTACTGGAGCGTCATAAAATCTTGACAATAAAGTACTTGTGCCTCTTAATTTAAGCTATCGCACATAGCTCTGTTACTATTTACTCCAAAATCAAACAGTGATAAAACTTCAAATGGCTCTAAATTCCATACGGTGCGTCCTACACCTATCAAAGTTTGCAACATTGAAATGCTTGTAACTTTTTACTGGGGCGTCATAAAATCTTGAAATTTTGTGACAATAAAGTACTTAGGCCTCTTATCAATTTAAGCTATCGCTCATAGCTATGCTGCCCTTGAGTCCCAAAATAAAACACTGATAAAACTTTAAATGGCCCTAACTTCTGTATGGTGCGTCCTATACCTATCAAAATTTGCAACAATCAAATGCTTGTAAGTTTTTACTGGAGCGTCATAAAACCATGAAATTTTGTGACAATAAAGTATTCGTGCCTCTTAATTTAAGCTATCGCTCATAGCTCTGTTATTATTGACTCCAAAATCAAACACTGATAAAACTTCAAATGGCTCTAAATTCCATACGGTCCGTCCTACACCTATCAAAGTTTGCAACATTGAAATGCTTGTAACTTTTTACTGGGGCGTCATAAAATCTTGAAATTTTGTGACAATAAAGAACTCTAGCCTCTTATCAATTTAAGCTATCGCTCTTAGCTATGCTACCCTTGAGTCCCAAAATAAAACACTGATAAAACTTTAAATGGCCCAAACTTCTGTACGGTGCGTCCTATACCTATCAAAGTTTGCAACCATCAAATGCTTGTAATTTTTTATTGGAGCGTCATAAAATCTTGAAATTTTGTGACAATAAAGTACTCGAGCCTCTTATCAATTTAAACTATCGCTCTTAGCTATGCTACCCTTGAGAACCAAATCAAAAACTGATAAAACTTCAAATGGCCCTAACTTTTGTACGGTGCGTCCTACACCTATCAAAGTTTGCAACAATCAAATGCTTGTAATTTTTACTGGAGCGTCATAAAACCTTGAAAATTTGTGACAATAAAGTACTCGAGCCTCTTATCAATTTAAGTTATCGATCATAGCTATGCTAGTCTTGACTGCCAAATCAAACACTGATAATACTTAAAATGCCAAAACTTCTGTACGGAGTGTCCTATACATATCAAAGTTTGCAACATTCAAATGGTTGTAACTTTTTTCTCGAGCATCATAAAACCTTGAAATTTTGTGACAATAAAGTACTCGTGCCTCTTATCTATTTAAGCTATCACTCATAGCTATGCACACTTTGAGTCCCAAAATAAAAGACTGATAAACTTCAAATGGCCCTAACTTCTGTACAGTGTACCTATCACTTCTGTCCTATACCTATCAAAGTTTGCAACAATCAAATCCTTGTAACTTTTTACTAGAGCGTCATAAAGTCTTGAAATTTTGTGACAATAAAATACTAGAGCCTCTTATCAATTTAAGCTATCGCTCATAGCTATGCTACCCTTGAGTCCCAAATCAAACACTATTAAAACTTCAAATTACCCTAACTTCTACACGGTGCATCCTACACCTGTCAAAGTTTGCAACATTCAAATGCTTGTAACTTTTTACTGGAGCATCATAAAATCTTGAAATTTTGTGACAATAAAGTACTTGGGCCTCTTATCAATTTAAGCTATCGCTCATAGCTATGCTGCCCTTGAGTCCCAAAATAAAACACTGATAAAACTTTAAATGGCCCTAACTTCTGTATGGTGCTTCCTGTACCTATCAAAATTTGCAACAATCAAATCCTTGTAACTTTTTACTGGAGCGTCATAAAGTCTTGAAATTTTGTGACAATAAAATACTAGAGCCTCTTATTTAAGCTATCGCTCATAGCTATGCTACCCTAGAGTCCCAAATCAAACACTGATAAAACTTCAAATGACCCTAACTTCTACACGGTGCATCCAACACCTGTCAAAGTTTGCAACATTCAAATGCTTGTAACTTTTTACTGGAGCATCATAAAATCTTGAAATTTTGTGACAATAAAGCACTCGGGCCTCTTGTCAATTTAAGCTATCACTCAAAGCTATGCAACCTTTGAGTCCCAAAATAAAACACTGATAAAACTTCAAAAGGCCCTAACTTCTGTACGGTGCGTCCTATACCTATCAAAGTTTGCAACAAACAAATGCTTGTAACTTTTTACTGGAGCGTCATAAAATGAAATTTTGTGACAATAAAGTACTCGTGCCTCTTATTAATTTAAGCCATCGCTCATAGCTCTGTTACTATTGACTCCAAAATCAAACACTGATAAAACTTCAAATGGCTCTAAATTGCATACGGTGCGTCCTACACCTATCAAAGTTTCCAACATTGAAAAGCTTGTAACTTTTTACTGGGGCGTCATAAAATTTTCAAATTTTCTGACCATAAAGTACTCGAGCCTCTTATCAATTTAAGCTATCGCTCATAGCTATGCTACCCTTGAGTCCCAAAATAAAACACTGATAAAACTTTAAATGGCCCTAACTTCTGTACGGTGCGTCCTATACCTATCAAAGTTTGCAACCATCAAATGCTTGTAATTTTTTACTGGAGCGTCATAAAATCTAGAAATTTTGTGACAATAAAGTACTCGAGCCTCTTAACAATTTAAGCCATCGCTCATAGCTAGGCTATCCTTGAGTCCCAAAGCAAAAACTGATAAAACTTCAAATGGCCCTAACTTTTGTACACCTATGAAAGTTTGCAACAATCAAATGCTTGTAATTTTTACTGGAGCGTCATAAAACCTTGAAAATTTTTGACAATAAAGTACTCGAGCCTCTTATCAATTTAAGTTATCGCTCATAGCTATGCTACTCTTGACTCCCAAATCAAACACTGATAATACTTAAAATGCCATAACTTCTGTACGGAGTGTCCTATACATATCAAAGTTTGCAACATTCAAATGGTTGTAACTTTTTTCTCGAGCATCATAAAACCTTGAAATTTTGTGACAATAAAGTACTCGTGCCTCTTATCTATTTAAGCTATCACTGATAGCTATGCACACTTTGAGTCTCAAAATAAAAGACTGATAAACTTCAAATGGCCCTAACTTCTGTACGGTGTACCTATCACTTCTGTCATATACCTATCAAAGTTTGCAACAATCAAATCCTTGTAACTTTTTACTGGAGCGTCATAAAGTCTTGAAATTTTGTGACAATAAAATACTAGAGCCTTTTATCAATTTAAGCTATCGCTCATAGCTATGCTACCCTTGAGTCCCAAATCAAACACTATTAAAACTTCAAATGACCCTAACTTCTACACGGTGCATCCTACACCTGTCAAAGTTTGCAACATTCAAATGCTTGTAACTTTTTGCTGGAGCATCATAAAATCTTGAAATTTTGTGACAATAAAGCACTCGGGCCTCTTGTCAATTTAAGCTATCACTCATAGCAGTGCAACCTTTGAGTCCCAAAATAAAACACTGATAAAACTTCAAATGGCCCTAACTTGAGTACGGTGCGTCCTATGAATATCAAAGTTTGCAACAAACAAATGCTTATAACTTTTTACTGGAGCGTCATAAAATCTTGACAATAAAGTACTTGTGCCTCTTAATTTAAGCTATCGCACATAGCTCTGTTACTATTTACTCCAAAATCAAACACTGATAAAACTTCAAATGGCTCTAAATTCCATACGGTGCGTCCTACACCTATCAAAGTTTGCAACATTGAAATGCTTGTAACTTTTTACTGGGGCGTCATTAAATCTTGAAATTTTGTGACAATAAAGTACTTGGGCCTCTTATCAATTTAAGCTATCGCTCATAGCTATGCTGCCCTTGAGTCCCAAAATAAAACACTGATAAGACTTTAAATGGCCCTAACTTCTGTATGGTGCTTCCTATACCTATCAAAATTTGCAACAATCAAATGCTTGTAAGTTTTTACGGGAGCGTCATAAAACCATGAAATTTTGTGACAATAAAGTATTCGTGCCTCTTAATTTAAGCTATCGCTCATAGCTCTGTTATTATTGACTCCAAAATCAAACACTGATAAAACTTCAAATGGCTCTAAATTCCATACGGTCCGTCCTACACCTATCAAAGTTTGCAACATTGAAATGCTTGTAACTTTTTACTGGGGCGTCATTAAATCTTGAAATTTTGTGACAATAAAGTACTCGAGCCTCTTATCAATTTAAGCTATCGCTCTTAGCTATGCTACCCTTGAGTCCCAAAATAAAACACTGATAAAACTTTAAATGGCCGAAACTTCTGTACGGTGCGTCCTATACCTATCAAAGTTTGCAACCATCAAATGCTTGTAATTTTTTACTGGAGCGTCATAAAATCTAGAAATTTTGTGACAATAAAGTACTCGAGCCTCTTAACAATTTAAGCTATCGCTCATAGCTATGCTATCCTTGAGTCCCAAATCAAAAACTGATAAAACTTCAAATGGCCCTAACTTTTGTACGGTGCGTCCTACACCTATCAAAGTTTGCAACAATCAAATGCTTGTAATTTTTACTGGAGCGTCATAAAACCTTGAAAATTTGTGACAATAAAGTACTCGAGCCTCTTATCAATTTAAGTTATCGATCATAGCTATGCTAGTCTTGACTCCCAAATCAAACACTGATAATACTTAAAATGCCATAACTTCTGTACGGAGTGTCCTATACATATCAAAGTTTGCAACATTCAAATGGTTGTAACTTTTTACTGGAGCATCATAAAATCTTGAAATTTTGTGACAATAAAGCACTCGGGCCTCTTGTCAATTTAAGCTATCACTCATAGCTATGCAACCTTTGAGTCCCAAAATAAAAGACTGATAAACTTCAAATGGCCCTAACTTCTGTACGGTGTACCTATCACTTCTGTCCTATACCTATCAAAGTTTGCAACAATCAAATCCTTGTAACTTTTTACTGGAGCGTCATAAAGTCTTGAAATTTTGTGACAATAAAATACTAGAGCCTTTTATCAATTTAAGCTATCGCTCATAGCTATGCTACCCTTGAGTCCCAAATCAAACACTATTAAAACTTCAAATGACCCTAACTTCTACACGGTGCATCCTACACCTGTCAAAGTTTGCAACATTCAAATGCTTGTAACTTTTTACTGGAGCATCATAAAATCTTGAAATATTGTGACAATAAAGCACTCGGGCCTCTTGTCAATTTAAGCTATCACTCATAGCAGTGCAACCTTTGAGTCCCAATATAAAACACTGATAAAACTTCAAATGGCCCTAACTTGAGTACGGTGCGTCCTATAAATATCAAAGTTTGCAACAAAAAAATGCTTATAACGTTTTACTGGAGCGTCATAAAATCTTGACAATAAAGTACTTGTGCCTCTTAATTTAAGCTATCGCACATAGCTCTGTTACTATTTACTCCAAAATCAAACACTGATAAAACTTCAAATGGCTCTAAATTCCATACGGTGCGTCCTACACCTATCAAAATTTGCAACATTGAAATGCTTGTAACTTTTTACTGGGGCGTCATAAAATCTTGAAATTTTGTGACAATAAAGTACTTGGGCCTCTTATCAATTTAAGCTATCGCTCATAGCTATGCTGCCCTTGAGTCCCAAAATAAAACACTGATAAAACTTTAAATGGCCCTAACTTCTGTATGGTGCTTCCTATACCTATCAAAATTTGCAACAATCAAATGCTTGTAAGTTTTTACTGGAGCGTCATAAAACCATGAAATTTTGTGACAATAAAGTATTCGTGCCTCTTAATTTAAGCTATCGCTCATTGCTCTGTTATTATTGACTCCAAAATCAAACACTGATAAAACTTCAAATGGCTCTAAATTCCATACGGTCCGTCCTACACCTATCAAAGTTTGCAACATTGCTTGTAACTTTTTACTGGGGCGTCATTAAATCTTGAAATTTTGTGACAATAAAGTACTCGAGCCTCTTATCAATTTAAGCTATCGCTCTTAGCTATGCTACCCTTGAGTCCCAAAATAAAACACTGATAAAACTTTAAATGGCCCAAACTTCTGTACGGTGCGTCCTATACCTATCAAAGTTTGCAACCATCAAATGCTTGTAATTTTTTACTGGAGCGTCATAAAATCTAGAAATTTTGTGACAATAAAGTACTCGAGCCTCTTAACAATTTAAGCTATCGCTCATAGCTATGCTATCCTTGAGTCCCAAATCAAAAACTGATAAAACTTCAAATGGCCCTAACTTTTGTACGGTGCGTCCTACACCTATCAAAGTTTGCAACAATCAAATGCTTGTAATTTTTACTGGAGCGTCATAAAACCTTGAAAATTTGTGACAATAAAGTACTCGAGCCTCTTATCAATTTAAGTTATCGATCATAGCTATGCTAGTCTTGACTCCCAAATCAAACACTGATAATACTTAAAATGCCATAACTTCTGTACGGAGTGTCCTATACATATCAAAGTTTGCAACATTCAAATGGTTGTAACTTTTTACTGGAGCATCATAAAATCTTGAAATTTTGTGACAATAAAGCACTCGGGCCTCTTGTCAATTTAAGCTATCACTCATAGCTATGCAACCTTTGAGTCCCAAAATAAAAGACTGATAAACTTCAAATGGCCCTAACTTCTGTACGGTGTACCTATCACTTCTGTCCTATACCTATCAAAGTTTGCAACAATCAAATCCTTGTAACTTTTTACTGGAGCGTCATAAAGTCTTGAAATTTTGTGACAATAAAATACTAGAGCCTCTTATCAATTTAAGCTATCGCTCATAGCTATGCTACCCTAGAGTCCCAAATCAAACACTGAAAAAACTTCAAATGACCCTAACTTCTACACGGTGCATCCTACACCTGTCAAAGTTTGCAACATTCAAATGCTTGTAACTTTTTACTGGAGCATCATAAAATCTTGAAATTTTGTGACAATAAAGCACTCGGGCCTCTTGTCAATTTAAGCTATCACTCATAGCTATGCAACCTTTGAGTCCCAAAATAAAACACTGATACAACTCCAAAAGGCCCTAACTTCTGTACGGTGCGTCCTATACCTATAAAAGTTTGCAACAAACAAATGCTTGTAACTTTTTACTGGAGCGTCATAAAATGAAATTTTGTGACAATAAAGTACTCGTGCCTCTTATTAATTTAAGCCATCGCTCATAGCTCTGTTACTATTGACTCCAAAATCAAACACTGATAAAACTTCAAATGGCTCTAAATTGCATACAGTGCGTCCTACACCTATCAAAGTTTCCAACATTGAAAAGCTTGTAACTTTTTACTGGGGCGTCATAAAATCTTCAAATTTTGTGACAATAAAGTACTCGAGCCTCTTATCAATTTAAGCTATCACTCATAGCTATGCTACCCTTGAGTCCCAAAATAAAACACTGATAAAACTTTAAATGGCCCTAACTTCTGTACGGTGCGTCCTATACATATCAAAGTTTGCAACAATCAAATGCTTGTAATTTTTTACTGGAGCGTCATAAAATCTTGTAATTTTGTGACAATAAAGTACTCGACCCTCTTAACAATTTAATCTATCGCTCATAGCTATGCTACCCTTGAGTCCCAAATCAAAAACTGATAAAACTTCAAATGGCCCTAACTTCTGTACGGTGCGTCCTACACCTATCAATTTATGCAACAATCAAATGCTTGTAATTTTTACTGGAGCGTCATAAAACCTTGAAAATTTGTGACAATAAACTCGAGCCTCTTATCAATTTAAGTTATCGCTCATAGCTATGCTACTCTTGAGTCCCAAATCAAACACTGATAATACTTAAAATGGCCATAACTTCTTTACGGAGTACCTATCACTTCTGTCCTATACCTATCAAAGTTTGCAACAATCAAATCCTTGTAACTTTTTACTGGAGCATCATAAAATCTTGAAATTTTGTGACAATAAAGTACTCGATCCTCTTATCAATTTAAGCTATCACTTATAGTTATGATACAATTGAGTCCAAAATAATACTCTAATAAAATTTCAAATGGCCCTAACTTCTATACGGTGCGTCCTATACCTATCAAAGTTTGCAACAATCAAATGCTTGTAACTTTTTACTGGAGCGTCATAAAACCATGAAATTTTGTGACAATAAAGTACTTGTGCCTCTTAATTTAAGCCATCGCACATAGCTCAGTTACTATTTACTAAAAATCAAACACTGATAAAACTTCAAATGGCTCTAAATTCCATACGGTGCGTCCCACACATATCAAAGTTTGCAACATTGAAATGTTTGTAACTTTTTACTGGAGCGTCATAAAATCTTGAAATTTTGTGACAATAAAGTACTCGAGCCTCTTATTAATTTAAGCCATCGCTCATAGCTCTGTTACTATTTACTCCAAAATCAAACACTGATAAAACTTCAAATGGCCCTAACTTCTATACGGTGCGTCCTATACCTATCAAAGTTAGCAACAATCAAATGCTTGTAACTTTTTACTGGAGCGGCATAAAACCATGAAATTTTGTGACAATAAAGTACTTGTGCCTCTTAATTTAAGCTATCGCACATAGCTCTGTTACTATTTACTCCAAAATCAAACACTGATAAAACTTCAAGTGGCCCTAACTTCTATACGGTGCGTCCTATTCCTATCAAAGTTTGCAACAATCAAATGCTTGTAACTTTTTACTGGAGCGTCATAAAACCATGAAATTTTGTGACAATAAAGTACTTGTGCCTCTTAATTTAAGCTATTGCACATAGCTCTGTTACTATTTACTCCAAAATCAAACACTGATAAAACTTCAAATGGCTCTAAATTCCATACGGTGCGTCCTACACATATCAAAGTTTGCAACATTGAAATGCTTGTAACTTTTTACTGGGGCGTCATAAAATCTTGAAATTTTGTGACAATAAAGTACTCGAGCCTCTTATCAATTTAAGCTATCGCTCATAGCTATGCTACCCTTGAGTCCCAAATCAAACACTGATAAAATTTCAAATGGCACTAACTTCTGTACGGTGCGTCCTATACCTATCAAAGTTTGCAACCATCAAATGCTTGTAATTTTTTACTGGAGCGTCATAAAATCTAGAAATTTTGTGACAATAAAGTACTCGAGCCTCTTAAAAATTTAAGCTATCGCTCATACCTATGCTATCCTTGAGTCCCAAATCAAAAACTGATAAAACTTCAAAAGGCCCTAACTTTTGTACGGTGCGTCCTACACCTATCAAAGTTTGCAACAATCAAATGCTTGTAATTTTTACTGGAGCGTCATAAAATCTTCAAAATTTGTGACAATAAAGTACTCGAGCCTCTTATCAATTTAAGTTATCGCTCATAGCTATGCTACTCTTGACTCCCAAATCACTGATAATACTTAAAATGCCATAACTTCTGTACGGAGTGTCCTATACATATCAAAGTTTGCAACATTCAAATGGTTGTAACTTTTTTCTCGAGCATCATAAAACCTTGAAATTTTGTGACAATAAAGTACTCGTGCCTCTTATCTATTTAAGCTATCACTCATAGCTATGCACACTTTGAGTCCCAAAATAAAAGACTGATAAACTTCAAATGGCCCTAACTTCTGTACGGTGTACCTATCACTTCTATCCTATACCTATCAAAGTTTGCAACAATCAAATCCTTGTAACTTTTTACTGGAGCGTGATAAAGTCTTAAAATTTTGTGACAATAAAATACTAGAGCCTCTTATCAATTTAAGCTATCGCTCATAGCTATGCTACCCTTGAGTCCCAAATCAAACACTGATAAAACTTCAAATGACCCTAACTTCTACACGGTGCATCCTACACCTGTCAAAGTTTGCAACATTCATATGCTTGTAACTTTTTACTGGAGCATCATAAAATCTTGAAATTTTGTGACAATAAAGCACTCGGGCCTCTTGTCAATTTAAGCTATCACTCATAGCTATGCAACCTTTGAGTCCCAAAATAAAACACTGATAAAACTTCAAATGGCCCTAACTTCTGTACGGTGCGTCCTATACCTATCAAAGTTTGCAACAAACAAATGCTTGTAACTTTTTACTGGAGCGTCATAAAATCTTACAATAAAGTACACGTACCTCTTAATTTAAGCTATCGCTCATAGCTCTGTTACTATTTACTCCAAAATCAAACACTGATAAAACTTCAAATGGCTCTAAATTCCATACGGTGCGTCCTACACCTATCAAAGTTTGCAACATTGAAATGTTTGTAACTTTTTACTGGAGCGTCATAAAATCTTGAAATTTTGTGACAATAAAGTACTCGAGCCTCTTATTAATTTAAGCCATCGCTCATAGCTCTGTTACTATTTACTCCAAAATCAAACACTGATAAAACTTCAAATGGCCCTAACTTCTATACGGTGCGTCCTATACCTATCAAAGTTTGCAACAATCAAATGCTTGTAACTTTTTACTGGAACGGCATAAAACCATGAAATTTTGTGACAATAAAGTACTTGTGCCTCTTAATTTAAGCTATCGCATATAGCTCTGTTACTATTTACTCCAAAATCAAACACTGATAAAACTTCAAGTGGCCCTAACTTCTATAAGGTGCGTCCTATTCCTATCAAAGTTTGCAACAATCAAATGCTTGTAACTTTTTACTGGAGCGTCATAAAACCATGAAATTTTGTGACAATAAAGTACTTGTGCCTCTTAATTTAAGCTATCGCACATAGCTCTGTTACTATTTACTCCAAAATCAAACACTGATAAAACTTCAAATGGCTCTAAATTCCATACGGTGCGTCCTACACATATCAAAGTTTGCAACATTGAAATGCTTGTAACTTTTTACTTGGGCGTCATAAAATCTTGAAATTTTGTGACAATAAAGTACTTGGGCCTCTTATCAATTTAAGCTATCGCTCATAGCTATGCAACCTTTGAGTCCCAAAATAAAACACTGATAAAATTTCAAATGGCCCTAACTTCTGTACGGTGCGTCCTATACCTATCAAAGTTTGCAACAAACAAATGCTTGTAACTTTTTATTGGAGCATCATAAAAGCTTGAAATTTTGTGACAATAAAGCAGTCGGGCCTCTTGTCAATTTAAGCTATCACTCATAGCTATGCAACCTTTGAGTCCCAAAATAAAACACTGATAAAACTTCAAATGGCCCTAACTTCTGTACGGTGCGTCCTATACCTATCAAAGTTTGCAACAAACAAATGCTTGTAACTTTTTACTGGAGCGTCATAAAAACATGAAATTTTGTAACAATAAAGTATTCGTGCCTCTTAATTTAAGCTATCGCTCATAGCTCTGTTATTATTGACTCCAAAATCAAACACTGATAAAACTTCAAATGGCTCTAAATTCCATACGGTGAGTCCTACACCTATCAAAGTTTGCAACATTGAAATGCTTGTAACTTTTTACTGGGGCGTCATAAAATCTTGAAATTTTGTGACAATAAAGTACTCGAGCCTCTTATCAATTTAAGCTATCGCTCATAGCTATGCTACCCTTGAGTCCCAAATCAAACACTGATAAAATTTCAAATGGCACTAACTTCTGTACGGTGCGTCCTATACCTATCAAAGTTTGCAACCATCAAATGCTTGTAATTTTTTACTGGAGCGTCATAAAATCTAGAAATTTTGTGACAATAAAGTACTCGAGCCTCTTAACAATTTAAGCTATCGCTCATAGCTATGCTATCCTTGAGTCCCAAATCAAAAACTGATAAAACTTCAAATGGCCCTAACTTTTGTACGGTGCGTCCTACACCTATCAAAGTTTGCAACAATCAAATGCTTGTAATTTTTACTGGAGCGTCATAAAATCTTCAAAATTTGTGACAATAAAGTACTCGAGCCTCTTATCAATTTAAGTTATCGCTCATAGCTATGCTACTCTTGACTCCCAAATCACTGATAATACTTAAAATGCCATAACTTCTGTACGGAGTGTCCTATACATATCAAAGTTTGCAACATTCAAATGGTTGTAACTTTTTTCTCGAGCATCATAAAACCTTGAAATTTTGTGACAATAAAGTACTCGTGCCTCTTATCTATTTAAGCTATCACTCATAGCTATGCACACTTTGAGTCCCAAAATAAAAGACTGATAAACTTCAAATGGCCCTAACTTCTGTACGGTGTACCTATCACTTCTGTCCTATACCTATCAAAGTTTGCAACAATCAAATCCTTGTAACTTTTTACTGGAGCGTCATAAAGTCTTGAAATTTTGTGACAATAAAATACTAGAGCCTCCTATCAATTTAAGCTATCGCTCATAGCTATGCTACCCTTGAGTCCCAAATCAAACACTGATAAAACTTCAAATGACCCTAACTTCTACACGGTGCATCCTACACCTGTCAAAGTTTGCAACATTCATATGCTTGTAACTTTTTACTGGAGCATCATAAAATCTTGAAATTTTGTGACAATAAAGCACTCGGGCCTCTTGTCAATTTAAGCTATCACTCATAGCTATGCAACCTTTGAGTCCCAAAATAAAACACTGATAAAACTTCAAATGGCCCTAACTTCTGTACGGTGCGTCCTATACCTATCAAAGTTTGCAACAAACAAATGCTTGTAACTTTTTACTGGAGCGTCATAAAATCTTACAATAAAGTACACGTGCCTCTTAATTTAAGCTATCGCTCATAGCTCTGTTACTATTTACTCCAAAATCAAACACTGATAAAACTTCAAATGGCTCTAAATTCCATACGGTGCGTCCTACACCTATCAAAGCTTGCAACAATCAAATGCTTGTAGCTTTTTACTGGAGCGTCATAATATCTTGAAATTTTGTGGCAATAAAGTACTCGAGCCTCTTATCGATTTAAGCTATCGCTCATAGCTATGCTGCCCTTGAGTCCCAAAATAAAACACTGATAAAACTTTAAATGGCCCTAACTTCTGTATGGTGCGTCCTATACCTATCAAAGTTTGCAACAATCAAATGCTTGTAACTTTTTACTGGAGCATCATAAAATCTTGAAATTTTGTGACAATAAAGCACTCGGGCCTCTTGTCAATTTAAGCTATCACTCATAGCTATGCAACCTTTGAGTCCCAAAATAAAACACTGATAAAACTTCAAATGGCCCTAACTTCTATACGGTATGTCCTATACCTATCAAAGTTTGCAACAATCAAATGCTTGTAACTTTTTACTGGAGCGTCATAAATTTTTGACAATAAAGTACTCGAGCCTCTTATCAATTTAAGCTATCGCTTATAGCTATGCTACCCTTGAGTCCCAAATCAAACACTGATAAAACTTAAAATGGCCATAACTTCTCTACACAGTGTGCTACACCTATGAAAGTTTGCAACATTCAAATGCTTGTAACTTTTTACTGGAGCGTCATAAAACCATGAAATTTTGTGACAAGAAAGTACTTGTGCCTCTTAATTTAAGCCATCGCACATAGCTCAGTTACTATTTACTAAAAATCAAACACTGATAAAACTTCAAATGGCTCTAAATTCCATACGGTGCGTCCCACACATATCAAAGTTTGCAACATTGAAATGCTTGTAACTTTTTACTGGGGCGTCATAAAATCTTGAAATTTTGTGACAATAAAGTACTTGGGCCTCTTATCAATTTAAGCTATCGCTCATAGCTGTGCTACACTTGAGTCCCAAATCAAACACTGATAAAACTTCAAATGACCCTAACTTCTACACGGTGCATCCTACACCTGTCAAAGTTTGCAACATTCAAATGCTTGTAACTTTTTACTGGAGCATCATAAAATCTTGAAATTTTGTGACAATAAAGCACTCGGGCCTCTTGTCAATTTAAGCTATCACTCATAGCTATGCAACCTTTGAGTCCCAAAATAAAACACTGATAAAACTTCAAATGGCCCTAACTTCTGTACGGTGCGTCCTATACCTATCAAAGTTTGCAACAAACAAATGCTTGTAACTTTTTACTGGAGCGTCATAAAATGAAATTTTGTGACAATAAAGTACTCGTGCCTCTTATTAATTTAAGCCATCGCTCATAGCTCTGTTACTATTGACTCCAAAATCAAACACTGATAAAACTTCAAATGGCTCTAAATTGCATACGGTGCGTCCTACACCTATCAATGTTTCCAACATTGAAAAGCTTGTAACTTTTTACTGGGGCGTCATAAAATCTTCAAATTTTGTGACAATAAAGTACTCGAGCCTCTTATCAATTTAAGCTATCGCTCATAACTATGCTACCATTGAGTCCCGAAATAAAACACTGATAAAACTTTAAATGGCCCTAACTTCTGTACTGTGCGTCCTATACCTATCAAAGTTTGCAACAATCAAATGCTTGTAATTTTTTACTGGAGCGTCATAAAACCATGAAATTTTGTGACAATAGATTATTCGTGCCTCTTAATTTAAGCTATCGCTCATAGCTCTGTTATTATTGACTCCAAAATCAAACTCTGATAAAACTTCAAATGGCTCTAAATTCCATACGGTGAGTCCTACACCTATCAAAGTTTGCAACATTGAAATGCTTGTAACTTTTTACTGGGGCGTCATAAAATCTTGAAATTTTGTGACAATAAAGCACTCGGGCCTCTTGTCAATTTAAGCTATCGTTCATAGCTATGCTACCCTTGAGTCCCAAATCAAACACTGATAAAACTTCAAATGGCACTAACTTCTGTACGGTGCGTCCTATACCTATCAAAGTTTGCAACCATCAAATGCTTGTAATTTTTTACTGGAGCGTCATAAAATCTAGAAATTTTGTGACAATAAAGTACTCGAGCCTCTTAACAATTTAAGCTATCGCTCATAGCTATGCTATCCTTGAGTCCCAAATCAAAAACTGATAAAACTTCAAATGGCCCTAACTTTTGTACGGTGCGTCCTACACCTATCAAAGTTTGCAACAATCAAATGCTTGTAATTTTTACTGGAGCGTCATAAAATCTTCAAAATTTGTGACAATAAAGTACTCGAGCCTCTTATCAATTTAAGTCATCGCTCAGAGCTATGCTACTCTTGACTCCCAAATCACTGATAATACTTAAAATGCCATAACTTCTGTACTGAGTGTCCTATACATATCAAAGTTTGAAACATTCAAATGGTTGTAACTTTTTTCTCTAGCATCATAAAACCTTGAAATTTTGTGACAATAAAGTACTCGTGCCTCTTATCTAGTTAAGCTATCACTCATAGCTATGCACACTTTGAGTCCAAAAATAAAAGACTGATAAACTTCAAATGGCCCTAACTTCTGTACGGTGTACCTATCACTTCTGTCCTATACCTATCAAAGTTTGCAACAATCAAATCCTTGTAACTTTTTACTGGAGCGTCATAAAGTCTTGATATTTTGTGACAATAAAATACTAGAGCCTCTTATCAATTTAAGCTATCGCTCATAGCTCTGTTACTATTTACTCCAAAATCAAACATTGGTAAAATTTCAAATGGCTCTAAATTCCATACGGTGCGTCCTACACCTATCAAAGTTTGCAACATTGAAATGCTTGTAACTTTTTACTGGAGCGTCATAAAATCTTGAAATTTGGTGACAATAAAGTACTCGTGCCTCTTATTAATTTAAGCCATCGCTCATAGCTCTGTTACTATTTACTCCAAAATCAAACACTGATAAAACTTCAAATGGCCCTAACTTCTATACGGTGCGTCCTACACCTATCAAAGTTTGCAACAATCAAATGCTTGTAACTTTTTACTGGAGCATCATAAAATCTTGAAATTTTGTGACAATAAAGCACTCGGGCCTCTCGTCAATTTAAGCTATCACTCATAGCTATGCAACTTTTGAGTCCCAAAATAAAACACTGATAAACTTCAAATGGCCCTAACTTCTGTACGGTGTACCTATCACTTCTGTCCTATACCTATCAAAGTTTGCAACAATCAAAGCCTTGTAACTTTTTACTGGAGCGTCATAATGTCTTGAAATTTTGTGACAATAAAATATTAGAGCCTCTTATCAATTTAAGCTATCGCTCATAGCTATGCTACCCTTGAGTCCCAAATCAAACACTGATAAAACTTCAAATGACCCTAACTTCTACACGGTGCATCCTACACCTGTCAAAGTTTGCAACATTCAAATGCTTGTAACTTTTTACTGGAGCATCATAAAATCTTGAAATTTTGTGACAATAAAGCACTCGGGCCTCTTGTCAATTTAAGCTATCACTCATAGCTATGCAACCTTTGAGTCCCAAAATAAAACACTGATAAAACTTCAAATGGCCCTAACTTCTGTACGGTGCGTCCTATACCTATCAAAGTTTGCAACAATCAAATGCTTGTAACTTTTTACTGGAGCATCATAAAATCTTGAAATTTTGTGACAATAATGCACTCGGGCCTCTTGTCAATTTAAGCTATCACTCATAGCTATGCAACCTTTGAGTCCCAAAATAAAACACTGATAAAACTTCAAATGGCCCTAACTTCTGTACGGTGCGTCCTATACCTATCAAAGTTTGCAACAAACAAATGCTTGTAACTTTTTACTGGAGCGTCATAAAATCTTGACAATAAAGTACACGTGCCTCTTAATTTAAGCTATCGCTCATAGCTCTGTTACTATTTACTCCAAAATCAAACACTGATAAAACTTCAAATGGCTCTAAATTCCATACGGTGCGTCCTACACCTATCAAAGTTTGCAACATTGAAATGCTTGTAACTTTTTACTGGAGCGTCATAAAATCTTGAAATTTTGTGACAATAAAGTACTCGTGCCTCTTATTAATTTAAGCCATCGCTCATAGCTCTGTTACTATTTACTCCAAAATAAAACACTGATAAAACTTCAAATGGCCCTAACTTCTATACGGTGCGTCCTATACCTATCAAAGTTTGCAACAATCAAATGCTTGTAACTATTTACTGGAGCGGCATAAAACCATGAAATTTTGTGACAATAAAGTACTTGTGCCTCTTAATTTAAGCTATCGCACATAGCTCTGTTACTATTTACTCCAAAATCAAACACTGATAAATCTTCAAATGGCCCTAACTTCTATACGGTGCGTCCTATACCTATCAAAGTTTGCAACAATCAAATGCTTGTAGCTTTTTACTGGAGCGTCATAATATCTTGAAATTTTGTGGCAATAAAGTACTCGAGCCTCTTATCAATTTAAGCTATCGCTCATAGCTATGCTGCCCTTGAGTCCCAAAATAAAACACTGATAAAACTTTAAATTGCCCTAACTTCTGTATGGTGCGTCCTATACCTATCAAAGTTTGCAACAATCAAATGCTTGTAACTTTTTACTGGAGCATCATAAAATCTTGAAATTTTGTGACAATAATGCACTCGGGCCTCTTGTCAATTTAAGCTATCACTCATAGCTATGCAACCTTTGAGTCCCAAAATAAAACACTGATAAAACTTCAAATGGCCCTAACTTATATACGGTACGTCCTATACCTAACAAAGTTTGCAACAATCAAATGCTTGTAACTTTTTACTGGAGCGTCATAAAATTTTGACAATAAAGTACTCGAGCCTCTTATCAATTTAAGCTATCGCTTATAGCTATGCTACCCTTGAGTCCCAAATCAAACACTGATAAAACTTAAAATGGCCATAACTTCTCTACACAGTGTGCTACACCTATGAAAGTTTGCAACATTCAAATGCTTGTAACTTTTTTCTCGAGCGTCATAAAACCTTGAAATTTTGTGACAATAAAGTACTCGAGCCTCTTATCAATTTAAGCTATCGCTTATAGCTATGCTACCCTTGAGTCCCAAATCAAACACTGATAAAACTTAAAATGGCCATAACTTCTCTACACAGTGTGCTACACCTATGAAAGTTTCCAACATTCAAATGCTTGTAACTTTTTACTGGAGCGTCATAAATTCTTGAAATTTTGTGACAATAAAGTACTCGAGCCTTTTATCAATTTAAGCTATCGCTGATAACTATGCTACCCTTGAAATCAAAATAAAACACTGATAAAACTTTAAATGGCCCTAACTTCTGTACGGTGCGTCCTATACCTATCAAAGTTTGCAACCATCAAATGCTTGTAACTTTTTACTGGAGCGGCATAAAACCATGAAATTTTGTGACAATAAAGTATTCGTGCCTCTTAATTTAAGCTATTGCACATAGCTCTGTTATTATTGACTCCAAAATCAAAAACTGATAAAACTTCAAATGGCTCTAAATTCCATACGGTGCTTGTAATTTTTTACTGGAGCGTCATAAAATCTAGAAATTTTGTGACAATAAAGTACTCGAGCCTCTTAACAATTTAAGCTATCGCTCATAGCTATGCTATCCTTGAGTCCCAAATCAAAAACTGATAAAACTTCAAATGGCCCTAACTTTTGTACGGTGCGTCCTACACCTATCAAAGTTTGCAACAATCAAATGCTTGTAATTTTTACTGGAGCGTCATAAAACCTCTAAAATTTGTGACAATAAAGTACTCGAGCCTCTTATCAATTTAAGCTATCTCTCATAGCTATGCTACTCTTGAGTCCCAAATCACACACAGATAAGACATAAAATGGGAATAACTTCTGCACGGTGCATCCTACACCTATCAAAGTTTGCAACAATCAAATGCTTGTAACTTTTTACTGGAGCATCATAAAATCTTGAAATTTTGTGACAATAAAGCACTCGGGCCTCTTGTCAATTTAAGCTATCACTCAGAGCTATGCAACCTTTGAGTCCCAAAATAAAACATTGATAAACTTCAAATGGCCCTAACTTCTGTACGGTGCGTCCTATACCTATCAAAGTTTGCAACAAACAAATGCTTGTAACTTTTTACTGGAGCGTCATAAAATCTTGACAATAAAGTACACGTGCCTCTTAATTGAAGCTATCGCTCATAGCTCTGTTACTATTTACTCCAAAATCAAACACTGATAAAACTTCAAATGGCTCTAAATTCCATACGGTGCGTCCTACACCTATCAAAGTTTGCAACATTGAAATGCTTGTAACTTTTTACTGGAGCGTCATAAAATCTTGAAATTTTGTAACAATAAAGTACTCGTGCCTCTTATTAATTTAAGCCTTCGCTCATAGCTCTGTTACTATTTACTCCAAAATCAAACACTGATAAAACTTCAAATGGCCCTAACTTCTATAAGGTGCGTCCTATACCTATCAAAGTTTGCAACAATCAAATGCTTGTAACTTTTTACTGGAGCGGCATAAAACCATGAAATTTTGTGACAATAAAGTACTTGTGCCTCTTAATTTAAGCTATCGCACATAGCTCTGTTACTATTTACTCCAAAATCAAACACTGATAAAACTTTAAATGGCCCTAACTTCTGTATGGTGCGTCCTATACCTATCAAAGTTTGCAACAATCAAATGCTTGTAACTTTTTACTGGAGCGTCATAAAATCTTGACAATAAAGTACACGTGCCTCTTAATTTAAGCTATCGCTCATAGCTCTGTTACTATTTACTCCAAAATCAAACACTGATAAAACTTCAAATGGCTCTAAATTCCATACGGTGCGTCCTACACCTATCAAAGTTTGCAACATTGAAATGCTTGTAACTTTTTACTGGAGCGTCATAAAATCTTGAAATTTTGTGACAATAAAGTACTCGTGCCTCTTATTAATTTAAGCCATCGCTCATAGCTCTGTTACTATTTACTCCAAAATCAAACACTGATAAAACTTCAAATGGCCCTAACTTCTATACGGTGCGTCCTATACCTATCAAAGTTTGCAACAATCAAATGCTTGTAACTATTTACTGGAGCGGCATAAAACCATGAAATTTTGTGACAATAAAGTACTTGTGCCTCTTAATTTAAGCTATCGCACATAGCTCTGTTACTATTTACTCCAAAATCAAACACTGATAAATCTTCAAATGGCCCTAACTTCTATACGGTGCGTCCTATACCTATCAAAGTTTGCAACAATCAAATGCTTGTAGCTTTTTACTGGAGCGTCATAATATCTTGAAATTTTGTGGCAATAAAGTACTCGAGCCTCTTATCAATTTAAGCTATCGCTCATAGCTATGCTGCCCTTGAGTCCCAAAATAAAACACTGATAAAACTTTAAATTGCCCTAACTTCTGTATGGTGCGTCCTATACCTATCAAAGTTTGCAACAATCAAATGCTTGTAACTTTTTACTGGAGCATCATAAAATCTTGAAATTTTGTGACAATAATGCACTCGGGCCTCTTGTCAATTTAAGCTATCACTCATAGCTATGCAACCTTTGAGTCCCAAAATAAAACACTGATAAAACTTCAAATGGCCCTAACTTATATACGGTACGTCCTATACCTAACAAAGTTTGCAACAATCAAATGCTTGTAACTTTTTACTGGAGCGTCATAAAATTTTGACAATAAAGTACTCGAGCCTCTTATCAATTTAAGCTATCGCTTATAGCTATGCTACCCTTGAGTCCCAAATCAAACACTGATAAAACTTAAAATGGCCATAACTTCTCTACACAGTGTGCTACACCTATGAAAGTTTGCAACATTCAAATGCTTGTAACTTTTTTCTCGAGCGTCATAAAACCTTGAAATTTTGTGACAATAAAGTACTCGAGCCTCTTATCAATTTAAGCTATCGCTTATAGCTATGCTACCCTTGAGTCCCAAATCAAACACTGATAAAACTTAAAATGGCCATAACTTCTCTACACAGTGTGCTACACCTATGAAAGTTTCCAACATTCAAATGCTTGTAACTTTTTACTGGAGCGTCATAAATTCTTGAAATTTTGTGACAATAAAGTACTCGAGCCTCTTAATTTAAGCTATTGCACATAGCTCTGTTATTATTGACTCCAAAATCAAAAACTGATAAAACTTCAAATGGCTCTAAATTCCATACGGTGCTTGTAATTTTTTACTGGAGCGTCATAAAATCTAGAAATTTTGTGACAATAAAGTACTCGAGCCTCTTAACAATTTAAGCTATCGCTCATAGCTATGCTATCCTTGAGTCCCAAATCAAAAACTGATAAAACTTCAAATGGCCCTAACTTTTGTACGGTGCGTCCTACACCTATCAAAGTTTGCAACAATCAAATGCTTGTAATTTTTACTGGAGCGTCATAAAACCTCTAAAATTTGTGACAATAAAGTACTCGAGCCTCTTATCAATTTAAGCTATCTCTCATAGCTATGCTACTCTTGAGTCCCAAATCACACACAGATAAGACATAAAATGGGAATAACTTCTGCACGGTGCATCCTACACCTATCAAAGTTTGCAACAATCAAATGCTTGTAACTTTTTACTGGAGCATCATAAAATCTTGAAATTTTGTGACAATAAAGCACTCGGGCCTCTTGTCAATTTAAGCTATCACTCAGAGCTATGCAACCTTTGAGTCCCAAAATAAAACATTGATAAACTTCAAATGGCCCTAACTTCTGTACGGTGCGTCCTATACCTATCAAAGTTTGCAACAAACAAATGCTTGTAACTTTTTACTGGAGCGTCATAAAATCTTGACAATAAAGTACACGTGCCTCTTAATTGAAGCTATCGCTCATAGCTCTGTTACTATTTACTCCAAAATCAAACACTGATAAAACTTCAAATGGCTCTAAATTCCATACGGTGCGTCCTACACCTATCAAAGTTTGCAACATTGAAATGCTTGTAACTTTTTACTGGAGCGTCATAAAATCTTGAAATTTTGTAACAATAAAGTACTCGTGCCTCTTATTAATTTAAGCCTTCGCTCATAGCTCTGTTACTATTTACTCCAAAATCAAACACTGATAAAACTTCAAATGGCCCTAACTTCTATACGGTGCGTCCTATACCTATCAAAGTTTGCAACAATCAAATGCTTGTAACTTTTTACTGGAGCGGCATAAAACCATGAAATTTTGTGACAATAAAGTACTTGTGCCTCTTAATTTAAGCTATCGCACATAGCTCTGTTACTATTTACTCCAAAATCAAACACTGATAAAACTTTAAATGGCCCTAACTTCTGTATGGTGCGTCCTATACCTATCAAAGTTTGCAACAATCAAATGCTTGTAACTTTTTACTGGAGCATCATAAAATCTTGAAATTTTGTGACAATAATGCACTCGAGCCTCTTGTCAATTTAAGCTATCACTCATAGCTATGCAACCTTTGAGTCCCAAAATAAAACACTGATAAAACTTCAAATGGCCCTAACTTATATACGGTACGTCCTATACCTATCAAAGTTTGCAACAATCAAATGCTTGTAACTTTTTACTGGAGCGTCATAAAATTTTGACAATAAAGTACTCGAGCCTCTTATCAATTTAAGATATCGCTTATAGCTATGCTACCCTTGAGTCCCAAATCAAACACTGATAAAACTTAAAATGGCCATAACTTCTCTACACAGTGTGCTACACCTATGAAAGTTTGCAACATTCAAATGCTTGTAACTTTTTTCTCGAGCGTCATAAAACCTTGAAATTTTGTGACAATAAAGTACTCGTGCCTCTTATCAATTTAAGCTATCGCTCATAGCTATGCACAGTTTGAGTCCCAAAATAAAACACTGATAAAACTTCAAATAGCTCTAACTTCTGTACGGTGCGGCCTATACCTATCAAAGTTTGCAACAATCAAATGCTTGTAACTTTTTACTGGAGCGTCATAAATTCTTGAAATTTTGTGACAATAAAGTACTCGAGCCTTTTATCAATTTAAGCTATCGCTCATAACTATGCTACCCTTGAAATCAAAATAAAACACTGATAAAACTTTAAATGGCCCTAACTTCTGTACAGTGCGTCCTATACCTATCAAAGTTTGCAACCATCAAATGCTTGTAACTTTTTACTGGAGCGGCATAAAACCATCAAATTTTGTGACAATAAAGTACTTGTGCCTCTTAATTTAAGCTATCGCACATAGCTCTGTTACTATTTACTCCAAAATCAAACACTGATAAAACTTCAAGTGGCCCTAACTTCTATACGGTGCGTCCTATTCCTATCAAAGTTTGCAACAATCAAATGCTTGTAACTTTTTACTGGAGCGTCATAAAACCATGAAATTTTGTGACAATAAAGTACTTGTGCCTCTTAATTTAAGCTATCGCACATAGCTCTGTTACTATTTACTCCAAAATCAAACACTGATAAAACTTCAAATGGCTCTAAATTCCATACGGTGCGTCCTACACATATCAAAGTTTGCAACATTGAAATGCTTGTAACTTTTTACTGGGGCGTCATATAATCTTGAAATTTTGTGACAATAAAGTACTTGGGCCTCTTATCAATTTAAGCTATCGCTCATAGCTATGCTGCCCTTGAGTCCCAAAATAAAACACTGATAAAACTTTAAATGGCCCTAACTTCTGTATGGTGCGTCCTATACCTATCAAAATTTGCAACAATCAAATGCTTGTAAGTTTTTACTGGAGCGTCATAAAACCATTACATTTTGTGACAATAAAGTATTCGAGCCTCTTAATTTAAGCTATCGCTCATAGCTCTGTTATTATTGACTCCAAAATCAAAAACTGATCAAACTTCAAATGGCTCTAAATTCCATACGGTGCGTCCTACACCTATCAAAGTTTGCAACATTGAAAAGCTTGTAACTTTTTACTGGGGCGTCATAAAATCTTCAAATTTTGTGACAATAAAGTACTCGAGCCTCTTATCAATTTAAGCTATCGCTCATAGCTATGCTACCATTGAGTCCCGAAATAAAACACTGATAAAACTTTAAATGGCCCTAACTTCTGTACGGTGCGTCCTATACCTATCAAAGTTTGCAACAATCAAATGCTTGTAATTTTTTACTGGAGCGTCATAAAACCATGAAATTTTGTGACAATAGAGTATTCGTGCCTCTTAATTTAAGCTATCGCTCATAGCTCTGTTATTATTGACTCCAAAATCAAACTCTGATAAAACTTCAAATGGCTCTAAATTCCATACGGTGAGTCCTACACCTATCAAAGTTTGCAACATTGAAATGCTTGTAACTTTTTACTGGGGCGTCATAAAATCTTGAAATTTTGTGACAATAAAGCACTCGGGCCTCTTGTCAATTTAAGCTATCGCTCATAGCTATGCTACCCTTGAGTCCCAAATCAAACACTGATAAAACTTCAAATGGCACTAACTTCTGTACGGTGCGTCCTATACCTATCAAAGCTTGCAACCATCAAATGCTTGTAATTTTTTACTGGAGCGTCATAAAATCTAGAAATTTTGTGACAATAAAGTACTCGAGCCTCTTAACAATTTAAGCTATCGCTCATAGCTATGCTATCCTTGAGTCCCAAATCAAAAACTGATAAAACTTCAAATGGCCCTAACTTTTGTACGGTGCGTCCTACACCTATCAAAGTTTGCAACAATCAAATGCTTGTAATTTTTACTGGAGCGTCATAAAATCTTCAAAATTTGTGACAATAAAGTACTCGAGCCTCTTATCAATTTAAGTCATCGCTCAGAGCTATGCTACTCTTGACTCCCAAATCACTGATAATACTTAAAATGCCATAACTTCTGTACTGAGTGTCCTATACATATCAAAGTTTGAAACATTCAAATGGTTGTAACTTTTTTCTCTAGCATCATAAAACCTTGAAATTTTGTGACAATAAAGTACTCGTGCCTCTTATCTAGTTAAGCTATCACTCATAGCTATGCACACTTTGAGTCCAAAAATAAAAGACTGATAAACTTCAAATGGCCCTAACTTCTGTACGGTGTACCTATCACTTCTGTCCTATACCTATCAAAGTTTGCAACAATCAAATCCTTGTAACTTTTTACTGGAGCGTCATAAAGTCTTGAAATTTTGTGACAATAAAATACTAGAGCCTCTTATCAATTTAAGCTATCGCTCATAGCTCTGTTACTATTTACTCCAAAATCAAACATTGGTAAAATTTCAAATGGCTCTAAATTCCATACGGTGCGTCCTACACCTATCAAAGTTTGCAACATTGAAATGCTTGTAACTTTTTACTGGAGCGTCATAAAATCTTGAAATTTGGTGACAATAAAGTACTCGTGCCTCTTATTAATTTAAGCCATCGCTCATAGCTCTGTTACTATTTACTCCAAAATCAAACACTGATAAAACTTCAAATGGCCCTAACTTCTATACGCTGCGTCCTACACCTATCAAAGTTTGCAACAATCAAATGCTTGTAACTTTTTACTGGAGCATCATAAAATCTTGAAATTTTGTGACAATAAAGCACTCGGGCCTCTCGTCAATTTAAGCTATCACTCATAGCTATGCAACTTTTGAGTCCCAAAATAAAACACTGATAAACTTCAAATGGCCCTAACTTCTGTACGGTGTACCTATCACTTCTGTCCTATACCTATCAAAGTTTGCAACAATCAAAGACTTGTAACTTTTTACTGGAGCGTCATAATGTCTTGAAATTTTGTGACAATAAAATATTAGAGCCTCTTATCAATTTAAGCTATCGCTCATAGCTATGCTACCCTTGAGTCCCAAATCAAACACTGATAAAACTTCAAATGGCCCTAACTTTTGTACGGTGCGTCCTACACCTATCAAAGTTTGCAACAATCAAATGCTTGTAATTTTTACTGGAGCGTCATAAAATCTTCAAAATTTGTGACAATAAAGTACTCGAGCCTCTTATCAATTTAAGTCATCGCTCAGAGCTATGCTACTCTTGACTCCCAAATCACTGATAATACTTAAAATGCCATAACTTCTGTACTGAGTGTCCTATGCATATCAAAGTTTGAAACATTCAAATGGTTGTAACTTTTTTCTCTAGCATCATAAAACCTTGAAATTTTGTGACAATAAAGTACTCGTGCCTCTTATCTAGTTAAGCTATCACTCATAGCTATGCACACTTTGAGTCCAAAAATAAAAGACTGATAAACTTCAAATGGCCCTAACTTCTGTACGGTGTACCTATCACTTCTGTCCTATACCTATCAAAGTTTGCAACAATCAAATCCTTGTAACTTTTTACTGGAGCGTCATAAAGTCTTGAAATTTTGTGACAATAAAATACTAGAGCCTCTTATCAATTTAAGCTATCGCTCATAGCTCTGTTACTATTTACTCCAAAATCAAACATTGGTAAAATTTCAAATGGCTCTAAATTCCATACGGTGCGTCCTACACCTATCAAAGTTTGCAACATTGAAATGCTTGTAACTTTTTACTGGAGAGTCATAAAATCTTGAAATTTGGTGACAATAAAGTACTCGTGCCTCTTATTAATTTAAGCCATCGCTCATAGCTCTGTTACTATTTACTCCAAAATCAAACACTGATAAAACTTCAAATGGCCCTAACTTCTATACGGTGCGTCCTACACCTATCAAAGTTTGCAACAATCAAATGCTTGTAACTTTTTACTGGAGCATCATAAAATCTTGAAATTTTGTGACAATAAAGCACTCGGGCCTCTCGTCAATTTAAGCTATCACTCATAGCTATGCAACTTTTGAGTCCCAAAATAAAACACTGATAAACTTCAAATGGCCCTAACTTCTGTACGGTGTACCTATCACTTCTGTCCTATACCTATCAAAGTTTGCAACAATCAAAGCCTTGTAACTTTTTACTGGAGCGTCATAATGTCTTGAAATTTTGTGACAATAAAATATTAGAGCCTCTTATCAATTTAAGCTATCGCTCATAGCTATGCTACCCTTGAGTCCCAAATCAAACACTGATAAAACTTCAAATGACCCTAACTTCTACACGGTGCATCCTACACCTGTCAAAGTTTGCAACATTCAAATGCTTGTAACTTTTTACTGGAGCATCATAAAATCTTGAAATTTTGTGACAATAAAGCACTCGGGCCTCTTGTCAATTTAAACTATCACTCATAGCTATGCAACCTTTGAGTCCCAAAATAAAACACTGATAAAACTTCAAATGGCCCTAACTTCTGTACGGTGCGTCCTATACCTATCAAAGTTTGCAACAAACAAATGCTTGTAACTTTTTACTGGAGCGTCATAAAATCTTGACAATAAAGTACACGTGCCTCTTAATTTAAGCTATCGCTCATAGCTCTGTTACTATTTACTCCAAAATCAAACACTGATAAAACTTCAAATGGCTCTAAATTCCATACGGTGCGTCCTACACCTATCAAAGTTTGCAACATTGAAATGCTTGTAACTTTTTACTGGAGCGTCATAAAATCTTGAAATTTTGTGACAATAAAGTACTCGTGCCTCTTATTAATTTAAGCCATCGCTCATAGCTCTGTTACTATTTACTCCAAAATCAAACACTGATAAAACTTCAAATGGCCCTAACTTCTATACGGTGCGTCCTATACCTATCAAAGTTTGCAACAATCAAATGCTTGTAACTATTTTCTGGAGCGGCATAAAACCATGAAATTTTGTGACAATAAAGTACTTGTGCCTCTTAATTTAAGCTATCGCACATAGCTCTGTTACTATTTACTCCAAAATCAAACACTGATAAATCTTCAAATGGCCCTAACTTCTATACGGTGCGTCCTATACCTATCAAAGTTTGCAACAATCAAATGCTTGTAGCTTTTTACTGGAGCGTCATAATATCTTGAAATTTTGTGGCAATAAAGTACTCGAGCCTCTTATCAATTTAAGCTATCGCTCATAGCTATGCTGCCCTTGAGTCCCAAAATAAAACACTGATAAAACTTTAAATTGCCCTAACTTCTGTATGGTGCGTCCTATACCTATCAAAGTTTGCAACAATCAAATGCTTGTAACTTTTTACTGGAGCATCATAAAATCTTGAAATTTTGTGACAATAATGCACTCGGGCCTCTTGTCAATTTAAGCTATCACTCATAGCTATGCAACCTTTGAGTCCCAAAATAAAACACTGATAAAACTTCAAATGGCCCTAACTTATATACGGTACGTCCTATACCTAACAAAGTTTGCAACAATCAAATGCTTGTAACTTTTTACTGGAGCGTCATAAAATTTTGACAATAAAGTACTCGAGCCTCTTATCAATTTAAGCTATCGCTTATAGCTATGCTACCCTTGAGTCCCAAATCAAACACTGATAAAACTTAAAATGGCCATAACTTCTCTACACAGTGTGCTACACCTATGAAAGTTTGCAACATTCAAATGCTTGTAACTTTTTTCTCGAGCGTCATAAAACCTTGAAATTTTGTGACAATAAAGTACTCGAGCCTCTTATCAATTTAAGCTATCGCTTATAGCTATGCTACCCTTGAGTCCCAAATCAAACACTGATAAAACTTAAAATGGCCATAACTTCTCTACACAGTGTGCTACACCTATGAAAGTTTCCAACATTCAAATGCTTGTAACTTTTTACTGGAGCGTCATAAATTCTTGAAATTTTGTGACAATAAAGTACTCGAGCCTTTTATCAATTTAAGCTATCGCTGATAACTATGCTACCCTTGAAATCAAAATAAAACACTGATAAAACTTTAAATGGCCCTAACTTCTGTACGGTGCGTCCTATACCTATCAAAGTTTGCAACCATCAAATGCTTGTAACTTTTTACTGGAGCGGCATAAAACCATGAAATTTTGTGACAATAAAGTACTTGTGCCTCTTAATTTAAGCTATCGCACATAGCTCTGTTACTATTTACTCCAAAATCAAACACTGATAAAACTTCAAGTGGCCCTAACTTCTATACGGTGCGTCCTACACATATCAAAGTTTGCAACATTGAAATGCTTGTAACTTTTTACTGGGGCGTCGTAAAATCTTGAAATTTTGTGACAATAAAGTACTTGGGCCTCTTATCAATTTAAGCTATCGCTCATAGCTATGCTGCCCTTGAGTCCCAAAATAAAACACTGATAAAACTTTAAATGGCCCTAACTTCTGTATGGTGCGTCCTATACCTATCAAAATTTGCAACAATCAAATGCTTGTAAGTTTTTACTGGAGCATCATAAAACCATTACATTTTGTGACAATGAAGTATTCGTGCCTCTTAATTTAAGCTATTGCACATAGCTCTGTTATTATTGACTCCAAAATCAAAAACTGATAAAACTTCAAATGGCTCTAAATTCCATACGGTGCTTGTAATTTTTTACTGGAGCGTCATAAAATCTAGAAATTTTGTGACAATAAAGTACTCGAGCCTCTTAACAATTTAAGCTATCGCTCATAGCTATGCTATCCTTGAGTCCCAAATCAAAAACTGATAAAACTTCAAATGGCCCTAACTTTTGTACGGTGCGTCCTACACCTATCAAAGTTTGCAACAATCAAATGCTTGTAATTTTTACTGGAGCGTCATAAAACCTCTAAAATTTGTGACAATAAAGTACTCGAGCCTCTTATCAATTTAAGCTATCTCTCATAGCTATGCTACTCTTGAGTCCCAAATCACACACAGATAAGACATAAAATGGGAATAACTTCCGCACGGTGCATCCTACACCTATCAAAGTTTGCAACAATCAAATGCTTGTAACTTTTTACTGGAGCATCATAAAATCTTGAAATTTTGTGACAATAAAGCACTCGGGCCTCTTGTCAATTTAAGCTATCACTCAGAGCTATGCAACCTTTGAGTCCCAAAATAAAACATTGATAAACTTCAAATGGCCCTAACTTCTGTACGGTGCGTCCTATACCTATCAAAGTTTGCAACAAACAAATGCTTGTAACTTTTTACTGGAGCGTCATAAAATCTTGACAATAAAGTACACGTGCCTCTTAATTGAAGCTATCGCTCATAGCTCTGTTACTATTTACTCCAAAATCAAACACTGATAAAACTTCAAATGGCTCTAAATTCCATACGGTGCGTCCTACACCTATCAAAGTTTGCAACATTGAAATGCTTGTAACTTTTTACTGGAGCGTCATAAAATCTTGAAATTTTGTGACAATAAAGTACTCGTGCCTCTTATTAATTTAAGCCATCGCTCATAGCTCTGTTACTATTTACTCCAAAATCAAACACTGATAAAACTTCAAATGGCCCTAACTTCTATACGGTGCGTCCTATACCTATCAAAGTTTGCAACAATCAAATGCTTGTAACTTTTTACTGGAGCGGCATAAAACCATGAAATTTTGTGACAATAAAGTACTTGTGCCTCTTAATTTAAGCTATCGCACATAGCTCTGTTACTATTTACTCCAAAATCAAACACTGATAAAACTTCAAATGGCCCTAACTTCTATACGGTGCGTCCTATACCTATCAAAGTTTGCAACAATCAAATGCTTGTAGCTTTTTACTGGAGCGTCATAATATCTTGAAATTTTGTGGCAATAAAGTACTCGAGCATCTTATCAATTTAAGCTATCGCTCATAGCTATGCTGCCCTTGAGTCCCAAAATAAAACACTGATAAAACTTTAAATGGCCCTAACTTCTGTATGGTGCGTCCTATACCTATCAAAGTTTGCAACAATCAAATGCTTGTAACTTTTTACTGGAGCATCATAAAATCTTGAAATTTTGTGACAATAATGCACTCGAGCCTCTTGTCAATTTAAGCTATCACTCATAGCTATGCAACCTTTGAGTCCCAAAATAAAACACTGATAAAACTTCAAATGGCCCTAACTTATATACGGTACGTCCTATACCTATCAAAGTTTGCAACAATCAAATGCTTGTAACTTTTTACTGGAGCGTCATAAAATTTTGACAATAAAGTACTCGAGCCTCTTATCAATTTAAGATATCGCTTATAGCTATGCTACCCTTGAGTCCCAAATCAAACACTGATAAAACTTAAAATGGCCATAACTTCTCTACACAGTGTGCTACACCTATGAAAGTTTGCAACATTCAAATGCTTGTAACTTTTTTCTCGAGCGTCATAAAACCTTGAAATTTTGTGACAATAAAGTACTCGTGCCTCTTATCAATTTAAGCTATCGCTCATAGCTATGCACAGTTTGAGTCCCAAAATAAAACACTGATAAAACTTCAAATAGCTCTAACTTCTGTACGGTGCGGCCTATACCTATCAAAGTTTGCAACAATCAAATGCTTGTAACTTTTTACTGGAGCGTCATAAATTCTTGAAATTTTGTGACAATAAAGTACTCGAGCCTTTTATCAATTTAAGCTATCGCTCATAACTATGCTACCCTTGAAATCAAAATAAAACACTGATAAAACTTTAAATGGCCCTAACTTCTGTACGGTGCGTCCTATACCTATCAAAGTTTGCAACCATCAAATGCTTGTAACTTTTTACTGGAGCGGCATAAAACCATGAAATTTTGTGACAATAAAGTACTTGTGCCTCTTAATTTAAGCTATCGCACATAGCTCTGTTACTATTTACTCCAAAATCAAACACTGATAAAACTTCAAGTGGCCCTAACTTCTATACGGTGCGTCCTATTCCTATCAAAGTTTGCAACAATCAAATGCTTGTAACTTTTTACTGGAGCGTCATAAAACCATGAAATTTTGTGACAATAAAGTACTTGTGCCTCTTAATTTAAGCTATCGCACATAGCTCTGTTACTATTTACTCCAAAATCAAACACTGATAAAACTTCAAATGGCTCTAAATTCCATACGGTGCGTCCTACACATATCAAAGTTTGCAACATTGAAATGCTTGTAACTTTTTACTGGGGCGTCATAAAATCTTGAAATTTTGTGACAATAAAGTACTTGGGCCTCTTATCAATTTAAGCTATCGCTCATAGCTATGCTGCCCTTGAGTCCCAAAATAAAACACTGATAAAACTTTAAATGGCCCTAACTTCTGTATGGTGCGTCCTATACCTATCAAAATTTGCAACAATCAAATGCTTGTAAGTTTTTACTGGAGCGTCATAAAACCATTACATTTTGTGACAATAAAGTATTCGAGCCTCTTAATTTAAGCTATCGCTCATAGCTCTGTTATTATTGACTCCAAAATCAAAAACTGATCAAACTTCAAATGGCTCTAAATTCCATACGGTGCGTCCTACACCTATCAAAGTTTGCAACATTGAAATGCTTGTAACTTTTTACTGGGGCGTCATAAAATCTTGAAATTTTGTGACAATAAAGTACTCGAGCCTCTTATCAATTTAAGATATCGCTCATAGCTATGCTACCCTTGAGTCCCAAAATAAAACACTGATAAAACTTTAAATGGCCCTAACTTCTGTACGGTGCGTCCTATACCTATCAAAGTTTGCAACCATCAAATGCTTGTAATTTTTTACTGGAGCGTCATAAAATCTAGAAATTTTGTGACAATAAAGTACTCGAGCCTCTTAACAATTTAAGCTATCGCTCATAGCTATGCTATCCTTGAGTCCCAAATCAAAAACTGATAAAACTTCAAATGGCCCTAACTTTTGTACGGTGCGTCCTACACCTATCAAAGTTTGCAACAATCAAATGCTTGTAATTTTTACTGGAGCGTCATAAAACCTTGAAAATTTGTGACAATAAAGTACTCGAGCCTCTTATCAATTTAAGCTATCTCTCATAGCTATGCTACTCTTGAGTCCCAAATCACACACAGATAAGACATAAAATGGCCATAACTTCTGCACGGTGCATCCTACACCTATCAAAGTTTGCAACAATCAAATGCTTGTAACTTTTTACTGGAGCATCATAAAATCTTGAAATTTTGTGACAATAAAGCACTCGGGCCTCTTGTCAATTTAAGCTATCACTCATAGCTATGCAACCTTTGAGTCCCAAAATAAAACACTGATAAACTTCATATGGCCCTAACTTCTGTACGGTGTACCTATCACTTCTGTCCTATACCTATCAAAGTTTGCAACAATCAAAACCATGTAACTTTTTACTGGAGCGTCATATTGTCTTGAAATTTTGTGACAATAAAATACTAGAGCCTCTTATAAATTTAAGCTATCGCTCATAGCTATGGTACCCTTGAGTCCCAAATCAAACACTGATAAAACTTCAAATGACCCTAACTTCTACACGGTGCATCCTACACCTGTCAAAGTTTGCAACATTCAAATGCTTGTAACTTTTTACTGGAGCATCATAAAGTCTTGAAATTTTGTGACAATAAAGCACTCGGGCCTCTTGTCAATTTAAGCTATCACTCATAGCTATGCAACCTTTGAGTCCCAAAATAAAACACTGATAAAACTTCAAATGGCCCTAACTTCTGTACGGTGCGTCCTATACCTATCAAAGTTTGCAACAAACAAATGCTTGTAACTTTTTACTGGAGCGTCATAAAATCTTGACAATAAAGTACACGTGCCTCTTAATATAAGCTATCGCTCATAGCTCTGTTACTATTTACTCCAAAATCAAACACTGATAAAACTTCAAATGGCTCTAAATTCCATACGGTGCGTCCTACACCTATCAAAGTTTGCAACATTGAAATGCTTGTAACTTTTTACTGGAGCGTCATAAAATCTTGAAATTTTGTGACAATAAAGTACTCGTGCCTCTTATTAATTTAAGCCATCGCTCATAGCTCTGTTACTATTTACTCCAAAATCAAACACTGATAAAACTTCAAATGGCCCTAACTTCTATTCGGTGCGTCCTATACCTATCAAAGTTTGCAACAATCAAATGCTTGTAACTTTTTACTGGAGCGGCATAAAACCATGAAATTTTGTGACAATAAAGTACTTGTGCCTCTTAATTTAAGCTATCGCACATAGCTCTGTTACTATTTACTCCAAAATCAAACACTGATAAAACTTCAAATGGCCCTAACTTCTATACGGTGCGTCCTATACCTATCAAAGTTTGCAACAATCAAATGCTTGTAGCTTTTTACTGGAGCGTCATAATATCTTGAAATTTTGTGGCAATAAAGTACTCGAGCCTCTTATCAATTTAAGCTATCGCTCATAGCTATGCTGCCCTTGAGTCCCAAAATAAAACACTGATAAAACTTTAAATGGCCCTAACTTCTGTATGGTGCGTCCTATACCTATCAAAGTTTGCAACAATCAAATGCTTGTAACTTTTTACTGGAGCATCATAAAATCTTGAAATTTTGTGACAATAATGCACTCGAGCCTCTTGTCAATTTAAGCTATCACTCATAGCTATGCAACCTTTGAGTCCCAAAATAAAATACTGATAAAACTTCAAATGGCCCTAACTTATATACGGTACGTCCTATACCTATCAAAGTTTGCAACAATCAAATGCTTGTAACTTTTTACTGGAGCGTCATAAATTTTTGACAATAAAGTACTCGAGCCTCTTATCAATTTAAGATATCGCTTATAGCTATGCTACCCTTGAGTCCAAAATCAAACACTGATAAAACTTAAAATGGCCATAACTTCTCTACACAGTGTGCTACACCTATGAAAGTTTGCAACATTCAAATGCTTGTAACTTTTTTCTCGAGCGTCATAAAACCTTGAAATTTTGTGACAATAAAGTACTCGTGCCTCTTATCAATTTAAGCTATCGCTCATAGCTATGCACAGTTTGAGTCCCAAAATAAAACACTGATAAAACTTCAAATGGCTCTAACTTCTGTACGGTGCGGCCTATACCTATCAAAGTTTGCAACAATCAAATGCTTGTAACTTTTTACTGGAGCGTCATAAATTCTTGAAAGTTTGTGACAATAAAGTACTCGAGCCTTTTATCAATTTAAGCTATCGCTCATAACTATGCTACCCTTGAAATCAAAATAAAACACTGATAAAACTTTAAATGGCCCTAACTTCTGTACGGTGCGTCCTATACCTATCAAAGTTTGCAACCATCAAATGCTTGTAACTTTTTACTGGAGCGGCATAAAACCATGAAATTTTGTGACAATAAAGTACTTGTGCCTCTTAATTTAAGCTATCGCACATAGCTCTGTTACTATTTACTCCAAAATCAAACACTGAAAAAACTTCAAGTGGCCCTAACTTCTATACGGTGCGTCCTATTCCTATCAAAGTTTGCAACAATCAAATGCTTGTAACTTTTTACTGGAGCGTCATAAAACCATGAAATTTTGTGACAATAAAGTACTTGTGCCTCTTAATTTAAGCTATCGCACATAGCTCTGTTACTATTTACTCCAAAATCAAACACTGATAAAACTTCAAATGGCTCTAAATTCCATACGGTGCGTCCTACACATATCAAAGTTTGCAACATTGAAATGCTTGTAACTTTTTACTGGGGCGTCATAAAATCTTGAAATTTTGTGACAATAAAGTACTTGGGCCTCTTATCAATTTAAGCTATCGCTCATAGATATGCTGCCCTTTAGTCCCAAAATAAAACACTGATAAAACTTTAAATGGCCCTAACTTCTGTATGGTGCGTCCTATACCTATCAAAATTTGCAACAATCAAATGCTTGTAAGTTTTTACTGGAGCGTCATAAAACCATTGCATTTTGTGACAATAAAGTATTCGTGCCTCTTAATTTAAGCTATCGCTCATAGCTCTGTTATTATTGACTCCAAAATCAAAAACTGATAAAACTTCAAATGGCTCTAAATTCCATACGGTGCGTCCTACACCTATCAAAGTTTGCAACATTGAAATGCTTGTAACTTTTTACTGGAGCGTCATAAAATCTTGAAATTTTGTGACAATAAAGTACTCGTGCCTCTTATTAATTTAAGCCATCGCTCATAGCTCTGTTACTATTTACTCCAAAATCAAACACTGATAAAACTTCAAATGGCCCTAACTTCTATACGGTGCGTCCTATACCTATCAAAGTTTGCAACAATCAAATGCTTGTAACTTTTTACTGGAGCGGCATAAAACCATGAAATTTTGTGACAATAAAGTACTTGTGCCTCTTAATTTAAGCTATCGCACATAGCTCTGTTACTATTTACTCCAAAATCAAACACTGATAAAACTTCAAATGGCCCTAACTTCTATACGGTGCGCGTCCTATACCTATCAAAGTTTGCAACAATCAAATGCTTGTAACTTTTTACTGGAGCATCATAAAGTCTTGAAATTTTGTGACAATAAAGCACTCGGGCCTCTTGTCAATTTAAGCTATCACTCATAGCTATGCAACCTTTGAGTCCCAAAATAAAACACTGATAAAACTTCAAATGGCCCTAACTTCTGTACGGTGCGTCCTATACCTATCAAAGTTTGCAACAAACAAATGCTTGTAACTTTTTACTGGAGCGTCATAAAATCTTGACAATAAAGTACACGTGCCTCTTAATTTAAGCTATCGCTCATAGCTCTGTTACTATTTACTCCAAAATCAAACACTGATAAAAACTTCAAATGGCTCTAAATTCCATACGGTGCGTCCTACACCTATCAAAGTTTGCAACATTGAAATGCTTGTAACTTTTTACTGGAGCGTCATAAAATCTTGAAATTTTGTGACAATAAAGTACTCGTGCCTCTTATTAATTTAAGCCATCGCTCATAGCTCTGTTACTATTTACTCAAAATCAAACACTGATAAAACTTCAAATGGCCCCTAACTTCTATACGGTGCGTCCTATACCTATCAAAGTTTGCAACAATCAAATGCTTGTAACTTTTTACTGGAGGCGGCATAAAACCATGAAATTTTGTGACAATAAAGTACTTGTGCCTCTTAATTTAAGTGCTATCGCACATAGCTCTGTTACTATTTACTCCAAAATCAAACACTGATAAAACTTCAAATGGCCCTAACTTCTATACGGTGCGTCCTATACCTATCAAAGTTTGCAACAATCAAATGCTTGTAGCTTTTTACTGGAGCGTCATAATATCTTGAAATTTTGTGGCAATAAAGTACTCGAGCCTCTTATCAATTTAAGCTATCGCTCCATAGCTATGCTGCCCTTGAGTCCCCAAAATAAAACACTGATAAAACTTTAAATGGCCCTAACTTCTGTATGGTGCGTCCTATACCTATCAAAGTTTGCAACAATCAAATGCTTGTAACTTTTTACTGGAGCATCATAAAATCTTGAAATTTTGTGACAATAATGCACTCGAGCCTCTTGGTCAATTTAAGCTATCACTCATAGCTATGCAACCTTTGAGTCCCAAAATAAAATACTGATAAAACTTCAAATGGCCCTAACTTATATACGGTACGTCCTATACCTATCAAAGTTTGCAACAATCAAATGCTTGTAACTTTTTACTGGAGCGTCATAAATTTTTGACAATAAAGTACTCGAGCCTCTTATCAATTTAAGATATCGCTTATAGCTATGCTACCCTTGAGTCCAAAATCAAACACTGATAAAACTTAAAATGGCCATAACTTCTCTACACAGTGTGCTACACCTATGAAAGTTTGCAACATTCAAATGCTTGTAACTTTTTTCTCGAGCGTCATAAAACCTTGAAATTTTGTGACAATAAAGTACTCGTGCCTCTTATCAATTTAAGCTATCGCTCATAGCTATGCACAGTTTGAGTCCCAAAATAAAACACTGATAAAACTTCAAATGGCTCTAACTTCTGTACGGTGCGGCCTATACCTATCAAAGTTTGCAACAATCAAATGCTTGTAACTTTTTACTGGAGCGTCATAAATTCTTGAAAGTTTTGTGACAATAAAGTACTCGAGCCTTTTATCAATTTAAGCTATCGCTCATAACTATGCTACCCTTGAAATCAAAATAAAACACTGATAAAACTTTAAATGGCCCTAACTTCTGTACGGTGCGTCCTATACCTATCAAGTTTGCAACCATCAAATGCTTGTAACTTTTTACTGAGCGGCATAAAACCATGAAATTTTGTGACAATAAAGTACTTGTGCCTCTTAATTTAAGCTATCGCACATAGCTCTGTTACTATTTACTCCAAAATCAAACACTGAAAAAACTTCAAGTGGCCCTAACTTCTATACGGTGCGTCCTATTCCTATCAAAGTTTGCAACAATCAAATGCTTGTAACTTTTTTACTGGAGCGTCATAAAACCATGAAATTTTGTGACAATAAAGTACTTGTGCCTCTTAATTTAAGCTATCGCACATAGCTCTGTTACTATTTACTCCAAAATCAAACACTGATAAAACTTCAAATGGCTCTAAATTCCATACGGTGCGTCCTACACATATCAAAGTTTGCAACATTGAAATGCTTGTAACTTTTTACTGGGGCGTCATAAAATCTTGAAATTTTGTGACAATAAAGTACTTGGGCCTCTTATCAATTTAAGCTATCGCTCATAGATATGCTGCCCTTTAGTCCCAAAATAAAACACTGATAAAACTTTAAATGGCCCTAACTTCTGTATGGTGCGTCCTATACCTATCAAAATTTGCAACAATCAAATGCTTGTAAGTTTTTACTGGAGCGTCATAAAAACCATTGCATTTTGTGACAATAAAGTATTCGTGCCTCTTAATTTAAGCTATCGCTCATAGCTCTGTTATTATTGACTCCAAAATCAAAAACTGATAAAACTTCAAATGGCTCTAAATTCCATACGGTGCGTCCTACACCTATCAAAGTTTGCAACATTGAAATGCTTGTAACTTTTTACTGGAGCGTCATAAAATCTTGAAATTTTGTGACAATAAAGTACTCGTGCCTCTTATTAATTTAAGCCATCGCTCATAGCTCTGTTACTATTTACTCCAAAATCAAACACTGATAAAACTTCAATTGGCCCTAACTTCTATACGGTGCGTCCTATACCTATCAAAGTTTGCAACAATCAAATGCTTGTAACTTTTTACTGGAGCGGCATAAAACCATGAAATTTTGTGACAATAAAGTACTTGTGCCTCTTAATTTAAGCTATCGCACATAGCTCTGTTACTATTTACTCCAAAATCAAACACTGATAAAACTTCAAATGGCCCTAACTTCTTTACGGTGCGTCCTATACCTATCAAATTTTGCAACAATCAAATGCTTGTAGCTTTTTACTGGAGCGTCATAATATCTTGAAATTTTGTGGCAATAAAGTACTCGAGCCTCTTATCAATTTAAGCTATCGCTCATAGCTATGCTGCCCTTGAGTCCCAAAATAAAATACTGATAAAACTTTAAATGGCCCTAACTTCTCGTATGGTGCGTCCTATACCTATCAAAGTTTGCAACAATCAAATGCTTGTAACTTTTTACTGGAGCATCATAAAATCTTGAAATTTTGTGACAATAATGCACTCGAGCCTCTTGTCAATTTAAGCTATCACTCATAGCTATGCAACCTTTGAGTCCCAAAATAAAATACTGATAAAACTTCAAATGGCCCTAACTTATATACGGTACGTCCTATACCTATCAAAGTTTGCAACAATCAAATGCTTGTAACTTTTTACTGGAGCGTCATAAAATTTTGACAATAAAGTACTCGAGCCTCTTATCAATTTAAGATATCGCTTATAGCTATGCTACCCTTGAGTCCAAAACCAAACACTGATAAAACTTAAAATGGCCATAACATCTCTACACAGTGTGCTACACCTATGAAAGTTTTGCAACATTCAAATGCTTGTAACTTTTTCTCGAGCGTCATAAAACCTTGAAATTTTGTGACAATAAAGTACTCGTGCCCTCTTATCAATTTAAGCTATCGCTCATAGCTATGCACAGTTTGAGTCCCAAAATAAAACACTGATAAAACTTCAAATGGCTCTAACTTCTGTACGGTGCGGCCTATACCTATCAAAGTTTGCAACAATCAAATGCTTGTAACTTTTTTACTGGAGCGTCATAAATTCTTGAAATTTTGTGACAATAAAGTACTCGAGCCTTTTATCAATTTAAGCTATCGCTCATAACTATGCTACCCTTGAAATCAAAATAAAACACTGATAAAACTTTAAATGGCCCTAACTTCTGTACGGTGCGTCCTATACCTATCAAAGTTTGCAACCATCAAATGCTTGTAACTTTTTTACTGGAGCGGCATAAAACCATGAAATTTTGTGACAATAAAGTACTTGTGCCTCTTAATTTAAGCTATCGCACATAGCTCTGTTACTATTTACTCCAAAATCAAACACTGAAAAAACTTCAAGTGGCCCTAACTTCTATACGGTGCGTCCTATTCCTATCAAAGTTTGCAACAATCAAATGCTTGTAACTTTTTACTGGAGCGTCATAAAACCATGAAATTTTGTGACAATAAAGTACTTGTGCCTCTTAATTTAAGCTATCGCACATAGCTCTGTTACTATTTACTCCAAAATCAAACACTGATAAAACTTCAAATGGCTCTAAATTCCATACGGTGCGTCCTACACATATCAAAGTTTGCAACATTGAAATGCTTGTAACTTTTTACTGGGGCGTCATAAAATCTTGAAATTTTGTGACAATAAAGTACTTGGGCCTCTTATCAATTTAAGCTATCGCTCATAGATATGCTGCCCTTTAGTCCCAAAATAAAACACTGATAAAACTTTAAATGGCCCTAACTTCTGTATGGTGCGTCCTATACCTATCAAAATTTGCAACAATCAAATGCTTGTAAGTTTTTACTGGAGCGTCATAAAACCATTGCATTTTGTGACAATAAAGTATTCGTGCCTCTTAATTTAAGCTATCGCTCATAGCTCTGTTATTATTAACTCCAAAATCAAAAACTGATAAAACTTCAAATGGCTCTAAATTCCATACCGTGCGTCCTACACCTATCAAAGTTTGCAACATTGAAATGCTTGTAACTTTTTACTGGAGCGTCACAAAATCTGGAAATTTAGTGACAATAAAGTACTCGTGCCTCTTATTAATTTAAGCCATCGCTCATAGCTCTATTGCTATTGACTCCAAAATCAAACACTGATAAAACTTCAAATGGCTCTAAATTCCAAACGGTGCGTCCTACACCTATCAAAGTTTGCAACATTGAAATGCTTGTAACTTTTTACTGGAGCGTCATAAAATCTGGAAATTTTGTGTACTCGTGCCTCTTATTAATCTAAGCTATCGCACATAGCTATGCGACCCTTGAGTCCCAAATCAAACACTGATAAAACTTAAAATGGCCCTAACTTCTGTACGGTGCGTTCTATACCTATCAAAGTTTGCAACAATCAAATGCTGTTAACATTTTACTGGGGCGTCATAAAACCTTGAAATTTTGTGACAATAAAGTACTCGAGCCTCTTATCAATTTAAGCCATCGTTCATAGCTATGCTAGCCTTGAGTACCAAAATAAAACACTGATAAAACTGCAAATGGCTCTAAAGTCCATACGGTGCGTCCTACTCCTATCAAAGTTTGCAACATTGAAATGCGTATAACATTTTACTGGGGCGTCATAAAATCTTGAAATTTTGTGACAATAAAGTACTCGAGCCTCTTAACAATTTAAGCTATCGCTCATAGCTATGCTATCCTTGAGTCCCAAATCAAAAACTGATAAAACTTCAAATGGCCCTAACTTTTGTACGGTGCGTCCTACACCTATCAAAGTTTGCAACAATCAAATGCTTGTAATTTTTACTGGAGCGTCATAAAATCTTCAAAATTTGTGACAATAAAGTACTCGAGCCTCTTATCAATTTAAGTCATCGCTCAGAGCTATGCTACTCTTGACTCCCAAATCACTGATAATACTTAAAATGCCATAACTTCTGTACGGAGTGTCCTATACATATCAAAGTTTGAAACATTCAAATGGTTATAACTTTTTTCTCGAGCATCATAAAACCTTGAAATTTTGTTACAATAAAGTACTCGTGCCTCTTATCTAGTTAAGCTATCACTCATAGCTATGCACACTTTGAGTCCAAAAATAAAATACTGATAAACTTCAAATGGCCCTAACTTCTGTACGGTGTACCTATCACTTCTGTCCTATACCTATCAAAGTTTGCAACAATCAAATCCTTGTAACTTTTTACTGGAGCGTCATAAAGTCTTGAAATTTTGTGACAATAAAATACTAGAGCCTCTTATCAATTTAAGCTATCGCTCATAGCTATGCTACCCTTGAGTCCCAAATCAAACACTGATAAAACTTCAAATGACCCTAACTTCTACACGGTGCATCCTACACCTGTCAAAGTTTGCAACATTCAAATGCTTGTAACTTTTTACTGGAGCGTCATAAAATCTAACAATAAAGTACTCGTGCCTCTTATTAATTTAAGCAATCGCTCATAGCTCTGTTACTATTTACTCCAAAATCAAACACTGATAAAACTTCAAATGGCCCTAACTTCTATACGGTGCGTCCTACACCTATCAAAGTTTGCAACAATCAAATGCTTGTAACTTTTTACTGGTGCATCATAAAATCTTGAAATTTTGTGACAATAAAGCACTCGGGCCTCTTGTCAATTTAAGCTATCACTCATAGCTATGAAACTTTTGAGTCCCAAAATAAAACACTGATAAACTTCAAATGGCCCTAACTTCTGTACGGTGTACCTATCACTTCTGTCCTATACCTATCAAAGTTTGCAACAATCAAAGCCTTGTAACTTTTTACTGGAGCGTCATAATGTCTTGAAATTTTGTGACAATAAAATATTAGAGCCTCTTATCAATTTAAGCTATCGCTCATAGGTATGCTACCCTTGAGTCCCAAATCAAACACTGATAAAACTTCAAATGACCCTAACTTCTACACGGTGCATCCTACACCTGTCAAAGTTTGCAACATTCAAATGCTTGTAACTTTTTAGTGGAGCATCATAAAATCTTGAAATTTTGTGACAATAAAGCACTCGGGCCTCTTGTCAATTTAAGCTATCACTCATAGCTATGCAACCTTTGAGTCCCAAAATAAAACACTGATAAAACTTCAAATGGCCCTAACTTCTGTACGGTGCGTCCTATACCTATCAAAGTTTGCAACAAACAAATGCTTGTAACTTTTTACTGGAGCGTCATAAAATCTTGACAATAAAGTACACGTGCCTCTTAATTTAAGCTATAGCTCATAGCTCTGTTACTATTTACTCCAAAATCAAACACTGATAAAACTTCAAATGGCTCTAAATTCCATACGGTGCGTCCTACACCTATCAAAGTTTGCAACATTGAAATGCTTGTAACTTTTTACTGGAGCGTCATAAAATCTTGAAATTTTGTGACAATAAAGTACTGGTGCCTCTTATTAATTTAAGCCATCGCTCATAGCTCTGTTACTATTTACTCCAAAATCAAACACTGATAAAACTTCAAATGGCCCTAACTTCTATACGGTGCGTCCTATACCTATCAAAGTTTGCAACAATCAAATGCTTGTAACTTTTTACTGGAGCGGCATAAAACCATGAAATTTTGTGACAATAAAGTACTTGTGCCTCTTAATTTAAGCTATCGCACATAGCTCTGTTACTATTTACTCCAAAATCAAACACTGATAAAACTTCAAATGGCCCTAACTTCTATACGGTGCGTCCTATACCTATCAAAGTTTGCAACAATCAAATGCTTGTAGCTTTTTACTGGAGCGTCATAATATCTTGAAATTTTGTGGCAATAAAGTACTCGAGCCTCTTATCAATTTAAGCTATCGCTCATAGCTATGCTGCCCTTGAGTCCCAAAATAAAACACTGATAAAACTTTAAATTGCCCTAACTTCTGTATGGTGCGTCCTATACCTATCAAAGTTTGCAACAATCAAATGCTTGTAACTTTTTACTGGAGCATCATAAAATCTTGAAATTTTGTGACAATAATGCACTCGGGCCTCTTGTCAATTTAAGCTATCACTCATAGCTATGCAACCTTTGAGTCCCAAAATAAAACACTGATAAAACTTCAAATGGCCCTAACTTATATACGGTACGTCCTATACCTATCAAAGTTTGCAACAATCAAATGCTTGTAACTTTTTACTGGAGCGTCATAAAATTTTGACAATAAAGTACTCGAGCCTCTTATCAATTTAAGCTATCGCTTATAGCTATGCTACCCTTGAGTCCCAAATCAAACACTGATAAAACTTAAAATGGCCATAACTTCTCTACACAGTGTGCTACACCTATGAAAGTTTGCAACATTCAAATGCTTGTAACTTTTTTCTCGAGCGTCATAAAACCTTGAAATTTTGTGACAATAAAGTACTCGAGCCTCTTATCAATTTAAGCTATCACTCATAGCTATGAAACTTTTGAGTCCCAAAATAAAACACTGATAAACTTCAAATGGCCCTAACTTCTGTACGGTGTACCTATCACTTCTGTCCTATACCTATCAAAGTTTGCAACAATCAAAGCCTTGTAACTTTTTACTGGAGCGTCATAATGTCTTGAAATTTTGTGACAATAAAATATTAGAGCCTCTTATCAATTTAAGCTATCGCTCATAGGTATGCTACCCTTGAGTCCCAAATCAAACACTGATAAAACTTCAAATGACCCTAACTTCTACACGGTGCATCCTACACCTGTCAAAGTTTGCAACATTCAAATGCTTGTAACTTTTTAGTGGAGCATCATAAAATCTTGAAATTTTGTGACAATAAAGCACTCGGGCCTCTTGTCAATTTAAGCTATCACTCATAGCTATGCAACCTTTGAGTCCCAAAATAAAACACTGATAAAACTTCAAATGGCCCTAACTTCTGTACGGTGCGTCCTATACCTATCAAAGTTTGCAACAAACAAATGCTTGTAACTTTTTACTGGAGCGTCATAAAATCTTGACAATAAAGTACACGTGCCTCTTAATTTAAGCTATAGCTCATAGCTCTGTTACTATTTACTCCAAAATCAAACACTGATAAAACTTCAAATGGCTCTAAATTCCATACGGTGCGTCCTACACCTATCAAAGTTTGCAACATTGAAATGCTTGTAACTTTTTACTGGAGCGTCATAAAATCTTGAAATTTTGTGACAATAAAGTACTGGTGCCTCTTATTAATTTAAGCCATCGCTCATAGCTCTGTTACTATTTACTCCAAAATCAAACACTGATAAAACTTCAAATGGCCCTAACTTCTATACGGTTCGTCCTATACCTATCAAAGTTTGCAACAATCAAATGCTTGTAACTTTTTACTGGAGCGGCATAAAACCATGAAATTTTGTGACAATAAAGTACTTGTGCCTCTTAATTTAAGCTATCGCACATAGCTCTGTTACTATTTACTCCAAAATCAAACACTGATAAAACTTCAAATGGCCCTAACTTCTATACGGTGCGTCCTATACCTATCAAAGTTTGCAACAATCAAATGCTTGTAGCTTTTTACTGGAGCGTCATAATATCTTGAAATTTTGTGGCAATAAAGTACTCGAGCCTCTTATCAATTTAAGCTATCGCTCATAGCTATGCTGCCCTTGAGTCCCAAAATAAAACACTGATAAAACTTTAAATTGCCCTAACTTCTGTATGGTGCGTCCTATACCTATCAAAGTTTGCAACAATCAAATGCTTGTAACTTTTTACTGGAGCATCATAAAATCTTGAAATTTTGTGACAATAATGCACTCGGGCCTCTTGTCAATTTAAGCTATCACTCATAGCTATGCAACCTTTGAGTCCCAAAATAAAACACTGATAAAACTTCAAATGGCCCTAACTTATATACGGTACGTCCTATACCTATCAAAGTTTGCAACAATCAAATGCTTGTAACTTTTTACTGGAGCGTCATAAAATTTTGACAATAAAGTACTCGAGCCTCTTATCAATTTAAGCTATCGCTTATAGCTATGCTACCCTTGAGTCCCAAATCAAACACTGATAAAACTTAAAATGGCCATAACTTCTCTACACAGTGTGCTACACCTATGAAAGTTTGCAACATTCAAATGCTTGTAACTTTTTTCTCGAGCGTCATAAAACCTTGAAATTTTGTGACAATAAAGTACTCGAGCCTCTTATCAATTTAAGCTATCACTTATAGCTATGCTACCCTTGAGTCCCAAATCAAACACTGATAAAACTTAAAATGGCCATAACTTCTCTACACAGTGTGCTACACCTATGAAAGTTTCCAACATTCAAATGCTTGTAACTTTTTACTGGAGCGTCATAAACTCTTGAAATTTTGTGACAATAAAGTACTCGAGCCTTTTATCAATTTAAGCTATCGCTGATAACTATGCTACCCTTGAAATCAAAATAAAACACTGATAAAACTTTAAATGGCCCTAACTTCTGTACGGTGCGTCCTATACCTATCAAAGTTTGCAACCATCAAATGCTTGTAACTTTTTACTGGAGCGGCATAAAACCATGAAATTTTGTGACAATAAAGTACTTGTGCCTCTTAATTTAAGCTATCGCACATAGCTCTGTTACTATTTACTCCAAAATCAAACACTGATAAAACTTCAAGTGGCCCTAACTTCTATACGGTGCGTCCTACACATATCAAAGTTTGCAACATTGAAATGCTTGTAACTTTTTACTGGGGCGTCATAAAATCTTGAAATTTTGTGACAATAAAGTACTTGGGACTCTTATCAATTTAAGCTATCGCTCATAGCTATGCTGCCCTTGAGTCCCAAAATAAAACACTGATAAAACTTTAAATGGCCCTAACTTCTGTATGGTGCGTCCTATACCTATCAAAATTTGCAACAATCAAATGCTTGTAAGTTTTTACTGGAGCATCATAAAACCATTACATTTTGTGACAATAAAGTATTCGTGCCTCTTAATTTAAGCTATTGCACATAGCTCTGTTATTATTGACTCCAAAATCAAAAACTGATAAAACTTCAAATGGCTCTAAATTCCATACGGTGCGTCCTACACATATCAAAGTTTGCAACCATCAAATGCTTGTAATTTTTTACTGGAGCGTCATAAAATCTAGAAATTTTGTGACAATAAAGTACTCGAGCCTCTTAACAATTTAAGCTATCGCTCATAGCTATGCTATCCTTGAGTCCCAAATCAAAAACTGATAAAACTTCAAATGGCCCTAACTTTTGTACGGTGCGTCCTACACCTATCAAAGTTTGCAACAATCAAATGCTTGTAATTTTTACTGGAGCGTCATAAAACCTCTAAAATTTGTGACAATAAAGTACTCGAGCCTCTTATCAATTTAAGCTATCTCTCATAGCTATGCTACTCTTGAGTCCCAAATCACACACAGATAAGACATAAAATGGGAATAACTTCTGCACGGTGCATCCTACACCTATCAAAGTTTGCAACAATCAAATGCTTGTAACTTTTTACTGGAGCATCATAAAATCTTGAAATTTTGTGACAATAAAGCACTCGGGCCTCTTGTCAATTTAAGCTATCACTCATAGCTATGCAACCTTTGAGTCCCAAAATAAAACACTGATAAACTTCAAATGGCCCTAACTTCTGTACGGTGTACCTATCACTTCTGTCCTATACCTATCAAAGTTTGCAACAATCAAATGCTTGTAACTTTTTACTGGAGCGTCATATTGTCTTGAAATTTTGTGACAATAAAATACTAGAGCCTCTTATCAATTTAAGCTATCGCTCATAGCTATGCTACCCTTGAGTCCCAAATCAAACACTGATAAAACTTCAAATGACCCTAACTTCTACACGGTGCATCCTACACCTGTCAAAGTTTGCAACATTCAAATGCTTGTAACTTTTTACTGGAGCATCATAAAGTCTTGAAATTTTGTGACAATAAAGCACTCGGGCCTCTTGTCAATTTAAGCTATCACTCATAGCTATGCAACCTTTGAGTCCCAAAATAAAACACTGATAAAACTTCAAATGGCCCTAACTTCTGTACGGTGCGTCCTATACCTATCAAAGTTTGCAACAAACAAATGCTTGTAACTTTTTACTGGAGCGTCATAAAATCTTGACAATAAAGTACACGTGCCTCTTAATTTAAGCTATCGCTCATAGCTCTGTTACTATTTACTCCAAAATCAAACACTGATAAAACTTCAAATGGCTCTAAATTCCATACGGTGCGTCCTACACCTATCAAAGTTTGCAACATTGAAATGCTTGTAACTTTTTACTGGAGCGTCATAAAATCTTGAAATTTTGTGACAATAAAGTACTCGTGCCTCTTATTAATTTAAGCCATCGCTCATAGCTCTGTTACTATTTACTCCAAAATCAAACACTGATAAAACTTCAAATGGCCCTAACTTCTATACGGTGCGTCCTATACCTATCAAAGTTTGCAACAATCAAATGCTTGTAACTTTTTACTGGAGCGGCATAAAACCATGAAATTTTGTGACAATAAAGTACTTGTGCCTCTTAATTTAAGCTATCGCACATAGCTCTGTTACTATTTACTCCAAAATCAAACACTGATAAAACTTCAAATGGCCCTAACTTCTATACGGTGCGTCCTATACCTATCAAAGTTTGCAACAATCAAATGCTTGTAGCTTTTTACTGGAGCGTCATAATATCTTGAAATTTTGTGGCAATAAAGTACTCGAGCCTCTTATCAATTTAAGCTATCGCTCATAGCTATGCTGCCCTTGAGTCCCAAAATAAAACACTGATAAAACTTTAAATGGCCCTAACTTCTGTATGGTGCGTCCTATACCTATCAAAATTTGCAACAATCAAATGCTTGTAAGTTTTTACTGGAGCATCATAAAACCATTACATTTTGTGACAATAAAGTATTCGTGCCTCTTAATTTAAGCTATTGCACATAGCTCTGTTATTATTGACTCCAAAATCAAAAACTGATAAAACTTCAAATGGCTCTAAATTCCATACGGTGCGTCCTACACATATCAAAGTTTGCAACCATCAAATGCTTGTAATTTTTTACTGGAGCGTCATAAAATCTAGAAATTTTGTGACAATAAAGTACTCGAGCCTCTTAACAATTTAAGCTATCGCTCATAGCTATGCTATCCTTGAGTCCCAAATCAAAAACTGATAAAACTTCAAATGGCCCTAACTTTTGTACGGTGCGTCCTACACCTATCAAAGTTTGCAACAATCAAATGCTTGTAATTTTTACTGGAGCGTCATAAAACCTCTAAAATTTGTGACAATAAAGTACTCGAGCCTCTTATCAATTTAAGCTATCTCTCATAGCTATGCTACTCTTGAGTCCCAAATCACACACAGATAAGACATAAAATGGGAATAACTTCTGCACGGTGCATCCTACACCTATCAAAGTTTGCAACAATCAAATGCTTGTAACTTTTTACTGGAGCATCATAAAATCTTGAAATTTTGTGACAATAAAGCACTCGGGCCTCTTGTCAATTTAAGCTATCACTCATAGCTATGCAACCTTTGAGTCCCAAAATAAAACACTGATAAACTTCAAATGGCCCTAACTTCTGTACGGTGTACCTATCACTTCTGTCCTATACCTATCAAAGTTTGCAACAATCAAATGCTTGTAACTTTTTACTGGAGCGTCATATTGTCTTGAAATTTTGTGACAATAAAATACTAGAGCCTCTTATCAATTTAAGCTATCGCTCATAGCTATGCTACCCTTGAGTCCCAAATCAAACACTGATAAAACTTCAAATGACCCTAACTTCTACACGGTGCATCCTACACCTGTCAAAGTTTGCAACATTCAAATGCTTGTAACTTTTTACTGGAGCATCATAAAATCTTGAAATTTTGTGACAATAAAGCACTCGGGCCTCTTGTCAATTTAAGCTATCACTCATAGCTATGCAACCTTTGAGTCCCAAAATAAAACACTGATAAAACTTCAAATGGCCCTAACTTCTGTACGGTGCGTCCTATACCTATCAAAGTTTGCAACAATCAAATGCTTGTAACTTTTTACTGGAGCGTCATAAAATCTTGACAATAAAGTACACGTGCCTCTTAATTTAAGCTATCGCTCATAGCTCTGTTACTATTTACTCCAAAATCAAACACTGATAAAACTTCAAATGGCTCTAAATTCCATACGGTGCGTCCTACACCTATCAAAGTTTGCAACATTGAAATGCTTGTAACTTTTTACTGGAGCGTCATAAAATCTTGAAATTTTGTGACAATAAAGTACTCGTGCCTCTTATTAATTTAAGCCATCGCTCATAGCTCTGTTACTATTTACTCCAAAATCAAACACTGATAAAACTTCAAATGGCCCTAACTTCTATACGGTGCGTCCTATACCTATCAAAGTTTGCAACAATCAAATGCTTGTAACTTTTTACTGGAGCGGCATAAAACCATGAAATTTTGTGACAATAAAGTACTTGTGCCTCTTAATTTAAGCTATCGCACATAGCTCTGTTACTATTTACTCCAAAATCAAACACTGATAAAACTTCAAATGGCCCTAACTTCTATACGGTGCGTCCTATACCTATCAAAGTTTGCAACAATCAAATGCTTGTAGCTTTTTACTGGAGCGTCATAATATCTTGAAATTTTGTGGCAATAAAGTACTCGAGCCTCTTATCAATTTAAGCTATCGCTCATAGCTATGCTGCCCTTGAGTCCCAAAATAAAACACTGATAAAACTTTAAATTGCCCTAACTTCTGTATGGTGCGTCCTATACCTATCAAAGTTTGCAACAATCAAATGCTTGTAACTTTTTACTGGAGCATCATAAAATCTTGAAATTTTGTGACAATAATGCACTCGGGCCTCTTGTCAATTTAAGCTATCACTCATAGCTATGCAACCTTTGAGTCCCAAAATAAAACACTGATAAAACTTCAAATGGCCCTAACTTATATACGGTACGTCCTATACCTATCAAAGTTTGCAACAATCAAATGCTTGTAACTTTTTACTGGAGCGTCATAAAATTTTGACAATAAAGTACTCGAGCCTCTTATCAATTTAAGCTATCGCTTATAGCTATGCTACCCTTGAGTCCCAAATCAAACACTGATAAAACTTAAAATGGCCATAACTTCTCTACACAGTGTGCTACACCTATGAAAGTTTGCAACATTCAAATGCTTGTAACTTTTTACTGGAGCGTCATAAAATCTTGAAATTTTGTGACAATAAAGTACTCGAGCCTCTTATCAATTTAAGCTATCACTTATAGCTATGCTACCCTTGAGTCCCAAATCAAACACTGATAAAACTTAAAATGGCCATAACTTCTCTACACAGTGTGCTACACCTATGAAAGTTTCCAACATTCAAATGCTTGTAACTTTTTACTGGAGCGTCATAAACTCTTGAAATTTTGTGACAATAAAGTACTCGAGCCTTTTATCAATTTAAGCTATCGCTGATAACTATGCTACCCTTGAAATCAAAATAAAACACTGATAAAACTTTAAATGGCCCTAACTTCTGTACGGTGCGTCCTATACCTATCAAAGTTTGCAACCATCAAATGCTTGTAACTTTTTACTGGAGCGGTATAAAACCATGAAATTTTGTGACAATAAAGTACTTGTGCCTCTTAATTTAAGCTATCGCACATAGCTCTGTTACTATTTACTCCAAAATCAAACACTGATAAAACTTCAAGTGGCCCTAACTTCTATACGGTGCGTCCTACACATATCAAAGTTTGCAACATTGAAATGCTTGTAACTTTTTACTGGGGCGTCATAAAATCTTGAAATTTTGTGACAATAAAGTACTTGGGACTCTTATCAATTTAAGCTATCGCTCATAGCTATGCTGCCCTTGAGTCCCAAAATAAAACACTGATAAAACTTTAAATGGCCCTAACTTCTGTATAGTGCGTCCTATACCTATCAAAATTTGCAACAATCAAATGCTTGTAAGTTTTTACTGGAGCATCATAAAACCATTACATTTTGTGACAATAAAGTATTCGTGCCTCTTAATTTAAGCTATTGCACATAGCTCTGTTATTATTGACTCCAAAATCAAAAACTGATAAAACTTCAAATGGCTCTAAATTCCATACGGTGCGTCCTACACATATCAAAGTTTGCAACCATCAAATGCTTGTAATTTTTTACTGGAGCGTCATAAAATCTAGAAATTTTGTGACAATAAAGTACTCGAGCCTCTTAACAATTTAAGCTATCGCTCATAGCTATGCTATCCTTGAGTCCCAAATCAAAAACTGATAAAACTTCAAATGGCCCTAACTTTTGTACGGTGCGTCCTACACCTATCAAAGTTTGCAACAATCAAATGCTTGTAATTTTTACTGGAGCGTCATAAAACCTCTAAAATTTGTGACAATAAAGTACTCGAGCCTCTTATCAATTTAAGCTATCTCTCATAGCTATGCTACTCTTGAGTCCCAAATCACACACAGATAAGACATAAAATGGGAATAACTTCTGCACGGTGCATCCTACACCTATCAAAGTTTGCAACAATCAAATGCTTGTAACTTTTTACTGGAGCATCATAAAATCTTGAAATTTTGTGACAATAAAGCACTCGGGCCTCTTGTCAATTTAAGCTATCACTCATAGCTATGCAACCTTTGAGTCCCAAAATAAAACACTGATAAACTTCAAATGGCCCTAACTTCTGTACGGTGTACCTATCACTTCTGTCCTATACCTATCAAAGTTTGCAACAATCAAATGCTTGTAACTTTTTACTGGAGCGTCATATTGTCTTGAAATTTTGTGACAATAAAATACTAGAGCCTCTTATCAATTTAAGCTATCGCTCATAGCTATGCTACCCTTGAGTCCCAAATCAAACACTGATAAAACTTCAAATGACCCTAACTTCTACACGGTGCATCTTACACCTGTCAAAGTTTGCAACATTCAAATGCTTGTAACTTTTTACTGGAGCATCATAAAATCTTGAAATTTTGTGACAATAAAGCACTCGGGCCTCTTGTCAATTTAAGCTATCACTCATAGCTATGCAACCTTTGAGTCCCAAAATAAAACACTGATAAAACTTCAAATGGCCCTAACTTCTGTACGGTGCGTCCTATACCTATCAAAGTTTGCAACAAACAAATGCTTGTAACTTTTTACTGGAGCGTCATAAAATCTTGACAATAAAGTACACGTGCCTCTTAATTTAAGCTATCGCTCATAGCTCTGTTACTATTTACTCCAAAATCAAACACTGATAAAACTTCAAATGGCTCTAAATTCCATACGGTGCGTCCTACACCTATCAAAGTTTGCAACAATGAAATGCTTGTAACTTTTTACTGGAGCGTCATAAAATCTTGAAATTTTGTGACAATAAAGTACTCGTGCCTCTTATTAATTTAAGCCATCGCTCATAGCTCTGTTACTATTTACTCCAAAATCAAACACTGATAAAACTTCAAATGGCCCTAACTTCTATACGGTGCGTCCTATACCTATCAAAGTTTGCAACAATCAAATGCTTGTAACTTTTTACTGGAGCGGCATAAAACCATGAAATTTTGTGACAATAAAGTACTTGTGCCTCTTAATTTAAGCTATCGCACATAGCTCTGTTACTATTTACTCCAAAATCAAACACTGATAAAACTTCAAATGGCCCTAACTTCTATACGGTGCGTCCTATACCTATCAAAGTTTGCAACAATCAAATGCTTGTAGCTTTTTACTGGAGCGTCATAATATCTTGAAATTTTGTGGCAATAAAGTACTCGAGCATCTTATCAATTTAAGCTATCGCTCATAGCTATGCTGCCCTTGAGTCCCAAAATAAAACACTGATAAAACTTTAAATGGCCCTAACTTCTGTATGGTGCGTCCTATACCTATCAAAGTTTGCATCAATCAAATGCTTGTAACTTTTTACTGGAGCATCATAAAATCTTGAAATTTTGTGACAATAATGCACTCGAGCCTCTTGTCAATTTAAGCTATCACTCATAGCTATGCAACCTTTGAGTCCCAAAATAAAACACTGATAAAACTTCAAATGGCCCTAACTTATATACGGTACGTCCTATACCTATCAAAGTTTGCAACAATCAAATGCTTGTAACTTTTTACTGGAGCGTCATAAAATTTTGACAATAAAGTACTCGAGCCTCTTATCAATTTAAGATATCGCTTATAGCTATGCTACCCTTGAGTCCCAAATCAAACACTGATAAAACTTAAAATAGCCATAACTTCTCTACACAGTGTGCTACACCTATGAAAGTTTGCACCATTCAAATGCTTGTAACTTTTTTCTCGAGCGTCATAAAACCTTGAAATTTTGTGACAATAAAGTACTCGTGCCTCTTATCAATTTAAGCTATCGCTCATAGCTATGCACAGTTTGAGTCCCAAAATAAAACACTGATAAAACTTCAAATGGCTCTAACTTCTGTACGGTGCGGCCTATACCTATCAAAGTTTGCAACAATCAAATGCTTGTAACTTTTTACTGGAGCGTCATAAATTCTTGAAATTTTGTGACAATAAAGTACTTGTGCCTCTTAATTTAAGCTATCGCACATAGCTCTGTTACTATTTACTCCAAAATCAAACACTGATAAAACTTCAAGTGGCCCTAACTTCTATACGGTGCGTCCTATTCCTATCAAAGTTTGCAACAATCAAATGCTTGTAACTTTTTACTGGAGCGTCATAAAACCATGAAATTTTGTGACAATAAAGTACTTGTGCCTCTTAATTTAAGCTATCGCACATAGCTCTGTTACTATTTACTCCAAAATCAAACACTGATAAAACTTCAAATGGCTCTAAATTCCATACGGTGCGTCCTACACATATCAAAGTTTGCAACATTGAAATGCTTGTAACTTTTTACTGGGGCGTCATAAAATCTTGAAATATTGTGACAATAAAGTACTTGGGCCTCTTATCAATTTAAGCTATCGCTCATAGCTATGCTGCCCTTGAGTCCCAAAATAAAACACTGATAAAACTTTAAATGGCCCTAACTTCTGTATGGTGCGTCCTATACCTATCAAAATTTGCAACAATCAAATGCTTGTAAGTTTTTACTGGAGCGTCATAAAACCATTACATTTTGTGACAATAAAGTATTCGTGCCTCTTAATTTAAGCTATCGCTCATAGCTCTGTTATTATTGACTCCAAAATCAAAAACTGATAAAACTTCAAATGGCTCTAAATTCCATACGGTGCGTCCTACACCTATCAAAGTTTGCAACATTGAAATGCTTGTAACTTTTTACTGGGGCGTCATAAAATCTTGAAATTTTGTGACAATAAAGTACTCGAGCCTCTTATCAATTTAAGATATCGCTCATAGCTATGGTACCCTTGAGTCCCAAAATAAAACACTGATAAAACTTTAAATGGCCCTAACTTCTGTACGGTGCGTCCTATACCTATCAAAGTTTGCAACCATCAAATGCTTGTAATTTTTTACTGGAGCGTCATAAAATCTAGAAATTTTGTGACAATAAAGTACTCGAGCCTCTTAACAATTTAAGCTATCGCTCATAGCTATGCTATCCTTGAGTCCCAAATCAAAAACTGATAAAACTTCAAATGGCCCTAACTTTTGTACGGTGCGTCCTACACCTATCAAAGTTTGCAACAATCAAATGCTTGTAATTTTTACTGAAGCGTCATAAAACCTTGAAAATTTGTGACAATAAAGTACTCGAGCCTCTTATCAATTTAAGCTATCTCTCATAGCTATGCTACTCTTGAGTCCCAAATCACACACAGATAAGACATAAAATGGCCATAACTTCTGCACGGTGCATCCTACACCTATCAAAGTTTGCAACAATCAAATGCTTGTAACTTTTTACTGGAGCATCATAAAATCTTGAAATTTTGTGACAATAAAGCACTCGGGCCTCTTGTCAATTTAAGCTATCACTCATAGCTATGCAACCTTTGAGTCCCAAAATAAAACACTGATAAACTTCATATGGCCCTAACTTCTGTACGGTGTACCTATCACTTCTGTCCTATACCTATCAAAGTTTGCAACAATCAAAACCATGTAACTTTTTACTGGAGCGTCATATTGTCTTGAAATTTTGTGACAATAAAATACTAGAGCCTCTTATAAATTTAAGCTATCGCTCATAGCTATGGTACCCTGGAGTCCCAAATCAAACACTGATAAAACTTCAAATGACCCTAACTTCTACACGGTGCATCCTACACCTGTCAAAGTTTGCAACATTCAAATGCTTGTAACTTTTTACTGGAGCATCATAAAGTCTTGAAATTTTGTGACAATAAAGCACTCGGGCCTCTTGTCAATTTAAGCTATCACTCATAGCTATGCAACCTTTGAGTCCCAAAATAAAACACTGATAAAACTTCAAATGGCCCTAACTTCTGTACGGTGCGTCCTATACCTATCAAAGTTTGCAACAGACAAATGCTAGTAACTTTTTACTGGAGCGTCATAAAATCTTGACAATAAAGTACACGTGCCTCTTAATATAAGCTATCGCTCATAGCTCTGTTACTATTTACTCCAAAATCAAACACTGATAAAACTTCAAATGGCTCTAAATTCCATACGGTGCGTCCTACACCTATCAAAGTTTGCAACATTGAAATGCTTGTAACTTTTTACTGGAGCGTCATAAAATCTTGAAATTTTGTGACAATAAAGTACTCGTGCCTCTTATTAATTTAAGCCATCGCTCATAGCTCTGTTACTATTTACTCCAAAATCAAACACTGATAAAATTTCAAATGGCCCTAACTTCTATACGGTGCGTCCTATACCTATCAAAGTTTGCAACAATCAAATGCTTGTAACTTTTTACTGGAGCGGCATAAAACCATGAAATTTTGTGACAATAAAGTACTTGTGCCTCTTAATTTAAGCTATCGCACATAGCTCTGTTACTATTTACTCCAAAATCAAACACTGATAAAACTTCAAATGGCCCTAACTTCTATACGGTGCGTCCTATACCTATCAAAGTTTGCAACAATCAAATGCTTGTAGCTTTTTACTGGAGCGTCATAATATCTTGAAATTTTGTGGCAATAAAGTACTCGAGCCTCTTATCAATTTAAGCTATCGCTCATAGCTATGCTGCCCTTGAGTCCCAAAATAAACCACTGATAAAACTTTAAATGGCCCTAACTTCTGTATGGTGCGTCCTATACCTATCAAAGTTTGCAACAATCAAATGCTTGTAACTTTTTACTGGAGCATCATAAAATCTTGAAATTTTGTGACAATAATGCACTCGAGCCTCTTGTCAATTTAAGCTATCACTCATAGCTATGCAACCTTTGAGTCCCAAAATAAAATACTGATAAAACTTCAAATGGCCCTAACTTATATACGGTACGTCCTATACCTATCAAAGTTTGCAACAATCAAATGCTTGTAACTTTTTACTGGAGCGTCATAAAATTTTGACAATAAAGTACTCGAGCCTCTTATCAATTTAAGATATCGCTTATAGCTATGCTACCCTTGAGTCCAAAATCAAACACTGATAAAACTTAAAATGGCCATAACTTCTCTACACAGTGTGCTACACCTATGAAAGTTTGCAACATTCAAATGCTTGTAACTTTTTTCTCGAGCGTCATAAAACCTTGAAATTTTGTGACAATAAAGTACTCGTGCCTCTTATCAATTTAAGCTATCGCTCATAGCTATGCACAGTTTGAGTCCCAAAATAAAACACTGATAAAACTTCAAATGGCTCTAACTTCTGTACGGTGCGGCCTATACCTATCAAAGTTTGCAACAATCAAATGCTTGTAACTTTTTACTGGAGCGTCATAAATTCTTGAAATTTTGTGACAATAAAGTACTCGAGCCTTTTATCAATTTAAGCTATCGCTCATAACTATGCTACCCTTGAAATCAAAATAAAACACTGATAAAACTTTAAATGGCCCTAACTTCTGTACGGTGCGTCCTATACCTATCAAAGTTTGCAACCATCAAATGCTTGTAACTTTTTACTGGAATGGCATAAAACCATGAAATTTTGTGACAATAAAGTACTTATGCCTCTTAATTTAAGCTATCGCACATAGCTCTGTTACTATTTACTCCAAAATCAAACACTGAAAAAACTTCAAGTGGCCCTAACTTCTATACGGTGCGTCCTATTCCCATCAAAGTTTGCAACAATCAAATGCTTGTAACTTTTTACTGGAGCGTCATAAAACCATGAAATTTTGTGACAATAAAGTACTTGTGCCTCTTAATTTAAGCTATCGCACATAGCTCTGTTACTATTTACTCCAAAATCAACCACTGATAAAACTTCAAATGGCTCTAAATTCCATACGGTGCGTCCTACACATATCAAAGTTTGCAACATTGAAATGCTTGTAACTTTTTACTGGGGCGTCATAAAATCTTGAAATTTTGTGACAATAAAGTACTTGGGCCTCTTATCAATTTAAGCTATCGCTCATAGCTATGCTGCCCTTTAGTCCCAAAATAAAACACTGATAAAACTTTAAATGGTCCTAACTTCTGTATGGTGCGTCCTATACCTATCAAAATTTGCAACAATCAAATGCTTGTAAGTTTTTACTGGAGCGTCATAAAACCATTACATTTTGTGACAATAAAGTATTCGTGCCTCTTAATTTAAGCTATCGCTCATAGCTCTGTTATTATTGACTCCAAAATCAAAAACTGATAAAACTTCAAATGGCTCTAAATTCCATACCGTGCGTCCTACACCTATCAAAGTTTGCAACATTGAAATGCTTGTAACTTTTTACTGGGGCGTCATAAAATCTTGAAATTTTGTGACAATAAAGTACTCGAGCCTCTTATCAATTTAAGCTATCGCTCATAGCTATGCTACCCTTGAGTCCCAAAATAAAACACTGATAAAACTTTAAATGGCCCTAACTTCTGTACGGTGCGTCCTATACCTATCAAAGTTTGCAACCATCAAATGCTTGTAATTTTTTACTGGAGCGTCATAAAATCTAGAAATTTTGTGACAATAAAGTACTCGAGCCTCTTAACAATTTAAGCTATCGCTCATAGCTATGCTATCCTTGAGTCCCAAATCAAAAACTGATAAAACTTCAAATGGCCCTAAATTTTGTACGGTGCGTCCTACACCTATCAAAGTTTGCAACAATCAAATGCTTGTAATTTTTACTGGAGCGTCATAAAACCTTGAAAATTTGTGACAATAAAGTACTCGAGCCTCTTATCAATTTAAGCTATCTCTCATAGCTATGCTACTCTTGAGTCCCAAATCACACACAGATAAGACATAAAATGGCCATAACTTCTGCACGGTGCATCCTACACCTATCAAAGTTTGCAACAATCAAATGCTTGTAACTTTTTACTGGAGCATCATAAAATCTTGAAATTTTGTGACAATAAAGCACTCGGGCCTCTTGTCAATTTAAGCTATCACTCATAGCTATGCAACCTTTGAGTCCCAAAATAAAACACTGATAAACTTCATATGGCCCTAACTTCTGTACGGTGCGTCCTATACCTATCAAAGTTTGCAACAAACAAATGCTTGTAACTTTTTACTGGAGCGTCATAAAATCTTGACAATAAAGTACACGTGCCTCTTAATTTAAGCTATCGCTCATAGCTCTGTTACTATTTACTCCAAAATCAAACACTGATAAAACTTCAAATGGCTCTAAATTCCATACGGTGCGTCCTACACCTATCAAAGTTTGCAACATTGAAATGCTTGTAACTTTTTACTGGAGCGTCATAAAATCTTGAAATTTTGTGACAATAAAGTACTCGTGCCTCTTATTAATTTAAGCCATCGCTCATAACTCTGTTACTATTTACTCCAAAATCAAACACTGATAAAACTTCAAATGGCCCTAACTTCTATACGGTGCGTCCTATACCTATCAAAGTTTGCAACAATCAAATGCTTGTAACTTTTTACTGGAGCGGCATAAAACCATGAAATTTTGTGACAATAAAGTACTTGTGCCTCTTAATTTAAGCTATCGCACATAGCTCTGTTACTATTTACTCCAAAATCAAACACTGATAAAACTTCAAATGGCCCTAACTTCTATACGGTGCGTCCTATACCTATCAAAGTTTGCAACAATCAAATGCTTGTAGCTTTTTACTGGAGCGTCATAATATCTTGAAATTTTGTGGCAATAAAGTACTCGAGCCTCTTATCAATTTAAGCTATCGCTCATAGCTATGCTGCCCTTGAGTCCCAAAATAAAACACTGATAAAACTTTAAATGGCCCTAACTTCTGTATGGTGCGTCCTATACCTATCAAAGTTTGCAACAATCAAATGCTTGTAACTTTTTACTGGAGCATCATAAAATCTGGAAATTTTGTGACAATAATGCACTCGAGCCTCTTGTCAATTTAAGCTATCACTCATAGCTATGCAACCTTTGAGTCCCAAAATAAAAAACTGATAAATCTTCAAATGGCCCTAACTTATATACGGTACGTCCTATACCTATCAAAGTTTGCAACAATCAAATGCTTGTAACTTTTTACTGGAGCGTCATAAAATTTTGACAATAAAGTACTCGAGCCTCTTATCAATTTAAGATATCGCTTATAGCTATGCTACCCTTGAGTCCCAAATCAAACACTGATAAAACTTAAAATGGCCATAACTTCTCTACACAGTGTGCTACACCTATGAAAGTTTGCAACATTCAAATGCTTGTAACTTTTTTCTCGAGCGTCATAAAACCTTGAAATTTTGTGACAATAAAGTACTCGTGCCTCTTATCAATTTAAGCTATCGCTCATAGCTATGCACAGTTTGAGTCCCAAAATAAAACACTGATAAAACTTCAAATGGCTCTAACTTCTGTACGGTGCGGCCTATACCTATCAAAGTTTGCAACAATCAAATGCTTGTAACTTTTTACTGGAGCGTCATAAATTCTTGAAATTTTGTGACAATAAAGTACTCGAGCCTTTTATCAATTTAAGCTATCGCTCATAACTATGCTACCCTTGAAATCAAAATAAAACACTGATAAAACTTTAAATGCCCCTAACTTCTGTACGGTGCGTCCTATACCTATCAAAGTTTGCAACCATCAAATGCTTGTAACTTTTTACTGGAGCGGCATAAAACCATGAAATTTTGTGACAATAAAGTACTCGTGCCTCTTATTAATTTAAGCCATCGCTCATAGCTCTGGTTCTATTTACTCCAAAATCAAGCACTGATAAAACTTCAAATGGCCCTAACTTCTATAAGGTGCGTCCTATACCTATCGAAGTTTGCAACAATCAAATGCTTGTAACTTTTTACTGGAGCGGCATAAAACCATGAAATTTTGTGACAATAAAGTACTTGTGCCTCTTAATTTAAGCTATCGCACATAGCTCTGTTACTATTTACTCCAAAATCAAACACTGATAAAACTTCAAATGGCCCTAACTTCTATACGGTGCGTCCTATTCCTATCAAAGTTTGCAACAATCAAATGCTTGTAACTTTTTACTGGAGCGTCATAAAACCATGAAATTTTGTGACAATAAAGTACTTGTGCCTCTTAATTTAAGCTATCGCACATAGCTCTGTTACTATTTACTCCAAAATCAAACACTGATAAAACTTCAAATGGCTCTAAATTCCATACGGTGCGTCCTACACATATCAAAGTTTGCAACATTGAAATGCTTGTAACTTTTTACTGGGGCGTCATAAAATCTTGAAATTTTGTGACAATAAAGTACTTGGGCCTCTTATGAATTTAAGCTATCGCTCATAGCTATGCTGCCCTTGAGTCCCAAAATAAAACACTGATACAACTTTAAATGGCTCTAACTTCTGTATGGTGCGTCCTATACCTATCAAAATTTGCAACAATCAAATGCTTGTAAGTTTTTACTGGAGCGTCATAAAACCATGAAATTTTGTGACAATAAAGTACTCGAGCCTCTTATCAATATATGCTATCGCTCATAGCTATGCTACCCTTGAGTCCCAAAATAAAACATTGATAAAACTTTAAATGTCCCTAACTTCTGTACGGTGCGTCCTATACCTATCAAAGTTTGCAACCATCAAATGCTTGTAATTTTTACTGGAGCGTCATAAGACCTTGAAAATTTGTGACAATAAAGTACTCGAGCCTCTTATCAATTTAAGCTATCTCTCATAGCTATGCTACTCTTGAGTCCCAAATCACACACAGATAAGACATAAAATGGCCATAACTTCTGCACGGTGCGTCCTATACCTATCAAAGTTTGCAACAATCAAATGCTTGTAACTTTTTACTGGAGCGTCATAAAATTTTGACAATAAAGTACTCGAGCCTCTTATCAATTTAAGCTATCGCCTATAGCTATGCTACCCTTGAGTCCCAAATCAAACACTGATAAAACTTAAAATGGCCATAACTTCTCTACGCAGTGTACTACACCTATGAAAGTTTGCAACATTCAAATGCTTGTAACTTTTTTCTCGAGCGTCATAAAACCTTGAAATTTTGTGACAATAAAGTACTCGTGTATCTTATCAATTTAAGCTATCGCTCATAGCTATGCACAGTTTGAGTCCCAAAATAAAACACTGATAAAACTAAAAATGGCCCTAACTTCTGTACGGTGCGTCCTATACCTATCAAAGTTTGCAACAATCAAATGCTTGTAACTTTTTACTGGGGCGTCATAAAATCTTGAAATTTTGTGACAATAAAGTACTCGAGCCTCTTATCAATATATGCTATCGCTCATAGCTATGCTACCCTTGAGTCCCAAAATAAAACACTGATAAAACTTTAAATGGCCCTAACTTTTGTACGGTGCGTCCTACACCTATCAAAGTTTGCAACAATCAAATGCTTGTAATTTTTACTGGAGCGTCATAAGACCTTGAAAATTTGTGACAATAAAGTACTCGAGCCTCTTATCAATTTAAGCTATCTCTCATAGCTATGCTACTCTTGAGTCCCAAATCACACACAGATAAGACATAAAATGGCCATAACTTGTGCACGGTGCGTCCTATACCTATCAAAGTTTGCAACAATCAAATGCTTGTAACTTTTTACTGGAGCGTCATAAAATTTTGACAATAAAGTACTCGAGCCTCTTATCAATTTAAGCTATCGCTTATAGCTATGCTACCCTTGAGTCCCAAATCAAACACTGATAAAACTTAAAATGACCATAACTTCTCTACGCAGTGTACTACACCTATGAAAGTTTGCAACAGTCAAATGCTTGTAACTTTTTTCTCGAGCGTCATAAAACCTTGAAATTTTGTGACAATAAAGTACTCGTGTATCTTATCAATTTAAGCTATCGCTCATAGCTATGCACAGTTTGAGTCCCAAAATAAAACACTGATAAAACTTCAAATAGCCCTAACTTCTGTACGGTGCGTCCTATACCTATCAAAGTTTGCAACAATCAAATGCTTGTAACTTTTTACTGGAGCGTCATAAATTCTTGAAATTTTGTGACAATAAAGTACTCGAGCCTTTTATCAATTTAAGCTATCGCCCATAGCTATGCAACCTTTGAGTCCCAAAATAAAACACTGATAAAACTTCAAATGGCCATAACTTCTGTTCGGTGCGTCCTATACCTATCAAAGTTTGCAACAATCAAATGCTTGTAACTTTTTACTGGAGCGTCATAAAATCTTGACAATAAAGTACTCGAGCCTCTTATCAATTTAAGCTATCGCTTATAGCTATGGTACCCTTGAGTCAAAATCAAACACTGATAAAATTTCAAATGGCCCTAACTTCTGTACGGTGCGTCATATGCCTATCAAAGTGTGCAACATTCAAATGCTTGTAATAATTCTAATTCTGTAGAAGAAATATTGTCTCAAATTTTAAAACAATTAAAGAAACAAGAAGAATTTAATAAAAGCCTAGAAACTCGTCTAGTAAGGCTCGAGCAGGGCTCAATGCAACAAAATTACCCTCATAAACAATGATACTAAAAATAATGCTATGGAATGCGAACATCAACCCGAATTACAAATCATACTTAACGAAGAAAAAATTGACGTTTGTCTGATTTCTGAAACACATTTCACAAATCAGTCATGAAAATTAATAACTATGAGACTTATCACACAACTCGTCCAGATAATTCAGCTCGTGGTGGTAGCGCAATAATCGTAAGAAAACATATTGAACATTACGAGTCAGAGAAATTCCGTACTTATGAAATCCTAGCAACCACTATCATTATAAATTCAAAGAACCAACCGCTAGCGCTCACGGCATTGTACAGTCCGCCGAGACACAAAATAAATAGTGAATTGTATGTTAAATTTATAAATAAGCACGAAACCAGATTTATATTTATAGGAGGAGATTTCAATGCCAAAAACATCTATTGGGGATCCAGACTAACCACAACAAAAGGGCGTAAGCTATTTACAGCTGCCAGAGAGACGGGTTGTGAGTTTATCTTAACTGGTAAGCCAACTTATTGGTCAAGCGATCCTGGCATGATACCTGATTTAATAGAATTCTTTTTAATTAAAAACGTTTCAAAGAACTATTTACAAATACATGAGGGTTTTGATCTCAATTCCGACCACTCTCCGGTTTTCTTATCAGTAAGCGAATATATAATAAAAAAAATGCAAAATAAATATCTAACCAACAAGTTACCCGACTGGCACTATTTTAAAGAATTGCTAGGTAAAAACAATCGACACTTAGAACCGCCAAAAACAGAAGAACAACTGGAATACGAAGCCTTAAGACTAACACAAAATATTCAAAATGTTGCTTGGGCTAGCACGCCAATTTTAAAAAGGAAATCCGAAGGATGTTTCTATCCGAAAGAAATAAAAAATCTAATAACAAACAAAAGAAAACTGCGGCGTCGCTGGCACCAAAGTAGGTCACCCAATGATAAACATGAGCTTAACAAAGCTACAAAGAAGCTAAGTCAAGAAATAAAGGTTTTCAAAAATGAATCGACTAGCAGGCTCTTACGAAACCTCTCACACGAAAAAAACAATGACTACTCTTTGTGGAAACCCACGAAAAACATAAAAAGGCCCACATTACCGATTCCTCCTATTAAAATGGATAATGGTGGCTGGGCCAAAAGCAACATTGAAAAGGCTCACACTTTTGCAGACCTTTACGCCAAATGATGGCGTAGAAATTGATACGAATTATAACATCAACTATGAGAATAACGCAGGCACTCTGCGGTGTACCCCTTCCGAAGTGAAATGTGAGATAAAGATCCTAAGATTAAAAAAAAGTCCAGGTTTTGATCTGATAACAGCAGAAATTTTGAAACAGCTGCCACAGATGTGTATTGAAAATCTTTCAACTTTGTATAACGCCACATTTAAACTTCGACATATCCCAAGCATCTGGAAAGTGGCCGAAGTTATAATAAAGTCCCAAACCAGGCAAAGTACCGGAAGAAGTGTCATCATATAGACCAATCTCTCTGTTACCGATACTATCGAAAGTCTTTGAGAAGTTGCTGCACAATAAACTCCAGCCAATTATTGAAGAAAAGAAACTCATACCAAGCCACCAATTTGGTTTCAGAAGAAAACACTCAACTATAGATCAAGTTCACAGGATCGTCGAAGGTATTGAAAACTCATTTGAAGAGAAAAAGTCTGTTCTGCGGAATTTCTAGATGTAGCGCAGGCATTCGACAAAGTTTCTCATAAAGGTCCGCTCCATAAACTGCAATTGATTCTACCTGCCGAATATTGTGAAACTATCGAATCATACCTTCAGAAAAGACACTTCAGAATTAACCAAAATGGTGTCTATTCTGGGCTCCGCGAAGTTAAGGCAGGTGTTCCTCAAGGCAGCATCCTAGGGCCCCTACTCTATCTCCTATTCACAAGCGATTTACCGATCGAACAAAACCATATTTCCGCAACATTCGCTGATGATACGGCACTCACAGCTACTGGTGGCACAGAGGAAATCTCAGTAGAGAAACTTCAGCGAGACGTAAATTCAATATTTAATTGGACAAAGAAATGGCGCATTAAAATAAATAACACAAAATCGGTCCCCATCGACTTTACGAATAAAAAGGTTAGACATTACCCGCTATACGAGTATATAGACGGAATAGAAGTACCATACTCAAATAACGCTAAGTATTTGGGTACGACACTAGACGTAAAGCTCCGATGGTGTGCACATGTGAAAAAGAAAAGAGAAGAACTCGAAATAAAGTATAAAAAAATGTACTGGTTAATTGGCAGATCATCTACGCTTTCTACATATAACAAGCTTTTGTTATATAATCAAATCTTGAAACCTTTATGGAGTTACGGTATTCAACTTTGGGGATGCACCACACAAACCAATATTAAAAGAATACAAAAATTTCAAAACAAAGTTCTACGGAACATAGTCAATGTACCCTGGTACGTACGAATGTCAGACCTCCACAGAGATCTTGGCGTGAAGACGGTACACAACGGAATTACTAAAGTCGCAATCTTACAATACGAACGACTTCAACACCACATCAACGAAGAGGCATCGAAACTCTCCGAACTAAACAAAACGGAACGACGTCTTAAGAGAACGATGCCGAGAGACCTCACAAACTATAACGTAAATTTACAACGTTTAAATAAAAAAAAAATTCAAATGCTTGTAACTTTTTACTGGAGCGTCATAAAATCTGGAAATTTTGTGACAATAAAGTACTCGTGCCTCTTAATTTAAGCCATCGCTCATAGCTCTGATACTATTGACTCCAAAATCAAACACTGATAAAACTTCAAATGGCTCTGAATTCCATACGGTGCGTCCTACACCTATCGAAGTTTGCAACATTGAAATGCTTGTAACTTTTTACTGGATCGTTATAAAATCTGGAAATTTTGTGACAATAAAGTACTCGTGCCTCTTATTAATTTAAGCTATCGCACATAGCTATGCTACCCTTGAGTCCCAAAATAAAACACTGATAAAACTTCAAATGGACCTAACTTCTATACGGTGCATCCTACACCTATCAAAGTTTGCAACAACCAAATGCTTGTAACTTTTTTCTGGAGCGTCATAAAATCTGGAAAATTTGTGACAATAAAGTACTCGAGCCTCTTGTCAATTTAAGCTATCGCTCATAGCTATGCGATCCTTGAGTCCCAAATCAAACACTGATAAAACTTAAAATGGCCCTGACTTCTGTACCGTGCGTTCTATACCTATCAAAGTTTGCAACAATCAAATGCTTGTAACTTTCTACTGGAGCGTCATAAAATCTTGAAATTTCGTGACAATGAAGTACTCGAACCTCTTATCAACTTAAGCTATCGCTCATAGCTGTGCTACCCTTGAGTCCCAAATCCAAAACTGATAAAATTTCTAAAGGCCCTAACTTCTGTACGGTGCGTCCTACACCTATCAAAGTTTGCAACAATTAAATGCTGTTAACTTTTTACTGGGGCGTCATAAAACCTTGAAATTTTGTGAAAATAAAGTACTCGTGCCTCTTAATTTAAGCTATCGCTCATAGCTCTGTTACTATTGACTCCAAAATCAAACACTGATAAAACTTCAAATGGCTCTAAATTCCACACGGTGCGTCCTACACCTATCAAAGTTTGCAACATTGAAATGCTTGTAACTTTTTACTGGAGCGTCACAAAATCTGGAAATTTAGTGACAATAAAGTACTCGTGCCTCTTATAAATTTAAGCCATCGCTCATAGCTCTATTGCTATTGACTCCAAAATCAAACACTGATAAAACTTCAAATGGCTCTAAATTCCAAACGGTGCGTCCTACACCTATCAAAGTTTGCAACATTGAAATGCTTGTAACTTTTTACTGGAGCGTCATAAAATCTGGAAATTTTGTGTACTCGTGCCTCTTATTAATTTAAGCTATCGCACATAGCTATGCGACCCTTGAGTCCCAAATCAAACACTGATAAAACTTAAAATGGCCCTAACTTCTGTACGGTGCGTTCTATACCTATCAAAGTTTGCAACAATCAAATGCTGTTAACTTTTTACTGGGGCGTCATAAAACCTTGAAATTTTGTGACAATAAAGTACTCGAGCCTCTTATCAATTTAAGCCATCGTTCATAGCTATGCTAGCCTTGAGTACCAAAATAAAACACTGATAAAACTGCAAATGGCTCTAAAGTCCATACGGTGCGTCCTACTCCTATCAAAGTTTGCAACATTGAAATGCGTATAACTTTTTACTGGGGCGTCATAAAATCTTGAAATTTTGTGCCAATAAAGTACTCGAGCTTCTTATCAATTTAAGCCATCGTTCAAAGCTATGCTAGCCTTGAGTCCCAAAAAAAACACTGATAAAACTTCAAATCGACCTAACTTCTATACGGTGCATCCTACACCTATCAAAGCTTGCAACAACCAAATGCTTGTAACTTTTTTCTGGACAGTCATAAAATCTGGAAATTTTGTGACAATAAAGTATTCGAGCCTCTTGTCAATTTAAGCTATCGCTCATAGCTATGCGACCCTTGAGTCCCAAATCAAACACTGATAAAACTTCAAATGGCCCTAACTTCTGTACGGAGCGCCCTACACCTATCAAAGTTTGCAACAATCAAATGCTTGTAATTTTTACTGGAGCGTCATAAAACCTTCAAAATTTGTGACAATAAAGTACTCGAGCCTCTTTTCAATTTAAGCTATCGCTCATAGCTATGCTAGCCTTGAGTACCAAAATAAAACACTGATAAAACTTCAAATGGCTCTAAAGTCCATACGGTGCGTCCTACTCCTATCAAAGTTTGCAACATTGAAATGCGTATAACTTTTTACTGGGGCGTCATAAAATCTTGAAATTTTTTGCCAATAAAGTACTCGAGCCTCTTATCAATTTAAGCCATCGTTCAAAGCTATGCTAGCCTTGAGTCCCAAAAAAAACACTGATAAAACTTCAAATCGACCTAACTTCTATACGGTGCATCCTACACCTATCAAAGCTTGCAACAACCAAATGCTTGTAACTTTTTTCTGGAAAGTCATAAAATCTGGAAATTTTGTGACAATAAAGTATTCGAGCCTCTTGTCAATTTAAGCTATCGCTCATAGCTATGCGACCCTTGAGTCCCAAATCAAACACTGATAAAACTTCAAATGGCCCTAACTTCTGTACGGTGCGCCCTACACCTATCAAAGTTTGCAACAATCAAATGCTTGTAATTTTTACTGGAGCGTCATAAAACCTTCAAAATTTGTGACAATAAAGTACTCGAGCCTCTTTTCAATTTAAGCTATCGCTCATAGCTATGCTACTCTTGAGTCCCAAATCAAACACTGATAATACTTAAAATGGCCATAACTTCTGTACGGAGTGTCCTATACATATCAAAGTTTGCAACTTTCAAATACTTGTAGCTTTTTTCTCGAGCTTCATAAAACCTTTAAATTTTGTGACAATAAATTACTCGTGCCTCTTATCAATTTAAGCTATCGCACACAGCTATGCACACTTTGAGTCCCAAAATAAAACAGTGATAAAACTTCAAATGGCCCTAACATCTGTACGGTGTACCTAACACTCCTGTCCTATACTTATCAAAGTTTTCAACAATCAAATCCTTGTAACTTTTTACTGGAGCGTCAAAAAGTCTTGAAATTTTGTGACAATAAAGTACTAGAGCCTCTTATCAATTTAAGCTATCGCTCATAGCTATGCTACCCTTAAGTCCCAAATCAAACACTGATAAAACTTCAAATGACCCTAACTTCTGTACGGTGCGTCCTACACCTATCAAAGTGGGCACCAATCAAATGTTTGTAACTTTTTACTGGAGAGTCATAAAACCTGGAAATTTTGTGACAATAAAGTACTCGAGCCTCTTATCAATTTAAGCTATCGCTCATAGCTATGCTACCCTTGAGTCTCAAAATAAAACACTGATAAAACTGCAAATGACTCTAACTTCTGTACGGTGTACCTATCACTTCTGTCCTATAATTATCAAAGTTTACAACAATCAAATCCTTGTAACTTTTTACTGGAGCGTCATAAAGTATTGAAATTTTGTGACAATAAAGTGCTAGAGCCTTTTATCAATTTAAGCTATCGCTCATAGCTATGCTACCCTTGAGTCCCAAATCAAACACTGATAAAATTTCAAATGACCCTAACTTCTGTACGGTGCGTCCTATACCTATCAAAGTGTGCACCATTCAAATGCTTGCAACTTTTTACTGGAGCATCATAAAATCTTGAAATTTTGTGACAATAAAGTACTCGGGCCTCTTGTCAATTTAAGCTATCACTCATAGCTATGATACAATTGAGTCCAAAATAATACACTAATAAAACTTCAAATGTCCCTAACTTCTATACGGTGCGTCCAATACCTATCAAACTTTGCAACAATCCAATGCCTGTAACTTTTTACTGGAGCGTCATAAAACCATGAAATTTTGTGACAATAAAGTACTCGTGCCTCTTAATTTAAGCTATCGCTCATAGCTCTGTTACTATTGACTGCAAAATCAAACACTGATAAAACTTCAAATGGCTCTAAATTCCATACGGTGCGTCCTACACCTATCAAAGTTTGCAACATTGAAATGTTTGTAACTTTTTACTGGGGCGTCATAAAATCTTGAAATTTTGTGACAATAAAATACTCGAGCCTCTTATCAATTTAAGCTATCGTTCATAGCTATGCTAGCCTTTAGTCCCAAAATAAAACACTGATAAAACTGCAAATGACCCTAACTTCTGTACGGTGCGTCCTATACCTATCAAAGTGTGCAACAATCAAATGCTTGTAATTTTTTACTGGAGCGTCATAAAATCTTGAAATTTTGTGACAATAAAATACTCGAGCCTCTTATCAAATTAAGCTATCGCTCATAGCTATGCTACCCTTGAGTCCCAAATCAAAAACTGATATCACTTCAAATGGCCCTAACTTATGTACGGTGCGCCCTACACCTATCAAAGTTTGCAACAATCAAATGCTTGTAATTTTTACTGGAGCGTCATAAAACCTTGAAAATTTGTGACAATAAAGTACTCGTGCCTCTTATCAATTTAAATTATCGCTCATAGCTATGCTACTCTTGAGTCCCAAATCAAACACTGATAATACTTGAAATGGCCATAACGTCTTTACGGAATGTCCTATACATATCAAAGTTTGCAACATTCAAATGCTTGTAACTTTTTTCTCGAGCGTCATAAAACCTTGAAATTTTGTGACAATAAATTACTCGTGCCTCTTATCAATTTAAGCTATCGCTCATAGCTATGCACACTTTGAGTCCCAAAATAAAACACTGATAAAACTTCAAATGGCCCTAACTTCCGTACGGTGTACCTATCACTTCTGTCCTATACCTATCAAAGTTTGCAACAATCAAATATTTGCAACTTTTTACTGGAGCGTCATAAAGTCTTGAAATTTTGTGACAATAAAGTACTAGAGCCTCTTATCAATGTAAGCTATCGCTCATAGCTATGCTACCCTTGAGTCCCAAATCAAAAACTGATAAAACTTCAAATGGCCCTAACTTCTGTACGGTGCGTCCTACACCTATCAAAGTATGCAACAATCAAATGCTTGTAATTTTAACTGGAGCGTCATAAAACCTTGAAAATTTGTGACAATAAAGTACTCGAGCCTCTTATCAATTTAAGCTATCGCCCATAGCTATGCTACCCTTGAGTCCCACAATAAAACACTGATAAAACTTCAAATGGCCCTAATTTCTATACGGTGCTTCCTGCACCTATCAAAGTTTGCAACATTCAAATGAGTCTAACTTTTTACTGGGGCGTCATAAAACCTTGAAATTTTGTGACAATAAAGTACTCGAGCCTCTTGTCAATTTAAGCCATCGCTTATAGCTATGCTACCCTTGAGTCCCAAATCAAAAACTGATAAAACTTCAAAAGGCCCTAACTTCTGTACGGTGCGTCCTACACCTATCAAAGTATGCAACAATCAAATGCTTGTAATTTTAACTGGAGCGTCATAAAACCTTGAAAATTTGTGACAATAAAGTACTCGAGCCTCTTATCAATTTAAGCTATCGCTCATAGCTATGCTACCCTTGAGTCCCAAAATAAAACACTGATAAAACTTCAAATGGCCCTAACTTCTGTACGGTGTACCTATCACTTCTGTCCTATACCTATCAAAGTTTGCAACAATCAAATCCTTGTACCTTTTTACTGGAGCGTCATAAAGTCTTGAAATTTTGTGACAATAAAGTACTAGAGCCTCTTATCAATTTAAGCTATCGCTCATAGCTACGCTACCCTTGAGTCCCAAACCAAACACTGATAAAACTTCAAATGGCCCTAACTTCTGTACGGTGCTTCCTATACCTATCAAAGTGTGCACCAATCAAATGCTTGTAACTTTTTACTGGAGGGTCATAAAACCTTAAAATTTTGTGACAATAAAGTACTCGAGCCTCTTATCAATTTAAGCTACCGCTTATAGCTATGCTACCCTTGAGTCCCAAATCAAACACTGTTAAAACTTCAAATTGCAATAACTTCTGTACGGTGCGTCCTATACCTATGAAAGTTTGCAACAATCAAATGCTTGTAACTTTTACTTTTAAAATCTTGAAATTTTGTGACAATAAAATACTGTTGCCTCTTATCAATTGAAGCTATCGCCCATAGCTATGCAACCTTTGAGTCCCAAAATAAAACACTGATAAAACTTCAAATGGCCCTAACTTCTGTACGGTGCGTCCTATACCTATCAAAGTTTGCAACAATCAAAGGCTTTTAACTTTTTACTGGAGCGTCCTATAAAATCTTGACAATAAAGTACTCGAGCCTCTTATCAATCTAAGCTATTGCTTATAGCTGTGCTACCCTTGAGTCAAAATCACACACTGATAAAACTTCAAATGGCCCTAACTTCTGTACGGTGCGTCCTATATCTATCAAAGTGTGCAACATTCAAATGCTTGTAACTTTTTACTGGAGCATCATAAAACCTTCAAATTTTGTGACAATAAAGTACTCGGGCCTCTTGTCAATTAAAGCCATCACTCATAGCTATGATACCCTTGAGTCCAAAAAAATACACTTATAAAACTTCAAATGGCCCTAACTTCTATACGGTGCGTCCAATACCTATCAAACTTTGCAACAATCCAATGCTTGTAACTTTTTACTGGAGCGTCATAAAACCATGAAATTTTGTGACAATAAAGTACTCGTGCCTCTTAATTTAAGCTATCGCTCATAGCTCTGTTACTATTGACTGCAAAATCAAACACTGATAAAACTTCAAATGGCTCTAAATTCCATACGGTGCGTCCTACACCTATCAAAGTTTGCAACATTGAAATGTTTGTAACTTTTTACTGGGGCGTCATAAAATCTTGAAATTTTGTGACAATAAAATACTCGAGCCTCTTATCAATTTAAGCTATCGTTCATAGCTATGCTAGCCTTTAGTCCCAAAATAAAACACTGATAAAACTGCAAATGACCCTAACTTCTGTACGGTGCGTCCTATACCTATCAAAGTTTGCAACAATCAAATGCTTGTAATTTTTTACTGGAGCGTCATAAAATCTTGAAATTTTGTGACAATAAAATACTCGAGCCTCTTATCAAATTAAGCTATCGCTCATAGCTATGCTACCCTTGAGTCCCAAATCAAAAACTGATATCACTTCAAATGGCCCTAACTTCTGTACGGTGCGCCCTACACCTATCAAAGTTTGCAACAATCAAATGCTTGTAATTTTTACTGGAGCGTCATAAAACCTTGAAAATTTGTGACAATAAAGTACTCGTGCCTCTTATCAATTTAAATTATCGCTCATAGCTATGCTACTCTTGAGTCCCAAATCAAACACTGATAATACTTGAAATGGCCATAACGTCTTTACGGAATGTCCTATACATATCAAAGTTTGCAACATTCAAATGCTTGTAACTTTTTTCTCGAGCGTCATAAAACCTTGAAATTTTGTGACAATAAATTACTCGTGCCTCTTATCAATTTAAGCTATCGCTCATAGCTATGCACACTTTGAGTCCCAAAATAAAACACTGATAAAACTTCAAATGGCCCTAACTTCCGTACGGTGTACCTATCACTTCTGTCCTATACCTATCAAAGTTTGCAACAATCAAATATTTGCAACTTTTTACTGGAGCGTCATAAAGTCTTGAAATTTTGTGACAATAAAGTACTAGAGCCTCTTATCAATGTAAGCTATCGCTCATAGCTATGCTACCCTTGAGTCCCAAATCAAATACTGATAAAACTTCAAATGGTCCTAACTTCTGTACGGTGCGTCCTATACCTATCAAAGTGTGCACCAATCAAATGCTTGTAACTTTTTACTTTAGGGTCATAAAACCTTGAAATTTTGTGGCAATAAATTACTCGAGCCTCTTACCATTTTAAGCTATCGTTCATAGCTATGCTACCCTTGACTCTCAAAATAAAGCACTGATAAAACTTTAAATGGTCCTAACTTCTATACGGTGCATCCTACATCTATCAGAGTTTGCAACATTCAAATGCTTGTAACTTTTTACTGGAGCATCATAAAATCTTGAAATTTTGTGACAATAACGTACTCGGGCCTCTTATCAATTTAAGCTATCGCCCATAGCTATGCTACCCTTGAGTCCCACAATAAAACACTGATAAAACTTCAAATGGCCCTAATTTCTATACGGTGCTTCCTGCACCAATCAAAGTTTGCAACATTCAAATGAGTCTAACTTTTTACTGGGGCGTCATAAAACCTTGAAATTTTGTGACAATAAAGTACTCGAGCCTCTTGTCAATTTAAGCCATCGCTTATAGCTATGCTACCCTTGAGTCCCAAATCAAAAACTGATAAAACTTCAAAAGGCCCTAACTTCTGTACGGTGCGTCCTACACCTATCAAAGTATGCAACAATCAAATGCTTGTAATTTTAACTGGAGCGTCATAAAACCTTGAAAATTTGTGACAATAAAGTACTCGAGCCTCTTATCAATTTAAGCTATCGCTCATAGCTATGCTACCCTTGAGTCCCAAAATAAAACACTGATAAAACTTCAAATGGCCCTAACTTCTGTACGGTGTACCTATCACTTCTGTCCTATACCTATCAAAGTTTGCAACAATCAAATCCTTGTACCTTTTTACTGGAGCGTCATAAAGTCTTGAAATTTTGTGACAATAAAGTACTAGAGCCTCTTATCAATTTAAGCTATCGCTCATAGCTACGCTACCCTTGAGTCCCAAACCAAACACTGATAAAACTTCAAATGGCCCTAACTTCTGTACGGTGCTTCCTATACCTATCAAAGTGTGCACCAATCAAATGCTTGTAACTTTTTACTGGAGGGTCATAAAACCTTAAAATTTTGTGACAATAAAGTACTCGAGCCTCTTATCAATTTAAGCTACCGCTTATAGCTATGCTACCCTTGAGTCCCAAATCAAACACTGTTAAAACTTCAAATTGCAATAACTTCTGTACGGTGCGTCCTATACCTATGAAAGTTTGCAACAATCAAATGCTTGTAACTTTTACTTTTAAAATCTTGAAATTTTGTGACAATAAAATACTGTTGCCTCTTATCAATTGAAGCTATCGCCCATAGCTATGCAACCTTTGAGTCCCAAAATAAAACACTGATAAAACTTCAAATGGCCCTAACTTCTGTACGGTGCGTCCTATACCTATCAAAGTTTGCAACAATCAAAGGCTTTTAACTTTTTACTGGAGCGTCCTATAAAATCTTGACAATAAAGTACTCGAGCCTCTTATCAATCTAAGCTATTGCTTATAGCTGTGCTACCCTTGAGTCAAAATCACACACTGATAAAACTTCAAATGGCCCTAACTTCTGTACGGTGCGTCCTATATCTATCAAAGTGTGCAACATTCAAATGCTTGTAACTTTTTACTGGAGCATCATAAAACCTTCAAATTTTGTGCCAATAAAGTACTCGGGCCTCTTGTCAATTAAAGCCATCACTCATAGCTATGATACCCTTGAGTCCAAAAAAATACACTTATAAAACTTCAAATGGCCCTAACTTCTATACGGTGCGTCCTATACCTATCAAAGTTTGCAATAATCAAATGCTTGTAACTTTTTACTGGAGCGTCATAAAACCATGAAATTTTGTGACAATAAAGTACTCGTGCTTCTTAATTTAAGCTATCGCTCATAGCTCTGTTACTATCGACTCCAAAATCAAACACTGATAAAACTTCAAATGGCTCTAAATTCCATACGGTGCGTCCTACACCTATCAAAGTTTGCAACATTGAAATGCTTGTAACTTTTTACTGGGGCGTCATAAAATCTTGAAATTTTGTGACAATAAAGTACTCGAGCCTCTCATCAATTTAAGCTATAGCTCATAGCTATGCTACCCTTGAGTCCCAAAATAAAACACTGATAAAACTTTAAATGGCCCTCACTTCTGTACGGTGCGTCCTATACCTATCAAAGTTGGCAACAATCAAATACTTGTAATTTTTTACTGGAGCGTCATAAAATCTTGAAATTTTGTGACAATAAAGTACTCGAGCATCTTATCAATTTAAGCTATCGCTCATAGCTATGCTACCCTTGAGTCCCAAATCAAAAACTGATAAAACTTCAAATGGCCCTAACTTCTGTACGGTGCGTCCTACACCTATCAAAGTTTGCAACAATCAAATGCTTCTAGTTTTTACTGGAGCGTCATAAAACCTTGAAAATTTGTGACAATAAAGTACTCGAGCCTCTTATCAATTTAAGTTATCGCTCATAGCTATGCAACTCTTGAGTCTCAAATCGAACACTGATAATACTTAAAATGGCCATAACTTCTGTACGGAGTGTCCTATACATATCAAAGTTTGCAACATTCAAATGTTTGTAACTTTTTTCTCGAGCATCATAAAACCTTGAAATTTTGTGACAATAAAGTACTCGTGCCTCTTATCTACTTAAGCTATCGCTCATAGCTATGCACACTTTGAGTCCCAAAATAAAACACTGATAAAACTTCAAATGGCCCTAACTTCTGTACGGTGTACCTATCACTTCTGTCCTATACCTATCAAAGTTTGCAACAATCAAATCCTTGTAACTTTTTACTGGAGCGTCATAAAGTCTTGAAATTTTGTGACAATAAAGTACTCGAGCCTCTTGTCAATTTAAGCTATCGTTCATAGCTATGCTAGCTTTGAGTCCCAAAATAAAACACTGATAAAACTGCAAATGACCCTAACTTCTGTACGGTGCGTCCTATACCTATCGAAGTTTGCAACAATCAAATGCTTGTAATTTTTACTGGAGCGTCATAAAACCTTGAAAATTGGTGACAATAAAGTACTCGAGCCTCTAATCAATTTAAGCTATCGCTCATAGCTATGCTACTCTTGAGTCCCAAATCAAACACTGATAATACTTGAAATGGCCATAACTTCTTTACGGAATGTCCTATACATATTAAAGTTTGCAACATTCAAATGCTTGTAACTTTTTTCTCGAGCGTCATAAAACCTTGAAATTTTGTGACAATAAATTACTCGTGCCTCTTATCAATTTAAGCTATCGCTCATAGCTATGCCCACTTTGAGTCCCAAAATAAAACACTGATAAAACTTCAAATTGCCCTAACTTCCGTTCGGTGTACCTATCACTTCTGTCCTATACCTATCAAAGTTTGCAACAATCAAATCTTTGCAACTTTTTACTGGAGCGTCATAAAGTCTTGAAATTTTGTGACAATAAAGTACTAGAGCCTCTTATCAATTTAAGCTATCGCTCATAGCTATTCTACCCTTGAGTCCCAAATCAAATACTAATAAAACTTCAAATGGTCCTAACTTCTGTACGGTGCGTCCTATACCTATCAAAGTGTGCACCAATCAAATGCTTGTAACTTTTTACTTTAGGGTCATAAAACCTTGAAATTTTGTGGCAATAAATTACTCGAGCCTCTTACCATTTTAAGCTATCGTTCATAGCTATGCTACCCTTGAGTCTCAAACTAAAGCACTGATAAAACTTTAAATGGTCCTAACTTCTATACGGTGCATCCTACACCTATCAAAGTTTGCAACATTCAAATGCTTGTAACTTTTTACTGGAGCATCATAAAATCTTGAAATTTTGTGACAATAACGTACTCGAGCCTCTTATCAATTTAAGCTATCGCCCATAGCTATGCTACCCTTGAGTCCCACAATAAAACACTGATAAAACTTCAAATGGCCCTAATTTCTATACGGTGCTTCCTACACCTATCAAAGTTTGCAACATTCAAATGCGTCTAACTTTTTACTGGGGTGTCATAAAACCTTGAAATTTTGTGACAATAAAGTACTCGAGCCTCTTGTCAATTTAAGCCATCGCTTATAGCTATGCTACCCTTGAGTCCCAAATCAAAAACTGATAAAACTTCAAAAGGCCCTAACTTCTGTACGGTGCGTCCTACACCTATCAAAGTATGTAACAATCAAATGCTTGTAATTTTAACTGGAGCGTCATAAAACCTTGAAAATTTGTGACAATAATGTACTCGAGCCTCTTATCAATTTAAGCTATCGCTCATAGCTATGCTACCCTTGAGTCCCAAAATAAAACACTGATAAAACTTCAAATGGCCCTAACTTCTGTACGGTGTACCTATCACTTCTGTCCTATACCTATGAAACTTTGCAACAATCAAATCCTTGTACCTCTTTACTGGAGCGTCATAAAGTCTTGAAATTTTGTGACAATAAAGTACTAGAGCCTCTTATCAATTTAAGCTATCGCTCATAGCTATGCTACCCTTGAGTCCCAAACCAAACACTGATAAAACTTCAAATGGCCCTAACTTCTGTACGATGCTTCCTATACCTATCAAAGTGTGCACCAATCAAATGCTTGTAACTTTTTACTGGAGGGTCATAAAACCTTAAAATTTTGTGACAATAAAGTACTCGAGCCTCTTATCAATTTAAGCTACCGTTTATAGCTATGCTACCCTTGAGTCCCAAATCAAACACTGTTAAAACTTCAAATTGCAATAACTTCTGTACGGTGCGTTCTATACCTATGAAAGTTTGCAACAATCAAATGCTTGTAACTTTTTACTGGAGCGTCATAAAACCATGAAATTTTGTGACAATAAAGTACTCGGGCGTCTTGTCAATTGAAGCTATCACTCATAGCTATGATACAATTGAGTCCATAATAATACACTAATAAAACTTCAAATGGCCCTAACTTCTATACGGTGCGTCCTATACCTATAAAAGTTTGCAACAATCAAATGCTTGTAACTTTTAACTGGAGTGTCATAAAACCTTCAAATTTTGTGACAATAAAGTACTCGGGCCTCTTGTCAATTAAAGCCATCACTCATAGCTATGATAACCTTGAGTCCAAAAAAATACACTTATAAAACTTCAAATGGCCCTAACTTCTATACGGTGCGTCCTATACCTATCAAAGTTTGCAATAATCAAATGCTTATAACTTTTTACTGGAGCGTCATAAAACCATGAAATTTTGTGACAATAAAGTACTCGTGCTTCTTAATTTAAGCTATCGCTCATAGCTCTGTTACTATCGACACCAAAATCAAACACTGATAAAACTTCAAATGGCTCTAAATTCCATACGGTGCGTCCTACACCTATCAAAGTTTGCAACATTGAAATGCTTGTAACTTTTTACTGGAGCGTCATAAAATCTTGAAATTTTGTGACAATAGAGTACTCGAGCATCTTATCACTTTAAGCTATCGCTCATAGCTATGCTACCCTTGAGTCCCAAATCAAAAACTGATAAAACTTCAAATGGCCCTAACTTCTGTACGGTGCGTCCTACACCTATCAAAGTTTGCAACAATCAAATGCTTCTAGTTTTTACTGGAGCGTCATAAAACCTTGAAAATTTGTGACAATAAAGTACTCGAGCCTCTTATCAATTTAAGTTATCGCTCATAGCTATGCTACTCTTGAGTCCCAAATCAAACACTGATAATACTTAAAATGGCCATAACTTCTGTACGGAGTGTCCTATACATATCAAAGTTTGCAACATTCAAATGTTTGTAAATTTTTTCTCGAGCATCATAAAACCTTGAAATTTTGTGACAATAAAGTACTCGTGCCTCTTATCTATTTAAGCTATCGCTCATAGCTATGCACACTTTGAGTCCCAAAATAAAACACTGATAAAACTTCAAATGGCCCTAACTTCTGTACGGTGTACCTATCACTTCTGTCCTATACCTATCAAAGTTTGCAACAATCAAATCCTTGTAACTTTTTACTGGAGCGTCATAAAGTCTTGAAATTTTGTGACAATAAAGTACTAGAGCCTCTTATCAATTTAAGCTATCGCTCATAGCTATGCTACCCTTGAATCCCAAATCAAACACTGATAAAACTTCAAATGACACTAACTTCTGTACGGTGCATCCTATACCTATCAAAGTATGCACTAATCAAATGCTTGTAACTTTTTACTGGAGGATCATAAAACCTTGAAATTTTTTAACAATAAAGTACTCGGGCCTCTTGTCAATTTAAGCTATCACTCATAGCTATGATACAATTGAGTCCAAAATAATACACTTATAAAACTTCAAATGGCCCTAACTTCTATACGGTGCGTCCTATACCTATCAAAGTTTGCAACAATCAAATGCTTGTAACTTTTTACTGGAGCGTCATAAAACCATGAAATTTTGTGACAATAAAGTACTCGGGCGTCTTGTCAATTGAAGCTATCACTCATAGCTATGATACAATTGAGTCCATAATAATACACTAATAAAACTTCAAATGGCCCTAACTTCTATACGGTGCGTCCTATACCTATAAAAGTTTGCAACAATCAAATGCTTGTAACTTTTAACTGGAGTGTCATAAAACCATGAAATTTTGTGACAATAAAGTACTCGTGCCTCTTAATTTAAGCTATCGCTCATAGCTCTGTTACTATTGACTCCAAAATCAAACACTGATAAAAATTCAAATGGCTCTAAATTCCATACGGTGCATCCTACACCTATCAAAGTTTGCAAAAATTGAAATGCTTGTAACTTTTTACTGGGGCGTCATAAAACCTTGAAATTTTGTGACAATGAAGGACTCGAGCCTCTAATCACTTTAAGCTATCGCTCATAGCTATGCTACTCTTGAGTCCCAAATCAAACACTGATAATACTTAAAATGGCCATAACTTCTGTACGGAGTGTCCTATACATATCAAAGTTTGCAACTTTCAAATGCTTGTAACTTTTTTCTCGAGCGTCATAAAACCTTGAAATTTTTGACAATAAATTACTCGTGCCTCTTATCAATTTAATCTATCGCTCATAGCTATGCACACTTTGAGTCCCAAAATAAAACAGTGATAAAACTTCAAATGGCCCTAACTTCTGTAGTGTGTACCTATCACTCCTGTCCTATACTTATCAAAGTTTGCAACAATCAAATCCTTGTAACTTTTTACTGGAGCGTCATAAAGTCTTGAAATTTTGTGACAATAAAGTACAAAAGCCTCTTATCAACTTAAGCTATCGCTCATAGCTATGCTACCCTTGAGTCCCAAATCAAACACTGATAAAACTTCAAATGGCCCTAACTTCTGTACGGTGCGTCCTACACCTATCAAAGTTTGCAACAATCAAATGCTTCTAGTTTTTACTGGAGCGTCATAAAACCTTGAAATTTTGTGACAATAAAGTACTCGAGCCTCTTATCAATTTAAGCTATCGCTCATAGCTATGCTACCCTTGAATCCCAAATCAAACACTGATAAAACTTCAAATGACACTAACTTCTGTACGGTGCATCCTATACCTATCAAAGTATGCACTAATCAAATGCTTGTAACTTTTTACTGGAGGATCATAAAACCTTGAAATTTTTTAACAATAAAGTACTCGGGCCTCTTGTCAATTTAAGCTATCACTCATAGCTATGATACAATTGAGTCCAAAATAATACACTTATAAAACTTCAAATGGCCCTAACTTCTATACGGTGCGTCCTATACCTATCAAAGTTTGCAACAATCAAATGCTTGTAACTTTTTACTGGAGCGTCATAAAACCATGAAATTTTGTGACAATAAAGTACTCGGGCGTCTTGTCAATTTAAGCTATCACTCATAGCTATGATACAATTGAGTCCATAATAATACAATAATAAAACTTCAAATGGCCCTAACTTCTATACGGTGCGTCCTATACCTATAAAAGTTTGCAACAATCAAATGCTTGTAACTTTTAACTGGAGTGTCATAAAACCATGAAATTTTGTGACAATAAAGTACTCGTGCCTCTTAATTTAAGCTATCGCTCATAGCTCTGTTACTATTGACTCCAAAATCAAACACTGATAAAAATTCAAATGGCTCTAAATTCCATACGGTGCATCCTACACCTATCAAAGTTTGCAAAAATTGAAATGCTTGTAACTTTTTACTGGGGCGTCATAAAACCTTGAAATTTTGTGACAATGAAGTACTCGAGCCTCTAATCACTTTAAGCTATCGCTCATAGCTATGCTACTCTTGAGTCCCAAATCAAACACTGATAATACTTAAAATGGCCATAACTTCTGTACGGAGTGTCCTATACATATCAAAGTTTGCAACTTTCAAATGCTTGTAACTTTTTTCTCGAGCGTCATAAAACCTTGAAATTTTTGACAATAAATTACTCGTGCCTCTTATCAATTTAATCTATCGCTCATAGCTATGCACACTTTGAGTCCCAAAATAAAACAGTGATAAAACTTCAAATGGCCCTAACTTCTGTAGTGTGTACCTATCACTCCTGTCCTATACTTATCAAAGTTTGCAACAATCAAATCCTTGTAACTTTTTACTGGAGCGTCATAAAGTCTTGAAATTTTGTGACAATAAAGTACAAAAGCCTCTTATCAACTTAAGCTATCGCTCATAGCTATGCTACCCTTGAGTCCCAAATCAAACACTGATAAAACTTCAAATGGCCCTAACTTCTGTACGGTGCGTCCTACACCTATCAAAGTTTGCAACAATCAAATGCTTCTAGTTTTTACTGGAGCGTCATAAAACCTTGAAATTTTGTGACAATAAAGTACTCGAGCCTCTTATCAATTTGAATTATCCCTTATAGCTATGCTACTCTTGAGTCCCAAATCAAACACTGATAATACTTAAAATGGCCATAACTTCTGTACGGTGCTTCCTACACCTATCAAAGTTTGCAACATTCAAATGCTTGTAACTTTTTACTGCAGCATCATAAAATCTTGAAATTTTGTGACAATAAAGTACTCGGGCCTCTTATCAATTTAAGCTATCGCCCATAGCTATGCAACTCTTGAGTCCCACAATAAAACACTGATAAAACTTCCAATTGCCCTAATTTCTGTACGGTGCTTCCAACACCTCTCAAAGTTTGCACCAATCAAATGCTTGTAACTTTCTACTGGAGCGTCATAAAACCATGAAATTTTGTGACAATAAAGTACTCGTGCCTCTTAATTTAAGCTATCGCTCATAGCTCTGTTACTATTGACTCCAAACTCAAACACTGATAAAACTTCAAATGGCACTAAATTCCATACGGTGCGTCCTGCACCTATCAAAGTTTGCAACATTGAAATGCTTGTAACTTTTTACTGGGGCGTCATAAAATCTTGAAATTTTGTGACAATAAAGTACTCGGGCCTCTTATCAATTTAAGCTATCGCCCATAGCTATGCTACCCTTGAGTCCCACGATAAAACACTGATAAAACTTCAAATGGCTCTAAATTCCATACGGTGCGTCCTACACCTATCAAAGTTTGCAACATTGAAATGCTTGTAACTTTTTACTGGGGTGTCATAAAATCTTGAAATTTTGTGACAATAAAGTACTCGGGCCCCTTGTCAATTTAAGTTATCACTCATAGCTATGCAACCTTTGAGTCCCAAAATAAAACACTGATAAAACTTCAAATGGCCCTAACTTCTGTACGGTGCGTCCTATACCTATCAAAGTTTGCAACAAACAAATGCTTGCAACTTTTGAAAACGAAAGCAAAAATTAAAAACATCATCTGAAACAAAAAAAATCAAAAACTCTCTACCCGGCTAACAAAAAAGTACTGATAAATTTAAATACATACAACAAGGAACAAAATAAAAAAAAATCGCGAAAATCTGACCTGTAAACATTACATGTTGCGGTCGCCACCCGCGCGTTCAGCTAGTGCAGCAACGGCAACGAAGACAACCGATGCGCAAACACAACAAAACAATAACAACAGCGTGAAAATAAATAAAAACAGTTGCGATCTCTCGCCAAGTGAAATTAATACACTTATAGCGCAATCCGACAGCATGGTTAGGCAGCGCAGCTTTTCAGTGTCTGACTGCTCCCATAAACAGCTCTCCCTCTCTGGCTCTGCTAACACTGGCTCTCAGCTTGAGCACATTACAGTAAGTAACGACTGCTGCAAAAACGTAAGTACGCTTATTGTTGGCTCTGGGTCGGTAAACACTTTGCCGTGGAGTATGCAAAGTAACTCTCTCTCACCAGTAGAACCTCTCAACATGCATGCTACAGCCAACCAAGGAAAACGTTCGGTAATACAGACTGGTATGGACCGCTATATTGTGGTTAAGCGTAAGTTGAGTCCTCAAAAATTGTCTCAAAAATCGGCAAAGCAGATTAAATCTAATGATTCTGCTTCTGAAAAGAATCCACTCGCTTCTAACAGGTTTGCACCTCTTGCAAATGCCGAAGACAATTCTACCCAGAAAGTGCTAAAAGAGGTAAAGCCCCCACCAATTTATTTAAGGGAGCGCAACTCTAACGCTCTCGTAAAAACTCTAACTACTCTAATTGGTGCTAAAAACTTTCATGTTGTCCCAATACTAAAAGGCAAAATACATGAAACCAAAATTCAATTATATATCGAATCAAGCTATCGCAAAGTCGTCAATCTCTTTGACACAGAGAAAAAAAACTATTACACTTACCAACTTAAAAGTAGCAAAGGCATTGTTGTTGTCCTTAGAGGAATCGAAGCTGACGTAGATCCCAACGAAATAAGAGAAGCCCTATCCCAAGAGGGTTTTACCGCAAACTCTGTGTTTAACATACGCAATAAAGACAAGATTCCACTGCCGCTCTTTCGCGTTGAGCTACAGCCAGTCGACTCGAACCTCAGAAAAGGCGAATCACACCCGATCTACAACCTTCGCTATCTTCTACATAGAAAAATCTCTGTAGAAGAACCCCACAAGCGAATTGGACCAGTTCAATGCCTGAACTGCCAAGAATTTGGGCACACTAGAAAATACTGTACACTTCCCAGTGTATGTGTCGTTTGTGGTGATCTCCACATGTCACAAAACTGCACAAAGCCCAGAGACGACTCCAGTGTCAAAAAATGCAGCAACTGTGGTGAAAATCACACTGCAAACTACAGAGGCTGCACTGTATACGCTCAAATAAAAAAGAAATTTGCACCTCAGCCAAAACAAGTTAAAACTGTTCCTCCCGTAACAGTTTTGCGCGAAATCTCTGCCCGTGAAGCACAGCCTTCAAGTATTTCTTACGCAAATATTCTCAAAGGCACCCCACCAGTAAACCCTAAAAATGATGAGAGTACTCTTGAAAAGACTTTACAAGAGTTCATCGCAAATATGACGCAATTTATGTACTCAATGCAAAGTATGATGCAAGACATGATACGTAATCAGAACATGCTTTTGCAATCCCTATTAACAAAACCATGAACGCACTGAAAATCTGTCATTGGAATGCAAATGGCATAAGTCAGCACAAAAATGAGCTCAAACTATTTCTCAACGATAACTCAATAGATTTGATGCTAATTTCTGAAACTCACCTTACTCAGAAAAACTGTTTCCAGATAGCGGGATACAAAGTTTATGACACCAAACACCCTGGTGGCAAAGCACGTGTTGGTACAGCTATTCTGATCAAGAATAGAATAAAGCATTTCCCAATGCAAGGATACTGTACCGATTATCTACAAGCGACGACTATTCAGCTCGAAGAATACGTCAAAGGCTTGACAGTATCATCCATCTATTGCCCACCCAGGTTTAATATAGATGAGCAGCAGTACAAACAATTCTTTAGTACTCTCGATGCTAAGTTCATTGCTGCTGGAGACTTTAATGCAAAGCATACTCATTGGGGCTCACGTTTAGTAACTCCCAAAGGCAGAAAACTCTTCTCTGCGATAAATGCTCTTGGTCTTAATGTCTTGTCCAATGGTAAGCCTACATACTGGCCATCCGACAAACAGAAGATTCCAGATCTTATTGACTTCGCCATCACTAGAGGTATAAATAATGTACACTCTCTTGTGCATTCCTCTCTGGAGCTGTCCTCTGATCACACTCCCACAATAATAACTATCTTTTCTGAAAACTCCTATCAGAAAAACGTGAGTGGTAGTTTCGACTACAAGAATACAGACTGGCTTAAATATAAGATGTTCATAAGTTCACATCTTGAAATAAAGACTTCCCTAAAGTCTGAGCAGGAAATAAACTCCGCTATTTTCAATTTCACTCAATTGCTATCCCAAACAGTAAAAATTGCTACACCAGATTCTAAAGTTCAAACCCGACAAGAGTGTACTCCCCAAGACATTCTGAAGCTCCTCTCCGAAAAAAGATCTCTTAGGAGAGAATGGCAATTGCAGAGATCACCTTCTCTGAAGAAGAAACTGAATGAATGTACTAAAAAACTGCATCACCTAAAAGAAAAGGAAACCTCCGAGTTTCACGAGTTTGTAGAGACCCTCTGTCCTACAGAAGCCTCAAGCTATTCTCTATGGCGAACGGCCAAAAACTCGAAAAAACCCATTCAAATGGAGTCACCAATACGCCTTCCCAACGGCAACTGGGCAAGAAGTGATGCAGAAAAGGGAATAGCATTCGCAAATCATTTGAAGCAAGTTTTCACCCCTAATCTTGCTAGTTCCGTCCGTTCTCTAACGGCGGTTGATGCTATCCCTAGCGTCAATGGTATCTCGATTGCCAAAAAGGAGCTGACAAACGCTATCAAAGAACTCAATGCCAAAAAATCTCCAGGGCGTGATCTGATTACGGGCCAAATGATAAAAGAGCTCCCAGCAATAGCCACAATGCATTTCTTGCATATATTAAATGCTATAATACGCATTGGATTCTTTCCTTACTCATGGAAAATTTCTCAAATTATCATGATTCCCAAAGCTGGAAAGGACCCAACAAGCGTCTCTTCCTACAGACCAATTAGTCTGCTATCAATTTTTTCAAAACTCTTTGAAAGTTTGTTAATAAAGCGTATTAAAGACGTTGTCAAACAGTGTAATGTTATACCAAACCACCAGTTTGGGTTTAGAGAAAAACACAGTACTATCGAACAAGTTCATCGCATTGTAAACACTATACAAGAAACGTTCGAAAAGAAGCAATACTGTTCCGCAGTTTTTCTCGACATCACTCAGGCATTTGATAAGGTCTGGCACGAAGGAATCTTGCACAAACTAAAATGTATGTTACCTCTTAACATCTACACATTGCTCGAAAGCTATCTCTCAGGTAGACGCTTTGTGGTGAAACAAAAAAGCTTCATCTCAGATGAATACCCTATACAAGCTGGAGTACCGCAAGGCAGCGTATTAGGTCCCCTGCTCTATACGTTGTTCACTGCAGATATGCCAACAAACGGCAAGACTATCACCTATACTTTTGCCGATGACACAGCCATATTGTGTACTCACACAAATCCGAAAGAGGCGTCAAAACTTCTCCAAGTACACGTCAACATGCTTCAGGAATGGCTTGACCACTGGAGAATCAGAGTCAATGAGTCGAAATGCGTTCATGTCACATTCACTCTATGCAGGAGTACTTGCCCCCCTGTGCAAATTAACACCAAGCCGATCCCTCAGGCGACAGAAACTAAATATCTAGGAATGCATTTAGATCGTAGACTGACTTGGGCAAAGCATATAAGTGCAAAAGTTACTCAAATTAAACTCAAAATAAATGAGCTAAACTGGCTTTTGAACAGGCAGTCCAAGCTCAAACTGGACTTTAAAGTTCTACTCTATAAAGTAATTATCAAGCCCATATGGACCTACGGTATCCAACTCTGGGGTACTGCTTCACCCTCAAATGTCGAAAAGCTGCAAAAAGCCCAATCGAAAATTCTTCGAATGATTACCAATGCTCCTTGGTACATCAGAAACGTTAACATCCACAGAGATTTACATATCCCGTATGTAACTAAAGAAGTTTCCCGACTTGCTGAATCTTACTTAGCAAAGCTAGACAAGCATCCCAATGCATTAGCGATTCGCCTACTACAGCATCAAGGACACACCCGCCTGAAAAGGATGGACGTGCTGCGCTTAGCAACAAATTAGATTTTAAGCTTATTCATTACGCTATTATTTAAGTATTGCGCTACTTCTTTTCATATACCATAACTCCTCAAAGCACTGGCACTGGGAGGTTGGTAATGATTAATATGAATTTAAAAGTGAAATGTTAAATATACTATGAAGATTTATTGTTAGTTCTAAGATATTTTTTAGGAAATTCAATCAAATATATATATAATAAAAAAAAAAAAAAAACTTTTGACTGGAGCGTCACAAAATCTTGACAATAAAGTACTCGAGCCTCTTATCAATCTAAGCCATCGCTTATAGCTATGCTACCCTTGAGTTAAACTCAAAAACTGATAAAACTTCAAATGGCCCTAACTTCTGTACGGTGGGTCCTATACCTATCAAAGTGTGCAACATTCAAATGCTTGTAACTTTTTACTGGAGCATCATAAAATGTTGAAATTTTGTGACAATAAATTACTCGAGACTTTTATCATTTTAAGCTATCGCTCATAGCTATGCACACTTTGAGTCCCAAAATAAAACAGTGATAAAACTTCAAATGGCCCTAACTTCTGTACGATGTACCTATCACTCCTGTCCTATACTTATCAAAGTTTGCAACAATCAAATCCTTGTAACTTTTTACTGGGGCGTCATAAAACCTTGAAATTTTGTGACAATAAAGTACTCGAGCCTCTAATCAATTTAAGCTATCGCTCATAGCTATGCTACTCTTGTGTCCCAAATCAAACACTGATAATACTTAAAATGGCCATAACTTCTGTACAGAGTGTCCTATACATATCAAAGTTTGCAACTTTCAAATGCTTGTAACTTTTTTCTCGAGCGTCATAAAACCTTGAAATTTTTGACAATAAATTACTCGTGCCTCTTATCAATTTAATCTATCGCTCATAGCTATGCACACTTTGAGTCCCAAAATAAAACAGTGATAAAACTTCAAATGGCCCTAACTTCTGTAGTGTGTACCTATCACTCCTGTCCTATACTTATCAAAGTTTGCAACAATCAAATCCTTGTAACTTTTTACTGGAGCGTCATAAAGTCTTGAAATTTTGTGACAATAAAGTACAAAAGCCTCTTATCAACTTAAGCTATCGCTCATAGCTATGCTACCCTTGAGTCCCAAATCAAACACTGATAAAACTTCAAATGGCCCTAACTTCTGTACGGTGCGTCCTACACCTATCAAAGTTTGCACCAATCAAATGCTTGTAACTTTTTACTGCAGCATCATAAAATCTTGAAATTTTGTGACAATAAAGTTCTCGGGCCTCTTATCAATTTAAGCTATCGCCCATAGCTATGCAACTCTTGAGTCCCACAATAAAACACTGATAAAAATTCAAATGGCCCTAATTTCTGTACGGTGCTTCCAACACCTATCAAAGTTTGCACCAATCAAATGCTTGTAACTTTCTACTGGAGCGTCATAAAACCATGAAATTTTGTGACAATAAAGTACTCGTGCCTCTTAATTTAAGCTATCGCTCATAGCTCTGTTACTATTGACTCCAAACTCAAACACTGATAAAACTTCAAATGGCACTAAATTCCATACGGTGCGTCCTGCACCTATCAAAGTTTGCAACATTGAAATCCTTGTAACTTTTTACTGGGGCGTCATAAAATCTTGAAATTTTGTGACAATAAAGTACTCGGGCCTCTTATCAATTTAAGCTATCGCCCATAGCTATGCTACCCTTGAGTTCCACGATAAAACACTGATAAAACTTCAAATGGCTCTAAATTCCATACGGTGCGTCCTACACCTATCAAAGTTTGCAACATTGAAATGCTTGTAACTTTTTACTGGGGTGTCATAAAATCTTGAAATTTTGTGACAATAAAGTACTCGGGCCCCTTGTCAATTTAAGTTATCACTCATAGCTATGTAACCTTTGAGTCCCAAAATAGAACACTGATAAAACTTCAAATGGACTTAACTTCTGTACGGTGCGTTCTATACCTATCAAAGTTTGCAACAAACAAATGCTTGCAACTTTTTAATGGAGCGTCACAAAATCTTGACAATAAAGTACTCGAGCCTCTTATCAATCTAAGCCATCGCTTATAGCTATGCTACCCTTGAGTTAAAATCAAAAACTGATAAAACTTCAAATGGCCCTAACTTCTGTACGGTGGGTCCTATACCTATCAAAGTGTGCAACATTCAAATGCTTGTAACTTTTTACTGGAGCATCATAAAATGTTGAAATTTTGTGACAATAAATTACTCGTGCCTTTTATCATTTTAAGCTATCGCTCATAGCTATGCACACTTTGAGTCCCAAAATAAAACAGTGATAAAACTTCAAATGGCCCTAACTTCTGTACGGTGTACCTATCACTCCTGTCCTATACTTATCAAAGTTTGCAACAATCAAATCCTTGTAACATTTTACTGGAGCGTCATGAAGTCTTGAAATTTTGTGACAATAAAGCACTAGAGCCTCTTATCAAATTAAGCTATCGCTCATAGCTATGCTACCCTTGAGTCCCAAATCAAACACTGATAAAACTTCAAATGGCCCTAACTTCTGTACGGTGCGTCCTACACCTATTAAAGTTTGCACCAATCAAATCCTTGTAACTTTTTACTGGAGCGTCATAAAACCTTGAGAATTTGTGACAATAAAGTAGTCGGGCCCCTTGTCAATTTAAGTTATCACTCATAGCTACCTTTGAGTCCCAAAATAAAACACTGATAAAACTTCAAATGGCCCTAACTTTTGTACGGTGCGTCCTATACCTATCAAAGTTTGCAACAAACAAATGCTTGCAACTTTTTACTGGAGCGTCACAAAATCTTGACAATAAAGTACTCGAGCCTCTTATCAATCTAAGCCATCGCTTATAGCTATGCTACCCTTGAGTTAAAATCAAAAACTGATAAAACTTCAAATGGCCCTAACTTCTGTACGGTGGGTCCTATACCTATCAAAGTGTGCAACATTCAAATGCTTGTAACTTTTTACTGGAGCATCATAAAATGTTGAAATTTTGTGACAATAAATTACTCGTGCCTTTTATCATTTTAAGCTATCGCTCATAGCTATGCACACTTTGAGTCCCAAAATAAAACAGTGATAAAACTTCAAATGGCCCTAACTTCTGTACGGTGTACCTATCACTCCTGTCCTATACTTATCAAAGTTTGCAACAATCAAATCCTTGTAACTTTTAACTGGAGCGTCATAAAGTCTTGAAATTTTGTGACAATAAAGTACTAGAGCGTCTTATCAATTTAAGTTATCGCTCATAGCTATGCACACTTTGAGTCCCAAAATAAAACAGTGATAAAACTTCAAATGGCCCTAACTTCTGTACGGTGTACCTATCACTCCTGTCCTATACTTATCAAAGTTTGCAACAATCAAATCCTTGTAACTTTTAACTGGAGCGTCATAAAGTCTTGAAATTTTGTGACAATAAAGTACTAGAGCGTCTTATCAATTTAAGTTATCGCTCATAGCTATGCTACTCTTGAGTCCCAAATCAAACACTGATAATACTAAAAATGGCCATAACTTCTGTACGGAGGGTCCTATACATATCAAAGTTTGCAACATTCAAATGCTTGTAACTTTTTTCTGGAGGGTCATAACACCTTGAAATTTTGTGACAAAAAATTACTCGTGCCTCTTATCAATTTAAGCTATCGCTCATAGCTATGCACACTTTGAGTCCCAAAATAAAACACTGATAAAACTTCAAATGGCCCTAATTTCTGTACGGTGCTTCCTACACCTATCAAAGTTTGCAACATTCAAATGCTTCTAACTTTTTACTGGAGCACCATAAAATCTTGAAATTTTGTGACAATAAAGTACTAGAGCCTCTTATCAATTTAAGCTATCGCTCATAGTTATGCTGCCCTTGAGCCCCAAATGAAACACTGATAAAACTTCAAATGGTCCTAACTTCTGTACGGTGCATCCTACACCTATCAAAGTTTGCAACATTGAAATGCTTGTAACTTTTTACTGGGGTGTCATAAAATCTTGAAATTTTGTGACAATAAAGTACTCGGGCCCCTTGTCAATTTAAGTTATCACTCATAGCTATGCAACCTTTGAGTCCCAAAATGAAACACTGATAAAACTTCAAATGGCCCTAACTTCTGTACGGTGCGTCCTATACCTATCAAAGTTTGCAACAAGCAAATGCTTGCAACTTTTAACTGGAGCGTCACAAAATCTTGACAATAAAGTACTCGAGCCTCTTATCAATCTAAGCCATCGCTTATAGCTATGCTACCCTTGAGTCCCAAATCAAACACTGATAAAAGTTCAAATGGCCCTAACTTCTGTACGGTGCGTCCTACACCTATTAAAGTTTGCACCAATCAAATGCTTGTAACTTTTTACTGGAGCGTCATAAAACCTTGAAAATTTGTGACAATAAAGTACTCGAGCCTCTTATCAATTTAAGTTATCGCTCATAGCTATGCTACTCTTGAGTCCCAAATCAAACACTGATAATAGTAAAAATGGCCATAACTTCTGTACGGAGGGTCCTATACATATCAAAGTTTGCAACATTCAAATGCTTGTAACTTTTTTCTCGAGCGTCATAAAACCTTGAAATTTTGTGACAATAAATTACTCGTGCCTCTTATCAATTTAAGCTATCGCTCATAACTATGCACACTTTGAGTCCCAAAATAAAACACTGATAAAACTTAAATGACCCTAACTTCCTTACGGTGTACCTATCACTTCTGTGCTATACCTATCAAAGTTTGCAACAATCAAATCCTTCTAACTTTTTACTGGAGCGTCATAAAGTCTTGAAATTTTGTGACAATAAAGTACTAGAGCCTCTTATCAATTTAAGCTATCGCTCATAGCTATGCTACCCTTGAGTCCCAAATCAAATACAGATAAAACTTTAAATGGTCCTAACTTCTGTACGGTGCGTCCTACAAAGTTTGCAACATTCAAATGCTTCTAACTTTTTACTGGAGCGTCATAAAACCATTAAATTTTGGACAATAAAGTACTCGTGCCTCTTAATTTAAGCTATCGCTCATAGCTCTGTTACTATTGACTCCAAAATTAAACATTGATAAAACTTCAAATGGCTCTAAATTCCATACGGTGCGTCCTACACCTATCAAAGTTTGCAATATAGAAATGCTTGTAACTTTTTACTGGAGCGTCATAAAATCTGGAAATTTTGTGACAATAAAGTACTGGTGCCTCTTATTAATTTAAGCCATCGCTCATAGCTCTGTTACTATCGACTCCAAAATCAAATACTGATAAAACTTCAAATGGCTCTAAATTCCATACAGTGCGTCCTACACCTATCAAAGCTTGCAACATTGAAATAATTGTAACTTTTTACTGGGGCGTCATAAAACCTTGAAATTTTGTGACAATAAAGTACTCCTGGCTCTTACCAATTTAAGCTACCGCTTATAGCTATGATACCCTTGAGTCCCAAATCAAACACTGATAAAACTTAAAATGGTCCTAACTTCTACAAGGTGCGTCCTATACCAATCAAAGCTTGCAACAATCAAATGCTTGTAACTTTTTACTGGAGGGTCATAAAACCTTGAAGTTTTGTGACAATAAAGTACTCGAGCCTCTTATCAATTTAAGCTGTCGCTCATATCTATGCTACCCTTGAGTCTCAAAATAAAACACTGATAAAACTTTAAATAGCCCTAACTTCTATACGGTGCATCCTACACCTATCAAAGTTTGCAACATTCAAATGCTTGTAACTTTTTACTGCAGTATCATAAAATCTTGAAATTTTGTGACAATAAAGTACTCGGGCCTCTTATCAATTTAAGCTATCGCCTTTGAGTCCCACAATAAAACACTGATAAAACTTCAAATGGCCCTAATTTCTGTACGGTGCTTCCTTTTTACTGGAGAGTCATAAAACCATGAAATTTTGTGACAATAAGGAACTCGTGCCTCTTAATTTAAGCTATCGCTCATAGCTCTGTTACTATTGACTCCAAAATCAAACACTGACAAAACTTCAAATGGCTCTAAATTCCATACGGTGCGTCCTGCATCTATCAAAGTTTGCAACATTGAAATGCTTGTAACTTTTTACTGGGGCGTCACAAAATCTTGAAATTGTGTGACAATAAATTACTCGTGCCTTTTATCAATTTAAGCTATCGCTCATAGCTATGCACACTTTGAGTCCCAAAATAAAACAGTGATAAAACTTCAAATGGCCCTGACTTATGTACAGTGTACCTATCACTCCTGTCCTATACTTATCAAAGTTTGCAACAATCAAATCCTTGTAACTTTTTACTGGAGCGTCATAAAGTCTTGAAATTTTGTGACAATAAAGTACTAGAGCCTCTTATCAAATTATGCTATCGCTTTTAGCTATGCTATCTGTCGCGGCTACGACTTTGGCTAAAGAGGGTTTGCTTAAAACAACTACGGGTGTACCTATGTTTATTCTGTAAAATAATTAAATTTAGTACATTGATGATCAAATACTACAAACTTACCGCAGTTTTGCACCCTCTCTTCACTCTTTCGATGTTCAAGATCAAATGGCCATTTTAGGCAGCGCTTTGACGAACATAGGAAAAGAGAGAAAGAAGAATGCACAACATTGGTTTATAACCCAGAGTTATACAAAACGGGTCTCTGAATTTTAACTATAAAACCATGAAATTTTAATTAATCTTACGAAAGTTAATAATACTATTTTCCAACACCCCCACCCCCGTGGAGTGATCAGCTTCACTATTCTTCATATCCAAGACTGCCAGTTTAGATACCGTTCGTTGCAGAAGGCCGCCAACCGTACGCACGTCCGCACGCCGAACTACACCATCCGCGCCAGTGTGCACTCGTTCAACAATTCCACGTCGCCACAGATTTCTTGGCATTTTTGGATCACAAATAAATACTGCATCACCCTCTCTAAGAGGTGCTGTTCGCTGACACCATTTGACTCTTCATGTTAGCGTCTGCAAATACTCCAGTACCCATCGTTTCCAGAATTCGTTCCTTAGGCTCCGTGCAATGCGCCACTGTTTGCGTAAGTCAAGTGCCTTCTCTTCAGGAGTATTGGCCGATGGCGTTTTCGAGGCATTACCTACGCCAATCAGGAAGTGATTCGGTGTTAGTGGTTCCTCTTCGTCGGGAGAGATGGGTAGGTGCGTCAATGGGCGTGAGTTTACTATATTCTCTGCTTCTATCAGAAAGCTCTGTAGGACATGCTCACGTGGCACTCCTTCTTTTAATGAATGTCGGAGAACTTTTTTAACGCACTGCACTATCCTTTCCCACACTCCTCCTTCCGATGGGTTGGCAGGGCAGTTGAAGAACCACTCAACTCCCATCGTTGACAATTCGTTTTGAGCACGCTCAGTATCAAAAACGTCAGAAAAACGTTTCGCTTCTTCATTGGATCCTATAAAGTCTTTTCCATTATCGGATCGTAGACGTGCCGGAACCCCTCTCCGATTCATGAAGTTGCGCATGGCGATTATGCAGGAATCCGTCGATAAGTCGTGGGCGATCTCTAAGTGCATTGCGCGTACTGTGAGGCACGTAAATAGCGCGACCCAGCGCTTCTCAGTACACCGCCCTATCGTAACGCAAATAGGCCCAAAATAGTCGAGTCCTGTATAGGTAAAGGGCGGTACGTATGGCTCAAGCCGATCTTCAGGTAAAGGACCCATCATGGGCGTGTGCGGTTCAGCCTTGCTGATATGGCAAAATTTACATGCAGCTATTACGCTTCGTAGCAGCTGTCTTATTCTGGGAATCCAGTATTTCTGACGAATATTGCTTATAGTCGCCTCGTGATTCTGGTGCTTCATCTGGCAATTGTGATAACGGACGACCAACCGTGTAAAGGTGTGCCCATACGGCAGTATAATCGGGCGTCTGGCGTTATACGCAAGAAGCTGGCTGCATCTATACGCTCTTGCACGCGAAGTAGTCCGTCGTCGTCCAGGTATGGTGAAAGTTGTTTTAATTAACTGGCTTTTGGTATACCTTGACCAATTATGATACAGTTGCGTTCTGAAGCGAATGATTCTGTTTGAACGCGCAGGCATAACAGATGCTCGGCAGCTTCAATCTCAGCTGCTGTAAGCCCATAGTCATGATATTCTAGCTCCCGTTTACGACATCGATTTATGAAGCGAAGAATCCACGCTACTGCACTCTTTAACCTTATTAAACTTGAAAAACGATTATATTCAATAAAAATGTTGTTGCTGGAAATTAAAGCAAATCTGGGGCGGAGTTCTTCATCATCTTCCACAATGACTCTAGCATCGTTTTCTTCAGCTGGCCACGTATCCTCATCGCATCTCAAGAAATTCGGTCCCTGCAGCCAGCGAGATTTTTGTGAAAAATCAACGCTTTTGTTGCTTCTTGTCGCATCGTTGGCTGCATTGTCTTTGGTTGGTACCCATCGCCACTCGCGAACTTCACTCCCGCTTAGAATCTCTGCAACGCGGTGCGCCACATACAGTTCGGTCGCCACATAGCGTCCATTTCAAAACTGTTTTAGAGTCGCTCCATAAGCAGCATCGTTGAGGGCGCAGTTGGTGATTGTCCAATATCAATTTCCGTAGACGTACGCCTAGCACAGCTGCTTGCAATTCTAGGCGCGGAATGTTACAGCCTTTAGCGGGGCGCACTTCGTTTTCGCACAGACTAACGTAACTTCAACTTCACCATTCGGCCCTCTTGACCTCCAGTAGGCGACTGCAGTAAAGGCCTCTGCGCTGGTGTCAACAAACACATGCAGCTCTAAATCTTGGGGCACACCATAAGAGAAGTAGAATCGCGGCAGACGAAATTCCGTTTGTGCATCTGTTGACGCCATTGTTCCCATAATACGGTCACGTCGTTAGGGATGGACTCATCCCAACGGACTTCACGACGCCAAACTTCACGCATAAGAGATTTGGCTGCAACGGTAAAATAGCTTAAAAACCCCAGCGGGTCAAACGTTGACATAATAATGCTAAGGAGTTCTCTTTTTGTAGGACTCCTCTCGCCTGCGATTACTGTATGTTCAATACGATGGAACTTCAGATTAAATTTAAAATTATCGTTTGTCGATTCCCAATATAACCCAAGAACCTTCTCTGTACTCTCACCTGCAGCGATCTGTTTCGTTGTCGTACTGCCATCCAATTCTTTAACTACTTCCTTTGAGTTCGATACGAATCCGCGTAATTCGAACCCACCATCGCTGTGAATTTCGCGAACCTGCTTTGAGATATCTATGGCCTCTTGAGTCGAACTAAAACTGTCGACAAAATCATCAATATAATGGTGATCAAAGATAGCTTCACACGAGGGTGACTTTCACGGTGCTCCCTGGCGTTCAGTCTCATGACATATTGCGCAGAGCAGGGCGAGCACGCGGCGCCGAAAATCATCACCCTCATTGCATACTCCTCAGGCGGCTTATTATTCTCGCCATCACGCCATAGAAAACGCTGTGCGCACCTATCAGCTGGCTGTATAGCTACCTGGTGGAACATCTCTTTGATGTCTCCGCAGACTGCAACTGCACGTGTTCTAAAATTAAACAAAATCGAAGGTAGTGATATGTAGAACTGTGGCCCCTTTAACAACAACGAGTCCAGAGATACCCCTCCAACTTGAGCGGCTGCGTCAAAAACAAAACGTAATTTTTTCGGTTTATTTGGGTTGACGACGCCGAAGTGCGGTAGATACCACTTCCTTGGTGAAATCAAACTCGCTTCCTCAAGTGTAAGTTTTCGAGCGTACCCTTTGCTCAAGTACCCTTCGATGACACCTTTGTACGTTGTTGCAAACATTGCATCACGTTTCATCTTTTTCTCGATGCCTTCAAGTCTGTGTAAAGCGGCAGCATAATTATCGGGCAGTCGTACGTCATCGTCTTTCCATAATAGACCCGTTTCAAAACGACCTTCCACTCGCTTAGTTGTCCCTTCAAGTAACTGCTTAGCTCTGACGTCATCGCTGCTTTCAACAGGCGGTGAAGGTGTAACACCGAGACCCTCAACATAGAAATGGTCGGTCACAAGTTGATGTAAGTCATCTTCTTCTTCTTGTTTGCGCACATACAAGCAAGAGTGGGTGGCTAACGGCGCTCGCCTAGTTGGTCCGAAAACTACCCATCCCAGTTCAGTGTTGCAAGCGTACGGACCTTGATCGCTAACCCTTTTTATATCAGTCGGTAAGTCTAGGTGTGCGTGATCAATTCCAATCAAAAGCTGAGGTACAGTATCGGAATACGGCTGGAAGGGGAGAGACGAAATTGATTTGTCTCCACTCTTTAGATCGTCACGACTTAAACTCTGCGTGTGCAAATCGAAGTTAGCTACGGTATATACATTGCGCAGCAGATGGCGCTTTTTTTTACCTGTCCCGCTGATTTCAATGTTGAAAACCTCAGACGGCTCTTGCGCTGCTTTCCTCCAAACCATTGTATTTTTAAACTGTGTTGATGGCCACGTACTCCTGACTGCTTGGCTAATTCGCTGTCTAACATTGTAATCGAAGAACCTTCATCCAATAAGGCGTACGTATCGATCCGGTTCTTTACACCATACAATGTTACAGACAGCACACGAAAGAGTAGCTTGGGTTTAGTGCTGCCAACAGCCGCGCAACTCAACACGCATCCTCGTACTTCACCTCGTTGTTCAATTCGGGCACTAGAGGTCGGATCTGTAGCAGTGGCTTCGTGCAGTAGGCCGTGGTGTCTGCGTCGGCAACCCTCTTCCGAACAATACTTCTTGCGGCGACAGTTACGCGTGTTATGGCCCACGTTCAGGCACGAAAAACAAGCACGATGTCTCTTTACAAAATCCCATCTCTCTGGCACTGTAGCACTAAGGAAACGGCGACAATCCTGCAGTTTATGCTCCCACTGGCATACGGGACACTTTAAGGGACTCACACCTGGACATCGTTTTTCGGGTGTGTGCAGGACCACACGGCTCATTTGTTCTTTACTGTCGACATCTTGCACTGTACATATTAAGTTTGCAAGTTTAGTTACCCAATCGCTAAAATGTATAATTGTCGGATACGGCTGTATGGAGGCGGCTACTCTAGCCCACTCCAGTTTTCTACTCATTGGGAGCTTCGACACTAATTCCTCCAATAGAGTAGGATTGGCGATGTGTTGTTGGCCATTCACAAATTGCCGGAATATTGATAAATTTTTCACCTTGGTAGCAAAGGGCACCAACTTGGACAATGCATTCTCCGAAATATTAGGCAACTCCCTTGCTTGACGTAACTGGCTCTGGATTAGTTGTTCGGGACGTCCGAAGCGAAAGCGAAGCTGTTCTATGGCGGCACCGACGTTATCTGGGTGAATTAAAAGCGATTTAATCACCTCGCGCGCTTCCCTTTTAACAGCTTTCTGCAACCGCTGATTATTTTCCAGATTGGTGTAGTTGTACGCTGAAGTCAACTGGATGTAGGATGTATAAAAGATAGGCCAGTCTTCTGGTTCCCCATGGAACTCGGGCAAATCTTGCAATTTTCGTGGCACTGTTGTTGAATTTGACAAAAATGATGACTAATTTGTTGGCATAGGCGTACGCGTAAAATTGTTGAAATTGTTAAAGGCCAGTGGCGATGTATAAGACACGCCGGAATGACTTCGTGTAGCGTGCGCTTGGTTCATTATTGCATATATTGGCGCAAAGACGGCGCTCGCAGTTGACGTCGGCAGCGAAGAAACCCCGTAACTGTTCTCAGTTGCTTGCGGCACTAGCGGCACGGCATCGCTGCTCGCGATAGTCGACGTCGTGTCATGTGCATAACTGTTTACGGCAGATGGCGTAATGTTAGCTGTTGTTGCGCTAGCCGACAAATTTGGGAGGTTATGTACTGGGGCACGTGCAGCTGGAGTCAACGATTGCGCAACGACGGGTACTATAGTTGTGGCGGCGGCGATGGGTGCATCATTAACTAGATGCACTGAGCTACGCAATGCAGTCTCCAGCCCTTAGCAATGTCGATTTTGTTCACCTAACCTTACCTGGAATTCTTTTATCTGTCTTTGAAGCGCGTCGATTTGCTTCTGCATTTCCAACATTGAAGTTAGTTCTGATGAACTGGCGGTGGCGTTGGTACTTGCGGCTGCAACAGCGGTATTTTCGGAGGCGGTAGACAAGGTGGAACTGGGCTTTACTTCACCTATCTCCGCTTCTGCTTTGTTGAGCCGAGGGATTCGGCGATTCTCCATAGTCAATGCTTCACGGCAGTGGAAGCGACGCAGTTAAAACAAAACGAAAACTGCGAATAAAGATGTCGCGGCTACGACTTTGGCTAAAGAGTGTTTGCTTAAAACAACTACGGGTGTACGTATGTTTATTCTGTAAAATAATTAAATTTAGTACATTGATGATCAAATACTACAAACTTACCGCAGTTTTGCACCCTCTCTTCACTCTTTCGATGTTCAAGATCAAATGGCCATTGAAAAGAACATAGGAAAAGAGAGAAAGAAGAATGCACAACATTGGTTTATAACCCAGAGTTGTACAAAACGGGTCTCTGAATTTTAACTATAAATCTAACAAAAGTTAATAATACTATTTTCCAACACTACCCTTGAGTCCCAAATCAAACACTGATAAAACTTCAAATGGCCCTAACTTCTGTACGGTGCGTCCTATTAAAGTTTGCACCAATCAAATGCTTGTAACTTTTTACTGGAGCGTCATCAAACCTTGAAATTTTGTGACAATAAATTACTCGTGCCTCTTATCAATTTAAGCTATCGCTCATGGGTATGCTGCCCTTGAGTCCCAAATGAAACACTGTTAAAACTTCAAATGGTCCTAACTTCTGTACGGTGCATCCTACACCTATCAAAGTTTGCAACATTCAAGTGCTTGTAACTTTTTACTGGAGCATCATAAAATCTTGATATTTTGTGACAATAAAGTACTCGAGCCTCTTATCAATTTAAGCTATCGCCCATAGCTATGCTACCCTTGAGTCCCACAATAAAACACTGATAAAACTTCAAATGGCCCTAATTTCTCTACGGTGCATTCTATACCTATCAAAGTTTGCAACAATCAAATGCTTTTATCTTTTTGCTGGGGCGTCATAAAATCTTAAAATTTTGTGACAATAAAGTACTCGAGCCTCTTATCAATTTAAGCTATCGTTCATAGCAATGCTAGCCTTGAGTCACAAAATAAAATACTGATAAAACTGCAAATGGCCCTAACTTCTGTACGGTAGGTCCTACACCTGTCAAAGTTTTCAACAATCAAATGCTTGTAATTTTTACTGGAGCGTCAGAATACCTTGAAAATTTATAACAATAAAGAACTCGAGCCTCTTATCAATTTAAGCTATCGCTCATAGCTATGCTACTCTTGAGTCCCAAATCAAACACTGATAATACTTAAAATGGCCATAACTTCTGTACGGACTGTCCAGCTGGACTAACTCAAGCGCCGAAACCCTTGATATCCTGCTAGACACCCACTTCCCAGGGAGTTTAGCCTCAGCGGATCAAGCACTCTACCAGGTGGAGCAGGTTTCCCATGATAGCCTCCCCACATTCCAAGTGACAAAAACTCACCTTGAGTGGTCCATTCAAACCTTTAAGCCATACAAGTCCCCCGGACCGGACGGCATCAATCCTGCCGATATCCAAAATGGGGAAGAGACTATCCTTCCATGGCTGCTTCAAATATATAATGCAAGCCTCAGATTGCAATACATTCCCTTACGCGGGCGCACGGCTCGGGTCGTCTTCATACCAAAAGTTGGGAAGGCCTCGCACGCCAAACCTAAGGATTACAGACCCATAAGTCTAACATCCTTTCTTCTTAAGGTTCTAGAAAGAGCTCTTGACCTTCATATCAGGACATCGATCAACCCTTCTCTTCTCTCTGTATCTCAACACGCTTACTCTAAAGGCAAATCGGTTGAAACAGCACTTCATTCTCTCATTTCTCAAGTTGACAAATTCTTGGCGTACAAGGCATTCACACTTCCCATATTTCTGAACATCGAGGGAGCATTCAACAATGTATGCCCCAACGCTGTCATTTCCGCACTCTATAATCTTAACCTGAATTCAGGTCTTCTTAAATTTATAGAGCTTCTACTAAAATCTAGGATCATCACTTCCACGATCGGCAGTGCCCAATCCAGGAGGGTGGTTAACAGGGGCACGCCACAAGGGGGTGTTTTATCACCCCTCCTCTGGAACCTGGCAGTTAACACACTACTGGTGAGATTGGAATCTACTGGATGCAAAGTGATAGCCTATGCGGACGACATAGCAATCGCGGCATCCGGCAAATTCCCCAAACACTTTCCGAAAAACTTAACTATTCACTCTCTATTGTGTCGAACTGGTGTCGAGAATTCGAACTTGGGGTTAACCCATCCAAAACCGAGACTATGCTTTTCACTAGGAAGTACAAAATTCCAAAGTTTACAATGCCAAGTCTAAACGGCACTCCGCTCTCTTTGAGCACACACGTTAAGTACTTAGGCATGATTCTCGACCCAAAGCTTAATTGGAAAGCCAATCTAGCTGAGAGGGCACGTAAGGCAACATGCGCTATATACTGCTGTAAAAGAGCAGTTGCTGCACGATGGGGACTTTCGTCCTCGAGTCGTGCTCTGGCTCTACACGGCCATCGTTGAACCAAACCTGTTATACGGGTCGGTCTTCTGGTGGCAAGCTCTTGAAAAAGCCTGTAATATCAAACCCCTTGATAAAATCAGAAGGTCCATTGCTCTACTGATCACTGGCGCTCTTCGTAGCACACCTACGAAAGCCGTTTTTGCCATGCTGCACTGGCTCCCCTCGGGGATTCTGGTTAAGCAACAAGCCAAGCTGACAGCGATCAGACTTAATGCTCTTTCGCACTGGCGCATAACCCTGACAGGCCATGCTTCAATTCTGAATCAAGACCCACCAGTCCCCAACTTTATCGAGTATATGTCGGTCTATCCCGATTTGAACAGGGAATTCGACCTCACTATTCCAAGTCGAAGCGACTGGACCTCAGAAAACCGAATCGTCGGTGAAACAGTCGAAATCTACACCGACGGTTCCAAGCTTGGAGGTAGAGTCGGCAGTGGTATTTATTCCGACAAGCTGGACATCTCCCTACGTCTCCCAGACCATTGCAGCGTTTTCCAAGCTGAGGTCATGGCCATTTACCACGCAGCCAAATGGATGCCGAGTAGTGATATCGGCGCAGTTGACGTATCTATCTTCTCAGACAGCCAGGCCGCCATTAAATCTCTTTTTGGCTCCACGGCCACATCAAGACTAGTTCATGAATGTGGAACATCTTTAAATGAGCTCGCAAGTTACTCTCGTGTGCACCTAGTCTGGGTTCCCGGACCCCGAAACTGCGAGACGGACGAGCTTGCCAAGGCAGGCACGCTAATGCACGACATTCACCCCTCTGTAAACATAGGCATTCCACTGGCAACAGCCAAGCTCGAAATCAAACGCCTACAAATCCTGGGCTAACGAGGAATCCTGCCACACGGCTAGACTAACTTGGGCAAGCATGGACAAAAACAGAACCAATCTACTTCTTCGACTTGATCGCGTATCACTGTCGACAACTGTGTCGGTTTTGACCGGCCACTGCATAATGGGACAGCACGCAGAAATACTGGGCCTACCCCCAAACGACTTTTGCTGAGGCTGTGGCTTCGAGGAGGAGGACGAGACGGTTTTCCACCTCTTATGCCACTGCCCATCCTTGAGCAGAAGAAGAATTCGCACCTTTGGTGCCCCATTTCTTACAAGCCTGACAGAGCTGTCATCCATTAATATTAGGGACATAGCCAGGTTCATCAAAGTATCAGGATGGTTTCCTGAAACATGACGGGGGAGTCGTGCCTTTCCAGGCGCTGTCCTTGCGCTGACTATCACCATCCCAAGTATGGGAACCTTTTTAGTCAGTGCTTGAACGGCGCCACACCGTGGTATCACAATGGGCCATTATGTGTGCTCGAGTGTGCTTTTGGCAAACTGGGCGGCCACTCCTACCTACCTACCTACCTACCTATTCCTATCAAAGTTCGCAACATTCAAATGATTATAACTTTTTACTGGAGCGTCATAAAAACTTGAAATTTTGTGATAATAAAGTACTCGTGCCTCTTACCAATTTAAGCTATCGCTCATAGTTATGCACACTTTGAGTCCCAAAATAAAACACTGATAAAACTTCAAATGGCCCTAACTTATGTACGGTGCGTCCTACACCTATCAAAGTTTGCAACAACCAAATGCTTGTAACTTTTTTCTGGAGCGTCATAAAATCTGGAAATTTTGTGACAATAAAGTACTCGGGCCTATTGTCAATTTAAGCTATCGCTCATAGCTATGCTACTCTTGAGTCCCAAATCAAACACTGATAAAACTTTAAATGGCCCTAACTTCCATACGGTGCGTCCTATACCTATAAAAGTTTGCAACAATCAAATGCTTGTAACTTTTTACTGTAGCGTCATAAAACCTTGAAATTTTGTGACAATGAAGTACTCGAGCCTCTTATCAATTTAAGCTATCGCATAAAGCTATGATACCCTTGAGTCCCAAAATAAAACTCTGATAAAACTTCAAATGGCCCTAACTTCTATACGGTGCTTCCTACACCTATCAAAGTTTGCAACATTCAAATGCTTGCAACTTTTTAATGGAGCGTCATAAAACCTTGAAATTTTGTGACGATAAGGTAGTCGAGCCTCCTGTCAATTTAAGCTATGGCTCATAGCTATGCTACTCTTGAGTCCCAAATCAAACACTGATAAAACTTCAAATGGTCATAACTTCTATAAGGTGCTTCCTATACCTATCAAAGTTTGCAACAATCAAATGCTTGTAACTTTTTGCTGGGGCGTCATAAAATCTTAAAATTTTGTGACAATAAAGTAATCGAGCCGCTTATCAATTTAAGTTTTTTTTCATAGCTATGCTAGCCTTGAGTCCCAGAATAAAACACAGATAAAACTGCAAATGGCCCTAACTTCTGTACGGTGCTTCCTACACCTATCAAAGTTTGCAACAATCTTGTAATTTTTACTGGAGCGTCATAATATCTTGAAAATTTGTGACAATAAAGTACTCGAGCCTTTATCAAATATCGCTCATAGCTATGCTACTCTTGAGTCCCAAGTCAAACACTGATAATACTTAAAATGGCCATAACTTCTGTACGGAGTGTCCTATTCCTATGGAAGTTCGCAACATTCAAATGCTTGTAACTTTTTTATCGAGCGTCATAAAAACTTGAAATTTTGTGACATTAAAGTACTCGTGCCTATTATCAATTTAAGCTATCGCTCATAGCTATGCACACTTTGAGTCCCAAAATAAAACAATGATACAACTTTGAAAATCTGGAAATTTTGTGACAATAAAGTACTCGGGCCTATTGTCAATTTAAGCTATCGCTCATAGCTATGCTACCCTTGAGTCCCAAATCAAAAACTGATAAATCTTTAAATGGCCCTAACTTCTGTACGGTGCGTCTTACACCTATCAAAGTTTGCAACAATCAAATGCGTGTAATTTTTACTGGACCGTCATAATACCTTGAAAATTTGTGACAATAAAGTACTCGAGCCTCTTATCAATTTAAACTATCGCTCATAGCAGTGCTACCCTTGAGTCCCAAATCAAACACTGATAATACTCAAAATGGCCATTACTTCTGTACGGAGTGTCCTATTCCTATCAAAGTTCGCAACATTCAAATGCTTGTAACTTTTTTATCGAGCGTCATAGAAACTTGAAATTTTGTTACAATAAAGTACTCGTGCCTATTATCAAATTAAACTATCGCTCATAGCTATGCACACATTGAGACCCAAAATAAAACACTGATACAACTTCAAATGGCCCTAACTTCTGTACGGTGCGTCCTATACCTATCAAAGTTTGCAACAATCAAATGCTTGTAATTTTTACTGGAGCATCATAAAACCTTGAAAATTTGTGAAAATAAATAACTCGAGCCTCTTATCAATTTAAGCTATCCCTCATAGCTATGCTACTCTTGAGTCCCAAATCAAACACTGATAATACTTAAAATGGCCCTAACTTCTGTACGGTGCGTCCTACACCTATCAAAGTTTGCAACAATCAAATGCTTGTAATTTTTACTGGAGCGTCATAATACCTTGAAAATTTGTGACAATAAATTACTCGTGCCTCTTATCAATTTAAGCTATCGCTCATAGTTATGCACACTTTGATTCCCAAAATAAAACACTGATAAAACTTCAAATGGCCCTAACTTCTGTACGGTGCATCCTACACCTATCAAAGTTTGCAACAACCAAATGCTTGTAACTTTTATCTGGAGCGTCATAAAATCTGGAAATTTTGTGACAATAAAGTACTCGGGCCTATTGTCAATTTAAGCTATCGCTCATAGCTATGCTACTCTTGAGTCCCACATCAAACACTGATAAAACTTTAAATGGCCCTAACTTCCATACGGTGCATCCTACACCTATCAAAGTTTGCAACAATCAAATGCTTGTAACTTTTTACTGTAGCGTCACAAAACCTTGAAATTTTGTGACAATAAAGTACTCGAGCCTCTTGTCAATTTAAGCTATCGCTCAGAGCTATGCGACCCTTGAGTCCCAAATCAAACACTGATAAAACTTAGAGTAGCCATTACTTCTGTACGGTGCGATCTATACATATCAAAGTTTGCAACGATCAAATGCTTGTAACTTTTTACTGTGGCAATAAAGTACTCGAGCCTCTTATCAATTTAAACTATCGTTCGTAGCTATGCTAGCCTTTAGTACCAAAATAAAACACTGATAAAACTGCAAATGACCCTAACTTCGGTACTGTGCGTCCTATTCCTATCAAATTTTGCAACAATCAAATGCTTGTAACTTTTTACTGGAGCGTCATAAAATCTTGAAATTTTGTGACAATAAAGTACTCGAGCCTCTTATCAATTTAAGCTTTCTCTCATAGCTATGCTACTCTTGAGTTCCAAATCAAACACTGATAATATTTAAAATGGCCATAACTTCTGTACGGAGTGTCCTCTACCTATCAAAGTTTGCAACATTCAAATGCTTGTAACTTTTTTCTCGAGCGTCATAAAACCTTGAAATTTTGTGACAATAAAGTACTCGTGCCTCTTATCAATTTAAGCTATCGCTCGTAGCTAAGCACACTTTCAGTCCCAAAATAAAACACTGATAAAGCTTCAAATGGCCCTAACTTCTGTACGGTGCGTCCTACTCCTATCAAAGTTTGCAACAATCAAATGCTTGTAACTTTTTACTGGAGCGTCATAAAACCATGACATTTTGTGACAATAAAGTACTCGTGCCTTTTATCAATTTAAGCTATCGCTCATAGCTCTGCGACTATTGACTCCAAAATCAAACACTTATAAAACTTCAAATGGCTCTAAATTCCATACGGTGCGTCCTACAACTATCAAAGTTTGCAACATTGAAATGCTTGTAATTTTTTCTGGAGCGTCATAATACATTGAAAATTTGTGACAATAAAGTACTAGAGCCTCTTATCAATTTAAGCTATCGCTCATAGCTATGCTACCCTTGAGTCCCAAATCAAACACTGATAAAACTTCAATTGGCCCTACGGTGCGTCCTATTCCTATCAAAGTGTGCACTAATCAAATGCTTGTAACTTTTTACTGGAGGGTCATAAAACCTTGAAATTTTGTGACAATGAAGTACTCGAGCCTCTTATCAATTTAAGCTATCGCTCAAAGCTATGCTACCCTTGAGTCCCAAAATAAAACAAAAACGGATCAAAATCAAAAACTGATAAAACTTCAAATGGACCTAACTTCTTTACTGTTCTATACCTATCAAAGTTTGCAACAATCAAATGCTTGTAACTTTTTACTGGAGCGTCATAAAGTTTTGAAATTTTGTGACAATAAAGTACTAGAGCCTCTTATCAATTTAAGCTATCGCTCATAGCTATGCTACCCTTGAGTCCCAAATCATACACTGATAAAACTTTCTCTGACACTCACCAGCAAAAAACAGTAACAAATAGAACATTTCTCCTTTGTGTCCATACAGGGTAACGGCGGCAATTTGCCAGTCGAAGCAGCAGAGAGCAGAGCCAGGTCCTGCTCTCCCGCTCTCCTAAACGACACCACTACGAATGCTTCACTACCTTGGAGTGTCCAATGCGCGACGCCCTCTACTATTATGGAACATTATCCACCAAACAAAACATCAGGAAAAACAACAACAACACAAAGCGCTTGTACTGTAACCATAGCTGCGACAGCGACAAGTAGAATGCAAAATTCGAGCGCAATGATCATATCTACTGACACAACACCACCAATTAAAACAGGAACATTTAACACGCAAGTACAAAACTCAAATAATAGAAACACTAACAAAACTTCAGCGGAGAGTACCCGAAAGTGAAACCGCGAAAAGCAATCGTCAAACAAATTAACGGACCAAAATAGCAACAACAAAAGACAGAAAAACAAACCACTGAGCGCGACACAAGCAACACTAAAAGAATATTGGCTGAGTAAGTCAATCGCTTCAAATACACCAAACAGGTTCGAACTACTAACACTAAATGATAGAACTGATGAACAAAGTAACAGAGGGACAAAAACAAATTCAACCATACAGAAACAAATAACAAAGCATCCTCAAAAACCACCACCCATATATATACAAAACACTAACTAAAGCTCTCAATCAGCTACCAAATGCAAATTACGAGATGAAAGCTCTGAACAAAAACGAAGTCAAAATACAGCCGACTGAATCTGTACATTACACAAGCATAATAAAATTGCTTAAGCAAAAAGAAACCAAATATTATACATTTAAGCCAAAAGAACAACGTGGACTTAAGGTAATTTTACGAAATATGCATTACTCAACGGAAAAAGACGACATTATAGCTGAACTGGCAGAGTTAGGACATGAAGTACTAAACATTCACAACATGCAAAAAAATAGACAGCCACTTCCTTTATTCTCTCTGGAACTTAATCCAAACGATAAACACAAAGACATCTATTCCTTAACCTATCTTCTACACAGCAAAGTAAATTTCGAACCACCACACCAAAAAAGAACTATTCCACAGTGCAAAAATTGCCAAAAATATGGACACACTAAAAACTATTGTACCCTGTGTGTGGACATTGTGTGTGTCAAATGTGCAGGTAACCACAGCACAATTAAATGTAATATCCAAAGCAATATGAAACAGCAAATTAAATGCGCTCTCTGCAATGAAAACCACACAGCTAACTACAAATTCTGTATGATTTACAAATCACTACAAATTAAAAAATATCCAACTTTACGTAAAAAAGAAATCCCTCCAACTCAAGGACAAAATTTTGCGGAACCAGCTATAAATATACCCACAGTACAAACACATAAAAACTACACAGCTGGAATGTCATATGCTAAAGTAGCAGCGATAAATACAGCAGCAGACTTAACTCAAAATCTTAACGCAGCCGCAAACAGCATGACACCAACACAGAATAGCGACGATCTATCAGATTTAAAAATAATGATGAAACAATTAATAACTCAAATGACAAGTATGATGAACATTGTGACACTGCTTGTATCAAAACTAGATGGGTTCCAGAAATAAAATAACGTTTGCTATTTGGAACGCCAATGGCCTAGCACGCCACTTACTAGAACTTAAAACGTTTATGTACGAAAATCCAATCGATATTATGCTAATATCTGAAACGCATACTACTGATAGAAGCTATAATGACATACCAAACTATAACATTTATTATACACATCATCCTGACAATCGAGCCCACGGAGGGACAGCAATTATCATAAAAAAATCTATTAGGTGCCTAGAACTAGAAGGATATAAATCACATCATATCCAAGCAACCTCAATAGAGATAAGTGACTTGAGAGGGCCAATTACTGTGTCAGCTGTATATTCTTCACCCAAACATAACAACACAAAGGCTCAATACATAGACTATTTAAAATTATTGGGTAATCGTTACATAGCTGGAGGAGACTATAATGCAAAAAACTCCATATGGGGCTCAAGACTGACATACATGAAAGGCCGCCAACTACTAGACGCTATAAAAGAGAATAATATTCGCTTTATTAGCACGGGAGAACCAACTTATTTGCCAACAGACAACAAAAAATTACCTGATTTAATTGATTTCTGTGTTACAAAAAACATATTGCACGACCACTTAACAATTAAAAACATGTCTACATTTATCATCAGACCATTCTCCAATTCTATTGACACTTCAAAGCACACCGGATACAAAAATAGCTGCTGGCTTATATAACTACAAAACCGACTGGAACAAACTTCCTCAATTAATGGAAAATGACATGACACCAAACATTTCATTGAAATCGGATAAGGAACTTGACACAGCAATAGCATACCTAAATGACAACATTGTCAAAGCAGCAACTCAATCAACCCCAATTCTAAGCACATCCCAAATTTCTACTGTCCCAGCTCACATTAAGCATAAAATAAGACAAAAAAGGAAACTCAGGAAAAGATGGCAAAGCACTACACATCCAGACGACAAAGCAAAATTCAACAAAGCGACAAATGAACTGAAAATAATATTGAAACAATTTGAGGAGAAAAAATTTGAAAGATACGTAAAGAACTTAGGAACGAAAATATCAACGAACTACTCATTATGGAGGGCAACCAAAAAACTAAACAGTGCAATACCCCATAAAAACACTAGATAATACTAGGGCAAAAACGAATAAACACAAAGTAAATACTCTTGCAAAACATTTTGAAACGGTATTCAGAAACGACATGGACAATCAAATTACCGAGCTTACCAATACGGAAAGTACCCGAAACACTGCAATAAAAATGACAACGATATCAGAAATCAAGAATCAAATCAAGAATTTAAAAAACAAAAAGGCACCTGGATATGATCTTATTAACGGAAAAATACTGAAAGAACTACCTGACATAACAATAGTCTATATTAGAAATGTATTTAATGCTATAATAAGGCTTAACTATTTTCCAGTCTTGTGGAAGGTAGCACAAATAACAGCTATCCCAAAGCCAAATAAGGACGCAACAAGAACCAGTTCATATCGACCTATCAGTCTCTTGCCAACGCTTTCAAAGATATTTGAAAAAATATTATTTGACAGAATTGAGCCTATCTTGATACAACAAAAAGCTTTGCCAAGCCATCAATTCGGCTTTAGACGAAACCACTCAACTGTGCAACAAGTTCATAGAGTTGTGACCAAAATCATGGATGATATTGACAAAAAGAAATACTGCGTGGCTGTATTCCTGGATATTGCGAAAGCGTTTGACAGAATGTGGCACAAAGGACTTCTGAATAAACTAAATAATATTCTACCTTTAAACTATTATTACTTGCTATGCAGTTATATCACCAACAGATACTTTTACATTAAATATGACGATGAATGCTCTGAGATCCGAACAATGACAGCGGGAGTGCCTCAAGGCAGTGTGCTGGGTCCACTACTATACCTAATATACACTGTAGACATTCCAACCCCAAAGACACAAGGAACCATGATAGCAACATTCGCGGATGATACGGTCCTCTTAGCATCCAATCAAGACGAAAAAGCGGCGACGGACAAACTTCAACAAATAATAAAAAATATAGTCTCGTGGCTCGAGAAATGGGGAATAGAAGTTAACAAAGAGAAAACTGTCCAAGTAATATATACGAATAGAAACTCTGCTAAACACCCACTCACAATAAAAGACGAAATTATAAAAATTTGCCCCAGCGCAAAATACCTCGGCATAGCAATCGACGCAAAACTTACATGGAGACAACATATATTAAATAAACGAAATGAAATAAAAAGTAGATTCAATCAATTAAACTGGTTACTAGGACTTAGTTCAAAGTTATCACTGTATAATAAAAGAATGATATATACGAGTACATCAATGATAATACCCATCTGGAAATATGGGATCGAAGTATGGGGGACAGCAAGCAAAACGAATATACAACTGATTCAAAGAACACAATGCAAAATACTGCGGACAATAACAAAAGCCGACTGGTATATAAGAAATGAAGACAAACGAGGTGTGATCAAAAAATAACAGTTATTTTCATCTTTTCGTGAGTTACGTCTGTTCGATGTTCGCATTTTTTTTCTGCTATGTTGGTACACATGTCTGTTATATATGTTGACAATACCAACCATTTTGGATTGTCAGTTTGTTTTTAAAAGTTAAAAAGTTAGTCGTGTTTTGGTGTGCTCTTCGATTTTGTACTATTCGAAAAAATGGATCAAAGAAACTCTATTCAGTTTTGTGTAAAAAATAAAATTAAATGCGCAAGGACATTTGAAATGTTGACTGTGGCCTTTGGCGAGTCTACTATGAGCAGAACACAAGTTCAATTGTGGTATAACCGGTTTAAGGATGGCCGAGAAGATGTCAATGACGATGCTCGTCCTGGTCGCCCGAGCACGTCAAAAACCGATGAAAACATTGACGCAGTGAAGAAAATGATTTTGGATAATCGTCGAATCACTATCAGAGAGGTTGCTGATGATGTTGGCATATCGTTCGGCTCATGCCAAGCAATTTTGAGTCCCAAATCAAACACTGATAAAACTTCAAATGGCCCTAACTTCTGTACGGTGCGTCCTATACCTATCAAAGTGTGTACCAATCAAATGCTTGTAACTTTTTACTGGAGGGTCATAAAACCTTGAAATTTTGTGGCAATAAAGTACTCGAGCCTCTTATCAATTTAAGCAATCGCTCAAAGCTTTGCTACCCTTGAGTCCCAAAGTAAAACACTAATAAAACTTTAAATGGCCGTAACTTCTATACGGTGCATCCTACACCTATATAAGTTTGCAAAATTCAACTGCTTGTAACTTTTTACTGGAACATCATAAAATCTTGAAATTTTGTGACAATAAAGTACTCGGGCCTTTTATCAATTTAAGCTATCGCCCATAGCTATGCTACCATAGACTCCCAAAATAAAACACTGATAAAACTTCAAATGGCCCTAACTTTTATACGGTGCGTCCTACACCTATCAAAGTTTGCAACATTCAAATGTTTGTAACTTTTTATTGGAGCATCATAAAATCTTGACATTTTGTGACAATAAAGTACTCGAGCCGCTTGTCAATTTAAGCTATCGCTCATAGCTATGCTACCCTTGGGTCCCAAATCAAAAACTGATAGAACTTCAAATGGCCCTAACTTCTATACGGTGCGTCCTATACCTGTCAAAAATTGCAACAATCAAATGCTTCTAACTTTTTACTGGGGCGTCATAAAACCCTGAAATTTTGTGACAATAAAGTACTCGAGCCTCTTATCAATTTAAGCTATCGCTCATAGCTATGCTACCCTTGAGTCCCAAATAAAACACTGATAAAACTTCAAACGGACCTTACTTCTATACGGTGCATCCTACACCAATCAAAGTTTGCAACAACCAAATGCTTGTAACTTTTTTCTGGAGGCTCATGAAATCTGGAAATTTTGTGACAAAAAAGTACTCGAGCCTCTTGTCAATTTAAGCTATCGCTTATAGCTATGCGATCCTTGAGTCCCAAATAAAACACTGATAAAACTTCTTACGGACCTTACTTCTATACGGTGCATCCTACACCAATCAAAATTTCCAACAATCAAATGCTTGTAACTTTTTACTGGAGCGTCATAAAATCTTGAAATAAAGTACTCGAGCCTCTTATCAATTTAAGCTCTCGCTCATAGCTATGCTACTCTTGAGCCCCAAATCAAACACTGATAATACTTAAAATGGCCATAACTTCTGTACGGAGTGTCCTATACCTATCAAAGTTTGCAACATTCAAATGCTTGTAACTTTTTTCTCGAGGGTCATAAGACCTTGAAATTTTGTGACAATAAAGCACTCGTGCCTCTTATCAATTTAAGCTATCGCTCATAGCTATCCACACTTTGAATCCCAAAATAAAACACGGATAAAACTTCAAATGGCCCTATCTTCTGTACGGTGCATCCTACACTTATCAAAGTTTGCAACAATCAAATGCTTATAACTTTTTACTGGGGCGTCATAAAACCCTGAAATTTTGTGACAATAAAGTACTCGAGCCTCTTATCAATTTAAGCTATCGCTCATAGCTATGCTACCCTTGAGTTCCAAAATAAAACACTGATAAAACTTCAAATGGCCCTAACTTCTGTACGGTGCGTCCTACACCTATCAAAGTTTGCAACATTCAAATGTTTGTAACTTTTTATTGGAGCATCATAAAATCTTGACATTTTGTGACAATAAAGTACTCGAGCCGCTTGTCAATTTAAGCTATCGCTCATAGCTATGCTACCCTTGAGTCCCAAATAAAACACTGATAAAACTTGAAATGGCCCTAACTTCTATACGGTGCGCCCTACACCTATCAAAGTTTGCAACATTCAAATGCTTGTAACTTTTTACTGGAGCATCATAAAATCTTGAAATTTTGTGACAATAAAGTAATCGAGCCTCTTGTCAATTTAAGCTATCGCTCATAGCTATGCTACCCTTGAGTCCCAAATAAAACACTGATAAAACTTCAAACGGACCTTACTTCTATACGGTGCATCCTACACCAATCAAAGTTTGCAACAACCAAATGCTTGTAACTTTTTTCTGGAGGGTCACGAAATCTGGAAATTTTGTGACAATAAAGTACTCGAGCCTCTTGTCAATTTAAGCTATCGCTTATAGCTATGCGACCCTTGAGTCCCAAATAAAACACTGATAAAACTTCTTACGGACCTTACTTCTATACGGTGCATCCTACACCAATCGAAATTTCCAACAATCAAATGCTTGTAACTTTTTACTGGAGCGTCATAAAATCTTGAAATAAAGTACTCGAGCCTCTTATCAATTTAAGCTCTCGCTCATAGCTATGCTACTCTTGAGTCCCAAATCAAACACTGATAATACTTAAAATGGCCATAATTTCTGTACGGAGTGTCCTATACCTATCAAAGTTTGCAACATTCAAATGCTTGTAACTTTTTTCTCGAGGGTCATAAGACCTTGAAATTTTGTGACAATAAAGCACTCGTGCCTCTTATCAATTTAAGCTATCGCTCATAGCTATCCACACTTTGAGTCCCAAAATAAAACACTGATAAAACTTCAAATGGCCCTAACTTCTGTACGGTGCGTCCTATACCTGTCAAAAATTGCAACAATCAAATGCTTCTAACTTTTTACTGGGGCGTCATAAAACCCTGAAATTTTGTGACAATAAAGTACTCGAGCCTCTTATCAATTTAAGCTATCGTTCATAGCTATGCTACCCTTGGGTCCCAAATCAAAAACTTATAAAACTTCAAATGACGCTAGCTTCTGTACGGTGCGTCCTAAACCTATCAAAGTTTGCAACATTCAAATGCTTGTAACTTTTTTCTCGAGCGTCATAAAACCTTGAAATTTTGTGACAATAAAGTACTCATACCTCTTATCAATTTAAGATATCGCTCATAGCTATGTACACTTTGAGTCCCAAAATAAAACACTGATAAAACTTCAAATGGCCCTAACTTCTGTACGGTGCGTCCCTACACCTATCAAAGTTTGCAACAATCAAATGCTTATAATTTTTACTGGAGCTTCATAATACCTTGAAAATTTGTGACAATGAAGTTCTCGAGCCTCTTATCAATTTAAGCTATCGCTCATAGCTATGCTACTCTTGAGTCCCAAATCAAACACTGATAATACTTAAAGTGGCCATAACTTCTGTTCGGAGAGTCCTTTTGTGACAATTAAGTACTCGTGCCTCTTATCAATTTAAGCTATCGCTCATAGCTATGCACACTTTGAGTCCCAAATAAAACACTGATAAAACTTCAAATGGCCCTAACTACCTATACGGTGCGTCCTAAACCTATCAAAGATTTACAACATTCAAATGCTTGTAACTTTTTACTGGAGCATCATAAAATCTTGAAATTTTGTGACAATAAAGTACTCGAGCCTATTGTCAATTGAAGCAATCACTCATAGCTATGCTAACCTTGAGTCCCAAATAAAACACTGATAAAACTTCAAATGGCCCTAACTTCTATAAGGTGCGTCCTATACCTATCAAAGTTTGGAAAAACCAAATGCTTGTAACTTTTTTCTGGAGCGTCATAAAATTTGGAATTTTGTGACAATAAAGTACTCGTGCCTCTCATTAATATAAGCTATCGTTCATAGCTATGCTAGTCTTGAGTCCCAAAATAAAACACTGATAAAACTGCAAATGACCCTAACTTCTGTACGGTTCGTCCTATACCTATGAAAGTTTGCAACAATCAAATGCTTGTAAATTTTACTTGAGCGTCATAAAATCTTGAAATTTTGTGACAATAAAGTACTCGAGCCTCTTATCAATTTAAGCTATCGCTCATAGCTATGCTACCCTTGGGTCCCAAATCAACAACTGATAAAACTTCAAATGGCCCTAACTTCTGTACGGTGCGTCCTACACCTATCAAAGTTTGCAACAATCAAATGCTTGTAATTTTTACTGGAGCGTCATAAATCCTTGAAAATTTGTGACAATAAAGTACTCGATCCTCTTATCAATTTAAGCTATCGTTCATAGCTATGCTACTCTTGAGTCCCAAATCAAACACTGATAATACTTAAAATGGCCATAACTTCTGTACGGAGTGTCCTATACCTATCAATGTTTGCAACATTCAAATGCTTGTAACTTTTTTCTCGAGCGTCATAAAACCTTAAAATATTGTGACAATAAAGTACTCGAGCCTCTTATCAATTTAAGCTATCGTTCATAGCTATGCTAGCCTTGAGTCCCAAAATGAAACACTGATAAAAATAAAAATGACCCTAACTTCTGTACGGTGCGTCCTATACCTATCAAAGTTTGCAACAATCAAATGGTTGTAACTTTTTACGGAAGCGTCATAAAATCTTGAAATTTGGTGACAATAAAGTACTCGAGGCTCTTATCAATTTAAGCTATGGCTCATAGCTATGCTACCCTTGGGTCCCAAATCAAAAACTTATAAAACTTCAAATGACGCTAACTTCTGTACGGTGCGTCCTAAACCTATCAAAGTTTGCAACATTCAAATGCTTGTAACTTTTTACTGGAGCATCATAAAATCTTGAAATTTTGTGACAAGAAAGTACTCGGGCCTCTTATCAATTTAAGCTATCGCCCATAGATATGTTAATCTAGAGTACCAAAATAAAACACTGAAAAAACTTCAAATGGCCCTAACTTCTGTACGGAGTGTCCTATACCTATCAAAGTTTGCGACAATGAAATGCTTGTAACTTTCACTGGAGCGTCATAAAGTCTTGAAATTTTGTGACAATAAAGTACTACAGAATCTTATAAATTTAAGCTATCGCTCATAGCTATGCTACCCTTGGGTCCCAAATCAAAAACTGATAAAACTTCAAATGACCCTAACTTCTGTACGGTGCATCCAACACCTATCCAAGTTTGCAACAATCAAATTCTGGTAACTTTTACTGGAGCGTCATAAATCCTTGAAAATTTGTGACAATAAAGTACTCGAGCCTCTTATCAATTTAAGCTATCGCTCATAGCTATACTGCTCTTGAGTCCCAAATCGAACACGGATAATACTTAAAATGGCCATAACTTCTGTACGGATTGTCCTATACCTATCAAAGTTTGCAAAATTCAAATGCTTGTAACTTTTTTTTTGAGCGTCCTAAAACCTTGAAATTTTGTGACAATAAAGTACACGTGCCTCTTATCAATTTAAGCGATCGCTCATAGCTTTGCACACTTTGAGTCCCAAAATAAAACACTGATAAAACTTTAAATGGCCCTAACTTCTGTACGGTGCTTCCTATACCTATCAAAAATTGCAACAATCAAATGCTTGTAACTTTTTACTGGGGCGTCTTAAAACCCTGAAATTTTGTGACAATAAAGTTCTCGAGCCTCTTATCAATTTAAGCTATCGCCCATAGCTATGTGACCCTAGAGTCCCAAAATAAAACACTGATAAAACTTCAAATGGCCCAAACTTCTGTACGGAGTGTCCTATACCTATCAAAGTTTGCAACATTCAAATGCTTGTAACTTTTTTTCGAGCGTCATAAAACCTTGAAATTTTGTGACAAAAAAGTACACGTTCCTCTTATCAATTTAAGCTATCGCTCATAGCTATGCACACTTTGAGTCCCAAAATAAAACACTGATAAAACTTCAAATGGCACTAACATCTGTACAGTGCGTCCTATACCTATCAAAGTTTGCGACAATGAAATGCTTGTAACTTTTACTGGAGCGTCATAAAGTCTTGAAATTTTGTGACAATAAAGTACTCGCGCCTCTTATCAATTCAAGCTATCGCTCATAGCTATGCTACTCTTGAGTCCCAAATCAAACACTGATAATACTTAAAATGGCCATAACTTCTGTACGGAGTGTCCTATACCTATCAAAGTTTGCAACATTCAAATGCTTGTAACTTTTTTTTCGAGCGTCATAAAACCTTGAAATTTTGTGACAATAAAGTACACGTGCCTCTTATCAATTTTAGCTATCGCTCATAGCTTTGCACACTTTGAGTCCCAACATAAAAGACTGATAAAACTTCAAATGGCCCTAACTTCTGTACGGTGCGTCCTATACCTATCAAAAATTGCAACAATCAAATGCTTGTAACTTTTTACTCGGGCGTCTTAAAACCCTGATATTTTGTGACAATAAAGTTCTCGAGCCTCTTATCAATTTAAGCTATCGCCCATAGCTATGTTACCCTTGAGTTCCAAAATAAAACACTGATAAAACTTCAAATGGCCCTAACTTTTATACGGTGCGTCCTACACCTATCAAAGTTTGCAACATTCAAATGCTTGTAACTTTTTATTGGAGCATCATAAAATCTTGAAGTTTTGTGACAATAAAGTAATCGAGCCTCTTGTCAATTTAAGCTATCGCTCATAGCTATGCTACCCTTGAGTCCCAAATAAAACACTGATAAAACTTCAAACGGACCTTACTTCTATACGGTGCATCCTACACCAATCAAAGTTTGCAACAACCAAATGCTTGTAACTTTTTTCTGGAGGGTCATGAAATCTGGAAATTTTGTGACAATAGAGTACTCGAGCCTCTTGTCAATTTAAGCTATCGCTCATAGCTATGCGACCCTTGAGTCCCAAATCAAACACTGATAAAACTTAGAATGGCCCAAACTTCTGTACGGTGCGTTCTATACCTATCAAAATTTCCAACAATCAAATGCTTGTAACTTTTTACTGGAGCGTCATAAAATCTTGAAATAAAGTACTCGAGCCTCTTATCAATTTAAGCTCTCGCTCATAGCTATGCTACTCTTGAGTCCCAAATCAAACACTGATAATACTTAAAATGGCCATAACTTCTGTACGGAGTGTCCTATACCTATCAAAATTTGCAACATTCAAATGCTTGTAACTTTTTTCTCGAGCGTCATAAGACCTTGAAATTTTGTGACAATAAAGCACTCGTGCCTCTTATCAATTTAAGCTATCGCTCATAGCTATGCACACTTTGAGTCCCAAAATAAAACACTGATAAAACTTCAAATGGCCCTAACTTCTGTACGGTGCGTCCCTATACCTATCAAAGTTTGCAACAATCAAATGTTTATAATTTTTACTGGAGCTTCATAATACCTTGAAAATTTGTGACAATGAAGTTCTCGAGCCTCTTATCAATTTAAGCTATCGCTCATAGCTATGCTACTCTTGAGTTCCAAATCAAACACTGATAATACTTAAAGTGGCCATAACTTCTGTTCGGAGAGTCCTTTTCCTATCAAAGTTTGCAACATTCAAATGCTTGTAACTCTTTTCTCGAGCGTCATAAAACCTTGAAATTTTGTGACAATTAAGTACTCGTACCTCTTATCAAGTTAAGCTATCGCTCATAGCTATGCACACTTTGAGTCCCAAATAAAACACTGATAAAACTTCAAATGGCCCTAACTACCTATACGGTGCGTCCTAAACCTATCAAAGTTTTACAACATTCAAATGCTTGTAACTTTTTACTGGAGCGTCATAAAATCTTGAAATTTTGTGACAATAAAGTACTCGAGCCTATTGTCAATTGAAGCAATCACTCATAGCTATGCTAACCTTGAGTCCCAAATAAAACACTGATAAAACTTCAAATGGTCCTAACTTCTATAAGGTGCGTCCTATACCTATCAAAGTTTGGAAAAACCAAATGCTTGTAACTTTTTTCTGGAGCGTCATAAAATTTGGAATTTTGTGACAATAAAGTACTCGAGCCTCTTATCAATTTAAGCTATCGTTCATAGCTATGTTAGCCTTGAGTCCTAAAATAAAACACTAATAAAACTGCAAATGACCCTAACTTCTGTACGGTGCGTACTATACCTATCAAAGTTTGCAACAATCAAATGCTTGTAACTTTTTACTGGAGCATCATAAAACCAAGCAGTTTTGTGGCAATAAAGTACTCGTGCCTCTCATCAATATAAGCTATCGTTCATAGCTATGCTAGCATTGAGTCCCAAAATAAAAGACTGATAAAACTGCAAATGACCCTAACTTCTGTACGGTTCGTCCTATACCTATGAAAGTTTGCAACAATCAAATGCTTGTAAATTTTACTGGAGCGTCATAAAATCTTGAAAATTTGTGACAATAAAGTACTCGATCCTCTTATCAATTTAAGCTATCGTTCATAGCTATGCTACTCTTGAGTCCCAAATCAAACACTGATAATACTTAAAATGGCCATAACTTCTGTACGGAGTGTCCTATACCTATCAATGTTTGCAACATTCAAATGCTTGTAACTTTTTCTCGAGCGTCATAAAACCTTAAAATATTGTGACAATAATGTACTCGTGCCTCTTATCAATTTAAGCTATCGCTCATAGCTATGCACATTTTGAGTCCCAAAATAAAACACTGATAAAACTTCAAATGGCCCTAACTTCTGTACGGTGCGTCCTATACCTATCAAAAATAGCAACAATCAAATGCTTCTACCTTTTTACTGTGGCGTCATAAAACCCTGAAATTTTGTGACAATAAAGTACTCGAGCCTCTTGTCAATTTAAGCTATCGCTCATAGCTATGCGACCCTTGAGTCCCAAATCAAACACTGATAAAACTTAGAATGGCCCAAACTTCTGTACGGTGCGTTCTATACCTATCAAAATTTCCAACAATCAAATGCTTGTAACTTTTTACTGGAGCGTCATAAAATCTTGAAATAAAGTACTCGAGCCTCTTATCAATTTAAGCTCTCGCTCATAGCTATGCTACTCTTGAGTCCCAAATCAAACACTGATAATACTTAAAATGGCCATAACTTCTGTACGGAGTGTCCTATACCTATCAAAATTTGCAACATTCAAATGCTTGTAACTTTTTTCTCGAGCGTCATAAGACCTTGAAATTTTGTGACAATAAAGCACTCGTGCCTCTTATCAATTTAAGCTATCGCTCATAGCTATGCACACTTTGAGTCCCAAAATAAAACACTGATAAAACTTCAAATGGCCCTAACTTCTGTACGGTGCGTCCCTATACCTATCAAAGTTTGCAACAATCAAATGTTTATAATTTTTACTGGAGCTTCATAATACCTTGAAAATTTGTGACAATGAAGTTCTCGAGCCTCTTATCAATTTAAGCTATCGCTCATAGCTATGCTACTCTTGAGTTCCAAATCAAACACTGATAATACTTAAAGTGGCCATAACTTCTGTTCGGAGAGTCCTTTTCCTATCAAAGTTTGCAACATTCAAATGCTTGTAACTCTTTTCTCGAGCGTCATAAAACCTTGAAATTTTGTGACAATTAAGTACTCGTACCTCTTATCAAGTTAAGCTATCGCTCATAGCTATGCACACTTTGAGTCCCAAATAAAACACTGATAAAACTTCAAATGGCCCTAACTACCTATACGGTGCGTCCTAAACCTATCAAAGTTTTACAACATTCAAATGCTTGTAACTTTTTACTGGAGCGTCATAAAATCTTGAAATTTTGTGACAATAAAGTACTCGAGCCTATTGTCAATTGAAGCAATCACTCATAGCTATGCTAACCTTGAGTCCCAAATAAAACACTGATAAAACTTCAAATGGTCCTAACTTCTATAAGGTGCGTCCTATACCTATCAAAGTTTGGAAAAACCAAATGCTTGTAACTTTTTTCTGGAGCGTCATAAAATTTGGAATTTTGTGACAATAAAGTACTCGAGCCTCTTATCAATTTAAGCTATCGTTCATAGCTATGTTAGCCTTGAGTCCTAAAATAAAACACTAATAAAACTGCAAATGACCCTAACTTCTGTACGGTGCGTACTATACCTATCAAAGTTTGCAACAATCAAATGCTTGTAACTTTTTACTGGAGCATCATAAAACCAAGCAGTTTTGTGGCAATAAAGTACTCGTGCCTCTCATCAATATAAGCTATCGTTCATAGCTATGCTAGCATTGAGTCCCAAAATAAAAGACTGATAAAACTGCAAATGACCCTAACTTCTGTACGGTTCGTCCTATACCTATGAAAGTTTGCAACAATCAAATGCTTGTAAATTTTACTGGAGCGTCATAAAATCTTGAAAATTTGTGACAATAAAGTACTCGATCCTCTTATCAATTTAAGCTATCGTTCATAGCTATGCTACTCTTGAGTCCCAAATCAAACACTGATAATACTTAAAATGGCCATAACTTCTGTACGGAGTGTCCTATACCTATCAATGTTTGCAACATTCAAATGCTTGTAACTTTTTCTCGAGCGTCATAAAACCTTAAAATATTGTGACAATAATGTACTCGTGCCTCTTATCAATTTAAGCTATCGCTCATAGCTATGCACATTTTGAGTCCCAAAATAAAACACTGATAAAACTTCAAATGGCCCTAACTTCTGTACGGTGCGTCCTATACCTATCAAAAATAGCAACAATCAAATGCTTCTACCTTTTTACTGTGGCGTCATAAAACCCTGAAATTTTGTGACAATAAAGTACTCGAGCCTCTTATCAATTTAAGCTATCGTTCATAGCTATGCTAGCCTTGAGTCCCAAAATGAAACACTGATAAAACTAAAAATGACCCTAACTTCTGACGGTGCGTCCTATACCTATCAAAGTTTGCAACAATCAAATGATTGTAACTTTTTACGGAAGCGTCATAAAATCTTGAAATTTGGTGACAATAAAGTACTCGAGGCTCTTATCAAATTAAGCTATGGCTGATAGCTATGCTACCCTTGGGTCCCAAATCAAAAACTTATAAAACTTCAAATGACGCTAACTTCTGTACGGTGCGTCCTAAACCTATCAAAGTTTGCAACATTCAAATGCTTGTAACTATTTACTGGAGCATCATAAAATCTTGAAAATTTGTGACAAGAAAGTACTCGGGCCTCTTATCAATTTAAGCTATCGCCCATAGCTATGTTAATCTAGAGTACCAAAATAAAACACTGAAAAAACTTAAAATGGCCCTACCTTCTATACGATGCTTCCTACACCTATCAAAGTTTGCAACAATCAAATGCTTGCAACTTTTTACTGGAGCGTCATAAAATCTTGAAATTTTGTGACAATAAAGTACTCGAGCCTCTTATCAATTTAAGCTATCGCTCATAGCTATGTTACCCTTGGGTCCCAAATCAAAAACTGATAAAACTTCAAATGACCCTAACTTCTGTACGGTGCATCCTACACCTATCCAAGTTTGCAACAATCAAATTCTGGTAATTTTTACTGGAGCGTCATAAATCCTTGAAAATTTGTGACAATAAAGTACTCGAGCCTCTTATCAATTTAAGCTATCGCTCATAGCTATACTGCTCTTGAGTCCCAAATCGAACACGGATAATACTTAAAATGGCCAAACTTCTGTACGGAGTGTCCTATACCTATCAAAGTTTGCAACATTCAAATGCTTGTAACTTTTTTTCGAGCGTCATAAAACCTTGAAATTTTGTGACAAAAAAGTACACGTTCCTCTTATCAATTTAAGCTATCGCTCATAGCTATGCACACTTTGAGTCCCAAAATAAAACACTGATAAAACTTCAAATGGCACTAACATCTGTACGGTGCGTCCTATACCTATCAAAAATTGCAACAATCAAATGCTTGTAACTTTTTACTGAGGCGTCTTAAAACCCTGAAATTTTGTGACAATAAAGTTCTCGAGCCTCTTATCAATTTAAGCTATCGCCCATAGCTATGTTACCCTAGAGTCCCAAAATAAAACACTGATAAAACTTCAAATGGCCCTAACTTCTGTACGGAGTGTCCTATACCTATCAAAGTTTGCAACATTCAAATGCTTGTAACTTTTTTTCGAGCGTCATAAAACCTTAAAATATTGTGACAATAAAGTACTCGCGCCTCTTATCAATTCAAGCTATCGCTCATAGCTATGCTACCCTTGAGTCCCAAATAAAACACTGATAAAACTTCAAACGGACCTTACTTCTATACGGTGCATCCTACACCAATCAAAGTTTGCAACAACCAAATGCTTGTAACTTTTTTCTGGAGGGTCATGAAATCTGGAAATTTTGTGACAATAAAGTACTCGAGCCTCTTGTCAATTTAAGCTATCGCTCATAGCTATGCTACTCTTGAGTCCCAAATCAAACACTGATAATACTTAAAATGGCCATAACTTCTGTACGGAGTGTCCTATACCTATCAAAGTTTGCAACATTCAAATGCTTGTAACTTTTTTCTCGAGCGTCATAAGACCTTGAAATTTTGTGACAATAAAGCACTCGTGCCTCTTATCAATTTAAGCTATCGCTCATAGCTATGCACACTTTGAGTCCCAAAATAAAATACTGATAAAACTTCAAATGGCCCTAACTTCTGTACGGTGCGTCCCTACACCTATCAAAGTTTGCAACAATCAAATGTTTATAATTTTTACTGGAGCTTCATAATACCTTGAAAATTTGTGACAATGAAGTTCTCGAGCCTCTTATCAATTTAAGCTATCGCTCATAGCTATGCTACTCTTGAGTCCCAAATCAAACACTGATAATACTTAAAGTGGCCATAACTTCTGTTCGGAGAGTCCTTTTCCTATCAAAGTTTGCAACATTCATATGCTTGTAACTCTTTTCTCGAGCGTCATAAAACCTTGAAATTTTGTGACAATTAAGTACTCGTACCTCTTATCAAGTTAAGCTATCGCTCATAGCTATGCACACTTTGAGTCCCAAATAAAACACTGATAAAACTTCAAATGGCCCTAACTACCTATACGGTGCGTCCTAAACCTATCAAAGTTTTACAACATTCAAATGCTTGTAACTTTTTACTGGAGCGTCTGTTGTGAGCTAGAATCAAGCTGCCTGCGCGTAGTGTCTCACATCATCGACTCCTAACAGATGCCACACAATCTGTGTGATTAGCATGTGTTAAAGTTACTTAAGAAAGCACATATTTTTAGGGTGCGAGTACTTAGAATTAATATTACCTATGTAATATTTATTATGTAAACTTTTAGGGTGCTACAGTTTTGCACTCGAGCCACCGAAGGGCATTCAAAGTTAGAATGCACCATCAACATTTCAGATTGGCGTAGGTCAGTTGGCTTGACCAACTGACACCAATTAACAGGTGCGAAACTGGAACACCATAAAGGTCAGTTTTTGTATTGTAATTATGAATTGTAAATAGTATATAAGGGTTAGTATTCTAAGTAATAAAGGCTTGTGACTTTAAAACTAACAGTGTAATGTAGTGATTTTTTACAAAGAGTGGTTTAGGCTTTTCAGATACACGCGCGCAGCAGAAGGACGTCCCCCGTCAAACAAGGACAATACCTCAACACGTCATAAAATCTTGAAATTTTGTGACAATAAAGTACTCGAGCCTATTGTCAATTGAAGCAATCACTCATAGCTATGCTAACCTTGAGTCCCAAATAAAACACTGATAAAACTTCAAATGGCCCTAACTTCTATAAGGTGCGTCCTATACCTATCAAAGTTTGGAAAAACCAAATGCTTGTAACTTTTTTCTGGAGCGTCATAAAATTTGGAATTTTGTGACAATAAAGTACTCGAGCCTCTTATCAATTTAAGCTATCGTTCATAGCTATGCTAGCCTTGAGTCCTAAAATAAAACACTAATAAAACTGCAAATGACCCTAACTTCTGTACGGTGCGTACTATACCTATCAAAGTTTGCAACAATCAAATGCTTGTAACTTTTTACTGGAGCATCATAAAACCAAGCAATTTTGTGGCAATAAAGTACTCGTGCCTCTCATCAATATAAGCTATCGTTCATAGCTATGCTAGCCTTGAGTCCCAAAATAAAACACTGATAAAACTGCAAATGACCCTAACTTCTGTACGGTTCGTCCTATACCTATGAAAGTTTGCAACAATCAAATGCTTGTAAATTTTACTGGAGCGTCATAAAATCTTGAAATTTTGTGACAATAAAGTACTCGAGCCTCTTATCAATTTAAGCTATCGCTCATAGCTATGCTACCCTTGGGTCCCAAATCAACAACTGATAAAAATTCAAATGGCCCTAACTTCTGTACGGTGCGTCCTACACCTATCAAAGTTTGCAACAATCAAATGCTTGTAATTTTTACTGGAGCGTCATAAATCCTTGAAAATTTGTGACAATAAAGTACTCGAGCCTCTTATCAATTTAAGCTATCGCTCATAGCTATACTACTCTTGAGTCCCAAATCAAACAGGGATAATACTTAAAATGGCCATAACTTCTGTACGGAGTGTCCTATACCTATAAAAGTTTGCAACATTCAAATGCTTGTAACTTTTTTTCGAGCGTCATAAAACCTTGAAATTTTGTGACAATAAAGTACACGTGCCTCTTATCAATTTAAGCTATCGCTCATAGCTTTGCACACTTTGAGTCCCAAAATAAAACACTGATAAAACTTCAAATGGCCCTAACTTCTGTACGGTGCGTCCTATACCTATCAAAAATTGCAACAATCAAATGCTTGTAACTTTTTACTGGGGTGTCTTAAAACCCTGAAATTTTGTGACAATAAAGTACTCGCGCCTCTTATCAATTCAAGCTATCGCTCATAGCTATGCTACCCTTGAGTCCCAAATAAAACACTGATAAAACTTCAAACGGACCTTACTTCTATACGGTGCATCCTACACCAATCAAAGTTTGCAACAACCAAATGCTTGTAACTTTTTTCTGGAGGGTCATGAAATCTGGAAATTTTGTGACAATAAAGTACTCGAGCCTCTTGTCAATTTAAGCTATCGCTCATAGCTATGCTACTCTTGAGTCCCAAATCAAACACTGATAATACTTAAAATGGCCATAACTTCTGTACGGAGTGTCCTATACCTATCAAAGTTTGCAACATTCAAATGCTTGTAACTTTTTTCTCGAGCGTCATAAGACCTTGAAATTTTGTGACAATAAAGCACTCGTGCCTCTTATCAATTTAAGCTATCGCTCATAGCTATGCACACTTTGAGTCCCAAAATAAAACACTGATAAAACTTCAAATGGCCCTAACTTCTGTACGGTGCGTCCCTACACCTATCAAAGTTTGCAACAATCAAATGTTTATAATTTTTACTGGAGCTTCATAATACCTTGAAAATTTGTGACAATGAAGTTCTCGAGCCTCTTATCAATTTAAGCTATCGCTCATAGCTATGCTACTCTTGAGTCCCAAATCAAACACTGATAATACTTAAAGTGGCCATAACTTCTGTTCGGAGAGTCCTTTTCCTATCAAAGTTTGCAACATTCATATGCTTGTAACTCTTTTCTCGAGCGTCATAAAACCTTGAAATTTTGTGACAATTAAGTACTCGTACCTCTTATCAAGTTAAGCTATCGCTCATAGCTATGCACACTTTGAGTCCCAAATAAAACACTGATAAAACTTCAAATGGCCCTAACTACCTATACGGTGCGTCCTAAACCTATCAAAGTTTTACAACATTCAAATGCTTGTAACTTTTTACTGGAGCGTCTGTTGTGAGCTAGAATCAAGCTGCCTGCGCGTAGTGTCTCACATCATCGACTCCTAACAGATGCCACACAATCTGTGTGATTAGCATGTGTTAAAGTTACTTAAGAAAGCACATATTTTTAGGGTGCGAGTACTTAGAATTAATATTACCTATGTAATATTTATTATGTAAACTTTTAGGGTGCTACAGTTTTGCACTCGAGCCACCGAAGGGCATTCAAAGTTAGAATGCACCATCAACATTTCAGATTGGCGTAGGTCAGTTGGCTTGACCAACTGACACCAATTAACAGGTGCGAAACTGGAACACCATAAAGGTCAGTTTTTGTATTGTAATTATGAATTGTAAATAGTATATAAGGGTTAGTATTCTAAGTAATAAAGGCTTGTGACTTTAAAACTAACAGTGTAATGTAGTGATTTTTTACAAAGAGTGGTTTAGGCTTTTCAGATACACGCGCGCAGCAGAAGGACGTCCCCCGTCAAACAAGGACAATACCTCAACACGTCATAAAATCTTGAAATTTTGTGACAATAAAGTACTCGAGCCTATTGTCAATTGAAACAATCACTCATAGCTATGCTAACCTTGAGTCCCAAATAAAACACTGATAAAACTTCAAATGGCCCTAACTTCTATAAGGTGCGTCCTATACCTATCAAAGTTTGGAAAAACCAAATGCTTGTAACTTTTTTCTGGAGCGTCATAAAATTTGGAATTTTGTGACAATAAAGTACTCGAGCCTCTTATCAATTTAAGCTATCGTTCATAGCTATGCTAGCCTTGAGTCCTAAAATAAAACACTAATAAAACTGCAAATGACCCTAACTTCTGTACGGTGCGTACTATACCTATCAAAGTTTGCAACAATCAAATGCTTGTAACTTTTTACTGGAGCATCATAAAACCAAGCAATTTTGTGGCAATAAAGTACTCGTGCCTCTCATCAATATAAGCTATCGTTCATAGCTATGCTAGCCTTGAGTCCCAAAATAAAACACTGATAAAACTGCAAATGACCCTAACTTCTGTACGGTTCGTCCTATACCTATGAAAGTTTGCAACAATCAAATGCTTGTAAATTTTACTGGAGCGTCATAAAATCTTGAAATTTTGTGACAATAAAGTACTCGAGCCTCTTATCAATTTAAGCTATCGCTCATAGCTATGCTACCCTTGGGTCCCAAATCAACAACTGATAAAACTTCAAATGGCCCTAACTTCTGTACGGTGCGTCCTACACCTATCAAAGTTTGCAACAATCAAATGCTTGTAATTTTTACTGGAGCGTCATAAATCCTTGAAAATTTGTGACAATAAAGTACTCGAGCCTCTTATCAATTTAAGCTATCGCTCATAGCTATACTACTCTTGAGTCCCAAATCAAACAGGGATAATACTTAAAATGGCCATAACTTCTGTACGGAGTGTCCTATACCTATAAAAGTTTGCAACATTCAAATGCTTGTAACTTTTTTTTCGAGCGTCATAAAACCTTGAAATTTTGTGACAATAAAGTACACGTGCCTCTTATCAATTTAAGCTATCGCTCATAGCTTTGCACACTTTGAGTCCCAAAATAAAACACTGATAAAACTTCAAATGGCCCTAACTTCTGTACGGTGCGTCCTATACCTATCAAAAATTGCAACAATCAAATGCTTGTAACTTTTTACTGGGGTGTCTTAAAACCCTGAAATTTTGTGACAATAAAGTTCTCGAGCCTCTTATCAATTTAAGCTATCGCCCATAGCTATGCTACCCTAGAGTCCCGAAATAAAACACTGATAAAACTACAAATGGCCCTAACTTCTGTACGGTGCGTCCTATACCTATCAAAAATTGCAACAATCAAATGCTTGTATCTTTTTACTGGGGCGTCTTAAAACCCTGAAATTTTGTGACAATAAAGTTCTCGAGCCTCTTATCAATTTAAGCTATCGCCCATAGCTATGTTACCCTTGAGTTCCAAAATAAAACACTGATAAAACTTCAAATGGCCCTAACTTTTATACGGTGCGTCCTACACCTATCAAAGTTTGCAACATTCAAATGCTTGTAACTTTTTATTGGAGCATCATAAAATCTTGACTTTTTGTGACAATAAAGTACTCGAGCCGCTTGTCAATTTAAGCTATCGCTCATAGCTATGCTACCCTTGAGTCCCAAATAAAACACTGATAAAACTTCAAACGGACCTTACTTCTATACGGTGCATCCTACACCAATCAAAGTTTGCAACAACCAAATGCTTGTAACTTTTTTCTGGAGGGTCATGAAATCTGGAAATTTTGTGACAATAAAGTACTCGAGCCTCTTGTCAATTTAAGCTATCGCTCATAGCTACGCGACCCTTGAGTCCCAAATCAAACACTGATAAAACTTAGAATGGCCCAAACTTCTGTACGGTGCTTTCTATACCTATCAAAATTTCCAACAATCAAATGCTTGTAACTTTTTACTGGAGCGTCATAAAATCTTGAAATAAAGTACTCGAGCCTCTTATCAATTTAAGCTCTCGCTCATAGCTATGCTACTCTTGAGTCCCAAATCAAACACTGATAATACTTAAAATGGCCATAACTTCTGTACGGAGTGTCCTACACCTATCAAAGTTTGCAACATTCAAATGCTTGTAACTTTTTTCTCGAGCGTCATAAGACCTTGAAATTTTGTGACAATAAAGCACTCGTGCCTCTTATCAATTTAAGCTATCGGTCATAGCTATGCACACTTTGAGTCCCAAAATAAAACACTGACAAAACTTCAAATGGCCCTAACTTCTGTACGGTGCGTCCCTACACCTATCAAAGTTTGCAACAATCAAATGTTTATAATTTTTACTGGAGCTTCATAATACCTTGAAAATTTGTGACAATGAAGTTCTCGAGCCTCTTATCAATTTAAGCTATCGCTCATAGCTATGCAACAATGTTTGAGTCCCAAATCAAACACTGATAATACTTAAAGTGGCCATAACTTCTGTTCGGAGAGTCCTTTTCCTATCAAAGTTTGCAACATTCAAATGCTTGTAACTCTTTTCTCGAGCGTCATAAAACCTTGAAATTTTGTGACAATTAAGTACTCGTGCCTCTTATCAAGTTAAGCTATCGCTCATAGCTATGCACACTTTGAGTCCCAAATAAAACACTGATAAAACTTCAAATGGCCCTAACTACCTATACGGTGCGTCCTAAACCTATCAAAGTTTTACAACATTCAAATGCTTGTAACTTTTTACTGGAGCGTCATAAAATCTTGAAATTTTGTGACAATAAAGTACTCGAGCCTATTGTCAATTGAAGCAATCACTCATAGCTATGCTAACCTTGAGTCCCAAATAAAACACTGATAAAACTTCAAATGGCTTTAACTTCTATAAGGTGCGTCCTATACCTATCAAAGTTTGGAAAAACCAAATGCTTGTAACTTTTTTCTGGAGCGTCATAAAATTTGGAATTTTGTGACAATAAAGTACTCGAGCCTCTTATCAATTTAAGCTATCGTTCATAGCTATGCTAGCCTTGAGTCCTAAAATAAAACACTAATAAAACTGCAAATGACCCTAACTTCTGTACGGTGCGTACTATACTTATCAAAGTTTGCAACAATCAAATGCTTGTAACTTTTTACTGGAGCATCATAAAACCAAGCAATTTTGTGGCAATAAAGTACTCGTGCCTCTCATCAATATAAGCTATCGTTCATAGCTATGCTAGCCTTGAGTCCTAAAATAAAACACTAATAAAACTGCAAATGACCCTAACTTCTGTACGGTTCGTCCTATACCTATGAAAGTTTGCAACAATCAAATGCTTGTAAATTTTACTGGAGCGTCATAAAATCTTGAAATTTTGTGACAATAAAGTACTCGAGCCTCTTATCAATTTAAGCTATCGCTCATAGCTATGCTACCCTTGGGTCCCAAATCAACAACTGATAAAACTTCAAATGGCTCTAACTTCTGTACGGTGCGTCCTACACCTATCAAAGTTTGCAACAATCAAATGCTTGTAATTTTTACTGGAGCGTCATAAATCCTTGAAAATTTGTGACAATAAAGTACTCGATCCACTTATCAATTTAAGCTATCGTTCATAGCTATGCTACTCTTGAGTCCCAAATCAAACACTGATAATACTTAAAATGGCCATAACTTCTGTACGGAGTGTCCTATACCTATCAATGTTTGCAACATTCAAATGCTTGTAACTTTTTTCTCGAGCGTCATAAAACCTTAAAATATTGTGACAATAATGTACTCGTGCCTCTTATCAATTTAAGCTATCGCTCATAGCTATGCACATTTTGAGTCCCAAAATGAAACACTGATAAAACTTCAAATGGCCCTAACTTCTGTACGGTGCGTCCTATACCTATCAAAAATAGCAACAATCAAATGCTTCTACCTTTTTACTGTGGCGTCATAAAACCCTGAAATTTTGTGACAATAAAGTACTCGAGCCTCTTATCAATTTAAGCTATGGCTCATAGCTATGCTACCCTTGGGTCCCAAATCAAAAACTTATAAAACTTCAAATGACGCTAACTTCTGTACGGTGCGTCCTAAACCTATCAAAGTTTGCAACATTCAAATGCTTGTAACTTTTTTCTCGAGCGTCATAAAACCTTGAAATTTTGTGACAATAAAGTACTCGTGCCAATTTAAGCTATCGCTCATATCTATGCACACTTTGAGCCCCAAAATAAAACACTGATAAAGCTTCAAATGGCACTAACATCTGTACGGTGCGTCCTATACCTATCAAAGTTTGCGACAATGAAATGCTTGTAACTTTTTACTGGAGCGTCATAAAGTCTTGAAATTTTGTGACAATAAAGTACTACAGCCTCTTATAAATTTAAGCTATCGCTCATAGCTATGCTACCCTTGAGTCCCAAATCAAACACTGATAAAACTTCAAATGGCCCTAACTTCTATATGGTCTATCCTACACCTATAAAAGTTTGCAACATTCAAATGTTTGTAACTTTTTACTGGAGCATCATAAAATCTTGAAATTTTGTGACAAGAAAGTACTCGGGCCTCTTATCAATTTAAGGTATCGCACATAGCTATGTTACCCTAGAGTCCCAAAATAAAACACTGAAAAAACTTAAAATGACTCTACCTTCTATACGATGCTTCCTACACCTATCAAAGTTTGCAACAATCAAATGCTTGCAACTTTTTACTGGAGCGTCATAAAATCTTGAAATTTTGTGACAATAAAGTACTCGATCCTCTTATCAATTTAAGCTATCGCTCATAGCTATGTTACCCTTGGGTCCCAAATCAAAAACTGATAAAACTTCAAATGACCCTAACTTCTGTACGGTGCATCCTACACCTATCCAAGTTTGCAACAATCAAATTCTGGTAATTTTTACTGGAGCGTCCTAAATCCTTGAAAATTTGTGACAATAAAGTACTCGAGCCCCTTATCAATTTAAGCTATCGCTCATAGCTATACTGCTCTTGAGTCCCAAATCAAACACGGATAATACTTAAGATAACCATAACTTCTGTACGGATTGTCCTATACCTATCAAAGTTTGCAACATTCAAATGCTTGTAACTTTTTTTTCGAGCGTCATAAAACCTTGAAATTTTGTGACAATAAAGTACACGTGCCTCTTATCAATTTAAGCTATCGCTCATAGCTATGCACACTTTGAGTCCCAAAATAAAACACTGATAAAACTTCAAATGGCACTAACATCTATACGGTGCGTCCTATACCTATCAAAGTTTGCGACAATGAAATGCTTGTACCTTTTTACTGGAGCGTCATAAAGTCTTGAAATTTTGTGACAATAAAGTACTACAGCCTCTTATAAATTTAAGCTATCGCTCATAGCTATGCTACCCTTGAGTCCCAAATCAAACACTGATAAAACTTCAAATGGCCCTAACTTCTATATGGTCTATCCTACACCTATAAAAGTTTGCAACATTCAAATGTTTGTAACTTTTTACTGGAGCATCATAAAATCTTGAAATTTTGTGACAAGAAAGTACTCGGGCATCTTATCAATTTAAGGTATCGCACATAGCTATGTTTCCCTAGAGTCCCAAAATAAAACACTGAAAAAACTTAAAATGGCTCTACCTTCTATACGATGCTTCCTACACCTATCAAAGTTTGCAACAATCAAATGCTTGTAACTTTTTACTGGAGCGTCATAAAATCTTGAAAATTTGTGACAATAAAGTACTCGAGCCTTTCATCAATTTAAGCTATCGCTCATAGCTATACTACTCTTGAGTCCCAAATCAAACACGGATAATACTTAAAATGGCCATAATTTCTGTACGGAGTGTCCTATACCTATAAAAGTTTGCAACATTCAAATGCTTGTAACTTTTTTTTTGAGCGTCATAAAACCTTGAAATTTTGTGACAATAAAGTACACGTGCCTCTTATCAATTTAAGCTATCGCTCATAGCTTTGCACACTTTGAGTCCCAAAATAAAACACTGATAAAACTTCAAATGGCCCTAACTTCTGTACGGTGCGTCCTATACCTATCAAAAATTGCAACAATCAAATGCTTGTAACTTTTTACTGGGGCGTCTTAAAACCCTGAAATTTTGTGACAATAAAGTTCTCGAGCCTCTTATCAATTTAAGCTATCGCCCATAGCTATGTTACCCTAGAGTCCCAAAATAAAACACTGATAAAACTTCAAATGGCCCTAACTTCTGTACGGAGTGTCCTATACCTATCAAAGTTTGCAACATTCAAATGCTTGTAACTTTTTTTCGAGCGTCATAAAACTTTAAAATATTGTGACAATAAAGTACTCGCGCCTCTTATCAATTCAAGCTATCGCTCATAGCTATGCTACTCTTGAGTCCCAAATCAAACACTGATAAAACTTAAAATGGCCATAACTTCTGTACGGAGTGTCCTATACCTATCAAAGTTTGCAACATTCAAATGCTTGTAACTTTTTTTTCGAGCGTCATAAAACCTTGAAATTTTGTGACAATAAAGTACACGTGCCTCTTATCAATTTAAGCTATCGCTCATAGCTTTGCACACTTTGAGTCCCAACATAAAAGACTGATAAAACTTCAAATGGCCCTAACTTCTGTACGGTGGGTCCTATACATATCAAAAATTGCAACAATCAAATGCTTGTAACTTTTTACTGGGGCGTCTTAAAACCCTGAAATTTTGTGACAATAAAGTTCTCGAGCCTCTTATCAATTTAAGCTATCGCCCATAGCTATGTTACCCTAGAGTCCCAAAATAAAACACTGATAAAACTTCAAATGGCCCTAACTTCTGTACGGAGTGTCCTATACCTATCAAAGTTTGCAACAATCAAATGCTTGTAATTTTTACTGGAGCGTCATAAATCCTTGAAAATTTGTGACAATAAAGTACTCGATCCACTTATCAATTTAAGCTATCGTTCATAGCTATGCTACTCTTGAGTCCCAAATCAAACACTGATAATACTTAAAATGGCCATAACTTCTGTACGGAGTGTCCTATACCTATCAAAGTTTGCAACATTCAAATGCTTGTAAGTTTTTTCTCGAGCGTCATAAAACCTTAAAATATTGTGACAATAATGTACTCGTGCCTCTTATCAATTTAAGCTATCGCTCATAGCTATGCACATTTTGAGTCCCAAAATGAAACACTGATAAAACTTCAAATGGCCCTAACTTCTGTACGGTGCGTCCTATACCTATCAAAAATAGCAACAATCTACCTTTTTACTGTGGCGTCATAAAACCCTGAAATTTTGTGACAATAAAGTACTCGAGCCTCTTATCAATTTAAGCTATGGCTCATAGCTATGCTACCCTTGGGTCCCAAATCAAAAACTTATAAAACTTCAAATGACGCTAACTTCTGTACGGTGCGTACTAAACCTATCAAAGTTTGCAACATTCAAATGCTTGTAACTTTTTCTCGAGCGTCATAAAACCTTGAAATTTTGTGACAATAAAGTACTCGTGCCAATTTAAGCTATCGCTCATAGCTATGCACACTTTGAGTCCCAAAATAAAACACTGATAAAGCTTCAAATGGCAGTAACATCTGTACGGTGCGTCCTATACCTATCAAAGTTTGTAACAATGAAATGCTTGTAACTTTTTACTGGAGCGTCATAAAGTCTTGAAATTTTGGGACAATAAAGTAGTACAGCCTCTTATAAATTTAAGCTATCGCTCATAGCTATGCTACCCTTGAGTCCCAAATCAAACAATGATAAAACTTCAAATGGCCCTAACTTCTATATGGTGCATCCTACACCTATAAAAGTTTGCAACATTCAAATGTTTGTAACTTTTTACTGGAGCATCATAAAATCTTGAAATATTGTGACAAGAAAGTACTCGGGGCTTTTATCAATTTAAGCTATCGCCCATAGCTATGTTAATCTAGAGTACCAAAATAAAACACTGAAAAAACTTAAAATGGCCCTACCTTCTATACGATGCTTCCTACACCTATCAAAGTTTGCAACAATCAAATGCTTGCAACTTTTTACTGGAGCGTCATAAAACCTTGAAATTTTGTGACAATAAAGTACTCGAGCCTCATATCAATTTAAGCTATCGCTCATAGCTATGTTACCCTTGGGTCCCAAATCAAAAACTGATAAAACTTCAAATGACCCTAACTTCTGTACGGTGCATCCTACACCTATCCAAGTTTGCAACAATCAAATTCTGGTAATTTTTACTGGAGCGTCATAAATCCTTGAAAATTTGTGACAATAAAGTACTCGAGCCTCTTATCAATTTAAGCTATCGTTCATAGCTATACTGCTCTTGAGTCCCAAATCAAACACGGATAATACTTAAAATGGCCATAACTTCTGTACGGATTGTCCTATACCTATCAAAGTTTGCAACATTCAAATGCTTGTAACTTTTTTTTCGAGCGTCATAAAACCTTGAAATTTTGTGACAATAAAGTACACGTGCCTCTTATCAATTTAAGCTATCGCTCATAGCTATGCACACTATGAGTCCCAAAATAAAACACTGCTAAAACTTCAAATGGCACTAACATCTGTACGGTGCGTCCTATACCTATCAAAGTTTGCGACAATGAAATGCTTGTAACTTTTTACTGGAGCGTCATAAAGTCTTGAAATTTTGTGACAATAAAGTACTACAGCCTCTTATAAATTTAAGCTATCGCTCATAGCTATGCTACCCTTGAGTCCCAAATCAAACACTGATAAAACTTCAAATGGCCCTAACTTCTATATGGTAATCTTGAAATTTTGTGACAAGAAAGTACTCGGGCCTCTTATCAATTTAAGGTATCGCACATAGCTATGTTACCCTAGAGTCCCAAAATAAAACACTGAAAAAACTTAAAATGGCTCTACCTTCCTGAAATTTTGTGACAATAAAGTTCTCGAGCCTTTTATCAATTTAAGCTATCGCTCATAGCTATGTTACCCTTGGGTCCCAAATCAAAAACTGATAAAACTTCAAATGACCCTAACTTCTGTACGGTGCATCCTACACCTATCCAAGTTTGCAACAATCAAATTCTTGTAATTTTTACTGGAGCGTCATAAATCCTTGAAAATTTGTGACAATAAAGTACACGAGCCTCTTATGAATTTAAGCTATCGCTCATAGCTATACTGCTCTTGAGTCCCAAATCAAACATGGATAATATTTAAAATGGCCATAACTTCTGTACGGAGTGTCCTATACCTATCAAAGTTTGCAACATTCAAATGCTTGTAACTTTTTTTTCGAGCGTCATAAAACCTTTAAATTTTGTGACAATAAAGTACACGTGCCTCTTATCAATTTAAGCTATCGGTCATAGCTTTGCACACTTTGAGTCCCAAAATAAAACACTGATAAAACTTCAAATGGCCCTAACTTCTGTACGGTGCGTCCTATACCTATCAAAAATTGCAACAATCAAATGCTTGTAACTTTTTACTGGGGCGTCTTAAAACCCTGAAATTTTGTGACAATAAAGTTCTCGAGCCTCTTATCAATTTAAGCTATCGCCCATAGATATGTTACCCTAGAGTCCCAAAATAAAACACTGATAAAACTTCAAATGGCCCTAACTTCTGTACGGATTGTCCTATACCTATCAAAGTTTGCAACATTCAAATGCTTGTAACTTTTTTTCGAGCGTCATAAAACCTTGAAATTTTGTGACAATAAAGTACACGTGCCTCTTATCAATTTAAGCTATCGCTCATAGCTATGCACACTTTGAGTCCCAAAATAAAACACTGATAAAACTTCAAATGGCACTAACATCTGTACGGAGCGTCCTATCAAAGTTTGCAACAATGAAAGGCTTGTAACTTTTTACTGGAGCGTCATAAAGTCTTGAAATTTTGTGACAATAAAGTACTACAGCCTCTTATAAATTTAAGCTATCGCTCATAGCTATGCTACCCTTGAGTCCCAAATAAAACACTGATAAAACTTCAAATGGCCCTAACTTCTATATGGTGCATCCTACACCTATAAAAGTTTGCAACATTCAAATGTTTGTAACTTTTTACTGGAGCATCATAAAATCTTGAAATTTTGTGACAAGAAAGTACTCGGGCCTCTTATCAATTTAAGCTATCGCCCATAGCAATGTTACCCTAGAGTCCCAAAATAAAACACTGAAAAAACTTAAAATGGCCCTACCTTCTATACGATGCTTCCTACACCTATCAAAGTTTGCAACAATCAAATGCTTGCAACTTTTTACTGGAGCGTCATAAAATCATGAAATTTTCTGACAATAAAGTACTCGAGCCACTTATCAATTTAAGCTATCGCTCATAGCTATGTTACCCTTGGGTCCCAAATCAAAAACTGATAAAACTTCAAATTACCCTAACTTCTGTACGGTGCATCCTACACCTATCCAAGTTTGCAACAATCAAATTCTTGTAATTTTTACTGGAGCGTCATAAATCCTTGAAAATTTGTGACAATAAAGTACTCGAGCCTCTTATCAATTTAAGCTATCGCTCATAGCTATGCTACTCTTGAGTCCCAAATCAAACACGGATAATACTTAAAATGGCCATAACTTCTGTACGGAGTGTCCTATACCTATCAAAGTTTGCAACATTCAAATGCTTGTAACTTTTTTCTCGAGCGTCATAAAACCTTAAAATATTGTGACAATAAAGTACTCGTGCCTCTTATCAATTTAAGCTATCGCTCATAGCTATGCACATTTAGAGTCCCAAAATAAAATACTGATAAAACTTCAAATGGCCCTAACTTCTGTACGGTGCGTCCTATACCTATCAAAAATAGCAACAATCAAATGCTTCTACCTTTTTACTGTGGCGTCATAAAACCCTGAAATTTTGTGACAATAAAGTGCTCGAGCCTCTTATCAATTTAAGCTATCGTTCATAGCTATGCTAGCCTTGAGTCCCAAAATAAAACACTGATAAACCTAAAAATTACCCTAACTTCTGTACGGTGCGTCCTATACCTATCAAAGTTTGCAACAATCAAATGGTTGTAACTTTTTACGGAAGCGTCATAAAATCTTGAAATTTGGTGACAATAAAGTACTCGAGCCTCTTATCAATTTAAGCTATGGCTCATAGCTATGCTACCCTTGGGTCCCAAATCAAAAACTTATAAAACTTCAAATGACGCTAACTTCTGTACGGTGCGTCCTAAACCTATCAAAGTTTGCAACATTCAAATGCTTGTAATTTTTACTGGAGCGTCATAAATCCTTGAAAATTTGTGACAATAAAGTACTCGATCCTCTTATCAATTTAGGCTATCGCTCATAGCTATGCTACTCTTGAGTCCCAAATCAAACACTGAGAATACGTAAAATGGCCATAACTTCTGTACGGAGTGTCCTATACCTATCAAAGTTTGCAACATTCAAATGCTTGTAACTTTTTTCTCCAGCGTCATAAAACCTTAAAATATTGTGACACAAAAGTACTCGTGCCTCTTATCAATTTAAGCTATCGCTCATAGCTATGCACATTTTGAGTCCCAAAATAAAACACTGATAAAACTTCAAATGGCCTTAACTTCTGTACGGTGCGTCCTATACCTATCAAAAAAAGCAACAATAAAATGCTTCTACCTTTTTACTGTGGCGTCATAAAACCCTGAAATTTTGTGACAATAAAGTACTCGAGCCTCTTATCAATTTAAGCTATCGTTCATAGCTATGCTAGCCTTGAGTCCCAAAATAAAACACTGATAAAGCTAAAAATGACCCTAACTTCTGTACGGTGCGTCCTATACCTATCAAAGTTTGCAACAATCAAATGCTTGTCACTTTTTACGGAAGCGTCATAAAATCTTGAAATTTGGAGACAATAAAGTACTGGAGCCTCTTATCAATTTAAGCTATGGCTCATAGCTATGCTACCCTTGGGTCCCAAACCAAAAACTTATAAAACTTCAAATGACGCTAACTTCTGTACGGTGCGTCCCAAACCTATCAAAGTTTGCAACATTCAAATGCTTGTAATTTTTACTGGAGCGTCATAAATCCTTGAAAATTTGTGACAATAAAGTACTCGATCCTCTTATCAATTTAAGCTATCGCTCATAGCTATGCTACTCTTGAGTCCCAAATCAAACACTGAGAATACTTAAAATGGCCATAACTTCTGTACGGAGTGTCCTATACCTATCAAAGTTTGCAACATTCAAATGCTTGTAACTTTTTTCTCGAGCGTCATAAGACCTTAAAATATTGTGACAATAAAGTACTCGTGCCTCTTATCAATTTAAGCTATCGCTCATAGCTATGCACACTTTGAGTCCCAAAATAAAACACTGATAAAGCTTCAAATGGCACTAGCATCTGTACGGTGCGTCCTATACCTATCAAAGTTTGCAACAATGAAATGCTTGTAACTTTTTACTGGAGCGTCATAATGTCTTGAAATTTTGTGACAAAAAAGTAGTACAGCCTCTTATAAATTTAAGCTATCGCTCATAGGTATACTACCCTTGAGTCCCAAATCAAACACTGATAAAACTTTAAATGGCCCTAACTTCTATATGGTCTATCCTACACCTATAAAAGTTTGCAACATTCAAATGTTTGTAACTTTTTACTGGAGCATCATAAAATCTTGAAATTTTGTGACAAGAAAGTACTCGGGCCTCTTATTAATTTAAGCTATCGCCCATAGCTATGTTACCCTAGAGTCCCAAAATAAAACACTGAAAAAACTTAAAATGGCCCTACCTTCTATACGATGCTTCCTACACCTATCAAAGTTTGCAACAAGCAAATGCTTGCAACTTTTTACTGGAGCGTCATAAAATCTTGAAATTTTGTGACAATAAAGTACTCGAGCCTCTTATCAATTTAAGCTATCGCTCATAGCTATGTTACTCTTGGGTCCCAATTCAAAAACTGATAAAACTTCAAATGACCCTAACTTCTGTACGGTGCATCCTACACCTATCCAAGTTTGCAACAATCAAATTCTTGTAATTTTTACTGGAGCGTCATAAATCCTTGAAAATTTTTGACAATAAAGTACTCGAGCCTCTTATCAATTTAAGCTATCGCTCATAGCTATACTGCTCTTGAGTCCCAAATCAAACACGGATAATACTTAAAATGGCCATAACTTCTGTACGGAGTGTCCTATACCTATCAAAGTTTGCAACATTCAAATGCTTGTAACTTTTTTTTCGAGCGTCATAAAACCTTGAAATTTTGTGACAATAAAGTACACGTGCCTCTTATCAATTTAAGCTATCGGTCATAGCTTTGCACACTTTGAGTCCCAAAATAAAACACTGATAAAACTTCAAATGGCCCTAACATCTGTACGGTGCGTCCTATACCTATCAAAAATTGCAACAATCAAATGCTTGTAACTTTTTACTGGGGCGTCTTAAAACCCTGAAATTTTGTGACAATAAAGTTCTCGAGCCTCTTATCAATTTAAGCTATCGCCCATAGCTATGTTACCCTAGAGTCCCAAAATAAAACACTGATAAAACTTCAAGTGGCCCTAACTTCTGTTCGGAGTGTCCTATACCTATCAAAGTTTGCAACATTCAAATGCTTGTAGATTTTTTTCGAGCATCATAAAATCTTGAAATTTTGTGACAATAAAGTACACGTGCCTCTTATCAATTTAAGCTATCGCTCATAGCTATGCACACTTTGAGTCCCAAAATAAAACACTGATAAAACTTCAAATGGCACTAACATCTGTACGGTGCGTCCTATACCTATCAAAGTTTGCAACAATGAAATGCTTGTAACTTTTTACTGGAGCGTCATAAAGTCTTGAAATTTTGTGACAATAAAGTACTACAGCCTCTTAAAAATTTAAGCTATCGCTCATAGCTATGCTACCCTTGAGTCCCAAATCAAACACTGATAAAACTTCAAATGGCCCTAACTTCTATATGGTGCATCCTACACCTATAAAAGTTTGCAACATTCAAATGTTTGTAACTTTTTACTGGAGCATCATAAAATCTTGAAATTTTGTGACAAGAAAGTACTCGGGCCTCTTATCAATTTAAGCTATCGCCCATAGCAATGTTACCCTAGAGTCCAAAAATAAAACACTGAAAAAACTTAAAGTGGCCCTACCTTCTATACGATGCTTCCTACACCTATCAAAGTTTGCAACAATCAAATGCTTGCAACTTTTTACTGGAGCGTCATAAAATCATGAAATTTTGTGACAATAAAGTACTCGAGCCTCTTATCAATTTAAGCTATCGCTCATAGCTATGCTACTCTTGAGTCCCAAATCAAACACGGATAATACTTAAAATGGCCATAACTTCTGTACGGAGTGTCCTATACCTATCAAAGTTTGCAACATTCAAATGCTTGTAACTTTTTTCTCGAGCGTCATAAAACCTTAAAATATTGTGACAATAAAGTACTCGTGCCTCTTATCAATTTAAGCTATCGCTCATAGCTATGCACATTTTGAGTCCCAAAATAAAACAGTGATAAAACTTCAAATGGCCCTAACTTCTGTACGGTGCGTCCTATACCTATCAAAAATAGCAACAATAAAATGCTTCTACCTTTTTACTGTGGCGTCATAAAACCCTGAAATTTTGTGACAATAAAGTTCTCGAGCCTCTTATCAATTTAAGCTATCGCCCATAGCTATGTTACCCTAGAGTCCCAAAATAAAACACTGATAAAACTTCAAATGGCCCTAACTTCTGTTCGGAGTGTCCTATACCTATCAAAGTTTGCAACATTCAAATGCTTGTAGATTTTTTTCGAGCATCATAAAATCTTGAAATTTTGTGACAATAAAGTACACGTGCCTCTTATCAATTTAAGCTATCGCTCATAGCTATGCACACTTTGAGTCCCAAAATAAAACACTGATAAAACTTCAAATGGCACTAACATCTGTACGGTGCGTCCTATACCTATCAAAGTTTGCAACAATGAAATGCTTGTAACTTTTTACTGGAGCGTCATAAAGTCTTGAAATTTTGTGACAATAAAGTACTACAGCCTCTTAAAAATTTAAGCTATCGCTCATAGCTATGCTACCCTTGAGTCCCAAATCAAACACTGATAAAACTTCAAATGGCCCTAACTTCTATATGGTGCATCCTACACCTATAAAAGTTTGCAACATTCAAATGTTTGTAACTTTTTACTGGAGCATCATAAAATCTTGAAATTTTGTGACAAGAAAGTACTCGGGCCTCTTATCAATTTAAGCTATCGCCCATAGCAATGTTACCCTAGAGTCCAAAAATAGAACACTGAAAAAACTTAAAGTGGCCCTACCTTCTATACGATGCTTCCTACACCTATCAAAGTTTGCAACAATCAAATGCTTGCAACTTTTTACTGGAGCGTCATAAAATCATGAAATTTTGTGACAATAAAGTACTCGAGCCTCTTATCAATTTAAGCTATCGCTCATAGCTATGCTACTCTTGAGTCCCAAATCAAACACGGATAATACTTAAAATGGCCATAACTTCTGTACGGAGTGTCCTATACCTATCAAAGTTTGCAACATTCAAATGCTTGTAACTTTTTTCTCGAGCGTCATAAAACCTTAAAATATTGTGACAATAAAGTACTCGTGCCTCTTATCAATTTAAGCTATCGCTCATAGCTATGCACATTTTGAGTCCCAAAATAAAACAGTGATAAAACTTCAAATGGCCCTAACTTCTGTACGGTGCGTCCTATACCTATCAAAAATAGCAACAATAAAATGCTTCTACCTTTTTACTGTGGCGTCATAAAACCCTGAAATTTTGTGACAATAAAGTACTCGAGCCTCTTATCAATTTAAGCTATCGTTCATAGCTATGCTAGCCTTGAGTCCCAAAATAAAACACTGATAAAGCTAAAAATGACCCTAACTTCTCTACGGTGCGTCCTATACCTATTGAAGTTTGCAACAATCAAATGCTTGTCACTTTTTACGGAAGCGTCATAAAATCTTGAAATTTGGTGACAATAAAGTACTCGAGCCTCTTATCAATTTAAGCTATGGCTCATAGCTATGCTACCCTTGGGTCCGAAATCAAAAACTTATAAAACTTCAAATGACGCTAACTTCTGTACGGTGCGTCCCAAACCTATCAAAGTTTGCAACAATCAAATGTTTGCAACTTTTTACTGGAGCGTCATAAAATCTTGAAATTTTGTGACAATAAAGTACTCGAGCCTCTTATCAATTTAAGCTATCGCTCATAGCTATGTTACTCTTGGGTCCCAATTCAAAAACTGATAAAACTTCAAATGACCCTAACTTCTGTACGGTGCATCCTACACCTATCCAAGTTTGCAACAATCAAATTCTTGTAATTTTTCTGGAGCGTCATAAATCCTTGAAAATTTGTGACAATAAAGTACTCGAGCCTCTTATCAATTTAAGCTATCGCTCATAGCTATACTGCTCTTGAGTCCCAAATCAAACACGGATAATACTTAAAATGGCCATAACTTCTGTACGGAGTGTCCTATACCTATCAAAGTTTGCAACATTCAAATGCTTGTAACTTTTTTTTCGAGCGTCATAAAACCTTGAAATTTTGTGACAATAAAGTACACGTGCATCTTATCAATTTAAGCTATCGGTCATAGCTTTGCACACTTTGAGTCCCAAAATAAAACACTGATAAAACTTCAAATGGCCCTAACTTCTGTACGGAGTGTCCTATACCTCTCAAAGTTTGCAACATTCAAATGCTTGTAACTTTTTTTCGAGCGTCATAAAACCTTGAAATTTTGTGACAATAAAGTACACGTGCCTCTTATCAATTCAAGCTATCTCTCATAGCTATGCACACTTTGAGTCCCAAAATAAAACACTGATTAAACTTCAAATGGCACTAACATCTGTACGGTGCGTCCTATACCTATCAAAGTTTGCAACAATGAAATGCTTGTAACTTTTTACTGGAGCGTCATAAAGTCTTGAAATTTTGTGACAATAAAGTACTACAGCCTCTTATAAATTTAAGCTATCGCTCATAGCTATGCTACCCGTGAGTCCCAAATCAAACACTGATAAAACTTCAAATGGCCCTAACTTCTATATGGTGCATCCTACACCTATAAAAGTTTGCAACATTCAAATGTTTGTAACTTTTTACTGGAGCATCATAAAATCTTGAAATTTTGTGACAAGAAAGTACTCGGGCCTCTTATCAATTCAAGCTATCGCCCATAGCAATGTTACCCTAGAGTCCCAAATAAAAACACTGAAAAAACTTAAAATGGCCCTACCTTCTATACGATGCTTCCTACACCTATCAAAGTTTGCAACAATCAAATGCTTGCAACTTTTTACTGGAGCGTCATAAAATCATGAAATTTTGTGACAATAAAGTACTCGAGCCTCTTATCAATTTAAGCTATCGCTCATAGCTATGTTACCCTTGGGTCCCAAATCAAAAACTGATAAAACTTCAAATGACCCTAACTTCTGTACGGTGCATCCTACACCTATCCAAGTTTGCAACAATCAAATTCTTGTAATTTTTCTGGAGCGTCATAAATCCTTGAAAATTTGTGACAATAAAGTACTCGAGCCTCTTATCAATTTAAGCTATCGCTCATAGCTATACTGCTCTTGAGTCCCAAATCAAACACGGATAATACTTAAAATGGCCATAACTTCTGTACGGAGTGTCCTATACCTATCAAAGTTTGCAACATTCAAATGCTTGTAACTTTTTTTTCGAGCGTCATAAAACCTTGAAATTTTGTGACAATAAAGTACACGTGCATCTTATCAATTTAAGCTATCGGTCATAGCTTTGCACACTTTGAGTCCCAAAATAAAACACTGATAAAACTTCAAATGGCCCTAACTTCTGTACGGAGTGTCCTATACCTCTCAAAGTTTGCAACATTCAAATGCTTGTAACTTTTTTTCGAGCGTCATAAAACCTTGAAATTTTGTGACAATAAAGTACACGTGCCTCTTATCAATTCAAGCTATCTCTCATAGCTATGCACACTTTGAGTCCCAAAATAAAACACTGATTAAACTTCAAATGGCACTAACATCTGTACGGTGCGTCCTATACCTATCAAAGTTTGCAACAATGAAATGCTTGTAACTTTTTACTGGAGCGTCATAAAGTCTTGAAATTTTGTGACAATAAAGTACTACAGCCTCTTATAAATTTAAGCTATCGCTCATAGCTATGCTACCCGTGAGTCCCAAATCAAACACTGATAAAACTTCAAATGGCCCTAACTTCTATATGGTGCATCCTACACCTATAAAAGTTTGCAACATTCAAATGTTTGTAACTTTTTACTGGAGCATCATAAAATCTTGAAATTTTGTGACAAGAAAGTACTCGGGCCTCTTATCAATTCAAGCTATCGCCCATAGCAATGTTACCCTAGAGTCCCAAATAAAAACACTGAAAAAACTTAAAATGGCCCTACCTTCTATACGATGCTTCCTACACCTATCAAAGTTTGCAACAATCAAATGCTTGCAACTTTTTACTGGAGCGTCATAAAATCATGAAATTTTGTGACAATAAAGTACTCGAGCCTCTTATCAATTTAAGCTATCGCTCATAGCTATGTTACCCTTGGGTCCCAAATCAAAAACTGATAAAACTTCAAATTACCCTAACTTCTGTACGGTGCATCCTACACCTATCCAAGTTTGCAACAATCAAATTCTTGTAATTTTTACTGGAGCGTCATAAATCCTTGAAAATTTGTGACAATAAAGTACTCGAGCCTCTTATCAATTTAAGCTATCGCTCATAGCTATGCTACTCTTGAGTCCCAAATCAAACACGGATAATACTTAAAATGGCCATAACTTCTGTACGGAGTGTCCTATACCTATCAAAGTTTGCAACATTCAAATGCTTGTAACTTTTTTCTCGAGCGTCATAAAACCTTAAAATATTGTGACAATAAAGTACTCGTGCCTCTTATCAATTTAAGCTATCGCTCATAGCTATGCACATTTTGAGTCACAAAATAAAACACTGATAAAACTTCAAAGGGCCCTAACTTCTGTACGGTGCGTCCTATACCTCTCAAAAATAGCAACAATCAAATGCTTCTACCTTTTTACTGTGGCGTCATAAAACCCTGAAATTTTGTGACAATAAAGTACTCGAACCTCTTATCAATTTAAGCTATCGTTCATAGCTATGCTAGCCTTGAGTCCCAAAATAAAATACTGATAAAACTAAAAATGACACTAATTTCTATACGGTGCGTCCTATACCTATCAAAGTTTGCAACAATCAAATGCTTGTAACTTTTTACGGAAGCGTCATAAAATCTTGAAATTTGGTGACAATAAAGTCCTCGAGCCTCTTATCAATTTAAGCTATGGCTCATAGCTATGCTACCCTTGGGTCCCAAATCAAAAACTTATAAAACTTCAAATGACGCTAACTTCTGTACGGTGCGTCCTAAACCTATCAAAGTTTGCAACATTCATATGCTTGTAACTTTTTTCTCGAGCGTCATAAAACCTTGAAATTTTGTGACAATAAAGTACTCGTGCCTCTTATCAATTTAAGCTATCGCTCATAGCTATGCACACTTTGAGTCCCAAAATAAAACACTGATAAAGCTTCAAATGGCACTAGCATCTGTACGGTGCGTCCTATACCTATCAAAGTTTGCAACAATGAAATGCTTGTAACTTTTTACTGGAGCGTCATAATGTCTTGAAATTTTGTGACAATAAAGTAGTACAGCCTCTTATAAATTTAAGCTATCGCTCATAGGTATACTACCCTTGAGTCCCAAATCAAACACTGATAAAACTTCAAATGGCCCTAACTTCTATATGGTCTATCCTACACCTATAAAAGTTTGCAAAATTCAACTGTTTGTAACTTTTTACTGGAGCATCATAAAATCTTGGTCATAGCTTTGCACACTTTGAGTCCCAAAATAAAACACTGATAAAATTTCAAATGGCATTAACTTCTGTACGGCGCGTCCTATACCTATCAAAAATTGCAACAATCAAATGCTTGTAACTTTTTACTGGGGCGTCTTAAAACCCTGAAATTTTGTGACTATAAAGTTCTCGACCCTCTTATCAATTTAAGCTATCGCCCATAGATATGTTACCCTAGAGTCCCAAAATAAAACACTGATAAAACTTCAAATGGCCCTAACTTCTGTACGGAGTGTCCTATACCTCTCAAAGTTTGCAACATTCAAATGCTTGTAACTTTTTTTCGAGCGTCATAAAACCTTGAAATTTTGTGACAATAAAGTACACGTGCCTCTTATCAATTCAAGCTATCTCTCATAGCTATGCACACTTTGAGTCCCAAAATAAAACACTGATTAAACTTCAAATGGCACTAACATCTGTACGGTGCGTCCTATACCTATCAAAGTTTGCAACAATGAAATGCTTGTAACTTTTTACTGGAGCGTCATAAAGTCTTGAAATTTTGTGACAATAAAGTACTACAGCCTCTTATAAATTTAAGCTATCGCTCATAGCTATGCTACCCTTGAGTCCCAAATCAAACACTGAAAAAACTTCAAATGGCCCTAACTTCTATATGGTGCATCCTACACCTATAAAAGTTTGCAACATTCAAATGTTTGTAACTTTTTACTGGAGCATCATAAAATCTTGAAATTTTGTGACAAGAAAGTACTCGGGCCTCTTATCAATTCAAGCTATCGCCCATAGCAATGTTACCCTAGAGTCCCAAATAAAAACACTGAAAAAACTTAAAATGGCCCTACCTTCTATACGATGCTTCCTACACCTATCAAAGTTTGCAACAATCAAATGCTTGCAACTTTTTACTGGAGCGTCATAAAATCATGAAATTTTGTGACAATAAAGTACTCGAGCCTCTTATCAATTTAAGCTATCGCTCATAGCTATGTTACCCTTGGGTCCCAAATCAAAAACTGATAAAACTTCAAATTACCCTAACTTCTGTACGGTGCATCCTACACCTATCCAAGTTTGCAACAATCAAATTCTTGTAATTTTTACTGGAGCGTCATAAATCCTTGAAAATTTGTGACAATAAAGTACTCGAGCCTCTTATCAATTTAAGCTATCGCTCATAGCTATGCTACTCTTGAGTCCCAAATCAAACACGGATAATACTTAAAATGGCCATAACTTCTGTACGGAGTGTCCTATACCTATCAATTTAAGCTATCGCCCATAGCAATGTTACCCTAGAGTCCAAAAATAAAACACTGAAAAAACTTAAAGTGGCCCTACCTTCTATACGATGCTTCCTACACCTATCAAAGTTTGCAACAATCAAATGCTTGCAACTTTTTACTGGAGCGTCATAAAATCATGAAATTTTGTGACAATAAAGTACTCGAGCCTCTTATCAATTTAAGCTATCGCTCATAGCTATGCTACTCTTGAGTCCCAAATCAAACACGGATAATACTTAAAATGGCCATAACTTCTGTACGGAGTGTCCTATACCTATCAAAGTTTGCAACATTCAAATGCTTGTAACTTTTTTCTCGAGCGTCATAAAACCTTAAAATATTGTGACAATAAAGTACTCGTGCCTCTTATCAATTTAAGCTATCGCTCATAGCTATGCACATTTTGAGTCCCAAAATAAAACAGTGATAAAACTTCAAATGGCCCTAACTTCTGTACGGTGCGTCCTATACCTATCAAAAATAGCAACAATAAAATGCTTCTACCTTTTTACTGTGGCGTCATAAAACCCTGAAATTTTGTGACAATAAAGTACTCGAGCCTCTTATCAATTTAAGCTATCGTTCATAGCTATGCTAGCCTTGAGTCCCAAAATAAAACACTGATAAAGCTAAAAATGACCCTAACTTCTCTACGGTGCGTCCTATACCTATTGAAGTTTGCAACAATCAAATGCTTGTCACTTTTTACGGAAGCGTCATAAAATCTTGAAATTTGGTGACAATAAAGTACTCGAGCCTCTTATCAATTTAAGCTATGGCTCATAGCTATGCTACCCTTGGGTCCGAAATCAAAAACTTATAAAACTTCAAATGACGCTAACTTCTGTACGGTGCGTCCCAAACCTATCAAAGTTTGCAACAATCAAATGCTTGCAACTTTTTACTGGAGCGTCATAAAATCTTGAAATTTTGTGACAATAAAGTACTCGAGCCTCTTATCAATTTAAGCTATCGCTCATAGCTATGTTACTCTTGGGTCCCAATTCAAAAACTGATAAAACTTCAAATGACCCTAACTTCTGTACGGTGCATCCTACACCTATCCAAGTTTGCAACAATCAAATTCTTGTAATTTTTACTGGAGCGTCATAAATCCTTGAAAATTTGTGACAATAAAGTACTCGAGCCTCTTATCAATTTAAGCTATCGCTCATAGCTATACTGCTCTTGAGTCCCAAATCAAACACGGATAATACTTAAAATGGCCATAACTTCTGTACGGAGTGTCCTATACCTATCAAAGTTTGCAACATTCAAATGCTTGTAACTTTTTTTTCGAGCGTCATAAAACCTTGAAATTTTGTGACAATAAAGTACACGTGCATCTTATCAATTTAAGCTATCGGTCATAGCTTTGCACACTTTGAGTCCCAAAATAAAACACTGATAAAACTTCAAATGGCCCTAACTTCTGTACGGAGTGTCCTATACCTATCAAAGTTTGCAACATTCAAATGCTTGTAGATTTTTTTCGAGCATCATAAAATCTTGAAATTTTGTGACAATAAAGTACACGTGCCTCTTATCAATTTAAGCTATCGCTCATAGCTATGCACACTTTGAGTCCCAAAATAAAACAGTGATAAAACTTCAAATGGCACTAACATCTGTACGGTGCGTCCTATACCTATCAAAGTTTGCAACAATGAAATGCTTGTAACTTTTTACTGGAGCGTCATAAAGTCTTGAAATTTTGTGACAATAAAGTACTACAGCCTCTTATAAATTTAAGCTATCGCTCATAGCTATGCTACCCTTGAGTCCCAAATCAAACACTGATAAAACTTCAAATGGCCCTAACTTCTATATGGTGCATCCTACACCTATAAAAGTTTGCAACATTCAAATGTTTGTAACTTTTTACTGGAGCATCATAAAATCTTGAAATTTTGTGACAAGAAAGTACTCGGGCCTCTTATCAATTTAAGCTATCGCCCATAGCAATGTTACCCTAGAGTCCCAAAATAAAACACTGAAAAAACTTAAAATGGCCCTACCTTCTATACGATGCTTCCTACACCTATCAAATTTTGCAACAATCAAATGCTTGCAACTTTTTACTGGAGCGTCATAAAATCATGAAATTTTGTGACAATAAAGTACTCGAGCCTCTTATCAATTTAAGCTATCGCTCATAGCTATGCTACTCTTGAGTCCCAAATCAAACACGGATAATACTTAAAATGGCCATAACTTCTGTACGGAGTGTCCTATACCTATCAAAGTTTGCAACATTCAAATGCTTGTAACTTTTTTCTCGAGCGTCATAAAACCTTAAAATATTGTGACAATAAAGTACTCGTGCCTCTTATCAATTTAAGCTATCGCTCATAGCTATGCACATTTTGAGTCCCAAAATAAAACAGTGATAAAACTTCAAATGGCCCTAACTTCTGTACGGTGCGTCCTATACCTATCAAAAATAGCAACAATAAAATGCTTCTACCTTTTTACTGTGGCGTCATAAAACCCTGAAATTTTGTGACAATAAAGTACTCGAGCCTCTTATCAATTTAAGCTATCGTTCATAGCTATGTTAGCCTTGAGCCCCAAAATAAAACACTGATAAAGCTAAAAATGACCCTAACTTCTCTACGGTGCGTCCTATACCTATTAAAATTTGCAACAATCAAATGCTTGTCACTTTTTACGGAACCGTCATAAAATCTTGAAATTTGGTGACAATAAAGTACTCGAGCCTCTTATCAATTTAAGCTATGACTCATAGCTATGCAACCCTTGGGTCCGAAATCAAAAACTTATAAAACTTCAAATGACGCTAACTTCTGTACGGTGCGTCCCAAACCTATCAAAGTTTGCAACATTCAAATGCTTGTAATTTTTACTGGAGCGTCATAAATCCTTGAAAATTTGTGACAATAAAGTACTCGATCCTCTTATCAATTTAAGCTATCGCTCATAGCTATGCTACTCTTGAGTCCCAAATCAAACACTGAGAATACTTAAAATGGCCATAACTTCTGTGCGGAGTGTCCTATACCTATCAAAGTTTGCAACATTCAATTGCTTGTAACTTTTTTCTCGAGCGTCATAAGTCCTTAAAATATTGTGACAATAAAGTACTCGTGCCTCTTATCAATTTAACCTATCGCTCATAGCTAAGCACATTTTGAGTCCCAAAATAAAACACTGATAAAACTTCAAATGGCCCTAACTTCTGTACGGTGCGTCCTATACCTCTCAAAAATAGCAACAATCAAATGCTTCTACCTTTTTACTGTGGCGTCATAAAACCCTGAAATTTTGTGACAATAAAGTACTCGAGCCTCTTATCAATTTAAGCTATCGTTCATAGCTATGCTAGCCTTGAGTCCCAAAATAAAATACTGATAAAACTAAAAATGACACTAATTTCAATACGGTGCGTCCTATACCTATCAAAGTTTGCAACAATCAAATGCTTGTAACTTTTTACGGAAGCATCATAAAATCTTGAAATTTGGTGACAATAAAGTCCTCGAGCCTCTTATCAATTTAAGCTATGGCTCATAGCTATGCTACCCTTGGGTCCCAAATCAAAAACTTATAAAACTTCAAATTACGCTAACTTCTGTACGGTGCGTCCTAAACCTATCAAAGTTTGCAACATTCATATGCTTGTAACTTTTTTCTCGAGCGTCATAAAACCTTGAAATTTTGTGACAATAAAGTACTCGTGCCTTTTATCAATTTAAGCTATCGCTCATAGCTATGCACACTTTGAGTCCCAAAATAAAACACTGATAAAGCTTCAAATGGCACTAGCATCTGTACGGTGCGTCCTATACCTATCAAAGTTTGCAACAATGAAATGCTTGTAACTTTTTACTGGAGCGTCATAATGTCTTGAAATTTTGTGACAATAAAGTAGTACAGCCTCTTATAAATTTAAGATATCGCTCATAGGTATACTACCCTTGAGTCCCAAATCAAACACTGATAAAACTTCAAATGGCCCTAACTTCTATATGGTCTATCCTACACCTATAAAAGTTTGCAACATTCAACTGTTTGTAACTTTTTACTGGAGCATCATAAAATCTTGGTCATAGCTTTGCACACTTTGAGTCCCAAAATAAAACACTGATAAAATTTCAAATGGCATTAACTTCTGTACGGCGCGTCCTATACCTATCAAAAATTGCAACAATCAAATGCTTGTAACTTTTTACTGGGGCGTCTTAAAACCCTGAAATTTTGTGACTATAAAGTTCTCGACCCTCTTATCAATTTAAGCTATCGCCCATAGATATGTTACCCTAGAGTCCCAAAATAAAACACTGATAAAACTTCAAATGGCACTAACATCTGTACGGTGCGTCCTATACCTATCAAAGTTTGCAACAATGAAATGCTTGTAACTTTTTACTGGAGCGTCATAAAGTCTTGAAATTTTGTGACAATAAAGTACTACAGCCTCTTATAAATTTAAGCTATCGCTCATAGCTATGCTACCCGTGAGTCCCAAATCAAACACTGATAAAACTTCAAATGGCCCTAACTTCTATATGGTGCATCCTACACCTATAAAAGTTTGCAACATTCAAATGTTTGTAACTTTTTACTGGAGCATCATAAAATCTTGAAATTTTGTGACAAGAAAGTACTCGGGCCTCTTATCAATTCAAGCTATCGCCCATAGCAATGTTACCCTAGAGTCCCAAATAAAAACACTGAAAAAACTTAAAATGGCCCTACCTTCTATACGATGCTTCCTACACCTATCAAAGTTTGCAACAATCAAATGCTTGCAACTTTTTACTGGAGCGTCATAAAATCATGAAATTTTGTGACAATAAAGTACTCGAGCCTCTTATCAATTTAAGCTATCGCTCATAGCTATGTTACCCTTGGGTCCCAAATCAAAAACTGATAAAACTTCAAATTACCCTAACTTCTGTACGGTGCATCCTACACCTATCCAAGTTTGCAACAATCAAATTCTTGTAATTTTTACTGGAGCGTCATAAATCCTTGAAAATTTGTGACAATAAAGTACTCGAGCCTCTTATCAATTTAAGCTATCGCTCATAGCTATGCTACTCTTGAGTCCCAAATCAAACACGGATAATACTTAAAATGGCCATAACTTCTGTACGGAGTGTCCTATACCTATCAAAGTTTGCAACATTCAAATGCTTGTAACTTTTTTCTCGAGCGTCATAAAACCTTAAAATATTGTGACAATAAAGTACTCGTGCCTCTTATCAATTTAAGCTATCGCTCATAGCTATGCACATTTTGAGTCACAAAATAAAACACTGATAAAACTTCAAAGGGCCCTAACTTCTGTACGGTGCGTCCTATACCTCTCAAAAATAGCAACAATCAAATGCTTCTACCTTTTTACTGTGGCGTCATAAAACCCTGAAATTTTGTGACAGTAAAGTACTCGAACCTCTTATCAATTTAAGCTATCGTTCATAGCTATGCTAGCCTTGAGTCCCAAAATAAAATACTGATAAAACTAAAAATGACACTAATTTCTATACGGTGCGTCCTATACCTATCAAAGTTTGCAACAATCAAATGCTTGTAACTTTTTACGGAAGCGTCATAAAATCTTGAAATTTGGTGACAATAAAGTCCTCGAGCCTCTTATCAATTTAAGCTATGGCTCATAGCTATGCTACCCTTGGGTCCCAAATCAAAAACTTATAAAACTTCAAATGACGCTAACTTCTGTACGGTGCGTCCTAAACCTATCAAAGTTTGCAACATTCATATGCTTGTAACTTTTTTCTCGAGCGTCATAAAACCTTGAAATTTTGTGACAATAAAGTACTCGTGCCTCTTATCAATTTAAGCTATCGCTCATAGCTATGCACACTTTGAGTCCCAAAATAAAACACTGATAAAGCTTCAAATGGCACTAGCATCTGTACGGTGCGTCCTATACCTATCAAAGTTTGCAACAATGAAATGCTTGTAACTTTTTACTGGAGCGTCATAATGTCTTGAAATTTTGTGACAATAAAGTAGTACAGCCTCTTATAAATTTAAGCTATCGCTCATAGGTATACTACCCTTGAGTCCCAAATCAAACACTGATAAAACTTCAAATGGCCCTAACTTCTATATGGTCTATCCTACACCTATAAAAGTTTGCAACATTCAAAAGTTTGTAACTTTTTACTGGAGCATCATAAAATCTTGGTCATAGCTTTGCACACTTTGAGTCCCAAAATAAAACACTGATAAAATTTCAAATGGCCTTAACTTCTGTATGGTGCGTCCTATACCTATCAAAAATTGCAACAATCAAATGCTTGTAACTTTTTACTGGGGCGTCTTAAAACCCTGAAATTTTGTGACTATAAAGTTCTCGACCCTCTTATCAATTTAAGCTATCGCCCATAGATATGTTACCCTAGAGTCCCAAAATAAAACACTGATAAAACTTCAAATGGCCCTAACTTCTGTACGGAGTGTCCTATACCTCTCAAAGTTTGCAACATTCAAATGCTTGTAACTTTTTTTCGAGCGTCATAAAACCTTGAAATTTTGTGACAATAAAGTACACGTGCCTCTTATCAATTCAAGCTATCGCTCATAGCTATGCACACTTTGAGTCCCAAAATAAAACACAGATTAAACTTCAAATGGCACTAACATCTGTACGGTGCGTCCTATACCTATCAAAGTTTGCAACAATGAAATGCTTGTAACTTTTTACTGGAGCGTCATAAAGTCTTGAAATTTTGTGACAATAAAGTACTACAGCCTCTTATAAATTTAAGCTATCGCTCATAGCTATGCTACCCGTGAGTCCCAAATCAAACACTGATAAAACTTCAAATGGCCCTAACTTCTATATGGTGCATCCTACACCTATAAAAGTTTGCAACATTCAAATGTTTGTAACTTTTTACTGGAGCATCATAAAATCTTGAAATTTTGTGACAAGAAAGTACTCGGGCCTCTTATCAATTTAAGATATCGCCCTTAGCAATGTTACCCTAGAGTCCCAAAATAAAACACTGAAAAAACTTAAAATGGCCCTACCTTCTATACGATGCTTCCTACACCTATCAAAGTTTGCAACAATCAAATGCTTGCAAGTTTTTACTGGAGCGTCATAAAATCATGAAATTTTGTGACAATAAAGTACTCGAGCCTCTTATCAATTTAAGCTATCGCTCATAGCTATGTTACCCTTGGGTCCCAAATCAAAAACTGATAAAACTTCAAATTACCCTAACTTCTGTACGGTGCATCCTACACCTATCCAAGTTTGCAACAATCAAATTCTTGTAATTTTTACTGGAGCGTCATAAATCCTTGAAAATTTGTGACAATAAAGTACTCGAGCCTCTTATCAATTTAAGCTATCGCTCATAGCTATGCTACTCTTGAGTCCCAAATCAAACACGGATAATACTTAAAATGGCCATAACTTCTGTACGGAGTGTCCTATACCTATCAAAGTTTGCAACATTCAAATGCTTGTAACTTTTTTCTCGAGCGTCATAAAACCTTAAAATATTGTGACAATAAAGTACTCGTGCCTCTTATCAATTTAAGCTATCGCTCATAGCTATGCACATTTTGAGTCCCAAAATAAAACACTGATAAAACTTCAAATGGCCCTAACTTCTGTACGGTGCGTCCTATACCTATCAAAAATAGCAACAATCAAATGCTTCTACCTTTTTACTGTGGCGTCATAAAACCCTGAAATTTTGTGACAATAAAGTACTCGAGCCTCTTATCAATTTAAGCTATCGTTCATAGCTATGCTAGCCTTGAGTCCCAAAATAAAATACTGATAAAACTAAAAATGACCCTAATTTCTGTACGGTGCGTCCTATACCTATCAAAGTTTGCAACAATCAAATGCTTGTAACTTTTTACAGAAGCGTCATAAAATCTTGAAATTTGGTGACAATAAAGTACTCGAGCCTCTTATCAATTTAAGCTATGGCTCATAGCTATGCTACCCTTGGGTCCCAAATCAAAAACTGATAAAACTTCAAATTACCCTAACTTCTGTACGGTGCATCCTACACCTATCCAAGTTTGCAACAATCAAATTCTTGTAATTTTTACTGGAGCGTCATAAATCCTTGAAAATTTGTGACAATAAAGTACTCGAGCCTCTTATCAATTTAAGCTATCGCTCATAGCTATGCTACTCTTGAGTCCCAAATCAAACACGGATAATACTTAAAATGGCCATAACTTCTGTACGGAGTGTCCTATACCTATCAAAGTTTGCAACATTCAAATGCTTGTAACTTTTTTCTCGAGCGTCATAAAACCTTAAAATATTGTGACAATAAAGTACTCGTGCCTCTTATCAATTTAAGCTATCGCTCATAGCTATGCACATTTTGAGTCCCAAAATAAAACACTGATAAAACTTCAAATGGCCCTAACTTCTGTACGGTGCGTCCTATACCTATCAAAAATTGCAACAATCAAATGCTTCTACCTTTTTACTGTGGCGTCATAAAACCCTGAAATTTTGTGACAATAAAGTACTCGAGCCTCTTATCAATTTAAGCTATCGTTCATAGCTATGCTACTCTTGAGTCCCAAAATAAAACACTGATAAACCTAAAAATGACCCTAACTTCTGTACGGTGCGTCCTATACCTATCAAAGTTTGCAACAATCAAATGCTTGTAACTTTTTACGGAAGCGTCATAAAATCTTGAAATTTGGTGGCAATAAAGTACTCGAGCCTCTTATCAATTTAAGCTATGGCTCATAGCTATGCTACCCTTGGGTCCCAAATCAAAAACTTATAAAACTTCAAATGACGCTAACTTCTGTACGGTGCGTCCTATACCTATCAAAGTTTGCAACAATCAAATGCTTGTTACTTTTTACGGAAGCGTCATGAAATCTTGAAATTTTGTGACAATAAAGTACTCGAGCCTCTTATCAATTTAAGCTATCGTTCATAGCTATGCTAGCCTTGAGTCCCAAAATAAAACACTGATAAACCTAAAAATGACCCTAACTTCTGTACGGTGCGTCCTATACCTATCAAAGTTTGCAACAATCAAATGCTTGTAACTTTTTACGGAAGCGTCATAAAATCTTGAAATTTGGTGACAATAAAGTACTCGAGCCTCTTATCAATTTAAGCTATGGCTCATAGCTATGCTACCCTTGGGTCCCAAATCAAAAACTTATAAAACTTCAAATGACGCTTACTTCTGTACGGTGCGTCCTAAACCTATCAAAGTTTGCAACATTCAAATGTTTGTAATTTTTACTGGAGCGTCATAAATCCTTGAAAATTTGTGACAATAAAGTACTCGATCCTCTTATCAATTTAGGCTATCGCTCATAGCTATGCTACTCTTGAGTCCCAAGTCAAACACTGAGAATACTTAAAATGGCCATAACTTCTGTACGGAGTGTCCTATACCTATCAAAGTTTGCAACATTCAAATGCTTGTAACTTTTTTCTCGAGCGTCATAAAACCTTAAAATATTGTGACAATAAAGTACTCGTGAATCTTATCAATTTAAGCTATCGCTCATAGCTAAGCACATTTTGAGTCCCAAAATAAAACACTGATAAAATTTCAAATGGCCCTAACTTCTGTACGGTGCGTCCTATACCTATCAAAAATAGCAACAATCAAATGCTTGTAACTTTTTACTGGGGCGTCTTAAAACCCTGAAATTTTGTGACTATAAAGTTCTCGACCCTCTTATCAATTTAAGCTATCGCCCATAGATATGTTACCCTAGAGTCCCAAAATAAAACACTGATAAAACTTCAAATGGCCCTAACTTCTGTACGGAGTGTCCTATACCTCTCAAAGTTTGCAACATTCAAATGCTTGTAACTTTTTTTCGAGCGTCATAAAACCTTGAAATTTTGTGACAATAAAGTACACGTGCCTCTTATCAATTCAAGCTATCGCTCATAGCTATGCACACTTTGAGTCCCAAAATAAAACACTGATTAAACTTCAAATGGCACTAACATCTGTACGGTGCGTCCTATACCTATCAAAGTTTGCAAAAATGAAATGCTTGTAACTTTTTACTGGAGCGTCATAAAGTCTTGAAATTTTGTGACAATAAAGTACTACAGCCTCTTATAAATTTAAGCTATCGCTCATAGCTATGCTACCCGTGAGTCCCAAATCAAACACTGATAAAACTTCAAATGGCCCTAACTTCTATATGGTGCATCCTACACCTATAAAAGTTTGCAACATTCAAATGTTTGTAACTTTTTACTGGAGCATCATAAAATCTTGAAATTTTGTGACAAGAAAGTACTCGGGCCTCTTATCAATTTAAGATATCGCCCTTAGCAATGTTACCCTAGAGTCCCAAAATAAAACACTGAAAAAACTTAAAATGGCCCTACCTTCTATACGATGCTTCCTACACCTATCAAAGTTTGCAACAATCAAATGCTTGCAAGTTTTTACTGGAGCGTCATAAAATCATGAAATTTTGTGACAATAAAGTACTCGAGCCTCTTATCAATTTAAGCTATCGCTCATAGCTATGTTACCCTTGGGTCCCAAATCAAAAACTGATAAAACTTCAAATTACCCTAACTTCTGTACGGTGCATCCTACACCTATCCAAGTTTGCAACAATCAAATTCTTGTAATTTTTACTGGAGCGTCATAAATCCTTGAAAATTTGTGACAATAAAGTACTCGAGCCTCTTATCAATTTAAGCTATCGCTCATAGCTATGCTACTCTTGAGTCCCAAATCAAACACGGATAATACTTAAAATGGCCATAACTTCTGTACGGAGTGTCCTATACCTATCAAAGTTTGCAACATTCAAATGCTTGTAACTTTTTTCTCGAGCGTCATAAAACCTTAAAATATTGTGACAATAAAGTACTCGTGCCTCTTATCAATTTAAGCTATCGCTCATAGCTATGCACATTTTGAGTCCCAAAATAAAACACTGATAAAACTTCAAATGGCCCTAACTTCTGTACGGTGCGTCCTATACCTATCAAAAATAGCAACAATCAAATGCTTCTACCTTTTTACTGTGGCGTCATAAAACCCTGAAATTTTGTGACAATAAAGTACTCGAGCCTCTTATCAATTTAAGCTATCGTTCATAGCTATGCTAGCCTTGAGTCCCAAAATAAAATACTGATAAAACTAAAAATGACCCTAATTTCTGTACGGTGCGTCCTATACCTATCAAAGTTTGCAACAATCAAATGCTTGTAACTTTTTACAGAAGCGTCATAAAATCTTGAAATTTGGTGACAATAAAGTACTCGAGCCTCTTATCAATTTAAGCTATGGCTCATAGCTATGCTACCCTTGGGTCCCAAATCAAAAACTGATAAAACTTCAAATTACCCTAACTTCTGTACGGTGCATCCTACACCTATCCAAGTTTGCAACAATCAAATTCTTGTAATTTTTACTGGAGCGTCATAAATCCTTGAAAATTTGTGACAATAAAGTACTCGAGCCTCTTATCAATTTAAGCTATCGCTCATAGCTATGCTACTCTTGAGTCCCAAATCAAACACGGATAATACTTAAAATGGCCATAACTTCTGTACGGAGTGTCCTATACCTATCAAAGTTTGCAACATTCAAATGCTTGTAACTTTTTTCTCGAGCGTCATAAAACCTTAAAATATTGTGACAATAAAGTACTCGTGCCTCTTATCAATTTAAGCTATCGCTCATAGCTATGCACATTTTGAGTCCCAAAATAAAACACTGATAAAACTTCAAATGGCCCTAACTTCTGTACGGTGCGTCCTATACCTATCAAAAATAGCAACAATCAAATGCTTCTACCTTTTTACTGTGGCGTCATAAAACCCTGAAATTTTGTGACAATAAAGTACTCGAGCCTCTTTTCAATTTAAGCTATCGTTCATAGCTATGCTAGCCTTGAGTCCCAAAATAAAACACTGATAAACCTAAAAATGACCCTAACTTCTGTACGGTGCGTCCTATACCTATCAAAGTTTGCAACAATCAAATGCTTGTAACTTTTTACGGAAGCGTCATAAAATCTTGAAATTTGGTGGCAATAAAGTACTCGAGCCTCTTATCAATTTAAGCTATGGCTCATAGCTATGCTACCCTTGGGTCCCAAATCAAAAACTTATAAAACTTCAAATGACGCTAACTTCTGTACGGTGCGTCCTATACCTATCAAAGTTTGCAACAATCAAATGCTTGTTACTTTTTACGGAAGCGTCATGAAATCTTGAAATTTTGTGACAATAAAGTACTCGAGCCTCTTATCAATTTAAGCTATCGTTCATAGCTATGCTAGCCTTGAGTCCCAAAATAAAACACTGATAAACCTAAGAATGACCCTAACTTCTGTACGGTGCGTCCTATACCTATCAAAGTTTGCAACAATCAAATGCTTGTAACTTTTTACGGAAGCGTCATAAAATCTTGAAATTTGGTGACAATAAAGTACTCGAGCCTCTTATCAATTTAAGCTATGGCTCATATCTATGCTACCCTTGGGTCCCAAATCAAAAACTTATAAAACTTCAAATGACGCTAACTTCTGTACGGTGCGTCCTAAACCTATCAAAGTTTGCAACATTCAAATGCTTGTAATTTTTACTGGAGCGTCATAAATCCTTGAAAATTTGTGACAATAAAGTACTCGATCCTCTTATCAATTTAGGCTATCGCTCATAGCTATGCTACTCTTGAGTCCCAAGTCAAACACTGAGAATACTTAAAATGGCCATAACTTCTGTACGGAGTGTCCTATACCTATCAAAGTTTGCAACATTCAAATGCTTGTAACTTTTTTCTCGAGCGTCATAAAACCTTAAAATATTGTGACAATAAAGTACTCGTGAATCTTATCAATTTAAGCTATCGCTCATAGCTAAGCACATTTTGAGTCCCAAAATAAAACACTGATAAAATTTCAAATGGCCCTAACTTCTGTACGGTGCGTCCTATACCTATCAAAAATAGCAACAATCAAATGCTTCTACCTTTTTACTGTGGCGTCATAAAACCCTGAAATTTTGTGACAATAAAGTACTCGAGCCTCTTATCAATTTAAGCTATCGTTCATAGCTATGCTAGCCTTGAGTCCCAAAATAAAATACTGATAAAACTAAAAATGACACTAATTTCTGTACGGTGCGTCGTATACCTATCAAAGTTTGCAACAATCAAATGCTTGTAACTTTTTACGGAAGCGTCATAAAATCTTGAAATTTGGTGACAATAAAGTACTCGAGCCTCTTATCAATTTAAGCTATGGCTCATAGCTATGCTACCCTTGGGTCCCAAATCAAAAACTTATAAAACTTCAAATGGCCCTAACTTCTGTACGGAGTGTCCCATACCTATCAAAGTTTGCAACATTTCAATGCTTGTAACTTTTTTTCGAGCGTCATAAAACCTTAAAATATTGTGACAATAAAGTACTCGATCCTCTTATCAATTTAAGCTATCGCTCATAGCTATGCTACTCTTGAGTCCCAAATCAAACACTGAGAATACTTAAAATGGCCATTACTTCTGTACGGAGTGTCCTATACCTATCAAAGTTTGCAACATTCAAATGCTTGTAACTTTTTTCTCGAGCGTCATAAGACCTTAAAATATGGTGACAATAAAGTACTCGTGCCTCTTATCAATTTAAGCTATCGCTCATAGCTATGCACACTTTGAGTCCCAAAATAAAACACTGATAAAGCTTCAAATGGCACTAGCATCTGTACGGTGCGTCCTATACCTATCAAAGTTTGCAACAATGAAATGCTTGTAACTTTTTACTGGAGCGTCATAATGTCTTGAAATTTTGTGACAATAAAGTACTCGAGCCTCTTATCAATTTAAGCTATCGCTCATAGCTATGTTACTCTTGGGTCCCAATTCAAAAACTGATAAAACTTCAAATGACCCTAACTTCTGTACGGTGCATCCTACACCTATCCAAGTTTGCAACAATCAAATTCTTGTAATTTTTACTGGAGCGTCATAAATCCTTGGAAATTTGTGACAATAAAGTACTCGAGCCTCTTATCAATTTAAGCTATCGCTCATAGCTATACTGGTCTTGAGTCCCAAATCAAACACGGATAATACTTAAAATGGCCATAACTTCTGTACGGAGTGTCCTATACCTATCAAAGTTTGCAACATTCAAATGCTTGTAACTTTTTTTTCGAGCGTCATAAAACCTTGAAATTTTGTGACATTAAAGTACACGTGCCTCTTATCAATTTAAGCTATCGGTCATAGCTTTGCACACTTTGAGTCCCAAAATAAAACACTGATAAAACTTCAAATGGCCCTAACTTCTGTACGGTGCGTCCTATACCTATCAACAATTGCGACAATCAAATGCTTGTAACTTTTTACTGGGGCGTCTTAAAACCCTGAAATTTTGTGACAATAAAGTTCTCGAGCCTCTTATCAATTTAAGCTATCGCCCATAGCTATGTTACCCTAGAGTCCCAAAATAAAACACTGATAAAACTTCAAATGGCCCTAACTTCTGTACGGAGAGTCCTATACCTATCAAAGTTTGCAACATTCAAATGCTTGTAGATTTTTTTCGAGCATCATAAAATCTTGAAATTTTGTGACAATAAAGTACACGTGCCTCTTATCAATTTAAGCTATCGCTCATAGCTATGCACACTTTGAGTCCCAAAATAAAACACTGATAAAACTTCAAATGGCACTAACATCTGTACGGTGCGTCCTATACCTATCAAAGTTTGCAACAATGAAATGCTTGTAACTTTTTACTGGAGCGTCATAAAGTCTTGAAATTTTGTGACAATAAAGTACTACAGCCTCTTATAAATTTAAGCTATCGCTCATAGCTATGCTACCCTTGAGTCCCAAATCAAACACTGATAAAACTTCAAATGGCCCTAACTTCTATATGGTGCATCCTACACCTATAAAAGTTTGCAACATTCAAATGTTTGTAACTTTTTACTGGAGTATCATAAAATCTTGAAATTTTGTGACAAGAAAGTACTCGGGCCTCTTATCAATTTAAGCTATCGCCCATAGCAATGTTACCCTAGAGTCCCAAAATAAAACACTGAAAAAACTTAAAATGGCCCTACCTTCTATACGATGCTTCCTACACCTATCAAAGTTTGCAACAATTAAATGCTTGCAACTTTTTACTGGAGCGTCATAAAATCATGAAATTTTGTGACAATAAAGTACTCGAGCCTCTTATCAATTTAAGCTATCGCTCATAGCTATGTTACCCTTGGGTCCCAAATCAAAAACTGATAAAACTTCAAGTTACCCTAACTTCTGTACGGTGCATCCTACACCTATCCAAGTTTGCAACAATCAAATTCTTGTAATTTTTACGGGAGCGTCATAAATCCTTGAAAATTTGTGACAATAAAGTACTCGAGCCTCTTATCAATTTAAGCTATCGCTCATAGCTATGCTACTCTTGAGTCCCGAATCAAACACGGATAATACTTAAAATGGCCATAACTTCTGTACGGAGTGTCCTATACCTATCAAAGTTTGCAACATTCAAATGCTTGTAACTTTTTTCTCGAGCGTCATAAAACCTTAAAATATTGTGACAATAAAGTACTCGTGCCTCTTATCAATTTAAGCTATCGCTCATAGCAATGCACATTTTGAGTCCCAAAATAAAACACTGATAAAACTTCAAATGGCCCTAACTTCTGTACGGTGCGTCCTATACCTATCAAAAATAGCAACAATCAAATGCTTGTAACTTTTTACTGGGGCGTCTTAAAACCCTGAAATTTTGTGACAATAAAGTTCTCGATCCTCTTATCAATTTAAGCTATCGCCCATAGCTGTGTTACCCTAGAGTCCCAAAATAAAACACTGATAAAACTTCAAATGGCCCTAACTTCTGTACGGAGTGTCCTATACCTATCAAAGTTTGCAACATTCAAATGCTTGTAGATTTTTTTCGAGCATCATAAAATCTTGAAATTTTGTGACAATAAAGTACACGTGCCTCTTATCAATTTAAGCTATCGCTCATAGCTATGCACACTTTGAGTCCCAAAATAAAACACTGATAAAACTTCAAATTGCACTAACATCTGTACGGTGCGTCCTATACCTATCAAAGTTTGCAACAATGAAATGCTTGTAACTTTTTACTGGAGCGTCATAAAGTCTTGAAATTTTGTGACAATAAAGTACTACAGCCTCTTATAAATTTAAGCTATCGCTCATAGCTATGCTACCCTTGAGTCCCAAATCAAACACTGATAAAACTTTAAATGGCCCTAACTTCTATATGGTGCATCCTACACCTATAAAAGTTTGCAACATTCAAATGTTTGTAACTTTTTACTGGAGCATCATAAAATCTTGAAATTTTGTGACAAGAAAGTACTCGGGCCTCTTATCAATTTAAGCTATCGCCCATAGCAATGTTACCCTAGAGTCCCAAAATAAAACACTGAAAAAACTTAAAATGGCCCTACCTTCTATACGATGCTTCCTACACCTATCAAAGTTTGCAACAATGAAATGCTTGTAACTTTTTACTGGAGCGTCATAAAGTCGTGAAATTTTGTGACAATAAAGTACTACAGCCTCTTATAAATTTAAGCTATCGCTCATAGCTATGCTACCCTTGAGTCCCAAATCAAACACTGATAAAACTTCAAATGACCCTAACTTCTGTACGGTGCATCCTACACCTATCCAAGTTTGCAACAATCAAATTCTTGTAATTTTTACTGGAGCGTCATAAATCCTTGGAAATTTGTGACAATAAAGTACTCGAGCCTCTTATCAATTTAAGCTATCGCTCATTGCTATACTGCTCTTGAGTCCCAAATCAAACACGGATAATACTTAAAATGGCCATAACTTCTGTACGGAGTGTCCTATACCTATGAAAGTTTGCAACATTCAAATGCTTGTAACTTTTTTTTCGAGCGTCATAAAACCTTGAAATTTTGTGACAATAAAGTACACGTGCCTCTTATCAATTTAAGCTATCGGTCATAGCTTTGCACACTTTGAGTCCCAAAATAAAACACTGATAAAACTTCAAATGGCCCTAACTTCTGTACGGTGCGTCCTATACCTATCAAAAATTGCGACAATCAAATGCTTGTAACTTTTTACTGGGGCGTCTTAAAACCCTGAAATTTTGTGACAATAAAGTTCTCGAGCCTCTTATCAATTTAAGCTATCGCCCATAGCTATGTTACCCTAGAGTCCCAAAATAAAACACTGATAAAACTTCAAATGGCCCTAACTTCTGTACGGAGTGTCCTATACCTATCAAAGTTTGCAACATTCAAATGCTTGTAGATTTTTTTCGAGCATCATAAAATCTTGAAATTATGTGACAATAAAGTACACGTGCCTCTTATCAATTTAAGCTATCGCTCATAGCTATGCACACTTTGAGTCCCAAAATAAAACACTGATAAAACTTCAAATGGCACTAACATCTGTACGGTGCGTCCTATACCTATCAAAGTTTGCAACAATGAAATGCTTGTAACTTTTTACTGGAGCGTCATAAAATCTTGAAATTTTGTGACAATAAAGTACACGTGCCTCTTATCAATTTAAGCTATCGCTCATAGCTATGCACACTTTGAGTCCCAAAATAAAACACTGATAAAACTTCAAATGGCACTAACATCTGTACGGTGCGTCCTATACCTATCAAAGTTTGCAACAATGAAATGCTTGTAACTTTTTACTGGAGCGTCATAAAGTCTTGAAATTTTGTGACAATAAAGTACTACAGCCTCTTATAAATTTAAGCTATCGCTCATAGCTATGCTACCCTTGAGTCCCAAATCAAACACTGATAAAACTTCAAATGGCCCTAACTTCTATATGGTGCATCTTACACCTATAAAAGTTTGCAACATTCAAATGTTTGTAACTTTTTACTGGAGCATCATAAAATCTTGAAATTTTGTGACAAGAAAGTACTCGGGCCTCTTATCAATTTAAGCTATCGCCCATAGCAATGTTACCCTAGAGTCCCAAAATAAAACACTGAAAAAACTTAAAATGGCCCTACCTTCTATACGATGCTTCCTACACCTATCAAAGTTTGCAACAATCAAATGCTTGCAACTTTTTACTGGAGCGTCATAAAATCATGAAATTTTGTGACAATAAAGTACTCGAGCCTCTTATCAATTTAAGCTATCGCTCATAGCTATGTTACCCTTGGGTCCCAAATCAAAAACTGATAAAACTTCAAGTTACCCTAACTTCTGTACGGTGCATCCTACACCTATCCAAGTTTGCAACAATCAAATTCTTGTAATTTTTACGGGAGCGTCATAAATCCTTGAAAATTTGTGACAATAAAGTACTCGAGCCTCTTATCAATTTAAGCTATCGCTCATAGCTATGCTACTCTTGAGTCCCGAATCAAACACGGATAATACTTAAAATGGCCATAACTTCTGTACGGAGTGTCCTATACCTATCAAAGTTTGCAACATTCAAATGCTTGTAACTTTTTTCTCGAGCGTCATAAAACCTTAAAATATTGTGACAATAAAGTACTCGTGCCTCTTATCAATTTAAGCTATCGCTCATAGCTATGCACATTTTGAGTCCCAAAATAAAACACTGATAAAACTTCAAATGGCCCTAACTTCTGTACGGTGCGTCCTTTACCTATCAAAAATAGCAACAATAAAATGCTTCTACCTTTTTACTGTGGCGTCATAAAACCCTGAAATTTTTTGACAATAAAGTACTCGAGCCTCTTATCAATTTAAGCTCTCGTTCATAGCTATGCTAGCCTTGAGTCCCAAAATAAAACACTGATATAGCTAAAAATGACCCTAACTTCTGTACGGTGCTTCCTATACCTATCAAAGTTTGCAACATTCAAATGCTTGTAATTTTTACTGGAGCGTCATAAATCCTTGAAAATTTGTGACAATAAAGTACTCGATCCTCTTATCAATTTAAGCTATCGCTCATAGCTATGCTACTCTTGAGTCCCAAATCAAACACTGAGAATACTTAAAATGGCCATAACTTCTGTACGGAGTGTCCTATACCTATCAAAGTTTGCAACATTCAATTGCTTGTAACTTTTTTCTCGAGCGTCATAAGACCTTAAAATATTGTGACAATAAAGTACTCGTGCCTCTTATCAATTTAACCTATCGCTCATAGCTAAGCACATTTTGAGTCCCAAAATAAAACACTGATAAAACTTCAAATGGCCCTAACTTCTGTACGGTGCGTCCTATACCTCTCAAAAATAGCAACAATCAAATGCTTCTACGTTTTTACTGTGGCGTCATAAAACCCTGAAATTTTGTGACAATAAAGTACTCGAGCCTCTTATCAATTTAAGCTATCGTTCATAGCTATGCTAGCCTTGAGTCCCAAAATAAAATACTGATAAAACTAAAAATGACACTAATTTCTATACGGTGCGTCCTATACCTATCAAAGTTTGCAAAAAATCAAATGCTTGTAACTTTTTACGGAAGCGTCATAAAATCTTGAAATTTGGTGACAATAAAGTCCTCGAGCCTCTTATCAATTTAAGCTATGGCTCATAGCTATGCTACCCTTGGGTCCCAAATCAAAAAGTTATAAAACTTCAAATGACGCTAACTTCTGTACGGTGCGTCCTATACCTATCAAAGTTTGCAACAATGAAATGCTTGTAACTTTTTACTGGAGCGTCATAATGTCTTGAAATTTTGTGACAATAAAGTAGTACAGCCTCTTATAAATTTAAGCTATCGCTCATAGGTATACTACCCTTGAGTCCCAAATCAAACACTGATAAAACTTCAAATGGCCCTAACTTCTATATGGTCTATCCTACACCTATAAAAGTTTTCAACATTCAAATGTTTGTAACTTTTTACTGGAGCATCATAAAATCTTGGTCATAGCTTTGCACACTTTGAGTCCCAAAATAAAACACTGATAAAATTTCAAATGGCCTTAACTTCTGTACGGTGCGTCCTATACCTATCAAAAATTGCAACAATCAAATGCTTGTAACTTTTTACTGGGGCGTCTTAAAACCCTGAAATTTTGTGACTATAAAGTTCTCGACCCTCTTATCAATTTAAGCTATCGCCCATAGATATGTTACCCTAGAGTCCCAAAATAAAACACTGATAAAACCTCAAATGGCCCTAACTTCTGTATGGAGTGTCCTATACCTCTCAAAGTTTGTAACATTCAAATGCTTGTAACTTTTTTTCGAGCGTCATAAAACCTTGAAATTTTGTGACAATAAAGTACACGTGCCTCTTATCAATTCAAGCTATCGCTCATAGCTATGCACACTTTGAGTCCCAAAATAAAACACTGAATAAACTTCAAATGGCACTAACATCTGTGCGGTGCGTCCTATACCTATCAAAGTTTGCAACAATGAAATGCTTGTAACTTTTTACTGGAGCGTCATAAAGTCTTGAAATTTTGTGACAATAAAGTACTACAGCCTCTTATAAATTTAAGCTATCGCTCATAGCTATGCTACCCGTGAGTCCCAAATCAAACACTGATAAAACTTCAAATGGCCCTAACTTCTATATGGTGCATCCTACACCTATAAAAGTTTGCAACATTCAAATGTTTGTAACTTTTTTCTGGAGCATCATAAAATCTTGAAATTTTGTGACAAGAAAGTACTCGGGCCTCTTATCAATTTAAGCTATCGCCCATAGCAATGTTACCCTAGAGTCCCAAAATAAAACACTGAAAAAACTTAAAATGGCCCTACCTTCTATACGATGCTTCCTACACCTATCAAAGTTTGCAACAATCAAATGCTTGCAACTTTTTACTGGAGCGTCATAAAATCATGAAATTTTGTGACAATAAAGTACTCGAGCCTCTTATCAATTTAAGCTATCGCTCATAGCTATGTTACCCTTGAGTCCCAAATCAAAAACTGATAAAACTTCAAATTACCCTAACTTCTGTACGGTGCATCCTACACCTATCCAAGTTTGCAACAATCAAATTCTTGTAATTTTTACTGGAGCGTCATAAATCCTTGAAAATTTGTGACAATAAAGTACTCGAGCCTCTTATCAATTTAAGCTATCGTTCATAGCTATGCTAGCCTTGAGTCCCAAAATAAAACACTGATAAACCTAAAAATGACCCTAACTTCTGTACGGTGCGTCCTATACCTATCAAAGTTTGCAACAATCAAATGCTTGTAACTTTTTACGGAAGCGTCATAAAATCTTGAAATTTGGTGACAATAAAGTACTCGAGCCTCTTATCAATTTAAGCTATGGCTCATAGCTATGCTACCCTTGGGTCCCAAATCAAAAACTTATAAAACTTCAAATGACGCTAACTTCTGTACGGTGCGTCCTATACCTATCAAAGTTTGCAACAATCAAATGCTTGTAACTTTTTACGGAAGCGTCATAAAATCTTGAAATTTTGTGACAATAAAGTACTCGAACCTCTTATCAATTTAAGCTATCGTTCATAGCTATGCTAGCCTTGAGCCCCAAAATAAAATACTGATAAAACTAAAAATGACACTAATTTCTATACGGTGCGTCCTATACCTATCAAAGTTTGCAACAATCAAATGCTTGTAACTTTTTACGGAAGCGTCATCAAATCTTGAAATTTGGTGACAATAAAGTCCTCGAGCCTCTTATCAATTTAAGCTATGGCTCATAGCTATGCTACCCTTGGGTCCCAAATCAAAAACTTATAAAACTTCAAATGACGCTAACTTCTGTACGGTGCGTCCTAAACCTATCAAAGTTTGCAACATTCAAATGCTTGTAATTTTTACTGGAGCGTCATAAATCCTTGAAAATTTGTGACAATAAAGTACTCGATCCTCTTATCAATTTAAGCTATCGCTCATATCTATGCTACTCTTGAGTCCCAAATCAAACACTGAGAATACTTAAAATGGTCATAACTTCTGTACGGAGTGTCCTATACCTATCAAAGTTTGCAACATTCAAATGCTTGTAACTTTTTTCTCGAGCGTCATAAAACCTTAAAATATTGTGACAATAAAGTACTCGTGAATCTCATCAATTTAAGCTATCGCTCATAGCTAAGCACATTTTGAGTCCCAAAATAAAACACTGATAAAACTTCAAATGGCCTAACTTCTGTACGGTGCGTCCTATACCTATCAAAAATAGCAACAATCAAATGCTTCTACCTTTTTACTGTGGCGTCATAAAACCCTGAAATTTTGTGACAATAAAGTACTCGAGCCTCTTATCAATTTAAGCTATCGTTCATAGCTATGCTAGCCTTGAGTCCCAAAATAAAATACTGATAAAACTAAAAATGACCCTAATTTCTGTACGGTGCGTCCTATACCTATCAAAGTTTGCAACAATCAAATGCTTGTAATTTTTACGGAGGCGTCATAAAATCTTGAAATTTGGTGACAATAAAGTACTCGAGCCTCTTATCAATTTAAGCTATGGCTCATAGCTATGCTACCCTTGGGTCCCAAATCAAAAACTTATAAAACTTCAAATGACGCTAACTTCTGTACGGTGCGTCCTATACCTATCAAAGTTTGCAACAATGAAATGCTTGTAACTTTTTTTCGAGCGTCATAAAACCTTGAAATTTTGTGACAATAAAGTACACGTGCCTCTTATCAATTTAAGCTATCGCTCATAGCTATGCACAATTTTAGTCCCAAAATAAAACACTGATAAAACTTCAAATGGCACTAACATCTGTACGGTGCGTCCTATACCTATAAAAGTTTGCAACAATGAAATGCTTGTAACTTTTTACTGGAGCGTCATAAAGTCTTGAAATTTTGTGACAATCAAGTACTACAGCCTCTATAAATTTAAGATATCGCTCATAGCTATGCTACCCTTGAGTCCCAAATCAAACACTGATAAAACTTCAAATGGCCCTAACTTCTATATGGTCTATCCTACACCTATAAAAGTTTGCAACATTCAAATGTTGTAACTTTTTACTGGAGCATCATAAAATCTTGAAATTTTGTGACAAGAAAGTACTCGGGCCTCTTATCAATTTAAGCTATCGCCCATAGCTATGTTACCCTAGAGTCCCAAAATAAAACACTGAAAAAACTTAAAATGGCCCTACCTTCTATACGATGCTTCCTACACCTATCAAAGTTTGCAACAATCAAATGCTTGCAACTTTTTACTGGAGCGTCATAAAATCTTGAAAATTTGTGACAATAAAGTACTCGAGCCTCTTATCAATTTAAGCTATCGCTCATAGCTATACTACTCTTGAGACCCAAATCGAACACGGATAATACTTAAAATGGCCATAACTTCTGTACGGAGTGTCCTATACCTATAAAAGTTTGCAACATTCAAATGCTTGTAACTTTTTTTTTCGAGCGTCATAAAACCTTGAAATTTTGTGACAATAAAGTACACGTGCCTCTTATCAATTTAAGCTATCGCTCATAGTTTTGCACACTTTGAGTCCCAAAATAAAACACTGATAAAACTTCAAATGGCCCTAACTTCTGTACGGTGCGTCCTATACCTATCAAAAATTGCAACAATCAAATGCTTGTAACTTTTTACTGGGGCGTCTTAAAACCCTGAAATTTTGTGACAATAAAGTTCTCGAGCCTCTTATCAATTTAAGCTATCGCCCATAGCTATGTTATCCTAGAGTCCCAAAATAAAACACTGATAAAACTTCCAATGGCCCTAACTTCTGTACGGAGTGTCCTATACCTATCAAAGTTTGCAACATTCAAATGCTTGTAACTTTTTTCTCGAGCGTCATAAAACCTTAAAATATTGTGACAATAAAGTACTCGTGCCTCTTATCAATTTAAGCTATCGCTCATAGCTAAGCACATTTTGAGTCCCAAAATAAAACACTGATAAAACTTCAAATGGCCCTAACTTCTGTACCGTGCGTCCTATACCTCTCAAAAATAGCAACAATCAAACACTGATAAAGCTTCAAATGGCACTAACATCTGTACGGTGCGTCCTATACCTATCAAAGTTTGCAACAATGAAATGCTTGTAACTTTTTACTGGAGCGTCATAATGTCTTGAAATTTTGTGACAATAAAGTAGTACAGCCTCTTATAAATGTAAGCTATCGCTCATAGGTATACTACCCTTGAGTCCCAAATCAAACACTGATAAAACTTCAAATGGCCCTAACTTCTATATGGTCTATCCTACACCTATAAAAGTTTGCAACATTCAAATGTTTGTAACTTTTTACTGGAGCATCATAAAATCTTTAAATTTTGTGACAAGAAAGTACTCGGGCCTCTTATCAATTTAAGCTATCGCCCATAGCTATGTTACCCTAGAGTCCCAAAATAAAACACTGAAAAAACTTAAAATGGCCCTACCTTCTATACGATGCTTCCTACACCTATCAAAGTTTGCAACAATCAAATGCTTGCAACTTTTTACTGGAGCGTCATAAAATCTTGAAATTTTGTGACAATAAAGTACTCGAGCCTCTTATCAATTTAAGCTATCGCTCATAGCTACGTTACCCTTGGGTCCCAAATCAAAAACTGATAAAACTTCAAATGACCCTAACTTCTGCACGGTGCATCCTACACCTATCCAAGTTTGCAACAATCAAATTCTTGTCATTTTTACTGTAGCGTCATAAATCCTTGAAAATTTGTGACAATAAAGTACTCGAGCCTCTTATCAATTTAAGCTATCGCTCATAGCTATACTGCTCTTGAGTCCCAAATCAAACACGGATAATACTTAAAATGGCCATAACTTCTGTACGGAGTGTCCTATACCTATCAAAGTTTGCAACATTCAAATGCTTGTAACTTTTTTTTCGAGCGTCATAAAACCTTGAAATTTTGTGACAATAAAGTACAAGTGCCTCTTATCAATTTAAGCTATCGGTCATAGCTTTGCACACTTTGAGTCCCAAAATAAAACACTAATAAAACTTCAAATGGCCCTAACTTCTGTTCGGTGCGTCCTATACCTATCATAAATTGCAACAATCAAATGCTTGTAACTTTTTACTGGGGCGTCTTAAAACCCTGAAATTTTGTGACAATAAAGTTCTCGAGCCTCTTATCAATTAAAGCTATCGCCCATAGCACTGTTACCCTAGAGTCCCAAAATAAAACACTGATAAAACTTCAAATGGCCCTAACTTCTGTACGGAGTGTCCTATACCTATCAAAGTTTGCAACATTCAAATGCTTGAAACTTTTTTTCGAGCGTCATAAAACCTTGAAATTTTGTGACAAGAAAGTACTCGGGCCTCTTATCAATTTAAGCTTTCGCCCATAGCTATGTTACCCTAGAGTCCCAAAATAAAACACTGAAAAAACTTAAAATGGCCCTACCTTCTATACGATGCTTCCTACACCTATCAAAGTTTGCAACAATCAAATGCTTGCAACTTTTTACTGGAGCGTCATAAAATCTTGAAATTGTGTGACAATAAAGTACTCGAGCCTCTTATCAATTTAAGCTATCGCTCATAGCTATGTTACCCTTGGGTCCCAAATCAAAAACTGATAAAACTTCAAATGACCCTAACTTCTGTACGGTGCATCCTATACCTATCAAAGTTTGCAACAATCAAATGCTTGTAACTTTTTACGGAAGCGTAATAAAATCTTGAAATTTGGTGACAATAAAGTACTCGAGCCTCTTATCAATTTAAGCTATGGCTCATAGCTATGCTACCCTTGGGTCCCAAATCAAAAACTTATAAAACTTCAAATGACGCTAACTTCTGTACGGTGCGTCCTAAACCTATCAAAGTTTGCAACATTCAAATGCTTGTAATTTTTACTGGAGCGTCATAAATCCTTGAAAATTTGTGACAATAAAGTACTCGATCCTTTTATCAATTTAAGCTATCGCTCATAGCTATGCTACTCTTGAGTCCCAAATCAAACACTGAGAATATTTAAAATGGCCATAACTTCTGTACGGAGTGTCCTATACCGATCAAAGTTTGCAACATTCAAATGCTTGTAACTTTTTTCTCGAGCGTCATAAAACCTTAAAATATTGTGACAATAAAGTACTCGTGAATCTTATAAATTTAAGTTATCGCTCATAACTAAGCACATTTTGAGTCCCAAAATAAAACACTGATAAAACTTCAAATGGCCCTAACTTCTGTACGGTGCGTCCTATACCTATCAAAAATAGCAATAATCAAATGCTTCTACCTTTTTACTGTGGCGTCATAAAACCCTGAAATTTTGTGACAATAAAGTACTCGAGCCTCTTATCAATTTAAGCTATCGTTCATAGCTATGCTAGCCTTGAGTCCCAAAATAAAATACTGATAAAACTAAAAATGACCCTAATTTCTGTAAGGTGCGTCCTATACCTATCAAAGTTTGCAACAATCAAATGCTTGTAACTTTTTACGGAAGCGTCATAAAATCTTGAAATTTGGTGACAATAAAGTACTCGAGCCTCTTATCAATTTAAGCTATGGCCCATAGCTATGCTACCCTTGGGTCCCAAATCAAAAACTTATAAAACTTCAAATGACGCTAACTTCGGTACGGTGCGTCCTAAACCTATCAAAGTTTGCAACATTCAAATGCTTGTAACTTTTTTCTCGAGCGTCATAAAACCTTAAAATATTGTGACAATAAAGTACTCGTGCCTCTTATCAATTTAAGCTATCGCTCATAGCTAAGCACATTTTGAGTCCCAAAATAAAACACTGATAAAACTTCAAATGGCCCTAACTTCTGTACGGTGCTTCCTATACCTATCAAAAATAGCAACAATCAAATGCTTCTACCTTTTTACTGTGGCGTCATAAAACCCTGAAATTTTGTGACAATAAAGTACTCGAGCCTCTTATCAATTTAAGCTATGGCTCATAGCTATGCTACCCTTGGGTCCCAAATCAAAAACTTATAAAACTTCAAATGACGCTAACTTCTGTACGGTGCCTCCTAAACCTATCAAAGTTTGCAACATTCAAATGCTTGTAACTTTTTTCTCGAGCGTCATAAAACCTTGAAATTTCGTGACAATAAAGTACTCGTGCCTGTTATCAATTTAAGCTATCGCTCATAGCTATGCACACTTTGAGTCCCAAAATAAAAAACTGATAAAGCTTCAAATGGCACTAACATCTGTACGGTGCGTCCTATACCTATCAAAGTTTGCAACAATGAAATGCTTGTAACTTTTTACTGGAGCGTCATAATGTCTTGAAATTTTGTGACAATAAAGTAGTACAGCCTCTTATAAATATAAGCTATCGCTCATAGCTATACTACCCTTGAGTCCCAAATCAAACACTGATAAAACTTCAAATGGCCCTAACTTCTATATGGTCTATCCTACACCTATAAAAGTTTGCAACATTCAAATGTTTGTAACTTTTTACTGGAGCATCATAAAATCTTGAAATTTTGTGAAAAGAAAGTACTCGGGCCTCTTATCAATTTAAGCTATCGCCCATAGCTATGTTACCCTAGAGTCCCAAAATAAAACACTGAAAAAACTTAAAATGGCCCTACCTTCTATACGATGCTTCCTACACCTATCAAAGTTTGCAACAATCAAATGCTTGCAACTTTTTACTGGAGCGTCATAAAATCTTGAAATTTTGTGACAATAAAGTACTCGAGCCTCTTATCAATTTAAGCTATCGCTCATAGCTATGTTACCCTTGGGTCCCAAATCAAAAACTGATAAAACTTCAAATGACCCTAACTTCTGCACGGTGCATCCTACACCTATCCAAGTTTGCAACAATCAAATTCTTGTCATTTTTACTGGAGCGTCATAAATCCTTGAAAATTTGTGACAATAAAGTACTCGAGCCTCTTATCAATTTAAGCTATCGCTCATAGCTATACTGCTCTTGAGTCCCAAATCAAACACGGATAATACTTAAAATGGCCATAACTTCTGTACGGAGTGTCCTATACCTATCAAAGTTTGCAACATTCAAATGCTTGTATCTTTTTTTTCGAGCGTCATAAAACCTTGAAATTTTGTGACAATAAAGTACAAGTGCCTCTTATCAATTTAAGCTATCGGTCATAGCTTTGCACACTTTGAGTCCCAAAATAAAACACTAATAAAACTTCAAATGGCCCTAACTTCTGTTCGGTGCGTCCTATACCTATCATAAATTGCAACAATCAAATGCTTGTAACTTTTTACTGGGGCGTCTTAAAACCCTGAAATTTTGTGACAATAAAGTTCTCGAGCCTCTTATCAATTAAAGCTATCGCCCATAGCACTGTTACCCTAGAGTCCCAAAATAAAACACTGATAAAACTTCAAATGGCCCTAACTTCTGTACGGAGTGTCCTATACCTATCAAAGTTTGCAACATTCAAATGCTTGAAACTTTTTTTCGAGCGTCATAAAACCTTGAAATTTTGTGACAAGAAAGTACTCGGGCCTCTTATCAATTTAAGCTTTCGCCCATAGCTATGTTACCCTAGAGTCCCAAAATAAAACACTGAAAAAACTTAAAATGGCCCTACCTTCTATACGATGCTTCCTACACCTATCAAAGTTTGCAACAATCAAATGCTTGCAACTTTTTACTGGAGCGTCATAAAATCTTGAAATTGTGTGACAATAAAGTACTCGAGCCTCTTATCAATTTAAGCTATCGCTCATAGCTATGTTACCCTTGGGTCCCAAATCAAAAACTGATAAAACTTCAAATGACCCTAACTTCTGTACGGTGCATCCTATACCTATCAAAGTTTGCAACAATCAAATGCTTGTAACTTTTTACGGAAGCGTAATAAAATCTTGAAATTTGGTGACAATAAAGTACTCGAGCCTCTTATCAATTTAAGCTATGGCTCATAGCTATGCTACCCTTGGGTCCCAAATCAAAAACTTATAAAACTTCAAATGACGCTAACTTCTGTACGGTGCGTCCTAAACCTATCAAAGTTTGCAACATTCAAATGCTTGTAATTTTTACTGGAGCGTCATAAATCCTTGAAAATTTGTGACAATAAAGTACTCGATCCTTTTATCAATTTAAGCTATCGCTCATAGCTATGCTACTCTTGAGTCCCAAATCAAACACTGAGAATATTTAAAATGGCCATAACTTCTGTACGGAGTGTCCTATACCGATCAAAGTTTGCAACATTCAAATGCTTGTAACTTTTTTCTCGAGCGTCATAAAACCTTAAAATATTGTGACAATAAAGTACTCGTGAATCTTATAAATTTAAGTTATCGCTCATAACTAAGCACATTTTGAGTCCCAAAATAAAACACTGATAAAACTTCAAATGGCCCTAACTTCTGTACGGTGCGTCCTATACCTATCAAAAATAGCAATAATCAAATGCTTCTACCTTTTTACTGTGGCGTCAAAAAACCCTGAAATTTTGTGACAATAAAGTACTCGAGCCTCTTATCAATTTAAGCTATCGTTCATAGCTATGCTAGCCTTGAGTCCCAAAATAAAATACTGATAAAACTAAAAATGACCCTAATTTCTGTAAGGTGCGTCCTATACCTATCAAAGTTTGCAACAATCAAATGCTTGTAACTTTTTACGGAAGCGTCATAAAATCTTGAAATTTGGTGACAATAAAGTACTCGAGCCTCTTATCAATTTAAGCTATGGCCCATAGCTATGCTACCCTTGGGTCCCAAATCAAAAACTTATAAAACTTCAAATGACGCTAACTTCGGTACGGTGCGTCCTAAACCTATCAAAGTTTGCAACATTCAAATGCTTGTAACTTTTTTCTCGAGCGTCATAAAACCTTAAAATATTGTGACAATAAAGTACTCGTGCCTCTTATCAATTTAAGCTATCGCTCATAGCTAAGCACATTTTGAGTCCCAAAATAAAACACTGATAAAACTTCAAATGGCCCTAACTTCTGTACGGTGCTTCCTATACCTATCAAAAATAGCAACAATCAAATGCTTCTACCTTTTTACTGTGGCGTCATAAAACCCTGAAATTTTGTGACAATAAAGTACTCGAGCCTCTTATCAATTTAAGCTATGGCTCATAGCTATGCTACCCTTGGGTCCCAAATCAAAAACTTATAAAACTTCAAATGACGCTAACTTCTGTACGGTGCGTCCTAAACCTATCAAAGTTTGCAACATTCAAATGCTTGTAACTTTTTTCTCGAGCGTCATAAAACCTTGAAATTTCGTGACAATAAAGTACTCGTGCCTGTTATCAATTTAAGCTATCGCTCATAGCTATGCACACTTTGAGTCCCAAAATAAAATACTGATAAAGCTTCAAATGGCACTAACATCTGTACGGTGCGTCCTATACCTATCAAAGTTTGCAACAATGAAATGCTTGTAACTTTTTACTGGAGCGTCATAATGTCTTGAAATTTTGTGACAATAAAGTAGTACAGCCTCTTATAAATATAAGCTATCGCTCATAGCTATACTACCCTTGAGTCCCAAATCAAACACTGATAAAACTTCAAATGGCCCTAACTTCTATATGGTCTATCCTACACCTATAAAAGTTTGCAACATTCAAATGTTTGTAACTTTTTACTGGAGCATCATAAAATCTTGAAATTTTGTGAAAAGAAAGTACTCGGGCCTCTTATCAATTTAAGCTATCGCCCATAGCTATGTTACCCTAGAGTCCCAAAATAAAACACTGAACAAACTTAAAATGGCCCTACCTTCTATACGATGCTTCCTACACCTATCAAAGTTTGCAACAATCAAATGCTTGCAACTTTTTACTGGAGCGTCATAAAATCTTGAAATTTTGTGACAATAAAGTACTCGAGCCTCTTATCAATTTAAGCTGTCGCTCATAGCTATGTTACCCTTGGGTCCCAAATCAAAAACTGATAAAACTTCAAATGACACTAACTTCTGTACGGTGCATCCTACACCTATCCGAGTTTGCAACAATCAAATTCTTGTAATTTTTACTGGAGCGTCATAAATCCTTGAAAATTTGTGACAATAAAGTACTCGAGCCTCTTATTAACTTAAGCTATCGCTCATAGCTATACTGCTCTTGAGTCCCAAATCAAACACGGATAATATTTAAAATGGCCATAACTTCTGTACGGAGTGTCCTATACCTATCAGAGTTTGCAACATTCAAATGCTTGTAATTTTTTTTCGAGCGCCATAAAACCTTGAAATTTTGTGACAATAAAGTACACGTGCCTCTTATCAATTTAAGCTATCGGTCATAGCTTTGCACACTTTGAGTCCCAAAATAAAACACTGATAAAACTTCAAATGGCCCTAACTTCTGTACGGTGCGTCCTATACCTATCAAAAATTGCAACAATCAAATGCTTGTAACTTTTTACTGGGGCGTCTTAAATCCCTGAAATTTTGTGACAATAAAGTTCTCGAGCCTCTTATCAATTTAAGCTATCGCCCATAGCTATGTTACCCTAGAGTCCCAAAATAAAACACTGATAAAACTTCAAATGGCCGTAACTTCTGTACGGAGTGTCCTATACCTATCAAAGTTTGCAACATTCAAATGCTTGTAACTTTTTTTCTAGCGTCATAAAACCTTGAAATTTTGTGACAATAAAGTACACGTGCCTCTTATCAATTTAAGCTATCGCTCATAGCTATGCACACTTTGAGTCCCAAAATAAAACACTGATAAAACTTCAAATGGCACTAACATCTGTACGATGCGTCCTATACCTATCAAAGTTTGCAACAATGAAATGCTTGTAACTTTTTACTGGAGCGTCATAAAGTCTTGAAATTTAGTGACAATAAAGTACTACAGCCTCTTATAAATTTATACTATCGCTCATAGCTATGCTACCCTTGAGTCCCAAATCAAACACTGATAAAACTTCAAATGGCCCTAATTTCTATATGGTGCATCCTACACCTATAAAAGTTTGCAACATTCAAATGTTTGTAACTTTTTACTGGAGCATCATAAAATCTTGAAACTTTGTGACAAGAAAGTACTCGGGCCTCTTATCAATTTAAGCTACCGCCCGTAGCTATGTTACCCTAGAGTCCCAAAATAAAACACTGAAAAAACTTAAAATGGCCCTACCTTCTATACGATGCTTCCTACACCTATCAAAGTTTGCAACAATCAAATGCTTGCAACTTTTTACTGGAGCGTCATAAAATCTTGAAATTTTGTGACAATAAAGTACTCGAGCCTCTTATCAATTTAAACTATCGCTCAAAGCTATGTTACCCTTGGGTCCCAAATCAAAAACTGATAAAACTTCAAATGACCCTAACTTCTGTACGGTGCATCCTACACCTATCCAAGTTTGCAACAATCAAATTCTTGTAATTTTTACTGGAGCGTCATAAATCCTTGAAAATTTGTGGCAATAAAGTACTCGAGCCTCTTATCAATTTAAGCTATCTCTCATAGCTATACTGCTCTTGAGTCCCAAATCAAACACGGATAATACTTAAAATGGCCATAACTTCTGTACGGTGCGTCCTATACCTATCAAAAATTGCAACAATCAAATGCTTGTAACTTTTTACTGGGGCGTCTTAAAACCCTGAAATTTTGTGACAATAAAGTTCTCGAGCCTCTTATCAATTTAAGCTATCGCCCATAGCTATGTTACCCTAGAGTCCCAAAATAAAACACTGATAAAATTTCAAATGGCCCTAACTTCTGTACGGAGTGTCCTATACCTATCAAAGTTTGCAACATTCAAATGCTTGTAACTTTTTTTCGAGCGTCATAAAACCTTGAAATTTTGTGACAATAAAGTACACGTGCCTCTTATCAATTTAAGCTATCGCTCATAGCTATGCACACTTTGAGTCCCAAAATAAAACACTGATAAAACTTCAAATCGCACTAACATCTGTACGGTGCGTCCTATACCTATCAAAGTTTGCAACAATGAAATGCTTGTAACTTTTTACTGGAGCGTCATAAAGTCTTGAAATTTTGTGACAATAAAGTTCTCGAGCCTCTTATCAATTTAAGCTATCGCCCATAGCTATGTTACCCTAGAGTCCCAAAATAAAACACTGATAAAATTTCAAATGGCCCTAACTTCTGTACGGAGTGTCCTATACCTATCAAAGTTTGCAACATTCAAATGCTTGTAACTTTTTTTCGAGCGTCATAAAACCTTAAAATTTTGTGACAATAAAGTACACGTGCCTCTTATCAATTTAAGCTATCGCTCATAGCTATGCTACCCTTGAGTCCCAAATGAAACACTGATAAAACTTCAAATGGCCCTAACTTCTATATGGTGCATCCTACACCTATAAAAGTTTGCAACATTCAAATGTTTGTAACTTTTTACTGGAGCATCATAAAATCTTGAAATTTTGTGACAAGAAAGTACTCGGGCCTCTTATCAATTTAAGCTATCGCCCATAGCTATGTTACCCTTGGGTCCCAAATCAAAAACTGATAAAACTTCAAATGACCCTTACTTCTGTACGGTGCATCCTACATCTATCCAAGGTTGCAACAATCAAATTCTTGTAATTTTTACTGGAGCGTCATAAATCCTTGAAAATTTGTGACAATAAAGTACTCAAGCCTCTTATCAATTTAAGCTATCGCTCATAGCTATGCTACTCTTGAGTCCCAAATCAAACACGGATAATACTTAAAATGGCCATAACTTCTGTACGGAGTGTCCTATACCTATCAAAGTTTGCAACATTCAAATGCTTGTAACTTTTTTCTCGAGCGTCATAAAACCTTAAAATATTGTGACAATAAAGTACTCGTGCCTCTTATCAATTTTAGCTATCGCTCATAGCTATGCACATTTTGAGTCCCAAAATAAAACACTGATAAAACTTCAAATGGCCCTAACTTCTGTACGGTGCGTCCTATACCTATCAAAAATAGCAACAATCAAATGCTTCTATCTTTTTACTGTGGCGTCATAAAACCCTGAAATTTTGTGACAATAAAGTATCTTATCAATTTAAGCTATCGTTCATAGCTATGCTAGCCTTGAGTCCCAAAATAAAACACTGATAAAACTAAAAATGACCCTAACTTCTGTACGGTGCGTCCTATACCTATCAAAGTTTGCAACAATCAAATGCTTGTAACTTTTTACGGAAGCGTCATCAAATCTTGAAATTTGGTGACAATAAAGTACTCGAGCCTCTTATCAATTTAAGCTATGGCTCATAGCTATGCTACCCTTGGGTCCCAAATCAAAAACTTATAAAACTTCAAATGACGCTAACTTCTGTACGGTGCGTCCTAAACCTATCAAAGTTTGCAATATTCAAATGCTTGCAATTTTTTCTCGAGCGTCATAAAACCTTGAAATTTTGTGACAATAAAGTACTCGTGCCTCTTATCAATTTAAGCTATCGCTCATAGCTATGCACACTTTGAGTCCCAAAATAAAACACTGATAAAGCTTCAAATGGCAATAACATCTGTACGGTGCGTCCTATACCTATCAAAGTTTGCAACAATGAAATGCTTGTAACTTTTTACTGGAGCGTCATAAAGTCTTGAAATTTTGTGACAATAAAGTAGTACAGCCTCTTATAAATTTAAGCTATCGTTCATAGCTATGCTACCATTGAGTCCCAAATCAAACACTGATAAAACTTCAAATGGCCCTAACTTCTATATTGTGCATCCTACACCTATAAAAGTTTGCAACATTCAAATGTTTGTAACTTTTACTGGAGCATCATAAAATCTTGAAATTTTGTGACAAGAAAGTACTCGGGCCTTGTTTTTGGGAATGGTAAGCGTTTTTACCAACCGCTTGAACTATTCAATTTTTAAACGACCGATAATAAAAACTGCAACTACGTGTGCTTAAGGTATATGATCAACTGGGGAGAATTTTATTTGCCCAGCGCAAGCTATGCTAATACATCAAAAATACATATACAAAATTAAAGGAGGAGAGAGAGAGAGAGTTAAATTAAGAGAGTTAAACATTTTAAGAGACATTGTTATATTAAAATTGTTATATAAAATACGAGTATTTATAATGAAATAAAGTGTTACTACGAACATCCTCCCCCCGTTGGAAGGGTCACGCTTTCAACATTGCCAGGATCTGTGGGAAGGCAGCATAGTTTGGTCACGGCTCGTTTGAGTATACCACTTGATGTGCGAAGAACCGCCACACGAACAACATTGTCATCACCCTTAATTGTTTCAGCTACTCTTGCCATTTGCCACTTTAAAGGTGGAATATTTTCGTCCTTTATCAAAACAAGAGCTCCCACTTGTAGATTGCTGAAGCGTGTTGCCATTTGGTTCTTTGCTGCAGAAGCGTTAAGTACTCCGAACTCCATTTTCTCCAAAATTGTTGCTGCATATAGCAAACGCGTTGCCAACGATTTAATCGATTGAAATTCAAAGGAGTGACATCCGGTTCTACTATAGCGGTGAAGGGACCGCCAATAAGAAAATGGGCAGGAGTTAGTACGTCTAAATCGTCAGGATTTTCTGAAATGGGACAAAGAGGACGTGAATTTACAATTGCGGATATTTGACACACAAGAGTACGGAGCTCTTCGAAATTTACAATGTTTGAACCGACAGCTCGATAAAAATGAAACTTGGCGGTTTTAATAGCCGCCTCCCAGAGTCCTCCAAAATGTTGAGATCTAGGTTGTATGCATTTGCAATCAATTCCATCGCTGAGGCATTGCTGCTCAACTGCCCTTAAGTGTGTCTCATTGAAGAACAACCTTTTTAGAGAAACCAATTCATTTTTCGCCCCTACGAAATTTGTTGCGTTGTCTGACCAAATGGTTTTCTGTTTTCCTCGAGTGCATGTAAAACGGCGTAGAGCTGCCAAGAATGCTAGAGTAGACAAATCCTTTACCAGTTCCAAGTGGACAGCCTTTGTAGAAAAGCAAATAAATAGGCAGACGAAACATTTTATTGGTGGTCTATTCCGAACTTCAGACCGATAGTAGAATGGCCCACAAAAGTCCGTACCAGTCACTAGAAAGGCTCTGTTTGCCTTTACTCTTCCTTCCGGTAAATCTCCCATGATGAGCTCCGTTAACCTAGGCCGTACGTGCAAGTACCTGATACACTTATTAATGATGTGGCTTACTGCCTTGCGACCACCTACTGGCCAATATTGTAGACGAATTGCGGCTAATGATGCCTGCGACCCTGCATGCATTAATTTACGATGAAAGAATTCTATTATCGAATTTGTAACCGGATGCCCTTGGGGCAATATAATTGGATGCTTCGATTCAAAGTCCAGAGCTGAATGCTGGAGGCGTCCTCTCGCTCGCATTAAACCAAAGTTATCTAAAAATGGTGTGAGAGAGCAGATTTGGCTAGATGATGCTACGTGACTACCAGATTTGAGTATTTTGTAATCTGGGAAGTGCCTTTGTTGTACCATTCGAATCAATAAATATGTGCCTTGATGAACATCCTCTTCGGCCCTTGCCTCGCGAAATAAATTTGTAAATATAGCCGAATACTCGTTGCAGCTTTCCAAAGGAGTTAAGAAATTTGCATTTTAATGATAAGTCCGACATGTTTGATGTTGAAAGCAAAATATTCTTGCGCTTCTCGGGCAGTTCCTTAACATAACCTGGGGTATCTGGCCACGTATCTCGATCGCCTTGAAGAAAAGGAGGGCCATGCTTCCAAAGCTTACATTTCAGTAATTCACGTGGTGTGGATCCCCTTGACAGGATATCTGCAGAATTCATTGTGGTTGGTACAAAATGCCATTTCATTCCTGCAGTGAGAATCTGAATATTATTCACTCTATTTGAAACGAATACTGTGAAATTTGACGGTTCATTTCGTAACCATGATAATACCTCCATGGAATCTGACCAGCAGTGAAAATCACATTTAAAAATTCCTAATTTTGAAATTGAGCTTACAAGTTCCGATAGGAGCATAGCTGCAGATAACTCTAGTTTTGGGACTGTCAGGGTTTTTAGTGGTGAAACTCGTGATTTCGAACAAAGTAAATCTACATTGATTCCATTCTTATTTTGTGATCGAACGTAAATGCACACACCATATGCCGACAGGCTTGCATCACAAAATGCATGAACTTCCACCTTCGAGCATGGCAACAAAACTAAGCGACGAAATTTAGAACTCTCTACTGTTTTAAATTCTTCCAATAAATTTACCCAAGTTGAATAAAGTGTCTGGGGTAAGCTCTCGTCCCAGTCTACCTTGTCCTTCCATAGTTGTTGAAGCAAGATTTTGGCCTTAGTGATGACAGGACCAATCAAGCCTAATGGGTCATAAAGTCGGGCAATGGTGGACAATACCGATCGTTTTGTCACTTTACCCGAAAGTGAGTGTGGCATGAATGAAAACAAGAAAGAATCTGCCACAGGATCCCATACCAAGCCAAGAGTTTTGGTCACGTCGCTCCCATCACTAAATCTCAAATATTTTTCTTTATCTTCTTCTGGAACTTGGTTTAGCACCTTAGAATTGTTGGAACACCATTTTCTTAATTTGAAATTTCCTTTATTAAGGAGCTCAGTTGTTTGACACATAATCTCCGTGACTTCGTCTTCAGAATTTCCTCCTGAAATGAGATCGTCAACATAGAAATCTCTGCGAACTGTCTCAGCACCGATTGGCAGAACTCGCTCTTCATCATAAGCTAACTGATGCATGGTACGAATAGACAAAAATGCCGCCGATTTGGTACCGTATGTGACCGTATCTAACTTATATATTTGTATATTTTCCTCTGGAGAGTCACGCCATAAAATGCATTGAAGAAAATTGTCAGGATGCTGCATTCGTACACATCTGTACATTTTGCATATATCTCCTGTTAGAGCGATCTCAAAGGTTCGGAAGCGTAATAGAATACTGAAAAGATTTGGCTGGATTGTAGGTCCAGCCATCAGCAAATCGTTAAGCGAATAGCCAGTGGAAGTTGATGCCGACGCATCAAACACAACTCGCAATTTTGTTGTTGTGCTGTCTGACTTAAAGACACAATGATGCGGCAAAAAATACGTTGGAGTGCCAAACTAACAATCGTCGGCAAGTGACATGTGATTTAAATCTCTGTACTCTTTAATAAATGATGAGTATTGAATTCGTAATTCAGTGTTTCGAAGAAGCTTTCTTTCTAAAGACTTAAAGCGCAATAATGCTTGCTGATACGATTCACCAAGGAGGTCAATGCTATGTTTTGTGGGAAGATGCACAGAGTACTCGCCAGAACTTAAACGTTTAACATTGTTTTTGAAGTGCAATTCGCACTCAGAGCTTTCATTAGTAGCCTTACGCTCAGTCTCAACAAAATGCTCTACCTCCCAAAAACTCCTTAATAGCTGCTCTAAAGAGCCATCAGAATCATTTTCTGAAGCACGTTTATCGACGACTGCTAAAGATACAATTTTACTAGTGGAAGGTTGTCTTCCACCACATACAATCCAGCCTAACTTTGTTTTCTGAAGGAGTGCTAAGGTTGGGCTCAATCGAATTTGGCCGACGCACATCAAATCAAAGAAGAGTCCGGCTCCAATCAAAATATCCACACGCTGAGATTGGAAGAATGTTGGGTCGGCAAGAGTTATATTTGAAGATATATTCCAAAATGTTGCATTTAAAGAGATATTGGGTTGATGGTCGGTGATCGAAGGAATGGCAACGTCTGTGATTGAGGTATGATAACCACCATCATGAGATTGAAAACAGATATCAATAGTTTGGTCAGCCACAAAATCCCTTTCGCCAATTCCAGACACTTGGGTTTTTGATTTGGTTGTTTTGAGTTGTAGCTGACTAGCGGCACGATTTGTTATAAAATTTAATTGTGACGCGGAATCAAGGATTGCTCTGAATGGAATCGGGTTTCATGTTCTTGGTTTCAAAAACACAATTGCAGTAGCGAGAAAAATAAAATCTTCAGGCATTGTGCTTGATGTGGCAAGCTGAGAGTTCAGAAGTGAAGTTGACACCAGGGCTGCCTGTGAATTGTGGGCAGGAGCAGAAAGGTTAGAACAATTTGATATTACAGCAGCAGCTTGAGGCGAAGCAATGCGATCAAAATGTAATAGTGTATGATGCTTAGATGAGCACTGCTTGCAACCGACAGATTTGCAATTTTTGATAATATGCCCTGGTTTCAAACAATTAATACATAGCTGTCGCCTTTTGGCTTCTTTAAACCGTAAGGTGGGAGATAATTTTAAAAAAGGCGAACAGGAAGTAATTGCATGCTCCCTTACATTACAAAATGTGCAAGGTTGATTAGGATGAACTGTGACGAACGCTTGTTTAGTACCCACCTGCTTGCTCAGTGTCTGGCTTACCGAGGTTGCAGTTATACCTTCCATTATCCGGCATCTCTTCTCCAGGATCTCCACCATAGATTCCCACGTTGGTATGTCGTGCGAAGGAGATTCCTCCTCCCACTTCGCTCTGGTTCCAGCATCGACCTTGCTGTTAACCAGATATATGAACACACTATCAAGAAGTTCATCTCGACCGGCAATAGAGTACAAGGCTCGAAGGTGAGATGTAATCTTATCACACATTTGCCTTAAACCAATGGCAGAGCCATCACGAACCGTCTTTAGATTGAAAATTTCTTTAACATGTGTCTGAAACTGAATGCGTTTAATATCGAATCTAGATTTTAGCAAAGTTACCGCATTAATATAATTTTGGTCGTTTATTTCCAATGACCGAATGGCATCCATCGCTGTTCCACTCAAACAAGATTTTAAATGCTGGAATTTTTCCACGCCCTTTAAATTTTGATGGTTGCCAATTATTGTTTCAAACAATGACCAAAAGTCAGGCCACTCAGTGATCGTACCATCGAAGCGTGGCAACTCTAACTTCGGCAAATACGAAGTTTTACAGTTTGAAACATCTGAGCCTCCACCGAAAACTGTCTTGGGAGTAGATGCCATCGCACCTGAAGACGCACGCTCCTTTAGCTCTTTGGCGATCGCAGATTTAATCTCCGAAAAGTATTCAAAAAATTGGCATCGAGCATCACTCTCAATTTCTTCATGGTCCTCCATCTCCAATTGAGTTTGCAGGTCTTCGAACTGCTCCTGCAATCGATTGAGCTGCTCCAATTTGATGGAAAGCAGTAATTCATCAGATGAACGTAACACAATTTCAGTTAGTCCCTTCTGTATTAACTACAATTGCGAGATGAACCATGCACTTTTACGCGCCAAGAACATCTGATTTTTATTAACCGTTTCCAGAACCGCTGGATTTGACACGGAATGTCGACCTTTCTTTGATCTTGACATGGTAGTATTCGCTGTAAACTAAAAATCACAAACCTATATGACGAACGAAAAGTACCGATATTGTCTAGTGTAGCTACAACGAAAGGTAAACTGAGAAATAGCAAGTACCGTTATGTGCGAAACCGTATTTATTTTGCCTCTAAACTTTAGGTAATTATTTTAAGCCTTGCATTTAAATGCACACGTTTAATAAACTTATTAAACCGAATGTCCGAACACTAAAACTATGTTATAGAAAGCCACGATCACAAAGTAATCAATTAATATGACAATAGCAGCACGATTGCAGCGAACTGAATTGACCGAACACAACTGTAGCGACACTAAACGAAGCAGCGAGAAAGCAATATACTCGTATGCACCGGCAACGAAAGGTAAACGAAGTAAGCGAAATTGCGCTGGCAGCGGCAGCGAGCAGATAATGTTTAATGTGAGAATCAAACCAAGTGTTTGAATCCCCAATTATCCCCGAAGGTCACACAAAGTCAAAAAGAAGGCGTCGGTGTATTTTCCAGCCAACCCATTTTAGGAGGAGAGTTCCGACCAAGTAAAAGCCCGTTGGAATACCCAATCCAAAAACGAATTAATAGAAAAAACGCAACCGATATCACGTCGGGGTCACCAAATGTTTATGGGAATGGTAAGCGTTTTTACCAACCGCTTGAACTATTCAATTTTTAAACGACCGATAATAAAAACTGCAACTACGTGTGCTTAAGGTATATGATCAACTGGGGAGAATTTTATTTGCCCAGTGCAAGCTATGCTAATACATCAAAAATACATATACAAAATTAAAGGAGGAGAGAGAGAGAGAGTTAAATTAAGAGAGTTAAACATATTAAGAGACATTGTTATATTACTAAAATACGAGTATTTATAATTAAATAAAGTGTTACTACGAATAGGCCTCTTATCAATTTAAGCTGTCGCCCATAGCTATGTTACCTTAGAGTCCCAAAATAAAACATTGATAAAACTTCAAATGGCCCTACCTTCTATACGCTGCTTCCTACACCTATCAAAGTTTGCAACAATCAAATGCTTGTAACTTTTTACTGGAGCGTCAAAAAATCTTTGAAATTTTGTGACAATAAAGTATTCGAGCCTCTTATCAATTTAAGCAATCGCTCATAGCTATGCTACTCTTGAGTCCCAAATCAAAAACTGATAAAACTTCAAATGGCCCTAACTTCTATATGGTGCATCCTACACCTATAAAAGTTTGCAACATTCAAATGTTTGTAACTTTTTACTGGAGCATCATAAAATCTGGAAAATTTGTGACAATAAAGTACAAGAGCCTCTTATCAATTTAAGCTATCGCTCATAGCTATACTACTCTTGAGTCCCAAATTAAACACGGATAATTCTTAAAATGGCCATAACTTCTGTACGGAGTGTCCTATACCTATCAAAGTTTGCAACATTCAAATGCTTATAACTTTTTTTTCGAGCGTCATAAAACCTTGAAATTTTGTGACAATAAAGTACACGTGCCTCTTATCAATTTAAGCTATCGCTCATAGCTTTGCATACTTTGAGTCCCAAAATAAAACACTGATAAAACTTCAAATGGCCCTAACTTCTGTACGGTGCGTCCTATACCTATCAAAAATTGCAACAATCAAATGCTTGTAACTTTTTACTGGGGCGTCTTAAAACCCTGACATTTTGTGACAATAAAGTTCTCGAGCCTCTTATCAATTTAAGCTATCGCCCATAGCTATGTTACCCTAGAGTCCCAAAATAAAACACTGATAAAACTTCAAATGGCCCTAACTTCTGTACGGAGTGTCCTATACCTATCAAAGTTTGCAACATTCAAATGCTTGTAACTTTTTTTCGAACGTCATAAAACCTTGAAATTTTGTGACTAGCTATGCTACTCTTGAGTCCTAAATCAAATATTGATAAGACTTAAAATGGCCATAATTTCTGTACGGAGTATCCTATACCTGTAAAAGTTTGCAATATTCAAATGCTTGTAACTTTTTTCTGGAGCGTCATAAAACCTTGAAATTTTGTGACAATAAAGTACTCGTGCCTCTTATCAATTTAAGCTATCGCTCATAGCTATGCAAGCTTTGATTCCCAAAATAAAACACTGATGAAACTTCGAATGGCCCTAACTTCTGTACGGTGCGTCCCATTCCTATCAAAGTTTGCAACAATCAAAAGCTTGTAACTTTTTACTGGAGCGTCATAAAGTCTGAAAATTTTGTGACAATAAAGTACTCGAGCCTCTTATCAATTTAAGCTATCGCTCATAGCTATACTACCCTTGAGTCCCGAATCAAAAACTGAAAAAATTTCAAATGGCCCTAACTTCTATACGGTGTGTCCTACACCTATCAAAATTTGCAACATTCAAATGCTAGTAACTTTTTATTGGAGCGTCATAAAATCTTGAAAATTTGTGACAATAGAGTACTCGTGCCTCCTATTAAATTAAGCTATCGCTCATAGCTATTCTACCCATGAGTCCCAAATCAAATACTGATAAAACTTCAAATGGCCCTAACTTCTGTACGGTGCATGCTACACCTATCAAAGTTTGCAAAATTCAAATGCTTGTAACTTTTTACTGGAGCATCATAAAATCTTGAAATTTTGTGACAATAAAGTTTTCGGGTCTCTTGTCAATTTAAGCTATCCCTCATAGCTATGCTACCCTTGAGTCCCGCATCAAAAACTGATAAAATTTTAAATGGCCCTAACTTCTATACGGTGCGTCCTAAACCTGTAAACTTTGCAACATTCAAATGCTTGTAACTTTTTTCTCGAGCGTCATAAAACCTTGAAATTTTGTGACAATAAAGTACTCGTGCCTCTTATCAATTTAAGCTATCGCTCACAGCTATGCAACCTTTGATTCCCAAAATAAAACACTGATTAAACTTCGAATGGCCCTAACTTCTGTACGGTGCGTCCTATTCCTATCAAAGTTTGCAACAATCAAAAGCTTGTAACTTTTTACTGGAGCGTCATAAAGTCTGAAAATTTTGTGACAATAAAGTACTCGAGCCTCTTATCAATTTAAGCTATCGCTCATAGCTATACTACCCTTGAGTCCCGAATCAAAAACTGATAAAATTTCAAATGGCCCTAACTTCTATACGGTGTGTCCTACACCTATCAAAATTTGCAACATTCAAATGCTTACAACTTTTTATTGGAGCTTCATAAAATCTTGAAAATTTGTGACAATAGAGTACTCGTGCCTCCTATTAATTTAAGCTATCGCTCATAGCTATGCTACCCATGAGTCCCAAATCAAATACTGATAAAACATCAAATGGCCCTAACTTCTGTACGGTGCATGCTACACCTATCAAAATTTGCAATATTCAAATGCTTGTAACTTTTTACTGGAGCATCATAAAATGTGGAAATTTTGTGACAATGAAGTACTCGAGCCTCTTGTCAATTCAAGCTATCGCTCATAGCAATGCTACCCTTGAGTCCTAAATCAAACACTGATAAAAATTAAAATGGCCCTAACTTCTGTACGGTGCGTTCTATACCTATCAAAATTTGCAACATTCAAATGCTTGTAACTTTTTATTGGAGCGTCATAAAATCTTGAAAATTTGTGACAATAGAGTACTCGTGCCTCCTATTAATTTAAGCTATGGCTCATAGCTATGCTACCCATGAGTCCCAAATCAAATACTGATAAATCTTCAAATGGCCCTAAATTCTGTACAGTGCATCCTATACCTATCAAAGTGTGCACGAATCAAATGCTTGCAACTTTTTACTGGAGCGTCATAAAACCTTAAATATTTGTGACAATAAAGTACTCGTGCCTCTTATCAATTTAAGCTATCGCTCATAGCTATGCTACTCTTGAGTCCTAAATCAAATATTGATAAGACTTAAAATGGCCATAATTTCTGTACGGAGTATCCTATACCTGTAAAATTTTGCAACATTCAAATGCTTGTAACTTTTTTCTCGAGCGTCATAAAACCTTGAAAATTTGTGACAATAAAGTACTCGAGCCTCTTATCAATTTAAACTATCGCTCATAGCTATGATACCCTTGACTCCAAAATCGAGCATTGATAAAACTTCATATGGCCCTAATTTCCATACCGTGCTTCCTTACCTATCAAAGTTTGCAACATTCAAATGCTTGTAACTTTTCAATGGAGCGACATAAAATCTGGAAATTTTGTGACAATAAAATTCTCGAGCCTCTTGTCAATTTAATCTATCGCTCATAGCTATGCTACCCTTGAGTCACAAATCAAACACTGATAAAACTTAAAATGGCCCTAACTTCTATACGGTGCGTCCTACACCTATCAAAGTAAGCCATAAAACCTTGAAAATTTGTGACAATAAAGTACTCGAGCCTCTTATCAATTTAAGCTATCGCTCATAGCTATGCTACTCTTGAGTCCCACATCAAACACTGATAAGACTTAAAATGGCCATAACTTATGTACGGTGTGTCCTATAGCTATCAAAGTTTGCAACATTCAAATGCTTGTAACTTTTTACTGGAGCATCATAAAATCTTGAAATTTTGAGACACTAAAGTTTTCGGGCCTCTTGTCAAATTAGGCTATCTCTCATAGCCATGCTACCCTTGAGTCCCGAATCAAAAACTGATAAAATTTTAAATGGCCCTAACTTCTATACGGTGCATGCTACACCTATCAAAGTTTGCAATATTCATATGCTTGTAACTTTTTACTGGAGCATGATAAAATCTGGAAATTTTGTGACAATGAAGTACTCGAGCCTTTTGTCACTTCAAGCTATCGCCCATAGCAATGCTACCCTTGAGTCCCAAATCAAACACTGGTAAAATTTAAAATGGCCCTAATTTCTGTACGGTGCGTCCCATACCTAACAAAGTTTGCACCATTCAAATGCTTGTAACTTTTTACTTGAGCGACATTAAATTTTGAAATTTTGTGACAATAAAGTACTCGAGCCTCTTATCAATTTAAGCTATCGCTCTTAGCTATCCTGCCCTTGAGTCCCAAATCAAAAACTGATAAATCTTCAAATGGCCCTAACTTCTGTACAGTGCATCCTATACCTATCAAAGTGTGCACGAATCAAATGCTTGCAACTTTTTACTGGAGCGTCATAAAACCTTAAATATTTGTGACAATAAAGTACTCGAGCCTCTTATCAATTTAAGCTATCGCTCATAGCTATGCTACTCTTGAGTCCCAAATCAAAAACTGATAAAACTTCAAATGGCCCTAACTTCTATATGGTGCATCCTACACCTATAAAAGTTTGCAACATTCAAATGTTTGTAACTTTTTGCTGGAGCATCATAAAATCTGGAAAATTTGTGACAATAAAGTACAAGAGCCTCTTATCAATTTAAGCTATCGCTCATAGCTATACTACTCTTGAGTCCCAAATTAAACACGGATAATTCTTAAAATGGCCATAACTTCTGTACGGAGTGTCCTATACCTATCAAAGTTTGCAACATTCAAATGCTTATAACTTTTTTTTCGAGCGTCATAAAACCTTGAAATTTTGTGACAATAAAGTACACGTGCCTCTTATCAATTTAATCTATCGCTCATAGCTTTGCACACTTTGAGTCCCAAAATAAAACACTGATAAAACTTCAAATGGCCCTAACTTCTGTACGGTGCGTCCTATACCTATCAAAAATTGCAACAATCAAATGCTTGTAACTTTTTACTGGGGCGTCTTAAAACCCTGACATTTTGTGACAATAAAGTTCTCGAGCCTCTTATCAATTTAAGCTATCGCCCATAGCTATGTTACCCTAGAGTCCCAAAATAAAACACTGATAAAACTTCAAATGGCCCTAACTTCTGTACGGAGTGTCCTATACCTATCAAAGTTTGCAACATTCAAATGCTTGTAACTTTTTTTCGAACGTCATAAAACCTTGAAATTTTGTGACTAGCTATGCTACTCTTGAGTCCTAAATCAAATATTGATAAGACTTAAAATGGCCATAATTTCTGTACGGAGTATCCTATACCTGTAAAAGTTTGCAACATTCAAATGCTTGTAACTTTTTTCTGGAGCGTCATAAAACCTTGAAATTTTGTGACAATAAAGTACTCGTGCCTCTTATCAATTTAAGCTATCGCTCATAGCTATGCAAGCTTTGATTCCCAAAATAAAACACTGATGAAACTTCGAATGGCCCTAACTTCTGTACGGTGCGTCCTATTCCTATCAAAGTTTGCAACAATCAAAAGCTTGTAACTTTTTACTGGAGCGTCATAAAGTCTGAAAATTTTGTGACAATAAAGTACTCGAGCCTCTTATCAATTTAAGCTATCGCTCATAGCTATACTACCCTTGAGTCCCGAATCAAAAACTGAAAAAATTTCAAATGGCCCTAACTTCTATACGTGTGTCCTACACCTATCAAAATTTGCAACATTCAAATTCTAGTAACTTTTTATTGGAGCGTCATAAAATCTTGAAAATTTGTGACAATAGAGTACTCGTGCCTCCTATTAAATTAAGCTATCGCTCATAGCTATTCTATCCATGAGTCCCAAATCAAATACTGATAAAACTTCAAATGGCCCTAACTTCTGTACGGTGCATGCTACACCTATCAAAGTTTGCAATATTCAAATGCTTGTAACTTTTTACTGGAGCATCATACAATCTTGAAATTTTGTGACAATAAAGTTTTCGGGCCTCTTGTCAATTTAAGCTATCCCTCATAGCTATGCTACCCTTGAGTCCCGCATCAAAAACTGATAAAATTTTAAATGGCCCTAACTTCTATACGGTGCGTCCTAAACCTATCAAAGTTTGCAACAATCAAATGCTTGTAACTTTTTTCTCGAGCGTCATAAAACCTTGAAATTTTGTGACAATAAAGTACTCGAGCCTTTTATCAATTTAAGCTATCGTTCATAGCTATGCTACCCTTAAGTGCCAAATCAAACACTGATAAAACTTCATGTGGCCCTAACTCCTATACCTATCAAAGTCTGCACAAATCAAATGCTAGCACCTTTTTACTGGAGGGTCATAAAACCTTGAAATTTTGTGGCAATAAAATACTCGAGCCTCTTACCAACTTAAGATATCGCTCATAGCTATGCTACCCTTGAGACCCGAATCAAAAACTGATAACATTTCAAATGGCCCTAACTTCTATACGGTGCATGCTACACCTATCAAAATTTGCAATATTCAAATGCTTGTAACTTTTTACTGGAGCATCATAAAATCTGGAAATTTTGTGACAATGAAGTACTCGAGCCTCTTGTCAATTCAAGCTATCGCTCATAGCAATGCTACCCTTGAGTCCTAAATCAAACACTGATAAAAATTAAAATGGGCCTAACTTCTGTACGGTGCGTTCTATACCTATCAAAATTTGCAACATTCAAATGCTTGTAACTTTTTATTGGAGCGTCATAAAATCTTGAAAATTTGTGACAATAGAGTACTCGTGCCTCCTATTAATTTAAGCTATGGCTCATAGCTGTGCTACCCATGAGTCCCAAATCAAATACTGATAAATCTTCAAATGGCCCTAAATTCTGTACAGTGCATCCTATACCTATCAAAGTGTGCACGAATCAAATGCTTGCAACTTTTTACTGGAGCGTCATAAAACCTTAAATATTTGTGACAATAAAGTACTCGTGCCTCTTATCAATTTAAGCTATCGCTCATAGCTATGCTACTCTTGAGTCCTAAATCAAATATTGATAAGACTTAAAATGGCCATAATTTCTGTACGGAGTATCCTATACCTGTAAAATTTTGCAACATTCAAATGCTTGTAACTTTTTTCTCCAGCGTCATAAAACCTTGAAAATTTGTGACAATAAAGTACTCGAGCCTCTTATCAATTTAAACTATCGCTCATAGCTATGATACCCTTGACTCCAAAATCGAGCATTGATAAAACTTCATATGGCCCTAATTTCCATACCGTGCTTCCTTACCTATCAAAGTTTGCAACATTCAAATGCTTGTAACTTTTCAATGGAGCGACATAAAATCTGGAAATTTTGTGACAATAAAATTCTCGAGCCTCTTGTCAATTTAATCTATCGCTCATAGCTATGCTACCCTTGAGTCACAAATCAAACACTGATAAAACTTAAAATGGCCCTAACTTCTATACGGTGCGTCCTACACCTATCAAAGTAAGCCATAAAACCTTGAAAATTTGTGACAATAAAGTACTCGAGCCTCTTATCAATTTAAGCTATCGCTCATAGCTATGCTACTCTTGAGTCCCACATCAAACACTGATAAGACTTAAAATGGCCATAACTTCTGTACGGTGTGTCCTATAGCTATCAAAGTTTGCAACATTCAAATGCTTGTAACTTTTTACTGGAGCATCATAAAATCTTGAAATTTTGAGACACTAAAGTTTTCGGGCCTCTTGTCAAATTAAGCTATCTCTCATAGCCATGCTACCCTTGAGTCCCGAATCAAAAACTGATAAAATTTTAAATGGCCCTAACTTCTATACGGTGCATGCTACACCTATCATAGTTTGCAATATTCATATGCTTGTAACTTTTTACTGGAGCATGATAAAATCTGGAAATTTTGTGACAATGAAGTACTCGAGCCTTTTGTCACTTCAAGCTATCGCCCATAGCAATGCTACCCTTGAGTCCCAAATCAAACACTGGTAAAATTTAAAATGGCCCTAATTTCTGTACGGTGCGTCCCATACCTAACAAAGTTTGCACCATTCAAATGCTTGTAACTTTTTACTTGAGCGACATAAAAGCTTGAAATTTTGTGACAATAGATTACTCGTGCCTCTTATTAAATTAAGCTGTCGCTTATAGCTATGCTACCCTTGAGTCCCGCATCAAAAACTGATAAAATTTCAAATGGCCCTAACTTCTATACGGTGCATGCTACACCTATCAAAGTTGGCAATATTCAAATGCTTGTAACTTTTTACTGGAGCATCATAAATTGTGACAATGAAGTACTCGAGCTTCTTATCAATTTAAGCTATCGTTCATAGTTATGCTAGCTTTGAGTCCCAAAATAAAACACAGATAAAACTGCGAATGCTTGTAACTTTTTACTGGAGCGTCATTAAATTTTGAAATTTTGTGACAATAAAGTACTCGAGCCTCTTATCAATTTAAGCTATCGCTCTTAGCTATCCTGCCCTTGAGTCCCAAATCAAAAACTGATAAATCTTCAAATGGCTCTAACTTCTGTACAGTGCATCCTATACCTATCAAAGTGTGCACGAATCAAATGCTTGCAACTTTTTACTGGAGCGTCATAAAACCTTAAATATTTGTGACAATAAAGTACTCGAGCCTCTTATCAATTTAAGCTATCGCTCATAGCTATGCCACTCTTGAGTCCTAAATCAAATATTGATAAGACTTAAAATGGCCATAATTTTTGTACGGAGTATCCTATACCTGTAAAAGTTTGCAACATTCAAATGCTTGTAACTTTTTTCTCGACCGTCATAAAACCTTGAAAATTTGTGACAATAAAGTACTCGAGCCTCTTATCAATTTACGCTATCGCTCATAGCTATGCTACTCTTGAGTCCCACATCAAACACTGATAAGACTTAAAACGGCCATAACTTCTGTACGGAGTGTCCTATACCTATCAAAGTTTGCAACATTCAAATGCTTATAACTTTTTTGTCGAGCGTCATTGAAATTTTGTGACAATTAAGTGCTCGTGCCTCTTATCAATTTAAGTTATCGCTCATAGCTATGCAACCTTTGATTCCCAAACTAAAACACTGATAAAACTTGAAGTGGCCTAACTTCTGTACGGTGCGTCCTATACCTATCAAAGTTTGCAACAATCAAATGCTTGTAACTTTTTACTGGAGCGTCATAAAGTCTTGAAATTTTGTGACAATAAAATATTCGAGCCTCTTATAAATTTAAGTTATCGCTCATAGCTATGCAACCTTTTATTCCCAAACTAAAACACTGATAAAACTTTAAATGGCCTAACTTCTGTACGGTGCGTCCTATACCTAGCAAAATATTGTTTGCAACAATCAAATGCTTGTAACTTTTTACTGGAGGGTCATAAAACCTTGAAATTTTGTGATAATAAAGTACTCGAAATGACCCTAACTTTTATACGGTGCATCCTATACCTATCAAAGTTTCCAACATTCAAATGTTTGTCACTTGTTACTGCAGCATCATAAAATCTTGAAATTTTGTGACAATAAAGTACTTGGGCCACTTGTCAATATAAGCTATCCCTCATAGCTATGCTACCCTTGAGTCCCAAATCAAACACTAATAAAACTTCAAATAGCCCTAACTTCTGTACGGTGCGTCCTATACCTATCAAAGTTTCCAACAATCAAATGGTTGTAACTTTTTACTGGAGCGTCAAAAAACCTTGAAATTTTGTCACAATAAAGTACTCGTGCCTCTTATCAATTTAAGCTATCGCTCATAGCTATGATACCCTTGACTCCAAAATCGAGCATTGATAAAACTTCATATGGCCCTAATTTCCATACCGTGCTTCCTTACCTATCAAAGTTTGCACCATTCAAATGCTTGTAACTTTTCAATGGAGCGTCATAAAATCTGGAAATTTTGTGACAATAAAATTATCGAGCCTCTTGTCAATTTAATCTATCGCTCATAGCTATGCTACCCTTGAGTCACAAATCAAACAGTGATAAAACTTAAAATTGCCCTAACTTCTATACGGTGCGTCCTACACATATCAAAGTATGCCATAAAACCTTGAAAATTTGTGAGAATAAAGTACTCGAGCCTCTTATCAATTTAAGCTATCGCTCATAGCTATGCTACTCTTGAGTCCCACATCAAACACTGATAAGACTTAAAATGGCCATAACTTCTGTACGGTGTGTCCTATAGCTATCAAAGTTTGCAACATTCAAATGCTTGTAACTTTTTACTAGAGCATCATAAAATCTTGAAATTTTGTGACAATAAAGTTTTCGGGCCTCTTGTCAAATTAAGCCATCTCTCATAGCTATGCTACCCTTGAGTCCCGAATCAAAAACTGATAAAATTTCAAATGGCCCTAACTTCTATACGGTGCATGCTACACCTATCAAAGTTTGCAATATTCAAATGATTGTAACTTTTTACTGGAGCATGATAAAATCTGGAAATTTTGTGACAATGAAGTACTCGAGCCTTTTGTCACTTCAAGCCATCGCCCATAGCAATGCTACCCTTGAGTCCCAAATCAAACACTGGTAAAATTTAAAATGGCCCTAATTTCTGTACGGTGCGTCCCATACCTAACAAAGTTTGCACCATTCAAATGCTTGTAACTTTTTACTTGAGCGACATAAAAGCTTGAAATTTTGTGACAATAGATTCATCGTGCCTCTTATTAATTTAAGCTATCGCTCATAGCTATGCTACCCTTGAGTCCCGCATCAAAAACTGATAAAATTTCAAATGGCCCTAACTTCTATACGGTGCATGCTACACCTATCAAAGTTGGCAATATTCAAATGCTTGTAACTTTTTACTGGAGCATCATAAATTGTGACAATGAAGTACTCGAGCTTCTTATCAATTTAAGCTATCGTTCATAGTTATGCTAGCTTTGAGTCCCAAAATAAAACACAGATAAAACTGCGAATGCTTGTAACTTTTTACTGGAGCGTCATTAAATTTTGAAATTTTGTGACAATAAAGTACTCGAGCCTCTTATCAATTTAAGCTATCGCTCTTAGCTATCCTGCCCTTGAGTCCCAAATCAAAAACTGATAAATCTTCAAATGGCTCTAACTTCTGTACAGTGCATCCTATACCTATCAAAGTGTGCACGAATCAAATGCTTGCAACTTTTTACTGGAGCGTCATAAAACCTTAAATATTTGTGACAATAAAGTACTCGAGCCTCTTATCAATTTAAGCTATCGCTCATAGCTATGCCACTCTTGAGTCCTAAATCAAATATTGATAAGATTTAAAATGGCCATAATTTTTGTACGGAGTATCCTATACCTGTAAAAGTTTGCAACATTCAAATGCTTGTAACTTTTTTCTCGACCGTCATAAAACCTTGAAAATTTGTGACAATAAAGTACTCGAGCCTCTTATCAATTTACGCTATCGCTCATAGCTATGCTACTCTTGAGTCCCACATCAAACACTGATAAGACTTAAAATGGCCATAACTTCTGTACGGAGTGTCCTATAGCTATCAAAGTTTGCAACATTCAAATGCTTGTAACTTTTTACTGGAGCATCATAAAATCTTGAAATTTTGTGACAATAAAGTACTTGGGCCACTTGTCAATATAAGCTATCCCTCATAGCTATGCTACCCTTGAGTCCCGCATCAAAAACTGATAAAATTTCAAATGGCCCTAACTTCTATACGGTGCATGCTACACCTATCAAAGTTTGCAATATTCAAATGCTTGTAACTTTTTACTGGAGCATCATAAATTGTGACAATGAAGTACTCGAGCTTCTTATCAATTTAAGCTATCGTTCATAGTTATGCTAGCTTTGAGTCCCAAAATAAAACACAGATAAAACTGCGAATGCTTGTAACTTTTTACTGGAGCGTCATTAAATTTTGAAATTTTGTGACAATAAAGTACTCGAGCCTCTTATCAATTTAAGCTATCGCTCTTAGCTATCCTGCCCTTGAGTCCCAAATCAAAAACTGATAGATCTTCTAATGGCCCTAACTTCTGTAGAGTGCATCCTATACCTATCAAAGTGTGCACGAATCAAATGCTTGCAACTTTTTACTGGAGCGTCATAAAACCTTAAATATTTGTGACAATAAAGTACTCGAGCCTCTTATCAATTTAAGCTATCGCTCATAGCTATGCTACTCTTGAGTCCTAAATCAAATATTGATAAGACTTAAAATGGCCATAATTTTTGTACGGAGTATCCTATACCTGTAAAAGTTTGCAAAATTCAAATGCTTGTAACTTTTTTCTCGACCGTCATAAAACCTTGAAATTTTGTGACAATAAATTCCTCGTGCCTCTTATCAATTTAAGCTATCGCTCATAGCTATGCAACCTTTGATTCCCAAAATAAAACACTGATTAAACTTCGAATGGCCCTAACTTCTGTACCGTGCGTCCTATTCCTATCAAAATTTGCAACAATCAAATGCTTGTAACTTTTTACTGGAGCGTCATAAAGTCTGAAAATTTTGTGACAATAAAGTACTCGAGCCTCTTATCAATTTAAGCTATCGCTCATAGCTATGCTACCCTTGAGTCCCGAATCAAAAACTGATAAAATTTAAAATGGCCCTAATTTCTGTACGGTGCGTCCCATACCTATCAAAGTTTGCACCATTCAAATGCTTGTAACTTTTTACTGGAGCGACATAAAAGCTTGAAATTTTGTGACAATAGAGTACTCGTGCCTCTTATTAATTTAAGCTATCGCTCACAGCTATGCTACCCTTGAGTCCTACATCAAAAACTGATAAAATTTCAAATGGCCCCAACTTCTATACGGTGCATGCTACACCTATCAAAATTTGCAATATTCAAATGCTTGTAACTTTTTACTGGAGCAGCATAAAATCTGGAAATTTTGTGACAATGAAGTACTCGAGCCTCTTGTCAATTCAAGCTATCGCTCATAGCAATGCTACCCTTGAGTCCTAAATCAAACACTGATAAAAATTAAAATGGCCCTAACTTCTGTACGGTGCGTTCTATACCTATCAAAGTTTGCAACAATCAAAATTTTTACATTTTTACTGGAGCGTCATAAAGTCTGAAAATTTTGTGACAATAAAGTACTCGAGCCTCTTATCAATGTAAGCTATCGCTCATAGATATACTACCATTGAGTCCCGAATCAAAAACTGATAAAATTTCAAATGGCCCTAACTTCTATACGGTGCGTCCTACACCTATCAAAATTTGCAACATTCAACTGCTTGTAACTTTTTATTGAAGCGTCATAAAGTGTGAAAATTTTGTGACAATAAAGTACTCGAGCCTCTTATCAATTTGAGCTATCGCTCATAGCTATACTACCCTTGAGTCACGAATCAAAAACTGATAAAATTTCAAATGGCCCTAACTTCTATACGGTGCGTCCTACACCTATCAAAGTTGGCAATATTCAAATGCTTGTAACTTTTTACTGGAGCATCATAAATTGTGACAATGAAGTACTCGAGCTTCTTATCAATTTAAGCTATCGTTCATAGTTATGCTAGCTTTGAGTCCCAAAATAAAACACAGATAAAACTGCGAATGCTTGTAACTTTTTACTGGAGCGTCATTAAATTTTGAAATTTTGTGACAATAAAGTACTCGAGCCTCTTATCAATTTAAGCTATCGCTCTTAGCTATCCTGCCCTTGAGTCCCAAATCAAAAACTGATAAATCTTCAAATGGCTCTAACTTCTGTACAGTGCATCCTATACCTATCAAAGTGTGCACGAATCAAATGCTTGCAACTTTTTACTGGAGCGTCATAAAACCTTAAATATTTGTGACAATAAAGTACTCGAGCCTCTTATCAATTTAAGCTATCGCTCATAGCTATGCCACTCTTGAGTCCTAAATCAAATATTGATAAGATTTAAAATGGCCATAATTTTTGTACGGAGTATCCTATACCTGTAAAAGTTTGCAACATTCAAATGCTTGTAACTTTTTTCTCGACCGTCATAAAACCTTGAAAATTTGTGACAATAAAGTACTCGAGCCTCTTATCAATTTACGCTATCGCTCATAGCTATGCTACTCTTGAGTCCCACATCAAACACTGATAAGACTTAAAATGGCCATAACTTCTGTACGGAGTGTCCTATAGCTATCAAAGTTTGCAACATTCAAATGCTTGTAACTTTTTACTGGAGCATCATAAAATCTTGAAATTTTGTGACAATAAAGTACTTGGGCCACTTGTCAATATAAGCTATCCCTCATAGCTATGCTACCCTTGAGTCCCGCATCAAAAACTGATAAAATTTCAAATGGCCCTAACTTCTATACGGTGCATGCTACACCTATCAAAGTTTGCAATATTCAAATGCTTGTAACTTTTTACTGGAGCATCATAAATTGTGACAATGAAGTACTCGAGCTTCTTATCAATTTAAGCTATCGTTCATAGTTATGCTAGCTTTGAGTCCCAAAATAAAACACAGATAAAACTGCGAATGCTTGTAACTTTTTACTGGAGCGTCATTAAATTTTGAAATTTTGTGACAATAAAGTACTCGAGCCTCTTATCAATTTAAGCTATCGCTCTTAGCTATCCTGCCCTTGAGTCCCAAATCAAAAACTGATAGATCTTCTAATGGCCCTAACTTCTGTAGAGTGCATCCTATACCTATCAAAGTGTGCACGAATCAAATGCTTGCAACTTTTTACTGGAGCGTCATAAAACCTTAAATATTTGTGACAATAAAGTACTCGAGCCTCTTATCAATTTAAGCTATCGCTCATAGCTATGCTACTCTTGAGTCCTAAATCAAATATTGATAAGACTTAAAATGGCCATAATTTTTGTACGGAGTATCCTATACCTGTAAAAGTTTGCAAAATTCAAATGCTTGTAACTTTTTTCTCGACCGTCATAAAACCTTGAAATTTTGTGACAATAAATTCCTCGTGCCTCTTATCAATTTAAGCTATCGCTCATAGCTATGCAACCTTTGATTCCCAAAATAAAACACTGATTAAACTTCGAATGGCCCTAACTTCTGTACCGTGCGTCCTATTCCTATCAAAATTTGCAACAATCAAATGCTTGTAACTTTTTACTGGAGCGTCATAAAGTCTGAAAATTTTGTGACAATAAAGTACTCGAGCCTCTTATCAATTTAAGCTATCGCTCATAGCTATGCTACCCTTGAGTCCCGAATCAAAAACTGATAAAATTTAAAATGGCCCTAATTTCTGTACGGTGCGTCCCATACCTATCAAAGTTTGCACCATTCAAATGCTTGTAACTTTTTACTGGAGCGACATAAAAGCTTGAAATTTTGTGACAATAGAGTACTCGTGCCTCTTATTAATTTAAGCTATCGCTCACAGCTATGCTACCCTTGAGTCCTACATCAAAAACTGATAAAATTTCAAATGGCCCCAACTTCTATACGGTGCATGCTACACCTATCAAAATTTGCAATATTCAAATGCTTGTAACTTTTTACTGGAGCAGCATAAAATCTGGAAATTTTGTGACAATGAAGTACTCGAGCCTCTTGTCAATTCAAGCTATCGCTCATAGCAATGCTACCCTTGAGTCCTAAATCAAACACTGATAAAAATTAAAATGGCCCTAACTTCTGTACGGTGCGTTCTATACCTATCAAAGTTTGCAACAATCAAAATTTTTACATTTTTACTGGAGCGTCATAAAGTCTGAAAATTTTGTGACAATAAAGTACTCGAGCCTCTTATCAATGTAAGCTATCGCTCATAGATATACTACCATTGAGTCCCGAATCAAAAACTGATAAAATTTCAAATGGCCCTAACTTCTATACGGTGCGTCCTACACCTATCAAAATTTGCAACATTCAACTGCTTGTAACTTTTTATTGAAGCGTCATAAAGTGTGAAAATTTTGTGACAATAGAGTACTCGTGCCTCTTATCAATTTGAGCTATCGCTCATAGCTATACTACCCTTGAGTCCCGCATCAAAAACTGATAAAATTTCAAATGGCCTTAACTTCTATACGGTGCATGCTACACCTATAAAAGTTTGCAATATTCAAATGCTTGTAACTTTTTACTGGAGCATGATAAAATCTGGAAATTTTGTGACAATGAAGTACTCGAGCCTTTTGTCACTTCAAGCTGTCGCCCATAGCAATGCTACCCTTGAGTCCCAAATCAAACACTGGTCAAATTTAAAATGGCCCTAATTTCTGTACGGTGCGTCCCATACCTATCAAAGTTTGCACCATTCAAATGCTTGTAACTTTTTACTTGAGCGACATAAAAGCTTGAAATTTTGTGACAATAGATTACTCGTGCCTCTTATTAATTTAAGCTATCGCTCATAGCTATGCTACCCTTGAGTCCCGCATCAAAAACTGATAAAATTTCAAATGGCCCTAACTTCTATACAGTGCATGCTACACCTATCAAAGTTTGCAATATTCAAATGCTTGTAACTTTTTTCTGGAGCATCATAAATTGTGACAATGAAGTACTCGAGCTTCTTATCAATTTAAGCTATCGTTCATAGTTATGCTAGCTTTGAGTCCCAAAATAAAACACAGATAAAACTGCTTGTAACTTTTTACTGGAGCGTCATTAAATTTTGAAATTTTGTGACAATAAAGTACTCGAGCCTCTTATCAATGTAAGCTATCGCTCTTAGCTATCCTGCTCTTGAGTCCCAAATCAAAAACTGATAAATCTTCAAATGGCCCTAACTTCTGTACAGTGCATCCTATACCTATCAAAGTGTGCACGAATCAAATGCTTGCAACTTTTTACTGGAGCGTCATAAAACCTTAAATATTTGTGACAATAAAGTACTCGAGCCTCTTATCAATTTAAGCTATCGCTCTTAGCTATGCTACTCTTGACTCCTAAATCAAATATTGATAAGACTTAAAATAGCCATAATTTTTGTACGGAGTATCCTATACCTGTAAAAGTTTCCAACAACCAAATGCTTGTAACTTTTTTCTCGAGCGTCATAAAACCTTGAAATTTTGTGACAATAAAGTATTCGTGCCTCTTATCAATTGAAGCTATCGCTCATAGCTATGATACCCTTGACTCCAAAATCGAACACTGATAAAACTTCAAATGGTCCTAATTTCCATACGGTGCTTCCATACCTATCAAAGTTTGCAACATTTAAATGCTTGTAACTTTTCAATGGAGCGTCATAAAATCTGGAAATATTGTGACAATAAAACACTCGAGTCTCATGTCAATTTAATCTATCGCTCATAGTTATGCTACCCTTGAGTCCCAAATCAAACACTGATAAAACTTAAAATTGCCTTAACTTCTATACGGTGCGTCCTACACTTATCAAAGTTTGCCATAAAACCTTTAAAATTTGTGACAATAAAGTACTCGAGCCTCTTATCAATATCGCTCATAGCTATGCTACTCTTGAGTCCCACATCAAACACTGATAAGACTTAAAATGGCCATAACTTCTGTACGGAGTGTCCTATACCTATCAAAGTTTGCAACATTCAAATGCTTGTAACTTTTTACTGGAGCATCATAAAATCTTGAAATTTTGTGACAATAAAGTTTTCGGGCCTCTTGTCAATTTAAGCTATCCCTCATAGCTATGCTACCCTTGAGTCCCGAATCAAAAACTGATAAAATTTCAAATGGCCCTAACTTCTATACGGTGCGTCCTAATCCTATCAAAGTTTGCAACAATCAAATGCTTGTAACTTTTTTCTCGAGCGTCATAAAACCTTGAAATTTTGTGACAATAAAGTACTCGAGCCTTTTATCAATTTAAGCTATCGTTCATAGCTATGCTACCCTTGAGTCCCAAATCAAACACTGATAAAACTTCATATGGCCCTAACTCCTATACCTATCAAAGTGTGCACAAATCAAATGCTAGCACCTTTTTACTGGAGGGTCATAAAACCTGGAAATTTTGTAGCAATAAAATACTCGAGCCTCTTACCAAGTTAAGATATCGCTCATAGCTATGCTACCCTTGAGACCCGAATCAAAAACTGATAACATTTCAAATGGCCCTAACTTTTATACGGTGCATCCTACACCTATCAAAGTTTGCAACATTCAAATGCTTGTAACTTTTTACTGGAGCATCACAAAATCTTGAAATTTTGTGACAATAAAGTACTCGGGCCACTTGTCAATATAATCTATCCCTCATAGCTATGCTACCCTTGGTTCCCGAATCAAAAACTGATAAAATTAAAAATGGCCCTAACTTCTATACGGTGCGTCCTACACCTATCAAAGTTTCCAACATTCAAATGCTTGTACCTTTTTACTGGAGCGTCATAAAATCTTGAAATTTTGTGACAATAGAGTACTCGTGCCTCTTATTAATTTAAGCTATCGCTCATAGCTATGCTACCCTTGAATCCCAAATCAAACACTGATAAAACTTCAAATGGTCCTAACTTCTATAAGGTGCATCCTCTTATTAATTTAAGCTATCGCTCATAGCTACGCTACCCTTGACTGCCAAATCAAACACTGATAAAAAACTTAAAATTGCCCTAACTTCTGTACGGTGCGTTCTATACCTATCAAAGTTTGCAAGAATCAAATGCTTGTAACTTTTTACTTGGGCGTCATAAAACCATGAAATTTTGTGACAATAAAGTACTCGTGCCTCTTATCAATTGAAGCTATCGCTCATAGCTATGATACCCTTGACTCCAAAATCGAACACTGATAAAACTTCAAATGGCGCTAATTTCCATACGGTGCTTAAATACCTATCAAAGTTTGCAACATTCAACTGCTTGTAACTTTTTAATGGAGCGTCATAAAATCTGGAAATGTTGTGACAATAAAATTCTCGAGCCTCTTGTCAATTTAATCTATCGCTCATAGCTATGCTACCCTTGAATCCTAAATCAAAGACTAATAAAACTTAAAATGGCCCTAACTTCTATACGGTGCGTTCTACACTTATGAAATTTTTCCATAAAACCTTGAAATTTTGTGACAATAAAGTACTCGTGCCTCTTATCAATTTAAGCTATCGCTCATAGCTATGCAACCTTTGATTCCCAAATTAAAAAACTGATAAAACTTCAAGTGGCCTAACTTCTCTACGGTGCTTCCTATACCTATCAAAGTTTGCAACAATCAAATGCTTGCAACTTTTTACTGGAGCGTCATAAGACCTTAAATATTTGTGACAATAAAGTACTCGAGCCTCTTATCAATTTAAGCTATCGCTCTTAGCTATGCTACTCTTGACTCCTAAATCAAATATTGATAAGACTTAAAATAGCCATAATTTTTGTACGGAGTATCCTATACCTGTAAAAGTTTCCAACAACCAAATGCTTGTAACTTTTTTCTCGAGCGTCATAAAACCTTGAAATTTTGTGACAATAAAGTATTCGTGCCTCTTATCAATTGAAGCTATCGCTCATAGCTATGATACCCTTGACTCCAAAATCGAACACTGATAAAACTTCAAATGGTCCTAATTTCCATACGGTGCTTCCATACCTATCAAAGTTTGCAACATTTAAATGCTTGTAACTTTTCAATGGAGCGTCATAAAATCTGGAAATATTGTGACAATAAAACACTCGAGTCTCATGTCAATTTAATCTATCGCTCATAGTTATGCTACCCTTGAGTCCCAAATCAAACACTGATAAAACTTAAAATGGCCCTAACTTCTATACGGTGCGTCCTACACTTATCAAAGTTTGCCATAAAACCTTTAAAATTTGTGACAATAAAGTACTCGAGCCTCTTATCAATATCGCTCATAGCTATGCTACTCTTGAGTCCCACATCAAACACTGATAAGACTTAAAATGGCCATAACTTCTGTACGGAGTGTCCTATACCTATCAAAGTTTGCAACATTCAAATGCTTGTAACTTTTTACTGGAGCATCATAAAATCTTGAAATTTTGTGACAATAAAGTTTTCGGGCCTCTTGTCAATTTAAGCTATCCCTCATAGCTATGCTACCCTTGAGTCCCGAATCAAAAACTGATAAAATTTCAAATGGCCCTAACTTCTATACGGTGCGTCCTAATCCTATCAAAGTTTGCAACAATCAAATGCTTGTAACTTTTTTCTCGAGCGTCATAAAACCTTGAAATTTTGTGACAATAAAGTACTCGAGCCTTTTATCAATTTAAGCTATCGTTCATAGCTATGCTACCCTTGAGTCCCAAATCAAACACTGATAAAACTTCATATGGCCCTAACTCCTATACCTATCAAAGTGTGCACAAATCAAATGCTAGCACCTTTTTACTGGAGGGTCATAAAACCTGGAAATTTTGTAGCAATAAAATACTCGAGCCTCTTACCAAGTTAAGATATCGCTCATAGCTATGCTACCCTTGAGACCCGAATCAAAAACTGATAACATTTCAAATGGCCCTAACTTTTATACGGTGCATCCTACACCTATCAAAGTTTGCAACATTCAAATGCTTGTAACTTTTTACTGGAGCATCACAAAATCTTGAAATTTTGTGACAATAAAGTACTCGGGCCACTTGTCAATATAATCTATCCCTCATAGCTATGGTACCCTTGGTTCCCGAATCAAAAACTGATAAAATTAAAAATGGCCCTAACTTCTATACGGTGCGTCCTACACCTATCAAAGTTTCCAACATTCAAATGCTTGTACCTTTTTACTGGAGCGTCATAAAATCTTGAAATTTTGTGACAATAGAGTACTCGTGCCTCTTATTAATTTAAGCTATCGCTCATAGCTATGCTACCCTTGAGTCCCAAATCAAACACTGATAAAACTTCAAATGGTCCTAACTTCTATAAGGTGCATCCTCTTATTAATTTAAGCTATCGCTCATAGCTACGCTACCCTTGACTGCCAAATCAAACACTGATAAAAAACTTAAAATTGCCCTAACTTCTGTACGGTGCGTTCTATACCTATCAAAGTTTGCAAGAATCAAATGCTTGTAACTTTTTACTTGGGCGTCATAAAACCATGAAATTTTGTGACAATAAAGTACTCGTGCCTCTTATCAATTGAAGCTATCGCTCATAGCTATGATACCCTTAAGTCCTTAAATAAAACACTGATAAAACTTGAAATGGCCCTAACTTCTGCCCGGTGCGTCCTACACCTATCAAAGTTTGCAACAATCAAATGCTTGTAACTTTTTACTGGAGCGTCATGAAACCATGAAATTTTGTGACAATAAAGTACTCGTGCCTCTTATCAATTGAAGCTATCGCTCATAGCTATGATACCCTTGACTCAAAAATCGAACACTGATAAAACTTCAAATGGCCCTAATTTCCATACGGTGCTTAAATACCTATCAAAGTTTGCAACATTCAACTGCTTGTAACTTTTTAATGGAGCGTCATAAAATCTGGAAATGTTGTGACAATAAAATTCTCGAGCCTCTTGTCAATTTAATCTATCGCTCATAGCTATGCTACCCTTGAATCCTAAATCAAAGACTAATAAAACTTAAAATGGCCCTAACTTCTATACGGTGCGTTCTACACTTATGAAATTTTTCCATAAAACCTTGAAATTTTGTGACAATAAAGTACTCGTGCCTCTTATCAATTTAAGTTATCGCTCATAGCTATGCAACCTTTGATTCCCAAATTAAAAAACTGATAAAACTTCAAGTGGCCTAACTTCTGTACGGTGCGTCCTATACCTATCAAAGTTTGCAACAATCAAATGCTTGTAACTTTTTACTGGAGCGTCATAAAGTCTTGAAATTTTGTGACAATAAAATATTCGAGCCTCTTATAAATTTAAGGGGGGTGTAATATAGACCGCCTCCACGCGGTGCACCCTGGGTTATGCTAAATGGTCTACACTCCCCCAGGTGCTGCTGTTTTATTGCACGGGAGTTCAGTAGCACCAATTGGCACGACCCCCATCCTTCGGCCCCGGACTTCTCTTTGGACCAATGTAACTGTTCTGATTGCCCTGGGCTGGTAGCTGTAGTTTTCTGGACCTAGCTGTCTTTTGTCACGGTAGCACCAAGGTGAAACTTGAGTGTGAACGGCTCCAGTCTAAGGTTGCAGCTGCCCCCGTCCCGTTAAAACCTTGGCAGACCTCAAAGTACGTTCGACGTCTGTTAACGTTAGGTCGGTAGTGTGGGTTCGGTTGAGTGGAACTCCCGATTAGCACTGGTCTGGCTCTGGGCACTTGACCCCATAAGGGCTTGTGCCAACCCTCGCATGGCCTCCCTGCTTGCACAGATAACTATGTGACCATATTTAGTGACCACACGTTCGGACTGAGATAGCGGCTTTGAGTGGGGACCCTTATTGCATGGACACAACAAAAAATAAAAGCACAAACACAAACACAAACAAAATTTCGGCGCATATCCCTTCAGGGATGCACAAAACCCTGGCTAGGCAAATGCCCACCAGCAACACCCCCGCCCTTGGTTCGAAGACAAGCAGCATAAGCACTGCCCCTTCAACAAGCACCACAGCTTCGGCTAATAAGCCACCCAAGGCTCTTCGCTGTCCCCAGGCTCTTCAGCGGCTGCAAGAGTATTGACTCACAAACCAGCAGCAGTCGCTCCGCCTAAGCCCTCTTAAGCAAACGCCTCGATATTGCCTCACAAGTCGATGGTAACTGCTCCCCGTACCGCTCCTCCTTCAGGTGCACCTACTAACGTGAACCCGAGTACAAGGGCGTACAGGACGCGTAGAGCGGCTTACCGTATTTTGACGAGGCTCAACGCTTCAGAACCATCTCAACTGTCAGAATACGACAAGGGCAAGCTTGAGTGGGCAAAAGCACACGCTGATGTGAGTGTCCACTCCTCCACTGCACAAGCAGCCGGTAACCCCAAGAGGCAGAGATCAGCCGATCGCCCGGGCCAATCCACCCAAAGCATCCCTAAGCGCGTAAGGCTGGCTACTCCCAAGCCTAAGCTCTCCAAACCGCTTAGTGAGATTGTGAAAGAAAGCCTCACATGGGCTTTGGTCGACTCTGCCAATGCCGATGGAACCATTACTCCTGCCAATTGGAGACAGGTCGAAATGGCACTGTTACCAATATTCGTTGAGGTTATGTCCCTCAACCCTGGTCCTTCACAAGATCGTATCTTGATCGGACCAACGCTCGGCGGATCTATACAAGGTAGCGATCAATAGGCTAGGTGAGATATGGCCGGGTGCACAGCTCAACGCTGTACCTTTGGACCAGGTTCCCCAACGCCCTCGCTCCAAAACATGGCTTCCTGCCGAGCCCTCTGAGCCCGAGGCAATCTTAAAGATCCTCAAGCTCAGCAACACCGATGGCTGGAAGGTCGCGAAAGTTGGTGACCCCAAAGGCACTTTGCGTGAGGTCACCATCATTTTGAACGAGCAATCCCTTGTTCCCATCAACTCCCGCGAGGGGGTGATTAATTATGGCTTTGGAGCCATCACTCTCCGCATCAACAATTGCGATGCCCAAGCCCCCCAACAGCCTCCCCCAGCTGGTGCTGTCCCACAAGCCACTGCCAAAGAGCCTAGCTGCTCGGGCCCGGCTCTCACCCCTTTGTCGGGTAGTGACAATGAGAGTATGTGCTCCGTTACAACTAGAAGCAGCCGCTTCTCAACTTCCGAACTGGTCGGAGAATTTTTCGACCACATGGACACGGATGCGGCTGATGGATATATCTCTCCAATGTCCGAAGAGGAGGAGTTGAATTCCACGATAATCACTATTCCAGACAATGCTGAAGGTACTACAGATTAACCTTCAGCATTCGAAAACTGCCTCGGCAGCCCTGCTTCTCCGCCTCTCGGATATAGGGGTGGAGCTCATTCTCGTGCAAGAACCTTGGGTCATAAATGACCGGGTTTCTGGACTCAATGCATACATATATCGTATGGTATATATCGAGGATCAAGGTAAACCAAGATCCTGCATTCTGGTAAAAAACAGCGTTAACGCTCTCTTACTCCCTAGATTCAGTGACAAAGACACTGTTGCCATGGTCATTGAAATGGGTCCACGGACTTTCTGGATCTCCTCGAACTACATGGCTCATGACTATGGCGACTCCCCGCCACCAGACATACTGAAGCAAATGGTTGCTGTAGCCCACCAGAAACAGATTCCGGTAATTATCGGCGCCGATGCCAATGCCCATCACGAAATATGGGGCACCTCCGGCACAAATGATCGAGGTGAGTGTCTTTTCGACTTTATCATTTCAAATAACTTAGGCATTGCTAACCGGGGAAATGAGGCGACCTTCCTTACATCCGTCAGGAAGGAAGTGCTAGACATCACCCTCGTCAGCGATAACTACTCCAACATGATAAGCAATTGGTTCGTCTCACAGGAATGCTCCTTTTCGGACCACTGCTATATCACCTTTGACATTGACTTGAGGGAGACTACAGGCAATATAGAATCTCTTAAACTAGTCAATAGAAAAAACACAAACTGGCCTCTTTTACGGCTCAAACTGGGGTCATGCTTAGCAACGACTCCCCCTATTATCCACAGCTGTCCCGACATTGATCGGGCGGTCGACGATCTGACCACAGCTTTTAAAAAAGCCACTCATATTTCTTGCATTACTCCCGAACCACGGGGCAAACCTAAACCTCCGTGGTGGAACTCGGAAATTGCAAGTCTTCGCAAAACTTGTAGAATGCTTTTCAACAAAGCTAAAGTTACAGCTGATTGGGCCCCTTTCAAAAATAAACAAAAAGAATTGAAATACGCCATTAGGCGAGGGAAAGCGAGCGTCATGGAGGGAATTTTGCGAAAGCATTGAATCGACGTCCGAGGCTAGCCGTCTTCGTAAAATTCTCCACTCCTCTAACAAAGCCCTTGACTGTATCCAAAAACCAGATGGCAGCTGGACTCACTCAAGCGCCGAAACCCTTGATATCCTGCTAGACACCCACTTCCCAGGGAGTTTAGCCTCAGCGGATCAAGCACTCTACCAGATGGAGCAGATTTCCCATGATAGCCTCCCCACATTCCAAGTGACAAAAAGTCACCTTGAGTGGTCCATTCAAACCTTTAAGCCATACAAGTCCCCCGGACCGGACGGCATCATTCCTGCCGATATCCAAAATGGGGAAGAGACAATCCTTCCATGGCTGCTTCAAATATATAATGCAAGCCTCAGATTGCAATACATTCCTTTACGCGGGCGCACGGCTCGGATCGTCTTCATACCAAAAGTTGGGAAGGCCTCGCACACCAAACCTAAGGATTACAGACCCATAAGTCTAACATCCTTTCTTTTTAAGGTTCTAGAAAGAGCTCTTGACCTACATATCAAGACATCGATCAACCCTTCTCTTCTCTCTGTATCTCAACACGCTTACTCTAAAGGCAAATCGGTTGAAACAGCACTTCATTCTCTCATTTCTCAAGTTGACAAATCCTTGGCGTACAAGGAATTCACACTTGCCATATTTCTGAACATCGAGGGAGCATTCAACAATGTATGCCCCAACGCTGTCATTTCCGCACTCTATAATCTTAACCTTAATTCAGGTCTTCTTAAATTTATAGAGCTTCTACTAAAATCTAGGATCATCACTTCCACGATCGGCAGTGCCCAATCCAGGAGGGTGGTTAACAGGGGCACGCCACAAGGGGGTGTTTTATCACCCCTCCTCTGGAACTTGGCAGTTAACACACTACTGGTGAGATTGGAATCTACTGGATGCAAAGTGATAGCCTATGCGGACGACATAGCAATCGCGGCATCTGGCAAATTCCCCCAAACACTTTCCGAAAAACTTAACTATTCACTCTCTATTGTGTCGAACTGGTGTCGAGAATTCGAACTTGGGGTTAACCCATCCAAAACCGAGACTATGCTTTTCACTAGGAAGTACAAAATTCCAAAGTTTACAATGCCTAGTCTAAACGGCACTCCGCTCTCTTTGAGCACACACGTTAAGTACTTAGGCCTGATTCTCGACCCAAAGCTTAATTGGAAAGCCAATCTAGCTGAGAGGGCACGTAAGACAACATGCGCTATATACTGCTGTAAGAGAGCAGTTGGTGCACGATGGCGACTTCGTCCTCGAGTCGTGCTCTGGCTCTACACGGCCATCGTTGAACCAAACCTGTTATACGGGTCGGTCTTCTGGTGGCAAGCTCTTGAAAAAGCCTGTAATAGCAAACCCCTTGATAAAATCAGAAGATCCATTGCTCTACTGATCACTGGCGCTCTTCGTAGCTCACCTACGAAAGCCGTTTTTGCCATGCTGCAGTGGCGCCTCTCGGGGATCCTGGTTAAGCAACAAGCCAAGCTGACAGCGATTAGACTTAATGCTCTTTCGCACTGGCGCATTACCCTGACAGGCCATGCTTCAATTCTGAATCAGGACCCACCTGTCCCCAACTTTATCGATTATATGTCGGCCTATCCCGATTTGAACAGGGAATTCGACCTCACTATTCCAAGTCGAAGCGACTGGACCTCAGAAAACCGAATCGTCGGTGAAACAGTCGAAATCTATACCGACGGTTCCAAGCTTGGAGGTACAGTCGGCAGCAATATTTATTCCGACAAGCTGGACTTAAACATCTCCCTACGTCTCCCAGACCATTGCAGCGTTTTTCAAGCTGAAGTCATGGCCATTTACCACGCAGCCAAATGGATGCTGAGTAGTGATATCGGCGCAGTTGACGTATCTATCTTCTCAGACAGCCAGGCCGCCATTAAATTCCTATTTGGCTCCACGGCCACATCAAGACTAGTTCATGAATGTGGAACATCTTTAAATTAGCTCGCAAGTTACTCTCGTGTGCACCTAGTCTGGGTTCCCGGACCCCGAAACTGCGAGGCGGACGAGCTTGCCAAGGCAGGCACGCTAATGCACGACATTCACCCCTCTGTAAACATCGGCATTCCACTGGCAACAGCCAAGCTCGAAATCAAACGGAAATATCTGGCTGACGCCTACAAATCCTGGGCTAACGAGGAATCGTGCCACACGGCTAGACTAACTTGGGCAAGCATGGACAAAAACAGAACCAATCAACTTTTTCGACTTGATCGCGTATCACTGTCGAAAACTGTATCCGTTTTGACCGGCCACTGTATAATGGGACAGCACGCAGAAAGACTGGGCCTACCCTCAAATGACTTTTGCCGAGGCTGTGGCTTCGAGGAGGAGGACGAGACGGTTTTCCACCTCTTATGCCACTGCCCATCCTTGAGCAGAAGAAGAATTCGCACCTTTGGTGCCCCATTTCTTACAAGCCTGACAGAGCTGTCATCCATTATTATTAGGGACATAGCCAGGTTCACCAAAGTATCAGGATGGTTTCCTGAAACACGACGGGGGAGTCGTGCCTTTCCAGGCGCTGTCCTTGCGCTGGCTATCACCATCCCAAGTATGGGAACCTTTTTAGTCAGTGCTTGAACGGCGCCACACCGTGGTATCACAATGGGCCATTATGTGTGCTCAAGTGTTCTTTTGGCAAACTGGGCGGCCACTCCTACCTACCTACCTACCTTATAAATTTAAGCTATCGCTCATAGCTATGCTACCCTTGAGTCCCAAATCAAACAGTGATAAAACTTCAAATGGCCCTAACTTCTGTACAGTTCTGTACGAATGCTTGCAACTTTTTACTGGAGCATCATAAAACCTTACATATTTGTGACAATAAAGTACTCGAGCCTCTTATCAATTTAAGCTATCGGTCATGCTAATCTTGAGTCCCAAATCAAACACTGATAAGACTTAAAATGGCCATAACTTCTATACGGAGTGTCCTATACCTATCAAAGTTGGCAACATTCAAATGCTTGTAACTTTTTACTGGAGCGACATAAAAGCTTGAAATTTTGTGACAATAAAGTACTCGTGCCTCCTATTAATTTAAGCTATCGCTCATAGCTATGCTACCCTTGAGTCCCGCATCAAAAACTGATAAAATTTCAAATGGCCCTAACTTCTATACGGTGCATGCTACACCTATCAAAGTTTGCAATATTCAAATGCTTGTAGCTTTTTTGGAGCATCATAAAATCTGGAAATTTTGTGACAATGAAGTACTCGAGCCTCTTGTCAATTCAATGCTTGTAACTTTTACTAGAGCATCATAAAATCTGGAAATTTTGTGACAATGAAGTACTCGAGCCTCTTGTCAATTCAAGCTATCGCTCATAGCAATGCTACCCTTGAGTCCTAAATCAAACACTGATAAAACTTAAAATGGCCCTAACTTCTGTACGGTACGTTCTATATCTATCAAAGTTTGCAACAATCAAATGCTTGTAACTTTTTACTTGGGCGTCATAAAACCTTGAAATTTTGTGGCAATGAAGTACTCGAGCCTCTTATCAATTTAAGCTATCGCTCTTAGCTATGCTACCCTTGAGTCTCAAATCAAACACTGATAAAACTTCGAATGGCCCTAACTTCTGTACATTGCGTCCTATACCTATCAAAGTTTGCAACAATCAAATGCTTGTAACTTTTTACTGGGGCGTCATAAAATCTTGAAATTTTGTATACTCGTGCCTCTTATAAATTTAAGTTATCGCTCATAGCTATTCTACCCTTGAGTCCCAAATCAAACACTGATATAATTTCAAATGGCACAAACTTCTGTACGGTGCATCCTATACCTATCAAAGTGTGCACGAATCAAATGCTTGCAACTTTTTACTGGAGCGTCATAAAAGCTTGAAATTTTGTGACAATAAAGTACTCGTGCCTCCTATTAATTTAAGCTATCGCTCATAGCTATGCTATCCATGAGTCCCAAATCAAACACTGATAAAACTTCACATGGCCCTAACTTCTGTACGGTGCATGCTACACCTATCAAAGTTTGCGACATTCAAATGCTTGTAACTTGTTACTGGCGCATCTTAAAATCTGGAAATTTTGTGACAATAAAGTACTCGGGCCTCTTGTCAATTTAAGCTATCACTCATACCAATGCTACCCTTGAGTCCCAAATCAAACACTGATAAAACTTAAAATGGCCCTAACTTCTATACGGTGCGTTCTATAGCTATCAAAGTTTGCAACAATCAAATGCTTGTAATTTTTTACTTGGGCGTCATAAAACCTTGAAATTTTGTGACAATAAAGTACTCGAGCCTCTTATCAATTTAAGCTATAGCTCATATCTATGCTACTCTTGAGTCCTAAATCAAACATTGATAAGATTTAAAATGGCCATAATTTCTGTACGGAGTGTCCTATACCTATCAAAGTTTGCAACTTTCAAATGCTTGTAACTTTTTTCTCGAGCGTCATAAAATCTTGAAATTTTGTGACAATAAAGTACTCGAGTCTCTTATCAATTTAAGCTATCACTCATAGCTATGCTATCCTTGAGTCCCAAATAAAAACGGATAAAACTTCAAATGGCCCTAACTTCTATAAGGTGCGTCCTATACCTATCAAAGTTTGCAACAATCAAATGCTTGTAACTTTTTTCTGGAGCGTCATAAAATCTGGAAATTTTTTGACAATAAAGTACTCGAGCCTCTTATCAATTTAAGCTATCGCTCATAGGTATGCTACCCTTGAGTCCCAAGTCAAACACTGATATAACTTCAGATGGCCTAAACTTCTGTACGGTGCATCCTATACCTATCAAAGTGTGCATGAATCAAATGCTTGCAACTTTTTACTGGAGCGTCATAAAACCTTAAATATTTGTGACAATAAAGTACTCGAGCCTCTTATCAATTTAATCTATCGCTCATAGCTATGCTGCTCTTGAGTCCCAAATCAAACACTGATAAGTCTTAAAATGGCCTCAACTTCTATACGCAGTGTCCTATACCTATCAAAGTTTGCAACATTCAAATGCTTGTAACTTTTTACTGGAGCATCATAAAATCTTGAAATTTTGTGACAATATAGTACTCGAGCCTCTTATCAACTTAAGCCATCGCTCTAAGCTATGCTACCCTTGAGTCCCAAATCAAAAACTGATAAATCTTCAAATGGCCCTAACTTCTGTACGGTGCGCCCTACACCTATCAAAGTTTGCAACAATCAAATGCTTGTAACTTTTTACTGGAGGGTCATAAAACCATGAAATTTTGTGACAAAAAAGTACTCAAGCCTCTTATCAATTTAAGCTATCGTTCATTGCTATGCTAGCCTTAAGTCCCTAAATAAAAGACAGATAAAACTGAGAATGCTTGTAACTTTTTACTGGAGCGTCATAAAATTTTGAAATTTTGTGACAATATAGTACTCGAGCCTCTTATCAATTTAAGCCATCGCTCTAAGCTATGCTACCCTTGAGTCCCAAATCAAAAACTGATAAATCTTCAAATGGCCCTAACTTCTGTACGGTGCGCCCTACACCTATCAAAGTTTGCAACAATCAAATGCTTGAAACTTTTTACTGGAGCGTCATAAAACCTTGAAATTTTCTGACAATAAAGTACTCGTGCCTCTTATGAATTTAAGCTATCGCTCATAGCTATGCAACCTTTGATTCCCAAAATAAAACACTGATAAAACTTCGAATGGCCCTAACTTCTGTACGGTGCGTCCTATAACTATCAAAGTTTGCAACAATCAAATGCTTGTAACTTTTTACTGGAGCGTCATAAATTCTGGAAATTTTGTGACAATAAAGTACTCGAGCCTCTTATTAATTTAAGCTATCGCTCATAGCTATGCTACTTTTGAGTTCCAAATCAAACACTGATAAAACTAAAAAATGGCCCTAACTTCTGCACGGTGCGTCCTATACCTATCAAAGTGTGCACCAATCAAATGCTTGTAACTTTTTACTGGAGGGTAATAAAACCGTGAAATTTTGTGACAATAAAGTACTCGAGCCGCTTATCAATTTAAGCAATCGCTCATAGCTATGCTACTCTTGAGTCCCAAATCAAATACTGATAAAATTTCAAATGGCCCTAACTTCTATACGGAGCGTCCTACACCTATCAAAGTTTGCAACATTCAAATGCTTGCAACTTTTTACAGTTGCGTCATAAAATCTTGAAATTTTGTGACAATAGAGTACTCGGGCCTCCTATTAATTTAAGCTATCGCTCATAGCTATGCTACCCTTGAGTCCCAAATCAAACACCGATAAAACTTCAAATGGCCCTAACTTCTGTATCAAAGTTTGCAACATTCAAATGCTTGTAACTTTTTACTGGAGCATCATAAAATCTGGAAATTTTGTGACAATGAAGTCCTCGAGCCTCTTGTGAATTCAAGCTATCGCTCATAGCAATGCTACCCTTGAGTCGAAAATCAAACACTGATAAAACTTAAAATGTCCCCAACTTCTGTACGGTGCGTTCTATACCTATCAAAGTTTGCAACAATCAAATGCTTGTAACTTTTTACTGGAGGGAAATAAAACCATGAAATTTTGTGACAAAAAAGTACTCGAGCCTCTTATCAATTTAAGCTATCGTTCATTGCTATGCTAGCCTTAAGTCCCTAAATAAAACACAGATAAAACTGCGAATGCTTGTAACTTTTAACTGGAGCGTCATAAAATTTTGAAATTTTGTGACAATAAAGTACTCGAGCCTCTTATCAATTTAAGCTATCGCTCATAGCTATGCTACCATTGAGTCCCGAATCAAAAACTGATAAAATTTCAAATGGCCCTAACTTCTATACGGAGCGTCCTACACCTATCAAAGTTTGCATTATTCAAATGCTTGCAACTTTTTACAGTTGCGTCATAAAATCTTGAAATTTTGTGACAATAGAGTACTCGGGCTTCCTATTAATTTAAGCTATCGCGCATAGCTATGCAACCTTTGATTCCCAAAATAAAACACTGATAAAACTTCGAATGGCCCTAACTTCTGTACGGTGCGTCATATAACTATCAAAGTTTGCAACAATCAAATGCTTGAAAATTTTTACTGGAGCATCATAAAATCTGGAAATTTTGTGACAATGAAGTCCTCGAGCCTCTTGTCAATTCAAGCTATCGCTCATAGCAATGCTACCCTTGAGTCGAAAATCAAACACTGATAAAACTTAAAATGTCCCTAACTTCTGTACGGTGCGTTCTATACCTATCAAAGTTTGCAACAATCAAATGCTTGTAACTTTTTACTGGAGGGTCATAAAGCCATGAAATTTTGTGACAAAAAAGTACTCGAGCCTCTTATCAATTTAAGCTATCGCTCATAGCTATGCTACCCTTGAGTGCCAAATCAAACACTGATAAAACTTCAAATGGCCCTAACTTCTGTATCAAAGTTTGCAACATTCAAATGCTTGTAACTTTTTACTGGAGCATCATAAAATCTGGAAATTTTGTGACAATGAAGTCCTCGAGCCTCTTGTCAATTCAAGCTATCGCTCATAGCAATGCTACCCTTGAGTCGAAAATCAAACACTGATAAAACTTAAAATGTCCCTAACTTCTGTACGGTGCGTTCTATACCTATCAAAGTTTGCAACAATCAAATGCTTGTATTTTTTTACTGGAGGGTCATAAAGCCATGAAATTTTGTGACAAAAAGTACTCGGGCCTCTTATCAATTTAAGCTATCGTTCATTGCTATGCTAGCCTTAAGTCCCTAAATAAAACACAGATAAATCTGCGAATGCTTGTAACTTTTTACTTGAGCGTCATAAAATTTTGAAATTTTGTGACAATATAGTACTCGAGAATCTTATCAACTTAAGCCATCGCTCTAAGCTATGCTACCCTTGAGTCCCAACTCAAAAACTGATAAATCTTCAAATGGCCCTAACTTCTGTACGGTGCGCCCTACACCTGTCAAAGTTTGCAACAATCAAATGCTTGAAACTTTTTACTGGAGCGTCATAAAACCTTGAAATTTTCTGACAATAAAGTACTCGTGCCTCTTATGAATTTAAGCTATCGCTCATAGCTATGCAACCTTTGATTCCCAAAATAAAACACTGATAAAACTTCGAATGGCCCTAACTTCTGTACGGTGCGTCCTATAACTATCAAAGTTTGCAACAATCAAATGCTTGTAACTTTTTACTGGAGCGTCATAAATTCTGGAAATTTTGTGACAATAAAGTACTCGAGCCTCTTATTAATTTAAGCTATCGCTCATAGCTATGCTACTTTTGAGTCCCAAATCAAACACTGATAAAACTAAAAAATGGCCCTAACTTCTGTACGGTGCGTCCTATACCTATCAAAGTGTGCACCAATCAAATGTTTGTTACTTTTTACTGGAGGGTAATAAAACCGTGAAATTTTGTGACAATAAAGTACTCGAGCCTCTTATCAATTTAAGCAATCGCTCATAGCTATGCTACTCTTGAGTCCCAAATCAAATACTGATAAAATTTCAAATGGACCTAAGTTCTGTACGGTGCGTTCTATACATATCAAAGTGTGCACCAATCAAATGCTTGGAACTTTTTACTGGAGGGTCATAAAACCATGAAATTTTGTGACAAAAAAGTACTCGAGCCTCTTATCAATTTAAGCTATCGCTCATAGCTATGCTACTATTGAGTCCCTAATCAAACACTGATAACACTTAAAATGGTCATAACTTCTATACCGAGTGTCCTATACCTATCAAAGTTTGCAACATTCAAATGCTTGAAACTTTTTACTGCAGCATCATAAAATCTTGAAATTTTGTGACAATAAAGTACTTGGGCTTCTTGTCAATTTAAGCTATCGCTCATAGCTATGCTACTCTTGAGTCCCAAATCAAACACTGATAACACTTAAAATGGCCGTAACTTCTATACGGAGTTTCCTATACCTATCAAAATTTGCAACATTCAAATGCTTGTAACTTTTTACTGGAGCATCATAAAATCTTGAAATTTTGTGACAATAAAGTACTCGGCCCCTTATCAATTTAAGCTATCGCTCATAGCTATGCTACCATTGAGTCCCGAATCAAAAACTGATAAAATTTCAAATGCCCCTAACTTCTATATGGTGTGTCCTACACCTATCAAAGTTTGCAACATTCAAATGCTTGCAACTTTTTTCTGGAGCGTCATAAAATCTTGAAATTTTGTGACAAAAGAGTACTCGTGCCTCCTATTGATTTAAGCTACCGCTCATAGCTATGCTACCCTTGAGTCCCAAATCAAACACTGATAAAACTTCAAGTGGCCCTAACTTCTGTACGGTGCATTCTACAACTATCAAAGTTTGCAACATTCAAATGCTTGTAACTTTTTACTGGAGCATCATAAAATCTTGAAATTTTGTGACAATAAAGTACTTGGGCTTCTTGTCAATTTAAGCTATCGCTCATAGCTATGCTACTCTTGAGTCCCAAATCAAACACTGATAACACTTAAAATGGCCATAACTTCTATACGGAGTGTCCTATACCTATCAAAGTTTGCAACAATCAAATGCTTGTAACTTTTTACTTGGGCGTCCTAAAACCTTGAAATTTTGTGACAATAAAGTACTCGAGCTTATTATCAATTTAAACTATCGCTCATAGCTATGCTAGCCTTGAGCCCCAAAATAAAACACATATAAAACTGCGAATTCTTGTAACTTTTTACTGGAGCGTCATAAAAGTTTGAAATTTTGTGACAATAAAGTACTCGAGCCTCTTATCAATTTAAGCTATCGTTCTAAGCTATGCTACCCTTGAGTCCCAAATCAAAAACTGATAAATCTTCAAATGGCCCTAACTTCTGTACGGTGCGCCCTACACCTATCAGAGTTTGCAACAATCAAATGCTTGTAACTTTTTACTGGAGCGTCATAAAACCTTGAAATTTGGTGACAATAAAGTACTCGTGCCTCTTATGAATTTAAGCTATCGCTCATAGCTATGCAACCTTTGATTCCCATAATAAAACACTGATAAAATTTCGAATGGCCCTAACTTCTGTACGGTGCGTCCTATAACTATCAAAGTTTGCAACAATCAAATGCTTGTAACTTTTTACTGGAGCGTCATAAATTCTGGAAATTTTGTGACAATAAAGTACTCGAGCCTCTTATCAATTTAAGCAATCGCTCATAGCTATGCTACTCTTGAGTCCCAAATCAAATACTGATAAAATGTCAAATGGACCTAACTTCTGTACGGTGCGTTCTATACATATCAAAGTGTGCACCAATCAAATGCTTGGAACTTTTTACTGGAGGGTCATAAAACCATGAAATTTTGTGACAAAAAAGTACTCGAGCCTCTTATCAATTTAAACTATCGCTCATAGCTATGCTACTCTTGAGTCCCAAATCAATCACTGATAAGACTTAAAATGGTCATAACTTCTATACCGAGTGTCCTGTACCTATCAAAGTTTGCAACATTCAAATGCTTGAAACTTTTTACTGCAGCATCATAAAATCTTGAAATTTTGTGACAATAAAGTACTTGGGCCTCTTGTCAATTTAAGCTATCGCTCATAGCTATGCTACTCTTGAGTCCCAAATCAAACACTGATAAGACTTAAAATGGCCGTAACTTCTATACGGAGTTTCCTATACCTATCAAAGTTTGCAACATTCAAATGCTTGTAACTTTTTACTGGAGCATCATAAAATCTTGAAATTTTGTGACAATAAAGTACTCGGCCCCTTATCAATTTAAGCTATCGCTCATAGCTATGCTACCATTGAGTCCCGAATCAAAAACTGATAAAATTTCAAATGCCCCTAACTTCTATATGGTGTGTCCTACACCTATCAAAGTTTGCAACATTCAAATGCTTGCAACTTTTTTCTGGAGCGTCATAAAATCTTGAAATTTTGTGACAATAGAGTACTCGTGCCTCCTATTAATTTAAGCTACCGCTCATAGCTATGCTACCCTTGAGTCCCAAATCAAACACTGATAAAACTTCAAGTGGCCCTAACTTCTGTACGGTGCATTCTACAACTATCAAAGTTTGCAACATTCAAATGCTTGTAACTTTTTACTGGAGCATCATAAAATCTGGAAATTTTGTGACAATGAAGTACTCGAGCCTCTTGTCAATTCAAGCTATCGCTCATAGCAGTGCTACCCTTGAGTCCCAAATCACACACTGATAAAACTTAAAATGGCCATAACTTCTATACGGAGTGTCCTATACCTATCAAAGTTTGCAACAATCAAATGCTTGTAACTTTTTACTTGGGCGTCCTAAAACCTTGAAATTTTGTGACAATAAAGTACTCGAGCTTCTTATCAATTTAAACTATCGTTCATAGCTATGCTAGCCTTGAGCCCCAAAATAAAACACATATAAAACTGCGAATTCTTGTAACTTTTTACTGGAGCGTCATAAAAGTTTGAAAATTTGTGACAATAAAGTACTCGAGCCTCTTATCAATTTAAGCTATCGCTCTAAGCTATGCTACCCTTGAGTCCCAAATCAAAAACTGATAAATCTTCAAATGGCCCTAACTTCTGTACGGTGCGCCCTACACCTATCAGAGTTTGCAATAATCAAATGCTTGTAACTTTTTACTGGAGCGTCATAAAACCTTGAAATTTGGTGACAATAAAGTACTCGTGCCTCTTATGAATTTAAGCGATCGCTCATAGCTATGCAACCTTTGACTCCCAAAATAAAACACTGATAGAACTTCGAATGGCTCTAACTTCTGTACGGTACGTCCTATACCTATCAAAGTTTGCAACAATCAAATGCTAGTAACTTTTTACTGGAGGGTCATAAAACCTTGAAATTTTGTGAAAATAAAGTTCTCGAGCCTCTTATCAATTTAAGCAATCGCTCACAGCTATGCTACCCTTGAGTCCCGAATCAAATACTGATAAAATTTCAAATGGACCTAACTTCTGTGCGGTGCGTCCTATACCTATCAAAGTGTGCACAAATCAAATGCTTGTAACATTTTACTGGGGCTTCATAAAACCTTGAAATTTTGTGACAATAAAGTACTCGAGCCTCTTATCAATTTAAACTATCGTTCATAGCTATGCTAGCCTAGAGTCGCAAAATAAAACACAGATAAAACTGCAAATGACCCTTACTTCTATACAGTGCGTCCTATACCTATCAAAGTTTGCAACAATCAAATGATTATAACTTTTTACTGGAGCGTCATAAAATCTTAAAATTTTCTGACAATAAAGTAATCGAGTCTCTTTTCAATTTGAGATATCGCTCATAGCTATGCTACCCTTGAGTCCCAAATCAAACACTGATAAAACTTCAAATGGCCCTAACTTATGTACGGTGCGTCCTCTACCTATCAAAGTTTGCAACAATCTAATGGTTGTAACTTTTTACTGGAGCGTCATAAAACCTTGAAAATTTGTGACAATAAACTACTCGTGCCCCTTATCAATTTAAGCTATTGCCCATCGCTTTGCTACCCTAGAGTCCTAAAATAAAACACTGATAAAACTTCAAATAGCCCTAACTTTTATACGGTGCATCCTACACCTATCAAAGTTTGCAACATTCAAATGCTTCTAACTTTTTACTTGAGCATCATAAAATCTGGAAATTTTGTGACAATAAAGAACTCGAGCCTCTTGTCAATTCGAGCTATCGCTCATAGCAATGCTATCTTTGAGTCCCAAATCAAACACGGATAAAACTTCAAATGGCCCTAACCTCTATAAGGTGCGTCCTATACCTATCAAAGTTTGCAACAATCAAATGCTTATAACTTTTTACTGGAGCGTCATAAAATCTTAAAATTTTGTGACAATAAAGTACTCGAGCCTCTTATCAATGTAAGCTATCGCTCATAACTATGCTACCCTTGAGTCCCAAATCAAACACTGATAAAAGTTCAAATGGCCCTAACTTCTGTACAGTGCGTCCTATACCTATCAAAGTTTGCAACAATCAAATGGTTGTAACTTTTTACTGGAGCGTCATAAAATCTTAAAATTTTTTGACAATAAAGTACTCGCGCCTCTTATCAATTTAAGCTATTGCCCATCGCTGTGCTACCCTTGAGACCAAAAATAAAACACTGATAAAACTTCAAATGGCCCTAACTTCTATACGGTGCACGCTACACCTATCAAAGTTTGCAACATTCAAATGCTTGTAACTTTTTACTGGAGCATCATAAAATCTGGAAATTTTGTGACAATAAGGTACTCGAGCCTCTTATCAATTTAAGCAATCGCTCATAGCTATGCTACCCTTGAGTCCCAAAATAAAACACTGATAAAACTTTAAATGGCCCTAACTTCTGTACGGTGCGTTCTATACCTATCAAAGTTTGCAACAATCAAATGCTTGTAACTTTTTACTTGGGCGTCATAAAACCTTGAAATTGTGACAATAAAGTACTCGAGCCTCTTATCAATTTAAGCTATCGCTCATAACAATGCTACCCTTGAGTCCCAAATCAAACACGGATAAAACTTCAAATTGCCCTAACTTCTATAAGGTGCGTCTTATACCTATCAAAGTTTGCAACAATCAAATGCTTGTAACTTTTTTCTGGAGCGTCATAAAACCTTCAAATTTTGTGACAATGAAGTACTCGAGCCTCTTGTTAATTCAAGCTATCGCCCATAGCAATGCTACCCTTGAGTCCCAAATCAAACACTGATAAAACTTCAAATGGCCCTAACTTCTGTACAATGCGTCCTATACCTATCAAAGTTTGCAACAATCAAATGGTTGTAACTTTTTACTGGAGCGTCATAAAACCTTGAAATTTTGTGACAATAAAGTACTCGAGTCTCTTATCAATTTAAGCGATCGCTCATAGCTATGCAACCTTTGATTCCCAAAATAAAACACTGATAGAACTTCGAATGGCTCTAACTTCTGTACGCTACGTCCTATACCTATCAAAGTTTGCAACAATCAAATGCTAGTAACTTTTTACTGGAGCGTCATAAAGTCTGGAAATTTTGTGACAATAAGGTACTCGAGCCTCTTATCAATTTAAGCAATCGCTCATAGCTATGCTACCCTTGAGTCCCAAAATAAAACACTGATAAAACTTTAAATGGCCCTAACTTCTGTACGGTGCGTCCTATACCTATCAAAGTTTGCAACCATCAAATGCTTGTAATTTTTTACTGGAGCGTCATAAAATCTAGAAATTTTGTGACAATAAAGTACTCGAGCCTCTTAACAATTTAAGCTATCGCTCATAGCTATGCTATCCTTGAGTCCCAAATCAAAAACTGATAAAACTTCAAATGGCCCTAAATTTTGTACGGTGCGTCCTACACCTATCAAAGTTTGCACCAATCAAATGCTAGTAACTTTTTACTGGAGCGTCATAAAGTCTGGAAATTTTGTGACAATAAGGTACTCGAGCCTCTTATTAATTTAAGCTATCGCTCATAGCTATGCTACTTTTGGGTCCCAAATCAAACACTGATTAAACTAAAAAATGGCCCTAACTTCTGTACGGTGCTTCCTATACCTATCAAAGTGTGCACCAATCAAATGCTTGTAACTTTTTACTGGAGGGTCATAAAACCTTGAAATTTTGTGACAATAAAGTACTCGAGCCTCTTATCAATTTAAGCAATCGCTCATAGCTATGCTACCCTTGAGTCCCGAATCAAATACTGATAAAATTTGAAATGGACCTAACTTCTGTACGGTGCGTCCTATACCTATCAAAGTGTGCACCAATCAAATGCTTGTAACTTTTTACTGGGGCTTCATAAAACCTTGAAATTTTGTGACAATAAAGTACTCGAGCCTCTTATCAATTTAAGCTATCGTTCATAGCTATGCTAGCCTAGAGTCGCAAAATAAAACACTGATAAAACTGCAAATGACCCTAACTTCTGTACGGTGCGTCCTATACCTATCAAAGTTTGCAACATTCAAATGCTTGTAACTTTTTACTTGGGCATCATAAAATCTGGAAATTTTGTGACAATAAAGAACTCGAGCCTCTTGTCAATTCGAGCTATCGCTCATAGCAATGCTACCCTTGAGTCCCAAATCAAACACGGATAAAACTTCAAATGGCCCTAACTTCTATAAGGTGCGTCTTATACCTATCAAAGTATGCAACAATCAAATGCTTATAACTTTTTACTGGAGCGTCATAAAACCTTGAAATATTTGACAATAAAGTTCTCGCGCCTCTTATCAATTTAAGCTATTGCCCATCGCTGTGCTACCCTTGAGTCCTAAAATAAAACACTGATAAAACTAACTAACTTCTAAACGGTGCATCCTACACCTTATCAATTTAAGCTATCTTTCATAGCTATGCTACCCTTGAGTCCTTAAATAAAACACAGATAAAAATTCGAATATTCCGAACTTCTATACGGTGCATGCTACACCTATCAAAGTTTGCAACATTCAAATGCTTGCAACTTTTTACTGGAGCATCATAAAATCTGGAAATTTTGTGACAATGAAGTACTCGAGCCTCTTGTTAATTCAAGCTATCGCTCATATCAATGCTACCCATGGGTCCCAAATCAAACACTGATGAAACTTAAAATTGCCTAATTTCTGTACGGTGCGTTATATACCAATCAAAGTTTGCAACCATCAAACGCTTGTAACTTTTTACTTGGGAGTCATAAAACCTTGAAATTTTTTGACAATAAAGTACTCGAGCTTCTTATCAATTTAAGCTATTGGTCATAGCTATGCTAGCCTTGAGTCCCAAAAGAAAACACAGATAAAACTGCGAATGCTTGTAACTTTTTACTGGAGCGTCATAAAAACATGAAAATTTGTGACAATAAAGTACTCGAGCCTCTTTTCAATTTCAGCTATAGCTCATAGCTATGCTACTCTTGAGTCCTAAATCAAACATTGCTAAGACTTAAAACCGCCATAATTTCTGTACGGAGTGTCCTATACCTATCAAAGTTTGCAACTTTCAAATGCTTGTAACTTTTTCTCGAGCGTCATAAAACCTTGAAATTTTGTGACATTAAAGTACTCGTGCCTCTTATCAATTTAAGCTATCGCTCATAGCTATGCAACCTTTGATTCCCAAAATAAATCACTGATAAAACTTCGAATGGCACTAACTTCTGTACGGTGCGTCCTATACCTATCAAAGTTTGCAACAATCAAATGCTTGTTACTTTTTACTGGAGCGTCATAAAGTCTTGAAATTTTGTGACAATAAAGAACTCGAGCCTCTTATCAATTTAAGCTATCGCTTATTGCTAAGCTACCCTTGAGTCCCAATTCAAACACTGATAAAACTTCAAATGGCCCTAGCTTCTGTACGGTGCGTTCTATACCTATCAAAATTTGCAACAATCAAATGGTTGTAACATTTTACTGGAGCGTCATAAAATCTTGAAATTTTTTGACAATAAAGTACTCGCGCCTCTTATGAATTTAAGCTATTGCCCATCGCTGTGCTACCCTTGAGTCCTAAAATAAAACACTGATAAAACTTCAAATGGCCCTAACTTCTATACGGTGCATCCTACACGTATCAAAGTTTGCAACATTATAATGCTTGTAACTTTTTACTGGAGCATCGTAAAATCTTGAAATTTTGTGACAATAAAGAACTCGTGCCTCTTATCAATTTAAGCTATTGCCCATAGCTATGCTACCCTTGAGTCCTTAAATAAAACACTGATAAAAATTCGAATGGTCCTAACTTCTATACGGTGCATACTACACCTATCAAAGTTTGCAACATTCAAATGCTTGTAACTTTTTACTGGAGCATCATAAAATCTGGAAATTTTGTGACAATGAAGTACTCGAGCCTCTTGTTAATTCAAGCTATCGCTCATAGCAATGCTACCCTTGAGTCCCAAATCAAACACTAATGAAACTTAAAATGGCCCTAATTTCTGTACGGTGCGTTCTATACCTATCAAAGTTTGCAACCATCAAATGCTTGTAACTTTTTACTTGGGTGTCATAAAACCTTGAAATATTGTGACAATAAAGTACTCGAGCTTCTTATCAATACAAGCTATTGTTCATAGCTATGCTAGCCTTGAGTCCCAAAAGAAAACACAGATAAAACTGCGAATGCTTGTAACTTTTTACTGGAGCGTCATAAAATTGTGAAATTTTGTGACAATAAAGTACTCGGGTCCCTTATCAATTTAAACTATCGCTCTAAGCTATGCTACCTTTGAGTCCCAAATCAAAAACTGATAAATCTACAAATGGCAGTAACTTCTGTACGGTGCGCCCTACACCTATCAAAGTTTGCAACAATCAAATGTTTGTAACTTTTTACTGGAGCATCATAAAGACATGAAAATTTGTAACAATAAAGTACTCGAACCTCTTATCAATTTAAGCTATAGCTCATAGCTATGCTACTCTTGAGTTCTAAATCTAACATTGATAAGTCTTAAAATGGCCATAATTTTTGTACGGAGTGTCCTATACCTATCAAAGTTTGCAACATTCAAATGCTTATAACTTTCTCGAGCGTCATAAAACCTTGAAATTTTGTGACAATAAAGTACTCGTGCCTCTTATCAATTTAAGCAATCGCTCATAGCTATGCAACCTTTGCTTCCCAAAATAAATCACTGATAAAACTTCGAATTGCACTAACTTCTGTACGGTGCGTCCTATACCTATCAAAGTTTGCAACAATCAAATGCTTGTTACTTTTTACTGGAGCGGCATAAAGTCTTGAAACTTTGTGACAATAAAGTACTAGAGCCGCTTATTAATTTAAGCTATCGCACATACCTATGCTACCCTTGATTCTCAAATCAAACACTGATAAATCTTCAAATATCCCTAACTTCTGTACAGTGCGTCCTATACCTATCAAAGTGTGCACCAATCAAATTCTTGTAACTTTTTACTGGAGGGTCGTAAAACCTTGAAATTTTGTGACAATAAAGTACTCGAGCCTCTTATCAATTTAAGCACTCGCTCATAGCTATGCTACCCTTGAGTCCCTAATCAAATACTGATAAAATTTCAAATGGACCTAACTTCTGTACGGTGCGTCGTATACCTATCAAAGTGTGCACCAATCAAATGCTTGTAACTTTTTACTGGAGGGTCATAAAAGCTTGAAATTTTATGACAATAAAATCGGGCCTCTTATCAATTTATACTATCGCCCATAGCTATGCTACCCTTGAGTCCTAATTAAAACACTGATAAAACTGCAAATGGCCTAACTTCAATAAGGTGCATCCTACACCTATCAAAGAGCGTCATAAAGTCTTGAAATTTTGTGACAATAAAAGACTCGAGCCCCTAATTAATTTAAGCTATCGCTCATAGCTATGTTACCCTTGAGTCACAAATCAAAAACTGATAAAAGTTAAAATGGCCCTAACTTCTGTACGTTGCGTTCTAATCCTATCAAAGTTTGCAACAATCAAATGCTTGTAACTTTTTACTGGGGCGTTATAAACCCTTGAAATTTTGTGTCAATAAAGTACTCGAGCCTCTTATCAATTTAAGCTATCGTTCATAGCTATGCTAGCCTTGAGTCCCAAAATAAAACACTGATAAAATTGCAAATGACCCTATCTTCTGTACAGTGCGTCCTATACCTATCAAAATTTTCAACAATCAAATGCTTGTAACTTTTTACTGGAGCGCCATAAAACCTTGAAAATTTGGGACAATAAAGTACTCGAGCCTCTTATCAATTTAAGCTATCGCTCATAGCTATGTTACTCTTGAGTCCCAAATCAAACACTGATAAGACTTAATATGGCCATAACTTCTGTTCGGAGTGTCCTATACTTATCAAAGTTTGCAATATTCAAATGCTTGTAACTTTTTACTGGAGGGTCATAAAACCTTGAAATTTTGTGACAATAAAGCACTCGGGCCTCTTGTTAATTTAAGCTATCCCTCATAGCTATGCAACCTTTGATTCCCAAAATAAAACACTGATAAAACTTCAAATGGCCTAACTTCTGTACGGTGCGTCCTATACCTATCAAACTTCGCAACAATCAAATGCTTGTAACTTTATACTGGAGCGTCATAAAGTCTTGAAATTTTGTGACAATAAAATATTCGAGCCTCTTATAAATTTAAGCTATCGCTATGCTACCCTTGAGTCCCAAATCAAACACTGTTAAAACTTTAAATGGCCCTAACTTCTGTACGGTGCGTCCTATACCTATCAAAGTGTGCACCAATCAAATGCTTGTAACTTTTTACTGGAGCGTCATAACATTTTAAAATTTTTTGACAATAAAGTACTCGAGCTTCTTATCAATTTAAGCTATCGCTCATAGCTATGCTACCCTTGAGTCCTAAAATAAAACACTGATAAAACTTCAAATGTACCTAACTTCTATACGGTGCAACTTACACCTATGAAAGTTTGCAACATTCAAATGCTTGTAACTTTTTACTGGAGCATCATAAAATCTGGAAATTTTGTGACAATAAAGTACTCGAGCCTCTTGTCAGTTCAAGCTATCGCTCATAGCAATGCTACCCTCGAGTCCCAAATCAAACACTGATAAAATTTAAAATGGGCCTAACTTCTGTGCGGTGCGTTCTATACCTATCAAAGTTTGCAAAAATCAAATGCTTGTAACTTTTTACTTGGGCGTCATAGAACCTTGAAATTTTGTGGCAATAAAGTACTCGTGCCTCTTATCAATTTAAACTATCGCTCATAGCTATGCTACCCTTGAGTCCCAAATCAAACACTGATAAAACTTCAAATGGCCCTAACTTCTCTACGGTGCGTCCTATACCTATCAAAGTGTGCACCAATCAAATGCTTTTAACTTTTTACTGGAGGGTCATAAAACCTTGAAATTTTGTGACAATAAAGTACTCGAGCCTCTTATCAATTTAAGCTATCGCTCATAACTATGCTACCCTTGAGTTCAAAATAAAACACTGATAAAATTTCAAATGGGCAACATTCAAATGCTTGTAACTTTTTACTGGAGCATCATAAAATCTTGAAATTTTGTGACAATTAAGCACTCGGGCCTCTTGTCAATTTAAGCTATCCCTCATAGCTATTCTACCCTTGGGTCCCAAAATAAAACACTAATAAAACTTCAAATGACCCTAACTTTTATACGAAGCGTCCTAAACCTATCAAAGTTTGCAACATTCAAATGCTTGTTACTTTTTGCTGTGGCGTCATAAAACCTTGAAATTTTATGGCAATAAAGTACTGGAGCCTCTTCTCAATTTAAGCTATCGTTCATAGCTTTGCTAGCCTTGAATCCCAAAATAAATCACTGATAAAACTGCAAATAACCCTAACTTCTGTACGGTGCGTCCTACACCTATGAAAGTTTGCAACATTCAAATGCTTATAACTTTTTCTCGAGCGTCATAAAACCTTGAAATTTTGTGACAATAAAGTACTCGAGCCTCTTGTCAATTTAAGCTATCACTCGTAGCTATGCTACCCTTGAGTCCCAAATCAAAAACTGATAAAAGTTAATATGGCCCTAACTTCTGTACGTTGCGTTCTAATCCTATCAAAGTTTGCAACAATCAAATGCTTGTAACTTTTTACTGGGGCGTCATAAAACCTTGAAATTTTGTGTCAATAAAGTACTCGAGCCTCTTATCAATTTAAGCTATCGTTCATAGCTATGCTAGCCTTGAGTCCCAAAATAAAACACTGATAAAACTTCAAATGGCCTAACTTCTGTACGGTGCGTCCTATACTTATCAAAGTTCGCAACAATCAAATGCTTGTAACTTTATTCTGGAGCGTCATAAAGTCTTGAAATTTTGTGACAATAAAATATTCGAGCCTCTTATAAATTTAAGCTATCGCTATGCTACCCTTGAGTCCCAAATCAAACACTGATAAAATTTTAAATGGCCCTAACTTCTGTACGGTGCATCCTATACATATAAAAGTGTGCACCAAACAAATGCTTGCAACTTTTTACTGGAGGGTCATAAAACCTTGAAATTTTGTGACAATAAAGCACTCGGGCCTCTTGTTAATTTAAGCTATCCCTCATAGCTATGCAACCTTTGATTCCCAAAATAAAAAACTGATAAAACTTCAAATGGCCTAACTTCTGTACGGTGCGTCCTATACCTATCAAACTTCGCAACAATCAAATGCTTGTAACTTTATACTGGAGCGTCATAAAGTCTTGAAATTTTGTGACAATAAAATATTCGAGCCTCTTATAAATTTAAGCTATCGCTATGCTACCCTTGAGTCCCAAATCAAACACTGTTAAAACTTTAAATGGCCCTAACTTCTGTACGGTGCGTCCTATACCTATCAAAGTGTGCACCAATCAAATGCTTGTAACTTTTTACTGGAGCGTCATAACATTTTAAAATTTTTTGACAATAAAGTACTCGAGCTTCTTATAGCTATCGCTCATAGCTATGCTACCCTTGAGTCCTAAAATAAAACACTGATAAAACTTCAGATGGACCTAACTTCTATACGGTGCAACTTACACCTATGAAAGTTTGCAACATTCAAATGCTTGTAACTTTTTACTGGAGCCTCATAAAATTTTGTGACAATAAAGTACTCGTGCCTCTGATCAATTTAAGATATCGCCCATAGCTATGCTACCCTTGAGGACTTAAATAAAACACTGATAAAACGTCAATTGGCCCTAACTTCTATTCGGTGCATCCTACACCTATCAAAGTTTGCAACATTCAAATGCTTGTAACTTTTTACTGGAGCATCATAAAATCTGGAAATTTTGTGACGATAAAGTACTCGAGCCTCTTGTCAGTTCAAGCTATCGCTCATAGCAATGCTACCCTTGAGTCCCAAATCAAACACTGATAAAATTTAAAATGGCCCTAACTTCTGTGCGGTGCGTTCTATACCTATCAAAGTTTGCAAAAATCAAATGCTTGTAACTTTTTACTTGGGCGTCATAGAACCTTGAAATTTTGTGGCAATAAAGTACTCGTGCCTCTTATCAATTTAAACTATCGCTCATAGCTATGCTACCCTTGAGTCCCAAATCAAACACTGATAAAACTTCAAATGGCCCTAACTTCTCTACGGTGCGTCCTATACCTATCAAAGTGTGCACCAATCAAATGCTTTTAACTTTTTACTGGAGGGTCATAAAACCTTGAAATTTTGTGACAATAAAGTACTCGAGCCTCTTATCAATTTAAGCTATCGCTCATAACTATGCTACCCTTGAGTTCAAAATAAAACACTGATAAAATTTCAAATGGGCCTAACTTTTATACGGTGCATCCTACACCTATCAAAATTTGCAACATTCAAATGCTTGTAACTTTTTACTGGAGCATCATAAAATCTTGAAATTTTGTGACTATTAAGCACTCGGGATTCTTGTCAATTTAAGCTATCCCTCATAGCTATTCTACCCTTGGGTCCCAAAATAAAACACTAATAAAACTTCAAATGACCCTAACTTTTATACGAAGCGTCCTATACCTATCAAAGTTTGCAACATTCAAATGCTTGTTACTTTTTGCTGTTGCGTCATAAAACCTTGAAATTTTATGGCAATAAAGTACTGGAGCCTCTTCTCAATTTAAGCTATCGTTCATAGCTTTGCTAGCCTTGAATCCCAAAATAAATCACTGGTAAAACTGCAAATAACCCTAACTTCTGTACGGTGCGTCCTATACCTATCAAAGTTTGCACCAATCAAATGCTTGTAACTTTTTACTGGAGGGTCATAAAACCTTGAAATTTTGTGGCAATAAAGTACTCGAGCCTCTTATCAATTTAAGCTATCGCTCATGGCTATGCTAGCCTTGAGTCCCAAAATAAAACACTGATAAAACTGCAAATGACCCTATCTTCTGTACAGTGCGTCCTATACCTATCAAAATTTTCAACAATCAAATGCTTGTAACTTTTTACTGGAGCGCCATAAAACCTTGAAATTTTGTGACAATTAAGTACTCGAGCCTCTTGTCAATTCAAGCTATAGCTCAGAGCAATGCTACCCTTGAGTCCCAAATCAAACACTGATAAAAGTTAAAATAGCCCTAACTTCTGTGCGGTGCGTTCTATACCTATCAAAGTTTGCAAAAATCAAATGCTTGTAACTTTTTACTTGGGCGTCATAGAACCTTGAAATTTTGTGGCAATAAAGTACTCGTGCCTCTTATCAATTTAAACTATCGCTCATAGCTATGCTACCCTTGAGTCCCAAATCAAACACTGATAAAACTTCAAATGGCCCTAACTTCTCTACGGTGCGTCCTATACCTATCAAAGTGTGCACCAATCAAATGCTTTTAACTTTTTACTGGAGGGTCATAAAACCTTGAAATTTTGTGACAATAAAGTACTCGAGCCTCTTATCAATTTGAGCTATCGCTCATAACTATGCTACCCTTGAGTTCAAAATAAAACACTGATAAAATTTCAAATGGGCCTAACTTTTATACGGTGCATCCTACACCTATCAAAATTTGCAACATTCAAATGCTTGTAACTTTTTACTGGAGCATCATAAAATCTTGAAATTTTGTGACTATTAAGCACTCGGGATTCTTGTCAATTTAAGCTATCCCTCATAGCTATTCTACCCTTGGGTCCCAAAATAAAACACTAATAAAACTTCAAATGACCCTAACTTTTATACGAAGCGTCCTATACCTATCAAAGTTTGCAACATTCAAATGCTTGTTACTTTTTGCTGTTGCGTCATAAAACCTTGAAATTTTATGGCAATAAAGTACTGGAGCCTCTTCTCAATTTAAGCTATCGTTCATAGCTTTGCTAGCCTTGAATCCCAAAATAAATCACTGGTAAAACTGCAAATAACCCTAACTTCTGTACGGTGCGTCCTATACCTATCAAAGTTTGCACCAATCAAATGCTTGTAACTTTTTACTGGAGGGTCATAAAACCTTGAAATTTTGTGGCAATAAAGTACTCGAGCCTCTTATCAATTTAAGCTATCGCTCATGGCTATGCTAGCCTTGAGTCCCAAAATAAAACACTGATAAAACTGCAAATGACCCTATCTTCTGTACAGTGCGTCCTATACCTATCAAAATTTTCAACAATCAAATGCTTGTAACTTTTTACTGGAGCGCCATAAAACCTTGAAATTTTGTGACAATTAAGTACTCGAGCCTCTTGTCAATTCAAGCTATAGCTCAGAGCAATGCTACCCTTGAGTCCCAAATCAAACACTGATAAAAGTTAAAATAGCCCTAACTTCTGTGCGGTGCGTTCTATACCTATCAAAGTTTGCAAAAATCAAATGCTTGTAACTTTTTACTTGGGCGTCATAGAACCTTGAAATTTTGTGGCAATAAAGTACTCGTGCCTCTTATCAATTTAAACTATCGCTCATAGCTATGCTACCCTTGAGTCCCAAATCAAACACTGATAAAACTTCAAATGGCCCTAACTTCTCTACGGTGCGTCCTATACCTATCAAAGTGTGCACCAATCAAATGCTTTTAACTTTTTACTGGAGGGTCATAAAACCTTGAAATTTTATGGCAATAAAGTACTGGAGCCTCTTCTCAATTTAAGCTATCGTTCATAGCTTTGCTAGCCTTGAATCCCAAAATAAATCACTGGTAAAACTGCAAATAACCCTAACTTCTGTACGGTGCGTCCTATACCTATCAAAGTTTGCACCAATCAAATGCTTTTTACTTTTTGCTGTGGCGTCATAAAACCTTGAAATTTTATGGCAATAAAGTACTGGAGCCTCTTCTCAATTTAAGCTATCGTCCATAGCTTTGCTAGCCTTGAATCCCAAAATAAATCACTGATAAAACTGCAAATAACCCTAACTTCTGTACGGTGCGTCCTACACCTATGAAAGTTTGCAACATTCAAATGCTTATAACTTTTTCTCGAGCGTCATAAAACCTTGAAATTTTGTGACAATAAAGTACTCGAGCCTCTTGTCAATTTAAGCTATCACTCGTAGCTATGCTACCCTTGAGTCCCAAATCAAAAACTGATAAAAGTTAATATGGCCCTAACTTCTGTACGTTGCGTTCTAATCCTATCAAAGTTTGCAACAATCAAATGCTTGTAACTTTTTACTGGGGCGTCATAAAACCTTGAAATTTTGTGTCAATAAAGTACTCGAGCCTCTTATCAATTTAAGCTATCGTTCATAGCTATGCTAGCCTTGAGTCCCAAAATAAAACACTGATAAAACTTCAAATGGCCTAACTTCTGTACGGTGCGTCCTATACTTATCAAAGTTCGCAACAATCAAATGCTTGTAACTTTATTCTGGAGCGTCATAAAGTCTTGAAATTTTGTGACAATAAAATATTCGAGCCTCTTATAAATTTAAGCTATCGCTATGCTACCCTTGAGTCCCAAATCAAACACTGATAAAATTTTAAATGGCCCTAACTTCTGTACGGTGCATCCTATACATATAAAAGTGTGCACCAAACAAATGCTTGCAACTTTTTACTGGAGGGTCATAAAACCTTGAAATTTTGTGACAATAAAGCACTCGGGCCTCTTGTTAATTTAAGCTATCCCTCATAGCTATGCAACCTTTGATTCCCAAAATAAAACACTGATAAAACTTCAAATGGCCTAACTTCTGTACGGTGCGTCCTATACTTATCAAAGTTCGCAACAATCAAATGCTTGTAACTTTATTCTGGAGCGTCATAAAGTCTTGAAATTTTGTGACAATAAAATATTCGAGCCTCTTATAAATTTAAGCTATCGCTATGCTACCCTTGAGTCCCAAATCAAACACTGATAAAATTTTAAATGGCCCTAACTTCTGTACGGTGCATCCTATACATATAAAAGTGTGCACCAAACAAATGCTTGCAACTTTTTACTGGAGGGTCATAAAACCTTGAAATTTTGTGACAATAAAGCACTCGGGCCTCTTGTTAATTTAAGCTATCCCTCATAGCTATGCAACCTTTGATTCCCAAAATAAAAAACTGATAAAACTTCAAATGGCCTAACTTCTGTACGGTGCGTCCTATACCTATCAAACTTCGCAACAATCAAATGCTTGTAACTTTATACTGGAGCGTCATAAAGTCTTGAAATTTTGTGACAATAAAATATTCGAGCCTCTTATAAATTTAAGCTATCGCTATGCTACCCTTGAGTCCCAAATCAAACACTGTTAAAACTTTAAATGGCCCTAACTTCTGTACGGTGCGTCCTATACCTATCAAAGTGTGCACCAATCAAATGCTTGTAACTTTTTACTGGAGCGTCATAACATTTTAAAAATTTTTGACAATAAAGTACTCGAGCTTCTTATCAATTTAAGCTATCGCTCATAGCTATGCTACCCTTGAGTCCTAAAATAAAACACTGATAAAACTTCAGATGGACCTAACTTCTATACGGTGCAACTTACACCTATGAAAGTTTGCAACATTCAAATGCTTGTAACTTTTTACTGGAGCCTCATAAAATTTTGTGACAATAAAGTACTCGTGCCTCTGATCAATTTAAGATATCGCCCATAGCTATGCTACCCTTGAGGACTTAAATAAAACACTGATAAAACTGCAAATGACCCTATCTTCTGTACAGTGCGTCCTATACCTATCAAAATTTTCAACAATCAAATGCTTGTAACTTTTTACTGGAGCGCCATAAAACCTTGAAATTTTGTGACAATTAAGTAGTCAGTTCAAGCTATCGCTCATAGCAATGCTACCCTTGAGTCCCAAATCAAACACTGATAAAAGTTAAAATAGCCCTAACTTCTGTGCGGTGCGTTCTATACCTATCAAAGTTTGCAAAAATCAAATGCTTGTAACTTTTTACTTGGGCGTCATAGAACCTTGAAATTTTGTGGCAATAAAGTACTCGTGCCTCTTATCAATTTAAACTATCGCTCATAGCTATGCTACCCTTGAGTCCCAAATCAAACACTGATAAAACTTCAAATGGCCCTAACTTCTCTACGGTGCGTCCTATACCTATCAAAGTGTGCACCAATCAAATGCTTTTAACTTTTTACTGGAGGGTCATAAAACCTTGAAATTTTATGGCAATAAAGTACTGGAGCCTCTTCTCAATTTAAGCTATCGTTCATAGCTTTGCTAGCCTTGAATCCCAAAATAAATCACTGGTAAAACTGCAAATAACCCTAACTTCTGTACGGTGCGTCCTATACCTATCAAAGTTTGCACCAATCAAATGCTTTTTACTTTTTGCTGTGGCGTCATAAAACCTTGAAATTTTATGGCAATAAAGTACTGGAGCCTCTTCTCAATTTAAGCTATCGTCCATAGCTTTGCTAGCCTTGAATCCCAAAATAAATCACTGATAAAACTGCAAATAACCCTAACTTCTGTACGGTGCGTCCTACACCTATGAAAGTTTGCAACATTCAAATGCTTATAACTTTTTCTCGAGCGTCATAAAACCTTGAAATTTTGTGACAATAAAGTACTCGAGCCTCTTGTCAATTTAAGCTATCACTCGTAGCTATGCTACCCTTGAGTCCCAAATCAAAAACTGATAAAAGTTAATATGGCCCTAACTTCTGTACGTTGCGTTCTAATCCTATCAAAGTTTGCAACAATCAAATGCTTGTAACTTTTTACTGGGGCGTCATAAAACCTTGAAATTTTGTGTCAATAAAGTACTCGAGCCTCTTATCAATTTAAGCTATCGTTCATAGCTATGCTAGCCTTGAGTCCCAAAATAAAACACTGATAAAACTTCAAATGGCCTAACTTCTGTACGGTGCGTCCTATACTTATCAAAGTTCGCAACAATCAAATGCTTGTAACTTTATTCTGGAGCGTCATAAAGTCTTGAAATTTTGTGACAATAAAATATTCGAGCCTCTTATAAATTTAAGCTATCGCTATGCTACCCTTGAGTCCCAAATCAAACACTGATAAAATTTTAAATGGCCCTAACTTCTGTACGGTGCATCCTATACATATAAAAGTGTGCACCAAACAAATGCTTGCAACTTTTTACTGGAGGGTCATAAAACCTTGAAATTTTGTGACAATAAAGCACTCGGGCCTCTTGTTAATTTAAGCTATCCCTCATAGCTATGCAACCTTTGATTCCCAAAATAAAACACTGATAAAACTTCAAATGGCCTAACTTCTGTACGGTGCGTCCTATACTTATCAAAGTTCGCAACAATCAAATGCTTGTAACTTTATTCTGGAGCGTCATAAAGTCTTGAAATTTTGTGACAATAAAATATTCGAGCCTCTTATAAATTTAAGCTATCGCTATGCTACCCTTGAGTCCCAAATCAAACACTGATAAAATTTTAAATGGCCCTAACTTCTGTACGGTGCATCCTATACATATAAAAGTGTGCACCAAACAAATGCTTGCAACTTTTTACTGGAGGGTCATAAAACCTTGAAATTTTGTGACAATAAAGCACTCGGGCCTCTTGTTAATTTAAGCTATCCCTCATAGCTATGCAACCTTTGATTCCCAAAATAAAAAACTGATAAAACTTCAAATGGCCTAACTTCTGTACGGTGCGTCCTATACCTATCAAACTTCGCAACAATCAAATGCTTGTAACTTTATACTGGAGCGTCATAAAGTCTTGAAATTTTGTGACAATAAAATATTCGAGCCTCTTATAAATTTAAGCTATCGCTATGCTACCCTTGAGTCCCAAATCAAACACTGTTAAAACTTTAAATGGCCCTAACTTCTGTACGGTGCGTCCTATACCTATCAAAGTGTGCACCAATCAAATGCTTGTAACTTTTTACTGGAGCGTCATAACATTTTAAAAATTTTTGACAATAAAGTACTCGAGCTTCTTATCAATTTAAGCTATCGCTCATAGCTATGCTACCCTTGAGTCCTAAAATAAAACACTGATAAAACTTCAGATGGACCTAACTTCTATACGGTGCAACTTACACCTATGAAAGTTTGCAACATTCAAATGCTTGTAACTTTTTACTGGAGCCTCATAAAATTTTGTGACAATAAAGTACTCGTGCCTCTGATCAATTTAAGATATCGCCCATAGCTATGCTACCCTTGAGGACTTAAATAAAACACTGATAAAACGTCAATTGGCCCTAACTTCTATTCGGTGCATCCTACACCTATCAAAGTTTGCAACATTCAAATGCTTGTAACTTTTTACTGGAGCATCATAAAATCTGGAAATTTTGTGACGATAAAGTACTCGAGCCTCTTGTCAGTTCAAGCTATCGCTCATAGCAATGCTACCCTTGAGTCCCAAATCAAACACTGATAAAATTTAAAATGGCCCTAACTTCTGTGCGGTGCGTTCTATACCTATCAAAGTTTGCAAAAATCAAATGCTTGTAACTTTTTACTTGGGCGTCATAGAACCTTGAAATTTTGTGGCAATAAAGTACTCGTGCCTCTTATCAATTTAAACTATCGCTCATAGCTATGCTACCCTTGAGTCCCAAATCAAACACTGATAAAACTTCAAATGGCCCTAACTTCTCTACGGTGCGTCCTATACCTATCAAAGTGTGCACCAATCAAATGCTTTTAACTTTTTACTGGAGGGTCATAAAACCTTGAAATTTTGTGACAATAAAGTACTCGAGCCTCTTATCAATTTAAGCTATCGCTCATAACTATGCTACCCTTGAGTTCAAAATAAAACACTGATAAAATTTCAAATGGGCCTAACTTTTATACGGTGCATCCTACACCTATCAAAATTTGCAACATTCAAATGCTTGTAACTTTTTACTGGAGCATCATAAAATCTTGAAATTTTGTGACTATTAAGCACTCGGGATTCTTGTCAATTTAAGCTATCCCTCATAGCTATTCTACCCTTGGGTCCCAAAATAAAACACTAATAAAACTTCAAATGACCCTAACTTTTATACGAAGCGTCCTATACCTATCAAAGTTGGCAACATTCAAATGCTTGTTACTTTTTGCTGTTGCGTCATAAAACCTTGAAATTTTATGGCAATAAAGTACTGGAGCCTCTTCTCAATTTAAGCTATCGTTCATAGCTTTGCTAGCCTTGAATCCCAAAATAAATCACTGGTAAAACTGCAAATAACCCTAACTTCTGTACGGTGCGTCCTATACCTATCAAAGTTTGCACCAATCAAATGCTTGTAACTTTTTACTGGAGGGTCATAAAACCTTGAAATTTTGTGGCAATAAAGTCCTCGAGCCTCTTATCAATTTAAGCTATCGCTCATGGCTATGCTAGCCTTGAGTCCCAAAATAAAACACTGATAAAACTGTAAATGACCCTATCTTCTGTACAGTGCGTCCTATACCTATCAAAATTTTCAACAATCAAATGCTTGTAACTTTTTACTGGAGCGCCATAAAACCTTGAAATTTTGTGACAATTAAGTACTCGAGCCCCTTGTCAATTCAAGCTATAGCTCAGAGCAATGCTACCCTTGAGTCCCAAATCAAACACTGATAAAAGTTAAAATAGCCCTAACTTCTGTGCGGTGCGTTCTATACCTATCAAAGTTTGCAAAAATCAAATGCTTGTAACTTTTTACTTGGGCGTCATAGAAACTTGAAATTTTGTGGCAATAAAGTACTCGAGCCTCTTATCAATTTAAGCTATCGTTCATAGCTATGCTAGCCTTGAGTCCCAAAATAAAACACTGATAAAACTGCAAATGACCCTATCTTCTGTACAGTGCGTCCTATACCTATCAAAATTTTCAACAATCAAATGCTTGTAACTTTTTACTGGAGCGCCATAAAACCTTGAAAATTTGGGACAATAAAGTACTCGAGCCTCTTATCAATTTAAGCTATCGCTCATAGCTATGTTACTCTTGAGTCCCAAATCAAACACTGATAAGACTTAATATGGCCATAACTTCTGTTCGGAGTGTCCTATACTTATCAAAGTTTGCAATATTCAAATGCTTGTAACTTTTTACTGGAGCCTCATAAAATTTTGTGACAATAAAGTACTCGTGCCTCTGATCAATTTAAGATATCGCCCATAGCTATGCTACCCTTGAGGACTTAAATAAAACACTGATAAAACGTCAATTGGCCCTAACTTCTATTCGGTGCATCCTACACCTATCAAAGTTTGCAACATTCAAATGCTTGTAACTTTTTACTGGAGCATCATAAAATCTGGAAATTTTGTGACGATAAAGTACTCGAGCCTCTTGTCAGTTCAAGCTATCGCTCATAGCAATGCTACCCTTGAGTCCCAAATCAAACACTGATAAAATTTAAAATGGCCCTAACTTCTGTGCGGTGCGTTCTATACCTATCAAAGTTTGCAAAAATCAAATGCTTGTAACTTTTTACTTGGGCGTCATAAGACCTTGAAATTTTGTGACAATAAAGTACTCGTGCCTCTTATCAATTTAAACTATCGCTCATAGCTATGCTACCCTTGAGTCCCAAATCAAACACTGATAAAACTTCAAATGGCCCTAACTTCTCTACGGTGCGTCCTATACCTATCAAAGTGTGCACCAATCAAATGCTTTTAACTTTTTACTGGAGGGTCATAAAACCTTGAAATTTTGTGACAATAAAGTACTCGAGCCTCTTATCAATTTAAGCTATCGCTCATAACTATGCTACCCTTGAGTTCAAAATAAAACACTGATAAAATTTCAAATGGGCCTAACTTTTATACGGTGCATCCTACACCTATCAAAATTTGCAACATTCAAATGCTTGTAACTTTTTACTGGAGCATCATAAAATCTTGAAATTTTGTGACTATTAAGCACTCGGGATTCTTGTCAATTTAAGCTATCCCTCATAGCTATTCTACCCTTGGGTCCCAAAATAAAACACTAATAAAACTTCAAATGACCCTAACTTTTATACGAAGCGTCCTATACCTATCAAAGTTGGCAACATTCAAATGCTTGTTACTTTTTGCTGTTGCGTCATAAAACCTTGAAATTTTATGGCAATAAAGTACTGGAGCCTCTTCTCAATTTAAGCTATCGTTCATAGCTTTGCTAGCCTTGAATCCCAAAATAAATCACTGGTAAAACTGCAAATAACCCTAACTTCTGTACGGTGCGTCCTATACCTATCAAAGTTTGCACCAATCAAATGCTTGTAACTTTTTACTGGAGGGTCATAAAACCTTGAAATTTTGTGGCAATAAAGTCCTCGAGCCTCTTATCAATTTAAGCTATCGCTCATGGCTATGCTAGCCTTGAGTCCCAAAATAAAACACTGATAAAACTGCAAATGACCCTATCTTCTGTACAGTGCGTCCTATACCTATCAAAATTTTCAACAATCAAATGCTTGTAACTTTTTACTGGAGCGCCATAAAACCTTGAAATTTTGTGACAATTAAGTACTCGAGCCCCTTGTCAATTCAAGCTATAGCTCAGAGCAATGCTACCCTTGAGTCCCAAATCAAACACTGATAAAAGTTAAAATAGCCCTAACTTCTGTGCGGTGCGTTCTATACCTATCAAAGTTTGCAAAAATCAAATGCTTGTAACTTTTTACTTGGGCGTCATAGAAACTTGAAATTTTGTGGCAATAAAGTACTCGAGCCTCTTATCAATTTAAGCTATCGTTCATAGCTATGCTAGCCTTGAGTCCCAAAATAAAACACTGATAAAACTGCAAATGACCCTATCTTCTGTACAGTGCGTCCTATACCTATCAAAATTTTCAACAATCAAATGCTTGTAACTTTTTACTGGAGCGCCATAAAACCTTGAAAATTTGGGACAATAAAGTACTCGAGCCTCTTATCAATTTAAGCTATCGCTCATAGCTATGTTACTCTTGAGTCCCAAATCAAACACTGATAAGACTTAATATGGCCATAACTTCTGTTCGGAGTGTCCTATACTTATCAAAGTTTGCAATATTCAAATGCTTGTAACTTTTTACTGGAGGGTCATAAAACCTTGAAATTTTGTGACAATAAAGCACTCGGGCCTCTTGTTAATTTAAGCTATCCCTCATAGCTATGCAACCTTTGATTCCCAAAATAAAACACTGATAAAACTTCAAATGGCCTAACTTCTGTACGGTGCGTCCTATACCTATCAAACTTCGCAACAATCAAATGCTTGTAACTTTATACTGGAGCGTCATAAAGTCTTGAAATTTTGTGACAATAAAATATTCGAGCCTCTTATAAATTTAAGCTATCGCTATGCTACCCTTGAGTCCCAAATCAAACACTGTTAAAACTTTAAATGGCCCTAACTTCTGTACGGTGCGTCCTATACCTATCAAAGTGTGCACCAATCAAATGCTTGTAACTTTTTACTGGAGCGTCATAACATTTTAAAATTTTTTGACAATAAAGTACTCGAGCTTCTTATCAATTTAAGCTATCGCTCATAGCTATGATACCCTTGAGTCCTAAAATAAAACACTGATAAAACTTCAAATGTACCTAACTTCTATACGGTGCAACTTACACCTATGAAAGTTTGCAACATTCAAATGCTTGTAACTTTTTACTGGAGCCTCATAAAATTTTGTGACAATAAAGTACTAGTGCCTCTGATCAATTTAAGATATCGCCCACAGCTATGCTACCCTTGAAGACTTAAATAAAACACTGATAAAACTAAAATTGGCCCTAACTTCTAATCGGTGCATCCTACACCTATCAAAGTTTGCAACATTCAAATGCTTGTAACTTTTTACTGGAGCATCATAAAATCTGGAAATTTTGTGACAATAAAGTACTCGAGCCTCTTGTCAGTTCAAGCTATCGCTCATAGCAATGCTACCCTTGAGTCCCAAATCAAACACTGATAAAATTTAAAATGGGCCTAACTTCTGTGCGGTGCGTTCTATACCTATCAAAGTTTGCAAAAATCAAATGCTTGTAACTTTTTACTTGGGCGTCATAGAACCTTGAAATTTTGTGGCAATAAAGTACTCGAGCCTCTTGTCAGTTCAAGCTATCGCTCATAGCTATGCTACCCTTGAGTCCCAAATCAAACACTGATAAAACTTCAAATGGCCCTAACTTCTCTACGGTTCGTCCTATACCTATCAAAGTGTGCACCAATCAAATGCTTTTAACTTTTTACTGGAGGGTCATAAAACCTCGAAATTTTGTGACAATAAAGTACTCGAGCCTCTTATCAATTTAAGCTATCGCTCATAACTATGCTACCCTTGAGTTCAAAATAAAACACTGATAAAATTTCAAATGGGCAACATTCAAATGCTTGTAACTTTTTACTGGAGCATCATAAAATCTTGAAATTTTGTGACAATTAAGCACTCGGGCCTCTTGTCAATTTAAGCTATCCCTAATAGCTATTCTACCCATGGGTCCCAAAATAAAACACTAATAAAACTTCAAATGACCCTAACTTTTATACGAAGCGTCCTATACCTATCAAAGTTTGCAACATTCAAATGCTTGTTACTTTTTGCTGTGGCGTCATAAAACCTTGAAATTTTATGGCAATAAAGTACTAGAGCCTCTTCTCAATTTAAGCTATCGTTCATAGCTTTGCTAGCCTTGAATCCCAAAATAAATCACTGATAAAACTGCAAATAACCCTAACTTCTGTACGGTGCGTCATACACCTATCAAAGTTTGCAACAATCTAATGGTTGTAACTTTTTACTGGAGCATCATAAAGACATGAAAATTTGTGACAATAAAGTACTCGAGCCTCTTATCAATTTAAGCTATAGCTCATAGCTATGCTACTCTTGAGTTCTAAATCTAACATTGATAAGACTTAAAATGGCCATAATTTTTGTACGGAGTGTCCTATATCTATCAAAGTTTGCAACATTCAAATGCTTATAACTTTTTCTCGAGCGTCATAAAACCTTGAAATTTTGTGACAATAAAATACTCGTGCCTCTTATCAATTTAAGCAATCGCTCATAGCTATGCAACCTTTGATTCCCAAAATAAATCACTGATAAAACTTCGAATTGCACTAACTTCTGTACGGTGCGTCCTATACCTAACAAAGTTTGCAACAATCAAATGCTTGTTACTTTTTACTGGAGCGGCATAAAGTCTTGAAACTTTGTGACAATAAAGTACTCGAGCCGCTTATTAATTTAAGCTATCGCACATACCTATGCTACCCTTGATTCTCAAATCAAACACTGATAAAACTTCAAATGTCCCTAACTTCTGTACAGTGCGTCCTATACCTATCAAAGTGTGCACCAATCAAATTCTTGTAACTTTTTACTGGAGGGTCGTAAAACCTTGAAATTTTGTGACAATAAAGTACTCGAGCCTCTTATCAATTTAAGCAATCGCTCATAGCTATGCTACCCTTGAGTCCCTAATCAAATACTGATAAAATTTCATATGGACCTAACTTCTGTACGGTGCGTCGTATACCTATCAAAGTGTGCACCAATCAAATGCTTGTAACTTTTTACTGGAGGGTCATAAAAGCTTGAAATTTTATGACAATAAAATCGGGCCTCTTATCAATTTATACTATCGCCCATAGCTATGCTACCCTTGAGTCCTAATTAAAACACTGATAAAACTGCAAATGGCCTAACTTCAATACGGTGCATCCTACACCTATCAAAGAGCGTCATAAAGTCTTGAAATTTTGTGACAATAAAAGACTCGAGCCCCTAATTAATTTAAGCTATCGCTCATAGCTATGTTACCCTTGAGTCACAAATCAAACACTGATAAAACTTCAAATGGCCCTAACTTCTATAAGGTGCGTCCTATACCTATCAAAGTTTGCAACAATCAAATGCTTGTAACTTTTTTCCGGAGTGTCATAAAATCTGGAAATTTTGTGACAATAAAGTACTCGAGCCTCTTGCCAATTTAAGCTATCACTCGTAGCTATGCTACCCTTGAGTCCCAAATCAAAAACTGATAAAAGTTAAAATGGCCTAACTTCAATACGGTGCATCCTACACCTATCAAAGAGCGTCATAAAGTCTTGAAATTTTGTGACAATAAAAGACTCGAGCCCCTAATTAATTTAAGCTATCGCTCATAGCTATGTTACCCTTGAGTCACAAATCAAACACTGATAAAACTTCAAATGGCCCTAACTTCTATAAGGTGCGTCCTATACCTATCAAAGTTTGCAACAATCAAATGCTTGTAACTTTTTTCTGGAGTGTCATAAAATCTGGAAATTTTGTGACAATAAAGTACTCGAGCCTCTTGTCAATTTAAGCTATCACTCGTAGCTATGCTACCCTTGAGTCCCAAATCAAAAACTGATAAAAGTTAAAATGGCCCTAACTTCTGTACGTTGCGTTCTAATCCTATCAAAGTTTGCAACAATCAAATGCTTGTAACTTTTTACTGGGGCGTCATAAAACCTTGAAATTTTGTGTCAATAAAGTACTCGAGCCTCTTATCAATTTAAGCTATCGCCCATAGCTATGCTACCCTTGAGGACTTAAATAAAACACTGATAAAACTTCAATTGGCCCTAACTTCTATTCGGTGCATCCTACACCTATCAAAGTTTGCAACATTCAAATGCTTGTAACTTTTTACTGGAGCATCATAAAATCTGGAAATTTTGTGACAATAAAGTACTCGAGCCTCTTGTCAGTTCAAGCTATCGCTCATAGCAATGCTACCCTTGAGTCCCAAATCAAACACTGATAAAATTTAAAATGGGCCTAACTTCTGTGCGGTGCGTTCTATACCTATCAAAGTTTGCAAAAATCAAGTGCTTGTAACTTTTTACTTGGGCGTCATAGAACCTTGAAATTTTGTGGCAATAAAGTACTCGAGCCTCTTATCAATTTAAGCTATCGTTCATAGCTATGCTAGCCTTGAGTCCCAAAATAAAACACTGATAAAACTGCAAATGACCCTATCTTCTGTACAGTGCGTCCTATACCTATAAAAATTTTCAACAATCAAATGCTTGTAACTTTTTACTGGAGCGCCATAAAACCTTGAAAATTTGGGACAATAAAGTACTCGAGCCTCTTATCAATTTAAGCTATCGCTCATAGCTATGTTACTCTTGAGTCCCAAATCAAACACTGATAAGACTTAATATGGCCATAACTTCTGTTCGGAGTGTCCTATACTTATCAAAGTTTGCAATATTCAAATGCTTGTAACTTTTTACTGGAGGGTCATAAAACCTTGAAATTTTGTGACAATAAAGTAATCGAGCTTCTTATTAATTTAAGCTATCCCTCATAGCTATGCAACCTTTGATTCCCAAAATAAAACACTGATAAAACTTCAAATGGCCTAACTTCTGTACGGTGCGTCCTATACCTATCAAACTTCGCAACAATCAAATGCTTGTAACTTTATACTGGAGCGTCATAAAGTCTTGAAATTTTGTGACAATAAAATATTCGAGCCTCTTATAAATTTAAGCTATCGCTATGCTACCCTTGAGTCCCAAATCAAACACTGTTAAAACTTTAAATGGCCCTAACTTCTGTACGGTGCGTCCTATACCTATCAAAGTGTGCACCAATCAAATGCTTGTAACTTTTGACTGGAGCGTCATAACATTTTAAAATTTTTTGACAATAAAGTACTCGAGCTTCTTATTAATTTAAGCTATCGCTCATAGCTATGCTACCCTTGAGTCCTAAAATAAAACACTGATAAAACTTCAAATGTACCTAACTTCTATACGGTGCAACTTACACCTATGAAAGTTTGCAACATTCAAATGCTTGTAACTTTTTACTGGAGCCTCATAAAATTTTGTGACAATAAAGTACTAGTGCCTCTGATCAATTTAAGATATCGCCCACAGCTATGCTACCCTTGAGGACTTAAATAAAACACTGATAAAACTTCAATTGGCCCTAACTTCTAATCGGTGCATCCTACACCTATCAAAGTTTGCAACATTCAAATGCTTGTAACTTTTTACTGGAGCATCATAAAATCTGGAAATTTTGTGACAATAAAGTACTCGAGCCTCTTGTCAGTTCAAGCTATCGCTCATAGCAATGCTACCCTTGAGTCCCAAATCAAACACTGATAAAATTTAAAATGGGCCTAACTTCTGTGTGGTGCGTTCTATACCTATCAAAGTTTGCAAAAATCAAATGCTTGTAACTTTTTACTTGGGCGTCATAGAACCTTGAAATTTTGTGGCAATAAAGTACTCGTGCCTCTTATCAATTTAAACTATCGCTCATAGCTATGCTACCCTTGAGTCCCAAATCAAACACTGATAAAACTTCAAATGGCCCTAACTTCTCTACGGTGCGTCCTATACCTATCAAAGTGTGCACCAATCAAATGCTTTTAACTTTTTACTGGAGGGTCATAAAACCTTGAAATTTTGTGACAATAAAGTACTCGAGCCTCTTATCAATTTAAGCTATCGCTCATAACTATGCTACCCTTGAGTTCAAAATAAAACACTGATAAAATTTCAAATGGGCAACATTCAAATGCTTGTAACTTTTTACTGGAGCATCATAAAATCTTGAAATTTTGTGACAATTAAGCACTCGGGCCTCTTGTCAATTTAAGCTATCCCTCATAGCTATTCTACCCTTGGGTCCCAAAATAAAACACTAATAAAACTTCAAATGACCCTAACTTTTATACGAAGCGTCCTATACCTATCAAAGTTTGCAACATTCAAATGCTTGTTACTTTTTGCTGTGGCGTCATAAAACCTTGAAATTTTATGGCAATAAAGTACTGGAGCCTCTTCTCAATTTAAGCTATCGTTCCTAGCTTTGCTAGCCTTGAATCCCAAAATAAATCACTGATAAAACTGCAAATAACCCTAACTTCTGTACGGTGCGTCCTACACCTATCAAAGTTTGCAACAATCTAATGGTTGTAACTTTTTACTGGAGCATCATAAAGACATGAAAATTTGTGACAATAAAGTACTCGAGCCTCTTATCAATTTAAGCTATAGCTCATAGCTATGCTACTCTTGAGTTCTAAATCTAACATTAATAAGACTTAAAATGGCCATAATTTTTGTACGGAGTGTCCTATACCTATCAAAGTTTGCAACATTCAAATGCTTATAACTTTTTCTCGAGCGTCATAAAACCTTGAAATTTTGTGACAATAAAGTACTCGTGCCTCTTATCAATTTAAGCAATCGCTCATAGCTATGCAACCTTTGATTCCCAAAATAAATCACTGATAAAACTTCGAATTGCACTAACTTCTGTACGGTGCGTCCTATACCTATCAAAGTTTGCAACAATCAAATGCTTGTTACTTTTTACTGGAGCGGCATAAAGTCTTGAAACTTTGTGACAATAAAGTACTCGAGCCGCTTATTAATTTAAGCTATCGCACATACCTATGCTACCCTTGATTCTCAAATCAAACACTGATAAAACTTCAAATGTCCCTAACTTCTGTACAGTGCGTCCTATACCTATCAAAGTGTGCACCAATCAAATTCTTGTAACTTTTTACTGGAGGGTCGTAAAACCTTGAAATTTTGTGACAATAAAGTACTCGAGCCTCTTATCAATTTAAGCAATCGCTCATAGCTATGCTACCCTTGAGTCCCTAATCAAATACTGATAAAATTTCATATGGACCTAACTTCTGTACGGTGCGTCGTATACCTATCAAAGTGTGCACCAATCAAATGCTTGTAACTTTTTACTGGAGGGTCATAAAAGCTTGAAATTTTATGACAATAAAATCGGGCCTCTTATCAATTTATACTATCGCCCATAGCTATGCTACCCTTGAGTCCTAATTAAAACACTGATAAAACTGCAAATGGCCTAACTTCAATACGGTGCAACCTACACCTATCAAAGAGCGTCATAAAGTCTTGAAATTTTGTGACAATAAAAGACTCGAGCCCCTAATTAATTTAAGCTATCGCTCATAGCTATGTTACCCTTGAGTCACAAATCAAACACTGATAAAACTTCAAATGGCCCTAACTTCTATAAGGTGCGTCCTATACCTATCAAAGTTTGCAACAATCAAATGCTTGTAACTTTTTTCTGGAGTGTCATAAAATCTGGAAATTTTGTGACAATAAAGTACTCGAGCCTCTTGTCAATTTAAGCTATCACTCGTAGCTATGCTACCCTTGAGTCCCAAATCAAAAACTGATAAAAGTTAAAATGGCCCTAACTTCTGTACGTTGCGTTCTAATCCTATCAAAGTTTGCAACAATCAAATGCTTGTAACTTTTTACTGGGGCGTCATAAAACCTTGAAATTTTGTGTCAATAAAGTACTCGAGCCTCTTATCAATTTAAGCTATCGTTCATAGCTATGCTAGCCTTGAGTCCCAAAATAAAACACTGATAAAACTGCAAATGACCCTAACTTCTGTACAGTGCGTCCTATACCTATCAAAATTTTCAACAATCAAATGCTTGTAACTTTTTACTGGAGCGCCATAAAACCTTGAAAATTTGGGACAATAAAATACTCGAGCCTCTTATCAATTTAAGCTATCGCTCATAGCTATGTTACTCTTGAGTCCCAAATCAAACACTGATAAGACTTAATATGGCCATAACTTCTGATCGGAGTGTCCTATACTTATCAAAGTTTGCAATATTCAAATGCTTGTAACTTTTTACTGGAGCATCATAAAATCTTGAAATTTTGTGACAATAAAGCACTCGGGCCTCTTGTTAATTTAAGATATCCCTCATAGCTATGCAACCTTTGATTCCCAAAATAAAACACTGATAAAACTTCAAATGGCCTAACTTCTGTACGGTGCGTCCTATACTTATCAAAGTTCGCAACAATCAAATGCTTGTAACTTTATTCTGGAGCGTCATAAAGTCTTGAAATTTTGTGACAATAAAATATTCGAGCCTCTTATAAATTTAAGCTATCGCTATGCTACCCTTGAGTCCCAAATCAAACACTGATAAAATTTTAAATGGCCCTAACTTCTGTACGGTGCATCCTATACATATAAAAGTGTGCACCAAACAAATGCTTGCAACTTTTTACTGGAGGGTCATAAAACCTTGAAATTTTGTGACAATAAAGCACTCGGGCCTCTTGTCAATTTAAGCTATCCCTCATAGCTATGCAACCTTTGATTCCCAAAATAAAAAAACTGATAAAACTTCAAATGGCCTAACTTCTGTACGGTGCGTCCTATACCTATCAAACTTCGCAACAATCAAATGCTTGAAACTTTATACTGGAGCGTCATAAAGTCTTGAAATTTTGTGACAATAAAATATTCGAGCCTCTTATAAATTTAAGCTATCGCTATGCTACCCTTGAGTCCCAAATCAAACACTGTTAAAACTTTAAATGGCCCTAACTTCTCTACGGTGCGTCCTATACCTATCAAAGTGTGCACCAATCAAATGCTTGTAACTTTTTACTGGAGCGTCATAACATTTTAAAATTTTTTGACAATAAAGTACTCGAGCTTCTTATCAATTTAAGCTATCGCTCATAGCTATGCTACCCTTGAGTCCTAAAATAAAACACTGATAAAACTTCAGACGGACCTAACTTCTATACGGTGCAACTTACACCTATGAAAGTTTGCAACATTCAAATGCTTGTAACTTTTTACTGGAGCCTCATAAAATTTTGTGACAATAAATGACTCGTGCCTCTGATCAATTTAAGATATCGCCCATAGCTATGCTACCCTTGAGGACTTAAATAAAACACTGATAAAACGTCAATTGGCCCTAACTTCTATTCGGTGCATCCTACACCTATCAAAGTTTGCAACATTCAAATGCTTGTAACTTTTTACTGGAGCATCATAAAATCTGGAAATTTTGTGACGATAAAGTACTCGAGCCTCTTGTCAGTTCAAGCTATCGCTCATAGCAATGCTACCCTTGAGTCCCAAATCAAACACTGATAAAATTTAAAATGGCCCTAACTTCTGTGCGGTGCGTTCTATACCTATCAAAGTTTGCAAAAATCAAATGCTTGTAACTTTTTACTTGGGCGTCATAGAACCTTGAAATTTTGTGGCAATAAAGTACTCGTGCCTCTTATCAATTTAAACTATCGCTCATAGCTATGCTACCCTTGAGTCCCAAATCAAACACTGATAAAATTTAAAATGGCCCTAACTTCTCTACGGTGCGTCCTATACCTATCAAAGTGTGCACCAATCAAATGCTTTTAACTTTTTACTGGAGGGTCATAAAACCTTGAAATTTTGTGACAATAAAGTACTCGAGCCTCTTATCAATTTAAGCTATCGCTCATAACTATGCTACCCTTGAGTTCAAAATAAAACACTGATAAAATTTCCAATGGGCCTAACTTTTATACGGTGCATCCTACACCTATCAAAATTTGCAACATTCAAATGCTTGTAACTTTTTACTGGAGCATCATAAAATCTTGAAATTTTGTGTCTATTAAGCACTCGGGCCTCTTGTCAATTTAAGCTATCCCTCATAGCTATTCTACCCTTGGGTCCCAAAATAAAACACTAATAAAACTTCAAATGACCCTAACTTTTACACGAAGCGTCCTATACCTATCAAAGTTTGCAACATTCAAATGCTTGTTACTTTTTGCTGTTGCGTCATAAAACCTTGAAATTTTATGGCAATAAAGTACTGGAGCCTCTTCTCAATTTAAGCTATCGTTCATAGCTTTGCTAGCCTTGAATCCCAAAATAAATCACTGGTAAAACTGCAAATAACCCTAACTTCTGTACGGTGCGTCCTATACCTATCAAAGTTTGCACCAATCAAATGCTTGTAACTTTTTACTGGAGGGTCATAAAACCTTGAAATTTTGTGGCAATAAAGTACTCGAGCCTCTTATCAATTTAAGCTATCGCTCATGGCTATGCTACCCTTGAGTCCCAAATCAAACACTGATAAAACTTCAAATGGCCCTAACTTCTATAAGGTGCGTCCTATACCTATCAAAGTTTGCAACATTCAAATGCTTGTAACTTTTTACTGGAGCGTCATAATATCTTGAAATTTTGTGACAATTAAGTACTCGAGCCTCTTGTCAATTCAAGCTATAGCTCAGAGCAATGCTACCCTTGAGTCCCAAATCAAACACTGATAAAAGTTAAAATAGCCCTAACTTCTGTACGGTGCGTTCTTCACCTATCAAAGTTTGCCATAAAACCTTGAAAATTTGGGACAATAAAGTACTCGAGCCTCTTATCAATTTAAGCTATCGCTCATAGCTATGCTAGCCTTGAGTCCCAAAATAAAACACTGAAAAAACTGCAAAAAAATGACACTAACTTCTGTACGGTGCGTCCTATTCCTCTCAAAGTTTGCACCAATCAAATGCTTGCAACTTTTTACTGGAGGGTCATAAAACCTTGAAATTTTGTGACAATAAAGTACTCGAGCCTCTTATTAATTTAAGCTATCGCTCATAACTATGCTACCATTGAGTTCAAAATAAAACACTGAGAAAATTTCAAATGGGCCTAACTTTTATACGGTGCATCCTACACCTATCAAAGTTTGCAACATTCAAATGCTTGTAACTTTTTACTGGAGCAACATAAAATCTTGAAATTTTGTGACAATAAAGCACTCGGGCCTCTTGTCAATTTAAGCTATCCCTCATAGCTATTCTACCCTTGGGTCCCAAAATAAAACACTAATAAAACTTAACATAACCCTAACTTTTATACGATGCGTCCTATACCTATCAAAGTTCGCAACAATCAAATGCTTGTAATTTTATACTGGGGCTTCATAAAACCTTGAAATTTTGTGACAATAAAGTACTCGAGCCTCTTATCAATTTAAGCTATCGTTCATAGCTATGCTAGCCTTGAGTCCCAAAATAAAACACTGATAAAACTGCAAATGACCCTAACTTCTATAAGGTGCGTCCTATACCTATCAAAGTTTGCAACATTCAAATGCTTGTAACTTTTTACTGGAGCGTCATAATATCTTGAAATTTTGTGACAATAGAGTACTCGAGCCTCTTATCAATTTATGCTATCGTTCATAGCTAAGCTAGCCTTGAGTCCCAAAATAAAACACTGAAAAAACTGCAACAAAATGACCCTAACTTCTTTACGGTGCGTCCTATACCTCTCAAAGTTTGCAACAATCAAATGCTTGTAACTTTTTACTGGAGCGTCATAAAAGCTTAAAATTTGTGACAATTAAGTACTCGAGCCTCTTGTCAATTCAAGCTATAGCTCAGAGCAATGCTACCCTTGAGTCCCAAATCAAACACTGATAAAAGTTAAAATAGCCCTAACTTCTGTACGGTGCGTTCTTCACCTATCAAAGTTTGCCATAAAACCTTGAAAATTTGGGACAATAAAGTACTCGAGCCTCTTATCAATTTAAGCTATCGCTCATAGCTATGCTAGCCTTGAGTCCCAAAATAAAACACTGAAAAAACTGCAAAAAAATGACCCTAACTTCTGTACGGTGCGTCCTATACCTCTCAAAGTTTGCAACATTCAAATGCTTGTAACTTTTTACTGGAGCATCATAAAATCTTGAAATTTTCTGACAATAAAGCACTCGGGCCTCTTGCTAATATAAGCTATCCCTCATAGCTATGCAACATTTGATTCCCAAAATAAACACTGATAAAACTTCAAATGGCGTAACTTCTGTACGGAGCGTCCTATACATATAAAAGTTCGCAACAATCAAATGCTTGTAATTTTATACTGGAGAGTCATAAAGTCTTGAAAATTTGTGACAATAAAAGATTCGAGCCTCTTATAAATTTAAGCTATCGCTCATAGCTATGCTACCCTTGAGTCCCATATCAAACACTGATAAAAGTTAAAATAGCCCTAACTTCTGTACGGTGCGTTCTTCACCTATCAAAGTTTGCCATAAAACCTTGAAAATTTGGGACAATAAAGTACTCGAGCCTCTTATCAATTTAAGCTATCGCTCATAGCTATGCTAGCCTTGAGTCCCAAAATAAAACACTGAAAAAACTGCAAAAAAATGACCCTAACTTCTGTACGGTGCGTCCTATACCTCTCAAAGTTTGCAACATTCAAATGCTTGTAACTTTTTACTGGAGCATCATAAAATCTTGAAATTTTCTGACAATAAAGCACTCGGGCCTCTTGCTAATATAAGCTATCCCTCATAGCTATGCAACATTTGATTCCCAAAATAAACACTGATAAAACTTCAAATGGCCTAACTTCTGTACGGTGCGTCCTATACATATAAAAGTTCGCAACAATCAAATGCTTGTAATTTTATACTGGAGAGTCATAAAGTCTTGAAAATTTGTGACAATAAAAGATTCGAGCCTCTTATAAATTTAAGCTATCCCTCATAGCTATTCTACCCTTGGGTCCCAAAATAAAACACTAATAAAACTTAAAATAACCCTAACTTTTATACGATGCGTCCTATACCTATCAAAGCTCGCAACAATCAAATGCTTGTAATTTTATACTGGAGAGTCATAAAGTCTTGAAAATTTGTGACAATAAAATATTCGAGCCTCTTATAAATTTAAGCTATCGCTCATAGCTATGCTACCCTTGAGTCCTAAATCAAACACTCAAAAAACTTAAAATGGCCCTAACTTGTGTACTTTGCGTTTTATACCTATCAAAGTTTGCATCAATCAAATGCGTGTAACTTTCTACTGGGGCTTCATAAAACCTTGAAATTTTGTGACAATAAAGTACTCGAGCCTCTTATCAATTTAAGCTATCGTTCATAGCTATGCTAGCCTTGAGTCCCAAAATAAAACACTGATAAAACTGCAAATGACCCTAACTTCTGTACGGTGCGTCCTATACCTATCAAAGTTTGCAAAAATCAAATGCTTGTAACTTTTTACTTGGGCGTCATAGAACCTTGAAATTTTGTGGCAATAAAGTACTCGTGCCTCTTATCAATTTAAACTATCGCTCATAGCTATGCTACCCTTGAGTCCCAAATCAAACACTGATAAAACTTCAAATGGCCCTAACTTCTCTACGGTGCGTCCTATACCTATCAAAGTGTGCACCAATCAAATGCTTTTAACTTTTTACTGGAGGGTCATAAAACCTTGAAATTTTGTGACAATAAAGTACTCGAGCCTCTTATCAATTTAAGCTATCGCTCATAACTATGCTACCCTTGAGTTCAAAATAAAACACTGATAAAATTTCCAATGGGCCTAACTTTTATACGGTGCATCCTACACCTATCAAAATTTGCAACATTCAAATGCTTGTAACTTTTTACTGGAGCATCATAAAATCTTGAAATTTTGTGTCTATTAAGCACTCGGGCCTCTTGTCAATTTAAGCTATCCCTCATAGCTATTCTACCCTTGGGTCCCAAAATAAAACACTAATAAAACTTCAAATGACCCTAACTTTTACACGAAGCGTCCTATACCTATCAAAGTTTGCAACATTCAAATGCTTGTTACTTTTTGCTGTTGCGTCATAAAACCTTGAAATTTTATGGCAATAAAGTACTGGAGCCTCTTCTCAATTTAAGCTATCGTTCATAGCTTTGCTAGCCTTGAATCCCAAAATAAATCACTGGTAAAACTGCAAATAACCCTAACTTCTGTACGGTGCGTCCTATACCTATCAAAGTTTGCACCAATCAAATGCTTGTAACTTTTTACTGGAGGGTCATAAAACCTTGAAATTTTGTGGCAATAAAGTACTCGAGCCTCTTATCAATTTAAGCTATCGCTCATGGCTATGCTACCCTTGAGTCCCAAATCAAACACTGATAAAACTTCAAATGGCCCTAACTTCTATAAGGTGCGTCCTATACCTATCAAAGTTTGCAACATTCAAATGCTTGTAACTTTTTACTGGAGCGTCATAATATCTTGAAATTTTGTGACAATTAAGTACTCGAGCCTCTTGTCAATTCAAGCTATAGCTCAGAGCAATGCTACCCTTGAGTCCCAAATCAAACACTGATAAAAGTTAAAATAGCCCTAACTTCTGTACGGTGCGTTCTTCACCTATCAAAGTTTGCCATAAAACCTTGAAAATTTGGGACAATAAAGTACTCGAGCCTCTTATCAATTTAAGCTATCGCTCATAGCTATGCTAGCCTTGAGTCCCAAAATAAAACACTGAAAAAACTGCAAAAAAATGACACTAACTTCTGTACGGTGCGTCCTATTCCTCTCAAAGTTTGCACTAATCAAATGCTTGCAACTTTTTACTGGAGGGTCATAAAACCTTGAAATTTTGTTACAATAAAGTACTCGAGCCTCTTATCAACTTAAGCTATCGCTCATAGCTATGCTACCCTTGGGTCCCAAAATAAAACACTAATAAAACTTAACATAACCCTAACTTTTATACGATGCGTCCTATACCTATCAAAGTTCGCAACAATCAAATGCTTGTAATTTTATACTGGGGCTTCATAAAACCTTGAAATTTTGTGACAATAAAGTACTCGAGCCTCTTATCAATTTAAGCTATCGTTCATAGCTATGCTAGCCTTGAGTCCCAAAATAAAACACTGATAAAACTGCAAATGACCCTAACTTCTATAAGGTGCGTCCTATACCTATCAAAGTTTGCAACATTCAAATGCTTGTAACTTTTTACTGGAGCGTCATAATATCTTGAAATTTTGTGACAATAGAGTACTCGAGCCTCTTATCAATTTATGCTATCGTTCATAGCTAAGCTAGCCTTGAGTCCCAAAATAAAACACTGAAAAAACTGCAACAAAATGACCCTAACTTCTTTACGGTGCGTCCTATACCTCTCAAAGTTTGCAACAATCAAATGCTTGTAACTTTTTACTGGAGCGTCATAAAAGCTTAAAATTTGTGACAATTAAGTACTCGAGCCTCTTGTCAATTCAAGCTATAGCTCAGAGCAATGCTACCCTTGAGTCCCAAATCAAACACTGATAAAAGTTAAAATAGCCCTAACTTCTGTACGGTGCGTTCTTCACCTATCAAAGTTTGCCATAAAACCTTGAAAATTTGGGACAATAAAGTACTCGAGCCTCTTATCAATTTAAGCTATCGCTCATAGCTATGCTAGCCTTGAGTCCCAAAATAAAACACTGAAAAAACTGCAAAAAAATGACCCTAACTTCTGTACGGTGCGTCCTATACCTCTCAAAGTTTGCAACATTCAAATGCTTGTAACTTTTTACTGGAGCATCATAAAATCTTGAAATTTTCTGACAATAAAGCACTCGGGCCTCTTGCTAATATAAGCTATCCCTCATAGCTATGCAACATTTGATTCCCAAAATAAACACTGATAAAACTTCAAATGGCGTAACTTCTGTACGGAGCGTCCTATACATATAAAAGTTCGCAACAATCAAATGCTTGTAATTTTATACTGGAGAGTCATAAAGTCTTGAAAATTTGTGACAATAAAAGATTCGAGCCTCTTATAAATTTAAGCTATCGCTCATAGCTATGCTACCCTTGAGTCCCATATCAAACACTGATAAAAGTTAAAATAGCCCTAACTTCTGTACGGTGCGTTCTTCACCTATCAAAGTTTGCCATAAAACCTTGAAAATTTGGGACAATAAAGTACTCGAGCCTCTTATCAATTTAAGCTATCGCTCATAGCTATGCTAGCCTTGAGTCCCAAAATAAAACACTGAAAAAACTGCAAAAAAATGACCCTAACTTCTGTACGGTGCGTCCTATACCTCTCAAAGTTTGCAACATTCAAATGCTTGTAACTTTTTACTGGAGCATCATAAAATCTTGAAATTTTCTGACAATAAAGCACTCGGGCCTCTTGCTAATATAAGCTATCCCTCATAGCTATGCAACATTTGATTCCCAAAATAAACACTGATAAAACTTCAAATGGCCTAACTTCTGTACGGTGCGTCCTATACATATAAAAGTTCGCAACAATCAAATGCTTGTAATTTTATACTGGAGAGTCATAAAGTCTTGAAAATTTGTGACAATAAAAGATTCGAGCCTCTTATAAATTTAAGCTATCCCTCATAGCTATTCTACCCTTGGGTCCCAAAATAAAACACTAATAAAACTTAAAATAACCCTAACTTTTATACGATGCGTCCTATACCTATCAAAGCTCGCAACAATCAAATGCTTGTAATTTTATACTGGAGAGTCATAAAGTCTTGAAAATTTGTGACAATAAAATATTCGAGCCTCTTATAAATTTAAGCTATCGCTCATAGCTATGCTACCCTTGAGTCCTAAATCAAACACTCAAAAAACTTAAAATGGCCCTAACTTGTGTACTTTGCGTTTTATACCTATCAAAGTTTGCATCAATCAAATGCGTGTAACTTTCTACTGGGGCTTCATAAAACCTTGAAATTTTGTGACAATAAAGTACTCGAGCCTCTTATCAATTTAAGCTATCGTTCATAGCTATGCTAGCCTTGAGTCCCAAAATAAAACACTGATAAAACTGCAAATGACCCTAACTTCTGTACGGTGCGTCCTATACCTATCAAAATTTGCAACAATCAATTGCTTGTAACTTTTTACTGGAGCGTCATAAAATCTTAAAATTTTGTGAGAATAAAGTACTCGAGCTTCTTATCAATTTAAGCTTTCGCTCATAGCTATGCTACCCTTGAGTCCCAAATCAAACACTGATAAAACTTCAAATGGACCTAATTTCTGTACGGTGCGTGCTATACCTATCAAAGTTTCCAACAATCAAATGGTTGTAATTTTTTACTGGAGCGTCATAAAACCTTGAAATTTTGTGACAATAAAGTACTCGTGCCTCTTATCAATTTAAGCTATTGCCCATCGCTATGCTACCCTTGAGTCCTTAAATAAAACACTGATAAAACATCAAATGGCCCTAACTTCTATATGGTGCATCCTACACCTAGTTTGCAACATTCAAATGCTTGTAACTTTTTATTGGAGCATCATAAAATCTGGATATTTTGTGACAATAAAGTACTCGAGCCTTTTGTCAGTTCAAGCTATCGCTCATAGCAACGCTACCCCTGAGTCCCAAATCAAACACTGAAAATATTTAAAATGGCCCTAACTTCTGTACGGTGCGTCCTATGCCTATCAAAGTTTCCAACAATCAAATGCTTGTAACTTTTTACTTGGGCGTCATAAAACCTTGAAATATTGGGACAATAAAGTACACGTGCCTCTTATCAATTCAAGCCATCGCTCATAGATATGCTACCCTTCAGTCCCAAATGAAAAGCTCATAAAACTTCAAATGACCCTAACTTCTGTACGGTGCGTCCTACACCTATCAAAGTTTGCAACAATCAAATGCTTGTAACTTTTTACTTGGGCGTCATAAAACCTTGAAATTTTGGGACAATAAAGTACTCGTGCCTCTTATCAATTTAAGCTATCGCTCATAGATATGCTACCCTTGAGTCCCAAATGAAAAACTGATAAAACTTCAAATGGCCCTAACTTCTGTACGTTGCGTCCTACACCTATCAAAGTTTGCAACAATCAAATGCTTGTAACTTTTTACTGGAGCGTCATAAAATCTTGAAATGTTGTGACAATAGAGTACTCGTGCCTCTTATTAATTTAAGCTATCGCTCATAGCTATGCTACCCTTGAGTCCCAAATCAAACACTGATAAAACTTCAAATGGCCCTAAATTTTGTACGGTGCGTTCTAAACCTATCAATGTTTGCAACAATCAAATGCTTGCAACTTTTTGCTGTGGTGTCATAAAAACTTGAAATTTTGTGGCAATAAAGTACTCGAGCCTCTTCTCAATTTATGCTATCGTTCATAGCTTTGCTAGCCTTGAGTCCCAAAATAAAAGACTGATAACTTTTGTACGGTGCGTCCTATTCATACCAAAGTTTGCAACAATCAAATGCTTGTAACTTTTTACTGGAGCGTCATAAAATCTTGAAATTTTGTGACAATAAAATACTCGACCCTCTTATCAAATTAAGCTATCGCTCTTAGCTATGCAACCTCTGAATCCCAAAATAAAACTTCAAGTTGCCCTAACTTCTGTACGGTGCGTCCTATACCTATCAAAGTTTGCACCAATCAAATGCTTGTAACTTTTTACTGGAGGGTCATAAAACCTTGAAATTTTGTGGTACTTTATTGCTACGAGCCTCTTATCAATTTCAGCTATCGCTCATAGCTATGCTACCCTTGAGTCCCGAATCAAATACTGATAAAATTTCAAATGGCATGATAAAACTTCAAACGGCTCTAACTTCTGTACGCTGCGTCCTATACCTATCAAAGTTTGCAACAATCAAATGCTTGTAACTTTTTACTGGATCGTCATAAAACCTTGACAATAAAGTACTCGAGCCTCTTATCAATTTAAGCTATCGCTTATAGCTATGCTACCCTTGAGTCAAAATCAAACACTGATAAAACTTCAAATGGCCCTGACATCTGTAAGGTGCGTCCTATACCTATCAAAGTGTGCAACATTCAAATACTTGTAATAATTCTAATTCTGTAGAAGAAATATTGTCTCAAATTTTAAAACAATTAAAGAAACAAGAAGAATTTAATAAAGGCCTAGAAACTCGTCTAGTAAGGCTCGAGCAGGGCTCAATGCAACAAAATTATCCTCATAAACAATGATACTAAAAATAATGCTATGGAATGCGAACGGGCTGGCCAAACATCAACCCGAATTACAAATCATACTCAACGAAGAAAAAATTGACGTTTGTCGGATTTCTGAAACACATTTCACAAATCAGTCATTCATAAAAATTAATAACTATGAGACTTACCACACAACTCATCCAGATAATTCAGCTCGTGGTGGTAGCGCAATAATCGTAAGAAAAAATATAGAATATTACGAGTCAGAGAAATTCCGTACTTATGAAATCCAAGCACCCACTATCATTATAAATTCAAACAACCAACCGCTAGCGCTCACGGCATTGTACAGTCCGCCGAGACACAAAATTAATAGTGAATTGTATGTTAAATTTATAAATAAGCACGAAACTAGATTTATAGTAGGAGGAGATTTCAATGCCAAAAACATCTATTGGGGATCCAAACTAACCACAACAAAAGGGCGTGAGTTATTTAAAGCTGCCAGAGAGACGGGTTGTGAGTTTATCTCAACTGGTAAGCCAACTTATTGGCCAAGCGATCCTGGAAAGATACCTGATTTAATAGAATTCTTTTTAATTAAAAAAGTTTCAAAGAAATATTTACAAATACATGAGGGTTTTGATCTCAATTCCGACCACTCTCCGGTTTTCTTATCAGTAAGCGAAAATATAATAAAAAAAAATGCAAAACAAATATCTAACCAACAAGTTTACCGAGTGGCACTATTTTAAAGAATTGCTAGGTAAAAACACTCGACACATAGAACCGCCAAAAACAGAAGAACAACTGGAATACGAAGCCTTAAAACTAACACAAAATATTCAAAATGCTGCTTGGGCTAGCACGCCAATTTTAAAAAGGAAGTCCGAAGGATTTTTCTATCTGAAAGAAATAAAAATTCTAATAACAAACAAAAGAAAACTGCGGCGTCGCTGGCACCAAAGTAGGTCACCTAATGATAAACATGCTCTTAACAAAGCTACAAAGAAGCTAAGTAAAGAAATAAAGGTTTTCAAAAATGAATCGACTAGCAGGCTCTTACGAAACCTCCCACACGAAAAAAACTATGACTACTCTTTGTGGAAAGCCACGAAAAACATAAAAAGGCCCACATTACCGATTCCTCCAATTAAAATGGCTAATGGTGGCTGGGCCAAAAGCAACATTGAAAAGACTTACAACATCAACTATGAGAATAACGCAGGCACTCTGCGGTGTACCCCTTCCGAAGTGAAATGTGAGATAAAGAACCTAAGATTGAAAAAAAATCTGGGTTTTGATCTGATAACAGCAGAAATTTTGAAACAGCTGCGACAGATGTGTATTGAAAATCTTTCAACTTTGTATAACGCCACATTTAAACTTCGACATATCACAAGCATCTGGAAAGTGGCCGAAGTTATAATTCTTCCCAAACCAGGCAAAGTACCGGAAGAAGTGTCATCATATAGACCAATCTCTCTGTTACCGATACTATCGAAAATTTTTGAGAAGCTGCTGCACAATAAACTCCAGCCAATTATTGAAGAAAAGAAACTCATACGAAACCACCAATTTGGTTTCAGCAGAAAACACTCAACTATAGATCAAGTTCACAGGATCTTCGAAGTTATTGAAAACTCATTTGAAGAGAAAAAAGTCTGTTCTGCGGTATTTTTAGATGTAGCGCAGGCATTCGACAAAGTTTGGCATAAAGGTCTGCTCCATAAACTGCAATTGATTCTACCTGCCGAATAATGTGAAATTATCGAATCATACCTTCAAAAAAGACACTTCAGAATTAAGCAAAATGATGCCTATTCTGGGCTCCGCGAAGTTAAGGCAGGTGTTCCTCAAGGCAGCATCCTAGGGCCCCTACTCTATCTCCTATTCACAAGCGATTTACCGATCGAACAAAACCATATTTCCGCAACATTCGCTGACGATACGGCACTCATAGCTACTGGTGGCACAGAGGAAATCTCAGTAGAGAAACTTCAGCGTGCCGTAAATTCCATATTTAATTGGACAAAGAAATGGCGCATTAAAATAAATAACACAAAATCGGTTCCCATCGACTTTACGAATAAAAAGGCTAGACATTACTCGTATAGACGGAATAGAAGTACCATACTCAAATAACGGTAAGTATTTGGGTATGACACTAGACGTAAAGCTCCGATGGTGTGCACATGTGAAAAAGAAAAGAGAAGAACTCGAAATAAACTATAAAAAATGTACTGGTTAATTGGCAGATCATATACGCTTTCTACATATAACAAGCTTTTGTTATATAATCAAATCGTGAAACCTGTCTGGAGTTACGGTATTCAACTTTGGGGATACACCACACAAACCAATATTAAAAGAATACAAAAATTTCAAAACAAAGTTCTACGGAACATAGTCAATGCACCCTGGTACGTACGAATGTCAGACCTCCACAGAGATCTTGGCGTGAAGACGGTACGTAACGAAATTACTAAAGTCGCAATCTTACATTACGAACGACTTCAACACCACATAAACGAAGTGGCATCGAAACTCTCCGAACTAAACAAAACGGAACGACGTCTTAAGAGAACGATGCCGAGAGACCTCACAAACTAGTAGCACCAATGCGGTGTGAATTATCCAGCAGAACATAATGAATAAACTTAAATTGCAATATTATAAACGCTATATATATACGTATATTTATAACGTTTAAATAAAAAAATAAAAAAAAATTCAAATGCATGTAACTTTTTACTGGAGCGTCATAAAATCTGGAAATTTTGTGACAATAAAGTACTCGTGCCTCTTATTAATTTAAGCCATCGCTCATAGCTCTGTTACTATTGACTCCAAAATCAAACACTGATAAAACTTCAAATGGCTCAAAATTCCATACGGTGCGTCCTACACCTATCAAAGTTTGCAACATTAAAATGCTTGTAACTTTTTACTGGAGCGTCATAAAATCTGGAAATTTTGTGACAATAAAGCACTCGAGCCTTTTGTCAGTTCAAGCTATCGCTCATAGCAACGCTACCCCTGAGTCCCAAATCAAACACTGAAAATATTTAAAATGGCCCTAACTTCTGTACGGTGCGTCCTATGCCTATCAAAGTTTCCAACAATCAAATGCTTGTAACTTTTTACTTGGGCGTCATAAAACCTTGAAATATTGGGACAATAAAGTACACGTGCCTCTTATCAATTCAAGCCATCGCTCATAGATATGCTACCCTTCAGTCCCAAATGAAAAGCTCATAAAACTTCAAATGGCCCTAACTTCTGTACGGTGCGTCCTACACCTATCAAAGTTTGCAACAATCAAATGCTTGTAACTTTTTACTTGGGCGTCATAAAACCTTGAAATTTTGGGACAATAAAGTACTCGTACCTCTTATCAATTTAAGCTATCGCTCATAGATATGCTACCCTTGAGTCCCAAATGAAAAACTGATAAAACTTCAAATGGCCCTAACTTCTGTACGGTGCGTCCTACACCTATCAAAGTTTGCAACAATCAAATGCTTGTAACTTTTTACTGGAGCGTCATAAAATCTTGAAATGTTGTGACAATAGAGTACTCGTGCCTCTTATTAATTTAAGCTATCGCTCATAGCTATGCTACCCTTGAGTCCCAAATCAAACACTGATAAAACTTCAAATGGCCCTAAATTTTGTACGGTGCGTTCTAAACCTATCAATGTTTGCAACAATCAAATGCTTGCAACTTTTTGCTGTGGCGTCATAAAAACTGAAATTTTGTGGCAATAAAGTACTCGAGCCTCTTCTCAATTTATGCTATCGTTCATAGCTTTGCTAGCCTTGAGTCCCAAAATAAAACACTGATAACTTCTGTACGGTGCCTATTACGGGTCCTATTCTTATCAAAGTTTGCAACAATCAAATGCTTGTAACTTTTTACTGGAGCGTCATAAAATCTTGAAATTTTGTGACAATAAAATACGCGACCCTCTTATCAAATTAAGCTATCGCTCTTAGCTATGCAACCTCTGAATCCCAAAATAAAACTTCAAGTTGCCCTAACTTCTGTACGGTGCGTCCTATACCTATCAAAGTTTGCACCAATCAAATGCTTGTAACTTTTTACTGGAGGGTCATAAAACCTTGAAATTTTGTGGTACTTTATTGCCACGAGCCTCTTATCAATTTCAGCTATCGCTCATAGCTATGCTACCCTTGAGTCCCGAATCAAATACTGATAAAATTTCAAATGGCATGATAAAACTTCAAACGGCTCTAACTTCTGTACGCTGCGTCCTATACCTATCAAAGTTTGCAACAATCAAATGCTTGTAACTTTTTACTGGATCGTCATAAAACCTTGACAATAAAGTACTCGAGCCTCTTATCAATTTAAGCTATCGCTTATAGCTATGCTACCCTTGAGTCAAAATCAAACACTGATAAAACTTCAAATGGCCCTGACATCTGTAAGGTGCGTCCTATACCTATCAAAGTGTGCAACATTCAAATACTTGTAATAATTCTAATTCTGTAGCAGAAATATTGTCTCAAATTTTAAAACAATTAAAGAAACAAGAAGAATTTAATAAAAGCCTAGAAACTCGTCTAGTAAGGCTCGAGCAGGGCTCAATGCAACAAAATTATCCTCATAAACAATGATACTAAAAATAATGCTATGGAATGCGAACGGGCTGGCCAAACATCAACCCGAATTACAAATCATACTCAACGAAGAAAAAATTGACGTTTGTCGGATTTCTGAAACACATTTCACAAATCAGTCATTCATAAAAATTAATAACTATGAGACTTACCACACAACTCATCCAGATAATTCAGCTCGTGGTGGTAGCGCAATAATCGTAAGAAAAAATATAGAATATTACGAGTCAAAGAAATTCCGTACTTATGAAATCCAAGCACCCACTATCATTATAAATTCAAACAACCAACCGCTAGCGCTCACGGCATTGTACAGTCCGCCGAGACACAAAATTAATAGTGAATTGTATGTTAAATTTATAAATAAGCACGAAACTAGATTTATAGTAGGAGGAGATTTCAATGCCAAAAACATCTATTGGGGATCCAGACTAACCACAACAAAAGGGCGTGAGTTATTTAAAGCTGCCAGAGAGACGGGTTGTGAGTTTATCTCAACTGGTAAGCCAACTTATTGGCCAAGCGATCCTGGAAAGATACCTGATTTAATAGAATTCTTTTTAATTAAAAAAGTTTCAAAGAAATATTTACAAATACATGAGGGTTTTGATCTCAATTCCGACCACTCTCCGGTTTTCTTATCAGTAAGCGAAAATATAATAAAAAAAAATGCAAAACAAATATCTAACCAACAAGTTTACCGAGTGGCACTATTTTAAAGAATTGCTAGGTAAAAAAACTCGACACATAGAACCGCCAAAAACAGAAGAACAACTGGAATACGAAGCCTTAAAACTAACACAAAATGTTCAAAATGCTGCTTGGGCTAGCACGCCAATTTTAAAAAGGAAGTCCGAAGGATTTTTCTATCTGAAAGAAATAAAAATTCTAATAACAAACAAAAGAAAACTGCGGCGTCGCTGGCACCAAAGTAGGTCACCTAATGATAAACATGCTCTTAACAAAGCTACAAAGAAGCTAAGTAAAGAAATAAAGGTTTTCAAAAATGAATCGACTAGCAGGCTCTTACGAAACCTCCCACACGAAAAAAACTATGACTACTCTTTGTGGAAAGCCACGAAAAACATAAAAAGGCCCACATTACCGATTCCTCCAATTAAAATGGCTAATGGTGGCTGGGCCAAAAGCAACATTGAAAAGACTTACAACATCAACAATAACGCAGGCACTCTGCGGTGTACCCCTTCCGAAGTGAAATGTGAGATAAAGAACCTAAGATTGAAAAAAAATCTGGGTTTTGATCTGATAACAGCAGAAATTTTGAAACAGCTGCGACAGATGTGTATTGAAAATCTTTCAACTTTGTATAACGCCACATTTAAACTTCGACATATCACAAGCATCTGGAAAGTGGCCGAAGTTATAATTCTTCCCAAACCAGGCAAAGTACCGGAAGAAGTGTCATCATATAGACCAATCTCTCTGTTACCGATACTATCGAAAATTTTTGAGAAGCTGCTGCACAATAAACTCCAGCCAATTATTGAAGAAAAGAAACTCATACGAAACCACCAATTTGGTTTCAGCAGAAAACACTCAACTATAGATCAAGTTCACAGGATCTTCGAAGTTATTGAAAACTCATTTGAAGAGAAAAAAGTCTGTTCTGCGGTATTTTTAGATGTAGCGCAGGCATTCGACAAAGTTTGGCATAAAGGTCTGCTCCATAAACTGCAATTGATTCTACCTGCCGAATAATGTGAAATTATCGAATCATACCTTCAAAAAAGACACTTCAGAATTAAGCAAAATGATGCCTATTCTGGGCTCCGCGAAGTTAAGGCAGGTGTTCCTCAAGGCAGCATCCTAGGGCCCCTACTCTATCTCCTATTCACAAGCGATTTACCGATCGAACAAAACCATATTTCCGCAACATTCGCTGACGATACGGCACTCATAGCTACTGGTGGCACAGAGGAAATCTCAGTAGAGAAACTTCAGCGTGCCGTAAATTCCATATTTAATTGGACAAAGAAATGGCGCATTAAAATAAATAACACAAAATCGGTTCCCATCGACTTTACGAATAAAAAGGCTAGACATTACTCGTATAGACGGAATAGAAGTACCATACTCAAATAACGCTAAGTATTTGGGTATGACACTAGACGTAAAGCTCCGATGGTGTGCACATGTGAAAAAGAAAAGAGAAGAACTCGAAATAAACTATAAAAAATGTACTGGTTAATTGGCAGATCATATACGCTTTCTACATATAACAAGCTTTTGTTATATAATCAAATCTTGAAACCTGTCTGGAGTTACGGTATTCAACTTTGGGGATACACCACACAAACCAATATTAAAAGAATACAAAAATTTCAAAACAAAGTTCTACGGAACATAGTCAATGCACCCTGGTACGTACGAATGTCAGACCTCCACAGAGATCTTGGCGTGAAGACGGTACGTAACGAAATTACTAAAGTCGCAATCTTACATTACGAACGACTTCAACACCACATAAACGAAGTGGCATCGAAACTCTCCGAACTAAACAAAACGGAACGACGTCTTAAGAGAACGATGCCGAGAGACCTCACAAACTAGTAGCACCAATGCGGTGTGAATTATCCAGCAGAACATAATGAATAAACTTAAATTGCAATATTATAAACGCTATATATATACGTATATTTATAACGTTTAAATAAAAAAATAAAAAAAAATTCAAATGCATGTAACTTTTTTCTGGAGCGTCATAAAACCTGGAAATTTTGTGACAATAAAGTAGTCGAGCCTCTTGTCAATTTAAGCTATCGCTGATAGCTATGCGACCCTTGAGTCCCAAATCAAACACCGATAAAACTTAAAATGGCCCTAACTTCTGTACCGTGCGTTCTAAACCTATCAAAGTTTGCAACAATCAAATGCTTGTAACTTTTAACTGGAGCGTCATAAAATCTTGAAATTTGGTGACAATGAAGTACTCGAGCCTCTTATCAATTTAAGCTATCGCTCATAGCTATGCTACCCTTAAGTCCCAAATCAAACACTGAAAAAACTTAAAATGGCCCTAACTTGTGTACTTTGGGTTCTATACCTATCAAAGTTTGCAATAATCAAATGCGTGTAACTTTTTACTGGGGCTTCATAAAACCTTGAAATTTTGTGACAATAAAGTACTCGAGCCTCTTATCAATTTAAGCTATCGTTCATAGCTATGCTAGGTTTGAGTCCCAAAATAAAACACTAATAAAACTGCAAATGACCCTAACTTCTGTACGGTGCGTCCTATACCTATCAAAGTTTGCAACAATTAAATGCTTGTAATTTTTACTGGAGCGTCATAAAACCTTGAAAATTTGTGACAATAAAGTACTAGAGCCTCTTATCAATTTAAGCTATCGCACATAGCTATGCTACCCTTGAGTCCCAAATCAAACACTGCTAAAACTTCAAATGGCCCTAACTTCTGTACGGTGCCTCCTATACCTATGAAAGTTTGCAACAATCAACTGCTTGTAACTTTTTACTGGAGCTTCATAAAACCTTGAAATTTTGTGACAATAAAATACTCTTGCCTCTTATCAATTTAAGCTATCGCCCATAGCTATGCAACCTTTGAGTCCCAAAATAAAACACTGATAAAACTTCAAATGGCCTTAACTTCTGTACGGTGCGTCCTATACCTATCAAAGTTTGCAACAATCAAATGCTTGTAACTTTTTACTGGCGCGTCATAAAATCTTGACAATAAAGTACTCGAGCCTCTTATCAATCTAAGCTATCGCTTATAGCTATCAAAGACAATATACTATAAGACGTTACATTGCTCTCTTCACTCAGCGAAATGAGTTAAAAAACCGTGGCTGCCTATTGGACCAAAACCCGAAGTGTGCTCGGCAATGCAAAGGCAAAATATGTCGATACACATTCTGGTGTTTGCTGTGCGAATGTTTGCATGTGCGAATGTTTGTATGTTTGTATGTTTACGGCATGCATATGTGTGTATGGATATGAATGCAAAAATGTTTTTTATTTATTTGTTGGAATTGGAATGAAAACGAATTTCAATCATAGCAATCGAAGACGAGGCATTATAACTAATTATGGGAATATTTTTAAAATTTATATTGTAAATTAGTAAAAAAAGAAAAATTGGGTGTATAAAATAAATAAATAATAATATGTATTTATTTAATTTATTGTTTTATCCACAAAAAAGCCACCATCGAATTGCACAGCAAATCTTCATGGCTGCACCAGAAGAAGACTAAAAGTTGTTTTTTGGGGAACTGCAAAATCGCAAAATAGCATGAGTGTCAATGGTTTGCTCGTTGGTCTATAGTTTTTGTGGCTTAGGGTTCGAGCCCCAGCAAAATGCTGTGTTTTATCTTTTTTTTATGTATATTAATAATCATTTTTATAAATAGTAGTAAAAGTATTTTACTATCTTCCATAAATTAACCAGTATTATATCATTTTACTGGACCAAAACTAGAGCAGAATTATTTCATGTCTGGTATAGAAGACTGGAAACAGTGGAGTATTCTGAAATTCAATCTTGACAAATCATATGCATACATACATACATATGTATGTATCTACATAGGACTTATTTGTGTTTCGATCATTTTGCCAGGTAGCGAATTATGCCATAAAAAGAATGAAAGAAATGAAAATGAAAGCGCCCTTATGTCTGGTGGTTTTACTTTATATGCTGTTTGGATTCTTTAAGCATAATGAATTCAATTTGTCATGAAATTTTGGATATTTGAATTTTTTCAGAATAGACAAATCTCAGCAAAGTTTATTCTTTCGATTTTATATTTTCGCTTTAGCAGAATCCGTTCAAACATTTTTTGGGTAAATCTAAATAAAGAATAATTATGCACAAAAAACCAATTTTGCAAAAATTAGTTTTGATATTATAATATTCATATGTTCGTCTGTTGTCTATTCCATCAGAAAATATATCTAAATAATTTTTAGATTAAGGGTACAGTCAACAAAATCAAGGTTTTAAACCTTTTTTTTTTCTTTGTCAGATCAGATTGAAATACTGTAATCACATTTTATAACAAATTAAACCACTTGTACGTACATGAATATGTGCATACATATCTATGGACACTGATTCTCCGCATTTACATAGTATATGATGTTCAGGTTTGAAGTAAATTTTATGAACTTCAATATCTAGTATTAAGTGCATATGTTCTTCTTATACATTGAATTACAAAGTTTGGTAAATAAAACCGTATATAATGCAATAACCTATATATAAACATTTATTTCCTATGGAAAAATGTAGTTCAACCATAATTGTGTTCCAACGCATAGGAAACCACTTTATAATCTAAAATTCTTATAATCAAAAATCTATAAAAAATTATTTCAAGTATTTAAAAATCCAAGAAATTTTAAATTTATATTAGGATAAATAATGTTTAGTAAAAGAATTTGTAATATAAAGTTGCGTCTTTTTGCCAATTACATTTGACATTCACTTCCAAAAATGTCTACATGATATGTGCAGGGCTTACCCAAGTCGACTTGCTTGCATGTTTTTTCACAATCGCCATTCGAAATACTACAACCGGTAACACAATCGCTTTGACGTGGAGACTTGAGTTATGGAAACTAATAAAAATGTGCAAAAACTTCTTACTGCTTCGTGCTTCTTTATGCGTGTGAACTTGTCTTTGAATGTGTATCCACTTACATACATACATATATAGAAAATACTTTAAATCAAATAATCTGTCTTGACCTACATTCGTGAATAACAGTTGGGACTTCTTTTCAGTTTTATTTTTTAATTATTTGCTGTCTAAGTTCTTCGATGCAACTGCATGTTTTTTTTATATATTATAATGCTATTAATTTAATTATATTAATTTTAGTTAATCTTTATTTTGGAAATAATGTATTAATATAAAAGAAATATTAAAAATTTTAATACATCTGCAAAATTCTTCCTTTTCCTACCATAAGAATAAAAACCAATCTAACAATTTACTTAATATATATAAAAAAAAAAAAAAAAAAAAAAAAAAAAACAAAAACTTCCTAAAATTGCACATATTCATTGACGAACGAAATGTTGGATTGGATTACATTTTGTGAAATTTATGACCTTCTTCAGACGAATTGCGCAAAAGCATCACAAAACTAACATAAACAGAAGTATTGAAATCGTACAAAACTAACACAATTTTATGCGCACATGAATTTATCTATGTAAGTTAATAAAATATTTATTATTTTATTTTTTTAAAAACTAGCACAGATGACAGTGCGTCTTTATTGACTGCTACTTTAGGAGTGAATTACAATTATTCTTAAGTTTAACAAGAAAGTTCTTAATTAATAACTTAATTATGTTGTTGTTGTTGTTGTTTGTTTTCGTGCACTAGCGCGTGCAGGTGTTTTTGTCAGCATTTCTTTTTCTGGGGCAGTCAGCGTTTATTTCGATTGGAGCGATCGACGTGTTATTTATTTACTAGTTGAACAGCGTTTATTTTAATTGGAGCGGTAGATGTGCTCTTGCCCAATTGTTTGGCTTTGCAGTTTCGGTGCTATGGTTCTCAATATTGTTACGCAAAAACTGTAACTAAGTTTATTGGCTTTTGTTTTGTTAACATTTTTGTTGTTAACTTGTATGTGAGTTAAGAAACACCGTTATGACTATTTTTAGAAGATATAAATTTCTTTGCTGTAATGATCTGCTATAGCAGCAGCAATTCAATGTGGTATAGTGAAATTATTTAATACTGGATAATTTATGCTAAAGTAGAAACTATTCTTATTATTTTTTATAAAAATAATTATTAGTTTGCTTTCAAAAAAAGGATGAACAATTAAAAAAATAAACACATTTCTCAGCGGACTTGAACCCGGCATCATAAAATTGATAGACCAACGCTTTACCACTTGCACTATCGATCTTTATAAAAGATCCTATGCATGCATATTTATTTTATATTGTCAAGTGTTCTAATATGCACGCATTATGCTTCGTTATGACATGGCAAATCTTTCTTATACGCAAAACCACAAATGGTTTGTTTTAAGCCCCACTTTCCGAATAAGAAACCTTTGCCCTACAGAAAATTCATTCTTGTGTATTTTACCCCAGCCACACAGAACAGAAAATAAAAATTTGCTTTCAAATTAGTCGCTTCTTCTGTGAGCACACACAAAAACACACACACTAAATTATTCATACGAATGCAATACAACAATAGCCATGTGTGTGACTGCCGATGGATACATATTGACGACTGCTTCGTGAAATTGCCGATCTGAATTCCAATGTGGTTGCCATCAATTTCAATATGTTGATTCTCACTTAAGAGAGCAATGTAACGTCTTATAGTATATTGTCTTTGTAGCTATTCTATCCTTGAGCCAAAATCACACACTGATAAAACTTCAAATGGCCCTAACTTCTGTACGGTGCGTCCTATACCTATCAAAGTGTGCAACATTCAAATGATTGTAATTTTTTACTGGAGCATCATAAAATCTTGAAATTTTGTGACAATAAAGTACTCGGGCCTCTTGTCAATTTAAGCTATCACTCATAGCTATGATACCCTTGAGTCCAAAATAATACACTAATAAAACATCGAATATCCCTAACTTCTATACGGTGCGTCCTACACCTATCAAAGTTTGCAACATTGAAATGCTTGTAACTTTTTACTGGGGCGTCATAAAACCTTGAAATTTTGTGACAATAAAGAACTCGAGCCTCTTAACAATTTAAGCTATCGCTCATATCTATGCTACCCTTGAGTCCCAAATCAAAAACTGATAAAACTTCAAATGTCCCTAACTTCTGTACGGTGCGTCCTACACCTATCAAAGTTTGCAACAATGAAATGCTTGTAATTTTTACTGGAGCGTCATAAAACCTTGAAAATTTGTGACAATAAAGTACTCGAGCCTCTTATCAATTTAAGTTATCGCTCATAGCTATGCTATACTTGAGTCCCAAATCAAACACTGATAATACTTAAAATGCTATAACTTCTGTACGGAGTGTCCTATACATATCAAAGTTTGCAACATTCAAATGGTTGTAACTTTTTTCTCGAGCATCATAAAACCTTGAAATTTTGTGACAATAAAGTACGCGTGCCTCTTATCTATTTAAGCTATCGCTCATAGCTATGCACACTTTGAGTCCCAAAATAAAAAACTGATAAACTTCAAATGGCCCTAACTTCTGTACGGTGTACCTATCATTTCTGTCCTATACCTATCAAAGTTTGCAACAATCAAATCCCTGTAACTTTTTATTGGAGCGTCATAAAGTCTTGAAATTTTGTGACAATAAAATACTAGAGCCTCTTATCAATTTAAGCTATCGCTCATAACAATGCCACCCTTGAGTCCCAAATCAAACACTGATAAAACTTCAAATGACCCTAACTTCTACACGGTGCATCCTACACCTGTCAAAGTTTGCAACATTCAAATGATGGTAACTTTTTACTGGACCGTCGTAAATTCTTGACAATAAAGTACTCGAGCCACTTATCAATCTAAGCTATCGCTTATAGCTATACTACCCTTGAGTCCCAAATCAAACACTGATAAAACTTCAAATGGCCCTAACTTCTGTACGGTGCGTCCTATACCTATCAATGTGTGCACCAATCAAATGCTTGTAACTTTTTACTGAAGCATCATAAAATCTTGAAATTTTGTGACAATAAAGTACTCGGGCCTCTTGTCAATTTAAGCTATCACTCATAGCTATGCTACCCTTGAGTTCCAAAATAAAACACTGATGAAACTTTAAATGGCCCTAAATTCCATACGGTGCTTCCTACACCTATCAAAGTTTGCAACATTGAAATGCTTGTAACTTTTTACTGGAGCGTCATAAAATCTTGAAATTTTGTGACAATGAAGTACTCGAGCCTCTTATCAATTTAAGCTGTCGCTCATAGCTATGCTACCCTTAAGTCCCAAATCAAACACTGAAAAAACTTAAAATGGCCCTAACTTGTGTACTTTGGGTTCCATACCTATCAAAGTGTGCAACAATCAAATTTTTTTTTTTTTTTAACTCCAGTTTTATTTGCATTCTGCTCCTTGGGGCAATAATCAAATTAAATAACAATATTAAATAGCTACATAAATCAATACACAAAGTAATTTTTTAAAATAGTTATTTAAATCAACATGAGGAAGAGGAGCCAGTGCTAATCTCCCATAAGGTTAGTTCAGAACTATTGTGTTAGAAAAAATTATTATTATAAATTTAGTGGTGTTGCTCGCTGTATCTTGCTATTTCCTCATCGACAGTAGGGATGTTTAAGTCGTGACGTATTATATCATTCCTGACGAACCACGGAGCCTTTACTATCAAGCGTAATACTTTTGATTGGAATCTCTCAATGATTTTTATAATTTTTTTTGCCGCTGAACCCCATAACTGTATACCATATGTCCATATGGGTTTTAAAATTGTGTTATACACGAGCAGTTTATTGTCAAGCGATAACTGGGATTTATATACCAAGAGCCAATATAAGGAAGTAAGCTTTATTCCAAGTTGTTTTTTCTTCGTAAGAATATGCTTCTGCCATGTCAGACGTCGATCAAGATGTAGCCCTAAATATTTAACGTCTTCGGATTGGGGCAGTTGACAATCATTTAATGTTACTGAAGGACAAGTCTTCTTTTTTAAGCTAAAGGTTACTTGCACAGACTTAGTTGCATTCACCTTAATCCTCCATTTAGTTAGCCAGATTTGGAGCTTATCCAAGCTTTCCTGGAGATAATTTGCAGCGATTATGTTGTTGCTGCTTGTAGCCATTATGACTGTATCATCCGCGTAGGTTGCGATTTTTGTATTCTCCGTCAGTGGAAGGTCAGCCGTGTAGATAGTGTAGAGCACAGGACCTAGAACACTGCCTTGTGGTACACCCGCCTTTATAAAGAATAGTTCAGTGACTTCTTCTTTGGTCTTTACTCTGAAATGCCGCTCTTCCAGATATGATCTTAAGATATCATAAAATGTCTGAGGTAGTAACTTTTTCAGTTTAAATAGTAAGCCAGGGTGCCATACTTTATCGAACGCCTGTGATATGTCTAAGAAAGCAATTGTACAATAACGGTTTTCCTCAAGAGCGTTTCTTATTATGCTGTACACTTGGTGCACTTGTTCTGTTGTGGCGTGGTGTTCCCTAAATCCAAATTGATGATTGGGTATTATCTCCTTTTTGAGCAGAATTGGTTTAAGTTTGTTTAACAGGAGCTTTTCAAACATTTTGGAAACAATTGGCAAAAGGCTAATAGGTCTATAAGAAGTGACTTCCTCCAAGGGCTTTCCGGGTTTTGGGATGACAATAATTTCGGCCACTTTCCATTGACGCGGAAAATATCCACATCTAATTATTGCATTGAAGAGATAGGTAAGGTATTTTATTCCTTTATTTGGTAGTTCCTTTAATATTTTACCTGTTATCAGGTCGTAGCCAGGTGCCTTTTTCACATTCAGTGTTTTGTGAACAGCGTTATGTATTTCCTTTTTTGTAAAGGGCGTGATAGGTAACTCTAATTGTCCTGGACTATTGAGAAGATTAAATACCTCGTCTTCCTCTTGCGGTGAAGTTGGTGGAAACGGCTTAAAGTCCCCAGTAAGGTGTTTGGCGAATGTAATTGCTTTCTCCTTATCAGTTTTTGCCCAGGAGCCATTTGAGCTTTTGATAGGAGGAGCACGGGTGGTGGGTTGCTTCAGCTTTTTTGTCGCCTTCCAAAGTGAGTAATCCGTGGTCTCATTTGCTGATAAAGTGGACAAATAGTGCTGTATTTCTTCATTTTGCTTCTGCGCCAAGTACCGCTTAAGGTTTTTTGTAGCTCTATTAAAATTATTTTTGTCTTTCGGATGCCTGGAACTTTGCCACGCCCTTCTTAGTTTGCGTTTTTTATCAACCATCTCCCTAATAACAGGATGGGAAGGATGCTTGTTCAGTTGATTTTTTGGCTCCGGAGTAGAGTTCCATGCAGCGTATTGGACAGTTTTGTTAAAATTTTCAACAGCAAACTCAATATCCTCAGCACTCTTCAGACAAATATTGAGGCACAGAATGTCATCTACAATTTCCTTGAAATGGAACCAGTTTGTTTGTTTCGTATGTAGTGTGAGTGGTTTTATTGTGCATGCTACCTCCGAGTTCAGTGTTACAATAATAGGAGAGTGGTCTGATGACAGATCCAGCGACGGGGATATCTCAACACAGCTTCTGAGAACGCCTTTCATCACGCAGAAGTCAATGACATCTGGAATTTTGTTTCTATCAGATGGCCAGTATGTGGGTTGACCTGTTGATACGTGTATAAGGTTGTGGTCTTGCAATGTTTTTAGTAGCTCTCTTCCTTTCGGATTGATTGTCCGAGAACCCCAAAATTGGTGTTTAGCGTTGTAATCACCACCAGCCAAAAATCGCACACCAAGTGTTTGAAAAAAATGATAATATTGCTCTTTTTTAATGGAATACCTTGGAGGGCAATACACTGACGTTATGGTTAGCGGTCCATATTGGTCCTGTATTGTTATGCTTGTTGCTTGAATGTGAGATTTTTCATAATTGTCTTGTACTGTGTGTTTTATTTTGTTTTTAATGATGATAGCAGTACCACCGCGTGCTGTGCCGGCTGGATGATTTGTGTGATATATGTTGTACTGATTTATTTTTAATAAGCTTTTGTTTGTGAAGTGTGTCTCAAATATTAATGCTAATATGTCAATGTTGTTCTGTTCCATAAATGTTTTGACTTCATTACTATGACGAGAAAGCCCGTTCGCATTCCATACTGCAATTATAAGTTTTTGTTCCATTATGTCAGTTTAGAGATCACTGTTGTTAATAAATTGAGCATTGTTCCCATTTGTTCCATAAGGGTTTTCAGCATACTCTTTAATTCAGTCATGTCATTTGATCGATGTGAGGCGAATTGATTTTCACTTTGCTGGTTTAGAGTTTGCTCTTGTTGCGTGCTCTGCTTGGCGATTTGCGCATATGTGCAACCTGGTTGTCTTTCGGAATCTGGGGCCTTGTTAAAATTAGTGTTTTCAAACACTTTCTGCCTTAGCGTGGGGAATGTTTTTTGCTGTAATTCTTTGTACACATTACAGCCTCTGTAGTTAGCCGGGTGGTTTCCTCCGCATAGCACACATTTCACATCCTGTGATTTTTCTTTACTAGGGCAGTCTGACGTTGCATGATTGCCAACGCATTTAACGCATCGAGGAGTATGGTTGCAATATTTTCTAGTGTGGCCATACCTCTGACATTTTGTGCACTGAGCTATTTCCCTTTTTTTATTTGGTGGTTCGATTTTTATTTTTGTGTGCATAATTGCTTAAACTTTATAAATGTCTGTATTATTTTTGTTTTGTTTTAAGTTGACATAAAACATCGACAACGGATGCTTTGTAATTCTTTGTTTTATATTTGAAACGTTTGTAACATCGAATCCCAACCTAGTTATTTCCTCTTTTATTTCTTCTGTTGATATTGTGTGATGTAGCCCTTTTAATACTACGCTAAAGTCTTTTTCCTGTTTGGGTTTATATGTATGAAATTCTGTGTTCTTTTCAGCCAGAGCTTTTGTAATAGTTTTGTACCCTTCTCCCGACTTTGGTTGAATTTCAACCTCGCTATCTTTGAGGAATTTGAGCTGGTATTCATTCCTGGCAATGTTTTTTAGTAGATCTAGTAACGGTTGAGCATTATTTACTCCAGAGACGTAGATTGGAGGAGGTTTCGGGACTCTTTGGTATCTTTCTTGTGGACTGGTACCGTCTATTTCAACTTCTGATAGTATCGCGAATCTGTTTGAACTAGTTGGCAAATCAAGCCAGTAGTCCCCTAGTTTTGACTGTTTTTGTTTATTTTGTGTTGTGTTTTCTGGGCTTGATCTAGCGCGTTTAGGGGTTTGGTTTGTTTTCACTACAGGAATTTTTACACGACATTTAGATTGTGGATCGGTTTGAATATTTCCTACTGGGTGTTTTATTGTGAGTGAATCAATATATTTATCTTCTGAGTGGGTTATTGTTGTTGAGTGAGTTTTAGGAGTAATTACACAGCTTTTATATGGTGATTCATTTTGTGTATTTCCTAGTGGGTGCTTAATTGAGAGTGTGTTAATGCTGTTATGTGCTGAACGGGCAATTGCTGCTGAGCAAGATTCAGTAATTATAGGTGGAGCCGAAGCTGTAGTGCGTTTGCTTGCACATATTGAATTTGTGTACGAAACGGTTGTATTTGTTGTTGCATTTGATGAGGCTAGAGTTGTAATTATTTTGTTAGTGGTCGTTAGGGCATCGGAGAAATTGTTTGAGGAGGACAGGGCACCTTGCATGTTTATAGCATCAACCTTTTGATTTTTTTGTGGAGAAGATCGCTCTCTGAGAGTGTCCGGCATAGATGGACCGCTATTGACTATCATAGGGAACGCACTCCTAGGAGAGCCGGCTCTTTGATTTTCCATAACTGTCTCATTTTTTTGTGTATTCCTACGCTCGCTCTGTGGCGAGCGTAAAACACTCATTTTGGCGCACTTACCTATATATATGTATGTATGTTTATTATTATTGTTTGTTTTGTGGCAATTTTGTTTTAACTTTTTGTCACTATTTGTTTTTATTAAATGGCAGACTGCAACCACCACTAAACAGTGTTTATTAAAAAAATGCCAATTAAACGTCCTGTCGCACTTTGACACTTTTTTTTAAAAGTTTTTTTAGATTTGCAAGCAGAGTGAAAAGAAACCAGACCGCACCGTAAGAGAGAGTAAAAACAATGCAATGCAACAATCAAATGCGTGTAACATTTTACTGGGGCTTCATAAAACCTTGAAATTTTGTGACAGTAAAGTACTCGAGCCTCTTATCAATTTAAGCTATCTTTCATAGCTATGCTAGCTTTGAGTCCCAAAATAAAACACTAATAAAACTGCAAATGACCCTAACTTCTGTACGGTGCGTCCTATACCTATCAAAGTTTGCAACAATTAAATGCTTGTAATTTTTACTGGAGCGTCATAAAACCTTGAAAATTTGTGACAATAAAGTACTAGAGCCTCTTATCAATTTAAACTATCGCTTATAGCTATGCTACCCTTGAGTCCCAAATCAAACACTGTTAAAACTTCAAATGGCCCTAACTTCTGTACGGTGCGTCCTATACCTATCAAAGTTTGCAACAATCAAATGCTTGTAACTTTTTACTGGAGCGTCATAAAGTCTTGAAATTTTGTGACAATAAAGTACTCGAGCCTCTTATCAATTTAAGCTATCGCTCATAACTATGCTACCCTTGAGTTCAAAATAAAACACTGATAAAACTTCAAATGGCCCTAACTTCTATACGGTACGTCCTATACCTATCAAAATTTGAAACAATCAAATTCTTGTAACTTTTTGCTGGAGCGTCATAAAATATTAAAATTTTGTGACAATAAAGTACTCTTGCCTCTTATCAATTTAAGCTATCGCTCATAACTATGCTACCCTTGAGTCCCAAATCAAACACTGTTAAAACTTCAAATGGCCCTAACTTCTGTACGGTGCCTCCTATACCTATGAAAGTTTGCAACAATCAACTGCTTGTAACTTTTTACTGGAGCTTCATAAAACCTTGAAATTTTGTGACAATAAAATACTCTTGCCTCTTATCAATTTAAGCTATCGCCCATAGCTATGCAGCCTTTGAGTCCCAAAATAAAACACTGATAAAACTTCAAATGGCCCTAACTTCTGTACGGTGCGTCCTATACCTATCAAAGTTTGCAACAATCAAATGCTTGTAACTTTTTACTGGAGCGTCATAAAATCTGGAAATTTTGTGACAATAAAGTACTCGTGCCTCTTATTAATTTAAGCCACCGCTCATAGCTCTGTTACTATTGACTCCAAAATCAAACACTGATAAACTTCAAATGGCTCTAAATTCCATACGGTGCGTCCTACACCTATCAAAGTTTGCAACATTGAAATGCTTATAACTTTTTACTGGGGCGTCATAAAATCTTGAAATTTTCTGAAAATAAAGTACTCGAGCCTCTTATCAATTTAAGCTAACTTCTATACGGTGCGTCCTACACCTATCAAAGTTTGCAACATTGAAATGCTTGTAACTTTTTACTGGAGCGTCATAAAATCTGGAAATTTTGTGACAATAAAGTACTCGTGCCTCTTATTAATTTAAGCCATCGCTCATACCTCTGTTACTATTGACTCCAAAATCAAACACTGATAAAACTTCAAATGGCTCTAAATTCCATACGGTGCGTCCTACACCTATCAAAGTTTGCAAAATTTAAATGCTTGTAACTTTTTACTGGGGCGTCATAAAATCTTGAAATTTTGTGACAATAAAGTACTCGAGCCTCTTATCAATTTAAGCTATGCTACCCTTGAGACCCAAAATAAAACACTGATAAAACTTTAAATGGCCCTAACTTCTGTACGGTGCGTCCTATACCTATCAAAGTTTGCAACAATCAAATGCTTGTAATTTTTTACTGGAGCGTCATAAAATCTAAAAATTTTGTGACAAATAAAGTACTCGAGCCTCTTAACAATTTAAGCTATCGCTCATAGCTATGCTACCCTTGAGTCCCAAATCAAAAACTGATAAAACTTCAAATGTCCCTAACTTCTGTACGGTGCGTCCTACACCTATCAAAGTTTGCAACAATGAAATGCTTGTAATTTTTACTGGAGCGTCATAAAACTTTGAAAATTTGTGACAATAAAGTACTCGAGCCTCTTATCAATTTAAGCTATAGCTCATAGCTATGCTATACTTGAGTCCCAAATCAAACACTGATAATCCTTAAAATGCTATAACTTCTGTACGGAGTGTCCTATACATATCAAAGTTTGCAACATTCAAATGGTTGTAACTTTTTTCTCGAGCATCATAAAACCTTGAAATTTTGTGACAATAAAGTACTCGTGCCTCTTATCTATTTAAGCTATCGCTCACAGCTATGCAATCTTTGATTCTCAAAATAAAACACTGATAAAACTTCGAATGGCCATAACTTCTGTACGGTGCGTCCTATACCTATCAAAGTTTGCAACAAACAAATGCTAGTAACTTTTTACTGGACCGTCATAAAATCTTGACAATAAAGTATTCGAGCCTCTTATCAACTTAAGCTATCGCTCATAACACTGCTACCCTTGAGTCCCAAATCAAACACTGATAAAACTTCAAATGACCCTAACTTCTACAAGGTGCATCCTACTCCAGTCAAAGTTTGCCACATTCAATTGCTTGTAACTTTTTACTGGAGCATAATAAAATCTTGAAATTTTTGGACAATAAAGCACTCGGGCCTCTTGTCAATATAAGCTATCACTCATAGCTATGCAACCTTTGAGTCCCAAAATAAAACACTGATAAAACTTCAAATGGCCCTAACTTCTGTACGGTGCGTCCTATACCTATCAAAGTTTGCAACAAACAAATGCTAGTAACTTTTTACTGGACCGTCATAAAATCTTGACAATAAAGTACTCGAGCCTCTTATCAATCTAAGCTATCGCTTATAGCTATGCTACCCTTGAGTCAAAATCAAACACTGATAAAACTTCAAATGGCTTTAAATTCCATACGGTGCGTCCTACACCTATCAAAGTTTGGAACATTGAACTGCTTGTAACTTTTTACTGGGGCGTCATAAAATCTTGAAATTTTGTGACAATAAAGTACTCGAGCCTCTTATCAATTTAAGCTATCGCTCATAGCTATGCTACTCTTGAGTCCCAAATCAAACATTGATAATACTTAAAATGGTAATAACTTCTGTACGGTGTGTCCTACAACCATCAAAGTTTGCAACAATCAAATGCCTGTAATTTTTTGTGGAGTGTCATAAAACCTTGAAAATTTGTGACAATAAAGTACTCGAGCCTCTTATCAATTTAAGCTATCGCTCATAGCTATGCTACTCTTGAGTCCCATATCAAACATTGATAACACTTAAAATGGCCATAACTTCTGTACGGAGTGTCCTATACGTATCAAAATTTGCAACTTTCAAATGCTTGTAACTTTTTTCTCGAGCGTCATAAAACCTTCAAATTTTGTGGCAGTAAATTACTCGTGCCTCTTATCAATTTAAGCTATCGCTCATAGCTATGCACACTTTGAGTCCCAAAATAAAACACTGATAAAACTTCAAATGGCCCTAACTTCTGTACGGTGTACCTATCACTCCTGCCCTATACTTATCAAAGTTTGCAACAATCAAATCTTTGTAACTTTTTACTGGAGCGTCATAAGGTCTTGAAATTTTGTGACAATAAAGTACTAGAGCCTCTTATCAATTTAAACTATCGCTCATAGCTATGCTACCCTTGAGTCCCAAATCAAACACTGATAAAACTTCAAATGGCCCTAACTTCTATACGGTGCGTCCTATACCTATCAATGTGTGCACCAATCAAATGCTTGTAACTTTTTACTGACGTATCATAAAATCTTGAAATTTTGTGACAATAAAGTACTCGGGCCTCTTGTCAATTTAAGCTATCACTCATAGCAATGCTACCCTTAAGTTCCAAAATAAAACACTGATGAAACTTTAAATGGCCCTAACTTCTGTACGGTGCGTCCTATAACTATCAAAATTTGCAACAATCAAATGCTTGTAAGTTTTTACTGGAGCGTCATAAAACCATGAAATTTTGTGACAATAAAGTGCTCGTGCCTCTTAATTTAAGCTATCGCTGATAGCTCTGTTACTATTGACTCCAAAATCAAACACTGATAAAACTTCAAATGGCCCTAAATTCCATACGGTGCGTCCTACACCTATCAAAGTTTGCAACATTGAAATGCTTGTAACTTTTTACTGGAGCGTCATAAAATCTTGAAATTTTGGGACAATAAAGCACTCGGGCCTCTTATTAATTTAAGCCATCGCTCATAGATCTGTTACTATTGACTCCAAAATCAAACACTGATAAAACTTCAAATGGCTCTAAATTCCATACGGCGCGTCCTACACCTATCAGAGTTTGCAACATTGAAATGCTTGTAACTTTTTGCTGGGGCGTCATAAAATCTTCAAATTTTGTGACAATAAAGTACTCGAGCCTCTTATCAATTTAAGCTATCGCTCATAGCTATGCTACCCTTGAGTCCCAAAATAAAACACTGATAAAACTTTAAATGGCCCTAACTTCTGTACGGTGCGTCCTATACCTATCAAAGTTTGCAACAATCAAATGCTTGTAATTTTTTACTGGAGCGTCATAAAATCTTGAAATTTTGTGACAATAAAGTACTCGAACCTCTTAACAATTTAAGCTATCGCTTATAGCTATGCTGCCCTTGAGTCCCAAATCAAAAACTGATAGAACTTCAAATGGCCCTAACTTCTGTATGGTGCGTCCTACACCTATCAAAGTTTGCAACAATCAAATGCTTGTAATTTTTACTGGAGCGTCATAAAACCTTGAAAATTTGTGACAATAAAGTACTCGAGCCTCTTATCAATTTAAGTTATCGCTCATAGCTATGCTACTCTTGAGTCCCAAATCAAACACTGATAATACTTAAAATGGCCATAACTTCTATACGGAGTACCTATCACTTCTGTCCTATACCTATCAAAGTTTGCAACAATCAAATCCTTGTAACTTTTTACTGGAGCGTCATAAAGTCTTGAAATTTTGTGACAATAAAGTACTAGAGCCTCTTATCAATTTAAGCTATCGCTCATAGCTATGCTACCCTTGAGTCCCAAATCAAACACTGTCAAGATTATTGTAAGACGACAATACGCAAGTCTGGCATCACTATTCTTTTCTCTATTAATTAATTTTCTATCTTCTATAAGTTTGACATTTCTTGTAAAGCTTCTATTCTCCTTCTTCTTTTTCCTGCTCTCGAATAAAGTACTACAGATTTATTACAAGTTGATTATATTTTTATCTTTTTGCATCAAGAAAATTCTAACAGGTTATGGGCCCAGAGTACTTCTAAAGCTCTCTGCATATACCTAAAGTTAAATGAGTGAGGCATCGATAAAAACAAACTACGAATCAATTCTTGATAAACCTGTTTTGGAAACAAGTGAAGCGATAAATTCTTTTACCATGTCAAACATGTCAGCAAATGTTTTGTCGGCATCAACGCGCATTGAATTATTGTCGAAAGATAATTTTGATACCTGGAGTATGCAAGTTGACGCCTTGTTGGTGAAGAATGATTTATGGGAATTTGTAAGTGGAGCAAATGTGCTACCCGCTGCAGCGAATGCAACAGCGACAGATGAGTGGCATAAACTCGATAGAAAAGCAAAAGTGGACTTAATTTTATCAATCCATCCTTCAGAAGTGAAACAGGTACGAGGCTGCAACACTTCGCGCGATATCTGGTTAAAGTTGGAGTCTATTTACGCCTCACGTGGACCAGCTCGAAAGGCAACGTTGCTTAAGCAGTTGATGTTGCAGAAATTGGACGAAGATGGTGATGTTCGTGAGCATATAGCAAGGTTTTTTGATGCAGTTGACAAACTTGAGAATATGGATGTGCAAATAAATGGTGATCTCCTAACCATAATGTTGCTATACAGCTTGCCGTCTGCTTATGAAAATTTTCGTTGTGCTATTGAATCTCGCGATAAACTACCAGCCGCCGAGGTACTAAAAATAAAAATTATCGAGGAAAGTGAAGCGCGCAAGCAGTCAAGTGGAAGTTCTTTAATCGCTATGGCAGCTGGGAGACCATCAAGAGGAGGTTTTAAAATTAGATGCTATAAATGTGGCACATTGGGCCATAAAGCAAACGTTTGTCAAAAGAATAGTGGCAGAAATTTAGAGAAACAAGCATATACTCAAAAACAGTTAACAGACGAAATTGATGAGAGTTTCGCTGTGTGTCATGTGGCAGAGAGTGCCTGTTCGGCAGACGAAAATGTGATGGGGGCGCGTAGCTGGATTCTTGATAGCGGTTGCACATCCCATCTATGCGGGGACAAAGAAGTTTTTTCATCAATAATTGAATCAGGAATTAAAAAAGTTAATCTAGCAAGTCATAATTCTGCAAAAGTGAATGGACAAGGTGCTGTTCAGCTGTCTGTGGCTCCACGAACTGGCCAGAATCTAAAAATTGAGCTTAAGAACACGCTTTTTGTCCCTGATTTGAGGTTGAATCTTGTGTCCGTGGCAAAAATCACAGATAAGGACTATACTGTGACATTTACAAATCTGATAAATTTGGCAACCAATCCATGTTTGCTGAAAGAAGAGGCGATTTATTCTTTATTCGTGAAAGCGTAGAATGTGCTAACGTCGAAACGAAGTGTTCCGAACTGTCGAGGTGGCACTGTCGTTTTGGTCATTTAAACGCGAAGGACCTTCTACACCTGATTAAAAGTGGAATTATTACGTTGAACAATTCTAAGGAGACCAAACATGTAACTAATTGCACTGTATGCCTAAGGCCAAAAATGTCAGCTTTACCATTTGGTAAAGGAAATATTCCTTGTAAGAAACCTTTAGAAGTTGTGCATACTGATGTTGTCGGTCCATTTAGAGTAGAAGGCACTGGTCGCGCAAAGTACTTTGTTACTTTCATCGATGATTGTACGAGATGGTGTGAAGTTTACTTTCTGAGGGAGAAATCTGGTGTTCTCGAGGCGTTTAAACAATACCAGCTGTATTTTGAGAGGCAGACCGGGAAGAAAATAAAGGCTTTGCAGTCCGACAATGGACGTGAGTATTGTAATAATGATTTTGATAAGTTTCTTTCAGATAATGGCATACGGAGAAGATTAACGATTCCCTACACCCCGGAACAAAATGGACTGGCTGAGCGAATGAATCGTACTCTGTTAGATATGGCCAGGTGTTTACTGCTGCATTCCAGACTGCCTCCATCTTTTTGGTCCGATGCGGTCGCTACGGCTGCAGAGATCCGGAATCGCTGTCCAACAAGTGCTCTTGGTGGCAATACACCTTATGAGAGGCTATTCAACAAAAAACCAAATGTAAATTATTTTCGAGTGTTTGGTTAAAAAGCAGTCATACTAAACAAAGATCCAAGCAAAAGTAAACTTGATCCCAGGGGTATTGAAGGAATTTTTGTTGGATATCCAAGGGACCGAAAAGGGTATCGAATCTGGAATCCGGTCAGCAGACAAATGTAAGATTTATTGAGGATCCAGAAAACAGGACAGACACATCAACCGATGAATATTATTTACTCGATCAAGGAGAGAAAGGTGACAACGCATGTGAGTTGGAGGTTATGTTGAATACTCCAATGCGGTCCAACTCTATAGAAACTGTTGCCGCACCTGAGACTGAAAACAAAGAGAAAACTAAAAGGAATGTGAGACGACCAACACCCTTGCTCACAGATCGCCAATTGCGTCCGAGGAAAGCACGTACTTTGAGTGTGGCAACTGAAGATGATGGCATCTTAGGTGCAAGTGATCAATGTGATGATTTTGAGAACGAAGTTTTTGTTAATGCTGCTGAAGTTGACATGCGAGATGCCCTTGATGGAAAGGAAAGCGAAGAGTGGAAGCAAGCAATAGAGAGCGCAGTCAAAAGTTTAATTAAAAACCAGACTTGGGATCTCATTAAAGCATCTGACACTGTGGATATAATTGGATGCCGCTATGTGCTTACTAACAAATATTCACATAATGGAGAAATTGATCACCGAAAAGCACGCCTTGTAGCTAAGGGTTACAACCAAAAATTTGGTGTTAACTATCATCAAACTTTTGCACCAGTTGCAAGACTGGAAACTATTCGACTTCTTCTGGCCTTGTCCGCGCAGTTTGGTTTAAAGATATGGCAGTTTGATGTAGTGACGGCTTACCTGAATGGAACGTTAAACGAAACAGTCTTTTTGAGGATTCCAGATATGATGAATGAGATGCTCGAACGCATTTTAAGAAATGAAGATGAACTTTCGGCAGTATATATCGGATCCAAAGAGATGCTGCATAACATTCATGATGGCGCCAATGTATGTAAACTTAATAAAGCATTATATGGCCTTAAACAAGCTGGGCGACAATGGTATACTAAGCTCAGTGAGAAGCTAACTGAAATTGGACTGAAACCAATGAAAAGTGAACCTTGCCTATTATATGTTAAAGACAATCAAACTCTGACACTTGTTTTGGTATACGTCGATGATTTGTTGGTGGCGACTTGCAATGATGAAAGCCTTCTAAAAATAAAAGGTCATTTGATGATGGATTTTGATATAAAAGATATTGGTGAAGCAAAGCATTGCCTTGGTTTACAGATAAATCGACGGAGTTCCTCAATTGAGTTGAAGCAATCGAATTATATACGAGAATTACTCACTAGATATGGTATGAGTGAATGCAATTCTTTGGCAACTCCCGCTGAAGTAAATTTGCACTTAGACGACAGCCAATCTGATGGCACATGTAAAAAGGAAACATATAGAGAACTTATTGGAAGCCTTATGTACTTGAGCGTAGCATCGAGGCCTGATATAGCACACATTATTTCAAGACTTGCACAATTTGTTGAAGAACCTAGCCAAGATCATTGGAATGCTGCCAAGAGAGTTCTAAGATACCTTGCTGGAAGAAAGGAGCTTGGACTGATCTACAGAAAAACAAATGAGTCACTTGTTGGATACGCTGATGCTGACTGGGGTGGATGCACTCTCGACCGGAGATCCTATTCAGGCTACGTTTTCATTCTGAGTGGTGCTGCGATAAGTTGGAAGTCACAAAAACAAAGAACTGTTGCGCTATCTTCTACTGAAGCGGAATACGTAAGCTACACTGAAGCTGGGAAAGAGGCTATCTATTTACGTGGGTTGCTACATGAGCTTGGTCTTGTTCACATTGTTCAACAAATAACGCTTTTTGTCGATAATAAGGGGGCCTTATTTCTGGCTAATGATCCAGTTTTTCATGCACGAACAAAACATATTGACATCAAGCACCATTTCATTCGGGATGCCGTGGCTGCGTCTATGTTCCAGTTAAAGCACATACCAACGCAAGAAATGATTGCAGACGTATTGACAAAATCGCTGCCAAAAGTTAATCATGTGAAATGTCGGAAAAGGTCTTGGGTTTCTGGAATGATAAACTGATATACCTGCGTATTGAGGGGGCGTGTCAAGATTATTGTAAGACGACAATACGCAAGTCTGGCATCACTATTCTTTTCTCTATTAATTAATTTTCTATCTTCTATAAGTTTGACATTTCTTGTAAAGTTTCTATTCTCCTTCTTCTTTTTCCTGCTCTCGAATAAAGTACTACAGATTTATTACAAGTTGATTATATTTTTATCTTTTTGCATCAAGAAAATTCTAACAAACACTGATAAAACTTCAAATGACTCTTATTTCTGTACGGTGCGTCCTATACCTATCAAAGTGTGCACCAATCAAATGCTTGTAACTTTTTACTGGAGGGTCATAAAACCCTGAAATTTTGTGACAATAAAGTACTCGAGCCTCTTATTAATTTAAGCTATTGCTCATAGCTATGCTACCCTTGAGTCTCAAAATAAAACACTGATAAAGCTTTAAATGGCCCAAACTTCTATACGGTGCATCCTACACCTGTCAAAGTTTGCAACATTCAAATGCTTGTAACTTTTTACGGGAGCATCATAAAATCTTGAAATTTTGAGACAATAAAGCTCTCGGGCCTCTTGTCAATTTAAGCTATCACTGATAGATATGCAACCTCTGAGCCCCAAAATAAAACACTGATAAAACTTCAAATGGCCCTAACTTCTGTACGGTGCGTCCTATAACTATCAAAGTTTGCAACAAACAAATGCTTGTAACTTTTTACTGGAGCGTCATAAAATCTTGACAATAAAGTACTCGAGCCTCTTATCAATCTAAGCTATCGCTTATATCTATGCTACCCTTGAGTCCCAAATCAAACATTGATAATACTTAAAATGGCCACAACTTCTGTATGGAGTGTCCTATACATATCAAAGTTTGCAACTTTCAAATGCTTGTAACTTTTCTCTCGAGCGTCATAAAACCTTGAAATTTTGTGACAATAAATTACTCGTGCCTCTTATCAATTTAAGCTATCGCTCATAGCTCTGCATACTTTGAGTCCCAAAATAAAACACTGATAAAACTTCAAATGGCCCTAACTTCTGTACGGTGTACCTATCACTCCTGTCCTATATTTATCAAAGTTTGCAACAATCAAATCCTTGTAACTTTTTACTGGAGCGTCATAAGGTCTTGAAATTTTGTGACAATAAAGTACTAGAGCCTTTTATCAATTTAAACTATCGCTCATAGCTATGCTACCCTTGAGTCCCAAATCAAACACTGATAAAACTTCAAATGGCCCTAACTTCTGTACGGTGCGTCCTATACCTATAAATGTGTGCACCAATCAAATGCTTGTAACTTTTTACTGAAGCATCATAAAATCTTGAAATTTTGTGACAATAAAGTACTCGGGCCTCTTGTCAATTTAAGCTATCACTCATAGCTATGCTACCCTTGAGTTCCAAAATAAAACACTGATGAAACTTTAAATGGCCCTAACTTCTGTACGGTGCGTCCTACACCTATCAAAATTTGCAACAATCAAATGCTTGTAAGTTTTTACTGGAGCGTCATAAAACCATGAAATTTTGTGACAATAAAGTACTCGTGCCTCTTAATGTAAGCTATCGCTCATAGCTCTGTTACTATTGACTCCAAAATCAAACACTGATAAAACTTCAAATGGCCCTAAATTCCATACGGTGCGTCCTACACCTATCAAAGTTTGCAACATTGAAATGCTTGTAACTTTTTACGGGAGCATCATAAAATCTTGAAATTTTGTGACAATAAAGCACTCGGGCCTCTTGTCAATTTAAGCTATCACTCATAGATATGCAACCTCTGAGCCCCAAAATAAAACACTGGTAAAACTTCAAATGGCCCTAACTTCTGTACGCTGCGTCCTATAACTATCAAAGTTTGCAACAAACAAATGCTTGTAACTTTTTACTGGAGCGTCATAAAATCTTGACAATAAAGTACTCGAGACTCTTATCAATCTAAGCTATCGCTTATATCTATGCTACCCTTGAGTCAAAATCAAACACTGATAAAACTTCAAATGGCCCTAACTTCTGTACGGTGGGTCCTATACCTATCAAAGTGTGCAACATTCAAATGCTTGTAACTTTTTCCTGGAGCATCATAAAATCTTGAAATTTTTTGACAATAAAGTACTCGCGCTTCTTATCAATTTAAGCTATCACTTATAGTTATGATACAATTGAGTCCAAAATAATACACTAATAAAATTTCAAATAGCCCTAACTTCTATACGGTGCGTCCTATACCTATCAAAGTTTGCAACAATCAAATGCTTGTAACTTTTTACTGGAGCGTCATAAAACCATGAAATTTTGTGACAATAAAGTACTTGTGCCTCTTAATTTAAGCTATCGCTCATAGCTCTGCTTGCCTTGAGTCCCAAAATAAAACACTGATAAAACTGCAAATTACCCTAGCTTCTGTACGGCGCGTCCTATACCTATCAAAGTTTGCAACAATCATATGCTTGTAATTTTTTACTGGAGCGTCATAAAATCTTGAAATTTTGTGACAATAAAGTACTCGAGCCTTTTATCAATTTAAGCTATCGCTCATAGCTATGCTACTCTTGAGTCCCAAATCAAACATTGATAATACTTAAAATGGCCATAACTTCTGTATGGAGTGTCCTATACATATCAAAGTTTGCAACTTTCAAATGCTTGTAACTTTTTTCTCGAGCGTCATAAAACCGTGTAATTTTGTGACAATAAATTACTCGTGCCTCTTATCAATTTAAGCTATCGCTCATAGCTATGCATAATTTGAGTCCCAAAATAAAACACTGATAAAACTTCAAATGGCCCTAACTTCTGTACGGTGTACCTATCACTCCTGTCCTATACTTATCAAAGTTTGCAACAATCAAATCCTTGTAACTTTTTACTGGAGCGTCATAAAGTCTTGAAATTTTGTGACAATAAAGTACTAGAGCTTCTTATCAATTTAAGCTATCGCTCATAGCTATGCTAGCCTTGAGTCTCAAAATAAAACACTGATAAAATTGCAAATGACCCTAACTTCTGTACGGTGCGTCCTATACCTATGAATGTGTGCACCAATCAAATGCTTGTAACTTTTTACTGAAGCATCATAAAATCGTGAAATTTTGTGACAATAAAGTACTCGGGCCTCTTGTCAATTTAAGCTATCACTCATAGCTATGCTACCCTTGAGTTCCAAAATAAAACACTGAATAAACTTTAAATGGCCCTAACTTCTGTACGGTGCGTCCTATACCTATCAAAATTTGCAACAATCAAATGCTTGTCAGTTTTTACTGGAGCGTCATAAAACCATGAAATTTTGTGACAATAAAGTACTTGTGCCTCTTAATTTAAGCTATCGCTCATAGCTCTGTTACTATTGACTCCAAAATCAAACACTGATAAAACTTCAAATGGCCCTAAATTCCATACGGTGCGTCCTACACCTATCAAAGTTTGCAACATTGAAATGCTTGTAACTTTTTACTGGAGCGGCATAAAATCTTGAAATTTTGTGACAATAAAGTACTCGTGCCTCTTATTAATTTAAGCCTTCGTTCATAGCTCTGTTACTATTGACTCCTAAATCAAACACTGATAAAACTTCAAATGGCTCTAAATTCCATACGGTGCGTCCTACACCTATCAAAGTTTGCAACATTCAAATGCTTGTAACTTTTTACGGGAGCATCATAAAATCTTGAAATTTTGTGACAATAAAGCACTCGGGCCTCTTGTCAATTTAAACTATCACTCATAGATATGCAACCTCTGAGCCCCAAAACAAAACACTGATAAAACTTCAAATGGCCCTAACTTCTGTACGCTGCGTCCTATAACTATCAAAGTTTGCAACAAACCAATGCTTGTAACTTTTTACTGGAGCGTCATAAAATCTTGACAATAGAGTACTCGAGCCTCTTATCAATCTAAGCTATCGCTTATATCTATGCTACCCTTGAGTCAAAATCAAACACTGATAAAACTTCAAATGGCCCTAACTTCTGTACGGTGGGTCCTATACCTATCAAAGTGTGCAACATTGAAATGCTTGTAACTTTTTACTACAGCATCATAAAATCTTGAAATTTTTTGACAATAAAGTACTCGCGCCTCTTATCAATTTAAGCTATCACTTATAGTTATGATACAATTGAGTCCAAAATAATACACTAATAAAATTTCAAATGGCCCTAACTTCTATACGGTGCGTCCTATACCTATCAAAGTTTGCAACAATCAAATGCTTATAACTTTTTACTGGAGCGTCATAAAACCATGAAATTTTGTGACAATAAAGTACTTGTGGCTCTTAATTTAAGCTATCGCTCATAGCTCTGCTTGCCTTGAGTCCCAAAATAAAACACTGATAAATCTGCAAATGACCCTAACTTCTGTACGGCGCGTCCTATACCTATCAAAGTTTGCAACAATCATATGCTTGTAATTTTTTACTGGAGCGTCATAAAATCTTGAAATTTTGTGACAATAAAGTACTCGAGCCTCTTATCAATTTAAGCTATCGCTCATAGCTATGCTACCCTTGAGTCCCAAATGAAAAACTGATAAAACTTCAAATGGCCCTAACTTCTGTACGGTGCGTCCTACACCTATCAAAGTTTGCAACAATCAAATGCCTGTAATTTTTACTGGAGCGTCATAAAACCTTGAAAATTTTTGACAATAAAGTACACGAGCCTCTTATCAATTTAAGCTATCGCTCATAGCTATGCTACTCTTGAGTCCCAAATCAAACATTGATAATACTTAAAATGGCCATAACTTCTGTATGGAGTGTCCTATACATATCAAAGTTTGCAACTTTCAAATGCTTGTAACTTTTTCTCGAGCGTCATAAAACCTTGAAATTTTGTGACAATAAATTACTCGTGCCTCTTATCAATTTAAGCTATCGCTCATAGCTATGCATAATTTGAGTCCCAAAATAAAACACTGATAAAACTTCAAATGGCCCTAACTTCTGTACGGTGTACCTATCACTCCTGTCCTATACCTAACAATGTGTGCACCAATCAAATGCTTGTAACTTTTTACTGAAGCATCATAAAATCTTGAAACTTTGTGACAATAAAGTACTCGGGCCTCTTGTCAATTTAAGCTATCGCTCATAGCTATGCTACCCTTGAGTTCCAAAATAAAACACTGATGAAACTTTAAATGGCCCTAACTTCTGTACGGTGCGTCCTACACCTATCAAAGTTTACAACATTGAAATGCTTGTAACTTTTTACTGGAGCGTCATAAAATCTTGAAATTTTGTGACAATAAAGTACTCGTGCCTCTTATTAATTTAAGCCATCGCTCATAGCTCTGTTACTATTGACTCCGAAATCAAACACTGATAAAACTTCAAATGGCTCTAAATTCCATACGTTGCGTCCTACACCTATCAAAGTTTGCAACATTGAAATGCTTGTAACTTTTTACTGGGGCGTCATAAAATCTTCAAACTTTGTGACAATGAAGTACTCGAGCCTCTTATCAATTTAAGCTATCGCTCATAGCTATGCTACCCTTGAGTCCCAAAATAAAACACTGATAAAACTTTAAATGGCCCTAACTTCTGTACGGTGCGTCCTATACCTATCAAAGTTTGCAACAATCAAATGCTTGTAATTTTTTACTGGAGCGTCATAAAATCTTGAAATTTTGTGACAATAAAGTACTCGAGCCTCTTAACAATTTAAGCTATCGCTCATAGCTATGCTACCCTTGAGTCCCAAATCAAAAACTGATAAAACTTCAAATGGCCCTAACTTCTGTATGGTGCGTCCTACACCTATCAAAGTTTGCAACAATCAAATGCTTGTAATTTTTACTGGAGCGTCATAAAACCTTGAAAATTTGTGACAATAAAGTACTCGAGCCTCTTATCAATTTAAGTTATCGCTCATAGCTATGCTACTCTTGAGTCCCAAATCAAACACTGATAATACTTAAAATGGCCATAACTTATTTACGGAGTACCTATCACTTCTGTCCTATACCTATCAAAGTTTGCAACAATCAAATCCTTGTAACTTTTTACTGGAGGGTCATAAAACCTTGAAATTTTGTGACAATAAATTACTCGAGCCTCTTATTAATTTAAGCTATCGCTCATAGCTATGCTACCCTTGAGTCTCAAAATAAAACACTGATAAAGCTTTAAATGGCCCAAACTTCTATACGGTTCATCCTACACCTGTCAAAGTTTGCAACATTCAAATGCTTGTAACTTTTTACGGGAGCATCATAAAATCTTGAAATTTTGTGACAATAAAGCACTCGGGCCTCTTGTCAATTTAAGCTATCACTCATAGATATGCAACCGCTGAGCCCCAAAATAAAACACTGATAAAACTTCAAATGGCCCTAACTTCTGTACGGTGCGTCCTATAACTATCAAAGGAGGGTCACAAAACCTTCAAATTTTGTGACAATAAAGTACTCGAGCCTCTTACCAATTTAAGCTATCGCTCATAGCTATGCTACCCTTGAGTCCCAAAATAAAACACTGATAAAACTTTAAATGGCCCTAACTTCTGTATGGTGCGTCCTATAACTATCAAAATTTGCAACATTCAAATGCTTGTAATTTTTTACTGGAGCGTCATAACACCTTGAAATTTTGTGACAATAAATTCTCTTATCAATTGAAGCTATCGTTCATAGCTATGCTACCATTGAGTCTCAAAATAAAACACTGATAAAACTTCAAATGGACCTAACTTCTGTACGGTGCGTAGTACACCTATCAAAGTTTGCAACAATCAAATGCTTGTAACTTTTTACTGGAGCGTCATAAAATCTTGAAAATTTGTGACAATAAATTACTCGAGCCTATTATCAATTTAAGCGCTCTCTCATAGCTATGCTTCTCTTGAGTCCCAAATCAAACACAGATAAGACATAAAATGGCCATAACTTCTGCACGGTGCGTCCTATACCTATCAAAGTTTGCAACAATCAAATGCTTGTAGCTTTTTACTGGAGCGTCATAAAATCTTGAAATTTTGTGGCAATAAAGTAGTCGAGCCTCTTATCAATTTAAGCTATCGCTTATAGCAATGCTAACTTTTAGTCCCAAATCAAAAACTGATAAAACTTCAAATGGCCCTAACTTCTGTACGGTGCGTCCTACACCTATCAAAGTTTGCAATAATCAAATGCTTGCAACTTTTTACTGGAGCGTCATAAAACCTTGAAAATTTGTGACAAAAAGGTATTCGAGCCTCTTGTCAATTTTGGCTATTGCTCATAGCTATGCTACTCTTGAGTCCCAAATTAAACACTGAGAAGACTTAAAATGGCCATAACTTCTCTACGCTGTGTCCTACACCTATCAAAGTTTGCAACATTCAAATGCTTGTAACTTTTTTTTCGAGCGTCATAAAACCTTGAAATTTTGTGACAATAAAGTACTCGTGCCTCTTATCAATTTAAGCTATCGCCCATAGCTATGCAACCTTTGAGTTCCAAAATAAAACACTGATAAAACTTCATATGGCCCTAACTTCTGTACGCTGCGTCCTATACCTATCAAAGTTTGCAACAATCAAATGCTTGTAACTTTTTACTGGAGCGTCATAAAATCTTGACAATAAAGTACTCGAGCCTCTTATCAATTTAAGCTATCGCTTATAGCTATGCTACCCTTGAGTCAAAATCAAACACTGATAAAACTTGAAATGGCCCTAACTTCTGTCCTATACCTATCAAAGTGTGCAACATTCAAATGCTTGTAAGAATTATAATTCTGTAGAAGAAATATTGTCTCAAATTTTAAAACAATTAAAGAAACAAGAAGAATTTAATAAAAGCCTAGAAACTCGTCCAGTAAGGCTCGAGCAGGGCTCAATGCAACAAAATTACCCTCATAAACAATGATACTAAAAATAATGCTATGGAATGCGAACGGGCTGGCCAAACATCAACCCGAATTACAAATCATACTCAACGAAGAAAAAATTGACGTTTGTCGGATTTCTGAAACACATTTCACAAATCAATCATTCATAAAAATTAATAAATATGAGACTTACCACACAACTCATCCAGATAATTCAGCTCGTGGTGGTAGCGCAATAATCGTAAGAAAAAATATAGAACATTACGAGTCAGAGAAATTTCGTACTTATGAAATCCAAGCACCCACTATCATTATAAATTCAAACAACCAACCGCTAGCGCTCACGGCATTGTACAGTCCGCCGAGACACAAAATTAATAGTGAATTGTATGTTAAATTTATAAATAAGCACGAAACCAGATTTATAGTAGGAGGAGATTTCAATGCCAAAAACATCTATTGGGGATCCAGACTAACCACAACAAAAGGGCGTGAGTTATTTAAAGCTGCCAGAGAGACGGGTTGTGAGTTTACCTCAACTGGTAAGCCAACCTATTGGCCAAGCGATCCTGGAAAGATACCCGATTTAATAGATTTCTTCTTAATTAAAAAAGTTTCAAAGAACTATTTACAAATACATGAGGGTTTTGATCTCAATTCCGACCACTCTCCGGTTTTCTTATCAGTAAGCGAAAATATAATAAAAAAATGCAAAATAAATATCTAACCAACAGGTTTACCGACTGGCACTATTTTAAAGAATTGCTAGATAAAAACACTCGACACATAGAACCGCCAAAAACAGAAGAACAACTGGAATACGAAGCCTTAAAACTAACACAAAATATTCAAAATGATGCTTGTGCTAGCACGCCAATTTTAAAAAGGAAATCCGAAGGATGTATCCGAAAGAAATAAAAATTCTAATAACAAACAAAAGAAAACTGCGGCGTCGCTGGCACCAAAGTAAGTTACCCAATGATAAACATGAGCTTAACAAAGCTACAAAGAAGCTAAGTCAAGAAATAAAGGTTTTCAAAAATGAATCGCAGGCTCTTACGAAACCTCTCACACGAAAAAAACAATGACTACTCTTTGTGGAAACCCACGAAAAACATAAAAAGGCCCACATTACCGATTCCTCCAATTAAAATGGATAATGGTGGCTGGGTCAAAAGCAACATTGAAAAGGCTCACACTTTTGCAGACCTTTACGCCAAATGATGGCGTGGAAATTGATACACATTATAACATCAACTATGAGAATAACGCAGGCACTCTGCGGTGTACCCCTTCCGAAGTGAAATGTGAGATAAAGAACCTAAGATTGAAAAAGAGTCCAGGTTTTGATCTGATAACAGCAGAAATTTTGAAACAGCTGCCACAGATGTGTATTGAAAATCTTTCATCTTTGTATAACGCCACATTTAATCTTCGACATGTCCCAAGAATCTGGAAAGTGGCCGAAGTATTAATGCTTCCCAAACCAGGCAAAGTACCGGAAGAAGTGTCATCATATAGACCAATCTCTCTGTTACCGATACTATCGAAAATCTTTGAAAAGCTGCTGCACAACAAACTCCAGCCAATTATTGAAGAAAAGAAACTCATACCAAGCCACCAATTTGGTTTCAGAAGAAAACACTCAACTATAGATCAAGTTCACAGGATCGTCGAAGTTATTGAAAACTCCTTTGAAGAGATAAAAGTCTGTTCTGCGGTATTTCTAGATGTAGCGCAGGCATTCGACAAAGTTTGGCATAAAGGTCTGCTCCATAAACTGCAATTGATTCTACCTGCCGAATATTGTGAAATTATCGAATCATACCTTCAAAAAAGACACTTCAGAATTAAGCAAAATTATGCCTATTCTGGGCTCCGCGAAGTTAAGGCAGGTGTTCCTCAAGGCAGCATCCTAGGGCCCCTACTCTATCTCCTATTCACAAGCGATTTACCGATCGAACAAAACCATATTTCCGCAACATTCTCTGACGATACGGCACTCATAGCTACTGGTGGCACAGAGGAAATCTCAGTAGAGAAACTTCAGCGAGCCGTAAATTCAATATTTAATTGGACAAAGAAATGGCGCATTAAAATAAATAACACAAAATCGGTCCCCATCGACTTTACGAATAAAAAGGTTAGACATTACCCGCTATATACTCGTATAGACGGAATAGAAGTACATTACTCAAATAACGCTAAGTATTTGGGTATGACACTAGATGTAAAGCTCCGATGGTGTGCACATGTGAAAAAGAAAAGAGAAGAACTCGAAATAAACTATAAAAAATGTACTGGTTAATTGGCAGATCATATACGCTTTCTACATATAACAAGCTTTTGTTATATAATCAAATCTTGAAACCTGTCTGGAGTTACGGTATTCAACTTTGGGGATGCACCACACAAACCAATATTAAAAGAATACAAAAATTTCAAAACAAAGTTCTACGGAACATAGTCAATGCACCCTGGTACGTACGAATGTCAGACCTCCACAGAGATCTTGGCGTGAAGACGGTACGTAACGAAATTACTATAGTCGCAATCTTACATTACGAACGACTTCAACACCACATATACGAAGAGGCATCGAAACTCTCCGAACTAAACAAAACGGAACGACGTCTTAAGAGAACGTTGCCGAGAGACCTCACAAACAGTAGCACAAATGCGGTGTGAATTATCCAACAGAACATAATGAATAAACTTAAATTGCTAGTTAGTTTTTGAATGTATAAATTAGTTGCAATATTATAAACGCTATATATATACGTATATTTAGAACGTTTAAATAAAATAAAAAATAAAAAATTAAAAAATTCAGTTGCTTGTAACGTTTTACTGGAGCGTCATAAAATCAGGAAATTTTGTGTCAATGAAGTACTCGTGCCTCTTATTAATTTAAGCCATCGCTCATAGCTCTGTTACTATTGACTCCAAAATCAAACACTGATAAAGCTTCAAATGGCTCTAAATTCCATACGGTGCGTCATACACCTATCAAAGTTTGCAACATTAAAATGCTTGTAACTTTTTACTGAAGCGTCATAAAACCATGAAATTTTGTGAAAATAAAGTACTCGTGCCTCTTAATTTAAGCTGTCGCTCATATCTCTGTGACTATTGACTCCAAAATCAAACACTTAAAAAACTTCAAATGGCTCTAAATTCCATACGGTGCGTCCTACACCTATCAAAGTTTGCAACATTAAAATGCTTGTAACTTTTTACTGGAGCGTCATAAAATCTGGAAATTTTGTGACAATAAAGTACTCGTGCCTCTTATTAATTTAAGCCATCGCTCATAGCTCTGTTACTATTAGCTCCAAAATCAAACACTGATAAAACTTGAAATGGCTCTAAATTCCATACGTTGCGTCCTACACCTATCAAAGTTTGCAACATTGAAATGCTTGTAACTTTTTACTGGAGCGTCATAAAATCTGGAAATTTTGTGACAATAAAGTACTCGTGCCTCTTATTAATTTAAGCTATCGCACATAGCTACGCTACCCTTGAGTCCCAAAATAAAACACTGATAAAACTTCAAATGGACCTAACTTCTATACGGTGCATCCTACACCTATCAAAGTTTGCAACAACCAAATGCTTGTAACTTTTTTCTGGAGCGTCATAAAATCTGGAAATTTTGTGACAATAAAGCATTCGCGCCTCTTATTAATTAAAGCTATCACTCATAGATATTATACCTTTGAGTCCCAAATAATATACTAATAAAACTTCAAATGGCCCTAACTTCTATACGGTGTGTCCAATACCTATCAAAGTTTTCAACAATCAAATGCTTGTAACTTTTTACTGGAGCGTCATAAAACCATGAAATTTTGTGAAAATAAAGTACTCGTGCCTCTTAATTTAAGATGTCGCTCATATCTCTGTGACTATTGACTCCAAAATCAAACACTGAAAAAACTTCAAATGGCTCTGAATTCCATACGGTGCGTCCTACACCTATCAAAGTTTGCAACATTAAAATGCTTGTAACTTTTACTGGAGCGTCATAAAATCTGGAAATTTTGTGACAATAAAGTACTCGAGCCTCTTATCAATTTAAGCAATCGCTCATAGCTATGCTACCCTTCAGTCCTAAAATAAAACACTGATAAAACTTCAAATGGCCCTAACTTCTATACGGTGCATCCTACACCTATCAAAGTTTGCAGCATTCAAATGCTTGTAACTTTTTACTAGAGCATCATAAAATCTGGAAATTTTGTGACAATGAAGAACTCGAGCCTCTTGTCAATTCAAGCTATCGCTCATAGCAATGCTACCCTTGAGTCTCAAATCAAACACTGATAAAACTTCAAATGGCCCTAACTTCGGTTCTCGCGCCTCTTATTAATTTAAGCTATTGCCCATCGCTGTGCTACCCTTGAGTCCTAAAATAAAACACTGATAAAACGTCAAAGGGCCCTAACTTCTATACGGTGCATCCTACACCTATCAAAGTTTGCAACATTCAAATGCTTGTAACTTTTTACTGGAGCATCGTAAAATCTTGAAATTTTGTGACAATGAAGTACTCGAGCCTCTTGTTAATTCAAGCTATCGCTCATAGCAATGCTACCCTTGAGACCCAAATCAAACACTGATGAAACTGTAAATGGCCCTAATTTCTGTACGATGCGTTCTATACTTATCAAAGTTTGCAACAATCAAATGCTTGTAACTTTTTACTTGGGCGTCATAAAACCTTGAAATTGTGACAATAAAGTACTCGAGCCTCTTATCAATTTAAGCTTATGTACATAGCTATGCTAGTCTTGAGTCCCAAAAGAAAACACAGATAAAACTGTGAATGCTTGTAACTTTTTACTGGAGCGCCATAAAATTTTTAAAATTTGTGTCAATAAAGTACTCGAGCCTCTTATCAATTTAAGCTATAGCTCATAGCTATGCTACTCTTGAGTCCTAAATCAAACATTGATAAGACTTAAAATGGCCATAATTTCGGTACGGAGTGTCCTATACCTATCAAAGTTTCCAACATTCAAATGCTTGTAACTTTTTCTCGAGCGTCATAAAACCTTGAAATTTTGTGACAATAAAGTACTCGTGCCTCTTATCAATTTAAGCTATCGCTCTAAGCTATGCTAACCTTGAGTCCCAAATCAAAAACTGATAAATCTTCAAATGGCCGTAACTTCGGTACGGTGCGTCCTACACCTATCAAAGTTTGCAACAATCAAATGCTTGCAACTTTTCACTGGAGCGTCATAAAGACTGGAAATTTTGTGACAATAAAGTACTCGAGCCTCTCATTAATTTAAGCTATCGCTCATAGCTATGCTACTCTTGAGTCTCAAATCAAACACTGATAAAACTTCAAATGGCCCTAACTTCTGTACGGTGCGTCCTATACCTATCAAAGTGTGCACCAATCAAATGCTTGTAACTTTTTACTGGAGGGTCTTAAAACCTTGAAATTTTGTGACAATAAAGTACTCGATCCTCTTATCAATTTAAGCTATCGCTCATGGCTATGCTACTCTTGAGTCCCAAATCAAACACTGATAAGACTTAAAATGGCCATAACTTCTATACGGAGTGTCTTATACCTATCAAAGTTTGCAACATTCAAATGCTTGTAACTTTTTACTGGATCATCATAAAATCTTGAAATTTTGTGACAATAAAGTACTCGGGCCTCTTGTCAATTTAATCTATTCCTCATAGCTATGCTACCCTTGGATCCCAAAATAAAACACTAATAAAACTTCAAATGACCCTATCTTTTAAACGGTGCGTCCCATACCTATCAAAGTTTGCAACACTGTTAATGCTTGTAACTTTTTACTGGAGCGTCATAAAATCTGAAAATTTTGTGACAATAGAGTACTGGAGCCTCTTATCAATTTAAGCAATCGCTCATAGCTATGCTACCCTTGAGTCCCGAATCAAATACTGATAAAATTTCAAATGGACCTAACTTCTGTACGGTGCGTCCTATACCTATCAAAGTGTGCACCAATCAAATGCTTGTAACTTTTTACTGGAGGGTCATAAAACCTTGAAATTTTGTGACAATAAAGTACTCGAGCCTCTTATCAATTTAAGCTATCGCTCATAGCTATGCTACTCTTGAGTCCCATATCAAACACTGATTAGATTTAAAATGGCCATAACTTCTGTACGGAGTGTCCTATACCTATCAAAAATTTGCAACAATCAAATGATTGTAACTTTTTACTGGAGCGTCAATTTCTGACAATAAAGTACTCGAGTCTCTTATGAATTTAAGCAATCGCTCATAGCTATGCTACCCTTGAGTCCCAAATAAAACAGGGATAAAGCTTCAAATGGCCCTAACTTCTATAAGGTGCGTCCTATACCTATCAAAGTTTGCAACAATCAAATGCTTGTAACTTTTTTCTGGAGCGTCATATAATCGGGAAATTTTGTGACAATAAAGTACTCGAGCCTCTTGTCAATTTAAGCTATCGCTCATAGCTATGCTACCCTTGAGGCCCAAACAAAACACTGATTAAACTTAAAATGGCCCTAACTTGTGCAAGTTTCGTTAGCTATGTTACCCTTGAGTCCTTAAATAAAACACTGATAAAAATTCGAATGGTCCTAACATCTATACGGTGCACGCTACACCTATCAAAGTTTGCAACATTCAAATGCTTGTAACTTTTTACTGGATCATCATAAAATCTGGAAATTTTGTGACAATGAAGTACTGGAGCCTCTTGTTAATTCAAGCTATCGCTCATAGCAATGCTACCCTTGAGACCCAAATCAAACACTGATGAAACTTAAAATGGCCCTAATTTCTGTACGGTTCGTCCTACACCTATCAAAGTTTGCAAAAATCAAATGCTTGTAACTTTTTACTTGGGCGTCATAAAACCTTGAAATTTTGTGACAATAAAGTACTCTAGCTTCTTATCAATTTAAGCTATTGTTCATAGCTATGCTACCCTTGAGTCCCAAAAGAAAACACAGATAAAACTGCGAATGCTTGTAACTTTTTACTGGAGCGCCATAAAATTTTTAAAATTTGTGTCAATAAAGTACTCGAGCCTCTTATCAATTTAAGCTATACCTCATAGCTATGCTACTCTTGAGTCCTAAATCAAACATTGATAAGACTTAAAATGGCCATAATTTTGGTACGGAGTGTCCTATACATATCAAAGTTTGCAACATTCAAATGCTTGTAACTTTTTCTCGAGCGTCATAAAACCTTGACATTTTGTGACAATAAAGTACTCGTGCCTCTTATCAATTTAAGCTATCGCTCTAAGCTATGCTAACCTTGAGTCCCAAATCAAAAACTGATAAATCTTCAAATGGCCGTACCTTCTGTACGGTGCGTCCTACACCTATCAAAGTTTGCAACAATCAAATGCTTGCAACTTTTTACTGGAGGGTCTTAAAATCTTGAAATTTTGTGACAATAAAGTACTCGAGCCTCTTATCAATTTAAGCTATCGCTCATAGCTATGCTACTCTTGAGTCCCATATCAAACACTGATAAGATTTAAAATGGCCATAACTTCTGTACGGAGTCTCCTATACCTATCAAAAATTTGCAACAATCAAATGATTGTAACTTTTTACTGGAGCGTCAATTTCTGACAATAAAGTACTCGAGTCTCTTATGAATTTAAGCAATCGCTCATAGCTATGCTACCCTTGAGTCCCAAATAAAACAGGGATAAAGCTTCAAATGGCCCTAACTTCTATAAGGTGCGTCCTATACCTATCAAAGTTTGCAACAATCAAATGCTTGTAACTTTTTTCTGGAGCGTCATATAATCGGGAAATTTTGTGACAATAAAGTACTCGAGCCTCTTGTCAATTTAAGCTATCGCTCATAGCTATGCTACCCTTGAGGCCCAAACAAAACACTGATTAAACTTAAAATGGCCCTAACTTGTGCAAGTTTCGTTCTATACCTCTAAAAATTTGCAACAATCAAATGTTTGTAACTTTTTACTGGGGCTTCATAAAACCTTGAAATTTTGTGACAATAAAGTACTCGAGCCTCTTATCAATTTAAGCTATCGTTCATAGCTATGCTACCCTTGAGTCCCAAATCAAACACTGATAAAACTTCAAAAGGCCCTAACTTATGTACGGTGCGTCCTCTACTTATCAAAGTTTGCAACAATCAAATGGTTGTAACTTTTTACTAGAGCGTCATAAAACCTTGAAAATTACTGACAATAAACTACTCGTGCCTCTTTTCAATTTAAGCTATTTCCCATCGCTATGCTACCCATGTCTACGAAGAATCTGCCGCATTTTCTGGCCCACAACGATTATGAACGAAGACCTGTGGCGCCTCACCAATAGCGAGCCTATTGACACACAAGACGCAAAAAGACGCAAGTAGAGCTGGATAGGGCACATTCTGCGTAGAGAAGACACCAACATTGCAAAGATGGCCTTTCAATGGAACCCACATTGTAGTCGGAAAGCAGGACGCCCACGACAAACATGGGTACGCACTATCCACGCCGAAAGTCACCACAGAGCCACCTGGAACGAAATAAGACACCTGGCTGCTGATAGAAACCGTTGGAGAGCTTTTGTGACCGCCCTATGCTCCGACTAAGAGCGATATTTGACTCTTTTATAATTATGTCTTTTAGTTAACTTTGTTAACATAAGTATAGTTTTATTGTGTCAAATGTCATGGAATTAATAATAATAATGCTACCCTTCAGTCCTAAAATAAAACACTGATAAAACTTCAAATGGCCCTAACTTCTATACGGTGCATCCTACACCTACCAAAGTTTGCAGCATTCAAATGCTTGTAACTTTTTACTAGAGCATCATAAAATCTGGAAATTTTGTGACAATGAAGAACTCGAGCCTCTTGACAATTCAAGCTATCGCTCATAGCAATGCTACCCTTGAGTCTCAAATCAAACACTGATAAAACTTCAAATGGCCCTAACTTTTATAGGGTGCATCCTACACCTATCAAAGTTTGCAGCATTCAAATGCTTGTAACTTTTTACTGGAGCATCGTAAAATCTTGAAATTTTGTGACAATAAAGTACTCGTGCCTCTTATCAATTTAAGCTATCGCCCATAGCTATGTTACCCTTGAGTCCTTAAATAAAACACTGATAAAAATTCGAATGGTCCTAACATCTATACGGTGCACGCTACACCTATCAAAGTTTGCAACATTCAAATGCTTGTAACTTTTTACTGGATCATCATAAAATCTGGAAAATTTGTGACAATGAAGTACTCGAGCCTCTTGTTAATTCAAGCTATCGCTCATAGCAATGCTACCCTTGAGACCCAAATCAAACACGGATGAAACTTAAAATGGCCCTAATTTCTGTACGGTGCGTTCTATATCTATCAAAGTTTGCAACAATCAAATGCTTGTAACTTGTTACTTAGGCGTCATAAAACCTTGAAATTGTGACAATAAAGTACTCGAGCCTCTTATCAATTTAAGCTTATGTTCATAGCCATGCTAGCCTTGAGTCCCAAAAGAAAACACAGATAAAACTGCGAATGCTTGTAACTTTTTACTGGAGCGTCATAAAATTTTGAAATTTTGTGACAATAAAATACTCGAGTCTCTTATCAATTTAAGCTATCGCTCTAAGCTATGCTACCCTTGAGTCCCAAATAAAAAACTGATAAAAATTCAAATGGCCGTAACTTCTGTACGGTGCGTCCTACACCTATCAAAGTTTGCAAAAATCAAATGCTTGTAACTTTTTACTTGGGCGTCATAAAACCTTGAAATTTTGTGACAATAAAGTACTCGAGCTTCTTATCAATTTAAGCTATTGTTCATAGCTATGCTACCCTTCAGTCCCAAAAGTAAACACAGATAAAACTGCGAATGCTTGTAACTTTTTACTGGAGCGCCATAAAATTTTTAAAATTTGTGTCAATAAAGTACTCGAGCCTCTTATCAATTTAAGCTATAGCTCATAGCTATGCTAACCTTGAGTCCCAAATCAAAAACTGATAAATCTTCAAATGGCCGTAACTTCTGTACGGTGTGTCCTACACCTATCAAAGTTTGCAACAATCAAATGCTTGCAACTTTTAACTGGAGGGTCTTAAACCTGGAAATTTTGTGACAATAAAGTACTCGAGCCTCTTGTCAATTTAAGCTATCCCTCATAGCTATGCTACCCTTGGGTCCCAAAATAAAACACTAATAAAACTTCAAATGACCCTATCAAAGTTTGCAACACTGTTAATGCTTGTAACTTTTTACTGGAGCGTCATAAAATCTGGAAATTTTGTGACAATAGAGTACTGGAGCCTCTTATCAGTTTAAGCAATCGCTCATAGCTGTGCTACCCTTGAGTCCCGAATCAAACACTGATAAAACTTCAAATGGCCCCAACTTCTGTGCGGTGCGTCCTATACCTATCAAAGTGTGCACCAATCAAATGCTTGTAACTTTTTACTGGAGGGTCTTAAAACCTTGAAATTTTGTGACAATAAAGTACTCGAGCCAATTTAATTTAATTTAATTTAATTTAAGCTATCGCTCATAGCTATGCTACTCTTGAGTCCCAAATCAAACACTGATAAGACTTAAAATGGCCACAACTTCTATACGGAGTGTTTTATACCTATCAAAGTTTGCAACATTAAAATGCTTGTAACTTTTTACTGGATCATCATAAAATCTTGAAATTTTGTGACAATAAAGTACTCGGGCCTCTTGTCAATTTAAGCTATCCCTCATAGCTATGCTACCCTTGGGTCCCAAAATAAAACACTAATAAAACTTCAAATGACCCTATATTTTAAACGGTGCGTCCCATATCTATCAAAGTTTGCAACACTGTTAATGCTTGTAACTTTTTACTGGAGCGTCATAAAATCTGGAAATTTTGTGACAATAGAGTACTGGAGCCTCTTATCAGTTTAAGCAATCGCTCATAGCTGTGCTACCCTTGAGTCCCGAATCAAATACTGATAAAATTTCAAATGGACCTAATTTCTGTACGGTGCGTCCTATACCTATCAAAGTGTGCACCAATCAAATGCTTGTAACTTTTTACTGGAGGGTCATAAAACCTTGAAATTTTGTGACAATAAAGTACTCGAGCCTCTTATCAATTTAAGCTATCGCTCATAGCTATGCTACTCTTGAGTCCTAAATCAAACATTGATAAGACTTAAAATAGCCATAATTTCTGTACGGAGTGTCCTATACCTATCAAAGTTTGCAACATTCAAATGCTTGTAACTTTTTCTCGAGCGTCATAAAACCTTGAAATTTTTTTACAATAAAGTACTCGTGCCTCTTATCAATTTAAGCTATGGCTCATAGCTATGCAACCTTTGATTCCCAAAATAATTCACTGATAAAACTTCGAATGGCACTAACTTCTGTACGGTGCGTCTTATACCTATCAAAGTTTGCAACAATCAAATGGTTGTAACTTTTTACTGGAGCGTCATAAAACCTTGAAATTTTTTGACAATAAAGTACTCGTGCCTCTTATCAATTTAAGCTATTGCCCATCGCTATGCTAACCTTGAGTCCTAAAATAAAACACTGATAAAACTTCAAATGGCCCTAACTTCTATACGGTGCATCCTACACCTATCAAAGTTTGCAACATTAAAATGCTTGTAACTTTTTACTTGGGCGTCATAAAACCTTGAAATTTTGTGACAATAAAGTACTCGCGCCTCTTATCAATTTAAGATATCACTCATAGCTAAGCAACCTTTCATTCCCAAAATAAATCACTGATAAAACTTCGAATGGCACTAACTTCTGCACGGTGCGTCCTATACCTATCAAAGTTTGCAACAATCAAATGCTGGTTACTTTTTACTGGAGCGTCATAAAGTCTTGAAATTTTGTGACAATAAAGTACTCGAGCCGCTTATTAATTTAAGCTATCGCTCATAGCTATGCTACCCTTGAGTCTCAAATTAAACACTGATAAAACTTCAAATGGCCCTAACTTCTGTACGGTGCGTCCTATACCTATCAAAGTGTGCACCAATCAAATTCTTGTAACTTTTTACTGCAGGGTCGTAAAACCTTGAAATTTTGTGACAATAAAGTACTCGAGCCTCTTATTAATTTAAGCAATCGCTCATAGCTATGCTACCCTTGAGTCCCGAATCAAATACTGATACAATTTCAAATGGACCTAACTTCTGTACGGTGCGTCCTATACCTAACAAAGTGTGCACCAATCAAATGCTTGTAACTTTTTACTGCAGGGTCATAAAACCTTGAAATTTTGTGACAATAAAGTACTCGAGGCTATTTAAGCTATCGCTCATAGCAATGCTACTCTTGTGTCCCAAATCAAACACTGATAAGACTTAAAATGGCCATAACTTCTATACGGAGTGTCCTATACCTATCAAAGTTTGCAACATTCAAATGCTTGTAACTTTTTACTGGAGCATCATAAAATCTGGAAATTTTGTGACAATAAAGTACTCGAGCCTGTTGTCAATTTAAGCTATCCCTCATAGCTATGCTACCCTTGCGTCCCAAAATAAAACACGAATAAAACTTCAAATGACCCTAACTTTTATACGGTGCGTCCCATACCTATCAAATTTTGCAACATTCAAATGCTTGTAACTTTTTACTGGAGCGCCATAAAAGCTTGAAATTTTATGACAATAAAGTACACGAGCCTCTTATCAATTTAAGCTTTCGATCATAGCTATGCTACCCTTGAGTCCCGAATCAAAAACTGATAAAATGTCAAATAGCCTTAACTTCTATACGGTGCATCCTATACCTATCAAAGTTGGCAACATTCAAATGCTTGTAACTTTTTACTGGAGCGTCATAAAATCTGGAAATTTTGTGACAATAAAGTACTCGAGCATCTTGTCAATTTAAGCAATCGCTCATAGCTATGCTACCCTTGAGTCCCAAATCAAACACGGATAAAACTTCGAATGGCCCTAACTTATATAAGGTGCCTCCTATACCTATCAAAGTTTTCAACAATCAAATGCTTGTATCTTTTTTCTGGAGCATCATAAAATCTGGAAATTTTGTGACAATAAAGTACTCGAGCCTCTTATCAATTTAAGCTATCGCTCATAGCTATGCTACCCTTGAGTCCCAAATCAAACACTGATAAAACTTCAAATGGCCCAAACTTCTGTACGGTGCATCCTATACCTATCAAAGTTTGCAACATTCAAATGCTTGTTACTTTTTACTGGAGCGTCATAAAGTCTTGAAATTTTGTGACAATAAAGTACTCGAGCCTCTTATCAATTTAAGCTATCGCTCATAGCTATGCTACCCATTAGTCCGAAATCAAACACTGGTAAAACTTAAAATGGCCCTAACTTCTATACGGTGCATCCTACACCTATCAAAGTTTGCAACATTAAAATGCTTGTAACTTTTGTGAGGACTAAAATCTTCTGTGGGAAATTTTGGCCCACACTACAAATGACAGAGTCGCTACGAAACTATATACACACACACATCACGATAAAATACCCGAACCGAAGCAACTGCATTAGAAATTTAACGAAAAAACTACATACGTTGTAACCAATCAGCGCAGCAGTGGCGGGAGAACAGATCACCATCAGCATATTATACCAGTTGGAATAATAACTAGGATTACAACAAAAGCATCCTCACGCACAGCCAACGATCTTGCCAATCAGCGCTATGCTTGCAAAGAGCGAGGAAAAACACAGCGACGAGGAATACAACAAATACATGCCGGACAAGAGAAGGTGAGTGCACGAACTCAGCGGTGGAATTTGTCGAGTGCGCTCGCTCGGAAATCTTACACCAACAACACGAAGAAACGAGAGCGAAGCACAAGAGGGACAACGACAGAACCACCACCACGCCAACGGCCGGCAAGTACAAAGCACAAGAGGGAAATGCTGATTGTCAGTTAAATTAAATATTTAACAACAACAACACTACAGGATTCCGGACAACGCTGCTGGCAGGCAACAATACTGCAGGCTAACCAGGGACCGTTGGAGTGAGGTGGCTGACCGCCAGAAGTTGAAGGAGGCCCAAGGGCAAAAGACGGCAACACCAACAAGCCTGACTGCAACAACAACAAGCCTGCCACAACAACAACAATCGACTACTGGCCAACGGAAGTAAAATCACACAACGGTGGCCTGCGAACAACAATATGTGTCAGCCGCTGCGACCTGGGACTATATAAACCACGTAGCCCAGGCAGTAGGTCTCTTCGTCGATCACCAGCATCCTGACTAGCAACAGCTCTAAAAAGTACAATACGAAAATAGAAAGCTTAGCAAGAACCTCTGGTTTTTAATCGTTTTCTTGCTAAGCCATACACAGACAGGGATTCAGTGAGAGCCTCTGGTTTTTAATCGTTCTCCCACTGAATCACTGAGACACATACGCAACCGAGACTTAGGGACTTAGAGGGAACCTCTGGTTTTTAATCGTTTTCCCACTAAGTCATACGCCGTACAGAGACCATAGGAACTCAGTGAGAGCTTCTGGTTTTTAATCGTTCTCCCACTGAGTCACAGAGACACACACTTACCGGGACGTAGAGACGTGAAAACAAGTACACATTGAATAAGTTATTTATACAAACATAGAGTTAAGGAAGTAGTATTGTTTTGAGCAAGGACTAACAAGAGTCCATAATCAATACACTAAATAAATACGTTGAAATTAATTTAACACACAGGATTTTCATATTTTTCTGTATACGACCCCTGGAGCCGCTGAGTTTTACCCCAGCTATAAAAAAAGAGTCGTTACAGTGGCGCCCGAGCAGGGACTATAAAAACAAGGAAATTCAACGCATCCGACGCTCACCCATAGTCTTCGCCATTAACCAGGAAAGTCACAGGATGGGGAAAACAAGCTGGGTGTACGTGCTACGGAAAGATGAGTTGGTGATTTTTGCAGAGGAATTCGGTTTGGAAACTACAGGCACAGTAGATGACCTCCGAAAGCGGCTTTCTGAATTTTTCACAGAAACGGTACTGACTCAGGAGCAACAATACCGGTTGATGAATCTACAACGCAGGCATGTTAAAAACACATCACCAAGGCCGGCTGCATCCATAGTTCCCAGCGAAACGCTGGAAGTGGACAGGCCAAGCACATACGCAGGTGCAACTCTACCAGCGTGGAATCCAAAGGTACGGGGAATACCACAGCATCCTTACGTTTCACCTGCACCAATGGATCAACAATACAACGGGTCTACACAGTACGCCGCTGTTATTGATCAAGTACGGAAGTGGTCTCTTAACTTTGACGGTGGGCGTGATCCACTAGCTTTTATCGAGCGAGTGGAAGAACTTGCAGATGTGTACGGAATAAACAAAGATTTCCTTCCGCGTACTATGCCTGAACTCTTGAGAGAACGAGCACTCATGTGGTTCAGAAACAACAATCGAGCGTGGCGGGAATGGAGCACATATAGGGAGGACTTCCTGAAATTCTTTTTACCGGCCCGTTTCATGGAGAAACTCGACGACCAGATCCGACAGCGTCACCAGAGGCATCGAGAGTCATTCAAGCAGTATGTACTCGAATTGCAAAATCTTATGCGACACGTGGATTATTCGGAGGAGCAGAAACTGGAAAGAATCTTCCAGAACAGTCTGCCACAATATCAGCTATACGTGCGCCGTAGAGATTTCGTATCGCTACAGGAGCTGATAGAGATGGTCGAGGATTTGGAGAGCATACGGGGAGAAGGCGAACAGCTAGCAGCGCCACCCACACAAAGGCGAACAGAGCAAGGTCCACCTCGAGAGGTAAGGAACCGACAGGTGACGGTAGAGAGCAAAGTGGCTCCCATAGATCCTAGAACAGCCTGCCGGCGTTGTGGCCAAAATGGTCACATAGCACGACTATGTCGCAACGTGCAAATACTGTTTTGTTGGGAGTGTGGCCGTAGGGGAGTTAGGACGATCGAGTGCTGCAACCAGAGAGCACCACCCAACAGAAGACTACCGTCAGACACGCAGCATGGAGCAGAGCAGCGACACCAGACTTTACCATGGAAAAACGCATTGCACTGTGTCGGGCGACGAATCTGCGCTAACGTTTCTATTTGCACAGAAACTGTCACCGCGACGCTGGACACAGGTGCAACGCACAGTTTTATGAGCAGACGCCTAGCACTCAAGTTACGCGCTTCTACCGGCAAATTGGAAAAATCCAATACCAGAGCGCTTATGGCAGACGGAAGTGCTAGGAGGGTCAAAGAGACATTTGTGACGAAGGTAAGGTTTGGAGGGCAGGCATGCCAGATAGAACTACTTATCATGCCTGACTCCAGTGATGATCTACTCCTGGGAGTGGATTTCATGACAAGCCTGGGAACGACATTGAAGTGCGGCGATCAGGAGATCACGCTGGGACCTCATAACGGTTGTGTGCAACCACGAGACTTTGCAACGTGCACGACAATCCGCGTTGAGAACTTCTCACAAGTAAATGCATCAATGCCTTCCAAGAGGCCAACTAACGTCAGAAAATCTAAAGAACAGAGACACAACAGAGAATACAGCGGAAGCCCACGCAGAAGCAAATATACATCACCAGGAACAAGTATTACACACACGAACGCGTTCACTTGCCACGGATTCTGCCGAGGGAAAACCAAAAACGAATTACCACAGGGGCCTCAGGAGAAGGACACGGGCGCACCAAGTGGTAGTGAGATCACGACATTAAGGCGTCAAACGACCATGACAAGCAGCGCATCTTCCAGTTATTCCGCAAGGTGTTCGCCAGCGCGGGAAACCCGAGAAATGCCACGTAGACAAACCGACAGATCAAGGGACAACCACCGTGCAATCAAGTGCACCAAACACAACAGAAGCGACGCCCATAGCCACCGCAGCAACAGTAGTAGACAACGGAACGGTGCTACAGGGAGCCCGTCAACAGAGAAACGGATGCCAAATACAGACGACTCAGCCACACAATGGAACCATGTCACATTCCAGAGTTTAGAAGAGCTACAGGAATCGAAAGGAGCTGGTACAGCTACCACAGGGCTTAGTAACAGAAATTTTGCGTAAAGCCAAAGGGGCTCAGCAAAAACGGACACGAGGGCGAATACGATTTCGGCGAGACGCATACAGAGTGACCCTCAAACGTGACGCTGTCATCATTTCTCATCGTCGGCAAAGTAGGGAGGGCGTGTGAGGACTAAAATCTTCTGTGGGAAATTTTGGCCCACACTACAAATGACAGAGTCGCTACGAAACTATATACACACACACATCACGATAAAATACCCGAACCGAAGCAACTGCATTAGAAATTTAACGAAAAAACTACATACGTTGTAACCAATCAGCGCAGCAGTGGCGGGAGAACAGATCACCATCAGCATATTATACCAGTTGGAATAATAACTAGGATTACAACAAAAGCAACCTCACGCACAGCCAACGATCTTGCCAATCAGCGCTATGCTTGCAAAGAGCGAGGAAAAACACAGCGACGAGGAATACAACAAATACATGCCGGACAAGAGAAGGTGAGTGCACGAACTCAGCGGTGGAATTTGCCGAGTGCGCTCGCTCGGAAATCTTACACCAACAACACGAAGAAACGAGAGCGAAGCACAAGAGGGACAACGACAGAACCACCACCACGCCAACGGCCGGCAAGTACAAAGCACAAGAGGGAAATGCTGATTGTCAGTTAAATTAAATATTTAACAACAACACTACAGGATTCCGGACAGCGCTGCTGGCAGGCAACAATACTGCAGGCTAACCAGGGACCGTTGGAGTGAGGTGGCTGACCGCCAGAAGTTGAAGGAGGCCCAAGGGCAAAAGACGGCAACACCAACAAGCCTGACTGCAACAACAACAAGCCTGCCACAACAACAACAATCGACTACTGGCCAACGGAAGTAAAATCACACAACGGTGGCCTGCGAACAACAATATGTGTCAGCCGCTGCGACCTGGGACTATATAAACCACGTAGCCCAGGCAGTAGGTCTCTTCGTCGATCACCAGCATCCTGACTAGCAACAGCTCTACAAAGTACAATACGAAAATAGAAAGCTTAGCAAGAACCTCTGGTTTTTAATCGTTTTCTTGCTAAGCCATACACAGACAGGGATTCAGTTAGAGCCTCTGGTTTTTAATCGTTCTCCCACTGAATCACTGAGACACATACGCAACCGAGACTTAGGGACTTAGAGGGAACCTCTGGTTTTTAATCGTTTTCCCACTAAGTCATACGCCGTACAGAGACCATAGGAACTCAGTGAGAGCTTCTGGTTTTTAATCGTTCTCCCACTGAGTCACAGAGACACACACTTACCGGGACGTAGAGACGTGAAAACAAGTACACATTGAATAAGTTATTTATACAAACATAGAGTTAAGGAAGTAGTATTGTTTTGAGCAAGGACTAACAAGAGTCCATAATCAATACACTAAATAAATACGTTGAAATTAATTTAACACACAGGATTTTTATATTTTTCTGTATACGACCCCTGGAGCCGCTGAGTTTTACCCCAGCTATAGAAAAGAGTCGTTACACTTTTTACTGGAGAATCGTAAAATCTTGAAATTTTGTGACAATAAAGTACTCGTGCATCTTATCAATTTAAGCTATCGCCCATAGCTATGCTACCCTTGAGTCCTTAAATAAAACACTGATAAAAATTCGAATGGTCCTAACTTCTATACGGTGCATGCTACACCTATCAAAGTTTGCAACAATCAAATGCTTGTAACTTTTTACTGGAGGGTCATAAAACCTTGAAATTTTGTGACAATAAAGTACTCGAGGCTATTTAAGCTATCGCTCATAGCTATGCTACTCTTGTGTCCCAACTCAAACACTGATAAGACTTAAAATGGCCATAACTTCTATACGGAGTGTCCTATACCTATCAAAGTTTGCAACATTCAAATGCTTGTTACTTTTTACTGGAGCGTCATAAAGTCTTGAAATTTTGTGACAATAAAGTACTCGAGCCTCTTATCAATTTAAGCTATCGCTCATAGCTATGCTACCCATGAGTCCGAAATCAAACACTGATAAAACTTCAAATGGCCCTAACTTCTATACGGTGCATCCTACACCTATCAAAGTTTGCAACATTAAAATGCTTGTAACTTTTTACTGGAGAGTCGTAAAATCTTGAAATTTTGTGACAATAAAGTACTCGTGCCTCTTATCAATTTAAGCTATCGCCCCTAGCTATGCTACCATTGAGTCCTTAAATAAAACACTGATAACAATTCGAATGGTCCTAACTTCTATACGGTGCATGCTACACCTATCAAAGTTTGCAACAATCAAATGCTTGTAACTTTTTACTGGAGCGTCATAAAAACATGAAAATTTGTGACAATAAAGTACTCGAGCCTCTTATCAATTTAAGCTATAGCTCATAGCTATGCTACTCTTGAGTCCTAAATCAAACATTGATAAGACTTAAAATAGCCATAATTTCTGTACGGAGTGTCCTATACCTATCAAAGTTTGCAACATCCAAATGCTTGTAACTTTTTCTCGAGCGTCATAAAACCTTGAAATTTTGTGACAATAAAGTACTCGTGTCTCTTATCAATTTAAGCTATTTAAGTCACAGAGACACACACTTACCGGGACGTAGAGACGTGAAAACAAGTACACATTGAATAAGTTATTTATACAAACATAGAGTTAAGGAAGTAGTATTGTTTTGAGCAAGGACTAACAAGAGTCCATAATCAATACACTAAATAAATACGTTGAAATTAATTTAACACACAGGATTTTTATATTTTTCTGTATACGACCCCTGGAGCCGCTGAGTTTTACCCCAGCTATAAAAAAAGAGTCGTTACAGTGGCGCTCGAGCAGGGACTATAAAAACAAGGAAATTCAACGCATCCGACGCTCACCCATAGTCTTCGCCATTAACCAGGAAAGTCACAGGATGGGGAAAACAAGCTGGGTGTACGTGCTACGGAAAGATGAGTTGGTGATTTTTGCAGAGGAATTCGGTTTGGAAACTACAGGCACAGTAGATGACCTCCGAAAGCGGCTTTCTGAATTTTTCACAGAAACGGTACTGACTCAGGAGCAACAATACCGGTTGATGAATCTACAACGCAGGCATGTTAAAAACACATCACCAAGGCCGGCTGCATCCATAGTTCCCAGCGAAACGCTGGAAGTGGACAGGCCAAGCACATACGCAGGTGCAACTCTACCAGCGTGGAATCCAGAGGTACGGGGAATACCACAGCATCCTTACGTTTCACCTGCACCAATGGATCAACAATACAACGGGTCTACACAGTACGCCGCTGTTATTGATCAAGTACGGAAGTGGTCTCTTAACTTTGACGGTGGGCGTGATCCACTAGCTTTTATCGAGCGAGTGGAAGAACTTGCAGATGTGTACGGAATAAACAAAGATTTCCTTCCGCGTACTATGCCTGAACTCTTGAGAGAACGAGCACTCATGTGGTTCAGAAACAACAATCGAGCGTGGCGGGAATGGAGCACATATAGGAAGGACTTCCTGAAATTCTTTTTACCGGCCCGTTTCATGGAGAAACTCGACGACCAGATCCGACAGCGTCACCAGAGGCATCGAGAGTCATTCAAGCAGTATGTACTCGAATTGCAAAATCTTATGCGACACGTGGATTATTCGGAGGAGCAGAAACTAGAAAGAATCTTCCAGAACAGTCTGCCACCATATCAGCTATACGTGCGCCGTAGAGATTTCGTATCGCTACAGGAGCTGATAGAGATGGCCGAGGATTTGGAGAGCATACGGGGAGAAGGCGAACAGCTAGCAGCGCCATCCACACAAAGGCGAACAGAGCAAGGTCCACCTCGAGAGGTAAGGAACCGACAGGTGACGGTAGAGAGCAAAGTGGCTCCCATAGATCCTAGAACAGCCTGCCGGCGTTGTGGCCAAAATGGTCACATAGCACGACTATGTCGCAACGTGCAAATACTGTTTTGTTGGGAGTGTGGCCGTAGGGGAGTTAGGACGATCGAGTGCTGCAACCAGAGAGCACCACCCAACAGAAGACTACCGTCAGACACGCAGCATGGAGCAGAGCAGCGACACCAGACTTTACCATGGAAAAACGCATTGCACTGTGTCGGGCGACGAATCTGCGCTAACGTTTCTATTTGCACAGAAACTGTCACCGCGACGCTGGACACAGGTGCAACGCACAGTTTTATGAGCAGACGCCTAGCACTCAAGTTACGCGCTTCTACCGGCAAATTGGAAAAATCCAGTACCAGAGCGCTTATGGCAGACGGAAGTGCTAGGAGGGTCAAAGAGACATTTGTGACGAAGGTAAGGTTTGGAGGGCAGGCATGCCAGATAGAACTACTTATAATGCCTGACTCCAGTTATGATCTACTCCTGGGAGTGGATTTCATGACAAGCCTGGGAACGACATTGAAGTGCGGCGATCAGGAGATCACGCTGGGACCTCATAACGGTTGTGTGCAACCACGAGACTTTGCAACGTGCACGACAATCCGCGTTGAGAACTTCTCACAAGTAAATGCATCAATGCCTTCCAAGAGGCCAACTAACGTCAGAAAATCTAAAGAACAGAGACACAACAGAGAATACAGCGGAAGCCCACGCAGAAGCAAATATACATCACCAGGAACAAGTATTACACACACGAACGCGTTCACTTGCCACGGATTCTGCCGAGGGAAAACCAAAAACGAATTACCACAGGGGCCTCAGGAGAAGGACACGGGCGCACCAAGTGGTAGTGAGATCACGACATTAAGGCGTCAAACGACCATGACAAGCAGCGCATCTTCCAGTTATTCCGCAAGGTGTTCGCCAGCGCGGGAAACCCGAGAAATGCCACGTAGACAAACCGACAGATCAAGGGACAACCACCGTGCAATCAAGTGCACCAAACACAACAGAAGCGACGCCCATAGCCACCGCAGCAACAGTAGTAGACAACGGAACGGTGCTACAGGGAGCCCGTCAACAGAGAAACGGATGCCAAATACAGACGACTCAGCCACACAATGGAACCATGTCACATTCCAGAGTTTAGAAGAGCTACAGGAATCGAAAGGAGCTGGTACAGCTACCACAGGGCTTAGTAACAGAAATTTTGCGTAAAGCCAAAGGGGCTCAGCAAAAACGGACACGAGGGCGAATACGATTTCGGCGAGACGCATACAGAGTGACCCTCAAACGTGACGCTGTCATCATTTCTCATCGTCGGCAAAGTAGGGAGGGCGTGTGAGGACTAAAATCTTCTGTGGGAAATTTTGGCCCACACTACAAATGACAGAGTCGCTACGAAACTATATACACACACACATCACGATAAAATACCCGAACCGAAGCAACTGCATTAGAAATTTAACGAAAAAACTACATACGTTGTAACCAATCAGCGCAGCAGTGGCGGGAGAACAGATCACCATCAGCATATTATACCAGTTGGAATAATAACTAGGATTACAACAAAAGCAACCTCACGCACAGCCAACGATCTTGCCAATCAGCGCTATGCTTGCAAAGAGCGAGGAAAAACACAGCGACGAGGAATACAACAAATACATGCCGGACAAGAGAAGGTGAGTGCACGAACTCAGCGGTGGAATTTGCCGAGTGCGCTCGCTCGGAAATCTTACACCAACAACACGAAGAAACGAGAGCGAAGCACAAGAGGGACAACGACAGAACCACCACCACGCCAACGGCCGGCAAGTACAAAGCACAAGAGGGAAATGCTGATTGTCAGTTAAATTAAATATTTAACAACAACAACACTACAGGATTCCGGACAGCGCTGCTGGCAGGCAACAATACTGCAGGCTAACCAGGGACCGTTGGAGTGAGGTGGCTGACCGCCAGAAGTTGAAGGAGGCCCAAGGGCAAAAGACGGCAACACCAACAAGCCTGACTGCAACAATAACAAGCCTGCCACAACAACAACAATCGACTACTGGCCAACGGAAGTAAAATCACACAACGGTGGCCTGCGAACAACAATATGTGTCAGCCGCTGCGACCTGGGACTATATAAACCACGTAGCCCAGGCAGTAGGTCTCTTCGTCGATCACCAGCATCCTGACTAGCAACAGCTCTACAAAGTACAATACGAAAATAGAAAGCTTAGCAAGAACCTCTGGTTTTTAATCGTTTTCTTGCTAAGCCATACACAGACAGGGATTCAGTTAGAGCCTCTGGTTTTTAATCGTTCTCCCACTGAATCACTGAGACACATACGCAACCGAGACTTAGGGACTTAGAGGGAACCTCTGGTTTTTAATCGTTTTCCCACTAAGTCATACGCCGTACAGAGACCATAGGAACTCAGTGAGAGCTTCTGGTTTTTAATCGTTCTCCCACTGAGTCACAGAGACACACACTTACCGGGACGTAGAGACGTGAAAACAAGTACACATTGAATAAGTTATTTATACAAACATAGAGTTAAGGAAGTAGTATTGTTTTGAGCAAGGACTAACAAGAGTCCATAATCAATACACTAAATAAATACGTTGAAATTAATTTAACACACAGGATTTTTATATTTTTCTGTATACGACCCCTGGAGCCGCTGAGTTTTACCCCAGCTATAGAAAAGAGTCGTTACACTTTTTACTGGAGAATCGTAAAATCTTGAAATTTTGTGACAATAAAGTACTCGTGCATCTTATCAATTTAAGCTATCGCCCATAGCTATGCTACCCTTGAGTCCTTAAATAAAACACTGATAAAAATTCGAATGGTCCTAACTTCTATACGGTGCATGCTACACCTATCAAAGTTTGCAACAATCAAATGCTTGTAACTTTTTACTGGAGGGTCATAAAACCTTGAAATTTTGTGACAATAAAGTACTCGAGGCTATTTAAGCTATCGCTCATAGCTATGCTACTCTTGTGTCCCAACTCAAACACTGATAAGACTTAAAATGGCCATAACTTCTATACGGAGTGTCCTATACCTATCAAAGTTTGCAACATTCAAATGCTTGTTACTTTTTACTGGAGCGTCATAAAGTCTTGAAATTTTGTGACAATAAAGTACTCGAGCCTCTTATCAATTTAAGCTATCGCTCATAGCTATGCTACCCATGAGTCCGAAATCAAACACTGATAAAACTTCAAATGGCCCTAACTTCTATACGGTGCATCCTACACCTATCAAAGTTTGCAACATTAAAATGCTTGTAACTTTTTACTGGAGAATCGTAAAATCTTGAAATTTTGTGACAATAAAGTACTCGTGCCTCTTATCAATTTAAGCTATCGCCCCTAGCTATGCTACCATTGAGTCCTTAAATAAAACACTGATAACAATTCGAATGGTCCTAACTTCTATACGGTGCATGCTACACCTATCAAAGTTTGCAACAATCAAATGCTTGTAACTTTTTACTGGAGGGTCATAAAACCTTGAAATTTTGTGACAATAAAGTATTCGAGGCTATTTAAGCTATCGCTCATAGCTATGCTACTCTTGAGTCCTAAATCAAACATTGATAAGACTTAAAATAGCCATAATTTCTGTACGGAGTGTCCTATACCTATCAAAGTTTGCAACATCCAAATGCTTGTAACTTTTTCTCGAGCGTCATAAAACCTTGAAATTTTGGGACAATAAAGTACTCGTGCCTCTTATCAATTTCAGCTATGGCTCATAGCTATGCAACCTTTGATTCCCAAAATAAATCACTGATAAGACTTCGAATGGCACTAACTTCTGTACGGTGCGTCCTATACCTATCAAAGTTTGCAACAATCAAATGGTTGTAACTTTTTACTGGAGCGTCATAAAACCTTGAAATTTTTTGACAATAAAGTACTCGTGCCTCTTATCAATTTAAGCTATTTAAGTCACAGAGACACACACTTACCGGGACGTAGAGACGTGAAAACAAGTACACATTGAATAAGTTATTTATACAAACATAGAGTTAAGGAAGTAGTATTGTTTTGAGCAAGGACTAACAAGAGTCCATAATCAATACACTAAATAAATACGTTGAAATTAATTTAACACACAGGATTTTTATATTTTTCTGTATACGACCCCTGGAGCCGCTGAGTTTTACCCCAGCTATAAAAAAAGAGTCGTTACAGTGGCGCCCGAGCAGGGACTATAAAAACAAGGAAATTCAACGTATCCGACGCTCACCAATAGTCTTCGCCATTAACCAGGAAAGTCACAGGATGGGGAAAACAAGCTGGGTGTACGTGCTACGGAAAGATGAGTTGGTGATTTTTGCAGAGGAATTCGGTTTGGAAACTACAGGCACAGTAGATGACCTCCGAAAGCGGCTTTCTGAATTTTTCACAGAAACGGTACTGACTCAGGAGCAACAATACCGGTTGATGAATCTACAACGCAGGCATGTTAAAAACACATCACCAAGGCCGGCTGCATCCATAGTTCCCAGCGAAACGCTGGAAGTGGACAGGCCAAGCACATACGCAAGTGCAACTCTACCAGTGTGGAATCCAGAGGTAGGGGGAATACCACAGCATCCTTACGTTTCACCTGCACCAATGGATCAACAATACAACGGGTCTACACAGTACGCCGCTGTTATTGATCAAGTACGGAAGTGGTCTCTTAACTTTGACGGTGGGCGTGATCCACTAGCTTTTATCGAGCGAGTGGAAGAACTTGCAGATGTGTACGGAATAAACAAAGATTTCCTTCCGCGTACTATGCCTGAACTCTTGAGAGAACGAGCACTCATGTGGTTCAGAAACAACAATCGAGCGTGGCGGGAATGGAGCACATATAGGAAGGACTTCCTGAAATTCTTTTTACCGGCTCGTTTCATGGAGAAACTCGACGACCAGATCCGACAGCGTCACCAGAGGCATCGAGAGTCATTCAAGCAGTATGTACTCGAATTGCAAAATCTTATGCGACACGTGGATTATTCGGAGGAGCAGAAACTGGAAAGAATCTTCCAGAACAGTCTGCCACAATATCAGCTATACGTGCGCCGTAGAGATTTCGTATCGCTACAGGAGCTGATAGAGATGGCCGAGGATTTGGAGAGCATACGGGGAGAAGGCGAACAGCTAGCAGCGCCACCCACACAAAGGCGAACAGAGCAAGGTCCACCTCGAGAGGTAAGGAACCGACAGGTGACGGTAGAGAGCAAAGTGGCTCCCATAGATCCTAGAACAGCCTGCCGGCGTTGTGGCCAAAATGGTCACATAGCACGACTATGTCGCAACGTGCAAATACTGTTTTGTTGGGAGTGTGGCCGTAGGGGAGTTAGGACGATCGAGTGCTGCAACCAGAGAGCACCACCCAACAGAAGACTACCGTCAGACACGCAGCATGGAGCAGAGCAGCGACACCAGACTTTACCATGGAAAAACGCATTGCACTGTGTCGGGCGACGAATCTGCGCTAACGTTTCTATTTGCACAGAAACTGTCACCGCGACGCTGGACACAGGTGCAACGCACAGTTTTATGAGCAGACGCCTAGCACTCAAGTTACGCGCTTCTACCGGCAAATTGGAAAAATCCAGTACCAGAGCGCTTATGGCAGACGGAAGTGCTAGGAGGGTCAAAGAGACATTTGTGACGAAGGTAAGGTTTGGAGGGCAGGCATGCCAGATAGAACTACTTATAATGCCTGACTCCAGTGATGATCTACTCCTGGGAGTGGATTTCATGACAAGCCTGGGAACGACATTGAAGTGCGGCGATCAGGAGATCACGCTGGGACCTCATAACGGTTGTGTGCAACCACGAGACTTTGCAACGTGCACGACAATCCGCGTTGAGAACTTCTCACAAGTAAATGCATCAATGCCTTCCAAGAGGCCAACTAACGTCAGAAAATCTAAAGAACATAGACACAACAGAGAATACAGCGGAAGCCCACGCAGAAGCAAATATACATCACCAGGAACAAGTATTACACACACGAACGCGTTCACTTGCCACGGATTCTGCCGAGGGAAAACCAAAAACGAATTACCACAGGGGCCTCAGGAGAAGGACACGGGCGCACCAAGTGGTAGTGAGATCACGACATTAAGGCGTCAAACGACCATGACAAGCAGCGCATCTTCCAGTTATTCCGCAAGGTGTTCGCCAGCGCGGGAAACCCGAGAAATGCCACGTAGACAAACCGACAGATCAAGGGACAACCACCGTGCAATCAAGTGCACCAAACACAACAGAAGCGACGCCCATAGCCACCGCAGCAACAGTAGTAGACAACGGAACGGTGCTACAGGGAGCCCGTCAACAGAGAAACGGATGCCAAATACAGACGACTCAGCCACACAATGGAACCATGTCACATTCCAGAGTTTAGAAGAGCTACAGGAATCGAAAGGAGCTGGTACAGCTACCACAGGGCTTAGTAACAGAAATTTTGCGTAAAGCCAAAGGGGCTCAGCAAAAACGGACACGAGGGCGAATACGATTTCGGCGAGACGCATACAGAGTGACCCTCAAACGTGACGCTGTCATCATTTCTCATCGTCGGCAAAGTAGGGAGGGCGTGTGAGGACTAAAATCTTCTGTGGGAAATTTTGGCCCACACTACAAATGACAGAGTCGCTACGAAACTATATACACACACACATCACGATAAAATACCCGAACCGAAGCAACTGCATTAGAAATTTAACGAAAAAACTACATACGTTGTAACCAATCAGCGCAGCAGTGGCAGGAGAACAGATCACCATCAGCATATTATACCAGTTGGAATAATAACTAGGATTACAACAAAAGCAACCTCACGCACAGCCAACGATCTTGCCAATCAGCGCTATGCTTGCAAAGAGCGAGGAAAAACACAGCGACGAGGAATACAACAAATACATGCCGGACAAGAGAAGGTGAGTGCACGAACTCAGCGGTGGAATTTGCCGAGTGCGCTCGCTCGGAAATCTTACACCAACAACACGAAGAAACGAGAGCGAAGCACAAGAGGGACAACGACAGAACCACCACCACGCCAACGGCCGGCAAGTACAAAGCACAAGAGGGAAATGCTGATTGTCAGTTAAATTAAATATTTAACAACAACAACACTACAGGATTCCGGACAGCGCTGCTGGCAGGCAACAATACTGCAGGCTAACCAGGGACCGTTGGAGTGAGATGGCTGACCGCCAGAAGTTGAAGGAGGCCCAAGGGCAAAAGACGGCAACACCAACAAGCCTGACTGCAACAACAACAAGCCTGCCACAACAACAACAATCGACTACTGGCCAACGGAAGTAAAATCACACAACGGTGGCCTGCGAACAACAATATGTGTCAGCCGCTGCGACCTGGGACTATATAAACCACGTAGCCCAGGCAGTAGGTCTCTTCGTCGATCACCAGCATCCTGACTAGCAACAGCTCTACAAAGTACAATACGAAAATAGAAAGCTTAGCAAGAACCTCTGGTTTTTAATCGTTTTCTTGCTAAGCCATACACAGACAGGGATTCAGTTAGAGCCTCTGGTTTTTAATCGTTCTCCCACTGAATCACTGAGACACATACGCAACCGAGACTTAGGGACTTAGAGGGAACCTCTGGTTTTTAATCGTTTTCCCACTAAGTCATACGCCGTACAGAGACCATAGGAACTCAGTGAGAGCTTCTGGTTTTTAATCGTTCTCCCACTGAGTCACAGAGACACACACTTACCGGGACGTAGAGACGTGAAAACAAGTACACATTGAATAAGTTATTTATACAAACATAGAGTTAAGGAAGTAGTATTGTTTTGAGCAAGGACTAACAAGAGTCCATAATCAATACACTAAATAAATACGTTGAAATTAATTTAACACACAGGATTTTTATATTTTTCTGTATACGACCCCTGGAGCCGCTGAGTTTTACCCCAGCTATAGAAAAGAGTCGTTACACTTTTTACTGGAGAATCGTAAAATCTTGAAATTTTGTGACAATAAAGTACTCGTGCATCTTATCAATTTAAGCTATCGCCCATAGCTATGCTACCCTTGAGTCCTTAAATAAAACACTGATAAAAATTCGAATGGTCCTAACTTCTATACGGTGCATGCTACACCTATCAAAGTTTGCAACAATCAAATGCTTGTAACTTTTTACTGGAGGGTCATAAAACCTTGAAATTTTGTGACAATAAAGTACTCGAGGCTATTTAAGCTATCGCTCATAGCTATGCTACTCTTGTGTCCCAACTCAAACACTGATAAGACTTAAAATGGCCATAACTTCTATACGGAGTGTCCTATACCTATCAAAGTTTGCAACATTCAAATGCTTGTTACTTTTTACTGGAGCGTCATAAAGTCTTGAAATTTTGTGACAATAAAGTACTCGAGCCTCTTATCAATTTAAGCTATCGCTCATAGCTATGCTACCCATGAGTCCGAAATCAAACACTGATAAAACTTCAAATGGCCCTAACTTCTATACGGTGCATCCTACACCTATCAAAGTTTGCAACATTAAAATGCTTGTAACTTTTTACTGGAGAATCGTAAAATCTTGAAATTTTGTGACAATAAAGTACTCGTGCCTCTTATCAATTTAAGCTATCGCCCCTAGCTATGCTACCATTGAGTCCTTAAATAAAACACTGATAACAATTCGAATGGTCCTAACTTCTATACGGTGCATGCTACACCTATCAAAGTTTGCAACAATCAAATGCTTGTAACTTTTTACTGGAGCGTCATAAAAACATGAAAATTTGTGACAATAAAGTACTCGAGCCTCTTATCAATTTAAGCTATAGCTCATAGCTATGCTACTCTTGAGTCCTAAATCAAACATTGATAAGACTTAAAATAGCCATAATTTCTGTACGGAGTGTCCTATACCTATCAAAGTTTGCAACATCCAAATGCTTGTAACTTTTTCTCGAGCGTCATAAAACCTTGAAATTTTGGGACAATAAAGTACTCGTGCCTCTTATCAATTTCAGCTATGGCTCATAGCTATGCAACCTTTGATTCCCAAAATAAATCACTGATAAAACTTCGAATGGCACTAACTTCTGTACGGTGCGTCCTATACCTATCAAAGTTTGCAACAATCAAATGGTTGTAACTTTTTACTGGAGCGTCATAAAACCTTGAAATTTTTTGACAATAAAGTACTCGTGCCTCTTATCAATTTAAGCTATTGCCCATCGCTTTGCTACCCTTGAGTCCTAAAATAAAACACTGATAAAACTTCAAATGGCCCTAACTTCTATACGGTGCATCCTACACCTATCAAAGTTTGCAACATTAAAATGCTTGTAACTTTTTACTGGAGCATCGTAAAATCTTGAAATTTTGTGACAATTTAGTACTCGTGCCTCTTATCAATTTAAGCTATCGCCCATAGCTATGCTACCCTTGAGTCCTTAAATAAAACACTGATAAAAATTCGAATGGTCCTAACTTCTATACGGTGCATGCTACACCTATCAAAGTTTGCAACACTCAAATGCTTGTAACTTTTTACTGGAGCATCATAAAATCTGGAAATTTTGTGACAATGAAGTACTCGAGCCTCTTGTTAATTCAGGCTATCGCTCATAGCAACGCTACCCTTGAGTCCCAAATCAAACACTGATGAAACTTAAAATGGCCCTAATTTCTGTACGGTGCGTTCTATACCTATCAAAGTTTGCAACCATCAAATGCTTGTAACTTTTTACTTGGGCGTCATAAAACCTTGAAATTTTGTGACAATAAAGTACTCGCGCCTCTTATCAATTTAAGCTATCACTCATAGCTATGCAACCTTTCATTCCCAAAATAAATCACTGATAAAACTTCGTATGGCACTAACTTCTGTACGGTGCGTCCTATACCTATCAAAGTTTGCAACAATCAAATGCTGGTTACTTTTTACTGGAGCGCCATAAAGTCTTGAAATTTTGTGACAATAAAGTACTCGAGCCGCTTATTAATTTAAGCTATCGCTCATAGCTATGCTACCCTTGAGTCTCAAATTAAACACTGATAAAACTTCAAATGGCCCTAACTTCTGTACGGTGCGTCCTATACCTATCAAAGTGTGCACCAATCAAATTCTTGTAACTTTTTACTGGAGGGTCGTAAAACCTTGAAATTTTGTGACAATAAAGTACTCGAGCCTCTTATTAATTTAAGCAATCGCTCATAGCTTTGCTACCCTTGAGTCCCGAATCAAATACTGATAAGACTTAAAATGGCCATAACTTCTATACGGAGTGTCCTATACCTATCAAAGTTTGCAACATTCAAATGCTTGTAACTTTTTACTGGAGCATCATAAAATCTTGAAATTTTGTGACAATAAAGTACTCGGGACTGTTGTCAATTTAAGCTATCCCTCATAGCTATGCTACCCTTGGGTCCCAAAATAAAACACGAATAAAACTTCAAATGACCCTAAATTTTATACGGTGCGTCCCATACCTATCAAATTTTGCAACATTCAAATGCTTGTAACTTTTTACTGGAGAGCCATAAAAGCTTGAACACGGATGAAACTTCAAATGGCCCTAACTTATATAAGGTGCGTCCTATACCTATCAAAGTTTTCAACAATCAAATGCTTGTATCTTTTTTCTGAAGCGTCATAAAATCTGGAAATTTTGTGACAATAAAGTACTCGAGCCTCTTATCAATTTAAGCTATCGCTCATAGCTATGCTACCCTTGAGTCCCAAATCAAACACTGATAAAACTTCAAATGGCCCTAACTTCTGTACCGTGCATCCTATACCTATCAAAGTTTCCAACATTCAAATGCTTGTTACTTTTTACTGGAGCGTCATAAAGTCTTGAAATTTTGTGACAATAAAGTACTCGAGCCTCTTATCAATTTAAGCTATCGCTCATAGCTATGCTACCCATGAGTCCGAAATCAAACACTGATAAAACTTCAAATGGCCCTAACTTCTATACGGTGCATCCTACACCTATCAAAGTTTGCAACATTAAAATGCTTGTAACTTTTTACTGGAGAATCGTAAAATCTTGAAATTTTGTGACAATAAAGTACTCGTGCCTCTTATCAATTTAAGCTATCGCCCATAGCTATGCTACCCTTGAGTCCTTAAATAAAACACTGATAAAAATTCGAATGGTCCTAACTTCTATACGGTGCATGCTACACCTATCAAAGTTTGCAACAATCAAATGCTTGTAACTTTTTACTGGAGCGTCATAAAAACATGAAATTTTGTGACAATAAAGTACTCGAGCCTCTTATTAATTTAAGCAATCGCTCATAGCTATGCTACCCTTGAGTCCCGAATCAAATACTGATACAATTTCAAATGGACCTAACTTCTGTACGGTGCGTCCTATACCTATCAAAGTGTGCACCAATCAAATGCTTGTAACTTTTTACTGGAGGGTCATAAAACCTTGAAATTTTGTGACAATAAAGTACTCGAGGCAATTTAAGCTATCGCTCATAGCTATGCTACTCTTGTGTCCCAAATCAAACACTGATAAGACTTAAAATGGCCATAACTTCTATACGGAGTGTCCTATACCTATCAAAGTTTGCAACATTCAAATGCTTGTAACTTTTGACTGGAGCATCATAAAATCTTGAAATTTTGTGACAATAAAGTACTCGGGACTGTTGTCAATTTAAGCTATCCCTCATAGCTTTGCTACCCTTGAGTCCTAAAATAAAACACTGATAAAACTTCAAATGGCCCTAACTTCTATACGGTGCATCCTACACCTATCAAAGTTTGCAACATTAAAATGCTTGTAACTTTTTACTGGAGCATCGTAAAATCTTGAAATTTTGTGACAATTTAGTACTCGTGCCTCTTATCAATTTAAGCTATCGCCCATAGCTATGCTACCCTTGAGTCCTTAAATAAAACACTGATAAAAATTCGAATGGTCCTAACTTCTATACGGTGCATGCTACACCTATCAAAGTTTGCAACACTCAAATGCTTGTAACTTTTTACTGGAGCATCATAAAATCTGGAAATTTTGTGACAATGAAGTACTCGAGCCTCTTGTTAATTCAGGCTATCGCTCATAGCAACGCTACCCTTGAGTCCCAAATCAAACACTGATGAAACTTAAAATGGCCCTAATTTCTGTACGGTGCGTTCTATACCTATCAAAGTTTGCAACCATCAAATGCTTGTAACTTTTTACTTGGGCGTCATAAAACCTTGAAATTTTGTGACAATAAAGTACTCGCGCCTCTTATCAATTTAAGCTATCACTCATAGCTATGCAACCTTTCATTCCCAAAATAAATCACTGATAAAACTTCGTATGGCACTAACTTCTGTACGGTGCGTCCTATACCTATCAAAGTTTGCAACAATCAAATGCTGGTTACTTTTTACTGGAGCGCCATAAAGTCTTGAAATTTTGTGACAATAAAGTACTTGAGCCGCTTATTAATTTAAGCTATCGCTCATAGCTATGCTACCCTTGAGTCTCAAATTAAACACTGATAAAACTTCAAATGGCCCTAACTTCTGTACGGTGCGTCCTATACCTATCAAAGTGTGCACCAATCAAATTCTTGTAACTTTTTACTGGAGGGTCGTAAAACCTTGAAATTTTGTGACAATAAAGTACTCGAGCCTCTTATTAATTTAAGCAATCGCTCATAGCTATGCTACCCTTGAGTCCCGAATCAAATACTGATAAGACTTAAAATGGCCATAACTTCTATACGGAGTGTCCTATACCTATCAAAGTTTGCAACATTCAAATGCTTGTAACTTTTTACTGGAGCATCATAAAATCTTGAAATTTTGTGACAATAAAGTACTCGGGACTGTTGTCAATTTAAGCTATCCCTCATAGCTATGCTACCCTTGGGTCCCAAAATAAAACACGAATAAAACTTCAAATGACCCTAAATTTTATACGGTGCGTCCCATACCTATCAAATTTTGCAACATTCAAATGCTTGTAACTTTTTACTGGAGAGCCATAAAAGCTTGAACACGGATGAAACTTCAAATGGCCCTAACTTATATAAGGTGCGTCCTATACCTATCAAAGTTTTCAACAATCAAATGCTTGTATCTTTTTTCTGAAGCGTCATAAAATCTGGAAATTTTGTGACAATAAAGTACTCTAGCCTCTTATCAATTTAAGCTATCGCTCATAGCTATGCTACCCTTGAGTCCCAAATCAAACACTGATAAAACTTCAAATGGCCCTAACTTCTGTACCGTGCATCCTATACCTATCAAAGTTTCCAACATTCAAATGCTTGTTACTTTTTACTGGAGCGTCATAAAGTCTTGAAATTTTGTGACAATAAAGTACTCGAGCCTCTTATCAATTTAAGCTATCGCTCATAGCTATGCTACCCATGAGTCCGAAATCAAACACTGATAAAACTTCAAATGGCCCTAACTTCTATACGGTGCATCCTACACCTATCAAAGTTTGCAACATTAAAATGCTTGTAACTTTTTACTGGAGAATCGTAAAATCTTGAAATTTTGTGACAATAAAGTACTCGTGCCTCTTATCAATTTAAGCTATCGCCCATAGCTATGCTACCCTTGAGTCCTTAAATAAAACACTGATAAAAATTCGAATGGTCCTAACTTCTATACGGTGCATGCTACACCTATCAAAGTTTGCAACAATCAAATGCTTGTAACTTTTTACTGGAGCGTCATAAAAACATGAAATTTTGTGACAATAAAGTACTCGAGCCTCTTATTAATTTAAGCAATCGCTCATAGCTATGCTACCCTTGAGTCCCGAATCAAATACTGATACAATTTCAAATGGACCTAACTTCTGTACGGTGCGTCCTATACCTATCAAAGTGTGCACCAATCAAATGCTTGTAACTTTTTACTGGAGGGTCATAAAACCTTGAAATTTTGTGACAATAAAGTACTCGAGGCTCTTATCAATTTAAGCTATCGCTCATAGCTATGCTACTCTTGTGTCCCAAATCAAACACTGATAAGACTTAAAATGGCCATAACTTCTATACGGAGTGTCCTATACCTATCAAAGTTTGCAACATTCAAATGCTTGTAACTTTTTACTGGAGCATCATAAAATCTTGAAATTTTGTGACAATAAAGTACTCGGGACTGTTGTCAATTTAAGCAATCGCTCATAGCTATGCTACCCTTGAGTCCCAAATCAAACACGGATAAAACTTCAAATGGCCCTAACTTATATAAGGTGCGTCCTATACCTATCAAAGTTTTCAACAATCAAATGCTTGTATCTTTTTACTGAAGCGTCATAAAATCTGGAAATTTTGTGACAATAAAGTACTCGAGCCTCTTATCAATTTAAGCTATCGCTCATAGCTATGTTACCCTTGAGTCCCAAATCAAACACTGATAAAACTTCAAATGGCCCTAACTTCTGTACCGTGCATCCTATACCTATCAAAGTTTGCAACATTCAAATGCTTGTTACTTTTTACTGGAGCGTCATAAAGTCTTGAAATTTTGTGACAATGAAGTACTCGAGCCTCTTGTTAATTTAAGCTATCGTTCATAGCAATGCTACCCTTAAGTCCCAAATCAAACACTGATGAAACTTAAAATGGCCCTATTTTCTGTACGGTGCGTTCTATACCTATCAAAGTTTGCAACCATCAAATGCTTGTAACTTTTTACTTGGGCGTCATAAAAACATGAAAATTTGTGACAATAAAGTACTCGAGCCTCTTATCAATTTAAGCTATAGCTCTTAGCTATGCTACTCTTGAGTCCTAAATCAAACATTGATAAGACTTAAAATGGCCATAATTTCTGTACGAAGTGTCCTATACCTATCAAAGTTTGAAACATTCAAATGATTGTAACTTTTTCTCGAGCGTCATAAAACCTTGAAATTTTCTGACAATAAAGTACTCGTGCCTCTTATCAATTAAAGCTATCGCTCATAGCTATGCAACCTTTGATTCCCAAAATAAATCACTGCTAAAACTTCGAATGGCACTAACTTCTGTAAGGTGCGTCCTATACCTATCATAGTTTGCAACAATCAAATGCTTGTTACTTTTTACTGGAGCGTCATAAAGTCTTGAAATTTTGTGACAATAAAGTACTCGAGCCTCTTACCAATTTAGGCTATCGCTCATAGCTATGCTACCCTTGAGTCCCAAAGCAAACACTGATAAAACTTCAAATGGCCCTAGCTTCTGTACGGTGCGTCCTATACCTACCAAAGTTTGCAACATTAAAATGCTTGTAACTTTTTACTGGAGCATCGTAAAATCTTGAAATTTTGTGACAATAAAGTACTCGTGCCTCTTATCAATTTAAGCTATCGCCCATAGCTATGCTACCCTTTAGTCCTGAAGTAAAACAATGATAAAAATTTGAATGGTCCTAACTTCAATACGGTGCATGCTACACCTATCAAAGTTTGCAACATTCAAATGCTTGTAACTTTTTACTCGAGCATCAAAAAATCTGGAAATTTTGTGACAATGAAGTACTCGAGCCTCTTGTTAATTCAAGCTATCACTCATAGCAATGCTACCCTTGAGTCCCAAATCAAACACTGATGAAACTTAAAATGGCCCTAATATCTGTACGTGCGTCCTATACCTATCAAAGTTTGCAACAATCAAATGCTTGTTACTTTTTAAAGTCTTGAAATTTTGTGACAATTAAGTACTCGAGCCGCTTATTAATTTAAGCTATCGCTCATAGCTATGCTAGCCTTGAGTCCCAAAAGAAAACACAGATAAAACTGCGAATGCTTGTAACTTTTTACTGGAGCGTCATAAAATTTTGGAATTTTGTGACAATAAAGTACTCGGGTCTCTTATAAATTTAAGCTATAGCTCATAGCTATGCTACTCTTGTGTCCCAAATCAAACACTGATAAGACTTAAAATGGCCATAACTTCTATACGGAGTGTCCTATACCTATCAAAGTTTGCAACATTCAAATGCTTGTAACTTTTTACTGGAGCATCATAAAATCTTGAAATTTTGTGACAATAAAGTACTCGGGACTGTTGTCAATTTAAGCTATCCCTCATAGCTATGCTACCCTTGGGTCCCAAAATAAAACACGAATAAAACTTCAAATGACCCTAAATTTTATACGGTGCGTCCCATACCTATCAAATTTTGCAACATTCAAATGCTTGTAACTTTTTACTGGAGAGCCATAAAAGCTTGAAATTTTATGACAATAAAGTACTCGAGCCTCTTATAAATTTAAGCTTTCGATCATAGCTATGCTACCCTTGAGTCCCGAATCAAAAACTGATAAAATGTCAAATAGCCCTAACTTCTATACGGTGCATCCTACACCTATCAAAGTTTGCAACATTCAAATGCTTGTAACTTTTTACTGGAGCGTCATAAAATCTGGAAATTTTGTGACAATAAAGTACTCGAGCATCTTGTCAATTTAAGCAATCGCTCATAGCTATGCTACCCTTGAGTCCCAAATCAAACACGGATAAAACTTCAAATGGCCCTAACTTATATAAGGTGCGTCCTATACCTATCAAAGTTTTCAAGAATCAAATGCTTGTATCTTTTTACTGAAGCGTCATAAAATCTGGAAATTTTGTGACAATAAAGTACTCGAGCCTCTTATCAATTTAAGCTATCGCTCATAGCTATGCTACCCTTGAGTCCCAAATCAAACACTGATAAAACTTCAAATGGCCCTAACTTCTGTACCGTGCATCCTATACCTATCAAAGTTTGCAACATTCAAATGCTTGTTACTTTTTAAAGTCTTGAAATTTTGTGACAATAAAGTACTCGAGCTTCTTATCAATTTAAGCTATTGCTCATAGCTATGCTAGCCTTGAGTCCCAAAAGAAAACACAGATAAAACTGCGAATGCTTGTAACTTTTTACTGGAGCGTCATAAAATTTTGAAATTTTGTGACAATAAAGTACTCGGGTCTCTTATCAATTTAAGCTATCGGTCTAAGCTGTGCTACCCTTGACTCCCAAATCAAAAACTGATAAATCTTCAAATGGCAGTAACTTCTGTACGGTGCGTACTACACCTATCAAAGTTTGCAACAATCAAATGCTTGTAACTTTTTACTGGAGCGTCATAAAAACATGAAAATTTGTGACAATAAAGTACTCGAGCCTCTTATAAATTTAAGCTATAGCTCATAGCTATGCTACTCTTGAGTCCTAAATCAAACATTGATAAGACTTAAAATGGCCATCATTTCTGTACGAAGTGTCCTATACCTATCAAAGTTTGCAGCATTCAAATGCTTGTAACTTTTTCTCGAGCGTCATAAAACCTTGAAATTTTGTGACAATAAAGTACTCGAGCCTCTTATCAATTCAAGCTATCGCTCATAGCTATGCTACCCTTGAGTCCCAAATCAAACACTGATAAAACTTCAAATGGCCCTAACTTCTATACGGTGCATCCTACACCTATCAAAGTTTGCAACATTAAAATACTTGTAACTTTTTACTGGAGCATCGTAAAATCTTGAAATTTTGTGACAATAAAGTACTCGTGCCTCTTATCAATTTAAGCTATCGCCCATAGCTATGCTACCCTTGAGTCCTTAAATAAAACACTGATAAAAATTCGAATGGTCCTAACTTCTATACGGTGCATGCTACACTTATCAAAGTTTGCAACAATCAAATGCTTCTAACTTTTAACTGGAGCGTCATAAAATTATGAAATTTTGTGACAATAAAGTACTCGGGTCTCTTATCAATTTAAGCTATCGCTCTAAGCTATGCTACCCTTGAGTCCCAAATCAAAAACTGATAAATCTTCAAATGGCATTAACTTCTGTACGGTGCATCCTACACCTATCAAAGTTTGCAACAATCAAATGCTAGTAACTTTTTCTCGAGCGTCATAAAACCTTGAAATTTTGTGACAATAAAGTACTCGAGCCGCTTATTAATTTAAGCTATCGCTCATAGCTATGCTATCCTTGAGTCTCAAATCAAACACTGATAAAACTTCAAATGGCCCTTACTTCTGTACGGTGCGTCCTATACCTGTCAAAGTGTGCACCAATCAAAATCTTGTAACTTTTTACTGGAGGGTCGTAAAACCTTGAAATTTTTTGACAATAAAGTACTCGAGCCTCTTATTAATTTAAGCAATCGCTCATAGCTATGCTACCCTTGAGTCCCGAATCAAATACTGATAAAATTTCAAATGGACCTAACTTCTGTAACGGGCGTCCTATACATTTCAAAGTGTGCACCAATCAAATGCTTGTAACTTTTTACTGGAGGGTCATAAAACCTTGAAATTTTGTGACAATAAAGTACTCGAGCCTCTTATCAATTTAAGCTTTCGGTCATAGCTATGCTACCCTTGAGTCCCGAATCAAAAACTGATAAATCTTCAAATGGCATTAACTTCTGTACGGTGCATCCTACACCTTTCAAAGTTTGCAACATTCAAATGCTTGTAACTTTTTACTGGAGCGTCATAAAATCTGGAAATTTTGTGACAATAAAGTACTCGATCATCTTGTCAATTTAAGCTATCGCTCATAGCTATGCTACCCTTGAGGCCCAAATCAAACACGAATAAAACTTCAAATGGTCCTAACTTATATAAGGTGCGTCCTATACCTATCAAAGTTTTCAACAATCAAATGCTTGTATCTTTTTTCTCGAGCGTCATAAAACCTTGAAATTTTGTGACAATAAAGTACTCGTGCCTCTTCTTGATTTAAGCTATCGCTCATAGCTATGCTACCTTTGAGTCCCAAATCAAACACGGATAAAACTTCAAATGGCCCTAACTTTTGTACGGTGCGTCCTACACCTATCAAAGTTTGCAACAATCAAATGCTTGTTACTTTTTACTGGAGCGTCATAAAGTCTTGAAATTTTGTGACAATGAAGTACTCGAGCCTCTTATTAATTCAAGCTATCGCTCATAGCAATGCTACCCTTGAGTCCCAAATCAAACACTGATGAAACTTAAAATGGCCCTAATTTCTGTACGGTGCGTTCTATACCTATCAATTTAAGCTATCGTCCATAGATATGCTACCCTTGAGTCCTTAAATAAAACACTGATAAAAATTCGAATGGTCCTAACTTCTATACGGTGCATGCTACACCTATCAAACTTTGCAACATTCAAATGCTTGCAAATTTTTACTGGAGCATCATAAAATCTGGAAATTTTGTGACAATAAAGTACTCGAGCCTCTTGTTAATTCAAGCTATCGCTCATAGCAATTCTGCCCTTGAGTCCCAAATCAAACACTGATGAAACTTAAAATGGCCCTATTTTCTGTACGGTGCGAACTATACCTATCATAGTTTGCAACAATCAAATGCTTGTTACTTTTTACTGGAGCGTCATAAAGTCTTGAAATTTTGTGACAATAAAGTACTCGAGCCTCTTGTTAATTCAAGCTATCGCTCATAGCAATTCTGCCCTTGAGTCCCAAATCAAACACTGATGAAACTTAAAATGGCCCTATTTTCTGTATGGTGCGTTCTATACCTATCAAAGTTTGCAACCATCAAATGCTTGTAACTTTTTACTTGGGCGTCATAAAAACATGAAAATTTGTGACATTAAAGTACTCGAGCCTCTTATCAATTTAAGCTATAGCTCATAGCCATGCTACTCTTGAGTCCTAAATCAAACATTGATAAGACTTAAAATGGCCATAATTTCTGTACGAAGTGTCCTATACCTAACAAAGTTTGCAACATTCAAATGCTTGTAACTTTTTCTCGAACGTCATAAAACCTTGAAATTTTGTGACAATAAAGTCCTCGTGCCTCTTATCAATTTAAGCTATCGCTCATAGCTATGCAACCTTTGATTCCCAAAATAAATCACTGCTAAAACTTCGAATGGCACTAACTTCTGTACGGTGCGAACTATACCTATCATAGTTTGCAACAATCAAATGCTTGTTACTTTTTACTGGAGCGTCATAAAGTCTTGAAATTTTGTGACAATAAAGTACTCGAGCCTCTTATCAATTTTGGCTATCGCTCATAGCTATGCTACCCTTGAGTCCCAAAGCAAACACTGATAAAACTTCAAATGGCCCTAGCTTCTGTACGGTGTGTCCTATACCTATCAAAGTTTGCAACAATCAAATGGTTGTAACTTTTTACTGGAGCGTCATAAAACCTTGAAATTTTTTGACAATAAAGTACTCGCGCCTCTTATCAATTTAAGCTATTGGCCATCGTTGTGCTACCCTTGAGTCCTAAAATAAAACACTGATAAAACTTAAAATGGCCCTAACTTCTATACGGTGCATCCTACACCTACCAAAGTTTGCAACATTAAAATGCTTGTAACTTTTTACTGGAGCATCGTAAAATCTTGAAATTTTGTGACAATAAAGTACTCGTGCCTCTTATCAATTTAAGCTATCGCCCATAGCTATGCTACCCTTTAGTCCTGAAGTAAAACAATGATAAAAATTTTAATGGTCCTAACTTCAATACGGTGCATGCTACACCTATCAAAGTTTGCAACATTCAAATGCTTGTAACTTTTTACTGGAGCATCAAAAAATCTGGAAATTTTGTGACAATGAAGTACTCGAGCCTCTTGTTAATTCAAACTATCACTCATAGCAATGCTACCCTTGAGTCCCAAATCAAACACTGATGAAACTTAAAATGGCCCTAATATCTGTACGTGCGTCCTATACCTATCAAAGTTTGCAACAATCAAATGCTTGTTACTTTTTAAAGTCTTGAAATTTTGTGACAATTAAGTACTCGAGCCGCTTATTAATTTAAGCTATCGCTCATAGCTATGCAACCTTTGATTCCCAAAATAAATCACTGATAAAACTTCGAATGGCACTAACTTCTGTACGGTGCGTCCTATACCTATCAAAGTTTGCAACAATCAAATGCTTGTTACTTTTTAAAGTCTTGAAATTTTGTGACAATAAAGTACTCGAGCTTCTTATCAATTTAAGCTATTGCTCATAGCTATGCTAGCCTTGAGTCCCAAAAGAAAACACAGATAAAACTGCGAATGCTTGTAACTTTTTACTGGAGCGTCATAAAATTTTGGAATTTTGTGACAATAAAGTACTCGGGTCTCTTATAAATTTAAGCTATAGCTCATAGCTATGCTACTCTTGAGTCCTAAATCAAACATTGATAAGACTTAAAATGGCCATAATTTCTGTACGAAGTGTCCTATACCTATCAAAGTTTGCAGCATTCAAATGCTTGTAACTTTTTCTCGAGCGTCATAAAACCTTGAAATTTTGTGACAATAAAGTACTCGAGCCTCATATCAATTCAAGCTATCGCTCATAGCTATGCTACCCTTGCGTCCCAAATCAAACACTGATAAAACTTCAAATGGCCCTAACTTCTATACGGTGCATCCTACACCTATCAAAGTTTGCAACATTAAAATACTTGTAACTTTTTACTGGAGCATCGTAAAATCTTGAAATTTTGTGACAATAAAGTACTCGTGCCTCTTATCAATTTAAGCTATCGCCCATAGCTATGCTACCCTTGAGTCCTTAAATAAAACACTGATAAAAATTCGAATGGTCCTAACTTCTATACGGTGCATGCTACACTTATCAAAGTTTGCAACAATCAAATGCTTCTAACTTTTAACTGGAGCGTCATAAAATTATAAAATTTTGTGACAATAAAGTACTCGGGTCTCTTATCAATTTAAGCTATCGCTCTAAGCTATGCTACCCTTGAGTCCCAAATCAAAAACTGATAAATCTTCAAATGGCATTAACTTCTGTACGGTGCATCCTACACCTATCAAAGTTTGCAACAATCAAATGCTAGTAACTTTTTCTCGAGCGTCATAAAACCTTGAAATTTTGTGACAATAAAGTACTCGAGCCTCTTATCAATTTAAGCTTTCGGTCATAGCTATGCTACCCTTGAGTCCCGAATCAAAAACTGATAAAATGTTAAATAGCCCTAACTTCTTTACGGTGCATTATACACCTTTCAAAGTTTGCAACATTCAAATGCTTGTAACTTTTTACTGGAGCGTCATAAAATCTGGAAATTTTGTGACAATAAAGTACTCGATCATCTTGTCAATTTAAGCTATCGCTCATAGCTATGCTACCCTTGAGTCCCAAATCAAACACGAATAAAACTTCAAATGGTCCTAACTTATATAAGGTGCGTCCTATACCTATCAAAGTTTTCAACAATCAAATGCTTGTATCTTTTTTCTCGAGCGTCATAAAACCTTGAAATTTTGTGACAATAAAGTACTCGTGCCTCTTCTTGATTTAAGCTATCGCTCATAGCTATGCTACCCTTGAGTCCCAAATCAAACACGGATAAAACTTCAAATGGCCCTAACTTTTTTACGGTGCGTCCTACACCTATCAAAGTTTGCAACAATCAAATGCTTGTTACTTTTTACTGGAGCGTCATAAAGTCTTGAAATTTTGTGACAATGAAGTACTCGAGCCTCTTATTAATTCAAGCTATCGCTCATAGCAATGCTACCCTTGAGTCCCAAATCAAACACTGATGAAACTTAAAATGGCCCTAATTTCTGTACGGTGCGTTCTATACCTATCAATTTAAGCTATCGTCCATAGATATGCTACCCTTGAGTCCTTAAATAAAACACTGATAAAAATTCGAATGGTCCTAACTTCTATACGGTGCATGCTACACCTATCAAACTTTGCAACATTCAAATGCTTGCAACTTTTTACTGGAGCATCATAAAATCTGGAAATTTTGTGACAATAAAGTACTCGAGCCTCTTGTTAATTCAAGCTATCGCTCATAGCAATTCTGCCCTTGAGTCCCAAATCAAACATTGATGAAACTTAAAATGGCCCTATTTTCTGTACGGTGCGTTCTATACCTATCAAAGTTTGCAACCATCAAATGCTTGTAACTTTTTACTTGGGCGTCATAAAAACATGAAAATTTGTGACATTAAAGTACTCGAGCCTCTTATCAATTTAAGCTATAGCTCATAGCCATGCTACTCTTGAGTCCCAAATCAAACATTGATAAGACTTAAAATGGCCATAATTTCTGTACGAAGTGTCCTATACCTAACAAAGTTTGCAACATTCAAATGCTTGTAACTTTTTCTCGAACGTCATAAAACCTTGAAATTTTGTGACAATAAAGTACTCGTGCCTCTTATCAATTTAAGCTATCGCTCATAGCTATGCAACCTTTGATTCCCAAAATAAATCACTGCTAAAACTTCGAATGGCACTAACTTCTGTACGGTGCGAACTATACCTATCATAGTTTGCAACAATCAAATGCTTGTTACTTTTTACTGGAGCGTCATAAAGTCTTGAAATTTTGTGACAATAAAGTACTCGAGCCTCTTGTTAATTCAAGCTATCGCTCATAGCAATTCTGCCCTTGAGTCCCAAATCAAACACTGATGAAACTTAAAATGGCCCTATTTTCTGTACGGTGCGTTCTATACCTATCAAAGTTTGCAACCATCAAATGCTTGTAACTTTTTACTTGGGCGTCATAAAAACATGAAAATTTGTGACATTAAAGTACTCGAGCCTCTTATCAATTTAAGCTATAGCTCATAGCCATGCTACTCTTGAGTCCTAAATCAAACATTGATAAGACTTAAAATGGCCATCATTTCTGTACGAAGTGTCCTATACCTAACAAAGTTTGCAACATTCAAATGCTTGTAACTTTTTCTCGAACGTCATAAAACCTTGAAATTTTGTGACAATAAAGTACTCGTGCCTCTTATCAATTTAAGCTATCGCTCATAGCTATGCAACCTTTGATTCCCAAAATAAATCACTGCTAAAACTTCGAATGGCACTAACTTCTGTACGGTGCGAACTATACCTATCATAGTTTGCAGCAATCAAATGCTTGTTACTTTTTACTGGAGCGTCATAAAGTCTTGAAATTTTGTGACAATAAAGTACTTGAGCCTCTTATCAATTTAAGCCATCGCTCATAGCTATGCTACCCTTGAGTCCCAAATAAAACACTGATAAAACTTCAAATGGCCCTAGCTTCTGTACGGTGCGTCCTATACCTATCAAAGTTTGCAACAATCAAATGGTTGTAACTTTTAACTGGAGCGTCATAAAACCTTGAAATTTTTTGACAATAAAGTGCTCGCGCCTCTTATCAATTTAAGCTATTGCCCATCGTTGTGCTATCCTTGAGTCCTAAAATAAAACACTGATAAAACTTCAAATGGCCCTAACTTCTTTACGGTGCATCCTACACCTATCAAAGTTTGCAACATTAAAATGCTTGTAACTTTTTACTGGAGCATCGTAAGATCTTGAAATTTTGTGACAATAAAGTACTCGTGCCTCTTATCAATTTAAGCTATCGCCCATAGCTATGCTACCCTTGAGTCCTTAAATAAAACACTGATAAAAATTCGAATGGTCCTAACTTCTATACGGTGCATGCTACACTTATCAAAGTTTGCAACATTCAAATGCTTGTAACTTTTTACTGGAGCATCAAAAAATCTGGAAATTCTGTGACAATGAAGTACTCGAGCCTCTTGTTAATTCAAGCTATCACTCATAGCAATGCTACCCTTGAGTCCCAAATCAAACACTGATGAAACTTAAAATGGCCCTAATTTCTGTACGGTGCGTTCTATACCTATCAAAGTTTGCAACCATCAAATGCTTGTAACTTTTTACTTGGGCGTCATAAAACCTTGAAATTTTGTGACAATAAAGTACTCGAGCTTCTTATCAATGTAAGCTATTGTTCATAGCTATGCTAGCCTTGAGTCCCAAAAGAAAACACAGATAAAACTGCGAATGCTTGTAACTTTTTACTGGAGCGTCATAAAATTATGAAATTTTGTGACAATAAAGTACTCGGGTCTCTTATCAATTTAAGCTATCGCTCTAAGCTATGCTACCCTTGAGTCCCAAATCAAAAACTGATAAAACTTCGAATGGCACTAACTTCTGTACGGTGCGTCCTCTACCTATCAAAGTTTGCAACCATCAAATGCTTGTAACTTTTTACTTGGGCGTCATAAAACCTTGAAATTTTGTGACAATAAAGTACTCGAGCTTCTTATCAATTTAAGCTATTGTTCAAAGCTATGCTAGCCTTGAGTCCCAAAAGAAAACACAGATAAAACTGCGAATGCTTGTAACTTTTTACTGGAGCGTCATAAAATTATGAAATTTTGTGACAATAAAGTACTCGAGCCGCTTATTGATTTAAGCTATCGCTTATAGCTATGCTACCCTTGAGTCTCAAATCAAACACTGATAAAACTTCAAATGGCCCTAATTGCTGTACGGTGCATCCTATACCTATCAAAGTGTGCACCAATCAAATTCTTGTAACTTTTTACTGGACGGTCATAAAACCTTGAAATTTTGTTACAATAAAGTACTCGAGCCTCTTATTAATTTAAGCAATCGTTCATAGCTATGCTACCCTTGAGTCCCGAATCAAACACTGATACGACTTAAAATGGCCATAACTTCTATACGGAGTATCCTATACGTATCAAAGTTTGCAACATTCAAATGCTTGTAACTTTTTACTGGAGCATCATAAAATCTTGAAATTTTGTGACAATAAAGTACTCGGGCCAGTTGTCAATTTAAGCTATCCCTCATAGCTATGCTACCCTTGGGTCCCAAGATAAAACAGGAATAAAACTTCAAATGACCCTAACTTTTATACGGTGCGTCCCATACCTATCAAATTTTGCAACATTCAAATGCTTGTAACTTTTTACTGGAGCGCCATAAAAGCTTGCAATTTTATGACAATAAAGTACTCGAGGCTCTTATCAATTTAAGCTTTCGGTCATAGCTATGCTACCCTTGAGTCCCGAATCAAAAACTGATAAAATGTCAAATAGCCCTAACTTCTATACGGTGCATCCTACACCTATCAAAGTTTGCAACATTAAAAAGCTTGTAACTTTTTACTGGAGCGTCATAAAATCTGGAAATTTTGTGACAATAAAGTACTCGAGCATCTTGTCAATTTAAGCTATCGCTCATAGCTATGCTACCCTTGAGTCCCAAATCAAACACTGATAAAACTTCAAATGGCCCTAACTTATATAAGGTGCGTCCTATACCTATCAAAGTTTTCAACAATCAAATGCTTGTATCTTTTTTCTGGAGCGTCATAAAATCTAGAAATTTTGTGACAATAAAGTACTCGAGCCTCTTATCAATTTAAGCTATCGCTCATAGCTATGCTACCTTTGAGTCCCAAACCAAACACTGATAAAACTTATAATGGCCCTAACTTGTGTACGTTGCGTTCTATACCTATAAAAATTTGGAACAATCAAATGATGTATCTTTTTACTGCGGCTTCATAAAACCTTGAAATAATATGACAATAAAATACTCGAGCCTCTTCTCAATTTAAGCTATCGTTCATAGCTATGCTATCCTTGAGTCCCAAAATAAAACACTGATAAAACTACATATGACCCTAAGTTCAGTTCGGTGCGTCCTATACCTATCAAAGTTTGCAACAATCAAATGCTTATAACATTTTACTGGAGCGTCATAAAATCTTAAAATTTGTGACAATAAAGTACTCGAGCCTCTTATCAATTTAAGCTATCGCTCATAGCTATGATACCCTTGAGTCCCAAATCAAACACTGATAAAACTTCAAATGGCCTAACTTCTATACGGTGCGATCTATACCTATCAAAGTTTGCCATAAAACCTTGAAAATTTGGGACAATAATGTACTCGAGCCTCTTATCAATTTAAGCTATCGCTCATAGCTATGTTACTCTTGAGTCCAAAATCAAACACTGATAAAGCTTCAAATGGCCCTAACTTCTGTACGGTGCATCCTATACATATCAAAGTATGCACCAATCAAATGCTTGCAACTTTTTACTGGAGGGTCATAAAACCTTGAAATTTGGTTACAATAAAGTACTCGAGCCTCTTATCAACTTAAGCTATCGCTCATAGCTATGCTACCCTTGAGTCCCAAATCAAACACTGATAAAACTTCAAATGGCCCTAACTTCTGAACGGTGCGTCCTATATCTATCAAAGTGTTCACCAATCAAATGCTTGTAACTTTTTACTGGAGTGTCATAAAACCTTGAAATTTTGTGACAATAAAGTTTTCGAGCCTCTTATCAATTTAAGCTATCGCTCATAACTATGCTACCCTTGAGTTCAAAATAAAACACTGATAAAATTTCAAATGGCCCTAACTTCTATACGGTACGTCCTATACCTATCAAAGTTTCCAACAATCAAAGGGTTGTAACTTTTTACTGGAGCGTCATAAAACCTTGAAATTTTGTGACAATAAAGTACTCGAGCCTCTTATCAATTGAAGTTATCGCTCATAGCTATGCTACTCTTGAGTCCCAAATCAAACACTGATAAGACTTAAAATGGCCATAACTTCTATACGGTACGTCCTATACCTATCAAAGTTTGCAACAATCAAATGCTTGTAACTTTTTACTGGAGCGTCATAAAATCTTAAAATTTGTGACAATGAAGTACTCGAGCCTCTTGTCAATTTAAGCTATCGCTCATAGGTATTCTACCCTTGGATCCCAAAATAAAACACTAATAAAACTTCAAATGGTTCTAACTTCTACAAGTTGCTTTCTATACCTATCAGAGTTTGCATCAATCAAATGCGCGTAACTTTTTACTGGGGCTTCATAAAACCTTGAAAATTTGTGACAATAAAGTACTCGAGCCTCTTATCAATTTAAGCTATCGTTCATAGCTATGCTAGCCTTGAGTCCCAAAATAAAACACTGATAAAACTGCAAATGACCCTAACTTCTGTACGGTGCGGCCTATACCTATCAAAGTTTGCAACAATCAAATGCTTGTAACTTTTTACTGGAGCGTCATAAAATCTTAAAATTTTGTGACAATAAAGTACTCGAGCTTCTTATCAATTTAAGCTATCGCTCATAGCTATGCTACCCTTGAGTCCCAAATCAAACACTGATAAAACTTCAAATGGACCTAATTTCTGTACGGTGCGTCCTATACATATCAAAGTGTGCAACAAAAAAATGCTTGTAACTTTTTACAGGGGCGTCATAAAACCTTGAAATTTTGTGACAATAAAATACTCGTGCCTCTTATCAATTTAAGCTATCGCTCATAGCTATGCAACCTTTGAATCCCAAACTAAAACTTCAAATGGCCCTAACTTCTGTACGGTGCGTCCTATACCTATCAAAGTTTGCACCAATCAAATGCTTGTAACTTTTTACTGGAGGGTCATAAAAACTTGAAATTTTGTGGCAATAAAGTACTCGAGCCTCTTATCAATTTAAGCTTTCGCTCATAGCTATGCTACCCTTGAGTCCCGAATCAAATACTGATAAAATTTCAAATGGCCCTAACTTCTATACGGTGCGTCCTACAACTATCAAAGTTTGCAACAATCAAATGCTTGGAACTTTTTACTGGAGCGTCATAAAACCATGAAAATTTGTGACAATAAAGTACTCTAGACTCTTATCAATTTAAGCTATCGCTCATAGCTATGCTACTCATGAGTCCCAAATCAAACACTGATAAGACTTAAAATGGCAATAACTTCTGTACGGGTTGGCCTATACCTATCAAAGTTTGCAACATTCAAATGCTTGTAACTTTTTACTGGAGCATCATAAAATCTTGAAATTTTGTGACAATAAAATACTCGACCCTCTTATCAATTTAAGCTATCGCTCATAGCTATGCAACCTTTGAATCCCAAAATAAAACTTCAAATGGCCCTAACTTCTGTACGGTGCGTCCTATACCTATCAAAGTTTGCACCAATCAAATGCTTGTAACTTTTTACTGGAGGGTCATAAAACCTTGAAATTTTGTGGCAATAAAGTACTCGAGCCTCTTATCAATTTAAGCTTTCGCTCATAGCTATGCTACCCTTGAATCCCGAATCAAATACTGATAAAATTTCAAATAACCCTAACTTCTATACGGTGCATCCTACAACTGTCAATGTTTGCAACATTCAAATACTTGTAACTTTTTACTGGAGCGTCATAAAACCTTGAAATTTTTTGACAATAGAGTACTCGTGCCTCTTATCAATTTAAGCTATCGTTCATAGCTATGCTACCCTTGAGTCCCAAAATAAAACACTGATAAAGCATTAAATGGCCCTAACTTCTGTACGGTGCGTCCTATACATATCAAAGTTTGCAACAAAAAAATGCTTGTAACTTTTTACAGGGGCGTCATAAAACCTTGACATTTTGTGACAATAAAATACTCGTGCCTCTTATCAATTTAAGCTATCGCTCATAACTATGCACAGTTTGAGTCCCAAAATAAAACACTGATAAAACTTCAAATGGCCCTAACTTCTGTAGGGTACGTCCTATACCTATCAAAGTTTGCAACAATCAAATGCTTGTAACTTTTTACTGGAGCGTCATAAATTCTTGAAATTTTGTGACAATAAAGTACTCGAGCCTTTAATCAATTTAAGCTATCGCTCATAACTATGCTACCCTTGAGTTCAAAATAAAATACTGATAAAACTTCAAATGGCCCTAACTTCTATATGGTACGTCCTATACCTATCAAAGTTTGCAACAATCAAATGCTTGTAACTTTTTACTGGAGCGTCATAAAACCTTGACATTTTGTGACAATAAAATACTCGTGCCTCTTATCAATTTAAGCTATCGCTCATAACTATGCACAGTTTGAGTCCCAAAATAAAACACTGATAAAACTTCAAATGGCCCTAACTTCTGTAGGGTACGTCCTATACCTATCAAAGTTTGCAACAATCAAATGCTTGTAACTTTTTACTGGAGCGTCATAAATTCTTGAAATTTTGTGACAATAAAATACTCGTGCCTCTTATCAATTTAAGCTATCGTTTATAGCTATGCTACCCTTGAGTCAAAATCAAACACTGATAAAACTTCCAATGGCCCTAACTTCTGTACGGTGCGTCCTATACCTATCTAAGTGTGCAACATTCAAATGCTTGTAATAATTCTAATTTTGTAGAAGAAATATTGTCTCAAATTTTAAAACAATTAAAGAAACAAGAAGAATTTAATAAAAGCCTAGAAACGCATCTAGTAAGGCTCGAGCAGGGCTCAATGCAACAAAATTACCCTCCTAAACAATGATACTAAAAATAATGCAATGGAATGCGAACGGGCCGGCCAAACATCAACCCGAATTACAAATCATACTTAACGAAGAAAAAATTGACGTTTGTCTGATTTCTGAAACACATTTCACAAATCAGTCATTCATAAAAATTAATAACTATGAGACTTACCACACAACTCGTCCAGATAATTCAGCTCGTGGTGGTAGCGCAATAATCGTAAGAAAACATATTGAACATTACGAGTCAGAGAAATTCCGTACTTATGAAATCCAAGCAACCACGATCATTATAAATTCAAAGAACCAACCGCTAGCGCTCACGGCATTGTACAGTCCGCCGAGACACAAAATAAATAGTGAATTGTATGTTAAATTTATAAATAAGCACGAAACCAGATTTATAGTAGGAGGAGATTTCAATGCCAAAAACATCTATTGGGGATCCAGACTAACCACAACAAAAGGGCGTAAGTTATTTACAGCTGCCAGAGAGACGGGTTGTGAGTTTATCTCAACTGGTAAGCCAACTTATTGGCCAAGCGATCCTGGAAAGATACCTGATTTAATAGATTTATTCCTAATTAAAAAAGTTTCAAAGAACTATTTACAAGTACATGAGGGTTTTGATCTCAACTCCGACCACACTCCGGTTTTCTTATCAGTAAGCGAATATATAATAAAAAAAATGCAAAACAAATATCTAACCAGCAAGTTTACCGAGTGGCACTATTTTAAAGAATTGCTAGGTAAAAACACTCGACACATAGAACCGCCAAAAACAGAAGAACAACTGGAATACGAAGCCTTAAAACTAACACAAAATATTCAAAATGCTGCTTGGGCTAGCACGCCAATTTTAAAAAGGAAGTCCGAAGGATGTTTCTATATGAAAGAAATAAAAATTCTAATAACAAAGAAAAGAAATATCCGGCGTCGCTGGCACCAAAGTAGGTCACCCAATGATAAGCATGCGCTTAACAAAGCTACAAAGAAGCTCAGTAAAGAAATAAAGGTTTTCAAAAATGGATCGACTAGCAGGCTATTACGAAACCTCCCACACGAAAAAAACAATGGCTACTCTTTGTGGAAAGCCACGAAAAACATAAAAAGGCCCACATTACCGATTCCTCCAATTAAAATGGCTAATGGTGGCTGGGCCAAAAGTAACATTGAAAAGGCTTACAACATCAACTATGAGAATAACGCAGGCACTCTGCGGTGTACCCCTTCCGAAGTGAAATGTGAGATAAAGAACCTAAGATTGAAAAAGAGTCCAGGTTTTCATCTGATACCAGCAGAAATTTTGAAACAGCTGCGACAGATGTGTATTGAAAATCTTTCAACTTTGTATAACGCCACATTTAAACTTCGACATGTCCCAAGAATCTGGAAAGTGGCCGAAGTATTAATGCTTCCCAAACCAGGCAAAGTACCGGAAGAAGTGTCATCATATAGACCAATCTCTCTGTTACCGATACTATCGAAAATCTTTGAAAAGCTGCTGCACAACAAACTCCAGCCAATTATTGAAGAAAAGAAACTCATACCAAGCCACCAATTTGGTTTCAGAAGAATACACTCAACTATAGATCAAGTTCACAGGATCGTCGAAGTTATTGAAAACTCATTTGAAGAGAAAAAAGTCTGTTCTGCGGTATTTCTAGATGTAGCGCAGGCATTCGACAAAGTTTGGCATAAAGGTCTGCTCCATAAACTGCAATTGATTCTACGTGCCGAATATTGTGAAATTATCGAATCATACCTTCAAAAAAGACACTTCAGAATTAAGCAAAATTATGCCTATTCTGGGCTCCGCGAAGTTAAGGCAGGTGTTCCTCAAGTCAGCATCCTAGGGCCCCTACTCTATCTCCTATTCACAAGCGATTTACCGATCGAACAAAATCATATTTCCGCAACATTCGCTGACGATACGGCACTCATAGCTACTGGTGGCACAGAGGAAATCTCAGTAGAGAAACTTCAGCGAGCCGTAAATTCAATATTTAATTGGACAAAGAAATGGCGCATTAAAATAAATAACACAAAATCGGTCCCCATCGACTTTACGAATAAAAAGGTTAGACATTACCCGCTATACGAGTATATAGACGGAATAGAAGTACCATACTCAAATAACGCTAAGTATTTGGGTATGACACTAGACGTAAAGCTCCGATGGTGTGCACATGTGAAAAAGAAAAGAGAAGAACTCGAAATAAAGTATAAAAAATGTACTGGTTAATTGGCAGATCATCTACGCTTTCTGCATATAACAAGCTTTGTTATATAATCAAATCTTGAAACCTGTCTGGAGTTACGGTATTCAACTTTGGGGATGCACCACACGAACCAATATTAAAAGAATACAAAAATTTGAAAACAAAGTTCTACGGAACATAGTCAATGCACCCTGGTACGTACTAATGTCAGACCTCCACAGAGATCTTGGCGTGAAGACGGTACGTAACGAAATTACTAAAGTCGCAATCTTACATTACGAACGACTTCAACACCACATAAACGAAGAGGCATCGAAACTCTCCGAACTAAACAAAACGGAACGACGTCTTAAGAGAACGATGCCGAGAGACCTCACAAACTATAACGTAAATTTACAACGTTTCAATAAAAAAAAAATTCAAATGCTTGTAACTTTTTACTGGAGCGTCATAAAATCTGGAAATTTTGTGACAATAAAGTACTCGTGCCTCTTAATTTAAGCCATCGCTCATAGCTCTGATACTATTGACTCCAAAATCAAACACTGATAAAACTTCAAAAGGCTCTAAATTCCATACGGTGCGTCCTACACCTATCGAAGTTTGCAACATTGAAATGCTTGTAACTTTTTACTGGATCGTCATAAAATCTGGAAATTTTGTCACAATAAAGTACTCGTGCCACTTATTAATTTAAGCCATCGCTCATAGCTCTGTTACTATTGACTCCAAAATCAAACACTGATAAAACTTCAAATGGCTCTAAATTCCATACGGTGCGTCCTACACCTATCGAAGTTTGCAACATTGAAATGCTTGTAACTTTTTACTGGATCGTCATAAAATCTGGAAATTTTGTGACAATAAAGTACTCGTGCCTCTTATTAATTTAAGCTATCGCACATAGCTATGCTACCCTTGAGTCCCAAAATAAAACACTGAAAAAACTTCAAATGGACCTAACTTCTATCCGGTGCATCCTACACCTATCAAAGTTTGCAACAACCAAATGCTTTTTTCTGGAGCGTCATAAAATCTGGAAAATTTGTGACAATAAAGTACTCGAGCCTCTTGTCAATTTAAGCTATCGCTCATAGCTATGTGAGCTTGAGTCCCAAATCAAACACTGATAAAACTTAAAATGGCCCTAACTTCTGTACCGTGCGTTCTATACCTGTCGAAGTTTGCAACAATCAAATGCTTGTAACTTTTTACTGGAGCGTCATAAAATCTTGAAATTTCGTGACAATGAAGTACTCGAGCCTCATATCAACTTAAGCTATCGCTCATAGCTGTGTTACCCTTGAGTCCCAAATCCAAAACTGATAAAATTTCTAAAGGCCCTAACTTCTGTACGGTGCGTCCTACACCTATCAAAGTTTGCAACAATTAAATGCTTGTAATTTTTATTGGAGCGTCATAAAACCTTGAAAATTTGTGACAATAAATTACTTGAGCCTTTTATCAATTTAAGCTATCGCTCATAGCTATGCTACTCTTGAGTCCCAAAATAAAACACTGATAAAACTTCAAATGGCCCTAACTTCTGTACGCTGTAACTATCACTTCTGTCCTATACCTATCAAAGTTTGCAACAATCAAATGCTTGTAACTTTTTGCTGGAGCGCCCTAAAGTCTTGAAATTTTGTGACAATAAAGTACTAGAGCCTCTTATCGACTTAAGCTATCGCTCATAGCTATGCTACCCTTGAGTCCCAAATGAAACACTGATAAAACTTCAAATGGCCCTAACTTCTGTACGGTGCGTCCTATACCTATCAAAGTGTGCACCAATCAAATGCTTGTAACTTTTTACTGGAGGGTCATAAAACCTTGAAATTTTGTGACAATAAAGTACTCGAGCCTCTTATCAATTTAAGCTATCGCTCATAACTATGTTACCCTTGAGTTCAAAATAAAACACTGATAAAACTTCAAATTGCCCTAACTTCTATACGGTACGTCCTATACCTATCAAAATTTGCAACAATCAAATGCTTGTAACTTTTTACTGGAGCGTCATAAAATCTTGAAATTTTGTGACAATAAAGTGCTCGAGCCTCTTATCAATTTAAGCTATCGCTCATAGCTATGCTACCCTTGAGTCCCAAAATAAAAAACTGATAAAATTTCAAATGGCCCTAACTTCTGTACGGTGCGTCCTATACCTATCAGAGTTTGCAACAATCAAATGCTTGTAACTTTTTACTGGAGCGTCATAAAATCTGGACAATAAAGTACTCGAGCCTCTTATCAATCTAAGCTCTCGCCTATAGCTATGCTACCCTGGAGTCAAAATCACACACTGATAAAACTTCAAATGGCCCTAACTTCTGTACGGTGCGTCCTATACCTATCAAAGTGTGCAACATTCAAATGCTTGTAACTTTTTACTGGAGCATCATTATTATGTCCTCTGGTCCATCATTAAATTATTAACAACTGGTTTTTGGTCTTTACTATTGAGTATATTTATTCAGAGAGCAATAGATGAGTACAGTTCAGTGGTTTTCATAAAATTAAACTAGCGAGGAATCGATTCTCAAGAATGTCATCATTAACGCAATGCATTATAGTAATTTATGAGTTTTCACTCGAGAGTAAATATTAATTATTTTAGTTTATGCGAAATACTTTACATTTCCCCTTTTTTATAAAACTTGTCTTATCTACTAAAAATAAATGTATTTCATTTTTAAATCAATTTACAGTAAAAATTAATAATTCATGAATATGTTTTAATATATAAAATTATTGTATTATAATACATCACTATTTTTAATTTAATATTATTTGTTTTGAATGTTACTAGGTTTAACAATTTTGCGTTTAGATCTTCTTAAAGGTATAGATTCATGTAATACTTTATTATATCGTTTCTTTTTCTTTTGAGGCTGATCAATAGTTTCAGTTTCCGTGTTTGTTCTAGGTTCTTCATTTGGAATCAATGGGTGATACTTATCTTCCAATGTAGAATGTCTAATCTGATTTTTTTGAACAAATCTCACTGAATTATAAACATTTATTTTATAGGTATGTGGGCTTATAACTTCATGTATTATAGCTGGAATACAGTTAACATAATCTTTAAAATGATTCCTATATAATACTTTTTGCCCTTTTTTAAAAATTGGCTCTTGTAAAATTTTAGTTTTACATTTTTCATTATAATGTTTAGGATATGCTAAAGTGTTGTTATTATTATTTTTCTTAAATGTTACAGTTTTCTTAGTTAAAGAATTCAGCAATTTTATAGGTTGATATGAAAATATTATATTATTAGGGGTTTTATTGGTTGTTGTACATGGTGTATTATTGTAGCACATTAAAATTTTATTTAATTTTTCTTGAATAGGTAAATATTTCAACTTTTCATCTGATAAATATTTTTTTAAACCATTTTTAATTGTTTGAACTCCACGTTCAGCCAAACCATTGCTGTGGGGAAGATAAGCTGGTGATTTTGTTATTGTATATTTACTTTTCGTGCAAACTGTTAAAAGTGGATTGATGAAAATGGTGGCCCATTATCGGTAACTATTTCGATAGGATAGCCAAATATTCTAAAAATTGATAGTAAACTGTTTTCCAAATTTATTGCATCTGTCTTTGGCAAGTACTTAACAATAATATATTTGCTGAATGAATCTATGTAAATATAATATGTTTTGGAATCAAAATGAAAAAAATCCATGTGTACCCTTTGAAAAGGTTTCTCACACAATGGCCACTTAGTTTTCACGTGTTCTCTTGGAACTTTTTGAGTAGTTTGGCAACTAAAGCATTTTGAAACAAATTCTTCTATATTCTGATAAATTTTCGGCCACCAAACTGAACTACGTGCTATCATTTTTGATCTTACAATTCCGTCATGATTCTCATGCAAAATATTAAGTACCCTATTACGATATTTTTCCGGAATAACTAATCTATCTCTGTAATACAAACAATTATTATCAGTGGAAAGACTTTTACGCACGTTATACCATTTTTTCAAATTTAGTGGTACTTGAATAGGCCATTTATTTTTGGTGTATTTCATTATCTCAGTTAACTCAGAATCATTCGCCGTACTCTCTATTACTATGCTCATACTAATAGGCAATTCCGTTGCCTCAGCTTAATTGTTTATTTTTTCAATTCTTGTTTCTCCTTCGATTGGCAAACGTGACATTGCGTTTGCTGGAGCGTTTAATTTTGCAGACCTGTATTTAAAATCATATTCATAAATAGAGAGCATTACTGCCCATCTCTGCAATCTTGATGCTGTTATGTTAGAAGTATCACGGTTGGGATTAAAAATCTCTTTTAAAGCTCCATTGTCACTGCATAATGTAAAGCGGTGTCCATAGACATATTCTCTGTGGATTTGAGAATAGTTTCGCTCTGAGGGTGATAAGGTGCTAGAAGCAAAAATAACAGGTTTTTCAATACCATTTACCACGTGAGCCAAAACTGCCCCTACCCCGTATGGGCTGGCATCACAAGTTATTACAATAGGTTTGTTTGGGTCATATAATTCAAGAATATTGTTTTCTAATATTAATTTTTTTAATTTTTCAAAACATTTATTATTAATCGCTTCAGTCCATACAAACTGCATTTTTTTGTAACAAACTGTATAAATTCTTCAGTTTTGAAGATAAATTTGGTATGAAGCTACTATAATAATTTAGTAGCCCCAAATAAGACTGAAGTTCAGTTAAACTTCTTGGAGTTGGAGCTTTTTCCATACTCTCAACTTTCTCTCTATTTGGTTTCAAACCATCTTGTGAAATAGTGTGTCCTAAATAATTTATTTCTTTTTTGAAAAAAAAAACATTTATCAATATTAATTTTTATATTGAAATCATTCAGCTTTTTCAAAACTTGAAAAAGAATACGTTTACAGTCATCCGGCGTCGAACTACCAATTAAAATATCATCCAAATAGCATGAAGTTCCGGGAATTCCTAACAGAACCTGATCCATAACTGACTGGAAAATAGAAGGTGCGCTCGCCACTCCGACTGGCAAGCGAGTATATTGGAATAAACCTTTATGTGTATTTATTGTCATATACTGTTTTGAGGTTTCGGAAATTTTTAATTGATGATATGCTCCTGATAAATCAATCACACAAAAAATTTTACAATTTGCCAAATTTGCAAAAATGTTGTCTATTCTCGGTAAGGGGTAGTGTTGGGTTTCGATGAACCGATTTATTGTGACCTTGCAATCTATACAGATTCTAATTCTTTTTCCTGGTTTAGAAACAATTACAATTGGTGATGCATAACTACTAAAATTAACTGGGACTAAAATTCCCTCCTTACACAAGCGATTTAACTCATCTTCCACTTGATCTCTTAGTTTAAATGGAACATCATAAGCTTTTCTAAAAATTGGTTTAGCTTCCGGTTTTAGAATTATCTCAGCTGTATAATGCTCAATGCATTGGTTTGGATCAGAACTTACAATTTTTGGAAAATTTGACTTTATTTCATCTAACACTTTAAAGTTTTCTAATGAATTAATTGTGCTAATGTTATTTACATCAAATATTTTTTTCCAGGCTGGGTAAAAAATTGTTAACCAGTTTCTTCCCAGAAGTGGTTTAAAATCTCTTTCAGTGTCAATTATAACTAAATTTAGTTTATGATCTCCAATACCTGACATTTTACTCACATTGATAGGAATTTGACCTATGCATTTTAATGGGTAACCCATGTTACCCGGTAACAGATGTTAATTTTGTTTGTATTTGTTCTAGTTTGCAATTTTCAAATAAATTTAAGTACTTAACTTTAGACATAATAGTCATACAAGCCCCTGTGTCCACCTCCATTTCAATTAACTTGCCACCGACCATCAGCTCCACATTCTTTGCTCCACACACCGATTCCCCATTCCTTTTACATACGGTTTCATCACATGTTACATTGGTTATGTTAGCTTCTTCGACCATTTCGTTAATGAGCTTCACATGACGATTTTCAGTTGGACCATTCTTTTTTGAGTGACATTGTGACGAAATGTGTCCTTTTTTGTTGCAATGGAAATATACCCATGATTTACAGAAACATTGGTCCGAGTTATGTCCCCTTTTACCACATCGTGTGCATGCTTTTTGTGGAGAATAATATTTTTTCTGTTGTCCAGAGTTGCGATTAAGTGACTTGCTGCGACTCTATTGTATCGAACACGTGTTATGAAATTCTTTTTTGCACATCTCATGTGTTTCATCCTCAGCCATTTCCCAACTTAAAGCCAATTTACACGCTTTTTTGAAACTCTTGAAGTTTTGTGACAATAAAGTACTCGGGCCTCTTGTCAATTTAAGCTATCACTCATAGCTATTATACCCTTGAGTCCAAAATAATACACTAATAAAATTTCGAATGTCCCTAACTTCTATACGGTGCGTCCTATACCTATCAAAGTTTGCAACAATCAAATGCTTGTAAGTTTTTACTGGAGCGTCATAAAACCATGAAATTTTGTGACAATAAGGTATTCGTGCCTGTTAATTTAAGCTATCGCTCACAGCTCTGTTATTATTGACTCCAAAATCAAACACTGATAAAACTTCAAATGGCTCTAAATTCCATACGGTGCGTCCTACACCTATCAAAGTTTGCAACATTGAAATGCTTGTAACTTTTTACTGGGGCGTCATAAAATCTTGAAATTTTGTGACAATAAATTACTCGAGCCTCTTATCAATTTAAGCTATCGCTCATAGCTATGCTACCCTTGAGTCCCAAAATAAAACACTGATAAAACTTTAAATGGCCCTAACTTCTGTACGGTGCGTCCTATACCTATCAAAGTTTGCAACCATCAAATGCTTGTAATTTTTTACTGGAGCGTCATAAAATCTAGAAATTTTGTGACAATAAAGTACTCGAGCCTCTTAACAATTTCAGCTATCGCTCATAGCTATGCTATCCTTGAGTCCCAAATCAAAAACTGATAAAACTTCAAATGGCCCTAACTTTTGTACGGTGCGTCCTACACCTATCAAAGTTTGCAACAATCAAATGCTTGTAATTTTTACTGGAGCGTCATAAAACCTTGAAAATTTGTGACAATAAAGTACTTAGAGCCTCTTATCAATTTAAGTTATCGCTCATAGCTATGCTACTCTTGACTCCCAAATCAAACACTGATAATACTTAAAATGCCATAACTTCTGTACGGAGTGTCCTATACATATCAAAGTTTGCAACATTCAAATGGTTGTAAGTTTTTTCTCGAGCATCATAAAACCTTGAAATTTTGTGACAATAAAGTACTCGTGCCTCTTATCTATTTAAGCTATCACTGATAGCTATGCACACTTTGAGTCCCAAAATAAAAGACTGATAAACTTCAAATGGCCCTAACTTCTGTACGGTGTACCTATCACTTCTGTCCTATACCTATCAAAGTTTGCAACAATCAAATCCTTGTAACTTTTTACTGGAGCGTCATAAAGTCTTGTAATTTTCTGACAATAAAATACTAGAGCCTCTTATCAATTTAAGCTATCGCTCATAGCTATGCTACCCTAGAGTCCCAAATCAAACACTGATAAAACTTCAAATGACCCTAACTTCTACACGGTGCATCCTACACTTGTCAAAGTTTGCAACATTCAAATGCTTGTAACTTTTTACTGGAGCATCATAAAATCTTGAAATTTTGTGACAATAAAGCACTCGGGCCTCTTGTCAATTTAAGCTATCACTCATAGCTATGCAACCTTTGAGTCCCAAAATAAAACACTTATAAAACTTCAAAAGGCCCTAACTTCTGTACGGTGCGTCCTATACCTATCAAAGTTTGCAACAAAGAAATGCTTGTAACTTTTTACTGGAGCGTCATAAAATGAAATTTTGTGACAATAAAGTACTCGTGCCTCTTATTAATTTAAGCCATCGCTCATAGCTCTGTTACTATTGACTCCAAAATCAAACACTGATAAAACTTCAAATGGCCCTAACTTTTGTACGGTGCGTCCTACACCTATCAAAGTTTGCAACAATCAAATGCTTGTAACTTTTTACTGGGGCGTCATAAAATCTTCAAAGTTTCTGACAATAAAGTACTCGAGCCTCTTATCAATTTAAGCTATCGCTCATAGCTATGCTACCCTTGAGTCCCAAAATAAAACACTGATAAAACTTTAAATGGCCCTAACTTCTGTACGGTGCGTCCTATACCTATCAAAGATTGCAACCATCAAATGCTTGTAATTTTTTACTGGAGCGTCATAAAATCTAGAAATTTTGTGACAATAAAGTACTCGAGCCTCTTAACAATTTAAGCTATCGCTCATAGCTATGCTATCCTTGAGTCCCAAACCAAAAACTGATAAAACTTCAAATGGCCCTAAATTTTGTACGGTGCGTCCTACACCTATCAAAGTTTGCAACAATCAAATGCTTGTAATTTTTACTGGAGCGTCATAAAACCTTGAAAATTTGTGACAATAAAGTACTCGAGCCTCTTATCAATTTAAGTTATCGCTCATAGCAGTGCAACCTTTGAGTCCCAAAATAAAACACTGATAAAACTTCAAATGGCCCTAACTTGTGTACGGTGCGTCCTATAAATATCAAAGTTTGCAACAAACAAATGCTTATAACTTTTTACTGGAGCGTCATCAAATCTTGACAATAAAGTACTTGTGCCTCTTAATTTAAGCTATCGCACATAGCTCTGTTACTATTTACTCCAAAATCAAACACTGATAAAACTTCAAATGGCTCTAAATTCCATACGGTGCGTCCTACACCTATCAAAGTTTACAACATTGAAATGCTTGTAACTTTTTACTGGGGCGTCATAAAATCTTGAAATTTTGTGACAATAAAGTACTTGGGCCTCTTATCAATTTAAGCTATCGCTCATAGCTATGCTGCCCTTGAGTCCCAAAATAAAACACTGATAAAACTTTAAATGACCCTAACTTCTGTATGGTGCTTCCTATACCTATAAAAATTTGCAACAATCAAATGCTTGTAAGTTTTTACTGGAGCGTCATAAAACCATGAAATTTTGTGACAATAAAGTATTCGTGCCTCTTAATTTAAGCTATCGCTCATAGCTCTGTTATTATTGACTCCAAAATCAAACACTGATAAAACTTCAAATGGCTCTAAATTCCATACGGTCCGTCCTACACCTATCAAAGTTTGCAACATTGAAATGCTTGTAACTTTTTACTGGGGCGTCATTAAATCTTGAAATTTTGTGACAATAAAGTACTCGAGCCTCTTATCAATTTAAGCTATCGCTCTTAGCTATGCTACCCTTGAGTCCCAAAATAAAACACTGATAAAACTTTAAATGGCCCAAACTTCTGTACGGTGCTTCCTATACCTATCAAAGTTTGCAACCATCAAATGCTTGTAATTTTTTACTGGAGCGTCATAAAATCTAGAAATTTTGTGACAATAAAGTACTCGAGCCTCTTAACAATTTAAGCTATCGCTCATAGCTATGCTATCCTTGAGTCCCAAATCAAAAACTGATAAAACTTCAAATGGCCCTAAATTTTGTACGGTGCGTCCTACACCTATCAAAGTTTGCAACAATCAAATGCTTGTAATTTTTACTGGAGCGTCATAAAATCTTGAAAATTTGTGACAATAAAGTACTCGAGCCTCTTATCAATTTAAGTTATCGATCATAGCTATGCTAGTCTTGACTCCCAAATCAAACACTGATAATACTTAAAATGCCATAACTTCTGTACGGAGTGTCCTATACATATCAAAGTTTGCAACATTCAAATGGTTGTAACTTTTTTCTCGAGCATCATAAAACCTTGAAATTTTGTGACAATAAAGTACTCGTGCCTCTTATCTATTTAAGCTATCACTCATAGCTATGCACACTTTGAGTCCCAAAATAAAAGACTGATAAACTTCAAATGGCCCTAACTTCTGTACGGTGTACCTATCACTTCTGTCCTATACCTATCAAAGTTTGCAACAATCAAATCCTTGTAACTTTTTACTGGAGTTTCATAAAGTCTTGAAATTTTGTGACAATAAAATACTAGAGCCTCTTATCAATTTAAGCTATCGCTTATAGCTATGCTACCCTAGAGTCCAAATCAAACACTGATAAAACTTCAAATGACCCTAACTTCTACACGGTGCATCCTACACCTGTCAAAGTTTGCAACATTCAAATGCTTGAAACTTTTTACTGGAGCATCATAAAATCTTGAAATTTTGTGACAATAAAGCACTCGGGCCTCTTGTCAATTTAAGCTATCACTCATAGCTATGCAACCTTTGAGTCCCAAAATAAAACACTGATAAAACTTCAAAAGGCCCTAACTTCTGTAGGGTGCGTCCTATACCTATCAAAGTTTGCAACAAACAAATGCTTGTAACTTTTTACTGGAGCGTCATAAAATGAAATTTTGTGACAATAAAGTACTCGTGCCTCTTATTAATTTAAGCCATCGCTCATAGCTCTGTTACTATTGACTCCAAAATCAAACACTGATAAAACTTCAAATGGCTCTAAATTGCATACGGTGCGTCCTACACCTATCAAAGTTTCCAACATTGAAAAGCTTGTAACTTTTTACTGGGGCGTCATAAAATCTTCAAATTTTGTGACAATAAAGTACTCGAGCCTCTTATCAATTTAAGCTATCGCTCATAGCTATGCTACCTTTGAGTCCCAAAATAAAACACTGATAAAACTTTAAATGGCCCTAACTTCTGTACGATGCGTCCTATACCTATCAAAGTTTGCAACAATCAAATGCTTGTAATTTTTTACTGAAGCGTCATAAAATCTTGTAATTTTGTGACAATAAAGTACTCGACCCTCTTAACAATTTAATCTATCGCTCATAGCTATGCTGCCCTTGAGTCCCAAATCAAAAACTGATAAAACTTCAAATGGCCCTAACTTCTGTACGGTGCGTCCTACACCTATCAATTTATGCAACAATCAAATGCTTGTAATTTTTACTGGAGCGTCATAAAACCTTCAAAATTTGTGACAATAAAGTACTCGAGCCTCTTATCAATTTAAGTTATCGCTCATAGCTATGCTACTCTTGAGTCCCAAATCAAACACTGATAATACTTAAAATGGCCATAACTTCTTTACGGAGTACCTATCACTTCTGTCCTATACCTATCAAAGTTTGCAACAATCAAATCCTTGTAACTTTTTACTGTAGCATCATAAAATCTTGAAATTTTGTGACAATAAAGTACTCGGGCCTCTTATCAATTTAAGCTATCACTTATAGTTATGATACAATTGAGTCCAAGATAATACTCTAATAAAATTTCAAATGGCCCTAACTTCTATACGGTGCGTCCTATACCTATCAAAGTTTGCAACAATCAAATGCTTGTAACTTTTTACTGGAGCGTCATAAAACCATGAAATTTTGTGACAAGAAAGTACTTGTGCCTCTTAATTTAAGCCATCGCACATAGCTCTGTTACTATTTACTAAAAATCAAACACTGATAAAACTTCAAATGGCTCTAAATTCCATACGGTGCGTTCCACACATATCAAAGTTTGCAACATTGAAATGCTTGTAACTTTTTACTGGGGCGTCATAAAATCTTGAAATTTTGTGACAATTAAGTACTTGGGCCTCTTATCAATTTAAGCTATCGCTCATAGCTGTGCTACCCTTGAGTCCCAAATCAAACACTGATAAAACTTCAAATGACCCTAACTTCTACACGGTGCATCCTACACCTGTCAAAGTTTGCAACATTCAAATGCTTGAAACTTTTTACTGGAGCATCATAAAATCTTGAAATTTTGTGACAATAAAGCACTCGGGCCTCTTGTCAATTTAAGCTATCACTCATAGCTATGCAACCTTTGAGTCCCAAAATAAAACACTGATAAAACTTCAAAAGGCCCTAACTTCTGTACGGTGCGTCCTATACCTATCAAAGTTTGCAACAAACAAATGCTTGTAACTTTTTACTGGAGCGTCATAAAATGAAATTTTGTGACAATAAAGTACTCGTGCCTCTTATTAATTTAAGCCATCGCTCATAGCTCTGTTACTATTGACTCCAAAATCAAACACTGATAAAACTTCAAATGGCCCTAACTTTTGTACGGTGCGTCCTACACCTATCAAAGTTTGCAACAATCAAATGCTTGTAACTTTTTACTGGGGCGTCATAAAATCTTCAAAGTTTCTGACAATAAAGTACTCGAGCCTCTTATCAATTTAAGCTATCGCTCATAGCTATGCTACCCTTGAGTCCCAAAATAAAACACTGATAAAACTTTAAATGGCCCTAACTTCTGTACGGTGCGTCCTATACCTATCAAAGATTGCAACCATCAAATGCTTGTAATTTTTTACTGGAGCGTCATAAAATCTAGAAATTTTGTGACAATAAAGTACTCGAGCCTCTTAACAATTTAAGCTATCGCTCATAGCTATGCTATCCTTGAGTCCCAAACCAAAAACTGATAAAACTTCAAATGGCCCTAAATTTTGTACGGTGCGTCCTACACCTATCAAAGTTTGCAACAATCAAATGCTTGTAATTTTTACTGGAGCGTCATAAAACCTTGAAAATTTGTGACAATAAAGTACTCGAGCCTCTTATCAATTTAAGTTATCGCTCATAGCAGTGCAACCTTTGAGTCCCAAAATAAAACACTGATAAAACTTCAAATGGCCCTAACTTGTGTACGGTGCGTCCTATAAATATCAAAGTTTGCAACAAACAAATGCTTATAACTTTTTACTGGAGCGTCATCAAATCTTGACAATAAAGTACTTGTGCCTCTTAATTTAAGCTATCGCACATAGCTCTGTTACTATTTACTCCAAAATCAAACACTGATAAAACTTCAAATGGCTCTAAATTCCATACGGTGCGTCCTACACCTATCAAAGTTTACAACATTGAAATGCTTGTAACTTTTTACTGGGGCGTCATAAAATCTTGAAATTTTGTGACAATAAAGTACTTGGGCCTCTTATCAATTTAAGCTATCGCTCATAGCTATGCTGCCCTTGAGTCCCAAAATAAAACACTGATAAAACTTTAAATGGCCCTAACTTCCTATACCTATAAAAATTTGCAACAATCAAATGCTTGTAAGTTTTTACTGGAGCGTCATAAAACCATGAAATTTTGTGACAATAAAGTATTCGTGCCTCTTAATTTAAGCTATCGCTCATAGCTCTGTTATTATTGACTCCAAAATCAAACACTGATAAAACTTCAAATGGCTCTAAATTCCATACGGTCCGTCCTACACCTATCAAAGTTTGCAACATTGAAATGCTTGTAACTTTTTACTGGGGCGTCATTAAATCTTGAAATTTTGTGACAATAAAGTACTCGAGCCTCTTATCAATTTAAGCTATCGCTCTTAGCTATGCTACCCTTGAGTCCCAAAATAAAACACAGATAAAACTTTAAATGGCCCAAACTTCTGTACGGTGCTTCCTATACCTATCAAAGTTTGCAACCATCAAATGCTTGTAATTTTTTACTGGAGCGTCATAAAATCTAGAAATTTTGTGACAATAAAGTACTCGAGCCTCTTAACAATTTAAGCTATCGCTCATAGCTATGCTATCCTTGAGTCCCAAATCAAAAACTGATAAAACTTCAAATGGCCCTAACTTTTGTACGGTGCGTCCTACACCTATCAAAGTTTGCAACAATCAAATGCTTGTAATTTTTACTGGAGCGTCATAAAACCTTGAAAATTTGTGACAATAAAGTACTCGAGCCTCTTATCAATTTAAGTTATCGATCATAGCTATGCTAGTCTTGACTCCCAAATCAAACACTGATAATACTTAAAATGCCATAACTTCTGTACGGAGTGTCCTATACATATCAAAGTTTGCAACATTCAAATGGTTGTAACTTTTTTCTCGAGCATCATAAAACCTTGAAATTTTGTGACAATAAAGTACTCGTGCCTCTTATCTATTTAAGCTATCACTCATAGCTATGCACACTTTGAGTCCCAAAATAAAAGACTGATAAACTTCAAATGGCCCTAACTTCTGTACGGTGTACCTATCACTTCTGTCCTATACCTATCAAAGTTTGCAACAATCAAATCCTTGTAACTTTTTACTGGAGTTTCATAAAGTCTTGAAATTTTGTGACAATAAAATACTAGAGCCTCTTATCAATTTAAGCTATCGCTTATAGCTATGCTACCCTAGAGTCCAAATCAAACACTGATAAAACTTCAAATGACCCTAACTTCTACACGGTGCATCCTACACCTGTCAAAGTTTGCAACATTCAAATGCTTGAAACTTTTTACTGGAGCATCATAAAATCTTGAAATTTTGTGACAATAAAGCACTCGGGCCTCTTGTCAATTTAAGCTATCACTCATAGCTATGCAACCTTTGAGTCCCAAAATAAAACACTGATAAAACTTCAAAAGGCCCTAACTTCTGTAGGGTGCGTCCTATACCTATCAAAGTTTGCAACAAACAAATGCTTGTAACTTTTTACTGGAGCGTCATAAAATGAAATTTTGTGACAATAAAGTACTCGTGCCTCTTATTAATTTAAGCCATCGCTCATAGCTCTGTTACTATTGACTCCAAAATCAAACACTGATAAAACTTCAAATGGCTCTAAATTGCATACGGTGCGTCCTACACCTATCAAAGTTTCCAACATTGAAAAGCTTGTAACTTTTTACTGGGGCGTCATAAAATCTTCAAATTTTGTGACAATAAAGTACTCGAGCCTCTTATCAATTTAAGCTATCGCTCATAGCTATGCTACCTTTGAGTCCCAAAATAAAACACTGATAAAACTTTAAATGGCCCTAACTTCTGTACGATGCGTCCTACACCTATCAAAGTTTGCAACAATCAAATGCTTGTAATTTTTTACTGAAGCGTCATAAAATCTTGTAATTTTGTGACAATAAAGTACTCGACCCTCTTAACAATTTAATCTATCGCTCATAGCTATGCTGCCCTTGAGTCCCAAATCAAAAACTGATAAAACTTCAAATGGCCCTAACTTCTGTACGGTGCGTCCTACACCTATCAATTTATGCAACAATCAAATGCTTGTAATTTTTACTGGAGCGTCATAAAACCTTCAAAATTTGTGACAATAAAGTACTCGAGCCTCTTATCAATTTAAGTTATCGCTCATAGCTATGCTACTCTTGAGTCCCAAATCAAACACTGATAATACTTAAAATGGCCATAACTTCTTTACGGAGTACCTATCACTTCTGTCCTATACCTATCAAAGTTTGCAACAATCAAATCCTTGTAACTTTTTACTGTAGCATCATAAAATCTTGAAATTTTGTGACAATAAAGTACTCGAGCCTCTTATCAATTTAAGCTATCACTTATAGTTATGATACAATTGAGTCCAAGATAATACTCTAATAAAATTTCAAATGGCCCTAACTTCTATACGGTGCGTCCTATACCTATCAAAGTTTGCAACAATCAAATGCTTGTAACTTTTTACTGGAGCGTCATAAAACCATGAAATTTTGTGACAAGAAAGTACTTGTGCCTCTTAATTTAAGCCATCGCACATAGCTCTGTTACTATTTACTAAAAATCAAACACTGATAAAACTTCAAATGGCTCTAAATTCCATACGGTGCGTTCCACACATATCAAAGTTTGCAACATTGAAATGCTTGTAACTTTTTACTGGGGCGTCATAAAATCTTGAAATTTTGTGACAATTAAGTACTTGGGCCTCTTATCAATTTAAGCTATCGCTCATAGCTGTGCTACCCTTGAGTCCCAAATCAAACACTGATAAAACTTCAAATGACCCTAACTTCTACACGGTGCATCCTACACCTGTCAAAGTTTGCAACATTCAAATGCTTGAAACTTTTTACTGGAGCATCATAAAATCTTGAAATTTTGTGACAATAAAGCACTCGGGCCTCTTGTCAATTTAAGCTATCACTCATAGCTATGCAACCTTTGAGTCCCAAAATAAAACACTGATAAAACTTCAAAAGGCCCTAACTTCTGTACGGTGCGTCCTATACCTATCAAAGTTTGCAACAAACAAATGCTTGTAACTTTTTACTGGAGCGTCATAAAATGAAATTTTGTGACAATAAAGTACTCGTGCCTCTTATTAATTTAAGCCATCGCTCATAGCTCTGTTACTATTGACTCCAAAATCAAACACTGATAAAACTTCAAATGGCCCTAACTTTTGTACGGTGCGTCCTACACCTATCAAAGTTTGCAACAATCAAATGCTTGTAACTTTTTACTGGGGCGTCATAAAATCTTCAAAGTTTCTGACAATAAAGTACTCGAGCCTCTTATCAATTTAAGCTATCGCTCATAGCTATGCTACCCTTGAGTCCCAAAATAAAACACTGATAAAACTTTAAATGGCCCTAACTTCTGTACGGTGCGTCCTATACCTATCAAAGATTGCAACCATCAAATGCTTGTAATTTTTTACTGGAGCGTCATAAAATCTAGAAATTTTGTGACAATAAAGTACTCGAGCCTCTTAACAATTTAAGCTATCGCTCATAGCTATGCTATCCTTGAGTCCCAAACCAAAAACTGATAAAACTTCAAATGGCCCTAAATTTTGTACGGTGCGTCCTACACCTATCAAAGTTTGCAACAATCAAATGCTTGTAATTTTTACTGGAGCGTCATAAAACCTTGAAAATTTGTGACAATAAAGTACTCGAGCCTCTTATCAATTTAAGTTATCGCTCATAGCAGTGCAACCTTTGAGTCCCAAAATAAAACACTGATAAAACTTCAAATGGCCCTAACTTGTGTACGGTGCGTCCTATAAATATCAAAGTTTGCAACAAACAAATGCTTATAACTTTTTACTGGAGCGTCATCAAATCTTGACAATAAAGTACTTGTGCCTCTTAATTTAAGCTATCGCACATAGCTCTGTTACTATTTACTCCAAAATCAAACACTGATAAAACTTCAAATGGCTCTAAATTCCATACGGTGCGTCCTACACCTATCAAAGTTTACAACATTGAAATGCTTGTAACTTTTTACTGGGGCGTCATAAAATCTTGAAATTTTGTGACAATAAAGTACTTGGGCCTCTTATCAATTTAAGCTATCGCTCATAGCTATGCTGCCCTTGAGTCCCAAAATAAAACACTGATAAAACTTTAAATGGCCCTAACTTCCTATACCTATAAAAATTTGCAACAATCAAATGCTTGTAAGTTTTTACTGGAGCGTCATAAAACCATGAAATTTTGTGACAATAAAGTATTCGTGCCTCTTAATTTAAGCTATCGCTCATAGCTCTGTTATTATTGACTCCAAAATCAAACACTGATAAAACTTCAAATGGCTCTAAATTCCATACGGTCCGTCCTACACCTATCAAAGTTTGCAACATTGAAATGCTTGTAACTTTTTACTGGGGCGTCATTAAATCTTGAAATTTTGTGACAATAAAGTACTCGAGCCTCTTATCAATTTAAGCTATCGCTCTTAGCTATGCTACCCTTGAGTCCCAAAATAAAACACTGATAAAACTTTAAATGGCCCAAACTTCTGTACGGTGCTTCCTATACCTATCAAAGTTTGCAACCATCAAATGCTTGTAATTTTTTACTGGAGCGTCATAAAATCTAGAAATTTTGTGACAATAAAGTACTCGAGCCTCTTAACAATTTAAGCTATCGCTCATAGCTATGCTATCCTTGAGTCCCAAATCAAAAACTGATAAAACTTCAAATGGCCCTAACTTTTGTACGGTGCGTCCTACACCTATCAAAGTTTGCAACAATCAAATGCTTGTAATTTTTACTGGAGCGTCATAAAACCTTGAAAATTTGTGACAATAAAGTACTCGAGCCTCTTATCAATTTAAGTTATCGATCATAGCTATGCTAGTCTTGACTCCCAAATCAAACACTGATAATACTTAAAATGCCATAACTTCTGTACGGAGTGTCCTATACATATCAAAGTTTGCAACATTCAAATGGTTGTAACTTTTTTCTCGAGCATCATAAAACCTTGAAATTTTGTGACAATAAAGTACTCGTGCCTCTTATCTATTTAAGCTATCACTCATAGCTATGCACACTTTGAGTCCCAAAATAAAAGACTGATAAACTTCAAATGGCCCTAACTTCTGTACGGTGTACCTATCACTTCTGTCCTATACCTATCAAAGTTTGCAACAATCAAATCCTTGTAACTTTTTACTGGAGTTTCATAAAGTCTTGAAATTTTGTGACAATAAAATACTAGAGCCTCTTATCAATTTAAGCTATCGCTTATAGCTATGCTACCCTAGAGTCCAAATCAAACACTGATAAAACTTCAAATGACCCTAACTTCTACACGGTGCATCCTACACCTGTCAAAGTTTGCAACATTCAAATGCTTGAAACTTTTTACTGGAGCATCATAAAATCTTGAAATTTTGTGACAATAAAGCACTCGGGCCTCTTGTCAATTTAAGCTATCACTCATAGCTATGCAACCTTTGAGTCCCAAAATAAAACACTGATAAAACTTCAAAAGGCCCTAACTTCTGTAGGGTGCGTCCTATACCTATCAAAGTTTGCAACAAACAAATGCTTGTAACTTTTTACTGGAGCGTCATAAAATGAAATTTTGTGACAATAAAGTACTCGTGCCTCTTATTAATTTAAGCCATCGCTCATAGCTCTGTTACTATTGACTCCAAAATCAAACACTGATAAAACTTCAAATGGCTCTAAATTGCATACGGTGCGTCCTACACCTATCAAAGTTTCCAACATTGAAAAGCTTGTAACTTTTTACTGGGGCGTCATAAAATCTTCAAATTTTGTGACAATAAAGTACTCGAGCCTCTTATCAATTTAAGCTATCGCTCATAGCTATGCTACCTTTGAGTCCCAAAATAAAACACTGATAAAACTTTAAATGGCCCTAACTTCTGTACGATGCGTCCTATACCTATCAAAGTTTGCAACAATCAAATGCTTGTAATTTTTTACTGAAGCGTCATAAAATCTTGTAATTTTGTGACAATAAAGTACTCGACCCTCTTAACAATTTAATCTATCGCTCATAGCTATGCTGCCCTTGAGTCCCAAATCAAAAACTGATAAAACTTCAAATGGCCCTAACTTCTGTACGGTGCGTCCTACACCTATCAATTTATGCAACAATCAAATGCTTGTAATTTTTACTGGAGCGTCATAAAACCTTCAAAATTTGTGACAATAAAGTACTCGAGCCTCTTATCAATTTAAGTTATCGCTCATAGCTATGCTACTCTTGAGTCCCAAATCAAACACTGATAATACTTAAAATGGCCATAACTTCTTTACGGAGTACCTATCACTTCTGTCCTATACCTATCAAAGTTTGCAACAATCAAATCCTTGTAACTTTTTACTGTAGCATCATAAAATCTTGAAATTTTGTGACAATAAAGTACTCGAGCCTCTTATCAATTTAAGCTATCACTTATAGTTATGATACAATTGAGTCCAAGATAATACTCTAATAAAATTTCAAATGGCCCTAACTTCTATACGGTGCGTCCTATACCTATCAAAGTTTGCAACAATCAAATGCTTGTAACTTTTTACTGGAGCGTCATAAAACCATGAAATTTTGTGACAAGAAAGTACTTGTGCCTCTTAATTTAAGCCATCGCACATAGCTCTGTTACTATTTACTAAAAATCAAACACTGATAAAACTTCAAATGGCTCTAAATTCCATACGGTGCGTTCCACACATATCAAAGTTTGCAACATTGAAATGCTTGTAACTTTTTACTGGGGCGTCATAAAATCTTGAAATTTTGTGACAATTAAGTACTTGGGCCTCTTATCAATTTAAGCTATCGCTCATAGCTGTGCTACCCTTGAGTCCCAAATCAAACACTGATAAAACTTCAAATGACCCTAACTTCTACACGGTGCATCCTACACCTGTCAAAGTTTGCAACATTCAAATGCTTGAAACTTTTTACTGGAGCATCATAAAATCTTGAAATTTTGTGACAATAAAGCACTCGGGCCTCTTGTCAATTTAAGCTATCACTCATAGCTATGCAACCTTTGAGTCCCAAAATAAAACACTGATAAAACTTCAAAAGGCCCTAACTTCTGTACGGTGCGTCCTATACCTATCAAAGTTTGCAACAAACAAATGCTTGTAACTTTTTACTGGAGCGTCATAAAATGAAATTTTGTGACAATAAAGTACTCGTGCCTCTTATTAATTTAAGCCATCGCTCATAGCTCTGTTACTATTGACTCCAAAATGAAACACTGATAAAACTTCAAATGGCTCTAAATTGCATACGGTGCGTCCTACACCTATCAAAGTTTCCAACATTGAAAAGCTTGTAACTTTTTACTGGGGCGTCATAAAATCTTCAAATTTTGTGACAATAAAGTACTCGAGCCTCTTATCAATTTAAGCTATCGCTCATAGCTATGCTACCCTTGAGTCCCAAAATAAAACACTGATAAAACTTTAAATGGCCCTAACTTCTGTACGATGCGTCCTATACCTATCAAAGTTTGCAACAATCAAATGCTTGTAATTTTTTTCTGAAGCGTCATAAAATCTTGTAATTTTGTGACAATAAAGTACTCGACCCTCTTAACAATTTAATCTATCGCTCATAGCTATGCTGCCCTTGAGTCCCAAATCAAAAACTGATAAAACTTCAAATGGCCCTAACTTCTGTACGGTGCGTCCTACACCTATCAATTTATGCAACAATCAAATGCTTGTAATTTTTACTGGAGCGTCATAAAACCTTGAAAATTTGTGACAATAAAGTACTCGAGCCTCTTATCAATTTAAGTTATCGCTCATAGCTATGCTACTCTTGAGTCCCAAATCAAACACTGATAATACTTAAAATGGCCATAACTTCTTTACGGAGTACCTATCACTTCTGTCCTATACCTATCAAAGTTTGCAACAATCAAATCCTTGTAACTTTTTACTGTAGCATCATAAAATCTTGAAATTTTGTGACAATAAAGTACTCGAGCCTCTTATCAATTTAAGCTATCACTTATAGTTATGATACAATTGAGTCCAAGATAATACTCTAATAAAATTTCAAATGGCCCTAACTTCTATACGGTGCGTCCTATACCTATCAAAGTTTGCAACAATCAAATGCTTGTAACTTTTTACTGGAGCGTCATAAAACCATGAAATTTTGTGACAAGAAAGTACTTGTGCCTCTTAATTTAAGCCATCGCACATAGCTCTGTTACTATTTACTAAAAATCAAACACTGATAAAACTTCAAATGGCTCTAAATTCCATACGGTGCGTTCCACACATATCAAAGTTTGCAACATTGAAATGCTTGTAACTTTTTACTGGGGCGTCATAAAATCTTGAAATTTTGTGACAATAAAGTACTTGGGCCTCTTATCAATTTAAGCTATCGCTCATAGCTGTGCTACCCTTGAGTCCCAAATCAAACACTGATAAAACTTCAAATGACCCTAACTTCTACACGGTGCATGCTACACCTGTCAAAGTTTGCAACATTCAAATGCTTGTAACTTTTTACTGGAGCATCATAAAAGATTGAAATTTTGTGACAATAAAGCACTCGGGCCTCTTGTCAATTTAAGCTATCACTCATAGCTATGCAACCTTTGAGTCCCAAAATAAAACACTGATAAAACTTCAAATGGCCCTAACTTCTGTACGGTGCGTCCTATACCTATCAAAGTTTGCAACAAACAAATGCTTGTAACTTTTTACTGGAGCGTCATAAAATGAAATTTTGTGACAATAAAGTACTCGTGCCTCTTATTAATTTAAGCCATCGCTCATAGCTCTGTTACTATTGACTCCAAAATCAAACACTGATAAAACTTCAAATGGCTATAAATTGCATACGGTGCGTCCTACTCCTATCAAAGTTTCCAACATTGAAAAGCTTGTAACTTTTTACTGGGGCGTCATAAAATCTTCAAATTTTGTGACAGCAAAGTACTCGAGCCTCTTATCAATTTAAGCTATCGCTCATAGCTATGCTATCCTTGAGTCCCAAACCAAACACTGATAAAACTTCAAATGGCTCTAAATTCCATACGGTGAGTCCTACACCTATCAAAGTTTGCAACATTGAAATGCTTGTAGCTTTTTACTGGGGCGTCATAAAATCTTGAAATTTTGTGACAATAAAGTACTCGAGCCTCTTATCAATTTAAGCTATCGCTCATAGCTATGCTACCCTTGAGTCCCAAATCAAACACTGATAAAATTTCAAATGGCCCTAACTTCTGTACGGTGCGGCCTATACCTATCAAAGTTTGCAACAATCAAATGCTTGTAATTTTTTACTGAAGCGTCATAAAATCTTGTAATTTTGCGACAATAAAGTACTCGACCCTCTTATCAATTTAAGTTATCGCTCATAGCTATGCTACTCTTGAGTCCCAAATCAAACACTGATAATACTTAAAATGGCCATAACTTCTTTACGGAGTACCTATCACTTCTGTCCTATACCTATCAAAGTTTGCAACAATCAAATCCTTGTAACTGTTTACTGTAGCATCATAAAATCTTGAAATTTTGTGACAATAAAGTACTCGAGCCTCTTATCAATTTAAGCTATCACTTATAGTTATGATACAATTGATTCCAAGATAATACTCTAATAAAATTTCAAATGGCCCTAACTTCTATACGGTGCGTCCTATACCTATCAAAGTTTGCAACAATCAAATGCTTGTAACTTTTTACTGGAGCGTCATAAAACCATGAAATTTTGTGACAAGAAAGTACTTGTGCCTCTTAATTTAAGCCATCGCACATAGCTCTGTTACTATTTACTAAAAATCAAACACTGATAAAACTTCAAATGGCTCTAAATTCCATACGGTGCGTTCCACACATATCAAAGTTTGCAACATTGAAATGCTTGTTACTTTTTACTGGGGCGTCATAAAATCTTGAAATTTTGTGACAATAAAGTACTTGGGCCTCTTATCAATTTAAGCTATCGCTCATAGCTGTGCTACCCTTGAGTCCCAAATCAAACACTGATAAAACTTCAAATGACCCTAACTTCTACACGGTGCATCCTACACCTGTCAAAGTTTGCAACATTCAAATGCTTGTAACTTTTTACTGGAGCATCATAAAAGATTGAAATTTTGTGACAATAAAGCACTCGGGCCTCTTGCCAATTTAAGCTATCACTCATAGCTATGCAACCTTTGAGTCCCAAAATAAAACACTGATAAAACTTCAAATGGCCCTAACTTCTGTACGGTGCGTCCTATACCTATCAAAGTTTGCAACAAACAAATGCTTGTAACTTTTTACTGGAGCGTCATAAAATGAAATTTTGTGACAATAAAGTACTCGTGCCTCTTATTAATTTAAGCCATCGCTCATAGCTCTGTTACTATTGACTCCAAAATCAAACACTGATAAAACTTCAAATGGCTATAAATTGCATACGGTGCGTCCTACACCTATCAAAGTTTCCAACATTGAAAAGCTTGTAACTTTTTACTGGGGCGTCATAAAATCTTCAAATTTTGTGACAATAAAGTACTCGAGCCTCTTATCAATTTAAGCTATCGCTCATAGCTATGCTATCCTTGAGTCCCAAACCAAACACTGATAAAACTTCAAATGGCTCTAAATTCCATACGGTGAGGCCTACACCTATCAAAGTTTGCAACATTGAAATGCTTGTAGCTTTTTACTGGGGCGTCATAAAATCTTGAAATTTTGTGACAATAAAGTACTCGAGCCTCTTATCAATTTAAGCTATCGTTCATAGCTATGCTACCCTTGAGTCCCAAATCAAACACTGATAAAATTTCAAATGGCACTAACTTCTGTACGGTGCGTCCTATACCTATCAAAGTTTGCAACCATCAAATGCTTGTAATTTTTTACTGGAGCGTCATAAAATCTGGAAATTTTGTGACAATAAAGTACTCGAGCCTCTTAACAATTTAAGCTATCGCTCATAGCTATGCTATCCTTGAGTCCCAAATCAAAAACTGATAAAACTTCAAATGGCCCTAACTTTTGTACGGTGCGTCCTACACCTATCAAAGTTTGCAACAATCAAATGCTTGTAATTTTTACTGGAGCGTCATAAAATATTCAAAATTTGTGACAATAAAGTACTCGAGCCTCTTATCAATTTAAGTTATCGCTCATAGCTATGCTACTCTTGACTCCCAAATCACTGATAATACTTAAAATGCCATAACTTCTGTACGGAGTGTCCTATACATATCAAAGTTTGCAACATTCAAATGGTTGTAACTTTTTTCTCGAGCATCATAAAACCTTGAAATTTTGTGACAATAAAGTACTCGTGCCTCTTATCTATTTAAGCTATCACTCATAGCTATGCACACTTTGAGTCGCAAAATAAAAGACTGATAAACTTCAAATGGCCCTAACTTCTGTACGGTGTACCTATCACTTCTGTCCTATACCTATCAAAGGTTGCAACAATCAAATCCTTGTAACTTTTTACTGGAGCGTCATAAAGTCTTGAAATTTTGTGACAATAAAATACTAGAGCCTCTTATCAATTTAAGCTATCGCTCATAGCTATGCTACCCTTGAGTCCCAAATCAAACACTGATAAAACTTCAAATGACCCTAACTTCTACACGGTGCATCCTACACCTGTCAAAGTTTGCACCATTCATATGCTTGAAACTTTTTACTGGAGCATCATAAAATCTTGAAATTTTGTGACAATAAAGCACTCGGGCATCTTGTCAATTTAAGCTATCACTCATAGCTATGCAACCTTTGAGTCCCAAAATAAAACACTGATAAAACTTCAAATGGCCCTAACTTCTGTACGGTGCGTCCTATACCTATCAAAGTTTGCAACAAACAAATGCTTGTAACTTTTTACTGGAGCGTCATAAAATCTTACAATAAAGTACACGTGCCTCTTAATTTAAGCTATCGCTCATAGCTCTGTTACTATTTACTCCAAAATCAAACACTGATAAAACTTCAAATGGGTCTAAATTCCATACGGTGCGTCCTACACCTATCAAAGTTTGCAACATTGAAATGTTTGTAACTTTTTACTGGAGCGTCATAAAATCTTGAAATTTTGTGACAATAAAGTACTCGAGCCTCTTATCAATTTAAGCTATCACTTATAGTTATGATACAATTGATTCCAAGATAATACTCTAATAAAATTTCAAATGGCCCTAACTTCAATACGGTGCGTCCTATACCTATCAAAGTTTGCAACAATCAAATGCTTGTAACTTTTTACTGGAGCGTCATAAAACCATGAAATTTTGTGACAAGAAAGTACTTGTGCCTCTTAATTTAAGCCATCGCACATAGCTCTGTTACTATTTACTAAAAATCAAACACTGATAAAACTTCAAATGGCTCTAAATTCCATACGGTGCGTTCCACACATATCAAAGTTTGCAACATTGAAATGCTTGTAACTTTTTACTGGGGCGTCATAAAATCTTGAAATTTTGTGACAATAAAGTACTTGGGCCTCTTTTCAATTTAAGCTATCGCTCATAGCTGTGCTACCCTTGAGTCCCAAATCAAACACTGATAAAACTTCAAATGACCCTAACTTCTACACGGTGCATCCTACACCTGTCAAAGTTTGCAACATTCAAATGCTTGTAACTTTTTACTGGAGCATCATAAAAGATTGAAATTTTGTGACAATAAAGCACTCGGGCCTCTTGTCAATTTAAGCTATCACTCATAGCTATGCAACCTTTGAGTCCCAAAATAAAACACTGATAAAACTTCAAATGGCCCTAACTTCTGTACGGTGCGTCCTATACCTATCAAAGTTTGCAACAAACAAATGCTTGTAACTTTTTACTGGAGCGTCATAAAATGAAATTTTGTGACAATAAAGTACTCGTGCCTCTTATTAATTTAAGCCATCGCTCATAGCTCTGTTACTATTGACTCCAAAATCAAACACTGATAAAACTTCAAATGGCTATAAATTGCATACGGTGCGTCCTACACCTATCAAAGTTTCCAACATTGAAAAGCTTGTAACTTTTTACTGGGGCGTCATAAAATCTTCAAATTTTGTGACAATAAAGTACTCAAACCTCTTATCAATTTAAGCTATCGCTCATAGCTATGCTATCCTTGAGTCCCAAACCAAACACTGATAAAACTTCAAATGGCTCTAAATTCCATACGGTGAGTCCTACACCTATCAAAGTTTGCAACATTGAAATGCTTGTAGCTTTTTACTGGGGCGTCATAAAATCTTGAAATTTTGTGACAATAAAGTACTCGAGCCTCTTATCAATTTAAGCTATCGCTCATAGCTATGCTACCCTTGAGTCCCAAATCAAACACTGATAAAATTTCAAATGGCACTAACTTCTGTACGGTGCGTCCTACACCTATCAAAGTTTGCAACAATCAAATGCTTGTAATTTTTACTGGAGCGTCATAAAATCTTCAAAATTTGTGACAATAAAGTACTCGAGCCTCTTATCAATTTAAATTATCGCTCATAGCTATGCTACTCTTGACTCCCAAATCACTGATAATACTTAAAATGCCATAACTTCTGTACGGAGTGTCCTATACATATCAAAGTTTGCAACATTCAAATGGTTGTAACTTTTTTCTCGAGCATCATAAAACCTTGAAATTTTGTGACAATAAAGTACTCGTGCCTCTTATCTATTTAAGCTATCACTCATAGCTATGCACACTTTGAGTCGCAAAATAAAAGACTGATAAACTTCAAATGGCCCTAACTTCTGTACGGTGTACCTATCACTTCTGTCCTATACCTATCAAAGGTTGCAACAATCAAATCCTTGTAACTTTTTACTGGAGCGTCATAAAGTCTTGAAATTTTGTGACAATAAAATACTAGAGCCTCTTATCAATTTAAGCTATCGCTCATAGCTATGCTACCCTTGAGTCCCAAATCAAACACTGATAAAACTTCAAATGACCCTAACTTCTACACGGTGCATCCTACACCTGTCAAAGTTTGCACCATTCATATGCTTGAAACTTTTTACTGGAGCATCATAAAATCTTGAAATTTTGTGACAATAAAGCACTCGGACCTCTTGTCAATTTAAGCTATCACTCATAGCTATGCAACCTTTGAGTCCCAAAATAAAACACTGATAAAACTTCAAATGGCCCTAACTTCTGTACGGTGCGTCCTATACCTATCAAAGTTTGCAACAAACAAATGCTTGTAACTTTTTACTGGAGCGTCATAAAATCTTACAATAAAGTACACGTGCCTCTTAATTTAAGCTATCGCTCATAGCTCTGTTACTATTTACTCCAAAATCAAACACTGATAAAACTTCAAATGGGTCTAAATTCCATACGGTGCGTCCTACACCTATCAAAGTTTGCAACATTGAAATGTTTGTAACTTTTTACTGGAGCGTCATAAAATCTTGAAATTTTGTGACAATAAAGTACTCGAGCCTCTTATCAATTTAAGCTATCGCTCATAGCTATGCTACCCTTGAGTCCCAAATCAAACACTGATAAAATTTCAAATGGCACTAACTTCTGTACGGTGCGTCCTACACCTATCAAAGTTTGCAACAATCAAATGCTTGTAATTTTTACTGGAGCGTCATAAAATCTTCAAAATTTGTGACAATAAAGTACTCGAGCCTCTTATCAATTTAAATTATCGCTCATAGCTATGCTACTCTTGACTCCCAAATCACTGATAATACTTAAAATGCCATAACTTCTGTACGGAGTGTCCTATACATATCAAAGTTTGCAACATTCAAATGGTTGTAACTTTTTTCTCGAGCATCATAAAACCTTGAAATTTTGTGACAATAAAGTACTCGTGCCTCTTATCTATTTAAGCTATCACTCATAGCTATGCACACTTTGAGTCGCAAAATAAAAGACTGATAAACTTCAAATGGCCCTAACTTCTGTACGGTGTACCTATCACTTCTGTCCTGTACCTATCAAAGGTTGCAACAATCAAATCCTTGTAACTTTTTACTGGAGCGTCATAAAGTCTTGAAATTTTGTGACAATAAAATACTAGAGCCTCTTATCAATTTAAGCTATCGCTCATAGCTATGCTACCCTTGAGTCCCAAATCAAACACTGATAAAACTTCAAATGACCCTAACTTCTACACGGTGCATCCTACACCTGTCAAAGTTTGCACCATTCATATGCTTGAAACTTTTTACTGGAGCATCATAAAATCTTGAAATTTTGTGACAATAAAGCACTCGGGCCTCTTGTCAATTTAAGCTATCACTCATAGCTATGCAACCTTTGAGTCCCAAAATAAAACACTGATAAAACTTCAAATGGCCCTAACTTCTGTACGGTGCGTCCTATACCTATCAAAGTTTGCAACAAACAAATGCTTGTAACTTTTTACTGGAGCGTCATAAAATCTTACAATAAAGTACACGTGCCTCTTAATTTAAGCTATCGCTCATAGCTCTGTTACTATTTACTCCAAAATCAAACACTGATAAAACTTCAAATGGGTCTAAATTCCATACGGTGCGTCCTACACCTATCAAAGTTTGCAACATTGAAATGTTTGTAACTTTTTACTGGAGCGTCATAAAACCTTGAAATTTTGTGACAATAAAGTACTCGTGCCTCTTATCAATTTAAGCTATCGCTCATAGCTATGCTACCCTTGAGTCCCAAATGAAACACTGATAAAATTTCAAATGGCACTAACTTCTGTACGGTGCGTCCTATACCTATCAAAGTTTGCAACCATCAAATGCTTGTAATTTTTTACTGGAGCGTCATAAAATCTGGAAATTTTGTGACAATAAAGTACTCGAGCCTCTTATCAATTTAAGCTATCACTTATAGTTATGATACAATTGATTCCAAGATAATACTCTAATAAAATTTCAAATGGCCCTAACTTCTATACGGTGCGTCCTATACCTATCAAAGTTTGCAACAATCAAATGCTTGTAACTTTTTACTGGAGCGTCATAAAACCATGAAATTTTGTGACAAGAAAGTACTTGTGCTTCTTAATTTAAGCCATCGCACATAGCTCTGTTACTATTTACTAAAAATCAAACACTGATAAAACTTCAAATGGCTCTAAATTCCATACGGTGCGTTCCACACATATCAAAGTTTGCAACATTGAAATGCTTGTAACTTTTTACTGGGGCGTCATAAAATCTTGAAATTTTGTGACAATAAAGTACTTGGGCCTCTTATCAATTTAAGCTATCGCTCATAGCTGTGCTACCCTTGAGTCCCAAATCAAACACTGATAAAACTTCAAATGACCCTAACTTCTACACGGTGCATCCTACACCTGTCAAAGTTTGCAACATTCAAATGCTTGTAACTTTTTACTGGAGCATCATAAAAGATTGAAATTTTGTGACAATAAAGCACTCGGGCCTCTTGTCAATTTAAGCTATCACTCATAGCTATGCAACCTTTGAGTCCCAAAATAAAACACTGATAAAACTTCAAATGGCCCTAACTTCTGTACGGTGCGTCCTATACCTATCAAAGTTTGCAACAAACAAATGCTTGTAACTTTTTACTGGAGCGTCATAAAATGAAATTTTGTGACAATAAAGTACTCGTGCCTCTTATTAATTTAAGCCATCGCTCATAGCTCTGTTACTATTGACTCCAAAATCAAACACTGATAAAACTTCAAATGGCTATAAATTGCATACGGTGCGTCCTACACCTATCAAAGTTTCCAACATTGAAAAGCTTGTAACTTTTTACTGGGGCGTCATAAAATCTTCAAATTTTGTGACAATAAAGTACTCGAGCCTCTTATCAATTTAAGCTATCGATCATAGCTATGCTATCCTTGAGTCCCAAACCAAACACTGATAAAACTTCAAATGGCTCTAAATTCCATACGGTGAGTCCTATACCTATCAAAGTTTGCAACCATCAAATGCTTGTAATTTTTTACTGGAGCGTCATAAAATCTGGAAATTTTGTGACAATAAAGTACTCGAGCCTCTTAACAATTTAAGCTATCGCTCATAGCTATGCTATCCTTGAGTCCCAAATCAAAAACTGATAAAACTTCAAATGGCCCTAACTTTTGTACGGTGCGTCCTACACCTATCAAAGTTTGCAACAATCAAATGCTTGTAATTTTTTTTAAAATCTTCAAAATTTGTGACAATAAAGTACTCGAGCCTCTTATCAATTTAAGTTATCGCTCATAGCTATGCTACTCTTGACTCCCAAATCACTGATAATACTTAAAATGCCATAACTTCTGTACGGAGTGTCCTATACATATCAAAGTTTGCAACATTCAAATGGTTGTAACTTTTTTCTCGAGCATCATATTTTGTGACAATAAAGTACTCGTGCCTCTTATCTATTTAAGCTATCACTCATAGCTATGCACACTTTGAGTCGCAAAATAAAAGACTGATAAACTTCAAATGGCCCTAACTTCTGTACGGTGTACCTATCACTTCTGTCCTATACCTATCAAAGGTTGCAACAATCAAATCCTTGTAACTTTTTACTGGAGCGTCATAAAGTCTTGAAATTTTGTGACAATAAAATACTAGAGCCTCTTATCAATTTAAGCTATCGCTCATAGCTATGCTACCCTTGAGTCTCAAATCAAACACTGATAAAACTTCAAATGACCCTAACTTCTACACGGTGCATCCTACACCTGTCAAAGTTTGCAACATTCATATGCTTGAAACTTTTTACTGGAGCATCATAAAATCTTGAAATTTTGTGACAATAAAGCACTCGGGCCTCTTGTCAATTTAAGCTATCACTCATAGCTATGCAACCTTTGAGTCCCAAAATAAAACACTGATAAAACTTCAAATGGCCCTAACTTCTGTACGGTGCGTCCTATACCTATCAAAGTTTGCAACAAACAAATGCTTGTAACTTTTTACTGGAGCGTCATAAAATCTTACAATAAAGTACACGTGCCTCTTAATTTAAGCTATCGCTCATAGCTCTGTTACTATTTACTCCAAAATCAAACACTGATAAAACTTCAAATGGGTCTAAATTCCATACGGTGCGTCCTACACCTATCAAAGTTTGCAACATTGAAATGTTTGTAACTTTTTACTGGAGCGTCATAAAATCTTGAAATTTTGTGACAATAAAGTACTCGTGCCTCTTATTAATTTAAGCCATCGCTCATAGCTCTGTTACAATTTACTCCAAAATCAAACACTGATAAAACTTCAAATGGCCCTAACTTCTATACGGTGCGTCCTATACCTATCAAAGTTTGCAACAATCAAATGCTTGTAACTTTTTACTGGAGCGGCATAAAACCATGAAATTTTGTGACAATAAAGTACTTGTGCCTCTTAATTTAAGCTATCGCACATAGCTCTGTTACTATTTACTCCAAAATCAAACACAGATAACACTTCAAGTGGCCCTAACTTCTATACGGTGCGTCCTATTCCTATCAAAGTTTGCAACATTCAAATGCTTGTAACTTTTTACTGGAGCGTCATAAAACCATGAAATTTTGTGACAATAAAGTACTTGTGCCTCTTAATTTAAGCTATCGCACATAGCTCTGTTACTATTTACTCCAAAATCAAACACTGATAAAACTACAAATGGCTCTAAATTCCATACGGTGCGTCCTACACATATCAAAGTTTGCAACATTGAAATGCTTGTAACTTTTTACTGGGGCGTCATTAAATCTTGAAATTTTGTGACAATAAAGTACTTGGGCCTCTTATCAATTTAAGCTATCGCTCATAGCTATGCTGCCCTTGAGTCCCAAAATAAAACACTGATAAAACTTTAAATGGCCCTAACTTCAGTATGGTGCGTCCTATACCTATCAAAATTTGCAACAATCAAATGCTTGTAAGTTTTTACTGGAGCGTCATAAAACCATGAAATTTTGTGACAATAAAGTATTTGTGCCTCTTAATTTAAGCTATCGCTCATAGCTCTGTTATTATTGACTCCAAAATCAAAAACTGATAAAACTTCAAATGGCTCTAAATTCCATGCGGTGCGTCCTACACCTATCAAACTTTGCAACATTGAAGTGCTTGTAACTTTTTACTGGGGCGTCATAAAATCTTGAAATTTTGTGACAATAAAGTACTTGGGCCTCTTATCAATTTAAGCTATCGCTCATAGCTATGCTACCCTTGAGTCCCAAAATAAAACACTGATAAAACTTTAAATGGCCCTAACTTCTGTACGGTGCGTCCTATACCTATCAAAGTTTGCAACCATCAAATGCTTGTAATTTTTTACTGGAGCGTCATAAAATCTAGAAATTTTGTGACAATAAAGTACTCGAGCCTCTTAACAATTTAAGCTATCGCTCATAGCTATGCTATCCTTGAGTCCCAAATCAAAAACTGATAAAACTTCAGATGGCCCTAACTTTTGTACGGTGCGTCCTACACCTATCAAAGTTTGCAACAATCAAATGCTTGTAATTTTTACTGGAGCGTCATAAAACCTTGAAAATTTGTGACAATAAAGTACTCGAGCCTCTTATCAATTTAAGCTATCTCTCATAGCTATGCTACTCTTGAGTCCCAAATCACACACAGATAAGACATAAAATGGCCATAACTTCTGCACGGTGCGTCCTACACCTATCAAAGTTTGCAACAATCAAATGCTTGTAACTTTTTACTGGAGCATCATAAAATCTTGAAATTTTGTGACAATAAAGCACTCGGGCCTCTTGTCAATTTAAGCTATCACTCATAGCTATGCAACCTTTGAGTCCCAAAATAAAACACTGATAAAACTTTAAATGGCCCTAACTTCTGTATGGTGCGTCATAAAATTTTGACAATAAAGTACTCGAGCCTCTTATCAATTTAAGCTATCGCTTATAGCTATGCTACCCTTGAGTCCCAAATCAAACACTGATAAAACTTAAAATGGCCATAACTTCTCTACACAGTGTGCTACACCTATGAAAGTTTGCAACATTCAAATGCTTATAACTTTTTACTGGAGCGTCATAAAACCATGAAATTTTGTGACAAGAAAGTACTTGTGCCTCTTAATTTAAGCCATCGCACATAGCTCTGTTACTATTTACTAAAAATCAAACACTGATAAAACTTCAAATGGCTCTAAATTCCATACGGTGCGTCCCACACATATCAAAGTTTGCAACATTGAAATGCTTGTAACTTTTTACTGGGGCGTCATAAAATCTGGAAATTTTGTGACAATAAAGTACTTGGGCCTCTTATCAATTTAAGCTATCGCTCATAGCTGTGCTACCCTTGAGTCCTAAATCAAACACTGATAAAACTTCAAATGACCCTAACTTCTACACGGTGCATCCTACACCTGTCAAAGTTTGCAACATTCAAATGCTTGTAACTTTTTACTGGAGCATCATAAAATCTTGAAATTTTGTGACAATAAAGCACTCGGGCCTCTTGTCAATTTAAGCTATCACTCATAGCTATGCAACATTTGAGTCCCAAAATAAAACACTGATAAAACTTCAAATGGCCCTAACTTCTGTACGGTGTACCTATCACTTCTGTCCTATACCTATCAATGTTTGCAACAATCAAATCCTTGTAACTTTTTACTGGAGCGTCATAAAATTTTGACAATAAAGTACTCGAGCCTCTTATCAATTTAAGCTATCGCTTATAGCTATGCTACCCTTGAGTCCCAAATCAAACACTGATAAAACTTAAAATGGCCATAACTTCTCTACACAGTGTGTTACACCTATGAAAGTTTGCAACATTCAAATGCTTGTAACTTTTTTCTCGAGCGTCATAAAACCTTGAAATTTTGTGACAATAAAGTACTCGTGCCTCTTATCAATTTAAGCTATCGCTCATAGCTATGCACAGTTTGAGTCCCAAAATAAAACACTGATAAAACTTTAAATGGCCCTAACTTCTGTACGGTGCGTCCTATACCTATCAAAGTTTGCAACCATCAAATGCTTGTAACTTTTACTGGAGCGGCATAAAACCATGAAATTTTGTGACAATAAAGTACTTGTGCCTCTTAATTTAAGCTATCGCACATAGCTCTGTTACTATTTACTCCAAAATCAAACACTGATAAAACTTCAAGTGGCCCTAACTTCTATACGGTGCGTCCTATTCCTATCAAAGTTTGCAACAATCAAATGCTTGTAACTTTTTACTGGAGCGTCATAAAACCATGAAATTTTGTGACAATAAAGTACTTGTGCCTCTTAATTTAAGCTATCGCACATAGCTCTGTTACTATTTACTCCAAAATCAAACACTGATAAAACTTCAAATGGCTCTAAATACCATACGGTGCGTCCTACACATATCAAAGTTTGCAACATTGAAATGCTTGTAACTTTTTACTAGGGCGTCATAAAATCTTGAAATTTTGTGACAATAAAGTACTTGGGCATCTTATCAATTTAAGCTATCGCTCATAGCTATGCTGCCCTTGAGTCCCAAAATAAAACACTGATAAAACTTTAAATGGCCCTACCTTCTGTATGGTGCGTCCTATACCTATCAAAATTTGCAACAATCAAATGCTTGTAAGTTTTTACTGGAGCGTCGTAAAACCATGAAATTTTGTGACAATAAAGTATTCGTGCCTCTTAATTTAAGCTATCGCTCATAGCTCTGTTATTATTGACTCCAAAATCAAACACTGATAAAACTTCAAATGGCTCTAAATTCCATACGGTGCGTCCTACACCTATCAAAGTTTGCAACATTGAAATGCGTGTAACTTTTTACTGGGGCGTCATAAAATCTTGAAATTTTGTGACAATAAAGTACTCGAGCCTCTTATCAATTTAAGCTATCGCTCATAGCTATGCTACCCTTGAGTCCCAAAATAAAACACTGATAAAACTTTAAATGGCCCTAACTTCCGTACGGTGCGTCCTATACCTATCAAAGTTTGCAACCATCAAATGCTTGTAATTTTTTACTGGAGCGTCATAAAATCTAGAAATTTTGTGACAATAAAGTACTCGAGCCTCTTAACAATTTAAGCTATCGCTCATAGCTATGCTATCCTTGAGTCCCAAATCAAAAACTGATAAAACTTCAAATGGCCCTAACTTTTGTACGGTGCGTCCTACACCTGTCAAAATTTGCAACAATCAAATGCTTGTAATTTTTACTGGAGCGTCATAAAACCTTGAAAATTTGTGACAATAAAGTACTCGAGCCTCTTATCAATTTAAGCTATCTCTCATAGCTATGCTACTCTTGAGTCCCAAATCACACACAGATAAGACATAAAATGGCCATAACTTCTGCACGGTGCGTCCTACACCTATCAAAGTTTGCAACAATCAAATGCTTGTAACTTTTTACTGGAGCATCATAAAATCTTGAAATTTTGTGACAATAAAGCACTCGGGCCTCTTGTCAATTTAAGCTATCACTCATAGCTATGCAACCTTTGAGTCCCAAAATAAAACACTGATAAACTTCAAATGGCCCTAACTTCTGTACGGTGTACCTATCACTTCTGTCCTATACCTATCAAAGTTTGCAACAATCAAAACCTTGTAACTTTTTACTGGAGCGTCATTATGTCTTGAAATTTTGTGACAATAAAATACTAGAACCTCTTATCAATTTAAGCTATCGCTCATAGCTATGCTACCCTTGAGTCCCAAATCAAACACTGATAAAACTTCAAATGACCCTAACTTCTACACGGTGCATCCTACACCTGTCAAAGTTTGCAACATTCAAATGCTTGTAACTTTTTACTGGAGCATCATAAAATCTTGAAATTTTGTGACAATAATGCACTCGGGCCTCTTCTCAATTTAAGCTATCACTCATAGCTATGCAACCTTTGAGTCCCAAAATAAAACACTGATAAAACTTCAAATGGCTCTAACTTCTGTACGGTGCGGCCTATACCTATCAAAGTTTGCAACAATCAAATGCTTGTAACTTTTTACTGGAGCATCATAAAATCTTGAAATTTTGTGACAATAATGCACTCGGGCCTCATCTCAATTTAAGCTATCACTCATAGCTATGCAACCTTTGAGTCCCAAAATAAAACACTGATAAAACTTCAAATGGCTCTAACTTCTGTACGGTGCGGCCTATACCTATCAAAGTTTGCAACAATCAAATGCTTGTAACTTTTTACTGGAGCGTCATAAATTCTTGAAATTTTGTGACAATAAAGCACTTGTGCCTCTTAATTTAAGCTATCGCATATAGCTCTGTTACTATTTACTCCAAAATCAAACTCTGATAAAACTTCAAATGGCCCTAACTTCTATACGGTGCGTCCTATACCTATCAAAGTTTGCAACAATCAAATGCTTGTAGCTTTTTACTGGAGCGTCATAATATCTTGACATTTTGTGGCAATAAAGTACTCGAGCCAATCAATTTAAGCTATCGCTCATAGCTATGCTGCCCTTGAGTCCCAAAATAAAACACTGATAAAACTTTAAATGGCCCTAACTTCTGTATGGTGCGTCCTATACCTATCAAAGTTTGCAACAATCAAATGCTTGTAACTTTTTACTGGAGCATCATAAAATCTTCAAATTTTGTGACAATAATGCACTCGGGCCTCTTCTCAATTTAAGCTATCACTCATAGCTATGCAACCTTTGAGTCCCAAAATAAAACACTGATAAAACTTCAAATGGCTCTAACTTCTGTACGGTGCGGCCTATACCTATCAAAGTTTGCAACAATCAAATGCTTGTAACTTTTTACTGGAGCGTCATAAATTCTTGAAATTTTGTGACAATAAAGTACTCGAGCCTTTTATCAATTTAAGCTATCGCTCATAACTATGCTACCCTTGAAATCAAAATAAAACACTGATAAAACTTTAAATGCCCCTAACTTCTGTACGGTGCGTCCTATACCTATCAAAGTTTGCAACCATCAAATGCTTGTAACTTTTTACTGGAGCGGTATAAAACCATGAAATTTTGTGACAATAAAGTACTTGTGCCTCTTAATTTAAGGTATCGCACATAGCTCTGTTACTATTTACTCCAAAATCAAACACTGATAAAACTTCAAATGGCTCTAAATTCCATACGGTGCGTCCTACACATATCAAAGTTTGCAACATTGAAATGCTTGTAACTTTTTACTGGGGCGTCATAAAATCTTGAAATTTTGTGACAATAAAGTACTTGGGCCTCTTATGAATTTAAGCTATCGCTCATAGCTATGCTGCCCTTGAGTCCCAAAATAAAACACTGATAAAACTTTAAATGGCTCTAACTTCTGTATGGTGCGTCCTATACCTATCAAAATTTGCAACAATCAAATGCTTGTAAGTTTTTACTGGAGCGTCATAAAACCATGAAATTTTGTGACAATAAAGTACTCGTGCCTCTTATTAATTTAAGCCATCGCTCATAGCTCTGTTACTATTTACTCCAAAATCAAACACTGATAAAACTTCAAATGGCCCTAACTTCTATACGGTGCGTCCTATACCTATCAAAGTTTGCAACAATCAAAACCTTGTAACTTTTTACTGGAGCGTCATAATGTCTTGAAATTTTGTGACAATAATGCACTCGGGCCTCTTCTCAATTTAAGCTATCACTCATAGCTATGCAACCTTTGAGTCCCAAAATAAAACACTGATAAAACTTCAAATGGCTCTAACTTCTGTACGGTGCGGCCTATACCTATCAAAGTTTGCAACAATCAAATGCTTGTAACTTTTTACTGGAGCGTCATAAATTCTTGAAATTTTGTGACAATAAAGTACTTGTGCCTCTTAATTTAAGCTATCGCACATAGCTCTGTTACTATTTACTCCAAAATCAAACTCTGATAAAACTTCAAATGGCCCTAACTTCTATACGGTGCGTCCTATACCTATCAAAGTTTGCAACAATCAAATGCTTGTAGCTTTTTACTGGAGCGTCATAATATCTTGAAATTTTGTGGCAATAAAGTACTCGAGCCAATCAATTTAAGCTATCGCTCATAGCTATGCTGCCCTTGAGTCCCAAAATAAAACACTGATAAAACTTTAAATGGCCCTAACTTCTGTATGGTGCGTCCTATACCTATCAAAGTTTGCAACAATCAAATGCTTGTAACTTTTTACTGGAGCATCATAAAATCTTGAAATTTTGTGACAATAATGCACTCGGGCCTCTTCTCAATTTAAGCTATCACTCATAGCTATGCAACCTTTGAGTCCCAAAATAAAACACTGATAAAACTTCAAATGGCTCTAACTTCTGTACGGTGCGGCCTATACCTATCAAAGTTTGCAACAATCAAATGCTTGTAACTTTTTACTGGAGCGTCATAAATTCTTGAAATTTTGTGACAATAAAGTACTCGTGCCTTTTATCAATTTAAGCTATCGCTCATAACTATGCTACCCTTGAAATCAAAATAAAACACTGATAAAACTTTAAATGCCCCTAACTTCTGTACGGTGCGTCCTATACCTATCAAAGTTTGCAACCATCTAATGCTTGTAACTTTTTACTGGAGCGGTATAAAACCATAAAATTTTGTGACAATAAAGTACTTGTGCCTCTTAATTTAAGGTATCGCACATAGCTCTGTTACTATTTACTCCAAAATCAAACACTGATAAAACTTCAAATGGCTCTAAATTCCATACGGTGCGTCCTACACATATCAAAGTTTGCAACATTGAAATGCTTGTAACTTTTTACTGGGGCGTCATAAAATCTTGAAATTTTGTGACAATAAAGTACTTGGGCCTCTTATGAATTTAAGCTATCGCTCATAGCTATGCTGCCCTTGAGTCCCAAAATAAAACACTGATAAAACTTTAAATGGCTCTAACTTCTGTATGGTGCGTCCTATACCTATCAAAATTTGCAACAATCAAATGCTTGTAAGTTTTTACAGGAGCGTCATAAAACCATGAAATTTTGTGACAATAAAGTACTCGTGCCTCTTATTAATTTAAGCCATCGCTCATAGCTCTGTTACTATTTACTCCAAAATCAAACACTGATAAAACTTCAAATGGCCCTAACTTCTATACGGTGCGTCCTATACCTATCAAAGTTTGCAACAATCAAAACCTTGTAACTTTTTACTGGAGCGTCATAATGTCTTGAAATTTTGTGACAATAAAGTACTCGAGCCTCTTATCAATTTAAGCTATCGCTCATAGCTATGCTGCCCTTGAGTCCCAAAATAAAACACTGATAAAACTTTAAATGGCCCTAACTTCTGTATGGTGCGTCCTATACCTATCAAAGTTTGCAACAATCAAATGCTTGTAACTTTTTACTGGAGCATCATAAAATCTTGAAATTTTGTGACAATAATGCACTCAGGCCTCTTGTCAATTTAAGCTATCACTCATAGCTATGCAACCTTTGAGTCCCAAAATAAAACACTGATAAAACTTCAAATGGCCCTAACTTATATACGGTACGTCCTATACCTATCAAAATTTGCAACAATCAAATGCTTGTAACTTTTTACTGGAGCGTCATAAAATTTTGACAATAAAGTACTCGAGCCTCTTATCAATTTAAGCTATCGCTTATAGCTATGCTACCCTTGAGTCCCAAATCAAACACTGATAAAACTTAAAATGGCCATAACTTCTCTACACAGTGTGCTACACCTATGAAAGTTTGCAACATTCAAATGCTTGTAACTTTTTTCTCGAGCGTCATAAAACCTTGAAATTTTGTGACAATAAAATACTCGTGCCTCTTATCAATTTAAGCTATCGCTCATAGCTATGCACAGTTTGAGTCCCAAAATAAAACACTGATAAAACTTCAAATGGCCCTAACTTCTATACGGTGCGTCCTATACCTATCAAAGTTTGCAACAATCAAATGCTTGTAACTTTTTACTGGAGCGTCATAAATTCTTGAAATTTTGTGACAATAAAGTACTCGAGCCTTTTATCAATTTAAGCTATCGCTCATAACTATGCTACCCTTGAAATCAAAATAAAACACTGATAAAACTTTACATGGCCCTAACTTCTGTACGGTGCGTCCTATACCTATCAAAGTTTGCAACCATCAAATGCTTGTAACTTTTTTCTCGAGCGTCATAAAACCTTGAAATTTTGTGACAATAAAGTACTTGTGCCTCTTAATTTAAGCTATCGCACATAGCTCTGTTACTATTTACTCCAAAAGCAAACACTGATAAAACTTCAAGTGGCCCTAACTTCTATACGGTGCGTCCTATTCCTATCAAAGTTTGCAACAATCAAATGCTTGTAACTTTTTACTGGAGCGTCATAAAACCATGAAATTTTGTGACAATAAAGTACTTGTGCCTCTTAATTTAAGCTATCGCACATAGCTCTGTTACTATTTACTCCAAAATCAAACACTGATAAAACTTCAAATGGCTCTAAATACCATACGGTGCGTCCTACACATATCAAAGTTTGCAACATTGAAATGCTTGTAACTTTTTACTGGGGCGTCATAAAATCTTGAAATTTTGTGACAATAAAGTACTTGGGCATCTTATCAATTTAAGCTATCGCTCATAGCTCTGGTTCTATTTACTCCAAAATCAAGCACTGATAAAACTTCAAATGGCCCTAACTTCTATACGGTGCGTCCTATACCTATCAAAGTTTGCAACAATCAAATGCTTGTAACTTTTTACTGGAGCGGCATAAAACCATGAAATTTTATGACAATAAAGTACTTGTGCCTCTTAATTTAAGCTATCGCACATAGCTCTGTTACTATTTACTCCAAAATCAAACACTGATAAAACTTCAAATGGCCCTAACTTCTATACGGTGCGTCCTATTCCTATCAAAGTTTGCAACAATCAAATGCTTGTAACTTTTTACTGGAGCGTCATAAAACCATGAAATTTTGTGACAATAAAGTACTTGTGCCTCTTAATTTAAGCTATCGCACATAGCTCTGTTACTATTTACTCCAAAATCAAACACTGATAAAACTTCAAATGGCTCTAAATTCCATACGGTGCGTCCTACACATATCAAAGTTTGCAACATTGAAATGCTTGTAACTTTTTACTGGGGCGTCATAAAATCTTGAAATTTTGTGACAATAAAGTACTTGGGCCTCTTATGAATTTAAGCTATCGCTCATAGCTATGCTGCCCTTGAGTCCCAAAATAAAACACTGATAAAACTTTAAATGGCTCTAACTTCTGTATGGTGCGTCCTATACCTATCAAAATTTGCAACAATCAAATGCTTGTAAGTTTTTACTGTAGCGTCATAAAACCATGAAATTTTGTGACAATAAAGCATTCGTGCCTCTTAATTTAAGCTATCGCTCATAGCTCTGTTACTATTTACTCCAAAATCAAACACTGATAAAACTTCAAATGGCTCTAAATTCCATACGGTGCGTCCTACACCTATCAAAGTTTGCAACATTGAAATGCTTGTAACTTTTTACTGGAGCGTCATAAAATCTTGAAATTTTGTGACAATAAAGTACTCGTGCCTTTTATTAATTTAAGCCATCGCTCATAGCTCTGTTACTATTTACTCCAAAATCAAACACTGATAAAACTTCAAATGGCCCTAACTTCTATACGGTGCGTCCTATTCCTATCAAAGTTTGCAACAATCAAATGCTTGTAACTTTTTACTGGAGCGTCATAAAACCATGAAATTTTGTGACAATAAAGTACTTGTGCCTCTTAATTTAAGCTATCGCACATAGCTCTGTTACTATTTACTCCAAAATCAAACACTGATAAAACTTCAAATGGCTCTAAATTCCATACGGTGCGTCCTACACATATCAAAGTTTGCAACATTGAAATGCTTGTAACTTTTTACTGGGGCGTCATAAAATCTTGAAATTTTGTGACAATAAAGTACTTGGGCCTCTTATGAATTTAAGCTATCGCTCATAGCTATGCTGCCCTTGAGTCCCAAAATAAAACACTGATAAAACTTTAAATGGCTCTAACTTCTGTATGGTGCGTCCTATACCTATCAAAATTTGCAACAATCAAATGCTTGTAAGTTTTTACTGTAGCGTCATAAAACCATGAAATTTTGTGACAATAAAGTATTCGTGCCTCTTAATTTAAGCTATCGCTCATAGCTCTGTTACTATTTACTCCAAAATCAAACACTGATAAAACTTCAAATGGCACTAAATTCCATACGGTGCGTCCTACACCTATCAAAGTTTGCAACATTGAAATGCTTGTAACTTTTTACTGGAGCGTCATAAAATCTTGAAATTTTGTGACAATAAAGTACTCGTGCCTCTTATTAATTTAAGCCATCGCTCATAGCTCTGTTACTATTTACTCCAAAATCAAACACTGATAAAACTTCAAATGGCCCTAACTTCTATACGGTGCGTCCTATACCTATCAAAGTTTGCAACAATCAAAACCTTGTAACTTTTTACTGGAGCGTCATAATGTCTTGAAATTTTGTGACAATAATGCACTCGGGCCTCTTCTCAATTTAAGCTATCACTCATAGCTATGCAACCTTTGAGTCCCAAAATAAAACACTGATAAAACTTCAAATGGCTCTAACTTCTGTACGGTGCGGCCTATACCTATCAAAGTTTGCAACAATCAAATGCTTGTAACTTTTTACTGGAGCGTCATAAATTCTTGAAATTTTGTGACAATAAAGTACTTGTGCCTCTTAATTTAAGCTATCGCACATAGCTCTGTTACTATTTACTCCAAAATCAAACTCTGATAAAACTTCAAATGGCCCTAACTTCTATACGGTGCGTCCTATACCTATCAAAGTTTGCAACAATCAAATGCTTGTAGCTTTTTACTGGAGCGTCATAATATCTTGAAATTTTGTGGCAATAAAGTACTCGAGCCAATCAATTTAAGCTATCGCTCATAGCTATGCTGCCCTTGAGTCCCAAAATAAAACACTGATAAAACTTTAAATGGCCCTAACTTCTGTATGGTGCGTCCTATACCTATCAAAGTTTGCAACAATCAAATGCTTGTAACTTTTTACTGGAGCATCATAAAATCTTGAAATTTTGTGACAATAATGCACTCGGGCCTCTTCTCAATTTAAGCTATCACTCATAGCTATGCAACCTTTGAGTCCCAAAATAAAACACTGATAAAACTTCAAATGGCTCTAACTTCTGTACGGTGCGGCCTATACCTATCAAAGTTTGCAACAATCAAATGCTTGTAACTTTTTACTGGAGCGTCATAAATTCTTGAAATTTTGTGACAATAAAGTACTCGTGCCTTTTATCAATTTAAGCTATCGCTCATAACTATGCTACCCTTGAAATCAAAATAAAACACTGATAAAACTTTAAATGCCCCTAACTTCTGTACGGTGCGTCCTATACCTATCAAAGTTTGCAACCATCTAATGCTTGTAACTTTTTACTGGAGCGGTATAAAACCATAAAATTTTGTGACAATAAAGTACTTGTGCCTCTTAATTTAAGGTATCGCACATAGCTCTGTTACTATTTACTCCAAAATCAAACACTGATAAAACTTCAAATGGCTCTAAATTCCATACGGTGCGTCCTACACATATCAAAGTTTGCAACATTGAAATGCTTGTAACTTTTTACTGGGGCGTCATAAAATCTTGAAATTTTGTGACAATAAAGTACTTGGGCCTCTTATGAATTTAAGCTATCGCTCATAGCTATGCTGCCCTTGAGTCCCAAAATAAAACACTGATAAAACTTTAAATGGCTCTAACTTCTGTATGGTGCGTCCTATACCTATCAAAATTTGCAACAATCAAATGCTTGTAAGTTTTTACAGGAGCGTCATAAAACCATGAAATTTTGTGACAATAAAGTACTCGTGCCTCTTATTAATTTAAGCCATCGCTCATAGCTCTGTTACTATTTACTCCAAAATCAAACACTGATAAAACTTCAAATGGCCCTAACTTCTATACGGTGCGTCCTATACCTATCAAAGTTTGCAACAATCAAAACCTTGTAACTTTTTACTGGAGCGTCATAATGTCTTGAAATTTTGTGACAATAAAGTACTCGAGCCTCTTATCAATTTAAGCTATCGCTCATAGCTATGCTGCCCTTGAGTCCCAAAATAAAACACTGATAAAACTTTAAATGGCCCTAACTTCTGTATGGTGCGTCCTATACCTATCAAAGTTTGCAACAATCAAATGCTTGTAACTTTTTACTGGAGCATCATAAAATCTTGAAATTTTGTGACAATAATGCACTCAGGCCTCTTGTCAATTTAAGCTATCACTCATAGCTATGCAACCTTTGAGTCCCAAAATAAAACACTGATAAAACTTCAAATGGCCCTAACTTATATACGGTACGTCCTATACCTATCAAAATTTGCAACAATCAAATGCTTGTAACTTTTTACTGGAGCGTCATAAAATTTTGACAATAAAGTACTCGAGCCTCTTATCAATTTAAGCTATCGCTTATAGCTATGCTACCCTTGAGTCCCAAATCAAACACTGATAAAACTTAAAATGGCCATAACTTCTCTACACAGTGTGCTACACCTATGAAAGTTTGCAACATTCAAATGCTTGTAACTTTTTTCTCGAGCGTCATAAAACCTTGAAATTTTGTGACAATAAAATACTCGTGCCTCTTATCAATTTAAGCTATCGCTCATAGCTATGCACAGTTTGAGTCCCAAAATAAAACACTGATAAAACTTCAAATGGCTCTAACTTCTGTACGGTGCGTCCTATACCTATCAAAGTTTGCAACAATCAAATGCTTGTAACTTTTTACTGGAGCGTCATAAATTCTTGAAATTTTGTGACAATAAAGTACTCGAGCCTTTTATCAATTTAAGCTATCGCTCATAACTATGCTACCCTTGAAATCAAAATAAAACACTGATAAAACTTTACATGGCCCTAACTTCTGTACGGTGCGTCCTATACCTATCAAAGTTTGCAACCATCAAATGCTTGTAACTTTTTTCTCGAGCGTCATAAAACCTTGAAATTTTGTGACAATAAAGTACTTGTGCCTCTTAATTTAAGCTATCGCACATAGCTCTGTTACTATTTACTCCAAAAGCAAACACTGATAAAACTTCAAGTGGACCTAACTTCTATACGGTGCGTCCTATTCCTATCAAAGTTTGCAACAATCAAATGCTTGTAACTTTTTACTGGAGCGTCATAAAATCTTGAAATTTTGTAACAATAAAGTACTTGTGCCTCTTAATTTAAGCTATCGCACATAGCTCTGTTACTATTTACTCCAAAATCAAACACTGATAAAACTTCAAATGGCTCTAAATACCATACGGTGCGTCCTACACATATCAAAGTTTGCAACATTGAAATGCTTGTAACTTTTTACTGGGGCGTCATAAAATCTTGAAATTTTGTGACAATAAAGTACTTGGGCATCTTATCAATTTAAGCTATCGCTCATAGCTCTGGTTCTATTTACTCCAAAATCAAGCACTGATAAAACTTCAAATGGCCCTAACTTCTATACGGTGCGTCCTATACCTATCAAAGTTTGCAACAATCAAATGCTTGTAACTTTTTACTGGAGCGGCATAAAACCATGAAATTTTATGACAATAAAGTACTTGTGCCTCTTAATTTAAGCTATCGCACATAGCTCTGTTACTATTTACTCCAAAATCAAACACTGATAAAACTTCAAATGGCCCTAACTTCTATACGGTGCGTCCTATTCCTATCAAAGTTTGCAACAATCAAATGCTTGTAACTTTTTACTGGAGCGTCATAAAACCATGAAATTTTGTGACAATAAAGTACTTGTGCCTCTTAATTTAAGCTATCGCACATAGCTCTGTTACTATTTACTCCAAAATCAAACACTGATAAAACTTCAAATGGCTCTAAATTCCATACGGTGCGTCCTACACATATCAAAGTTTGCAACATTGAAATGCTTGTAACTTTTTACTGGGGCGTCATAAAATCTTGAAATTTTGTGACAATAAAGTACTTGGGCCTCTTATGAATTTAAGCTATCGCTCATAGCTATGCTGCCCTTGAGTCCCAAAATAAAACACTGATAAAACTTTAAATGGCTCTAACTTCTGTATGGTGCGTCCTATACCTATCAAAATTTGCAACAATCAAATGCTTGTAAGTTTTTACTGTAGCGTCATAAAACCATGAAATTTTGTGACAATAAAGCATTCGTGCCTCTTAATTTAAGCTATCGCTCATAGCTCTGTTACTATTTACTCCAAAATCAAACACTGATAAAACTTCAAATGGCTCTAAATTCCATACGGTGCGTCCTACACCTATCAAAGTTTGCAACATTGAAATGCTTGTAACTTTTTACTGGAGCGTCATAAAATCTTGAAATTTTGTGACAATAAAGTACTCGTGCCTTTTATTAATTTAAGCCATCGCTCATAGCTCTGTTACTATTTACTCCAAAATCAAACACTGATAAAACTTCAAATGGCCCTAACTTCTATACGGTGCGTCCTATTCCTATCAAAGTTTGCAACAATCAAATGCTTGTAACTTTTTACTGGAGCGTCATAAAACCATGAAATTTTGTGACAATAAAGTACTTGTGCCTCTTAATTTAAGCTATCGCACATAGCTCTGTTACTATTTACTCCAAAATCAAACACTGATAAAACTTCAAATGGCTCTAAATTCCATACGGTGCGTCCTACACATATCAAAGTTTGCAACATTGAAATGCTTGTAACTTTTTACTGGGGCGTCATAAAATCTTGAAATTTTGTGACAATAAAGTACTTGGGCCTCTTATGAATTTAAGCTATCGCTCATAGCTATGCTGCCCTTGAGTCCCAAAATAAAACACTGATAAAACTTTAAATGGCTCTAACTTCTGTATGGTGCGTCCTATACCTATCAAAATTTGCAACAATCAAATGCTTGTAAGTTTTTACTGTAGCGTCATAAAACCATGAAATTTTGTGACAATAAAGTATTCGTGCCTCTTAATTTAAGCTATCGCTCATAGCTCTGTTACTATTTACTCCAAAATCAAACACTGATAAAACTTCAAATGGCACTAAATTCCATACGGTGCGTCCTACACCTATCAAAGTTTGCAACATTGAAATGCTTGTAACTTTTTACTGGAGCGTCATAAAATCTTGAAATTTTGTGACAATAAAGTACTCGTGCCTCTTATTAATTTAAGCCATCGCTCATAGCTCTGTTACTATTTACTCCAAAATCAAACACTGATAAAACTTCAAATGGCCCTAACTTCTATACGGTGCGTCCTATACCTATCAAAGTTTGCAACAATCAAATGCTTGTAACTTTTTACTGGAGCGGCATAAAACCATGAAATTTTGTGACAATAAAGTACTTGTGCCTCTTAATTTAAGCTATCGCACATAGCTCTGTTACTATTTACTCCAAAATCAAACTCTGATAAAACTTCAAATGGCCCTAACTTCTATAATAAAGTACTCGAGCCTCTTATCAATTTAAGCTATCGCTTATAGCTATGCTAACCTTGAGTCCCAAATCAAACACTGATAAAACTTAAAATGGCCATAACTTCTCTACACAGTGTGCTACACCTATGAAAGTGTGCAACATTCAAATGCTTGTAACTTTTTTCTCGAGCGTCATAAAACCTTGAAATTTTGTGACAATAAATTACTCGTGCCTCTTATCAATTTAAGCTATCGCTCATAGCTATGCACAGTTTGAATCCCAAAATAAAACACTGATAAAACTTCAAATGGCTCTAACTTCTGTACGGTGCGGCCTATACCTATCAAAGTTTGCAACAATCAAATGCTTGTAACTTTTTACTGGAGCGTCATAAATTCTTGAAATTTTGTGACAATAAAGTACTCGAGCCTTTTATCAATTTAAGCTATCGCTCATAACTATGCTACCCTTGAAATCAAAATAAAACACTGATAAAACTTTAAATGCCCCTAACTTCTGTACGGTGCGTCCTATACCTATCAAAGTTTGCAACCATCAAATGCTTGTAACTTTTTACTGGAGCGGCATAAAACCATGAAATTTTGTGACAATAAAGTACTTGTGCCTCTTAATTTAAGCTATCGCACATAGCTCTGTTACTATTTACTCCAAAATCAAGCACTGATAAAACTTCAAATGGCCCTAACTTCTATACGGTGCGTCCAATTCCTATCAAAGTTTGCAACAATCAAATGCTTGTAACTTTTCACTGGAGCGTCATAAAACCATGAAATTTTGTGACAATAAAGTACTTGTGCCTCTTAATTTAAGCTATCGCACATATCTCTGTTACTATTTACTCCAAAATCAAACACTGATAAAACTTCAAATGGCTCTAAATTCCATACGGTGCGTCCTACACCTATCAAAGTTTGCAACATTGAAATGCTTGCAACTTTTTAATGGAGCGTCATAAAATCTTGAAATTTTGTGACAATAAAGTACTCGTGCCTCTTATTAATTTAAGCCATCGCTCATAGCTCTGGTTCTATTTACTCCAAAATCAAGCACTGATAAAACTTCAAATGGCCCTAACTTCTATACGGTGCGTCCTATACCTATCAAAGTTTGCAACAATCAAATGCTTGTAACTTTTTACTGGAGCAACATAAAACCATGAAATTTTGTGACAATAAAGTACTTGTGCCTCTTAATTTAAGCTATCGCACATAGCTCTGTTACTATTTACTCCAAAATCAAACACTGATAAAACTTCAAATGGCCCTAACTTCTATACGGTGCGTCCTATTCCTATCAAAGTTTGCAACAATCAAATGCTTGTAACTTTTTACTGGAGCGTCATAAAACCATGAAATTTTGTGACAATAAAGTACTTGTGCCTCTTAATTTAAGCTATCGCACATAGCTCTGTTACTATTTACTCCAAAATCAAACACTGATAAAACTTCAAATGGCTCTAAATTCCATACGGTGCGTCCTACACATATCAAAGTTTGCAACATTGAAATGCTTGTAACTTTTTACTGGGGCGTCATAAGATCTTGAAATTTTGTGACAGTAAAGTACTTGGGCCTCTTATGAATTTAAGCTATCGCTCATAGCTATGCTGCCCTTGAGTCCCAAAATAAAACACTGATAAAACTTTAAATGGCTCTAACTTCTGTATGGTGCGTCCTATACCTATCAAAATTTGCAACAATCAAATGCTTGTAAGTTTTTACTGGAGCGTCATAAAACCATGAAATTTTGTGACAATAAAGTATTCGTGCCTCTTAATTTAAGCTATCGCTCATAGCTCTGTTATTATTGACTCCAAAATCAAACACTGATAAAACTTCAAATGGCTCTAAATTCCATACGGTGCGTCCTACACCTATCAAAGTTTGCAACATTGAAATGCTTGTAACTTTTTACTGGGGCGTCATAAAATCTTGAAATTTTGTGACAATAAAGTACTCGTGCCTCTTATTAATTTAAGCCATCGCTCATAGCTCTGGTTCTATTTACTCCAAAATCAAGCACTGATAAAACTTCAAATGGCCCTAACTTCTATACGGTGCGTCCTATACCTATCAAAGTTTGCAACAATCAAATGCTCGTAACTTTTTACTGGAGCATCATAAAATCTTGAAATTTTGTGACAATAATGCACTCGGGCCTCTTCTCAATTTAAGCTATCACTCATAGCTATGCAACCTTTGAGTCCCAAAATAAAATACTGATAAAACTTCAAATGGCCCTAACTTATATACGGTACGTCCTATACCTATCAACGTTTGCAACAATCAAATGCTTGTAACTTTTTACTGGAGCGTCATAAAATTTTTACAATAAAGTACTCGAGCCTCTTATCAATTTAAGCTATCGCTTATAGCTATGCTACCCTTGAGTCCCAAATCAAACACTGATAAAACTTAAAATGGCCATAACTTCTCTACACAGTGTGCTACACCTATGAAAGTTTGCAACATTCAAATGCTTGTAACTTTTTTCTCGAGCGTCATAAAACCTTGAAATTTTGTGACAATAAAGTACTCGTGCCTCTTATCAATTTAAGCTATCGCTCATAGCTATGCACAGTTTGAATCCCAAAATAAAACACTGATAAAACTTCAAATGGCTCTAACTTCTGTACGGTGCGGCCTATACCTATCAAAGTTTGCAACAATCAAATGCTTGTAACTTTTTACTGGAGCGTCATAAATTCTTGAAATTTTGTGACAATAAAGTACTCGAGCCTTTTATCAATTTAAGCTATCGCTCATAACTATGCTACCCTTGAAATCAAAATAAAACACTGATAAAACTTTAAATGCCCCTAACTTTTGTACGGTGCGTCCTATACCTCTCAAAGTTTGCAACCATCAAATGCTTGTAACTTTTTACTGGAGCGGCATAAAACCATGAAATTTTGTGACAATAAAGTACTTGTACCTCTTAATTTAAGCTATCGCACATAGCTCTGTTACTATTTACTCCAAAATCAAACACTGATAAAACTTCAAATGGCCCTAACTTCTATACGGTGCGTCCAATTCCTATCAAAGTTTGCAACAATCAAATGCTTGCAACTTTTCACTGGAGCGTCATAAAACCATGAAATTTTGTGACAATAAAGTACTTGTGCCTCTTAATTTAAGGTATCGCACATAGCTCTGTTACTATTTACTCCAAAATCAAACACTGATAAAACTTCAAATGGCTCTAAATTCCATACGGTGCGTCCTACACCTATCAAAGTTTGCAACATTGAAATGCTTGTAACTTTTTAATGGAGCGTCATAAAATCTTGAAATTTTGTGACAATAAAGTACTCGTGCCTCTTATTAATTTAAGCCATCGCTCATAGCTCTGGTTCTATTTACTCCAAAATCAAGCACTGATAAAACTTCAAATGGCCCTAACTTCTATACGGTGCGTCCTATTCCTATCAAAGTTTGCAACAATCAAATGCTTGTAACTTTTTACTGGAGCGTCATAAAACCATGAAATTTTGTGACAATAAAGTACTTGTGCCTCTTATTAATTTAAGCTATCGCTCATAGCTATGCACAGTTTGAATCCCAAAATAAAACACTGATAAAACTTCAAATGGCTCTAACTTCTGTACGGTGCGTCCTATACCTATCAAAGTTTGCAACAATCAAATGCTTGTAACTTTTTACTGGAGCAACATAAAACCATGAAATTTTGGGACAATAAAGTACTTGTGCCTCTTAATTTAAGCTATCGCACATAGCTCTGTTACTATTTACTCCAAAATCAAACACTGATAAAACTTCAAATAGCCCTAACTTCTATACGGTGCGTCCTATTCCTATCAAAGTTTGCAACAATCAAATGCTTGTAACTTTTTACTGGAGCGTCATAAAACCATGAAATTTTGTGACAATAAAGTACTTGTGCCTCTTAATTTAAGCTATCGCACATAGCTCTGTTACTATTTACTCCAAAATCAAACACTGATAAAACTTCAAATGGCTCTAAATTCCATACGGTGCGTCCTACACATATCAAAGTTTGCAACATTGAAATGCTTGTAACTTTTTACTGGGGCGTCATAAAATCTTGAAGTTTTGTGACAATAAAGTACTTGGGCCTCTTATGAATTTAAGCTATCGCTCATAGCTATGCTGCCCTTGAGTCCCAAAATAAAACACTGATAAAACTTTAAATGGCTCTAACTTCTGTATGGTGCGTCCTATACCTATCAAAATTTGCAACAATCAAATGCTTGTAAGTTTTTACTGGAGCGTCATAAAACCATGAAATTTTGTGACAATAAAGTATTCGTGCCTCTTAATTTAAGCTATCGCTCATAGCTCTGTTATTATTGACTCCAAAATCAAACACTGATAAAACTTCAAATGGCACTAAATTCCATACGGTGCGTCCTACACCTATCAAAGTTTGCAACATTGAAATGCTTGTAACTTTTTACTGGGGCGTCATAAAATCTTGAAATTTTGTGACAATAAAGTATTCGTGCCTCTTATTAATTTAAGCCATCGCTCATAGCTCTGGTTCTATTTACTCCAAAATCAAGCACTGATAAAACTTCAAATGGCCCTAACTTCTATACGGTGCGTCCTATACCTATCAAAGTTTGCAACAATCAAATGCTTGTAACTTTTTACTGGAGCGGCATAAAACCATGAAATTTTGTGACAATAAAGTACTTATGCCTCTTAATTTAAGCTATCGCACATAGCTCTGTTACTATTTACTCCAAAATCAAACACTGATAAAACTTCAAATGGCCCTAACTTCTATACGGTGCGTCCTATTCCTATCAAAGTTTGCAACAATCAAATGCTTGTAACTTTTTACTGGAGCGTCATAAAACCATTAAATTTTGTGACAATAAAGTACTTGTGCCTCTTAATTTAAGCTATCGCACATAGCTCTGTTACTATTTACTCCAAAATCAAACACTGATAAAACTTCAAATGGCTCTAAATTCCATACGGTGCGTCCTACACATATCAAAGTTTGCAACATTGAAATGCTTGTAACTTTTTACTGGGGCGTCATAAAATCTTGAAATTTTGTGACAATAAAGTACTTGGGCCTCTTATGAATTTAAGCTATCGCTCATAGCTATGCTGCCCTTGAGTCCCAAAATAAAACACTGATAAAACTTTAAATGGCTCTAACTTCTGTATGGTGCGTCCTATATCTATCAAAATTTGCAACAATCAAATGCTTGTAAGTTTTTACTGGAGCGTCATAAAACCATGAAATTTTGTGACAATAAAGTATTCGTGCCTCTTAATTTAAGCTATCGCTCATAGCTCTGTTATTATTGACTCCAAAATCAAACACTGATAAAACTTCAAATGGCTCGAAATTCCATACGGTGCGTCCTACACCTATCAAAGTTTGCAACATTGAAATGCTTGTAACTTTTTACTGGGGCGTCATAAAATCTTGAAATTTTGTGACAATAAAGTACTCGTGCCTCTTATTAATTTAAGCCATCGCTCATAGCTCTGGTTCTATTTACTCCAAAATCAAGCACTGATAAAACTTCAAATGGCCCTAACTTCTATACGGTGCGTCCTACACATATCAAAGTTTGCAACATTGAAATGCTTGTAACTTTTTACTGGGGCGTCATAAAATCTTGAAATTTTGTGACAATAAAGTACTTGGGCCTCTTATTAATTTAAGCTATCGCACATAGCTATGCGACCCTTGAGTCCCAAAATAAAACACTGATAAAACTTTAAATGGCTCTAACTTCTGTACGATGCGTTCTATACCTATCAAAGTTTGCAACAATCAAATGCTTTTAACTTTTTACTGGGGCGTCATAAAACCTTGAAATTTTGTGACAATAAAGTACTCGAGCCTCTTATCAATTTAAGCCATCGTTCATAGCTATTCTAGCCTTGAGTACCAAAATAAAACACTGATAAAACTTCAAATGGCTCTAAAGTCCATACGGTGCGTCCTACTCCTATCAAAGTTTGCAACATTGAAATGCGTATAACTTTTTACTGGGGCGTCATAAAATCTTGAAATTTTGTGACAATAAAGTACTCGAGCCTCTTATCAATTTAAGCCATCGTTCAAAGCTATGCTAGCCTTGAGTCCCAAAAAAAATACTGATAAAACTTCAAATCGACCTAACTTCTATATGGTGCATCCTACACCTATCAAAGCTTGCAACAACCAAATGCTTGTAACTTTTTTCTGGACAGTCATAAAATCTGGAAATTTTGTGACAATAAAGTACTCGAGCCTCTTGTCAATTTAAGCTATCGCACACAGCTATGCACACTTTGAGTAACAAAATAAAACAGTGATAACACTTCAAATGGCCCTAACATCTGTACGGTGTACCTATCACTCCTGTCCTATACTTATCAAAGTTTTCAACAATCAAATCCTTGTAACTTTTTACTGGAGCGTCAAAAAGTCCTGAAATTTTGTGACAATAAAGTACTAGAGCCTCTTATCAATTTAAGCTATCGCTCATAGCTATGCTACCCTTAAGTCCCAAATCAAACACTGATAAAACTTCAAATGACCCTAACTTCTGTACGGTGCGTCCTACACCTATCAAAGTGGGCACCAATCAAATGTTTGTAACTTTTTACTGGAGAGTCATAAAACCTGGAAATTTTGTGACAATAAAGTACTCGAGCCTCTTATCAATTTAAGCTATCGCTCATAGCTATGCTACCCTTGAGTCTCAAAATAAAACACTGATAAAACTGCAAATGACTCTAACTTCTGTACGGTGTACCTATCACTTCTGTCCTATAATTATCAAAGTTTACAACAATGAAATCCTTGTAACTTTTTACTGGAGCGTCATAAAGTATTGAAATTTTGTGACAATAAAGTGCTAGAGCCTTTTATCAATTTAAGCTATCGCTCATAGCTATGCTACCCTTGAGTCCCAAATCAAACACTGATGAAATTTCAAATTACCTTAACTTCTGTACGGTGCGTACTATACCTATCAAAGTGTGCACCATTCAAATGCTTGTAACTTTTTACTGGAGCATCATAAAATCTTGAAATTTTGTGACAATAAAGTACTCGGGCCTCTTGTCAATTTAAGCTATCACTCATAGCTATGATACAATTGAGTCCAAAATAATACACTAATAAAACTTCAAATGTCCCTAACTTCTATACGGTGCGTCCAATACCTATCAAACTTTGCAACAATCCAATGCTTGTAACTTTTTACTGGAGCGTCATAAAACCATGAAATTTTGTGACAATAAAGTACTCGTGCCTCTTAATTTAAGCTATCGCTCATAGCTCTGTTACTATTGACTCCAAAATCAAACACTGATAAAACTTCAAATGGCTCTAAATTCCATACGGTGCGTCCTACACCTATCAAAGTTTGCAACATTGAAATGTTTGTAACTTTTTACTGGGGCGTCATAAAATCTTGAAATTTTGTGACAATAAAATACTCGAGCATCTTATCAATTTAAGCTATCGTTCATAGCTATGCTAGCCTTTAGTCCCAAAATAACACACTGATAAAACTGCAAATGACCCTAACTTCTGTACGGTGCGTCCTATACCTATCAAAGTTTGCAACAATCAAATGCTTGTAATTTTTTACTGGAGCGTCATAAAATCTTGAAATTTTGTGACAATAAAATACTCGAGCCTCTTATCAAATTAAGCTATCGCTCATAGCTATGCTACCCTTGAGTCCCAAATCAAAAACTGATATCATTTCAAATGGCCCTAACTTCTGTACCGTGCGTCCTATACCTATCAAAGTTTGCAACAATCAAATGCTTGTAATTTTTTACTGGAGCGTCATAAAACCTTGAAAATTTGTGACAATAAAGTACTCGTGCCTCTTATCAATTTAAATTATCGCTCATAGCTATGCTACTCTTGAGTCGCAAATCAAACACTGATAATACTTGAAATGGCCATAACTTCTTTACGGAAATGTCCTATACATATCAAAGTTTGCAACATTCAAATGCTTGTAACTTTTTTCTCGAGCGTCATAAAACCTTGAAATTTTGTGACAATAAATTACTCGTGCCTCTTATCAATTTAAGCTATCGCTCATAGCTATGCACACTTTGAGTCCCAAAATAAAACACTGATAAAACTTCAAATGGCCCTAACTTCCGTACGGTGTACCTATCACTTCTGTCCTATACCTATCAAAGTTTGCAACAATCAAATCTTTGCAACTTTTTACTGGAGCGTCATAAAGTCTTGAAATTTTGTGACAATAAAGTACTAGAGCCTCTTATCAATTTAAGCTATCGCTCATAGCTATGCTACCCTTGAGTCCCAAATCAAATACTAATAAAACTTCAAATGGTCCTAGCTTCTGTACGGTGAGTCCTATACCTATCAAAGTGTGCACCAATCAAATGCTTGTAACTTTTTACTTTAGGGTCATAAAACCTTGAAATTTTGTGGCAATAAATTACTCGAGCCTCTTACCATTTTAAGCTATCGTTCATAGCTATGCTACCCTTGAGTCTCAAAATAAAGCACTGATAAAACTTTAAATGGTCCTAACTTCGATACGGTGCATCCTACACCTATCAAAGTTTGCAACATTCAAATGCTTGTAACTTTTTACTGGAGCATCATAAAATCCTGAAATTTTGTGACAATAACGTACTCGGGCCTCTTATCAATTTCAGCTATCGCCCATAGCTATGCTACCCTTGAGTCCCACAATAAAACACTGATAAAACTTCAAATGGCCCTAATTTCTATACGGTGCTTCCTACACCTATCAAAGTTTGCAACATTCAAATGCGTCTAACTTTTTACTGGAGCGTCATAAAACCTTGAAATTTTGTGACAATAAAGTACTCGAGCCTCTTGTCAATTTAAGCCATCGCTTATAGCTATGCTACCCTTGAGTCCCAAATCAAAAACTGATAAAACTTCAAAAGGCCCTAACTTCTGTACGGTGCGTCCTACACCTATCAAAGTATGCAACAATCAAATGCTTGTAATTTTAACTGGAGCGTCATAAAACCTTGAAAACTTGTGACAATAAAGTACTCGAGCCTCTTATCAATTTAAGCTATCGCTCATAGCTATGCTACCCTTGAGTCCCAAAATAAAACACTGATAAAACTTCAAATGGCCCTAACTTCTGTACGGTGTACCTATCACTTCTGTCCTATACCTATCAAAGTTTGCAACAATCAAATCCTTGTACCTTTTTACTGGAGCGTCATAAAGTCTTGAAATTTTGTGACAATAAAGTACTAGAGCCTCTTATCAATTTAAGCTATCGCTCATAGCTATGCTACCCTTGAGTCCCAAACCAAACACTGATAAAACTTCAAATGGCCCTAACTTCTGTACGGTGCTTCCTATAGCTATCAAAGTGTGCACCAATCAAATGCTTGTAACTTTTTACTGGAGGGTCATAAAACCTTAAAATTTTGTGACAATAAAGTACTCGAGCCTCTTATCAATTTAAGCTACCGCTTATAGCTATGCTACCCTTGAGTCCCAAATCAAACAATGTTAAAACTTCAAATTGCAATAACTTCTGTACGGTGCGTCCTATACCTATGAGAGTTTGCAACAATCAAATGCTTGTAACTTTTACTTTTAAAATCTTGAAATTTTGTGACAATAAAATACTGTTGCCTCTTATCAATTGAAGCTATCGCCCATAGCTATGTAACCTTTGAGTCCCAAAATAAAACACTTATAAAACTTCAAATGGCCCTAACTTCTGTACGGTGCGTCCTATACCTATCAAAGTTTGCAACAATCAAATGCTTGTAACTTTTTACTGGAGCGTCCTATAAAATCTTGACAATAAAGTACTCGAGCCTCTTATCAATCTAAGCTATTGCTTATAGCTATGCTACCCTTGAGTCAAAATCACACACTGATAAAACTTCAAATGGCCCTAACTTCTGTACGGTGCGTCCTATATCTATCAAAGTGTGCAACATTCAAATGCTTGTAACTTTTTACTGGAGCATCATAAAACCTTCAAATTTTGTGACAATAAAGTACTCGGGCCTCTTGTCAATTAAAGCCATCACTCATAGCTATGATACCCTCGAGTCCAAAAAAATACACTTATAAAACTTCAAATGGCCCTAACTTCTATACGGTGCGTCCTATACCTATCAAAGTTTGCAAGAATCAAATGCTTGTAACTTTTTACTGGAGCGTCATAAAACCATGAAATTTTGTGACAATAAAGTACTCGTGCTTCTTAATTTAAGCTATCGCTCATAGCTTTGTTACTATCGACTCCAAAATCAAACACTGATAAAACTTCAAATGGCTCTAAATTCCATACGGTGCGTCCTACACCTATCAAAGTTTGCAACATTGAAATGCTTGTAACTTTTTACTGGGGCGTCATAAAATCTTGAAATTTTGTGACAATAAAGTACTCGAGCCTCTCATCAATTTAAGCTATCGCTCATAGCTATGCTACCCTTGAGTCCCAAAATAAAACACTGATAAAACTTTAAATGGCCCTCACCTCTGTACGGTGCGTCCTATACCTATCAAAGTTGGCAACAATCAAATACTTGTAATTTTTTACTGGAGCGTCATAAAATCTTGAAATTTTGTGACAATAAAGTACTCGAGCATCTTATCAATTTAAGCTATCGCTCATAGCTATGCTACCCTTGAGTCCCAAATCAAAAACTGATAAAACTTCAAATGGCCCTAACTTCTGTACGGTGCGTCCTACACCTATCAAAGTTTGCAACAATCAAATGCTTTTAGTTTTTACTGGAGCGTCATAAAACCTTGAAAATTTGTGAAAATAAAGTACTCGAGCCTCTTATCAATTTAAGTTATCGCTCATAGCTATGCACACTTTGAGTCCCAAAATAAAACACTGATAAAACTTCAAATGGCCCTAACTTCTGTACGGTGTACCTATCACTTCTGTCCTATACCTATCAAAGTTTGCAACAATCAAATCCTTGTAACTTTTTACTGGAGCGTCATAAAGTCTTGAAATTTTGTGACAATAAAGTACTAGAGCCTCTTATCAATTTAAGCTATCGCTCATAGCTATGCTACCCTTGAATCCCAAATCAAACACTGATAAAACTTCAAATGACACTAACTTCTGTACGGTGCATCCTATACCTATCAAAGTATGCACTAATCAAATGCTTGTAACTTTTTACTGGAGGGTCATAAAACCTTGAAATTTTTTGACAATAAAGTACTCGAGCCTCATATCAATTCAAGCTATCGCTCATAGCTATGCTACCCTTGAGTCTCAAAATAAAACACTGATAAAACTTTAAATGGCCCTAACTTCTATACGGTGCATCCTACTTCTATCAAAGTTTGCAACATTCAAATGCTTGCAACTTTTTACTGGAGCATCATAAAATCTTGAAATTTTGTGACAATAAAGTACTCGGGCCTCTTGTCAATTTAAGCTATCACTCATAGCTATGATACAATTGAGTCCTATACCTATACCTATCAAAGTTTGCAACAATCAAATGCTTGTAATTTTTACTGGAGCGTCATAAAACCTTGAAAATTGGTGACAATAAAGTACTCGAGCCTCTAATCAATTTAAGCTATCGCTCATAGCTATGCTACTCTTGAGTCCCAAATCAGACACTGATAATACTTAAAATGGCCATAACTTCTGTACGGAGTGTCCTATATATATCAAAGTTTGCAACTTTTAAATGCTTGTAACTTTTTTCTCGAGCGTCATAAAACCTTGAAATTTTTGACAATAAATTACTCGTGCCTCTTATCAATTTAATCTATCGCTCATAGCTATGCACACTTTGAGTCCCAAAATAAAACAGTGATAAAACTTCAAATGGCCCTAACTTCTGTAGTACGTACCTATCACTCCTGTCCTATACTTATCAAAGTTTGCAACAATCAAATCCTTGTAACTTTTTACTGGAGCGTCATAAAGTCTTGAAATTTTGTGACAATAAAGTACAAAAGCCTCTTATCAACTTAAGCTATCGCTCATAGCTATGCTACCCTTGAGTCCCAAATCAAACACTGATAAAACTTCAAATGGCCCTAACTTCTGTACGGTGCGTCCTACACCTATCAAAGTTTGCACCAATCAAATGCTTGTAACTTTTTACTGGAGCGTCATAAAACCTTGAAAATTTGTGACAATAAAGTACTCGAGCCTCTTATCAATTTAAATTATCCCTCATAGCTATGCTACTCTTGAGTCCCAAATCAAACACTGATAATACTTAAAATGGCCATAACTTCTGTACGGTGCTTCCTACACCTATCAAAGTTTGCAACATTCAAATGCTTGTAACTTTTTACTGCAGCATCATAAAATCTTGAAATTTTGTGACAATAAAGTACTCGGGCCTCTTATCAATTTAAGCTATCGCCCATAGCTATGCAACTCTTGAGTCCCACAATAAAACACTGATAAAACTTCAAATGGCCCTAATTTCTGTACGGTGCTTCCAACACCTATCAGAGTTTGCACCAATCAAATGCTTGTAACTTTCTACTGGAGCGTCATAAAACCATGAAATTTTGTGACAATAAAGTACTCGTGCCTCTTAATTTAAGCTATCGCTCATAGCTCTGTTTCTATTGACTCCAAACTCAAACACTGATAAAACTTCAAATGGCCCTTACTTCTACACGGTGCGTCATACACCTATAAAAGTTTGCAACATTCAAATGCTTGTAACTTTTTACTGGAGCGTCATAAATCTTTGAAATTTTGTGACAATAAAGTACAAAAGCCTCTTATCAACTTAAGCTATCGCTCATAGCTATGCTACCCTTGATCCCAAATCAAACACTGATAATACTAAAAATGGCCCTAACTTCTGTACGGTGCGTCCTACACCTATCAAAGTTTGCACCAATCAAATTCTTGTAACTTTTTACTGGAGCGTCATAAAACCTTGAAAATTTGTGACAATAAAGTACTCGAGCCTCTTATCAATTTAAATTATCCCTCATAGCTATGCTACTCTCGAGCCAATCAATTTAAGCTATCGCTCATAGCTATGCTGCCCTTGAGTCCCAAAATAAAACACTGATAATTCTTAAAATGGCCATAACTTCTGTACGGTGCTTCCTACACCTATCAAAGTTTGCAACATTCAAATGCTTGTAACTTTTTACTGCAGCATCAAAAAATCTTGAAATTTTGTGACAATAAAGTACTCGGGCCCCTTGTCAATTTAAGTTATCACTCATAGCTATGCAACCTTTGAGTCCCAAAATAAAACACTGATAAAACTTCAAATGGCCCTAACTTCTGTACGCTGCGTTCTATACCTATCAAAGTTTGCAACAAACAAATGCTTGCAACTTTTTACTGGAGCGTCACAAAATCTTGACAATAAAGTACTCGAGCCTCTTATCAATCTAAGCCATCGCTTATAGCTATGCTACCCTTGAGCCAAAATCAAAAACTGATAAAACTTCAAATGGCCCTAACTTCTGTACGGTGGGTCCTATATCTATCAAAGTGTGCAACATTCAAATGCTTGTAACTTTTTACTGGAGCATCATAAAATCTTGAAATTTTGTGACAATAAATTTCCAGTGCCTTTTATCAATTTAAGCTAGCGCTCATAGCTATGCACACTTTGAGTCCCAAAATAAAACAGTGATAAAACTTCAAATGGCCCTAACTTCTGTACGGTGTACCTATCACTCCTGTCCTATACTTATCAAAGTTTGCAACAATCAAATCCTTGTAACTTTTTACTGGAGCGTCATGAAGTCTTGAAATTTTGTGACAATAAAGTACTAGAGCCTCTTATCAAATTAAGCTATCGCTCATAGCTATGCTACCCTTGAGTCCCAAATCAAACACTGATAAAACTTCAAATGGCCCTAACTTCTGTACGGTGCGTCCTACACCTATTAAAGTTTGCACCAATCAAATCCTTGTAACTTTTTACTGGAGCGTCATAAAACCTTGAAAATTTGTGACAAAAGAGTACTCGGGCCCCTTGTCAATTTAAGTTATCACTCATAGCTACCTTTGAGTCCCAAAATAAAACACTGATAAAACTTCAAATGGCCCTAACTTTTGTACGGTGCGTCCTATACCTATCAAAGTTTGCAACAAACAAATGCTTGCAACTTTTTACTGGAGCGTCACAAAATCTTGACAATAAAGCACTCAAGCCTCTTATCAATCTAAGCCATCGTTTATAGCTATGCTACCCTTGAGTTAAAATCAAAAACTGATAGAACTCCAAATGGCCCTAACTTCTGTACGGTGGGTCCTATACCTATCAAAGTGTGCAACATTCAAATGCTTGTAACTTTTTACTGGAGCATCATAAAATGTTGAAATTTTGTGACAATCAATTACTCGTGCCTTTTATCATTTTAAGCTTTCGCTCATAGCTATGCACACTTTGAGTCCCAAAATAAAACAGTGATAAAACTTCAAATGGCCCTAACTTCTGTACGGTGTACCTATCACTCCTGTCCTATACTTATCAAAGTTTGCAACAATCAAATCCTTGTAACTTTTTACTGGAGCGTCATAAAGTCTTGAAATTTTGTGACAATAAAGTACTAGAGCGTCTTATCAATTTAAGTTATCGCTCATAGCTATGCTACTCTTGAGTCCCAAATCAAACATTGATAATACTAAAAATGGCCATAACTTCTGTACGGAGGGTCCTATACATATCAAAGTTTGCAACATTCAAATGCTTGTAACTTTTTTCTCGAGGGTCATAAAACCTTGAAATTTTGTGACAAAAAATTACTCGTGCCTCTTATCAATTTAAGCTATCGCTCATAGCTATGCACACTTTGAGTCCCAAAATAAAACACTGATAAAACTTCAAATGGCCCTAATTTCTGTACGGTGCTTCCTACACCTATCAAAGTTTGCAACATTCAAATGCTTCTAACTTTTTACTGGAGCGTCATAAAACCATGAAATTTTGTGACAATAAAGTACTCGTGCATCTTAATTTAAGCTATCGCTCATAGCTCTGTTACTATTGACTCCAAAATCAAACACTGATATAACTTCAAATGGCGCTAAATTCCATACGGTACGTCCTGCACCTATCAAAGTTTGCATTAATCAAATCCTTGTAACTTTTTACTGGAGCGTCATAAAGTCTTGAAATTTTGTGACAATAAAGTATTAGAGCCTCTTATCAATTTAAGCTATCGCTCATAGCTATGCTTCCCTTGAGTCCCAAATGAAACACTGATAAAACTTCAAATGATCCTAACTTCTGTACGGTGCATCCTACACCTATCAAAGTTTGCAACATTCAAATGCTTGTAACTTTTTACTGGAGCATCATAAAATCTTGAAATTTTGTGACAATAAAGTACTAGAGCCTCTTATCAATTTAAGCTATCGCTCATAGCTATGCTGCCCTTTAGCCCCAAATGAAACACTGATAAAACTTCAAATGGTCCTAACTTCTGTACGGTGCATCCTACACCTATCAAAGTTTGCAACATTGAAATGCTTGTAACTTTTTACTGGGGTGTCATAAAATCTTGAAATTTCGTGACAATAAAGTACTTGGGCCCCATGTCAATTTAAGTTATCACTCATAGCTATGCAACCTTTGAGTCCCAAAATTAAACACTGATAAAACTTCAAATGGCCCTAACTTCTGTACGGTGCGTCCTACAAAGTTTGCAACATTCAAATGCTTCTAACTTTTTACTGGAGCGTCATAAAACCATGAAATTTTGGACAATAAAGTACTCGTGCCTCTTAATTTAAGCTATCGCTCATAGCTTTGTTACTATTGACTCCAAAATTAAACACTGATAAAACTTCAAATGGCTCTAAATTCCATACGGTGCGTCCTACACCTATCAAAGTTTGCAATATAGAAATGCTTGTAACTTTTTACTGGAGCGTCATAAAATCTGGAAATTTTGTGACAATAAAGTACTGGTGCCTCTTATTAATTTAAGCCATCGCTCATAGCTCTGTTACTATCGACTCCAAAATCAAATACTGATAAAACTTCAAATGGCTCTAAATTCCATACAGTGCGTCCTACACCTATCAAAGCTTGCAACATTGAAATAATTGTAACTTTTTACTGGGGCGTCATAAAACCTTGAAATTTTGTGACAATAAAGTACTCCTGCCTCTTACCAATTTAAGCTACCGCTTATAGCTATGATACCCTTGAGTCCCAAATCAAACACTGATAAAACTTAAAATGGTCCTAACTTCTACAAGGTGCGTCCTATACCAATCAAAGTTTGCAACAATCAAATGCTTGTAACTTTTTACTGGAGGGTCATAAAACCTTGAAATTTTGTGACAATAAAGTACTCGAGCCTCTTATCAATTTAGCTATCGCTCATATCTATGCTACCCTTGAGTCCCACAATAAAACACTGATAAAACTTCAAATTGAAACATGAAATTTTGTGACAATAAGGAACTCGTGCCTCTTAATTTAAGCTATCGCTCATAGCTCTGTTACTATTGACTCCAAAATCAAACACTGACAAAACTTCAAATGGCTCTAAATTCCATACGTTGCGTCCTGCACCTATCAAAGTTTGCAACATTGAAATGCTTGCAACTTTTTACTGGGGCGTCACAAAATCTTGAAATTGTGTGACAATAAATTACTCGTGCCTTTTATCAATTTAAGCTGTCGCTCATAGCTATGCACACTTTGAGTCCCAAAATAAAACAGTGATAAAACTTCAAATGGCCCTAACTTATGTACAGTGTACCTATCACTCCTGTCCTATACTTATCAAAGTTTGCAACAATCAAATCCTTGTAACTTTTTACTGGAGCGTCATGAAGTCTTGAAATTTTGTGACAATAAAGTACTAGAGCCTCTTATCAAATTAAGCTATCGCTCATAGCTATGCTACCCTTGAGTCCCAAATCAAACACTGATAAAACTTCAAATGGCCCTAACTTCTGTACGGTGCGTCCTACACCTATCAAAGTTTGCACCAATCAAATGCTTGTAACTTTTTACTGGAGCGTCATAAAACCTTGAAAATTTGTGACAAAAGAGTACTCGGGCCCCTTGTCAATTTAAGTTATCACTCATAGCTACCTTTGAGTCCCAAAATAAAACACTGATAAAACTTCAAATGGCCCTAACTTTTGTACGGTGCGTCCTATACCTATCAAAGTTTGCAACAAACAAATGCTTGCAACTTTTTACTGGAGCGTCACAAAATCTTGACAATAAAGCACTCAAGCCTCTTATCAATCTAAGCCATCGTTTATAGCTATGCTACCCTTGAGTTAAAATCAAAAACTGATAGAACTCCAAATGGCCCTAACTTCTGTACGGTGGGTCCTATACCTATCAAAGTGTGCAACATTCAAATGCTTGTAACTTTTTACTGGAGCATCATAAAATGTTGAAATTTTGTGACAATCAATTACTCGTGCCTTTTATCATTTTAAGCTTTCGCTCATAGCTATGCACACTTTGAGTCCCAAAATAAAACAGTGATAAAACTTCAAATGGCCCTAACTTCTGTACGGTGTACCTATCACTCCTGTCCTATACTTATCAAAGTTTGCAACAATCAAATCCTTGTAACTTTTTACTGGAGCGTCATAAAGTCTTGAAATTTTGTGACAATAAAGTACTAGAGCGTCTTATCAATTTAAGTTATCGCTCATAGCTATGCTACTCTTGAGTCCCAAATCAAACATTGATAATACTAAAAATGGCCATAACTTCTGTACGGAGGGTCCTATACATATCAAAGTTTGCAACATTCAAATGCTTGTAACTTTTTTCTCGAGGGTCATAAAACCTTGAAATTTTGTGACAAAAAATTACTCGTGCCTCTTATCAATTTAAGCTATCGCTCATAGCTATGCACACTTTGAGTCCCAAAATAAAACACTGATAAAACTTCAAATGGCCCTAATTTCTGTACGGTGCTTCCTACACCTATCAAAGTTTGCAACATTCAAATGCTTCTAACTTTTTACTGGAGCGTCATAAAACCATGAAATTTTGTGACAATAAAGTACTCGTGCATCTTAATTTAAGCTATCGCTCATAGCTCTGTTACTATTGACTCCAAAATCAAACACTGATATAACTTCAAATGGCGCTAAATTCCATACGGTACGTCCTGCACCTATCAAAGTTTGCATTAATCAAATCCTTGTAACTTTTTACTGGAGCGTCATAAAGTCTTGAAATTTTGTGACAATAAAGTATTAGAGCCTCTTATCAATTTAAGCTATCGCTCATAGCTATGCTTCCCTTGAGTCCCAAATGAAACACTGATAAAACTTCAAATGATCCTAACTTCTGTACGGTGCATCCTACACCTATCAAAGTTTGCAACATTCAAATGCTTGTAACTTTTTACTGGAGCATCATAAAATCTTGAAATTTTGTGACAATAAAGTACTAGAGCCTCTTATCAATTTAAGCTATCGCTCATAGCTATGCTGCCCTTTAGCCCCAAATGAAACACTGATAAAACTTCAAATGGTCCTAACTTCTGTACGGTGCATCCTACACCTATCAAAGTTTGCAACATTGAAATGCTTGTAACTTTTTACTGGGGTGTCATAAAATCTTGAAATTTCGTGACAATAAAGTACTTGGGCCCCATGTCAATTTAAGTTATCACTCATAGCTATGCAACCTTTGAGTCCCAAAATTAAACACTGATAAAACTTCAAATGGCCCTAACTTCTGTACGGTGCGTCCTACAAAGTTTGCAACATTCAAATGCTTCTAACTTTTTACTGGAGCGTCATAAAACCATGAAATTTTGGACAATAAAGTACTCGTGCCTCTTAATTTAAGCTATCGCTCATAGCTTTGTTACTATTGACTCCAAAATTAAACACTGATAAAACTTCAAATGGCTCTAAATTCCATACGGTGCGTCCTACACCTATCAAAGTTTGCAATATAGAAATGCTTGTAACTTTTTACTGGAGCGTCATAAAATCTGGAAATTTTGTGACAATAAAGTACTGGTGCCTCTTATTAATTTAAGCCATCGCTCATAGCTCTGTTACTATCGACTCCAAAATCAAATACTGATAAAACTTCAAATGGCTCTAAATTCCATACAGTGCGTCCTACACCTATCAAAGCTTGCAACATTGAAATAATTGTAACTTTTTACTGGGGCGTCATAAAACCTTGAAATTTTGTGACAATAAAGTACTCCTGCCTCTTACCAATTTAAGCTACCGCTTATAGCTATGATACCCTTGAGTCCCAAATCAAACACTGATAAAACTTAAAATGGTCCTAACTTCTACAAGGTGCGTCCTATACCAATCAAAGTTTGCAACAATCAAATGCTTGTAACTTTTTACTGGAGGGTCATAAAACCTTGAAATTTTGTGACAATAAAGTACTCGAGCCTCTTATCAATTTAGCTATCGCTCATATCTATGCTACCCTTGAGTCCCACAATAAAACACTGATAAAACTTCAAATTGAAACATGAAATTTTGTGACAATAAGGAACTCGTGCCTCTTAATTTAAGCTATCGCTCATAGCTCTGTTACTATTGACTCCAAAATCAAACACTGACAAAACTTCAAATGGCTCTAAATTCCATACGTTGCGTCCTGCACCTATCAAAGTTTGCAACATTGAAATGCTTGCAACTTTTTACTGGGGCGTCACAAAATCTTGAAATTGTGTGACAATAAATTACTCGTGCCTTTTATCAATTTAAGCTGTCGCTCATAGCTATGCACACTTTGAGTCCCAAAATAAAACAGTGATAAAACTTCAAATGGCCCTAACTTATGTACAGTGTACCTATCACTCCTGTCCTATACTTATCAAAGTTTGCAACAATCAAATCCTTGTAACTTTTTACTGGAGCGTCATAAAGTCTTGAAATTTTGTGACAATAAAGTACTAGAGCCTCTTATCAAATTAAGCTATCGCTTTTAGCTATGCTGTCTGTCGCGGCAACGACTTTGGCTAAAGAGGGTTTGCTTAAAACAACTACGGGTGTACGTATGTTTATTCTGTAAAATAATTAAATTTATTACATTGATGATCAAATACTACAAACTTACCACAGTTTTGCACCCTCTCTTCACTCTTTCGATGTTCAAGATCAAATGGCCATTTTAGGCAGCGCTTTGACGAACATAGGAAAAGAGAGAAAGAAGAATGCACAACATTGGTTTATAACCCAGAGTTATACAAAACGGGTCTCTGAATTTTAACTATAAAACCATGAAATTTTAATTAATCTTACGAAAGTTAATAATACTATTTTCCAACACCCCCACCCCGTGGAGCGATCAGCTTCACTATTCTTCATATCCAAGACTGCCAGTTTAGATACCGCTCGTTGCAGAAGGCCGCCAACCGTACTCACGTCCGCACGCCGAACTACACCATCCGCGCCAGTGTGCACTCGTTCAACAATTCCACGTCGCCACAGATTTCTTGGCATTTTTGGATCACAAATAAATACTGCATCACCCTCTCTAAGAGGTGCTGTTCGCTGACACCATTTGAGTCTTCGGGTTAGCGTCGGCAAATACTCCAGTACCCATCGTTTCCAGAATTCGTTCCTTAGGCTCCGTGCAATGCGCCACTGTTTGCGTAAGCCAAGTGCCTTCTCTTCAGGAGTATTGGCCGATTGCGTTTTCGAGGCATTACCTACGCCAATCAGGAAGTGATTCGGTATTAGTGGTTCCTCTTCGTCGGGAGAGATGGGTAGGTGCGTCAATGGGCGTGAGTTTACTATTTTCTCTGCTTCTATCAGAAAGCTCTGTAGGACATGCTCACGTGGCACTCCTTCTTTTAATGAATGTCGGAGAACTTTTTTAACGCACTGCACTATCCTTTCCCACACTCCTCCTTCCGATGGGTTGGCAGGGCAGTTGAAGAACCACTCAACTCCCATCGTTGACAATTCGTTTTGAGCACGCTCGGTATCAAAAACGTCAGAAAAACGTTTCGCTTCTTCATTGGATCCTATAAAGTTTTTTCCATTATCGGATCGTAGACGTGCCGGAACCCCACTACGATTCATGAAGTTGCGCATGGCGATTATGCAGGAATCCGTCGATAAGTCGTGGGCGATCTCTAAGTGCATTGCGCGTACTGTGAGGCACGTAAATAGCGCGACCCAGCGCTTCTCAGTACACCGCCCTATCGTAACGCAAATAGGCCCAAAATAGTCGAGTCCTGTATAGGTAAAGGGCGGTACGTATGGCTCAAGCCGATCTTCAGGTAAAGGACCCATCATGGGCGTGTGCGGTTCAGCCTTGCTGATATGGCAAAATTTACATGCAGCTATTACGCTTCGTAGCAGCTGTCTTATTCTGGGAATCCAGTATTTCTGACGAATATTGCTTATAGTCGCCTCGTGATTCTGGTGCTTCATCTGGCAATTGTGATAACGGACGACCAACCGTGTAAAGGTGTGCCCAAACGGCAGTATAATCGGGTGTCTGGCGTTATACGCAAGAAGCTGGCTGCATCTATACGCCCTTGCACGCGAAGTAGTCCGTCGTCGTCCAGGTATGGTGAAAGTTGTTTTAATTAACTGGCTTTTGGTATACCTTGAATAATTATGATACAGTTGCGTTCTGAAGCGAATGATTCTGTTTGAACGCGCAGGCATAACAGATGCTCGGCAGCTTCAATCTCAGTTGCTGTAAGCCCATAGTCATGATATTCTAGCTCCCGTTTACGACATCGATTTATGTAGCGAAGAATCCACGCTACTGCTCTCTTTAACCTTATTAAACTTGAAAAACGATTATATTCAATAAAAATGTTGTTGCTGGAAATTAAAGCAAATCTGGGGCGGAGTTCTTCATCATCTTCCACAATGACTCTAGCATCGTTTTCTTCAGCTGGCCACGTATTCTCATCGCATCTCAAGAAATTCGGTCCCTGCAGCCAGCGAGATTTTTGTGAAAAATCAACGCTTTTGTTGCTTCTTGTCGCATCGTTGGCTGCATTGTCTTTGGTTGGTACCCATCGCCACTCGCGAACTTCACTCCCGCTTAGAATCTCTGCAACGCGGTGCGCCACATACAGTTCGGTCGCCACATAGCGTCCATTTCAAAACTGTTTTAGAGTCGCTCCATAAGCAGCATCGTTGAGGGCGCAGTTGGTGATTGTCCAATATCAATTTCCGTAGACGTACGCCTAGCACAGCTGCTTGCAATTCTAGGCGCGGAATGGTTACAGCCTTTAGCGGGGCGCACTTCGTTTTCGCACAGACTAACGTAACTTCAACTTCACCATTCGGCCCTCTTGACCTCCAGTAGGCGACTGCAGTAAAGGCCTCTGCGCTGGTGTCAACAAACACATGCAGCTCTAAATCTTGGGGCACACCATAAGAGAAGTAGAATCGCGGCACACGAAATTCCGTTTGTGCATCTGTTGACGCCATTGTTCCCATAATACGGTCACGTCGTTAGGGATGGACTCATCCCAACGGACTTCACGACGCCAAACTTCACACATAAGAGATTTGGCTGCAACGGTAAAATAGCTTAAAAACCCCAGCGGGTCAAACGTTGACATAATAATGCTAAGGAGTTCTCTTTTTGTAGGACTCCTCTCGCCTGCGATTACTGTATGTTCAATACGATGGAACTTCAGATTAAATTTAAAATTATCGTTTGTCGATTCCCAATATAACCCAAGAACCTTCTCTGTACTCTCACCTGCAGCGATCTGTTTCGTTGTCGTACTGCCATCCAATTCTTTAACTACTTCCTTTGAGTTCGATACGAATCCGCGTAATTCGAACCCACCATCGCTGTGAATTTCGCGAACCTGCTTTGAGATATCTATGGCCTCTTGAGTCGAACTAAAACTGTCGACAAAATCATCAATATAATGGTGATCAAAGATAGCTTCACACGAGGGTGACTTTCACGGTGCTCCCTGGCGTTCAGTCTCATGACATATTGCGCAGAGCAGGGCGAGTACGCGGCGCCGAAAATCATCACCCTCATTGCATACTCCTCAGGCGGCTTATTATTCTCGCCATCACGCCATAGAAAACGCTGTGCGCACCTATCAGCTGGCTGTATAGCTACCTGGTGGAACATCTCTTTGATGTCTCCGCAGACTGCAACTGCACGTGTTCTAAAATTAAACAAAATCGAAGGTAGTGATATGTAGAACTGTGGCCCCTTTAACAACAACGAGTCCAGAGATACCCCTCCAACTTGAGCGGCTGCGTCAAAAACAAAACGTAATTTTTTCGGTTTATTTGGGTTGACGACGCCGAAGTGCGGTAGATACCACTTCCTTGGTGAAGTCAAACTCGCTTCCTCAAGTGTAAGTTTTCGAGCGTACCCTTTGCTCAAGTACCCTTCGATGACACCTTTGTACGTTGTTGCAAACATTGCATCACGTTTCATCTTTTTCTCGATGCCTTCAAGTCTGTGTAAAGCGGCAGCATAATTATCGGGCAGTCGTACGTCATCGTCTTTCCATAATAGACCCGTTTCATAACGACCTTCCACTCGCTTAGTTGTCCCTTCAAGTAACTGCTTAGCTCTCACGTCATCGCTGCTTTCAACAGGCGGTGAAGGTCTAACACCGAGACCCTCAACATAGAAATGGTCGGTCACAAGTTGATGTAAGTCATCTTCTTCTTCTTGTTTGCGCACATACAAGCAAGAGTGGGTGGCTAACGGCGCTCGCCTAGTTGGTCCGAAAACTACCCATCCCAGTTCAGTAGCGTACGGACCTTGATCGCTAACCCTTTTTATATCAGTCGGTAAGTCTAGGTGTGCGTGATCAATTCCAATCAAAAGCTGAGGTACAGTATCGGAGTACGGCTGGAAGGGGAGAGACGAAATTGATTTGTCTCCACTCTTTAGATCGTCACGACTTAAACTCTGCGTGTGCAAATCGAAGTTAGCTACGGTATATACATTGCGCAGCAGATGGCGCTTTTTTTTACCTGTCCCGCTGATTTCAATGTTGAAAACCTCAGACGGCTCTTGCGCTGCCTTCCTCCAAACCATTGTATTTTTAAACTGTGTTGATGGCCACGTACTCGTAACTGCTTGGCTAATTCGCTGTCTAACATTGTAATCGAAGAACCTTCATCCAATAAGGCGTACGTATCGATCCGGTTCTTTACACCATACAATGTTACAAACAGCACACGAAAGAGTAGCTTGGGTTTAGTGCTGCCAACAGCCGCGCAACTCAACACGCATCCTCGTACTTCACCTCGTTGTTCAATTCGGGCACTAGAGGTCGGATCTGTAGCAGTGGCTTCGTGCAGTAGGCCGTGGTGTCTGCGTCGGCAACCCTCTTCCGAACAATACTTCTTGCGGCGACAGTTACGCGTGTTATGGCCCACGTTCAGGCACGAAAAACAAGCACGATGTCTCTTTACAAAATCCCATCTCTCTGGCACTGTAGCACTAAGGAAACGGCGACAATCCTGCAGTTTATGCTCCCACTGGCATACGGGACACTTTAAGGGACTCACACCTGGACATCGTTTTTCGGGTGTGTGCAGGACCACACGGCTCATTTGTTCTTTACTGTCGACATCTTGCACTGTACATATTAAGTTTGCAAGTTTAGTTACCCAATCGCTAAAATGTATAATTGTCGGATACGGCTGTATGGAGGCGGCTACTCTAGCCCACTCCAGTTTTCTACTCATTGGGAGCTTCGACACTAATTCCTCCAATAGCATAGGATTGGCGATGTGTTGTTGGCCATTCACAGATTGCAGGAATATTGATAAATTTTTCACCTTGGTAGCAAAGGGCACCAACTTGGACAATGCATTCTCCGAAATATTAGGCAACTCCCTTGCTTGACGTAACTGGCTCTGGATTAGTTGTTCGGGACGTCCGAAGCGAAAGCGAAGCTGTTCTATGGCGGCACCGACGTTATCTGGGTGAATTAAAAGCGATTTAATCACCTCGCGCGCTTCCCTTTTAACAGCTTTCTGCAACCGCTGATTATTTTCCAGATTGGTGTAGTTGTACGCTGAAGTCGACTGGATGTAGGATGTATAAAAGATAGGCCAGTCTTCTGGTTCCCCATTGAACTCGGGCAAATCTTGCAATTTTCGTGGCACTGTTGTTGAATTTGACAAAAATGATAACTCATTTGTTGGCATAGGCGTAGGCGTAAAATTGTTGAAATTGTTAAAGGCCAGTGGCGATGTATAAGACACGCCGGAATGACTTCGTGTAGCGTGCGCTTGGTTCATTATTGCATATATTGGCACAAAGACGGCGCTCGCAGTTGACGTCGGCAGCGAAGAAACCCCGTAACTGTTCTCAGTTGCTTGCGGCACTAGCGGCACGGCATCGCTGCTCGCGATAGTCGACGTCGTGTCATGTGCATAACTGTTTACGGCAGATGGCGTAATGTTAGCTGTTGTTGCGCTAGCTGACAAATTTGGGAGGTTATGTACTGGGGCACGTGCAGCTGGAGTCAACGATTGCGTAACGACGGGTACTATAGTTGTGGCGGCGGCGATGGGTGCATCATTAACTAGATGCACTGAGCTACGCAATGCAGTCTCCAGCCCTTGGCAATGACGATTTTGTTCACCTAACCTTACCTGGAATTCTTTTATCTGTCTTTGAAGCGCGTCGATTTGCTTCTGCATTTCCAACATTGAAGTTAGTTCTGATGAACTGGCGGTGGCGTTGGTACTTGCGGCTGCAACAGCGGTATTTTCGGAGGCGGTAGACAAGGTGGAACTGGGCTTTACTTCACCTATCTCCGCTTCTGCTTTGTTGAGCCGAGGGCTTCGGCGATTCTCCATAGTCAATGCTTCACGGCAGTGGAAGCGACGCAGTTAAAACAAAACGAAAACTGCGAATAAAGATGTCGCGGCTACGACTTTGGCTAAAGAGTGTTTGCTTAAAACAACTACGGGTGTACGTATGTTTATTCTGTAAAATAATTAAGTTTAGTACATTGATGATCAAATACTACAAACTTACCGCAGTTTTGCACCCTCTCTTCACTCTTTCGATGTTCAAGATCAAATGGCCATTGAAAAGAACATAGGAAAAGAGAGAAAGAAGAATGCACAACATTGGTTTATAACCCAGAGTTGTACAAAACGGGTCTCTGAATTTTAACTATAAATCTAACGAAAGTTAATAATACTATTTTCCAACACTACCCTTGAGTCCCAAATCAAACACTGATAAAACTTCAAATGGCCCTAACTTCTGTACGGTGCGTCCTATTAAAGTTTGCACCAATCAAATGCTTGTAACTTTTTACTGGAGCGTCATAAAACCTTGAAATTTTGTGACAATAAATTACTCGTGCCTCTTATCAATTTAAGCTATCGCTCATAGCTATGCATACTTTGAGTCCCAAAATAAAACACTGATAAAACTTCAAACGGCCCTAACTTCCGTACGGTGTACCTATCACTTCTGTGCTATACCTATCAAAGTTTGCAACAATCAAATCCTTGTAACTTTTTACTGGAGCGTCATAAAGTCTTGAAATTTTGTGACAATAAAGTACTAGAGCCTCTTATCAAATTAAGCTATCGCTTTTAGCTATGCTATCTGTCGCGGCTACGACTTTGGCTAAAGAGGGTTTGCTTAAAACAACTACGGGTGTACGTATGTTTATTCTGTAAAATAATTAAATTTAGTACATTGATGATCAAATACTACAAACTTACCGCAGTTTTGCACCCTCTCTTCACTCTTTCGATGTTCAAGATCAAATGGCCATTGAAAAGAACATAGGAAAAGAGAGAAAGAAGAATGCACAACATTGGTTTATAACCCAGAGTTGTACAAAACGGGTCTCTGAATTTTAACTATAAATCTAACAAAAGTTAATAATACTATTTTCCAACACTACCCTTGAGTCCCAAATCAAACACTGATAAAACTTCAAATGGCCCTAACTTCTGTACGGTGCGTCCTATTAAAGTTTGCACCAATCAAATGCTTGTAACTTTTTACTGGAGCGTCATAAAACCTTGAAATTTTGTGACAATAAATTACTCGTGCCTCTTATCAATTTAAGCTATCGCCCATAGCTATGCTACCCTTGAGTCCCACAATAAAACACTGATAAAACTTCAAATGGCCCTAATTTCTCTACGGTGCATTCTATACCTATCAAAGTTTGCAACAATCAAATGCTTTTATCTTTTTGCTGGGGCGTCATAAAATCTTAAAATTTTGTGACAATAAAGTACTCGAGCCTCTTATCAATTTAAGTTATCGTTCATAGCAATGCTAGCCTTGAGTCACAAAATAAAACACTGATAAAACTGCAAATGGCCCTAACTTCTGTACGGTAGGTCCTACACCTGTCAAAGTTTTCAACAATCAAATGCTTGTAATTTTTACTGGAGCGTCAGAATACCTTGAAAATTTATAACAATAAAGAACTCGAGCCTCTTATCAATTTAAGCTATCGCTCATAGCTATGCTACTCTTGAGTCCCAAATCAAACACTGATAATTCTTAAAATGGCCATAACTTCTGTACGGACTGTCCAGCTGGACTAACTCAAGCGCCGAAACCCTTGATATCCTGCTAGACACCCATTTCCCAGGGAGTTTAGCCTCAGCGGATCAAGCACTCTACCAGGTGGAGCAGGTTTCCCATGATAGCCTCCCCACATTCCAAGTGACAAAAAGTCACCTTGAGTGGTCCATTCAAACCTTTAAGCCATACAAGTCCCCCGGACCGGACGGCATCAATCCTGCCGATATTCAAAATGGGGAAGAGATTATCCGTCCATGGCTGCTACAAATATATAATGCAAGCCTCAGATTGCAATATATTCCCTTACGCTGGCGCACGGCTCGGGTCGTCTTCATACAAAAAGTTGGGAAGGCCTCGCACACGAAACCTAAGGATTACAGTCCCATAAGTCTAACATCCTTTCTTCTTAAGGTTCTAGAAAGAGCTCTTGACCTACATATCAGGACATCGATCAACCCTTCTCTTCACTCTGTATCTCAACACGCTTACTCTAAAGGCAAATCGGTTGAAACAGCACTTCATTCTCTCATTTCTCAAGTTGATAAATCCTTGGCGTACAAGGAATTCACACTTGCCATATTTCTGAACATCGAGGGAGCATTCAACAATGTATGCCCCAACGCTGTCATTTCCGCACTCTATAATCTTAACCTGAATTCAGGTCTTCTTAAATTTATAGAGCTTCTACTAAAATCTAGGATCATCACTTCCACGATCGGCAGTGCCCAATCCAGGAGGGTGGTTAACAGGGGCACGCCAAAAGGGGGTGTTTTATCACCCCTCCTCTGGAACCTGGCAGTTAACACACTACTGGTGAGATTGGAATCTACTGGATGCAAAGTGATAGCCTATGCGGACGACATAGCAATCGCGGCATCCGGCAAATTCCCCAAACACTTTCCGAAAAACATAACTATTCACTCTCTATTGTGTCGAACTGGTGTCGAGAATTCGAACTTGGGGTTAACCCATCCAAAACCGAGACTATGCTTTTCACTAGGAAGTACAAAATTCCAAAGTTTACAATGCCTAGTCTAAACGGCACTCCGCTCTCTTTGAGCACACACGTTAAGTACTTAGGCATGATTCTCGACCCAAAGCTTAATTGGAAAGCCAATCTAGCTGAGAGGGCACGTAAGGCAACATGCGCTATATACTGCTGTAAAAGAGCAGTTGGTGCACGATGGGGACTTTCGTCCTCGAGTCGTGCTCTGGCTCTACACGGCCATCGTTGAATCAAACCTGTTATACGGGTCGGTCTTCTGGTGGCAAGCTCTTGAAAAAGCCTGTAATATCAAACCCCTTGATAAAATCAGAAGGTCCATTGCTCTACTGATCACTGGCGCTCTTCGTAGCACACCTATGAAAGCCGTTTTTGCCATGCTGCACTGGCTCCCCTCGGGGATTCTAATTAAGCAACAAGCCAAGCTGACAGCGATCAGACTTAATGCTCTTTCGCACTGGCGCATAACCCTGACAGGCTATGCTTCAATTCTGAATCAAGACCCACCAGTCTCCAACTTTATCGATTATATGTCGGTCTATCCCGATTTGAACAGGGAATTCGACCTCACTATTCCAAGTCGAAGCGACTGGACCTCAGAAAACCGAATCGTCGGTGAAACAGTCGAAATCTACACCGACGGTTCCAAGCTTGGAGGTAGAGTCGGCAGTGGTATTTATTCCGACAAGCTGGACTTAAACATCTCCCTACGTCTCCCAGACCATTGCAGCGTTTTCCAAGCTGAGGTCATGGCCATTTACCACGCAGCCAAATGGATGCTGAGTAGTGATATCGGCGCAGTTGACGTATCTATCTTCTCAGACAGCCAGGCCGCCATTAAATCTCTTTTTGGCTCCACGGCCACATCAAGACTAGATCATGAATGTGGAACATCTTTAAATGAGCTCGCAAGTTACTCTCGTGTGCACCTAGTCTGGGTTCCCGAAACTGCGAGGCGGACGAGCTTGCCAAGACAGGCACGCTAATGCACGACATTCACCCCTCTGTAAACATAGGCATTCCACTGGCAACAGCCAAGCTCGAAATCAAACGGAAATATCTGGCTGACGCCTACAAATCCTGGGCTAACGAGGAATCCTGCCACACGGCTAGACTAACTTGGGCAAGCATGGACAAAAACAGAACCAATCTACTTCTTCGACTTGATCGCGTATCACTGTCGACAACTGTGTCGGTTTTGACCGGCCACTGCATAATGTGACAGCACGCAGAAATACTGGGCCTACCCCCAAACGACTTTTGCTGAGGCTGTGGCTTCGAGGAGGAGGACGAGACGGTTTTCCACCTCTTATGCCACTGCCCATCCTTGAGCAGAAGAAGAATTCGCACCTTTGGTGCCCCATTTCTTACAAGCCTGACAGAGCTGTCATCCATTAATATTAGGGACATAGCCAGGTTCATCAAAGTATCAGGATGGTTTCCTGAAACATGACGGGGGAGTCGTGCCTTTCCAGGCGCTGTCCTTGCGCTGACTATCACCATCCCAAGTATGGGAACCTTTTTAGTCAGTGCTTGAACGGCGCCACACCATGGTATCACAATGGGCCATTATGTGTGCTCAAGTGTGCTTTTGGCAAACTGGGCGGCCACTCCTACCTACCTACCTACCTACCTATTCCTATCAAAGTTCGCAACATTCAAATGATTATAACTTTTTACTGGAGCGTCATAAAAACTTGAAATTTTGTGATAATAAAGTACTCGTGCCTCTTATCAATTTAAGCTATCGCTCATAGTTATGCACACTTTGAGTCCCAAAATAAAACACTGATAAAACTTCAAATGGCCCTAACTTATGTACGGTGCGTCCTACACCTATCAAAGTTTGCAACAACCAAATGCTTGTAACTTTTTTCTGGAGCGTCATAAAATCTGGAAATTTTGTGACAATAAAGTACTCGGGCCTATTGTCAATTTAAGCTATCGCTCATAGCTATGCTACTCTTGAGTCCCAAATCAAACACTGATAAAACTTTAAATGGCCCTAACTTCCATACGGTGCGTCCTATACCTATAAAAGTTTGCAACAATCAAATGCTTGTAACTTTTTACTGTAGCGTCATAAAACCTTGAAATTTTGTGACAATGAAGTACTCGAGCCTCTTATCAATTTAAGCTATCGTTCAAAGCTATGATACCCTTGAGTCCCAAAATAAAACTCTGATAAAACTTCAAATGGCCCTAACTTCTTTACGGTGCTTCCTACACCTATCAAAGTTTGCAACATTCAAATGCTTGTAACTTTTTAATGGAGCGTCATAAAACCTTGAAATTTTGTGACGATAAGGTAGTCGAGCCTCCTGTCAATTTAAGCTATGGCTCATAGCTATGCTACTCTTGAGTCCCAAATCAAACACTGATAAAACTTCAAATGGTCATAACTTCTATAAGGTGCTTCCTATACCTATCAAAGTTTGCAACAATCAAATGCTTGTAACTTTTTGCTGGGGCGTCATAAAATCTTAAAATTTTGTGACAATAAAGTAATCGAGCCGCTTATCAATTTAAGCTATTTTTCATAGCTATGCTAGCCTTGAGTCCCAGAATAAAACACAGATAAAACTGCAAATGGCCCTAACTTCTGTACGGTGCTTCCTACACCTATCAAAGTTTGCAACAATCTTGTAATTTTTACTGGAGCGTCATAATACCTTGAAAATTTGTGACAATAAAGTACTCGAGCCTCTTATCAATTTGAGCTATCGCTCATAGCTATGCTACTCTTGAGTCCCAAGTCAAACACTGATAATACTTAAAATGGCCATAACTTCTGTACAGAGTGTCCTATTCCTATGGAAGTTCGCAACATTGAAATGCTTGTAACTTTTTTATCGAGCGTCATAAAAACTTGAAATTTTGTGACATTAAAGTACTCGTGCCTATTATCAATTTAAGCTATCGCTCATAGCTATGCACACTTTGAGTCCCAAAATAAAACAATGATACAACTTTGAAAATCTGGAAATTTTGTGACAATAAAGTACTCGAGCGTCTTGTCAATTTAAGCTATCGCTCAGAGCTATGCGACCCTTGAGTCCCAAATCAAACACTGATAAAACTTAGAGTAGCCATTACTTCTGTACGGTGCGATCTATACATATCAAAGTTTGCAACGATCAAATGCTTGTAACTTTTTACTGTGGCAATAAAGTACTCGAGCCTCTTATCAATTTAAACTATCGTTCGTAGCTATGCTAGCCTTTAGTACCAAAATAAAACACTGATAAAACTGCAAATGACCCTAACTTCTGTACTGTGCGTCCTATTCCTATCAAAGTTTGCAACAATCAAATGCTTGTAACTTTTTACTGGAGCGTCATAAAATCTTGAAATTTTGTGACAATAAACTACTCGAGCCTCTTATCAATTTAAGCTTTCTCTCATAGCTATGCTACTCTTGAGTTCCAAATCAAACACTGATAATACTTAAAATGGCCATAACTTCTGTACGGCGTGTCCTCTACCTATCAAAGTTTGCAACATTCAAATGCTTGTAACTTTATTCTCGAGCGTCATAAAACCTTGAAATTTTGTGATAATAAAGTACTCGTGCCTCTTATCAATTTAAGCTATCGCTCATAGTTATGCACACTTTGAGTCCCAAAATAAAACTCTGATAAAACTTCAAATGGCCCTAACTTCTTTACGGTGCTTCCTACACCTATCAAAGTTTGCAACATTCAAATGCTTGTAACTTTTTAATGGAGCGTCATAAAACCTTGAAATTTTGTGACGATAAGGTAGTCGAGCCTCCTGTCAATTTAAGCTATGGCTCATAGCTATGCTACTCTTGAGTCCCAAAATAAAACACTGATAAAACTTCAAATGGTCATAACTTCTATAAGGTGCTTCCTATACCTATCAAAGTTTGCAACAATCAAATGCTTGTAACTTTTTGCTGGGGCGTCATAAAATCTTAAAATTTTGTGACAATAAAGTAATCGAGCCGCTTATCAATTTGAGCTATCGCTCATAGCTATGCTACTCTTGAGTCCCAAGTCAAACACTGATAATACTTAAAATGGCCATAACTTCTGTACGGAGTGTCCTATTCCTATGGATGTTCGCAACATTCAAATGCTTGTAACTTTTTTATCGAGCGTCATAAAAACTTGAAATTTTGTGACATTAAAGTACTCGTGCCTATTATCAATTTAAGCTATCGCTCATAGCTATGCACACTTTGAGTCCCAAAATAAAGCAATGATACAACTTTGAAAATCTGGAAATTTTGTGACAATAAAGTACTCGGGCCTATTGTCAATTAAAGCTATCGCTCATAGCTATGCTACCCTTGAGTCCCAAATCAAAAACTGATAAATCTTCAAATGGCCCTAACTTCTGTACGGTGCGTCCTACACCTATCAAAGTTTGCAACAATCAAATGCGTGTAATTTTTACTGGACCGTCATAATACCTTGAAAATTTGTGACAATAAAGTACTCGAGCCTCTTATCAATTTAAACTATCGCTCATAGCAGTGCTACTCTTGAGTCCCAAATCTAACACTGATAATACTTAAAATGGCCATAACTTCTGCACGGAGTGTCCTATTCCTATCAAAGTTTGCAAAATTCAAATGCTTGTAACTTTTTTCTCGAGCATCATAAAACCTTTTAATTTTGTGACAATAAAGTACTCGTGCCTCTTATCAATTTAAGCTATCGCTCAAAGCTATGCTACCCTTGACTACCAAAATAAAACACTGATACAACTTTAAATGGCCCTAACTTCTATACGGTGCGTCCTATACCTATCAAAATGTGCACCAATCAAATGCTTGTAACTTTTTACTGGAGGGTCATAAAACCGTGAAATTTTGTGACAATGAAGTACTTGAGCGTCATAATACCTTGAAATTTTGTGACAATAAAGTACTCGAGCCACTTATCAATTTGAGCTATCGCTCATAGCTATGCTACTCTTCAGTCCCAAGTAAAACACTGATAATACTTAAAATGGCCATTACTTCTGTACGGAGTGTCCTATTCCTATCAAAGTTCGCAACATTCAAATGCTTGTAATTTTTACTGGAGCATCATAAACCCTTGAAAATTTGTGAAAATAAATAATTCGAGCCTCTTATCAATTTAAGCTATCCCTCATAGCTATGCTACTCTTGAGTCCCAAATCAAACACTGATAATACTTAAAATGGCCCTAACTTCTGTACGGTGCGTCCTACACCTATCAAAGTTTGCAACAATCAAATGCTTGTAATTTTTACTGTAGCGTCATAAAACCTTGAAATTTTGTGACAATAAAGTACTCGAGCGTCTTGTCAATTTAAGCTATCGCTCAGAGCTATGCGACCCTTGAGTTCCAAATCAAACACTGATAAAGCTTAGAGTAGCCATTACTTCTGTACGGTGCGATCTATACATATCAAAGTTTGCAACGATCAAATGCTTGTAACCTTTTACTGTGGCAATAAAGTACTCGAGCCTCTTATCAATTTAAACTATCGTTCGTAGCTATGCTAGCCTTTAGTACCAAAATAAAACACTGATAAAACTGCAAATGACCCTAACTTCTGTACTGTGCGTCCTATTCCTATCAAAGTTTGCAACAATCAAATGCTTGTAACTTTTTACTGGAGCGTCATAAAATCTTGAAATTTTGTGACAATAAACTACTCGAGCCTCTTATCAATTTAAGCTTTCTCTCATAGCTATGCTACTCTTGAGTTCCAAATCAAACACTGATAATACTTAAAATGGCCATAACTTCTGTACGGAGTGTCCTCTACCTATCAAAGTTTGCAACATTCAAATGCTTGTAACTTTATTCTCGAGCGTCATAAAACCTTGAAATTTTGTGACAATAAAGTACTCGTGCCTCTTATCAATTTAAGCTATCGCTCGTAGCTAAGCACACTTTCAGTCCCAAAATAAAACACTTATAAAGCTTCAAATGGCCCTAACTTCTGTACGGTGCGTCCTACTCCTATCAAAGTTTGCAACAATCAAATGCTTGTAACTTTTTACTGGAGCGTCATAAAACCATGACATTTTGTGACAATAAAGTACTCGTGCTTTTTATCAATTTAAGCTATCGCTCATAGCTCTGCGACTATTGACTCCAAAATCAAACACTTATAAAACTTCAAATGGCTCTAAATTCCATACGGTGCGTCCTACAACTATCAAAGTTTGCAACATTGAAATGCTTGTAATTTTTTCTGGAGCGTCATAATACATTGAAAATTTGTGACAATAAGGTACTAGAGCCTCTTATCAATTTAAGCTATCGCTCATAGCTATGCTACCCTTGAGTCCCAAATCAAACACTGATAAAACTTCAAATGGCCCTACGGTGCGTCCTATTCCTATCAAAGTGTGCACTAATCAAATGCTTGTAACTTTTTACTGGAGGGTCATAAAACCTTGAAATTTTGTGACAATGAAGTACTCGAGCCTCTTATCAATTTAAGCTATCGCTCAAAGCTATGCTACCCTTGAGTCCCAAAATAAAACAAAAACGGATCAAAATCAAAAACTGATAAAACTTCAAATGGACCTAACTTCTGTACTGTTCTATACCTATCAAAGTTTGCAACAATCAAATGCTTGTAACTTTTTACTGGAGCGTCATAAAGTTTTGAAATTTTGTGACAATAAAGTACTAGAGCCTCTTATCAATTTAAGCTATCGCTCATAGCTATGCTACCCTTAAGTCCCAAATCATACACTGATAAAACTTTCTCTGACACTCACCAGCAAAAAACAGTAACAAATAGAATATTTCTCATTTTTGTCCATACAGGGTAACGGCGGCAATTTTCCAGTCGAAGCAGCAGAGAGCAGAGCCAGGTCCTGCTCTCCCGCTCTCCTAAACGACACCACTACGAATGCTTCACTACCTTGGAGTGTCCAATGCGCGACGCCCTCTACTATTATGGAACATTATCCACCAAACAAAACATCAGGAAAAACAACAACAACACAAAGCGCTTGTACTGTAACCATAGCTGCGACAGCGACAAGTAGAATGCAAAATTCGAGCGCAATGATCATATCTACTGACACAACACCACCAATTAAAACAGGAACATTTAACACGCAAGTACAAAACTCAAATAATAGAAACACTAACAAAACTTCAGCGGAGAGTACCCGAAAGTGAAACCGCGAAAAGCAATCGTCAAACAAATTAACGGACCAAAATAGCAACAACAAAAGACAGAAAAACAAACCACTGAGCGCGACACAAGCAACACTAAAAGAATATTTGCTGAGTAAGTCAATCGCTTCAAATACACCAAACAGGTTCGAACTACTAACACTAAATGATAGAACTGATGAACAAAGTAACAGAGGGACAAAAACAAATTCAACCATACAGAAACAAATAACAAAGCATCCTCAAAAACCACCACCCATATATATACAAAACACTAACTAAAGCTCTCAATCAGCTACCAAATGCAAATTACGAGATGAAAGCTCTGAACAAAAACGAAGTCAAAATACAGCCGACTGAATCTGTACATTACACAAGCATAATAAAATTGCTTAAGCAAAAAGAAACCAAATATTATACATTTAAGCCAAAAGAACAACGTGGACTTAAGGTAATTTTACGAAATATGCATTACTCAACGGAAAAAGACGACATTATAGCTGAACTGGCAGAGTTAGGACATGAAGTACTAAACATTCACAACATGCAAAAAAATAGACAGCCACTTCCTTTATTCTCTCTGGAACTTAAACCAAACGATAACAATAAAGACATCTATTCCTTAAGCTATCTTCTACACAGCAAAGTAAATTTCGAACCACCACAACAAAAAAGAACTATTCCACAGTGCAAAAATTGCCAAAAATATGGACACACTAAAAACTATTGTACCCTGTGTGTGGACCCTGTGTGTGTCAAATGTGCAGGTAACCACAGCACAATTAAATGTAATATCCAAAGCAATATGAAACAGCAAATTAAATGCGCTCTCTGCAATAAAAACCACACAGCTAACTACAAATTCTGTATGATTTATAAATCACTACAAATTAATAAATATCCATTTACGTAAAAAAGAAATCCCTCCAACTCAAGGACAAAATTTTGCGGAACCACCTATAAATATACCCACAGTACAAACACATAAAAACTACACACCTGGAATGTCATATGCTAAAGTAGCAGCGATAAATACAGCAGCAGACTTAACTCAAAATCTTAACGCAGCAGCAAACAGCATGACACCAACACAGAATAGCGACGATCTATCAGATTTAAAAATAATGATGAAACAATTAATAACTCAAATGACAAGTATGATGAACATTGTGACACTGCTTGTATCAAAACTAGATGGGTTCCAGAAATAAAATAACGTTTGCTATTTGGAACGCCAATGGCCTAGCACGCCACTTACTAGAACTTAAAACGTTTATGTACGAAAATCCAATCGATATTATGCTAATATCTGAAACGCATACTACTGATAGAAGCTATAATGACATACCAAACTATAACATTTATTATACACATCATCCTGACAATCGAGCCCACGGAGGGACAGCAATTATCATAAAAAAATCTATTAGGTGCCTAGAACTAGAAGGATATAAATCACATCATATCCAAGCAACCTCAATAGAGATAAGTGACTTGAGAGGGCCAATTACTGTGTCAGCTGTATATTCTTCACCCAAACATAACAACACAAAGGCTCAATACATAGACTATTTAAAATTATTGGGTAATCGTTACATAGCTGGAGGAGACTATAATGCAAAAAACTCCATATGGGGCTCAAGACTGACATACATGAAAGGCCGCCAACTACTAGACGCTATAAAAGAGAATAATATTCGCTTTATTAGCACGGGAGAACCAACTTATTGGCCAACAGACAACAAAAAATTACCTGATTTAATTGATTTCTGTGTTACAAAAAACATATTGCACGACCACTTAACAATTAAAAACATGTCTACATTTATCATCAGACCATTCTCCAATTCTATTGACACTTCAAAGCACACCGGATACAAAAATAGCTGCTGGCTTATATAACTACAAAACCGACTGGAACAAACTTCGCCAATTAATGGAAAATGACATGACAACAAACATTTCATTGAAATCGGATAAGGAACTTGACACAGAAAAAGCATACCTAAATGACAACATTGTCAAAGCAGCAACTCAATCAACCCCAATTCTAAGCACATCCCAAATTTCTACTGTCCCAGCTCACATTAAGTATAAAATAAGACAAAAAAGGAAACTCAGGAAAAGATGGCAAAGCACTAGACACCCAGACGACAAAGCAAAATTCAACAAATCGGCAAATGAACTGAAAATAATATTGAAACAATTTGAGGAGAAAAAATTTGAAAGATACGTAAAGAACTTAGGAACGAAAATATCAACGAACTACTCATTATGGAGGGCAACCAAAAAACTAAACAGTGCAATAAAAACACTAGATAATACTAGGGCAAAAACGAATAAACACAAAGTAAATACTCTTGCAAAACATTTTGAAACGGTATTCAGAAACGACATGGACAATCAAATTACCGAGCTTACCAATACGGAAAGTACCCGAAACACTGCAATAAAAATGACAACGATATCAGAAATCAAGAATCAAATCAAGAATTTAAAAAACAAAAAGGCACCTGGATATGATCTTATTAACGGAAAAATACTGAAAGAACTACCTGACATAACAATAGTCTATATTAGAAATGTATTTAATGCTATAATAAGGCTTAACTATTTTCCAGTCTTGTGGAAGGTAGCACAAATAACAGCTATCCCAAAGCCAAATAAGGACGCAACAAGAACCAGTTCATATCGACCTATCAGTCTCTTGCCAACGCTTTCAAAGATATTTGAAAAAATATTATTTGACAGAATTGAGCCTATCTTGATACAACAAAAAGCTTTGCCAAGCCATCAATTCGGCTTTAGACGAAACCACTCAACTGTGCAACAAGTTCATAGAGTTGTGACCAAAATCATGGATGATATTGACAAAAAGAAATACTGCGTGGCTGTATTCCTGGATATTGCGAAAGCGTTTGACAGAATGTGGCACAAAGGACTTCTGAATAAACTAAATAATATTCTACCTTTAAACTATTATTACTTGCTATGCAGTTATATCACCAACAGATACTTTTACATTAAATATGACGATGAATGCTCTGAGATCCGAACAATGACAGCGGGAGTGCCTCAAGGCAGTGTGCTGGGTCCACTACTATACCTAATATACACTGTAGACATTCCAACCCCAAAGACACAAGGAACCATGATAGCAACATTCGCGGATGATACGGTCCTCTTAGCATCCAATCAAGACGAAAAAGCGGCGACGGACAAACTTCAACAAATAATAAAAAATATAGTCTCGTGGCTCGAGAAATGGGGAATAGAAGTTAACAAAGAGAAAACTGTCCAAGTAATATATACGAATAGAAACTCTGCTAAACACCCACTCACAATAAAAGACGAAATTATAAAAATTTGCCCCAGCGCAAAATACCTCGGCATAGCAATCGACGCAAAACTTACATGGAGACAACATATATTAAATAAACGAAATGAAATAAAAAGTAGATTCAATCAATTAAACTGGTTACTAGGACTTAGTTCAAAGTTATCACTGTATAATAAAAGAATGATATATACGAGTACATCAATGATAATACCCATCTGGAAATATGGGATCGAAGTATGGGGGACAGCAAGCAAAACGAATATACAACTGATTCAAAGAACACAATGCAAAATACTGCGGACAATAACAAAAGCCGACTGGTATATAAGAAATGAAGACAAACGAGGTGTGATCAAAAAATAACAGTTATTTTCATCTTTTCGTGAGTTACGTCTGTTCGATGTTCGCATTTTTTTTCTGCTATGTTGGTACACATGTCTGTTATATATGTTGACAATACCAACCATTTTGGATTGTCAGTTTGTTTTTAAAAGTTAAAAAGTTAGTCGTGTTTTGGTGTGCTCTTCGATTTTGTACTATTCGAAAAAATGGATCAAAGAAACTCTATTCAGTTTTGTGTAAAAAATAAAATTAAATGCGCAAGGACATTTGAAATGTTGACTGTGGCCTTTGGCGAGTCTACTATGAGCAGAACACAAGTTCAATTGTGGTATAACCGGTTTAAGGATGGCCGAGAAGATGTCAATGACGATGCTCGTCCTGGTCGCCCGAGCACGTCAAAAACCGATGAAAACATTGACGCAGTGAAGAAAATGATTTTGGATAATCGTCGAATCACTATCAGAGAGGTTGCTGATGATGTTGGCATATCGTTCGGCTCATGCCAAGCAATTTTGAGTCCCAAATCAAACACTGATAAAACTTCAAATGGCCCTAACTTCTGTACGGTGCGTCCTATACCTATCAAAGTGTGTACCAATCAAATGCTTGTAACTTTTTACTGGAGGGTCATAAAACCTTGAAATTTTGTGGCAATAAAGTACTCGAGCCTCTTATCAATTTAAGCAATCGCTCAAAGCTTTGCTACCCTTGAGTCCCAAAGTAAAACACTAATAAAACTTTAAATGGCCGTAACTTCTATACGGTGCATCCTACACCTATATAAGTTTGCAAAATTCAACTGCTTGTAACTTTTTACTGGAACATCATAAAATCTTGAAATTTTGTGACAATAAAGTACTCGGGCCTTTTATCAATTTAAGCTATCGGCCATAGCTATGCTACCAGAGACTCCCAAAATAATACACTGATAAAACTTCAAATGGCCCTAACTTCTATACGGTGCTTCCTACACCTATCAAAGTTTGCAACAATCAAATGCTTGTAACTTTATACTGGAGCGTCATAAAATCTTGAAATTTTGTGACAATAAAGTACTCGAGCCTCTTATCAATTTAAGCTGTCGCTCATAGCTAGGCTACCCTTGGGTCCCAAATCAAAAACTGATAGAACTTCAAATGGCCCTAACTTCTATACGGTGCGTCCTATACCTATCAAAGTGTGCAACAATCAAATGCTTGTAACTTTTTACTGGGGCGTCATAAAACCCTGACATTTTGTGACAATAAAGTACTCGAGCCTCTTGTCAATTTAAGCTATCGCTCATAGCTATGCGACCCTTGAGTCCCAAATCAAACACTGATAAAACTTAGAATGGCCCAAACTTCTGTACGGTGCGTTCTATACCTATCAAAATTTCCAACAATCAAATGCTTGTAACTTTTTACTGGAGCGTCATAAAATCTTGAAATAAAGTACTCGAGCCTCTTATCAATTTAAGCTCTCGCTCATAGCTATGCTACTCTTGAGTCCCAAATCAAACACTGATAATACTTAAAATGACCATAACTTCTGTACGGAGTGTCCTATACCTATCAAACTTTGCAACATTCAAATGCTTGTAACTTTTTTCTCGAGCGTCATAAGACCTTGAAATTTTCTGACAATAAAGCACTCGTTCCTCTTATCAATTTAAGCTATCCACACTTTGAGTCCCAAAATAAAACACTGATAAAACTTCAAATGGCCCTAACTTCTGTACGGTGCGTCCTATACCTGTCAAAAATTGCAACAATCAAATGCTTCTAACTTTTTACTGGGGCGTCATAAAACCCTGAAATTTTGTGACAATAAAGTACTCGAGCCTCTTATCAATTTAAGCTATCGTTCATAGCTATGCTACCCTTGGGTCCCAAATCAAAAACTTATAAAACTTCAAATGACGCTAGCTTCTGTACGGTGCGTCCTAAACCTATCAAAGTTTGCAACATTCAAATGCTTGTAACTTTTTTCTCGAGCGTCATAAAACCTTGAAATTTTGTGACAATAAAGTACTCGTGCCTCTTATCAATTTAAGCTATCGCTCATAGCTATGCACACTTGAGTCCCAAAATAAAACACTGATAAAACTTCAAATGGCCCTAACTTCTGTACGGTGCTTCCTATACCTATCAAAAATTGCAACAATCAAATGCTTGTAACTTTTTACTGGGGCGTCTTAAAACCCTGAAATTTTGTGACAATAAAGTTCTCGAGCCTCTTATCAATTTAAGCTATCGCCCATAGCTATGTTACCCTAGAGTCCCAAAATAAAACACTGATAAAACTTCAAATGGCCCAAACTTCTGTACGGAGTGTCCTATACCTATCAAAGTTTGCAACATTCAAATGCTTGTAACTTTTTTTCGAGCGTCATAAAACCTTGAAATTTTGTGACAAAAAAGTACACGTTCCTCTTATCAATTTAAGCTATCGCTCATAGCTATGCACACTTTGAGTCCCAAAATAAAACATGGATAAAACTTCAAATGGCACTAACATCTGTACGGTGCGTCCTATACCTATCAAAGTTTGCGACAATGAAATGCTTGTAACTTTTACTGGAGCGTCATAAAGTCTTGAAATTTTGTGACAATAAAGTACTACAGCCTCTTATAAATTTAAGCTATCGCTCATAGCTATGCTACCCTTGAGTCCCAGATCAAACACTGATAAAACTTCAAATGGCCCTAATTTCTATATGGTCTATCCTACACCTATAAAAGTTTGCAACATTCAAATGTTTGTAACTTTTTACTGGAGCATCATAAAATCTTGAAATTTTGTGACAAGAAAGTACTCGGGCCTCTTATCAATTTAAGTTATCGCCCATAGCTATGTTAATCTAGAGTACCAAAATAAAACACTGAAAAAACTTAAAATGGCCCTACCTTCTATACGATGCTTCCTACACCTATCAAAGTTTGCAACAATCAAATGCTTGCAACTTTTTACTGGAGCGTCATAAAATCTTGAAATTTTGTGACGATAAAGTACTCGAGCCTCTTATCAATTTAAGCTATCGCTCATAGCTATGTTACCCTTGGGTCCCAAATCAAAAACTGATAAAACTTCAAATGACCCTAACTTCTGTACGGTGCATCCTACACCTATCCAAGTTTACAACAATCAAATTCTGGTAATTTTTACTGGAGCGTCATAAATCCTTGAAAATTTGTGACAATAAAGTACTCGAGCCTCTTATCAATTTAAGCTATCGCTCATAGCTATACTGCTCTTGAGTCTCAAATCGAACACGGATAATACTTAAAATAGCCATAACTTCTGTACGGATTGTCCTATACCTATCAAAGTTGGCAAAATTCAAATGCTTGTAACTTTTTTTTCGAGCGTCCTAAAACCTTGAAATTTTGTGACAATAAAGTACACGTGCCTCTTATCAATTTAAGCGATCGCTCATAGCTTTGCACACTTTGAGTCCCAAAATAAAACACTGATAAAACTTCAAATGGCCCTAACTTCTGTACGGTGCTTCCTATACCTATCAAAAATTGCAACAATCAAATGCTTGTAACTTTTTACTGGGGCGTCTTAAAACCCTGAAATTTTGTGACAATAAAGTTCTCGAGCCTCTTATCAATTTAAGCTATCGCCCATAGCTATGTTACCCTAGAGTCCCAAAATAAAACACTGATAAAACTTCAAATGGCCCAAACTTCTGTACGGAGTGTCCTATACCTATCAAAGTTTGCAACATTCAAATGCTTGTAACTTTTTTTCGAGCGTCATAAAACCTTGAAATTTTGTGACAAAAAAGTACACGTTCCTCTTATCAATTTAAGCTATCGCTCATAGCTATGCACACTTTGAGTCCCAAAATAAAACATGGATAAAACTTCAAATGGCACTAACATCTGTACGGTGCGTCCTATACCTATCAAAGTTTGCGACAATGAAATGCTTGTAACTTTTACTGGAGCGTCATAAAGTCTTGAAATTTTGTGACAATAAAGTACTACAGCCTCTTATAAATTTAAGCTATCGCTCATAGCTATGCTACCCTTGAGTCCCAGATCAAACACTGATAAAACTTCAAATGGCCCTAATTTCTATATGGTCTATCCTACACCTATAAAAGTTTGCAACATTCAAATGTTTGTAACTTTTTACTGGAGCATCATAAAATCTTGAAATTTTGTGACAAGAAAGTACTCGGGCCTCTTATCAATTTAAGCTATCGCCCATAGCAATGTTACCCTAGAGTCCCAAAATAAAATACTGAAAAAACTTAAAATGGCTCTACCTTCTATACGATGCTTCCTACACCTATCAAAGTTTGCAACAATCAAATGCTTGCAACTTTTTACTGGAGCGTCATAAAACCTTGAAAATTTGTGACAATAAAGTACTCGAGCCTCTTATCAATTTAAGCTATCGCTCATAGCTATACTACTCTTGAGTCCCAAATCAAACACGGATAATACTTAAAATGGCCATTACTTCTGTACGGAGTGTCCTATACCTATAAAAGTTTGCAACATTCAAATGCTTGTAACTTTTTTTACGAGCGTCATAAAACCTTGAAATTTTGTGACAATAAAGTACACGTGCCTCTTATCAATTTAAGCTATCGCTCATAGCTTTGCACACTTTGAGTCCCAACATAAAAGACTGATAAAACTTCAAATGGCCCTAATTTCTGTACGGTGCGTCCTATACCTATCAAAAATTGCAACAATCAAATGCTTGTAACTTTTTACTGGGGCGTCTTAAAACCCTGAAATTTTGTGACAATAAAGTTCTCGAGCCGCTTATCAATCTAAGCTATCGCCCATAGCTATGTTAATCTAGAGTACCAAAATAAAACACTGAAAAAACTTAAAATGGCCCTACCTTCTATACGATGCTTCCTACACCTATCAAAGTTTGCAACAATCAAATGCTTGCAACTTTTTACTGGAGCGTCATAAAATCTTGAAATTTTGTGACGATAAAGTACTCGAGCCTCTTATCAATTTAAGCTATCGCTCATAGCTATGTTACCCTTGGGTCCCAAATCAAAAACTGATAAAACTTCAAATGACTCTAACTTCTGTACGGTGCATCCTACACCTATCCAAGTTTACAACAATCAAATTCTGGTAATTTTTACTGGAGCGTCATAAATCCTTGAAAATTTGTGACAATAAAGTACTCGAGCCTCTTATCAATTTAAGCTATCGCTCATAGCTATACTGCTCTTGAGTCTCAAATCGAACACGGATAATACTTAAAATAGCCATAACTTCTGTACGGATTGTCCTATACCTATCAAAGTTGGCAAAATTCAAATGCTTGTAACTTTTTTTTCGAGCGTCCTAAAACCTTGAAATTTTGTGACAATAAAGTACACGTGCCTCTTATCAATTTAAGCGATCGCTCATAGCTTTGCACACTTTGAGTCCCAAAATAAAACACTGATAAAACTTCAAATGGCCCTAACTTCTGTACGGTGCTTCCTATACCTATCAAAAATTGCAACAATCAAATGCTTGTAACTTTTTACTGGGGCGTCTTAAAACCCTGAAATTTTGTGACAATAAAGTTCTCGAGCCTCTTATCAATTTAAGCTATCGCCCATAGCTATGTTACCCTAGAGTCCCAAAATAAAACACTGATAAAACTTCAAATGGCCCAAACTTCTGTACGGAGTGTCCTATACCTATCAAAGTTTGCAACATTCAAATGCTTGTAACTTTTTTTCGAGCGTCATAAAACCTTGAAATTTTGTGACAAAAAAGTACACGTTCCTCTTATCAATTTAAGCTATCGCTCATAGCTATGCACACTTTGAGTCCCAAAATAAAACATGGATAAAACTTCAAATGGCACTAACATCTGTACGGTGCGTCCTATACCTATCAAAGTTTGCGACAATGAAATGCTTGTAACTTTTACTGGAGCGTCATAAAGTCTTGAAATTTTGTGACAATAAAGTACTACAGCCTCTTATAAATTTAAGCTATCGCTCATAGCTATGCTACCCTTGAGTCCCAGATCAAACACTGATAAAACTTCAAATGGCCCTAATTTCTATATGGTCTATCCTACACCTATAAAAGTTTGCAACATTCAAATGTTTGTAACTTTTTACTGGAGCATCATAAAATCTTGAAATTTTGTGACAAGAAAGTACTCGGGCCTCTTATCAATTTAAGCTATCGCCCATAGCAATGTTACCCTAGAGTCCCAAAATAAAATACTGAAAAAACTTAAAATGGCTCTACCTTCTATACGATGCTTCCTACACCTATCAAAGTTTGCAACAATCAAATGCTTGCAACTTTTTACTGGAGCGTCATAAAACCTTGAAAATTTGTGACAATAAAGTACTCGAGCCTCTTATCAATTTAAGCTATCGCTCATAGCTATACTACTCTTGAGTCCCAAATCAAACACGGATAATACTTAAAATGGCCATTACTTCTGTACGGAGTGTCCTATACCTATAAAAGTTTGCAACATTCAAATGCTTGTAACTTTTTTTACGAGCGTCATAAAACCTTGAAATTTTGTGACAATAAAGTACACGTGCCTCTTATCAATTTAAGCTATCGCTCATAGCTTTGCACACTTTGAGTCCCAACATAAAAGACTGATAAAACTTCAAATGGCCCTAATTTCTGTACGGTGCGTCCTATACCTATCAAAAATTGCAACAATCAAATGCTTGTAACTTTTTACTGGGGCGTCTTAAAACCCTGAAATTTTGTGACAATAAAGTACTCGAGCCGCTTGTCAATTTAAGCTATCGCTCATAGCTATGCTACCCTTGAGTCCCAAATAAAATACTGATAAAACTTCAAACGGACCTTACTTCTATACGGTGCATCCTACACCAATAAAAGTTTGCAACAACCAAATGCTTGTAACTTTTTTCTGGAGGGTCATGAAATCTGGAAATTTTGTGACAATAAAGTACTCGAGCCTCTTGTCAATTTAAGCTATCGCTCATAGCTATGCGACCCTTGAGTCCCAAATCAAACACTGATAAAACTTAGAATGGCCCAAACTTCTGTACGGTGCGTTCTATACCTATCAAAATTTCCAACAATCAAATGCTTGTAACTTTTTACTGGAGCGTCATAAAATCTTGAAATAAAGTACTCGAGCCTCTTATCAATTTAAGCTCTCGCTCATAGCTATGCTACTCTTGAGTCCCAAATCAAACACTGATAATACGCGTCATAAATCCTTGAAAATTTGTGACAATAAAGTACTCGATCCACTTATCAATTTAAGCTACCGTTCATAGCTATGCTATTCTTGAGTCCCAAATCAAACACTGATAATACTTAAAATGGCCATAACTTCTGTACGGAGTGTCCTATACCTATCAAAGTTTGCAACATTCAAATGCTTGTAACTTTTTTCTCGAGCGTCATAAGACCTTGAAATTTTGTGACAATAAAGCACTCGTGCCTCTTATCAATTTAAGCTATCGCTCATAGCTATGCACACTTTGAGTCCCAAAATAAAACACTGATAAAACTTCAAATGGCCCTAACTTCTGTACGGTGCGTCCCTACACCTATCAAAGTTTGCAACAATCAAATGTTTATAATTTTTACTGGAGCTTCATAATACCTTGAAAATTTGTGACAATGAAGTTCTCGAGCCTCTTATCAATTTAAGCTATCGCTCATAGCTATGCTACTCTTGAGTCCCAAATCAAACACTGATAATACTTAAAGTGGCCATAACTTCTGTTCGGAGAGTCCTTTTCCTATCAAAGTTTGCAACATTCAAATGCTTGTAACTCTTTTCTCGAGCGTCATAAAACATTGAAATTTTGTGACAATTAAGTACTCGTGCCTCTTATCAAGTTAAGCTATCGCTCATAGCTATGCACACTTTGAGTCCCAAATAAAACACTGATAAAACTTTAAATGGCCCTAACTACCTATACGGTGCGTCCTAAACCTATCAAAGTTTTACAACATTCAAATGCTTGTAACTTTTTACTGGAGCGTCATAAAATCTTGAAATTTTGTGACAATAAAGTACTCGAGCCTATTGTCAATTGAAGCAATCACTCATAGCTATGCTAACCTTGAGTCCCAAATAAAACACTGATAAAACTTCAAATGGCCCTAACTTCTATAAGGTGCGTCCTATACCTATCAAAGTTTGGAAAAACCAAATGCTTGTAACTTTTTTCTGGAGCGTCATAAAATTTGGAATTTTGTGACAATAAAGTACTCGAGCCTCTTATCAATTTAAGCTGTCGTTCATAGCTATGCTAGCCTTGAGTCCTAAAATAAAACACAAATAAAACTGCAAATGACCCTAACTTCTGTACGGTGCGTACTATACTTATCAAAGTTTGCAACAATCAAATGCTTGTAACTTTTTACTGGAGCATCATAAAACCATGCAATTTTGTGGCAATAAAGTACTCGTGCCTCTCATCAATATAAGCTATCGTTCATAGCTATGCTAGCCTTGAGTCCCAAAATAAAACACTGATAAAACTGCAAATGACCCTAACTTCTGTACGGTTCGTCCTATACCTATGAAAGTTTGCAACAATCAAATGCTTGTAAATTTTACTGGAGCGTCATAAAATCTTGAAATTTTGTGACAATAAAGTACTCGAGCCTCTTATCAATTTAAGCTATCGCTCATAGCTATGCTACCCTTGGGTCCCAAATCAACAACTGATAAAACTTCAAATGGCCCTAACTTCTGTACGGTGCGTCCTACACCTATCAAAGTTTGCAACATTCAAATGCTTGTAATTTTTACTGGAGCGTCATAAATCCTTGAAAATTTGTGACAATAATGTACTCGATCCACTTATCGATTTAAGCTATCGTTCATAGCTATGCTACTCTTGAGTCCCAAATCAAACACTGATAATACTTAAAATGGCCATAACTTCTGTACGGAGTGTCCTATACCTATCAAAGTTTGCAACATTCAAATGCTTGTAACTTTTTTCTCGAGCGTCATAAAACCTTAAAATATTGTGACAATAATGTACTCGTGCCTCTTATCAATTTAAGCTATCGCTCATAGCTATGCACATTTTGAGTCCCAAAATGAAACACTGATAAAACTTCAAATGGCCCTAACTTCTGTACGGTGCGTCCTATACCTATCAAAAATAGCAACAATCAAATGCTTCTACCTTTTTACTGTGGCGTCACAAAACCCTGAAATTTTGTGACAATAAAGTACTCGAGCCTCTTAACAATTTAAGCTATGGCTCATAGCTATGCTACCCTTGGGTCCCAAATCAAAAACTTATAAAACTTCAAATGACGCTAACTTCTGTACGGTGCTTCCTAAACCTATCAAAGTTTGCAACATTCAAATGCTTGTAACTTTTTTCTCGAGCGTCATAAGACCTTGAAATTTTGTGACAATAAAGCACTCGTGCCTCTTATCAATTTAAGCTATCGCTCATAGCTCTGCACACTTTGAGTCCTAAAAAAAAACACTGATAAAACTTCAAATGGCCCTAACTTCTGTACGGTGCGTCCCTACACCTATCAAAGTTTGCAACAATCAAATGTTTATAATTTTTACTGGAGCTTCATAATACCTTGAAAATTTGTGACAATGATGTTCTCGAGCCTCTTATCAATTTAAGCTATCGCTCATAGCTATGCTACTCTTGAGTCCCAAATCAAACACTGATAATACTTAAAGTGGCCATAACTTCTGTTCGGAGAGTCCTTTTCCTATCAAAGTTTGCAACATTGAAATGCTTGTAACTCTTTTCTCGAGCGTCATAAAACCTTGAAATTTTGTGACAATTAAGTACTCGTGCCTCTTATCAAGTTAAGCTATCGCTCATAGCTATGCACACTTTGAGTCCCAAATAAAACACTGATAAAACTTAAAATGGCCCTAACTACCTATACGGTGCGTCCTAAACCTATCAAAGTTTTACAACATTCAAATGCTTGTAACTTTTTACTGGAGCGTCATAAAATCTTGAAATTTTGTGACAATAAAGTACTCGAGCCTATTGTCAATTGAAGCAATCACTCATAGCTATGCTAACCTTGAGTCCCAAATAAAATACTGATAAAACTTCAAATGGCCCTAACTTCTATAAGGTGCGTCCTATACCTATCAAAGTTTGGAAAAACCAAATGCTTGTAACTTTTTTCTGGAGCGTCATAAAATTTGGAATTTTGTGACAATAAAGTACTCGAGCCTCTTATCAATTTAAGCTATCGTTCATAGCTATGCTAGCCTTGAGTCCTAAAATAAAACACTAATAAAACTGCAAATGACCCTAACTTCTGTACGGTGCGTACTATACCTATCAAAGTTTGCAACAATCAAATGCTTGTAACTTTTTACTGGAGCATCATAAAACCATGCAATTTTGTGGCAATAAATTACTCGTGCCTCTCATCAATATAAGCTATCGTTCATAGCTATGCTAGCCTTGAGTCCCAAAATAAAACACTGATAAAACTGCAAATGACCCTAACTTCTGTACGGTTCGTCCTATACCTATGACAGTTTGCAACAATCAAATGCTTGTAAATTTTACTGGAGCGTCATAAAATCTTGAAATTTTGTGACAATAAAGTACTCGTGCCTCTTATCAATTTAAGCTATCGCTCATAGCTATGCTACCCTTGGGTCCCAAATCAACAACTGATAAAACTTCAAATGGCCCTAACTTCTGTACGGTGCGTCCTACACCTATCAAAGTTTGCAACAATCAAATGCTTGTAATTTTTACTGGAGCGTCATAAATCCTTGAAAATTTGTGACAATAAAGTACTCGATCCACTTATCAATTTAAGCTATCGTTCATAGCTATGCACATTTTGAGTCCCAAAATGAAACACTGATAAAACTTCAAATGGCCTTAACTTCTGTACGGTGCGTCCTATACCTATCAAAAATAGCAACAATCAAATGCTTCTACCTTTTTACTGTGGCGTCATAAAACCCTGAAATTTTGTGACAATAAAGTACTCGAGCCTCTTATCAATTTAAGCTATGGCTCATAGCTATGCTACCCTTGGGTCCCAAATCAAAAACTTATAAAACTTCAAATGACGCTAACTTCTGTACGGTGCGTCCTAAACCTATCAAAGTTTGCAACATTCAAATGCTTGTAACTTTTTTCTCGAGCGTCATAAAACCTTGAAATTTTGTGACAATAAAGTACTCGTGCCAATTTAAGCTATCGCTCATAGCTATGGACACTTTGAGTCCCAAAATAAAACACTGATAAAGCTTCAAATGGCACTAACATCTGTACGGTGCGTCCTATACCTATCAAAGTTTGCAACAATGAAATGCTTGTAACTTTTTACTGGAGCGTCATAAAGTCTTGAAATTTTGTGACAATAAAGTAATACAGCCTCTTATAAATTTAAGCTATCGCTCATAGCTATGTTAATCTAGAGTACCAAAATAAAACACTGAAAAAACTTAAAATGGCCCTACCTTCTATACGATGCTTCCTACACCTATCAAAGTTAGCAACAATCAAATGCTTGCAACTTTTTATTGGAGCGTCATAAAATCTTGAAATTTTGTGACAATAAAGTACTCGAGGCTCTTATCAATTTAAGCTATCGCTCATAGCTATGTTACCCTTGGGTCCCAAATCAAAAACTGATAAAACTTAAAATGACCCTAACTTCTGTACGGTGCATCCTACACCTATCCAAGTTTGCAACAATCAAATTCTGGTAATTTTTACTGGAGCGTCATAAATCCTTGAAAATTTGTGACAATAAAGTATTCGAGCCTCTTCTCAATTTAAGCTATCGCTCATAGCTATACTGCTCTTGAGTCCCAAATCAAACACGGATAATACTTAAAATGGCCATAACTTCTGTACGGAGTGTCCTATACCTATCAAAGTTTGCAACATTCAAATGCTTGTAACTTTTTTTCGAGCGTCATAAAACCTTAAAATATTGTGACAATAAAGTACTCGCGCCTCTTATCAATTCAAGCTATCGCTCATAGCTTTGCACACTTTGAGTCCCAAAATAAAACACTTATAAAACTTCAAATGGCATTAACATCTGTACGGTGCGTCCTATACCTATCAAAGTTTGCAACAATGAAATGCTTGTAACTTTTTACTGGAGCGTCATAAAGTCTTGAAATTTAGTGACAATAAAGTACTACAGCCTCTTATAATTTTAAGCTATCGCTCATAGCTGTGCTACCCTTGAGTCCCAAATCAAACACTGATAAAACTTCAAATGGCCCTAACTTCTATATGGTCTATCCTACACCTATAAAAGTTTGCAACATTCAAATGTTTGTAACTTTTTGCTGGAGCATCATAAAATCTTGAAATTTTGTGACAAGAAAGTACTCGGGCCTCTTATCAATTTAAGCTATCGCCCATAGCTATGTTACCCTAGAGTCCCAAAATAAAACACTGAAAAAACTTAAAATGGCCCTAACTTCTGTACGGTGCGTCCTATACCTATCAAAAATTGGAACAATCAAATGCTTGTAACTTTTTACTGGGGCGTCTTAAAACCCTGAAATTTTGTGACAATAAAGTTCTCGAGCCTCTTATCAATTTAAGCTATCGCCCATAGCTATGTTATCTTAGAGTCCCAAAATAAAACACTGATAAAACTTCAAATGGCCCTAACTTCTGTAGGGAGTGTCCTATACCTATCAAAGTTTGCAACACTTAAATGCTGGTAACTTTTTTTCGAGCGTCATAAAACCTTAAAATATTGTGACAATAAAGTACTCGTGCCTCTTATCAATTTAAGCTATCGCTCATAGCTATGCTACTCTTGAGTCCCAAATCAAACACTGATAATACTTAAAATGGCCATAACTTCTGTACGGAGTGTCCTATAGCTATCAAAGTTTGCAACATTCAAATGCTTGTAACTTTTTTTTCGAGCGTCATAAAACCTTGAAATTTTGTGACAATAAAGTACACGTGCCTCTTATCAATTTAAGCTATCGGTCATAGCTTTGCACACTTTGAGTCCCAAAATAAAACACTGATAAAACTTCAAATGGCCCTAACTTCTGTACGGTGCGTCCTATACCTATCAAAAATTGCAACAATCAAATGCTTGTAACTTTTTACTGGGGCGTCTTAAAACCCTGAAATTTTGTGACAATAAAGTTCTCGAGACTCTTATCAATTTTAGCTATCGCCCATAGCTATGTTACCCTAGAGTCCCAACATAAAACACTGATAAAACTTCAAATGGCCCTAACTTCTGTACGGAGTGTCCTATACCAATCAAAGTTTGCAACATTCAAATGCTTGTAACTTTTTTTCGAGCGTCATAAAACCTTGAAATTTTGTGACAATAAAGTACACGTGCCTCTTATCAATTTAAGCTATCGCTCATAGCTATGCACACTTTGAGTCCCAAAATAAAACACTTATAAAACTTCAAATGGCATTAACATCTGTACGGTGCGTCCTATACCTATCAAAGTTTGCAACAATGAAATGCTTGTAACTTTTTACTGGAGCGTCATAAAGTCTTGAAATTTAGTGACAATAAAGTACTACAGCCTCTTATAATTTTAAGCTATCGCTCATAGCTATGCTACCCTTGAGTCCCAAATCAGACACTGATAAAACTTCAAATGGCCCTAACTTCTATATGGTGCATCCTACACTTATAAAAGTTTGCAACATTCAAATGTTTGTAACTTTTTACTGGAGCATCATAAAATCTTGAAATTTTGTGACAAGAATGTACTCAGGCCTCCTATCAATTTAAGCTATCGCCCATAGCTATGTTACCCTAGAGTCCCAAAATAAAACACTGAAAAAACTTAAAATGGCCCTACCTTCTATACGATGCTTCCTACACCTATCAAAGTTTGCAACAATCAAATGCTTGCAACTTTTTACTGGAGCGTCATAAAATCTTGAAATTTTGTGACAATAAAGTACTCGAGCCTCTTATCAATTTAAGCTATCGCTCATAGCTATGTTACCCGTGGGGCCCAAATCAAAAACTGATAAAACTTCAAATGACCCTAACTTCTGTACGGTGCATCCTACACCTATCCAAGTTTGCAACAATCAAATTCTTGTAATTTTTACTGGAGCGTCATAAATCCTTGAAAATTTGTGACAATAAAGTACTCGAGCCTCTTATCAATTTAAGCTATCGCTCATAGCTATGCTACCCTTGAGTCCCAAATCAGACACTGATAAAACTTCAAATGGCCCTAACTTCTATATGGTGCATCCTACACCTATAAACGTTTGCAACATTCAAATGTTTGTAACTTTTTACTGGAGCATCATAAAATCTTGAAATTTTGTGACAAGAAAGTACTCGGTCCTCTTATCAATTTAAGCTATCGCCCATAGCTATGTTACCCTAGAGTCCCAAAATAAAACACTGAAAAAACTTAAAATGGCCCTACCTTCTATACGATGCTTCCTACACCTATCAAAGTTTGCAACAATCAAATGCTTGCAACTTTTTACTGGAGCGTCATAAAATCTTGAAATTTTGTGACAATAAAGTACTCGAGCCTCTTATCAATTTAAGCTATCGCTCATAGCTATGTTACCCTTGGGTCCCAAATCAAAAACTGATAAAACTTCAAATGACCCTAACTTCTGTACGGTGCATCCTACACCTATCCAAGTTTGCAACAATCAAATTCTTGTAATTTTTACTGGAGCGTCATAAATCCTTGAAAATTTGTGACATAAAAGTAATCGAGCCTCTTATCAATTTAAGCTATCGCTCATAGCTATACTGCTCTTGAGTCCCAAATCAAACACGGATAATACTTAAAATGGCCATAACTTCTGTACGGAGTGTCCTATACCTATCAAAGTTTGCAACATTCAAATGCTTGTAACTTTTTTTTCGAGCGTCATAAAACCTTTAAATTTTGTGACAATAAAGTACACGTGCCTCTTATCAATTTAAGCTATCGGTCATAGCTTTGCACACTTTGAGTCCCAAAATAAAACACTGATAAAACTTCAAATGGCCCTAACTTCTGTACGGTGCGTCCTATACCTATCAAAAATTGCAACAATCAAATGCTTGTAACTTTTTACTGGGGCGTCTTAAAACTCTGAAATTTTGTGACAATAAAGTTCTCGAGCCTCTTATCAATTTAAGCTATCGCCCATAGATATGTTACCCTAGACTCCCAAAATAAAACACTGATAAAACTTCAAATGGCCCTAACTTCTGTACGGAGTGTCCTATACCTATCAAAGTTTGCAACATTCAAATGCTTGTAACTTTTTATCGAGCGTCATAAAACCTTGAAATTTTGTGACAATAAAGTACACGTGCCTCTTATCAATTTAAGCTATCGCTCATAGCTATGCACACTTTGAGTCCCAAAATAAAACACTGATAAAACTTCAAATGGAACTAACATCTGTACGGTGCGTCCTATACCTATCAAAGTTTGCAACAATGAAATGCTTGTAACTTTTTACTGGAGCGTCATAAAGTCTTGAAATTTAGTGACAATAAAGTACTACTGCCTCTTATAATTTTAAGCTATCGCTCATAGCTATGCTACCCTTGAGTCCCAAATCAGACACTGATAAAACTTCAAATGGTCCTAACTTCTATATGGTGCATCCTAGACCTATAAAAGTTTGCAACATTCAAATGTTTGTAACTTTTTACTGGAGCATCATAAAATCTTGAAATTTTGTGACAAGAAAGTACTCGGGCCTCTTATCAATTTAAGCTATCGCCCATAGCTATACTGCTCTTGAGTCCCAAATCAAACACGGATAATACTTAAAATGGCCATAACTTCTGTACGGAGTGTCCTATACCTATCAAAGTTTGCAACATTCAAATGCTTGTAACTTTTTTTTCAAGCGTCATAAAACCTTTAAATTTTGTGACAATAAAGTACACGTGCCTCTTATCAATTTAAGCTATCGGTCATAGCTTTGCACACTTTGAGTCCCAAAATAAAACACTGATAAAACTTCAGATGGCCCTAACTTCTGTACGGTGCGTCCTATACCTATCAAAAATTGCAACAATTAAATGCTTCTAACTTTTTACTGGGGCGTCTTAAAACCCTGAAATTTTGTGACAATAAAGTTCTCGAGCCTCTTATCAATTTAAGCTATCGCCCATAGATATGTTACCCTAGAGTCCCAAAATAAAACACTGATAAAACTTCAAATGGCCCTAACTTCTATACGGAGTGTCCTATACCTATCAAAGTTTGCAACATTCAAATGCTTGTAACTTTTTTTCGAGCGTCATAAAACCTTGAAATTTTGTGACAATAAAGTACACGTGCCTCTTATCAATTTAAGCTGTCGCTTATAGCTATGCACACTTTGAGTCCCAAAATAAAACACTGATAAAACTTCAAATGGCACTAACATCTGTACGGTGCGTCCTATACCTATCAAAGTTTGCAACAATGAAATGCTTGTAACTTTTTTTCGAGCGTCATAAAGTCTTGAAATTTTGTGACAATAAAGTACTACAGCCTCTTATAAATTTAAGCTATCGCTCATAGCTATGCTACCCTTGAGTCCCAAATAAAACACTGATAAAACTTCAAATGGCCCTAACTTCTATATGGTGCATCCTACACCTATAAAAGTTTGCAACATTCAAATGTTTGTAACTTTTTACTGGAGCATCATAAAATCTTGAAATTTTGTGACAAGAAAGTACTCGGGCCTCTTATCAATTTAAGCTATCGCCCATAGCAATGTTACTCTAGAGTCCCAAAATAAAACACTGAAAAAACTTAAAATGACCCTACCTTCTATACGATGCTTCCTACACCTATCAAAGTTTGCAACAATCAAATGCTTGCAACTTTTTACTGGAGCGTCATAAAATCATGAAATTTTGTGACAATAAAGTACTCGAGCCACTTATCAATTTAAGCTATCGTTCATAGCTATGTTACCCTTGGGTCCCAAATCAAAAACTGATAAAACTTCAAATTACCCTAACTTCTGTACGGTGCATCCTACACCTATCCAAGTTTGCAACAATCAAATTCTTGTAATTTTTACTGGAGCGTCATAAATCCTTGAAAATTTGTGACAATAAAGTTCTCGAGCCTCTTATCAATTTAAGCTACCGCTCATAGCTATGCTACTCTTGAGTCCCAAATCAAACACGGATAATACTTAAAATGGCCATAACTTCTGTACGGAGTGTCCTATACCTATCAAAGTTTGCAACATTCAAATGCTTGTAACTTTTTTCTCGAGCGTCATAAAACCTTAAAATATTGTGACAATAAAGTACTCGTGCCTCTTATCAATTTAAGCTATCGCTCATAGCTATGCACATTTAGAGTCCCAAAATAAAACACTGATAAAACTTCAAATGGCCCTAACTTCTGTACGGTGCGTCCTATACCTATCAAAAATAGCAACAATCAAATGCTTCTACCTTTTTACTGTGGCGTCATAAAACCCTGAAATTTTGTGACAATAAAGTACTCGAGCCTCTTATCAATTTAAGCTATCGTTCATAGCTATGCTAGCCTTGAGTCCCAAAATAAAACACTGATAAACCTAAAAATGACCCTAACTTCTGTACGATGCGTCCTATACCTATCAAAGTTTGCAACAATCAAATGCTTGTAACTTTTTACGGAAGCGTCATAAAATCTTGAAATTTGGTGACAATAAAGTACTCGAGCCTCTTATCCATTTAAGCTATGGCTCATAGCTATGCTACCCTTGGGTCCCAAATCAAAAACTTATAAAACTTCAAATAACGCTAACTTCTGTACGGTGCGTCCTAAACCTATCAAAGTTTGCAACATTCAAATGCTTGTAATTTTTACTGGAGCGTCATAAATCCTTGAAAATTTGTGACAATAAAGTACTCGATCCTCTTATCAATTTAAGCTATCGCTCATAGCTATGCTACTCTTGAGTCCCAAATCAAACACTGAGAATACTTAAAATGGCCATAACTTCTGTACGGAGTGTCCTATACCTATCATAGTTTGCAACATTTCAATGCTTGTAACTTTTTTTCGAGCGTCATAAAACCTTAAAATATTGTGACAATAAAGTACTCGTGAATCTTATCAATTTAAGCTATCGCTCATAGCTAAGCACATTTTGAGTCCCAAAATAAAACACTGATAAAACTTCAAAGGGCCCTAACTTCTGTACGGTGCGTCCTATACCTATCAAAAATAGCAACAATCAAATGCTTCTACCTTTTTACTGTGGCGTCATAAAACCCTGAAATTTTGTGACAATAAAGTACTCGAGCCTCTTATCAATTTAAGCTATCGTTCATAGCTATGCTAGCCTTGAGTCCCAAAATAAAATACTGATAAAACTAAAAATGACCCTAATTTCTGTACGGTGCGTCCTATACCTATCAAAGTTTGCAACAATCAAATGCTTGTAACTTTTTACGGAAGCGTCATAAAATCTTGAAATTTGGTGACAATAAAGTACTCGAGCCTCTTATCAATTTAAGCTATGGCTCATAGCTATGCTACCCTTGGGTCCCAAATCAAAAACTTATAAAACTTCAAATGGCCCTAACTTCTGTACGGAGTGTCCTATACCTATCATAGTTTGCAACATTCAAATGCTTGTAATTTTTACTGGAGCGTCATAAATCCTTGAAAATTTGTGACAATAAAGTACTCGATCCTCTTATCAATTTAAGCTATCGCTCATAGCTATGCTACCCTTGAGTCCCAAATAAAACACTGATAAAACTTCAAATGGCCCTAACTTCTATATGGTGCATCCTACACCTATAAAAGTTTGCAACATTCAAATGTTTGTAACTTTTTACTGGAGCATCATAAAATCTTGAAATTTTGTGACAAGAAAGTACTCGGGCCTCTTATCAATTTAAGCTATCGCCCATAGCAATGTTACTCTAGAGTCCCAAAATAAAACACTGAAAAAACTTAAAATGACCCTACCTTCTATACGATGCTTCCTACACCTATCAAAGTTTGCAACAATCAAATGCTTGCAACTTTTTACTGGAGCGTCATAAAATCATGAAATTTTGTGACAATAAAGTACTCGAGCCACTTATCAATTTAAGCTATCGCTCATAGCTATGTTACCCTTGGGTCCCAAATCAAAAACTGATAAAACTTCAAATTACCCTAACTTCTGTACGGTGCATCCTACACCTATCCAAGTTTGCAACAATCAAATTCTTGTAATTTTTACTGGAGCGTCATAAATCCTTGAAAATTTGTGACAATAAAGTTCTCGAGCCTCTTATCAATTTAAGCTACCGCTCATAGCTATGCTACTCTTGAGTCCCAAATCAAACACGGATAATACTTAAAATGGCCATAACTTCTGTACGGAGTGTCCTATACCTATCAAAGTTTGCAACATTCAAATGCTTGTAACTTTTTTCTCGAGCGTCATAAAACCTTAAAATATTGTGACAATAAAGTACTCGTGCCTCTTATCAATTTAAGCTATCGCTCATAGCTATGCACATTTAGAGTCCCAAAATAAAACACTGATAAAACTTCAAATGGCCCTAACTTCTGTACGGTGCGTCCTATACCTATCAAAAATAGCAACAATCAAATGCTTCTACCTTTTTACTGTGGCGTCATAAAACCCTGAAATTTTGTGACAATAAAGTACTCGAGCCTCTTATCAATTTAAGCTATCGTTCATAGCTATGCTAGCCTTGAGTCCCAAAATAAAACACTGATAAACCTAAAAATGACCCTAACTTCTGTACGATGCGTCCTATACCTATCAAAGTTTGCAACAATCAAATGCTTGTAACTTTTTACGGAAGCGTCATAAAATCTTGAAATTTGGTGACAATAAAGTACTCGAGCCTCTTATCCATTTAAGCTATGGCTCATAGCTATGCTACCCTTGGGTCCCAAATCAAAAACTTATAAAACTTCAAATAACGCTAACTTCTGTACGGTGCGTCCTAAACCTATCAAAGTTTGCAACATTCAAATGCTTGTAATTTTTACTGGAGCGTCATAAATCCTTGAAAATTTGTGACAATAAAGTACTCGATCCTCTTATCAATTTAAGCTATCGCTCATAGCTATGCTACTCTTGAGTCCCAAATCAAACACTGAGAATACTTAAAATGGCCATAACTTCTGTACGGAGTGTCCTATACCTATCAAAGTTTGCAACATTCAAATGCTTGTAACTTTTTTCTCGAGCGTCATAAAACCTTAAAATATTGTGACAATAAAGTACTCGTGAATCTTATCAATTTAAGCTATCGCTCATAGCTAAGCACATTTTGAGTCCCAAAATAAAACACTGATAAAACTTCAAAGGGCCCTAACTTCTGTACGGTGCGTCCTATACCTATCAAAAATAGCAACAATCAAATGCTTCTACCTTTTTACTGTGGCGTCATAAAACCCTGAAATTTTGTGACAATAAAGTACTCGAGCCTCTTATCAATTTAAGCTATCGTTCATAGCTATGCTAGCCTTGAGTCCCAAAATAAAATACTGATAAAACTAAAAATGACCCTAATTTCTGTACGGTGCGTCCTATACCTATCAAAGTTTGCAACAATCAAATGCTTGTAACTTTTTACGGAAGCGTCATAAAATCTTGAAATTTGGTGACAATAAAGTACTCGAGCCTCTTATCAATTTAAGCTATGGCTCATAGCTATGCTACCCTTGGGTCCCAAATCAAAAACTTATAAAACTTCAAATGGCCCTAACTTCTGTACGGAGTGTCCTATACCTATCATAGTTTGCAACATTTCAATGCTTGTAACTTTTTTTCGAGCGTCATAAAACCTTAAAATATTGTGACAATAAAGTACTCGTGCCTCTTATCAATTTAAGCTATCGCTCATAGCTATGCACATTTTGAGTCCCAAAATAAAACACTGATAAAACTTCAAATGGCCCTAACTTCTGTACGGTGCGTCCTATACCTATCAAAAATAGCAACAATAAAATGCTTCTACCTTTTTACTGTGGCGTCATAAAACCCTGAAATTTTGTGACAATAAAGTACTCGAGCCTCTTATCAATTTAAGCTATCGTTCATAGCTATGCTAGCCTTGAGTCCCAAAATAAAACACTGATAAAGCTAAAAATGACCCTAACTTCTGTACGGTGCGTCCTATATCTATCAGAGTTTGCAACAATCAAATGCTTGTAACTTTTTACGGAAGCGTCATAAAATCTTGAAATTTGGTGACAATAAAGTACTCGAGCCTCTTATCCATTTAAGCTATGGCTCATAGCTATGCTACCCTTGGGTCCCAAATCAAAAACTTATAAAACTTCAAATGACGCTAACTTCTGTACGGTGCGTCCCAAACCTATCAAAGTTTGCAACATTCAAATGCTTGTAATTTTTACTGGAGCGTCATAAATCCTTGAAAATTTGTGACAATAAAGTACTCGATCCTCTTATCAATTTAAGCTATCGCTCATAGCTATGCTACTCTTGAGTCCCAAATCAAACACTGAGAATACTTAAAATGGCCATAACTTCTGTACGGAGTGTCCTATACCTATCAAAGTTTGCAACATTCAAATGCTTGTAACTTTTTTCTCGAGCGTCATAAGACCTTCAAATATTGTGACAATAAAGTACTCGTGCCTCTTATCAATTTAAGCTATCGCTCATAGCTATGCTACCCTTGAGTCCCAAATCAGACACTGATAAAACTTCAAATGGCCCTAACTTCTATATGGTGCATCCTACACCTATAAACGTTTGCAACATTCAAATGTTTGTAACTTTTTACTGGAGCATCATAAAATCTTGAAATTTTGTGACAAGAAAGTACTCGGTCCTCTTATCAATTTAAGCTATCGCCCATAGCTATGTTACCCTAGAGTCCCAAAATAAAACACTGAAAAAACTTAAAATGGCCCTACCTTCTATACGATGCTTCCTACACCTATCAAAGTTTGCAACAATCAAATGCTTGCAACTTTTTACTGGAGCGTCATAAAATCTTGAAATTTTGTGACAATAAAGTACTCGAGCCTCTTATCAATTTAAGCTATCGCTCATAGCTATGTTACCCTTGGGTCCCAAATCAAAAACTGATAAAACTTCAAATGACCCTAACTTCTGTACGGTGCATCCTACACCTATCCAAGTTTGCAACAATCAAATTCTTGTAATTTTTACTGGAGCGTCATAAATCCTTGAAAATTTGTGACATAAAAGTACTCGAGCCTCTTATCAATTTAAGCTATCGCTCATAGCTATACTGCTCTTGAGTCCCAAATCAAACACGGATAATACTTAAAATGGCCATAACTTCTGTACGGAGTGTCCTATACCTATCAAAGTTTGCAACATTCAAATGCTTGTAACTTTTTTTTCGAGCGTCATAAAACCTTTCAATTTTGTGACAATAAAGTACACGTGCCTCTTATCAATTTAAGCTATCGGTCATAGCTTTGCACACTTTGAGTCCCAAAATAAAACACTGATAAAACTTCAAATGGCCCTAACTTCTGTACGGTGCGTCCTATACCTATCAAAAATTGCAACAATCAAATGCTTGTAACTTTTTACTGGAGCGTCATAAAGTCTTGAAATTTAGTGACAATAAAGTACACGTGCCTCTTATCAATTTAAGCTATCGCTCATAGCTATGCACACTTTGAGTCCCAAAATAAAACACTGATAAAACTTCAAATGGCACTAACATCTGTACGGTGCGTCCTATACCTATCAAAGTTTGCAACAATGAAATGCTTGTAACTTTTTACTGGAGCGTCATAAAGTCTTGAAATTTAGTGACAATAAAGTACTACTGCCTCTTATAATTTTAAGCTATCGCTCATAGCTATGCTACCCTTGAGTCCCAAATCAGACACTGATAAAACTTCAAATGGTCCTAACTTCTATATGGTGCATCCTAGACCTATAAAAGTTTGCAACATTCAAATGTTTGTAACTTTTTACTGGAGCATCATAAAATCTTGAAATTTTGTGACAAGAAAGTACTCGGGCCTCTTATCAATTTAAGCTATCGCCCATAGCTATACTGCTCTTGAGTCCCAAATCAAACACGGATAATACTTAAAATGGCCATAACTTCTGTACGGAGTGTCCTATACCTATCAAAGTTTGCAACATTCAAATGCTTGTAACTTTTTTTTCAAGCGTCATAAAACCTTTAAATTTTGTGACAATAAAGTACACGTGCCTCTTATCAATTTAAGCTATCGGTCATAGCTTTGCACACTTTGAGTCCCAAAATAAAACACTGATAAAACTTCAGATGGCCCTAACTTCTGTACGGTGCGTCCTATACCTATCAAAAATTGCAACAATTAAATGCTTCTAACTTTTTACTGGGGCGTCTTAAAACCCTGAAATTTTGTGACAATAAAGTTCTCGAGCCTCTTATCAATTTAAGCTATCGCCCATAGATATGTTACCCTAGAGTCCCAAAATAAAACACTGATAAAACTTCAAAGGGCCCTAACTTCTATACGGAGTGTCCTATACCTATCAAAGTTTGCAACATTCAAATGCTTGTAACTTTTTTTCGAGCGTCATAAAACCTTGAAATTTTGTGACAATAAAGTACACGTGCCTCTTATCAATTTAAGCTATCGCTTATAGCTATGCACACTTTGAGTCCCAAAATAAAACACTGATAAAACTTCAAATGGCACTAACATCTGTACGGTGCGTCCTATACCTATCAAAGTTTGCAACAATGAAATGCTTGTAACTTTTTTTCGAGCGTCATAAAGTCTTGAAATTTTGTGACAATAAAGTACTACAGCCTCTTATAAATTTAAGCTATCGCTCAAAGCTATGCTACCCTTGAGTCCCAAATAAAACACTGATAAAACTTCAAATGGCCCTAACTTCTATATGGTGCATCCTACACCTATAAAAGTTTGCAACATTCAAATGTTTGTAACTTTTTACTGGAGCATCATAAAATCTTGAAATTTTGTGACAAGAAAGTACTCGGGCCTCTTATCAATTTAAGCTATCGCCCATAGCAATGTTACTCTAGAGTCCCAAAATAAAACACTGAAAAAACTTAAAATGACCCTACCTTCTATACGATGCTTCCTACACCTATCAAAGTTTGCAACAATCAAATGCTTGCAACTTTTCACTGGAGCGTCATAAAATCATGAAATTTTGTGACAATAAAGTACTCGAGCCACTTATCAATTTAAGCTATCGCTCATAGCTATGTTACCCTTGGGTCCCAAATCAAAAACTGATTAAACTTCAAATTACCCTAACTTCTGTACGGTGCATCCTACACCTATCCAAGTTTGCAACAATCAAATTCTTGTAATTTTTACTGGAGCGTCATAAATCCTTGAAAATTTGTGACAATAAAGTACTCGAGCCTCTTATCAATTTAAGCTACCGCTCATAGCTATGCTACTCTTGCATGCTTGTAACTTTTTTCTCGAGCGTCATAAAACCTTAAAATATTGTGACAATAAAGTACTCGTGCCTCTTATCAATTTAAGCTATCGCTCATAGCTATGCACATTTAGAGTCCCAAAATAAAACACTGATAAAACTTCAAATGGCCCTAACTTCTGTACGGTGCGTCCTATACCTATCAAAAATAGCAACAATCAAATGCTTCTACCTTTTTACTGTGGCGTCATAAAACCCTGAAATTTTGTGACAATAAAGTACTCGAGCCTCTTATCAATTTAAGCTATCGTTCATAGCTATGCTAGCCTTGAGTCCCAAAATAAAACACTGATAAACCTAAAAATGACCCTAACTTCTGTACGATGCGTCCTATACCTATCAAAGTTTGCAACAATCAAATGCTTGTAACTTTTTACGGAAGCGTCATAAAATCTTGAAATTTGGTGACAATAAAGTACTCGAGCCTCTTATCCATTTAAGCTATGGCTCATAGCTATGCTACCCTTGGGTCCCAAATCAAAAACTTATAAAACTTCAAATGACGCTAACTTCTGTACGGTGCGTCCTAAACCTATCAAAGTTTGCAACATTCAAATGCTTGTAATTTTTACTGGAGCGTCATAAATCCTTGAAAATTTGTGACAATAAAGTACTCGATCCTCTTATCAATTTAAGCTATCGCTCATAGCTATGCTACTCTTGAGTCCCAAATCAAACACTGAGAATACTTAAAATGGCCATAACTTCTGTACGGAGTGTCCTATACCTATCAAAGTTTGCAACATTCAAATGCTTGTAACTTTTTTCTCGAGCGTCATAAAACCTTAAAATATTGTGACAATAAAGTACTCGTGAATCTTATCAATTTAAGCTATCGCTCATAGCTAAGCACATTTTGAGTCCCAAAATAAAACACTGATAAAACTTCAAAGGGCCCTAACTTCTGTACGGTGCGTCCTATACCTATCAAAAATAGCAACAATCAAATGCTTCTACCTTTTTACTGTGGCGTCATAAAACCCTGAAATTTTGTGACAATAAAGTACTCGAGCCTCTTATCAATTTAAGCTATCGTTCATAGCTATGCTAGCCTTGAGTCCCAAAATAAAATACTGATAAAACTAAAAATGACCCTAATTTCTGTACGGTGCGTCCTATACCTATCAAAGTTTGCAACAATCAAATGCTTGTAACTTTTTACGGAAGCGTCATAAAATCTTGAAATTTGGTGACAATAAAGTACACGAGCCTCTTATCAATTTAAGCTATGGCTCATAGCTATGCTACCCTTGGGTCCCAAATCAAAAACTTATAAAACTTCAAATGGCCCTAACTTCTGTACGGAGTGTCCTATACCTATCATAGTTTGCAACATTTCAATGCTTGTAACTTTTTTTCGAGCGTCATAAAACCTTAAAATATTGTGACAATAAAGTACTCGTGCCTCTTATCAATTTAAGCTATCGCTCATAGCTATGCACATTTTGAGTCCCAAAATAAAACACTGATAAAACTTCAAATGGCCCTAACTTCTGTACGGTGCGTCCTATACCTATCAAAAATAGCAACAATAAAATGCTTCTACCTTTTTACTGTGGCGTCATAAAACCCTGAAATTTTGTGACAATAAAGTACTCGAGCCTCTTATCAATTTAAGCTATCGTTCATAGCTATGCTAGCCTTGAGTCCCAAAATAAAACACTGATAAAGCTAAAAATGACCCTAACTTCTGTACGGTGCGTCCTATACCTATCAGAGTTTGCAACAATCAAATGCTTGTAACTTTTTACGGAAGCGTCATAAAATCTTGAAATTTGGTGACAATAAAGTACTCGAGCCTCTTATCCATTTAAGCTATGGCTCATAGCTATGCTACCCTTGGGTCCCAAATCAAAAACTTATAAAACTTCAAATGACGCTAACTTCTGTACGGTGCGTCCCAAACCTATCAAAGTTTGCAACATTCAAATGCTTGTAATTTTTACTGGAGCGTCATAAATCCTTGAAAATTTGTGACAATAAAGTACTCGATCCTCTTATCAATTTAAGCTATCACTCATAGCTATGCTACTCTTGAGTCCCAAATCAAACACTGAGAATACTTAAAATGGCCATAACTTCTGTACGGAGTGTCCTATACCTATCAAAGTTTGCAACATTCAAATGCTTGTAAATTTTTTCTCGAGCGTCATAAGACCTTCAAATATTGTGACAATAAAGTACTCGTGCCTCTTATCAATTTAAGCTATCGCTCATAGCTATGCACACTTTGAGTCCCAAAATAAAACACTGATAAAGCTTCAAATGGCACTAGCATCTGTACGGTGCGTCCTATACCTATCAAAGTTTGCAACAATGAAATGCTTGTAACTTTTTACTGGAGCGTCATAATGTCTTGAAATTTTGTGACAATAAAGTAGTACCGCCTCTTATAAATTTAAGCTATCGCTCATAGGTATACTACCCTTGAGTCCCAAATCAAACACTGATAAAACTTCAAATGGCCCTAACTTCTATATGGTGCATCCTACACCTATAAAAGTTTGCAACATTCAAATGTTTGTAACTTTTTACTGGAGCATCATAAAATCTTGAAATTTTGTGACAAGAAAGTACTCGGGCCTCTTATCAGTTTAAGCTATCGCCCATAGCTATGTTACCCTAGAGTCCCAAAATAAAACACTGAAAAAACTTAAAATGGTCCTACCTTCTATACGATGCTTCGTACACCTATCAAAGTTTGCAACAATCAAATGCTTGCAACTTTTTACTGGAGCGTCATAAAATCTTGAAATTTTGTGACAATAAAGTACTCGAGCCTCTTATCAATTTAAGCTATCGCTCATAGCTATGTTACCCTTGGGTCCCAATTCAAAAACTGATAAAACTTCAAATGACCCTAACTTCTGTACGGTGCATCCTACACCTATCCAAGTTTGCAACAATCAAATTCTTGTAATTTTTACTGGAGCGTCATAAATCCTTGAAAATTTGTGACAATAAAGTACTCGAGCCTCTTATCAATTTAAGCTATCGCTCATAGCTATACTGCTCTTGAGTCCCAAATCAAACACGGATAATACTTAAAATTGCCATAACTTCTGTACGGAGTGTCCTATACCTATCAAAGTTTGCAACATTCAAATGCTTGTAACTTTTTTTTCGAGCGTCATAAAACCTTGAAATTTTGTGACAATAAAGTACACGTGCCTCTTATCAATTTAAGCTATCGGTCATAGCTTTGCACACTTTGAGTCCCAAAATAAAACACTGATAAAACTTCAAATGGCCCTAACTTCTGTACGGTGCGTCCTATACCTATCAAAAATTGCAACAGTCAAATGCTTGTAACTTTTTACTGGGGCGTCTTAAAACCCTGAAATTTTGTGACAATAAATTTCTCGTGCCTCTTATCAATTAAAGCTATCGCCCATAGCTATGTTACCCTAGATTCCCAAAATAAAACACTGATAAAACTTCAAATGGCCCTAACTTCTGTACAGAGTATCCTATACCTATCAAAGTTTGCAACATTCAAATGCTTGTAGATTTTTTTCGAGCATCATAAGATCTTGAAATTTTGTGACAAGAAAGTACTCGGGCCTCTTATCAATTTAAGCTATCGCCCATAGCTATGTTACCCTAGAGTCCCAAAATAAAACACTGAAAAAACTTAAAATGGCCCTACCTTATATACGATGCTTCCTACACCTATCAAAGTTTGCAACAATCAAATGCTTGCAACTTTTTACTGGAGCGTCATAAAATCTTGAAATTTTGTGACAATAAAGTACTCGAGCCTCTTATCAATTTAAGCTATCGCTCATAGCTATGTTACCCTTGGGTCCCAATTCAAAAACTGATAAAACTTCAAATGACCCTAACTTCTGTACGGTGCATCCTACACCTATCCAAGTTTGCAACAATCAAATCCTTGTAATTTTTACTGGAGCGTCATAAAACCCTGAAATTTTGTGATAATAAAGTACTCGAGCCTCTTATCAATTTAAGCTATCGCTCATAGCTATACTGCTCTTGAGTCCCAAATCAAACACGGATAACACTTAAAATGGCCATAACTTCTGTACGGAGTGTCCTATACCTATCAAAGTTTGCAACATTCAAATGCTTGTAACTTTTTTTTCGAGCGTCATAAAACCTTTAAATTTTGTGACAATAAAGTACACGTGCCTCTTATCAATTTAATCTATCGGTCATAGCTTTGCACACTTTGAGTTCCAAAATAAAACACTGATAAAACTTCAAATGGCCCTAACTTCTGTACGGTGCGTCCTATACCTATCAAAAATTGCAACAATCAAATGCTTGTAACTTTTTACTGGGGCGTCTTAAAACCCTGAAATTTTGTGACAATAAAGTTCTCGAGCCTCTTATCAATTTAAGCCATCGCCCATAGATATGTTACCCTAGAGTCCCAAAATAAAACACTGATAAAACTTCAAATGGCCCTAACTTCTGTACGGAGTGTCCTATACCTATCAAAGTTTGCAACATTCAAATGCTTGTAACTTTTTTTCGAGCGTCATAAAACCTTGAAATTTTGTGACAATAAAGTACACGTGCCTCTTATCAATTTAAGCTATCGCTCATAGCTATGCACACTTTGAGTCCCAAAATAAAACACTGATAAAACTTCAAATGGCACTAACATCTGTACGGTGCGTCCTATACCTATCAAAGTTTGCAACAATGAAATGCTTGTAACTTTTTACTGGAGCGTCATAAAGTCTTGAAATTTTGTGACAATAAAGTACTACAGCCTCTTATAAATTTAAGCTATCGCTCATAGCTATGCTACCCTTGAGTCCCAAATCAAACACTGATAAAACTTCAAATGGCCCTAACTTCTATATGGTGCATCCTACACCTATAAAAGTTTGCAACATTCAAATGTTTGTAACTTTTTACTGGGGCATCATAAAATCTTGAAATTTTGTGACAAGAAAGTACTCGGGCCTCTTATCAATTTAAGCTATCGCCCATAGCTATGTTACCCTAGAGTCCCAAAATAAAACACTGAAAAAACTTAAAATGGCCCTACCTTCTATACGATGCTTCCTACACCTATCAAAGTTTGCAACAATCAAATGCTTGCAAATTTTTACTGGAGCGTCATAAAATCATGAAATTTTGTGACAATAAAGTACTCGAGCCTCTTATCAATTTAAGCTATCGCTCATAGCTATGTTACCCTTGGGTCCCAAATCAAAAACTGATAAAACTTCAAGTTACCCTAACTTCTGTACGGTGCATCCTACACCTATCCAAGTTTGCAACAATCAAATTCTTGTAATTTTTACTGGAGCGTCATAAATCCTTGAAAATTTGTGACAATAAAGTACTCGAGCCTCTTATCAATTTAAGCTATCGCTCATAGCTATGCTACTCTTGAGTCCCAAATCAAACACGGATAATACTTAAAATGGCCAAACCTTCTGTACGGAGTGTCCTATACCTATCAAAGTTTGCAACATTCAAATGCTTGTAACTTTTTTCTCGAGCGTCATAAAACCTTAAAATATTGTGACAATAAAGCACTCGTGCCTCTTATCAAATTAAGCTATCGCTCATAGCTATGCACATTTTGAGTCCCAAAATAAAACACTGATAAAACTTCAAATGGCCCTAACTTCTGTACGGTGCGTCCTATACCTATCAAAAATAGCAACAATAAAATGCTTCTACCTTTTTACTGTGGCGTCATAAAACCCTGAAATTTTGTGACAATAAAGTACTCGAGCCTCTTATCAATTTAAGCTATCGTTTATAGCTATGCTAGCCTTGAGTCCCAAAATAAAACACTGATAAAGCTAAAAATGACCCTAACTTCTGTACGGTGCGTCCTATACCTATCAAAGTTTGCAACAATCAAATGCTTGTCACTTTTTACGGAAGCGTCACAAAATCTTGAAATTTGGTGACAATAAAGTACTCGAGCCTCTTATCAATTTAAGCTATGGTTCATAGCTATGCTACCCTTGGGTCCCAAATCAAAAACTTATAAAACTTCAAATGACGCTAACTTCTGTACGGTGCGTCCCAAACCTATCAAAGTTTGCAACATTCAAATGCTTGTAATTTTTACTGGAGCGTCATAAATCCTTGAAAATTTGTGACAATAAAGTACTCGATCCTCTTATCAATTTAAGCTATCGCTCATAGCTATGCTACTCTTGAGTCCCAAATCAAACACTGAGAATACTTAAAATGGCCATAACTTCTGTACGGCGTGCCCTATACCTATCAAAGTTTGCAACATTCAATTGCTTGTAACTTTTTTCTCGAGCGTCATAAGACCTTAAAATATTGTGACAATAAAGTACTCGTGCCTCTTTTCAATTTAAGCTATCGCTCATAGCTAAGCACATTCTGAGTCCCAAAATAAAACACTGATAAAACTTCAAATGGCCCTAACTTCTGTACGGTGCGTCCTATACCTCTCAAAAATAGCAACAATCAAATGCTTCTACCTTTTTACTGTGGCGTCATAAAACCCTGAAATTTTGTGACAATAAAGTACTCGAGCCTCTTATCAATTTAAGCTATCGTTCATAGCTATGCTAGCCTTGAGTCCCAAAATAAAATACTGATAAAACTAAAAATGACACAAATTTCTATACGGTGCGTCCTATACCTATCAAAGTTTGGAACAATCAAATGCTTGTAACTTTTTACGGAAGCGTCATAAAATCTTGAAATTTGGTGACAATAAAGTCCTCCAGCCTCTTATCAATTTAAGCTATGGCTCATAGCTATGCTACCCTTGGGTCCCAAATCAAAAACTAATAAAACTTCAAATGACGCTAACTTCTGTACGGTGCGTCCTAAACCTATCAAAGTTTGCAACATTCATATGCTTGTAACTTTTTTCTCGAGCGTCATAACACCTTGAAATTTTGTGACAATAAAGTACTCGTGCCTCTTATCAATTTAAGCTATCGCTCATAGCTATGCACACTTTGAGTCCCAAAATAAAACACTGATAAAGCTTCAAATGGCACTAGCATCTGTACGGTGCGTCCTATACCTATCAAAGTTTGCAAGAATGAAATGCTTGTAACTTTTTACTGGAGCGTCATAATGTCTTGAAATTTTGTGACAATAAAGTAGTACAGCCTCTTATAAATTTAAGCTATCGCTCATAGGTATACTACCCTTGAGTCCCAAATCAAACACTGATAAAACTTCAAATGGCCCTAACTTCTATATGGTCTATCCTACACCTATAAAAGTTTGCAACATTCAAATGTTTGTAACTTTTTACTGGAGCATCATAAAATCTTGAAATTTTGTGACAAGAAAGTACTCGGGCCTCTTATCAATTTAAGCTATCGCCCATAGCTATGTTACCCTAGAGTCCCAAAATAAAACACTGAAAAAACTTAAAATGGCCCTACCTTCTATATGATGCTTCCTACACCTATCAAAGTTTGCAACAATCAAATGCTTGCAACTTTTTACTGGAGCGTCATAAAATCTTGAAATATTGTGACAATAAAGTACTCGAGCCTCTTATCAATTTAAGCTATCGCTCATAGCTATGTTACCCTTGGGTCCCAAATCAAAAACTGATAAAACTTCAAATGACCCTAACTTCTGTACGGTGCATCCTACTCCTATCCAAGTTTGCAACAATCAAATTCTTGTAATTTTTACTGGAGCGTCATAAATCCTTGAAAATTTGTGACAATAAAGTACTCGAGCCTCTTATCAATTTAAGCTATCGCTCATAGCTATACTGCTCTTGAGTCCCAAATCAAACACGGATAATACTTAAAATGGCCATAACTTCTGTACGGAGTGTCCTATACTAATCAAAGTTTGCAACATTCAAATGCTTGTAACTTTTTTTCGAGCGTCATAAAACCTTGAAATTTTGTGACAATAAAGTACACGTGCCTCTTATCAATTTAAGCTATCGCTCATAGCTATGCACACTTTGAGTCCCAAAATAAAACACTGATAAAACTTCAAATGGCCCTAACTTCTATATGGTGCATCCTACACCTATAAAAGTTTGCAACATTCAAATGTTTGTAACTTTTTACTGGAGCATCATAAAATCTTGAAATTTTGTGACAAGAAAGTACTCGAGCCTCCTATCAATTTAAGCTATCGCCCATAGCAATGTTACCCTAGAGTCCCAAAATAAAACACTGAAAAAACTTAAAATGGCCCTACCTTCTATACGATGCTTCCTACACCTATCAAAGTTTGCAACAATCAAATGCTTGCAACTTTTTACTGGAGCGTCATAAAATCATGAAATTTTGTGACAATAAAGTACTCGAGCCTCTTCTCAATTTAAGCTATCGCTCATAGCTATGTTACCCTTGGGTCCCACATCAAAAACTGATAAAACTTCAAATTACCCTAACTTCTGTACGGTGCATCCTACACCTATCCAAGTTTGCAACAATCAAATTCTTGTAATTTTTACTGGAGCGTCATAAATCCTTGAAAATTTGTGACAATAAAGTACTCGACCCTCTTATCAATTTAAGCTATCGCTCATAGCTATGCTACTCTTGAGTCCCAAATCAAACACGGATAATACTTAAAATGGCCATAACTTCTGTACGGAGTGTCCTATACCTATCAAAGTTTGCAACATTCAAATGCTTGTAACTTTTTTTCGAGCGTCATAAAACCTTTAAATTTTGTGACAAAGTACACGTGCCTCTTATCAATTTAAGCTATCGCTCATAGCTACGCACATTTTGAGTCCCAAAATAAAACACTGATAAAACTTCAAATGGCCCTAACTTCTGTACGGTGCGTCCTATACCTATCAAAAATAGCAACAATCAAATGCTTCTACCTTTTTACTGTGGCGTCATAAAACCCTGAAATTTTGTGACAATAAAGTACTCGAGCCTCTTATCAATTTCAGCTATCGTTCATAGCTATGCTAGCCTTGAGTCCTAAAATAAAACACTGATAAACCTAAAAATGACCCTAACTTCTGTACGGTGCGTCCTATACCTATCAAAGTTTGCAACAATCAAATGCTTGTAACTTTTTACGGAAGCGTCATAAAATCTTGAAATTTGTTGACAATAAAGTACTCGAGCCTCTTATCAATTTAAGCTATGGCTCATAGCTATGCTACCCTTGGGTCCCAAATCAAAAACTTATAAAACTTCAAATGACGCTAACTTCGGTACGGTGCGTCCTAAACCTATCAAAGTTTGCAACATTCAAATGCTTGTAACTTTTTTCTCGAGCGTCATAAAACCTTGAAATTTTGTGACAATAAAGTACTCGTGCCTCTTATCAATTTAAGCTATCGCTAATAGCTATGCACACTTTGAGTCCCAAAATAAATCACTGATAAAGCTTCAAATGGCACTAACATCTGTACGGTGCGTCCTATACCTATCAAAGTTTGCAACAATGAAATGCTTGTAACTTTTTACTGTAGCGTCATAATGTCTTGAAATTTTGTGACAATAAAGTAGTACAGCCTCTTATAAATTTAAGCTATCGCTCATAGCTATACTACCCTTGAGTCCAAAATCAAACACTGATAAAACTTCAAATGGACCTAACTTCTATATGGTGCATCCTACACCTATAAAAGTTTGCAACATTCAAATGTTTGTAACTTTTTACTGGAGCATCATAAAATCTTGAAATTTTGTGACAAGAAAGTACTCGGGCCTCTTATCAATTTAAGCTATCGCCCATAGCAATGTTACCCTAGAGTCCCAAAATAAAACACTGAAAAAACTTAAAATGGCCCTACCTTCTATACGATGCTTCCTACACCTATCAAAGTTTGCAACAATCAAATGCTTGCAACTTTTTACTGGAGCGTCATAAAATCATGAAATTTTGTGACAATAAAGTACTCGAGCCTCTTATCAATTTAAGCTATCGCTCATAGCTATGTTACCCTTGGGTCCCAAATCAAAAACTGATAAAACTTCAAATTACCCTAACTTCTGTACGGTGCATCCTACACCTATCCAAGTTTGCAACAATCAAATTCTTGTAATTTTTACTGGAGCGTCATAAATCCTTGAAAATTTGTGACAATAAAGTACTCGAGCCTCAATTTAAGCTATCGCTCATAGCTATGCTACTCTTGAGTCCCAAATCAAACACGGATAATACTTAAAATGGCCATAACTTCTGTACGGAGTGTCCTATACCTATCAAAGTTTGCAACATTCAAATGCTTGTAACTTTTTTCTCGAGCGTCATAAAACCTTAAAATATTGTGACAATAAAGTACTCGTGCCTCTTATCAATTTAAGCTATCGCTCATAGCTATGCACATTTTGAGTCCCAAAATAAAACACTGATAAAACTTCAAATGGCTCTAACTTCTGTACGGTGCGTCCTATACCTTTCAAAAATAGCAACAATAAAATGCTTCTACCTTTTTACTGTGAAATTTTTACCTGAAATTTTGTGACAATAAAGTACTCGAGCCTCTTATCAATTTAAGCTATCGTTCATAGCTATGCTAGCCTTGAGTCCCAAAATAAAACACTGATAAAGCTAAAAATGACCCTAACTTCTGTACGGTGCTTCCTATACCTATCAAAGTTTGCAACAATCAAATGATTGTAACTTTTTACGGAAGCGTCATAAAATCTTGAAATTTGGTGACAATAAAGTACTCGAGCCTCTTATCAATTTAAGCTATGGCTCATAGCTATGCTATCCTTGGGTCCCAAATCAAAAACTTATAAAACTTCAAATGACGCTAACTTCTGTACGGTGCGTCCTAAACCTATCAAAGTTTGCAACACTCAAATGCTTGTAATTTTTACTGGAGCGTCATAAATCCTTGAAAATTTGTGACAATAAAGTACTCGATCCTCTTATCAGTTTAAGCTATCGCTCATAGCTATGCTACTATTGAGTCCCAAATCAAACACTGAGAATACTTAAAATGGCCATAACTTCTGTACGGAGTGTCCTATACCGATCAAAGTTTGCAACATTCAAATGCTTGTAACTTTTTTCTCGAGCGTCATAAAACCTTAAAATATTGTGACAATAAAGTACTCGTGAATCTTATCAATTTAAGCTATCGCTCATAGCTAAGCACATTTTGAGTCCCAAAATAAAACACTGATAAAACTTCAAATGGCCCTAACTTCTGTACGGTGCGTCCTATACCTATCAAAAATAGCAACAATCAAATGCTTCTACCTTTTTACTGTGGCGTCATAAAACCCTGAAATTTTGTGACAATAAAGTACTCGAGCCTCTTATCAATTTAAGCTATCGTTCATAGCTATGCTAGCCTTGAGTCCCAAAATAAAATACTGAAAAAACTAAAAATGACCCTAATTTCTGTACGGTGCGTCCTATACCTATCAAAGTTTGCAACAATCAAATGCTTGTAACTTTTTACGGAAGCGTCATAAAATCTTGAAATTTGGTGACAATAAAGTAATCGAACCTCTTATCAATTTAAACTATGGCTCATAGCTATGCTACCCTTGGGTCCCAAATCAAAAACTTATAAAACTTCAAATGACGCTAACTTCGGTACGGTGCGTCCTAAACCTATCAAAGTTTGCAACATTCAAATGCTTGTAACTTTTTTCTCGAGCGTCATAAAACCTTGAAATTTTGTGACAATAAAGTACTCGTGCCTCTTATCAATTTAAGCTATCGCTAATAGCTATGCACACTTTGAGTCCCAAAATAAATCACTGATAAAGCTTCAAATGGCACTAACATCTGTACGGTGCGTCCTATACCTATCAAAGTTTGCAACAATGAAATGCTTGTAACTTTTTACTGTAGCGTCGTAATGTCTTGAAATTTTGTGACAATAAAGTAGTACAGCCTCTTATAAATTTAAGCTATCGCTCATAGCTATACTACCCTTGAGTCCAAAATCAAACACTGATAAAACTTCAAATGGACCTAACTTCTATATGGTGCATCCTACACCTATAAAAGTTTGCAACATTCAAATGTTTGTAACTTTTTACTGGAGCATCATAAAATCTTGAAATTTTGTGACAAGAAAGTACTCGGGCCTCTTATCAATTTAAGCTATCGCCCATAGCAATGTTACCCTAGAGCCCCAAAATAAAACACTGAAAAAACTTAAAATGGCCCTACCTTCTATACGATGCTTCCTACACCTATCAAAGTTTGCAACAATCAAATGCTTGCAACTTTTTACTGGAGCGTCATAAAATCATGAAATTTTGTGACAATAAAGTACTCGAGCCTCTTATCAATTTAAGCTATCGCTCATAGCTATGTTACCCTTGGGTCCCAAATCAAAAACTGATAAAACTTCAAATTACCCTAACTTCTGTACGGTGCATCCTACACCTATCCAAGTTTGCAACAATCAAATTCTTGTAATTTTTACTGGAGCGTCATAAATCCTTGAAAATTTGTGACAATAAAGTACTCGAGCCTCAATTTAAGCTATCGCTCATAGCTATGCTACTCTTGAGTCCCAAATCAAACACGGATAATACTTAAAATGGCCATAACTTCTGTACGGAGTGTCCTATACCTATCAAAGTTTGCAACATTCAAATGCTTGTAACTTTTTTCTCGAGCGTCATAAAACCTTAAAATATTGTGACAATAAAGTACTCGTGCCTCTTATCAATTTAAGCTATCGCTCATAGCTATGGTACATTTTGAGTCCCAAAATAAAACACTGATAAAACTTCAAATGGCCCTAACTTCTGTACGGTGCGTCCTATACCTATCAAAAATAGCAACAATAAAATGCTTCTACCTTTTTACTGTGAAATTTTTACCTGAAATTTTGTGACAATAAAGTACTCGAGCCTCTTATCAATTTAAGCTATCGTTCATAGCTATGCTAGCCTTGAGTCCCAAAATAAAACACTGATAAAGCTAAAAATGACCCTAACTTCTGTACGGTGCGTCCTATACCTATCAAAGTTTGCAACAATCAAATGCTTGTAACTTTTTACGGAAGCGTCAGAAAATCTTGAAATTTGGTGACAATAAAGTACTCGAGCCTCTTATCAATTTAAGCTATGGCTCATAGCTATGCTACCCTTGGGTCCCAAATCAAAAACTTATAAAACTTCAAATGACGCTAACTTCTGTTCGGTGCGTCCTAAACCTATCAAAGTTTGCAACACTCAAATGCTTGTAATTTTTACTGGAGCGTCATAAATCCTTGAAAATTTGTGACAATAAAGTACTCGATCCTCTTATCAGTTTAAGCTATCGCTCATAGCTATGCTACTCTTGAGTCCCAAATCAAACACTGAGAATACTTAAAATGGCCATAACTTCTGTACGGAGTGTCCTATACCTATCAAAGTTTGCAACATTCAAATGCTTGTAACTTTTTTCTCGAGCGTCATAAAACCTTAAAATATTGTGACAATAAAGTACTCGTGCCTCTTATCAATTTAAGCTATCGCTCATAGCTAAGCACATTTTGAGTCCCAAAATAAAACACTGATAAAACTTCAAATGGCCCTAACTTCTGTACGGTGCTTCCTATACCTATCAAAAATAGCAACAATAAAATGCATCTACCTTTTTACTGTGGCGTCATAAAACCCAGAAATTTTGTGACAATAAAGTACTCGAGCCTCTTATCAATTTAAGCTATCGTTCATAGCTATGCTAGCCTTGAGTCCCAAAATAAAACACTGATAAAGCTAAAAATTACCCTAACTTCTGTACGGTGCGTCCTATACCTATCAAAGTTTGCAACAATCAAATGCTTGTAACTTTTTACGGAAGCGTCATAAAATCTTGAAATTTGGTGACAATAAAGTACTCGAGCCTCTTATCAATTTAAGCTATGGCTCATAGCTATGCTACCCTTGGGTCCCAAATCAAAAACTTATAAAACTTCAAATGACGCTAACTTCTGTTCGGTGCGTCCTAAACCTATCAAAGTTTGCAACACTCAAATGCTTGTAATTTTTACTGGAGCGTCATAAATCCTTGAAAATTTGTGACAATAAAGTACTCGATCCTCTTATCAGTTTAAGCTATCGCTCATAGCTATGCTAATCTTGAGTCCCAAATCAAACACTGAGAATACTTAAAATGGCCATAACTTCTGTACGGAGTGTCCTATACCTATCAAAGTTTGCAACATTCAAATGCTTGTAACTTTTTTCTCGAGCGTCATAAAACCTTAAAATATTGTGACAATAAAGTACTCGTGCCTCTTATCAATTTAAGCTATCGCTCATAGCTAAGCACATTTTGAGTCCCAAAATAAAACACTGATAAAACTTCAAATGGCCCTAACTTCTGTACGGTGCTTCCTATACCTATCAAAAATAGCAACAATAAAATGCATCTACCTTTTTACTGTGGCGTCATAAAACCCTGAAATTTTGTGACAATAAAGTACTCGAGCCTCTTATCAATTTAAGCTATCGTTCATAGCTATGCTAGCCTTGAGTCCCAAAATAAAACACTGATAAAGCTAAAAATGACCCTAACTTCTGTACGGTGCGTCCTATACCTATCAAAGTTTGCAACAATCAAATGCTTGTAACTTTTTACGGAAGCGTCATAAAACCCTGAAATTTTGTGACAATAAAGTACTCGAGCCTCTTATCAATTTAAGCTATGGCTCATAGCTATGCTACCCTTGGGTCCCAAATCAAAAACTTATAAAACTTCAAATGACGCTAACTTCTGTACGGTGCGTCCTAAACCTATCAAAGTTTGCAACATTCAAATGCTTGTAACTTTTTTCTCGAGCGTCATAAAACCTTGAAATTTCGTGACAATAAAGTACTCGATCCTCTTATCAATTTAAGCTATCCCTCATAGCTATGCTACTCTTGAGTCCCAAATCAAACACTGAGAATACTTAAAATGGCCATAACTTCTGTACGGAGTGTCCTATACCGATCAAAGTTTGCAACATTCAAATGCTTGTAACTTTTTTCTCGAGCGTCATAAAACCTTAAAATATTGTGACAATAAAGTACTCGTGAATCTTATCAATTTAAGCTATCGCTCATAGCTAAGCACATTTTGAGTCCCAAAATAAAACACTGATAAAACTTCAAATGGCCCTAACTTCTGTACGGTGCGTCCTATACCTATCAAAAATAGCAACAATCAAATGCTTCTACCTTTTTACTGTTTCGTCATAAAACCCTGAAATTTTGTGACAATAAAGTACTCGAGCCTTTTATCAATTTAAGCTATCGTTCATAGCTATGCTAGCCTTGAGTCCCAAAATAAAACACTGATAAAGCTAAAAATGACCCTAACTTCTGTACGGTGCGTCCTATACCTATCAAAGTTTGCAACAATCAAATGCTTGTAACTTTTTACGGAAGCGTCATAAAATCTTGAAATTTGGTGACAATAAAGTACTCGAGCCTCTTATCAATTTAAGCTATGGCTCATTGCTATGCTACCCTTGGGTCCCAAATCAAAAACTTATAAAACTTCAAATGACGCTAACTTCTGTACGGTGCGTCCTAAACCTATCAAAGTTTGCAACACTCAAATGCTTGTAATTTTTACTGGAGCGTCATAAATCCTTGAAAATTTGTGACAATAAAGTAGTCGATCCTCTTATCAGTTTAAGCTATCGCTCATAGCTATGCTACTCTTGAGTCCCAAATCAAACACTGAGAATACTTAAAATGGCCATAACTTCTGTACGGAGTGTCCTATACCTATCGAAGTTTGCAACATTCAAATGCTTGTAACTTTTTTCTCGAGCGTCATAAAACCTTAAAATATTGTGACAATAAAGTACTCGTGCCTCTTATCAATTTAAGCTATCGCTCATAGCTAAGCACATTTTGAGTCCCAAAATAAAACACTGATAAAACTTCAAATGGCCCTAACTTCTGTACGGTGCTTCCTATACCTATCAAAAATAGCAACAATAAAATGCTTCTACCTTTTTACTGTGGCGTCATAAAACCCAGAAATTTTGTGACAATAAAGTACTCGAGCCTCTTATCAATTTAAGCTATCGTTCATAGCTATGCTAGCCTTGAGTCCCAAAATAAAACACTGATAAAGCTAAAAATGACCCTAACTTCTGTACGGTGCGTCCTATACCTATCAAAGTTTGCAACAATCAAATGCTTGTAACTTTTTACGGAAGCGTCATAAAATCTTGAAATTTGGTGACAATAAAGTACTCGAGCCTCTTATCAATTTAAGCTATGGCTCATAGCTATGCTACCCTTGGGTCCCAAATCAAAAACTTATAAAACTTCAAATGACGCTAACTTCTGTACGGTGCGTCCTAAACCTATCAAAGTTTGCAACACTCAAATGCTTGTAATTTTTACTGGAGCGTCATAAATCCTTTAAAATTTGTGACAATAAAGTACTCGATCCTCTTATCAATTTAAGCTATCGCTCATAGCTATGCTACTCTTGAGTCCCAAATCAAACACTGAGAATACTTAAAATGGCCATAACTTCTGTACGGAGTGTCCTATACCTATCAAAGTTTGCAACATTCAAATGCTTGTAACTTTTCTCTCGAGCGTCATAAAACCTTAAAATATTGTGACAATAAAGTACTCGTGCCTCTTATCAATTTAAGCTATCGCTCATAGCTAAGCACATTTTGAGTCCCAAAATAAAACACTGATAAAACTTCAAATGGCCCTAACTTCTGTACGGTGCTTCCTATACCTATCAAAAATAGCAACAATCAAATGCTTCTACCTTTTTACTGTGGCGTCATAAAACCCTGAAATTTTGTGACAATAAAGTACTCGAGCCTCTTATCAATTTAAGCTATGGCTCATAGCTATGCTACCCTTGGGTCCCAAATCAAAAACTTATAAAACTTCAAATGACGCTAACTTCTGTACGGTGCGTCCTAAACCTATCAAAGTTTGCAACATTAAAATGCTTGTAACTTTTTTCTCGAGCGTCATAAAACCTTGAAATTTCGTGACAATAAAGTACTCGATCCTCTTATCAATTTAAGCTATCGCTCATAGCTATGCTACTCTTGAGTCCCAAATCAAACACTGAGAATACTTAAAATGGCCATAACTTCTGTACGGAGTGTCCTATACCGATCAAAGTTTGCAACATTCAAATGCTTGTAACTTTTTTCTCGAGCGTCATAAAACCTTAAAATATTGTGACAATAAAGTACTCGTGAATCTTATCAATTTAAGCTATCGCTCATAGCTAAGCACATTTTGAGTCCCAAAATAAAACACTGATAAAGCTAAAAATGACCCTAATTTCTGTACGGTGCGTCCTATACCTATCAAAGTTTGCAACAATCAAATGCTTGTAACTTTTTACGGAAGCGTCATAAAATCATGAAAATTTGGTGACAATAAAGTACTCGAGCCTCTTATAAATTTAAGCTATGGCTCATAGCTACGCTACCCTTGGGTCCCAAATCAAAAACTTATAAAACTTCAAATGACGCTCACTTCGGTACGGTGCGTCCTAAACCTATCAAAGTTTGCAACATTCAAATGCTTGTAACTTTTTTCTCGAGCGTCATAAAACCTTGAAATTTTGTGACAATAAAGTACTCGTGCCTCTTATCAATTTAAGCTATCGTTCATAGCTATGCTAGCCTTGAGTCCCAAAATAAAACACTGATAAAGCTAAAAATGACCCTAACTTCTGTACGGTGCGTCCTATACCTATCAAAGTTTGCAACAATCAAATGCTTGTAACTTTTTACGGAAGCGTCATAAAATCTTGAAATTTGGTGACAATAAAGTACTCGAGCCTCTTATCAATTTAAGCTATGGCTCATAGCTATGCTACCCTTGTGTCCCAAATCAAAAACTTATAAAACTTCAAATGACGCTAACTTCTGTACGGTGCGTCCTAAACCTATCAAAGTTTGCAACACTCAAATGCTTGTAATTTTTACTGGAGCGTCATAAATCCTTGAAAATTTGTGACAATAAAGTACTCGATCCTCTTATCAATTTAAGCTATCGCTCATAGCTATGCTACTCTTGAGTCCCAAATCAAACACGGATAATACTTAAAATGGCCATAACTTCTGTACGGAGTGTCCTATACCTATCAAAGTTTGCAACATTCAAATGCTTGTAACTTTTTTCTCGAGCGTCATAAAACCTTAAAATATTGTGACAATAAAGTACTCGTGCCTCTTATCAATTTAAGCTATCGCTCATAGCTATGCACATTTTGAGTCCCAAAATAAAACACTGATAAAACTTCAAATGGCCCTAACTTCTGTACGGTGCGTCCTATACCTATCAAAAATAGCAACAATAAAATGCTTCTACCTTTTTACTGTGGCGTCATAAAACCCTGAAATTTTGTGACAATAAAGTACTCGAACCTCTTATCAATTTAAGCTATCGTTCATAGCTATGCTAGCCTTGAGTCCCAAAATAAAACACTGATAAAGCTAAAAATGACCCTAATTTCTGTACGGTGCGTCCTATACCTATCAAAGTTTGCAACAATCAAATGCTTGTAACTTTTTACGGAAGCGTCATAAAATCATGAAAATTTGGTGACAATAAAGTACTCGAGCCTCTTATAAATTTAAGCTATGGCTCATAGCTATGCTACCCTTGGGTCCCAAATCAAAAACTTATAAAACTTCAAATGACGCTCACTTCGGTACGGTGCGTCCTAAACCTATCAAAGTTTGCAACATTCAAATGCTTGTAACTTTTTTCTCGAGCGTCATAAAACCTTGAAATTTTGTGACAATAAAGTACTCGTGCCTCTTATCAATTTAAGCTATCGTTCATAGCTATGCTAGCCTTGAGTCCCAAAATAAAACACTGATAAAGCTAAAAATGACCCTAACTTCTGTACGGTGCGTCCTATACCTATCAAAGTTTGCAACAATCAAATGCTTGTAACTTTTTACGGAAGCGTCATAAAATCTTGAAATTTGGTGACAATAAAGTACTCGAGCCTCTTATCAATTTAAGCTATGGCTCATAGCTATGCTACCCTTGGGTCCCAAATCAAAAACTTATAAAACTTCAAATGACGCTAACTTCTGTACGGTGCGTCCTAAACCTATCAAAGTTTGCAACACTCAAATGCTTGTAATTTTTACTGGAGCGTCATAAATCCTTGAAAATTTGTGACAATAAAGTACTCGATCCTCTTATCAATTTAAGCTATCGCTCATAGCTATGCTACTCTTGAGTCCCAAATCAAACACGGATAATACTTAAAATGGCCATAACTTCTGTACGGAGTGTCCTATACCTATCAAAGTTTGCAACATTCAAATGCTTGTAACTTTTTTCTCGAGCGTCATAAAACCTTAAAATATTGTGACAATAAAGTACTCGTGCCTCTTATCAATTTAAGCTATCGCTCATAGCTATGCACATTTTGAGTCCCAAAATAAAACACTGATAAAACTTCAAATGGCCCTAACTTCTGTACGGTGCGTCCTATACCTATCAAAAATAGCAACAATAAAATGCTTCTACCTTTTTACTGTGGCGTCATAAAACCCTGAAATTTTGTGACAATAAAGTACTCGAACCTCTTATCAATTTAAGCTATCGTTCATAGCTATGCTAGCCTTGAGTCCCAAAATAAAACACTGATAAAGCTAAAAATGACCCTAACTTCTGTACGGTGCGTCCTATACCTATCAAAGTTTGCAACAATCAAATGCTTGTAACTTTTTACGGAAGCGTCATAAAATCTTGAAATTTGGTGACAATAAAGTACTCGAGCCTCTTATCAATTTAAGCTATGGCTCATAGCTATGCTACCCTTGGGTCCCAAATCAAAAACTTATAAAACTTCAAATGACGCTAACTTCTGTACGGTGCGTCCTAAACCTATCAAAGTTTGCAACACTCAAATGCTTGTAATTTTTACTGGAGCGTCATAAATCCTTGAAAATTTGTGACAATAAAGTACTCGATCCTCTTATCAATTTAAGCTATCGCTCATAGCTATGCTACTCTTGAGTCCCAAATCAAACACTGAGAATACTTAAAATGGCCATAACTTCTGTACGGAGTGTCCTATACCTATCAAAGTTTGCAACATTCAAATGCTTGTAACTTTTTTCTCGAGCGTCATAAAACCTTAAAATATTGTGACAATAAAGTACTCGTGCCTCTTATCAATTTAAGCTATCGCTCATAGCTAAGCACATTTTGAGTCCCAAAATAAAACACTGATAAAACTTCAAATGGCCCTAACTTCTGTACAGTGCTTCCTGTACCTATCAAAAATAGCAACAATCAAATGCTTCTACCTTTTTACTGTGGCGTCATAAAACCCTGAAATTTTGTGACAATCAAGTACTCGAGCCTCTTATCAATTTAAGCTATGGCTCATAGCTATGCTACCCTTGGGTCCCAAATCAAAAACTTATAAAACTTCAAATGACGCTAACTTCTGTACGGTGCGTCCTAAACCTATCAAAGTTTGCAACATTCAAATGCTTGTAACTTTTTTCTCGAGCGTCATAAAACCTTGAAATTTCGTGACAATAAAGTACTCGTGCCTGTTATCAATTTAAGCTATCGCTCATAGCTAAGCACACTTTGAGTCCCAAAATAAAAAACTGATAAAGCTTCAAATGGCACTAACATCTGTACGGTGCGTCCTATACCTATCAAAGTTTGCAACAATTAAATGCTTGTAACTTTTTACTGGAGCGTCATAATGTCTTGAAATTTTGTGACAATAAAGTAGTACAGCCTCTTATAAATTTAAGCTATCGCTCATAGCTATACTACCCTTGAGTCCCAAATCAAACACTGATAAAACTTCAAATGGCCCTAACTTCTATATGGTGCATCCTACACCTATAAAAGTTTGCAACATTCAAATGTTTGTTGAATTTTGTGACAAGAAAGTACTCGGGCCTCTTATCAATTTAAGCTATCGCCCATAGCAATGTTACCCTAGAGTCCCAAAATAAAACACTGAAAAAACTTAAAATGGCCCTAACTTCTATACGATGCTTCCTACACCTATCAAAGTTTGCAACAATCAAATGCTTGCAACTTTTTACTGGAGCGTCATAAAATCATGAAATTTTGTGACAATAAAGTACTCGAGCCTCTTATCAATTTAAGCTATCGCTCATAGCTATGTTACCCTTGGGTCCCAAATCAAAAACTTATAGAACTTCAAATGACGCTAACTTCTGTACGGTGCGTCCTAAACCTATCAAAGTTTGCAACACTCAAATGCTTGTAATTTTTACTGGAGCGTCATAAATCCTTGAAAATTTGTGACAATAAAGTACTCGATCCTCTTATCAATTTAAGCTATCGCTCATAGCTATGCTACTCTTGAGTCCCAAATCAAACACTGAGAATACTTAAAATGGCCATAACTTCTGTACGGAGTGTCCTATACCTATCAAAGTTTGCAACATTCAAATGCTTGTAACTTTTTTCTCGAGCGTCATAAAACCTTAAAATATTGTGACAATAAAGTACTCGTGCCTCTTATCAATTTAAGCTATCGCTCATAGCTAAGCACATTTTGAGTCCCAAAATAAAACACTGATAAAACTTCAAATGGCCCTAACTTCTGTACAGTGCTTCCTATACCTATCAAAAATAGCAACAATCAAATGCTTCTACCTTTTTACTGTGGCGTCATAAAACCCTGAAATTTTGTGACAATAAAGTACTCGAGCCTCTTATCAATTTAAGCTATGGCTCATAGCTATGCTACCCTTGGGTCCCAAATCAAAAACTTATAAAACTTCAAATGACGCTAACTTCTGTACGGTGCGTCCTAAACCTATCAAAGTTTGCAACATTCAAATGCTTGTAACTTTTTTCTCGAGCGTCATAAAACCTTGAAATTTCGTGACAATAAAGTACTCGTGCCTGTTATCAATTTAAGCTATCGCTCATAGCTAAGCACACTTTGAGTCCCAAAATAAAAAACTGATAAAGCTTCAAATGGCACTAACATCTGTACGGTGCGTCCTATACCTATCAAAGTTTGCAACAATTAAATGCTTGTAACTTTTTACTGGAGCGTCATAATGTCTTGAAATTTTGTGACAATAAAGTAGTACAGCCTCTTATAAATTTAAGCTATCGCTCATAGCTATACTACCCTTGAGTCCCAAATCAAACACTGATAAAACTTCAAATGGCCCTAACTTCTATATGGTGCATCCTACACCTATAAAAGTTTGCAACATTCAAATGTTTGTTGAATTTTGTGACAAGAAAGTACTCGGGCCTCTTATCAATTTAAGCTATCGCCCATAGCAATGTTACCCTAGAGTCCCAAAATAAAACACTGAAAAAACTTAAAATGGCCCTAACTTCTATACGATGCTTCCTACACCTATCAAAGTTTGCAACAATCAAATGCTTGCAACTTTTTACTGGAGCGTCATAAAATCATGAAATTTTGTGACAATAAAGTACTCGAGCCTCTTATCAATTTAAGCTATCGCTCATAGCTATGTTACCCTTGGGTCCCAAATCAAAAACTGATAAAACTTCAAATTACCCTAACTTCTGTACGGTGCATCCTACACCTATCCAAGTTTGCAACAATCAAATTCTTGTAATTTTTACTGGAGCGTCATAAATCCTTGAAAATTTCTGACAATAAAGTACTCGAGCCTCTTATCAATTTAAGCTATCGCTCATAGCTATGCTACTCTTGAGTCCCAAATCAAACACGGATAATACTTAAAATGGCCATAACTTCTGTACGGAGTGTCCTATATCTATCAAAGTTCGCAACTTTCAAATGCTTGTAACTTTTTTCTCGAGCGTCATAAAACCTTAAAATATTGTGACAATAAAGTACTCGTGCCTCTTATCAATTTAAGCTATTGCTCATAGCTATGCACATTTTGAGTCCCAAAATAAAACACTGATAAAACTTCAAATGGCCCTAACTTCTGTACGGAGTGTCCTATACCTATCAAAAATAGCAACAATCAAATGCTTCTACCTTTTTACTGTGGCGTCATAAAACCCTGAAATTTTGTGACAATCAAGTACTCGAGCCTCTTATCAATTTAAGCTATGGCTCATAGCTATGCTACCCTTGGGTCCCAAATCAAAAACTTATAAAACTTCAAATGACGCTAACTTCTGTACGGTGCGTCCTAAACCTATCAAAGTTTGCAACATTCAAATGCTTGTAACTTTTTTCTCGAGCGTCATAAAACCTTGAAATTTCGTGACAATAAAGTACTCGTGCCTGTTATCAATTTAAGCTATCGCTCATAGCTAAGCACACTTTGAGTCCCAAAATAAAAAACTGATAAAGCTTCAAATGGCACTAACATCTGTACGGTGCGTCCTATACCTATCAAAGTTTGCAACAATTAAATGCTTGTAACTTTTTACTGGAGCGTCATAATGTCTTGAAATTTTGTGACAATAAAGTAGTACAGCCTCTTATAAATTTAAGCTATCGCTCATAGCTATACTACCCTTGAGTCCCAAATCAAACACTGATAAAACTTCAAATGGCCCTAACTTCTATATGGTGCATCCTACACCTATAAAAGTTTGCAACATTCAAATGTTTGTTGAATTTTGTGACAAGAAAGTACTCGGGCCTCTTATCAATTTAAGCTATCGCCCATAGCAATGTTACCCTAGAGTCCCAAAATAAAACACTGAAAAAACTTAAAATGGCCCTAACTTCTATACGATGCTTCCTACACCTATCAAAGTTTGCAACAATCAAATGCTTGCAACTTTTTACTGGAGCGTCATAAAATCATGAAATTTTGTGACAATAAAGTACTCGAGCCTCTTATCAATTTAAGCTATCGCTCATAGCTATGTTACCCTTGGGTCCCAAATCAAAAACTTATAGAACTTCAAATGACGCTAACTTCTGTACGGTGCGTCCTAAACCTATCAAAGTTTGCAACACTCAAATGCTTGTAATTTTTACTGGAGCGTCATAAATCCTTGAAAATTTGTGACAATAAAGTACTCGATCCTCTTATCAATTTAAGCTATCGCTCATAGCTATGCTACTCTTGAGTCCCAAATCAAACACTGAGAATACTTAAAATGGCCATAACTTCTGTACGGAGTGTCCTATACCTATCAAAGTTTGCAACATTCAAATGCTTGTAACTTTTTTCTCGAGCGTCATAAAACCTTAAAATATTGTGACAATAAAGTACTCGTGCCTCTTATCAATTTAAGCTATCGCTCATAGCTAAGCACATTTTGAGTCCCAAAATAAAACACTGATAAAACTTCAAATGGCCCTAACTTCTGTACAGTGCTTCCTATACCTATCAAAAATAGCAACAATCAAATGCTTCTACCTTTTTACTGTGGCGTCATAAAACCCTGAAATTTTGTGACAATAAAGTACTCGAGCCTCTTATCAATTTAAGCTATGGCTCATAGCTATGCTACCCTTGGGTCCCAAATCAAAAACTTATAAAACTTCAAATGACGCTAACTTCTGTACGGTGCGTCCTAAACCTATCAAAGTTTGCAACATTCAAATGCTTGTAACTTTTTTCTCGAGCGTCATAAAACCTTGAAATTTCGTGACAATAAAGTACTCGTGCCTGTTATCAATTTAAGCTATCGCTCATAGCTAAGCACACTTTGAGTCCCAAAATAAAAAACTGATAAAGCTTCAAATGGCACTAACATCTGTACGGTGCGTCCTATACCTATCAAAGTTTGCAACAATTAAATGCTTGTAACTTTTTACTGGAGCGTCATAATGTCTTGAAATTTTGTGACAATAAAGTAGTACAGCCTCTTATAAATTTAAGCTATCGCTCATAGCTATACTACCCTTGAGTCCCAAATCAAACACTGATAAAACTTCAAATGGCCCTAACTTCTATATGGTGCATCCTACACCTATAAAAGTTTGCAACATTCAAATGTTTGTTGAATTTTGTGACAAGAAAGTACTCGGGCCTCTTATCAATTTAAGCTATCGCCCATAGCAATGTTACCCTAGAGTCCCAAAATAAAACACTGAAAAAACTTAAAATGGCCCTAACTTCTATACGATGCTTCCTACACCTATCAAAGTTTGCAACAATCAAATGCTTGCAACTTTTTACTGGAGCGTCATAAAATCATGAAATTTTGTGACAATAAAGTACTCGAGCCTCTTATCAATTTAAGCTATCGCTCATAGCTATGTTACCCTTGGGTCCCAAATCAAAAACTGATAAAACTTCAAATTACCCTAACTTCTGTACGGTGCATCCTACACCTATCCAAGTTTGCAACAATCAAATTCTTGTAATTTTTACTGGAGCGTCATAAATCCTTGAAAATTTCTGACAATAAAGTACTCGAGCCTCTTATCAATTTAAGCTATCGCTCATAGCTATGCTACTCTTGAGTCCCAAATCAAACACGGATAATACTTAAAATGGCCATAACTTCTGTACGGAGTGTCCTATATCTATCAAAGTTCGCAACTTTCAAATGCTTGTAACTTTTTTCTCGAGCGTCATAAAACCTTAAAATATTGTGACAATAAAGTACTCGTGCCTCTTATCAATTTAAGCTATTGCTCATAGCTATGCACATTTTGAGTCCCAAAATAAAACACTGATAAAACTTCAAATGGCCCTAACTTCTGTACGGAGTGTCCTATACCTATCAAAGTTTGCAACATTCAAATGCTTGTAACTTTTTTTCGAGCGTCATAAAACCTTGAAAATTTGTGACAATAAAGTACACGTGCCTCTTATCAATTTAAGCTATCGCTCATAACTATGCACACTTTGAGTCCCAAAAAAAACACTGATAAAACTTCAAATCGCACTAACATCTGTACGGTGCGTCCTATACCTATCAAAGTTTACAACAATGAAATGCTTGTAACTTTTTACTGGAGCGTCATAAAGTCTTGAAATTTTGTGACAATAAAGTACTACAGCCTCTTATAAATTTAAGCTATCGGTCATAGCTATGCTACCCTTGAGTCCGAAATCAAACACTGATAAAACTTCAAATGGCCCTAACTTCTATATGGTGCATCCTACACCTATAAAAGTTTGCAACATTCAAATGTTTGTAACTTTTTACTGGAGCATCATAAAATCTTGAAATTTTGTGACAAGAAAGTACTCGGGCCTCTTATCAATTTAAGCTATCGCCCATAGCTATGTTACCCTTGGGTCCCAAATCAAAAACTGATAAAACTTCAAATGACCCTAACTTCTGTACGGTGCATCCTACACCTATCCAAGTTTGCAACAATCAAATTCTTGTAATTTTTACTGGAGCGTCATAAATCCTTGAAAATTTGTGACAATAAAGTACTAAAGCCTCTTATCAATTTAAACTATCGCTCATAGCTATGCTACTCTTGAGTCCCAAATCAAACACGGATAATACTTAAAATGGCCATAACTTCTGTACGGAGTGTCCTATACCTATCAAAGTTTGCAACATTCAAATGCTTGTAACTTTTTTCTCGAGCGTCATAAAACCTTAAAATATTGTGACAATAAAGTACTCGTGCCTCTTATCAATTTTAGCTATCGCTCATAGCTATGCACATTTTGAGTCCCAAAATAAAACACTGATAAAACTTCAAATGGCCCTAACTTCTGTACGGTGCGTCCTATACCTATCAAAAATAGCAACAATCAAATGCTTCTATCTTTTTACTGTGGCGTCATAAAACCCTGAAATTTTGTGACAATAAAGTATCTTATCAATTTAAGCTATCGTTCATAGCTATCCTAGCCTTGAGTCCCAAAATAAAACACTGATAAAACTAAAAATGAACCTAACTTCTGTACGGTGCGTCCTATACCTATCAAAGTTTGCAACAATCAGATGCTTGTAACTTTTTACGGAAGCGTCATCAAATCTTGAAATTTGGTGAAAATAAAGTACTCGAGCCTCTTATCAATTTAAGCTATGGCTCATAGCTATGCTACCCTTGGGTCCCAAATCAAAAACTTATAAAACTTCAAATGACGCTAACTTCTGTACGGTGCGTCCTAAACCTATCAAAGTTTGCAACATTCAAATGCTTGCAATTTTTTCTCGAGCGTCATAAAACCTTGAAATTTTGTGACAATAAAGTACTCGTGCCTCTTAGCAATTTAAGCTATCGCTCATAGCTATGCACACTTTGAGTCCCAAAATAAAACACTGATAAAGCTTCAAATGGCACTAACATCTGTACGGTGCGTCCTATACCTATCAAAGTTTACAACAATGAAATGCTTGTAACTTTTTACTGGAGCGCCATAAAGTCTTGAAATTTTGTGACAATAAAGTACTACAGCCTCTTATAAATTTAAGCTATCGCTCATAGCTATGCTACCCTTGAGTCCCAAATCAAACACTGATAAAACTTCAAATGGCCCTAACTTCTATATGGTGCATCCTACACCTATAAAAGTTTGCAACACTCAAATGTTTGTAACTTTTTACTGGAGCATCATAAAATCTTGAAATTTTGTGACAAGAAAGTACTCGGGCCTCTTATCAATTTAAGCTATCGCCCATAGCTATGTTACCCTTGGGTCCCAAATCAAAAACTGATAAAACTTCAAATGACCCTAACTTCTGTACGGTGCATCCTACACCTATCCAAGTTTGCAACAATCAAATTCTTGTAATTTTTACTGGAGCGTCATAAATCCTTGAAAATTTGTGACAATAAAGTACTAAAGCCTCGTATCAATTTAAGCTATCGCTCATAGCTATGCTACTCTTGAGTCCCAAATCAAACACGGATAATACTTAAAATGGCCATAACTTCTGTACGGAGTGTCCTATACCTATCAAAGTTTGCAACATTCAAATGCTTGTAACTTTTTTTTCGAGCGTCATAAAACCTTAAAATATTGTGACAATAAAGTACTCGTGCCTCTTATCAATTTTAGCTATCGCTCATAGCTATGCACATTTTGAGTCCCAAAATAAAACACTGATAAAACTTCAAATGGCCCTAACTTCTGTACGGTGCGTCCTATACCTATCAAAAATAGCAACAATCAAATGCTTCTATCTTTTTACTGTGGCGTCATAAAACCCTGAAATTTTGTGACAATAAAGTATCTTATCAATTTAAGCTATCGTTCATAGCTATCCTAGCCTTGAGTCCCAAAATAAAACACTGATAAAATTAAAAATGACCCTAACTTCTGTACGGTGCGTCCTATACCTATCAAAGTTTGCAACAATCAGATGCTTGTAACTTTTTACGGAAGCGTCATCAAATCTTGAAATTTGGTGAAAATAAAGTACTCGAGCCTCTTATCAATTTAAGCTATGGCTCATAGCTATGCTACCCTTGGGTCCCAAATCAAAAACTTATAAAACTTCAAATGACGCTAACTTCTGTACGGTGCGTCCTAAACCTATCAAAGTTTGCAACATTCAAATGCTTGCAATTTTTTCTCGAGCGTCATAAAACCTTGAAATTTTGTGACAATAAAGTACTCGTGCCTCTTAGCAATTTAAGCTATCGCTCATAGCTATGCACACTTTGAGTCCCAAAATAAAACACTGATAAAGCTTCAAATGGCACTAACATCTGTACGGTGCATCCTATACCTATCAAAGTTTGCAACAATGAAATGCTTGTAACTTTTTACTGGAGCGTCATAAAGTCTTGAAATTTTGTGACAATAAAGTAGTACAGCCTCTTATAAATTTAAGCTATCGCTCATAGCTATGCTACCATTGAGTCCCAAATCAAACACTGATAAAACTTCAAATGGCCCTAACTTCTATATTGTGCATCCTACACCTATAAAAGTTTGCAACATTCAAATGTTTGTAACTTTTTACTGGAGCATCATAAAATCTTGAAATTTTGTGACAAGAAAGTACTCGGGCCTTGTTTATGGGAATGGTAAGCGTTTTTACCAACCGCTTGAACTATTCAATTTTTAAACGACCGATAATAAAAACTGCAACTACGTGTGCTTAAGGTATATGATCAACTGGGGAGAATTTTATTTGCCCAGAGCAAGCTATGCTAATACATCAAAAATACATATACAAAATTAAAGGAGGAGAGAGAGAGAGAGAGTTAAACTAAGAGAGTTAAACATATTAAGAGACATTGTTATATTACTAAAATACGAGTATTTATAATTAAATAAAGTGTTACTACGAACATCCTCCCCCCGTTGGAAGGGTCACGCTTTCAACATTGCCAGGATCTGTGGGAAGGCAGCATAGTTTGGTCACGGCTCGTTTGAGTATACCACTTGATGTGCGAAGAACCGCCACACGAACAACATTGTCATCACCCTTAATTGTTTCAGCTACTCTTGCCATTTGCCACTTTAAAGGTGGAATATTTTCGTCCTTTATCAAAACAAGAGCTCCCACTTGTAGATTTGCTGAAGCGTGTTGCCATTTGGTTCTTTGCTGCAGAAGCGTTAAGTACTCCGAACTCCATTTTCTCCAAAATTGTTGCTGCATATAGCAAACGCGTTGCCAACGATTTAATCGATTGAAATTCAAAGGAGTGACATCCGGTTCTACTATAGCGGTGAAGGGACCGCCAATAAGAAAATGGGCAGGAGTTAGTACGTCTAAATCGTCAGGATTTTCTGAAATGGGACAAAGAGGACGTGAATTTACAATTGCGGATATTTGACACACAAGAGTACGGAGCTCTTCGAAATTTAGAATGTTTGAACCGACAGCTCGATAAAAATGAAACTTGGCGGTTTTAATAGCCGCCTCCCAGAGTCCTCCAAAATGTTGAGATCTAGGTAGTATGCATTTGCAATCAATTCCATCGCTGAGGCATTGCTGCTCAACTGCCCTTAAGTGTGTCTCATTGAAGAACAACCTTTTTAGAGAAACCAATTAATTTTTCGCCCCTACGAAATTTGTTGCGTTGTCTGACCAAATGGTTTTCGGTTTTCCTCGAGTGCATGTAAAACGGCGTAGAGCTGCCAAGAATGCTAGAGTAGACAAATCCTTTACCAGTTCCAAGTGGACAGCCTTTGTAGAAAAGCAAATAAATAGGCAGACGAAACATTTTATTGGTGGTCTATTCCGAACTTCAGACCGATAGTAGAATGGCCCACAAAAGTCCGTACCAGTCACTAGAAAGGCTCTGTTTGCCTTTACTCTTCCTTCCGGTAAATCTCCCATGATGAGCTCCGTTAACCTAGGCCGTACGTGCAAGCACCTGATACACTTATTAATGATGTGGCTTACTGCCTTGCGACCACCTACTGGCCAATATTGTAGACGAATTGCGGCTAATGATGCCTGCGACCCTGCATGCATTAATTTACGATGAAAGAATTGTATTATCGAATTTGTAACCGGATGCCCTTGGGGCAATATAATTGGATGCTTCGATTCAAAGTCCAGAGCTGAATGCTGGAGGCGTCCTCTCACTCGCATTAAACCAAAGTTATCTAAAAATGGTGTGAGAGAGCAGATTTGGCTAGATGATGCTACGTGACTACCAGATTTGAGTATTTTGTAATCTGGGAAGTGCCTTTGTTGTACCATTCGAATCAATAAATATGTGCCTTGATGAACATCCTCTTCGGCCCTTGCCTCGCGAAATAAATTTGTAAATATAGCCGAATACTCGTTGCAGCTTTCCAAAGGAGTTAAGAAATTTGCATTTTAATGATAAGTCCGACATGTTTGATGTTGAAAGCAAAATATTCTTGCGCTTCTCGGGCAGTTCCTTAACATAACCTGGGGTATCTGGCCACGTATCTCGATCGCCTTGAAGAAAAGGAGGGCCATGCTTCCAAAGCTTACATTTCAGTAATTCACGTGGTGTGGATCCCCTTGACAGGATATCTGCAGGATTCATTGTGGTTGGTACAAAATGCCATTTCATTCCTGCAGTGAGAATCTGAATATTATTCACTCTATTTGAAACGAATACTGTGAAATTTGACGGTTCATTTCGTAACCATGATAATACCTCCATGGAATCTGACCAGCAGTGAAAATCACATTTAAAAATTCCTAATTTTGAAATTGAGCTTACAAGTTCCGATAGGAGCATAGCTGCAGATAACTCTAGTTTTGGGACTGTCAGGGTTTTTAGTGGTGAAACTCGTGATTTCGAACAAAGTAAATCTACATTGATTCCATTCTTATTTTGTGATCGAACGTAAATGCACACACCATATGCCGACAGGCTTGCATCACAAAATGCATGAACTTCCACCTTCGAGCATGGCAACAAAACTAAGCGACGAAATTTAGAACTCTCTACTGTTTTAAATTCTTCCAATAAATTTACCCAAGTTCAATAAAGTGTCTGGGGTAAGCTCTCGTCCCAGTCTACCCTGTCCTTCCATAGTTGTTGAAGCAAGATTTTGGCCTTAGTGCTGACAGGACCAATCAAGCCTAATGGGTCATAAAGTCGGGCAATGGTGGACAATACCGATCGTGAGTGTGGCATGAATGAAAACAAGAAAAAATCTGCCACAGGATCCCATACCAAGCCAAGAGTTTTGGTCACGTCGCTCCCATCACTAAATCTCAAATATTTTTCTTTATCTTCTTCTGGAACTTGGTTTAGCACCTTAGAATTGTTGGAACACCATTTTCTTAATTTGAAATTTCCTTTATTAAGGAGCTCAGTTGTTTGACACATAATCTCCGTGACTTCGTCTTCAGAATTTCCTCCTGAAATGAGATCGTCAACATAGAAATCTCTGCGAACTGTCTCAGCACCGATTGGCAGAACTCGCTCTTCATCATAAGCTAATTGATGCATGGTACGAATAGACAAAAATGCCGCCGATTTGGTACCGTATGTGACCGTATCTAACTTATATATTTGTATATTTTCCTCTAGAGAGTCACGCCATAAAATGCATTGAAGAAAATTGTCAGGATGCTGCATTCGTACACATCTGTACATTTTGCATATATCTCCTGTTAGAGCGATCTCAAAGGTTCGGAAGCGTAATAGAATACTGAAAAGATTTGGCTGGATTGTAGGTCCAGCCATCAGCAAATCGTTAAGCGAATAGCCAGTGGAAGTTGATGCCGACGCATCAAACACAACTCGCAATTTTGTTGTTGTGCTGTCTGACTTAAAGACACGATGATGAGGCAAAAAATACGTTGGAGTGCCAAACTAACAATCGTCGGCAAGTGACATGTGATTTAAATCTCTGTACTCTTTAATAAATGATGAGTATTGAATTCGTAATTCAGTGTTTCGAAGAAGCTTTCTTTCTAAAGACTTAAAGCGCAATAATGCTTGCTGATACGATTCACCAAGGAGGTCAATGCTATGTTTTGTGGGAAGATGCACAGAGTACTCGCCAGAACTTAAACGTTTAACATTGTTTTTGAAGTGCAATTCGCACTCAGAGCTTTCATTAGTAGCCTTACGCTCAGTCTCAACAAAATGCTCTACCTCCCAAAAACTCCTTAATAGCTGCTCTAAAGAGCCATCAGAATCAATTTCTGAAGCACGTTTATCGACGACTGCTAAAGATACAATTTTACTAGTGGAAGGTTGTCTTCCACCACATACAATCCAGCCTAACTTTGTTTTCTGAAGGAGTGCTAAGGTTGGGCTCAATCGAATTTGGCCGACGCACATCAAATCAAAGAAGAGTCCGGCTCCAATCAAAATATCCACACGCTGAGATTGGAAGAATGTTGGGTCGGCAAGAGTTATATTTGAAGATATATTCCAAAATGTTGCATTTAAAGAGATATTGGGTTGATGGTCGGTGATCGAAGGAATGGCAACGGCTGTGATTGAGGTATGATAACCACCATCATGAGATTGAAAACAGATATCAATAGTTTGGTCAGCCACAAAATCCCTTTCGCCAATTCCAGACACTTGGGTTTTTGATTTGGTTGTTTTGAGTTGTAGCTGACTAGCGGCACGATTTGTTATAAAATTTAATTGTGACGCGGAATCAAGGATTGCTCTGAATGGAATCGGGTTTCATGTTCTTGGTTTCAAAAACACAATTGCAGTAGCGAGAAAAATAAAATCTTCAGGCATTGCGCTTGATGTGGCAAGCTGAGTGTTCAGAAGTGAAGTTGACACCAGGGCTGCCTGTGAATTGTGGGCAGGAGCAGAAAGGTTAGAACAATTTGATATTACAGCAGCAGCTTGAGGCGAAGCAATGCGATCAAAATGTAATAGTGTATGATGCTTAGATGAGCACTGCTTGCAACAGACAGATTTGCAATTTTTGATAATATGCCCTGGTTTCAAACAATTAATACATAGCTGTCGCCTTTTGGCTTCTTTAAACCGTAAGGTGGGAGATAACCTTAAAAAAGGCGAACAGGAAGTAATTGCATGCTCCCTTACATTGCAAAATGTGCAAGGTTGATTAGGATGAACTGTGACGAACGCTTCTTTAGTACCCACCTGCTTGCTCCGTGTCTGGCTTACCGAGGCTGCAGTTATACCTTCCATTATCCGGCATCTCTTCTCCAGGATCTCCACCATAGATTCCCACGTTGGTATGTCGTGCGAAGGAGATTCCTCCTCCCACTTCGCTCTGGTTCCAGCATCGACCTTGCTGTTAACCAGATATATGAGCACACTATCAAGAAGTTCATCTCGACCGGCAATAGAGTACAAGGCTCGAAGGTGAGATTTAATCTTATCACACATTTGCCTTAAACCAATGGCAGAGCCATCACGAACCGTCTTTAGATTGAAAATTTCTTTAACATGTGTCTGAAACTGAATGCGTTTAATATCGAATCTAGATTTTAGCAGAGTTACCGCATTAATATAATTTTGGTCGTTTATTTCCAATGACCGAATGGCATCCATCGCTGTTCCACTCAAACAAGATTTTAAATGCTGGAATTTTTCCACGCCCTTTAAATTTTGATGGTTGCCAATTATTGTTTCAAACAATGACCAAAAGTCAGGCCACTCAGTGATCGTACCATCGAAGCGTGGCAACTCTACCTTCGGCAAATACGAAGTTTTACAGTTTGAAACATCTGAGCCTCCACCGAAAACTGTCTTGGGAGTAGATGCCATCGCACCTGAAGACGCACGCTCCTTTAGCTCTTTGGCGATCGCAGATTTAATCTCCGAAAAGTATTCAAAAAATTGGCATCGAGCATCACTCTCAATTTCTTCATGGTCCTCCATCTCCAATTGAGTTTGCAGGTCTTCGAACTGCTCCTGCAATCGATTGAGCTGCTCCAATTTGATGGAAAGCAGTAATTCATCAGATGAACGTAACACAATTTCAGTTAGTCCCTTCTGTATTAACTACAATTGCGAGATGAACCATGCACTTTTACGCGCCAAGAACATCTGATTTTTATTAACCGTTTCCAGAACCGCTGGATTTGACACGGAATGTCGACCTTTCTTTGATCTTGACATGGTAGTATTCGCTGTAAACTAAAAATCACAAACCGATATGACGAACGAAAATTACCGATATTGTCTAGTGTAGCTACAACGAAAGGTAAACTGAGAAATAGCAAGTACCGTTATGTGCGAAACCGTATTTATTTTGCCTCTAAACTTTAGGTAATTATTTTAAGCCTTGCATTTAAATGCACACGTTTAATAAACTTATTAAACCGAATGTCCGAACACTAAAAGTATGTTATAGAAAGCCACGATCACAAAGTAATCAATTAATATGACAATATAGGTAGCAGCACGATTGCAGCGAACTGAATTGACCGAACACAACTGTAGCGACACTAAACGAAGCAGCGAGAAAGCAATATACTCGTATGCACCGGCAACGAAAGGTAAACGAAGTAAGCGAAATTGCGCTGGCAGCGGCAGCGAGCAGATAATGTTTAATGTGAGAATCAAACCAAGTGTTTGAATCCCCAATTATCCCCGAAGGTCACACAAAGTCAAAAAGAAGGCGTCGGTGTATTTTCCAGCAAACCCATTTTAGGAGGAGAGTTCCGACCAAGTAAAAGCCCGTTGGAATACCCAATCCAAAAACGAATTAAATGAAAAAACGCAACCGATATCACGTCGGGGTCACCAAATGTTTATGGGAATGGTAAGCGTTTTTACCAACCGCTTGAACTATTCAATTTTTAAACGACCGATAATAAAAACTGCAACTACGTGTGCTTAAGGTATATGATCAACTGGGGAGAATTTTATTTGCCCAGTGCAAGCTATGCTAATACATATACAAAATTAAAGGAGGAGAGAGAGAGAGAGTTAAATTAAGAGAGTTAAACATATTAAGAGACTTTGTTATATTACTAAAATACGAGTATTTATAATTAAATAAAGTGTTACTACGAATAGGCCTCTTATCAATTTAAGCTGTTGCCCACAGCTATGTTACCCTAGAGTCCCAAAATAAAACATTGATAAAACTTCAAATGGCCCTACCTTCTATACGCTGCTTCCTACACCTATCAAAGTTTGCAACAATCAAATGCTTGTAACTTTTTACTGGAGCGTCAAAAAATCTTTGAAATTTTGTGAAAATAAAGTATTCGAGCCTCTTATCAATTTAAGCTATCGCTCATAGCTATGCTACTCTTGAGTCCCAAATCAAAAACTGATAAAACTTCAAATGGCCCTAACTTCTGTACAGAGTGTCCTATACCTATCAAAGTTTGCAACATTCAAATGTTTGTAACTTTTTACTGGAGCATCATAAAATCTTGAAAATTTGTGACAATAAAGTACAAGAGCCTCTTATCAATTTAAGCTATCGCTCATAGCTATACTACTCTTGAGTCCCAAATCAAACACGGATAATTCTTAAAATGGCCATAACTTCTGTACGGAGTGTCCTATACCTATCAAAGTTTGCAACATTCAAATGCTTATAACTTTTTTTTCGAGCGTCATAAAACCTTGAAATTTTGTGACAATAAAGTACACGTGCCTCTTATCAATTTAAGCTATCGCTCATAGCTTTGCACACTTTGAGTCCCAAAATAAAACACTGATAAAACTTCAAAAGTCCCTAACTTCTGTACGGAGTGTCCTATACCTATCAAAAATTGCAACAATCAAATGCTTGTAACTTTTTACTGGGGCGTCTTAAAACCCTGACATTTTGTGACAATAAAGTTCTCGAGCCTCTTATCAATTTAAGCTATCGCCCATAGCTATGTTACCCTAGAGTCCCAAAATAAAACACTGATAAAACTTCAATTGGCCCTAACTTCTGTACGGAGTGTCCTATACCTATCAAAGTTTGCAACATTCAAATGCTTGTAACTTTTTTTCGAGCGTCATAAAACCTTGAAATTTTGTGAAAATAAAATACACGTGCCTCTTATCAATTTAAGCTATCGCTCATAGCTATGCACACTTTAAGTATCAAAATAAAACACTGATAAAACTTCAAATGGCCCTAACTTCTGTATGGTGCGTCCTATACCTATCAAAGTTTGCAACAATCAAATGCTTGCAACTTTTTACTGGAGCGTCATAAAATCTTGAAATTTTGTGACAATAAAGTACTCGAGCCTCTTATCAATTTAAGCTATCGCTCATATCTATGCTATTCTTGAGTCCCAAATCAAACACTGATAATACTTAAAATGGCCATAACTTCTGTACAGAGTGTCCTATACCTATCAAAGTTTGCAACATTCAAATGCTTGTAACTTTTTTCTCGAGCGTCATAAAACCTTAAAATTTTGTGACAATAAAGTACTCGTGCCTCTTATCAATTTAAGTTATCGCTCATAGCTATGCACATTTTGACTCCCAAAATAAAACCTGATAAAACTTCAAATGGCCCTAACTTCTGTACGGTGCGTCCTATACCTATCAAAAATTGCAACAATCAAATGCTTCTAACTTTTTTCTGGAGCGTCATAAAACCCTGAAATTTTGTGACAATAAAGTACTCGAGCCTCTTATCAATTTAAGCTATAGTTCATAGCTATGCTAGCCTTCAGTCCCAAAATAAAACACTGATAAAACTGAAAATGACCCTAAATTCTGTACGGTGCGTCCTAAACCTATCAAAGTTTGCAACATTCAAATGCTTGTAACTTTTTACTGGAGCGTCATAAAGTCTTGAAATTTTGTAACAATAAAGTACTACAGCCTCTTATCAATTTAAGCTATCGCTCATAGCTATGCTAAGCTTGAGTCCCAAATCAAACACTGATAAAACTTCAAATGGCCCTAACTTCTATATGGTGCATCCTACACCTATAAAAGTTTGCAACATTCAAATGCTTGTAACTTTTTACTGGAGCATCATAAAATCTTGAAATTTTGTGACAAGAAAGTACTCGGGCCTCTTATCAATTTAAGCTGTCGCCCATAGCTATGCTACCCTAGAGTCCCAAAATAAAACACTGATAAAACTTGAAATGGCCCTACCTTCTATACGCTGCTTCCTACACCTGTCAAAGTTTGCAACAATCAAATGATAGTAACTTTTTACTGGAACGTCATAAAGTCTTCAAATTTGGTGACAATAAAGTACTACAGCCTCTTATCAATTTAAGCTATCGCTCATAGCTATGCTACCCTTGAGTCCCAAATCAATCACTGATACAACTTCAAATGGCCCTTACTTCTGTACGGTGCATCCTATACCTATCAAAAATTGCAACAATCAAATGCCTGTAACTTTTTACGTGGCGTCTTAAAAAAATGAAATTTTGTGACAATAAAGTACTCTGACCTCTTATCAATTTAAGCTATCGCTCATAGCTATGCACATTTTGAGTCCCAAAATAAAACACTGATAAAACTTCAAATGGCCCTAACTTCTATACGGTGCTTCCTACACCTATCAAAGTTTGCTCCAATCAAATGCTTGTAACTTTTTACTGGAGGGTCATAAAACCTTGAAATTTTGTGACAATAAAGTACTCGAGCCTCTTATCAATTTAAGCTATCGCTCATAGCTATGCTATGCTTGAGTCCCAAAATAAAACACTGATAAAACTGCAAATGACCCTAACTTTTGTACGGTCCGCCCGATACCTATCAAAGTTTGCAACATTCAAATGCTTGTAACTTTTTACGGGAGCGTCATAAAATCTTGAAATTTTGTGACAATAAATTACTCGAGCCTCTTATCAATTTAAGCTATCGCTTAAAGCTATGCTACACTTGAGTCCCAAAATAAAACACTGGAAAAACTTTAAATGGCCCTAACTCCTATTCGGTGCATCCTACACCTATCAAAGTTTACAACATTCAAATGCTTGTAACTTTTTACTGGAGCATCATAAAACCTTGAAAATTTGTGACAAAAAAGTACTCGAGCATCTTATCAATTTAAGCTATCGCTCATAGCTATGCTACTCTTGAGTCCCAAATCAAACACTGATAATACTTAAAATGCCCATAACTTCTGTACGGAGTGTCCTATACCTATCAAAGTTTGCCACAATCAAATGCTGGTAACTTTTTACTGGAGCGTCATAAAGTCTTGAAATTTTGTGACAATAAAGTGCTAGAGCCTCTTATCAATTTAAGCTATCGCTCATAGCTTTGCTATCCTTGAGTCCCAAATCACACACTGATAAAACTTCAAATGGCCCTAACTTCTGTACCGTGCGTCCTATACCTATCAAAGTGTGCACCAATCAAATGCTTGTAACTTTTTACTGGAGGGTCATAAAACCTTGAAATTTTGTGACATTAAAGTACTCGAGCCTCTTATCAATTTAAGCTATCGATCAAAGCTATGATACCCTTGAGTCCCAAAATAAAACACTGAAAAAACTTTAAATGGCCCTAACTTCTATACGGTGCATCCTATACCTATCAAAATTTGTAACATTTAAATGCTTGTAACTTTTGACTGGAGCATCATAAAACCTTGAAAATTTGTGACAAAAAAGTACTCGAGCATCTTATCAATTTAAGCTATCGCTCATAGCTATGCTACTCTTGAGTGCCAAATCAAACACTGATAATACTTAAAATGCCCATAACTTCTGTACGGAGTGTCCTATACCTATCAAAGTTTGCCACAATCAAATGCTGGTAACTTTTTACTGGAGCGTCATAAAGTCTTGAAATTTTGTGACAATAAAGTTCTAGAGCCTCTTATCAATTTAAGCTATCGCTCATAGCTATGCTATCCTTGAGTCCCAAATCACACACTGATAAAACTTCAAATGGCCCTAACTTCTGTACCGTGCGTCCTATACCTATCAAAGTGTGCACCAATAAAATGCTTGTAACTTTTTACTGGAGGGTCATAAAACCTTGAAATTTTGTGACATTAACGTACTCGAGCATCTTATCAATTTAAGCTATCGATCAAAGCTATGATACCCTTGAGTCCCAAAATAAAACACTGAAAAAACTTTAAATGGCCCTAACTTCTATACGGTGCATCCTATACCTATCAAAGTTTGCAACATTCAAATGCTTGTAACTTTTTACTGGAGCATCATAAAACCTTGAAAATTTGTGACAAAAAAGTACTCCATCATCTTATCAATTTAAGCTATCGCTCATAGCTATGCTACTCTTGAGTCCCAAATCAAACACTGATAATACTTAAAATGCCCATAACTTCTGTACGGAGTGTCCTATACCTATCAAAGTTTGCCACAATCAAATGCTGGTAACTTTTTACTGGAGCGTCATAAAGTCTTGAAATTTTGTGACAATAAAGTGCTAGAGCCTCTTATCAATTTAAGCTATCGCTCATAGCTATGCTATCCTTGAGTCCCAAATCACACACTGATAAAACTTCAAATGGCCCTAACTTCTGTACGGTGCGTCCTATACCTCTCAAAGTTTGCAACAATCAAATGTTTGTCATTTTTACTGGAGCGTCATAAAACCTTGAAAATTTGTGACAATAAAGTACTCGAGCCTTTTATCAATTTAAGCTATCGCTCATAGCTATGCACACTTTGATTCCCAAAATAAAACACTGATAAAACTTCCAATAGCCCGACCTTCAGTACGGTGCGTCCTATACCTATCAAAAATTGCAACAATCAAATGCTTCTAACTTTTTTCTGGAGCGTCATAAAACCCTGAAATTTTGTGACAATAAAGTACTCGAGCCTCTTATCAATTTAAGCTATAGTTCATAGCTATGCTAGCCTTCAGTCCCAAAATAAAACACTGATAAAACTGAAAATGACCCTAAATTCTGTACGGTGCGTCCTAAACCTATCAAAGTTTGCAACATTCAAATGCTTGTAACTTTTTACTGGAGCGTCATAAAGTCTTGAAATTTTGTAACAATAAAGTACTACAGCCTCTTATCAATTTAAGCTATCGCTCATAGCTATGCTAAGCTTGAGTCCCAAATCAAACACTGATAAAACTTCAAATGGCCCTAACTTCTATATGGTGCATCCTACACCTATAAAAGTTTGCAACATTCAAATGCTTGTAACTTTTTACTGGAGCATCATAAAATCTTGAAATTTTGTGACAAGAAAGTACTCGGGCCTCTTATCAATTTAAGCTGTCGCCCATAGCTATGCTACCCTAGAGTCCCAAAATAAAACACTGATAAAACTTGAAATGGCCCTACCTTCTATACGCTGCTTCCTACACCTGTCAAAGTTTGCAACAATCAAATGATAGTAACTTTTTACTGGAACGTCATAAAGTCTTCAAATTTGGTGACAATAAAGTACTACAGCCTCTTATCAATTTAAGCTATCGCTCATAGCTATGCTACCCTTGAGTCCCAAATCAATCACTGATACAACTTCAAATGGCCCTTACTTCTGTACGGTGCATCCTATACCTATCAAAAATTGCAACAATCAAATGCCTGTAACTTTTTACGTGGCGTCTTAAAAAAATGAAATTTTGTGACAATAAAGTACTCTGACCTCTTATCAATTTAAGCTATCGCTCATAGCTATGCACATTTTGAGTCCCAAAATAAAACACTGATAAAACTTCAAATGGCCCTAACTTCTATACGGTGCTTCCTACACCTATCAAAGTTTGCTCCAATCAAATGCTTGTAACTTTTTACTGGAGGGTCATAAAACCTTGAAATTTTGTGACAATAAAGTACTCGAGCCTCTTATCAATTTAAGCTATCGCTCATACCTATGCTATGCTTGAGTCCCAAAATAAAACACTGATAAAACTGCAAATGACCCTAACTTTTGTACGGTCCGCCCGATACCTATCAAAGTTTGCAACATTCAAATGCTTGTAACTTTTTACGGGAGCGTCATAAAATCTTGAAATTTTGTGACAATAAATTACTCGAGCCTCTTATCAATTTAAGCTATCGCTTAAAGCTATGCTACACTTGAGTCCCAAAATAAAACACTGGAAAAACTTTAAATGGCCCTAACTCCTATTCGGTGCATCCTACACCTATCAAAGTTTGCAACATTCAAATGCTTGTAACTTTTTACTGGAGCATCATAAAACCTTGAAAATTTGTGACAAAAAAGTACTCGAGCATCTTATCAATTTAAGCTATCGCTCATAGCTATGCTACTCTTGAGTCCCAAATCAAACACTGATAATACTTAAAATGCCCATAACTTCTGTACGGAGTGTCCTATACCTATCAAAGTTTGCCACAATCAAATGCTGGTAACTTTTTACTGGAGCGTCATAAAGTCTTGAAATTTTGTGACAATAAAGTGCTAGAGCCTCTTATCAATTTAAGCTATCGCTCATAGCTATGCTATCCTTGAGTCCCAAATCACACACTGATAAAACTTCAAATGGCCCTAACTTCTGTACCGTGCGTCCTATACCTATCAAAGTGTGCACCAATCAAATGCTTGTAACTTTTTACTGGAGGGTCATAAAACCTTGAAATTTTGTGACATTAAAGTACTCGAGCCTCTTATCAATTTAAGCTATCGATCAAAGCTATGATACCCTTGAGTCCCAAAATAAAACACTGAAAAAACTTTAAATGGCCCTAACTTCTATACGGTGCATCCTATACCTATCAAAATTTGTAACATTTAAATGCTTGTAACTTTTGACTGGAGCATCATAAAACCTTGAAAATTTGTGACAAAAAAGTACTCGAGCATCTTATCAATTTAAGCTATCGCTCATAGCTATGCTACTCTTGAGTGCCAAATCAAACACTGATAATACTTAAAATGCCCATAACTTCTGTACGGAGTGTCCTATACCTATCAAAGTTTGCCACAATCAAATGCTGGTAACTTTTTACTGGAGCGTCATAAAGTCTTGAAATTTTGTGACAATAAAGTGCTAGAGCCTCTTATCAATTTAAGCTATCGCTCATAGCTATGCTATCCTTGAGTCCCAAATCACACACTGATAAAACTTCAAATGGCCCTAACTTCTGTACCGTGCGTCCTATACCTATCAAAGTGTGCACCAATAAAATGCTTGTAACTTTTTACTGGAGGGTCATAAAACCTTGAAATTTTGTGACATTAACGTACTCGAGCATCTTATCAATTTAAGCTATCGATCAAAGCTATGATACCCTTGAGTCCCAAAATAAAACACTGAAAAAACTTTAAATGGCCCTAACTTCTATACGGTGCATCCTATACCTATCAAAGTTTGCAACATTCAAATGCTTGTAACTTTTTACTGGAGCATCATAAAACCTTGAAAATTTGTGACAAAAAAGTACTCCATCATCTTATCAATTTAAGCTATCGCTCATAGCTATGCTACTCTTGAGTCCCAAATCAAACACTGATAATACTTAAAATGCCCATAACTTCTGTACGGAGTGTCCTATACCTATCAAAGTTTGCCACAATCAAATGCTGGTAACTTTTTACTGGAGCGTCATAAAGTCTTGAAATTTTGTGACAATAAAGTGCTAGAGCCTCTTATCAATTTAAGCTATCGCTCATAGCTATGCTATCCTTGAGTCCCAAATCACACACTGATAAAACTTCAAATGGCCCTAACTTCTGTACGGTGCGTCCTATACCTCTCAAAGTTTGCAACAATCAAATGTTTGTCATTTTTACTGGAGCGTCATAAAACCTTGAAAATTTGTGACAATAAAGTACTCGAGCCTTTTATCAATTTAAGCTATCGCTCATAGCTATGCACACTTTGATTCCCAAAATAAAACACTGATAAAACTTCCAATAGCCCGACCTTCAGTACGGTGCGTCCTATACCTATCAAAAATTGCAACAATCAAATGCTTCTAACTTTTTTCTGGAGCGTCATAAAACCCTGAAATTTTGTGACAATAAAGTACTCGAGCCTCTTATCAATTTAAGCTATAGTTCATAGCTATGCTAGCCTTCAGTCCCAAAATAAAACACTGATAAAACTGAAAATGACCCTAAATTCTGTACGGTGCGTCCTAAACCTATCAAAGTTTGCAACATTCAAATGCTTGTAACTTTTTACTGGAGCGTCATAAAGTCTTGAAATTTTGTAACAATAAAGTACTACAGCCTCTTATCAATTTAAGCTATCGCTCATAGCTATGCTAAGCTTGAGTCCCAAATCAAACACTGATAAAACTTCAAATGGCCCTAACTTCTATATGGTGCATCCTACACCTATAAAAGTTTGCAACATTCAAATGCTTGTAACTTTTTACTGGAGCATCATAAAATCTTGAAATTTTGTGACAAGAAAGTACTCGGGCCTCTTATCAATTTAAGCTGTCGCCCATAGCTATGCTACCCTAGAGTCCCAAAATAAAACACTGATAAAACTTGAAATGGCCCTACCTTCTATACGCTGCTTCCTACACCTGTCAAAGTTTGCAACAATCAAATGATAGTAACTTTTTACTGGAACGTCATAAAGTCTTCAAATTTGGTGACAATAAAGTACTACAGCCTCTTATCAATTTAAGCTATCGCTCATAGCTATGCTACCCTTGAGTCCCAAATCAATCACTGATACAACTTCAAATGGCCCTTACTTCTGTACGGTGCATCCTATACCTATCAAAAATTGCAACAATCAAATGCCTGTAACTTTTTACGTGGCGTCTTAAAAAAATGAAATTTTGTGACAATAAAGTACTCTGACCTCTTATCAATTTAAGCTATCGCTCATAGCTATGCACATTTTGAGTCCCAAAATAAAACACTGATAAAACTTCAAATGGCCCTAACTTCTATACGGTGCTTCCTACACCTATCAAAGTTTGCTACAATCAAATGCTTGTAACTTTTTACTGGAGGGTCATAAAACCTTGAAATTTTGTGACAATAAAGTACTCGAGCCTCTTATCAATTTAAGCTATCGCTCATAGCTATGCTATGCTTGAGTCCCAAAATAAAACACTGATAAAACTGCAAATGACCCTAACTTTTGTACGGTCCGCCCGATACCTATCAAAGTTTGCAACATTCAAATGCTTGTAACTTTTTACGGGAGCGTCATAAAATCTTGAAATTTTGTGAAAATAAATTACTCGAGCCTCTTATCAATTTAAGCTATCGCTTAAAGCTATGCTACACTTGAGTCCCAAAATAAAACACTGGAAAAACTTTAAATGGCCCTAACTCCTATTCGGTGCATCCTACACCTATCAAAGTTTGCAACATTCAAATGCTTGTAACTTTTTACTGGAGCATCATAAAACCTTGAAAATTTGTGACAAAAAAGTACTCGAGCATCTTATCAATTTAAGCTATCGCTCATAGCTATGCTACTCTTGAGTCCCAAATCAAACACTGATAATACTTAAAATGCCCATAACTTCTGTACGGAGTGTCCTATACCTATCAAAGTTTGCCACAATCAAATGCTGGTAACTTTTTACTGGAGCGTCATAAAGTCTTGAAATTTTGTGACAATAAAGTGCTAGAGCCTCTTATCAATTTAAGCTATCGCTCATAGCTATGCTATCCTTGAGTCCCAAATCACACACTGATAAAACTTCAAATGGCCCTAACTTCTGTACCGTGCGTCCTATACCTATCAAAGTGTGCACCAATCAAATGCTTGTAACTTTTTACTGGAGGGTCATAAAACCTTGAAATTTTGTGACATTAAAGTACTCGAGCCTCTTATCAATTTAAGCTATCGATCAAAGCTATGATACCCTTGAGTCCCAAAATAAAACACTGAAAAAACTTTAAATGGCCCTAACTTCTATACGGTGCATCCTATACCTATCAAAATTTGTAACATTTAAATGCTTGTAACTTTTGACAGGAGCATCATAAAACCTTGAAAATTTGTGACAAAAAAGTACTCGAGCATCTTATCAATTTAAGCTATCGCTCATAGCTATGCTACTCTTGAGTGCCAAATCAAACACTGATAATACTTAAAATGCCCATAACTTCTGTACGGAGTGTCCTATACCTATCAAAGTTTGCCACAATCAAATGCTGGTAACTTTTTACTGGAGCGTCATAAAGTCTTGAAATTTTGTGACAATAAAGTGCTAGAGCCTCTTATCAATTTAAGCTATCGCTCATAGCTATGCTATCCTTGAGTCCCAAATCACACACTGATAAAACTTCAAATGGCCCTAACTTCTGTACCGTGCGTCCTATACCTATCAAAGTGTGCACCAATAAAATGCTTGTAACTTTTTACTGGAGGGTCATAAAACCTTGAAATTTTGTGACATTAACGTACTCGAGCATCTTATCAATTTAAGCTATCGATCAAAGCTATGATACCCTTGAGTCCCAAAATAAAACACTGAAAAAACTTTAAATGGCCCTAACTTCTATACGGTGCATCCTATACCTATCAAAGTTTGCAACATTCAAATGCTTGTAACTTTTTACTGGAGCATCATAAAACCTTGAAAATTTGTGACAAAAAAGTACTCCATCATCTTATCAATTTAAGCTATCGCTCATAGCTATGCTACTCTTGAGTCCCAAATCAAACACTGATAATACTTAAAATGCCCATAACTTCTGTACGGAGTGTCCTATACCTATCAAAGTTTGCCACAATCAAATGCTGGTAACTTTTTACTGGAGCGTCATAAAGTCTTGAAATTTTGTGACAATAAAGTGCTAGAGCCTCTTATCAATTTAAGCTATCGCTCATAGCTATGCTATCCTTGAGTCCCAAATCACACACTGATAAAACTTCAAATGGCCCTAACTTCTGTACGGTGCGTCCTATACCTCTCAAAGTTTGCAACAATCAAATGTTTGTCATTTTTACTGGAGCGTCATAAAACCTTGAAAATTTGTGACAATAAAGTACTCGAGCCTTTTATCAATTTAAGCTATCGCTTTGATTCCCAAAATAAAACACTGATAAAACTTCCAATAGCCCGACCTTCAGTACGGTGCGTCCTACACCTATCAAAGTTTGCAACAATCAAATGCTTGTAATTTTTACTGGAGCGTCATAAAACCTTGGAAATTTGTGACAATAAAGTACTCGAGCCTCTTATCAATTTAAGCTATCGCTCATAGCTATGCTACCCTTGAGTCCCAAATCAAAAACTGATAAAACTTCAAATAGCCCTAATTTCAGTACGGTGCGTGCTACACCTATCAAAGTTTGCAACAGTCAAATGCTTGTAATTTTTACTGGAGCGTCATAAAACCTTGAAAATTTCTGACAATAAAGTACTCGAGCTTCTTATCAATTTAAGCTATTGCTCATAGCTATGCTACCCTTGAGTCCCAAATCAAACTCTGATAATACTTCAAATGGCCCTAACTTCTGTACCGCGCGTCCTATACCTATGAAAGTGTGCACCAATCAAATGCTTGTAACTTTTTACTGGAGGGTCATAAAACCTTGAAATTTTGTGACAATAAAGTACTCGAGCCTCTTATCAATTTAAGCTATCGCTCTAAGCTGTGCTACCGTTGACTCCCAAAATAAAACACTGAAAAAACTTCAAATGGCCCTAACTTCTATACGGTGCTTCCTACACCTATCAAAGTTTGCAACAATCAAATGCTTGTAATTTTTACTGGAGCGTCATAAAACCTTGAGAATTTGTGACAATAAAGTACTCGAGCCTTTTATCACTTTAAGCTAGCGCTCATAGCTATGCTACCCTTGAGTCCCAAATCAAAAACTGATAAAACTTCAAATAGCCCTAACTTCAGCACGGTGCGTGCTACACCTATCAAAGTTTGCAAGAGTCAAATGCTTGTAATTTTTAACGGAGCGTCATAAATCCTTGAAAATTTCTGACAATAAAGTACTCGAGCTTCTTATCAATTTAAGCTATCGCTCATAGCTATGCTAATCTTGAGTCCCAAATCAAACACTGATAATACTTAAAATGGCCATAACTTCTGTACGGAGTGTCCTATACCTATCAAAGTTTGCAACATTCAAATGCTTGTAACTTTTTTCTCGAGCGTCATAAAACCCTGAAATTTTGTGACAATAATGTACTCGAGCCTCGTATCAATTTAAGCTATCGTTCATAGCTATGCTAGCCTTGAGTCCCAAAATAAAAAAAACTGATAAAACTGCAAATGACCCTAGCTTCTGTACGGTGCGTCCTATACCTATCAAAGTTTTCAACAATCAAATACGTGTAACTTTTTACGGGAGCGTCATAAAATCTTGAAACTTTGTGACAATAAAGTACTAGAGCCTCTTAGCAATTTTAGCTATCGCTCATAGCTATGCTACCCTTGAGTCCCAAATCAAAAACTGATAAAACTTCAAATGGCCCTAATTTCTGTACGGTGCGGCCTACGTCTATCAAAGTTTGCAACAGTCAAATGCTTGTAATTTTTACTGGAGCGTCATAAATCCTTGAAAATTTCTGACAATAAAGTACTCGAGCTTCTTATCAATTTAAGCTATCGCTCATAGCTATGCTAATCTTGAGTCCCAAATCAAACACTGATAATACTTAAAATGGCCATAACTTCTGTACGGAGTGTCCTATACCTATCAAAGTTTGCAACATTCAAATGCTTGTAACTCTTTTCTCGAGCGTCATAAAACCTTGAAATTTTGTGACAATAAAGTACTCGTGCCTCTTATCAATTTAAGCTATCGCTCAGAGCTATGCACACTTTGAGTGCCAAAATAAAACACTGATAAAACTTCAAATGGCCTAACTTCTGTAGGGTGCGTCCAATACCTATCAAAAATTGCAACAATCAAATGCTTGTAATTTTTACTGGGGCATCATAAAACCCTGAAATTTTGTGACAATAATGTACTCGAGCCTCTTATCAATTTAAGCTATCGCTCATAGCTATGCACACTTTAAGTCCCAAAATAAAACACTGATAAAACTTCAAATGGCACTAACATCTGTACGGTGCGCCCTATACCTATCAAAGTTTGCAACAATCAAATGCTTGTAACTTTTTACTGGAGCGTCATAAAGTCTTGAAATTTTGTGACAATAAAGTACTACAGCCTGTTATCAATTTAAGCTATCGCTCATAGCTATGCTACCCTTGGGTCCCAAATCAACAACTGATAAAGCTTCAAATGGCCCTAACTTCTGTACGGTGCGTCCTACACCTATCAAAGTTTGCAACAATCAAATGCTTGTAATTTTTACGGGAGCGTCATAAATCCTTGAAAATTTGTGACAATAAAGTACTCGAGCCTCTTATCAATTTAAGCTATCGCTCATAGCTATGCTACTCTTGAGTCCCAAATCAAACACTGATAATACTTAAAATGGCCATAACTTCTGTACGGAGTGTCCTATACCTATCAAAGTTTGCAGCATTCAAATGCTTGTAACTTTTTTCTCGAGCGTCATAAAACCTTAAAATTTTGTGACAATAAAGTACTCGTGCCTCTTATCAATTTAAGTTATCGCTCATAGCTATTCACATTTTGACTCCCAAAATAAAACCTGATAAAATTTCAAATGGCCCTAACTTCTGTACGGTGCGTCCTATACCTATCAAATATAGCAACAATCAAATGCTTGTAATTTTTACTGGAGCGTCATAAATCCTTGAACATTTCTGACAATAAACTACTCGAGCTTCTTATCAATTTAAGCTATCGCTCATAGCTATGCTAATCTTGAGTCCCAAATCAAACACTGATAATACTTAAAATGGCCATAACTTCTGTACGGAGTGTCCTATACCTATCAAAGTTTGCAACATTCAAATGCTTGTAACTTTTTTCTCGAGCGTCATAAAACCTTGAAATTTTGTGACAATAAAGTACTCGTGCCTCTTATCAATTTAAGCTATCGCTCATAGCTATGCACACTTTAAGTGCCAAAATAAAACACTGATAAAACTTCAAATGGCCTAACTTCTGTAGGGTGCGTCCAATACCTATCAAAAATTGCAACAATCAAATGCTTCTAACTTTTTACTGGGACGTCATAAAACCCTGAAATTTTGTGACAATAATGTACTCGAGCCTCTTATCAATTTAAGCTATCGTTCATAGCTATCCTAGCCTTGAGTCCCAAAATAAAAAAAACTGATAAAACTGCAAATGACCCTAGCTACTGTACGGTGCGTCCTATACCTATCAAAGTTTTCAACAATCAAATACTTGTAACTTTTTACGGGAGCGTCATAAAATCTTGAAACTTTGTGACAATAAAGTACTAGAGCCTCTTAGCAATTTTAGCTTTCGCTCATAGCTATGCTACCCTTGAGTCCCAAATCAAAAACTGATAAAACTTCAAATGGCCCTAATTTCTGTACGGTGCGTCCTACGTCTATCAAAGTTTGCAACAGTCAAATGTTTGTAATTTTTACTGGAGCGTCATAAATCCTTGAAAATTTCTGACAATAAAGTACTCGAGCTTCTTATCAATTTAAGCTATCGCTCATAGCTATGCTAGTCTTGAGTCCCAAATCAAACACTGATAATACTTAAAATGGCCAGAACTTCTGTACGGAGTGTCCTATACCTATCAAAGTTTGCAACATTCAAATGCTTGTAACTTTTTATGGAAGCGTCATAAAATCTTGAAATTTGGAGACAATAAAGTACTCGTGCCTCTTATCAATTTAAGTTATCGCTCATAGCTATTCACATTTTGACTCCCAAAATAAAACCTGATAAAACTTCAAATGGCCCTAACTTCTGTACGGTGCGTCCTATACCTATCAAATATAGCAACAATCAAATGCTTGTAATTTTTACTGGAGCGTCATAAATCCTTGAAAATTTCTGACAATAAACTACTCGAGCTTCTTATCAATTTAAGCTATCGCTCATAGCTATGCTAATCTTGAGTCCCAAATCAAACACTGATAATACTTAAAATGGCCATAACTTCTGTACGGAGTGTCCTATACCTATCAAAGTTTGCAACATTCAAATGCTTGTAACTTTTTTCTCGAGCGTCATAAAACCTTGAAATTTTGTGACAATAAAGTTCTCGTGCCTCTTATCAATTTAAGCTATCGCTCATAGCTATGCACACTTTAAGTGCCAAAATAAAACACTGATAAAACTTCAAATGGCCTAACTTCTGTAGGGTGCGTCCAATACCTATCAAAAATTGCAACAATCAAATGCTTCTAACTTTTTACTGGGACGTCATAAAACCCTGAAATTTTGTGACAATAATGTACTCGAGCCTCTTATCAATTTAAGCTATCGTTCATAGCTATCCTAGCCTTGAGTCCCAAAATAAAAAAACTGATAAAACTGCAAATGACCCTAGCTTCTGTACGGTGCGTCCTATACCTATCAAAGTTTTCAACAATCAAATACTTGTAACTTTTTACGGGAGCGTCATAAAATCTTGAAACTTTGTGACAATAAAGTACTAGAGCCTCTTAGCAATTTTAGCTATCGCTCATAGCTATGCTACCCTTGAGTCCCAAATCAAAAACTGATAAAACTTCAAATGGCCCTAATTTCTGTACGGTGCGTCCTACGTCTATCAAAGTTTGCAACAGTCAAATGTTTGTAATTTTTACTGGAGCGTCATAAATCCTTGAAAATTTCTGACAATAAAGTACTCGAGCTTCTTATCAATTTAAGCTATCGCTCATAGCTATGCTAGTCTTGAGTCCCAAATCAAACACTGATAATACTTAAAATGGCCATAACTTCTGTACGGAGTGTCCTATACCTATCAAAGTTTGCAACATTCAAATGCTTGTAACTCTTTTCTCGAGCGTCATAAAACCTTGAAATTTTGTGACAATAAAGTACTCGTGCCTCTTATCAATTTAAGCTATCGCTCAGAGCTATGCACACTTTGAGTGCCAAAATAAAACACTGATAAAACTTCAAATGGCCTAACTTCTGTAGGGTGCGTCCAATACCTATCAAAAATTGCAACAATCAAATGCTTGTAATTTTTACTGGGGCATCATAAAACCCTGAAATTTTGTGACAATAATGTACTCGAGCCTCTTATCAATTTAAGCTATCGCTCATAGCTATGCACACTTTAAGTCCCAAAATAAAACACTGATAAAACTTCAAATGGCACTAACATCTGTACGGTGCGCCCTATACCTATCAAAGTTTGCAACAATCAAATGCTTGTAACTTTTTACTGGAGCGTCATAAAGTCTTGAAATTTTGTGACAATAAAGTACTACAGCCTGTTATCAATTTAAGCTATCGCTCATAGCTATGCTACCCTTGGGTCCCAAATCAACAACTGATAAAGCTTCAAATGGCCCTAACTTCTGTACGGTGCGTCCGACACCTATCAAAGTTTGCAACAATCAAATGCTTGTAATTTTTACGGGAGCGTCATAAATCCTTGAAAATTTGTGACAATAAAGTACTCGAGCCTCTTATCAATTTAAGCTATCGCTCATAGCTATGCTACTCTTGAGTCCCAAATCAAACACTGATAATACTTAAAATGGCCATAACTTCTGTACGGAGTGTCCTATACCTATCAAAGTTTGCAGCATTCAAATGCTTGTAACTTTTTTCTCGAGCGTCATAAAACCTTAAAATTTTGTGACAATAAAGTACTCGTGCCTCTTATCAATTTAAGTTATCGCTCATAGCTATTCACATTTTGACTCCCAAAATAAAACCTGATAAAACTTCAAATGGCCCTAACTTCTGTACGGTGCGTCCTATACCTATCAAATATAGCAACAATCAAATGCTTGTAATTTTTACTGGAGCGTCATAAATCCTTGAACATTTCTGACAATAAACTACTCGAGCTTCTTATCAATTTAAGCTATCGCTCATAGCTATGCTAATCTTGAGTCCCAAATCAAACACTGATAATACTTAAAATGGCCATAACTTCTGTACGGAGTGTCCTATACCTATCAAAGTTTGCAACATTCAAATGCTTGTAACTTTTTTCTCGAGCGTCATAAAACCTTGAAATTTTGTGACAATAAAGTACTCGTGCCTCTTATCAATTTAAGCTATCGCTCATAGCTATGCACACTTTAAGTGCCAAAATAAAACACTGATAAAACTTCAAATGGCCTAACTTCTGTAGGGTGCGTCCAATACCTATCAAAAATTGCAACAATCAAATGCTTCTAACTTTTTACTGGGACGTCATAAAACCCTGAAATTTTGTGACAATAATGTACTCGAGCCTCTTATCAATTTAAGCTATCGTTCATAGCTATCCTAGCCTTGAGTCCCAAAATAAAAAAACTGATAAAACTGCAAATGACCCTAGCTTCTGTACGGTGCGTCCTATACCTATCAAAGTTTTCAACAATCAAATACTTGTAACTTTTTACGGGAGCGTCATAAAATCTTGAAACTTTGTGACAATAAAGTACTAGAGCCTCTTATCAATTTTAGCTATCGCTCATAGCTATGCTACCCTTGAGTCCCAAATCAAAAACTGATAAAACTTCAAATGGCCCTAATTTCTGTACGGTGCGTCCTACGTCTATCAAAGTTTGCAACAGTCAAATGTTTGTAATTTTTACTGGAGCGTCATAAATCCTTGAAAATTTCTGACAATAAAGTACTCGAGCTTCTTATCAATTTAAGCTATCGCTCATAGCTATGCTAGTCTTGAGTCCCAAATCAAACACTGATAATACTTAAAATGGCCAGAACTTCTGTACGGAGTGTCCTATACCTATCAAAGTTTGCAACATTCAAATGCTTGTAACTTTTTACGGAAGCGTCATAAAATCTTGAAATTTGGTGACAATAAAGTACTCGTGCCTCTTATCAATTTAAGCTATCGCTCAGAGCTATGCACACTTTGAGTGCCAAAATAAAACATTGATAAAACTTCAAATGGCCTAATTTCTGTAGGGTGCGTCCAATACCTATCAAAAATTGCAACAATCAAATGCTTGTAATTTTTACTGGGGCGTCATAAAACCCTGAAATTTTGTGACAATAATGTACTCGAGCCTCTTATCAATTTAAGCTATCGCTCATAGCTATGCACACTTTAAGTCCCAAAATAAAGCACTAATAAAACTTCAAATGGCACTAGCATCTGTACGGTGCGTCCTATACCTATCAAAGTTTGCAACAATCAAATGCTTGTAACTTTTTACGGAAGCGTCATAAAATCATGAAATTTGGTGACAATAAAGTACTCGTGCCTCTTATCAATTTAAGTTATCGCACATAGCTATGCACATTTTGACTCCCAAAATAAAACCTGATAAAACTTCAAATGGCCCTAACTTCTGTACGGTGCGTCCTAAACCTATCAAATATTGCAACAATCAAATGCTTCTAACTTTTTTCTGGAGCGTCATAAAACCCTGAAATTTTGTGACAATAAAGTACTCTTATCAATTTAAGCTATCGTTCATAGCTATGCTAGCCTTGAGTCCCAAATTAAAACACTGATAAAACTGAAAATGACCCTAAATTCTGTACGGTGCGTCCTATACCTATCAAAGTTTGCAACAATCAAATGCTTGTAACTTTTTACGGAAGCGTCATAAAATCTTGAAATTTGGTGACAATAAAGTACTCGAGCCTCTTACCAATTTAAGCTATCGCTCATAGCTATGCTACCCTTGGGTCCCAAATCAAAAACTTATAGAACTTCAAATGACGCTAACTTCTGTACGGTGCGTTCTAAACCTATCAAAGTTTGCAACATTCAAATGCTTGTAACTTTTTACTGGAGAGTCATAAAGTCTTGAAATTTTGTAACAATAAAGTACTACAGCCTCTTATCAATTTAAGCTATCGCTCATAGCTATGCTAACCTTGAGTCCCAAATCAAACACTGATAAAACTTCAAATGGCCCTAACTTCTATATGGTGCATCCTACACCTATAAAAGTTTGCAACATTCAAATGCTTGTAACTTTTTACTGGAGCATCATAAAATCTTGAAATTTTGTGACAAGAAAGTACTCGGGCCTCTTACCAATTTAAGCTGTCGCCCATAGCTATGTTACCCTAGAGTCCCAAAATAAAACACTGATAAAATTCGAAATGGCCCTACCTTCTATACGCTGCTTCCTACACCTATCAAAGTTTGCAACAATCAAATGCTTGTAACTTTTTACTGGAGCGTCAAAAAATCTTGAAATTTTGTGACAATAATGTATTCGAGCCTCTTATCAATTTAAGCTATCGCTCATAGCTATGCTACTCTTGAGTCCCAAATCAAAAACTGATAAAACTTCAAATGGCCCTAACTTCTGTACGGTGCGTCCTATACCTATCAAAAATTGCAACAATCAAATGCTTGTAACTTTTTACTGGGGAGTCTTAAAACCCGGAAATTTTGTGACAATAAAGTACTCGAGCCTCTTATCAATTTAAGCTATCGCCCATAGCTATGCTACCCTTGAGTCCCAAATCAAAAACTGACCCTAAATTCTGTACGGTGCGTCCTACACCTCTAAAAGTTTGCAAGATTCAAATGCTTCTAACTTTTTTCTCGAGCTTCATAAAATCTTGACATTTTGTGACAATAAAGTACTCGTGCCTCTTATCAATTTAAGCTATCGCTCATAGATATGCACAATTTGAGTCCCAAAATAAAACACTGATAAAATTTCAAATGGCCCTAACTTCTGTACGGTGCGTCCTATACTTATCAAAGTTTGCAACAATCAAATGCTTGTAACTTTTTACTGGAACGTCATAAAGTCTTCAAATTTTGTGACAATAAAGTACTAAAGCCTCTTATCAATTTAAGCTATCGCTCATAGCTATGCTACCCTTGAGTCCCAAATCAATCACTGATACAATTTCAAATGACCCTAACTTCTGTACGGTGCATCCTATACCTATCAAAAATTGCAACAATCAAATGCTTGTAACTTTTTACTGGGGCGTCTTAAAACAATGAAATTTTGTGACAATAAAGTACTCGGGCCTCTTATCAATTTAAGCTATCGTTCATAGCTATGCTAGCGTTGAGTCACAAAACAAAACACTGATAAATCTGAAAATGACCCTAACTTCTGTACGGTGCGTCCTATACCTATCAAAGTTTGCAACAATCAAATGCTTGAAACTTTTTACGGAAGCGTCATAAAATCTTGAAATTTGGTGACAATAAAGTACTCGAGCCTCTTATCAATTTAAGCTATAGCTCATAGCTATGCTACCCTCGAGTCCCAAATCAAAAACTGATAAAACTTCAAATTACCCTAAATTCTGTACGGTGCGTCCTACACCTCTCAAAGTTTGCAAGATTCAAATGCTTGTAACTTTTTTCTCGAGCTTCATAAAACCTTGAAATTTTGTGACAATAAAGTACTCGTGCCTCTTATCAATTTAAGCTATCGCTCATAGATATGCACAATTTGAGTCCCAAAATAAAGCACTGATAAAATTTCAAATGGCCCTAACTTCTGTACGGTGCGTCCTATACCTATCAAAGTTTGCAACAATCAAATGCTTATAACTTTTTACTGGAGCGTTATAAAGTCTTCAAATTTTGTGACAATAAAGTACTACAGCCTTTTATCAATTTAAGCTATCGCTCATAGCTATGCTACCCTTGAGTCCCAAATCAATCACTGATAAAATTTCAAATGGCCCTAACTTCTGTACGGTGCATCCTATACCTATCAAAGTGTGCACCAATCAAATGCTCGTAACTTTTTAATGGAGCATCATAAAATCTTGAAATTTTGTAACAATAAAGTACTACGGCCTATTATCAATTTAAGCTATCGCCCATAGCTATGCAACCCTAGAGTCCCAAAATAAAACACTGATAAAACTTCAAATGGTCCTAACTTCTATACGGTGCTTCCTACACCTATCAAAGTTTGCTCCAATCAAATGCTTGTAACTTTTTACTGGAGGGTCATAAAACCTTGAAATTTTGTGACATTAAAGTACTCGAGCCTCTTATCAATTTAAGCTATCGCTCATAGCTATGCTATGCTTGAGTCCCAAATCAAACACTGAAAAAACTGCAAATGACCCTAACTTCTGTACGGTCCGTCCGATACCTATCAAAGTTTGCAACATTCAAATGCTTGTAACTTTTTACGGGAGCGTCATAAAACCTTGAAATTTTGTGACATTAAAGTACTCGAGCCTCTTATCAATTTAAACTATCGTTTATAGCTATGCTAGCCTTGAGTTCCAAAATAAAACACTGATAAAACTGCAAATGACCCTAACTTCTGTACGGTCCGTCCGATACCTATAAAAGTTTGCAACATTCAAATGCTTGTAACTTTTTACGGGAGCGTCATAAAATCTTGAAATTTTGTGACAATAAATTTCTCGAGCCTCTTATCAATTTAAGCTATCGCTTAAAGCTATGCTACACTTGAGTCCCAAAATAAAACACTGGAAAAACTATAAATGGCGCTAACTCCTATACGGTGCATTCAAATGCTTGTAACTTTTTACTGGAGCATCATAAAACCTTGAAAATTTGTGACAAAAAAGTATTCGAGCCTCTTATCAATTTAAGCTATCGCTCATAGCTATTCTACTCTTGAGTCCCAAATCAAACACTGATAATACTTAAAATGCCCATAACTTCTGTACGGAGTGTCCTATACCTATCAAAGTTTGCCACAATCAAATGCTTGTAACTTTTTACTGGAGCGTCATAAAGTCTTGAAATTTTGTGACAATAAAGTGCTAGAGCCTCTTATCAATTTAAGCTATCGCTCATAGCTATGCTATCCTTGAGTCCCAAATCACACACTGATAAAACTTCAAATGGCCCTAACTTCTGTACCGTGCGTCCTATACCTATCAAAGTGTGCACCAATCAAATGCTTGTAACTTTTTACTGGAGGGTCATAAAGTCTTCAAATTTTGTGACAATAAAGTACTAAAGCCTCTTATCAATTTAAGCTATCGCTCATAGCTATGCTACCCTTCAGTCCCAAATCAATCACTGATACAATTTCAAATGGCCCTAACTTCTGTACGGTGCATCCTATACCTATCAAAAATTGCAACAATCAAATGCTTGTAACTTTTTACTGGGGCGTCTTAAAACAATGAAATTTTGTGACAATAAAGTACTCGGGCCTCTTATCAATTTAAGCTATCGTTCATAGCTATGCTAGCGTTGAGTCCCAAAACAAAACACTGATAAAACTGAAAATGACCCTAACTTCTGTACGGTGCGTCCTATACCTATCAAAGTTTGCAACAATCAAATGCTTGAAACTTTTTACGGAAGCGTCATAAAATCTTGAAATTTGGTGACAATAAAGTACTCGAGCCTCTTATCAATTTAAGCTATAGCTCATAGCTATGCTACCCTTGAGTCCCAAATCAAAAACTGATAAAACTTCAAATGACCCTAAATTCTGTACGGTGCGTCCTACACCTCTCAAAGTTTGCAAGATTCAAATGCTTGTAACTTTTTTCTCGAGCTTCATAAAACCTTGAAATTTTGTGACAATAAAGTACTCGTGCCTCTTATCAATTTAAGCTATCGCTCATAGATATGTACAATTTGAGTCCCAAAATAAAGCACTGATAAAATTTCAAATGGCCCTAACTTCTGTACGGTGCGTCTTATACCTATCAAAGTTTGCAACAATCAAATGCTTATAACTTTTTACTGGAGCGTTATAAAGTCTTCAAATTTTGTGACAATAAAGTACTACAGCCTTTTATCAATTTAAGCTATCGCTCATAGCTATGCTACCCTTGAGTCCCAAATCAATCACTGATAAAATTTCAAATGGCCCTAACTTCTGTACGGTGCATCCTATACCTATCAAAGTGTGCACCAATCAAATGCTCGTAACTTTTTAATGGAGCATCATAAAATCTTGAAATTTTGTAACAATAAAGTACTACGGCCTATTATCAATTTAAGCTATCGCCCATAGCTATGCAACCCACAGAGTCCCAAAATAAAACACTGATTAAACTTCAAATGGTCCTAACTTCTATACAGTGCTTCCTACACCTATCAAAGTTTGCTCCAATCAAATGATTGTAACTTTTTACTGGAGGGTCATAAAACCTTGAAATTTTGTGACATTAAAGTACTCGAGCCTCTTATCAATTTAAGCTATCGCTCATAGCTATGCTATGCTTGAGTCCCAAATCAAACACTGATAAAACTGCATATGACCCTAACTTCTGTACGGTCCGTCCGATACCTATCAAAGTTTGCAACATTCAAATGCTTGTAACTTTTTTCTCGAGCGTCATAAAACCTTGAAATTTTGTGACAATAAAGTACTCGTGCCTCTTATCAATTTAAGCTATCGCTCATAGCTATGCTACCCTTGACTCCAAAATAAAATATTGATAAAACCTCAAATGGGCCTAACTTCTGTACGGTGCATCCTATACCTATCAAAGTTTGCAACATTCAAATGCTTACTGGAGCGTCATAAAACCTTGAAATTTTGTGACAATAAAGTACTAGTGCCTCTTATCAATTTAAGCTATCGCTCATAGCTATGCTACCCTTGAGTTCCAAATCATGGCCCTAACTTCTATACGGTGCGTCCTATACCTATCAAAGTTTCCAACAATCAAATCTTGTAACTTCTTACTGGAGCGTCATAAAACCTTGAATTTTTATGACAATAAAGTACTCGTGACACTTATCAATTTAAGCTATCGCTATATCGCATAGCTATGCTGCCCTTGAGTCACAAATCAAACACTGATAAAACTTCAAATGGCCTTAACTTCTATACGGTGCGTCCTACACCTATCAAAGTATGCAACAATCAAATGCTTGTAACTTTTTACGGGATCGTCATAAAACCTTGAAATTTTGTGACAATAAATTACTCGAGCCTCTTATCAATTTAAGCTATCGCTCATAGCTATGCTACCCTTGAGTCCAAAAATAAAACACTGATAAAATTTCAAATGGCCCTAACTTCTATACGGTGCGTCCTATACCTATCAAAGTTTGTAACAATCAAATGCTTGTAACTTTTTACTGGAGAGTCATAAAATCTTGATATGTTGTGACAATAAAGTACTCGAGCCTCTTATCAATTTGAGCTTTCGCTCATAACTATGCCACCCTTGAGTCCCAAATCAAGGTTAGGTTAGGTTAGGTTAATGTGCCAGCCAGTTCAAGGACCAGCTCACTCAGACCTCCATGGGTCCATTGTGATACCACCGCGCCACAACGCACTTCCGATTCACTCGTCGAACCATTTTGAAGCCCTAATAAAGCGCAGGATTTGTTTGATCTTCGCGCTAGACACCTCTGTAAGAGAGCTAAAAGCGTATTTGCCTAAAGAGCCCGCTCTGCTTCTGGCCAGAGCGGGGCAACTACAGAAGAGATGCTCCACAGTCGCCTCCTCCTCCTCATCCCCACAGCTTCTGCAGTATTCATGAGAGAATACTCCCAGCCTGAGAGCATGTCTGCCGAAAAGCCAGTGACCAGTAATACATGCCACCACCTTAGAGATATTCTCTCTCGGCAGGGCAAGCAAGTCTCTAGTTTTCCTACTATTAAGTTCCGGCCACATTAGCCTAGTCGTTAAGCAAGTGCCCTCTTGTGCCCAAGACCCATTGGTCTCACGCACGACCCTATCCTGCAGCATCAGTTTACAGGTGGCAATAGGTATTCCAATTTCACATCTGTCCATGCCTAAAGGAAGGTTGGTACCCCGTCTGGCTAAGTCATCAGCCCTACAGTTTCCCGCAATATCTCTATGCCCCGGAACCCATATAAGGCGTATCTTGCAAGCGGTACTGATATCATTTAGGGCTGCTCGGCAGTCCTGAGCAACCTTTGATTTCAGTGCCACCGAATTCATTGACAAGATGGCCGCCTGGCTATCCGAGTAGATATTTATAATATTTCTTGTTACGGCATGTCTATTTAAGTAGACGGCTACCTCCTTTATGGCTAGGACCTCTGCTTGATAAACACTGCAGTGGTCGGGGAGACGGAAAGAAAGTTCCAGTCCCAATTCTTGTGAGAAAACTCCAAAACCGACTCTATCGTCAAGTTTGGATCCGTCAGTGTAGAAATTAAGTTCCCCCATTCTCCTTGGCATTGGTGTTTGCCACTCTCTTCTAGACGGAATATATGTCTGGAAGTGCCTATCGAAGTTGAGATTAGGTATAGAGTGGTCAATGTGTTGGACAGAACTACTCCAGGTATGCGCAATAGTCGAGTGACCAATCTGCCGATCATGCCATAACGCCGCACATTTCAGCCTTAGTGCTGATGTGGCGGCCACTTGTTTCCCTACCAGCTCTAATGGAGGTAGGTTGAGTATTACTTCTAAGGCTTTAGTAGGCGTGGTCCTTAAGGCACCAGAGATACATAAAAAAGCCGTTCTTTGGACCTTGCTCAGAAGCTTCAAATAGCTTTGTTTCTGAGTGGCTGGCCACCATACCAGTATTCCATATAGCAATATGGGTCTGACCACCGAAATGTATAGCCAGTGCATAATTCGTGGGGATAGCCCCCACCTGATTCCGACCGTTTTTTTTACATGTGTACAAAGCAATATTGGCCTTCCTGACTCTTTCTTCAATATTGGGTTTCCAGGTAAGTTTTCTATCTAGTACTAGTCCCAAATATCTAACTGTCTCCTTCATCGGAATTTCCACACCTTTGTATATTAGCGGGAGATCTATTTTTCTTAGAAAAGAGTATTAATTCCATTTTCTAAGGGTTTAACCCTAATCCCCTTCTTCCCGTCCAACCAGTAAGCGTGGCCATGCTAGAGCGCAAAATATCCATAAGAGTGTTTGGATATTTCCCTCTGATCACAATTGCCAAGTCATCAGCGTAGGCGACGACATGGCAACCTTCCCTATCTAAGGCTAGCAGTAATGAATTTACCGCCAAATTCCGGAGCAGTGGGTAGAGGATTCCTCCCTGAGGAGTGCCTCTGCAGACCTGTCTGCTTAAGGTGTGGGAACCTAAGCTGGCAGTTACCCTTCTACTGACGAGTATCATTTCTACCATCGCTCCCATATTAGGATCGACGCCCAGAGCTTCTAACGCTCCCGTAATGGCGTTCGCATTTATGTTGTTGAAAGCGCCTTCTATGTCAATGAACGCCGCTAGTGCGAAATCTTTCTGCTGGATGGCTTTTTCCACTATACCAATAACTACGTGTAACGCCGTCTCTGTCGATTTGCCCTTCGTGTATGCATGTTGTGCCGAGGAGATTCTACCAGTTGGTACAGCTTCCCGTAAGTGTGCATCCATCACTCTCTCCAGTGTTTTTAGGAGGAAAGACGTGAGACTGATTGGTCTGAAGTCTTTAGGATTTACATGAGAGGACCTGCCTGCCTTGGGTATGAAGGAAACCTTCGTTTCTCTCCATCTCAGCGGAATATAGCCCATGTTTAGACAGCTTCTAATTGCAGTCACAACCCAGGGCGTAATTATGTCCCGTGATTGTTGCAGTTCAGCTGGATAGATTCCATCCGGACCCGGAGATTTATATGGACCAAAGGTGTTAATGGCCCACTGAACTTTCTCGACTGTAACTATCGCATTCCCTATCTCAGACTGCCTGCCCCTAGGTGTCGGGTTATCACCCTCCACTGTGCTACTGCCTGGAAAATGCGTATCTAAGAGAAGAGCCAAAGATTCCTCGCTCGATTCACTCCACATATCACCCGGACCTTTAAGGTAGCCCAGGTTGTGTGGTGTCCTCGCTAGGATTCTTCTTAGTCTAGCTGCTTCCGATGTTTTTTCCACATCCCTACAATATTTTTGCCAGGACTGTCGCTGCGCAATTCTGAGTCCCAAATCAAACACTGCTAAAGCTTCAAGTGGTCCTAACTTCTATACGGTGCGTGCTACACCTATCAAAGTTTGCAACAATCAAATGCTTGTAACTTCTTACTGGAGCGTCATAAAACCTTGAAATTTTGTGACAATAAAGTACTCGTGCCACTTATCAATTTAAGCTATCGCTCATAGCTATGCTTTCCTTGTGACAATAAAGTACTCGTGCTCTTATCTATTTAAGCTATCGCTTATAGCTATGCGACCCTTGACTCCACAATAAAACATTGATAATACCTCAAATGGGCCTAACTTCTGTACGGTGCGTCCTATACCTATCAAAGTTTGCAACATTCAAATGCTTACTAGAGCGTCATAAAACCTTGAAATTTTGTGACAATAAAGTTCTCAAGCCTCTTATCAATTTAAGCTATCGCTCATAGCTATGCTACCCTTGAGTTCCAAATCAAACACTGCTAAAACTTCAAATGGCCTTAACTTCTATACGGTGCATCCTACACCTATCAAAGTTTGCAACATTGAAATGCTTGTAACTTTTTACTGGATCGTCATAAAATCTTTAAACTTTGTGACAATAAAGTACTCGAGCCTCTTGTCAATCAAAGTTATCGCTCATAGCTATGCTAGCCTTGAGTCCCAAATCAAATACTGCTAAAACTTCAAATGGCCCTAACTTCTATACGGTGCGTCCTACACCTATCAGAGTTTGCAACATTCAAATGCTTGTAACTTTTTACTGGAGCGTCACAAAACCTAGAAATTTTGTGACAAGAAAGTTCTCGAGCCTCTTATCAATTTAAGCTATCGCTCATAGCTATGCTACCCTTGAGTTCCAAATCAAAGACTGCTAAAACTTCAAATGGCCCTAACTTCTATTTGGTGCATCCTACACCTATCAAAGTTTGCAACATTGAAATGCTTGTAACTTTTTATTGGAACGTGATAAAACCTTCAAATTTTGTGACAATAAAGTACTCGAGCCTCTTATCAATTTAACCCTTATGTCAACGGCAAAACTTCTTTACGCACGTCAACAGCAACACACCCGGTTACATACGTTTTGTATGGGGAATGTCATGCAGTTAGCATATAAATGCTAATATCTAACTCGTTTGTTGGAATTTCTTTTGTCTCTCCATTTCCCGCCATTCTGCATATTTTTTTATTTTGTTAGAAAGAGACAAAAGGTTCAAAACCAGTTTTACCCTTGCATTTTTTTATTGTGTTAGTAAGAGACAAAAGGTTCAGAACCAGTTTTACCCTTGCATTTTTTTATTGTGTTAGTAAGAGACAAAAGGTTCAGAACCAGTTTTACCCTTGCAGGTAGTCATTGTACATACGTTTTTTATGGGAAATTGCATGCCGAGAAATGGCGGGAAATGGAGAGACAAAAGAAATTTGCAGAAATTTCATTCTTTGTAGTTTCGTCAGCAAATTTAGTTTACATTTGTGATTGGAAGTGAAAAGACGTTTCTGTTAATTTTGTAGAAATAAAAAAATAAAATAAAAGTGAAATGGCAGATGGTGAATGGCTTACTCCACGACAACTAAGTGCACTTTCGTACGAAGAACAGCAAGCATATATTCGTCAAACGCTTGAAGAGAGCCAGGAAGCAATAAATGACCACGATTCAATAGTTGATGACGAGGCTTTAGAGGAATGTGTAGGTGATATTGGTGTCGATGACTCAGACTTTGAAGAGCCCACGTTACCAGAATATGACACAGAGGACGACAGTGATTCTGATGAAGAACTTGAAGATGCGCCAATTGAAACTGGGGAATATTTTACTGCCAGAGATGGTAATGTTTGGTCTTCGATACAACCACAACCTGTTAGATTCCGTACGCACAACATTCTAAGAAGTGCACAATCTGGACCAGTACGGGCAACGCAAGGTTTGACCATTGCAGAAACTTTCAAATGGATAATGTCAGGCGAAATATGCGACATAATTATTCGTGAATCAAATCGAAAGGCAAGGCAATTCTTGGATGATGGCAATACAAAACATCCAACAAGAGAACCCAGATCATGGGTTCCCATAACAGAAAGTGACTTTGATGCATATTTGGGCGTACTTTTGCTAAGTGGTGTTACACATTCCGGTTACGTGCATACGAAAGATTTGTGGAAAACTAAATCAGATCCATTATATCGTGCTGCAATGAGTGTACGACGATTTTGGGCAATTAGCCGCTTTATTCGTTTTGATAATGGAAACACACGCCAGCAACGCAAACAAACTGACAAAGCAGCAGCAATATCGGACGTTTTTTTGATGCTAAACAGCTGTATTCGTAGATATTACGTGGCAGGAGCCAACGTCACCGTAGATGAACAATTGTATGCTTATCGTGGTGGAACTGGTTTCACGCAATACATACCATCAAAACCTGCCAAATATGGGATAAAAGTGTGGAGGGTGTGCGACTCCATTTCGTCCTATCCATTGCAGGTACTATCAATATTGTTGAAAATATAAATACCTAAATTGAATTTAATTTTTCAATGCAGGGACAAATCTATACAGGAATGGCACCGTCTAGTGAACGTGAAAAAAACGTTGGTGAAAGAGTAGTAAAAGATTTATGTGTCAACCTTTTTGGTGGAAGTGGAAGAAATATTGTATGTGACAACTTTTTCACTAGCTACAACTTGGCAAAATGTTTGATGATAGACAATAATTTATCTATATTGGGTACTTGCAACAAAAGGCGTACATTCGTGCCAGCAGCATTTGCCAACCCCAAAGGACGTGAGGCTGAATCATCGATGTTTGGGTTCTATAATCACGTTACGATGTGCTCGTACGTGCCCAAGAAAAACAAGGCGGTTGTAATATTGTATACTTCTCATTATACAACAGAAACGGCCGGTCCTAAGAAGAAGCCATTGCTTATATTTGACTACAACAAAACCAAAGGTGGAGTTGATAACATGGCCATGTGCTTGTCAGAATATAGTACCAAGCGGCGCACAAATAGATGGCCTTTGGCTTTCTTTTATAATATTGTGGACGTTGCTGCGTTTGCTGCATACATAATATACGTTGACAACAACACTCACCTGAAATCATATACAAGCCGCCGTAGGATGTTTCTAGATGAGCTAAGCGAGGAAATATGCAAGCCAGAAATAGAGAGAAGGGCGAATGACAGCAGAATATCCAGAGTTTTTTCAACGCGCAACGCCATCGAAGCCATGATGGGTAGGCCCATCCGAGCCGTGGATGCTGGAGCACATGAAGCGGAGGAGCGTGATAGTACGGGACGCCTAAAGGGGAATTGCTACATCTGCTCCAAACGACGCCCTACTCGTAAAGCATGCACATTATGCAAGAAACCAGTGTGCGCAGAGCATTCCAAAGACTTGCCGCAATGCGATAGATGTAATTGAATTTCAATAATTTTAAATTTTTTCGTAGTTTTTTAAATATTTTTTTCATAAGTATTTTTTAGTTTATAATAATTTTTATACCATAAGTATTTTTTTCACTCAAAAGAAACTATACTTTTCAAAAATATCATCATATTTGCATGCGTTTTACTATACATAGCCCATATACCCAGGTATGTATGCTGTTGACGTAAGGGTGCAACTTTGTAAATGGGCTTTATCTACCAAACGGATGACCCAATCCTAACCAAAGTTAAGACTATTGCATAAAAAGAGTTTTCGCCAGGATATCACGAAATTTCAAGTCGATCCAATTATCCAGTTCAGAGCTACAGCGTTTTGAAAACGCTAAACATACCCAGGTATGTTGCCGTTGACATAAGGGTTAAGCTATCGCTCATAGCTATGATACCCTGCAGTCCCAAATCAAACACTGATAAAACTTCAAGTGGCCCTAACTTCTATACGGTGCGTCCTACACCTATCAAAGTTTGCAACAATCAAATGCTTGTAACTTCTTACTGGAGCGTCATAAAACCTTGAAATTTTGTGACAATAAAGTCCTCGTGCCTCTTATCAATTCAAGCTATCGCTCATAGCTATGCTACCCTTGACTCCAAAATAAAACATTGATAAAACCTCAAATGGGCCTAACGTCTGTACGGTGCATCCTATACCTATCAAAGATTGCAACATTCAAATACTTGTAACTTTTTACTGGAGCGTCATAAAATCTTGAAATTTTATGACAATAAAGTACTCGAGCCACTTGTCAATCAAAGTTATCGCTCATAGCTATGCTACCCTTGAGGCCCAAATCAAACACTGATAAAACTTCAAGTGGCCCTAACTTCTATACGATGTGTCCTACACCTATCAAAGTTTGCAACAATCAAATGCTTGTCACTTCTTACTGGAGCGTCATAAAACCTTGAATATTTATGACAATAAAGTACTCGTGCCACTTATCAATTTAAGCTATCGCTCGTAGCTATGCTACCCTTGTGACAATAAAGTACTCGTGTCTCTTATCAATTTAAGCTATCGCTCATAGCTATGCTACCATTGAGTCCCAAATCAAATACTGCTAAAACTTCAAATGGCCCTAACTTCTATACGGAGCGTCCTATATCTATCAAAGTTTGCATCAAATAAGTAAGTTTTTACTGCAGCGTCATAAAACCTTGAAAGTTTGTGACAATAAAATAGGCGTGCCTCTTGTCAATTAAAGCTATGGCTCATAGCTATTCTAGCCTTGAATTCGAAATGAAACACTGCTAAAATTTCAAATGGCCCTAATTCCTATGCGGCCTATACCTATTAAAGTATGCAACATTCAAATGCTTGTAACTTTTTACTGGAGCGTCACAAACACTTGAAATTTTGTGACAATAAAGTTCTCGAGTCTCTTATCAATTTAAGCTATCGCTCATAGCTATGCTACCCTTGAGTTCCAAATCAAACACTTCTAAAACTTCAAATGGCCCTAACTTCTATACGGTGCATCCTACACCTATCAAAGTTTGCAACATTCAAATGCTTGCAACTTTTTACTGGTGCGTCATAAAATCTTGAAATTTTATGACAATAAAGTACTCGAGCCTCCTGTCAATCAAAGTTATCGCTCATAGCTATGCTAGCCTTGAGTCCCAAATCAAACACTGATAAAGCTTCAAGTGGCCCTAACTTCTATACGGTGTGTCCTACACCTATCAAAGTTTGCAACAATCAAATGCTTGTAACTTCTTACTGGAGCGTCATAAAACCTTGAATATTTGTGACAATGAAGCACTCGTGCCACTTATCAATTTAAGCTATCGCTCATAGCTATTCTACCCTTGTGACAATAAAGTACTCGTGCCTCTTATCTATTTAAGCTATCGCTCATAGCTATGCTACCCTTGACTCCACAATAAAACATTGATAATACCTCAAATGGGCCTAACTTCTGTACGGTGCATCCTATACCTATCAAAGTTTGCAACATTCAAATGCTTACTGGAGCGTCATAAAACCTTGAAATATTGTGACTATAAAGTACTCGAGCCTCTTGTCAATTTAAGCTATCGCTCATAGCTATGCTGCCCTTGAGTCCCAAATCAAACACTGATAAAACTTCAAATGGCCCTAACTTCTATACGGTGCGTCCTACACCTATCAAAGTATGCAACATTCAAATGCTTGTAATTTTTTACGGGAGCGTCATAAAATCTTGAAATTTTGTGACAATAAAGTACTCGAGCCTCTTATCAATTGAAATTTGTGACAATAAACTACTCGAGGCTCTTATCATTTTAAGCTATCGCTCATTGCTATGTTACCCTTGAATCACAAATAAAACACTGATAAAACTTCAAAAATCCCTAATTTCTATACGGTGCGTCCTATACCTATCAAAGTTTCCAACAATCAAATGCTTGTAAGCGTCATAAAATCTGGAAATTTTGTGACAATAAAGTACTCGAGCCTCTTGTCAAGTAAAGTTATCGCTCATAGCTATGCTACCCTTGAGTCCCAAATCAAACACTTATAAAACTTCAAATGGCCCTAACTTCTGTACGGTGCGTCCTATACCTATCAAAGTTTGCAACAATCAAATGCTTACTGGAGCGTCATAAAACCTTAAAATTTTGTGACAATAAAGTACTTGCTCCTCTTGTCAATTTCAGCTATCTCTCATAGATATGCTGCCATTGAGTTCCAAATCAAACACTGCTAAAACTTCAAATGGCCCTAACTTCTGTACGCTGCGTCCTATATCTATCAAAGTTTGCAACAATCAAATGCTTGTAAATTTTTACTGGAGCGTCATAAAATCTGGAAATTTTGTGACAATAAAGTACTCGAGCCTCTTGTCAAGTAAAGTTATCGCTCATAGCTATGCTACCCTTGAGTCCCAAATCAAACACTTGTAGTATATCATGAAAGTCATGCATACTATAAGTATGTCTGCGATTGTAAAGAACCAAATGCACCAGAGAAATGTGTAGTGCACACACTCACTCCACATGCTCAATGAGAAAACATAAACATAGTGCTCAATGACAAAATTATGTAAAGATAAAATTATAACCATTTCCATGTGTTATCATTATTTTTTCTTTTTTTTTTAATTTATGAACAATTACAACTAAAGTCAAAGAAATTTTTTCTTTTTATATTAAATACAAAAATAGTTTAGTAGAATTAGATACAAAAACAGATAAATGTTTACATCGTATTAGCACTCTCCAAGAGATCGCTGCCAAATTTCGATATTTCCGATTGTGGTCGCTTATAGAATGACAATAACTTAATGATATGAGATATTTTTATGTCATCTGTGTTTATGTCTAAAATATCATCGTTGTCTACCTTGATGCCCTCGACTGGTGGATCAAAAAGTTTCTGCAGTTCATCATACACCCACATCTCCAAAGCCAGTCGCTTTCGTATTACACTCATCTGATGGAAACCATATTTGGCGGTTAGGAACTTCTCCTGTCGCGCCTTCACTTCAGAACTTCTCTCATTAAAATTAACGCGTAAATTTTTGTTTTTCGGTGAACGCTCACAATTATTCATTTTTATGAGATCGCACCGCATTTTGGATTGGCTTGAAAAAAATATAGCCGAAGTTCGCCTAATCGTGGACATTAATTTTAATACATCGATAAAATTCAGCAGGACCCGACATCAGAGGTGACACTTTGGCAGTATTGGTGTGTCGTCAGGAAACATTAGGATCTGTCTGGACAGCAATATCAGGATCGGTGTGGGCAGGATCAGCTATCTGGTCAGCAAAATCAGGAGCGGTGTGGCAGGATCAGCCATCTGGTCAGAAAGATCAGGCGCGGTGTGGGCAGGATCAGCTATCTGGTCAGAAAGATCAGGCGCGGTATGGGCAGGATCGCCATGTAATATAATTAGTCTATAAGATTATGTGTAGCTTATAGGAATGTACCCTACGAAGATGATGGGCTCATTAATATTATTGCGCGAGAGCTTGCGTACTTAGATATCGGCGCCTTAAGGCAGCCAAATGCTCCTTTGAGTTCAAGACAAATTGATTTGTGTTTAAGAACTGATCTTTATTCTTATAACTACGTTCTTATATACTTATTCCTAACATATAATTTTGCTGTAGTTAGTGTTTCTTTTCCATATTTCCAATATCCCATGTGTCATGAAAATCACATCTGCAAGCAATAAATTATGAATGTGCAATTCTTGCCTACGGCAGACCTTTGAGGTTCGAATTGCACATGACCTAATTTAAGTGCATTGCTTTGGGATAGAGGAAAGGTTTGAGCATGTGGAGTGAGTGTGTGCACTACACATTTCTCTGTGCATTTGGTTCTTTACAATCGCAGGCATACTTATAGTATGCATGACTTTCATGATTCACTACAAGTGTTTGATTTGGGACCCAAGGGTAGCATAGCTATGAGCGATAACTTTACTTGACAAGAGGCCCGAGTACTTTATTGTCACAAAATTTCCAGATTTTATGACGCTCCAGTAAAAAGTTACAAGCATTTGATTGTTGGAAACTTTGATAGGTATAGGATGCACCGTATAGAAATTAGGGGTTTTTGAAGTTTTATCAGTGTTTTATTTGGGACTCAAGGGTAACATAGCAATGAGCGATAGCTTAAAATGATAAGAGCCTCGAGTAGTTTATTGTAAAAAAATTTCAAGGTTTTATGACGCTCCAGTAAAAAGTCCCAAGCATTTGAATGTTGCAAACTTTGATAGGTGTAGGACGCACCGTATGGAAGTTAGGCTCATTTGAAGTTTTATGAGTGTTCGATTTGTGACTCAAGGGTAGCATAGCTATGAGCGATAGCTTAAATTGATAAGCGGCTCGAGCACTTTATAGTTACAAAATTTCAAGGTTTTATGACGCTCCAGTAAAAAGATACCAGCATTTGATTCTTACAAACTTTGATAGGTGTAGGACGCACCGTATATTAGTTATGACCATTTGAAGTTTTATCAGTGTTTGATTTTGGAGTCGAGGGTAGCATAGCTATGAGCGATAGCTTAAATTGATAAGAGGCACGAGTACTTTATTGTCACAAAATTTCAAGTTTTTATGACGCTCCAGTAAGAACTTACAAGCATTTGATAGTTGCAAACTTTGATAGGTGTAGGACGCACCGTATAGAAGTTAGGGCCAATTGAAGTTTTATCAGTGTTTGATTTCGGTCTCAAGGGTGGCATAGCTATGAGTTATAGCTTAAATTGATAAGAGGCTCGAGTAGTTTATTGTCACAAAATTTCAAGATTTTTTGACACCCCAGTAAAAAGTTACAAGCATTTGAATGTTGCATACTTTGATAGGTGTAGGAAGCACCGTATAAAAGTTAGGGCCATTTGAAGTTTTATCAGTGTTTGATTTGGACCTCAAGGGTAGCGTAGCTATAAGCGATAGCTTAAATTGATAAGAGACTCGAGAACTTTATTGTCACAAAATGTCAAGATTTTGTGATGCAACAGTAAAAAGTTACAAGCATTTGTCTGATGCAAACTTTGATAGATATAGGACGCACAGTATAGAAGTTAGGGCCATTTGTAGTTTTAGCAGTATTTGATTTGGGACTCAAGGGTAGCATAGCTATGAGCGATAGCTTAAATTGATAAGAGGCACTAGTACTTTATTGTCACAAAATTTTAAGGTTTTATGACTCTCCAGGAAGCATTTGAATGTTGCAAACTTTGATAGGTATAGGACGCACCGTACAGAAGTTAGGCCCATTTGAGGATTTTTAAATATTTTATATTGGAATCAAGGGAAGCATACCTATGAGCGATAGCTTAAATTGATAAGAGGCACGAGTACTTTATTGTCACAAAATTTCAAGGTTTTACGACGCTAGAGTAAGCTTTTGAATGTTGCAATCTTTGATAGGTATAGGATGCACCGTACAGAAGTTAGGCCCATTTGAGGTATTATCAATGTTTTATTGTGGAGTAAAGGGTAGCATAGCTATGAGCGATAGCTTGAATTTATAAGAGGCACGAGGACTTTATTGTCACAAAATTTCAATATTTTATGATGCTCCAGTAAAAAGTTACAAGCATTTGAATGTTGCAAACTTTGATAGGTATAGGACACCCCGTATAGAAGTTATGGCCATTTTAAGTCTTATCAGTGTTTGATTTGGGACTCAAGAGTAGCATAACTATGAGCGATAGCTTAAATTGATAAGTGGCACGAGTGCTTCATTGTCACAAATATTCAAGGTTTTATGACGCTCCAGTAAGAAGTTACAAGCATTTGATTGTTGCAAACTTTGATAGGTGTAGGACGCACCGTATAGAAGTTAGGGCCACTTGAAGTTTTATCAGTGTTTGATTTGGGACTGAAGGGTAGCATAGCTATGAGCAATAACTTTGATTGACAAGAGGCTCGAGTACTTTATTGTCATAAAATTTCAAGATTTTATGACGCTCCAGTAAAAAGTTGCGAGCATTTAAATGTTGCAAACTTTGATAGCTGTAGGACGCACCGTATAGATGTTAGCGCCATTTGAAGTTTAAGCAGTGTTTCATTTGGGACTAAACAGTAGCATAGCTATGAGCCATAGCTTAAATTGATAAGAGGCACTAGTACTTTATTGTCACAAAATTTCAAGGTTTTATGACGCTCCAGTAAACATTTGAATGTTGCAATCTTTGATAGGTATAGGACGCACCGTACAGAAGTTAGGCCCATTTGAGGTATTATCAATGTTTTATTGTGGAGTCAAGGGTAGCATAGCTATGAGCGATAGCTTAAATAGATAAGAGGCACGAGTACTTTATTGTCACAAGGGTAGCATAGCTATGAGCGATACCTTAAATTGATAAGTGGCACGAGCGCTTCATTGTCACAAATATTCAAGGTTTTATGACGTTCCAGTAAGAAGTTACAAGCATTTGATTGTTGCAAACTTTGATAGGTGTAGGACGCACCGTATATAAGTTGGGGCCACTTGAAGCTTTATCAGTGTTTGATTTGGGACTCAAGGCTAGCATAGCTATGAGCGATAACTTTGATTGACAGGAGGCCCGAGTGACAATAAAGTCATAAAATTTCAAGATTTTATGACGCACCAGTAAAAAGTTGCAAGCATTTGAATGTTGCAAACTTTGATAGGTGTAGGATGCACCGTACAGAAGTTAGGGCCATTTAAAGTTTTATCAGTGTTTGAGGCTATGAGTGATAAGTTTACTTGACAAGAGGCTCAATTTGTTTATTGTCACAAAATTTCAAAGTTTTATGACGCTCCAGTAAAAAATTACAAGCATTTGATTGTTGCAAACTTTGATAGGTATAGGACGCGCCGTATAGAAGCTAGGGCCATTTGAAGTTTTATGAGTGTTTGATGTTGGAATCAAGGGTAGCATAGCTATGAGCGATAACATTACTTGACAAGAGGCTCGAGTACTTTATTGTCACAAAATTTCAAGATTTTATGACGCTCCAATAAAAAGTTACAAGCATTTATTGTTGAAAACTTTGATAGGTATAGGACGCGCCGTACAGAAGTTAGGGCCATTTGAAGTTTTATCAGTGTTTGAGGCTATGAGTGATAAGTTTACTTGACAAGAGGCTCAAATTGTTTATTGTCACAAAATTTCAAAGTTTTATGACGCTCCAGTAAAAAGTTACAAGCATTTGATTGTTGCAAACTTTGATAGATATAGGACGCACCGTACTGAAGTTAGGGCCATTTGAAGATTTATGAGTGTTTGATGTTGGAGTCAAGGGTAGCATAGCTATGAGCGATAACTTTAGTTGACAAGAGGCTCGAGTACTTTATTGTCACAAAATTTCAAGATTTTATGACGCTCCAATAAAAAGTTACAAGCATTTATTGTTGAAAACTTTGATAGGTATAGGACGCACCGTACAGAAGTTAGGGCCATTTGAAGTTTTATCAGTGTTTGAGGCTATGAGTGATAAGTTTACTTGACAAGAGGCTCAAATTGTTTATTGTCAAAAATTTCAAAGTTTTATGACGCTCCAGTAAAAAGTTACAAGCATTTGATTGTTGCCAACTTTGATAGATATAGGACGCACCGTACAGAAGTTAGGGCCATTTGAAGTTTTAGCAATGTTTGATTTGGGACTCAAGGGCAGCATAGCTATGAGCTATAGCTTAAATTGACAAGAGGAACAAGTACTTTATTGTCACAAAATTTCAAGATTTTATGACGCTCCAATAAAAAGTTACAAGCATTTATTGTTGAAAACTTTGATAGGTATAGGACGCGCCGTACAGAAGTTAGGGCCATTTGAAGTTTTATCAGTGTTTGAGGCTATGAGTGATAAGTTTACTTGACAAGAGGCTCAAATTGTTTATTGTCACAAAATTTCAAAGTTTTATGACGCTCCAGTAAAAAGTTACAAGCATTTGATTGTTGCAAACTTTGATAGATATAGGACGCACCGTACTGAAGTTAGGGCCATTTGAAGATTTAGCAGTGTTTTATTTGGGACTCAAGGGCAGCAAAGCTATGAGCGATAGCTTAAATTGACAAGAGACTCGAGTACTTTATTGTCACAAAATTTCAAGATTTTATGACGCTCCAATAAAAAGTTACGAGCATTTATTGTTGAAAACTTTGATAGGTATAGGACGCACCGTCCAGAAATTAGGGCCATTTGAAGTTTTATCAGTGTTTGAGGCTATGAGTGATAAGTTTACTTGACAAGTGGCTCAAATTGTTTATTGTCACAAAATTTCAAAGTTTTATGACGCTCCAGTAAAAAGTTACAAGCATTTGATTGTTGCAAACTTTGATAGGTATAGGCCGTACCGTATAGAAGCTAGGGCCATTTGAAGTTTTATGAGTGTTTGATGTTGGAGTCAAGGGTAGCATAGCTATGAGCGATAACTTTAGTTGACAAGTGGCTCGAGTACTTTATTGTCACAAAATTTCAAGATTTTATGACGCTCCAATAAAAAGTTACAAGCATTTATTGTTGAAAACTTTGATAGGTATACGACGCACCGTACAGAAGTTAGGGCCATTTGAAGTTTTATCAGTGTTTGAGGCTATGAGTGATAAGTTTACTTGACAAGAGGCTCAAATTGTTTATTGTCAAAAATTTCAAAGTTTTATGACGCTCCAGTAAAAAGTTACAAGCATTTGATTGTTGCCAACTTTGATAGATATAGGACGCACCGTACAGAAGTTAGGGCCATTTGAAGTTTTAGCAATGTTTGATTTGGGACTCAAGGGCAGCATAGCTATGAGCTATAGCTTAAATTGACAAGAGGAACAAGTACTTTATTGTCACAAAATTTCAAGGTTTTATGACGCTCCAGTAAAATGTTACAAGCATTTGATTGTTGCAAACTTTGATTGGTATAGGACGCACCGTATATAAGCTAGGGCCATTTGAAGTTTTGTGAGTGTTTGATTTTGGAGTCAGGGGTAGCATAGCTATGAGTGATAGCTTAAATTGATAAGAGGCACGAGTACTTTATGGTCACAAAATTTCATGGTTTTATGACGCTCCAGTAAAAAGTTATAAGCATTTGATTGTTGTAAACTTTGATAGGTACAGGACGCACCGTATAGAAACTAGGGCCTTTTGAAGCTTTATCAGTGTTTTATTTGAGACTCAAGGGTAACATAGCTATGAGCGATAGCTTAAATTGATAAGAGGCTCGAGTACTTTATGGTCACAAAATTTCAAGGTTTTATGACGCTCCAGTAAAAAGTTACAAGCATTTGATTGTTGCAAACTTTGATAGGTATAGGACGCACCGTATAGAAGCTATGGCCATTTGAAGTTTTAAGAGTGTTTGATTTTGGAGTCAAAAGTAGCATAGTTATGAGCGATAGCTTAAATTGACAAGAGGCTCGAGTACTTTATAGTCACAAAATTTCTAGGTTTTCTGACGCTCAAGTAAAAAGTTACAAGCATTTGATTGTTGCAAACTTTGATAGGTATAGGATGCACCGTAAAGAAGTTAGGGCCATTTGAAGTTTTATCAGTGTTTGATTTGGGACTCAAGGGCAGCATAGCTATGGGAGATAGCTTAAATTGATAAGAAGCTCGAGTACTTTATTGTCACAAAATTTCAAGGTTTTATGAAGCTCCAGTAAAAAGTTACAAGCATTTGATTGCTGCAAACTTTGATAGGTATAGGCCGCACCGTATAGAAGCTAGGGCCATTTGAAGTTTTATGAGTGTTTGATGTTGGAGTCAAGGGTAGCATAGCTATGAGCGATAACTTTACTTGACAAGAGGCTCGAGTACTTTATTGTCATAAAATTTCAAGATTTTATGACGCTTCAGAAAAAGTTACAAGCATTTGAATGTTGCAAACTTTGATATGTGTAGGACGCACCGTACGGAAGTAAGGGCCATTTGAAATTTTGCAGTATTTGATTTGGGACTCAAGGGCAGCATAGCTATGAGCGATAGCTTAAATTGACAAAAGGCTCGAATACTTTATTGTCACAAAATTTCAAGGTTTTATGAAGCTCCAGTAAAAAGTTACAAGCATTTGATTGCTGCAAACTTTGATAGGTATAGGCCGCACCGTATAGAAGCTAGGGCCATTTGAAGTTTTATCAGTGTTTGAGGCTATGAGTGATAAGTTTACTTGACAAGAGGCTCAAATTGTTTATTGTCACAAAATTTCAAAGTTTTATGACGCTCCAGTAAAAAGTTACAAGCATTTGATTGTTGCAAAATTTGATAGATATAGGACGCACCGTACAGAAGTTAGGGCCATTTGAAGATTTAGCAGTGTTTTATTTGGGACTCAAGGGCAGCATAGCTATGAGCGATAGCTTAAATTGACAAGAGGCTCGAGTACTTTATTGTCACAAAGTTTCAAGATTTTATGACGCTCCAATAAAAAGTTACAAGCATTTATTGTTGAAAACTTTGATAGGTATAGGACGCACCGTACAGAAGTTAGGGCCATTTGAAGTTTTATCAGTGTTTGAGGCTATGAGTGATAAGTTTACTTGACAAGAGGCTCAAATTGTTTATTGTCACAAAATTTCAAAGTTTTATGACGCTCCAGTAAAAAGTTACAAGCATTTGATTGTTGCAAACTTTGATAGGTATAGGCCGCACCGTATAGAAGCTAGGGCCATTTGAAGTTTTATGAGTGTTTGATGTTGGAATCAAGGGTAGCATAGCTATGAGCGATAACATTACTTGACAAGAGGTTCGAGTACTTTATTGTCACAAAATTTCAAGATTTTATGACGCTCCAATAAAAAGTTACAAGCATTTATTGTTGAAAACTTTGATAGGTATAGGACGCGCCGTACAGAAGTTAGGGCCATTTGAAGTTTTATCAGTGTTTGAGGCTATGAGTGATAAGTTTACTTGACAAGAGGCTCAAATTGTTTATTGTCAAAAAATTTCAAAGTTTTATGACGCTCCAGTAAAAAGTTACAAGCATTTGATTGTTGCAAACTTTGATAGATATAGGACGCACCGTACTGAAGTTAGGGCCATTTGAAGATTTAGCAGTGTTTTATTTGGGACTCAAGGGCAGCAAAGCTATGAGCGATAGCTTAAATTGACAAGAGGCTCGAGTACTTTATTGTCACAAAATTTCAAGATTTTATGACGCTCCAATAAAAAGTTACGAGCATTTATTGTTGAAAACTTTGATAGGTATAGGACGCACCGTCCAGAAGTTAGGGCCATTTGAAGTTTAATCAGTGTTTGAGGCTATGAGTGATAAGTTTACTTGACAAGTGGCTCAAATTGTTTATTGTCACAAAATTTCAAAGTTTTATGACGCTCCAGTAAAAAGTTACAAGCATTTGATTGTTGCAAACTTTGATAGGTATAGGCCGTACCGTATAGAAGCTAGGGCCATTTGAAGTTTTATGAGTGTTTGATGTTGGAGTCAAGGGTAGCATAGCTATGAGCGATAACTTTATTTGACAAGAGGCTCGAGTACTTTATTGTCACAAAATTTCAAGATTTTATGACGCTCCAATAAAAAGTTACAAGCATTTATTGTTGAAAACTTTGATAGGTATAGGACGCACCGTACAGAAGTTAGGGCCATTTGAAGTTTTATCAGTGTTTGAGGCTATGAGTGATAAGTTTACTTGACAAGAGGCTCAAATTGTTTATTGTCAAAAATTTCAAAGTTTTATGACGCTCCAGTAAAAAGTTACAAGCATTTGATTGTTGCCAACTTTGATAGATATAGGACGCACCGTACAGAAGTTAGGGCCATTTGAAGTTTTAGCAATGTTTGATTTGGGACTCAAGGGCAGCATAGCTATGAGCTATAGCTTAAATTGACAAGAGGAACAAGTACTTTATTGTCACAAAATTTCAAGGTTTTATGACGCTCGAGTAAAATGTTACAAGTATTTGATTGTTGCAAACTTTGATTGGTATAGGACGCACCGTATATAAGCTAGGGCCATTTGAAGTTTTGTGAGTGTTTGATTTTGGAGTCAGGGGTAGCATAGCTATGAGTGATAGCTTAAATTGATAAGAGGCACGAGTACTTTATGGTCACAAAATTTCATGGTTTTATGACGCTCCAGTAAAAAGTTACAAGCATTTGATTGTTGCAAACTTTGATAGATATAGGACGCACCGCACAGAAGTTAGGGCCATTTGAAGTTTTAGCAATGTTTGATTTGGGACTCAAGGGCAGCATAGCTCTGAGCGATAGCTTAAATTGACAAAAGGCTCGAATACTTTATTGTCACACAATTTCTAAATTTTATGACGCTCCAGTAAAAAGTTACAAGCATTTGATTGTTGTAAACTTTGATAGGTACAGGACGCACCGTATAGAAACTAGGGCCTTTTGAAGTTTTATCAGTGTTTTATTTGAGACTCAAGGGTAACATAGCAATGAGCGATAGCTTAAACTGATAAGAGGCTCGAGTAGTTTATTGTCACAAAACTTCAACGTTTTATGACGCTCCAGTAAAAAGTTACAAGCATTTGATTGTTGCCAACTTTGATAGATATAGGACGCACCGTACAGAAGTTAGGGCCATTTGAAGTTTTAGCAATGTTTGATTTGGGACTCAAGGGCAGCATAGCTATGAGCTATAGCTTAAATTGACAAGAGGAACAAGTACTTTATTGTCACAAAATTTCAAGGTTTTATGACGCTCCAGTAAAATGTTACAAGCTTTTGATTGTTGCAAACTTTGATTGGTATAGGACGCACCGTATATAAGCTAGGGCCATTTGAAGTTTTGTGAGTGTTTGATTTTGGAGTCAGGGGTAGCATAGCTATGAGTGATAGCTTCAATTGATAAGAGGCACGAGTACTTTATTGACACAAAATTTCATGGTTTTATGACGCTCAAGTAAAAAATTACAAGCATTTAATTGTTGCAAACTTTGATAGATATAGGAGGCACCGTACAGAAGTTAGGGCCATTTGAAGTATTATCAGTGTTTTATTTTGGAATTCAAGGTTAGCATAGCTATGAGTGATAGCTTAAATTGATAAGAGGCACGAGTACTTTATGGTCACAAAATTTCATGGTTTTATGACGCTCCAGTAAAAAGTTACAAGCATTTGATTGTTGTAAACTTTGATAGGTACAGGACGCACCGTATAGAAACTAGGGCCTTTTGAAGCTTTATCAGTGTTTTATTTGAGACTCAAGGGTAACATAGCTATGAGCGATAGCTTAAATTGATAAGAGGCTCGAGTACTTTATGGTCACAAAATTTCAAGGTTTTATGACGCTCCAGTAAAAAGTTACAAGCATTTGATTGTTGCAAACTTTGATAGGTATAGGACGCACCGTATAGAAGCTATGGCCATTTGAAGTTTTAAGAGTGTTTGATTTTGGAGTCAAAAGTAGCATAGTTATGAGCGATAGCTTAAATTGACAAGAGGCTCGAGTACTTTATAGTCACAAAATTTCTAGGTTTTCTGACGCTCAAGTAAAAAGTTACAAGCATTTGATTGTTGCAAACTTTGATAGGTATAGGATGCACCGTAAAGAAGTTAGGGCCATTTGAAGTTTTATCAGTGTTTGATTTGGGACTCAAGGGCAGCATAGCTATGGGAGATAGCTTAAATTGATAAGAAGCTCGAGTACTTTATTGTCACAAAATTTCAAGGTTTTATGAAGCTCCAGTAAAAAGTTACAAGCATTTGATTGCTGCAAACTTTGATAGGTATAGGCCGCACCGTATAGAAGCTAGGGCCATTTGAAGTTTTATGAGTGTTTGATGTTGGAGTCAAGGGTAGCATAGCTATGAGCGATAACTTTACTTGACAAGAGGCTCGAGTACTTTATTGTCATAAAATTTCAAGATTTTATGACGCTTCAGAAAAAGTTACAAGCATTTGAATGTTGCAAACTTTGATATGTGTAGGACGCACCGTACGGAAGTAAGGGCCATTTGAAATTTTGCAGTATTTGATTTGGGACTCAAGGGCAGCATAGCTATGAGCGATAGCTTAAATTGACAAAAGGCTCGAATACTTTATTGTCACAAAATTTCAAGGTTTTATGAAGCTCCAGTAAAAAGTTACAAGCATTTGATTGCTGCAAACTTTGATAGGTATAGGCCGCACCGTATAGAAGCTAGGGCCATTTGAAGTTTTATCAGTGTTTGAGGCTATGAGTGATAAGTTTACTTGACAAGAGGCTCAAATTGTTTATTGTCACAAAATTTCAAAGTTTTATGACGCTCCAGTAAAAAGTTACAAGCATTTGATTGTTGCAAAATTTGATAGATATAGGACGCACCGTACAGAAGTTAGGGCCATTTGAAGATTTAGCAGTGTTTTATTTGGGACTCAAGGGCAGCATAGCTATGAGCGATAGCTTAAATTGACAAGAGGCTCGAGTACTTTATTGTCACAAAATTTCAAGATTTTATGACGCTCCAATAAAAAGTTACAAGCATTGTTGAAAACTTTGATAGGTATAGGACGCACCGTACAGAAGTTAGGGCCATTTGAAGTTTTATCAGTGTTTGAGGCTATGAGTGATAAGTTTACTTGACAAGAGGCTCAAATTGTTTATTGTCACAAAATTTCAAAGTTTTATGACGCTCCAGTAAAAAGTTACAAGCATTTGATTGTTGCAAACTTTGATAGGTATAGGCCGCACCGTATAGAAGCTAGGGCCATTTGAAGTTTTATGAGTGTTTGATGTTGGAATCAAGGGTAGCATAGCTATGAGCGATAACATTACTTGACAAGAGGTTCGAGTACTTGATTGTCACAAAATTTCAAGATTTTATGACGCTCCAATAAAAAGTTACAAGCATTTATTGTTGAAAACTTTGATAGGTATAGGACGCGCCGTACAGAAGTTAGGGCCATTTGAAGTTTTATCAGTGTTTGAGGCTATGAGTGATAAGTTTACTTGACAAGAGGCTCAAATTGTTTATTGTCAAAAAATTTCAAAGTTTTATGACGCTCCAGTAAAAAGTTACAAGCATTTGATTGTTGCAAACTTTGATAGATATAGGACGCACCGTACTGAAGTTAGGGCCATTTGAAGATTTAGCAGTGTTTTATTTGGGACTCAAGGGCAGCAAAGCTATGAGCGATAGCTTAAATTGACAAGAGGCTCGAGTACTTTATTGTCACAAAATTTCAAGATTTTATGACGCTCCAATAAAAAGTTACGAGCATTTATTGTTGAAAACTTTGATAGGTATAGGACGCACCGTCCAGAAGTTAGGGCCATTTGAAGTTTTATCAGTGTTTGAGGCTATGAGTGATAAGTTTACTTGACAAGTGGCTCAAATTGTTTATTGTCACAAAATTTCAAAGTTTTATGACGCTCCAGTAAAAAGTTACAAGCATTTGATTGTTGCAAACTTTGATAGGTATAGGCCGTACCGTATAGAAGCTAGGGCCATTTGAAGTTTTATGAGTGTTTGATGTTGGAGTCAAGGGTAGCATAGCTATGAGCGATAACTTTAGTTGACAAGAGGCTCGAGTACTTTATTGTCACAAAATTTCAAGATTTTATGACGCTCCAATAAAAAGTTACAAGCATTTATTGTTGAAAACTTTGATAGGTATAGGACGCACCGTACAGAAGTTAGGGCCATTTGAAGTTTTATCAGTGTTTGAGGCTATGAGTGATAAGTTTACTTGACAAGAGGCTCAAATTGTTTATTGTCAAAAATTTCAAAGTTTTATGACGCTCCAGTAAAAAGTTACAAGCATTTGATTGTTGCCAACTTTGATAGATATAGGACGCACCGTACAGAAGTTAGGGCCATTTGAAGTTTTAGCAATGTTTGATTTGGGACTCAAGGGCAGCATAGCTATGAGCTATAGCTTAAATTGACAAGAGGAACAAGTACTTTATTGTCACAAAATTTCAAGGTTTTATGACGCTCGAGTAAAATGTTACAAGCATTTGATTGTTGCAAACTTTGATTGGTATAGGACGCACCGTATATAAGCTAGGGCCATTTGAAGTTTTGTGAGTGTTTGATTTTGGAGTCAGGGGTAGCATAGCTATGAGTGATAGCTTAAATTGATAAGAGGCACGAGTACTTTATGGTCACAAAATTTCATGGTTTTATGACGCTCCAGTAAAAAGTTACAAGCATTTGATTGTTGCAAACTTTGATAGATATAGGACGCACCGTACAGAAGTTAGGGCCATTTGAAGTTTTAGCAATGTTTGATTTGGGACTCAAGGGCAGCATAGCTCTGAGCGATAGCTTAAATTGACAAAAGGCTCGAATACTTTATTGTCACACAATTTCTAAGTTTTATGACGCTCCAGTAAAAAGTTACAAGCATTTGATTGTTGTAAACTTTGATAGGTACAGGACGCACCGTATAGAAACTAGGGCCTTTTGAAGTTTTATCAGTGTTTTATTTGAGACTCAAGGGTAACATAGCAATGAGCGATAGCTTAAACTGATAAGAGGCTCGAGTAGTTTATTGTCACAAAACTTCAACGTTTTATGACGCTCCAGTAAAAAGTTACAAGCATTTGATTGTTGCCAACTTTGATAGATATAGGACGCACCGTACAGAAGTTAGGGCCATTTGAAGTTTTAGCAATGTTTGATTTGGGACTCAAGGGCAGCATAGCTATGAGCTATAGCTTAAATTGACAAGAGGAACAAGTACTTTATTGTCACAAAATTTCAAGGTTTTATGACGCTCCAGTAAAATGTTACAAGCATTTGATTGTTGCAAACTTTGATTGGTATAGGACGCACCGTATATAAGCTAGGGCCATTTGAAGTTTTGTGAGTGTTTGATTTTGGAGTCAGGGGTAGCATAGCTATGAGTGATAGCTTCAATTGATAAGAGGCACGAGTACTTTATTGTCACAAAATTTCAAGGTTTTCTGACGCTCAAGTAAAAAATTACAAGCATTTAATTGTTGCAAACTTTGATAGATATAGGAGGCACCGTACAGAAGTTAGGGCCATTTGAAGTATTATCAGTGTTTTATTTTGGAATTCAAGGTTAGCATAGCTATGAGCGATAGCTTAAATTGATAAGAGGCTCGAGTACTTTATGGTCACAAAATTTTAAGGTTTTATGACGCTCCAGTAAAAAGTTACAAGCATTTGATTGTTGCAAACTTTGATAGATATAGGACGCACCGTACAGAAGTTAGGGCCATTTGAAGTTTTAGCAATGTTTGATTTGGGACTCAAGGGCAGCATAGCTATGAGCTATAGCTTAAATTGACAAGAGGAACAAGTACTTTATTGTCACAAAATTTCAAGGTTTTATGACGCTCCAGTAAAATGTTACAAGCATTTGATTGTTGCAAACTTTGATTGGTATAGGACGCACCGTATATAAGCTAGGGCCATTTGAAGTTTTGTGAGTGTTTGATTTTGGAGTCAGGGGTAGCATAGCTATGAGTGATAGCTTCAATTGATAAGAGGCACGAGTACTTTATTGTCACAAAATTTCAAGGTTTTCTGACGCTCAAGTAAAAAATTACAAGCATTTAATTGTTGCAAACTTTGATAGATATAGGACGCACCGTACAGAAGCTAGGGCCATTTGAAGTTTTATCAGTGTTTTGTTTTGGGATTCAAGGTTAGCATAGCTATGAGCGATATCTTAAATTGATAAGGGGCTCGAGTACTTTATAGTCACAAAATTTCAAGGTTTTCTGATGCTCAAGTAAAAAGTTACAAGCATTTGATTGTTGCAAACTTTGATAGGTATAGGACGCACCGTACAGATGTTAGGGCCATTTGAAGTTTTATCAGTGTTTGATTTGGGACTCAACGGCAGCATAGCTATGAGAGATAGCTTAAATTGACAAGGGGAACAAGTAGTTACTTTATTGTCACAAATTTTCAAGGTTTTATGACGCTCCAGTAAAAAGTTACAAGCAATTGATTGTTGCAAACTTTGATAGGTATAGGACGCACCGTATAGAAGCTAGGGCCATGTGAACTTTTATGAGTGTTTGAGTTGGGAGTCAAGGGTAGCATAGCTATGAGCGAAAGCTTAAATTGACAAGAGGAACAAGTACTTTATTGTCACAAAATTTCAAGGTTTTATGACGCTCCAGTAAAAAGTTACAAGCATTTGAATGTTGCAAACTTTGATATGTGTAGGACGCACCGTATAGAAGCTATGGCCATTTGATGTTTTATGAGTGTTTGATTTTGGAGTCAAGGGTAGCACAGCTATGAGCGATAGCTTAAATTGACAAGAGGCTCGAGTACTTTATAGTTACAAAATTTGAAAGTTTTATGACGCTAAAGTAAAAAGTTACAAGCATTTGATTGTTGCAAACTTTGATAGGCATAGGATGCACCGTAACGAAGTTAGGGCCATTTGAAGTTTTATCAGTGTTTGATTTGGGACTCAAGGGCAGCATAGCTATGGGAGATAGCTTAAATTTATGAGAAGCACGAGTACTTTATATTCACAAGATTTCAAGGTTCTATGACGCTCCAGTAAAAAGATACAAGCATTTGATTGTTACAAATTGATAGGTGTTGGACGCACCGTAAAGAAGTTAGGGCCATTTGAAGTATTATCAATGTTTTATTTTTGAATTCAAGGTTAGCATATCTATGAGCGATAGCTTAAATTGATAAGAGGCTCGAGTACTTTATGGTCACAAAATTTTAAGGTTTTATGACGCTCCAGTAAAAAGTGTCAAGCATTTGATTGTTGCCAACTTTGATAGATATAGGACGCACCGTACAGAAGTTAGGGCCCTTTGAAGTTTTAGCAATGTTTGATTTGGGACTCAAGGGCAGCATAGCTATGAGCTATAGCTTAAATTGGCAAGACGAACAAGTACTTTATTGTCACAAAATTTCAAGGTTTTATGACGCTCCAGTAAAAAGTTACAAGCATTTGATTGTTGCAAACTTTGATTGGTATAGGACGTACCGTATATAAGCTAGGGCCATATGAAGTTTTATGAGTGTTTGATTTTGGAGTCAGGGGTAGCATAGCTATGAGCGATAGCTTAAATTGACAAGAGGCTCGAGTACTTTATAGTCACAAAATTTGAAAGTTTTATGACGCTAAAGTAAAAAGTTACAAGCATTTGATTGTTGCAAACTTTGATAGGCATAGGATGCACCGTAACAAAGTTAGGGCCATTTGAAGTTTTATCAGTGTTTGATTTGGGACTCAAGGGCAGCATAGCTATGGTAGATAGCTTAAATTTATGAGAAGCACGAGTACTTTATATTCACAAGATTTCAAGGTTCTATGACGCTCCAGTAAAAAGATACAAGCATTTGATTGTTACAAATTGATAGGTGTTGGACGCACCGTATAGAAGTTAGGGCCATTTGAAGTTTTATCAGTAATTTATTTGGGACTCAAGGGCAGCATAGCTATGAGCGATAGCTTAAATTGACAAGAGGAACAAGTACTTTATTGTCACAAAATTTCAAGGTTTTATGAAGCTCCAGTAAAAAGTTACAAGCATTTGATTGTTGCAAACTTTGATAGATATAGGATTCACCGTACAGAAGTTAGGGCCATATGAAGTTTTATGAGAATTTGATTTTGGAGTCAGGGGTAGCATAGCTATGAGTGATAGCTTAAATTGATAAGAGGCACGAGTACTATATTGTCACAAAATTTCAAGGTTTTCTGACGCTCAAGTAAAAAATTACAAGCATTTAATTGTTGCAAACTTTGATAGAGATAGGAAGCACCGTACAGAAGTTAGGGCCATTTGAAGTTTTATCAGTGTTTGATTTGGGACTCAAGGGCAGCATAGCTATGGGAGATAGCTTAAATTTATGAGAAGCACGAGTACTTTATATTCACAAGATTTCAAGGTTCTATGACGCTCCAGTAAAAAGATACAAGCATTTGATTGTTACAAATTGATAGGTGTTGGACGCACCGTATAGAAGTTAGGGCCATTTGAAGTATTATCAGTGTTTTATTTTTGAATTCAAGGTTAGCATATCTATGAGCGATAGCTAAAATTGATAAGAGGCTCGAGTACTTTATGGTCACAAAATTTTAAGGTTTTATGACGCTCCAGTAAAAAGTGTCAAGCAGTTGATTGTTGCAAACTTTGATAGATATAGGACGCACCGTACAGAAGTTAGGGCCATTTGAAGTTTTAGCAATGTTTGATTTGGGACTCAAGGGCAGCATAGCTATGAGCGATAGCTTAAATTGACAAGAGGAACAAGTACTTTATTGTCACAAAATTTCAAGGTTTTATGACGCTCCAGTAAAAAGTTACAAGCATTTGATTGTTGCAAACTTTGATTGGTATAGGACGCACCGTATATAAGCTAGGGCCATTTGAAGTTTTATGAGTGTTTGATTTTGGAGTCAAGGGTATCATAGCTATGAGCGATTGCTTAAATTGAGAAAAGGAACGAGCACTTTATTGTCACAAAATTTCAAGGTTTTATGACGCTCCAGTAAAAAATTACAAGCATTTGATTGTTGCAAACTTTGATAGATATAGGACGCACCGTACAGAAGTTAGGGCCATTTGAAGTTTTATCAGTGTTTTGTTTTGGTTCAAGGTTAGCATAGCTATGAGCGATATCTTAAATTGATAAGGGGCTGGAGTACTTTATAGTCACAAATTTCAAGGTTTTCTGATGCTCAAGTAAAAAGTTACAAGCATTTGATTGTTGCAAACTTTGATAGGTATAGGACGCACCGTACAGATGTTAGGGCCATTTGAAGTTTTATCAGTGTTTGATTTGGGACTCAACGGCAGCATAGCTATGAGAGATAGCTTAAATTGACAAGAGGAACAAGTAGTTACTTTATTGTCACAAAATTTCAAGGTTTTATGACGCTCCAGTAAAAAGTTACAAGCATTTGATTGTTGCAAACTTTGATAGATATAGGACGCACCATATAGAAGCTAGGGCCATGTGAAGTTTTATGAGTGTTTGATTTGGGAGTCAAGGGTAGCATAGCTATGAGCGAAAGCTTAAATTGACAAGAGGAACAAATACTTTATTGTCACAAAATTTCAAGGTTTTATGACGCTAGAGTAAAAAATTACAAGCATTTGATTGTTGCAAACTTTGATAGATATAGGACGCACCGTACAGAAGTTAGGGCCGTTTGAAGTTTTATCAGTAATTGATTTTAGAGACAAGGGTAGCATAGCTATGAGTGATAGCTTAAATGGATAAGAGGCACGAGTACTTTATTGTCACAAAATTTCAAGGTTTTCTGACGCTCAAGTTAAAAGTTACAAGCATTTGATTGTTGCAAACTTTGATATGTATAGGACGCACCGTTCAGAAGTTAGGGCCATTTGAATTTTTATCAGTGTTTGATTTTGGAGTCAAGGTCGTCATGTCAAGTCATAGTTATGAGCGATAGCTTAAATTGACAAGAGGTTCGAGTACTTTATAGTCACAAAATTTCAAGATTTTCTGCCGGTCAAGTAAAAAGTTACAAGCATTAGATTGTTGCAAACTTTGATAGGTATAGGACGCACCGTATTGAAGCTAGGGCCATTTGAAGCTTTATTAGTGTTTCATTTTGGAGTCAAGGGTAGCATAGCTATGAGCGATAGCTTAAATTGACAAAAGGCTCGAATACTTTATTGTCACAAAATTTCAAAGTTTTGTGACGCTCCAATAAAAAGTTACAAGCATTTGATTGTTGGAAACTTTGATAGGTATAGGACGCACCGTACAGAAGTTAGGGCCATTTGAAGTTTTATCAGTGTTTGATACTATGAGCGATAACTTTACTTGACAAGAGGCTCAAGTTGTTTATTGTCACAAATTTCAAAGTTTTATGACGCTCCAGTAAAAAGTTAGAAGCATTTGATTGTTGCAAACTTTGATAGATATAGGACGCACCGTACAGAAGTTAGGGCCATTTGAAGTTTTAGCTGTGTTTTATTTGGGACTCACGGGCAGCATAGCTATGAGCCATAGCTTAAATTGACAAGAGGAACAAGTACTTTATTGTCACAAAATTTCAAGGTTTTATGACGCTCCAGTAAAAAGTTACAAGCATTTGATTGTTGCAAACTTTGATAGGTATAGGACGCACCGTATAGAAGCTATGGCCATTTGATGTTTTATGAGTGTTTGATTTTGGAGTCAAGAGTAGCACAGCTATGAGTGATAGCTTAAATTGACAAGAGGCTCGAGTACTTTATAGTCACAAAATTTGAAAGTTTTATGACGCTAAAGTAAAAAGTTACAAGCATTTGATTGTTGCAAACTTTGATAGGCATAGGATGCACCGTAACGAAGTTAGGGCCATTTGAAGTTTTATCAGTGTTTGATTTGGGACTCAAGGGCAGCATAGCTATGGGAGATAGCTTAAATTTATGAGAAGCTCGAGTACTTTATATTCACAAGATTTCAAGGTTCTATGACGCTCCAGTAAAAAGATACAAGCATTTGATTGTTACAAATTGATAGGTGTTGGACGCTCCGTATAGAAGTTAGGGCCATTTGAAGTTTTATCAGTAATTTATTTGGGACTCAAGGGCAGCATAGCTATGAGCGATAGCTTAAATTGACAAGAGGAACAAGTACTTTATTGTCACAAAATTTCAAGGTTTTATGAAGCTCCAGTAAAAAGTTACAAGCATTTGATTGTTGCAAACTTTGATAGGTATAGGACGCACCGTATAGAAGCTAGGGCCATTTGAAGTTTTATGAGTGTTTCATTTTGGAGTCAATGGTAGCATAGCTATGAGCGATAACTTTACTTGACAAGAGGCTCGAGTACTTTATTGTCACAAAATTTCAAGATTTTATGACGCTCCAGAAAAAGTTACTAGCATTTGAATGTTGCAAACTTTGATATGTGTAGGACGCACCGTACAGAAGTAAGGGCCATTTGAAATTTTCCAGTGTTTGATTTATGACTCAAGGGCAGCATAGCTATGAGCAATAACTTAAATTGACAAAGGCTCGAATACTTTATTGTCACAAAATTTCAAAGTTTTATGATGCTCCAGTAAAAAGTTACAAGCATTTGATAGTTGGAAACTTTGATAGGTATAGGACGCACCGTACAGAAGTTAGGGCCATTTGAAGTTTTTTCAGTGTTTGATGCTATGAGCGATAACTTTACTTGACAAGAGGCTCAAGTAGTTTGTTGTCACAAAATTTCAAGGTTTTATGACGCTCCAGTAAAACGTTACAAGCATTTGATTGTTGCAAACTTTGATAGATATTGGACGCACCGTACAGAAGTTAGGGCCATTTGAAGATTTATCAGTATTTCATTTTGGGATTCAAGGTTAGCATAGCTATGAACGATAGCTTAAATTGATAAGAGGCTCGAGTACTTTATGGTCACAAATTTTGAAGGTTTTATGACGCTCCAATAAAAAGTTACAAGCATTTTATTGTTGCAAACTTTGATAGGTGTAGGACGCACCGTATAGAAGTTAGGGCCATTTGAAGTTTTATCAGTAATTGATTTTAGAGTCAAGGGTAGCATAGTTATGAGTGATAGCTTAAATTCATAAGAGGCACGAGTACTTTATTGTCACAAAATTTCAAGGTTAAAAGTAAAGTTACAAGCATTTGATTGTTGCAAACTTTGATAGGTATAGGACGCACCGTACAGAAGTTGGGGCCATTTGAAGGTTTATCAGTGTTTGATTTTGGAGTCAAGGGTAGCATAGCTATGAGCGATAGCTTAAATTGACAAGAGGAACAAGCACTTTATTGTCACAAAATTTCAAGGTTTTATGACGCTCCAGTAAAAAGTTACAAGCATTAGATTGTTGCAAACTTTGATAGGTATAGAACGCACGGTATCGAAGCTAGGGCCATTTGAAGCTTTATGAGTGTTTGATTTTGGAGTCAAGGGTAGCATAGCTATGAGCGATAACTTTACTTGACAAGAGGCTCGAGTACTTTATTGTCACGAAATTTCAAGATTTTATGACGCTCCAGAAAAAGTGACTAGCATTGAATGTTGCAAACTTTGATATGTGTAGGACGCACCGTACAGAAGTAAGGGCCATTTGAAATTTTCCAGTGTTTGATTTGGGACTCAAGGGCAGCATAGCTATGAGCGATAGCTTAAATTGACAAAAGGCTCGAATACTTTATTGTCAGAAAATTTCAAAGTTTTATGACGCTCCAGTAAAAAGTTACAAGCATTTGATTGTTGGAAACTTTGATAGGTATAGGACGCACCGTACAGAAGTTAGGGCCATTTGAAGTTTTTTCAGTGTTTGATGCTATGAGCATTAACTTTACTTGACAAGAGGCTCAAGTAGTTTATTGTCACAAAATTTCAAGGTTTTATGACGCTCCAGAAATAGTTACAAGTATTTGAATGTCGCAGACTTTGATATGTGTAGGACGCAACGTACAGAAGTAAGGGCCATTTGAAATCTTGCAGTATTTGATTTGGGACTCAAGGGCAGCATAGCTATGAGCGATAGCTTAAATTGACAAAAGGCTCGAATACTTTATTGTCACAAAATTTCAAAGTTTTGTGACGCTCCAATAAAAAGTTACAAGCATTTGATTGTTGGAAACTTTGATAGGTATAGGACGCACCGTACAGAAGCTATGGCCATTTGATGTTTTATGAGTGTTTGATTTTGGAGTACTTTATAGTCACAAAATTTGAAAGTTTTATTACGCTAAAGTAAAAAGTTACAAGCATTTGATTGTTGCAAACTTTGATAGGCATAGGATGCACCGTAACGAAGTTAGGGCCATTTGAAGTTTTATCACTGTTTGATTTGGGACTCAAGGGCAGCATAGCTATGGGAGATAGCTTAAATTTATGAGAAGCTCGAGTACTTTATATTCACAAGATTTCAAGGTTCTATGACGCTCCAGTAAAAATATACAAGCATTTGATTGTTACAAATTGATAGGTGTTGGACGCACCGTATAGAAGTTAGGGCCATTTGAAGTTTTATCAGTAATTTATTTGGGACTCAAGGGCAGCATAGCTATGAGCGATAGCTTAAATTGACAAGAGGAACAAGTACTTTATTGTCACAAAATTTCAAGGTTTTATGAAGCTCCAGTAAAAAGTTACAAGCATTTGATTGTTGCAAACTTTGATAGGTATAGGACGCACCGTATAGAAGCTAGGGCCATTTGAAGTTTTATGAGTGTTTCATTTTGGAGTCAATGGTAGCATAGCTATGAGCGATAACTTTACTTGACAAGAGGCTCGAGTACTTTATTGTCACAAAATTTCAAGATTTTATGACGCTCCACAAAAAGTTACTAGCATTTGAATGGTTCAAACTTTGATATCTGTAGGACGCACCGTACAGAAGTAAGGGCCATGTGAAATTTTCCAGTGTTTGATTTATGACTCAAGGGCAGCATAGCTATGAGCAATAGCTTAAATTGACAAAGGCTCGAATACTTTATTGTCACAAAATTTCAAAGTTTTATGATGCTCCAGTAAAAAGTTACAAGCATTTGATAGTTGGAAACTTTGATAGGTATAGGACGCACCGTACAGAAGTTAGGGCCATTTGAAGTTTTTTCAGTGTTTGATGCTATGAGCGATAACTTTACTTGACAAGAGGCTCAAGTAGTTTGTTGTCACAAAATTTCAAGGTTTTATGACGCTCCAGTAAAACGTTACAAGCATTTGATTGTTGCAAACTTTGATAGATATTGGACGCACAGTACAGAAGTTAGGGCCATTTGAAGATTTATCAGTATTTTATTTTGGGATTCAAGGGTATCATAGCTATGAACGATAGCTTAAATTGATAAGAGGCTCGAGTACTTTATGGTCACAAATTTTGAAGGTTTTATGACGCTCCAATAAAAAGTTACAGGCATTTTATTGTTGCAAACTTTGATAGGTGTAGGACGCACCGTATAGAAGTTAGGGCCATTTGAAGTTTTATCAGTAATTGATTTTAGAGTCAAGGGTAGCATAGTTATGAGTGATAGCTTAAATTCATAAGAGGCACGAGTACTTTATGGTCACAAAATTTCAAGGTTAAAAGTAAAGTTACAAGCATTTGATTGTTGCCAACTTTGATAGGTATAGGACGCACCGTACAGAAGTTGGGGCCATTTGAAGGTTTATCAGTGTTTGATTTTGGAGTCAAGGGTAGCATAGCTATGAGCGATAACTTTACTTGACAAGAGGCTCGAGTACTTTATTGTCACAAAATTTCAAGATTTTATGACGCTCCAGAAAAAGTTACTAGCATTTGAATGTTGCAAACTTTGATATGTGTAGGACGCACCGTACAGAAGTAAGGGCCATTTGAAATTTTCCAGTGTTTGATTTGGGACTCAAGGGCAGCATAGCTATGAGCGATAGCTTAAATTGACAAAAGGCTCGAATACTTTATTGTCAGAAAATTTCAAAGTTTTATGACGCTCCAGTAAAAAGTTACAAGCATTTGATTGTTGGAAACTTTGATAGGTATAGGACGCACCGTACAGAAGTTAGGGGCATTGGAAGTTTTTTCAGTGTTTGATGCTATGAGCATTAACTTTACTTGACAAGAGGCTCAAGTAGTTTATTGTCACAAAATTTCAAGGTTTTATGACGCTCCAGTAAAAAGTTACAAGCATTTGATTGTTGCAAACTTTGATAGATATAGGACGCACCGTACAGAAGTTAGGGCCATTTGAAGTTTTAGCAGTGTTTTATTTGGGACTGAAGGGAAGCAGAGCTATAAGCGAAAGTTTAAATTGACAAGAGGAACAAGTACTTTATTGTCACAAAATTTCAAGGTTTTATGACGCTCCAGTAAAAAGTTACAAGCATTTGGTTGTTGCAAACTTTGATAGGAATAGGACGCACCGTATAGAAGCTAGGGCCATTCAAAGTTTTATGAGTGTTTGATTTTGGAGTCAAGGGTAGCATAACTATGAGCGATAGCTTAAATTGACAAGAGGCTCGAGTACTTTATAGTCACAAAATTTCAAGGTTTTATGACGCTCAAATAAAAAGTTACAAGCATTTGATTGTTGCAAACTTTGATAGGTATAGGACGCACCGTAAAGAAGTTAGGGCCATTTGAAGTTTTATCAGTGTTTGATTTGGGACTCAAGGGCAGCATAGCTATGGGGGATAGCTTAAATTGATAAGAAGCTCGAGTACTTTATTTTCACAAAATTTCAAGGTCTTATGACGCTCCAGTAAAAAGTTACAAGCATTTGATTGCTGCAAACTTTGATGGGTATAGGACGCACCGTATAGAAGCTAGGGCCATTTGAAGCTTTATGAGTGTTTTATTTTAGAGTCAAGGGGAGCAAAGCTATGACCGATAGCTTAAAATGAGAAAAGGAACGAGTACTTTATTGTCACAAAATTTCAAGGTTTTAAGACGCTCCAGTAAAAAGTTACCAGCATTTGATTGTTGCAAACTTTGATAGATATAGGACGCACCGTACAGAAGTTGGGGCCATTTGAAGTTTTATCAGTGTTTGATACTATGAGCGATAACTTTACTTGACAAGAGGCTCAAGTTGTTTATTGTCACAAATTTCAAAGTTTTATGACGCTCCAGTAAAAAGTTACAAGCATTTGATTGCTGCAAACTTTGATAGATATGGGACGCATTGTACAGAAGTTAGGGCCATTTGAAGTTTTAGCAGTGTTTTATTTGGGACTCAAGGGCAGCATAGCTATGAGCCATAGCTTAAATTGACAAGAGGAACAAGTACTTTATTGTCACAAAATTTCAAGGTTTTATGACGCTCCAGTAAAAAGTTACAAGCATTTGATTGTTGCAAACTTTGATAGGTATAGGACGCACCGTATAGAAGCTATGGCCATTTGATGTTTTATGAGTGTTTGATTTTGGAGTCAAGAGTAGCACAGCTATGAGCGATAGCTTAAATTGACAAGAGGCTCGAGTACTTTATAGTCACAAAATTTGAAAGTTTTATGACGTTGAAGTAAAAAATTACAAGCATTTAATTGTTGCAAACTTTGATAGATATAGGACGCACCGTACAGAAGTTAGGGCCATTTGAAGTATTATCAGTGTTTTATTTTGGAATTCAAGGTTAGCATATCTATGAGCGATAGCTTAAATTGATAAGAAGCTCGAGTACTTTATGGTCACAAAATTTTAAGGTTTTATGACGCTCCAGTAAAAAGTTACAAGCATTTGATTGTTGCAAACTTTGATAGATATAGGACGCACCGTACAGAAGTTAGGGCCATTTGAAGTTTTAGCAATGTTTGATTTGGGACTCAAGGGCAGCATAGCTATGAGCGATAGCTTAAATTGACAAGAGGAACAAGTACTATATTGTCACAAAATTTCAAGGTTTTATGACGCTCCAGTAAAAAGTTACAAGCATTTGATTGTTGCAAACTTTGATTGGTATAGGACGCACCGTATATAAGCTAGGGCCATTTGAAGTTTTATGAGTGTTTGATTTTGGAGTCAAGGGTATCATAGCTATGAGCGATTGCTTAAATTGAGAAAAGGAACTAGCACTTTATTGTCACAAAATTTCAAGGTTTTATGACGCTCCAGTAAAAAATTACAAGCATTTGATTGTTGCAAACTTTGATAGATATAGGACGCACCGTACAGAAGTTAAGGCCATTTGAAGTTTTATCAGTGTTTTGTTTTGGGATTCAAGGTTAGCATAGCTATGAGCGATATCTTAAATTGATAAGGGGCTGGAGTACTTTATAGTCACAAAATTTCAAGGTTTTCTGATGCTCAAGTAAAAAGTTACAAGCATTTGATTGTTGCAAACTTTGATAGGTATAGGACGCACCGTACAGATGTTAGGGCCATTTGAAGTTTTATCAGTGTTTGATTTGGGACTCAACGGCAGCATAGCTATGAGAGATAGCTTAAATTGACAAGAGGAACAAGTAGTTACTTTATTGTCACAAAATTTCAAGGTTTTATGACGCTCCAGTAAAAAGTTACAAGCATTAGATTGTTGCAAACTTTGATAGGTATAGGACGCACCGTATTGAAGCTAGGGCCATTTGAAGCTTTATTAGTGTTTCATTTTGGAGTCAAGGGTAGCATAGCTATGAGCGATAGCTTAAATTGAGAAAAGGATCGAGTACTTTATTGTCACAAAATTTCAAGGTTTTATGAAGCTCCAGTAAAAAGTTACAAGCATTTGATTGTTGCAAACTTTGATAGGTATAGGCCGCACCGTATAGAAGCTAGGGCCATTTGAAGTTTTATGAGTGTTTGATGTTGGAGTCAAGGGTAGCATAGCTATGAGCGATAACTTTACTTGACAAGAGGCTCGAGTACTTTATTGTCACAAAATTTCAAGATTTTATGACGCTCCAGAAAAAGTTACAAGTATTTGAATGTCGCAAACTGTGTAGGACGCACCGTACAGAAGTAAGGGCCATTTGAAATTTTGCAGTATTTGATTTGGGACTCAAGGGCAGCATAGCTATGGGAGATAGCTTAAATTGACAAGAGGAACAAGCACATTATTGTCACAAAATTTCAAGGTTTGATGACGCTCCAGTAAAAAGTTACAAGCATTAGATTGTTGCAAACTTTGATAGATATAGGACGCTCCGTACAGAAGTTTGGGCCATTTGAAGTTTTAGCAGTGTTTTATTTGGGACTGAAGGGCAGCAGAGCTATGAGCGAAAGTTTAAATTGACAAGAGGAACAAGTACTTTATTGTCACAAAATTTCAAGGTTTTATGACGCTCCAGTAAAAAGTTACAAGCATTTGGTTGTTGCAAACTTTGATAGGTATAGGACGCACCGTATAGAAGCTAGGGCCATTCAAAGTTTTATGAGTGTTTGATTTTGGAGTCAAGGGTAGCATAACTATGAGCGATAGCTTAAATTGACAAGAGGCTCGAGTACTTTATAGTCACAAAATTTCAAGGTTCTATGACGCTCAAATAAAAAGTTACAAGCATTTGATTGTTGCAAACTTTGATAGGTATAGGACGCACCGTAAAGAAGTTAGGGCCATTTGAAGTTTTATCAGTGTTTGATTTGGGACTCAAGGGCAGCATAGGTATGGGGGATAGCTTAAATTGATAAGAAGCTCGAGTACTTTATTTTCAGAAAATTTCAAGGTCTAATGACGCTCCAGTAAAAAGTTACAAGCATTTGATTGCTGCAAACTTTGATAGGTATAGAACGCACCGTATAGAAGCTAGGGCCATTTGAAGCTTTATGAGTGTTTTATTTTAGAGTCAAGGGGAGCATAGCTATGACCGATAGCTTAAAATGAGAAGAGGCTCGAACACTTTATGGTCACAAAATTTGAAGGTTTTATGACGCTCCAGTAAAAAGTTACAAGCATTTGATTGTTGCAAACTTTGATAGATATAGGACGCACCGTACAGAAGTTAGGGCCATTTGAAGATTTATCAGTGTTTGATTTGCGACTCAAGGGTGGCATAACTATGAGCGATAACTTTACTTGACAAGAGGCTCGAGTACTTTATTGTCACAAAATTTGAAGGATTTATGACGCTCCAGTACAAAGTTACAAGCATTTGATTGTTGCAAACTACGATAGGTGTAGGACGCACCGTATAGAAGTTAGGGCCATTTGAAGTTTTATCAGTAATTGATTTTAGAGTCAAGGATAGTATAGATATGAGTGATAGCTTAAATTGATAAGAGGCACGAGTACTTTATTGTCACAAAATTTCAAGGTTTTCTGACGCTCAAATAAAAAGTTACAAGCATTTGATTGTTGCTAACTTTGATAGGTATAGGACGCACCGTACAGAAGTTAGGGCCATTTGAAATTTTATCAGTGTTTGATTTTGGAGTCAGGGTAGTATAGATATGAGTGATAGCTTAAATTGATAAGAGGCACGAGTACTTTAGTGTCACAAAATTTCAAGGTTTTATGACGCTCCAGTAAAAAGTTACCAGCATTTGATTGTTGCAAACTCTGATAGATATAGGACGCACCGAACAGAAGTTAGGGCCATTTGAAGTTTTATCAGTATTTTATTTTGGGGTTCAAGGTTAGCATAGTTATGACCGATAGCTTAAATTGATAAGAGGCTCGAGTACTTTATGGTCACAAAATTTTAAGGTTTTATGACGTTCCAGTAAAAAGTTACAAGCATTTGATTGTTGCAAACTTTGATAGGTATAGGACGCACCGTACAGAACTTAGGGCCATTTGAAGTTTTATCTGTGTTTGATTTGGGACTCAAGGGTAGCATAGCTATGAGCGATAACTTTACTTGACAAGAGGCTCGAGTACTTTATTGTCACAAAATTTGAAGGATTTATGACGCTCCAGTACAAAGTTACAAGCATTTGATTGTTGCAAACTTCGATAGGTGTAGGACGCACCGTATAGAAGTTAGGGCCATTTGAAGTTTTATCAGTAATTGATTTTAGAGTCAAGGGTAGTATAGATATGAGTGATAGCTTAAATTGATAAGAGGCACGAGTACTTTAGTGTCACAAAATTTCAAGGTTTTCTGACGCTCAAGTAAAAAGTTACAAGCATTTGATTGTTGCAAACTTTGATAGGTATAGGACGCACCGTACAGAAGTTAGGGCCATTTGAAGTTTTATCAGTGTTTGACTTTGGAGTCAAGAGTAGCATAGCTATGAGCGATAGCTTAAATTGACAAGAGGCTCGAGTACTTTATAGTCACCAAATTTCAAGGTTTTCTGACGCTCAAGTAAAAAGTTACAAGCATTTGATTGTTGCAAACTTCGATAGGTGTAGGACGCACCGTACAGAAGTTAGGGCCATTTGAAGTTTTATCAGTGTTTGATTCTGGATTCAAGGGTAGCATAGCTATGAGCGATAGCTTAAATTGACAAGAGGCTCGAGTACTTTATAGTCACAAAATTTCAAGGTTTTCTGACGCTCAAGTAAAAAGTTACAAGCATTTGATTGTTGCAAAGTTTGATAGGTATAGGACGCACCGTACAGAAGTTAGGGCCATTTGAAGTTTTATCAGTGTTTGATTTTGGATTCAAGGGTAGCATAGCTATGAGCGATAGCTTAATCTCTCGCTTAAGCTCGAGTACTTTATAGTCACAAAATTTCAAAGTTTTATGACGCTCCAGTAAAAAGTTATAAACATTTGATTGTTGGAAACTTTTGATAGGTATAGGACGCACCGTACAGAAGTTAGGGCCATTTGAAGTTTTATCAGTGTTTGATTTTGGAGTCAAGGGTAGCATAGCTATGAGCGATAGCTTAAATTGACAAGAGGCTCGAGTACTTTATAGTCACAAAATTTGAAGGTTTTATGACGCTCCAGTAAAAAGTTACAAGCATTTGATTGTTGCAAACATTGATAGGTAAAGGACGCACCGTACAGAAGTTAGGGCCATTTGAAGTTTTATCAGAAATTGACTTTAGAGTCAAGGGTAGTATAGATATGAGTGATAGCTTAAATTGATAAGAGGCACGAGTACTTTACTGTCACAAAATTTCAAGGTTTTCTGACGCTCAAGTAAAAAGTTACAGGCATTTGATTGTTGCAAACTTTGATAGGTATAGGACGCACCGTACAGAAGTTAGGGCCATTTGAAGTTTTATCAGTGTTTGATTTTGGAGTCAAGAGTAGCATAGCTATGAGCGATAGCTTAAATTGACAAGAGGCTCGAGTACTTTATAGTCACAAAATTACAAAGTTTTATGACGCTCCAGTAAAAAGTTATAAGCATTTGATTGTTGGAAACTTTGATAGGTATAGGACGCACCGTACAGAAGTTAGGGCCATTTGAAGTTTTATCAGTGTTTGATTTTGGAGTCAAGGGTAGCATAGCTATGAGCGATAGCTTAAATTGACAAGAGGATCGAGTACTTTATAGTCACAAAATTACAAAGTTTTATGACGCTCCAGTAAAATGTTATAAGCATTTGATTGTTGGAAACTTTGATAGGTATAGGACGCACCGTACAGAAGTTAGGGCCATTTGAAGTTTTATCAGTGTTTGATTTTGGAGTTTGCAGGCTCGAGTACTTTATAGTCACAAAATTTCAAGGTTTTCTGACGCTCAAGTAAAAAGTTACAAGCATTTGATTGTTGCAAACTTCGATAGGTATAGGACGCACCGTATAGAAGTTAGGGCCATTTGAAGTTTTATCAGTAATTGATTTTAGAGTCAAGGGTAGCATAGCTATGAGCGATAGCTTAAATTGACAAGAGGCTCGAGTACTTTATAGTAACAAAATTTCAAGGTTTTCTAACGCTCAAATAAAAAGATACAAGCATTTGATTGTTGCAAACTTCGATAGGTATAGGACGCACCGTATAGAAGTTAGGGCCATTTGAAGTTTTATCAGTAATTGATTTTTGAGTCAAGGGTAGTATAGATATGAGTTATAGCTTAAATTGATAAGAGGCACGAGTACTTTATTGTCACAAAATTTCAAGGTTTTCTGACGCTCAAGTAAACAGTTACAAGCATTTGATTGTTGCAAACTTCGATAGGTGTAGGACGCACCGTATAGAAGTTAGGGCCATTTGAAGTTTTATCAGTAATTGATTTTAGAGTCAAGGGTAGCATAGCTATGAGCGATAGCTTAAATTGACAAGAGGCTCGAGTACTTTATAGTCACAAACTTTCAAAGCTTTATGACGCTCCAGTAAAAAGTTATAAACATTTGATTGTTGGAAACTTTGATACGTATAGGACGCATCGTACATAAGTTAGGGCCATTTGAAGTTTTATCAGTGTTTGATTTTGGAGTCAAGGGTAGCATAGCTATGAGTTATAGCTTAGATTGACAAGAGGCTCGAGTACTTTACTGTCACAAAATTTCAAGGTTTTCTGACGCTCAAGTAAAAAGTTACAAGCATTTGATTGTTGCAAACTTTGATAGGTATAGGACGCACCGTACAGAAGTTAGGGCCATTTGAAGTTTTATCAGTGTTTGATTTTGGAGTCAAGAGTAGCATCGCTATGAGCGACAGCTTAAATTGACAAGAGGCTCGAGTACTTTATAGTCACAAAATTACAAAGTTTTATGACGCTCCAGTAAAAAGTTATAAGCATTTGATTGTTGGAAACTTTGATAGGTATAGGACGCACCGTACAGAAGTTAGGGCCATTTGAAGTTTTATCAGTGTTTGATTTTGGAGTCAAGGGTAGCATAGCTATGAGCGATAGCTTAAATTGACAAGAGGCTCGAGTACTTTATAGTCACAAAATTTCAAGGTTTTCTGACGCTCAAGTAAAAAGTTACAAGCATTTGATTGTTGCAAACTTCGATAGGTATAGGACGCACCGTATAGAAGTTAGGGCCATTTGAAGTTTTATCAGTAATTGATTTTAGAGTCAAGGGTAGCATAGCTATGAGTTATAGCTTAGATTGACAAGAGGCTCGAGTACTTTACTGTCACAAAATTTCAAGGTTTTCTGACGCTCAAGTAAAAAGTTACAAGCATTTGATTGTTGCAAACTTTGATAGGTATAGGACGCACCGTACAGAAGTTAGGGCCATTTGAAGTTTTATCAGTGTTTGATTTTGGAGTCAAGAGTAGCATAGCTATGAGCGATAGCTTAAATTGACAAGAGGCTCGAGTACTTTATAGTCACAAAATTACAAAGTTTTATGACGCTCCAGTAAAAAGTTATAAGCATTTGATTGTTGGAAACTTTGATAGGTATAGGACGCACCGTACAGAAGTTAGGGCCATTTGAAGTTTTATCAGTGTTTGATTTTGGAGTCAAGGGTAGCATAGCTATGAGCGATAGCTTAAATTGACAAGAGGATCGAGTACTTTATATTCACAAAATTAGAAAGTTTTATGACGCTCCAGTAAAATGTTATAAGCATTTGATTGTTGGAAACTTTGATAGGTATAGGACGCACCGTACAGAAGTTAGGGCCATTTGAAGTTTTATCAGTGTTTGATTTTGGAGTCAAGGGTAGCATAGCTATGAGCGATAGCTTAAATTGACAAGAGGCTCGAGTACTTTATAGTAACAAAATTTCAAGGTTTTCTGACGCTCAAGTAAAAAGTTACAAGCATTTGATTGTTGCAAACTTCGATAGGTATAGGACGCACCGTATAGAAGTTAGGGCCATTTGAAGTTTTATCAGTAATTGATTTTTGAGTCAAGGGTAGTATAGATATGAGTTATAGCTTAAATTGATAAGAGGCACGAGTACTTTATTGTCACAAAATTTCAAGGTTTTCTGACGCTCAAGTAAACAGTTACAAGCATTTGATTGTTGCAAACTTCGATAGGTGTAGGACTCACCGTATAGAAGTTAGGGCCATTTGAAGTTTTATCAGTAATTGATTTTAGAGTCAAGGGTAGCATAGCTATGAGCGATAGCTTAAATTGACAAGAGGCTCGAGTACTTTATAGTCACAAACTTTCAAAGTTTTATGACGCTCCAGTAAAAAGTTATAAACATTTGATTGTTGGAAACTTTGATTGGTATAGGACGCACCGTACATAAGTTAGGGCCATTTGAAGTTTTATCAGTGTTTGATTTTGGAGTCAAGGGTAGCATAGCTATGAGTTATAGCTTAGATTGACAAGAGGCTCGAATACTTTACTGTCACAAAATTTCAAGGTTTTCTGACGCTCAAGTAAAAAGTTACAAGCATTTGATTGTTGCAAACTTTGATAGGTATAGGACGCAACGTACAGAAGTTAGGGCCATTTGAAGTTTTATCAGTGTTTGATTTTGGAGTCAAGAGTAGCATCGCTATGAGCGATAGCTTAAATTGACAAGAGGCTCGAGTACTTTATAGTCACAAAATTTGAAGGTTTTATGACGCTCCAGTAAAAAGTTACAAGCATTTGATTGTTGCAAACATTGATAGGTAAAGGACGCACCGTACAGAAGTTAGGGCCATTTGAAGTTTTATCAGTAATTGACTTTAGAGTCAAGGGTAGTATAGATATGAGTGATAGCTTAAATTGATAAGAGGCACGAGTTCTTTACTGTCACAAAATTTCAAGGTTTTCTGACGCTCAAGTAAAAAGTTACAAGCATTTGATTGTTGCAAACTTTGATAGGTATAGGACGCACCGTACAGAAGTTAGGGCCATTTGAAGTTTTATCAGTGTTTGATTTTGGAGTCAAGAGTAGCATAGCTATGAGCGATAGCTTAAATTGACAAGAGGCTCGAGTACTTTATAGTCACAAAATTACAAAGTTTTATGACGCTCCAGTAAAAAGTTATAAGCATTTGATTGTTGGAAACTTTGATAGGTATAGGACGCACCGTACAGAAGTTAGGGCCATTTGAAGTTTTATCAGTGTTTGATTTTGGAGTCAAGGGTAGCATAGCTATGAGCGATAGCTTAAATTGACAAGAGGCTCGAGTACTTTATAGTAACAAAATTTCAAGGTTTTCTGACGCTCAAGTAAAAAGTTACAAGCATTTGATTGTTGCAAACTTCGATACGTGTAGGAAGCACCGTATAGAAGTTAGGGCCATTTTAAGTTTTATCAGTAATTGATTTTAGAGTCAAGGGTAGTATAGATATGAGTGATGGCTTAAATTGATAAGAGGCACGAGTACTTTATTGTCACAAAATTTCAAGGTTTTCTAACGCTCAAGTAAAAAGTTACAAGCATTTGATTGTTGCAAACTTCGATAGGTGTAGGACGCACTGTATAGAAGTTAGGGCCATTTGAAGTTTTATCAGTAATTGATTTTAGAGTCAAGGGTAGCATAGCTATGAGCGATAGCTTAAATTGACAAGAGGCTCGAGTACTTTATAGTCACAAACTTTCAAAGTTTTATGACGCTCCAGTAAAAAGTTATAAACATTTGATTGTTGGAAACTTTGATAGGTATAGGACGCACCGTACATAAGTTAGGGCCATTTGAAGTTTTATCAGTGTTTGATTTTGGAGTCAAGGGTAGCATAGCTATGAGTTATAGCTTAGATTGACAAGAGGCTCGAGTACTTTACTGTCACAAAATTTCAAGGTTTTCTGACGCTCAAGTAAAAAGTTACAAGCATTTGATTGTTGCAAACTTTGATAGGTATAGGACGCACCGTACAGAAGTTAGGGCCATTTGAAGTTTTATCAGTGTTTGATTTTGGAGTCAAGAGTAGCATCGCTATGAGCGATAGCTTAAATTGACAAGAGGCTCGAGTACTTTATAGTCACAAAATTACAAAGTTTTATGACGCTCCAGTAAAAAGTTATAAGCATTTGATTGTTGGAAACTTTGATAGGTATAGGAGGCACCGTACAGAAGTTAGGGCCATTTGAAGTTTTATCAGTGTTTGATTTTGGAGTCAAGGGAGCATAGCTATGAGCGATAGCTTAAATTGACAAGAGGCTCGAGTACTTTATAGTCACAAAATTTCAAGGTTTTCTGACGCTCAAGTAAAAAGTTACAAGCATTTGATTGTTGCAAACTTCGATAGGTATAGGACGCACCGTATAGAAGTTAGGGCCATTTGAAGTTTTATCAGTAATTGATTTTAGAGTCAAGGGTAGCATAGCTATGAGCGATAGCTTAAATTGACAAGAGGCTCGAGTACTTTATAGTCACAAAATTTGAAGGTTTTATGACGCTCCAGTAAAAAGTTACAAGCATTTGATTGTTGCAAACATTGATAGGTAAAGGACGCACAGTACAGAAGTTAGGGCCATTTGAAGTTTTATCAGTAATTGACTTTAGAGTCAAGGGTAGTATAGATATGAGTGATAGCTTAAATTGATAAGAGGCACGAGTACTTTACTGTCACAAAATTTCAAGGTTTTCTGACGCTCAAGTAAAAAGTTACAAGCATTTGATTGTTGCTAACTTTGATAGGTATAGGACGCACCGTACAGAAGTTAGGGCCATTTGAAGTTTTATCACTGTTTGATTTTGGAGTCAAGAGTAGCATAGCTATGAGCGATAGCTTAAATTGACAAGAGGCTCGAGTACTTTATAGTCACAAAATTACAAAGTTTTATGACGCTCCAGTAAAAAGTTATAAGCATTTGATTGTTGGAAACTTTGATAGGTATAGGACACACCGTACAGAAGTTAGGGCCATTTGAAGTTTTATCAGTGTTTGATTTTGGAGTCAAGGGTAGCATAGCTATGAGCGATAGCTTAAATTGACAAGAGGCTCGAGTACTTTATAGTAACAAAATTTCAAGGTTTTCTGACGCTCAAGTAAAAAGTTACAAGCATTTGATTGTTGGAAACTTCGATAGGTGTAGGACGCACCGTATAGAAGTTAGGGCCATTTGAAGTTTTATCAGTAATTGATTTTATAGTCAAGGGTAGTATAGATATGAGTGATAGCTTAAATTGATAAGAGGCACGAGTACTTTATTGTCACAAAATTTCAAGGTTTTCTGACGCTCAAGTAAAAAGTTACAAGCATTTGATTGTTGCAAACTTCGATAGGTATAGGACGCACCGTACAGAAGTTAGGGTCATTTGCAGTTTTATCAGTAATTGACTTTAGAGTCAAGGGTAGTATAGATATGAGTGATAGCTTAAATTGATAAGAGGCACGAGTACTTTACTGTCACAAAATTTCAAGGTTTTCTGACGCTCAAGTAAAAAGTTACAAGCATTTGATGGTTGCAAACTTTGATAGGTATAGGACGCACCGTACAGAAGTTAGGGCCATTTGAAGTTTTATCAGTAATTGATTTTAGAGTCAAGGGTAGCATAGCTATGAGCGATAGCTTAAATTGACAAGAGGATCGAGTACTTTATAGTCACAAAATTACAAAGTTTTATGACGCTCCAGTAAAATGTTATAAGCATTTGATTGTTGGAAACTTTGATAGGTATAGGACGCACCGTACATAAGTTAGGGCCATTTGAAGTTTTATCAGTGTTTGATTTTGGAGTCAAGGGTAGCATAGCTATGAGTTATAGCTTAGATTGACAAGAGGCTCGAGTACTTTACTGTCACAAAATTTCAAGGTTTTCTGACGCTCAAGTAAAAAGTTACAAGCATTTGATTGTTGCTAACTTTGATAGGTATAGGACGCACCGTACAGAAGTTAGGGCCATTTGAAGTTTTATCACTGTTTGATTTTGGAGTCAAGAGTAGCATAGCTATGAGCGATAGCTTAAATTGACAAGAGGCTCGAGTACTTTATAGTCACAAAATTACAAAGTTTTATGACGCTCCAGTAAAAAGTTATAAGCATTTGATTGTTGGAAACTTTGATAGGTATAGGACACACCGTACAGAAGTTAGGGCCATTTGAAGTTTTATCAGTGTTTGATTTTGGAGTCAAGGGTAGCATAGCTATGAGCGATAGCTTAAATTGACAAGAGGCTCGAGTACTTTATAGTAACAAAATTTCAAGGTTTTCTGACGCTCAAGTTAAAAGTTACAAGCATTTGATTGTTGCTAACTTCGATAGGTGTAGGACGCACCGTATAGAAGTTAGGGCCATTTGAAGTTTTATCAGTAATTGATTTTATAGTCAAGGGTAGTATAGATATGAGTGATAGCTTAAATTGATAAGAGGCACGAGTACTTTATTGTCACAAAATTTCAAGGTTTTCTGACGCTCAAGTAAAAAGTTACAAGCATTTGATTGTTGCAAACTTCGATAGGTATAGGACGCACCGTACAGAAGTTAGGGTCATTTGCAGTTTTATCAGTAATTGACTTTAGAGTCAAGGGTAGTATAGATATGAGTGATAGCTTAAATTGATAAGAGGCACGAGTACTTTACTGTCACAAAATTTCAAGGTTTTCTGACGCTCAAGTAAAAAGTTACAAGCATTTGATGGTTGCAAACTTTGATAGGTATAGGACGCACCGTACAGAAGTTAGGGCCATTTGAAGTTTTATCAGTGTTTGATTTTGGAGTCAAGAGTAGCATAGCTATGAGCGATAGCTTAAATTGACAAGAGGATCGAGTACTTTATAGTCACAAAATTACAAAGTTTTATGACGCTCCAGTAAAAAGTTATAAGCATTTGATTGTTGGAAACTTTGATAGGTATAGGAGGCACCGTACAGAAGTTAGGGCCATTTGAAGTTTTATCAGTGTTTGATTTTGGAGTCAAGGGAGCATAGCTATGAGCGATAGCTTAAATTGACAAGAGGCTCGAGTACTTTATAGTCACAAAATTTCAAGGTTTTCTGACGCTCAAGTAAAAAGTTACAAGCATTTGATTGTTGCAAACTTCGATAGGTATAGGACGCACCGTATAGAAGTTAGGGCCATTTGAAGTTTTATCAGTAATTGATTTTAGAGTCAAGGGTAGCATAGCTATGAGCGATAGCTTAAATTGACAAGAGGCTCGAGTACTTTATAGTCACAAAATTTGAAGGTTTTATGACGCTCCAGTAAAAAGTTACAAGCATTTGATTGTTGCAAACATTGATAGGTAAAGGACGCACCGTACAGAAGTTAGGGCCATTTGAAGTTTTATCAGTAATTGACTTTAGAGTCAAGGGTAGTATAGATATGAGTGATAGCTTAAATTGATAAGAGGCACGAGTACTTTACTGTCACAAAATTTCAAGGTTTTCTGACGCTCAAGTAAAAAGTTACAAGCATTTGATTGTTGCTAACTTTGATAGGTATAGGACGCACCGTACAGAAGTTAGGGCCATTTGAAGTTTTATCACTGTTTGATTTTGGAGTCAAGAGTAGCATAGCTATGAGCGATAGCTTAAATTGACAAGAGGCTCGAGTACTTTATAGTCACAAAATTACAAAGTTTTATGACGCTCCAGTAAAAAGTTATAAGCATTTGATTGTTGGAAACTTTGATAGGTATAGGACACACCGTACAGAAGTTAGGGCCATTTGAAGTTTTATCAGTGTTTGATTTTGGAGTCAAGGGTAGCATAGCTATGAGCGATAGCTTAAATTGACAAGAGGCTCGAGTACTTTATAGTAACAAAATTTCAAGGTTTTCTGACGCTCAAGTTAAAAGTTACAAGCATTTGATTGTTGCTAACTTCGATAGGTGTAGGACGCACCGTATAGAAGTTAGGGCCATTTGAAGTTTTATCAGTAATTGATTTTATAGTCAAGGGTAGTATAGATATGAGTGATAGCTTAAATTGATAAGAGGCACGAGTACTTTATTGTCACAAAATTTCAAGGTTTTCTGACGCTCAAGTAAAAAGTTACAAGCATTTGATTGTTGCAAACTTCGATAGGTATAGGACGCACCGTACAGAAGTTAGGGTCATTTGCAGTTTTATCAGTAATTGACTTTAGAGTCAAGGGTAGTATAGATATGAGTGATAGCTTAAATTGATAAGAGGCACGAGTACTTTACTGTCACAAAATTTCAAGGTTTTCTGACGCTCAAGTAAAAAGTTACAAGCATTTGATGGTTGCAAACTTTGATAGGTATAGGACGCACCGTACAGAAGTTAGGGCCATTTGAAGTTTTATCAGTGTTTGATTTTGGAGTCAAGAGTAGCATAGCTATGAGCGATAGCTTAAATTGACAAGAGGATCGAGTACTTTATAGTCACAAAATTACAAAGTTTTATGACGCTCCAGTAAAATGTTATAAGCATTTGATTGTTGGAAACTTTGAGAGGTATAGGACGCACGGTAAAAAGTTAGGGCCATTTGAAGTTTTATCAGTGTTTGATTTTGGAGTCAAGGGTAGCATAGCTATGAGCGATAGCTTAAATTGACAAGAGGCTCGAGTACTTTATAGTAACAAAATTTCAAGGTTTTCTGACGCTCAAGTAAAAAGTTACAAGCATTTGATTGTTGCAAACTTCGATAGGTGTAGGACGCACCGTATAGAAGTTAGGGCCATTTGAAGTTTTATCAGTAATTGATTTTTGAGTCAAGGGTAGTATAGATATGAGTTATAGCTTAAATTGATAAGAGGCACGAGTACTTTATTGTCACAAAATTTCAAGGTTTTCTGACGCTCAAGTAAACAGTTACAAGCATTTGATTGTTGCAAACTTCGATAGGTGTAGGACGCACCGTATAGAAGTTAGGGCCATTTGAACTTTTATCAGTAATTGATTTTAGAGTCAAGGGTAGCATAGCTATGAGCGATAGCTTAAATTGACAAGAGGCTCGAGTACTTTATAGTCACAAACTTTCAAAGTTTTATGACGCTCCAGTAAAAAGTTATAAACATTTGATTGTTGGAAACTTTGATAGGTATAGGACGCTCCGTACATAAGTTAGGGCCATTTGAAGTTTTATCAGTGTTTGATTTTGGAGTCAAGGGTAGCATAGCTATGAGTTATAGCTTAGATTGGCAGGAGGCTCGAGTACTTTACTGTCACAAAATTTCAAGGTTTTCTGACGCTCAAGTAAAAAGTTACAAGCATTTGATTGTTGCAAACTTTGATAGGTTTAGGACGCACCGTACAGAAGTTAGGGCCATTTGAAGTTTTATCAGTGTTTGATTTTGGAGTCAAGAGTAGCATCGCTATGAGCGAGAGCTTAAATTGACAAGAGGCTCGAGTACTTTATAGTCACAAAATTACAAAGTTTTATGACGCTCCAGTAAAAAGTTATAAGCATTTGATTGTTGGAAACTTTGATAGGTATAGGACGCACCGTACAGAAGTTAGGGCCATTTGAAGTTTTATCAGTGTTTGATTTTGGAGTCAAGGGTAGCATAGCTATGAGCGATATCTTAAATTGACAAGAAGCTCGAGTACTTTATAGTCACAAAATTTCAAGGTTTTCTGACGCTCAAGTAAAAAGTTACAAGCATTTGATTGTTGCAAACTTCGATAGGTATAGGACGCACCGTATAGAAGTTAGGGCCATTTGAAGTTTTATCAGTAATTGATTTTAGAGTCAAGGGTAGTATAGATATGAGTGATAGCTTAAATTGATAAGAGGCACGAGTACTTTATTGTCACAAAATTTCAAGGTTTTCTGACTCTCAAGTAAAAAGTTACAAGCATTTGATTGTTGCAAATTTCGATAGGTGTAGGACGCACCGTATAGAAGTTAGGGCCATTTGAAGTTTAATCAGTAATTGATTTTAGAGTCAAGGGTAGTATAGATATGAGTGATAGCTTAAATTGATAAGAGGCACGAGTACTTTATAGTCACAAAATTTCAAAGTTTTATGACGCTCCAGTAAAAAGTTATAAGCATTTGATTGTTGGAAACTTTGATAGGTATAGGACGCACCGTACAAAAGTTAGGGCCATTTGAAGTTTTATCAGTTTTTGATTTTGGAGTCAAGGGTAGCATAGCTATGAGCGATAGCTTAAATTGACAAGAGGCTCGAGTACTTTATAGTCACAAAATTTCAAAGTTTTATGACGCTCCAGTAAAAAGTTATAAGCATTTGATTGTTGGAAACTTTGATAGGTATAGGACGCACCGTACAGAAGTTAGGGCCATTTGAATTTTTATCAGTAATTGATTTTAGAGTCAAGGGTATTATAGATATGAGTGATAGCTTAAATTGATAAGAGGCACGAGTACTTTATAGTCACAAAATTTCAAAGTTTTATGACGCTCCAGTAAAAAGTTACAAGCATTTGATTGTAATTGACTTTAGAGTCAAGGGTAGTATAGATATGAGTGATAGCATAAATTGATAAGAGGCACGAGTACTTTATTGTCACAAAATTTCAAGGTTTTCTGACGCTCAAGTAAAAAGTTACAAGCATTTGATTGTTGCAAACTTTGATAGGTATAGGACGCACCGTACAGAAGTTAGGGCCATTTGAAGTTTTATCAGTGTTTGATTTTGGAGTCAAGAGTAGCATAGCTATGAGCGATAGCTTAAATTGACAAGAGGCTCGAGTACTTTATAGTCACAAAATTTCAAAGTTTTATGACGCTCCAGTAAAAAGTTATAAGCATTTGATTGTTGGAAACTTTGATAGGTATAGGACGCACCGTACAAAAGTTAGGGCCATTTGAAGTTTTATCAGTGTTTGATTTTGGAGTCAAGGGTAGCATAGCTATGAGCGATAGCTTAAATTGACAAGAGGCTCGAGTACTTTATAGTCACAAAATTTCAAGGTTTTCTGACGCTCAAGTAAAAAGTTACAAGCATTTGATTGTTGCAAACTTCGATAGGTGTAGGATGCACCGTATAGAAATTAGGGCTATTTGAAGTTTTATCAGTAATTGATTTTAGAGTCAAGGGTAGTATAGATATGAGTGATAGCTTAAATTGATAAGAGGCACGAGTACTTTATTGTCACAAAATTTCAAGGTTTTCTGACGCTCAAGTAAAAAGTTACAAGCATTTGATTGTTGCAAACTTTGATAGGTATAGGACGCACCGTACAGAAGTTAGGGCCATTTGAAGTTTTATCAGTGTTTGATTTTGGAGTCAAGGGAAGCATAGCTATGAGCGATAGCTTAAATTGACAAGAGGCTCGAGTACTTTATTGTCACAAACTTTCAAAGTTTTCTGACGCTCAAGTAAAAAGTTACAAGCATTTGAATGTTGCAAACTTTGATAGGTATAGGACGCACCGTACAGAAATTAGGGCCATTTGAAGTTTTATCAGTGTTTGATTTTGGAGTCAAGGGTAGCATAGCTATGAGCGATAGCTTAATTTGACAAGAGGCTCGAGTACTTTATAGTCACAAAATTTCAAGGTTTTCTGACGCTCAAGTGAAAAGTTACAATCATTTGATTATTGCAAACTTTGATAGGTATAGGACGCACCGTACAGAAGTTAGGGCCATTTGAAGTTTAATCAGTGTTTGATTTTGGAGTCAAGGGTAGCATAGCTATGAGCGATAGCTTAAATTGACAAGAGGCTCGAGTACTTTATAGTCCCAAAATTTCAAGGTTTTCTGACGCTCAAGTAAAAAGTTACAAGCATTTGATTGTTGCAAACTTCGATAGGTGTAGGACGCACGGTACAGAAGTTAGGGCCATTTGAAGTTTTATCAGTGTTTGATTTTGGAGTCAAGGGTAGCATAGATATGAGTGATAGCTTAAATTGATAAGAGGCACGAGTACTTTATAGTCACACAATTTCAAAGTTTTATGACGCTCCAGTAAAAAGTTATAAGCATTTTATTGTTGGAAACTTTGATAGGTATAGGACGCACCGTACAGAAGTTAGGGCCATTTGAAGTTTTATCAGTGTTTGATTTTGGAGTCTAGGGTAGTATAGATATGAGTGATAGCTTAAATTGATAAGCGGCACGAGTACTTTATTGTCACAAAATTTCAAGGTATTCTGACGCTCAAGTAAAAAGTTACAAGCATTTGATTGTTGCAAACTTTGATAGATTTTGGAGTCAAGGGTAGCATAGCTATGAGCGATAGCTTAAATTGACAAGAGGAACAAGAACTTTATTGTCACAAAATTTCAAGGTTTTCTGACGCTCAAGTAAAAAGTTACAAGCATTTGATTGTTGCAAACTTTGATAGGTATAGGACGCACCGTAAGGAAGTTAGTGCCATTTGAAGTTTTATCAGTGTTTGATTTTGGAGTCAAGGGAAGCATAGCTATGAGCGACAGCTTAAATTGACAAGAGGCTCGAGTACTTTATAGTCACAAACTTTCAAAGTTTTCTGACGCTCAAGTAAAAAGTTACAAGCATTTGATTGTTGCAAACTTTGATAGGTATAGGACGCACCGTACAGAAGTTAGGGCCATTTGAAGTTTTATCAGTGTTTGATTTTGGAGTCAAGGTTAGCATAGCTATGAGCGATAGCTTAAATTGACAAGAGGCTCGAGTACTTTATAGTCACAAAATTTGAAGGTTTTATGACGCTCCAGTAAAAAGTTACAAGCATTTGATTGTTGCAAACTTTGATAGGTATAGGACGCACCGTACAGAAGTTAGGGCCATTTGAAGTTTTATTTGTAATTGACTTTAGAGTCAAGGGTAGTATAGATATGAGTGATAGCATAAATTGATAAGAGGCACGAGTACTTTATTGTCACAAAATTTCAAGGTTTTCTGACGCTCAAGTAAAAAGTCACAAGCATTTGATTGTTGCAAACTTTGATAGGTATAGGACGCACCGTACAGAAGTTAGGGCCATTTGAAGTTTTATCAGTGTTTGATTTTGGAGTCAAGGGAAGCATAGCTATGAGCGATAGCTTAAATTGACAAGAGGCTCGAGTACTTTATTGTCACAAACTTTCAAAGTTTTCTGACGCTCAAGTAAAAAGTTACAAGCATTTGATTGTTGCAAACTTTGATAGGTATAGGACGCACCGTACAGAAGTTAGGGCCATTTGAAGTTTTATCAGTGTTTGATTTTGGAGTCAAGGGTAGCATAGCTATGAGCGATAGCTTAAATTGACAAGAGGCTCGAGTACTTTATAGTCACAAAATTTCAAGGTTTTCTGACGCTCAAGTGAAAAGTTACAATCATTTGATTGTTGCAAACTTTGATAGGTATAGGACGCACCGTACAGAAGTTAGGGCCATTTGAAGTTTAATCAGTGTTTGATTTTGGAGTCAAGGGTAGCATAGCTATGAGCGATAGCTTAAATTGACAAGAGGCTCGAGTACTTTATAGTCCCAAAATTTCAAGGTTTTCTGACGCTCAAGTAAAAAGTTACAAGCATTTGATTGTTGCAAACTTTGATAGGTATAGGACGTACCGTAAGGAAGTTAGGGCCATTTGAAGTTTTATCAGTGTTTGATTTTGGAGTCAAGGGAAGCATAGCTACGAGCGAAAGCTTAAATTGACAAGAGGCTCGAGTACTTTATAGTCACAAACTTTCAAAGTTTTCTGACGCTCAAGTAAAAAGTTACAAGCATTTGATTGTTGCAAACTTTGATAGGTATAGGACGCACCGTACAGAAGTTAGGGCCATTTGAACTTTTATCAGTGTTTGATTTTGGAGTCAAGGGTAGCATAGCTATGAGCGATAGCTTAAATTGACAAGAGGCTCGAGTACTTTATAGTCACAAAATTTGAAGGTTTTATGACGCTCCAATAAAAAGTTACAAGCATTTGATTGTTGCAAACTTTGATAGGTATAGGACGCACCGTACAGAAGTTAGGGCCATTTGAAGTTTTATCAGTAATTGACTTTAGAGTCAAGGGTAGTATAGATATGAGTGATAGCTTAAATTGATAAGAGGCACGAGTACTTTATTGTCACAAAATATCAAGGTTTTCTGACGCTCAAGTAAAAAGTTACAAGCATTTGATTGTTGCAAACTTTGCTAGATTTTGGAGTCAAGGGTAGCTTAGCTATGAGCGATAGCTTAAATTGACAAGAGGAACAAGAACTTTATTGTCACAAAATTTCAAGATTTTCTGACGCTCAAGTAAAAAGTTACAAGCATTTGATTGTTGCAAACTTTGATAGGTATAGGACGCACCGTAAGGAAGTTAGGGCCATTTGAAGTTTTATCAGTGTTTGATTTTGGAGTCAAGGGAAGCATAGCTATGAGCGATAGCTTAAATTGACAAGAGGCTCGAGTACTTTATAGTCACAAAATTTGAAGGTTTTATGACGCTCCAGTAAAAAGTTACAAGCATTTGATTGTTGCAAACTTTGATAGGTATAGGACGCACCGTACAGAAGTTAGGGCCATTTGAAGTTTTATCAGTAATTGACTTTAGAGTCAAGGGTAGTATAGATATGAGTGATAGCATAAATTGATAAGAGGCACGAGTACTTTATTGTCACAAAATTTCAAGGTTTTCTGACGCTCAAGTAAAAAGTTACAAGCATTTGATTGTTGCAAACTTTGATAGGTATAGGACGCACCGTACAGAAGTTAGGGCCATTTGAAGTTTTATCAGTGTTTGATTTTGGAGTCAAGAGTAGCATAGCTATGAGCGATAGCTTAAATTGACAAGAGGCTCGAGTACTTTATAGTCACAAAATATCAAGGTTTTCTGACGCTCAAGTAAAAAGTTACAAGCATTTGATTGTTGCAAACTTCGATAGGTGTAGGACGCACCGTATATAAATTAGGGCCATTTGAAGTTTTATCAGTAATTGATTTTAGAGGCAAGGGTAGTATAGATATGAGTGATAGCTTAAATTGATAAGAGGCACGAGTACTTTATTGTCACAAAAATTCAAGGTTTTCTGACGCTCAAGTAAAAAGTTACAAGCATTTGATTGTTGCAAACTTTGATAGGTATAGGACGCACCGTACAGAAGTTAGGGCCATTTGAAGTTTTATCAGTGTTTGATTTTGGAGTCAAGGGAAGCATAGCTATGAGCGATAGCTTAAATTGACAAGAGGCTCGAGTACTTTATAGTCACAAACTTTCAAAGTTTTCTGACGCTCAAGTAAAAACTTACAAGCATTTGATTGTTGCAAACTTTGATAGGTATAGGTCGCACCGTACAGAAGTTAGGGCCATTTGAAGTTTTATCAGTGTTTGATTTTGGAGTCAAGGGTAGCATAGCTATGAGCGATAGCTTAAATTGACAAGAGGCTCGAGTACTTTATAGTCACAAAATTTCAAGGTTTTCTGACGCTCCAGTGAAAAGTTACAATCATTTGATTGTTGCAAACTTTGATAGGTATAGGACGCACCGTACAGAAGTTAGGGCCATTTGAAGTTTTATCAGTAATTGACTTTAGAGTCAAGGGTAGTATAGATATGAGTGATAGCTTAAATTGATAAGAGGCACGAGTACTTCATTGTCACAAAATTTCAAGGTTTTCTGACGCTCAAGCAAAAAGTTACAAGCATTTGATTGTTGCAAACTTTGATAGTATAGGACGCACCGTACAGAAGTTAGGGCCATTTGAAGTTTTATCAGTGTTTGATTTTGGAGTCAAGGGTAGCATAGCTATGAGCGATAGCTTAAATTGACAAGAGGCTCGAGTACTTTATAGTCACAAAATATCAAAGTTTTATGACGCTCCAGTAAAAAGTTATAAGCATATGATTGTTGGAAACTTTGATAGGTATAGGACGCACCGTACAGAAGTTAGAGCCATTTGAAGTTTTATCAGTGTTCGATTTTGGAGTCAAGGGTAGCATAGCTATGAGCGATAGCTTAAATTGACAAGAGGCACGAGTACTTTATTGTCACAAAATTTGAAGGTTTTATTACACTCCAGCAAAAAGTTACAAGCATTTGATTGTTGCAAACTTTGATAGGTATAGGACGCACCGTACAGAAGTTAGGGCCATTTGAAGTTTTATCAGTAATTGACTTTAGAGTCAAGGGTAGTATAGATATGAGTGATAGCTTAAATTGATAAGAGGCACGAGTACTTTATTGTCACAAAATTTCAAGGTTTTCTGACGCTCAAGTAAAAAGTTACAAGCATTTGATTGTTGCAAACTTTGATAGGTATAGGACGCACCGTACAGAAGTTAGGGCCATTTGAAGTTTTATCAGTGTTTGATTTTGGAGTCAAGGGTAGCATAGCTATGAGCGATAGCTTAAATTGACAAGAGGCTCGAGTACTTTATAGTCACAAAATTTCAAAGTTTTATGACGCTCCAGTAAAAAGTTATAAGCATATGATTGTTGGAAACTTTGATAGGTATAGGACGCACCGTACAGAAGTTAGAGCCATTTGAAGTTTTATCAGTGTTTGATTTTGGAGTCAAGGGTAGCATAGCTATGAGCGATAGCTTAAATTGACAAGAGGCTCGAGTACTTTATAGTCACAAAATTTCAAGGTTTTCTGACGCTCAAGTAAAAAGTTACAAGCATTTGATTGTTGCAAACTTCGATAGGTGTAGGACGCACCGTATAGAAGTTAGGGCCATTTGAAGTTTTATCAGTAATTGACTTTAGAGTCAAGGGTAGTATAGATATGAGTGATAGCATAAATTGATAAGAGGCACGAGTACTTTATTGTCACAAAATTTCAAGGTTTTCTGACGCTCAAGTAAAAAGTTACAAGCATTTGATTGTTGCAAACTTTGATAGGTATAGGACGCACCGTACAGAAGTTAGGGCCATTTGAAGTTTTATCAGTGTTTGATTTTGGAGTCAAGGGAAGCATAGCTATGAGCGATATCTTAAATTGACAAGAGGCTCGAGTACTTTATTGTCACAAACTTTCAAAGTTTTCTGACGCTCAAGTAAAAAGTTACAAGCATTTGATTGTTGCAAACTTCGATAGGTGTAGGACGCACGGTACAGAAGTTAGGGCCATTTGAAGTTTTATCAGTGTTTGATTTTGGAGTCAAGGGTAGCATAGATATGAGTGATAGCTTAAATTGATAAGAGGCACGAGTACTTTATAGTCACAAAATTTCAAGGTTTTCTGACGCTCAAGTAAAAAGTTACAAGCATTTGATTGTTGCAAACTTTGATAGATTTTGGAGTCAAGGGTAGCATAGCTATGAGCGATAGCTTAAATTGACAAGAGGAACAAGAACTTTATTGTCACAAAATTTCAAGGTTTTCTGACGCTCAAGTAAAAAGTTACAAGCATTTGATTGTTGCAAACTTTGATAGGTATAGGACGCACCGTAAGGAAGTTAGGGCCATTTGAAGTTTTATCAGTGTTTGATTTTGGAGTCAAGGGAAGCATAGCTATGAGCGATAGCTTAAATTGACAAGAGCCTCGAGTACTTTATAGTCACAAACTTTCAAAGTTTTCTGACGCTCAAGTAAAAAGTTACAAGCATTTGATTGTTGCAAACTTTGATAGGTATAGACGCACCGTTCAGAAGTTAGGGCCATTTGAAGTTTTATCAGTGTTTGATTTTGGAGTCAAGGGTAGCATAGCTATGAGCGATAGCTTAAATTGACAAGAGGCTCGAGTACTTTATAGTCACAAAATTTGAAGGTTTTATGACGCTCCAGTAAAAAGTTACAAGCATTTGATTGTTGCAAACTTTGATAGGTATAGGACGCACCGTACAGAAGTTAGAGCCATTTGAAGTTTTATCAGTGTTCGATTTTGGAGTCAAGAGTAGCATAGCTATGAGCGATAGCTTAAATTGACAAGAGGCTCGAGTACTTTATAGTCACAAACTTTCAAAGTTTTCTGACGCTCAAGTAAAAAGTTACAAGCATTTGATTGTTGCAAACTTTGATAGGTATAGACGCACCGTTCAGAAGTTAGGGCCATTTGAAGTTTTATCAGTGTTTGATTTTGGAGTCAAGGGTAGCATAGCTATGAGCGATAGCTTAAATTGACAAGAGGCTCGAGTACTTTATAGTCACAAAATTTGAAGGTTTTATGACGCTCCAGTAAAAAGTTACAAGCATTTGATTGTTGCAAACTTTGATAGGTATAGGACGCACCGTACAGAAGTTAGGGCCATTTGAAGTTTTATCAGTAATTGACTTTAGAGTCAAGGGTAGTATAGATATGAGTGATAGCTTAAATTGATAAGAGGCACGAGTACTTTATTGTCACAAAATTTCAAGGTTTTCTGACGCTCAAGTAAAAAGTTACAAGCATTTGATTGTTGCAAACTTTGATAGGTATAGAACGCACCGTACAGAAGTTAGGGCCATTTGAAGTTTTATCAGTGTTTGATTTTGGAGTCAAGGGTAGCATAGCTATGAGCGATAGCTTAAATTGACAAGAGGCTCGAGTACTTTATAGTCACAAAATTTCAAAGTTTTATGACGCTCCAGTAAAAAGTTATAAGCATATGATTGTTGGAAACTTTGATAGGTATAGGACGCACCGTACAGAAGTTAGAGCCATTTGAAGTTTTATCAGTGTTTGATTTTGGAGTCAAGGGTAGCATAGCTATGAGCGATAGCTTAAATTGACAAGAGGCTCGAGTACTTTATTGTCACAAACTTTCAAAGTTTTCTGACGCTCTAGTAAAAAGTTACAAGCATTTGATTGTTTCAAACTTTGATAGGTATAGGACGCACCGTACAGAAGTTAGGGCCATTTGAAGTTTTATCAGTGTTTGATTTTGGAGTCAAGGGTAGCATAGCTATGAGCGATGGATTAAATTGACAAGAGGCTCGAGTACTTTATAGTCACAAAATTTCAAGGTTTTCTGACGCTCAAGTGAAAAGTTACAATCATTTGATTGTTGCAAACTTTGATAGGTATAGGACGCACCGTACAGAAGTTAGGGCCATTTGAAGTTTAATCAGTGTTTGATTTTGGAGTCAAGGGTAGCATAGCTATGAGCGATAGCTTAAATTGACAAGAGGCTCGAGTACTTTATAGTCCCAAAATTTCAAGGTTTTCTGACGCTCAAGTAAAAAGTTACAAGCATTTGATTGTTGCAAACTTCGATAGGTGTAGGACGCACGGTACAGAAGTTAGGGCCATTTGAAGTTTTATCAGTGTTTGATTTTGGAGTCAAGGGTAGTATAGATATGAGTGGTAGCATAAATTGATAAGAGGCACGAGTACTTTATTGTTACAAAATTTCAAGGTTTTCTGACGCTCAAGTAAAAAGTTACAAGCATTTGATTGTTGCAAACTTTGATAGGTATAGGACGCACCGTACAGAAGTTAGGGCCATTTGAAGCTTTATCAGTGTTTGATTTTGGAGTCAAGAGTAGCATAGCTATGAGCGATAGCTTAAATTGACAAGAGGCTCGAGTACTTTATAGTCACAAAATTTCAAAGTTTTATGACGCTCCAGTAAAAAGTTATAAGCATTTGATTGTTGGAAACTTTGATAGGTATAGGACGCACCGTACAAAAGTTAGGGCCATTTGAAGTTTTATCAGTGTTTGATTTTGGAGTCAAGGGTAGCATAGCTATGAGCAATAGCTTAAATTGACAAGAGGCTCGAGTACTTTATAGTCACAAAATTTCAAGGTTTTCTGACGCTCAAGTAAAAAGTTACAAGCATTTGATTGTTGCAAACTTTGATAGGTATAGGACGCACTGTACAGAAGTTAGGGCCATTTGAAGTTTTATCAGTGTTTGATTTTGGAGTCAAGGGTAGCATAGCTATGAGCGATAGCTTAAATTGACAAGAGGCTCGAGTACTTTATAGTCACAAAATTTGAAGGTTTTATGACGCTCCAGTAAAAAGTTACAAGCATTTGATTGTTGCAAACTTTGATAGGTATAGGACGCACCGTACAGAAGTTAGAGCCATTTGAAGTTTTATCAGTGTTCGATTTTGGAGTCAAGAGTAGCATAGCTATGAGCGATAGCTTAAATTGACAAGAGGCTCGAGTACTTTATTGTCACAAAATTTGAAGGTTTTATTACACTCCAGCAAAAAGTTACAAGCATTTGATTGTTGCAAACTTTGATAGGTATAGGACGCACCGTACAGAAGTTAGGGCCATTTGAAGTTTTATCAGTAATTGACTTTAGAGTCAAGGGTAGTATAGATATGAGTGATAGCTTAAATTGATAAGAGGCACGAGTACTTTATTGTCACAAAATTTCAAGGTTTTCTGACGCTCAAGTAAAAAGTTACAAGCATTTGATTGTTGCAAACTTTGATAGGTATAGAACGCACCGTCCAGAAGTTAGGGCCATTTGAAGTTTTATCAGTGTTTGATTTTGGAGTCAAGGGTAGCATAGCTATGAGCGATAGCTTAAATTGACAAGAGGCTCGAGTACTTTATAGTCACAAAATTTCAAAGTTTTATGACGCTCCAGTAAAAAGTTATAAGCATATGATTGTTGGAAACTTTGATAGGTATAGGACGCACCGTACAGAAGTTAGAGCCATTTGACGTTTTATCAGTGTTTGATTTTGGAGTCAAGGGTAGCATAGCTATGAGCGATGGATTAAATTGACAAGAGGCTCGAGTACTTTATAGTCACAAAATTTCAAGGTTTTCTGACGCTCAAGTGAAAAGTTACAATCATTTGATTGTTGCAAACTTTGATAGGTATAGGACGCACCGTACAGAAGTTAGGGCCATTTGAAGTTTAATCAGTGTTTGATTTTGGAGTCAAGGGTAGCATAGCTATGAGCGATAGCTTAAATTGACAAGAGGCTCGAGTACTTTATAGTCCCAAAATTTCAAGGTTTTCTGACGCTCAAGTAAAAAGTTACAAGCATTTGATTGTTGCAAACTTCGATAGGTGTAGGACGCACGGTACAGAAGTTAGGGCCATTTGAAGTTTTATCAGTGTTTGATTTTGGAGTCAAGGGTAGTATAGATATGAGTGGTAGCATAAATTGATAAGAGGCACGAGTACTTTATTGTCACAAAATTTCAAGGTTTTCTGACGCTCAAGTAAAAAGTTACAAGCATTTGATTGTTGCAAACTTTGATAGGTATAGGACGCACCGTACAGAAGTTAGGGCCATTTGAAGCTTTATCAGTGTTTGATTTTGGAGTCAAGAGTAGCATAGCTATGAGCGATAGCTTAAATTGACAAGAGGCTCGAGTACTTTATAGTCACAAAATTTCAAAGTTTTATGACGCTTCAGTAAAAAGTTATAAGCATTTGATTGTTGGAAACTTTGATAGGTATAGGACGCACCGTACAAAAGTTAGGGCCATTTGAAGTTTTATCAGTGTTTGATTTTGGAGTCAAGGGTAGCATAGCTATGAGCAATAGCTTAAATTGACAAGAGGCTCGAGTACTTTATAGTCACAAAATTTCAAGGTTTTCTGACGCTCAAGTAAAAAGTTACAAGCATTTGATTGTTGCAAACTTCGATAGGTGTAGGACGCAGCGTATAGAAAGTAGGGCCATTTGAAGTTTTATCAGTAATTGATTTTAGAGTCAAGGGTGGTATAGATATGAGTGATAGCTTAAATTGACAAGAGGCTCGAGTACTTTATAGTCACAAAATTTCAAGGTTTTCTGACGCTCAAGTAAAAAGTTACAAGCATTTGATTGTTGCAAACTTTGATAGGTATAGGACGCACTGTACAGAAGTTAGGGCCATTTGAAGTTTTATCAGTGTTTGATTTTGGATTCAAGGGTAGCATAGCTATGAGCGATAGCTTAAATTGACAAGAGGCTCGAGTACTTTATAGTCACAAAATTTCAAGGTTTTCTGACGCTCAAGTAAAAAGTTACAAGCATTTGATTGTTGCAAACTTCGATAGGTGTAGGACGCACCGTATAGAAGTTAGGGTCATTTGAAGTTTTATCAGTGTTTGATTTTGGAGTCAAGGGTAGCATAGATATGAGTGATAGCTTAAATTGATAAGAGGCACGAGTACTTTATAGTCACAAAATTTCAAAGTTTTATGACGCTCCAGTAAAAAGTTATAAGCATTTGATTGTTGGAAACTTTGATAGGTATAGGACGCACCGTACAGAAGTTAGGGCCATTTGAAATTTTATCACTGTTTGATTTTGGAGTCTAGGGTAGTATAGATATGAGTGATAGCTTAAATTGATAAGAGGCACGAGTACTTTATTGTCACAAAATTTCAAGGTTTTCTGACGCTCAAGTAAAAAGTTACAAGCATTTGATTGTTTCAAACTTTGATAGATTTTGGAGTCAAGGGTAGCATAGCTATGAGCGATAGCTTAAATTGACAAGAGGAACAAGAACTTTATTGTCACAAAATTTCAAGGTTTTCTGACGCTCAAGTAAAAAGTTACAAGCATTTGATTTTTGCAAACTTTGATAGGTATAGGACGCACCGTAAGGAAGTTAGGGCCATTTGAAGTTTTATCAGTGTTTGATTTTGGAGTCAATTGAAGCATAGCTATGAGCGATAGCCTAAATTGACAAGAGGCTCGAGTACTTTATAGTCACAAACTTTCAAAGTTTTCTGACGCTCAAGTAAAAAGTTACAAGCATTTGATTGTTGCAAACTTTGATAGGTATAGGACGCACCGTTCAGAAGTTAGGGCCATTTGAAGTTTTATCAGTGTTTGATTTTGGAGTCAAGGGTAGCATAGCTATGAGCGATAGCTTAAATTGACAAGAGGCTCGAGTACTTTATAGTCACACAATTTGAAGGTTTTATGACGCTCCAGTAAAAAGTTACAAGCATTTGATTGTTGCAAACTTTGATAGGTATAGGACGCACCGTACAGAAGTTAGGGCCATTTGAAGTTTTATCAGTAATTGACTTTAGAGTCAAGGGTAGTATAGATATGAGTGATAGCTTAAATTGATAAGAGGCACGAGTACTTTATTGTCACAAAATTTCAAGGTTTTCTGACGCTCAAGTAAAAAGTTACAAGCATTTGATTGTTGCAAACTTTGATAGATTTTGGAGTCAAGGGTAGCTTAGCTATGAGCGATAGCTTAAATTGACAAGAGGAACAAGAACTTTATTGTCACAAAATTTCAAGGTTTTCTGACGCTCAAGTAAAAAGTTACAAGCATTTGATTGTTGCAAACTTTGATAGGTATAGGACGCACCGTACAGAAGTTAGGGCCATTTGAAGTTTTATCAGTGTTTGATTTTGGAGTCAAGGGTAGCATAGCTATGAGCGATAGCTTAAATTGACAAGAGGCTCGAGTACTTTATAGTCACAAAATTTCAAAGTTTTATGACGCTCCAGTAAAAAGTTATAAGCATATGATTGTTGGAAACTTTGATAGGTATAGGACGCACCGTACAGAAGTTAGAGCCATTTGAAGTTTTATCAGTGTTTGATTTTGGAGTCAAGGGTAGCATAGCTATGAGCGATAGCTTAAATTGACAAGAGGCTCGAGTACTTTATTGTCACAAAATTTGAAGGTTTTATTACACTCCAGCAAAAAGTTACAAGCATTTGATTGTTGCAAACTTTGATAGGTATAGGACGCACCGTACAGAAGTTAGGGCCATTTGAAGTTTTATCAGTAATTGACTTTAGAGTCAAGGGTAGTATAGATATGAGTGATAGCTTAAATTGATAAGAGGCACGAGTACTTTATTGTCACAAAATTTCAATTTTTTCTGACGCTCAAGTAAAAAGTTACAAGCATTTGATTGTTGCAAACTTTGATAGGTATAGGACGCACCGTACAGAAGTTAGGGCCATTTGAAGTTTTATCAGTGTTTGATTTTGGAGTCAAGGGTAGCATAGCTATGAGCGATAGCTTAAATTGACAAGAGGCTCGAGTACTTTATAATCACAAAATTTCAAAGTTTTATGACGCTCCAGTAAAAAATTATAAGCATATGATTGTTGGAAACTTTGATAGGTATAGGACGCACCGTACAGAAGTTAGAGCCATTTGAAGTTTTATTAGTGTTTGATTTTGGAGTCAAGGGTAGCATAGCTATGAGCGATAGCTTAAATTGACAAGAGGCTCGAGTACTTTATTGTCACAAAATTTGAAGATTTTATTACACTCCAGCAAAAAGTTACAAGCATTTGATTGTTGCAAACTTTGATAGGTATAGGACGCACCGTACAGAAGTTAGGGCCATTTGAAGTTTTATCAGTAATTGACTTTAGAGTCAAGGGTAGTATAGATATGAGCGATAGCTTAAATTGACAAGAGGCTCGAGAACTTTATTGTCACAAACTTTCAAAGTTTTCTGACGCTCAAATAAAAAGTTACAAGCATTTGATTGTTGCAAACTTTGATAGGTATAGGACGCACCGTACAGAAGTTAGGGCCATTTGAAGTTTTATCAGTGTTTGATTTTGGAGTCAAGGGTAGCATAGCTATGAGCGATAGCTTAAATTGACAAGAGGATCGAGTACTTTATAGTCACAAAATTGCAAGGTTTTCTGACGCTCAAGTGAAAAGTTACAATCATTTGATTGTTGCAAACTTTGATAGGTATAGGACGCACGGTACAGAAGTTAGGGCCATTTGAAGTTTTATCAGAGTTTGATTTTGGAGTCAAGGGTAGCATAGATATGAGTGATAGCTTAAATTGATAAGAGGCACGAGTACTTTATAGTCACAAAATTTCAAAGTTTTATGACGCTCCAGTAAAAAGTTATAAGAATTTGATTGTTGGAAACTTTGATAGGTATAGGACGCACCGTACAGAAGTTAGGGCCATTTGAAATTTTATCAGTGTTTGATTTTGGAGTCTAGGGTAGTATAGATATGAGTGATGGCTTAAATTGATAAGAGGCACGAGTACTTTATTGTCACAAAATTTCAAGGTTTTCTGACGCTCAAGTAAAAAATTACAAGCATTTGATTGTTTCAAACTTTGATAGATTTTGGAGTCAAGGGTAGCATAGCTATGAGCGATAGCTTAAATTGACAAGAGGAACAAGAACTTTATTGTCACAAAATTTCAAGGTTTTCTGACGCTCAAGTAAAAAGTTACAAGCATTTGATTGTTGCAAACTTTGATAGGTATAGGACGCACCGTAAGGAAGTTAGGGCCATTTGAAGTTTTATCAGTGTTTGATTTTGGAGTCAAGGGAAGCATAGCTATGAGCGATAGCTTAAATTGACAAGAGGCTCGAGTACTTTATAGTCACAAACTTTCAAAGTTTTCTGACGCTCAAGTAAAAAGTTACAAGCATTTGATTGTTGCAAACTTTGATAGGAATAGGACGCACCGTTCAGAAGTTAGGGCCATTTGAAGTTTTATCAGTGTTTGATTTTGGAGTCAAGGGAAGCATAGCTATGAGCGATAGCTTAAATTGACAAGAGGCTCGAGTACTTTATTGTCACAAACTTTCAAAGTTTTCTGACGCACAAATAAAAAGTTACAAGCATTTGATTGTTGCAAACTTTGATAGGTATAGGACGCACCGTACAGAAGTTAGGGCCATTTGAAGTTTAATCAGTGTTTGATTTTGGAGTCAAGGGTAGCATAGCTATGAGCGATAGCTTAAATTGACAAGAGGCTCGAGTACTTTATAGTCACAAAATTTCAAGGTTTTCTGACGCTCAAGTAAAAAGTTACAAGCATTTGATTGTTGCAAACTTCGATAGGTGTAGGACGCACCGTATAGAAGTTAGGGCCATTTGAAGTTTTATCAGTAATTGACTTTAGAGTCAAGGGTAGTATATATATGAGTGATAGCATAAATTGATAAGAGGCACGAGTACTTTATTGTCACAAAATTTCAAGGTTTTCTGACGCTCAAGTAAAAAGTTACAAGCATTTGATTGTTGCAAACTTTGATAGGTATAGGACGCACCGTACAGCAGTTAGGGCCATTTGAAGTTTTATCAGTGTTTGATTTTGGAGTCAAGGGAAGCATAGCTATGAGCGATAGCTTAAATTGACAAGAGGCTCGAGTACTTTATTGTCACAAACTTTCAAAGTTTTCTGACGCTCAAATAAAAAGTTACAAGCATTTGATTGTTGCAAACTTTGATAGGTATAGGACGTACCGTACAGAAGTTAGGGCCATTTGAAGTTTTATCAGTGTTTGATTTTGGAGTCAAGGGTAGCATAGCTATGAGCGATAGCTTAAATTGACAAGAGGATCGAGTACTTTATAGTCACAAAATTTCAAGGTTTTCTGACGCTCAAGTGAAAAGTTACAATCATTTGATTGTTGCAAACTTTGATAGGTATAGGACGCACCGTACAGAAGTTAGGGCCATTTGAAGTTTAATCAGTGTTTGATTTTGGAGTCAAGGGTAGCATAGCTATGAGCGATAGCTTAAAATTGACAAGAGGCTCGAGTACTTTATAGTCCCAAAATTTCAAGGTTTTCTGACGCTCAAGTAAAAAGTTACAAGCATTTGATTGTTGCAAACTTCGATAGGTGTAGGACGCACGGTACAGAAGTTAGGGCCATTTGAAGTTTTATCAGTGTTTGATTTTGGAGTCAAGGGTAGCATAGATATGAGTGATAGCTTAAATTGATAAGAGGCACGAGTACTTTATAGTCACAAAATTTCAAAGTTTTATGACGCTCCAGTAAAAAGTTATAAGCATTTGATTGTTGGAAACTTTGATAGGTATAGGACGCACCGTACAGAAGTTAGGGCCATTTGAAATTTTATCAGTGTTTGATTTTGGAGTCTAGGGTAGTATAGATATGAGTGATAGCTTAAACTGATAAGAGGCACGAGTACTTTATTGTCACAAAATTTCAAGGTTTTCTGACGCTCAAGTAAAAAATTACAAGCATTTGATTGTTTCAAACTTTGATAGATTTTGGAGTCAAGGGTAGCATAGCTATGAGCGATAGCTTAAATTGACAAGAGGAACAAGAACTTTATTGTCACAAAATTTCAAGGTTTTCTGACGCTCAAGTAAAAAGTTACAAGCATTTGATTGTTGCAAACTTTGATAGGTATAGGACGCACCGTAAGGAAGTTAGGGCCATTTGAAGTTCTATCAGTGTTTGATTTTGGAGTCAAGGGAAGCATAGCTATGAGCGATAGCTTAAATTGACAAGAGGCTCGAGTACTTTATAGTCACAAAATTTCAAGGTTTTCTGACGCTCAAGTGAAAAGTTACAATCATTTGATTGTTGCAAACTTTGATAGGTATAGGACGCACCGTACAGAAGTTAGGGCCATTTGAAGTTTTATCAGTGTTTGATTTTGGAGTCAAGGGTAGCATAGCTATGAGCTATAGCTTAAATTGACAAGAGGCTCGAGTACTTTATAGTCCCAAAATTTCAAGGTTTCCTGACGCTCAAGAAAAAAGTTACAAGCATTTGATTGTTGCAAACTTCGATAGGTGTAGGACGCACGGTACAGAAGTTAGGGCCATTTGAAGTTTTATCAGTGTTTGATTTTGGAGTCAAGGGTAGCATAGATATGAGTGATAGCTTAAATTGATAAGAGGCTCGAGTACTTTATAGTCCCAAAATTTCAAGGTTTTCTGACGCTCAAGTAAAAAGTTACAAGCATTTGATTGTTGCAAACTTCGATAGGTGTAGGACGCACGGTACAGAAGTTAGGGCCATTTGAAGTTTTATCAGTGTTTGATTTTGGAGTCAAGGGTAGTATAGATATGAGTGGTAGCATAAATTGATAAGAGGCACGAGTACTTTATTGTCACAAAATTTCAAGGTTTTCTGACGCTCAAGTAAAAAGTTACAAGCATTTGATTGTTGCAAACTTTGATAGGTATAGGACGCACCGTACAGAAGTTAGGGCCATTTGAAGCTTTATCAGTGTTTGATTTTGGAGTCAAGAGTAGCATAGCTATGAGCGATAGCTTAAATTGACAAGAGGCTCGAGTACTTTATAGTCACAAAATTTCAAAGTTTTATGACGCTTCAGTAAAAAGTTATAAGCATTTGATTGTTGGAAACTTTGATAGGTATAGGACGCACCGTACAGAAGTTAGGGCCATTTGAAGTTTTATCAGTGTTTGATTTTGGAGTCAAGGGTAGCATAGCTATGAGCAATAGCTTAAATTGACAAGAGGCTCGAGTACTTTATAGTCACAAAATTTCAAGGTTTTCTGACGCTCAAGTAAAAAGTTACAAGCATTTGATTGTTGCAAACTTCGATAGGTGTAGGACGCAGCGTATAGAAAGTAGGGCCATTTGAAGTTTTATCAGTAATTGATTTTAGAGTCAAGGGTAGTATAGATATGAGTGATAGCTTAAATTGACAAGAGGCTCGAGTACTTTATAGTCACAAAATTTCAAGGTTTTCTGACGCTCAAGTAAAAAGTTACAAGCATTTGATTGTTGCAAACTTTGATAGGTATAGGACGCACTGTACAGAAGTTAGGGCCATTTGAAGTTTTTTCAGTGTTTGATTTTGGATTCAAGGGTAGCATAGCTATGAGCGATAGCTTAAATTGACAAGAGGCTCGAGTACTTTATAGTCACAAAATTTCAAGGTTTTCTGACGCTCAAGTAAAAAGTTACAAGCATTTGATTGTTGCAAACTTCGATAGGTGTAGGACGCACCGTATAGAAGTTAGGGTCATTTGAAGTTTTATCAGTGTTTGATTTTGGAGTCAAGGGTAGCATAGATATGAGTGATAGCTTAAATTGATAAGAGGCACGAGTACTTTATAGTCACAAAATTTCAAAGTTTTATGACGCTCCAGTAAAAAGTTATAAGCATTTGATTGTTGGAAACTTTGATAGGTATAGGACGCACCGTACAGAAGTTAGGGCCATTTGAAATTTTATCACTGTTTGATTTTGGAGTCTAGCGTAGTATAGATATGAGTGATAGCTTAAATTGATAAGAGGCACGAGTACTTTATTGTCACAAAATTTCAAGGTTTTCTGACGCTCAAGTAAAAAGTTACAAGCATTTGATTGTTTCAAACTTTGATAGATTTTGGAGTCAAGGGTAGCATAGCTATGAGCGATAGCTTAAATTGACAAGAGGAACAAGAACTTTATTGTCACAAAATTTCAAGATTTTCTGACGCTCAAGTAAAAAGTTACAAGCATTTGATTGTTGCAAACTTTGATAGGTATAGGACGCACCGTAAGGAAGTTAGGGCCATTTGAAGTTTTATCAGTGTTTGATTTTGGAGTCAAGGGAAGCATAGCTATGAGCGATAGCTTAAATTGACAAGAGGCTCGAGTACTTTATAGTCACAAAATTTGAAGGTTTTATGACGCTCCAGTAAAAAGTTACAAGCATTTGATTGTTGCAAACTTTGATAGGTATAGGACGCACCGTACAGAAGTTAGGGCCATTTGAAGTTTTATCAGTAATTGACTTTAGAGTCAAGGGTAGTATAGATATGAGTGATAGCATAAATTGATAAGAGGCACGAGTACTTTATTGTCACAAAATTTCAAGGTTTTCTGACGCTCAAGTAAAAAGTTACAAGCATTTGATTGTTGCAAACTTTGATAGGTATAGGACGCACCGTACAGAAGTTAGGGCCATTTGAAGTTTTATCAGTGTTTGATTTTGGAGTCAAGAGTAGCATAGCTATGAGCGATAGCTTAAATTGACAAGAGGCTCGAGTACTTTATAGTCACAAAATATCAAGGTTTTCTGACGCTCAAGTAAAAAGTTACAAGCATTTGATTGTTGCAAACTTCGATAGGTGTAGGACGCACCGTATATAAATTAGGGCCATTTGAAGTTTTATCAGTAATTGATTTTAGAGGCAAGGGTAGTATAGATATGAGTGATAGCTTAAATTGATAAGAGGCACGAGTACTTTATTGTCACAAAAATTCAAGGTTTTCTGACGCTCAAGTAAAAAGTTACAAGCATTTGATTGTTGCAAACTTTGATAGGTATAGGACGCACCGTACAGAAGTTAGGGCCATTTGAAGTTTTATCAGTGTTTGATTTTGGAGTCAAGGGAAGCATAGCTATGAGCGATAGCTTAAATTGACAAGAGGCTCGAGTACTTTATAGTCACAAACTTTCAAAGTTTTCTGACGCTCAAGTAAAAACTTACAAGCATTTGATTGTTGCAAACTTTGATAGGTATAGGTCGCACCGTACAGAAGTTAGGGCCATTTGAAGTTTTATCAGTGTTTGATTTTGGAGTCAAGGGTAGCATAGCTATGAGCGATAGCTTAAATTGACAAGAGGCTCGAGTACTTTATAGTCACAAAATTTCAAGGTTTTCTGACGCTCCAGTGAAAAGTTACAATCATTTGATTGTTGCAAACTTTGATAGGTATAGGACGCACCGTACAGAAGTTAGGGCCATTTGAAGTTTTATCAGTAATTGACTTTAGAGTCAAGGGTAGTATAGATATGAGTGATAGCTTAAATTGATAAGAGGCACGAGTACTTCATTGTCACAAAATTTCAAGGTTTTCTGACGCTCAAGCAAAAAGTTACAAGCATTTGATTGTTGCAAACTTTGATAGTATAGGACGCACCGTACAGAAGTTAGGGCCATTTGAAGTTTTATCAGTGTTTGATTTTGGAGTCAAGGGTAGCATAGCTATGAGCGATAGCTTAAATTGACAAGAGGCTCGAGTACTTTATAGTCACAAAATATCAAAGTTTTATGACGCTCCAGTAAAAAGTTATAAGCATATGATTGTTGGAAACTTTGATAGGTATAGGACGCACCGTACAGAAGTTAGAGCCATTTGAAGTTTTATCAGTGTTCGATTTTGGAGTCAAGGGTAGCATAGCTATGAGCGATAGCTTAAATTGACAAGAGGCACGAGTACTTTATTGTCACAAAATTTGAAGGTTTTATTACACTCCAGCAAAAAGTTACAAGCATTTGATTGTTGCAAACTTTGATAGGTATAGGACGCACCGTACAGAAGTTAGGGCCATTTGAAGTTTTATCAGTAATTGACTTTAGAGTCAAGGGTAGTATAGATATGAGTGATAGCTTAAATTGATAAGAGGCACGAGTACTTTATTGTCACAAAATTTCAAGGTTTTCTGACGCTCAAGTAAAAAGTTACAAGCATTTGATTGTTGCAAACTTTGATAGGTATAGGACGCACCGTACAGAAGTTAGGGCCATTTGAAGTTTTATCAGTGTTTGATTTTGGAGTCAAGGGTAGCATAGCTATGAGCGATAGCTTAAATTGACAAGAGGCTCGAGTACTTTATAGTCACAAAATTTCAAAGTTTTATGACGCTCCAGTAAAAAGTTATAAGCATATGATTGTTGGAAACTTTGATAGGTATAGGACGCACCGTACAGAAGTTAGAGCCATTTGAAGTTTTATCAGTGTTTGATTTTGGAGTCAAGGGTAGCATAGCTATGAGCGATAGCTTAAATTGACAAGAGGCTCGAGTACTTTATAGTCACAAAATTTCAAGGTTTTCTGACGCTCAAGTAAAAAGTTACAAGCATTTGATTGTTGCAAACTTCGATAGGTGTAGGACGCACCGTATAGAAGTTAGGGCCATTTGAAGTTTTATCAGTAATTGACTTTAGAGTCAAGGGTAGTATAGATATGAGTGATAGCATAAATTGATAAGAGGCACGAGTACTTTATTGTCACAAAATTTCAAGGTTTTCTGACGCTCAAGTAAAAAGTTACAAGCATTTGATTGTTGCAAACTTTGATAGGTATAGGACGCACCGTACAGAAGTTAGGGCCATTTGAAGTTTTATCAGTGTTTGATTTTGGAGTCAAGGGAAGCATAGCTATGAGCGATATCTTAAATTGACAAGAGGCTCGAGTACTTTATTGTCACAAACTTTCAAAGTTTTCTGACGCTCAAATAAAAAGTTACAAGCATTTGATTGTTGCAAACTTTGATAGGTATAGGACGTACCGTACAGAAGTTAGGGCCATTTGAAGTTTTATCAGTGTTTGATTTTGGAGTCAAGGGTAGCATAGCTATGAGCGATAGCTTAAATTGACAAGAGGATCGAGTACTTTATAGTCACAAAATTTCAAGGTTTTCTGACGCTCAAGTGAAAAGTTACAATCATTTGATTGTTGCAAACTTTGATAGGTATAGGACGCACCGTACAGAAGTTAGGGCCATTTGAAGTTTTATCAGTGTTTGATTTTGGAGTCAAGGGTAGCATAGATATGAGCGATAGCTTAAAATTGACAAGAGGCTCGAGTACTTTATAGTCCCAAAATTTCAAGGTTTTCTGACGCTCAAGTAAAAAGTTACAAGCATTTGATTGTTGCAAACTTCGATAGGTGTAGGACGCACGGTACAGAAGTTAGGGCCATTTGAAGTTTTATCAGTGTTTGATTTTGGAGTCAAGGGTAGCATAGATATGAGTGATAGCTTAAATTGATAAGAGGCACGAGTACTTTATAGTCACAAAATTTCAAAGTTTTATGACGCTCCAGTAAAAAGTTATAAGCATTTGATTGTTGGAAACTTTGATAGGTATAGGACGCACCGTACAGAAGTTAGGGCCATTTGAAATTTTATCAGTGTTTGATTTTGGAGTCTAGGGTAGTATAGATATGAGTGATAGCTTAAACTGATAAGAGGCACGAGTACTTTATTGTCACAAAATTTCAAGGTTTTCTGACGCTCAAGTAAAAAATTACAAGCATTTGATTGTTTCAAACTTTGATAGATTTTGGAGTCAAGGGTAGCATAGCTATGAGCGATAGCTTAAATTGACAAGAGGAACAAGAACTTTATTGTCACAAAATTTCAAGGTTTTCTGACGCTCAAGTAAAAAGTTACAAGCATTTGATTGTTGCAAACTTTGATAGGTATAGGACGCACCGTAAGGAAGTTAGGGCCATTTGAAGTTCTATCAGTGTTTGATTTTGGAGTCAAGGGAAGCATAGCTATGAGCGATAGCTTAAATTGACAAGAGGCTCGAGTACTTTATAGTCACAAAATTTCAAGGTTTTCTGACGCTCAAGTGAAAAGTTACAATCATTTGATTGTTGCAAACTTTGATAGGTATAGGACGCACCGTACAGAAGTTAGGGCCATTTGAAGTTTAATCAGTGTTTGATTTTGGAGTCAAGGGTAGCATAGCTATGAGCTATAGCTTAAATTGACAAGAGGCTCGAGTACTTTATAGTCCCAAAATTTCAAGGTTTCCTGACGCTCAAGAAAAAAGTTACAAGCATTTGATTGTTGCAAACTTCGATAGGTGTAGGACGCACGGTACAGAAGTTAGGGCCATTTGAAGTTTTATCAGTGTTTGATTTTGGAGTCAAGGGTAGCATAGATATGAGTGATAGCTTAAATTGATAAGAGGCTCGAGTACTTTATAGTCCCAAAATTTCAAGGTTTTCTGACGCTCAAGTAAAAAGTTACAAGCATTTGATTGTTGCAAACTTCGATAGGTGTAGGACGCACGGTACAGAAGTTAGGGCCATTTGAAGTTTTATCAGTGTTTGATTTTGGAGTCAAGGGTAGTATAGATATGAGTGGTAGCATAAATTGATAAGAGGCACGAGTACTTTATTGTCACAAAATTTCAAGGTTTTCTGACGCTCAAGTAAAAAGTTACAAGCATTTGATTGTTGCAAACTTTGATAGGTATAGGACGCACCGTACAGAAGTTAGGGCCATTTGAAGCTTTATCAGTGTTTGATTTTGGAGTCAAGAGTAGCATAGCTATGAGCGATAGCTTAAATTGACAAGAGGCTCGAGTACTTTATAGTCACAAAATTTCAAAGTTTTATGACGCTCCAGTAAAAAGTTATAAGCATTTGATTGTTGGAAACTTTGATAGGTATAGGACGCACCGTACAAAAGTTAGGGCCATTTGAAGTTTTATCAGTGTTTGATTTTGGAGTCAAGGGTAGCATAGCTATGAGCAATAGCTTAAATTGACAAGAGGCTCGAGTACTTTATAGTCACAAAATTTCAAGGTTTTCTGACGCTCAAGTAAAAAGTTACAAGCATTTGATTGTTGCAAACTTCGATAGGTGTAGGACGCAGCGTATAGAAAGTAGGGCCATTTGAAGTTTTATCAGTAATTGATTTTAGAGTCAAGGGTAGTATAGATATGAGTGATAGCTTAAATTGACAAGAGGCTCGAGTACTTTATAGTCACAAAATTTCAAGGTTTTCTGACGCTCAAGTAAAAAGTTACAAGCATTTGATTGTTGCAAACTTTGATAGGTATAGGACGCACTGTACAGAAGTTAGGGCCATTTGAAATTTTATCAGTGTTTGATTTTGGATTCAAGGGTAGCATAGCTATGAGCGATAGCTTAAATTGACAAGAGGCTCGAGTACTTTATAGTCACAAAATTTCAAGGTTTTCTGACGCTCAAGTAAAAAGTTACAAGCATTTGATTGTTGCAAACTTCGATAGGTGTAGGACGCACCGTATAGAAGTTAGGGTCATTTGAAGTTTTATCAGTGTTTGATTTTGGAGTCAAGGGTAGCATAGATATGAGTGATAGCTTAAATTGATAAGAGGCACGAGTACTTTATAGTCACAAAATTTCAAAGTTTTATGACGCTCCAGTAAAAAGTTATAAGCATTTGATTGTTGGAAACTTTGATAGGTATAGGACGCACCGTACAGAAGTTAGGGCCATTTGAAATTTTATCACTGTTTGATTTTGGAGTCTAGCGTAGTATAGATATGAGTGATAGCTTAAATTGATAAGAGGCACGAGTACTTTATTGTCACAAAATTTCAAGGTTTTCTGACGCTCAAGTAAAAAGTTACAAGCATTTGATTGTTTCAAACTTTGATAGATTTTGGAGTCAAGGGTAGCATAGCTATGAGCGATAGCTTAAATTGACAAGAGGAACAAGAACTTTATTGTCACAAAATTTCAAGGTTTTCTGACGCTCAAGTAAAAAGTTACAAGCATTTGATTTTTGCAAACTTTGATAGGTATAGGACGCACCGTAAGGAAGTTAGGGCCATTTGAAGTTTTATCAGTGTTTGATTTTGGAGTCAATTGAAGCATAGCTATGAGCGATAGCCTAAATTGACAAGAGGCTCGAGTACTTTATAGTCACAAACTTTCAAAGTTTTCTGACGCTCAAGTAAAAAGTTACAAGCATTTGATTGTTGCAAACTTTGATAGGTATAGGACGCACCGTTCAGAAGTTAGGGCCATTTGAAGTTTTATCAGTGTTTGATTTTGGAGTCAAGGGTAGCATAGCTATGAGCGATAGCTTAAATTGACAAGAGGCTCGAGTACTTTATAGTCACACAATTTGAAGGTTTTATGACGCTCCAGTAAAAAGTTACAAGCATTTGATTGTTGCAAACTTTGATAGGTATAGGACGCACCGTACAGAAGTTAGGGCCATTTGAAGTTTTATCAGTAATTGACTTTAGAGTCAAGGGTAGTATAGATATGAGTGATAGCTTAAATTGATAAGAGGCACGAGTACTTTATTGTCACAAAATTTCAAGGTTTTCTGACGCTCAAGTAAAAAGTTACAAGCATTTGATTGTTGCAAACTTTGATAGATTTTGGAGTCAAGGGTAGCTTAGCTATGAGCGATAGCTTAAATTGACAAGAGGAACAAGAACTTTATTGTCACAAAATTTCAAGGTTTTCTGACGCTCAAGTAAAAAGTTACAAGCATTTGATTGTTGCAAACTTTGATAGGTATAGGACGCACCGTACAGAAGTTAGGGCCATTTGAAGTTTTATCAGTGTTTGATTTTGGAGTCAAGGGTAGCATAGCTATGAGCGATAGCTTAAATTGACAAGAGGCTCGAGTACTTTATAGTCACAAAATTTCAAAGTTTTATGACGCTCCAGTAAAAAGTTATAAGCATATGATTGTTGGAAACTTTGATAGGTATAGGACGCACCGTACAGAAGTTAGAGCCATTTGAAGTTTTATCAGTGTTTGATTTTGGAGTCAAGGGTAGCATAGCTATGAGCGATAGCTTAAATTGACAAGAGGCTCGAGTACTTTATTGTCACAAAATTTGAAGGTTTTATTACACTCCAGCAAAAAGTTACAAGCATTTGATTGTTGCAAACTTTGATAGGTATAGGACGCACCGTACAGAAGTTAGGGCCATTTGAAGTTTTATCAGTAATTGACTTTAGAGTCAAGGGTAGTATAGATATGAGCAATAGCTTAAATTGACAAGAGGCTCGAGTACTTTATAGTCCCAAAATTTCAAGGTTTTCTGACGCTCAAGTAAAAAGTTACAAGCATTTGATTGTTGCAAACTTCGATAGGTGTAGGACGCACGGTACAGAAGTTAGGGCCATTTGAAGTTTTATCAGTGTTTGATTTTGGAGTCAAGGGTAGCATAGATATGAGTGATAGCTTAAATTGATAAGAGGCACGAGTACTTTATAGTCACAAAATTTCAAAGTTTTATGACGCTCCAGTAAAAAGTTATAAGCATTTGATTGTTGGAAACTTTGATAGGTATAGGACGCACCGTACAGAAGTTAGGGCCATTTGAAATTTTATCAGTGTTTGATTTTGGAGTCTAGGGTAGTATAGATATGAGTGATAGCTTAAACTGATAAGAGGCACGAGTACTTTATTGTCACAAAATTTCAAGGTTTTCTGACGCTCAAGTAAAAAATTACAAGCATTTGATTGTTTCAAACTTTGATAGATTTTGGAGTCAAGGGTAGCATAGCTATGAGCGATAGCTTAAATTGACAAGAGGAACAAGAACTTTATTGTCACAAAATTTCAAGGTTTTCTGACGCTCAAGTAAAAAGTTACAAGCATTTGATTGTTGCAAACTTTGATAGGTATAGGACGCACCGTAAGGAAGTTAGGGCCATTTGAAGTTCTATCAGTGTTTGATTTTGGAGTCAAGGGAAGCATAGCTATGAGCGATAGCTTAAATTGACAAGAGGCTCGAGTACTTTATAGTCACAAAATTTCAAGGTTTTCTGACGCTCAAGTGAAAAGTTACAATCATTTGATTGTTGCAAACTTTGATAGGTATAGGACGCACCGTACAGAAGTTAGGGCCATTTGAAGTTTAATCAGTGTTTGATTTTGGAGTCAAGGGTAGCATAGCTATGAGCTATAGCTTAAATTGACAAGAGGCTCGAGTACTTTATAGTCCCAAAATTTCAAGGTTTCCTGACGCTCAAGAAAAAAGTTACAAGCATTTGATTGTTGCAAACTTCGATAGGTGTAGGACGCACGGTACAGAAGTTAGGGCCATTTGAAGTTTTATCAGTGTTTGATTTTGGAGTCAAGGGTAGCATAGATATGAGTGATAGCTTAAATTGATAAGAGGCTCGAGTACTTTATAGTCCCAAAATTTCAAGGTTTTCTGACGCTCAAGTAAAAAGTTACAAGCATTTGATTGTTGCAAACTTCGATAGGTGTAGGACGCACGGTACAGAAGTTAGGGCCATTTGAAGTTTTATCAGTGTTTGATTTTGGAGTCAAGGGTAGTATAGATATGAGTGGTAGCATAAATTGATAAGAGGCACGAGTACTTTATTGTCACAAAATTTCAAGGTTTTCTGACGCTCAAGTAAAAAGTTACAAGCATTTGATTGTTGCAAACTTTGATAGGTATAGGACGCACCGTACAGAAGTTAGGGCCATTTGAAGCTTTATCAGTGTTTGATTTTGGAGTCAAGAGTAGCATAGCTATGAGCGATAGCTTAAATTGACAAGAGGCTCGAGTACTTTATAGTCACAAAATTTCAAAGTTTTATGACGCTTCAGTAAAAAGTTATAAGCATTTGATTGTTGGAAACTTTGATAGGTATAGGACGCACCGTACAAAAGTTAGGGCCATTTGAAGTTTTATCAGTGTTTGATTTTGGAGTCAAGGGTAGCATAGCTATGAGCAATAGCTTAAATTGACAAGAGGCTCGAGTACTTTATAGTCACAAAATTTCAAGGTTTTCTGACGCTCAAGTAAAAAGTTACAAGCATTTGATTGTTGCAAACTTCGATAGGTGTAGGACGCAGCGTATAGAAAGTAGGGCCATTTGAAGTTTTATCAGTAATTGATTTTAGAGTCAAGGGTAGTATAGATATGAGCGATAGCTTAAATTGACAAGAGGCTCGAGTACTTTATAGTCACAAAATTTCAAGGTTTTATGACGCTCAAGTAAAAAGTTACAAGCATTTGATTGTTGCAAACTTTGATAGGTATAGGACGCACTGTACAGAAGTTAGGGCCATTTGAAGTTTTATCAGTGTTTGATTTTGGATTCAAGGGTAGCATAGCTATGAGCGATAGCTTAAATTGACAAGAGGCTCGAGTACTTTATAGTCACAAAATTTCAAGGTTTTCTGACGCTCAAGTAAAAAGTTACAAGCATTTGATTGTTGCAAACTTCGATAGGTGTAGGACGCACCGTATAGAAGTTAGGGTCATTTGAAGTTTTATCAGTGTTTGATTTTGGAGTCAAGGGTAGCATAGATATGAGTGATAGCTTAAATTGATAAGAGGCACGAGTACTTTATAGTCACAAAATTTCAAAGTTTTATGACGCTCCAGTAAAAAGTTATAAGCATTTGATTGTTGGAAACTTTGATAGGTATAGGACGCACCGTACAGAAGTTAGGGCCATTTGAAATTTTATCACTGTTTGATTTTGGAGTCTAGCGTAGTATAGATATGAGTGATAGCTTAAATTGATAAGAGGCACGAGTACTTTATTGTCACAAAATTTCAAGGTTTTCTGACGCTCAAGTAAAAAGTTACAAGCATTTGATTGTTTCAAACTTTGATAGATTTTGGAGTCAAGGGTAGCATAGCTATGAGCGATAGCTTAAATTGACAAGAGGAACAAGAACTTTATTGTCACAAAATTTCAAGGTTTTCTGACGCTCAAGTAAAAAGTTACAAGCATTTGATTTTTGCAAACTTTGATAGGTATAGGACGCACCGTAAGGAAGTTAGGGCCATTTGAAGTTTTATCAGTGTTTGATTTTGGAGTCAATTGAAGCATAGCTATGAGCGATAGCCTAAATTGACAAGAGGCTCGAGTACTTTATAGTCACAAACTTTCAAAGTTTTCTGACGCTCAAGTAAAAAGTTACAAGCATTTGATTGTTGCAAACTTTGATAGGTATAGGACGCACCGTTCAGAAGTTAGGGCCATTTGAAGTTTTATCAGTGTTTGATTTTGGAGTCAAGGGTAGCATAGCTATGAGCGATAGCTTAAATTGACAAGAGGCTCGAGTACTTTATAGTCACACAATTTGAAGGTTTTATGACGCTCCAGTAAAAAGTTACAAGCATTTGATTGTTGCAAACTTTGATAGGTATAGGACGCACCGTACAGAAGTTAGGGCCATTTGAAGTTTTATCAGTAATTGACTTTAGAGTCAAGGGTAGTATAGATATGAGTGATAGCTTAAATTGATAAGAGGCACGAGTACTTTATTGTCACAAAATTTCAAGGTTTTCTGACGCTCAAGTAAAAAGTTACAAGCATTTGATTGTTGCAAACTTTGATAGATTTTGGAGTCAAGGGTAGCTTAGCTATGAGCGATAGCTTAAATTGACAAGAGGAACAAGAACTTTATTGTCACAAAATTTCAAGGTTTTCTGACGCTCAAGTAAAAAGTTACAAGCATTTGATTGTTGCAAACTTTGATAGGTATAGGACGCACCGTACAGAAGTTAGGGCCATTTGAAGTTTTATCAGTGTTTGATTTTGGAGTCAAGGGTAGCATAGCTATGAGCGATAGCTTAAATTGACAAGAGGCTCGAGTACTTTATAGTCACAAAATTTCAAAGTTTTATGACGCTCCAGTAAAAAGTTATAAGCATATGATTGTTGGAAACTTTGATAGGTATAGGACGCACCGTACAGAAGTTAGAGCCATTTGAAGTTTTATCAGTGTTTGATTTTGGAGTCAAGGGTAGCATAGCTATGAGCGATAGCTTAAATTGACAAGAGGCTCGAGTACTTTATTGTCACAAAATTTGAAGGTTTTATTACACTCCAGCAAAAAGTTACAAGCATTTGATTGTTGCAAACTTTGATAGGTATAGGACGCACCGTACAGAAGTTAGGGCCATTTGAAGTTTTATCAGTAATTGACTTTAGAGTCAAGGGTAGTATAGATATGAGTGATAGCTTAAATTGATAAGAGGCACGAGTACTTTATTGTCACAAAATTTCAATTTTTTCTGACGCTCAAGTAAAAAGTTACAAGCATTTGATTGTTGCAAACTTTGATAGGTATAGGACGCACCGTACAGAAGTTAGGGCCATTTGAAGTTTTATCAGTGTTTGATTTTGGAGTCAAGGGTAGCATAGCTATGAGCGATAGCTTAAATTGACAAGAGGCTCGAGTACTTTATAATCACAAAATTTCAAAGTTTTATGACGCTCCAGTAAAAAATTATAAGCATATGATTGTTGGAAACTTTGATAGGTATAGGACGCACCGTACAGAAGTTAGGGCCATTTGAAGTTTTATCAGAGTTTGATTTTGGAGTCAAGGGTAGCATAGATATGAGTGATAGCTTAAATTGATAAGAGGCACGAGTACTTTATAGTCACAAAATTTCAAAGTTTTATGACGCTCCAGTAAAAAGTTATAAGAATTTGATTGTTGGAAACTTTGATAGGTATAGGACGCACCGTACAGAAGTTAGGGCCATTTGAAATTTTATCAGTGTTTGATTTTGGAGTCTAGGGTAGTATAGATATGAGTGATGGCTTAAATTGATAAGAGGCACGAGTACTTTATTGTCACAAAATTTCAAGGTTTTCTGACGCTCAAGTAAAAAATTACAAGCATTTGATTGTTTCAAACTTTGATAGATTTTGGAGTCAAGGGTAGCATAGCTATGAGCGATAGCTTAAATTGACAAGAGGAACAAGAACTTTATTGTCACAAAATTTCAAGGTTTTCTGACGCTCAAGTAAAAAGTTACAAGCATTTGATTGTTGCAAACTTTGATAGGTATAGGACGCACCGTAAGGAAGTTAGGGCCATTTGAAGTTTTATCAGTGTTTGATTTTGGAGTCAAGGGAAGCATAGCTATGAGCGATAGCTTAAATTGACAAGAGGCTCGAGTACTTTATAGTCACAAACTTTCAAAGTTTTCTGACGCTCAAGTAAAAAGTTACAAGCATTTGATTGTTGCAAACTTTGATAGGAATAGGACGCACCGTTCAGAAGTTAGGGCCATTTGAAGTTTTATCAGTGTTTGATTTTGGAGTCAAGGGAAGCATAGCTATGAGCGATAGCTTAAATTGACAAGAGGCTCGAGTACTTTATTGTCACAAACTTTCAAAGTTTTCTGACGCACAAATAAAAAGTTACAAGCATTTGATTGTTGCAAACTTTGATAGGTATAGGACGCACCGTACAGAAGTTAGGGCCATTTGAAGTTTAATCAGTGTTTGATTTTGGAGTCAAGGGTAGCATAGCTATGAGCGATAGCTTAAATTGACAAGAGGCTCGAGTACTTTATAGTCACAAAATTTCAAGGTTTTCTGACGCTCAAGTAAAAAGTTACAAGCATTTGATTGTTGCAAACTTCGATAGGTGTAGGACGCACCGTATAGAAGTTAGGGCCATTTGAAGTTTTATCAGTAATTGACTTTAGAGTCAAGGGTAGTATATATATGAGTGATAGCATAAATTGATAAGAGGCACGAGTACTTTATTGTCACAAAATTTCAAGGTTTTCTGACGCTCAAGTAAAAAGTTACAAGCATTTGATTGTTGCAAACTTTGATAGGTATAGGACGCACCGTACAGCAGTTAGGGCCATTTGAAGTTTTATCAGTGTTTGATTTTGGAGTCAAGGGAAGCATAGCTATGAGCGATAGCTTAAATTGACAAGAGGCTCGAGTACTTTATTGTCACAAACTTTCAAAGTTTTCTGACGCTCAAATAAAAAGTTACAAGCATTTGATTGTTGCAAACTTTGATAGGTATAGGACGTACCGTACAGAAGTTAGGGCCATTTGAAGTTTTATCAGTGTTTGATTTTGGAGTCAAGGGTAGCATAGCTATGAGCGATAGCTTAAATTGACAAGAGGATCGAGTACTTTATAGTCACAAAATTTCAAGGTTTTCTGACGCTCAAGTGAAAAGTTACAATCATTTGATTGTTGCAAACTTTGATAGGTATAGGACGCACCGTACAGAAGTTAGGGCCATTTGAAGTTTAATCAGTGTTTGATTTTGGAGTCAAGGGTAGCATAGCTATGAGCGATAGCTTAAAATTGACAAGAGGCTCGAGTACTTTATAGTCCCAAAATTTCAAGGTTTTCTGACGCTCAAGTAAAAAGTTACAAGCATTTGATTGTTGCAAACTTCGATAGGTGTAGGACGCACGGTACAGAAGTTAGGGCCATTTGAAGTTTTATCAGTGTTTGATTTTGGAGTCAAGGGTAGCATAGATATGAGTGATAGCTTAAATTGATAAGAGGCACGAGTACTTTATAGTCACAAAATTTCAAAGTTTTATGACGCTCCAGTAAAAAGTTATAAGCATTTGATTGTTGGAAACTTTGATAGGTATAGGACGCACCGTACAGAAGTTAGGGCCATTTGAAATTTTATCAGTGTTTGATTTTGGAGTCTAGGGTAGTATAGATATGAGTGATAGCTTAAACTGATAAGAGGCACGAGTACTTTATTGTCACAAAATTTCAAGGTTTTCTGACGCTCAAGTAAAAAATTACAAGCATTTGATTGTTTCAAACTTTGATAGATTTTGGAGTCAAGGGTAGCATAGCTATGAGCGATAGCTTAAATTGACAAGAGGAACAAGAACTTTATTGTCACAAAATTTCAAGGTTTTCTGACGCTCAAGTAAAAAGTTACAAGCATTTGATTGTTGCAAACTTTGATAGGTATAGGACGCACCGTAAGGAAGTTAGGGCCATTTGAAGTTCTATCAGTGTTTGATTTTGGAGTCAAGGGAAGCATAGCTATGAGCGATAGCTTAAATTGACAAGAGGCTCGAGTACTTTATAGTCACAAAATTTCAAGGTTTTCTGACGCTCAAGTGAAAAGTTACAATCATTTGATTGTTGCAAACTTTGATAGGTATAGGACGCACCGTACAGAAGTTAGGGCCATTTGAAGTTTAATCAGTGTTTGATTTTGGAGTCAAGGGTAGCATAGCTATGAGCTATAGCTTAAATTGACAAGAGGCTCGAGTACTTTATAGTCCCAAAATTTCAAGGTTTCCTGACGCTCAAGAAAAAAGTTACAAGCATTTGATTGTTGCAAACTTCGATAGGTGTAGGACGCACGGTACAGAAGTTAGGGCCATTTGAAGTTTTATCAGTGTTTGATTTTGGAGTCAAGGGTAGCATAGATATGAGTGATAGCTTAAATTGATAAGAGGCACGAGTACTTTATAGTCACAAAATTTCAAAGTTTTATGACGCTCCAGTAAAAAGTTATAAGCATTTGATTGTTGGAAACTTTGATAGGTATAGGACGCACCGTACAGAAGTTAGGGCCATTTGAAATTTTATCAGTGTTTGATTTTGGAGTCTAGGGTAGTATAGATATGAGTGATAGCTTAAATTGATAAGAGGCACGAGTACTTTATTGTCACAAAATTTCAAGGTTTTCTGACGCTCAAGTAAAAAGTTACAAGCATTTGGTTGTTTCAAACTTTGATAGATTTTAGAGTCAAGGGTAGCATAGCTATGAGCGATAGCTTAAATTGACAAGAGGAACAAGAACTTTATTGTCACAAAATTTCAAGGTTTTCTGACTCTCAAGTAAAAAGTTACAAGCATTTGATTGTTGCAAACTTTGATAGGTATAGGACGCACCGTAAGGAAGTTAGGGCCATTTGAAGTTTTATCAGTGTTTGATTTTGGAGTCAAGGGAAGCATAGCTATGAGCGATAGCCTAAATTGACAAGAGGCTCGAGTACTTTATAGTCACAAACTTTCAAAGTTTTCTGACGCTCAAGTAAAAAGTTACAAGCATTTGATTGTTGCAAACTTTGATAGGTATAGGACGCACCGTTCAGAAGTTAGGGCCATTTGAAGTTTTATCAGTGTTTGATTTTGGAGTCAAGGGTAGCATAGCTATGAGCGATAGCTTAAATTGACAAGAGGCTCGAGTACTTTATAGTCACACAATTTGAAGGTTTTATGACGCTCCAGTAAAAAGTTACAAGCATTTGATTGTTGCAAACTTTGATAGGTATAGGACGCACCGTACAGAAGTTAGGGCCATTTGAAGTTTTATCAGTAATTGACTTTAGAGTCAAGGGTAGTATATATATGAGTGATAGCTTAAATTGATAAGAGGCACGAGTACTTTATTGTCACAAAATTTCAAGGTTTTCTGACGCTCAAGTAAAAAGTTAAAAGCATTTGATTGTTGCAAACTTTGATAGATTTTGGAGTCAAGGGTAGCTTAGCTATGAGCGATAGCTTAAATTGACAAGAGGAACAAGAACTTTATTGTCACAAAATTTCAAGGTTTTCTGACGCTCAAGTAAAAAGTTACAAGCATTTGATTGTTGCAAACTTTGATAGGTATAGGACGCACCGTAAGGAAGTTAGGGCCATTTGAAGTTTTATCAGTGTTTGATTTTGGAGTCAAGGGAAGCATAGCTATGAGCGATAGCTTAAATTGACAAGAGGCTCGAGTACTTTATAGTCACAAACTTTCAAAGTTTTCTGACGCTCAAGTAAAAAGTTACAAGCATTTGATTGTTGCAAACTTTGATAGGTATAGGACGCACCGTACAGAAGTTAGGGCCATTTGAAGTTTTATCAGTGTTTGATTTTGGAGTCAAGGGTAGCATAGCTATGAGCGATAGCTTAAATTGACAAGAGGCTCGAGTACTTTATAGTCACAAAATTTGAAGGTTTTATGACGCTCCAGTAAAAAGTTACAAGCATTTGATTGTTGCAAACTTTGATAGGTATAGGACGCACCGTACAAAAGTTAGGGCCATTTGAAGTTTTATCAGTAATTGACGTTAGAGTCAAGGGTAGTATAGATATGAGTGGTAGCATAAATTGATAAGAGGCACGAGTACTTTATTGTCACAAAATTTCAAGGTTTTCTGACGCTCAAGTAAAAAGTTACAAGCATTTGATTGTTGCAAACTTTGATAGATATAGGACGCACCGTACAGAAGTTAGGGCCATTTGAAGCTTTATCAGTGTTTGATTTTGGAGTCAAGAGTAGCATAGCTATGAGCGATAGCTTAAATTGACAAGAGGCTCGAGTACTTTATAGTCACAAAATTTCAAAGTTTTATGGCGCTCCAGTAAAAAGTTATAAGCATTTGATTGTTGGAAACTTTGATAGGTATTGGACGCACCGTACAAAAGTTAGGGCCATTTGAAGTTTTATCAGTGTTTGATTTTGGAGTCAAGGGTAGCATAGCTATGAGCGATAGCTTAAATTGACAAGAGGCTCGAGTACTTTATAGTCACAAAATTTCACGGTTTTCTGACGCTCAAGTAAAAAGTTACAAGCATTTGATTGTTGCAAACTTCGATAGGTGTAGGACGCACCGTATAGAAAGTAGGGCCATTTGAAGTTTTATCAGTAATTGATTTTAGAGTCAAGGGTAGTATAGATATTAGTGATAGCTTAAATTGATAAGAGGCACGAGTACTTTATTGTCACAAAACTTCAAGGTTTTCTGACGCTCAAGTAAAAAGTTACAAGCATTTGATTGTTGCAAACTTTGATAGGTATAGGACGCACCGTACAGAAGTTAGGGCCATTTGAAGTTTTATCAGTGTTTGATTTTGGAGTCAAGGGAAGCATAGCTATGAGCGATAGCTTAAATTGACAAGAGGCTCGAGTACTTTATAGTCACAAACTTTCAAAGTTTTCTGACGCTCAAGTAAAAAGTTACAAGCATTTGATTGTTGCAAACTTTGATAGGTATAGGACGCACCGTACAGAAGTTAGGGCCATTTGAAGTTTTATCAGTGTTTGATTTTGGAGTCAAGGGTAGCATTCTATGAGCGATAGCTTAAATTGACAAGAGGCTCGAGTACTTTATAGTCACAAAATTTCAAGGTTTTCTGACGCTCAAGTGAAAAGTTACAATCATTTGATTGTTGCAAACTTTGATAGGTATAGGACGCACCGTACAGAAGTTAGGGCCATTTGAAGTTTTATCAGTAATTGACTTTCGAGTCAAGGGTAGTATAGATATGAGTGATAGCTTAAATTTATAAGCGGCACGAGTACTTTATTGTCACAAAATTTCAAGGTTTTCTGACGCTCAAGTAAAAAGTTACAAGCATTTGATTGTTGCAAACTTTGATTGGTATAGGACGCACCGGACAGAAGTTAGGGCCATTTGAAGTTTTATCAGTGTTTGATTTTGGAGTCAAGGGTAGCATAGCTATGATCGATAGCTTAAATTGACAAGAGGCTCGAGTACTTTATAGTCACAAAATTTCAAAGTTTTATGACGCTCCAGTAAAAAGTTACAAGCATTTGATTGTTGCAAACTTTGATAGGTATAGGACGCACCGTACAAAAGTTAGGGCCATTTGAAGTTTTATCAGTAATTGACTTTAGAGTCAAGGGTAGTATAGATATGAGTGGTGGCATAAATTGATAAGAGGCACGAGTACTTTATTGTCACAAAATTTCAAGGTTTTCTGACGCTCAAGTAAAAAGTTACAAGCATTTGATTGTTGCAAACTTTGATAGGTATAGGACGCACCGTACAGAAGTTAGGGCCATTTGAAGCTTTATCAGTGTTTGATTTTGGAGTCAAGAGTAGCATAGCTATGAGCGATAGCTTAAATTGACAAGAGGCTCGAGTACTTTATAGTCACAAAATTTCAAAGTTTTATGACGCTCCAGTAAAAAGTTATAAGCATTTGATTGTTGCAAACTTTGATAGGTATAGGACGCACCGTACAGAAGTTAGGGCCATTTGAAGTTTTATCAGTGTTTGATTTTGGAGTCAAGGGAAGCATAGCTATGAGCGATAGCTTAAATTGACAAGAGGCTCGAGTACTTTATAGTCACAAACTTTCAAAGTTTTCTGACGCTCAAGTAAAAAGTTACAAGCATTTGATTGTTGCAAACTTCGATAGGTGTAGGACGCAGCGTATAGAAAGTAGGGCCATTTGAAGTTTTATCAGTAATTGATTTTAGAGTCAAGGGTAGTATAGATATGAGTGATAGCTTAAATTGATAAGAGGCACGAGTACTTTATTGTCACAAAATTTCAAGGTTTTCTGACGCTCAAGTAAAAAGTTACAAGCATTTGATTGTTGCAAACTTTGATAGGTATAGGACGCACCGTACAGAAGTTAGGGCCATTTGAAGCTTTATCAGTGTTTGATTTTGGAGTCAAGAGTAGCATAGCTATGAGCGATAGCTTAAATTGACAAGAGGCTCGAGTACTTTATAGTCACAAAATTTCAAAGTTTTATGGCGCTCCAGTAAAAAGTTATAAGCATTTGATTGTTGGAAACTTTGATAGGTATTGGACGCACCGTACAAAGGTTAGGGCCATTTGAAGTTTTATCAGTGTTTGATTTTGGAGTCAAGGGTAGCATAGCTATGAGCGATAGCTATTGACAAGAGGCTCGAGTACTTTATAGTCACAAAATTTCAAGGTTTTCTGACGCTCAAGTAAAAAGTTACAAGCATTTGATTGTTGCAAACTTCGATAGGTGTAGGACGCACCGTATAGAAAGTAGGGCCATTTGAAGTTTTATCAGTAATTGATTTTAGAGTCAAGGGTAGTATAGATATTAGTGATAGCTTAAATTGATAAGAGGCACGAGTACTTTATTGTCACAAAACTTCAAGGTTTTCTGACGCTCAAGTAAAAAGTTACAAGCATTTGATTGTTGCAAACTTGATAGGTATAGTACGCACCGTACAGAAGTTAGGGCCATTTGAAGTTTTATCAGTGTTTGATTTTGGAGTCAAGGGCAGCATTCTATGAGCGACAGCTTAAATTGACAAGAGGCTCGAGTACTTTATAGTCACAAAATTTCAAGGTTTTCTGACGCTCAAGTGAAAAGTTACAATCATTTGATTGTTGCAAACTTTGATAGGTATAGGACGCACCGTACAGAAGTTAGGGCCATTTGAAGTTTTATCAGTAATTGACTTTCGAGTCAAGGGTAGTATAGATATGAGTGATAGCTTAAATTTATAAGCGGCACGAGTACTTTATTGTCACAAAATTTCAAGGTTTTCTGACGCTCAAGTAAAAAGTTACAAGCATTTGATTGTTGCAAACTTTGATTGGTATAGGACGCACCGTACAGAAGTTAGGGCCATTTGAAGTTTTATCAGTGTTTGATTTTGGAGTCAAGGGTAGCATAGCTATGATCGATAGCTTAAATTGACAAGAGGCTCGAGTACTTTATAGTCACAAAATTTCAAAGTTTTATGACGCTCCAGTAAAAAGTTACAAGCATTTGATTGTTGCAAACTTTGATAGGTATAGGACGCACCGTACAAAAGTTAGGGCCATTTGAAGTTTTATCAGTAATTGACTTTAGAGTCAAGGGTAGTATAGATATGAGTGGTAGCATAAATTGATAAGAGGCACGAGTACTTTATTGTCACAAAATTTCAAGGTTTTCTGACGCTCAAGTAAAAAGTTACAAGCATTTGATTGTTGCAAACTTTGATAGGTATAGGACGCACCGTACAGAAGTTAGGGCCATTTGAAGCTTTATCAGTGTTTGATTTTGGAGTCAAGAGTAGCATAGCTATGAGCGACAGCTTAAATTGACAAGAGGCTCGAGTACTTTATAGTCACAAAATTTCAAAGTTTTATGACGCTCCAGTAAAAAGTTATAAGCATTTGATTGTTGGAAACTTTGATAGGTATAGGACGCACCGTACAAAAGTTAGGGCCATTTGAAGTTTTATCAGTGTTTGATTTTGGAGTCAAGGGTAGCATAGCTATGAGCAATAGCTTAAATTGACAAGAGGCTCGAGTACTTTATAGTCACAAAATTTCAAGGTTTTCTGATGCTCAAGTAAAAAGTTACAAGCATTTGATTGTTGCAAACTTCGATAGGTGTAGGACGCAGCGTATAGAAAGTAGGGCCATTTGAAGTTTTATCAGTAATTGATTTTAGAGTCAAGGGTAGTATAGATATGAGTGATAGCTTAAATTGATAAGAGGCACGAGTACTTTATTGTCACAAAACTTCAAGGTTTTCTGACGCTCAAGTAAAAAGTTACAAGCATTTGATTGTTGCAAACTTTGATAGGTATAGGACGCACCGTACAGAAGTTAGGGCCATTTGAAGTTTTATCAGTGTTTGATTTTGGAGTCAAGGGAAGCATAGCTATGAGCGATAGCTTAAATTGACAAGAGGCTCGAGTACTTTATAGTCACAAACTTTCAAAGTTTTCTGACGCTCAAGTAAAAAGTTACAAGCATTTGATTGTTGCAAACTTTGATAGTTATAGGACGCACCGTACAGAAGTTAGGGCCATTTGAAGTTTTATCAGTGTTTGATTTTGGAGTCAAGGGTAGCATAGCTATGAGCGATAGCTTAAATTGACAAGAGGCTCGAGTACTTTATAGTCACAAAATTTCAAGGTTTTCTGACGCTCAAGTGAAAAGTTACAATCATTTGATTGTTGCAAACTTTGATAGGTATAGGACGCACCGTACAGAAGTTAGGGCCATTTGAAGTTTTATCAGTAATTGACTTTCGAGTCAAGGGTAGTATAGATATGAGTGATAGCTTAAATTGATAAGAGGCACGAGTACTTTATTGTCACAAAATTTCAAGGTTTTCTGACGCTCAAGTAAAAAGTTACAAGCATTTGATTGTTGGAAACTTTGATAGGTATAGGACGCACCGTACAGAAGTTAGAGCCATTTGAAGTTTTATCAGTGTTCGATTTTGGAGTCAAGGGTAGCATAGCTATGAGCGATAGCTTAAATTGACAAGAGGCTCGAGTACTTTATTGTCACAAAATTTGAAGGTTTTATTACACTCCAGCAAAAAGTTACAAGCATTTGATTGTTGCAAACTTTGATAGGTATAGGACGCACCGTACAGAAGTTAGGGCCATTTGAAGTTTTATCAGTAATTGACTTTCGAGTCAAGGGTAGTATAGATATGAGTGATAGCTTAAATTGATAAGAGGCACGAGTACTTTATTGTCACAAAATTTCAAGGTTTTCTGACGCTCAAGTAAAAAGTTACAAGCATTTGATTGTTGGAAACTTTGATAGGTATAGGACGCACCGTACAGAAGTTAGAGCCATTTGAAGTTTTATCAGTGTTCGATTTTGGAGTCAAGGGTAGCATAGCTATGAGCGATAGCTTAAATTGACAAGAGGCTCGAGTACTTTATTGTCACAAAATTTGAAGGTTTTATTACACTCCAGCAAAAAGTTACAAGCATTTGATTGTTGCAAACTTTGATAGGTATAGGACGCACCGTACAGAAGTTAGGGCCATTTGAAGTTTTATCAGTAATTGACTTTAGAGTCAAGGGTAGTATAGATATGAGTGATAGCTTAAATTGATAAGAGGCACGAGTACTTTATTGTCACAAAATTTCAAGGTTTTCTGACGCTCAAGTAAAAAGTTACAAGCATTTGATTGTTGCAAACTTTGATAGGTATAGGACGCACCGTACAGAAGTTAGGGCCATTTGAAGTTTTATCAGTGTTTGATTTTGGAGTCAATGGTAGCATAGCTATGAGCGATAGCTTAAATTGACAAGAGGCTCGAGTACTTTATAGTCACAAAATTTCAAAGTTTTATGACGCTCCAGTAAAAACTTATAAGCATATGATTGTTGGAAACTTTGATAGGTATAGGACGCACCGTACAAAAGTTAGAGCCATTTGAAGTTTTATCAGTGTTTGATTTTGGAGTCAAGGGTAGCATAGCTATGAGCGATAGCTTAAATTGACAAGAAGCTCGAGTACTTTATAGTCACAAAATTTCAAGGTTGTCTGACGCTAAAGTAAAAAGTAACAAGCATTTGATTGTTGCAAACTTCGATAGGTGTAGGACGCACCGTATAGAAGTTAGGGCCATTTGAAGTTTTATCAGTAATTGATTTTAGAGTCAAGGGTAGTATAGATATGAGTGATAGCTTAAATTGATAAGAGGCACGAGTACTTTATTGTCACAAAATTTCAAGGTTTTCTGACGCTCAAGTAAAAAGTTACAAGCTTTTGATTGTTGCAAACTTTGATAGGTATAGGACGCACCGTACAGAAGTTAGGGCCATTTGAAGTTTTATCAGTGTTTGATTTTGGAGTCAAGGGTAGCATAGCTATGAGCGATAGCTTAAATTGACAAGAGGCTCGAGTACTTTATAGTCACAAAATTTCAAGGTTTTCTCACGCTCAAGTAAAAAGTTACAAGCATTTGATTGTTGCAAACTTTGATAGGTATAGGACGCACCGTATAGAAGTTAGGGCCATTTGAAGTTTAATCAGTGTTTGATTTTGGAGTCAAGGGTAGCATAGCTATGAGCGATAGCTTAAATTGACAAGAGGCTCGAGTACTTTATAGTCCCAAAATTTCAAGGTTTTCTGACGCTCCAGTAAAAAGTTACAAGCATTTGATTGTTGCAAACTTCGATAGGTGTAGGACGCACCGTACAGAAGTTAGGGCCATTTGAAGTTTTATCAGTGTTTGATTTTGGAGTCAAGGGTAGCATAGATATGAGTGATAGCTTAAATTGATAAGAGGCACGAGTACTTTATAGTCACAAAATTTCAAAGTTTTATGACGCTCCAGTAAAAAGTTATAAGCATTTGATTGTTGGAAACTTTGATAGGTATAGGACGCACCGTACAGAAGGTAGGGCCATTTGAAGTTTTATCAGTCTTTGATTTTGAAGTCTAGGGTAGTATAGATATGAGTGATAGCTTAAATTGATAAGAGGCACGAGTACTTTATTGTCACAAAATTTCAAGGTTTTCTGACGCTCAAGTAAAAAGTTACAAGCATTTGATTGTTGCAAACTTTGATAAATTTTGGAGTCAAGGGTAGCATAGCTATGAGCGATAGCTTAAATTGACAAGAGGAACAAGAACTTTATTGTCACAAAATATCAAGGTTTTATGACGCTCCAGTAAAAAGTTACAAGCATTAGATTGTTGCAAACTTTGATAGGTATACTACGCACCGTATCGAAGCTAGGGCCATTTGAAGCTTTATGAGTGTTTGATTTTGGAGTCAAGGGTAGCATAGCTATGAGCGATAGCTTAAATTGACAAGAGGAACAAGTACTTTATTGTCACAAATTTCCAAGATTTTATAACGCTCCAGAAAAAGTTACTAGCATTTGATTGTTGCAAACTTAGATAGATATAGGACGCACCGTACAGAAGTTGGGGCCATTTGAAGTTTTATCAGTATTTTATTTTGGGATTCAAGGTTAGCATATCTATGAACGATAGCTTAAATTGATTAGAGGCTCGAGTACTTTATGGTCACAAAATTTGAAGGTTTTATTACACTCCAGTAAAGGTTACAAGCATTTGATTGTTGCAAACTTTGATAGGTATAGGATGCACCGTACAGAAGTTAGGGCCATTTGAAGTTTTATCAGTAATTGACTTTAGAGTCAAGGGTAGTATAGATATGAGTGATAGCTTAAATTGATAAGAGGCACGAGTACTTTATTGTCACAAAATTTCAAGGTTTTCTGACGATCAAGTAAAAAGTTACAAGCATTTGATTGTTGCAAACTTTGATAAGTATAGGACGCACCATACAGAAGTTAGGGCCATTTGAAGTTTTATCAGTGTTTGATTTTGGAGTCAAGGGTAGCATAGCTATGAGCGATAGCTTAAATTGACAAGAGGCTCGAGTACTTTATAGTCACAAAATTTCAAAGTTTTATGACGCTCCAGTAAAAAGTTATAAGCATATGATTGTTGGAAACTTTGATAGGTATAGGACGCATCGTACAGAAGTTAGAGCCATTTGAAGTTTTATCAGTGTTTGATTTTGGAGTCAAGGGTAGCATAGCTATGAGCGATAGCTTAAATTGACAAGAGGCTCGAGTTCTTTATAGTCACAAAATTTCAAAGTTTTCTGACGCTCAATTAAAAAGTTACAAGCATTTGATTGTTGCAAACTTCGATAGGTGTAGAACGCACCGTATAGAAGTTAGGGCCATTTGAAGTTTTATCAGCAATTGATTTTAGAGTCAAGGGTAGTATAGATATGAGTGATAGCTTAAATTGATAAGAGGCACGAGTACTTTATTGTCACAAAATTTCAAGGTTTTCTGACGCTCAAGTAAAAAGTTACAAGCATTTGATTGTTGCAAACTTCGATAGGTGTAGGACGCACCGTACAGAAGTTAGGGCCATTTGAAGTTTTATCAGTGTTTGATTTTGGAGTCAAGGGTAGCATAGCTATGAGCGATAGCTTAAATTGACAAGAGGTTCGAGTACTTTATAGTCACAAAATTTCAAGGTTTTCTGTCGCTCAAGTAAAAAGTTACAAGCATTTGATTGTTGCAAACTTTGATAGGTATAGGACGCACCGTACAAAAGTTAGGGTCATTTGAAGTTTTATCAGTGTTTGATTTTGGAGTCAAGGGTAGTATAGATATGAGTGATAGCTTAAATTGATAAGAGGCACGAGTATTTTATTGTCACAAAATTTCAAAGTTTTCTGACGCTCAAGTAAAAAGTTACAAGCATTTGATTGTTGTAAACTTTGACAGGTATAGGACGCACCGTACAGAAGTTAGGGCCATTTGAAACTTTATCAGTGTTTGATTTTGGAGTCAAGGGTAGCATAGCTATGAGCGATAGCTTAAATTGACAAGAGGCTCGAGTACTTTATAGTCACAAAATTTCAAGGTTTTCTGACGCTCAAGTAAAAACTTACAAGCATTTGATTGTTGCAAACTTTGATAGGTATAGGACGCACCGTACAGAAGTTAGGGCCATTTGAAGTTTTATCAGTGTTTGATTTTGGAGTCAAGAGTAGCAAAGCTATGAGCGATAGCTTAAATTGACAAGAGGCTCGAGTACTTTATAGTCACAAGATTTCAAGGTTTTCTGACGCTCAAGTAAAAAGTAACAAGCATTTGATTGGTGCAAACTTTGATAGGTATAGGACGCACCGTACAGAAGTTAGGGCCATTTGAAGTTTTATCAGTGTTTGATTTTGGAGTCAAGGGTAGTATAGATATGAGTGATAGCTTAAATTGATAAGAGGCACGAGTACTTTATTGTCACAAAATTTCAAAGTTTTCTGACGCTCAAGTAAAAAGTTACAAGCATTTAATTGTTGCAAACTTTGATAGGTATAGGACGCACCGTACAGAAGTTAGGGCCATTTGAAGTTTTATCAGTGTTTCATTTTGGAGTCAAGGGTAGCATAGCTATGAGTGATAGCTTAAATTGACAAGAGGCTCGAGTACTTTATAGTCACAAAATTTCAAGGTTTTCTGACGCTCAAGTAAAAAGTTACAAGCATTTGATTGTTGCAAACTTTGATAGGTATAGGGCGCACCGTACAGAACTTAGGGCCATTTGAAGTTTTATCAGTGTTTGATTTTGGAGTCAAGGGTAGCATAGCTATGAGCGATAGGTTAAATTTACAAGAGGCTCGAGTACTTTATAGTCACAAAATTTCAAGGTTTTCTGACGCTCAAGTAAAAAGTTACAAGCATTTGATTGTTGCAAACTTTGATAGGTATAGGACGCACCGTACAGAAGTTAGGGCCATTTGAAGTTTTATCAGTGTTTGATTTTGGAGTCAAGGGTAGCATAGCTATGAGTGATAGCTTAAATTGACAAGAGGCTCGAGTACTTTATAGTCACAAAATTTCAAAGTTTTATGACGCTCCAGTAAAAAGTTATAAGCATTTGATTGTTGGAAACTTTGATAGGTATAGGACGCACCGTACAGAAGTTAGGGCCATTTGAAGTTTTATCAGTGTTTGATTTTGGAGTCAAGGGTAGCATAGCTATGAGCGATAGCTTAAATTGACAAGAGGCTCGAGTACTTTATAGTCACAAAATTTCAAGGTTTTGTGACGCTCAAGTAAAAAGTTACAAGCATTTGATTGTTGCAAACTTTGATAGGTATAGGACGCACCGTACAGAAGTTAGGGCCATTTGAAGTTTTATCAGTGTTTGATTTTGGAGTCAAGGGTAGCATAGTTATGAGCGATAGCTTAAATTGACAAGAGGCTCGACTACTTTATAGCCACAAAATTTCAAGGTTTTCTAACGCTCAAGTAAAAACTTACAAGCATTTGATTGTTGCAAACTTTGATAGGTATAGGACGCACCGTACAGAAGTTAGGGCCATTTGAAGTTTTATCAGTGTTTGATTTTGGAGTCAAGGGTAGCATAGCTATGAGCGATAGCTTAAATTGACAAGAGGCTCGAGTACTTTATAGTCACAATATTTCAAGGTTTTCTGACGCTCAAGTAAAAAGTAACAAGCATTTGATTGTTGCAAACTTTGATAGGTATAGGACGTACCGTACAGAAGTTAGGGCCATTTGAAGTTTTATCAGTGTTTGATTTTGGAGTCAAGGGTAGCATAGCTATGAGCGATAGCTTAAATTGACAAGAGGCTCGAGTACTTTATAGTCACAAAATTTCAAGGTTTTCTGACGCTCACGTAAAAAGTTACAAGCATTTGATTGTTGCAAACTTTGATAGGTATAGGACGCACCGTACAGAAGTTAGGGCCAATTGAAGTTTTATCAGTGTTTGATTTTGGAGTCAAGGGTAGCATAGCTATGAGCGATAGCTTAAATTGACAAGAGGCTCGAGTACTTTATAGTCACAAAATTTCAAGGTTTTCTCACGCTCAAGTAAAAAGTTACAAGCATTTGATTGTTGCAAACTTTTATAGGTATAGGACGCACCGTACAGAAGTTAGGGCCATTTGAAGTTTAATCAGTGTTTGATTTTGGAGTCAAGGGTAGCATAGCTATGAGCGATAGCTTAAATTGACAAGAGGCTCGAGTACTTTATAGTCCCAAAATTTCAAGGTTTTCTGACGCTCCAGTAAAAAGTTACAAGCATTTGATTGTTGCAAACTTCGATAGGTGTAGGACGCACGGTACAGAAGTTAGGGCCATTTGAAGTTTTATCAGTGTTTGATTTTGGAGTCAAGGGTAGCATAGCTATGAGCGATAGCTTAAATTGATAAGAGGCACGAGTACTTTATAGTCACAAAATTTCAAAGTTTTATGACGCTCCAGTAAAAAGTTATAAGCATTTGATTGTTGGAAACTTTGATAGGTATAGGACGCACCGTACAGAAGGTAGGGCCATTTGAAGTTTTATCAGTGTTTGATTTTGGAGTCAAGGGTAGCATAGCTATGAGCGATAGCTTAAATTGATAAGAGGCACGAGTACTTTATTGTCACAAAATTTCAAGGTTTTCTGACGCTCAAGTAAAAAGTTACAAGCTTTTGATTGTTGCAAACTTTGATAGGTATAGGACGCACCGTACAGAAGTTAGGGCCATTTGAAGTTTTATCAGTGTTTGATTTTGGAGTCAAGGGTAGCATAGCTATGAGCGATAGCTTAAATTGACAAGAGGCTCGAGTACTTTATAGTCACAAAATTTCAAGGTTTTCTCACGCTCAAGTAAAAAGTTACAAGCATTTGATTGTTGCAAACTTTGATAGGTATAGGACGCACCGTACAGAAGTTAGGGCCATTTGAAGTTTAATCAGTGTTTGATTTTGGAGTCAAGGGTAGCATAGCTATGAGCGATAGCTTAAATTGACAAGAGGTTCGAGTACTTTATAGTCACAAAATTTCAAGGTTTTCTGTCGCTCAAGTAAAAAGTTACAAGCATTTGATTGTTGCAAACTTTGATAGGTATAGGACGCACCGTACAGAAGTTAGGGCCATTTGAAACTTTATCAGTGTTTGATTTTGGAGTCAAGGGTAGCATAGCTATGAGCGATAGCTTAAATTGACAAGAGGCTCGAGTACTTTATAGTCACAAAATTTCAAGGTTTTCTGACGCTCAAGTAAAAACTTACAAGCCTTTGATTGTTGCAAACTTTGATAGGTATAGGACGCACCGTACAGAAGTTAGGGCCATTTGAAGTTTTATCAGTGTTTGATTTTGGAGTCAAGAGTAGCAAAGCTATGAGCGATAGCTTAAATTGACAAGAGGCTCGAGTACTTTATAGTCACAAGATTTCAAGGTTTTCTGACGCTCAAGTAAAAAGTAACAAGCATTTGATTGGTGCAAACTTTGATAGGTATAGGACGCACCGTACAGAAGTTAGGGCCATTTGAAGTTTTATCAGTGTTTGATTTTGGAGTCAAGGGTAGTATAGATATGAGTGATAGCTTAAATTGATAAGAGGCACGAGTACTTTATTGTCACAAAATTTCAAAGTTTTCTGACGCTCAAGTAAAAAGTTACAAGCATTTAATTGTTGCAAACTTTGATAGGTATAGGACGCACCGTACAGAAGTTAGGGCCATTTGAAGTTTTATCAGTGTTTCATTTTGGAGTCAAGGGTAGCATAGCTATGAGTGATAGCTTAAATTGACAAGAGGCTCGAGTACTTTATAGTCACAAAATTTCAAGGTTTTCTGACGCTCAAGTAAAAAGTTACAAGCATTTGATTGTTGCAAACTTTGATAGGTATAGGGCGCACCGTACAGAACTTAGGGCCATTTGAAGTTTTATCAGTGTTTGATTTTGGAGTCAAGGGTAGCATAGCTATGAGCGATAGGTTAAATTTACAAGAGGCTCGAGTACTTTATAGTCACAAAATTTCAAGGTTTTCTGACGCTCAAGTAAAAAGTTACAAGCATTTGATTGTTGCAAACTTTGATAGGTATAGGACGCACCGTACAGAAGTTAGGGCCATTTGAAGTTTTATCAGTGTTTGATTTTGGAGTCAAGGGTAGCATAGCTATGAGTGATAGCTTAAATTGACAAGAGGCTCGAGTACTTTATAGTCACAAAATTTCAAAGTTTTATGACGCTCCAGTAAAAAGTTATAAGCATTTGATTGTTGGAAACTTTGAGAGGTATAGGACGCACCGTACAGAAGTTAGGGCCATTTGAAGTTTTATCAGTGTTTGATTTTGGAGTCAAGGGTAGCATAGTTATGAGCGATAGCTTAAATTGACAAGAGGCTCGACTACTTTATAGCCACAAAATTTCAAGGTTTTCTAACGCTCAAGTAAAAACTTACAAGCATTTGATTGTTGCAAACTTTGATAGGTATAGGACGCACCGTACAGAAATTAGGGCCATTTGAAGTTTTATCAGTGTTTGATTTTGGAGTCAAGGGTAGCATAGCTATGAGCGATAGCTTAAATTGACAAGAGGCTCGAGTACTTTATAGTGACAATATTTCAAGGTTTTCTGACGCTCAAGTAAAAAGTAACAAGCATTTGATTGTTGCAAACTTTGATAGGTATAGGACGCACCGTACAGAAGTTAGGGCCATTTGAAGTTTTATCAGTGTTTGATTTTGGAGTCAAGGGTAGCATAGCTATGAGCGATAGCTTAAATTGATAAGAGGCACGAGTACTTTATTGTCACAAAATTTCAAGGTTTTCTGACGCTCAAGTAAAAAGTTACAAGCATTTGATTGTTGCAAACTTCGATAGGTATAGGACGCACCGTACAGAAGTTAGGGCCATTTGAAGTTTTATCAGTGTTTGATTTTGGAGTCAAGGGTAGCATAGCTATGAGCGATAGCTTAAATTGACAAGAGGCTTGAGTACTTTATAGTCACAAAATTTCAAAGTTTTATGACGCTCCAGTAAAAAGTTATAAGCATATGATTGTTGGAAACTTTGATAGGTATAGGACGCATCGTACAGAAGTTAGAGCCATTTGAAGTTTTATCAGTGTTTGATTTTGGAGTCAAGGGTAGCATAGCTATGAGCGATAGCTTAAATTGACAAGAGGCTCGAGTACTTTATAGTCACAAAATTTCAAAGTTTTCTGACGCTCAAGTAAAAAGTTACAAGCATTTGATTGTTGCAAACTTCGATAGGTGTAGAACGCACCGTATAGAAGTTAGGGCCATTTGAAGTTTTATCAGTAATTGATTTTAGAGTCAAGGGTAGTATAGATATGAGTGATAGCTTAAATTGATAAGAGGCACGAGTACTTTATTGTCACAAAATTTCAAGGTTTTCTCACGCTCAAGTAAAAAGTTACAAGCATTTGATTGTTGCAAACTTTGATAGGTATAGGACGCACCGTACAGAAGTTAGGGCCATTTGAAGTTTAATCAGTGTTTGATTTTGGAGTCAAGGGTAGCATAGCTATGAGCGATAGCTTAAATTGACAAGAGGCTCGAGTACTTTATAGTCCCAAAATTTCAAGGTTTTCTGACGCTCCAGTAAAAAGTTACAAGCATTTGATTGTTGCAAACTTCGATAGGTGTAGGACGCACGGTACAGAAGTTAGGGCCATTTGAAGTTTTATCAGTGTTTGATTTTGGAGTCAAGGGTAGCATAGATATGAGTGATAGCTTAAATTGATAAGAGGCACGAGTACTTTATAGTCACAAAATTTCAAAGTTTTATGACGCTCCAGTAAAAAGTTATAAGCATTTGATTGTTGGAAACTTTGATAGGTATAGGACGCACCGTACAGAAGGTAGGGCCATTTGAAGTTTTATCAGTGTTTGATTTTGGAGTCAAGGGTAGCATAGCTATGAGCGATAGCTTAAATTGATAAGAGGCACGAGTACTTTATTGTCACAATATTTCAAGGTTTTCTGACGCTCAAGTAAAAAGTTACAAGCTTTTGATTGTTGCAAACTTTGATAGGTATAGGACGCACCGTACAGAAGTTAGGGCCATTTGAAGTTTTATCAGTGTTTGATTTTGGAGTCAAGGTTAGCATAGCTATGAGCGATAGCTTAAATTGACAAGAGGCTCGAGTACTTTATAGTCACAAAATTTCAAGGTTTTCTCACGCTCAAGTAAAAAGTTACAAGCATTTGATTGTTGCAAACTTTGATAGGTATAGGACGCACCGTACAGAAGTTAGGGCCATTTGAAGTTTAATCAGTGTTTGATTTTGGAGTCAAGGGTAGCATAGCTATGAGCGATAGCTTAAATTGACAAGAGGTTCGAGTACTTTATAGTCACAAAATTTCAAGGTTTTCTGTCGCTCAAGTAAAAAGTTACAAGCATTTGATTGTTGCAAACTTTGATAGGTATAGGACGCACCGTACAAAAGTTAGGGTCATTTGAAGTTTTATCAGTGTTTGATTTTGGAGTCAAGGGTAGTATAGATATGAGTGATAGCTTAAATTGATAAGAGGCACGAGTATTTTATTGTCACAAAATTTCAAAGTTTTCTGACGCTCAAGTAAAAAGTTACAAGCATTTGATTGTTGTAAACTTTGACAGGTATAGGACGCACCGTACAGAAGTTAGGGCCATTTGAAACTTTATCAGTGTTTGATTTTGGAGTCAAGGGTAGCATAGCTATGAGCGATAGCTTAAATTGACAAGAGGCTCGAGTACTTTATAGTCACAAAATTTCAAGGTTTTCTGACGCTCAAGTAAAAACTTACAAGCCTTTGATTGTTGCAAACTTTGATAGGTATAGGACGCACCGTACAGAAGTTAGGGCCATTTGAAGTTTTATCAGTGTTTGATTTTGGAGTCAAGAGTAGCAAAGCTATGAGCGATAGCTTAAATTGACAAGAGGCTCGAGTACTTTATAGTCACAAGATTTCAAGGTTTTCTGACGCTCAAGTAAAAAGTAACAAGCATTTGATTGGTGCAAACTTTGATAGGTATAGGACGCACCGTACAGAAGTTAGGGCCATTTGAAGTTTTATCAGTGTTTGATTTTGGAGTCAAGGGTAGTATAGATATGAGTGATAGCTTAAATTGATAAGAGGCACGAGTACTTTATTGTCACAAAATTTCAAAGTTTTCTGACGCTCAAGTAAAAAGTTACAAGCATTTAATTGTTGCAAACTTTGATAGGTATAGGACGCACCGTACAGAAGTTAGGGCCATTTGAAGTTTTATCAGTGTTTCATTTTGGAGTCAAGGGTAGCATAGCTATGAGTGATAGCTTAAATTGACAAGAGGCTCGAGTACTTTATAGTCACAAAATTTCAAGGTTTTCTGACGCTCAAGTAAAAAGTTACAAGCATTTGATTGTTGCAAACTTTGATAGGTATAGGGCGCACCGTACAGAACTTAGGGCCATTTGAAGTTTTATCAGTGTTTGATTTTGGAGTCAAGGGTAGCATAGCTATGAGCGATAGGTTAAATTTACAAGAGGCTCGAGTACTTTATAGTCACAAAATTTCAAGGTTTTCTGACTCTCAAGTAAAAAGTTACAAGCATTTGATTGTTGCAAACTTTGATAGGTATAGGACGCACCGTACAGAAGTTAGGGCCATTTGAAGTTTTATCAGTGTTTGATTTTGGAGTCAAGGGTAGCATAGCTATGAGTGATAGCTTAAATTGACAAGAGGCTCGAGTACTTTATAGTCACAAAATTTCAAAGTTTTATGACGCTCCAGTAAAAAGTTATAAGCATTTGATTGTTGGAAACTTTGATAGGTATAGGACGCACCGTACAGAAGTTAGGGCCATTTGAAGTTTTATCAGTGTTTGATTTTGGAGTCAAGGGTAGCATAGCTATGAGCGATAGCTTAAATTGACAAGAGGCTCGAGTACTTTATAGTCACAAAATTTCAAGGTTTTGTGACGCTCAAGTAAAAAGTTACAAGCATTTGATTGTTGCAAACTTTGATAGGTATAGGACGCACCGTACAGAAGTTAGGGCCATTTGAAGTTTTATCAGTGTTTGATTTTGGAGTCAAGGGTAGCATAGTTATGAGCGATAGCTTAAATTGACAAGAGGCTCGACTACTTTATAGCCACAAAATTTCAAGGTTTTCTAACGCTCAAGTAAAAACTTACAAGCATTTGATTGTTGCAAACTTTGATAGGTATAGGACGCACCGTACAGAAGTTAGGGCCATTTGAAGTTTTATCAGTGTTTGATTTTGGAGTCAAGGGTAGCATAGCTATGAGCGATAGCTTAAATTGACAAGAGGCTCGAGTACTTTATAGTGACAATATTTCAAGGTTTTCTGACGCTCAAGTAAAAAGTAACAAGCATTTGATTGTTGCAAACTTTGATAGGTATAGGACGTACCGTACAGAAGTTAGGGCCATTTGAAGTTTTATCAGTGTTTGATTTTGGAGTCAAGGGTAGCATAGTTATGAGCGATAGCTTAAATTGACAAGAGGCTCGAGTACTTTATAGTCACAAAATTTCAAGGTTTTCTGACGCTCACGTAAAAAGTTACAAGCATTTGATTGTTGCAAACTTTGATAGGTATAGGACGCACCGTACAGAAGTTAGGGCCAATTGAAGTTTTATCAGTGTTTGATTTTGGAGTCAAGGGTAGCATAGCTATGAGCGATAGCTTAAATTGATAAGAGGCACGAGTACTTTATTGTCACAAAATTTCAAGGTTTTCTCACGCTCAAGTAAAAAGTTACAAGCATTTGATTGTTGCAAACTTTGATAGGTATAGGACGCACCGTACAGAAGTTAGGGCCATTTGAAGTTTAATCAGTGTTTGATTTTGGAGTCAAGGGTAGCATAGCTATGAGCGATAGCTTAAATTGACAAGAGGCTCGAGTACTTTATAGTCCCAAAATTTCAAGGTTTTCTGACGCTCCAGTAAAAAGTTACAAGCATTTGATTGTTGCAAACTTCGATAGGTGTAGGACGCACGGTACAGAAGTTAGGGCCATTTGAAGTTTTATCAGTGTTTGATTTTGGAGTCAAGGGTAGCATAGATATGAGTGATAGCTTAAATTGATAAGAGGCACGAGTACTTTATAGTCACAAAATTTCAAAGTTTTATGACGCTCCAGTAAAAAGTTATAAGCATTTGATTGTTGGAAACTTTGATAGGTATAGGACGCACCGTACAGAAGGTAGGGCCATTTGAAGTTTTATCAGTGTTTGATTTTGGAGTCAAGGGTAGCATAGCTATGAGCGATAGCTTAAATTGATAAGAGGCACGAGTACTTTATTGTCACAAAATTTCAAGGTTTTCTGACGCTCAAGTAAAAAGTTACAAGCTTTTGATTGTTGCAAACTTTGATAGGTATAGGACGCACCGTACAGAAGTTAGGGCCATTTGAAGTTTTATCAGTGTTTGATTTTGGAGTCAAGGGTAGCATAGCTATGAGCGATAGCTTAAATTGACAAGAGGCTCGAGTACTTTATAGTCACAAAATTTCAAGGTTTTCTCACGCTCAAGTAAAAAGTTACAAGCATTTGATTGTTGCAAACTTTGATAGGTATAGGACGCACCGTACAGAAGTTAGGGCCATTTGAAGTTTAATCAGTGTTTGATTTTGGAGTCAAGGGTAGCATAGCTATGAGCGATAGCTTAAATTGACAAGAGGTTCGAGTACTTTATAGTCACAAAATTTCAAGGTTTTCTGTCGCTCAAGTAAAAAGTTACAAGCATTTGATTGTTGCAAACTTTGATAGGTATAGGACGCACCGTACAAAAGTTAGGGTCATTTGAAGTTTTATCAGTGTTTGATTTTGGAGTCAAGGGTAGTATAGATATGAGTGATAGCTTAAATTGATAAGAGGCACGAGTATTTTATTGTCACAAAATTTCAAAGTTTTCTGACGCTCAAGTAAAAAGTTACAAGCATTTGATTGTTGTAAACTTTGACAGGTATAGGACGCACCGTACAGAAGTTAGGGCCATTTGAAACTTTATCAGTGTTTGATTTTGGAGTCAAGGGTAGCATAGCTATGAGCGATAGCTTAAATTGACAAGAGGCTCGAGTACTTTATAGTCACAAAATTTCAAGGTTTTCTGACGCTCAAGTAAAAACTTACAAGCCTTTGATTGTTGCAAACTTTGATAGGTATAGGACGCACCGTACAGAAGTTAGGGCCATTTGAAGTTTTATCAGTGTTTGATTTTGGAGTCAAGAGTAGCAAAGCTATGAGCGATAGCTTAAATTGACAAGAGGCTCGAGTACTTTATAGTCACAAGATTTCAAGGTTTTCTGACGCTCAAGTAAAAAGTAACAAGCATTTGATTGGTGCAAACTTTGATAGGTATAGGACGCACCGTACAGAAGTTAGGGCCATTTGAAGTTTTATCAGTGTTTGATTTTGGAGTCAAGGGTAGTATAGATATGAGTGATAGCTTAAATTGATAAGAGGCACGAGTACTTTATTGTCACAAAATTTCAAAGTTTTCTGACGCTCAAGTAAAAAGTTACAAGCATTTAATTGTTGCAAACTTTGATAGGTATAGGACGCACCGTACAGAAGTTAGGGCCATTTGAAGTTTTATCAGTGTTTGATTTTGGAGTCAAGGGTAGCATAGCTATGAGTGATAGCTTAAATTGACAAGAGGCTCGAGTACTTTATAGTCACAAAATTTCAAGGTTTTCTGACGCTCAAGTAAAAAGTTACAAGCATTTGATTGTTGCAAACTTTGATAGGTATAGGGCGCACCGTACAGAACTTAGGGCCATTTGAAGTTTTATCAGTGTTTGATTTTGGAGTCAAGGGTAGCATAGCTATGAGCGATAGGTTAAATTTACAAGAGGCTCGAGTACTTTATAGTCACAAAATTTCAAGGTTTTCTGACGCTCAAGTAAAAAGTTACAAGCATTTGATTGTTGCAAACTTTGATAGGTATAGGACGCACCGTACAGAAGTTAGGGCCATTTGAAGTTTTATCAGTGTTTGATTTTGGAGTCAAGGGTAGCATAGCTATGAGTGATAGCTTAAATTGACAAGAGGCTCGAGTACTTTATAGTCACAAAATTTCAAAGTTTTATGACGCTCCAGTAAAAAGTTATAAGCATTTGATTGTTGGAAACTTTGATAGGTATAGGACGCACCGTACAGAAGTTAGGGCCATTTGAAGTTTTATCAGTGTTTGATTTTGGAGTCAAGGGTAGCATAGCTATGAGCGATAGCTTAAATTGACATGAGGCTCGAGTACTTTATAGTCACAAAATTTCAAGGTTTTGTGACGCTCAAGTAAAAAGTTACAAGCATTTGATTGTTGCAAACTTTGATAGGTATAGGACGCACCGTACAGAAGTTAGGGCCATTTGAAGTTTTATCAGTGTTTGATTTTGGAGTCAAGGGTAGCATAGTTATGAGCGATAGCTTAAATTGACAAGAGGCTCGACTACTTTATAGCCACAAAATTTCAAGGTTTTCTAACGCTCAAGTAAAAACTTACAAGCATTTGATTGTTGCAAACTTTGATAGGTATAGGACGCACCGTACAGAAGTTAGGGCCATTTGAAGTTTTATCAGTGTTTGATTTTGGAGTCAAGGGTAGCATAGCTATGAGCGATAGCTTAAATTGACAAGAGGCTCGAGTACTTTATAGTGACAATATTTCAAGGTTTTCTGACGCTCAAGTAAAAAGTAACAAGCATTTGATTGTTGCAAACTTTGATAGGTATAGGACGTACCGTACAGAAGTTAGGGCCATTTGAAGTTTTATCAGTGTTTGATTTTGGAGTCAAGGGTAGCATAGTTATGAGCGATAGCTTAAATTGACAAGAGGCTCGAGTACTTTATAGTCACAAAATTTCAAGGTTTTCTGACGCTCACGTAAAAAGTTACAAGCATTTGATTGTTGCAAACTTTGATAGGTATAGGACGCACCGTACAGAAGTTAGGGCCAATTGAAGTTTTATCAGCGTTTGATTTTGGAGTCAAGGGTAGCATAGCTATGAGCGATAGCTTAAATTGACAAGAGGCTCGAGTACTTTATAGTCACAAAATTTCAAGGTTTTCTCACGCTCAAGTAAAAAGTTACAAGCATTTGATTGTTGCAAACTTTGATAGGTATAGGACGCACGGTACAGAAGTTAGGGCCATTTGAAGTTTAATCAGTGTTTGATTTTGGAGTCAAGGGTAGCATAGCTATGAGCGATAGCTTAAATTGACAAGAGGCTCGAGTACTTTATAGTCCCAAAATTTCAAGGTTTTCTGACGCTCCAGTAAAAAGTTACAAGCATTTGATTGTTGCAAACTTCGATAGGTGTAGGACGCACCGTACAGAAGTTAGGGCCATTTGAAGTTTTATCAGTGTTTGATTTTGGAGTCAAGGGTAGCATAGATATGAGTGATAGCTTAAATTGATAAGAGGCACGAGTACTTTATAGTCACAAAATTTCAAGGTTTTCTGACGCTCAAGTAAAAAGTTACAAGCATTTGATTGTTGCAAACTTTGATAGGTATAGGACGCACCGTACAGAAGTTAGGGCCATTTGAAGTTTTATCAGTGTTTGATTTTGGAGTCAAGGGTAGCATAGCTATGAGCGATAGCTTAAATTGACAAGAGGCTCGAGTACTTTATAGTCACAAAATTTGAAGGTTTTATTACACTCCAGCAAAAAGTTACAAGCATTTGATTGTTGCAAACTTTGATAGGTATAGGACGCACCGTACAGAAGTTAGGGCCATTTGAAGTTTTATCAGTAATTGACTTTAGAGTCAAGGGTAGTATAGATATGAGTGATAGCTTAAATTGATAAGAGGCACGAGTACTTTATTGTCACAAAATTTCAAGGTTTTCTGACGCTCAAGTAAAAAGTTACAAGCATTTGATTGTTGCAAACTTTGATAGGTATAGGACGCACCGTACAGAAGTTAGGGCCATTTGAAGTTTTATCAGTGTTTGATTTTGGAGTCAAGGGTAGCATAGCTATGAGCGATAGCTTAAATTGACAAGAGGCTCGAGTACTTTATAGTCACAAAATTTCAAAGTTTTATGACGCTCCAGTAAAAAGTTATAAGCATATGATTGTTGGAAACTTTGATAGGTATAGGACGCATCGTACAGAAGTTAGAGCCATTTGAAGTTTTATCAGTGTTTGATTTTGGAGTCAAGGGTAGCATAGCTATGAGCGATAGCTTAAATTGACAAGAGGCTCGAGTACTTTATAGTCACAAAATTTCAAAGTTTTCTGACGCTCAAGTAAAAAGTTACAAGCATTTGATTGTTGCAAACTTCGATAGGTGTAGAACGCACCGTATAGAAGTTAGGGCCATTTGAAGTTTTATCAGTAATTGATTTTAGAGTCAAGGGTAGTATAGATATGAGTGATAGCTTAAATTGATAAGAGGCACGAGTACTTTATTGTCACAAAATTTCAAGGTTTTCTGACACTCAAGTAAAAAGTTACAAGCATTTGATTGTTGCAAACTTCGATAGGTGTAGGACGCACCGTACAGAAGTTAGGGCCATTTGAAGTTTTATCAGTGTTTGATTTTGGAGTCAAGGGTAGCATAGCTATGAGCGATAGCTTAAATTGACAAGAGGTTCGAGTACTTTATAGTCACAAAATTTCAAGGTTTTCTGTCGCTCAAGTAAAAAGTTACAAGCATTTGATTGTTGCAAACTTTGATAGGTATAGGACGCACCGTACAAAAGTTAGGGTCATTTGAAGTTTTATCAGTGTTTGATTTTGGAGTCAAGGGTAGTATAGATATGAGTGATAGCTTAAATTGATAAGAGGCACGAGTATTTTATTGCCACAAAATTTCAAAGTTTTCTGACGCTCAAGTAAAAAGTTACAAGCATTTGATTGTTGTAAACTTTGACAGGTATAGGACGCACCGTACAGAAGTTAGGGCCATTTGAAGCTTTATCAGTGTTTGATTTTGGAGTCAAGGGTAGCATAGCTATGAGCGATAGCTTAAATTGACAAGAGGCTCGAGTACTTTATAGTCACAAAATTTCAAGGTTTTCTGACGCTCAAGTAAAAACTTCCAAGCATTTGATTGTTGCAAACTTTGATAGGTATAGGACGCACCGTACAGAAGTTAGGGCCATTTGAAGTTTTATCAGTGTTTGATTTTGGAGTCAAGAGTAGCAAAGCTATGAGCGATAGCTTAAATTGATAAGAGGCTCGAGTACTTTATAGTCACAAGATTTCAAAATTTTCTGACGCTCAAGTAAAAAGTAACAAGCATTTGATTGGTGCAAACTTTGATAGGTATAGGACGCACCGTACAGAAGTTAGGGCCATTTGAAGTTTTATCAGTGTTTGATTTTGGAGTCAAGGGTAGTATAGATATGAGTGATAGCTTAAATTGATAAGAGGCACGAGTACTTTATTGTCACAAAATTTCAAAGTTTTCTGACGCTCAAGTAAAATGTTACAAGCATTTAATTGTTGCAAACTTTGATAGGTATAGGACGCACCGTACAGAAGTTAGGGCCATTTGAAGTTTTATCAGTGTTTCATTTTGGAGTCAAGGGTAGCATAGCTATGAGTGATAGCTTAAATTGACAAGAGGCTCGAGTACTTTATAGTCACAAAATTTCAAGGTTTTCTGACGCTCAAGTAAAAAGTTACAAGCATTTGATTGTTGCAAACTTTGATAGGTATAGGGCGCACCGTACAGAACTTAGGGCTATTTGAAGTTTTATCAGTGTTTGATTTTGGAGTCAAGGGTAGCATAGCTATGAGCGATAGGTTAAATTTACAAGAGGCTCGAGTACTTTATAGTCACAAAATTTCAAGGTTTTCTGACGCTCAAGTAAAAAGTTACAAGCATTTGATTGTTGCAAACTTTGATAGGTATAGGACGCACCGTACAGAAGTTAGGGCCATTTGAAGTTTTATCAGTGTTTGATTTTGGAGTCAAGGGTAGCATAGCTATGAGTGATAGCTTAAATTGACAAAAGGCTCGAGTACTTTATAGTCACAAAATTTCAAAGTTTTATGACGCTCCAGTAAAAAGTTATAAGCATTTGATTGTTGGGAACTTTGATAGGTATAGGACGCACCGTACAGAAGTTAGGGCCATTTGAAGTTTTATCAGTGTTTGATTTTGGAGTCAAGGGTAGCATAGCTATGAGCGATAGCTTAAATTGACAAGAGGCTCGAGTACTTTATAGTCACAAAATTTCAAGGTTTTGTGACGCTCAAGTAAAAAGTTACAAGCATTTGATTGTTGCAAACTTTGATAGGTATAGGACGCACCGTACAGAAGTTAGGGCCATTTGAAGTTTTATCAGTGTTTGATTTTGGAGTCAAGGGTAGCATAGTTATGAGCGATAGCTTAAATTGACAAGAGGCTCGACTACTTTATAGCCACAAAATTTCAAGGTTTTCTAACGCTCAAGTAAAAACTTACAAGCATTTGATTGTTGCAAACTTTGATAGGTATAGGACGCACCGTACAGAAGTTAGGGCCATTTGAACTTTTATCAGTGTTTGATTTTGGAGTCAAGAGTAGCATAGCTGTGAGCGATAGCTTAAATTGACAAGAGGCTCGAGTACTTTATAGTCACAATATTTCAAGGTTTTCTGACGCTCAAGTAAAAAGTAACAAGCATTTGATTGTTGCAAACTTTGATAGGTATAGGACGTACCGTACAGAAGTTAGGGCCATTTGAAGTTTTATCAGTGTTTGATTTTGGAGTCAAGGGTAGCATAGCTATGAGCGATAGCTTAAATTGACAAGAGGCTCGAGTACTTTATAGTCACAAATTTTCAAGGTTTTCTGACGCTCACGTAAAAAGTTACAAGCATTTGATTGTTGCAAACTTTGATAGGTATAGGACGCACCGTACAGAAGTTAGGGCCAATTGAAGTTTTATCAGTGTTTGATTTTGGAGTCAAGGGTAGCATAGCTATGAGCGATAGCTTAAATTGACAAGAGGCTCGAGTACTTTATAGTCACCAAATTTCAAAGTTTTATGACGCTCCAGTAAAAAGTTATAAGCTTTTGATTTTTGGAAACTTTGATAGGTATAGGACGCACCGTACAGAAGTTGGGGCCATTTGAAGTTTTATCATTTATTATTTTGGGATTCAAGGTTAGCATAGCTATGAGCGATAGCTTAAATCGACAAGAGTCTCGAGAACTTTATAGTCACAAAATTTCAAGGTTTTCTGACGCTCAAGTAAAAAGTTACAAGCATTTGATTGTTGCAAACTTCGATAGGTTTAGGACGTACCGTACAGTAGTTAGGAATATTTGAAGTTTTATCAGTGTTTGATTTTGGAGTCAAGGGTAGCATAGCTATGAGCGATAGCTTAAATTGATAAGAGGCACGAGTACTTTATTGTCACAAAATTTCAAGGTTTTCTGAGGCTCAAGTAAAAAGGTACAAGCATTTGATTGTTGCAATCTTTGATAGGTATAGGACGCACCGTACAGTAGTTAGGGCCATTTGAAATTTTATCAGTGTTTGATTTTGAGTCAAGGGTAGCATAGCTATGAGCGATAGCTTAAATTGATAAGAGGCACGAGTACTTTATTGTCACAAAATTTCAAGGTTTTCTGACGCTCAAGTAAAAAGTTACAAGCATTTGATTGTTGCAAACTTCGATAGGTGTAGGCCGCACCGTATACAAGTTAGGGCCATTTGAAGTTTTATCAGTAATTAATTTTAGAGTCAAGGGTAGTATAGATATGAGTGATAGCTTAAATTGATAAGAGGCACGAGTATTTTATTGTCACAAAATTTCAAGGTTTTCTGACGTTCAAGTAAAAAGTTACAAGCATTTGATTGTTGCAAACTTTGATAGGTATAGGACGCACCGTACAGAAGTTAGGGCCATTTGAAGTTTTATCAGTGTTTGATTTTGGAGTCAAGGGCAGCATAGCTATGAGCGATAGCTTAAATGGACAAGAGGCTCGAGTACTTTGTAGTCACAAAATTTCAAGGTTTTCTGACGCTCAAGTAAAAAGTTACAAGCATTTGATTGTTGCAAACTTTGATAGGTATAGGACGCACCGTACAGAAGTTAGGGCCATTTGAAGTTTTATCATTGTTTGATTTTGGAGTCAAGGGTAGCATAGCTATGAGCGATAGCTTAAATTGACAAGAGGCTCGAGTACTTTATAGTCACCAAATTTCAAAGTTTTAAGACGCTCCAGTAAAAAGTTATAAGCATTTGATTTTTGGAAACTTTGATAGGTATAGGACGCACCATACAGAAGTTAGGGCCATTTGAAGTTTTATCAGTGTTTGATTTTGGTGTCAAGGGTAGCATAGCTATGAGCGATAGCTTAAAGTGACAAGTGGCTCGAGTACTTTATAGTCACAAAATTTCAAGGTTTTCTGACGCTGAAGTAAAAAGTTACAAGCATTTGATTGTTGCAAACTTCGATAGGTATAGGACGCACCGTACAGAAGTTAGGGCCATTTGAAGTTTTATCAGTGTTTGATTTTGGAGTCAAGGGTAGCATAGCTATGAGCGATAGCTTAAAGTGACAAGTGGCTCGAGTACTTTATAGTCACAAAATTTCAAGGTTTTCTGACGCTCAAGTAAAAAGTTACAAGCATTTGATTGTTGCAAACTTCGATAGGTATAGGACACACCGTACAGAAGTTAGGGCCATTTGAAGTTTTATCAGTGTTTGATTTTGGAGTCAGGGGTAGCATAGCTATGAGCGATAGCTTAAATTGACAAGAGGCTCGAGTACTTTATAGTCACAAAATTTCAAGTTTTTATGACGCTCCAGTAAAAAGTTATAAGCATTTGATTGTTGGAAACTTTGATAGGTATAGGACGCACCATACAGAAGTTAGGGCCATTTGAAGTTTTATCAGTGTTTGATTTTGGAGTCAGGGGTAGCATAGCTATGAGCGATAGCTTAAATTGACAAGAGGCTCGAGTACTTTATAGTCACAAAATTTCAAGGTTTTATGACGCTCCAGTAAAAAGTTACAAGCATTTGATTGTTGCAAACTTCGATAGGTTTAGGACGCACCGTACAGAAGTTAGGGATATTTGAAGTTTTATCAGTGTTTGATTTTGGAGTCAAGGGTAGCATAGCTATGAGCGATAGCTTAAATTGACAAGAGGCACGAGTACTTTATTGTCACAAAATTTCAAGGTTTTCTGAGGCTCAAGTAAAAAGTTACAAGCATTTGATTGTTGCAAACTTTGATAGGTATAGGACGCACCGTACAGAAGTTAGGGCCATTTGAAGTTTTACCAGTAATTAATTTTAGAGTCAAGGGTAGTATAGATATGAGTGATAGCTTAAATTGATAAGAGGCACGAGTACTTTATTGTCACAAAATTTCAAGGTTTTCTGACGCTCAAGAAAAAGTTACAAGCATTTTATTGTTGGAAACTTTGATAGGTATAGGACGCACCATACAGAAGTTAGGGCCATTTGAAGTTTTATCAGTGTTTGATTTTGGAGTCAGGGGTAGCATAGCTATGAGCGATAGCTTAAATTGACAAGAGGCTCGAGTACTTTATAGTCACAAAATTTTAAGGTTTTATGACGCTCCAGTAAAAAGTTACAAGCATTTGATTGTTGCAAACTTCGATAGGTTTAGGACGCACCGTACAGAAGTTAGGGATATTTGAAGTTTTATCAGTGTTTGATTTTGGAGTCAAGGGTAGCATAGCTATGAGCGACAGCTTAAATTGACAAGAGGCTCGAGTACTTTATAGTCACAAAATTTCAAGGTTTTCTGACGCTCAAGTAAAAAGTTACAAGCATTTGATTGTTGCAAACTTCGATAGGTGTAGGACGCACCGTATAGAAGTTAGGGCCATTTGAAGTTTTATCAGTAATTAATTTTAGAGTCAAGGGTAGTATAGATATGAGTGATAGCTTAAATTGATAAGAGGCTCGAGTACTTTATGGTCACAAAATTTGAATGTTTTATGACGCTCCAGTAAAAAGTTACAAGCATTTTATTGTTGCAAACTTTGATAGGTATAGGACGCACCGTACAGAAGTTAGGGCCATTTGAAGTTTTATCAGTAATTGATTTTAGAGTCAAGGGTAGTCTAGATATGAGTGATAGCTTAATTTGATAAGAGGCACGAGTACTTTATTGTCACAAAATTTCAAGGTTTTCTGACGTTCAAGTAAAAAGTTACAAGCATTTGATTGTTGCAAACTTTGATAGGTATAGGACGCACCGTACAGAAGTTAGGGCCATTTGACGTTTTATCAGTGTTTGATTTTGGAGTCAAGGGTAGCATAGCTATGAGCGATAGCTTAAATTGACAAGAGGCTCGAGTACTTTATAGTCACAAAATTTCAAGGTTTTCTGACGCTCAAGTAAAAAGTTACAAGCATTTGATTGTTGCAAACTTCGATAGGTGTAGGACGCACCGTATAGAAGTTACGGCCATTTGAAGTTTTATCAGTAATTGATTTTAGAGTCAAGGGTAGTATAGATATGAGTGATAGCTTAAATTGATAAGAGGCACGAGTACTTTATTGTCACAAAATTTCAAGGTTTTCTGACGTTCAAGTAAAAAGTTAGAAGCATTTGATTTTTGGAAACTTTGATAGGTATAGGACGCACCGTACAGAAGCTAGGGCCATTTGAAGTTTTATCAGTGTTTGATTTTGGAGTCAGGGGTAGCATAGCTATGAGCGATAGCTTAAATTGACAAGAGGCTCGAGTACTTTATAGTCACAAAATTTCAAGGTTTTATGACGCTCCAGTAAAAAGTTATAAGCATTTGATTGTTGGAAACTTTGATAGGTATAGGACGCACAATACAGAAGTTAGGGCCATTTGAAGTTTTATCAGTGTTTGATTTTGGAGTCAAGGGTAGCATAGCTATGAGCGATAGCTTAAATTGACAAGAGGCTCGAGTACTTTATAGTCACAAAATTTCAAGGTTTTATGACGCTCCAGTAAAAAGTTACAAGCATTTGATTGTTGCAAACTTCGATAGGTTTAGGACGGACCGTACAGAAGTTAGGGATATTTGAAGTTTTATCAGTGTTTGATTTTGGAGTCAAAGGTAGCATAGCTATGAGCGATAGCTTAAATTGACAAGAGGCACGAGTACTTTATTGTCACAAAATTTCAAGGTTTTCTGAGGCTCAAGTAAAAAGTTAAAAGCATTTGATTGTTGCAAACTTTGATAGGTATAGGACGCACCGTACAGAAGTTAGGGCCATTTGAAGTTTTATCAGTAATTAATTTTAGAGTCAAGGGTAGTATAGATATGAGTGATAGCTTAAATTGATAAGAGGCACGAGTACTTTATTGTCACAAAATTTCAAGGTTTTCTGACGCTCAAGAAAAAGTTACAAGCATTTGATTGTTGGAAACTTTGATAGGTATAGGACGCACCATACAGAAGTTAGGGCCATTTGAAGTTTTATCAGTGTTTGATTTTGGAGTTAGGGGTAGCATAGCTATGAGCGATAGCTTAAATTGACAAGAGGCTCGAGTACTTTATAGTCACAAAATTTCAAGGTTTTATGACGCTCCAGTAAAAAGTTACAAGCATTTGATTGTTGCAAACTTCGATAGGTTTAGGACGCACCGTACAGAAGTTAGGGATATTTGAAGTTTTATCAGTGTTTGATTTTGGAGTCAAGGGTAGCATAGCTATGAGCGACAGCTTAAATTGACAAGAGGCTCGAGAACTTTATAGTCACAAAATTTCAAGGTTTTCTGACGCTCAAGTAAAAAGTTACAAGCATTTGATTGTTGCAAACTTCGATAGGTGTAGGACGCACCGTATAGAAGTTAGGGCCATTTGAAGTTTTATCAGTAATTAATTTTAGAGTCAAGGGTAGTATAGATATGAATGATAGCTTAAATTGATAAGAGGCACGAGTACTTTATTGTCACAAAATTTCAAGGTTTTCTGACGCTCAAGAAAAAGTTACAAGCATTTGATTGTTGCAAACTTTGATAGGTATAGGACGCACCGTACAGAAGTTAGGGCCATTTGAAGTTTTATCAGTGTTTGATTTAGGAGTCAAGGGCAGCATAGCTATGAGCGATAGCTTAAATTGACAAGAGGCTCGAGTGCTTTATAGTCACAAAATTTCAAGGTTTTCTGACGCTCAAGTAAAAAGTTACAAGCATTTGATTGTTGCAAACTTTGATAGATATAGGACGCACCGTACAGAAGTTGGGGCTATTTGAAGTTTTATCAGTATTTTATTTTGGGATTCAAGGTTAGCATAGCTATGAACGATAGCTTAAATTGATAAGAGGCTCGAGTACTTTATGGTCACAAAATTTGAAGGTTTTATGACGCTCCAGTAAAAAGTTACAAGCATTTTATTGTTGCAAACTTTGATAGGTATAGGACGCACCGTACAGAAGTTAGGGCCATTTGAAGTTTTATCAGTAATTGATTTTAGAGTCAAGGGTAGTCTAGATATGAGTGATAGCTTAATTTGATAAGAGGCACGAGTACTTTATTGTCACAAAATTTCAAGGTTTTCTGACGTTCAAGTAAAAAGTTACAAGCATTTGATTGTTGCAAACTTTGATAGGTATAGGACGCACCGTACAGAAGTTAGGGCCATTTGACGTTTTATTAGTGTTTGATTTTGGAGTCAAGGGTAGCATAGCTATGAGCGATAGCTTAAATTGACAAGAGGCTCGAGTACTTTATAGTCACAAAATTTCAAGGTTTTCTGACGCTCAAGTAAAAAGTTACAAGCATTTGATTGTTGCAAACTTCGATAGGTGTAGGACGCACCGTATAGAAGTTAGGGCCATTTGAAGTTTTATCAGTAATTGATTTTAGAGTCAAGGGTAGTATAGATATGAGTGATAGCTTAAATTGATAAGAGGCACGAGTACTTTATTGTCACAAAATTTCAAAGTTTTCTGACGTTCAAGTAAAAAGTTATAAGCATTTGATTTTTGGAAACTTTGATAGGTATAGGACGCACCGTACAGAAGTTAGGGCCATTTGATGTTTTATCAGTGTTTGATTTTGGAGTCAGGGGTAGCATAGCTATGAGCGATAGCTTAAATTGACAAGAGGCTCGAGTACTTTATAGTCACAAAATTTCAAGGTTTTATGACGCTCCAGTAAAAAGTTATAAGCATTTGATTGTTGGAAACTTTGATAGGTATAGGACGCACAATACAGAAGTTAGGGCCATTTGAAGTTGTATCAGTGTTTGATTTTGGAGTCAAGGGTAGCATAGCTATGAGCGATAGCTTAAAGTGACAAGTGGCTCGAGTACTTTATAGTCACAAAATTTCAAGGTTTTCTGACGCTCAAGTAAAAAGTTACAAGCATTTGATTGTTGCAAACTTTGATAGGTATAGGACGCACCGTACAGAAGTTAGGGCCATTTGAAGTTTTATCAGTGTTGGATTTTGGAGTCAAGGGTAGCATAGCTATGAGCGATAGCTTAAATTGACAAGAGGAACAAGGACTTTATTGTCACAAATTTCCAAGATTTTATAACGCTCCAGAAAAAGTTACTAGCATTTTATTGTTGCAAACTTTGATAGATATAGGACGCATCGTACAGAAGTTGGGGCCATTTGAAGTTTTATCAGTATTTTATTTTGGGATTCAAGGTTAGCATAGCTATGAGTGATAGCTTAAATCGACAAGAGTCTCGAGTACTTTATAGTCACAAAATTTCAAGGTTTTCTGACGCTCAAGTAAAAAGTTACAAGCATTTGATTGTTGCAAATTTCGATAGGTTTAGGACGCACCGTACAGAAGTTAGGGATATTTGAAGTTTTATCAGTGTTTGATTTTGGAGTCAAGGGTAGCATAGCTATGAGCGAAAGCTTAAATTGACAAGAGGCACGAGTACTTTATTGTCACAAAATTTCAAGGTTTTCTGAGGCTCAAGTAAAAAGTTACAAGCATTTGATTGTTGCAAACTTTGATAGGTATAGGACGCACCGTACAGAAGTTAGGGCCATTTGAAGTTTTATCAGTGTTTGATTTTGAGTCAAGGGTAGCATAGCTATGAGCGATAGCTTAAATTGATAAGAGGCTCGAGCACTTTATAGACACAAAATTTCAAGGTTTTTTGACGCTCAAGTAAAAAGTTACAAGCATTTGATTGTTGCAAACTTTGATAGGTATAGGACGCACCGTACAGAAGTTAGGGCCATTTGAAGTTTTATCAGTGTTTGATTTTGGAGTCAAGGGTAGCATAGCTATGAGCGATAGCTTAAATTGACAAGAGGCTCGAGTACTTTATAGTCACAAAATTTCAAAGTTTTATGACGCTCCAGTAAAAAGTTATAAGCATTTGATTGTTGGAAACTTTGATAGGTATAGGACGCGCCGTACAGAAGTTAGGGTCATTTGAGGTTTTATCAGTGTTTGATTTTGGAGTCAAGGGTAGCATAGCTATGAGCGATAGCTTAAATTGACAAGAGGCTCGAGTACTTTATAGTCACAAAATTTCAAGGTTTTCTGACGCTCAAGTAAAAAGTTACAAGCATTTGATTGTTGCAAACTTCGATAGGTGTATAACGCACCGTATAGAAGTTAGGGCCATTTGAAGTTTTATCAGTAATTAATTTTAGAGTCAAGGGTAGTTTAGATATGAATGATAGCTTAAATTGATAAGAGGCACGAGTACTTTATTGTCACAAAATTTCAAGGTTTTCTGAAAAAGAAAAAGTTACAAGCATTTGATTGTTGCAAACTTTGATAGGTATAGGACGCACCGTACAGAAGTTAGGGCCATTTGAAGTTTTATCAGTGTTTGATTTTGGAGTCAAGGGCAGCATAGCTATTAGCGATAGCTTCAATTGACAAGAGGCTCGAGTACTTTATAGTCACAAAATTTCAAGGTTTTCTGACGCTCAAGTAAAAAGTTACAAGCATTTGATTGTTGAAAACTTTGATAGGTATAGGACGCACCGTACAGAAGTTAGGGCCATTTGAAGTTTTATCAGTGTTTGATTTTGGAGTCAAGGGTAGCATAGCTATGAGCGATAGCTTAAATTGACAAGAGGCCCGAGTACTTTATAGTCACACAATTTGAAGGTTTTATGACGCTCCAGTAAAAAGTTACAAGCATTTGATTGTTGCAAACTTTGATAGATATAGGACGCACCGTACAGAAGTTGGGGCTATTTGAAGTTTTATCAGTATTTTATTTTGGGATTCAAGGTTAGCATAGCTATGAACGATAGCTTAAATTGATAAGAGGCTCGAGTACTTTATGGTCACAAAATTTGAAGGTTTTATGACGCTCCAGTAAAAAGTTACAAGCATTTTATTGTTGCAAACTTTGATAGGTATAGGACGCACCGTACAGAAGTTAGGGCCATTTGAAGTTTTATCAGTAATTGATTTTAGAGTCAAGGGTAGTCTAGATATGAGTGATAGCTTAAATTGATAAGAGGCACGAGTACTTTATTGTCACAAAATTTCAAGGTTTTCTGACGCTCAAGTAAAAAGTTACAAGCATTTGATTGTTGCAAATTTGATAGGTATAGGACGCACCGTACAGAAGTTAGGGCCATTTGAAGTTTTATCAGTGTTTGATTTTGGAGTCAAGGGTAGCATAGCTATGAGCGATAGCTTAAATTGACAAGAGGCTCGAGTACTTTATTGTCACAAAATTTTAAAGTTTTATGACGCTCCAGTAAAAAGTTATAAGCATTTGATTGTTGGAATCTTTGATAGGTATAGGACGCACCGTACAGAAGTTAGGGCCATTTGAAGTTTTATCAGTGTTTGATTTTGGAGTCAAGAGTAGCACAGCTATGAGCGATAGCTTAAATTGACAAGAGGCTCGAGTACTTTATAGTCACAAAATTTCAAGGTTTTCTGACGCTCAAGTAAAAAGTTACAAGCATTTGATTGTTGCAAACTTCGATAGGTGTAGGACGCACCGTATAGAAGTTAGGGCCATTTGAAGTTTTATCAGTAATTAATTTTAGAGTCAAGGGTAGTTTAGATATGAATGATAGCTTAAATTGATAAGAGGCACGAGTACTTTATTGTCACAAAATTTCAAGGTTTTCTGACACTCAAGTAAAAAGTTACAAGCATTTGATTGTTGCAAATTTCGATAGGTTTAGGACGCACCGTACAGAAGTTAGGGCCATTTGAAGTTTTATCAGTGTTTGATTTTGGAGTCAAGAGTAGCACAGCTATGAGCGATAGCTTAAATTGACAAGAGGCTCGAGTACTTTATAGTCACAAAATTTCAAGGTTTTCTGACGCTCAAGTAAAAAGTTACAAGCATTTGATTGTTGCAAACTTCGATAGGTATAGGACACACCGTACAGAAGTTAGGGCCATTTGAAGTTTTATCAGTGTTTGATTTTGGAGTCAAGGGTAGCATAGCTATGAGCGATAGCTTAAATTGACAAGAGGCTCGAGTCCTTTATAGTTACAAAATTTCAAAGTTTTATGACGCTCCAGTAAAAAGTTATAAGTATTTGATTGTCGGAAACTTTGATAGGTATAGGACCCACCGCACAGAAGTTAGGGCCATTTGAAGTTTTATCAGTGTTTGATTTTGGAGTCAAGGGTAGCATAGCTATGAGCGATAGCTTAAATTGACAAGAGGCGCGAGTACTTTATAGTCACAAAATTTCATGGTTTTCTGACGCTCAAGTAAAAAGTTACAAGCATTTGATTGTTGCAAACTTTGATAGGTATAGGACGCACCGTACAGAAGTTAGGGCCATTTGAAGTTTTATCAGTGTTGGATTTTGGAGTCAAGGGTAGCATAGCTATGAGCGATAGCTTAAATTGACAAGAGGCTCGAGTGCTTTATAGTCACAAAATTTCAAATATTTATGTCGCTCCAGTAAAAAGTTATAAGCATTTGATTGTTGCAAACTTCGATAGGTGTAGGACGCACCGTATAGAAGTTAGGGCCATTTGAAGTTTTATCAGTAATTGATTTTAGAGTCAAGGGTAGTATAGATATGAGTGATAGCTTAAATTGATAAGATGCACGTGTACTTTATTGTCAAAAAATTTCAAGGTTTTCTGCCGCTCAAGTAAAAAGTTACAAGCATTTGATTGTTGCAAACTTTGATAGGTATAGGACGCACCGTACAGAAGTTAGGGCCATTTGAAGTTTTATCAGTGTTGGATTTTGGAGTCAAGGGTAGCATAGCTATGAGCGATAGCTTAAATTGACAAGAGGCTCGAGTACTTTATAGTCACAAAATTTCAAGGTTTTCTGACGCTCAAGTAAAAAGTTACAAGCATTTGATTGTTGCAAACTTCGATAGGTGTAGGACGCACCGTATAGAAGTTAGGGCCATTTGAAGTTTTATCAGTAATTGATTTTAGAGTCAAGGGTAGTATAGATATGAGTGATAGCTTAAATTGATTAGAGGCACGAGAACTTTATTGTCACAAAATTTCAAGGTTTTCTGACGCTCAAGTAAAAAGTTACAAGCATTTGATTGTTGCAAACTTTGATAGGTATAGGACGCACCGTATAGAAGTTAGGGCCATTTGAAGTTTTATCAGTGTTTGATTTTGGAGTCAAGGGTAGCATAGCTATGAGCGATAGCTTAAATTGACAAGAGGCTCGAGTACTTTATAGTCACAAAATTTCAAGGTTTTCTGACGCTCTAGTAAAAAGTTACAAGCATTTGATTGTTGCAAAGTTCGATAGAAGTAGGACGCACCGTATAGAAGTTAGGGCCATTTGAAGTTTTATCAGTAATTGATTTTAGAGTCAAGGGTAGTATAGATATGAGTGATAGCTTAAATTGATAAGATGCACGTGTACTTTATTGTCACAAAATTTCAAGGTTTTCTGCCGCTCAAGTAAAAAGTTACAAGCATTTGATTGTTGCAAACTTTGAAGTTAGGGCCATTTGAAGTTTTATCAGTGTTTGATTTTGGAGTCAACTGTAGCATAGCTATGAGCGATAGCTTAAATTGACAAGAGGAACAAGTAATTTATTGTCACAAAATTTCAAAGTTTTATGACGCTCCAGTAAAAAGTTATAAGCATTTAATTGTTGGAAACTTAGATAGGTATAGGACGCACCGTACAGAAGTTAGGGCCATTTGAAGTTTTATCAGTGTTTGATTTTGGAGTCAAGGGTAGCATAGCTATGAGCGATAGCTTAAATTGACAAGAGGCTCGAGTACTTTATAGTCACAAAATTTCAAAGTTTTATGACGCTCCAGTAAAAAGTTATAAGCATTTGATTGTTGGAAACTTTGATAGGTATAGGACGCACCGTACAGAAGTTAGGGCAATTTGAAGTTTTATCAGTGTTTGATTTTGGAGTCAAGGGTAGCATAGCTATGAGCGATAGCTTAAATTGACAAGAGGCTCGAGTACTTTATAGTCACAAAATTTCAAGGTTTTCTGACGCTCAAGTAAAAAGTTACAAGCATTTGATTGTTGCAAACTTTGATAGGTATAGGACGCACCGTATAGAAATTAGGGCCATTTGAAGTTTTATCAGTGTTGGATTTTTTAGTCAAGGGTAGCATAGCTATGAGCGATAGCTAAAATTGACAAGAGGCTCGAGTACTTTATAGTCACAAAATTTCAAGGTTTTCTGACGCTCAAGTAAAAAGTTACAAGCATTTGATTGTTGCAAACTTTGATAGGTATAGGACGCACCGTACAGAAGTTAGGGCCATTTGAAGTTTTATCAGTGTTTGATTTTGGAGTCAAGGGTAGCATAGCTATGAGCGGTAGCTTAAATTGACAAGAGGCTCGAGTACTTTATAGTCACAAAATTTCAAGGTTTTCTGACGCTCAAGTAAAAAGTTACAAGCATTTGATTGTTGCAAACTTTGATAGGTATAGGACGCACCGTACAGAAGTTAGGGCCATTTGAAGTTTTATCAGTGTTTGATTTTGGAGTCAAGGGTAGCATAGCTATGAGCGATAGCTTAAATTGACAAGAGGCGCGAGTTCTTTATAGTCACAAAATTTCAAGGTTTTCTGACGCTCAAGTAAAAAGTTACAAGCATTTGATTGTTGCAAACTTTGATAGGTATAGGACGCACCGTACAGAAGTTGAGGCCATTTGAAGTTTTATCAGTAATTGATTTTAGAGTCAAGGGTAGTATAGATATGAGTGATAGCTTAAATTGATAAGAGGCACGAGAACTTTATTGTCACAAAATTTCAAGGTTTTCTGACGCTCAAGTAAAAAGTTACAAGCATTTGATTGTTGCAAATTTGATAGGTATAGGACGCACCGTACAGAAGTTAGGGCCATTTGAAGTTTTATCAGTGTTTGATTTTGGAGTCAAGGGTAGCATAGCTATGAGCGATAGCTTAAATTGACAAGAGGCTCGAGTACTTTATTGTCACAAAATTTTAAAGTTTTATGACGCTCCAGTAAAAAGTTATAAGCATTTGATTGTTGGAATCTTTGATAGGTATAGGACGCACCGTATAGAAGTTAGGGCCATTTGAAGTTTTATCAGTAATTGATTTTAGAGTCAAGGGTAGTATAGATATGAGTGATAGCTTAAATTGATTAGAGGCACGAGAACTTTATTGTCACAAAATTTCAAGGTTTTCTGACGCTCAAGTAAAAAGTTACAAGCATTTGATTGTTGCAAACTTTGATAGGTATAGGACGCACCGTATAGAAGTTAGGGCCATTTGAAGTTTTATCAGTGTTTGATTTTGGAGTCAAGGGTAGCATAGCTATGAGCGATAGCTTAAATTGACAAGAGGCTCGAGTACTTTATAGTCACAAAATTTCAAGGTTTTCTGACGCTCTAGTAAAAAGTTACAAGCATTTGATTGTTGCAAAGTTCGATAGAAGTAGGACGCACCGTATAGAAGTTAGGGCCATTTGAAGTTTTATCAGTAATTGATTTTAGAGTCAAGGGTAGTATAGATATGAGTGATAGCTTAAATTGATAAGATGCACGTGTACTTTATTGTCACAAAATTTCAAGGTTTTCTGCCGCTCAAGTAAAAAGTTACAAGCATTTGATTGTTGCAAACTTTGAAGTTAGGGCCATTTGAAGTTTTATCAGTGTTTGATTTTGGAGTCAACTGTAGCATAGCTATGAGCGATAGCTTAAATTGACAAGAGGAACAAGTAATTTATTGTCACAAAATTTCAAAGTTTTATGACGCTCCAGTAAAAAGTTATAAGCATTTAATTGTTGGAAACTTAGATAGGTATAGGACGCACCGTACAGAAGTTAGGGCCATTTGAAGTTTTATCAGTGTTTGATTTTGGAGTCAAGGGTAGCATAGCTATGAGCGATAGCTTAAATTGACAAGAGGCTCGAGTACTTTATAGTCACAAAATTTCAAAGTTTTATGACGCTCCAGTAAAAAGTTATAAGCATTTGATTGTTGGAAACCTTGATAGGTATAGGACGCACCGTACAGAAGTTAGGGCAATTTGAAGTTTTATCAGTGTTTGATTTTGGAGTCAAGGGTAGCATAGCTATGAGCGATAGCTTAAATTGACAAGAGGCTCGAGTACTTTATAGTCACAAAATTTCAAGGTTTTCTGACGCTCAAGTAAAAAGTTACAAGCATTTGATTGTTGCAAACTTTGATAGGTATAGGACGCACCGTATAGAAATTAGGGCCATTTGAAGTTTTATCAGTGTTGGATTTTTTAGTCAAGGGTAGCATAGCTATGAGCGATAGCTAAAATTGACAAGAGGCTCGAGTACTTTATAGTCACAAAATTTCAAGGTTTTCTGACGCTCAAGTAAAAAGTTACAAGCATTTGATTGTTGCAAACTTTGATAGGTATAGGACGCACCGTACAGAAGTTAGGGCCATTTGAAGTTTTATCAGTGTTTGATTTTGGAGTCAAGGGTAGCATAGCTATGAGCGGTAGCTTAAATTGACAAGAGGCTCGAGTACTTTATAGTCACAAAATTTCAAGGTTTTCTGACGCTCAAGTAAAAAGTTACAAGCATTTGATTGTTGCAAACTTTGATAGGTATAGGACGCACCGTACAGAAGTTAGTGCCATTTGAAGTTTTATCAGTGTTTGATTTTGGAGTCAAGGGTAGCATAGCTATGAGCGATAGCTTAAATTGACAAGAGGCGCGAGTTCTTTATAGTCACAAAATTTCAAGGTTTTCTGACGCTCAAGTAAAAAGTTACAAGCATTTGATTGTTGCAAACTTTGATAGGTATAGGACGCACCGTACAGAAGTTGAGGCCATTTGAAGTTTTATCAGTAATTGATTTTAGAGTCAAGGGTAGTATAGATATGAGTGATAGCTTAAATTGATAAGAGGCACGAGAACTTTATTGTCACAAAATTTCAAGGTTTTCTGACGCTCAAGTAAAAAGTTACAAGCATTTGATTGTTGCAAACTTTGATAGGTATAGGACGCACCGTATAGAAGTTAGGGCCATTTGAAGTTTTATCAGTGTTTGATTTTGGAGTCAAGGGTAGCATAGCTATGAGCGATAGCTTAAATTGACAAGAGGCTCGAGTACTTTATAGTCACAAAATTTCAAGGTTTTCTGACGCTCTAGTAAAAAGTTACAAGCATTTGATTGTTGCAAAGTTCGATAGAAGTAGGACGCACCGTATAGAAGTTAGGGCCATTTGAAGTTTTATCAGTAATTGATTTTAGAGTCAAGGGTAGTATAGATATGAGTGATAGCTTAAATTGATAAGATGCACGTGTACTTTATTGTCACAAAATTTCAAGGTTTTCTGCCGCTCAAGTAAAAAGTTACAAGCATTTGATTGTTGCAAACTTTGAAGTTAGGGCCATTTGAAGTTTTATCAGTGTTTGATTTTGGAGTCAACTGTAGCATAGCTATGAGCGATAGCTTAAATTGACAAGAGGAACAAGTAATTTATTGTCACAAAATTTCAAAGTTTTATGACGCTCCAGTAAAAAGTTATAAGCATTTAATTGTTGGAAACTTAGATAGGTATAGGACGCACCGTACAGAAGTTAGGGCCATTTGAAGTTTTATCAGTGTTTGATTTTGGAGTCAAGGGTAGCATAGCTATGAGCGATAGCTTAAATTGACAAGAGGCTCGAGTACTTTATAGTCACAAAATTTCAAAGTTTTATGACGCTCCAGTAAAAAGTTATAAGCATTTGATTGTTGGAAACTTTGATAGGTATAGGACGCACCGTACAGAAGTTAGGGCAATTTGAAGTTTTATCAGTGTTTGATTTTGGAGTCAAGGGTAGCATAGCTATGAGCGATAGCTTAAATTGACAAGAGGCTCGAGTACTTTATAGTCACAAAATTTCAAGGTTTTCTGACGCTCAAGTAAAAAGTTACAAGCATTTGATTGTTGCAAACTTTGATAGGTATAGGACGCACCGTATAGAAATTAGGGCCATTTGAAGTTTTATCAGTGTTGGATTTTTTAGTCAAGGGTAGCATAGCTATGAGCGATAGCTAAAATTGACAAGAGGCTCGAGTACTTTATAGTCACAAAATTTCAAGGTTTTCTGACGCTCAAGTAAAAAGTTACAAGCATTTGATTGTTGCAAACTTTGATAGGTATAGGACGCACCGTACAGAAGTTAGGGCCATTTGAAGTTTTATCAGTGTTTGATTTTGGAGTCAAGGGTAGCATAGCTATGAGCGGTAGCTTAAATTGACAAGAGGCTCGAGTACTTTATAGTCACAAAATTTCAAGGTTTTCTGACGCTCAAGTAAAAAGTTACAAGCATTTGATTGTTGCAAACTTTGATAGGTATAGGACGCACCGTACAGAAGTTAGGGCCATTTGAAGTTTTATCAGTGTTTGATTTTGGAGTCAAGGGTAGCATAGCTATGAGCGATAGCTTAAATTGACAAGAGGCGCGAGTTCTTTATAGTCACAAAATTTCAAGGTTTTCTGACGCTCAAGTAAAAAGTTACAAGCATTTGATTGTTGCAAACTTTGATAGGTATAGGACGCACCGTACAGAAGTTGAGGCCATTTGAAGTTTTATCAGTAATTGATTTTAGAGTCAAGGGTAGTATAGATATGAGTGATAGCTTAAATTGATAAGAGGCACGAGAACTTTATTGTCACAAAATTTCAAGGTTTTCTGACGCTCAAGTAAAAAGTTACAAGCATTTGATTGTTGCAAATTTGATAGGTATAGGACGCACCGTACAGAAGTTAGGGCCATTTGAAGTTTTATCAGTGTTTGATTTTGGAGTCAAGGGTAGCATAGCTATGAGCGATAGCTTAAATTGACAAGAGGCTCGAGTACTTTATTGTCACAAAATTTTAAAGTTTTATGACGCTCCAGTAAAAAGTTATAAGCATTTGATTGTTGGAATCTTTGATAGGTATAGGACGCACCGTACAGAAGTTAGGGCCATTTGAAGTTTTATCAGTGTTTGATTTTGGAGTCAAGAGTAGCACAGCTATGAGCGATAGCTTAAATTGACAAGAGGCTCGAGTACTTTATAGTCACAAAATTTCAAGGTTTTCTGACGCTCAAGTAAAAAGTTACAAGCATTTGATTGTTGCAAACTTCGATAGGTGTAGGACGCACCGTATAGAAGTTAGGGCCATTTGAAGTTTTATCAGTAATTAATTTTAGAGTCAAGGGTAGTTTAGATATGAATGATAGCTTAAATTGATAAGAGGCACGAGTACTTTATTGTCACAAAATTTCAAGGTTTTCTGACACTCAAGTAAAAAGTTACAAGCATTTGATTGTTGCAAATTTCGATAGGTTTAGGACGCACCGTACAGAAGTTAGGGATATTTGAAGTTTTATCAGTGTTTGATTTTGGAGTCAAGGGTAGCATAGCTATGAGCGAAAGCTTAAATTGACAAGAGGCACGAGTACTTTATTGTCACAAAATTTCAAGGTTTTCTGAGGCTCAAGTAAAAAGTTACAAGCATTTGATTGTTGCAAACTTTGATAGGTATAGGACGCACCGTACAGAAGTTAGGGCCATTTGAAGTTTTATCAGTGTTTGATTTTGAGTCAAGGGTAGCATAGCTATGAGCGATAGCTTAAATTGATAAGAGGCTCGAGTACTTTATAGACACAAAATTTCAAGGTTTTTTGACGCTCAAGTAAAAAGTTACAAGCATTTGATTGTTGCAAACTTTGATAGGTATAGGACGCACTGTACAGAAGTTAGGGCCATTTGAAGTTTTATCAGTGTTTGATTTTGGAGTCAAGGGTAGCATAGCTATGAGCGATAGCTTAAATTGACAAGAGGCTCGAGTACTTTATAGTCACAAAATTTCAAAGTTTTATGACGCTCCAGTAAAAAGTTATAAGCATTTGATTGTTGGAAACTTTGATAGGTATAGGACGCGCCGTACAGAAGTTAGGGTCATTTGAGGTTTTATCAGTGTTTGATTTTGGAGTCAAGGGTAGCATAGCTATGAGCGATAGCTTAAATTGACAAGAGGCTCGAGTACTTTATAGTCACAAAATTTCAAGGTTTTCTGACGCTCAAGTAAAAAGTTACAAGCATTTGATTGTTGCAAACTTCGATAGGTGTAGGACGCACCGTATAGAAGTTAGGGCCATTTGAAGTCTTATCAGTAATTGATTTTAGAGTCAAGGGTATAATAGATATGAGTGATAGCTTAAATTGATAAGAGGCACGAGTACTTTATTGTCACAAAATTTCAAGGTTTTCTGACGCTCAAGTAAAAAGTTACAAGCATCTGATTGTTGCAAACTTCGATAGGTATAGGACACACCGTACAGAAGTTAGGGCCATTTGAAGTTTTATCAGTGTTTGATTTTGGAGTCAAGGGTAGCATAGCTATGAGCGATAGCTTAAATTGACAAGAGGCTCGAGTCCTTTATAGTTACAAAATTTCAAAGTTTTATGACGCTCCAGTAAAAAGTTATAAGTATTTGATTGTCGGAAACTTTGATAGGTATAGGACCCACCGCACAGAAGTTAGGGCCATTTGAAGTTTTATCAGTGTTTGATTTTGGAGTCAAGGGTAGCATAGCTATGAGCGATAGCTTAAATTGACAAGAGGCGCGAGTACTTTATAGTCACAAAATTTCATGGTTTTCTGACGCTCAAGTAAAAAGTTACAAGCATTTGATTGTTGCAAACTTTGATAGGTATAGGACGCACCGTACAGAAGTTAGGGCCATTTGAAGTTTTATCAGTGTTGGATTTTGGAGTCAAGGGTAGCATAGCTATGAGCGATAGCTTAAATTGACAAGAGGCTCGAGTGCTTTATAGTCACAAAATTTCAAATTTTTATGTCGCTCCAGTAAAAAGTTATAAGCATTTGATTGTTGCAAACTTCGATAGGTGTAGGACGCACCGTATAGAAGTTAGGGCCATTTGAAGTTTTATCAGTAATTGATTTTAGAGTCAAGGGTAGTATAGATATGAGTGATAGCTTAAATTGATAAGATGCACGTGTACTTTATTGTCAAAAAATTTCAAGGTTTTCTGCCGCTCAAGTAAAAAGTTACAAGCATTTGATTGTTGCAAACTTTGATAGGTATAGGACGCACCGTACAGAAGTTAGGGCCATTTGAAGTTTTATCAGTGTTGGATTTTGGAGTCAAGGGTAGCATAGCTATGAGCGATAGCTTAAATTGACAAGAGGCTCGAGTACTTTATAGTCACAAAATTTCAAGGTTTTCTGACGTTCAAGTAAAAAGTTACAAGCATTTGATTGTTGCAAACTTCGATAGGTGTAGGACGCACCGTATAGAAGTTAGGGCCATTTGAAGTTTTATCAGTAATTGATTTTAGAGTCAAGGGTAGTATAGATATGAGTGATAGCTTAAATTGATAAGAGGCACGAGAACTTTATTGTCACAAAATTTCAAGGTTTTCTGACGCTCAAGTAAAAAGTTACAAGCATTTGATTGTTGCAAACTTTGATAGGTATAGGACGCACCGTATAGAAGTTAGGGCCATTTGAAGTTTTATCAGTGTTTGATTTTGGAGTCAAGGGTAGCATAGCTATGAGCGATAGCTTAAATTGACAAGAGGCTCGAGTACTTTATAGTCACAAAATTTCAAGGTTTTCTGACGCTCTAGTAAAAAGTTACAAGCATTTGATTGTTGCAAAGTTCGATAGAAGTAGGACGCACCGTATAGAAGTTAGGGCCATTTGAAGTTTTATCAGTAATTGATTTTAGAGTCAAGGGTAGTATAGATATGAGTGATAGCTTAAATTGATAAGATGCACGTGTACTTTATTGTCACAAAATTTCAAGGTTTTCTGCCGCTCAAGTAAAAAGTTACAAGCATTTGATTGTTGCAAACTTTGAAGTTAGGGCCATTTGAAGTTTTATCAGTGTTTGATTTTGGAGTCAAGGGTAGCATAGCTATGAGCGATAGCTTAAATTGACAAGAGGAACAAGTAATTTATTGTCACAAAATTTCAAAGTTTTATGACGCTCCAGTAAAAAGTTATAAGCATTTAATTGTTGGAAACTTAGATAGGTATAGGACGCACCGTACAGAAGTTAGGGCCATTTGAAGTTTTATCAGTGTTTGATTTTGGAGTCAAGGGTAGCATAGCTATGAGCGATAGCTTAAATTGACAAGAGGCTCGAGTACTTTATAGTCACAAAATTTCAAAGTTTTATGACGCTCCAGTAAAAAGTTATAAGCATTTGATTGTTGGAAACTTTGATAGGTATAGGACGCACCGTACAGAAGTTAGGGCAATTTGAAGTTTTATCAGTGTTTGATTTTGGAGTCAAGGGTAGCATAGCTATGAGCGATAGCTTAAATTGACAAGAGGCTCGAGTACTTTATAGTCACAAAATTTCAAGGTTTTCTGACGCTCAAGTAAAAAGTTACAAGCATTTGATTGTTGCAAACTTTGATAGGTATAGGACGCACCGTATAGAAATTAGGGCCATTTGAAGTTTTATCAGTGTTGGATTTTTTAGTCAAGGGTAGCATAGCTATGAGCGATAGCTAAAATTGACAAGAGGCTCGAGTACTTTATAGTCACAAAATTTCAAGGTTTTCTGACGCTCAAGTAAAAAGTTACAAGCATTTGATTGTTGCAAACTTTGATAGGTATAGGACGCACCGTACAGAAGTTAGGGCCATTTGAAGTTTTATCAGTGTTTGATTTTGGAGTCAAGGGTAGCATAGCTATGAGCGGTAGCTTAAATTGACAAGAGGCTCGAGTACTTTATAGTCACAAAATTTCAAGGTTTTCTGACGCTCAAGTAAAAAGTTACAAGCATTTGATTGTTGCAAACTTTGATAGGTATAGGACGCACCGTACAGAAGTTAGGGCCATTTGAAGTTTTATCAGTGTTTGATTTTGGAGTCAAGGGTAGCATAGCTATGAGCGATAGCTTAAATTGACAAGAGGCGCGAGTTCTTTATAGTCACAAAATTTCAAGGTTTTCTGACGCTCTAGTAAAAAGTTACAAGCATTTGATTGTTGCAAAGTTCGATAGAAGTAGGACGCACCGTATAGAAGTTAGGGCCATTTGAAGTTTTATCAGTAATTGATTTTAGAGTCAAGGGTAGTATAGATATGAGTGATAGCTTAAATTGATAAGATGCACGTGTACTTTATTGTCACAAAATTTCAAGGTTTTCTGCCGCTCAAGTAAAAAGTTACAAGCATTTGATTGTTGCAAACTTTGAAGTTAGGGCCATTTGAAGTTTTATCAGTGTTTGATTTTGGAGTCAACTGTAGCATAGCTATGAGCGATAGCTTAAATTGACAAGAGGAACAAGTAATTTATTGTCACAAAATTTCAAAGTTTTATGACGCTCCAGTAAAAAGTTATAAGCAGTTAATTGTTGGAAACTTAGATAGGTATAGGACGCACCGTACAGAAGTTAGGGCCATTTGAAGTTTTATCAGTGTTTGATTTTGGAGTCAAGGGTAGCATAGCTATGAGCGATAGCTTAAATTGACAAGAGGCTCGAGTACTTTATAGTCACAAAATTTCAAAGTTTTATGACGCTCCAGTAAAAAGTTATAAGCATTTGATTGTTGGAAACTTTGATAGGTATAGGACGCACCGTACAGAAGTTAGGGCAATTTGAAGTTTTATCAGTGTTTGATTTTGGAGTCAAGGGTAGCATAGCTATGAGCGATAGCTTAAATTGACAAGAGGCTCGAGTACTTTATAGTCACAAAATTTCAAGGTTTTCTGACGCTCAAGTAAAAAGTTACAAGCATTTGATTGTTGCAAACTTTGATAGGTATAGGACGCACCGTATAGAAATTAGGGCCATTTGAAGTTTTATCAGTGTTGGATTTTTTAGTCAAGGGTAGCATAGCTATGAGCGATAGCTAAAATTGACAAGAGGCTCGAGTACTTTATAGTCACAAAATTTCAAGGTTTTCTGACGCTCAAGTAAAAAGTTACAAGCATTTGATTGTTGCAAACTTTGATAGGTATAGGACGCACCGTACAGAAGTTAGGGCCATTTGAAATTTTATCAGTGTTTGATTTTGGAGTCAAGGGTCGCATAGCTATGAGCGGTAGCTTAAATTGACAAGAGGCTCGAGTACTTTATAGTCACAAAATTTCAAGGTTTTCTGACGCTCAAGTAAAAAGTTACAAGCATTTGATTGTTGCAAACTTTGATAGGTATAGGACGCACCGTACAGAAGTTAGGGCCATTTGAAGTTTTATCAGTGTTTGATTTTGGAGTCAAGGGTAGCATAGCTATGAGCGATAGCTTAAATTGACAAGAGGCGCGAGTTCTTTATAGTCACAAAATTTCAAGGTTTTCTGACGCTCAAGTAAAAAGTTACAAGCATTTGATTGTTGCAAACTTTGATAGGTATAGGACGCACCGTACAGAAGTTGAGGCCATTTGAAGTTTTATCTGTGTTTGAATTTGGAGTCAAGGGTAGCATAGCTATGAGCGATAGCTTAAATTGACAAGAGGCTCGAGTACTTTATAGTCACAAAATTTCAAGGTTTTCTGACGCTCAAGTAAAAAGTTACAAGCATTTGATTGTTGCAAACTTTGATAGGTATAGGACGCACCGTACAGAAGTTGAGGCCATTTGAAGTTTTATCAGTGTTTGATTTTGGAGTCAAGGGTGGCATAGCTATGAGCGATAGCTTAAATTGACAAGAGGCTCGAGTAATTTATAGTCAAAAAATTTCAAGGTTTTCTGACGCTCAAGTAAAAAGTTACAAGCATTTGATTGTTGCAAACTTCGATAGGTGTAGGACGCACCGTATAGAAGTTAGGGCCATTTGAAGTTTTATCAGTAATTGATTTTAGAGTCAAGGGTAGTATAGATATGAGTGATAGCTTAAATTGATAAGAGGCACGAGAACTTTATTGTCACAAAATTTCAAGGTTTTCTGACGCTCAAGTAAAAAGTTACAAGCATTTGATTGTTGCAAACTTTGATAGGTATAGGACGCACCGTATAGAAGTTAGGGCCATTTGAAGTTTTATCAGTGTTTGATTTTGGAGTCAAGGGTAGCATAGCTATGAGCGATAGCTTAAATTGACAAGAGGCTCGAGTACTTTATAGTCACAAAATTTCAAGGTTTTCTGACGCTCTAGTAAAAAGTTACAAGCATTTGATTGTTGCAAAGTTCGATAGATGTAGGACGCACCGTATAGAAGTTAGGGCCATTTGAAGTTTTATCAGTAATTGATTTTAGAGTCAAGGGTAGTATAGATATGAGTGATAGCTTAAATTGATAAGATGCACGTGTACTTTATTGGCAAAAAATTTCAAGGTTTTCTGCCGCTCAAGTAAAAAGTTACAAGCATTTGATTGTTGCAAACTTTGATAGGTATAGGACGCACCGTACAGAAGTTAGGGCCATTTGAAGTTTTATCAGTGTTTGATTTTGGAGTCAAGGGTAGCATAGCTATGAGCGATAGCTTAAATTGACAAGAGGCGCGAGTTCTTTATAGTCACAAAATTTCAAGGTTTTCTGACGCTCAAGTAAAAAATTACAAGCATTTGATTGTTCCAAACTTTGATAGGTATAGGACGCACCGTACAGAAGTTGGGGCCATTTGAAGTTTTATCTGTGTTTGAATTTGGAGTCAAGGGTAGCATAGCTATGAGCGATAGCTTAAACTGACAAGAGGCTCGAGTACTTTATAGTCACAAAATTTCAAGGTTTTCTGACGCTCAAGTAAAAAGTTACAAGCATTTGATTGTTGTAAACTTTGATAGGTATAGGACGCACCGTACAGAAGTTAGGGCCATTTGAAGTTTTATCAGTGTTGGATTTTGGAGTCAAGGGTAGCATAGCTATGAGCGGTAGCTTAAATTGACAAGAGGCTCGAGTACTTTATAGTCACAAAATTTCAAGGTTTTCTGACGCTCAAGTAAAAAGTTACAAGCATTTGATTGTTGCAAACTTTGATAGGTATAGGACGCACCGTACAGAAGTTAGGGCCATTTGAAGTTTTATCAGTGTTTGATTTTGGAGTCAAGGGTGGCATAGCTATGAGCGATAGCTTAAATTGACAAGAGGCTCGAGTACTTTATAGTCACAAAATTTCAAGGTTTTCTGACGCTCAAGTAAAAAGTCACAAGCATTTGATTGTTGCAAACTTCGATAGGTGTAGGACGCACCGTATAGAAGTTAGGGCCATTTGAAGTTTTATCAGTAATTGATTTTAGAGTCAAGGGTAGTATAGATATGAGTGATAGCTTAAATTGATAAGAGGCACGAGAACTTTATTGTCACAAAATTTCAAGGTTTTCTGACGCTCAAGTAAAAAGTTACAAGCATTTGATTGTTGCAAACTTTGATAGGTATAGGACGCACCGTATAGAAGTTAGGGCCATTTGAAGTTTTATCAGTGTTTGATTTTGGAGTCAAGGGTAGCATAGCTATGAGCGATAGCTTAAATTGACAAGAGGCTCGAGTACTTTATAGTCACAAAATTTCAAGGTTTTCTGACGCTCTAGTAAAAAGTTACAAGCATTTGATTGTTGCAAAGTTCGATAGATGTAGGACGCACCGTATAGAAGTTAGGGCCATTTGAAGTTTTATCAGTAATTGATTTTAGAGTCAAGGGTAGTATAGATATGAGTCATAGCTTAAATTGATAAGATGCACGTGTACTTTATTGTCACAAAATTTCAAGGTTTTCTGCCGCTCAAGTAAAAAGTTACAAGCATTTGATTGTTGCAAACTTTGATAGGTATAGGACACACCGTACAGAAGTTAGGGCCATTTGAAGTTTTATCAGTGTTTGATTTTGGAGTCAACTGTAGCATAGCTATGAGCGTTAGCTTAAATTGACAACAGGAACAAGTACTTTATTGTCACAAAATTTCAAAGTTTTATGACGCTCCAGTAAAAAGTTATAAGCATTTAATTGTTGGAAACTTTGATAGGTATAGGACGGACCGTACAGAAGTTAGGGCCATTTGAAGTTTTATCAGTGTTTGATTTTGGAGTCAAGGTTAGCATAGCTATGAGCGATAGCTTAAATTGACAAGAGGCTCGAGTACTTTATAGTCACAAAATTTCAAAGTTTTATGACGCTCCAGTAAAAAGTTATAAGCATTTGATTGTTGGAAACTTTGATAGGTATAGGACGCACCGTACAGAAGTTAGGGCAATTTGAAGTTTTATCAGTGTTTGATTTTGGAGTCAAGGGTAGCATAGCTATGAGCGATAGCTTAAATTGATAAGAGGCTCGATTACTTTATAGTCACAAAATTTCAAGGTTTTCTGACGCTCAAGTAAAAAGTTATAAGCATTTGATTGTTGCAAACTTCGATAGGCATAGGACGCACCGTACAGAAGTTAGGGCCATTTGAAGTTTTATCAGTGTTTGATTTTGGAGTCAAAGGTAGTATAGATATGAGTGATAGCTTAAATTGATAAGAGGCATGAGTACTTTATTGTCACAAAATTTCAAAGTTTTCTGACGCTCAAGTAAAAAGTTACAAGCATTTGATTGTTGCAAACTTTGATAGGTATAGGCCGCACCGTACAGAAGTTAGGGCCATTTGAAGTTCTATCAGTGTTTGATTTTAGAGTCAAGGGTAGTATAGATATGAGTGATAGCTTAAATTGAAAAGAGGCACGAGTAGTTTATAGTCACAAAATTTCAAGGTTTTCTGACGCTCGAGTAAAAAGTTACAAGCATTTGATTGTTGCAAACTTTGATAGGTATAGGACGCACCGTACAGAAGGTAGGGCCATTTGAAGTTTTATCAGTGTTTGATTTTGGAGTCAAGGGTAGCATAGCTATGAGCGATAGCTTAAATTGACAAGAGGCTCGAGTGCTTTATAGTCACAAAATTTCAAATTTTTATGACGCTCCAGTAAAAAGTTATAAGCATTTGATTGTTGCAAACTTCGATAGGTGTAGGACGCACCGTATAGAAGTTAGGGCCATTTGAAGTTTTATCAGTAATTGATTTTAGAGTCAAGGGTAGTATAGATATGAGTGATAGCTTAAATTCATAAGAGGCACGAGTACTTTATTGTCACAAAATTTCAAGGTTTTCTGACGCTCAACTAAAAAGTTACAAGCATTTGATTGTTGCAAACTTCGATAGGTATAGGACGCACCGTACAGAAGTTAGGGCCATTTGAAGTTTTATCAGTGTTTGATTTTGGAGTCAAGGGTAGCATAGCTATGAGCGATAGCTTAAATTGACAAGAGGCTCGAGTACTTTATAGTCACAAAATTTCAAGGTTTTCTGACGCTCAAGTAAAAAGTTACAAGCATTTGATTCTTGCAAACTTTGAAAGGTATAGGACGCACCGTACAGAAGTTAGGGCCATTTGAAGTTTTATCAGTGTTTGATTTTGGAGTCAAGGGTAGTATAGATATGAGTGATAGCTTAAATTGATAAGAGGCACGAGTACTTTATTGTCACAAAATTTCAAAGTTTTCTGACGCTCAAGTAAAAAGTTACAAGCATTTGATTGTTGCAAACTTTGATAGGCATAGGATGCACCGTACAGAAGTTAGGGCCATTTGAAGTTCTATCAGTGTTTGATTTTAGAGTCAAGGGTAGTATAGATATGAGTGATAGCTTAAATTGATAAAAGGCACGAGTACTTTATAGTCACAAAATTTCAAAGTTTTATGACGCTCCAGTAAAAAGTTATAAGCATTTGAATGTTGGAAACTTTGATAGGTATAGGACGCACCGTACAGAAGTTAGGGCCATTTGAAGTTTTATCAGTGTTTGATTTTGGAGTCAAGGGTAGTATAGATATGAGTGATAGCTTAAATTGATAAGAGGCACGAGTACTTTATTGTCACAAAATTTCAAAGTTTTCTGACGCTCAAGTAAAAAGTTACAAGCATTTGATTGTTGCAAACTTTGATAGGCATAGGACGCACCGTACAGAAGTTAGGGCCATTTGAAGTTTTATCAGTGTTTGATTTTGGAGTCAAGGGTAGCATGCTATGAGCGATAGCTTAAATTGATAAGAGGCTCGAGTACTTAATAGTCACAAAATTTCAAAGTTTTATGACGCTCCAGTAAAAAGTTACAAGCATTTGATTGTTGGAAACTTTGATAGGTATAGGACGCACCGTACAGAAGTTAGGGCCATTTGAAGTTTTATCAGTGTTTGATTTTGGAGTCAAGGGTAGCATAGCTATGAGCGATAGCTTAAATTGACAAGAGGCTCGAGTACTTTATAGTCACAAAATTTCAAGGTTTTCTGACGCTCAAGTAAAAAGTTACAAGCATTTGATTCTTGCAAACTTTGATAGGTATAGGACGCACCGTACAGAAGTTAGGGCCATTTGAAGTTTTATCAGTGTTTGATTTTGGAGTCAAGGGTAGTATAGATATGAGTGATAGCTTAAATTGATAAGAGGCACGAGTACTTTATTGTCACAAAATTTCAAAGTTTTCTGACGCTCAAGTAAAAAGTTACAAGCATTTGATTGTTGCAAACTTTGATAGGCATAGGATGCACCGTACAGAAGTTAGGGCCATTTGAAGTTCTATCAGTGTTTGATTTTAGAGACAAGGGTAGTATAGATATGAGTGATAGCTTAAATTGATAAAAGGCACGAGTACTTTATAGTCACAAAATTTCAAAGTTTTATGACGCTCCAGTAAAAAGTTATAAGCATTTGAATGTTGGAAACTTTGATAGGTATAGGACGCACCGTACAGAAGTTAGGGCCATTTGAAGTTTTATCAGTGTTTGATTTTGGAGTCAAGGGTAGTATAGATATGAGTGATAGCTTAAATTGATAAGAGGCACGAGTACTTTATTGTCACAAAATTTCAAAGTTTTCTGACGCTCAAGTAAAAAGTTACAAGCATTTGATTGTTGCAAACTTTGATAGGCATAGGACGCACCGTACAGAAGTTAGGGCCATTTGAAGTTTTATCAGTGTTTGATTTTGGAGTCAAGGGTAGCATGCTATGAGCGATAGCTTAAATTGATAAGAGGCTCGAGTACTTAATAGTCACAAAATTTCAAAGTTTTATGACGCTCTAGTAAAAAGTTATAAGCATTTGATTGTTGGAAACTTTGATAGGTATAGGACGCACCGTACAGAAGTTAGGGCCATTTGAAGTTTTATCAGTGTTTGATTTTGGAGTCAAGGGTAGCATAGCTATGAGCGATATCTTAAATTGACAAGAGGAACAAGTACTTTATAGTCACAAAATTTCAAAGTTTTATGACTCTCCCGTAAAAAGTTGTAAGCATTTGATTGTTGGAAACTTTGATAGGTATAGGACGCACCGTACAGAAGTTAGGGCCATTTGAAGTTTTATCAGTGTTTGATTTTGGAGTCAAGGGTAGCATAGCTATGAGCGATAGCTTAAATTGACAAGAGGCTCGAGTACTTTATAGTCACAAAATTTCAAGGTTTTCTGACGCTCAAGTAAAAAGTTACAAGCATTTGATTGTTGCAAACTTTGATAGGTATAGGACGCACCGTACAGAAGTTAGGGACTTTTGAAGTTTTATCAGTGTTTGATTTTGGAGTCAAGGGTAGTATAGATATGAGTGATAGCTTAAATTGATAAGAGGTAAGAGTACTTTATTGTCACAAAATTTCAAGGTTTTCTGACGCTCAAGTAAAAAGTTACAAGCATTTGATTGTTGCAAATTTGATAGGTATAGGACGCACCGTACAGAAGTTAGGGCCATTTGAAGTTTTATCAGTGTTTGATTTTGGAGTCAAGGGTAGTATAGATATGAGTGATAGCTTAAATTGATAAGAGGCACGAGTACTTTATTGTCACAAAATTTCAAAGTTTTCTGACGCTCAAGTAAAGAGTTACAAGCATTTGATTGTTGCAAACTTTGATAGGCATAGGACGCACCGTACAGAAGTTAGGGCAATTTGAAGTTCTATCAGTGTTTGATTTTAGAGTCAAGGGTAGTATAGATATGAGTGATAGCTTAAATTGATAAGAGGCACGAGTACTTTATAGTCACAAAATTTCAAAGTTTTATGACGCTCCAGTAAAAAGTTATAAGCATTTGAATGTTGGAAACTATGAAAGGTATAGGACGCACCGTACAGAAGTTAGGGTCATTTGAAGTTTTATCAGTGTTTGATTTTGGAGTCAAGGGTAGCATAGCTATGAGCGATAGCTTAAATTGACAAGAGGCTCGAGTACTTTATAGTCACAAAATTTCAAGGTTTTCTGACGCTCAAGTAAAAAGTTACAAGCATTTGATTGTTGCAAACTTTGATAGGTATAGGACGCACCGTACAGAAGTTAGGGCCATTTGAAGTTTTATCAGTGTTTGATTTTGGAGTCAAGGGTAGTATAGATATGAGTGATAGCTTAAATTGATAAGAGGCACGAGTACTTTATTGTCACAAAATTTCAAGGTTTTCTGACGCTCAAGTAAAAAGTTACAAGCATTTGAATGTTGGAAACTTTGATAGGTATAGGACGCACCGTACAGAAGTTAGGGCCATTTGAAGTTTTATCAGTGTTTGATTTTAGAGTCAAGGGTAGTATAGATATGAGTGATAGCTTAAATTGATAAAAGGCACGAGTACTTTATAGTCACAAAATTTCAAGTTTAATGACGCTCCAGTAAAAAGTTATAAGCATTTGAATGTTGGAAACTTTGATAGGTATAGGACGCACCGTACAGAAGTTAGGGCCATTGGAAGTTTAATCAGTGTTTGATTTTGGAGTCAAGGGTAGTATAGATATGAGTGATAGCTTAAATTGATAAGAGGTACGAGTACTTTATTGTCACAAAATTTCAAGGTTTTCTGACGCTCAAGTAAAAAGTTACAAGCATTTGATTGTTGCAAACTTTGATAGGCATAGGACGCACCGTACAGAAGTTAGGGCCATTTGAAGTTCTATCAGTGTTTGATTTTAGAGTCAAGGGTAGTATAGATATGAGTGATAGCTTAAATTGATAAAAGGCACGAGAACTTTATAGTCACAAAATTTCAAAGTTTTATGACGCTCCAGTAAAAAGTTATAAGCATTTGAATGTTGGAAACTTTGATAGGTATAGGACGCACCGTACAGAAGTTAGGGCCATTTGAAGTTTTATCAGTGTTTGATTTTGGAGTCAAGGGTAGTATAGATATGAGTGATAGCTTAAATTGATAAGAGGCACGAGTACTTTATTGTCACAAAATTTCAAAGTTTTCTGACGCTCAAGTAAAAAGTTACAAGCATTTGATTGTTGCAAACTTTGATAGGCATAGGACGCACCGTACAGAAGTTAGGGCCATTTGAAGTTTTATCAGTGTTTGATTTTGGAGTCAAGGGTAGCATGCTATGAGCGATAGCTTAAATTGATAAGAGGCTCGAGTACTTAATAGTCACAAAATTTCAAAGTTTTATGACGCTCCAGTAAAAAGTTATAAGCATTTGATTGTTGGAAACTTTGATAGGTATAGGACGCACCGTACAGAAGTTAGGGCCATTTGAAGTTTTATCAGTGTTTGATTTTGGAGTCAAGGGTAGCATAGCTATGAGCGATAGCTTAAATTGACAAGAGGAACAAGTACTTTATAGTCACAAAATTTCAAAGTTTTATGACGCTCCCGTAAAAAGTTGTAAGCATTTGATTGTTGGAAACTTTGATAGGTATAGGACGCACCGTACAGAAGTTAGGGCCATTTGAAGTTTTATCAGTGTTTGATTTTGGAGTCAAGGGTAGCATAGCTATGAGCGATAGCTTAAATTGACAAGAGGCTCGAGTACTTTATAGTCACAAAATTTCAAGGTTTTCTGACGCTCAAGTAAAAAGTTACAAGCATTTGATTGTTGCAAACTTTGATAGGTATAGGACGCACCGTACAGAAGTTAGGGACTTTTGAAGTTTTATCAGTGTTTGATTTTGGAGTCAAGGGTAGTATAGATATGAGTGATAGCTTAAATTGATAAGAGGTAAGAGTACTTTATTGTCACAAAATTTCAAGGTTTTCTGACGCTCAAGTAAAAAGTTACAAGCATTTGATTGTTGCAAATTTGATAGGTATAGGACGAACCGTAGAGAAGTTAGGGCCATTTGAAGTTTTATCAGTGTTTGATTTTGGAGTCAAGGGTAGCATAGCTATGAGCGATAGCTTAAATTGACAAGAGGCTCGAGTACTTTATAGTCACAAAATTTCAAGGTTTTCTGACGCTCAAGTAAAAAGTTACAAGCATTTGATTGTTGCAAACTTTGATAGGTATAGGACGCACCGTACAGAAGTTAGGGCCATTTGAAGTTTTATCAGTGTTTGATTTTTGAGTCAAGGGTAGTATAGATATGAGTGATAGCTTAAATTGATAAGAGGCACGAGTACTTTATTGTCACAAAATTTCAAAGTTTTCTGACGCTCAAGTAAAGAGTTACAAGCATTTGATTGTTGCAAACTTTGATAGGCATAGGACGCACCGTACAGAAGTTAGGGCAATTTGAAGTTCTATCAGTGTTTGATTTTAGAGTCAAGGGTAGTATAGATATGAGTGATAGCTTAAATTGATAAGAGGCACGAGTACTTTATAGTCACAAAATTTCAAAGTTTTATGACGCTCCAGTAAAAAGTTATAAGCATTTGAATGTTGGAAACTATGAAAGGTATAGGACGCACCGTACAGAAGTTAGGGTCATTTGAAGTTTTATCAGTGTTTGATTTTGGAGTCAAGGGTAGCATAGCTATGAGCGATAGCTTAAATTGACAAGAGGCTCGAGTACTTTATAGTCACAAAATTTCAAGGTTTTCTGACGCTCAAGTAAAAAGTTACAAGCATTTGATTGTTGCAAACTTTGATAGGTATAGGACGCACCGTACAGAAGTTAGGACCATTTGAAGTTTTATCAGTGTTTGATTTTGGAGTCAAGGGTAGTATAGATATGAGTGATAGCTTAAATTGATAAGAGGCACGAGTACTTTATTGTCACAAAATTTCAAGGTTTTCTGACGCTCAAGTAAAAAGTTACAAGCATTTGAATGTTGGAAACTTTGATAGGTATAGGACGCACCGTACAGAAGTTAGGGCCATTTGAAGTTCTATCAGTGTTTGATTTTAGAGTCAAGGGTAGTATAGATATGAGTGATAGCTTAAATTGATAAAAGGCACGAGTACTTTATAGTCACAAAATTTCAAGTTTAATGACGCTCCAGTAAAAAGTTATAAGCATTTGAATGTTGGAAACTTTGATAGGTATAGGACGCACCGTACAGAAGTTAGGGCCATTGGAAGTTTAATCAGTGTTTGATTTTGGAGTCAAGGGTAGTATAGATATGAGTGATAGCTTAAATTGACAAGAGGCACGAGTACTTTATTGTCACAAAATTTCAAAGTTTTCTGACGCTCAAGTAAAGAGTTACAAGCATTTGATTGTTGCAAACTTTGATAGGCATAGGACGCACCGTACAGAAGTTAGGGCAATTTGAAGTTCTATCAGTGTTTGATTTTAGAGTCAAGGGTAGTATAGATATGAGTGATAGCTTAAATTGATAAGAGGCACGAGTACTTTATAGTCACAAAATTTCAAAGTTTTATGACGCTCCAGTAAAAAGTTATAAGCATTTGAATGTTGGAAACTATGAAAGGTATAGGACGCACCGTACAGAAGTTAGGGTCATTTGAAGTTGTATCAGTGTTTGATTTTGGAGTCAAGGGTAGCATAGCTATGAGCGATAGCTTAAATTGACAAGAGGCTCGAGTACTTTATAGTCACAAAATTTCAAGGTTTTCTGACGCTCAAGTAAAAAGTTACAAGCATTTGATTGTTGCAAACTTTGATAGGTATAGGACGCACCGTACAGAAGTTAGGGCCATTTGAAGTTTTATCAGTGTTTGATTTTGGAGTCAAGGGTAGTATAGATATGAGTGATAGCTTAAATTGATAAGAGGCACGAGTACTTTATTGTCACAAAATTTCAAGGTTTTCTGACGCTCAAGTAAAAAGTTACAAGCATTTGAATGTTGGAAACTTTGATAGGTATAGGACGCACCGTACAGAAGTTAGGGCCATTTGAAGTTCTATCAGTGTTTGATTTTAGAGTCAAGGGTAGTATAGATATGAGTGATAGCTTAAATTGATAAAAGGCACGAGTACTTTATAGTCACAAAATTTCAAGTTTAATGACGCTCCAGTAAAAAGTTATAAGCATTTGAATGTTGGAAACTTTGATAGGTATAGGACGCACCGTACAGAAGTTAGGGCCATTGGAAGTTTAATCAGTGTTTGATTTTGGAGTCAAGGGTAGTATAGATATGAGTGATAGCTTAAATTGATAAGAGGTACGAGTACTTTATTGTCACAAAATTTCAAGGTTTTCTGACGCTCAAGTAAAAAGTTACAAGCATTTGATTGTTGCAAACTTTGATAGGCATAGGACGCACCGTACAGAAGTTAGGGCCATTTGAAGTTCTATCAGTGTTTGATTTTAGAGTCAAGGGTAGTATAGATATGAGTGATAGCTTAAATTGATAAGAGGCACGAGTACTTTATAGTCACAAAATTTCAAAGTTTTATGACGCTCCAGTAAAAAGTTATAAGCATTTGAATGTTGGAAACTATGAAAGGTATAGGACGCACCGTACAGAAGTTAGGGCCATTTGAAGTTTTATCAGTGTTTGATTTTGGAGTCAAGGGTAGCATAGCTATGAGCGATAGCTTAAATTGACAAGAGGCTCGAGTACTTTATAGTCACAAAATTTCAAGGTTTTCTGACGCTCAAGTAAAAAGTTACAAGCATTTGATTCTTGCAAACTTTGATAGGTATAGGACGCACCGTACAGAAGTTAGGGCCATTTGAAGTTTTATCAGTGTTTGATTTTGGAGTCAAGGGTAGTATAGATATGAGTGATAGCTTAAATTGATAAGAGGCACGAGTACTTTATTGTCACAAAATTTCAAAGTTTTCTGACGCTCAAGTAAAAAGTTACAAGCATTTGATTGTTGCAAACTTTGATAGGCATAGGATGCACCGTACAGAAGTTAGGGCCATTTGAAGTTCTATCAGTGTTTGATTTTAGAGTCAAGGGTAGTATAGATATGAGTGATAGCTTAAATTCATAAAAGGCACGAGTACTTTATAGTCACAAAATTTCAAAGTTTTATGACGCTCCAGTAAAAAGTTATAAGCATTTGAATGTTGGAAACTTTGATAGGTATAGGACGCACCGTACAGAAGTTAGGGCCATTTGAAGTTTTATCAGTGTTTGATTTTGGAGTCAAGGGTAGTATAGATATGAGTGATAGCTTAAATTGATAAGAGGCACGAGTACTTTATTGTCACAAAATTTCAAGGTTTTCTGACGCTCAAGTAAAAAGTTACAAGCATTTGAATGTTGGAAACTTTGATAGGTATAGGACGCACCGTACAGAAGTTAGGGCCATTTGAAGTTCTATCAGTGTTTGATTTTAGAGTCAAGGGTAGTATAGATATGAGTGATAGCTTAAATTGATAAAAGGCACGAGTACTTTATAGTCACAAAATTTCAAGTTTAATGACGCTCCAGTAAAAAGTTATAAGCATTTGAATGTTGGAAACTTTGATAGGTATAGGACGCACCGTACAGAAGTTAGGGCCATTGGAAGTTTAATCAGTGTTTGATTTTTGAGTCAAGGGTAGTATAGATATGAGTGATAGCTTAAATTGATAAGAGGCACGAGTACTTTATTGTCACAAAATTTCAAAGTTTTCTGACGCTCAAGTAAAAAGTTACAAGCATTTGATTGTTGCAAACTTTGATAGGCATAGGACGCACCGTACAGAAGTTAGGGCCATTTGAAGTTCTATCAGTGTTTGATTTTAGAGTCAAGGGTAGTATAGATATGAGTGATAGCTTAAATTGATAAGAGGCACGAGTACTTTATAGTCACAAAATTTCAAAGTTTTATGACGCTCCAGTAAAAAGTTATAAGCATTTGAATGTTGGAAACTATGAAAGGTATAGGACGCACCGTACAGAAGTTAGGGCCATTTGAAGTTTTATCAGTGTTTGATTTTGGAGTCAAGGGTAGCATAGCTATGAGCGATAGCTTAAATTGACAAGAGGCTCGAGTACTTTATACTCACAAAATTTCAAGGTTTTCTGACGCTCAAGTAAAAAGTTACAAGCATTTGATTCTTGCAAACTTTGATAGGTATAGGACGCACCGTACAGAAGTTAGGGCCATTTGAAGTTTTATCAGTGTATGATTTTGGAGTCAAGGGTAGTATAGATATGAGTGATAGCTTAAATTGATAAGAGGCACGAGTACTTTATTGTCACAAAATTTCAAAGTTTTCTGACGCTCAAGTAAGAAGTTACAAGCATTTGATTGTTGCAAACTTTGATAGGCATAGGATGCACCGTACAGAAGTTAGGGCCATTTGAAGTTCTATCAGTGTTTGATTTTAGAGTCAAGGGTAGTATAGATATGAGTGATAGCTTAAATTGATAAAAGGCACGAGTACTTTATAGTCACAAAATTTCAAGTTTAATGACGCTCCAGTAAAAAGTTATAAGCATTTGAATGTTGGAAACTTTGATATGTATAGGACGCACCGTACAGAAGTTAGGGCCATTTGAAGTTTTATCAGTGTTTGATTTTGGAGTCAAGGGTAGCATAGCTGTGAGCGATAGCTTAAATTGACAAGAGGCTCGAGTACTTTATAGTCACAAAATTTCAAGGTTTTCTGACGCTCAAGTAAAAAGTTACAAGCATTTGATTGTTGCAAACTTTGATAGGTATAGGACGCACCGTACAGAAGTTAGGGCCATTTGAAGTTTTATCAGTGTTTGATTTTTGAGTCAAGGGTAGTATAGATATGAGTGATAGCTTAAATTGATAAGAGGCACGAGTACTTTATTGTCACAAAATTTCAAAGTTTTCTGACGCTCAAGTAAAGAGTTACAAGCATTTGATTGTTGCAAACTTTGATAGGCATAGGACGCACCGTACAGAAGTTAGGGCAATTTGAAGTTCTATCAGTGTTTGATTTTAGAGTCAAGGGTAGTATAGATATGAGTGATAGCTTAAATTGATAAGAGGCACGAGTACTTTATAGTCACAAAATTTCAAAGTTTTATGACGCTCCAGTAAAAAGTTATAAGCATTTGAATGTTGGAAACTATGAAAGGTATAGGACGCACCGTACAGAAGTTAGGGTCATTTGAAGTTTTATCAGTGTTTGATTTTGGAGTCAAGGGTAGCATAGCTATGAGCGATAGCTTAAATTGACAAGAGGCTCGAGTACTTTATAGTCACAAAATTTCAAGGTTTTCTGACGCTCAAGTAAAAAGTTAGAAGCATTTGATTGTTGCAAACTTTGATAGGTATAGGACGCACCGTACAGAAGTTAGGGCCATTTGAAGTTTTATCAGTGTTTGATTTTGGAGTCAAGGGTAGTATAGATATGAGTGATAGCTTAAATTGATAAGAGGCACGAGTACTTTATTGTCACAAAATTTCAAGGTTTTCTGACGCTCAAGTAAAAAGTTACAAGCATTTGAATGTTGGAAACTTTGATAGGTATAGGACGCACCGTACAGAAGTTAGGGCCATTTGAAGTTCTATCAGTGTTTGATTTTAGAGTCAAGGGTAGTATAGATATGAGTGATAGCTTAAATTGATAAAAGGCACGAGTACTTTATAGTCACAAAATTTCAAGTTTAATGACGCTCCAGTAAAAAGTTATAAGCATTTGAATGTTGGAAACTTTGATAGGTATAGGACGCACCGTACAGAAGTTAGGGCCATTGGAAGTTTAATCAGTGTTTGATTTTGGAGTCAAGGGTAGTATAGATATGAGTGATAGCTTAAATTGATAAGAGGCACGAGTACTTTATTGTCACAAAATTTCAAGGTTTTCTGACGCTCAAGTAAAAAGTTACAAGCATTTGATTGTTGCAAACTTTGATAGGCATAGGACGCACCGTACAGAAGTTAGGGCCATTTGAAGTTCTATCAGTGTTTGATTTTAGAGTCAAGGGTAGTATAGATATGAGTGATAGCTTAAATTGATAAGAGGCACGAGTACTTTATAGTCACAAAATTTCAAAGTTTTATGACGCTCCAGTAAAAAGTTATAAGCATTTGAATGTTGGAAACTATGAAAGGTATAGGACGCACCGTACAGAAGTTAGGGCCATTTGAAGTTTTATCAGTGTTTGATTTTGGAGTCAAGGGTAGCATAGCTATGAGCGATAGCTTAAATTGACAAGAGGCTCGAGTACTTTATAGTCACAAAATTTCAAGGTTTTCTGACGCTCAAGTAAAAAGTTACAAGCATTTGATTCTTGCAAACTTTGATAGGTATAGGACGCACCGTACAGAAGTTAGGGCCATTTGAAGGTTTATCAGTGTTTGATTTTGGAGTCAAGGGTAGTATAGATATGAGTGATAGCTTAAATTGATAAGAGGCACGAGTACTTTATTGTCACAAAATTTCAAAGTTTTCTGACGCTCAAGTAAAAAGTTACAAGCATTTGATTGTTGCAAACTTTGATAGGCATAGGATGCACCGTACAGAAGTTAGGGCCATTTGAAGTTCTATCAGTGTTTGATTTTAGAGTCAAGGGTAGTATAGATATGAGTGATAGCTTAAATTCATAAAAGGCACGAGTACTTTATAGTCACAAAATTTCAAAGTTTTATGACGCTCCAGTAAAAAGTTATAAGCATTTGAATGTTGGAAACTTTGATAGGTATAGGACGCACCGTACAGAAGTTAGGGCCATTTGAAGTTTTATCAGTGTTTGATTTTGGAGTCAAGGGTAGTATAGATATGAGTGATAGCTTAAATTGATAAGAGGCACGAGTACTTTATTGTCACAAAATTTCAAGGTTTTCTGACGCTCAAGTAAAAAGTTACAAGCATTTGAATGTTGGAAACTTTGATAGGTATAGGACGCACCGTACAGAAGTTAGGGCCATTTGAAGTTCTATCAGTGTTTGATTTTAGAGTCAAGGGTAGTATAGATATGAGTGATAGCTTAAATTGATAAAAGGCACGAGTACTTTATAGTCACAAAATTTCAAGTTTAATGACGCTCCAGTAAAAAGTTATAAGCATTTGAATGTTGGAAACTTTGATAGGTATAGGACGCACCGTACAGAAGTTAGGGCCATTGGAAGTTTAATCAGTGTTTGATTTTTGAGTCAAGGGTAGTATAGATATGAGTGATAGCTTAAATTGATAAGAGGCACGAGTACTTTATTGTCACAAAATTTCAAAGTTTTATGACGCTCCAGTAAAAAGTTATAAGCATTTGAATGTTGGAAACTATGAAAGGTATAGGACGCACCGTACAGAAGTTAGGGTCATTTGAAGTTTTATCAGTGTTTGATTTTGGAGTCAAGGGTAGCATAGCTATGAGCGATAGCTTAAATTGACAAGAGGCTCGAGTACTTTATAGTCACAAAATTTCAAGGTTTTCTGACGCTCAAGTAAAAAGTTAGAAGCATTTGATTGTTGCAAACTTTGATAGGTATAGGACGCACCGTACAGAAGTTAGGGCCATTTGAAGTTTTATCAGTGTTTGATTTTGGAGTCAAGGGTAGTATAGATATGAGTGATAGCTTAAATTGATAAGAGGCACGAGTACTTTATTGTCACAAAATTTCAAGGTTTTCTGACGCTCAAGTAAAAAGTTACAAGCATTTGAATGTTGGAAACTTTGATAGGTATAGGACGCACCGTACAGAAGTTAGGGCCATTTGAAGTTCTATCAGTGTTTGATTTTAGAGTCAAGGGTAGTATAGATATGAGTGATAGCTTAAATTGATAAAAGGCACGAGTACTTTATAGTCACAAAATTTCAAGTTTAATGACGCTCCAGTAAAAAGTTATAAGCATTTGAATGTTGGAAACTTTGATAGGTATAGGACGCACCGTACAGAAGTTAGGGCCATTGGAAGTTTAATCAGTGTTTGATTTTGGAGTCAAGGGTAGTATAGATATGAGTGATAGCTTAAATTGATAAGAGGTACGAGTACTTTATTGTCACAAAATTTCAAGGTTTTCTGACGCTCAAGTAAAAAGTTACAAGCATTTGATTGTTGCAAACTTTGATAGGCATAGGACGCACCGTACAGAAGTTAGGGCCATTTGAAGTTCTATCAGTGTTTGATTTTAGAGTCAAGGGTAGTATAGATATGAGTGATAGCTTAAATTGATAAGAGGCACGAGTACTTTATAGTCACAAAATTTCAAAGTTTTATGACGCTCCAGTAAAAAGTTATAAGCATTTGAATGTTGGAAACTATGAAAGGTATAGGACGCACCGTACAGAAGTTAGGGCCATTTGAAGTTTTATCAGTGTTTGATTTTGGAGTCAAGGGTAGCATAGCTATGAGCGATAGCTTAAATTGACAAGAGGCTCGAGTACTTTATAGTCACAAAATTTCAAGGTTTTCTGACGCTCAAGTAAAAAGTTACAAGCATTTGATTCTTGCAAACTTTGATAGGTATAGGACGCACCGTACAGAAGTTAGGGCCATTTGAAGGTTTATCAGTGTTTGATTTTGGAGTCAAGGGTAGTATAGATATGAGTGATAGTTTAAATTGATAAGAGGCACGAGTACTTTATTGTCACAAAATTTCAAAGTTTTCTGACGCTCAAGTAAAAAGTTACAATCATTTGATTGTTGCAAACTTTGATAGGCATAGGATGCACCGTACAGAAGTTAGGGCCATTTGAAGTTCTATCAGTGTTTGATTTTAGAGTCAAGGGTAGTATAGATATGAGTGATAGCTTAAATTCATAAAAGGCACGAGTACTTTATAGTCACAAAATTTCAAAGTTTTATGACGCTCCAGTAAAAAGTTATAAGCATTTGAATGTTGGAAACTTTGATAGGTATAGGACGCACCGTACAGAAGTTAGGGCCATTTGAAGTTTTATCAGTGTTTGATTTTGGAGTCAAGGGTAGTATAGATATGAGTGATAGCTTAAATTGATAAGAGGCACGAGTACTTTATTGTCACAAAATTTCAAGGTTTTCTGACGCTCAAGTAAAAAGTTACAAGCATTTGAATGTTGGAAACTTTGATAGGTATAGGACGCACCGTACAGAAGTTAGGGCCATTTGAAGTTCTATCAGTGTTTGATTTTAGAGTCAAGGGTAGTATAGATATGAGTGATAGCTTAAATTGATAAAAGGCACGAGTACTTTATAGTCACAAAATTTCAAGTTTAATGACGCTCCAGTAAAAAGTTATAAGCATTTGAATGTTGGAAACTTTGATAGGTATAGGACGCACCGTACAGAAGTTAGGGCCATTGGAAGTTTAATCAGTGTTTGATTTTTGAGTCAAGGGTAGTATAGATATGAGTGATAGCTTAAATTGATAAGAGGCACGAGTACTTTATTGTCACAAAATTTCAAAGTTTTCTGACGCTCAAGTAAGAAGTTACAAGCATTTGATTGTTGCAAACTTTGATAGGCATAGGATGCACCGTACAGAAGTTAGGGCCATTTGAAGTTATATCAGTGTTTGATTTTAGAGTCAAGTGTAGTATAGATATGAGTGATAGCTTAAATTGATAAGAGGCACGAGTACTTTATAGTCACAAAATTTCAAGTTTAATGACGCTCCAGTAAAAAGTTATAAGCATTTGAATGTTGGAAACTTTGATAGGTATAGGACGCACCGTACAGAAGTTAGGGCCATTGGAAGTTTAATCAGTGTTTGATTTTGGAGTCAAGGGTAGTATAGATATGAGTGATAGCTTAAATTGATAAGAGGTACGAGTACTTTATTGTCACAAAATTTCAAGGTTTTCTGACGCTCAAGTAAAAAGTTACAAGCATTTGATTGTTGCAAACTTTGATAGGTATAGGACGAACCGTACAGAAGTTAGGGCCATTTGAAGTTTTATCAGTGTTTGATTTTTGAGTCAAGGGTAGTATAGATATGCATTTGATTGTTGGAAACTTTGATAGGTATAGGACGCACCGTACAGAAGTTAGGGCCATTTGAAGTTTTATCAGTGTTTGATTTTGGAGTCAAGGGTAGCATAGCTATGAGCGATAGCTTAAATTGACAAGAGGCTCGAGTACTTTATAGTCACAAAATTTCAAGGTTTTCTGACGCTCAAGTAAAAAGTTACAAGCATTTGATTGTTGCAAATTTGATAGGTATAGGACGAACCGTAGAGAAGTTAGGGCCATTTGAAGTTTTATCAGTGTTTGATTTTGGAGTCAAGGGTAGCATAGCTATGAGCGATAGCTTAAATTGACAAGAGGCTCGAGTACTTTATAGTCACAAAATTTCAAGGTTTTCTGACGCTCAAGTAAAAAGTTACAAGCATTTGATTGTTGCAAACTTTGATAGGTATAGGACGCACCGTACAGAAGTTAGGGCCTTTTGAAGTTTTATCAGTGTTTGATTTTCGAGTCAAGGATAGTATAGATATGAGTGATAGCATAAATTGATAAGAGGCACGAGTACTTTATTGTCATAAAATTTCAAAGTTTTCTGACGCTCAAGTAAAGAGTTACAAGCATTTGATTGTTGCAAATTTGATAGGTATAGGACGAACCGTAGAGAAGTTAGGGCCATTTGAAGTTTTATCAGTGTTTGATTTTGGAGTCAAGGGTAGCATAGCTATGAGCGATAGCTTAAATTGACAAGAGGAACAAGTACTTTATAGTCACAAAATTTCAAAGTTTTATGACGCTCCCGTAAAAAGTTGTAAGCATTTGATTGTTGGAAACTTTGATAGGTATAGGACGCACCGTACAGAAGTTAGGGCAATTTGAAGTTCTATCAGTGTTTGATTTTAGAGTCAAGGGTAGTATAGATATGAGTGATAGCTTAAATTGATAAGAGGCACGAGTACTTTATAGTCACAAAATTTCAAAGTTTTATGACGCTCCAGTAAAAAGTTATAAGCATTTGAATGTTGGAAACTATGAAAGGTATAGGACGCACCGTACAGAAGTTAGGGCCATTTGAAGTTTTATCAGTGTTTGATTTTGGAGTCAAGGGTAGCATAGCTATGAGCGATAGCTTAAGTTGACAAGAGGCTCGAGTACTTTATAGTCACAAAATTTCAAGGTTTTCTGACGCTCAAGTAAAAAGTTACAAGCATTTGATTGTTGCAAACTTTGATAGGTATAGGACGCACCGTACAGAAGTTAGGGCCATTTGAAGTTTTATCAGTGTTTGATTTTTGAGTCAAGGGTAGTATAGATATGAGTGATAGCTTAAATTGATAAGAGGCACGAGTACTTTATTGTCACAAAATTTCAAGGTTTTCTGACGCTCAAGTAAAAAGTTACAAGCATTTGAATGTTGGAAACTTTGATAGGTATAGGACGCACCGTACAGAAGTTAGGGCCATTTGAATTTCTATCAGTGTTTGATTTTAGAGTCAAGGGTAGTATAGATATGAGTGATAGCTTAAATTGATAAAAGGCACGAGTACTTTATAGTCACAAAATTTCAAGTTTTATGACGCTCCAGTAAAAAGTTATAAGCATTTGAATGTTGGAAACTTTGATAGGTATAGGACGCACCGTACAGAAGTTAGGGCCATTGGAAGTTTAATCAGTGTTTGATTTTGGAGTCAAGGGTAGTATAGATATGAGTGATAGCTTAAATTGATAAGAGGTACGAGTACTTTATTGTCACAAAATTTCAAGGTTTTCTGACGCTCAAGTAAAAAGTTACAAGCATTTGATTGTTGCAAATTTGATAGGTATAGGACGAACCGTACAGAAGTTAGGGCCATTTGAAGTCTTATCAGTGTTTGATTTTGTAGTCAAGGGTAGCATAGCTATGAGCGATAGCTTAACTTGACAAGAGGCTCGAGTACTTTATAGTCACAAAATTTCAAAGTTTTATGACGCTCCAGTAAAAAGTTATAAGCATTTGATTGTTGCAAACTTTGATAGGTATATGAGGCACCGTACAGAAGCTAGGGCCATTTGAAGTTTTATCAGTAATTGATTTTAGAGTCAAGGGTAGTATAGATATGAGCGATAGCTTAAATTGATAAGAGGCACGAGTACTTAATAGTCACAAAATTTCAAAGTTTTATGACGCTCCAGTAAAAAGTTATAAGCATTTTATTGTTGGAAACTTTGAGAGGTATAGGACGCACCGTACAGAAGTTAGGGCCATTTGAAGTTTTATCAGTGTTTGATTTTGGAGTAAAGGGTAGTATAGATATGAGTGATAGCTTAAATTGATAAGAGGCACGAGTTCTTTATTGTCACAACATTTCAAAGTCTTCTGACGCTCAAGTAAAAAGTTGCAAGCATTTGATTGTTGCAAACTTTGATAGGTATAGGACGCACCGTACAGAAGTTAGGGCCATTTGAAGTTTTATCAGTGTTTGACTTTGGAGTCAAGGGTAGCATAGCTATGAGCGATAGCTTAAATTGACAAGAGGCTCGAGTACTTTATAGTCACAAAATTTCAAGGTTTTCTGACGCTCAAGTAAAAAGTTACAAGCATTTGATTGTTGCAAACTTTGATAGGTATAGGACGCACCGTACAGAAGTTAGGGCCATTTGAAGTTTTATCAGTGTTTGATTTTGGAGTCAAGGGTAGCATAGCTATGAGCGATAGCTTAAATTTACAAGAGGCTCGAGTACTTTATAGTCACAAAATTTCAAAGTTTTATGACGCTCCAGTAAAAAGGTTTAAGCATTTGATTGTTGGAAACTTTGATAGGTATAGAACGCACCGTACAGAAGTTAGGGCCATTTGAAGTTTTATCAGTGTTTGATTTTGGAGTCAAGGGTAGCATAGGTATGAGCGATAGCTGAAATTGACAAGAGGCTCGAGTACTTTATAGTCACAAAATTTCAAAGTTTTATGACGCTCCAGTAAAAAGTTATAAGCATTTGATTGTTGGAAACTTTGATAGGTATAGGACGCACCGTACAGAAGTTAGGGCTATTTGAAGTTTTATCAGTGTTTGATTTTGGAGTCAAGGGTAGCATAGCTATGAGCGATAGCTTAAATTGACAACAGGCTCGAGCACTTTATAGTCACAAAATTTGAAGGTTTTCTGACGCTCAAATAAAAAGTTACAAGCATTTGATTGTTGCAAACTTTGATAGGTATAGGACGCACCGTAGAGAAGTTAGGGCCATTTGAAGTTTTATCAGTGTTTGATTTTGGAGTCAAGGATAGCATAGCTATGAGCGATAGCTTAATTTGACAAGAGGCTCGAGTACTTTATAGTCACAAAATTTCAAGGTTTTCTGACGCTCAAGTAAAAAGTCACAAGCATTTGATTGTTGCAAACTTTAATAGCTATAGGACGCACCGTACAGAAGTTAGGGCCATTTGAAGTTTTATCAGTGTTTGATTTTGGAGTCAAGGGTAGCATAGCTATGAGCGATATCTTAAATTGACAAGAGGCTCGAGTACTTTATAGTCACAAAATTTCAAAGTTTTATGACGCTCCAGTAAAAAGTTATAAGCATTTGATTGTTGGAAACTTTGATAGGTATAGGACGCACCGTACAGAAGTTAGGGCTATTTGAAGTTTTATCAGTGTTTGATTTAGGAGTCAAGGGTAGCATAGCTATGAGCGATAGCTTAATTTGACAAGAGGCTCGAGTACTTTATAGTCACAAAATTTCAAGGTTTTCTGACGCTCAAGTAAAAAGTTACAAGCATTTGATTGTTGCAAACTTTGATAGGTATAGAACGCACCGTACAGATGTAAGGGCCATTTGAAGTTTTATCAGTGTTTGATTTTGGAGTCAAGGGTGGCATAGCTATGAGCGATAGCTTAAATTGACAAGAGGCTCGAGTACTTTATAGTCACAGAATTTCAAGGTTTTCTGACGCTCAAGTAAAAAGTTACAAGCATTTGATTGTTGCAAACTTTGATAGGTATAGGACGCACCGTACAGAAGCTAGGGCCATTTGAAGTTTTATCAGTGTTTGATTTTGGAGTCAAGGGTAGCATAGCTATGAGCGATAGCTTAAATTGACAAGAGGCTCGAGTACTTTATAGTCACAAAATTTCAAAGTTTTATAACGCTCCAGTAAAAAGTTATAAGCATTTGATTGTTGGAAACTTTGATAGGTATAGGACGCACCGTACAGAAGTTACGGCCATTTGAAGTTTTATCAGTGTTTGATTTTGGAGTCAAGGGTAGTATAGATATGAGTGATAGCTTAAATTGACAAGAGGCTCGAGTACTTTATAGTCACAAAATTTCAAGGTTTTCTGACGCTCAAGTAAAAAGTTACAAGCATTTGATTGTTGCAAACTTTGATAGGTATAGGACGCACCGTACAGAAGTTAGGGCCATTTGAAGTTTTATCAGTGTTTGATTTTGGAGTCAAGGGTAGCATAGCTATGAGCGATAGCTTAAATTGAGAAGAGGCTCGAGTACTTTATAGTCACAAAATTTCAAGGTTTTCTGACGCTCAAGTAAAAAGTTACAAGCATTTGATTGTTGCAAACTTTGATAGGTATAGGACGCACCGTACAGAAGTTAGGGCCATTTGAAGTTTTATCAGTGTTTGATTTTGGAGTCAAGGGTAGTATAGATATGAGTGATAGCTTAAATTGACAAGAGGCTCGAGTACTTTATAGTCACAAAATTTCAAAGTTTTCTGACGCTCAAGTAAAAAGTTACAAGCATTTGATTGTTGCAAACTTTGATAGGTATAGGACGCACCGTACAGAAGTTAGGGCCATTTGAAGTTTTATCAGTGTTTGATTTTGGAGTCAAGGGTAGCATAGCAATGAGCGATAGCTTAAATTGACAAGAGGCTCGAGTACTTTATAGTCACAAAATTTCAAGGTTTTCTGACGCTCAAGTAAAAAGTTACAAGCATTTGATTGTTGCAAACTTTGATAGGTATAGGACGCACCGTACAGAAGTTAGGGCCATTTGAAGTTTTATCAGTGTTTGTTTTGGAGTCAAGGGTAGCATAGCTATGAGCGATAACTTAAATTGACAAGAGGCTCGAGTACTTTATAGTCACAAAATTTCAAGGTTTTCTGACTCTCAAGGAAAAAGTTACAAGCATTTGATTGTTGCAAACTTTGATAGGTATAGGACGCACCGTACAGAAGTTAGGGCCATTTGAAGTTTTGTCAGTGTTTTATTTTGGAGTCAAGGGTAGCATAGCTATGAGCGATAGCTTAAATTGACAAGAGGCTCGAGTACTTTATAGTCACAAAATTTCAAAGTTTTATGACGCTCCAGTAAAAAGTTATAAGCATTTGATTGTTGGAAACTTTGATAGGTATAGGACGCACCGTACAGAAGTTAGGGCCATTTGAAGTTTTATCAGTGTTTGATTTTGGAGTCAAGGGTAGTAAAGATATGAGTGATAGCTTAAATTGACAAGAGGCTCGAGTACTTTATAGTCACAAAATTTCAAGGTTTTCTGACGCTCAATAAAAAGTTACAAGCATTTGATTGTTGCAAACTTTGATATTTATAGGACGCACCGTACAGAAGTTAGGGCCATTTGAAGTTTTATCAGTGTTTGATTTTGGAGTCAAGGATAGCATATCTATGAGCGATAGCTTTATTTGACAAGAGGCTCGAGTACTTTATAGTCACAAAATTTCAAGGTTTTCTGACGCTCAAGTAAAAAGTTACAAGCATTTGATTGTTGCAAACTTTAATAGCTATAGGATGCACCGTACAGAAGTTAGGGCCATTTTAAATTTTATCAGTGTTTGATTTTGTAGTCAAGGGTAGCATAGCTATGAGCGATAGCTTAAATTGACAAGAGGCTCGAGTACTTTATAGTCACAAAATTTCAAAGTTTTATTACGCTCCAGTAAAAAGTTATAAGCATTTGATTGTTGGAAACTTTGATAGGTATAGGACGCACCGTACAGAAGTTAGGGCCATTTGAAGTTTTATCAGTGTTTGATTTTGGACTCAAGGGTAGCATAGCTATGAGCGATAGCTTAAATTGACAAGAGGCTCGAGTACTTTATAGTCACAAAATTTCAAGGTTTTCTGACGCTCAAATAAAAAGTTACAAGCATTTGATTGTTGCAAACTTTGATAGGTATAGGCCGCACCGTACAGAAGTTAGGGCCATTTGAAGTTTTATCAGTGTTTGATTTTAGAGTCAAGGATAGCATAGCTATGAGCGATAGCTTAATTTGACAAGAGGCTCGAGTACTTTATAGTCACAAAATTTCAAGGTTTTCTGACGCTCAAGTAAAAAGTTACAAGCATTTGATTGTTGCAAACTTTAATACGTATAGGACGCACCGTACAAAAGTTAGGGCCATTTGAAGTTTTATCAGTGTTTGATTTTGGAGTCAAGGGTAGCATAGCTATGTGCGATAGCTTAAATTGACAAGAGGCTCGAGTACTTTATAGTCACAAAATTTCAAAGTTTTATTACGCTCCAGTAAAAAGTTATAAGCATTTGATTGTTGGAAACTTTGATAGGTATAGGACGCACCGTATAGAAATTAGGGCCATTTGAAGTTTTATCAGTGTTTGATTTTGGAGTCAAGGGTAGCATAGCTATGAGCGATAGCTTAAATTGACAAGAGGCTCGAGTACTTTATAGTCACAAAATTTCAAAGTTTTATGACGCTCCAGTAAAAAGTTATAAGCATTTGATTGTTGCAAACTTCGATAGGTGTAGGATGGACCGTATAGAAGTTAGGGCCATTTGAAGTTTTATCAGTAATTGATTTTAGAGTCAAGGGTAGTATAGATATGAGTGATAGTTTATATTGATAAGAGGCTCGAGTACTTTATAGTCACAAAATTTCAAGGTTTTCTGAGGCTCAAGTAAAAAGTTACAAGCATTTGATTGTTGCAAACTTTGATAGGTATAGGACGCACCGTACAGAAGCTAGGGCCATTTGAAGTTTTATCAGTGTTTGATTTTGGAGTCAAGGGTAGCATAGCTATGAGCGATAGCTTAAATTGACAAGAGGCTCGAGTACTTTATAGTCACAAAATTTCAAGGTTTTCTGACGCTCAAGTAAAAAGTTACAAGCATTTGATTGTTGCAAGTTTGATAGGTATAGGACGCACCGTACAGAGGTTAGGGCCATTTGAAGTTTTATCAGTGTTTGATTTTGGAGTCATGGGTAGCATAGGTATGAGCGATAGCTTCATTTGACAAGAGGCTCGAGTACTTTATAGTCACAAAATTTCAAGGTTTTCGGACGCTCAAGTAAAAAGTTACAAGCATTTGATTGTAGCTAACTTAAATAGGTATAGGATGCACCGTACAGAAGTTAGGGCCATTTGAAGTTTTATCAGTGTTTGATTTTGGACTCAAGGGTAGCATAGCTATGAGCGATAGCTTAAATTGACAAGAGGCTCGAGTACTTTATAGTCACAAAATTTCAAGGTTTTCTGACGCTCAAATAAAAAGTTACAAGCATTTGATTGTTGCAAACTTTGATAGGTATAGGCCGCACCGTACAGAAGTTAGGGCCATTTGAAGTTTTATCAGTGTTTGATTTTAGAGCCAAGGATAGCATAGCTATGAGCGATAGCTTAATTTGACAAGAGGCTCGAGTACTTTATAGTCACAAAATTTCAAGGTTTTCTGACGCTCAAGTAAAAAGTTACAAGCATTTGATTGTTGCAAACTTTAATACGTATAGGACGCACCGTACAAAAGTTAGGGCCATTTGAAGTTTTATCAGTGTTTGATTTTGGAGTCAAGGGTAGCATAGCTATGTGCGATAGCTTAAATTGACAAGAGGCTCGAGTACTTTATAGTCACAAAATTTCAAGGTTTTCTGACGCTCAAGTAAAAAGTTACAAGCATTGGAAACTTTGATAGGTGTAGGATGGACCGTATAGAAGATAGGGCCATTTGAGGTTTTATCAGTAATTGATTTTAGAGTCAAGGGTAGTATAGATATGAGTGATAGTTTATATTGATAAGAGGCTCGAGTACTTTATAGTCACAAAATTTCAAGGTTTTCTGAGGCTCAAGTAAAAAGTTACAAGCATTTGATTGTTGCAAACTTTGATAGGTATAGGACGCACCGTATAGAAGTTAGGGCCATTTGAAGTTTTATCAGTGTTTGATTTTGGAGTCAAGGGTAGCATAGCTATGAGCGATAGCTTAAATTGACAAGAGGCTCGAGTACTTTATAGTCACAAAATTTCAAGGTTTTCTGACGCTCAAGTAAAAAGTTACAAGCATTTGATTGTTGCAGACTTTAATAGGTATAGGACGCACCCTACAGAAGTTAGGGCCATTTGAAGTTTTATCAGTGTTTGATTTTGGAGTCAAGGGTAGCATAGCTATGAGCGATAGCTTAAATTGACAAGAGGCTCGAGTACTTTATAGTCACAAAATTTCAAAGTTTTATTACGCTCCAGTAAAAAGTTATAAGCATTTGATTGTTGGAAACTTTGATAGATATAGGACGCACCGTACAGAAATTAGGGCCATTTGAAGTTTTATCGGTGTTTGATTTTGGAGTCAAGGGTAGTATAGATATGAGTGATAGCTTAAATTGATAAGAGGCACGAGTACTTTATTGTCACAAAATTTCAAAGTTTTCTGACGCTCAAGTAAAAAGTTACAAGCATTTGATTGTTGCAAACTTTGATAGGTATAGGACGCACCGTACAGAAGTTAGGGCCATTTGAAGTTTTATCAGTGTTTGATTTTGGAGTCAAGGGTAGCATAGCAATGAGCGATAGCTTAAATTGACAAGAGGCTCGAGTACTTTATAGTCACAAAATTTCAAGGTTTTCTGACGCTCAAGTAAAAAGTTACAAGCATTTGATTGTTGCAAACTTTGATAGGTATAGGACGCACCGGACAGAAGTTAGGGCCATTTGAAGTTTTATCAGTGTTTGATTTTGGAGTCAGGGGTAGCATAGCTATGAGCGATAGCTTAAATTGACAAGAGGCTCGAGTACTTTATAGTCACAAAATTTCAAGGTTTTCTGACGCTCAAGTAAAAAGTTACAAGCATTTGATTGTTGCAAGTTTGATAGGTATAGGACGCACCGTACAGAAGTTATGGCCATTTGAAGTTTTATCAGTGTTTGATTTTGGAGTCAAGGGTAGCATAGCTATGAGCGATAGCTTAAATTGACAAGAGGCTCGAGTACTTTATAGTCACAAAATTTCAAGGTTTTCTGACGCTCAAGTAAAAAGTTACAAGCATTGATTGTTGCAAACTTTAATAGGTATAGGACGCACCGTACAGAGGTTAGGGCCATTTGAAGTTTTATCAGTGTTTGATTTTGGAGTCATGGGTAGCATAGGTATGAGCGATAGCTTCATTTGACAAGAGGCTCGAGTACTTTATAGTCACAAAATTTCAAGGTTTTCTGACGCTCAAGTAAAAAGTTACAAGCATTTGATTGTAGCTAACTTAAATAGGTATAGGATGCACCGTACAAAAGTTAGGGCCATTTGAAGTTTTATCAGTGTTTGATTTTGGACTCAAGGGTAGCATAGCTATGAGCGATAGCTTAAATTGACAAGAGGCTCGAGTACTTTATAGTCACAAAATTTCAAGGTTTTCTGACGCTCAAATAAAAAGTTACAAGCATTTGATTGTTGCAAACTTTGATAGGTATAGGCCGCACCGTACAGAAGTTAGGGCCATTTGAAGTTTTATCAGTGTTTGATTTTAGAGTCAAGGATAGCATAGCTATGAGCGATAGCTTAATTTGACAAGAGGCTCGAGTACTTTATAGTCACAAAATTTCAAGGTTTTCTGACGCTCAAGTAAAAAGTTACAAGCATTTGATTGTTGCAAACTTTAATACGTATAGGACGCACCGTACAAAAGTTAGGGCCATTTGAAGTTTTATCAGTAATTGATTTTAGAGTCAAGGGTAGTATAGATATGAGTGATAGTTTATATTGATAAGAGGCTCGAGTACTTTATAGTCACAAAATTTCAAGGTTTTCTGAGGCTCAAGTAAAAAGTTACAAGCATTTGATTGTTGTAAACTTTGATAGGTATAGGACGCACCGTATAGAAGTTAGGGCCATTTGAAGTTTTATCAGTGTTTGATTTTGGAGTCAAGAGTAGCATAGCTATGAGCGATAGCTTAAATTGACAAGAGGCTCGAGTACTTTATAGTCACAAAATTTCAAGGTTTTCTGACGCTCAAGTAAAAAGTTACAAGCATTTGTTTGTTGCAGACTTTAATAGGTATAGGACGCACCGTACAGAAGTTAGGGCCATTTGAAGTTTTATCAGTGTTTGATTTTGGAGTCAAGGGTAGCATAGCTATGAGCGATAGCTTAAATTGACAAGAGGCTCGAGTACTTTATAGTCACAAAATTTCAAAGTTTTATTACGCTCCAGTAAAAAGTTATAAGCATTTGATTGTTGGAAACTTTGATAGATATAGGACGCACCGTACAGAAATTAGGGCCATTTGAAGTTTTATCGGTGTTTGATTTTGGAGTCAAGGGTAGTATAGATATGAGTGATAGCTTAAATTGATAAGAGGCACGAGTACTTTATTGTCACAAAATTTCAAAGTTTTCTGACGCTCAAGTAAAAAGTTACAAGCATTTGATTGTTGCAAACTTTGATAGGTATAGGACGCACCGTACAGAAGTTAGGGCCATTTGAAGTTTTATCAGTGTTTGATTTTGGAGTCATGGGTAGCATAGGTATGAGCGATAGCTTCATTTGACAAGAGGCTCGAGTACTTTATAGTCACAAAATTTCAAGGTTTTCTGACGCTCAAGTAAAAAGTTACAAGCATTTGATTGTAGCTAACTTAAATAGGTATAGGATGCACCGTACAGAAGTTACGGCCATTTGAAGTTTTATCAGTGTTTGATTTTGGACTCAAGGGTAGCATAGCTATGAGCGATAGCTTAAATTGACAAGAGGCTCGAGTACTTTATAGTCACAAAATTTCAAGGTTTTCTGACGCTCAAATAAAAAGTTACAAGCATTTGATTGTTGCAAACTTTGATAGGTATAGGCCGCACCGTACAGAAGTTAGGGCCATTTGAAGTTTTATCAGTGTTTGATTTTAGAGTCAAGGATAGCATAGCTATGAGCGATAGCTTAATTTGACAAGAGGCTCGAGTACTTTATAGTCACAAAATTTCAAGGTTTTCTGACGCTCAAGTAAAAAGTTACAAGCATTTGATTGTTGCAAACTTTAATACGTATAGGACGCACCGTACAAAAGTTAGGGCCATTTGAAGTTTTATCAGTGTTTGATTTTGGAGTCAAGGGTAGCATAGCTATGTGCGATAGCTTAAATTGACAAGAGGCTCGAGTACTTTATAGTCACAAAATTTCAAAGTTTTATTACGCTCCAGTAAAAAGTTATAAGCATTTGATTGTTGGAAACTTTGATAGGTATAGGACGCACCGTACAGAAATTAGGGCCATTTGAAGTTTTATCAGTGTTTGATTTTGGAGTCAAGGGTAGCATAGCTATGAGCGATAGCTTAAATTGACAAGAGGCTCGAGTACTTTATAGTCACAAAATTTCAAGGTTTTCTGACGCTCAAGTAAAAAGTTACAAGCATTTGATTGTTGCAAACTTCGATAGGTGTAGGATGGACCGTATAGAAGTTAGGGCCATTTGAAGTTTTATCAGTAATTGATTTTAGAGTCAAGGGTAGTATAGATATGAGTGATAGTTTATATTGATAAGAGGCTCGAGTACTTTATAGTCACAAAATTTCAAGGTTTTCTGTGGCTCAAGTAAAAAGTTACAAGCATTTGATTGTTGTAAACTTTGATAGGTATAGGACGCACCGTATAGAAGTTAGGGCCATTTGAAGTTTTATCAGTGTTTGATTTTGGAGTCAAGGGTAGCATAGCTATGAGCGATAGCTTAAATTGACAAGAGGCTCGAGTACTTTATAGTCACAAAATTTCAAGGTTTTCTGACGCTCAAGTAAAAAGTTACAAGCATTTGTTTGTTGCAGACTTTAATAGGTATAGGACGCACCGTACAGAAGTTAGGGCCATTTGAAGTTTTATCAGTGTTTGATTTTGGAGTCAAGGGTAGCATAGCTATGAGCGATAGCTTAAATTGACAAGAGGCTCGAGTACTTTATAGTCACAAAATTTCAAAGTTTTATTACGCTCCATTAAAAAGTTATAAGCATTTGATTGTTGGAAACTTTGATAGATATAGAACGCACCGTACAGAAATTAGGGCCATTTGAAGTTTTATCGGTGTTTGATTTTGGAGTCAAGGGTAGTATAGATATGAGTGATAGCTTAAATTGATAAGAGGCACGAGTACTTTATTGTCACAAAATTTCAAAGTTTTCTGACGCTCAAGTAAAAAGTTACAAGCATTTGATTGTTGCAAACTTTGATAGGTATAGGACGCACCGTACAGAAGTTAGGGTCATTTGAAGTTTTATCAGTGTTTGATTTTGGAGTCAAGGGTAGCATAGCAATGAGCGATAGCTTAAATTGACAAGAGGCTCGAGTACTTTATAGTCACAAAATTTCAAGGTTTTCTGACGCTCAAGTAAAAAGTTACAAGCATTTGATTGTTGCAAACTTTGATAGGTATAGGACGCACCGGACAGAAGTTAGGGCCATTTGAAGCTTTATCAGTGTTTGATTTTGGAGTCAGGGGTAGCATAGCTATGAGCGATAGCTTAAATTGACAAGAGGCTCGAGTACTTTATAGTCACAAAATTTCAAGGTTTTCTGACGCTCAAGTAAAAAGTTACAAGCATTTGATTGTTGCAAGTTTGATAGGTATAGGACGCACCGTACAGAAGTTATGGCCATTTGAAGTTTTATCAGTGTTTTATTTTGGGATTCAAGGGTAGCATAGCTATGAGCGATAGCTTAAATTGACAAGAGGCTCGAGTACTTTATAGTCACAAAATTTCAAGGTTTTCTGACGCTCAAGTAAAAAGTTACAAGCATTTGATTGTTGCAAACTTCGATAGGTGTAGGATGGACCGTATAGAAGTTAGGGCCATTTGAAGTTTTATCAGTGTTTTATTTTGGGATTCAAGGTTAGCACAGCTATGAACGATAGCTTAAATTGATAAGAGGCTCGAGTACTTTATGGTCACAAAATTTCAAGGTTTTCTGACGCTCAAGTAAAAAGTTACAAGCATTTGATTGTTGCAAACTTTAATACGTATAGGACGCACCGTACAAAAGTTAGGGCCATTTGAAGTTTTATCAGTGTTTGATTTTGGAGTCAAGGGTAGCATAGCTATGTGCGATAGCTTAAATTGACAAGAGGCTCGAGTACTTTATAGTCACAAAATTTCAAAGTTTTATTACGCTCCAGTAAAAAGTTATAAGCATTTGATTGTTGGAAACTTTGATAGGTATAGGACGCACCGTACAGAAATTAGGGCCATTTGAAGTTTTATCAGTGTTTGATTTTGGAGTCAAGGGTAGCATAGCTATGAGCGATAGCTTAAATTGACAAGAGGCTCGAGTACTTTATAGTCACAAAATTTCAAGGTTTTCTGACGCTCAAGTAAAAAGTTACAAGCATTTGATTGTTGCAAACTTCGATAGGTGTAGGATGGACCGTATAGAAGTTAGGGCCATTTGAAGTTTTATCAGTAATTGATTTTAGAGTCAAGGGTAGTATAGATATGAGTGATAGTTTATATTGATAAGAGGCTCGAGTACTTTATAGTCACAAAATTTCAAGGTTTTCTGAGGCTCAAGTAAAAAGTTACAAGCATTTGATTGTTGTAAACTTTGATAGGTATAGGACGCACCGTATAGAAGTTAGGGCCATTTGAATTTTTATCAGTGTTTGATTTTGGAGTCAAGGGTAGCATAGCTATGAGCGATAGCTTAAATTGACAAGAGGCTCGAGTACTTTATAGTCACAAAATTTCAAGGTTTTCTGACGCTCAAGTAAAAAGTTACAAGCATTTGATTGTTGCAGACTTTAATAGGTATAGGACGCACCGTACAGAAGTTAGGGCCATTTGAAGTTTTATCAGTGTTTGATTTTGGAGTCAAGGCTAGCATAGCTATGAGCGATAGCTTAAATTGACAAGAGGCTCGAGTACTTTATAGTCACAAAATTTCAAAGTTTTATTACGCTCCAGTAAAAAGTTATAAGCATTTGATTGTTGGAAACTTTGATAGATATAGGACGCACCGGACAGAAGTTAGGGCCATTTGAAGCTTTATCAGTGTTTGATTTTGGAGTCAGGGGTAGCATAGCTATGAGCGATAGCTTAAATTGACAAGAGGCTCGAGTACTTTATAGTCACAAAATTTCAAGGTTTTCTGACGCTCAAATAAAAAGTTACAAGCATTTGATTGTTGCAAACTTTGATAGGTATAGGCCGCACCGTACAGAAGTTAGGGCCATTTGAAGTTTTATCAGTGTTTGATTTTAGAGTCAAGGATAGCATAGCTATGAGCGATAGCTTAATTTGACAAGAGGCTCGAGTACTTTATAGTCACAAAATTTCAAGGTTTTCTGACGCTCAAGTAAAAAGTTACAAGCATTTGATTGTTGCAAACTTTAATACGTATAGGACGCACCGTACAAAAGTTAGGGCCATTTGAAGTTTTATCAGTGTTTGATTTTGGAGTCAAGGGTAGCATAGCTATGTGCGATAGCTTAAATTGACAAGAGGCTCGAGTACTTTATAGTCACAAAATTTCAAAGTTTTATTACGCTCCAGTAAAAAGTTATAAGCATTTGATTGTTGGAAACTTTGATAGGTATAGGACGCACCGTACAGAAATTAGGGCCATTTGAAGTTTTATCAGTGTTTGATTTTGGAGTCAAGGGTAGCATAGCTATGAGCGATAGCTTAAATTGACAAGAGGCTCGAGTACTTTATAGTCACAAAATTTCAAGGTTTTCTGACGCTCAAGTAAAAAGTTACAAGCATTTGATTGTTGCAAACTTCGATAGGTGTAGGATGGACCGTATAGAAGTTAGGGCCATTTGAAGTTTTATCAGTAATTGATTTTAGAGTCAAGGGTAGTATAGATATGAGTGATAGTTTATATTGATAAGAGGCTCGAGTACTTTATAGTCACAAAATTTCAAGGTTTTCTGAGGCTCAAGTAAAAAGTTACAAGCATTTGATTGTTGTAAACTTTGATAGGTATAGGACGCACCGTATAGAAGTTAGGGCCATTTGAAGTTTTATCAGTGTTTGATTTTGGAGTCAAGGGTAGCATAGCTATGAGCGATAGCTTAAATTGACAAGAGGCTCGAGTACTTTATAGTCACAAAATTTCAAGGTTTTCTGACGCTCAAGTAAAAAGTTACAAGCATTTGATTGTTGCAGACTTTAATAGGTATAGGACGCACCGTACAGAAGTTAGGGCCATTTGAAGTTTTATCAGTGTTTGATTTTGGAGTCAAGGGTAGCATAGCTATGAGCGATAGCTTAAATTGACAAGAGGCTCGAGTACTTTATAGTCACAAAATTTCAAAGTTTTATTACGCTCCAGTAAAAAGTTATAAGCATTTGATTGTTGGAAACTTTGATAGATATAGGACGCACCGGACAGAAGTTAGGGCCATTTGAAGCTTTATCAGTGTTTGATTTTGGAGTCAGGGGTAGCATAGCTATGAGCGATAGCTTAAATTGACAAGAGGCTCGAGTACTTTATAGTCACAAAATTTCAAGGTTTTCTGACGCTCAAGTAAAAAGTTACAAGCATTTGATTGTTGCAAGTTTGATAGGTATAGGACGCACCGTACAGAAGTTATGGCCATTTGAAGTTTTATCAGTGTTTTATTTTGGGATTCAAGGTTAGCACAGCTATGAACGATAGCTTAAATTGATAAGAGGCTCGAGTACTTTATGGTCACAAAATTTGAAGGTTTTATGACGCTCCAGTAAAAAGTTACAAGAATTTGATTGTTGCAAATTTTGATAGGTATAGGACGCACCGTACAGAAGTTAGGGCCATTTGAAGTTTTATCAGTAATTGATTTTAGAGTCAAGGGTAGTATAGATATGAGTGATAGCTTAAATTGACAAGAGGCTCGAGTACTTTTTAGTCACAAAATTTCAAGGTTTTCTGACGCTCAAGTAAAAACTTACAAGCATTTGATTGTTGCAAACTTTGATAGGTATAGGACGCACCGTACAGAAGTTAGGGCCATTTGAAGTTTTATCAGTGTTTGATTTTGGAGTCAAGGGTAGCATAGCTCTAAGGGATAGCTTAAATTGACAAGAGGCTCGAGTACTTTATAGTCACAAAATTTCAAGGTTTTCTGACGCTCAAGTAAAAAGTTACAAGCATTTGATTGTTGCAAACTTTGATAGGTATAGGACGCACCGTACAGAAGTTAGGGCCATTTGAAGTTTTATCTGTGTTTGATTTTGGAGTCAAGGGTAGTATAGATATGAGTGATAGCTTAAATTTACAAGAGGCTCGAGTACTTTATAGTCACAAAATTTCAAGGTTTTCTGACGCTCAAGTAAAAAGTTACAAGCATTTGATTGTTGCAAACTTTGATAGGTATAGGACGCACCGTACAGAAGTTAGGGCCATTTGAAGTTTTCTCAGTGTTTGATTTTGGAGTCAAGGGTAGTATAGATATGAGTGATAGCTTAAATTGATAAGAGGCACGAGTACTTTATTGTCACAAAATTTCAAAGTTTTCTGACGCTCAAGTAAAAAGTTACAAGCATTTGATTGTTGCAAACTTTGATAGGTATAGGACGCACCGTACAGAAGTTAGGGCCATTTGAAGTTTTATCAGTAATTGATTTTAGAGTCAAGGGTAGTATAGACATGAGTGATAGCTTAAATTGATAAGAGGGACGAGTACTTTATTGTCACACAATTTCAAGGTTTTCTGACGCTCAAGTAAAAAGTTACAAGCAATTGATTGTTGCAAACTTTGATAGGTATAGGACGCACCGTACAGAAGTTATGGCCATTTGAAGTTTTATCAGTGTTTTATTTTGGGATTCAAGGTTAGCACAGCTATGAACGATAGCTTAAATTGATAAGAGGCTCGAGTACTTTATGGTCACAAAATTTGAAGGTTTTATGACGCTCCAGTAAAAAGTTACAAGAATTTGATTGTTGCAAATTTTGATAGGTATAGGACGCACCGTACAGAAGTTAGGGCCATTTGAAGTTTTATCAGTAATTGATTTTAGAGTCAAGGGTAGTATAGATATGAGTGATAGCTTAAATTGACAAGAGGCTCGAGTACTTTTTAGTCACAAAATTTCAAGGTTTTCTGACGCTCAAGTAAAAACTTACAAGCATTTGATTGTTGCAAACTTTGATAGGTATAGGACGCACCGTACAGAAGTTAGGGCCATTTGAAGTTTTATCAGTGTTTGATTTTGGAGTCAAGGGTAGCATAGCTCTAAGGGATAGCTTAAATTGACAAGAGGCTCGAGTACTTTATAGTCACAAAATTTCAAGGTTTTCTGACGCTCAAGTAAAAAGTTACAAGCATTTCATTGTTGCAAACTTTGATAGGTATAGGACGCACCGTACAGAAGTTAGGGCCATTTGAAGTTTTATCTGTGTTTGATTTTGGAGTCAAGGGTAGTATAGATATGAGTGATAGCTTAAATTTACAAGAGGCTCGAGTACTTTATAGTCACAAAATTTCAAGGTTTTCTGACGCTCAAGTAAAAAGTTACAAGCATTTGATTGTTGCAAACTTTGATAGGTATAGGACGCACCGTACAGAAGTTAGGGCCATTTGAAGTTTTCTCAGTGTTTGATTTTGGAGTCAAGGGTAGTATAGATATGAGTGATAGCTTAAATTGATAAGAGGCACGAGTACTTTATTGTCACAAAATTTCAAAGTTTTCTGACGCTCAAGTAAAAAGTTACAAGCATTTGATTGTTGCAAACTTTGATAGGTATAGGACGCACCGTACAGAAGTTAGGGCCATTTGAAGTTTTATCAGTAATTGATTTTAGAGTCAAGGGTAGTATAGACATGAGTGATAGCTTAAATTGATAAGAGGGACGAGTACTTTATTGTCACACAATTTCAAGGTTTTCTGACGCTCAAGTAAAAAGTTACAAGCAATTGATTGTTGCAAACTTTGATAGGTATAGGACGCACCGTACAGAAGTTAGGGCCATTTGAAGTTTTATCAGTGTTTGATTTTGGAGTCAAGGGTAGCATAGCTATGAGCGATAGCTTAAATTGACAAGAGGCTCGAGTACTTTATAGTCACAAAATTTCAAGGTTTTCAGACGCTCAAGTAAAAACTTACAAGCATTTTATTGTTGCAAACTTTGATAGGTATAGAACGCACCGTACAGAAGTTAGGGCCATTTGAAGTTTTATCAGTGTTTGATTTTGGAGTCAAGGGTAGCATAGCTATGAGCGACTGCTTAAATTGACAAGAGGCTCGAGTACATACTTTATAGTCACAAAATTTCAAAGTTTTATGACGCTCCAGTAAAAAGTTATAAGCATTTGATTGTTGGAAACTTTGATAGGTATAGGACGCAACGTACAGAAGTTACGGCCATTTGAAGTTTTATCAGTGTTTCATTTTGGAGTCAAGGGTAGCATAGCTATGAGCGATAGCTTAAATTGACAAGAGGCTCGAGTACTTTATAGTCACAAAATTTCAAGGTTTTCTGACGCTCAAGTAAAAAGTTACAAGCATTTGATTGTTGCAAACTTTGATAGGTATAGGACGCACCGTACAGAAGTTAGGGCCATTTGAAGTTTTATCAGTGTTTGATTTTGGAGTCAAGAGTAGTATAGATATGAGTGATAGCTTAAATTGATAAGAGGCACGAGTACTTTATTGTCACAAAATTTTAAAGTTTTCTGACGCTCAAGTAAAAAGTTACAAGCATTTGATTGTTGCAAACTTTGATAGGTATAGGACGCACCGTACAGAAGTTAGGGCCATTTGAAGTTTTATCAGTGTTTGATTTTGGAGTAAAGGGTAGCATAGCTATGAGCGATAGCTTAAATTGACAAGAGGCTCGAGTACTTTATAATCACAAAATTTCAAGGTTTTCTGACGCTCAAGTAAAAAGTTACAAGCATATGATTGTTGCAAACTTTGATAGGTATAGGACGCACCGTACAGAAGTTAGGGCCATTTGAAGTTTTATCAGTAATTGATTTTAGAGTCAAGGGTATTATAGATATGAGTGATAGCTTAAATTGACAAGAGGCTCGAGTACTTTATGGTCACAAAATTTGAAGGTTTTATGACGCTCCAGTAAAAAGTTACAAGAATTTGATTGTTGCAAATTTTGATAGGTATAGGACGCACCGTACAGAAGTTAGGGCCATTTGAAGTTTTATCAGTAATTGATTTTAGAGTCAAGGGTAGTATAGATATGAGTGATAGCTTAAATTGACAAGAGGCTCGAGTACTTTTTAGTCACAAAATTTCAAGGTTTTCTGACGCTCAAGTAAAAACTTACAAGCATTTGATTGTTGCAAACTTTGATAGGTATAGGACGCACCGTACAGAAGTTAGGGCCATTTGAAGTTTTATCAGTGTTTGATTTTGGAGTCAAGGGTAGCATAGCTCTAAGGGATAGCTTAAATTGACAAGAGGCTCGAGTACTTTATAGTCACAAAATTTCAAGGTTTTCTGACGCTCAAGTAAAAAGTTACAAGCATTTGATTGTTGCAAACTTTGATAGGTATAGGACGCACCGTACAGAAGTTAGGGCCATTTGAAGTTTTATCTGTGTTTGATTTTGGAGTCAAGGGTAGTATAGATATGAGTGATAGCTTAAATTTACAAGAGGCTCGAGTACTTTATAGTCACAAAATTTCAAGGTTTTCTGACGCTCAAGTAAAAAGTTACAAGCATTTGATTGTTGCAAACTTTGATAGGTATAGGACGCACCGTACAGAAGTTAGGGCCATTTGAAGTTTTCTCAGTGTTTGATTTTGGAGTCAAGGGTAGTATAGATATGAGTGATAGCTTAAATTGATAAGAGGCACGAGTACTTTATTGTCACAAAATTTCAAAGTTTTCTGACGCTCAAGTAAAAAGTTACAAGCATTTGATTGTTGCAAACTTTGATAGGTATAGGACGCACCGTACAGAAGTTAGGGCCATTTGAAGTTTTATCAGTAATTGATTTTAGAGTCAAGGGTAGTATAGACATGAGTGATAGCTTAAATTGATAAGAGGGACGAGTACTTTATTGTCACACAATTTCAAGGTTTTCTGACGCTCAAGTAAAAAGTTACAAGCAATTGATTGTTGCAAACTTTGATAGGTATAGGACGCACCGTACAGAAGTTAGGGCCATTTGAAGTTTTATCAGTGTTTGATTTTGGAGTCAAGGGTAGCATAGCTATGAGCGATAGCTTAAATTGACAAGAGGCTCGAGTACTTTATAGTCACAAAATTTCAAGGTTTTCAGACGCTCAAGTAAAAACTTACAAGCATTTTATTGTTGCAAACTTTGATAGGTATAGAACGCACCGTACAGAAGTTAGGGCCATTTGAAGTTTTATCAGTGTTTGATTTTGGAGTCAAGGGTAGCATAGCTATGAGCGACTGCTTAAATTGACAAGAGGCTCGAGTACATACTTTATAGTCACAAAATTTCAAAGTTTTATGACGCTCCAGTAAAAAGTTATAAGCATTTGATTGTTGGAAACTTTGATAGGTATAGGACGCACCGTACAGAAGTTACGGCCATTTGAAGTTTTATCAGTGTTTCATTTTGGAGTCAAGGGTAGCATAGCTATGAGCGATAGCTTAAATTGACAAGAGGCTCGAGTACTTTATAGTCACAAAATTTCAAGGTTTTCTGACGCTCAAGTAAAAAGTTACAAGCATTTGATTGTTGCAAACTTTGATAGGTATAGGACGCACCGTACAGAAGTTAGGGCCATTTGAAGTTTTATCAGTGTTTGATTTTGGAGTCAAGAGTAGTATAGATATGAGTGATAGCTTAAATTGATAAGAGGCACGAGTACTTTATTGTCACAAAATTTCAAAGTTTTCTGACGCTCAAGTAAAAAGTTACAAGCATTTGATTGTTGCAAACTTTGATAGGTATAGGACGCACCGTACAGAAGTTAGGGCCATTTGAAGTTTTATCAGTGTTTGATTTTGGAGTCAAGGGTAGCATAGCTATGAGCGATAGCTTAAATTGACAAGAGGCTCGAGTACTTTATAATCACAAAATTTCAAGGTTTTCTGACGCTCAAGTAAAAAGTTACAAGCATATGATTGTTGCAAACTTTGCTAGGTATAGGATGCACCGTACAGAAGTTAGGGCCATTTGAAGTTTTATCAGTAATTGATTTTAGAGTCAAGGGTATTATAGATATGAGTGATAGCTTAAATTGATAAGAGGCACGAGTACTTTATTGTCACAAAATTTCAAGGTTTTCTGACGCTCAAGTAAAAAGTTGCAAGCATTTGATTGTTGCAAACTTTGATAGGTGTAGGACGCACCGTATAGAAGTTAGGGCCATTTGAAGTTTTATCAGTAATTGATTTTAGAGTCAAGGGTAGTATAGATATGAGTGATAGCTTAAATTGATAAGAGGCACGAGTACTTTATTGTCACAACATTTCAAGGTTTTCTGACGCTCAAGTAAAAAGCTACAAGCATTTGATTGTTGCAAACTTTGATAGGTATAGGACGCACCGTACAGAAGTTTGGGCCATTTGAAGTTTTATCAGTGTTTGATTTTGGAGTCAAGGGTAGCATAGCTATGAGCGATAGCTTAAATTGACAAGAGGCTCGAGTACTTTATAGTCACAAAATTTCAAGGTTTTCTGACGCTCAAGTAAAAAGTTACAAGCATTTGATTGTTGCAAACTTTGATAGGTATAGGACGCACCGTACAGAAGTTAGGGCCATTTGAAGTTTTATCAGTGTTTGATTTTGGAGTCAAGGGTAGTATAGATATGAGTGATAGCTTAAATTGATAAGAGGCACGAGTACTTTATTGTCACAACATTTCAAGGTTTTCTGACGCTCAAGTAAAAAGCTACAAGCATTTGATTGTTGCAAACTTTGATAGGTATTGGACGCACCGTACATAAGTTAGGGCCATTTGAAATTTTATCAGTGTTTGATTTTGGAGTCAAGGGTAGCATAGCTATGAGCGATAGTTTAAATTGACAAGAGGCTCGAATACTTTATAATCACAAAATTTCAAGGTTTTCTGACGCTCAAGTAAAAATTTACAAGCATATGATTGTTGCAAACTTTGATAGGTATAGGACGCACCGTACAGAAGTTAGGGCCATTTGAAGTTTTATCAGTAATTGATTTTAGAGTCAAGGGTATTATAGATATGAGTGATAGCTTAAATTGATAAGAGGCACGAGTACTTTATTGTCACAAAATTTCAAGGTTTTCTGACGCTCAAGTAAAAAGTTACAAGCATTTGATTGTTGCAAACTTTGATAGGTGTAGGACGCACCGTATATATGTTAGGGCCATTTGAAGTTTTATCAGTAATTGATTTTAGAGTCAAGGGTAGTATAGATATGAGTGATAGCTTAAATTGATAAGAGGCACGAGTACTTTATTGTCACAACATTTCAAGGTTTTCTGACGCTCAAGTAAAAAGTTACAAGCATTTGATTGTTGCAAACTTTGATAGGTATAGGACGCACCGTACAGAAGTTAGGGCCATTTGAAGTTTTATCAGTGTTTGATTTTGGAGCCAAGGGTAGCATAGCTATGAGCGATAGCTTAAATTGACAAGAGGCTCGAGTACTTTATAGTCACAAAATTTCAAGGTTTTCTGACGCTCAAGTAAAAAGTTACAAGCATTTGATTGTTGCAAACTTTGATAGGTATAGGACGCACCGTACAGAAGTTAGGGCCATTTGAAGTTTTATCAGTGTTTGATTTTGGAGTCAAGGGTAGCATAGCTATGAGCGATAGCTTAAATTGACAAGAGGCTCGAGTTCTTTATAGTCACAAAATTTCAAGGTTTTCTGACGCTCAAGTAAAAAGTTACAAGCATTTGATTGTTGCAAACTTTGATAGGTATAGAACGCACCGTACAGAAGTTAGGGCCATTTGAAGTTTTATCAGTGTTTGATTTTGGAGTCAAGGGTAGTATAGATATGAGTGATAGCTTAAATTGATAAGAGGCACGAGTACTTTATTGTCACAAAATTTCAAGGTTTTCTGACGCTCAAGTAAAAAGTTACAAGCATTTGATTGTTGCAAACTTTGATAGGTGTAGGACGCACCGTATAGAAGTTAGGGCCATTTGAAGTTTTATCAGTAATTGATTTTAGAGTCAAGGGTAGTATAGATATGAGTGATAGCTTAAATTGATAAGAGGCACGAGTACTTTATTGTCACAACATTTCAAGGTTTTCTGACGCTCAAGTAAAAAGTTACAAGCATTTGATTGTTGCAAACTTTGATAGGTATAGGACGCACCGTACAGAAGTTAGGGCCATTTGAAGTTTTATCAGTGTTTGATTTTGGAGTCAAGGGTAGCATAGCTATGAGCGATAGCTTAAATTGACAAGAGGCTCGAGTACTTTATAGTCACAAAATTTCAAGGTTTTCTGACGCTCAAGTAAAAAGTTACAAGCATTTGATTGTTGCAAACTTTGATAGGTATAGGACGCACCGTACAGAAGTTAGGGCCATTTGAAGTTTTATCAGTGTTTGATTTTGGAGTCAAGGGTAGCATAGCTATGAGCGATAGCTTATTATTATTATTATTATTGACAGGCTAAAAGAACACCGCGACCTAAAAGATCTATTGTGCAGCCTCGTACCCAACTAAAACAGTCCTAGACTGTTTATAAATCTCGTAACTGCTGTGGGCTTAATTTTAACTAGGTGATTTGGAGATATGAACCCACTGCCTAGGTACTTATGTCTGCGTCTTGCCACCGCTGGGCAAGTGCATAGAATGTGTTCTGCCGTTTCCTGCTTCTCTTGACAGAGTCGACAAGAATCGTCTTCTACCACGCCTATTTTCTTCAGGTGGTAATTTAGTTTACAGTGTCCTGTTAAAAGTTCAGTGTATAGTTTGATGTCATTTCTGCTGAGGTTTAAAGAAGCATCTACCCTTATGTGTTCAGGATCAATGAGTAGTCTCGACTGCCGCATGCCTTTTTGGGCTCTCCAGTAGTTTAGCAGACTTCGTTTTTCCTGTTCGCACAACAAGTTATTTGTGAAGCTACTGTTTACCCCACAGAAGGGTTCTGGGCCTATAAAGGCAGTGTCTGCACCCTTTTTTGCTAAAGAATCTGCCATTTCGTTGCCCTCATGTCCCTCGTGTCCCGGTACCCACATTAGCGTAACAGAGTTTCTCGCTGCTAGGGTATTGAGAAGTTTACAGCATTCCCAGACCAGCTTTGATTGGAATGAGAAGTTTATTAATGATTTTAGAGCTGCCTGGCTATCTGAGAGTATGCATATTTTGGTGTTGCGTGTACCCCTGCGTAGACATTCTCTAGCACATAACTCTAAAGCGTGGACCTCCGCCTGAAAAATGGAAGCTGTTTTTCCCATTGCAATTGCTTTTTGGAAATTTGGCCCTACAATTCCAGCTCCTGCACTGCCATCTTCCATTTTGGACCCATCTGTATACCACAACTGAGAGTCCTGTTTTATTGTTATTTCCTTGTTTCTCCAAGCTGAACGGTCACTGATGACCACTTTGAATTGCTTTGAGAAGTCTAATTTTCTGTCCATTTTGTCGAAGACCATGAGGCACGGAGAATTCCAGACAGTGTCCAGAATCTTTGCGTGCCCCGAAAGGTTGCCTTCTTTAAGATGGGCTAGATTAGGTAGCCTTAGGGCCGCGCTGGCCGCCATCCTTTTAACTACAAGGTGTAGAGGAGTCAGTCCAGTGATCACTCCCAAAGCTAGTGTGGGGCACGTTCTCATTGCTCCCGTCACACTCAAACAGGCTATACGGTGAATCTTGTTAAGAGTCCTCTGAGCTCCTGTTTGGTTGACTTTTGGCCACCATACCAACGACGCATAAGTAATCATTGGTACTATTATTGTTTTATATGACCACGCCATCATTTTTGGCCGTAGTCCCCATGTTTTACCGTACAACCTCTGGCAAGCATAGGTTGCTCTTAAGGCTTTACTAGTTATGTATGATAAGTGGTTTTTCCAAGTTAGAGTTTTGTCCAGGATTACTCCCAGATATTTCATTTCATTGGACATTGTTAAGTTTGTGGTCCCTAAACTTAAGGTCCCCAGATTCAGTTTCCTTCTTTTGGTGAAGGGTACCACGTTTGTTTTATTCGGATTTATCGATAGTCCTTTCTCCTGACACCAGTTTTGAGTGATATCAAGAGCTAGTTGCATGCGATCTGTTATGGTAGAGTCAAACTTGCCTCTGACCATAATTACCAAATCATCCGCAAAGCCCTGAACTTCGTATCCGAGGTCATTGAGAGTTTGTAAGAGCTCGTCGATAACCAATAACCATAGGAGTGGCGATAGGACGCCCCCCTGGGGACATCCTTTGGTTGACCTGACAATTTGCTTTGCTGTCCCTGTTTCAAAGATTGTCGTTCTGTTTTTCAGCATATTGAGAACCCATGTTATGATCAGTCTTTGTATACCTTTCCTGTTCATCCCCTCCTCAATTGATCTGAAAGTAGCATTGTCAAAAGCCCCCGTAATGTCAACCAATGTACAGAGAGCTATTTCTTTACCCTCAAACGCCTTTTCAATTTTGCTTGTTAAGCTATGTATGGCTGTCTCAGTCGATTTGCCTGATTGGTAAGCGTATTGTTCAATATGAAGAGGAGAATCTTTAAGATAAGTTTCCCTGATATCTTGGTCCAGAATTTTTTCCATAACTTTTAGCAGGAATGACGTCAGGCTAATGGGCCGATAGGCTTTTGGCGTGTGGTCCGCCTTTTTGCCTGCTTTCGGTATGAAAGCCACCCTAGCCTTCGTCCAAGGTTTAGGCACTATGCCTAGCTCCAGGCTTATCCTGAAAATGTTTGTTAGCACAGGTGCTAATACATCAACACCTTGCCGAAGTAGGCACGGTTGTATATTATCGACACCTGGCGATTTGAATGGTCTAAAAGTGGAGATAGCCCATTTGGTTTTATTGACGGTGAAGATTCTGCGAGCCAGTGAGAGTTCCCTCCGCGTAGGCATCAAGAAACGAGTATTCTCGATGATTTCAGTATCCTCTCCGCTAGTGGCACAGCCTGGAAAGTGAGTGTCCAACAAAAGCTGTCCCGTCTCTTCCAGGCTCTCCGTAAAATTTCCGTCAGGCTTCTTGAGTGTAGAAAGTCCGTTTGAGTGATCTTTATTGAGTGACTTCTGGAGTCGGGTAGCTGCTGGGAGGGTTTCAATCTCCTCACAGTACTTTTTTTTTTTTTTTTTTTTTTTTCAAATTTCAAAGTTTTATGACGCTCCAGTAAAAAGGTATAAGCATTTGATTGTTGGAAACTCTGATAGGTATAGGTCGCACCGTACAGAAGTTAGGGCCATTTGAAGATTTATCAGTGTTTGATTTTGGAGTCAAGGGTAGCATAGCTATGAGCGATAGCTTAAATTGACAAGAGGCTCGAGTACTTTATAGTCACAAAATTTCAAGGTTTTCTGACGCTCAAGTAAAAAGTTACAAGCATTTGATTGTTGCAAACTTTGATAGGTATAGGACGCACCGTACAGAAGTTAGGGCCATTTGAAGTTTTATCAGTGTTTGATTTTGGAGTCAAGGGTAGCATAGCTATGAGCGATAGCTTAAATTGACAAGAGGCTCGAGTTCTTTATAGTCACAAAATTTCAAGGTTTTCTGACGCTCAAGTAAAAAGTTACAAGCATTTGATTGTTGCAAACTTTGATAGGTATAGAACGCACCGTACAGAAGTTAGGGCCATTTGAAGTTTTATCAGTGTTTGATTTTGGAGTTAAGGGTAGTATAGATATGAGTGATAGCTTAAATTGATAAGAGGCACGAGTACTTTATTGTCACAAAATTTCAAGGTTTTCTGACGCTCAAGTAAAAAGTTACAAGCATTTGACTGTTGCAAACTTTGATAGGTGTAGGACGCACCGTATAGAAGTTAGGGCCATTTGAAGTTTTATCAGTAATTGATTTTAGAGTCAAGGGTAGTATAGATATGAGTGATAGCTTAAATTGATAAGAGGCACGAGTACTTTATTGTCACAACATTTCAAGGTTTTCTGACGCTCAAGTAAAAAGTTACAAGCATTTGATTGTTGCAAACTTTGATAGGTATAGGACGCACCGTACAGAAGTTAGGGCCATTTGAAGTTTTATCAGTGTTTGATTTTGGAGTCAAGGGTAGCATAGCTATGAGCGATAGCTTAAATTGACAAGAGGCTCGAGTACTTTATAGTCACAAAATTTCAAGGTTTTCTGACGCTCAAGTAAAAAGTTACAAGCATTTGATTGTTGCAAACTTTGATAGGTATAGGACGCACCGTACAGAAGTTAGGGCCATTTGAAGTTTTATCAGTGTTTGATTTTGGAGTCAAGGGTAGCATAGCTATGAGCGATAGCTTAAATTGACAAGAGGCTCGAGTTCTTTATAGCCACAAAATTTCAAGGTTTTCTGACGCTCAAGTAAAAAGTTACAAGCATTTGATTGTTGCAAACTTTGATAGGTATAGAACGCACCGTACTGAAGTTAGGGCCATTTGAAGTTTTATCAGTGTTTGATTTTGGAGTCAAGGGTAGTATAGATATGAGTGATAGCTTAAATTGATAAGAGGCACGAGTACTTTATAATCACAAAATTTCAAGGTTTTCTGACGCTCAAGTAAAAAGTTACAAGCATATGATTGTTGCAAACTTTGATAGGTGTAGGACGCACCGTACATAAGTTAGGGCCATTTGAAGTTTTATCAGTAATTGATTTTAGAGTCAAGGGTATTATAGATATGAGTGATAGCTTAAATTGATAAGAGGCACGAGTACTTTCTTGTCACAAAATTTCAAGGTTTTCTGACGCTCAAATAAAAAGTTACAAGCATTTGATTGTTGCAAACTTTGATAGGTGTAGGACGCACCGCATAGAAGTTAGGGCCATTTGAAGTTTTATCAGTAATTGATTTTAGAGTCAAGGGTAGTATAGATATGAGTGATAGCTTAAATTGATAAGAGGCACGAGTACTTTATTGTCACAACATTTCAAGGTTTTCTGACGCTCAAGTAAAAAGTTACAAGCATTTGATTGTTGCAAACTTTGATAGGTATAGGACGCACCGTACAGAAGTTAGGGCCATTTGAAGTTTTATCAGTGTTTGATTTTGGAGTCAAGGGTAGTATAGATATGAGTGATGGCTTAAATTGACAAGAGGCTCGAGTACTTTATAGTCACAAAATTTCAAGGTTTTCTGACGCTCACGTAAAAAGCTACAAGCATTTGATTGTTGCAAACTTTGATAGGTATGGACACACCGTACAGAAGTTTGGGCCATTTGAAGTTTTATCAGTGTGTGATTTTTTAGTCAAGGTTAGCATAGCTTTGAGCGATAGCTTAAATTGACAAGAGGCTCGAGTACTTTATAGTCACAAAATTGCAAGGTTTTCTGACGCTCAAGAAAAAAGTTACAAGCATTTGATTGTTGCAAACTTCGATAGGTGTAGGACGCACCGTATAGAAGTAAGGCCATTTGAAGTTTTATCAGTAATTGATTTTAGAGTCAAGGGTAGTATAGAATGAGTGATAGTTTAAATTGATAAGAGGCTCGAGTACTTTATAGTCACAAAATTTCAAGGTTTTCTGACGCTCAAGTAAAAAGCTACAAGCATTTGATTGTTGCAAACTTTGATAGGTATAGGACGCACCGTACAGAAGTTAGGGCCATTTGAAGTTTTATCAGTGTTAGATTTTGGAGCCAAGGGTAGCATAGCTATGAGCGATAGCTTAAATTGACAAGAGGCTCGAGTACTTTATAGTCACAAAATTTCAAGGTTTTCTGACGCTCAAGTAAAAAGCTACAAGCATTTGATTGTTGCAAACTTTGATAGGTATAGGACGCACCGTACAGAAGTTTGGGCCATTTGAAGTTTTATCAGTGTTTGATTTTGGAGTCAAGGGTAGCATAGCTTTGAGCGATAGCTTAAATTGACAAGAAGCTCGAGTACTTTATAGTCACAAAATTTCAAGGTTTTCTGACGCTCAAGTAAAAAGTTACAAGCATTTGATTGTTGCAAACTTCGATAGGTGTAGGACGCACCGTATAGAAGTAGAGCCATTTGAAGTTTTATCAGTAATTGATTTTAGAGTCAAGGGTAGTATAGAATGAGTGATAGTTTAAATTGATAAGAGGCTCGAGTACTTTATAGTCACAAAATTTCAAGTTTTTCTGACGCTCAAGTAAAAAGTTACAAGCATTTGATTGTTGCAAACTTTGATAGGTGTAGGACGCACCGTATATATGTTAGGGCCATTTGAAGTTTTATCAGTAATTGATTTTAGAGTCAAGGGTAGTATAGATATGAGTGATGGCTTAAATTGATAAGAGGCACGAGTACTTTATTATTTGAAGTTTTATCAGTAATTGATTTTAGAGTCAAGGGTAGTATAGAATGAGTGATAGTTTAAATTGATAAGAGGCACGAGTACTTTACAGTCACAAAATTTCAAAGTTTTATGACGCTCCAGTAAAAAGGTATAAGCATTTGATTGTTGGAAACTCTGATAGGTATAGGTCGCACCGTACAGAAGTTAGGGCCATTTGAAGTTTTATCAGTGTTTGATTTTGGAGTCAAGGGTAGCATAGCTATGAGCGATAGCTTAAATTGACAAGAGGCTCGAGTACTTTATAGTCACAAAATTTCAAGGTTTTCTGATGCTCAAGTAAAAAGTTACAAGCATTTGATTGTTGCAAACTTTGATAGGTATAGGACGCACCGTACAGAAGTTAGGGCCATTTGAAGTTTTATCAGTGTTTGATTTTGGAGTCAAGGGTAGCATAGCTATGAGCGATAGCTTAAATTGACAAGAGGCTCGAGTTCTTTATAGTCACAAAATTTCAAGGTTTTCTGACGCTCAAGTAAAAAGTTACAAGCATTTGATTGTTGCAAACTTTGATAGGTATAGAACGCACCGTACAGAAGTTAGGGCCATTTGAAGTTTTATCAGTGTTTGATTTTGGAGTCAAGGGTAGTATAGATATGAGTGATAGCTTAAATTGATAAGAGGCACGAGTACTTTATTGTCACAAAATTTCAAGGTTTTCTGACGCTCAAGTAAAAAGTTACAAGCATTTGATTGTTGCAAACTTTGATAGGTGTAGGACGCACCGTATAGAAGTTAGGGCCATTTGAAGTTTTATCAGTAATTGATTTTAGAGTCAAGGGTAGTATAGATATGAGTGATAGCTTAAATTGATAAGAGGCACGAGTACTTTATTGTCACAACATTTCAAGGTTTTCTGACGCTCAAGTAAAAAGTTACAAGCATTTGATTGTTGCAAACTTTGATAGGTATAGGACGCACCGTACAGAAGTTAGGGCCATTTGAAGTTTTATCAGTGTTTGATTTTGGAGTCAAGGGTAGCATAGCTATGAGCGATAGCTTAAATTGACAAGAGGCTCGAGTACTTTATAGTCACAAAATTTCAAGGTTTTCTGACGCTCAAGTAAAAAGTTACAAGCATTTGATTGTTGCAAACTTTGATAGGTATAGGACGCACCGTACAGAAGTTAGGGCCATTTGAAGTTTTATCAGTGTTTGATTTTGGAGTCAAGGGTAGCATAGCTATGAGCGATAGCTTAAATTGACAAAAGGCTCGAGTTCTTTATAGCCACAAAATTTCAAGGTTTTCTGACGCTCAAGTAAAAAGTTACAAGCATTTGATTGTTGCAAACTTTGATAGGTATAGAACGCACCGTACTGAAGTTAGGGCCATTTGAAGTTTTATCAGTGTTTGATTTTGGAGTCAAGGGTAGTATAGATATGAGTGATAGCTTAAATTGATAAGAGGCACGAGTACTTTATAATCACAAAATTTCAAGGTTTTCTGACGCTCAAGTAAAAAGTTACAAGCATATGATTGTTGCAAACTTTGATAGGTGTAGGACGCACCGTATAGAAGTTAGGGCCATTTGAAGTTTTATCAGTAATTGATTTTAGAGTCAAGGGTAGTATAGATATGAGTGATAGCTTAAATTGATAAGAGGCACGAGTACTTTATTGTCACAACATTTCAAGGTTTTCTGACGCTCAAGTAAAAAGTTACAAGCATTTGATTGTTGCAAACTTTGAGAGGTATAGGACGCACCGTACAGAAGTTTGGGCCATTTGAAGTTTTATCAGTGTTTCATTTTGGAGTCAAGGGTAGCATAGCTTTGAGCGATAGCTTAAATTGACAAGAGGCTCGAGTACTTTATAGTCACAAAATTTCAAGGTTTTCTGACGCTCAAGTAAAAAGTTACAAGCATTTGATTGTTGCAAACATCGATAGGTGTAGGACGCACCGTATAGAAGTAAGGCCATTTGAAGTTTTATCAGTAATTGATTTTAGAGTCAAGGGTAGTATAGAATGAGTGATAGTTTAATTTGATAAGAGGCACGAGTACTTTACAGTCACAAAATTTCAAAGTTTTATGACGCTCCAGTAAAAAGGTATAAGCATATGATTGTTGGAAACTCTGATAGGTATAGGTCGCACCGTACAGAAGTTAGGGCCATTTGAAGTTTTATCAGTGTTTGATTTTGGAGTCAAGGGTAGCATAGCTATGAGCGATAGCTTAAATTGACAAGAGGCTCGAGTACTTTATAGTCACAAAATTTCAAGGTTTTCTGACGCTCAAGTAAAAAGTTACAAGCATTTGATTGTTGCAAACTTTGATAGGTATAGGACGCACCGTACAGAAGTTAGGGCCATTTGAAGTTTTATCAGTGTTTGATTTTGGAGTCAAGGGTAGCATAGCTATGAGCGATAGCTTAAATTGACAAGAGGCTCGAGTTCTTTATAGTCACAAAATTTCAAGGTTTTCTGACGCTCAAGTAAAAAGTTAGAAGCATTTGATTGTTGCAAACTTTGATAGGTATAGAACGCACCGTACAGAAGTTAGGGCCATTTGAAGTTTTATCAGTGTTTGATTTTGGAGTCAAGGGTAGTATAGATATGAGTGATAGCTTAAATTGATAAGAGGCACGAGTACTTTATTGTCACAAAATTTCAAGGTTTTCTGACGCTCAAGTAAAAAGTTACAAGCATTTGATTGTTGCAAACTTTGATAGGTGTAGGACGCACCGTATAGAAGTTAGGGCCATTTGAAGTTTTATCAGTAATTGATTTTAGAGTCAAGGGTAGTATAGATATGAATGATAGCTTAAATTGATAAGAGGCACGAGTACTTTATTGTCACAACATTTCAAGGTTTTCTGACGCTCAAGTAAAAAGTTACAAGCATTTGATTGTTGCAAACTTTGATAGGTATAGGACGCACCGTACTGAAGTTAGGGCCATTTGAAGTTTTATCAGTGTTTGATTTTGGAGTCAAGGGTAGCATAGCTATGAGCGATAGCTTAAATTGACAAGAGGCTCGAGTACTTTATAGTCACAAAATTTCAAGGTTTTCTGACGCTCAAGTAAAAAGTTACAAGCATTTGATTGTTGCAAACTTTGATAGGTATAGGACGCACCGTACAGAAGTTAGGGCCATTTGAAGTTTTATCAGTGTTTGATTTTGGAGTCAAGGGTAGCATAGCTATGAGCGATAGCTTAAATTGACAAGAGGCTCGAGTTCTTTATAGCCACAAAATTTCAAGGTTTTCTGACGCTCAAGTAAAAAGTTACAAGCATTTGATTGTTGCAAACTTTGATAGGTATAGAACGCACCGTACTGAAGTTAGGGCCATTTGAAGTTTTATCAGTGTTTGATTTTGGAGTCAAGGGTAGGATAGATATGAGTGATAGCTTAAATTGATAAGAGGCACGAGTACTTTATAATCACAAAATTTCAAGGTTTTCTGACGCTCAAGTAAAAAGTTACAAGCATATGATTGTTGCAAACTTTGATAGGTGTAGGACGCACCGTACAGAAGTTAGGGCCATTTGAAGTTTTATCAGTAATTGATTTTAGAGTCAAGGGTATTATAGATATGAGTGATAGCTTAAATTGATAAGAGGCACGAGTACTTTATTGTCACAAAATTTCAAAGTTTTCTGACGCTCAAATAAAAAGTTACAAGCATTTGATTGTTGCAAACTTTGATAGGTGTAGGACGCACCGCATAGAAGTTAGGGCCATTTGAAGTTTAATCAGTAATTGATTTTAGAGTCAAGGGTAGTATAGATATGAGTGATAGCTTAAATTGATAAGAGGCACGAGTACTTTATTGTCACAACATTTCAAGGTTTTCTGACGCTCAAGTAAAAAGTTACAAGCATTTGATTGTTGCAAACTTTGATAGGTATAGGACGCACCGTACAGAAGTTAGGGCCATTTGAAGTTTTATCAGTGTTTGATTTTGGAGTCAAGGGTAGTATAGATATTAGTGATGGCTTAAATTGACAAGAGGCTCGAGTACTTTATAGTCACAAAATTTCAAGGTTTTCTGACGCTCAAGTAAAAAGCTACAAGTATTTGATTGTTGCAAACTTTGATAGGTATGGACACACCGTACAGAAGTTTGGGCCATTTGAAGTTTTATCAGTGTGTGATTTTTTAGTCAAGGTTAGCATAGCTTTGAGCGATAGCTTAAATTGACAAGAGGCTCGAGTACTTTATAGTCACAAAATTGCAAGGTTTTCTGACGCTCAAGAAAAAAGTTACAAGCATTTGATTGTTGCAAACTTCGATAGGTGTAGGACGCACCGTATAGAAGTAAGGCCATTTGAAGTTTTATCAGTAATTGATTTTAGAGTCAAGGGTAGTATAGAATGAGTGATAGTTTAAATTGATAAGAGGCTCGAGTACTTTATAGTCACAAAATTTCAAGGTTTTCTGACGCTCAAGTAAAAAGCTACAAGCATTTGATTGTTGCAAACTTTGATAGGTATAGGACGCACCGTACAGAAGTTTGGGCCATTTGAAGTTTTATCAGTGTTTCATTTTGGAGTCAAGGGTAGCATAGCTTTGAGCGATAGCTTAAATTGACAAGAGGCTCGAGTACTTTATAGTAACAAAATTTCAAGGTTTTCTGACGCTCAAGTAAAAAGTTACAAGCATTTGATTGTTGCAAACATCGATAGGTGTAGGACGCACCGTATAGAAGTAAGGCCATTTGAAGTTTTATCAGTAATTGATTTTAGAGTCAAGGGTAGTATAGAATGAGTGATAGTTTAAATTGATAAGAGGCACGAGTACTTTACAGTCACAAAATTTCAAAGTTTTATGACGCTCCAGTAAAAAGGTATAAGCATATGATTGTTGGAAACTCTGATAGGTATAGGTCGCACCGTACAGAAGTTAGGGCCATTTGAAGTTTTATCAGTGTTTGATTTTGGAGTCAAGGGTAGCATAGCTATGAGCGATAGCTTAAATTGACAAGAGGCTCGAGTACTTTATAGTCACAAAATTTCAAGGTTTTCTGACGCTCAAGTAAAAAGTTACAAGCATTTGATTGTTGCAAACTTTGATAGGTATAGGACGCACCGTACAGAAGTTAGGGCCATTTGAAGTTTTATCAGTGTTTGATTTTGGAGTCAAGGGTAGCATAGCTATGAGCGATAGCTTAAATTGACAAGAGGCTCGAGTTCTTTATAGTCACAAAATTTCAAGGTTTTCTGACGCTCAAGTAAAAAGTTAGAAGCATTTGATTGTTGCAAACTTTGATAGGTATAGAACGCACCGTACAGAAGTTAGGGCCATTTGAAGTTTTATCAGTGTTTGATTTTGGAGTCAAGGGTAGTATAGATATGAGTGATAGCTTAAATTGATAAGAGGCACGAGTACTTTATTGTCACAAAATTTCAAGGTTTTCTGACGCTCAAGTAAAAAGTTACAAGCATTTGATTGTTGCAAACTTTGATAGGTGTAGGACGCACCGTATAGAAGTTAGGGCCATTTGAAGTTTTATCAGTAATTGATTTTAGAGTCAAGGGTAGTATAGATATGAATGATAGCTTAAATTGATAAGAGGCACGAGTACTTTATTGTCACAACATTTCAAGGTTTTCTGACGCTCAAGTAAAAAGTTACAAGCATTTGATTGTTGCAAACTTTGATAGGTATAGGACGCACCGTACTGAAGTTAGGGCCATTTGAAGTTTTATCAGTGTTTGATTTTGGAGTCAAGGGTAGCATAGCTATGAGCGATAGCTTAAATTGACAAGAGGCTCGAGTACTTTATAGTCACAAAATTTCAAGGTTTTCTGACGCTCAAGTAAAAAGTTACAAGCATTTGATTGTTGCAAACTTTGATAGGTATAGGACGCACCGTACAGAAGTTAGGGCCATTTGAAGTTTTATCAGTGTTTGATTTTGGAGTCAAGGGTAGCATAGCTATGAGCGATAGCTTAAATTGACAAGAGGCTCGAGTTCTTTATAGCCACAAAATTTCAAGGTTTTCTGACGCTCAAGTAAAAAGTTACAAGCATTTGATTGTTGCAAACTTTGATAGGTATAGAACGCACCGTACTGAAGTTAGGGCCATTTGAAGTTTTATCAGTGTTTGATTTTGGAGTCAAGGGTAGGATAGATATGAGTGATAGCTTAAATTGATAAGAGGCACGAGTACTTTATAATCACAAAATTTCAAGGTTTTCTGACGCTCAAGTAAAAAGTTACAAGCATATGATTGTTGCAAACTTTGATAGGTGTAGGACGCACCGTACAGAAGTTAGGGCCATTTGAAGTTTTATCAGTAATTGATTTTAGAGTCAAGGGTATTATAGATATGAGTGATAGCTTAAATTGATAAGAGGCACGAGTACTTTATTGTCACAAAATTTCAAGGTTTTCTGACGCTCAAATAAAAAGTTACAAGCATTTGATTGTTGCAAACTTTGATAGGTGTAGGACGCACCGCATAGAAGTTAGGGCCATTTGAAGTTTAATCAGTAATTGATTTTAGAGTCAAGGGTAGTATAGATATGAGTGATAGCTTAAATTGATAAGAGGCACGAGTACTTTATTGTCACAACATTTCAAGGTTTTCTGACGCTCAAGTAAAAAGTTACAAGCATTTGATTGTTGCAAACTTTGATAGGTATAGGACGCACCGTACAGAAGTTAGGGCCATTTGAAGTTTTATCAGTGTTTGATTTTGGAGTCAAGGGTAGTATAGATATTAGTGATGGCTTAAATTGACAAGAGGCTCGAGTACTTTATAGTCACAAAATTTCAAGGTTTTCTGACGCTCAAGTAAAAAGCTACAAGTATTTGATTGTTGCAAACTTTGATAGGTATGGACACACCGTACAGAAGTTTGGGCCATTTGAAGTTTTATCAGTGTGTGATTTTTTAGTCAAGGTTAGCATAGCTTTGAGCGATAGCTTAAATTGACAAGAGGCTCGAGTACTTTATAGTCACAAAATTGCAAGGTTTTCTGACGCTCAAGAAAAAAGTTACAAGCATTTGATTGTTGCAAACTTCGATAGGTGTAGGACGCACCGTATAGAAGTAAGGCCATTTGAAGTTTTATCAGTAATTGATTTTAGAGTCAAGGGTAGTATAGAATGAGTGATAGTTTAAATTGATAAGAGGCTCGAGTACTTTATAGTCACAAAATTTCAAGGTTTTCTGACGCTCAAGTAAAAAGCTACAAGCATTTGATTGTTGCAAACTTTGATAGGTATAGGACGCACCGTACAGAAGTTAGGGCCATTTGAAGTTTTATCAGTGTTAGATTTTGGAGCCAAGGGTAGCATAGCTATGAGCGATAGCTTAAATTGACAAGAGCCTCGAGTACTTTATAGTCACAAAATTTCAAGGTTTTCTGACGCTCAAGTAAAAAGCTACAAGCATTTGATTGTTGCAAACTTTGATAGGTATAGGACGCACCGTACAGAAGTTTGGGCCATTTGAAGTTTTATCAGTGTTTGATTTTGGAGTCAAGGGTAGCATAGCTTTGAGCGATAGCTTAAATTGACAAGAAGCTCGAGTACTTTATAGTCACAAAATTTCAAGGTTTTCTGACGTTCAAGTAAAAAGTTACAAGCATTTGATTGTTGCAAACTTCGATAGGTGTAGGACGCACCGTATAGAAGTAGAGCCATTTGAAGTTTTATCAGTAATTGATTTTAGAGGCAAGGGTAGTATAGAATGAGTGATAGTTTAAATTGATAAGAGGCTCGAGTACTTTATAGTCACAAAATTTCAAGCTTTTCTGACGCTCAAGTAAAAACTACAAGCATTTGATTGTTGCAAACTTTGATAGGTATAGGACGCACCGTACAGAAGTTAGGGCCATTTGAAGTTTTATCAGTGTTTGATTTTGGAGCCAAGGGCATCATAGCTATGAGCGATAGCTTAAATTGACAAGAGGCTCGAGTACTTTATAGTCACAAAATTTCAAGGTTTTCTGACGCTCAATTAAAAAGTTACAAGCATTTGATTGTTGCAAACTTCGATAGGTGTAGGACGCACCGTATAGAAGTAAGGCCATTTGATGTTTTATCAGTAATTGATTTTAGAGTCAAGGGTAGTATAGAATGAGTGATACTTTAAATTCATAAGAGGCACGAGTACCTTATAGTCACAAAATTTCAAAGTTTTATGACGCTCCAGTAAAAAGTTATAAGCATTTGATTGTTGGAAACTCTGATAGGTATAGGTCGCACCGTACAGAAGTTAGGGCCATTTGAAGTTTTATCAGTGTTTGATTTTGGAGTCAAGGGTAGTATAGATATGAGTGATAGCTTAAATTGATAAGAGGCACGAGTACTTTATAATCACAAAATTTCAAGGTTTTCTGACGTTCAAGTAAAAAGTTACAAGCATTTGATTGTTGCAAACTTCGATAGGTGTAGGACGCACCGTATAGAAGTAGAGCCATTTGAAGTTTTATCAGTAATTGATTTTAGAGTCAAGGGTAGTATAGAATGAGTGATAGTTTAAATTGATAAGAGGCTCGAGTACTTTATAGTCACAAAATTTCAAGCTTTTCTGACGCTCAAGTAAAAACTACAAGCATTTGATTGTTGCAAACTTTGATAGGTATAGGATGCACCGTACAGAAGTTAGGGCCATTTGAAGTTTTATCAGTGTTTGATTTTGGAGCCAAGGGCATCATAGCTATGAGCGATAGCTTAAATTGACAAGAGGCTCGAGTACTTTATAGTCACAAAATTTCAAGGTTTTCTGACGCTCAATTAAAAAGTTACAAGCATTTGATTGTTGCAAACTTCGATAGGTGTAGGACGCACCGTATAGAAGTAAGGCCATTTGATGTTTTATCAGTAATTGATTTTAGAGTCAAGGGTAGTATAGAATGAGTGATACTTTAAATTCATAAGAGGCACGAGTACCTTATAGTCACAAAATTTCAAAGTTTTATGACGCTCCAGTAAAAAGTTATAAGCATTTGATTGTTGGAAACTCTGATAGGTATAGGTCGCACCGTACAGAAGTTAGGGCCATTTGAAGTTTTATCAGTGTTTGATTTTGGAGTCAAGGGTAGTATAGATATGAGTGATAGCTTAAATTGATAAGAGGCACGAGTACTTTATAATCACAAAATTTCAAGGTTTTCTGACGCTCAAGTAAAAAGTTACAAGCATATGATTGTTGCAAACTTTGATAGGTGTAGGACGCACCGTACAGAAGTTAGGGCCATTTGAAGTTTTATCAGTAATTGATTTTAGAGTCAAGGGTATTATAGATATGAGTGATAGCTTAAATTGATAAGAGGCACGAGTACTTTATTGTCACAAAATTTCAAGGTTTTCTGACGCTCAAGTAAAAAGTTACAAGCATTTGGTTGTTGCTAACTTTGATAGGTGTAGGACGCACCGCATAGAAGTTAGGGCCATTTGAAGTTTTATAAGTAATTGATTTTAGAGTCAAGGGTAGTATAGATATGAGTGATAGCTTAAATTGATAAGAGGCACGAGTACTTTATTGTCACAACATTTCAAGGTTTTCTGACGCTCAAGTAAAAAGTTACAAGCATTTGATTGTTGCAAACTTTGATAGGTATAGGACGCACCGTACAGAAGTTAGGGCCATTTGAAGTTTTATCAGTGTTTGATTTTGGAGCCAAGGGTAGCATATCTATGAGCGATAGCTTAAATTGACAAGAGGCTCGAGTACTTTATAGTCACAAAATTTCAAGGTTTTCTGATGCTCAAGTAAAAAGCTACAAGCATTTGATTGTTGCAAACTTTGATAGGTATAGGACGCACCGTACAGAAGTTTGGGCCATTTGAAGTTTTATCAGTGTTTGATTTTGGACTCAAGGGTAGTATAGGTATGAGCGATAGCTTAAATTGATAAGAGGCTCGAGTACTTTATAGTCACAAAATTTCAAGGTTTTCTGACGCTCAAGAAAAAAGTTACAAGCATTTGATTGTTGCAAACTTCGATAGGTGTAGGACGCACCGTATAGAAGTAAGGCCATTTGAAGTTTTATCAGTAATTGATTTTAGAGTCAAGGGTAGTATAGAATGAGTGATAGTTTAAATTGATAAGAGGCTCGAGTACTTTATAGTCACAAAATTTCAAGGTTTTCTGACGCTCAAGTAAAAAGTTACAAGCATTTGATTGTTGCAAGTTTCATAGGTATAGAACGCACCGTACAGAAGTTAGGGCCATTTGAAGTTTTATCAGTGTTTTATTTTGGGATTCAAGGTTAGCACAGCTATGAACGATAGCTTAAATTGATAAGAGGCTCGAGTACTTTATGGTCACAAAATTTGAAGGTTTTATGACGCTCAAGTAAAAAGCTGCAAGCATTTGATTGTTGCAAACTTTGATAGGTGTAGGACGCACCGTATAGAAGTAAGGCCATTTGATGTTTTATCAGTAATTGATTTTAGAGTCAAGGGTAGTATAGAATGAGTGATACTTTAAATTCATAAGAGGCACGAGTACCTTATAGTCACAAAATTTCAAAGTTTTATGACGCTCCAGTAAAAAGTTATAAGCATTTGATTGTTGGAAACTCTGATAGGTATAGGTCGCACCGTACAGAAGTTAGGGCCATTTGAAGTTTTATCAGTGTTTGATTTTGGAGTCAAGGGTAGTATAGATATGAGTGATAGCTTAAATTGATAAGAGGCACGAGTACTTTATAATCACAAAATTTCAAGGTTTTCTGATGCTCAAGTAAAAAGTTACAAGCATATGATTGTTGCAAACTTTGATAGGTGTAGGACGCACCGTACAGAAGTTAGGGCCATTTGAAGTTTTATCAGTAATTGATTTTAGAGTCAAGGGTAGTATAGAATGAGTGATAGTTTAAATTGATAAGAGGCTCGAGTACTTTATAGTCACAAAATTTCAAGCTTTTCTGACGCTCAAGTAAAAACTACAAGCATTTGATTGTTGCAAACTTTGAAAGGTATAGGACGCACCGTACAGAAGTTAGGGCCATTTGAAGTTTTATCAGTGTTTGATTTTGGAGCCAAGGGCATCATAGCTATGAGCGATAGCTTAAATTGACAAGAGGCTCGAGTACTTTATAGTCACAAAATTTCAAGGTTTTCTGACGCTCAATTAAAAAGTTACAAGCATTTGATTGTTGCAAACTTCGATAGGTGTAGGACGCACCGTATAGAAGTAAGGCCATTTGATGTTTTATCAGTAATTGATTTTAGAGTCAAGGGTAGTATAGAATGAGTGATACTTTAAATTCATAAGAGGCACGAGTACCTTATAGTCACAAAATTTCAAAGTTTTATGACGCTCCAGTAAAAAGTTATAAGCATTTGATTGTTGGAAACTCTGATAGGTATAGGTCGCACCGTACAGAAGTTAGGGCCATTTGAAGTTTTATCAGTGTTTGATTTTGGAGTCAAGGGTAGTATAGATATGAGTGATAGCTTAAATTGATAAGAGGCACGAGTACTTTATAATCACAAAATTTCAAGGTTTTCTGACGCTCAAGTAAAAAGTTACAAGCATATGATTGTTGCAAACTTTGATAGGTGTAGGACGCACCGTACAGAAGTTAGGGCCATTTGAAGTTTTATCAGTAATTGATTTTAGAGTCAAGGGTATTATAGATATGAGTGATAGCTTAAATTGATAAGAGGCACGAGTACTTTATTGTCACAAAATTTCAAGGTTTTCTGACGCTCAAGTAAAAAGTTACAAGCATTTGGTTGTTGCTAACTTTGATAGGTGTAGGACGCACCGCATAGAAGTTAGGGCCATTTGAAGTTTTATAAGTAATTGATTTTAGAGTCAAGGGTAGTATAGATATGAGTGATTGCTTAAATTGATAAGAGGCACGAGTACTTTATTGTCACAACATTTCAAGGTTTTCTGACGCTCAAGTAAAAAGTTACAAGCATTTGATTGTTGCAAACTTTGATAGGTATAGGACGCACCGTACAGAAGTTAGGGCCATTTGAAGTTTTATCAGTGTTTGATTTTGGAGCCAAGGGTAGCATATCTATGAGCGATAGCTTAAATTGACAAGAGGCTCGAGTACTTTATAGTCACAAAATTTCAAGGTTTTCTGACGCTCAAGTAAAAAGCTACAAGCATTTGATTGTTGCAAACTTTGATAGGTATAGGACGCACCGTACTGAAGTTTGGGCCATTTGAAGTTTTATCAGTGTTTGATTTTGGACTCAAGGGTAGTATAGGTATGAGCGATAGCTTAAATTGATAAGAGGCTCGAGTACTTTATAGTCACAAAATTTCAAGGTTTTCTGACGCTCAAGAAAAAAGTTACAAGCATTTGATTGTTGCAAACTTCGATAGGTGTAGGACGCACCGTATAGAAGTAAGGCCATTTGAAGTTTTATCAGTAATTGATTTTAGAGTCAAGGGTAGTATAGAATGAGTGATTGTTTAAATTGATAAGAGGCTCGAGTACTTTATAGTCACAAAATTTCAAGGTTTTCTGACGCTCAAGTAAAAAGTTACAAGCATTTGATTGTTGCAAGTTTCATAGGTATAGAACGCACCGTACAGAAGTTAGGGCCATTTGAAGTTTTATCAGTGTTTTATTTTGGGATTCAAGGTTAGCACAGCTATGAACGATAGCTTAAATTAATAAGAGGCTCGAGTACTTTATGGTCACAAAATTTGAAGGTTTTATGACGCTCAAGTAAAAAGCTACAAGCATTTGATTGTTGCAAACTTTGATAGGTGTAGGACGCACCGTACAGAAGTTAGGGCCATTTGAAGTTTTATCAGTAATTGATTTTAGAGTCAAGGGTATTATAGATATGAGTGATAGCTTAAATTGATAAGAGGCACGAGTACTTTATTGTCACAAAATTTCAAGGTTTTCTGACGCTCAAGTAAAAAGTTACAAGCATTTGGTTGTTGCAAACTTTGATAGGTGTAGGACGCACCGCATAGAAGTTAGGGCCATTTGAAGTTTTATAAGTAATTGATTTTAGAGTCAAGGGTAGTATAGATATGAGTGATAGCTTAAATTGATAAGAGGCACGAGTACTTTATTGTCACAACATTTCAAGGTTTTCTGACGCTCAAGTAAAAAGTTACAAGCATTTGATTGTTGCAAACTTTGATAGGTATAGGACGCACCGTACAGAAGTTAGGGCCATTTGAAGTTTTATCGGTGTTTGATTTTGGAGCCAAGGGTAGCATATCTATGAGCGATAGCTTAAATTGACAAGAGGCTCGAGTACTTTATAGTCACAAAATTTCAAGGTTTTCTGACGCTCAAGTAAAAAGCTACAAGCATTTGATTGTTGCAAACTTTGATAGGTATAGGACGCACCGTACAGAAGTTTGGGCCATTTGAAGTTTTATCAGTGTTTGATTTTGGAGTCAAGGTTAGCATAGCTTTGAGCGATAGCTTAAATTGACAAGAGGCTCGAGTACTTTATAGTCACAAAATTTCAAGGTTTTCTGACGCTCAAGAAAAAAGTTACAAGCATTTGATTGTTGCAAACTTCGATAGGTGTAGGACGCACCGTATAGAAGTAAGGCCATTTGAAGTTTTATCAGTAATTGATTTTAGAGTCAAGGGTAGTATAGAATGAGTGATAGTTTAAATTGATAAGAGGCTCGAGTACTTTATAGTCACAAAATTTCAAGGTTTTCTGACGCTCAAGTAAAAAGTTACAAGCATTTGATTGTTGCAAGTTTCATAGGTATAGAACGCACCGTACAGAAGTTAGGGCCATTTGAAGTTTTATCAGTGTTTTATTTTGGGATTCAAGGTTAGCACAGCTATGAACGATAGCTTAAATTGATAAGAGGCTCGAGTACTTTATGGTCACAAAATTTGAAGGTTTTATGACGCTCCAGTTAAAAGTTACAAGCATTTGATTGTTGCAAACTTTGATAGGTATAGGACGCACCGTACAGAAGTAAGGGCCATTTGAAGTTTTATCAGTAATTGATTTTAGAGTCAAGGGTAGTATAGATATGAGTGATAGCTTAAATTGATAAGAGGCACGAGTACTTTATAGTCACAAAATTTCAAGGTTTTCTGACGCTCAAGTAAAAAGTTACAAGCATTTGATTGTTGCAAACTTTGATAGGTATAGGACGCACCGTACAGAAGTTAGGGCCATTTGAAGTTTTATCAGTGTTTGAATTTGGGGCCAAGGGTAGCATAGCTATGAGCGATAGCTTAAATTGACAAGAGGCTCGAGTACTTTATAGTCACAAAATTTCAAGGTTTTCTGACGCTCAAGTAAAAAGTTACAAGCATTTGATTGTTGCAAACTTCGATAGGTGTAGGACGCACCGTATAGAAGTAGGGCCATTTGAAGTTTTATCAGTAATTGATTTTAGAGTCAAGGGTAGTATAGAATGAGTGATAGTTTAAATTGATAAGAGGCTCGAGTACTTTATAGTCACAAAATTTCAAGGTTTTCTGACGCTCAAGTAAAAAGCTACAAGCATTTGATTGTTGCAAACTTTGATAGGTATAGGACGCACCGTACAGAAGTTAGGGCCAATTGAAGTTTTATCAGTGTTTGATTTTGGAGCCAAGGGTAGCATAGCTATGAGCGATAGCTTAAATTGACAAGAGGCTCGAGTACTTTATAGTCACAAAATTTCAAGGTTTTCTGACGCTCAAGTAAAAAGCTACAAGCATTTGATTGTTGCAAACTTTGATAGGTATAGGACGCACCGTACAGAAGTTAGGGCCATTTGAAGTTTTATCAGTGTTTGATTTTGGAGCCAAGGGTAGCATAGCTATGAGCGATAGCTTAAATTGACAAGAAGCTCGAGTACTTTATAGTCACAAAATTTCAAGGTTTTATGACGCTCAAGTAAAAAGTTACAAGCATTTGATTGTTGCAAACTTCGATAGGTGTAGGACGCACCGTATAGAAGTAGGGCCATTTGAAGTTTTATCAGTAATTGATTTTAGAGTCAAGGGTAGTATAGAATGAGTGATAGTTTAAATTGATAAGAGGCTCGAGTACTACTAGGGCCATTTGAAGTTTTATCAGTGTTTGATTTTGGAGCCAAGGGTAGCATAGCTATGAGCGATAGCTTAAATTGACAAGAGGCTCGAGTACTTTATAGTCACAAAATTTCAAGGTTTTCTGACGCTCAAGTAAAAGGTTACAAGCATTTGATTGTTGCAAGTTTCATAGGTATAGAACGCACCGTACAGAAGTTAGGGCCATTTGAAGTTTTATCAGTGTTAGATTTTGGAGTCAAGGGTAGCATAGCTATGAGCGATAGCTTAAATTGACAAGAGGCTCGAGTACTTTATAGTCACAAAATTTCAAGGTTTTCTGAAGCTCAAGTAAAAAGTTACAAGCATTTTATTGTTGCAAACTTTGATAGGTATAGAACGCACCGTACAGAAGTTAGGGCCATTTGAAGTTTTATCAGTATTTGATTTTGGAGTCAAGGGTAGTATAGATATGAGTGATAGCTTAAATTGACTAGAGGCTCGAGTACTTTAAAATCACAAAATTTCAAGATTTTCTGACGCTCAAGTAAAAAGCTACAAGCATTTGATTGTTGCAAACTTTGATAGGTATAGGACGCACCGTACAGAAGTTAGGGCCATGTGAAGTTTTATCAGTGTTTGATTTTGGAGCCAAGGGTAGCATATCTATGAGCGATAGCTTAAATTGACAAGGGGCTCGAGTACTTTATAGTCACAAAATTTCAAGGTTTTCTGACGCTCAAGTAAAAAGCTACAAGCATTTGATTGTTGCAAATTTTGATAGGTATAGGACGCACCGTACAGAAGTTTGGGCCATTTAAAGTTTTATCAGTGTTTGATTTTGGAGTCAAGGGTAGCATAGCTTTGAGCGATAGCTTAAATTGACAAGAAGCTCGAGTACTTTATAGTCACAAAATTTCAAGGTTTTCTGACGCTCAAGTAAAAAGTTACAAGCATTTGATTGTTGCAAACTTCGATAGGTGTAGGACGCACCGTATAGAAGTAGGGCCATTTGAAGTTTTATCAGTAATTGCTTTTAGAGTCAAGGGTAGTATAGAATGAGTGATAGTTTAAATTGATAAGAGGCACGAATACTTTATAGTCACAAAATTTCAAGGTTTTCTGACGCTCAAGTAAAAAGTTACAAGCATTTGATTGTTGCAAACTTTGATAGGTATAGGACGCACCGTACAGAAGTTAGGGCCATTTGAAGTTTTATCAGTGTTTGATTTTGGAGCCAAGGGTAGCATAGCTATGAGCGATAGCTTAAATTGACAAGAGGCTCGAGTACTTTATAGTCACAAAATTTCAAGGTTTTCTGACGCTCAAGTAAAAAGCTACAAGCATTTGATTGTTGCAAACTTTGATAGGTATAGGACACACCGTACAGAAGTTTGGGCCATTTGAAGTTTTATCAGTGTTTGATTTTGGAGTCAAGGGTAGCATAGCTTTTAGCCATAGCTTAAATTGACAAGAGGCTCGAGTACTTTATAGTCACAAAATTTCAAGGTTTTCTGACGCTCAAGTAAAAAGTTACACGCATTTGATTGTTGCGAACTTCGATAGGTGTAGGACGCACCGTATAGAAGTAAGGCCATTTGAAGTTTTATCAGTAATTGATTTTAGAGTCAAGGGTAGTATAGAATGAGTGATAGTTTAAATTGATAAGAGGCTCGAGTACTTTATAGTCACAAAATTTCAAGGTTTTCTGACGCTCAAGTAAAAAGTTACAAGCATTTGATTGTTGCAAACTTTGATAGGTGTAGGACGCACCGTATAGAAGTTAGGGCCATTTGAAATTTTATCAGTAATTGATTTTAGAGTCAAGCGTAGTATAGATATGAGTCATAGCTTAAATTGATAACAGGCACGAGTACTTTATTGTCACAAAATTTCAAGGTTTTCTGACGCTCAAGTAAAAAGTTACAAGCATTTGATTGTTGCAAACTTTGATAGGTATAGGATGCACCGTACAGAAGTTAGGGCCATTTGAAGTTTTATCAGTGTTTCATTTTGGAGCCAAGGGTAGCATAGCTATAAGCGATAGCTTAAATTGACAAGAGGCTCGAGTACTTTATAGTCACAAAATTTGAAGGTTTTCTGACGCTCAAGTAAAAAGTTACAAGCATTTGATTGTTGCAAACTATGATAGGTATAGGACGCACCGTACAGAAGTTAGGGCCATTTGAAGTTTTATCAGTGTTTGTTTTTGGAGTCAAGGGTAGCATAGCTATGAGCGATAGCTTAAATTGACAAGAGGCTCGAGTACTTTATAGTCACAAAATTTCAAGGTTTTTTGACGCTCAAGTAAAAAGTTACAAGCATTTGATTATTGCTAACTTCGATAGGTGTAGGACGCACCATATAGAAGTCAGGGCCATTTGAAGTTTTATCAGTAATTGATTTTAGAGTCAAGGGTAGTATAGATATGAGTGATAGCTTAAATTGATAAGAAGCACGAGTACTTTATAGTCACAAAATTTCAAAGTTTTATGACGCTCCAGTAAAAAGTTATAAGCATTTGATTGTTGGAAACTTTGATAGGTATAGGACGCACCGTACAGAAGTTAGGGCCATTTGAAGTTTTATCAGTGTTTGATTTTGGAGCCAAGGGTAGCATAGCTATGAGCGATAGCTTAAATTGACAAGAGGCTCGAGTACTTTATAGTCACAAAATTTGAAGGTTTTCTGACGCTCAAGTCAAAAGTTACAAGCATTTGATTGTTGCAAACTTCGATAGGTGTAAGACGCACCGTATAGAAGTAAGGCCATTTGAAGTTTTATCAGTAATTGATTTTAGAGTCAAGGGTAGTAAAGAATGAGTGATAGTTTAAATTGATAAGAGGCTCGAGTACTTTATAGTCACAAAATTTCAAGGTTTTCTGACGCTTAAGTAAAAAGCTACAAGCATTTGATTGTTGCAAACTTTGATAGGTATAGGACGCACCGTACAGAAGTTAGGGCCACTTGAAGTTTTATCAGTGTTTGATTTTGGAGTCAAGGGTAGCATAGGTATGAGCGATAGCTTAAATTGACAAGAGGCTCGAGTACTTTATAGTCACAAAATTTCAAGGTTTTCTGACGCTCAAGTAAAAAGTTACAAGCATTTGATTGTTGCTAACTTTGATAGGTATAGGACGCACCGTACAGAAGTTAGGGCCACTTGAAGTTTTATCAGTGTTTGATTTTGGAGTCAAGGGTAGCATAGCTATGAGCGATAGCTTAAATTGACAAGAGGCTCGAGTACTTTATAGTCACAAAATTTCAAGGTTTTCTGACGCTCAAGTAAAAAGTTACAAGCATTTTATTGTTGCAAACTTTGATAGGTATAGAACGCACCGTACAGAAGTTAGGGCCATTTGAAGTTTTATCAGTATTTGATTTTGGAGTCAAGGGTAGTATAGAATGAGTGATAGTTTAAATTGATAAGAGGCTCGAGTACTTTATAGTCACAAAATTTCAAGGTTTTCTGACGCTCAAGTAAAAAGCTACAAGCATTTGATTGTTGCAAACTTTGATAGGTATAGGACGCACCGTACAGAAGTTTGGGCCATTTGAAGTTTTATCAGTGTTTGATTTTGGAGTCAAGGGTACCATAGCTTTGAGCGATAGCTTAAATTGACAAGAGGCTCGAGTACTTTATAGTCACAAAATTTCAAGGTTTTCTGACGCTCAAGTAAAAAGTTACACGCATTTGATTGTTGCGAACTTCGATAGGTGTAGGACGCACCGTATAGAAGTAAGGCCATTTGAAGTTTTATCAGTAATTGATTTTAGAGTCAAGGGTAGTAAAGAATGAGTGATAGTTTAAATTGATAAGAGGCTCGAGTACTTTATTGTCACAAAATTTCAAGGTTTTCTGACGCTCAAGTAAAAAGTTACAAGCATTTGATTGTTGCAAACTTTGATAGGTGTAGGACGCACCGTATAGAAGTTAGGGCCATTTGAAGTTTTATCAGTAATTGATTTTAGAGTCAAGGGTAGTATAGATATGAGTGATAGCTTAAATTGATAAGAAGCACGAGTACTTTATAGTCACAAAATTTCAAAGTTTTATGACGCTCCAGTAAAAAGTTATAAGCATTTGATTGTTGGAAACTTTGATAGGTATAGGACGCACCGTACAGAAGTTAGGGCCATTTGAAGTTTTATCAGTGTTTGATTTTGGAGCCAAGGGTAGCATAGCTATGAGCGATAGCTTAAATTGACAAGAGGCTCGAGTACTTTATAGTCACAAAATTTGAAGGTTTTCTGACGCTCAAGTCAAAAGTTACAAGCATTGCATGATTGTTGCAAACTTCGATAGGTGTAAGACGCACCGTATAGAAGTAAGGCCATTTGAAGTTTTATCAGTAATTGATTTTAGAGTCAAGGGTAGTAAAGAATGAGTGATAGTTTAAATTGATAAGAGGCTCGAGTACTTTATTGTCACAAAATTTCAAGGTTTTCTGACGCTTAAGTAAAAAGCTACAAGCATTTGATTGTTGCAAACTTTGATAGGTATAGGACGCACCGTACAGAAGTTAGGGCCACTTGAAGTTTTATCAGTGTTTGATTTTGGAGTCAAGGGTAGCATAGGTATGAGCGATAGCTTAAATTGACAAGAGGCTCGAGTACTTTATAGTCACAAAATTTCAAGGTTTTCTGACGCTCAAGTAAAAAGTTACAAGCATTTGATTGTTGCTAACTTTGATAGGTATAGGACGCACCGTACAGAAGTTAGGGCCACTTGAAGTTTTATCAGTGTTTGATTTTGGAGTCAAGGGTAGCATAGCTATGAGCGATAGCTTAAATTGACAAGAGGCTCGAGTACTTTATAGTCACAAAATTTCAAGGTTTTCTGACGCTCAAGTAAAAAGTTACAAGCATTTTATTGTTGCAAACTTTGATAGGTATAGAACGCACCGTACAGAAGTTAGGGCCATTTGAAGTTTTATCAGTATTTGATTTTGGAGTCAAGGGTAGTATAGAATGAGTGATAGTTTAAATTGATAAGAGGCTCGAGTACTTTATAGTCACAAAATTTCAAGGTTTTCTGACGCTCAAGTAAAAAGCTACAAGCATTTGATTGTTGCAAACTTTGATAGGTATAGGACGCACCGTACAGAAGTTTGGGCCATTTGAAGTTTTATCAGTGTTTGATTTTGGAGTCAAGGGTACCATAGCTTTGAGCGATAGCTTAAATTGACAAGAGGCTCGAGTACTTTATAGTCACAAAATTTCAAGGTTTTCTGACGCTCAAGTATAAAGTTACACGCATTTGATTGTTGCAAACTTCGATAGGTGTAGGACGCACCGTATAGAAGTAAGGCCATTTGAAGTTTTATCAGTAATTGATTTTAGAGTCAAGGGTAGTAAAGAATGAGTGATAGTTTAAATTGATAAGAGGCTCGAGTACTTTATTGTCACAAAATTTCAAGGTTTTCTGACGCTCAAGTAAAAAGTTACAAGCATTTGATTGTTGCAAACTTTGATAGGTGTAGGACGCACCGTATAGAAGTTAGGGCCATTTGAAGTTTTATCAGTAATTGATTTTAGAGTCAAGCGTAGTATAGATATGAGTGATAGCTTAAATTGATAAGAAGCACGAGTACTTTATAGTCACAAAATTTCAAAGTTTTATGACGCTCCAGTAAAAAGTTATAAGCATTTGATTGTTGGAAACTTTGATAGGTATAGGACGCACCGTACAGAAGTTAGGGCCATTTGAAGTTTTATCAGTGTTTGATTTTGCAGCCAAGGGTAGCATAGCTATGAGCGATAGCTTAAATTGACAAGAGGCTCGAGTACTTTATAGTCACAAAATTTGAAGGTTTTCTGACGCTCAAGTCAAAAGTTACAAGCATTTGATTGTTGCAAACTTCGATAGGTGTAAGACGCACCGTATAGAAGTAAGGCCATTTGAAGTTTTATCAGTAATTGATTTTAGAGTCAAGGGTAGTATAGATATGAGTGATAGCTTAAATTGATAAGAAGCACGAGTACTTTATAGTCACAAAATTTCAAAGTTTTATGACGCTCCAGTAAAAAGTTATAAGCATTTGATTGTTGGAAACTTTGATAGGTATAGGACGCACCGTACAGAAGTTAGGGCCATTTGAAGTTTTATCAGTGTTTGATTTTGGAGCCAAGGGTAGCATAGCTATGAGCGATAGCTTAAATTGACAAGAGGCTCGAGTACTTTATAGTCACAAAATTTCAAGGTTTTCTGACGCTCAAGTAAAAAGTTACAAGCATTTGATTGTTGCAAACTTCGATAGGTGTAGGACGCACCGTATAGAAGTAGGGCCATTTGAAGTTTTATCAGTAATTGATTTTAGAGTCAAGGGTAGTATAGAATGAGTGATAGTTTAAATTGATAAGAGGCACGAATACTTTATAGTCACAAAATTTCAAGGTTTTCTGACGCTCAAGTAAAAAGTTACAAGCATTTGATTGTTGCAAACTTTGATAGGTATAGGACGCACCGTACAGAAGTTAGGGCCATTTGAAGTTTTATCAGTGTTTGATTTTGGAGCCAAGGGTAGCATAGCTATGAGCGATAGCTTAAATTGACAAGAGGCTCGAGTACTTTATAGTCACAAAATTTCAAGGTTTTCTGACGCTCAAGTAAAAAGCTACAAGCATTTGATTGTTGCAAACTTTGATAGGTATAGGACACACCGTACAGAAGTTTGGGCCATTTGAAGTTTTATCAGTGTTTGATTTTGGAGTCAAGGGTAGCATAGCTTTTAGCCATAGCTTAAATTGACAAGAGGCTCGAGTACTTTATAGTCACAAAATTTCAAGGTTTTCTGACGCTCAAGTAAAAAGTTACACGCATTTGATTGTTGCGAACTTCGATAGGTGTAGGACGCACCGTATAGAAGTAAGGCCATTTGAAGTTTTATCAGTAATTGATTTTAGAGTCAAGGGTAGTATAGAATGAGTGATAGTTTAAATTGATAAGAGGCTCGAGTACTTTATAGTCACAAAATTTCAAGGTTTTCTGACGCTCAAGTAAAAAGTTACAAGCATTTGATTGTTGCAAACTTTGATAGGTGTAGGACGCACCGTATAGAAGTTAGGGCCATTTGAAATTTTATCAGTAATTGATTTTAGAGTCAAGCGTAGTATAGATATGAGTCATAGCTTAAATTGATAAGAGGCACGAGTACTTTATTGTCACAAAATTTCAAGGTTTTCTGACGCTCAAGTAAAAAGTTACAAGCATTTGATTGTTGCAAACTTTGATAGGTGTAGGATGCACCGTACAGAAGTTAGGGCCATTTGAAGTTTTATCAGTGTTTCATTTTGGAGCCAAGGGTAGCATAGCTATAAGCGATAGCTTAAATTGACAAGAGGCTCGAGTACTTTATAGTCACAAAATTTGAAGGTTTTCTGACGCTTAAGTAAAAAGTTACAAGCATTTGATTGTTGCAAACTATGATAGGTATAGGACGCACCGTACAGAAGTTAGGGCCATTTGAAGTTTTATCAGTGTTTGTTTTTGGAGTCAAGGGTAGCATAGCTATGAGCGATAGCTTAAATTGACAAGAGGCTCGAGTACTTTATAGTCACAAAATTTCAAGGTTTTTTGACGCTCAAGTAAAAAGTTACAAGCATTTGATTATTGCTAACTTCGATAGGTGTAGGACGCACCATATAGAAGTCAGGGCCATTTGAAGTTTTATCAGTAATTGATTTTAGAGTCAAGGGTAGTATAGATATGAGTGATAGCTTAAATTGATAAGAAGCAAGAGTACTTTATAGTCACAAAATTTCAAAGTTTTATGACGCTCCAGTAAAAAGTTATAAGCATTTGATTGTTGGAAACTTTGATAGGTATAGGACGCACCGTACAGAAGTTAGGGCCATTTGAAGTTTTATCAGTGTTTGATTTTGGAGCCAAGGGTAGCATAGCTATGAGCGATAGCTTAAATTGACAAGAGGCTCGAGTACTTTATAGTCACAAAATTTGAAGGTTTTCTGACGCTCAAGTCAAAAGTTACAAGCATTTGATTGTTGCAAACTTCGATAGGTGTAAGACGCACCGTATAGAAGTAAGGCCATTTGAAGTTTTATCAGTAATTGATTTTAGAGTCAAGGGTAGTAAAGAATGAGTGATAGTTTAAATTGATAAGAGGCTCGAGTACTTTATTGTCACAAAATTTCAAGGTTTTCTGACGCTTAAGTAAAAAGCTACAAGCATTTGATTGTTGCAAACTTTGATAGGTATAGGACGCACCGTACAGAAGTTAGGGCCACTTGAAGTTTTATCAGTGTTTGATTTTGGAGTCAAGGGTAGCATAGCTATGAGCGATAGCTTAAATTGACAAGAGGCTCGAGTACTTTATAGTCACAAAATTTCAAGGTTTTCTGACGCTCAAGTAAAAAGTTACAAGCATTTTATTGTTGCAAACTTTGATAGGTATAGAACGCACCGTACAGAAGTTAGGGCCATTTGAAGTTTTATCAGTATTTGATTTTGGAGTCAAGGGTAGTATAGAATGAGTGATAGTTTAAATTGATAAGAGGCTCGAGTACTTTATAGTCACAAAATTTCAAGGTTTTCTGACGCTCAAGTAAAAAGCTACAAGCATTTGATTGTTGCAAACTTTGATAGGTATAGGACGCACCGTACAGAAGTTTGGGCCATTTGAAGTTTTATCAGTGTTTGATTTTGGAGTCAAGGGTACCATAGCTTTGAGCGATAGCTTAAATTGACAAGAGGCTCGAGTACTTTATAGTCACAAAATTTCAAGGTTTTCTGACGCTCAAGTAAAAAGTTACACGCATTTGATTGTTGCGAACTTCGATAGGTGTAGGACGCACCGTATAGAAGTAAGGCCATTTGAAGTTTTATCAGTAATTGATTTTAGAGTCAAGGGTAGTAAAGAATGAGTGATAGTTTAAATTGATAAGAGGCTCGAGTACTTTATTGTCACAAAATTTCAAGGTTTTCTGACGCTCAAGTAAAAAGTTACAAGCATTTGATTGTTGCAAACTTTGATAGGTGTAGGACGCACCGTATAGAAGTTAGGGCCATTTGAAGTTTTATCAGTAATTGATTTTAGAGTCAAGGGTAGTATAGATATGAGTGATAGCTTAAATTGATAAGAAGCACGAGTACTTTATAGTCACAAAATTTCAAAGTTTTATGACGCTCCAGTAAAAAGTTATAAGCATTTGATTGTTGGAAACTTTGATAGGTATAGGACGCACCGTACAGAAGTTAGGGCCATTTGAAGTTTTATCAGTGTTTGATTTTGGAGCCAAGGGTAGCATAGCTATGAGCGATAGCTTAAATTGACAAGAGGCTCGAGTACTTTATAGTCACAAAATTTGAAGGTTTTCTGACGCTCAAGTCAAAAGTTACAAGCATTTGATTGTTGCAAACTTCGATAGGTGTAAGACGCACCGTATAGAAGTAAGGCCATTTGAAGTTTTATCAGTAATTGATTTTAGAGTCAAGGGTAGTAAAGAATGAGTGATAGTTTAAATTGATAAGAGGCTCGAGTACTTTATTGTCACAAAATTTCAAGGTTTTCTGACGCTTAAGTAAAAAGCTACAAGCATTTGATTGTTGCAAACTTTGATAGGTATAGGACGCACCGTACAGAAGTTAGGGCCACTTGAAGTTTTATCAGTGTTTGATTTTGGAGTCAAGGGTAGCATAGGTATGAGCGATAGCTTAAATTGACAAGAGGCTCGAGTACTTTATAGTCACAAAATTTCAAGGTTTTCTGACGCTCAAGTAAAAAGTTACAAGCATTTGATTGTTGCTAACTTTGATAGGTATAGGACGCACCGTACAGAAGTTAGGGCCACTTGAAGTTTTATCAGTGTTTGATTTTGGAGTCAAGGGTAGCATAGCTATGAGCGATAGCTTAAATTGACAAGAGGCTCGAGTACTTTATAGTCACAAAATTTCAAGGTTTTCTGACGCTCAAGTAAAAAGTTACAAGCATTTTATTGTTGCAAACTTTGATAGGTATAGAACGCACCGTACAGAAGTTAGGGCCATTTGAAGTTTTATCAGTATTTGATTTTGGAGTCAAGGGTAGTATAGAATGAGTGATACTTTAAATTGATAAGAGGCTCGAGTACTTTATAGTCACAAAATTTCAAGGTTTTCTGACGCTCAAGTAAAAAGCTACAAGCATTTGATTGTTGCAAACTTTGATAGGTATAGGACGCACCGTACAGAAGTTTGGGCCATTTGAAGTTTTATCAGTGTTTGATTTTGGAGTCAAGGGTAGCATAGGTATGAGCGATAGCTTAAATTGACAAGAGGCTCGAGTACTTTATAGTCACAAAATTTCAAGGTTTTCTGACGCTCAAGTAAAAAGCTACAAGCATTTGATTGTTGCAAACTTTGATAGGTATAGGACGCACCGTACAGAAGTTTGGGCCATTTGAAGTTTTATCAGTGTTTGATTTTGGAGTCAAGGGTACCATAGCTTTGAGCGATAGCTTAAATTGACAAGAGGCTCGAGTACTTTATAGTCACAAAATTTCAAGGTTTTCTGACGCTCAAGTAAAAAGTTACACGCATTTGATTGTTGCGAACTTCGATAGGTGTAGGACGCACCGTATAGAAGTAAGGCCATTTGAAGTTTTATCAGTAATTGATTTTAGAGTCAAGGGTAGTAAAGAATGAGTGATAGTTTAAATTGATAAGAGGCTCGAGTACTTTATTGTCACAAAATTTCAAGGTTTTCTGACGCTCAAGTAAAAAGTTACAAGCATTTGATTGTTGCAAACTTTGATAGGTGTAGGACGCACCGTATAGAAGTTAGGGCCATTTGAAGTTTTATCAGTAATTGATTTTAGAGTCAAGGGTAGTATAGATATGAGTGATAGCTTAAATTGATAAGAAGCACGAGTACTTTATAGTCACAAAATTTCAAAGTTTTATGACGCTCCAGTAAAAAGTTATAAGCATTTGATTGTTGGAAACTTTGATAGGTATAGGACGCACCGTACAGAAGTTAGGGCCATTTGAAGTTTTATCAGTGTTTGATTTTGGAGCCAAGGGTAGCATAGCTATGAGCGATAGCTTAAATTGACAAGAGGCTCGAGTACTTTATAGTCACAAAATTTGAAGGTTTTCTGACGCTCAAGTCAAAAGTTACAAGCATTTGATTGTTGCAAACTTCGATAGGTGTAAGACGCACCGTATAGAAGTAAGGCCATTTGAAGTTTTATCAGTAATTGATTTTAGAGTCAAGGGTAGTAAAGAATGAGTGATAGTTTAAATTGATAAGAGGCTCGAGTACTTTATTGTCACAAAATTTCAAGGTTTTCTGACGCTTAAGTAAAAAGCTACAAGCATTTGATTGTTGCAAACTTTGATAGGTATAGGACGCACCGTACAGAAGTTAGGGCCACTTGAAGTTTTATCAGTGTTTGATTTTGGAGTCAAGGGTAGCATAGGTATGAGCGATAGCTTAAATTGACAAGAGGCTCGAGTACTTTATAGTCACAAAATTTCAAGGTTTTCTGACGCTCAAGTAAAAAGTTACAAGCATTTGATTGTTGCTAACTTTGATAGGTATAGGACGCACCGTACAGAAGTTAGGGCCACTTGAAGTTTTATCAGTGTTTGATTTTGGAGTCAAGGGTAGCATAGCTATGAGCGATAGCTTAAATTGACAAGAGGCTCGAGTACTTTATAGTCACAAAATTTCAAGGTTTTCTGACGCTCAAGTAAAAAGTTACAAGCATTTTATTGTTGCAAACTTTGATAGGTATAGAACGCACCGTACAGAAGTTAGGGCCATTTGAAGTTTTATCAGTATTTGATTTTGGAGTCAAGGGTAGTATAGAATGAGTGATAGTTTAAATTGATAAGAGGCTCGAGTACTTTATAGTCACAAAATTTCAAGGTTTTCTGACGCTCAAGTAAAAAGCTACAAGCATTTGATTGTTGCAAACTTTGATAGGTATAGGACGCACCGTACAGAAGTTTGGGCCATTTGAAGTTTTATCAGTGTTTGATTTTGGAGTCAAGGGTACCATAGCTTTGAGCGATAGCTTAAATTGACAAGAGGCTCGAGTACTTTATAGTCACAAAATTTCAAGGTTTTCTGACGCTCAAGTAAAAAGTTACACGCATTTGATTGTTGCGAACTTCGATAGGTGTAGGACGCACCGTATAGAAGTAAGGCCATTTGAAGTTTTATCAGTAATTGATTTTAGAGTCAAGGGTAGTAAAGAATGAGTGATAGTTTAAATTGATAAGAGGCTCGAGTACTTTATTGTCACAAAATTTCAAGGTTTTCTGACGATCAAGTAAAAAGTTACAAGCATTTGATTGTTGCAAACTTTGATAGGTGTAGGACGCACCGTATAGAAGTTAGGGCCATTTGAAGTTTTATCAGTAATTGATTTTAGAGTCAAGCGTAGTATAGATATGAGTGATAGCTTAAATTGATAAGAAGCACGAGTACTTTATAGTCACAAAATTTCAAAGTTTTATGACGCTCCAGTAAAAAGTTATAAGCATTTGATTGTTGGAAACTTTGATAGGTATAGGACGCACCGTACAGAAGTTAGGGCCATTTGAAGTTTTATCAGTGTTTGATTTTGGAGCCAAGGGTAGCATAGCTATGAGCGATAGCTTAAATTGACAAGAGGCTCGAGTACTTTATAGTCACAAAATTTGAAGGTTTTCTGACGCTCAAGTCAAAAGTTACAAGCATTTGATTGTTGCAAACTTCGATAGGTGTAAGACGCACCGTATAGAAGTAAGGCCATTTGAAGTTTTATCAGTAATTGATTTTAGAGTCAAGGGTAGTATAGATATGAGTGATAGCTTAAATTGATAAGAAGCACGAGTACTTTATAGTCACAAAATTTCAAAGTTTTATGACGCTCCAGTAAAAAGTTATAAGCATTTGATTGTTGGAAACTTTGATAGGTATAGGACGCACCGTACAGAAGTTAGGGCCATTTGAAGTTTTATCAGTGTTTGATTTTGGAGCCAAGGGTAGCATAGCTATGAGCGATAGCTTAAATTGACAAGAGGCTCGAGTACTTTATAGTCACAAAATTTGAAGGTTTTCTGACGCTCAAGTCAAAAGTTACAAGCAATTGATTGTTGCAAACTTCGATAGGTGTAAGACACACCGTACAGAAGTTAGGGCCATTTGAAGTTTTATCAGTATTTGATTTTGGAGTCAAGGGTAGTATAGAATGAGTGATAGTTTAAATTGATAAGAGGCTCGAGTACTTTATAGTCACAAAATTTCAAGGTTTTCTGACGCTCAAGTAAAAAGCTACAAGCATTTGATTGTTGCAAACTTTGATAGGTATAGGACGCACCGTACAGAAGTTTGGGCCATTTGAAGTTTTATCAGTGTTTGATTTTGGAGTCAAGGGTAGCATAGCTTTGAGCGATAGCTTAAATTGACAAGAGGCTCGAGTACTTTATAGTCACAAAATTTCAAGGTTTTCTGACGCTCAAGTAAAAAGTTACACGCATTTGATTGTTGCGAACTTCGATAGGTGTAGGACGCACCGTATAGAAGTAAGGCCATTTGAAGTTTTATCAGTAATTGATTTTAGAGTCAAGGGTAGTAAAGAATGAGTGATAGTTTAAATTGATAAGAAGCACGAGTACTTTATAGTCACAAAATTTCAAGGTTTTCTGACGCTCAAGTAAAAAGCTACAAGCATTTGATTGTTGCAAACTTTGATAGGTATAGGACGCACCGTACAGAAGTTTGGGCCATTTGAAGTTTTATCAGTGTTTGATTTTGGAGTCAAGGGTAGCATAGCTTTGAGCGATAGTTTAAATTGATAAGAGGCTCGAGTACTTTATTGTCACAAAATTTCAAGGTTTTCTGACGCTCAAGTAAAAAGTTACAAGCATTTGATTGTTGCAAACTTATAGAAGTAAGGCCATTTGAAGTTTTCTCAGTAATTGATTTTGGAGTCAAGGGTAGTAAAGAATGAGTGATAGTTTAAATTGATAAGAGGCTCGAGTACTTTATTGTCACAAAATTTCAAGGTTTTCTGACGCTCAAGTAAAAAGCTACAAGCATTTGATTGTTGCAAACTTTGATAGGTATAGGACGCACCGTACAGAAGTTAGGGCCACTTGAAGTTTTATCAGTGTTTGATTTTGGAGTCAAGGGTAGCATAGCTATGAGCGATAGCTTAAATTGACAAGAGGCTCGAGTACTTTATAGTCACAAAATTTCAAGGTTTTCTGACGCTCAAGTAAAAAGTTACAAGCATTTTATTGTTGCAAACTTTGATAGGTATAGAACGCACCGTACAGAAGTTAGGGTCATTTGAAGTTTTATCAGTATTTGATTTTGGAGTCAAGGGTAGTATAGATATGAGTGATAGCTTAAATTGACTAGAGGCTCGAGTACTTTATAGTCACAAAATTTCAAGGTTTTCTGACGCTCAAGTAAAAAGTTACAAGCATTTGATTGTTGCAAACTTTGATAGGTATAGGACGCACCGTACAGAAGTTAGGGCCACTTGAAGTTTTATCAGTGTTTGATTTTGGAGTCAAGGGTAGCATAGCTATGAGCGATAGCTTAAATTGACAAGAGGCTCGAGTACTTTATAGTCACAAAATTTCAAGGTTTTCTGACGCTCAAGTAAAAATTTACAAGCATTTTATTGTTGCAAACTTTGATAGGTATAGAACGCACCGTACAGAAGTTAGGGCCATTTGAAGTTTTATCAGTATTTGATTTTGGAGTCAAGGGTAGTATAGAATGAGTGATAGTTTAAATTGATAAGAGGCTCGAGTACTTTATAGTCACAAAATTTCAAGGTTTTCTGACGCTCAAGTAAAAAGCTACAAGCATTTGATTGTTGCAAACTTTGATAGGTATAGGACGCACCGTACAGAAGTTTGGGCCGTTTGAAGTTTTATCAGTGTTTGATTTTGGAGTCAAGGGTAGCATAGCTTTGAGCGATAGCTTAAATTGACAAGAGGCTCGAGTACTTTATAGTCACAAAATTTCAAGGTTTTCTGACGCTCAAGTAAAAAGTTACACGCATTTGATTGTTGCGAACTTCGATAGGTGTAGGACGCACCGTATAGAAGTAAGGCCATTTGAAGTTTTATCAGTAATTGATTTTAGAGTCAAGGGTAGTAAAGAATGAGTGATACTTTAAATTGATATGAGGCTCGAGTACTTTATTGTCACAAAATTTCAAGGTTTTCTGACGCTCAAGTAAAAATTTACAAGCATTTGATTGTTGCAAACTTTGATAGGTGTAGGACGCACCGTATAGAAGTTAGGGCCATTTGAAGTTTTATCAGTAATTGATTTTAGAGTCAAGCGTAGTATAGATATGAGTGATAGCTTAAATTCATAAGAAGCACGAGTACTTTATAGTCACAAAATTTCAAAGTTTTATGACGCTCCAGTAAAAAGTTATAAGCATTTGATTGTTGGAAACTTTGATAGGTATAGGACGCACCGTACAGAAGTTAGAGCCATTTGAAGTTTTATCAGCAATTGATTTTAGTGTCAAGGGTAGTATAGAATGAGTGATAGTTTAAATTGATAAGAGGTTCGAGTACTTTATAGTCACAAAATTTCAAGGTTTTCTGACGCTCAAGTAAAAAGCTACAAGCATTTGATTGTTGCAAACTTTGATAGGTATAGGACGCACCGTACAGAAGTTTGGGCCATTTCAAGTTTTATCAGTGTTTGATTTTGGAGTCAAGGGTAGCATAGCTTTGAGCGATAGCTTAAATTGACAAGAGGCTCGAGTACTTTATAGTCACAAAATTTCAAGGTTTTCTGACGCTCAAGTAAAAAGTTACAAGCATTTGATTGTTGCAAACTTCGATAGGTGTAGGACGCACCGTATAGAAGTAAGGCCATTTGAAGTTTTATCAGTAATTGATTTTCGAGTCAAGGGTAGTATAGAATGAGTGATAGTTTAAATTGATAAGAGGCTCGAGTACTTTATAGTCACAAAATTTCAAGGTTTTCTGACGCTCAAGTAAAAAGTTACAAGCATTTGATTGTTGCAAACTTTGATAGGTGTAGGACGCACCATATAGAAGTTAGGGCCATTTGAAGTTTTATCAGTAATTGATTTTAGAGTCAAGCGTAGTATAGATATGAGTCATAGCTTAAATTGATAAGAGGCACGAGTACTTTATTGTCACAAAATTTCAAGGTTTTCTGACGCTCAAGTAAAAAGTTACAAGCATTTGATTGTTGCAAACTTTGATAGGTATAGGATGCACCGTACAGAAGTTAGGGCCATTTGAAGTTTTATCAGTGTTTGATTTTGGAGCCAAGGGTAGCATAGCTATGAGCGATAGCTTAAATTGACAAGAGGCTCGAGTACTTTATAGTCACAAAATTTGAAGGTTTTCTGACGCTCAAGTCAAAAGTTACAAGCAATTGATTGTTGCAAACTTCGATAGGTGTAAGACACACCGTACAGAAGTTAGGGCCATTTGAAGTTTTATCAGTATTTGATTTTGGAGTCAAGGGTAGTATAGAATGAGTGATAGTTTAAATTGATAAGAGGCTCGAGTACTTTATAGTCACAAAATTTCAAGGTTTTCTGACGCTCAAGTAAAAAGCTACAAGCATTTGATTGTTGCAAACTTTGATAGGTATAGGACGCACCGTACAGAAGTTTGGGCCATTTGAAGTTTTATCAGTGTTTGATTTTGGAGTCAAGGGTAGCATAGCTTTGAGCGATAGCTTAAATTGACAAGAGGCTCGAGTACTTTATAGTCACAAAATTTCAAGGTTTTCTGACGCTCAAGTAAAAAGTTACACGCATTTGATTGTTGCGAACTTCGATAGGTGTAGGACGCACCGTATAGAAGTAAGGACATTTGAAGTTTTATCAGTAATTGATTTTAGAGTCAAGGGTAGTAAAGAATGAGTGATAGTTTAAATTGATAAGAAGCACGAGTACTTTATAGTCACAAAATTTCAAGGTTTTCTGACGCTCAAGTAAAAAGCTACAAGCATTTGATTGTTGCAAACTTTGATAGGTATAGGACGCACCGTACAGAAGTTTGGGCCATTTGAAGTTTTATCAGTGTTTGATTTTGGAGTCAAGGGTAGCATAGCTTTGAGCGATAGTTTAAATTGATAAGAGGCTCGAGTACTTTATTGTCACAAAATTTCAAGGTTTTCTGACGCTCAAGTAAAAAGTTACAAGCATTTGATTGTTGCAAACTTATAGAAGTAAGGCCATTTGAAGTTTTATCAGTAATTGATTTTGGAGTCAAGGGTAGTAAAGAATGAGTGATAGTTTAAATTGATAAGAGGCTCGAGTACTTTATTGTCACAAAATTTCAAGGTTTTCTGACGCTCAAGTAAAAAGCTACAAGCATTTGATTGTTGCAAACTTTGATAGGTATAGGACGCACCGTACAGAAGTTAGGGCCACTTGAAGTTTTATCAGTGTTTGATTTTGGAGTCAAGGGTAGCATAGCTATGAGCGATAGCTTAAATTGACAAGAGGCTCGAGTACTTTATAGTCACAAAATTTCAAGGTTTTCTGACGCTCAAGTAAAAAGTTACAAGCATTTTATTGTTGCAAACTTTGATAGGTATAGAACGCACCGTACAGAAGTTAGGGTCATTTGAAGTTTTATCAGTATTTGATTTTGGAGTCAAGGGTAGTATAGATATGAGTGATAGCTTAAATTGACTAGAGGCTCGAGTACTTTATAGTCACAAAATTTCAAGGTTTTCTGACGCTCAAGTAAAAAGTTACAAGCATTTGAATGTTGCAACCTTTGATAGGTATAGGACGCACCGTACAGAAGTTAGGGCCACTTGAAGTTTTATCAGTGTTTGATTTTGGAGTCAAGGGTAGCATAGCTATGAGCGATAGCTTAAATTGACAAGAGGCTCGAGTACTTTATAGTCACAAAATTTCAAGGTTTTCTGACGCTCAAGTAAAAATTTACAAGCATTTTATTGTTGCAAACTTTGATAGGTATAGAACGCACCGTACAGAAGTTAGGGCCATTTGAAGTTTTATCAGTATTTGATTTTGGAGTCAAGGGTAGTATAGAATGAGTGATAGTTTAAATTGATAAGAGGCTCGAGTACTTTATAGTCACAAAATTTCAAGGTTTTCTGACGCTCAAGTAAAAAGCTACAAGCATTTGATTGTTGCAAACTTTGATAGGTATAGGACGCACCGTACAGAAGTTTGGGCCATTTGAAGTTTTATCAGTGTTTGATTTTGGAGTCAAGGGTAGCATAGCTTTGAGCGATAGCTTAAATTGACAAGAGGCTCGAGTACTTTATAGTCACAAAATTTCAAGGTTTTCTGACGCTCAAGTAAAAAGTTACACGCATTTGATTGTTGCGAACTTCGATAGGTGTAGGACGCACCGTATAGAAGTAAGGCCATTTGAAGTTTTATCAGTAATTGATTTTAGAGTCAAGGGTAGTAAAGAATGAGTGATAGTTTAAATTGATATGAGGCTCGAGTACTTTATTGTCACAAAATTTCAAGGTTTTCTGACGCTCAAGTAAAAATTTACAAGCATTTGATTGTTGCAAACTTTGATAGGTGTAGGACGCACCGTATAGAAGTTAGGGCCATTTGAAGTTTTATCAGTAATTGATTTTAGAGTCAAGCGTAGTATAGATATGAGTGATAGCTTAAATTCATAAGAAGCACGAGTACTTTATAGTCACAAAATTTCAAAGTTTTATGACGCTCCAGTAAAAAGTTATAAGCATTTGATTGTTGGAAACTTTGATAGGTATAGGACGCACCGTACAGAAGTTAGAGCCATTTGAAGTTTTATCAGCAATTGATTTTAGTGTCAAGGGTAGTATAGAATGAGTGATAGTTTAAATTGATAAGAGGTTCGAGTACTTTATAGTCACAAAATTTCAAGGTTTTCTGACGCTCAAGTAAAAAGCTACAAGCATTTGATTGTTGCAAACTTTGATAGGTATAGGACGCACCGTACAGAAGTTTGGGCCATTTCAAGTTTTATCAGTGTTTGATTTTGGAGTCAAGGGTAGCATAGCTTTGAGCGATAGCTTAAATTGACAAGAGGCTCGAGTACTTTATAGTCACAAAATTTCAAGGTTTTCTGACGCTCAAGTAAAAAGTTACAAGCATTTGATTGTTGCAAACTTCGATAGGTGTAGGACGCACCGTATAGAAGTAAGGCCATTTGAAGTTTTATCAGTAATTGATTTTCGAGTCAAGGGTAGTATAGAATGAGTGATAGTTTAAATTGATAAGAGGCTCGAGTACTTTATAGTCACAAAATTTCAAGGTTTTCTGACGCTCAAGTAAAAAGTTACAAGCATTTGATTGTTGCAAACTTTGATAGGTGTAGGACGCACCGTATAGAAGTTAGGGCCATTTGAAGTTTTATCAGTAATTGATTTTAGAGTCAAGCGTAGTATAGATATGAGTCATAGCTTAAATTGATAAGAGGCACGAGTACTTTATTGTCACAAAATTTCAAGGTTTTCTGACGCTCAAGTAAAAAGTTACAAGCATTTGATTGTTGCAAACTTTGATAGGTATAGGATGCACCGTACAGAAGTTAGGGCCATTTGAAGTTTTATCAGTGTTTGATTTTGGAGCCAAGGGTAGCATAGCTATGAGCGATAGCTTAAATTGACAAGAGGCTCGAGTACTTTATAGTCACAAAATTTCAAGGTTTTCTGACGCTCAAGTAAAAAGTTACAAGCATTTGATTGTTGCAAACTTTGATAGGTATAGGACGCACCGTACAGAAGTTAGGGCCATTTGAAGTTTTATCAGTGTTTGTTTTTGGAGTCAAGGGTAGCATAGCTATGAGCGATAGCTTAAATTGACAAGAGGCTCGAGTACTTTATAGTCACAAAATTTCAAGGTTTTTTGACGCTCAAGTAAAAAGTTACAAGCATTTGATTGTTGCTAACTTCGATAGGTGTAGGACGCACCGTATAGAAGTCAGGGCCATTTGAAGTTTTATCAGTAATTGATTTTAGAGTCAAGGGTAGTAAAGAATGAGTGATAGTTTAAATTGATAAGAGGCTCGAGTACTTTATTGTCACAAAATTTCAAGGTTTTCTGACGCTCAAGTAAAAAGCTACAAGCATTTGATTGTTGCAAACTTTGATAGGTATAGGACGCACCGTACAGAAGTTAGGGCCACTTGAAGTTTTATCAGTGTTTGATTTTGGAGTCAAGGGTAGCATAGCTATGAGCGATAGCTTAAATTGACAAGAGGCTCGAGTACTTTATAGTCACAAAATTTCAAGGTTTTCTGACGCTCAAGTAAAAAGTTACAAGCATTTTAATGTTGCAAACTTTGATAGGTATAGAACGCACCGTACAGAAGTTAGGGCCATTTGAAGTTTTATCAGTATTTGATTTTGGAGTCAAGGGTAGTATAGATATGAGTGATAGCTTAAATTGACTAGAGGCTCGAGTACTTTATAGTCACAAAATTTCAAGGTTTTCTGACGCTCAAGTAAAAAGTTACAAGCATTTGATTGTTGCAAACTTTGATAGGTATAGGACGCACCGTACAGAAGTTAGGGCCACTTGAAGTTTTATCAGTGTTTGATTTTGGAGTTATAGGTTGGCATAGCTATGAGCGATAGCTTAAATTGACAAGAGGCTCGAGTACTTTATAGTCACAAAATTTCAAGGTTTTCTGACGCTCAAGTAAAAAGTTACAAGCATTTTATTGTTGCAAACTGTGATAGGTATAGAACGCACCGTACAGAAGTTAGGGCCATTTGAAGTTTTATCAGTATTTGATTTTGGAGTCAAGGGTAGTATAGAATGAGTGATAGTTTAAATTGATAAGAGGCTCGAGTACTTTATAGTCACAAAATTTCAAGGTTTTCTGACGCTCAAGTAAAAAGCTACAAGCATTTGATTGTTGCAAACTTTGATAGGTATAGGACTCACCGTACAGAAGTTTGGGCCATTTGAAGTTTTATCAGTGTTTGATTTTGGAGTCAAGGGTAGCATAGCTTTGAGCGATAGCTTAAATTGAGAAGAGGCTCGAGTACTTTATAGTCACAAAATTTCAAGGTTTTCTGACGCTCAAGTAAAAATTTACAAGCATTTGATTGTTGCGAACTTCGATAGGTGTAGGACGCACCGTATAGAAGTAAGGCCATTTGAAGTTTTATCAGTAATTGATTTTAGAGTCAAGGGTAGTAAAGAATGAGTGATAGTTTAAATTGATAAGAGGCTCGAGTACTTTATTGTCACAAAATTTCAAGGTTTTCTGACGCTCAAGTAAAAAGTTACAAGCATTTGATTGTTGCAAACTTTGATAGGTGTAGGACGCACCGTATAGAAGTTAGGGCCATTTGAAGTTTTATCAGTAATTGATTTTAGAGTCAAGGGTAGTATAGAATGAGTGATAGTTTAAATTGATAAGAGGCTCGAGTACTTTATAGTCACAAAATTTCAAGGTTTTCTGACGCTCAAGTAAAAAGCTACAAGCATTTGATTGTTGCAAACTTTGATAGGTATAGGACGCACCGTACAGAAGTTTGGGCCATTTGAAGTTTTATCAGTGTTTGATTTTGGAGTCAAGGGTAGCATAGCTTTGAGCGATAGCTTAAATTGACAAGAGGCTCGAGTACTTTATAGTCACAAAATTTCAAGGTTTTCTGACGCTCAAGTAAAAAGTTACAAGCATTTGATTGTTGCAAACTTCGATAGGTGTAGGACGCACCGTATAGAAGTAAGGCCATTTGAAGTTTTATCAGTAATTGATTTTAGAGTCAAGGGTAGTATAGAATGAGTGATAGTTTAAATTGATAAGAGGCTCGAGTACTTTATAGTCACAAAATTTCAAGGTTTTCTGACGCTCAAGCAAAAAGTTACAAGCATTTGATTGTTGCAAACTTTGATAGGTGTAGGACGCACCGTATAGAAGTTAGGGCCATTTGAAGTTTTATCAGTAATTGATTTTAGAGTCAAGCGTAGTATAGATATGAGTCATATCTTAAATTGATAAGAGGCACGAGTACTTTATTGTCACAAAATTTCAAGGTTTTCTGACGCTCAAGTAAAAAGTTACAAGCATTTGATTGTTGCAAACTTTGATAGGTATAGGATGCACCGTACAGAAGTTAGGGCCATTTGAAGTTTTATCAGTGTTTGATTTTGGAGCCAAGGGTAGCATAGCTATGAGCGATAGCTTAAATTGATAAGAGGCACGAGTACTTTATAGTCACAAAATTTCAAGGTTTTCTGACGCTCAAGTAAAAAGTTACAAGCATTTGATTGTTGCAAACTTTGATAGGTATAGGACGCACCGTACAGAAGTTATGGTCATTTGAAGTTTTATCAGTGCTTGTTTTTGGAGTCAAGGGTAGTATAGCTATGAGCGATAGCTTAAATTGACAAGAGGCTCGAGTACTTTATAGTCACAAAATTTCAAGGTTTTCTGACGCTCAAGTAAAAAGTTACAAGCATTTTATTGTTGCAAACTTTGATAGGTATAGAACGCACCGTACAGAAGTTAGGGCCATTTGAAGTTTTATCAGTATTTGATTTTGGAGTCAAGGGTAGTATAGATATGAGTGATAGCTTAAATTGATAAGAGGCACGAGTACTTTATTGTCACAAAATTTCAAGGTTTTCTGACGCTCAAGTAAAAAGTTACAAGCATTTGATTGTTGCAAACTTTGATAGGTGTAGGACGCACCGTATAGAAGTTAGGGCCATTTGAAGTTTTATCAGTAATTGATTTTAGAGTCAAGGGTAGTATAGATATGAGTGATAGCTTAAATTGATAAGAGGCACGAGTACTTTATTGTCACAAAATTTCAAGGTTTTCTGACGCTCAAGTAAAAAGTTACAAACATTTGATTGTTGCAAACTTTGATAGGTATAGGATGCACCGTACAGAAGTTAGGGCCATTTGAAGTTTTATCAGTGTTTGATTTTGGAGCCAAGGGTAGCATACCTATGAGCGATAGCTTAAATTGACAAGAGGCTCGAGTACTTTATAGTCACAAAATTTCAAGGTTTTCTGACGCTCAAGTAAAAAGTTACAAGCATTTGATTGTTGCAAACTTTGATAGGTATAGGACGCACCGTACAGAAGTTAGGGCCATTTGAAGTTTTATCAGTGTTTGATTTTGGAGTCAAGGGTAGTATAGATATGAGTGATAGCTTAAATTGACAAGAGGCTCGAGTACTTTATAGTCACAAAATTTCAAGGTTTTCTTTCGCTCAAGTAAAAAGTTACAAGCATTTGATTGTTGCAAACTTTGATAGGTATAGGACGCACCGTACAGAAGTTAGGGCCATTTGAAGTTTTATCAGTGTTTGATTTTGGAGTCAAGGGTAGCATAGCTATGAGCGATAGCTTAAATTGACAAGAGGCTCGAGTACTTTATAGTCACAAAATTTCAAGGTTTTCTGACGCTCAATTAAAAAGTTACAAGCATTTGATTGTTGCAAACTTTGATAGGTATAGGACGCACCGTACAGAAGTTAGGGCCATTTGAAGTTTTATCAGTGTTTGATTTTGGAGTCAAGGGTAGCATAGCTATGAGCGACTGCTTAAATTGACAAGAGGCTCGAGTACTTTATAGTCACAAAATTTAAATTTTTATGACGCTCCAGTAAAAAGTTATAAGCTTTTGATTGTTGGAAACTTTGATAGGTATAGGACGCACCGTACAGAAGTTAGGGCCATTTGAAGTTTTATCAGTGTTTGATTTTGGAGTCAAGGGTAGCATAGCTATGAGCGATAGCTTAAATTGACAAGAGGCTCGAGTACTTTATAGTCACAAAATTTCAAGGTTTTCTGACGCTCAAATAAAAAGTTACAAGCATTTGATTGTTGCAAACTTTGATAGGTATAGGACGCACCGTACAGAAGTTAGGGCCATTTGAAGTTTTATCAGTGTTTGATTTTGGAGTCAAGGGTAGAATAGATATGAGTGATAGCTTAAATTGATAAGAGGCACGAGTACTTTATTGTCACAAAATTTCAAAGTTTTCTGACGCTCAAGTAAAAAGTTACAAGCATTTGATTGTTGCAAACTTTGATAGGTATAGGACGCACCGTACAGAAGTTAGGGCCATTTGAAGTTTTATCAGTGTTTGATTTTGGAGTCAAGGGTAGCATAGCTATGAGCGATAGCTTAAATTGACAAGAGGATCGAGTACTTTATAGTCACAAAATTTCAAGGTTTTCTGACGCTCGAGTAAAAAGTTACAAGCATTTGATTGTTGCAAACTTTGATAGCTATAGGACGCACCGTACAGAAGTTAGGGCCATTTGAAGTTTTATCAGTGTTTGATTTTGGAGTCAAGGGTAGCATAGCTATGAGCGACTGCTTAAATTGACAAGAGGCTCGAGTACTTTATAGTCACAAAATTTAAATTTTTATGACGCTCCAGTAAAAAGTTATAAGCTTTTGATTGTTGGAAACTTTGATAGGTATAGGACGCACCGTACAGAAGTTAGGGCCATTTGAAGTTTTATCAGTGTTTGATTTTGGAGTCAAGGGTAGCATAGCTATGAGCGATAGCTTAAATTGACAAGAGGCTCGAGTACTTTATAGTCACAAAATTTCAAGGTTTTCTGACGCTCAAGTAAAAAGTTACAAGCATTTGATTGTTGCAAACTTTGATAGGTATAGGACGCACCGTACAGAAGTTAGGGCCATTTGAAGTTTTATCAGTGTTTGATTTTGGAGTCAAGGGTAGTATAGATATGAGTGATAGCTTAAATTGATAAGAGGCACGAGTACTTTATTGTCACAAAATTTCAAAGTTTTCTGACGCTCAAGTAAAAAGTTACAAGCATTTGATTGTTGCAAACTTTGATAGGTATAGGACGCACCGTACAGAAGTTAGGGCCATTTGAAGTTTTATCAGTGTTTGACTTTGGAGTCAAGGCTATGAGCGATAGCTTAAATTGACAAGAGGCTCGAGTACTTTATAGTCACACAATTTCAAAGTTTTATGACGCTCCAGTAAAAAGTTATAAGCATTTGATTGTTGGAAACTTTGATAGGTATAGGACGCACTGTACAGAAGTTGGGGCCATTTGAAGTTTTATCAGTGTTTGATTTTGGAGTCAAGGGTACTATAGATATGAGTAATAGCTTAAATTGACAAGAGGCTCGAGTACTTTATAGTCACAAAATTTCAAGGTTTTCTGACGCTCAAGTAAAAAGTTACAAGCATTTGATTGTTGCAAACTTTAATAGGTATAGGACACACCGTACAGAAGATAGGGCCATTTGAAGTTTTATCAGTAATTGATTTTAGAGTCAAGGGTAGTATAGATATGAGTGATAGCTTAAATTGATAAGAGGCATGAGTACTTTATTGTCACAAAATTTCAAGGTTTTCTGACGCTCAAGTAAAAAGTTACAAGCATTTGATTGTTGCAAACTTTGATAGGTGTAGGACGCACCGTATAGAAGTTAGGGCCATTTGAAGTTTTATCAGTAATTGATTTGAGAGTCAAGGGTAGTATAGATATGAGTTATAGCTTAAATTGATAAGAGGCACGAGTACTTTATTGTCACAAAATTTCAAGGTTTTCTGACGCTCAAGTAAAAAGTTACAAGCATTTGATTGTTGCAAACTTTGATAGGTATAGGACGCACCGTACAGAAGTTAGGGCCATTTGAAGTTTTATCAGTGTTTGATTTTGGAGCCAAGGGTAGCGTAGCTATGAGCGATAGCTTAAATTGACAAGAGGCTCGAGTACTTTATAGTCACAAAATTTCAAGGTTTTCTGACGCTCAAGTAAAAAGTTACAAGCATTTGATTGTTGCAAACTTTGATAGGTGTAGGGCGCACCGTACAGAAGTTAGGGCCATTTGAAGTTTTATCAGTGTTTGATTTTGGAGTCAAGGGTAGCATAGCTATGAGCGATAGCTTAAATTGACAAGACGCTCGAGTACTTTATAGTCACAAAATTTCAAGGTTTTCTGACGCTCAAGTAAAGTTGCAAGCATTTGATTGTTGCAAACTTTGATAGGTATAGGACGCACCGTACAGAAGTTAGGGCCATTTGAAGTTTTATCAGTGTTTGATTTTGGAGTCAAGGGTAGCATAGCTATGAGCGATAGCTTAAATTGACAAGAGGGTCGAGTACTTTATAGTCACAAAATTTCAAAGTTTTATGACGCTCCAGTAAAAAGTTATAAGCATTTGATTGTTGGAAACTTTGATTGGTATAGGACGCACCGTACAGAAGTTGGGGCCATTTGAAGTTTTATCAGTGTTTGATTTTGGAGTCAAGGGTAGTATAGATATGAGTGATAGCTTAAATTGATAAGAGGCATGAGTACTTTATTGTCACAAAATTTCAAGGTTTTCTGACGCTCAAATAAAAAGTTACAAGCATTTGATTGTTGCAAACTTTGATAGGTGTAGGACGCACCGTACAGAAGTTAGGGCCATTTGAAGTTTTATCAGTAATTGATTTTAGAGTCAAGGGTAGTATAGATATGAGTGATAGCTTAAATTGATAAGAGGCATGAGTACTTTATTGTCACAAAATTTCAAGGTTTTCTGACGCTCAAATAAAAAGTTACAAGCATTTGATTGTTGCAAACTTTGATAGGTGTAGGACGCACCGTATAGAAGTTAGGGCCATTTGAAGTTTTATCAGTAATTGATTTTAGAGTCAAGGGTAGTATAGATATGAGTGATAGCTTAAATTGATAAGAGGCACGAGTAGTTTATTGTCACAAAATTTCAAGGTTTTCTGACGCTCAAGTAAAAAGTTACAAGCATTTGATTGTAGCAAACTTTGATAGGTATAGGACGCACCGTACAGAAGTTAGGGCCATTTGAAGTTTTATCAGTGTTTGATTTTGGAGTCAAGGGTAGCATAGCTATGAGCGACTGCTTAAATTGACAAGAGGCTCGAGTACTTTATAGTCACAAAATTTAAATTTTTATGACGCTCCAGTAAAAAGTTATAAGCTTTTGATTGTTGGAAACTTTGATAGGTATAGGACGCACCGTACAGAAGTTAGGGCCATTTGAAGTTTTATCAGTGTTTGATTTTGGAGTCAAGGGTAGCATAGCTATGAGCGATAGCTTAAATTGACAAGAGGCTCGAGTACTTTATAGTCACAAAATTTCAAGGTTTTCTGACGCTCAAGTAAAAAGTTACAAGCATTTGATTGTTGCAAACTTTGATAGGTATAGGACGCACCGTACAGAAGTTAGGGCCATTTGAAGTTTTATCAGTGTTTGATTTTGGAGTCAAGGGTAGTATAGATATGAGTGATAGCTTAAATTGATAAGAGGCACGAGTACTTTATTGTCACAAAATTTCAAAGTTTTCTGACGCTCAAGTAAAAAGTTACAAGCATTTGATTGTTGCAAACTTTGATAGGTATAGGACGCACCGTACAGAAGTTAGGGCCATTTGAAGTTTTATCAGTGTTTGACTTTGGAGTCAAGGCTATGAGCGATAGCTTAAATTGACAAGAGGCTCGAGTACTTTATAGTCACACAATTTCAAAGTTTTATGACGCTCCAGTAAAAAGTTATAAGCATTTGATTGTTGGAAACTTTGATAGGTATAGGACGCACTGTACAGAAGTTGGGGCCATTTGAAGTTTTATCAGTGTTTGATTTTGGAGTCAAGGGTACTATAGATATGAGTAATAGCTTAAATTGACAAGAGGCTCGAGTACTTTATAGTCACAAAATTTCAAGGTTTTCTGACGCTCAAGTAAAAAGTTACAAGCATTTGATTGTTGCAAACTTTAATAGGTATAGGACACACCGTACAGAAGATAGGGCCATTTGAAGTTTTATCAGTAATTGATTTTAGAGTCAAGGGTAGTATAGATATGAGTGATAGCTTAAATTGATAAGAGGCATGAGTACTTTATTGTCACAAAATTTCAAGGTTTTCTGACGCTCAAGTAAAAAGTTACAAGCATTTGATTGTTGCAAACTTTGATAGGTGTAGGACGCACCGTATAGAAGTTAGGGCCATTTGAAGTTTTATCAGTAATTGATTTGAGAGTCAAGGGTAGTATAGATATGAGTTATAGCTTAAATTGATAAGAGGCACGAGTACTTTATTGTCACAAAATTTCAAGGTTTTCTGACGCTCAAGTAAAAAGTTACAAGCATTTGATTGTTGCAAACTTTGATAGGTATAGGACGCACCGTACAGAAGTTAGGGCCATTTGAAGTTTTATCAGTGTTTGATTTTGGAGCCAAGGGTAGCGTAGCTATGAGCGATAGCTTAAATTGACAAGAGGCTCGAGTACTTTATAGTCACAAAATTTCAAGGTTTTCTGACGCTCAAGTAAAAAGTTACAAGCATTTGATTGTTGCAAACTTTGATAGGTATAGGACGCACCGTACAGAAGTTAGGGCCATTTGAAGTTTTATCAGTGTTTGATTTTGGAGTCAAGGGTAGCATAGCTATGAGCGATAGCTTAAATTGACAAGACGCTCGAGTACTTTATAGTCACAAAATTTCAAGGTTTTCTGACGCTCAAGTAAAGTTGCAAGCATTTGATTGTTGCAAACTTTGATAGGTATAGGACGCACCGTACAGAAGTTAGGGCCATTTGAAGTTTTATCAGTGTTTGATTTTGGAGTCAAGGGTAGCATAGCTATGAGCGATAGCTTAAATTGACAAGAGGGTCGAGTACTTTATAGTCACAAAATTTCAAAGTTTTATGACGCTCCAGTAAAAAGTTATAAGCATTTGATTGTTGGAAACTTTGATTGGTATAGGACGCACCGTACAGAAGTTGGGGCCATTTGAAGTTTTATCAGTGTTTGATTTTGGAGTCAAGGGTAGTATAGATATGAGTGATAGCTTAAATTGATAAGAGGCATGAGTACTTTATTGTCACAAAATTTCAAGGTTTTCTGACGCTCAAATAAAAAGTTACAAGCATTTGATTGTTGCAAACTTTGATAGGTGTAGGACGCACCGTACAGAAGTTAGGGCCATTTGAAGTTTTATCAGTAATTGATTTTAGAGTCAAGGGTAGTATAGATATGAGTGATAGCTTAAATTGATAAGAGGCTCGAGTACTTTATAGTCACAAAATTTCAAGGTTTTCTGACGCTCAAGTAAAAAGTTACAAGCATTTGATTGTTGCAAACTTTGATAGGTATAGGACGCACCGTACAGAAGTTAGGGCCATTTGAAGTTTTATCAGTAATTGATTTTAGAGTCAAGGGTAGTATAGATATGAGTGATAGCTTAAATTGATAAGAGGCATGAGTACTTTATTGTCACAAAATTTCAAGGTTTTCTGACGCTCAAATAAAAAGTTACAAGCATTTGATTGTTGCAAACTTTGATAGGTGTAGGACGCACCGTATAGAAGTTAGGGCCATTTGAAGTTTTATCAGTAATTGATTTTAGAGTCAAGGGTAGTATAGATATGAGTGATAGCTTAAATTGATAAGAGGCACGAGTAGTTTATTGTCACAAAATTTCAAGGTTTTCTGACGCTCAAGTAAAAAGTTACAAGCATTTGATTGTAGCAAACTTTGATAGGTATAGGACGCACCGTACAGAAGTTAGGGCCATTTGAAGTTTTATCAGTGTTTGATTTTGGAGTCAAGGGTAGCATAGCTATGAGCGATAGCTTAAATTGACAAGAGGCTCGAGTACTTTATAGTCACAAAATTTCAAGGTTTTCTGACGCTCAAGTAAAAAGTTGCAAGCATTTGATTGTTGCAAACTTTGATAGGTATAGGACGCACCGTACAGAAGTTAGGGCCATTTGAAGTTTTATCAGTGTTTGATTTTGGAGTCAAGGGTAGCATAGCTATGAGCGATAGCTTAAATTGACAAGAGGCTCGAGTACTTTATAGTCACAAAATTTCAAAGTTTTATGACGCTCCAGTAAAAAGTTATAAGCATTTGATTGTTGGAAACTTTGATTGGTATAGGACGCACCGTACAGAAGTTGGGACCATTTGAAGTTTTATCAGTGTTTTATTTTGGAGTCAAGGGAACTATAGATATGAGTGATAGCTTAAATTGACAAGAGACTCGAGTACTTTATAGTCACAAAATTTCAAGGTTTTCTGACGCTCAAGTAAAAAGTTACAAGCATTTGATTGTTGCAAACTTTGATAGGTATAGGACGCACCGTACAGAAGTTAGGGCCATTTGAAGTTTTATCAGTAATTGATTTTAGAGTCAAGGGTAGTATAGATATGAGTGATAGCTTAAATTGATAAGAGGCATGAGTACTTTATTGTCACAAAATTTCAAGGTTTTCTGACGCTCAAGTAAAAAGTTACAAGCATTTGATTGTAGCAAACTTTGATAGGTATAGGACGCACCGTAGAGAAGTTAGGGCCATTTGAAGTTTTATCAGTGTTTGATTTTGGAGTCAAGGGTAGCATAGCTATGAGCGATAGCTTAAATTGACAAGAGGCTCGAGTACTTTATAGTCACAAAATTTCAAGGTTTTCTGACGCTCAAGTAAAAAGTTGCAAGCATTTGATTGTTGCAAACTTTGATAGGTATAGGACGCACCGTACAGAAGTTAGGGCCATTTGAAGTTTTATCAGTGTTTGATTTTGGAGTCAAGGGTAGCATAGCTATGAGCGATAGCTTAAATTGACAAGAGGCTCGAGTACTTTATAGTCACAAAATTTCAAAGTTTTATGACGCTCCAGTAAAAAGTTATAAGCATTTGATTGTTGGAAACTTTGATTGGTATAGGACGCACCGTACAGAAGTTGGGGCCATTTGAAGTTTTATCAGTGTTTTATTTTGGAGTCAAGGGAACTATAGATATGAGTGATAGCTTAAATTGACAAGAGACTCGAGTACTTTATAGTCACAAAATTTCAAGGTTTTCTGACGCTCAAGTAAAAAGTTACAAGCATTTGATTGTTGCAAACTTTGATAGGTATAGGACGCACCGTACAGAAGTTAGGGCCATTTGAAGTTTTATCAGTAATTGATTTTAGAGTCAAGGGTAGTATAGATATGAGTGATAGCTTAAATTGATAAGAGGCATGAGTACTTTATTGTCACAAAATTTCAAGGTTTTCTGACGCTCAAGTAAAAAGTTACAAGCATTTGATTGTAGCAAACTTTGATAGGTATAGGACGCACCGTACAGAAGTTAGGGCCATTTGAAGTTTTATCAGTGTTTGATTTTGGAGTCAAGGGTAGCATAGCTATGAGCGATAGCTTAAATTGACAAGAGGCTCGAGTACTTTATAGTCACAAAATTTCAAAGTTTTATGACGCTCCAGTAAAAAGTTATAAGCATTTGATTGTTGGAAACTTTGATTGGTATAGGACGCACCGTACAGAAGTTGGGGCCATTTGAAGTTTTATCAGTGTTTGATTTTGGAGTCAAGGGAACTATAGATATGAGTGATAGCTTAAATTGACAAGAGACTCGAGTACTTTATAGTCACAAAATTTCAAGGTTTTCTGACGCTCAAGTAAAAAGTTACAAGCATTTGATTGTTGCAAACTTTGATAGGTATAGGACGCACCGTACAGAAGTTAGGGCCATTTGAAGTTTTATCAGTAATTGATTTTAGAGTCAAGGGTAGTATAGATATGAGTGATAGCTTAAATTGATAAGAGGCATGAGTACTTTATTGTCACAAAATTTCAAGGTTTTCTGACGCTCAAGTAAAAAGTTACAAGCATTTGATTGTTGCAAACTTTGATAGGTGTAGGACGCACCGTATAGAAGTTAGGGCCATTTGAAGTTTTATCAGTAATTGATTTTCGAGTCAAGGGTAGTATAGATATGAGTGATAGCTTAAATTGATAAGAGGCACGAGTACTTTATTGTCACAAAATTTCAAGGTTTTCTGACGCTCAAGTAAAAAGTTACAAGCATTTGATTGTAGCAAACTTTGATAGGTATAGGACGCACCGTACAGAAGTTAGGGCCATTTGAAGTTTTATCAGTGTTTGATTTTGGAGTCAAGGGTAGCATAGCTATGAGCGACTGCTTAAATTGACAAGAGGCTCGAGTACTTTATAGTCACAAAATTTAAATTTTTATGACGCTCCAGTAAAAAGTTATAAGCATTTGATTGTTGGAAACTTTGATAGGTATAGGACGCACCGTACAGAAGTTAGGGCCATTTGAAGTTTTATCAGTGTTTGATTTTGGAGTCAAGGGTAGCATTGCTATGAGCGATAGCTTAAATTGACAAGAGGCTCGAGTACTTTATAGTCACAAAATTTCAAGGTTTTCTGACGCTCAAGTAAAAAGTTACAAGCATTTGATTGTTGCAAACTTTGATAGGTATAGGACGCAGCGTACAGAAGTTAGGGCCATTTGAAGTTTTATCAGTGTTTGATTTTGGAGTCAAGGGTAGTATAGATATGAGTGATAGCTTAAATTGATAAGAGGCACGAGTACTTTATTGTCACAAAATTTCAAAGTTTTCTGACGCTCAAGTAAAAAGTTACAAGCATTTGATTGTTGCAAACTTTGATAGGTATAGGACGCACCGTACAGAAGTTAGGGCCATTTGAAGTTTTATCAGTGTTTGACTTTGGAGTCAAGGGTAGCATAGCTATGAGCGATAGCTTAAATTGACAAGAGGCTCGAGTACTTTATAGTCACACAATTTCAAAGTTTTATGACGCTCCAGTAAAAAGTTATAAGCATTTGATTGTTGGAAATTTTGATAGGTATAGGACGCACTGTACAGAAGTTTAGGCCATTTGAAGTTTTATCAGTGTTTGATTTTGGAGTCAAGGGTACTATAGATATGAGTAATAGCTTAAATTGACAAGAGGCTCGAGTACTTTATAGTCACAAAATTTCAAGGTTTTCTGACGCTCAAGTAAAAAGTTACAAGCATTTGATTGTTGCAAACTTTGATAGGTATAGGACGCACCGTACAGAAGATAGGGCCATTTGAAGTTTTATCAGTAATTGATTTTAGAGTCAAGGGTAGTATAGATATGAGTGATAGCTTAAATTGATAAGAGGCATGAGTACATTATTGTCACAAAATTTCAAGGTTTTCTGACGCTCAAGTAAAAAGTTACCAGCATTTGATTGTTGCAAACTTTGATAGGTGTAGGACGCACCGTATAGAAGTTAGGGCCATTTGAAGTTTTATCAGTAATTGATTTTAGAGTCAAGGGTAGTATAGATATGAGTTATAGCTTAAATTGATAAGAGGCACGAGTACTTTATTGTCACAAAATTTCAAGGTTTTCTGACGCTCAAGTAAAAAGTTACAAGCATTTGATTGTTGCAAACTTTGATAGGTATAGGACGCACCGTACAGAAGTTAGGGCCATTTGAAGTTTTATCAGTGTTTGATTTTGGAGCCAAGGGTAGCATAGCTATGAGCGATAGCTTAAATTGACAAGAGGCTCGAGTACTTTATAGTCACAAAATTTCAAGGTTTTCTGACGCTCAAGTAAAAAGTTACAAGCATTTGATTGTTGCAAACTTTGATAGGTATAGGACGCACCGTACAGAAGTTAGGGCCATTTGAAGTTTTATCAGTGTTTGATTTTGGAGTCAAGGGTAGCATAGCTATGAGCGATAGCTTAAATTGACAAGAGGCTCGAGTACTTTATAGTCACAAAATTTCAAGGTTTTCTGACGCTCAAGTAAAAAGTTACAAGCATTTGATTGTTGCAAACTTTGATAGGTGTAGGACGCACCGTATAGAAGTTAGGGCCATTTGAAGTTTTATCAGTAATTGATTTTAGAGTCAAGGGTAGTATAGATATGAGTGATAGCTTAAATTGATAAGAAGCACGAGTACTTTATTGTCACAAAATTTCAAGGTTTTCTGACGCTCAAGTAAAAAGTTACAAGCATTTGATTGTTGCAAACTTTGATAGGTATAGGACGCACCGTACAGAAGTTAGGGCCATTTGAAGTTTTATCAGTGTTTGATTTTGGAGTCAAGGGTACTATAGATATGAGTAATAGCTTAAATTGACAAGAGGCTCGAGTACTTTATAATCACAAAATTTCAAGGTTTTCTGACGCTCAAGTAAAAAGTTACAAGCATTTGATTGTTGCAAACTTTGATAGGTATAGGACGCACCGTACAGAAGTTAGGGCCATTTGAAGTTTTATCAGTGTTTGATTTTGGAGTCAAGGGTAGCATAGCTATGAGCGATAGCTTAAATTGTCAAGACGCTCGAGTACTTTATAGTCACAAAATTTCAAGGTTTTCTGACGCTCAAGTAAAAAGTTGCAAGCATTTGATTGTTGCAAACTTTGATAGGTATAGGACGCACCGTACAGAAGTTAGGGCCATTTGAAGTTTTATCAGTGTTTGATTTTGGAGTCAAGGGTAGCATAGCTATGAGCGATAGCTTAAATTGACAAGAGGGTCGAGTACTTTATAGTCACAAAATTTCAAAGTTTTATGACGCTCCAGTAAAAAGTTATAAGCATTTGATTGTTGGAAACTTTGATTGGTATAGGACGCACCGTACAGAAGTTGGGGCCATTTGAAGTTTTATCAGTGTTTGATTTTGGAGTCAAGGGAACTATAGATATGAGTGATAGCTTAAATTGACAAGAGGCTCGAGTACTTTATAGTCACAAAATTTCAAGGTTTTCTGACGCTCAAGTAAAAAGTTACAAGCATTTGATTGTTGCAAACTTTGATAGGTATAGGACGCACCGTACAGAAGTTAGGGCCATTTGAAGTTTTATCAGTAATTGATTTTAGAGTCAAGGGTAGTATAGATATGAGTGATAGCTTAAATTGATAAGAGGCATGAGTACTTTATTGTCACAAAATTTCAAGGTTTTCTGACGCTCAAATAAAAAGTTACAAGCATTTGATTGTTGCAAACTTTGATAGGTATAGGACGCACCGTACAGAAGTTAGGGCCATTTGAAGTTTTATCAGTGTTTGATTTTGGAGTCAAGGGTACTATAGATATGAGTAATAGCTTAAATTGACAAGAGGCTCGAGTACTTTATAGTCACAAAATTTCAAGGTTTTCTGACGCTCAAGTAAAAAGTTACAAGCATTTGATTGTTGCAAACTTTGATAGGTATAGGACGCACCGTACAGAAGTTAGGGCCATTTGAAGTTTTATCAGTGTTTGATTTTGGAGTCAAGGGTAGCATAGCTATGAGCGATAGCTTAAATTGTCAAGACGCTCGAGTACTTTATAGTCACAAAATTTCAAGGTTTTCTGACGCTCAAGTAAAAAGTTGCAAGCATTTGATTGTTGCAAACTTTGATAGGTATAGGACGCACCGTACAGAAGTTAGGGCCATTTGAAGTTTTATCAGTGTTTGATTTTGGAGTCAAGGGTAGCATAGCTATGAGCGATAGCTTAAATTGACAAGAGGGTCGAGTACTTTATAGTCACAAAATTTCAAAGTTTTATGACGCTCCAGTAAAAAGTTATAAGCATTTGATTGTTGGAAACTTTGATTGGTATAGGACGCACCGTACAGAAGTTGGGGCCATTTGAAGTTTTATCAGTAATTGATTTTAGAGTCAAGGGTAGTATAGATATGAGTGATAGCTTAAATTGATAAGAGGCATGAGTACTTTATTGTCACAAAATTTCAAGGTTTTCTGACGCTCAAATAAAAAGTTACAAGCATTTGATTGTTGCAAACTTTGATAGGTGTAGGACGCACCGTATAGAAGTTAGGGCCATTTGAAGTTTTATCAGTAATTGATTTTAGAGTCAAGGGTAGTATAGATATGAGTGATAGCTTAAATTGATAAGAGGCACGAGTAGTTTATTGTCACAAAATTTCAAGGTTTTCTGACGCTCAAGTAAAAAGTTACAAGCATTTGATTGTAGCAAACTTTGATAGGTATAGGACGCACCGTACAGAAGTTAGGGCCATTTGAAGTTTTATCAGTGTTTGATTTTGGAGTCAAGGGTAGCATAGCTATGAGCGATAGCTTAAATTGACAAGAGGCTCGAGTACTTTATAGTCACAAAATTTCAAGGTTTTCTGACGCTCAAGTAAAAAGTTGCAAGCATTTGATTGTTGCAAACTTTGATAGGTATAGGACGCACCGTACAGAAGTTAGGGCCATTTGAAGTTTTATCAGTGTTTGATTTTGGAGTCAAGGGTAGCATAGCTATGAGCGATAGCTTAAATTGACAAGAGGCTCGAGTACTTTATAGTCACAAAATTTCAAAGTTTTATGACGCTCCAGTAAAAAGTTATAAGCATTTGATTGTTGGAAACTTTGATTGGTATAGGACGCACCGTACAGAAGTTGGGGCCATTTGAAGTTTTATCAGTGTTTTATTTTGGAGTCAAGGGAACTATAGATATGAGTGATAGCTTAAATTGAAAAGAGACTCGAGTACTTTATAGTCACAAAATTTCAAGGTTTTCTGACGCTCAAGTAAAAAGTTACAAGCATTTGATTGTTGCAAACTTTGATAGGTATAGGACGCACCGTACAGAAGTTAGGGCCATTTGAAGTTTTATCAGTAATTGATTTTAGAGTCAAGGGTAGTATAGATATGAGTGATAGCTTAAATTGATAAGAGGCATGAGTACTTTATTGTCACAAAATTTCAAGGTTTTCTGACGCTCAAGTAAAAAGTTACAAGCATTTGATTGTAGCAAACTTTGATAGGTATAGGACGCACCGTACAGAAGTTAGGGCCATTTGAAGTTTTATCAGTGTTTGATTTTGGAGTCAAGGGTAGCATAGCTATGAGCGATAGTTTAAATTGACAAGAGGCTCGAGTACTTTATAGTCACAAAATTTCAAGGTTTTCTGACGCTCAAGTAAAAAGTTGCAAGCATTTGATTGTTGCAAACTTTGATAGGTATAGGACGCACCGTACAGAAGTTAGGGCCATTTGAAGTTTTATCAGTGTTTGATTTTGGAGTCAAGGGTAGCATAGCTATGAGCGATAGCTTAAATTGACAAGAGGCTCGAGTACTTTATAGTCACAAAATTTCAAAGTTTTATGACGCTCCAGTAAAAAGTTATAAGCATTTGATTGTTGGAAACTTTGATTGGTATAGGACGCACCGTACAGAAGTTGGGGCCATTTGAAGTTTTATCAGTGTTTGATTTTGGAGTCAAGGGAACTATAGATATGAGTGATAGCTTAAATTGACAAGAGACTCGAGTACTTTATAGTCACAAAATTTCAAGGTTTTCTGACGCTCAAGTAAAAAGTTACAAGCATTTGATTGTTGCAAACTTTGATAGGTATAGGACGCACCGTACAGAAGTTAGGGCCATTTGAAGTTTTATCAGTAATTGATTTTAGAGTCAAGGGTAGAATAGATATGAGTGATAGCTTAAATTGATAAGAGGCATGAGTACTTTATTGTCACAAAATTTCAAGGTTTTCTGACGCTCAAGTAAAAAGTTACAAGCATTTGATTGTTGCAAACTTTGATAGGTATAGGACGCAGCGTACAGAAGTTAGGGCCATTTGAAGTTTTATCAGTGTTTGATTTTGGAGTCAAGGGTAGTATAGATATGAGTGATTGCTTAAATTGATAAGAGGCACGAGTACTTTATTGTCACAAAATTTCAAAGTTTTCTGACGCTCAAGTAAAAAGTTACAAGCATTTGATTGTTGCAAACTTTGATAGGTATAGGACGCACCGTACAGAAGTTAAGGCCATTTGAAGTTTTATCAGTGTTTGACTTTGGAGTCAAGGGTAGCATAGCTATGAGCGATAGCTTAAATTGACAAGAGGCTCGAGTACTTTATAGTCACACAATTTCAAAGTTTTATGACGCTCCAGTAAAAAGTTATAAGCATTTGATTGTTGGAAATTTTGATAGGTATAGGACGCACTGTACAGAAGTTTAGGCCATTTGAAGTTTTATCAGTGTTTGATTTTGGAGTCAAGGGTACTATAGATATGAGTAATAGCTTAAATTGACAAGAGGCTCGAGTACTTTATAGTCACAAAATTTCAAGGTTTTCTGACGCTCAAGTAAAAAGTTACAAGCATTTGATTGTTGCAAACTTTGATAGGTATAGGACGCACCGTACAGAAGATAGGGCCATTTGAAGTTTTATCAGTAATTGATTTTAGAGTCAAGGATAGTATAGATATGAGTGATAGCTTAAACTGATAAGAGGCATGAGTACATTATTGTCACAAAATTTCAAGGTTTTCTGACGCTCAAGTAAAAAGTTACCAGCATTTGATTGTTGCAAACTTTGATAGGTGTAGGACGCACCGTATAGAAGTTAGGGCCATTTGAAGTTTTATCAGTAATTGATTTTAGAGTCAAGGGTAGTATAGATATGAGTTATAGCTTAAATTGATAAGAGGCACGAGTACTTTATTGTCACAAAATTTCAAGGTTTTCTGACGCTCAAGTAAAAAGTTACAAGCATTTGATTGTTGCAAACTTTGATAGGTATAGGACGCACCGTACAGAAGTTAGGGCCATTTGAAGTTTTATCAGTGTTTGATTTTGGAGCCAAGGGTAGCATAGCTATGAGCGATAGCTTAAATTGACAAGAGGCTCGAGTACTTTATAGTCACAAAATTTCAAGGTTTTCTGACGCTCAAGTAAAAAGTTACAAGCATTTGATTGTTGCAAACTTTGATAGGTATAGGACGCACCGTACAGAAGTTAGGGCCATTTGAAGTTTTATCAGTGTTTGATTTTGGAGTCAAGGGTAGCATAGCTATGAGCGATAGCTTAAATTGACAAGAGGCTCGAGTACTTTATAGTCACAAAATTTCAAGGTTTTCTGACGCTCAAGTAAAAAGTTACAAGCATTTGATTGTTGCAAACTTTGATAGGTGTAGGACGCACCGTATAGAAGTTAGGGCCATTTGAAGTTTTATCAGTAATTGATTTTAGAGTCAAGGGTAGTATAGATATGAGTGATAGCTTAAATTGATAAGAAGCACGAGTACTTTATTGTCACAAAATTTCAAGGTTTTCTGACGCTCAAGTAAAAAGTTACAAGCATTTGATTGTTGCAAACTTTGATAGGTATAGGACGCACCGTACAGAAGTTAGGGCCATTTGAAGTTTTATCAGTGTTTGATTTTGGAGTCAAGGGTACTATAGATATGAGTAATAGCTTAAATTGACAAGAGGCTCGAGTACTTTATAGTCACAAAATTTCAAGGTTTTCTGACGCTCAAGTAAAAAGTTACAAGCATTTGATTGTTGCAAACTTTGATAGGTGTAGGACGCACCGTATAGAAGTTAGGGCCATTTGAACTTTTATCAGTAATTGATTTTAGAGTCAAGGGTAGTATAGATATGAGTTATAGCTTAAATTGATAAGAGGCACGAGTACTTTATTGTCACAAAATTTCAAGGTTTTCTGACGCTCAAGTAAAAAGTTACAAGCATTTGATTGTTGCAAACTTTGATAGGTATAGGACGCACCGTACAGAAGTTAGGGCCATTTGAAGTTTTATCAGTGTTTTATTTTGGAGCTAAGGGTAGCATAGCTATGAGCGATAGCTTAAATTGACAAGAGGCTCGAGTACTTTATAGTCACAAAATTTCAAGGTTTTCTGAAGCTCAAGTAAAAAGTTACAAGCATTTGATTGTTGCGAACTTTGATAGGTATAGGACGCACCGTACAGAAGTTAGGGCCATTTGAAGTTTTATCAGTGTTTGATTTTGGAGTCAAGGGTAGCATAGCTATGAGCGATAGCTTAAATTGACAAGAGGCTCGAGTACTTTATAGTCACAAAATTTCAAAGTTTTATGACGCTCCAGTAAAAAGTTGTAAGCATTTGATTGTTGGAAACTTTGATAGGTATAGGACGCACCATACAGAAGTTGGGGCCATTTGAAGTTTTATCATTGTTTGATTTTGGAGTCAATGGAAGTATAGATATGAGTGATAGCTTAAATTGACAAGAGGCTCGAGTACTTTATAGTCACAAAATTTCAAGGCTTTCTGACGCTCAAGTAAAAAGTTACAAGCATTTGATTGTTGCAAACTTTGATAGGTATAGGACGCACCGTACAGAAGTTAGGGCCATTTGAAGTTTTATCAGTAATTGATTTTAGAGTCAAGGGTAGTATAGATATGGGTGATAGCTTAAATTGATAAGAGGCACGAGTACTTTATTGTCACAAAATTTCAAGGTTTTCTGACGCTCAAGTAAAAAGTTACAAGCATTTGATTGTTGCAAACTTTGATAGGTATAGGACGCACCGTACAGAAGTTAGGGCCATTTGAAGTTTTATCAGTAATTGATTTTAGAGTCAAGGGTAGTATAGATATGAGTGATAGCTTAAATTGATAAGAGGCATGAGTACTTTATTGTCACAAAATTTCAAGGTTTTCTGACGCTCAAGTAAAAAGTTACAAGCATTTGATTGTTGCAAACTTTGATAGGTGTAGGACGCACCGTATAGAAGTTAGGGCCATTTGAACTTTTATCAGTAATTGATTTTAGAGTCAAGGGTAGTATAGATATGAGTTACAGCTTAAATTGATAAGAGGCACGAGTACTTTATTGTCACAAAATTTCAAGGTTTTCTGACGCTCAAGTAAAAAGTTACAAGCATTTGATTGTTGCAAACTTTGATAGGTATAGGACGCACCGTACAGAAGTTAGGGCCATTTGAAGTTTTATCAGTGTTTGATTTTGGAGCTAAGGGTAGCATAGCTATGAGCGATAGCTTAAATTGACAAGAGGCTCGAGTACTTTATAGTCACAAAATTTCAAGGTTTTCTGACGCTCAAGTAAAAAGTTACAAGCATTTGATTGTTGCAAACTTTGATAGGTATAGGACGCACCGTACAGAAGTTAGGGCCATTTGCAGTTTTATCAGTGTTTGATTTTGGAGTCAAGGGTAGCATAGCTATGAGCGACAGCTTAAATTGACAAGAGGCTCGAGTACTTTATAGTCACAAAATTTCAAAGTTTTATGACGCTCCAGTAAAAAGTTATAAGCATTTGATTGTTGGAAACTTTGATAGGTATAGGACGCACCGTACAGAAGTTGGGGCCATTTGAAGTTTTATCAGTGTTTGATTTTGGAGTCAAGGGTACTATAGATATGAGTGATAGCTTAAATTGACAAGAGGCTCGAGTACTTTATAGTCACAAAATTTCAAGGTTTTCTGACGCTCAAGTAAAAAGTTACAAGCATTTGATTGTTTGATAGGTATAGGACGCACCGTACAGAAGTTAGGGCCATTTGAAGTTTTATCAGTAATTGATTTTAGAGTCAAGGGTAGTATAGATATGAGTGATAGCTTAAATTGATAAGAGGCATGAGTACTTTATTGTCACAAAATTTCAAGGTTTTCTGACGCTCAAGTAAAAAGTTACAAGCATTTGATTGTTGCAAACTTTGATAGGTATAGGACGCACCGTACAGAAGTTAGGGCCATTTGAAGTTTTATCAGTGTTTGATTTTGGAGCTAAGGGTAGCATAGCTATGAGCGATAGCTTAAATTGACAAGAGGCTCGAGTACTTTATAGTCACAAAATTTCAAGGTTTTCTGAAGCTCAAGTAAAAAGTTACAAGCATTTGATTGTTGCGAACTTTGATAGGTATAGGACGCACCGTACAGAAGTTAGGGCCATTTGAAGTTTTATCAGTGTTTGATTTTGGAGTCAAGGGTAGCATAGCTATGAGCGATAGCTTAAATTGACAAGAGGCTCGAGTACTTTATAGTCACAAAATTTCAAAGTTTTATGACGCTCCAGTAAAAAGTTGTAAGCATTTGATTGTTGGAAACTTTGATAGGTATAGGACGCACCATACAGAAGTTGGGGCCATTTGAAGTTTTATCATTGTTTGATTTTGGAGTCAATGGAAGTATAGATATGAGTGATAGCTTAAATTGACAAGAGGCTCGAGTACTTTATAGTCACAAAATTTCAAGGCTTTCTGACGCTCAAGTAAAAAGTTACAAGCATTTGATTGTTGCAAACTTTGATAGGTATAGGACGCACCGTACAGAAGTTAGGGCCATTTGAAGTTTTATCAGTAATTGATTTTAGAGTCAAGGGTAGTATAGATATGGGTGATAGCTTAAATTGATAAGAGGCACGAGTACTTTATTGTCACAAAATTTCAAGGTTTTCTGACGCTCAAGTAAAAAGTTACAAGCATTTGATTGTTGCAAACTGTGATAGGTATAGGACGCACCGTACAGAAGTTAGGGCCATTTGAAGTTTTATCAGTAATTGATTTTAGAGTCAAGGGTAGTATAGATATGAGTGATAGCTTAAATTGATAAGAGGCATGAGTACTTTATTGTCACAAAATTTCAAGGTTTTCTGACGCTCAAGTAAAAAGTTACAAGCATTTGATTGTTGCAAACTTTGATAGGTGTAGGACGCACCGTATAGAAGTTAGGGCCATTTGAACTTTTATCAGTAATTGATTTTAGAGTCAAGGGTAGTATAGATATGAGTTACAGCTTAAATTGATAAGAGGCACGAGTACTTTATTGTCACAAATTTCAAGGTTTTCTGACGCTCAAGTAAAAAGTTACAAGCATTTGATTGTTGCAAACTTTGATAGGTATAGGACGCACCGTACAGAAGTTAGGGCCATTTGAAGTTTTATCAGTGTTTGATTTTGGAGCTAAGGGTAGCATAGCTATGAGCGATAGCTTAAATTGACAAGAGGCTCGAGTACTTTATAGTCACAAAATTTCAAGGTTTTCTGACGCTCAAGTAAAAAGTTACAAGCATTTGATTGTTGCAAACTTTGATAGGTATAGGACGCACCGTACAGAAGTTAGGGCCATTTGCAGTTTTATCAGTGTTTGATTTTGGAGTCAAGGGTAGCATAGCTATGAGCGATAGCTTAAATTGACAAGAGGCTCGAGTACTTTATAGTCACAAAATTTCAAAGTTTTATGACGCTCCAGTAAAAAGTTATAAGCATTTGATTGTTGGAAACTTTGATAGGTATAGGACGCACCGTACAGAAGTTGGGGCCATTTGAAGTTTTATCAGTGTTTGATTTTGGAGTCAAGGGTACTATAGATATGAGTGATAGCTTAAATTGACAAGAGGCTCGAGTACTTTATAGTCACAAAATTTCAAGGTTTTCTGACGCTCAAGTAAAAAGTTACAAGCATTTGATTGTTTGATAGGTATAGGACGCACCGTACAGAAGTTAGGGCCATTTGAAGTTTTATCAGTAATTGATTTTAGAGTCAAGGGTAGTATAGATATGAGTGATAGCTTAAATTGATAAGAGGCATGAGTACTTTATTGTCACAAAATTGCAAGGTTTTCTGATGCTCAAGTAAAAAGTTACAAGCATTTGATTGTTGCAAACTTTGATAGGTATAGGACGCACCGTACAGAAGTTAGGGCCATTTGAAGTTTTATCAGTGTTTGATTTTGGAGTCAAGGGTAGCATAGCTATGAGCGATAGCTTAAATTGACAAGAGGCTCGAGTACTTTATAGTCACAAAATTTCAAAATTTTATGACGCTCCAGTAAAAAGTTGTAAGCATTTGATTGTTGGAAACTTTGATAGGTATAGGACGCACCATACAGAAGTTGGGGCCATTTGAAGTTTTATCATTGTTTGATTTTGGAGTCAATGGAAGTATAGATATGAGTGATAGCTTAAATTGACAAGAGGCTCGAGTACTTTATAGTCACAAAATTTCAAGGTTTTCTGACGCTCAAGTAAAAAGTTACAAGCATTTGATTGTTGCAAACTTTGATAGGTATAGGACGCACCGTACAGAAGTTAGGGCCATTTGAAGTTTTATCAGTAATTGATTTTAGAGTCAAGGGTAGTATAGATATGGGTGATAGCTTAAATTGATAAGAGGCACGAGTACTTTATTGTCACAAAATTTCAAGGTTTTCTGACGCTCAAGTAAAAAGTTGCAAGCATTTGATTGTTGCAAACTTTGATAGGTATAGGACGCACCGTACAGAAGTTAGGGCCATTTGAAATTTTATCAGTAATTGATTTTAGAGTCAAGGGTAGTATAGATATGAGTGATAGCTTAAATTGATAAGAGGCATGAGTACTTTATTGTCACAAAATTTCAAGGTTTTCTGACGCTCAAGTAAAAAGTTACAAGCATTTGATTGTTGCAAACTTTGATAGGTGTAGGACGCACCGTATAGAAGTTAGGGCCATTTGAAGTTTTATCAGTAATTGATTTTAGAGTCAAGGGTAGTATAGATATGAGTGATAGCTTAAATTGATAAGAGGCACGATTACTTTATTGTCACAAAATTTCAAGGTTTTCTGACGCTCAAGTAAAAAGTTACAAGCATTTGATTGTTGCAAACTTTGATAGGTATAGGACGCACCGTACAGAAGTTAGGGCCATTTGAAGTTTTATCAGTGTTTGATTTTGGAGTCAAGGGTAGCATAGCTATGAGCGACTGCTTAAATTGACAAGAGGCTCGAGTACTTTATAGTCACAAAATTTAAATTTTTATGACGCTCCAGTAAAAAGGTATAAGCATTTGATTGTTGGAAACTTTGATAGGTATAGGACCCACCGTACAGAAGTTAGGGCCATTTAAAGTTTTATCAGTGTTTGATTTTGGAGTCAAGGGTAGCATTGCTATGAGCGATAGCTTAAATTGACAAGAGGCTCGAGTACTTTATAGTCACAAAATTTCAAGGTTTTCTGACGCTCAAGTAAAAAGTTACAAGCATTTGATTGTTGCAAACTTTGATAGGTATAGGACGCAGCGTACAGAAGTTAGGGCCATTTGAAGTTTTATCAGTGTTTGATTTTGGAGTCAAGGGTAGTATAGATATGAGTGATAGCTTTAATTGATAAGAGGCACGAGTACTTTATTGTCACAAAATTTCAAAGTTTTCTGACGCTCAAGTAAAAAGTTACAAGCATTTGATTGTTGCAAACTTTGATAGGTATAGGACGCACCGTACAGAAGTTAGGGCCATTTGAAGTTTTATAAGTGTTTGACTTTGGAGTCAAGGGTAGCATAGCTATGAGCGATAGCTTAAATTGACAAGAGGCTCGAGTACTTTATAGTCACACAATTTCAAAGTTTTATGACGCTCCAGTAAAAAGTTATAAGCATTTGATTGTTGGAAACTTTGATAGGTATAGGACGCACTGTACAGAAGTTGGGGCCATTTGAAGTTTTATCAGTGTTTGATTTTGGAGTCAAGGGTACTATAGATATGAGTAATAGCTTAAATTGACAAGAGGCTCGAGTACTTTATAGTCACAAAATTTCAAGGTTTTCTGACGCTCAAGTAAAAAGTTACAAGCATTTGATTGTTGCAAACTTTGATAGGTATAGGACGCACCGTACAGAAGATAGGGCCATTTGAAGTTTTATCAGTAATTGATTTTAGAGTCAAGGGTAGTATAGATATGAGTGATAGCTTAAATTGATAAGAGGCATGAGTACTTTATTGTCACAAAATTTCAAGGTTTTCTGACGCTCAAGTAAAAAGTTACAAGCATTTGATTGTTGCAAACTTTGATAGGTGTAGGACGCACCGTATAGAAGTTAGGGCCATTTGAAGTTTTATCAGTAATTGATTTTAGAGTCAAGGGTAGTATAGATATGAGTTATAGCTTAAATTGATAAGAGGCACGAGTACTTTATTGTGACAAAATTTCAAGGTTTTCTGACGCTCAAGTAAAAAGTTACAAGCATTTGATTGTTGCAAACTTTGATAGGTATAGGACGCACCGTACAGAAGTTAGGGCCATTTGAAGTTTTATCAGTGTTTGATTTTGGAGCCAAGGGTAGCATAGCTATGAGCGATAGCTTAAATTGACAAGAGGCTCGAGTACTTTATAGTCACAAAATTTCAAGCTTTTCTGACGCTCAAGTAAAAAGTTACAAGCATTTGATTGTTGCAAACTTTGATAGGTATAGGACGCACCGTACAGAAATTAGGGCCATTTGAAGTTTTATCAGTGTTTGATTTTGGAGTCAAGGGTAGCATAGCTATGAGCGATAGCTTAAATTGACAAGAGGCTCGAGTACTTTATAGTCACAAAATTTCAAGGTTTTCTGACGCTCAAGTAAAAAGTTGCAAGCATTTGATTGTTGCAAACTTTGATAGGTATAGGACGCACGGTACAGAAGTTAGGGCCATTTGAAGTTTTATCAGTGTTTGATTTTGGAGTCAAGGGTACTATAGATATAAGTGATAGCTTAAATTGACAAGAGGCTCGAGTACTTTATAGTCACAAATATTCAAGGTTTTCTGACGCTCAAGTAAAAAGTTACAAGCATTTGATTGTTGCAAACTTTGATAGGTATAGGACGCACCGTACAGAAGTTAGGGCCATTTGAAGTTTTATCAGTAATTGATTTTAGAGTCAAGGGTAGTATAGATATGAGTGATAGCTTAAATTGATAAGAGGCATGAGTACTTTATTGTCACAAAATTTCAAGGTTTTCTGACGCTCAAGTAAAAAGTTACAAGCATTTGATTGTTGCAAACTTTGATAGGTGTAGGACGCACCGTATAGAAGTTAGGGCCATTTGAAGTTTTATCAGTAATTGATTTTAGAGTCAAGGGTAGTATAGATATGAGTGATAGCTTAAATTGATAAGAAGCACGAGTACTTTATTGTCACAAAATTTCAAGGTTTTCTGACGCTCAAGTAAAAAGTTACAAGCATTTGATTGTTGCAAACTTTGATAGGTATAGGACGCACCGTACAGAAGTTAGGGCCATTTGAAGTTTTATCAGTGTTTGATTTTGGAGTCAAGGGTACTATAGATATGAGTAATAGCTTAAATTGACAAGAGGCTCGAGTACTTTATAGTCACAAAATTTCAAGATTTTCTGACGCTCAAGTAAAAAGTTACAAGTATTTGATTGTTGCAAACTTTGATAGGTGTAGGATGCACCGTATAGAAGTTAGGGCCATTTGAAGTTTTATCAGTAATTGATTTTAGAGTCAAGGGTAGTATAGATATGAGTGATAGCTTAAATTGACAAGAGGCTCGAGAACTTTATAGTCACAAAATTTCAAAGTTTTATGACGCTCCAGTAAAAAGTTATAAGCATTTGATTGTTGGAAACTTTGATAGGTATAGGACGCACCGTACAGAAGTTGGGGCCATTTGAAGTTTTATCAGTGTTTGATTTTGGAGTCAAGGGTAGTATAGATATGAGTGATAGCTTAAATTGACAAGAGGCTCGAGTACTTTATAGTCACAAAATTTCAAGGTTTTCTGACGCTCAAGTAAAAAGTTACAAGCATTTGATTGTTTGATAGGTATAGGACGCACCGTACAGAAGTTAGGGCCATTTGAAGTTTTATCAGTAATTGATTTTAGAGTCAAGGGTAGTATAGATATGAGTGATAGCTTAAATTGATAAGAGGCATGAGTACTTTATTGTCACAAAATTGCAAGGTTTTCTGACGCTCAAGTAAAAAGTTACAAGCATTTGATTGTTGCAAACTTTGATAGGTATAGGACGCACCGTACAGAAGTTAGGGCCATTTGAAGTTTTATCAGTGTTTGATTTTGGAGTCAAGGGTAGCATAGCTATGAGCGATAGCTTAAATTGACAAGAGGCTCGAGTACTTTATAGTCACAAAATTTCAAAATTTTATGACGCTCTAGTAAAAAGTTGTAAGCATTTGATTGTTGGAAACTTTGATAGGTATAGGACGCACCATACAGAAGTTGGGGCCATTTGAAGTTTTATCATTGTTTGATTTTGGAGTCAATGGTAGTATAGATATGAGTGATAGCTTAAATTCACAAGAGGCTCGAGTACTTTATAGTCACAAAATTTCAAGGTTTTCTGACGCTCAAGTAAAAAGTTACAAGCATTTGATTGTTGCAAACTTTGATAGGTATAGGACGCACCGTACAGAAGTTAGGGCCATTTGAAGTTTTATCAGTGTTTGATTTTGGAGTCAAGGGTACTATAGATATGAGTGATAGCTTAAATTGACAAGAGGCTCGAGTACTTTATAGTCACAAATATTCAAGGTTTTCTGACGCTCAAGTAAAAAGTTACAAGCATTTGATTGTTGCAAACTTTGATAGGTATAGGACGCACCGTACAGAAGTTAGGGCCATTTGAAGTTTTATCAGTAATTGATTTTAGAGTCAAGGGTAGTATAGATATGAGTGATAGCTTAAATTGATAAGAGGCATGAGTACTTTATTGTCACAAAATTTCAAGGTTTTCTGACGCTCAAGTAAAAAGTTACAAGCATTTGATTGTTGCAAACTTTGATAGGTGTAGGACGCACCGTATAGAAGTTAGGGCCATTTGAAGTTTTATCAGTAATTGATTTTAGAGTCAAGGGTAGTATAGATATGAGTGATAGCTTAAATTGATAAGAAGCACGAGTACTTTATTGTCACAAAATTTCAAGGTTTTCTGACGCTCAAGTAAAAAGTTACAAGCATTTGATTGTTGCAAACTTTGATAGGTATAGGACGCACCGTACAGAAGTTAGGGCCATTTGAAGTTTTATCAGTGTTTGATTTTGGAGTCAAGGGTACTATAGATATGAGTAATAGCTTAAATTGACAAGAGGCTCGAGTACTTTATAGTCACAAAATTTCAAGGTTTTCTGACGCTCAAGTAAAAAGTTACAAGTATTTGATTGTTGCAAACTTTGATAGGTGTAGGATGCACCGTATAGAAGTTAGGGCCATTTGAAGTTTTATCAGTAATTGATTTTAGAGTCAAGGGTAGTATAGATATGAGTGATAGCTTAAATTGACAAGAGGCTCGAGAACTTTATAGTCACAAAATTTCAAAGTTTTATGACGCTCCAGTAAAAAGTTATAAGCATTTGATTGTTGGAAACTTTGATAGGTATAGGACGCACCGTACAGAAGTTGGGGCCATTTGAAGTTTTATCAGTGTTTGATTTTGGAGTCAAGGGTAGTATAGATATGAGTGATAGCTTAAATTGACAAGAGGCTCGAGTACTTTATAGTCACAAAATTTCAAGGTTTTCTGACGCTCAAGTAAAAAGTTACAAGCATTTGATTGTTTGATAGGTATAGGACGCACCGTACAGAAGTTAGGGCCATTTGAAGTTTTATCAGTAATTGATTTTAGAGTCAAGGGTAGTATAGATATGAGTGATAGCTTAAATTGATAAGAGGCATGAGTACTTTATTGTCACAAAATTGCAAGGTTTTCTGACGCTCAAGTAAAAAGTTACAAGCATTTGATTGTTGCAAACTTTGATAGGTATAGGACGCACCGTACAGAAGTTAGGGCCATTTGAAGTTTTATCAGTGTTTGATTTTGGAGTCAAGGGTAGCATAGCTATGAGCGATAGCTTAAATTGACAAGAGGCTCGAGTACTTTATAGTCACAAAATTTCAAAATTTTATGACGCTCTAGTAAAAAGTTGTAAGCATTTGATTGTTGGAAACTTTGATAGGTATAGGACGCACCATACAGAAGTTGGGGCCATTTGAAGTTTTATCATTGTTTGATTTTGGAGTCAATGGTAGTATAGATATGAGTGATAGCTTAAATTCACAAGAGGCTCGAGTACTTTATAGTCACAAAATTTCAAGGTTTTCTGACGCTCAAGTAAAAAGTTACAAGCATTTGATTGTTGCAAACTTTGATAGGTATAGGACGCACCGTACTGAAGTTAGGGCCATTTGAAGTTTTATCAGTAATTGATTTTAGAGTCAAGGGTAGTATAGATATGGGTGATAGCTTAAATTGATAAGAGGCACGAGTACTTTATTGTCACAAAATTTCAAGGTTTTCTGACGCTCAAGTAAAAAGTTACAAGCATTTGATTGTTGCAAACTTTGATAGGTGTAGGATGCACCGTATAGAAGTTAGGGCCATTTGAAGTTTTATTAGTAATTGATTTTAGAGTCAAGGGCAGTATAGATATGAGTGATAGCTTATATTGATAAGAGGCACGAGTACTTTATTGTGACAAAATTTCAAGGTTTTCTGACGGTCAAGTAAAAAGTTACAAGCATTTGATTGTTGCAAACTTTGATAGGTATAGGACGCAATGTACAGAAGTTAGGGCCATTTGAAGTTTTATCAGTGTTTGATTTTGGAGTCAAGGGTAGCATAGCTATGAGCGATAGCTTAAATTGACAAGAGGCTCCAGTACTTTATAGTCACAAAATTTCAAGGTTTTCTGACGCTCAAGTAAAAAGTTATAAGAATTTGATTGTTGGAAATTTTGATAGGTATAGGACGCACCGTACAGAAGTTAGGGCCATTTGAAGTTTTATCAGTGTTTGATTTTGGAGTCAAGGGTAGTATAGATATGAGTGATAGCTTAAATTGACAAGAGGCTCGAGTACTTTATAGTCACAAAATTTCAAGGTTTTTTGACGCTCAAGTAAAAAGTTACAAGCATTTGATTGTTGCAAACTTTGATAGGTATAGGACGCACCGTACAGAAGTTAGGGCCATTTGAAGTTTTATCAGTAATTGATTTTAGAGTCAAGGGTAGTATAGATATGGGTGATAGCTTAAATTGATAAGAGGCACGAGTACTTTATTGTCACAAATTTTCAAGGTTTTCTGACGCTCAAGTAAAAAGTTACAAGCATTTGATTGTTGCAAACTTTGATAGGTATAGGACGCACCGTACAGAAGTTAGGGCCATTTGAAGTTTTATCAGTGTTTGATTTTGGAGTCAAGGGTAGCATAGCTATGAGCGATAGCTTAAATTGACAAGAGGCTCCAGTACTTTATAGTCACAAAATTTCAAGGTTTTCTGACGCTCAAGTAAAAAGTTATAAGCATTTGATTGTTGGAAACTTTGATAGGTATAGGACGCACCGTACAGAAGTTAGGGCCATTTGAAGTTTTATCAGTGTTTGATTTTGGAGTCAAGGGTAGTATAGATATGAGTGATAGCTTAAATTGACAAGAGGCTCGAGTACTTTATAGTCACAAAATTTCAAAGTTTTCTGACGCTCAAGTAAAAAGTTACAACCATTTGATTGTTGCAAACTTTGATAGGTATAGGACGCACCGTACAGAAGTTAGGGCCATTTGAAGTTTTATCAGTGTTTGATTTTGGAGTCAAGGGTAGCATAGCTATGAGTGATAGCTTAAATTGAGAAGAGGCTCGAATACTTTATAGTCACAAAATTTCAAAGTTTTCTGACGCTCAGGTAAAAAGTTACAAGCATTTGATTGTTGCAAACTTTGATAGGTATAGGACGCACCGTACAGAAGTTAGGGCCATTTGAAGTTTTATCAGTGTTTGTTTTTGGAGTCAAGGGTAGCATAGCTATGAGCGATAGCTTAAATTGACAAGAGGCTCGAGTACTTTATAGTCACAAAATTTCAAGGTTTTCTGACGCTCAAGTAAAAAGTTACACGCATTTGATTGTTGCAAGTTTGATAGGTATAGGACGCACCGTACAGAAGTTAGGGCCATTTGAGGTTTTATCAGTGTTTGATTTTGGAGTCAAGGGTACTATAGATATGAGTGATAGCTTAAATTGACAAGAGGCTCGAGTACTTTATAGTCACAAAATTTCAAGGTTTTCTGACGCTCAAGTAAAAAGTTACAAGCATTTGATTGTTGCAAACTTTGATAGGTATAGGACGCACCGTACAGAAGTTAGGGCCATTTGAAGTTTTATCAGTGTTTGATTTTGGAGTCAAGGGTAGCATAGCTATGAGCGATAGCTTAAATTGACAAGAGGCTCCAGTACTTTATAGTCACAAAATTTCAAGGTTTTCTGACGCTCAAGTAAAAAGTTATAAGAATTTGATTGTTGGAAACTTTGATAGGTATAGGACGCACCGTACAGAAGTTAGGGCCATTTGAAGTTTTATCAGTGTTTGATTTTGGAGTCAAGGGTAGTATAGATATGAGTGATAGCTTAAATTGACAAGAGGCTCGAGTACTTTATAGTCCCAAAATTTCAAGGTTTTTTGACGCTCAAGTAAAAAGTTACAAGCATTTGATTGTTGCAAACTTTGATAGGTATAGGACGCACCGTACAGAAGTTAGGGCCATTTGAAGTTTTATCAGTAATTGATTTTAGAGTCAAGGGTAGTATAGATATGAGTGATAGCTTAAGTTGATAAGAGGCACGAGTACTTTATTGTCACAAAATTTCAAGGTTTTCTGACGCTCAAGTAAAAAGTTATAAGCATTTGATTGTTGGAAACTTTGATAGGTATAGGACGCACCGTACAGAAGTTGAGGCCATTTGAAGTTTTATCATTGTTTGATTTTGGAGTCAAGGGTAGTATAGATATGAGTGATAGCTTAAATTGACAAGAGGCTCGAGTACTTTATAGTCACAAAATTTCAAGGTTTTCTGACGCTAAAGTAAAATATTACAAGCATTTGATTGTTGCAAACTTTGATAGGTATAGGACGCACCGTACAGAAGTTAGGGCCATTTGAAGTTTTATCAGTAATTGATTTTAGAGTCAAGGGTAGTATAGATATGGGTGATAGCTTAAATTGATAAGAGGCACGAGTACTTTATTGTCACAAAATTTCAAGGTTTTCTGACGCTCAAGTAAAAAGTTACAAGCATTTGATTGTTGCAAACTTCGATAGGTGTAGGACGCACCGTATAGAAGTTAGGGCCATTTGAAGTTTTATCAGTAATTGATTTTAGAGTCAAGGGTAGTATAGATATGAGTGATAGCTTAAATTGATAAGAGGCACGAGTTCTTTATAGTCACAAAATTTCAAAGTTTTATGACGCTCCAGTAAAAAGTTATAAGCATTTGATTGTTGGAAACTTTGATAGGTATAGGACGCACCGTACAGAAGTTAGGGCCATTTAAAGTTTTATTAGTAATTGATTTTAGAGTCAAGGGTAGTATAGATATGAGTGATAGCTTAAGTTGATAAGAGGCACGAGTACTTTATTGTCACAAAGTTTCAAGGTTTTCTGACGCTCAAGTAAAAAGTTATAAGCATTTGATTGTTGGAAACTTTGATAGGTATAGGACGCACCGTACAGAAGTTGAGGCCATTTGAAGTTTTATCATTGTTTGATTTTGGAGTCAAGGGTAGTATAGATATGAGTGATAGCTTAAATTGACAAGAGGCTCGAGTACTTTATAGTCACAAAATTTCAAGGTTTTCTGACGCTAAAGTAAAATATTACAAGCATTTGATTGTTGGAAACTTTGATAGGTATAGGACGCACCGTACAGAAGTTAGGGCCATTTGAAGTTTTATCAGTAATTGATTTTAGAGTCAAGGGTAGTATAGATATGAGTGATAGCTTAAATTGATAAGAGGCACGAGTTCTTTATAGTCACAAAATTTCAAAGTTTTATGACGCTCCAGTAAAAAGTTATAAGCACTTGATTGTTGGAAACTTTGATAGGTATAGGACGCACCGTACAGAAGTTAGGGCCATTTGAAGTTTTATCAGTAATTGATTTTAGAGTCAAGGGTAGTATAGATATGAGTGATAGCTTAAATTGATAAGAGGCACGAGTACTTTATTGTCACAAAATTTCAAGGTTTTCTGACGCTCAAGTAAAAAGTTATAAGCATTTGATTGTTGGAAACTTTGATAGGTATAGGACGCACCGTACAGAAGTTGAGGCCATTTGAAGTTTTATCATTGTTTGATTTTGGAGTCAAGGGTAGTATAGATATGAGTGATAGCTTAAATTGACAAGAGGCTCGAGTACTTTATAGTCACAAAATTTCAAGGTTTTCTGACGCTAAAGTAAAATATTACAAGCATTTGATTGTTGGAAACTTTGATAGGTATAGGACGCACCGTACAGAAGTTAGGGCCATTTGAAGTTTTATCAGTAATTGATTTTAGAGTCAAGGGTAGTATAGATATGAGTGATAGCTTAAATTGATAAGAGGCACGAGTTCTTTATAGTCACAAAATTTCAAAGTTTTATGACGCTCCAGTAAAAAGTTATAAGCATTTGATTGTTGGAAACTTTGATAGGTATAGGACGCACCGTACAGAAGTTAGGGCCATTTGAAGTTTTATCAGTAATTGATTTTAGAGTCAAGGGTAGTATAGATATGAGTGATAGCTTAAGTTGATAAGAGGCACGAGTACTTTATTGTCACAAAATTTCAAGGTTTTCTGACGCTCAAGTAAAAAGTTATAAGCATTTGATTGTTGGAAACTTTGATAGGTATAGGACGCACCGTACAGAAGTTGAGGCCATTTGAAGTTTTATCATTGTTTGATTTTGGAGTCAAGGGTAGTATAGATATGAGTGATAACTTAAATTGACAAGAGGCTCGAGTACTTTATAGTCACAAAATTTCAAGGTTTTCTGACGCTCAAGTAAAATATTACAAGCATTTGATTGTTGCAAACTTTGATAGGTATAGGACGCACCGTACAGAAGTTAGGGCCATTTGAAGTTTTATCAGTAATTGATTTTAGAGTCAAGGGTAGTATAGATATGGGTGATAGCTTAAATTGATAAGAGGCACGAGTACTTTATTGTCACAAAATTTCAAGGTTTTCTGACGCTCAAGTAAAAAGTTACAAGCATTTGATTGTTGCAAACTTCGATAGGTGTAGGACGCACCGTATAGAAGTTAGGGCCATTTGAAGTTTTATCAGTAATTGATTTTAGAGTCAAGGGTAGTATAGATATGAGTGATAGCTTAAATTGATAAGAGGCACGAGTTCTTTATAGTCACAAAATTTCAAAGTTTTATGACGCTCCAGTAAAAAGTTATAAGCATTTGATTGTTGGAAACTTTGATAGGTATAGGACGCACCGTACAGAAGTTGAGGCCATTTGAAGTTTTATCATTGTTTGATTTTGGAGTCAAGGGTAGTATAGATATGAGTGATAGCTTAAATTGACAAGAGGCTCGAGTACTTTATAGTCACAAAATTTCAAGGTTTTCTGACGCTAAAGTAAAAAGTTACAAGCATTTGATTGTTGCAAACTTTGATAGGTGTAGGACGCACCGTATAGAAGTTAGGGCCATTTGAAGTTTTATCAGTGTTTGATTTTGGAGTCAAGGGTAGCATAGCTATGAGCGATAGCTTAAATTGACAAGAGGCTCCAGTACTTTATAGTCACAAAATTTCAAGGTTTTCTGACGATCAAGTAAAAAGTTACAAGCATTTGATTGTTGCAAACTTCGATAGGTGTAGGACGCACCGTATAGAAGTTAGGGCCTTTTGAAGTTTTATCAGTAATTGATTTTAGAGTCAAGGGTAGTATAGATATGAGTGATAGCTTAAATTGATAAGAGGCACGAGTTCTTTATAGTCACAAAATTTCAAAGTTTTATGACGCTCCAGTAAAAAGTTATAAGCATTTGATTGTTGGAAACTTTGATAGGTATAGGACGCACCGTACAGAAGTTGAGGCCATTTGAAGTTTTATCATTGTTTGATTTTGGAGTCAAGGGTAGTATAGATATGAGTGATAGCTTAAATTGACAAGAGGCTCGAGTACTTTATAGTCACAAAATTTCAAGGTTTTCTGACGCTAAAGTAAAATATTACAAGCATTTGATTGTTGCAAACTTTGATAGGTATAGGACGCACCGTACAGAAGTTAGGGCCATTTGAAGTTTTATCAGTAATTGATTTTAGAGTCAAGGGTAGTATAGATATGGGTGATAGCTTAAATTGATAAGAGGCACGAGTACTTTATTGTCACAAAATTTCAAGGTTTTCTGACGCTCAAGTAAAAAGTTACAAGCATTTGATTGTTGCAAACTTTGATAGGTGTAGGACGCACCGTATAGAAGTTAGGGCCATTTGAAGTTTTATCAGTGTTTGATTTTGGAGTCAAGGGTAGCATAGCTATGAGCGATAGCTTAAATTGACAAGAGGCTCCAGTACTTTATAGTCACAAAATTTCAAGGTTTTCTGACGCTCAAGTAAAAAGTTATAAGCATTTGATTGTTGGAAACTTTGATAGGTATAGGACGCACCGTACAGAAGTTAGGGCCATTTGAAGTTTTATCAGTGTTTGATTTTGGAGTCAAGGATAGTATAGATATGAGTGATAGCTTAAATTGACAAGAGGCTCGAGTACTTTATAGTCACAAAATTTCAAGGGTTTCTGACGCTCAAGTAAAAAGTTACAAGCATTTGATTGTTGCAAACTTTGATATGTATAGGATGCACCGTATAGAAATTAGGGCTATTTGAAGTTTTATCAGTGTTTTATTTTGGATTTCAAGGGTAGCATAGCTATGATCAATAGCTTAAATTGACAAGAGGCTCGAATACTTTATAGTCACAAAATTTCAAAGTTTCGGACGCTCAAGTAAAAAGTTACAAGCATTTGATTGTTGCAAACTTTGATAGGTATAGGACGCACCGTACAGAAGTTAGGGCCATTTGAAGTTTTATCAGTTTGTTTTTGGAGTCAAGGGTAGCATAGCTATGAGCGATAGCTTAAATTGACAAGAGGCTCCAGTACTTTATAGTCACAAAATTTCAAGGTTTTCTGACATTCAAGTAAAAAGTTATAAGCATTTGATTGTTGGAAACTTTGATAGGTATAGGACGCACCGTACAGAAGTTAGGGCCATTTGAAGTTTTATCAGTGTTTGATTTTGGAGTCAAGGGTAGTATAGATATGAGTGATAGCTTAAATTGACAAGAGGCTCGAGTACTTTATAGTCACAAAATTTCAAGGTTTTTTGACGCTCAAGTAAAAAGTTACAAGCATTTGATTGTTGCAAACTTTGATAGGTATAGGACGCACCGTACAGAAGTTAGGGCCATTTGAAGTTTTATCAGTAATTGATTTTAGAGTCAAGGGTAGTATAGATATGAGTGATAGCTTAAATTGATAAGAGGCACGAGTACTTTATTGTCACAAAATTTCAAGGTTTTCTGACGCTCAAGTAAAAAGTTATAAGCATTTGATTGTTGGAAACTTTGATAGGTATAGGACGCACCGTACAGAAGTTGAGGCCATTTGAAGTTTTATCATTGTTTGATTTTGGAGTCAAGGGTAGTATAGATATGAGTGATAGCTTAAATTGACAAGAGGCTCGAGTACTTTATAGTCACAAAATTTCAAGGTTTTCTGACGCTAAAGTAAAATATTACAAGCATTTGATTGTTGGAAACTTTGATAGGTATAGGACGCACCGTACAGAAGTTAGGGCCATTTGAAGTTTTATCAGTAATTGATTTTAGAGTCAAGGGTAGTATAGATATGAGTGATAGCTTAAATTGATAAGAGGCACGAGTTCTTTATAGTCACAAAATTTCAAAGTTTTATGACGCTCCAGTAAAAAGTTATAAGCATTTGATTGTTGGAAACTTTGATAGGTATAGGACGCACCGTACAGAAGTTAGGGCCATTTGAAGTTTTATCAGTAATTGATTTTAGAGTCAAGGGTAGTATAGATATGAGTGATAGCTTAAGTTGATAAGAGGCACGAGTACTTTATTGTCACAAAATTTCAAGGTTTTCTGACGCTCAAGTAAAAAGTTATAAGCATTTGATTGTTGGAAACTTTGATAGGTATAGGACGCACCGTACAGAAGTTGAGGCCATTTGAAGTTTTATCATTGTTTGATTTTGGAGTCAAGGGTAGTATAGATATGAGTGATAACTTAAATTGACAAGAGGCTCGAGTACTTTATAGTCACAAAATTTCAAGGTTTTCTGACGCTCAAGTAAAATATTACAAGCATTTGATTGTTGCAAACTTTGATAGGTATAGGACGCACCGTACAGAAGTTAGGGCCATTTGAAGTTTTATCAGTAATTGATTTTAGAGTCAAGGGTAGTATAGATATGAGTGATAGCTTAAATTGATAAGAGGCACGAGTTCTTTATAGTCACAAAATTTCAAAGTTTTATGACGCTCCAGTAAAAAGTTATAAGCATTTGATTGTTGGAAACTTTGATAGGTATAGGACGCACCGTACAGAAGTTGAGGCCATTTGAAGTTTTATCATTGTTTGATTTTGGAGTCAAGGGTAGTATAGATATGAGTGATAGCTTAAATTGACAAGAGGCTCGAGTACTTTATAGTCACAAAATTTCAAGGTTTTCTGACGCTAAAGTAAAAAGTTACAAGCATTTGATTGTTGCAAACTTTGATAGGTGTAGGACGCACCGTATAGAAGTTAGGGCCATTTGAAGTTTTATCAGTGTTTGATTTTGGAGTCAAGGGTAGCATAGCTATGAGCGATAGCTTAAATTGACAAGAGGCTCCAGTACTTTATAGTCACAAAATTTCAAGGTTTTCTGACGCTCAAGTAAAAAGTTACAAGCATTTGATTGTTGCAAACTTCGATAGGTGTAGGACGCACCGTATAGAAGTTAGGGCCATTTGAAGTTTTATCAGTAATTGATTTTAGAGTCAAGGGTAGTATAGATATGAGTGATAGCTTAAATTGATAAGAGGCACGAGTTCTTTATAGTCACAAAATTTCAAAGTTTTATGACGCTCCAGTAAAAAGTTATAAGCATTTGATTGTTGGAAACTTTGATAGGTATAGGACGCACCGTACAGAAGTTGAGGCCATTTGAAGTTTTATCATTGTTTGATTTTGGAGTCAAGGGTAGTATAGATATGAGTGATAGCTTAAATTGACAAGAGGCTCGAGTACTTTATAGTCACAAAATTTCAAGGTTTTCTGACGCTAAAGTAAAATATTACAAGCATTTGATTGTTGCAAACTTTGATAGGTATAGGACGCACCGTACAGAAGTTAGGGCCATTTGAAGTTTTATCAGTAATTGATTTTAGAGTCAAGGGTAGTATAGATATGGGTGATAGCTTAAATTGATAAGAGGCTCGAGTACTTTATAGTCACAAAATTTCAAGGTTTTCTGACGCTCAAGTAAAAAGTTACAAGCATTTGATTGTTGCAAACTTTGATAGGTGTAGGACGCACCGTATAGAAGTTAGGGCCATTTGAAGTTTTATCAGTGTTTGATTTTGGAGTCAAGGGTAGCATAGCTATGAGCGATAGCTTAAATTGACAAGAGGCTCCAGTACTTTATAGTCACAAAATTTCAAGGTTTTCTGACGCTCAAGTAAAAAGTTATAAGCATTTGATTGTTGGAAACTTTGATAGGTATAGGACGCACCGTACAGAAGTTAGGGCCATTTGAAGTTTTATCAGTGTTTGATTTTGGAGTCAAGGATAGTATAGATATGAGTGATAGCTTAAATTGACAAGAGGCTCGAGTACTTTATAGTCACAAAATTTCAAGGGTTTCTGACGCTCAAGTAAAAAGTTACAAGCATTTGATTGTTGCAAACTTTGATATGTATAGGATGCACCGTACAGAAGTTAGGGCCATTTGAAGTTTTATCCGTGTTTGATTTTGGAGTCAAGGGTAGCATAGCTATGAGCGATAGCTTAAATTGAGAAGAGGCTCGAATACTTTATAGTCACAAAATTTCAAAGTTTCGGACGCTCAAGTAAAAAGTTACAAGCATTTGATTGTTGCAAACTTTGATAGGTATAGGACGCACCGTACAGAAGTTAGGGCCATTTGAAGTTTTATCAGTTTGTTTTTGGAGTCAAGGGTAGCATAGCTATGAGCGATAGCTTAAATTGACAAGAGGCTCCAGTACTTTATAGTCACAAAATTTCAAGGTTTTCTGACATTCAAGTAAAAAGTTATAAGCATTTGATTGTTGGAAACTTTGATAGGTATAGGACGCACCGTACAGAAGTTAGGGCCATTTGAAGTTTTATCAGTGTTTGATTTTGGAGTCAAGGGTAGTATAGATATGAGTGATAGCTTAAATTGACAAGAGGCTCGAGTACTTTATAGTCACAAAATTTCAAGGTTTTTTGACGCTCAAGTAAAAAGTTACAAGCATTTGATTGTTGCAAACTTTGATAGGTATAGGACGCACCGTACAGAAGTTAGGGCCATTTGAAGTTTTATCAGTAATTGATTTTAGAGTCAAGGGTAGTATAGATATGAGTGATAGCTTAAGTTGATAAGAGGCACGAGTACTTTATTGTCACAAAATTTCAAGGTTTTCTGACGCTCAAGTAAAAAGTTACAAGCATTTGATTGTTGCAAACTTTGATAGGTATAGGACGCACCGTACAGAAGTTAGGGCCATTTGAAGTTTTATCAGTGTTTGATTTTGGAGCCAAGGGTAGCATAGCTGTGAGCGATAGCTGTGAGCGATAGCTTAAATTGACAAGAGGCTCGAGTACTTTATAGTCACAAAATTTCAAGGTTTTCTGACGCTCAAGTAAAAAGTTACAAGCATTTGATTGTTGCAAACTTCGATAGGTGTAGGACGCACCGTATAGAAGTTAGGGCCATTTGAAGTTTTATCAGTAATTGATTTTAGAGTCAAGGGTAGTATATATATGAGTGATAGCTTAAATTGATAAGAGGCACGAGTTCTTTATAGTCACAAAATTTCAAAGTTTTATGACGCTCCAGTAAAAAGTTATAAGCATTTGATTGTTGGAAACTTTGATAGGTATAGGACGCACCGTACAGAAGTTAGGGCCATTTGAAGTTTTATCAGTAATTGATTTTAGAGTCAAGGGTAGTATAGATATGAGTGATAGCTTAAATTGATAAGAGGCACGAGTACTTTATTGTCACAAAATCTCAAGGTTTTCTGACGCTCAAGTGAAAAGTTACAAGCATTTGATTGTTGCAAACTTTGATAGGTATAGGACGCACCGTACAGAAGTTAGGGCCATTTGAAGTTTTATCAGTGTTTGATTTTGGAGTCAAGGGTAGCATAGCTATGAGCGATAGCTTAAATTGACAAGAGGCTCGAGTACTTTATAGTCACAAAATTTCAAAATTTTATGACGCTCCAGTAAAAAGTTATAAGCATTTGATTGTTGGAAACTTTGATAGGTATAGGACGCACCGTACAGAAGTTGAGGCCATTTGAAGTTTTATCATTGTTTGATTTTGGAGCCAAGGGTAGTATAGATATGAGTGATAGCTTAAATTGACAAGAGGCTCGTGTTTTTTATAGTCACAAAATTTCAAGGTTTTCTGACGCTAAAGTAAAATATTACAAGCATTTGATTGTTGCAAACTTTGATAGGTATAGGACGCACCGTACAGAAGTTAGGGCCATTTGAAGTTTTATCAGTAATTGATTTTAGAGTCAAGGGTAGTATAGATATGGGTGATAGCTTAAATTGATAAGAGGCACGAGTACTTTATTGTCACAAAATTTCAAAGTTTTATGACGCTCAAGTGAAAAGTTACAAGCATTTGATTGTTGCAAACTTTGATAGGTATAGGACGCACCGTACAGAAGTTAGGGCCATTTGAAGTTTTATCAGTGTTTGATTTTGGAGTCAAGGGTAGCATAGCTATGAGCGATAGCTTAAATTGACAAGAGGCTCGAGTACTTTATAGTCACAAAATTTCAAAATTTTATGACGCTCCAGTAAAAAGTTATAAGCATTTGATTGTTGGAAACTTTGATAGGTATAGGACGCACCGTACAGAAGTTGAGGCCATTTGAAGTTTTATCATTGTTTGATTTTGGAGCCAAGGGTAGTATAGATATGAGTGATAGCTTAAATTGACAAGAGGCTCGAGTACTTTATAGTCACAAAATTTCAAGGTTTTCTGACGCTAAAGTAAAAAGTTACAAGCATTTGATTGTTGCAAACTTTGATAGGTGTAGGACGCACCGTATAGAAGTTAGGGCCATTTGAAGTTTTATCAGTGTTTGATTTTGGAGTCAAGGGTAGCATAGCTATGAGCGATAGCTTAAATTGACAAGAGGCTCCAGTACTTTATAGTCACAAAATTTCAAGGTTTTCTGACGCTCAAGTAAAAAGTTACAAGCATTTGATTGTTGCAAACTTCGATAGGTGTAGGACGCACCGTATAGAAGTTAGGGCCATTTGAAGTTTTATCAGTAATTGATTTTAGAGTCAAGGGTAGTATATATATGAGTGATAGCTTAAATTGATAAGAGGCACGAGTTCTTTATAGTCACAAAATTTCAAAGTTTTATGACGCTCCAGTAAAAAGTTATAAGCATTTGATTGTTGGAAACTTTGATAGGTATAGGACGCACCGTACAGAAGTTGAGGCCATTTGAAGTTTTATCATTGTTTGATTTTGGAGTCAAGGGTAGTATAGATATGAGTGATAGCTTAAATTGACAAGAGGCTCGAGTACTTTATAGTCACAAAATTTCAAGGTTTTCTGACGCTAAAGTAAAATATTACAAGCATTTGATTGTTGCAAACTTTGATAGGTATAGGACGCACCGTACAGAAGTTAGGGCCATTTGAAGTTTTATCAGTAATTGATTTTAGAGTCAAGGGTAGTATAGATATGGGTGATAGCTTAAATTGATAAGAGGCACGAGTACTTTATTGTCACAAAATTTCAAGGTTTTCTGACGCTCAAGTAAAAAGTTACAAGCATTTGATTGTTGCAAACTTTGATAGGTGTAGGACGCACCGTATAGAAGTTAGGGCCATTTGAAGTTTTATCAGTGTTTGATTTTGGAGTCAAGGGTAGCATAGCTATGAGCGATAGCTTAAATTGACAAGAGGCTCCAGTACTTTATAGTCACAAAATTTCAAGGTTTTCTGACGCTCAAGTAAAAAGTTATAAGCATTTGATTGTTGGAAACTTTGATAGGTATAGGACGCACCGTACAGAAGTTAGGGCCATTTGAAGTTTTATCAGTGTTTGATTTTGGAGTCAAGGATAGTATAGATATGAGTGATAGCTTAAATTGACAAGAGGCTCGAGTACTTTATAGTCACAAAATTTCAAGGGTTTCTGACGCTCAAGTAAAAAGTTACAAGCATTTGATTGTTGCAAACTTTGATATGTATAGGATGCACCGTACAGAAGTTAGGGCCATTTGAAGTTTTATCAGTGTTTGATTTTGGAGTCAAGGGTAGCATAGCTATGAGCGATAGCTTAAATTGAGAAGAGGCTCGAATACTTTATAGTCACAAAATTTCAAAGTTTCGGACGCTCAAGTAAAAAGTTACAAGCATTTGATTGTTGCAAACTTTGATAGGTATAGGACGCACCGTACAGAAGTTAGGGCCATTTGAAGTTTTATCAGTTTGTTTTTGGAGTCAAGGGTAGCATAGCTATGAGCGATAGCTTAAATTGACAAGAGGCTCCAGTACTTTATAGTCACAAAATTTCAAGGTTTTCTGACATTCAAGTAAAAAGTTATAAGCATTTGATTGTTGGAAACTTTGATAGGTATAGGACGCACCGTACAGAAGTTAGGGCCATTTGAAGTTTTATCAGTGTTTGATTTTGGAGTCAAGGGTAGTATAGATATGAGTGATAGCTTAAATTGACAAGAGGCTCGAGTACTTTATAGTCACAAAATTTCAAGGTTTTTTGACGCTCAAGTAAAAAGTTACAAGCATTTGATTGTTGCAAACTTTGATAGGTATAGGACGCACCGTACAGAAGTTAGGGCCATTTGAAGTTTTATCAGTAATTGATTTTAGAGTCAAGGGTAGTATAGATATGAGTGATAGCTTAAGTTGATAAGAGGCACGAGTACTTTATTGTCACAAAATTTCAAGGTTTTCTGACGCTCAAGTAAAAAGTTACAAGCATTTGATTGTTGCAAACTTTGATAGGTATAGGACGCACCGTACAGAAGTTAGGGCCATTTGAAGTTTTATCAGTGTTTGATTTTGGAGCCAAGGGTAGCATAGCTGTGAGCGATAGCTGTGAGCGATAGCTTAAATTGACAAGAGGCTCGAGTACTTTATAGTCACAAAATTTCAAGGTTTTCTGACGCTCAAGTAAAAAGTTACAAGCATTTGATTGTTGCAAACTTCGATAGGTGTAGGACGCACCGTATAGAAGTTAGGGCCATTTGAAGTTTTATCAGTAATTGATTTTAGAGTCAAGGGTAGTATATATATGAGTGATAGCTTAAATTGATAAGAGGCACGAGTTCTTTATAGTCACAAAATTTCAAAGTTTTATGACGCTCCAGTAAAAAGTTATAAGCATTTGATTGTTGGAAACTTTGATAGGTATAGGACGCACCGTACAGAAGTTAGGGCCATTTGAAGTTTTATCAGTAATTGATTTTAGAGTCAAGGGTAGTATAGATATGAGTGATAGCTTAAATTGATAAGAGGCACGAGTACTTTATTGTCACAAAATCTCAAGGTTTTCTGACGCTCAAGTGAAAAGTTACAAGCATTTGATTGTTGCAAACTTTGATAGGTATAGGACGCACCGTACAGAAGTTAGGGCCATTTGAAGTTTTATCAGTGTTTGATTTTGGAGTCAAGGGTAGCATAGCTATGAGCGATAGCTTAAATTGACAAGAGGCTCGAGTACTTTATAGTCACAAAATTTCAAAATTTTATGACGCTCCAGTAAAAAGTTATAAGCATTTGATTGTTGGAAACTTTGATAGGTATAGGACGCACCGTACAGAAGTTGAGGCCATTTGAAGTTTTATCATTGTTTGATTTTGGAGCCAAGGGTAGTATAGATATGAGTGATAGCTTAAATTGACAAGAGGCTCGTGTTTTTTATAGTCACAAAATTTCAAGGTTTTCTGACGCTAAAGTAAAATATTAGAAGCATTTGATTGTTGCAAACTTTGATAGGTATAGGACGCACCGTACAGAAGTTAGGGCCATTTGAAGTTTTATCAGTAATTGATTTTAGAGTCAAGGGTAGTATAGATATGGGTGATAGCTTAAATTGATAAGAGGCACGAGTACTTTATTGTCACAAAATTTCAAGGTTTTCTGACGCTCAAGTAAAAAGTTACAAGCATTTAATTGTTGCAAACTTTGATAGGTGTAGGACGCACCGTATAGAAGTTAGGGCCATTTGAAGTTTTATCAGTGTTTGATTTTGGAGTCAAGGGTAGCATAGCTATGAGCGATAGCTTAAATTGACAAGAGGCTCCAGTACTTTATAGTCACAAAATTTCAAGGTTTTCTGACGCTCAAGTAAAAAGTTATAAGCATTTGATTGTTGGAAACTTTGATAGGTATAGGACGCACCGTACAGAAGTTAGGGCCATTTGAAGTTTTATCAGTGTTTGATTTTGGAGTCAAGGGTAGTATAGATATGAGTGATAGCTTAAATTGACAAGAGGCTCGACTACTTTATAGTCACAAAATTTCAAGGTTTTCTGACGCTCAAGTAAAAAGTTACAAGCATTTGATTGTTGCAAACTTTGATATGTATAGGACGCACCGTACAGAAGTTAGGGCCATTTGAAGTTTTATCAGTGTTTGATTTTGGAGTCAAGGGTAGCATAGCTATGAGCGATAGCTTAAATTGACAAGAGGCTCCAGTACTTTATAGTCACAAAATTTCAAAGTTTTCTGACGCTCAAGTAAAAAGTTACAAGCATTTGATTGTTGCAAACTTTGATAGGTATAGGACGCACCGTACAGAAGTTAGGGCCATTTGAAGTTTTATCAGTGTTTGATTTTGGAGTCAAGGTTAGTATAGATATGAGTGATAGCTTAAATTGACAAGAGGCTCGAGTACTTTATAGTCACAAAATTTCAAGGTTTTCTGACGCTCAAGTAAAAAGTTACAAGCATTTGATTGTTGCAAACTTTGATAGGTATAGGACGCACCGTACAGAAGTTAGGGCCATTTGAAGTTTTATCAGTGTTTGATTTTGGAGCCAAGGGTAGCATAGCTGTGAGCGATAGCTTAAATTGACAAGAGGCTCGAGTACTTTATAGTCACAAAATTTCAAGGTTTTCTGACGCTCAAGTAAAAAGTTACAAGCATTTGATTGTTGCAAACTTCGATAGGTGTAGGACGCACCGTATAGAAGTTAGGGCCATTTGAAGTTTTATCAGTAATTGATTTTAGAGTCAAGGGTAGTATATATATGAGTGATAGCTTAAATTGATAAGAGGCACGAGTTCTTTATAGTCACAAAATTTCAAAGTTTTATGACGCTCCAGTAAAAAGTTATAAGCATTTGATTGTTGGAAACTTTGATAGGTATAGGACGCACCGTACAGAAGTTAGGGCCATTTGAAGTTTTATCAGTAATTGATTTTAGAGTCAAGGGTAGTATAGATATGAGTGATAGCTTAAATTGATAAGAGGCACGAGTACTTTATTGTCACAAAATCTCAAGGTTTTCTGACGCTCAAGTAAAAAGTTACAAGCATTTGATTGTTGCAAACTTTGATAGGTATAGGACGCACCGTACAGAAGTTAGGGCCATTTGAAGTTTTATCAGTGTTTGATTTTGGAGTCAAGGGTAGCATAGCTATGAGCGATAGCTTAAATTGACAAGAGGCTCGAGTACTTTATAGTCACAAAATTTCAAAATTTTATGACGCTCCAGTAAAAAGTTATAAGCATTTGATTGTTGGAAACTTTGATAGGTATAGGACGCACCGTACAGAAGTTGAGGCCATTTGAAGTTTTATCATTGTTTGATTTTGGAGCCAAGGGTAGTATAGATATGAGTGATAGCTTAAATTGACAAGAGGCTCGTGTTTTTTATAGTCACAAAATTTCAAGGTTTTCTGACGCTAAAGTAAAATATTACAAGCATTTGATTGTTGCAAACTTTGATAGGTGTAGGACGCACCGTACAGAAGTTAGGGCCATTTGAAGTTTTATCAGTAATTGATTTTAGAGTCAAGGGTAGTATAGATATGGGTGATAGCTTAAATTGATAAGAGGCACGAGTACTTTATTGTCACAAAATTTCAAGGTTTTCTGACGCTCAAGTAAAAAGTTACAAGCATTTGATTGTTGCAAACTTTGATAGGTGTAGGACGCACCGTATAGAAGTTAGGGCCATTTGAAGTTTTATCAGTGTTTGATTTTGGAGTCAAGGGTAGCATAGCTATGAGCGATAGCTTAAATTGACAAGAGGCTCCAGTACTTTATAGTCACAAAATTTCAAGGTTTTCTGACGCTCAAGTAAAAAGTTATAAGCATTTGATTGTTGGAAACTTTGATAGGTATAGGACGCACCGTACAGAAGTTAGGGCCATTTGAAGTTTTATCAGTGTTTGATTTTGGAGTCAAGGGTAGTATAGATATGAGTGATAGCTTAAATTGACAAGAGGCTCGAGTACTTTATAGTCACAAAATTTCAAGGTTTTCTGACGCTCAAGTAAAAAGTTACAAGCATTTGATTGTTGCAAACTTTGATATGTATAGGACGCACCGTACAGAAGTTAGGGCCATTTGAAGTTTTATCAGTGTTTGATTTTGGAGTCAAGGGTAGCATAGCTATGAGCGATAGCTTAAATTGACAAGAGGCTCCAGTACTTTATAGTCACAAAATTTCAAAGTTTTCTGACGCTCAAGTAAAAAGTTACAAGCATTTGATTGTTGCAAACTTTGATAGGTATAGGACGCACCGTACAGAAGTTAGGGCCATTTGAAGTTTTATCAGTGTTTGATTTTGGAGTCAAGGGTAGTATAGATATGAGCGATAGCTTAAATTGACAAGAGGCTCGAGTACTTTATAGTCACAAAATTTCAAGGTTTTCTGACGCTCAAGTAAAAAGTTACAAGCATTTGATTGTTGCAAACTTTGATATGTATAGGACGCACCGTACAGAAGTTAGGGCCATTTGAAGTTTTATCAGTGTTTGATTTTGGAGTCAAGGGTAGCATAGCTATGAGCGATAGCTTAAATTGAGAAGAGGCTCGAGTACTTTATAGTCACACAATTTCAAGGTTTTCTGACGCTAAAGTAAAATATTACAAGCATTTGATTGTTGCAAACTTTGATAGGTATAGGACGCACCGTACAGAAGTTAGGGCCATTTGAAGTTTTATCAGTAATTGATTTTGGAGTCAAGGGTAGCATAGCTATGAGCGATAGCTTAAATTGATAAGAGGCACGAGTACTTTATTGTCACAAAATTTCAAGGGTAGTATAGATATGAGCGATAGCTTAAATTGACAAGAGGCTCGAGTACTTTATAGTCACAAAATTTCAAGGTTTTCTGACGCTCAAGTAAAAAGTTACAAGCATTTGATTGTTGCAAACTTTGATATGTATAGGACGCACCGTACAGAAGTTAGGGCCATTTGAAGTTTTATCAGTTTGTTTTTGGAGTCAAGGGTAGCATAGCTATGAGCGATAGCTTAAATTGACAAGAGGCTCGAGTACTTTATAGTCACAAAATTTCAAGGTTTTCTGACGCTCAAGTAAAAAGTTACAAGCATTTGATTGTTGCAAGTTTGATAGGTATAGGACGCACCGTACAGAAGGGCCATTTGAGGTTTTATCAGTATTTTATTTTGGGATTCGAGGTTAGCACAGCTATGAACGATAGCTTAAATTGATAAGAGGCACGAGTACTTTATTGTCACAAAATTTCAAGGTTTTCTGACGCTCAAGTAAAAAGTTACAAGCATTTGATTGTTGCAAACTTCGATAGGTGTAGGACGCACCGTATAGAAGTTAGGGCCATTTGAAGTTTTATCAGTAATTGATTTTAGAGTCAAGGGTAGTATAGATATGAGTGATAGCTTAAATTGATAAGAGGCACGAGTTCTTTATAGTCACAAAATTTCAAAGTTTTATGACGCTCCAGTAAAAAGTTATAAGCATTTGATTGTTGGAAACTTTGATAGGTATAGGACGCACCGTACAGAAGTTGGGGCCATTTGAAGTTTTATCAGTAATTGATTTTAGAGTCAAGGGTAGTATAGATATGAGTGATAGCTTAAATTGATAAGAGGCACGAGTACTTTATTGTCACAAAATCTCAAGGTTTTCTGACGCTCAAGTAAAAAGTTACAAGCATTTGATTGTTGCAAACTTTGATAGGTATAGGACGCACCGTACAGAAGTTAGGGCCATTTGAAGTTTTATCAGTGTTTGATTTTGGAGTCAAGGGTAGCATAGCTATGAGCGATAGCTTAAATTGACAAGAGGCTCGAGTACTTTATAGTCACAAAATTTCAAAATTTTATGACGCTCCAGTAAAAAGTTATAAGCATTTGATTGTTGGAAACTTTGATAGGTATAGGACGCACCGTACAGAAGTTGAGGCCATTTGAAGTTTTATCATTGTTTGATTTTGGAGTCAAGGGTAGTATAGATATGAGTGATAGCTTAAATTGACAAGAGGCTCGAGTACTTTATAGTCACAAAATTTCAAGGTTTTCTGACGCTCAAGTAAAATGTTACAAGCATTTGATTGTTGCAAACTTTGATAGGTATAGGACGCACCGTACAGAAGTTAGGGCCATTTGAAGTTTTATCAGTAATTGATTTTAGAGTCAAGGGTAGTATAGATATGGGTGATAGCTTAAATTGATAAGAGGCACGATTACTTTATTGTCACAAAATTTCAAGGTTTTCTGACGCTCAAGTAAAAAGTTACAAGCATTTGATTGTTGCAAACTTTGATAGGTGTAGGACGCACCGTATAGAAGTTAGGGCCATTTGAAGTTTTATCAGTAATTGATTTTAGAGTCAAGGGCAGTATAGATTAGAGTGATAGCTTATATTGATAAGAGGCACGAGTACTTTATTGTGACAAAATTTCAAGGTTTTCTGACGCTCAAGTAAAAAGTTACAAGCATTTGATTGTTGCAAACTTTGATAGGTATAGGACGCACCGTACAGAAGTTAGGGCCATTTGAAGTTTTATCAGTGTTTGATTTTGGAGTCAAGGGTAGCATAGCTATGAGCGATAGCTTAAATTGACAAGAGGCTCGAGTACTTTATAGTCACAAAATTTCAAGGTTTTCTGACGCTCAAGTAAAAAGTTACAAGCATTTGATTGTTGCAAACTTTGATAGGTATAGGACGCACCGTACAGAAGTTAGGGCCATTTGAAGTCTTATTAGTGTTTGATTTTGGAGTCAAAGGTAGCATAGCTATGAGCGATAGCTTAAATTGACAAGAGGCTCCAGTACTTTATAGTCACAAAATTTCAAGGTTTTCTGACGCTCAAGTAAAAAGTTATAAGCATTTGATTGTTGGAAACTTTGATAGCTATAGGACGCACCGTACAGAAGTTAGGGCCATTTGAAGTTTTATCAGTGTTTGATTTTGGAGTCAAGGGTAGTATAGATATGAGTGATAGCTTAAATTGACAAGAGGCTCGAGTACTTTATAGTCACAAAATTTCAAGGTTTTCTGACGCTCAAGTAAAAAGTTACAAGCATTTGATTGTTGCAAACTTTGATAGGTATAAGACGCACCGTACAGAAGTTAGGGCCATTTGAAGTTTTATCAGTGTTTGATTTTGGAGTCAAAGGTAGCATAGCTATGAGCGATAGCTTAAATTGAGAAGAGGCTCGAATACTTTATAGTCACAAAATTTCAAAGTTTTCTGACGCTCAAGTAAAAAGTTACAAGCATTTGATTGTTGCAAACTTTGATAGGTATAGGACGCACCGTACAGAAGTTGGGGCCATTTGAAGTTTTATCAGTGTTTGATTTTGGAGTCAAGGGTAGCATAGCTATGAGCGATAGCTTAAATTGACAAGAGGCTCGAGTACTTTATAGTCACAAAATTTCAAAATTTTATGACGCTCCAGTAAAAAGTTATAAGCATTTGATTGTTGGAAACTTTGATAGGTATAGGACGCACCGTACAGAAGTTGAGGCCATTTGAAGTTTTATCATTGTTTGATTTTGGAGCCAAGGGTAGTATAGATATGAGTGATAGCTTAAATTGACAAGAGGCTCGTGTTTTTTATAGTCACAAAATTTCAAGGTTTTCTGACGCTAAAGTAAAATATTACAAGCCTTTGATTGTTGCAAACTTTGATAGGTATAGGACGCACCGTACAGAAGTTAGGGCCATTTGAAGTTCTATTAGTAATTGATTTTAGAGTCAAGGGTAGTATAGATATGGGTGATAGCTTAAATTGATAAGAGGCACGAGTACTTTATTGTCACAAAATTTCAAGGTTTTCTGACGCTCAAGTAAAAAGTTACAAGCATTTGATTGTTGCAAACTTTGATAGGTGTAGGACGCACCGTATAGAAGTTAGGGCCATTTGAAGTTTTATCAGTGTTTGATTTTGGAGTCAAGGGTAGCATAGCTATGAGCGATAGCTTAAATTGACAAGAGGCTCCAGTACTTTATAGTCACAAAATTTCAAGGTTTTCTGACGCTCAAGTAAAAAGTTATAAGCATTTGATTGTTGGAAACTTTGATAGGTATAGGACGCACCGTACAGAAGTTAGGGCCATTTGAAGTTTTATCAGTGTTTGATTTTGGAGTCAAGGGTAGTATAGATATGAGTGATAGCTTAAATTGACAAGAGGCTCGAGTACTTTATAGTCACAAAATTTCAAGGTTTTCTGACGCTCAAGTAAAAAGTTACAAGCATTTGATTGTTGCAAACTTTGATATGTATAGGACGCACCGTACAGAAGTTAGGGCCATTTGAAGTTTTATCAGTGTTTGATTTTGGAGTCAAGGGTAGCATAGCTATGAGCGATAGCTTAAATTGACAAGAGGCTCCAGTACTTTATAGTCACAAAATTTCAAGGTTTTCTGACGCTCAAGTAAAAAGTTACAAGCATTTGATTGTTGCAAACTTTGATAGGTATAGGACGCACCGTACAGAAGTTAGGGCCATTTGAAGTTTTATCAGTGTTTGATTTTGGAGTCAAGGGTAGTATAGATATGAGTGATAGCTTAAATTGACAAGAGGCTCGAGTACTTTATAGTCACAAAATTTCAAGGTTTTCTGACGCTCAAGTAAAAAGTTACAAGCATTTGATTGTTGCAAACTTTGATATGTATAGGACGCACCGTACAGAAGTTAGGGCCATTTGAAGTTTTATCAGTGTTTGATTTTGGAGTCAAGGGTAGCATAGCTATGAGCGATAGCTTAAATTGAGAAGAGGCTCGAGTACTTTATAGTCACACAATTTCAAGGTTTTCTGACGCTAAAGTAAAATATTACAAGCATTTGATTGTTGCAAACTTTGATAGGTATAGGACGCACCGTACAGAAGTTAGGGCCATTTGAAGTTTTATCAGTAATTGATTTTAGAGTCAAGGGTAGTATAGATATGGGTGATAGCTTAAATTGATAAGAGGCACGAGTACTTTATAGTCACAAAATTTCAAGGTTTTCTGACGCTCAAGTAAAAAGTTACAAGCATTTGATTGTTGCAAACTTTGATAGGTGTAGGACGCACCGTATAGAAGTTAGGGCCATTTGAAGTTTTATCAGTGTTTGATTTTGGAGTCAAGGGTAGCATAGCTATTAGCGATAGCTTAAATTGAGAAGAGGCTCCAGTACTTTATATTCACAAAATTTCAAGGTTTTCTGACGCTCAAGTAAAAAGTTATAAGCATTTGATTGTTGGAAACTTTGATAGGTATAGGACGCACCGTACAGAAGTTAGGGCCATTTGAAGTTTTATCAGTGTTTGATTTTGGAGTCAAGGGTAGTATAGATATGAGCGATAGCTTAAATTGACAAGAGGCTCGAGTACTTTATAGTCACAAAATTTCAAGGTTTTCTGACGCTCAAGTAAAAAGTTACAAGCATTTGATTGTTGCAAACTTTGATATGTATAGGACGCACCGTACAGAAGTTAGGGCCATTTGAAGTTTTATCAGTTTGTTTTTGGAGTCAAGGGTAGCATAGCTATGAGCGATAGCTTAAATTGACAAGAGGCTCGAGTACTTTATAGTCACAAAATTTCAAGGTTTTCTGACGCTCAAGTAAAAAGTTACAAGCATTTGATTGTTGCAAACTTTGATATGTATAGGACGCACCGTACAGAAGTTAGGGCCATTTGAAGTTTTATCAGTGTTTGATTTTGGAGTCAAGGGTAGCATAGCTATGAGCGATAGCTTAAATTGACAAGAGGCTCCAGTACTTTATAGTCACAAAATTTCAAAGTTTTCTGACGCTCAAGTAAAAAGTTACAAGCATTTGATTGTTGCAAACTTTGATAGGTATAGGACGCACCGTACAGAAGTTAGGGCCATTTGAAGTTTTATCAGTGTTTGATTTTGGAGTCAAGGTTAGTATAGATATGAGTGATAGCTTAAATTGACAAGAGGCTCGAGTACTTTATAGTCACAAAATTTCAAGGTTTTCTGACGCTCAAGTAAAAAGTTACAAGCATTTGATTGTTGCAAACTTTGATAGGTATAGGACGCACCGTACAGAAGTTAGGGCCATTTGAAGTTTTATCAGTGTTTGATTTTGGAGCCAAGGGTAGCATAGCTGTGAGCGATAGCTTAAATTGACAAGAGGCTCGAGTACTTTATAGTCACAAAATTTCAAGGTTTTCTGACGCTCAAGTAAAAAGTTACAAGCATTTGATTGTTGCAAACTTCGATAGGTGTAGGACGCACCGTATAGAAGTTAGGGCCATTTGAAGTTTTATCAGTAATTGATTTTAGAGTCAAGGGTAGTATATATATGAGTGATAGCTTAAATTGATAAGAGGCACGAGTTCTTTATAGTCACAAAATTTCAAAGTTTTATGACGCTCCAGTAAAAAGTTATAAGCATTTGATTGTTGGAAACTTTGATAGGTATAGGACGCACCGTACAGAAGTTAGGGCCATTTGAAGTTTTATCAGTAATTGACTTTAGAGTCAAGGGTAGTATAGATATGAGTGATAGCTTAAATTGATAAGAGGCACGAGTACTTTATTGTCACAAAATCTCAAGGTTTTCTGACGCTCAAGTAAAAAGTTACAAGCATTTGATTGTTGCAAACTTTGATAGGTATAGGACGCACCGTACAGAAGTTAGGGCCATTTGAAGTTTTATCAGTGTTTGATTTTGGAGTCAAGGGTAGCATAGCTATGAGCGATAGCTTAAATTGACAAGAGGCTCGAGTACTTTATAGTCACAAAATTTCAAAATTTTATGACGCTCCAGTAAAAAGTTATAAGCATTTGATTGTTGGAAACTTTGATAGGTATAGGACGCACCGTACAGAAGTTGAGGCCATTTGAAGTTTTATCATTGTTTGATTTTGGAGCCAAGGGTAGTATAGATATGAGTGATAGCTTAAATTGACAAGAGGCTCGTGTTTTTTATAGTCACAAAATTTCAAGGTTTTCTGACGCTAAAGTAAAATATTACAAGCATTTGATTGTTGCAAACTTTGATAGGTATAGGACGCACCGTACAGAAGTTAGGGCCATTTGAAGTTTTATCAGTAATTGATTTTAGAGTCAAGGGTAGTATAGATATGGGTGATAGCTTAAATTGATAAGAGGCACGAGTACTTTATTGTCACAAAATTTCAAGGTTTTCTGACGCTCAAGTAAAAAGTTACAAGCATTTGATTGTTGCAAACTTTGATAGGTGTAGGACGCACCGTATAGAAGTTAGGGCCATTTGAAGTTTTATCAGTGTTTGATTTTGGAGTCAAGGGTAGCATAGCTATGAGCGATAGCTTAAATTGACAAGAGGCTCCAGTACTTTATAGTCACAAAATTTCAAGGTTTTCTGACGCTCAAGTAAAAAGTTATAAGCATTTGATTGTTGCAAACTTTGATAGGTATAGGACGCACCGTACAGAAGTTAGGGCCATTTGAAGTTTTATCAGTGTTTGATTTTGGAGTCAAGGGTAGTATAGATATGAGTGATAGCTTAAATTGACAAGAGGCTCGAGTACTTTATAGTCACAAAATTTCAAGGTTTTCTGACGCTCAAGTAAAAAGTTACAAGCATTTGATTGTTGCAAACTTTGATATGTATAGGACGCACCGTACAGAAGTTAGGGCCATTTGAAGTTTTATCAGTGTTTGATTTTGGAGTCAAGGGTAGCATAGCTATGAGCGATAGCTTAAATTGACAAGAGGCTCCAGTACTTTATAGTCACAAAATTTCAAAGTTTTCTGACGCTCAAGTAAAAAGTTACAAGCATTTGATTGTTGCAAACTTTGATAGGTATAGGACGCACCGTACAGAAGTTAGGGCCATTTGAAGTTTTATCAGTGTTTGATTTTGGAGTCAAGGGTAGTATAGATATGAGTGATAGCTTAAATTGACAAGAGGCTCGAGTACTTTATAGTCACAAAATTTCAAGGTTTTCTGACGCTCAAGTAAAAAGTTACAAGCATTTGATTGTTGCAAACTTTGATATGTATAGGACGCACCGTACAGAAGTTAGGGCCATTTGAAGTTTTATCAGTGTTTGATTTTGGAGTCAAGGGTAGCATAGCTATGAGCGATAGCTTAAATTGACAAGAGGCTCGAGTACTTTATAGTCACACAATTTCAAGGTTTTCTGACGCTAAAGTAAAATATTACAAGCATTTGATTGTTGCAAACTTTGATAGGTATAGGACGCACCGTACAGAAGTTAGGGCCATTTGAAGTTTTATCAGTAATTGATTTTAGAGTCAAGGGTAGTATAGATATGGGTGATAGCTTAAATTGATAAGAGGCACGAGTACTTTATTGTCACAAAATTTCAAGGGTAGTATAGATATGAGCGATAGCTTAAATTGACAAGAGGCTCGAGTACTTTATAGTCACAAAATTTCAAGGTTTTCTGACGCTCAAGTAAAAAGTTACAAGCATTTGATTGTTGCAAACTTTGATATGTATAGGACGCACCGTACAGAAGTTAGGGCCATTTGAAGTTTTATCAGTTTGTTTTTGGAGTCAAGGGTAGCATAGCTATGAGCGATAGCTTAAATTGACAAGAGGCTCGAGTACTTTATAGTCACAAAATTTCAAGGTTTTCTGACGCTCAAGTAAAAAGTTACAAGCATTTGATTGTTGCAAGTTTGATAGGTATAGGACGCACCGTACAGAAGGGCCATTTGAGGTTTTATCAGTATTTTATTTTGGGATTCGAGGTTAGCACAGCTATGAACGATAGCTTAAATTGATAAGAGGCACGAGTACTTTATTGTCACAAAATTTCAAGGTTTTCTGACGCTCAAGTAAAAAGTTACAAGCATTTGATTGTTGCAAACTTCGATAGGTGTAGGACGCACCGTATAGAAGTTAGGGCCATTTGAAGTTTTATCAGTAATTGATTTTAGAGTCAAGGGTAGTATAGATATGAGTGATAGCTTAAATTGATAAGAGGCACGAGTTCTTTATAGTCACAAAATTTCAAAGTTTTATGACGCTCCAGTAAAAAGTTATAAGCATTTGATTGTTGGAAACTTTGATAGGTATAGGACGCACCGTACAGAAGTTAGGGCCATTTGAAGTTTTATCAGTAATTGATTTTAGAGTCAAGGGTAGTATAGATATGAGTGATAGCTTAAATTGATAAGAGGCACGAGTACTTTATTGTCACAAAATCTCAAGGTTTTCTGACGCTCAAGTAAAAAGTTACAAGCATTTGATTGTTGCAAACTTTGATAGGTATAGGACGCACCGTACAGAAGTTAGGGCCATTTGAAGTTTTATCAGTGTTTGATTTTGGAGTCAAGGGTAGCATAGCTATGAGCGATAGCTTAAATTGACAAGAGGCTCGAGTACTTTATAGTCACAAAATTTCAAAATTTTATGACGCTCCAGTAAAAAGTTATAAGCATTTGATTGTTGGAAACTTTGATAGGTATAGGACGCACCGTACAGAAGTTGAGGCCATTTGAAGTTTTATCATTGTTTGATTTTGGAGTCAAGGGTAGTATAGATATGAGTGATAGCTTAAATTGACAAGAGGCTCGAGTACTTTATAGTCACAAAATTTCAAGGTTTTCTGACGCTCAAGTAAAATGTTACAAGCATTTGATTGTTGCAAACTTTGATAGGTATAGGACGCACCGTACAGAAGTTAGGGCCATTTGAAGTTTTATCAGTAATTGATTTTAGAGTCAAGGGTAGTATAGATATGGGTGATAGCTTAAATTGATAAGAGGCACGATTACTTTATTGTCACAAAATTTCAAGGTTTTCTGACGCTCAAGTAAAAAGTTACAAGCATTTGATTGTTGCAAACTTTGATAGGTGTAGGACGCACCGTATAGAAGTTAGGGCCATTTGAAGTTTTATCAGTAATTGATTTTAGAGTCAAGGGCAGTATAGATTAGAGTGATAGCTTATATTGATAAGAGGCACGAGTACTTTATTGTGACAAAATTTCAAGGTTTTCTGACGCTCAAGTAAAAAGTTACAAGCATTTGATTGTTGCAAACTTTGATAGGTATAGGACGCACCGTACAGAAGTTAGGGCCATTTGAAGTTTTATCAGTGTTTGATTTTGGAGTCAAGGGTAGCATAGCTATGAGCGATAGCTTAAATTGACAAGAGGCTCGAGTACTTTATAGTCACAAAATTTCAAGGTTTTCTGACGCTCAAGTAAAAAGTTACAAGCATTTGATTGTTGCAAACTTTGATAGGTATAGGACGCACCGTACAGAAGTTAGGGCCATTTGAAGTCTTATTAGTGTTTGATTTTGGAGTCAAAGGTAGCATAGCTATGAGCGATAGCTTAAATTGACAAGAGGCTCCAGTACTTTATAGTCACAAAATTTCAAGGTTTTCTGACGCTCAAGTAAAAAGTTATAAGCATTTGATTGTTGGAAACTTTGATAGCTATAGGACGCACCGTACAGAAGTTAGGGCCATTTGAAGTTTTATCAGTGTTTGATTTTGGAGTCAAGGGTAGTATAGATATGAGTGATAGCTTAAATTGACAAGAGGCTCGAGTACTTTATAGTCACAAAATTTCAAGGTTTTCTGACGCTCAAGTAAAAAGTTACAAGCATTTGATTGTTGCAAACTTTGATAGGTATAAGACGCACCGTACAGAAGTTAGGGCCATTTGAAGTTTTATCAGTGTTTGATTTTGGAGTCAAAGGTAGCATAGCTATGAGCGATAGCTTAAATTGAGAAGAGGCTCGAATACTTTATAGTCACAAAATTTCAAAGTTTTCTGACGCTCAAGTAAAAAGTTACAAGCATTTGATTGTTGCAAACTTTGATAGGTATAGGACGCACCGTACAGAAGTTGGGGCCATTTGAAGTTTTATCAGTGTTTGATTTTGGAGTCAAGGGTAGCATAGCTATGAGCGATAGCTTAAATTGACAAGAGGCTCGAGTACTTTATAGTCACAAAATTTCAAAATTTTATGACGCTCCAGTAAAAAGTTATAAGCATTTGATTGTTGGAAACTTTGATAGGTATAGGACGCACCGTACAGAAGTTGAGGCCATTTGAAGTTTTATCATTGTTTGATTTTGGAGCCAAGGGTAGTATAGATATGAGTGATAGCTTAAATTGACAAGAGGCTCGTGTTTTTTATAGTCACAAAATTTCAAGGTTTTCTGACGCTAAAGTAAAATATTACAAGCATTTGATTGTTGCAAACTTTGATAGGTATAGGACGCACCGTACAGAAGTTAGGGCCATTTGAAGTTTTATTAGTAATTGATTTTAGAGTCAAGGGTAGTATAGATATGGGTGATAGCTTAAATTGATAAGAGGCACGAGTACTTTATTGTCACAAAATTTCAAGGTTTTCTGACGCTCAAGTAAAAAGTTACAAGCATTTGATTGTTGCAAACTTTGATAGGTGTAGGACGCACCGTATAGAAGTTAGGGCCATTTGAAGTTTTATCAGTGTTTGATTTTGGAGTCAAGGGTAGCATAGCTATGAGCGATAGCTTAAATTGACAAGAGGCTCCAGTACTTTATAGTCACAAAATTTCAAGGTTTTCTGACGCTCAAGTAAAAAGTTATAAGCATTTGATTGTTGGAAACTTTGATAGGTATAGGACGCACCGTACAGAAGTTAGGGCCATTTGAAGTTTTATCAGTGTTTGATTTTGGAGTCAAGGGTAGTATAGATATGAGTGATAGCTTAAATTGACAAGAGGCTCGAGTACTTTATAGTCACAAAATTTCAAGGTTTTCTGACGCTCAAGTAAAAAGTTACAAGCATTTGATTGTTGCAAACTTTGATATGTATAGGACGCACCGTACAGAAGTTAGGGCCATTTGAAGTTTTATCAGTGTTTGATTTTGGAGTCAAGGGTAGCATAGCTATGAGCGATAGCTTAAATTGACAAGAGGCTCCAGTACTTTATAGTCACAAAATTTCAAAGTTTTCTGACGCTCAAGTAAAAAGTTACAAGCATTTGATTGTTGCAAACTTTGATAGGTATAGGACGCACCGTACAGAAGTTAGGGCCATTTGAAGTTTTATCAGTGTTTGATTTTGGAGTCAAGGGTAGTATAGATATGAGTGATAGCTTAAATTGACAAGAGGCTCGAGTACTTTATAGTCACAAAATTTCAAGGTTTTCTGACGCTCAAGTAAAAAGTTACAAGCATTTGATTGTTGCAAACTTTGATATGTATAGGACGCACCGTACAGAAGTTAGGGCCATTTGAAGTTTTATCAGTGTTTGATTTTGGAGTCAAGGGTAGCATAGCTATGAGCGATAGCTTAAATTGAGAAGAGGCTCGAGTACTTTATAGTCACACAATTTCAAGGTTTTCTGACGCTAAAGTAAAATATTACAAGCATTTGATTGTTGCAAACTTTGATAGGTATAGGACGCACCGTACAGAAGTTAGGGCCATTTGAAGTTTTATCAGTAATTGATTTTAGAGTCAAGGGTAGTATAGATATGGGTGATAGCTTAAATTGATAAGAGGCACGAGTACTTTATAGTCACAAAATTTCAAGGTTTTCTGACGCTCAAGTAAAAAGTTACAAGCATTTGATTGTTGCAAACTTTGATAGGTGTAGGACGCACCGTATAGAAGTTAGGGCCATTTGAAGTTTTATCAGTGTTTGATTTTGGAGTCAAGGGTAGCATAGCTATTAGCGATAGCTTAAATTGAGAAGAGGCTCCAGTACTTTATATTCACAAAATTTCAAGGTTTTCTGACGCTCAAGTAAAAAGTTATAAGCATTTGATTGTTGGAAACTTTGATAGGTATAGGACGCACCGTACAGAAGTTAGGGCCATTTGAAGTTTTATCAGTGTTTGATTTTGGAGTCAAGGGTAGTATAGATATGAGCGATAGCTTAAATTGACAAGAGGCTCGAGTACTTTATAGTCACAAAATTTCAAGGTTTTCTGACGCTCAAGTAAAAAGTTACAAGCATTTGATTGTTGCAAACTTTGATATGTATAGGACGCACCGTACAGAAGTTAGGGCCATTTGAAGTTTTATCAGTTTGTTTTTGGAGTCAAGGGTAGCATAGCTATGAGCGATAGCTTAAATTGACAAGAGGCTCGAGTACTTTATAGTCACAAAATTTCAAGGTTTTCTGACGCTCAAGTAAAAAGTTACAAGCATTTGATTGTTGCAAGTTTGATAGGTATAGGACGCACCGTACAGAAGGGCCATTTGAGGTTTTATCAGTATTTTATTTTGGGATTTGAGGTTAGCACAGCTATGAACGATAGCTTAAATTGATAACAGGCACGAGTACTTTATTGTCACAAAATTTCAAGGTTTTCTGACGCTCAAGTAAAAAGTTACAAGCATTTGATTGTTGCAAACTTCGATAGGTGTAGGACGCACCGTATAGAAGCTAGGGCCATTTGAAGTTTTATCAGTAATTGATTTTAGAGTCAAGGGTAGTATAGATATGAGTGATAGCTTAAATTGATAAGAGGCACGAGTTCTTTATAGTCACAAAATTTCAAAGTTTTATGACGCTCCAGTAAAAAGTTATAAGCATTTGATTGTTGGAAACTTTGATAGGTATAGGACGCACCGTACAGAAGTTAGGGCCATTTGAAGTTTTATCAGTAATTGATTTTAGAGTCAAGGGTAGTATAGATATGAGTGATAGCTTAAATTGATAAGAGGCACGAGTACTTTATTGTCACAAAATCTCAAGGTTTTCTGACGCTCAAGTAAAAAGTTACAAGCATTTGATTGTTGCAAACTTTGATAGGTATAGGACGCACCGTACAGAAGTTAGGGCCATTTGAAGTTTTATCAGTGTTTGATTTTGGAGTCAAGGGTAGCATAGCTATGAGCGATAGCTTAAATTGACAAGAGGCTCGAGTACTTTATAGTCACAAAATTTCAAAATTTTATGACGCTCCAGTAAAAAGTTATAAGCATTTGATTGTTGGAAACTTTGATAGGTATAGGACGCACCGTACAGAAGTTGAGGCCATTTGAAGTTTTATCATTGTTTGATTTTGGAGCCAAGGGTAGTATAGATATGAGTGATAGCTTAAATTGACAAGAGGCTCGTGTTTTTTATAGTCACAAAATTTCAAGGTTTTCTGACGCTAAAGTAAAATATTACAAGCATTTGATTGTTGCAAACTTTGATAGGTATATGACGCACCGTACAGAAGTTAGGGCCATTTGAAGTTTTATCAGTAATTGATTTTAGAGTCAAGGGTAGTATAGATATGGGTGATAGCTTAAATTGATAAGAGGCACGAGTACTTTATTGTCACAAAATTTCAAGGTTTTCTGACGCTCAAGTAAAAAGTTACAAGCATTTGATTGTTGCAAACTTTGATAGGTGTAGGACGCACCGTATAGAAGTTAGGGCCATTTGAAGTTTTATCAGTGTTTGATTTTGGAGTCAAGGGTAGCATAGCTATGAGCGATAGCTTAAATTGACAAGAGGCTCCAGTACTTTATAGTCACAAAATTTCAAGGTTTTCTGACGCTCAAGTAAAAAGTTATAAGCATTTGATTGTTGGAAACTTTGATAGGTATAGGACGCACCGTACAGAAGTTAGGGCCATTTGAAGTTTTATCAGTGTTTGATTTTGGAGTCAAGGGTAGTATAGATATGAGTGATAGCTTAAATTGACAAGAGGCTCGAGTACTTTATAGTCACAAAATTTCAAGGTTTTCTGACGCTCAAGTAAAAAGTTACAAGCATTTGATTGTTGCAAACTTTGATATGTATAGGACGCACCGTACAGAAGTTAGGGCCATTTGAAGTTTTATCAGTGTTTGATTTTGGAGTCAAGGGTAGCATAGCTATGAGCGATAGCTTAAATTGACAAGAGGCTCCAGTACTTTATAGTCACAAAATTTCAAAGTTTTCTGACGCTCAAGTAAAAAGTTACAAGCATTTGATTGTTGCAAACTTTGATAGGTATAGGACGCACCGTACAGAAGTTAGGGCCATTTGAAGTTTTATCAGTGTTTGATTTTGGAGTCAAGGGTAGTATAGATATGAGTGATAGCTTAAATTGACAAGAGGCTCGAGTACTTTATAGTCACAAAATTTCAAGGTTTTCTGACGCTCAAGTAAAAAGTTACAAGCATTTGATTGTTGCAAACTTTGATATGTATAGGACGCACCGTACAGAAGTTAGGGCCATTTGAAGTTTTATCAGTGTTTGATTTTGGAGTCAAGGGTAGCATAGCTATGAGCGATAGCTTAAATTGAGAAGAGGCTCGAGTACTTTATAGTCACACAATTTCAAGGTTTTCTGACGCTAAAGTAAAATATTACAAGCATTTGATTGTTGCAAACTTTGATAGGTATAGGACGCACCGTACAGAAGTTAGGGCCATTTGAAGTTTTATCAGTAATTGATTTTAGAGTCAAGGGTAGTATAGATATGGGTGATAGCTTAAATTGATAAGAGGCACGAGTACTTTATTGTCACAAAATTTCAAGGTTTTCTGACGCTCAAGTAAAAAGTTACAAGCATTTGATTGTTGCAAACTTTGATAGGTGTAGGACGCACCGTATAGAAGTTAGGGCCATTTGAAGTTTTATCAGTGTTTGATTTTGGAGTCAAGGGTAGCATAGCTATTAGCGATAGCTTAAATTGAGAAGAGGCTCCAGTACTTTATATTCACAAAATTTCAAGGTTTTCTGACGCTCAAGTAAAAAGTTATAAGCATTTGATTGTTGGAAACTTTGATAGGTATAGGACGCACCGTACAGAAGTTAGGGCCATTTGAAGTTTTATCAGTGTTTGATTTTGGAGTCAAGGGTAGTATAGATATGAGCGATAGCTTAAATTGACAAGAGGCTCGAGTACTTTATAGTCACAAAATTTCAAGGTTTTCTGACGCTCAAGTAAAAAGTTACAAGCATTTGATTGTTGCAAACTTTGATATGTATAGGACGCACCGTACAGAAGTTAGGGCCATTTGAAGTTTTATCAGTTTGTTTTTGGAGTCAAGGGTAGCATAGCTATGAGCGATAGCTTAAATTGACAAGAGGCTCGAGTACTTTATAGTCACAAAATTTCAAGGTTTTCTGACGCTCAAGTAAAAAGTTACAAGCATTTGATTGTTGCAAGTTTGATAGGTATAGGACGCACCGTACAGAAGGGCCATTTGAGGTTTTATCAGTATTTTATTTTGGGATTTGAGGTTAGCACAGCTATGAACGATAGCTTAAATTGATAACAGGCACGAGTACTTTATTGTCACAAAATTTCAAGGTTTTCTGACGCTCAAGTAAAAAGTTACAAGCATTTGATTGTTGCAAACTTCGATAGGTGTAGGACGCACCGTATAGAAGCTAGGGCCATTTGAAGTTTTATCAGTAATTGATTTTAGAGTCAAGGGTAGTATAGATATGAGTGATAGCTTAAATTGATAAGAGGCACGAGTTCTTTATAGTCACAAAATTTCAAAGTTTTATGACGCTCCAGTAAAAAGTTATAAGCATTTGATTGTTGGAAACTTTGATAGGTATAGGACGCACCGTACAGAAGTTAGGGCCATTTGAAGTTTTATCAGTAATTGATTTTAGAGTCAAGGGTAGTATAGATATGAGTGATAGCTTAAATTGATAAGAGGCACGAGTACTTTATTGTCACAAAATCTCAAGGTTTTCTGACGCTCAAGTAAAAAGTTACAAGCATTTGATTGTTGCAAACTTTGATAGGTATAGGACGCACCGTACAGAAGTTAGGGCCATTTGAAGTTTTATCAGTGTTTGATTTTGGAGTCAAGGGTAGCATAGCTATGAGCGATAGCTTAAATTGACAAGAGGCTCGAGTACTTTATAGTCACAAAATTTCAAAATTTTATGACGCTCCAGTAAAAAGTTATAAGCATTTGATTGTTGGAAACTTTGATAGGTATAGGACGCACCGTACAGAAGTTGAGGCCATTTGAAGTTTTATCATTGTTTGATTTTTGAGCCAAGGGTAGTATAGATATGAGTGATAGCTTAAATTGACAAGAGGCTCGTGTTTTTTATAGTCACAAAATTTCAAGGTTTTCTGACGCTAAAGTAAAATATTACAAGCATTTGATTGTTGCAAACTTTGATAGGTATAGGACGCACCGTACAGAAGTTAGGGCCATTTGAAGTTTTATCAGTAATTGATTTTAGAGTCAAGGGTAGTATAGATATGGGTGATAGCTTAAATTGATAAGAGGCACGAGTACTTTATAGTCACAAAATTTCAAGGTTTTCTGACGCTCAAGTAAAAAGTTACAAGCATTTGATTGTTGCAAACTTTGATAGGTGTAGGACGCACCGTATAGAAGTTAGGGCCATTTGAAGTTTTATCAGTGTTTGATTTTGGAGTCAAGGGTAGCATAGCTATGAGCGATAGCTTAAATTGACAAGAGGCTCCAGTACTTTATAGTCACAAAATTTCAAGGTTTTCTGACGCTCAAGTAAAAAGTTATAAGCATTTGATTGTTGGAAACTTTGATAGGTATAGGACGCACCGTACAGAAGTTAGGGCCATTTGAAGTTTTATCAGTGTTTGATTTTGGAGTCAAGGGTAGTATAGATATGAGTGATAGCTTAAATTGACAAGAGGCTCGAGTACTTTATAGTCACAAAATTTCAAGGTTTTCTGACGCTCAAGTAAAAAGTTACAAGCATTTGATTGTTGCAAACTTTGATATGTATAGGACGCACCGTACAGAAGTTAGGGCCATTTGAAGTTTTATCAGTGTTTGATTTTGGAGTCAAGGGTAGCATAGCTATGAGCGATAGCTTAAATTGACAAGAGGCTCCAGTACTTTATAGTCACAAAATTTCAAAGTTTTCTGACGCTCAAGTAAAAAGTTACAAGCATTTGATTGTTGCAAACTTTGATAGGTATAGGACGCACCGTACAGAAGTTAGGGCCATTTGAAGTTTTATCAGTGTTTGATTTTGGAGTCAAGGGTAGTATAGATATGAGTGATAGCTTAAATTGACAAGAGGCTCGAGTACTTTATAGTCACAAAATTTCAAGGTTTTCTGACGCTCAAGTAAAAAGTTACAAGCATTTGATTGTTGCAAACTTTGATATGTATAGGACGCACCGTACAGAAGTTAGGGCCATTTGAAGTTTTATCAGTGTTTGATTTTGGAGTCAAGGGTAGCATAGCTATGAGCGATAGCTTAAATTGAGAAGAGGCTCGAGTACTTTATAGTCACACAATTTCAAGGTTTTCTGACGCTAAAGTAAAATATTACAAGCATTTGATTGTTGCAAACTTTGATAGGTATAGGACGCACCGTACAGAAGTTAGGGCCATTTGAAGTTTTATCAGTAATTGATTTTAGAGTCAAGGGTAGTATAGATATGGGTGATAGCTTAAATTGATAAGAGGCACGAGTACTTTATTGTCACAAAATTTCAAGGTTTTCTGACGCTCAAGTAAAAAGTTACAAGCATTTGATTGTTGCAAACTTTGATAGGTGTAGGACGCACCGTATAGAAGTTAGGGCCATTTGAAGTTTTATCAGTGTTTGATTTTGGAGTCAAGGGTAGCATAGCTATTAGCGATAGCTTAAATTGACAAGAGGCTCCAGTACTTTATATTCACAAAATTTCAAGGTTTTCTGACGCTCAAGTAAAAAGTTATAAGCATTTGATTGTTGGAAACTTTGATAGGTATAGGACGCACCGTACAGAAGTTAGGGCCATTTGAAGTTTTATCAGTGTTTGATTTTGGAGTCAAGGGTAGTATAGATATGAGCGATAGCTTAAATTGACAAGAGGCTCGAGTACTTTATAGTCACAAAATTTCAAGGTTTTCTGACGCTCAAGTAAAAAGTTACAAGCATTTGATTGTTGCAAACTTTGATATGTATAGGACGCACCGTACAGAAGTTAGGGCCATTTGAAGTTTTATCAGTTTGTTTTTGGAGTCAAGGGTAGCATAGCTATGAGCGATAGCTTAAATTGACAAGAGGCTCGAGTACTTTATAGTCACAAAATTTCAAGGTTTTCTGACGCTCAAGTAAAAAGTTACAAGCATTTGATTGTTGCAAGTTTGATAGGTATAGGACGCACCGTACAGAAGGGCCATTTGAGGTTTTATCAGTATTTTATTTTGGGATTTGAGGTTAGCACAGCTATGAACGATAGCTTAAATTGATAACAGGCACGAGTACTTTATTGTCACAAAATTTCAAGGTTTTCTGACGCTCAAGTAAAAAGTTACAAGCATTTGATTGTTGCAAACTTCGATAGGTGTAGGACGCACCGTATAGAAGCTAGGGCCATTTGAAGTTTTATCAGTAATTGATTTTAGAGTCAAGGGTAGTATAGATATGAGTGATAGCTTAAATTGATAAGAGGCACGAGTTCTTTATAGTCACAAAATTTCAAAGTTTTATGACGCTCCAGTAAAAAGTTATAAGCATTTGATTGTTGGAAACTTTGATAGGTATAGGACGCACCGTACAGAAGTTAGGGCCATTTGAAGTTTTATCAGTAATTGATTTTAGAGTCAAGGGTAGTATAGATATGAGTGATAGCTTAAATTGATAAGAGGCACGAGTACTTTATTGTCACAAAATCTCAAGGTTTTCTGACGCTCAAGTAAAAAGTTACAAGCATTTGATTGTTGCAAACTTTGATAGGTATAGGACGCACCGTACAGAAGTTAGGGCCATTTGAAGTTTTATCAGTGTTTGATTTTGGAGTCAAGGGTAGCATAGCTATGAGCGATAGCTTAAATTGACAAGAGGCTCGAGTACTTTATAGTCACAAAATTTCAAAATTTTATGACGCTCCAGTAAAAAGTTATAAGCATTTGATTGTTGGAAACTTTGATAGGTATAGGACGCACCGTACAGAAGTTGAGGCCATTTGAAGTTTTATCATTGTTTGATTTTGGAGTCAAGGGTAGTATAGATATGAGTGATAGCTTAAATTGACAAGAGGCTCGAGTACTTTATAGTCACAAAATTTCAAGGTTTTCTGACGCTCAAGTAAAATGTTACAAGCATTTGATTGTTGCAAACTTTGATAGGTATAGGACGCACCGTACAGAAGTTAGGGCCATTTGAAGTTTTATCAGTAATTGATTTTAGAGTCAAGGGTAGTATAGATATGGGTGATAGCTTAAATTGATAAGAGGCACGATTACTTTATTGTCACAAAATTTCAAGGTTTTCTGACGCTCAAGTAAAAAGTTACAAGCATTTGATTGTTGCAAACTTTGATAGGTATAGGACGCACCGTATAGAAGTTAGGGCCATTTGAAGTTTTATCAGTAATTGATTTTAGAGTCAAGGGCAGTATAGATTAGAGTGATAGCTTATATTGATAAGAGGCACGAGTACTTTATTGTGACAAAATTTCAAGGTTTTCTGACGCTCAAGTAAAAAGTTACAAGCATTTGATTGTTGCAAACTTTGATAGGTATAGGACGCACCGTACAGAAGTTAGGGCCATTTGAAGTTTTATCAGTGTTTGATTTTGGAGTCAAGGGTAGCATAGCTATGAGCGATAGCTTAAATTGACAAGAGGCTCGAGTACTTTATAGTCACAAAATTTCAAGGTTTTCTGACGCTCAAGTAAAAAGTTACAAGCATTTGATTATTTCAAACTTTGATAGGTATAGGACGCACCGTACAGAAGTTAGGGCCATTTGAAGTCTTATCAGTGTTTGATTTTGGAGTCAAAGGTAGCATAGCTATGAGCGATAGCTTAAATTGACAAGAGGCTCCAGTACTTTATAGTCACAAAATTTCAAGGTTTTCTGACGCTCAAGTAAAAAGTTATAAGCATTTGATTGTTGGAAACTTTGATAGCTATAGGACGCACCGTACAGAAGTTAGGGCCATTTGAAGTTTTATCAGTGTTTGATTTTGGAGTCAAGGGTAGTATAGATATGAGTGGTAGCTTAAATTGACAAGAGGCTCGAGTACTTTATAGTCACAAAATTTCAAGGTTTTCTGACGCTCAAGTAAAAAGTTACAAGCATTTGATTGTTGCAAACTTTGATAGGTATAGGACGCACCGTACAGAAGTTAGGGCCATTTGAAGTTTTATCAGTGTTTGATTTTGGAGTCAAAGGTAGCATAGCTATGAGCGATAGCTTAAATTGAGAAGAGGCTCGAATACTTTATAGTCACAAAATTTCAAAGTTTTCTGACGCTCAAGTAAAAAGTTACAAGCATTTGATTGTTGCAAACTTTGATAGGTATAGGACGCACCGTACAGAAGTTAGGGCCATTTGAAGTTTTATCAGTTTGTTTTTGGAGTCAAGGGTAGCATAGCTATGAGCGATAGCTTAAATTGACAAGAGGCTCGAGTACTTTATAGTCACAAAATTTCAAGGTTTTCTGACGCTCAAGTAAAAAGTTACAAGCATTTGATTGTTGCAAGTTTGATAGGTATAGGACGCACCGTACAGAAGGGCCATTTGAGGTTTTATCAGTATTTTATTTTGGGATTCGAGGTTAGCACAGCTATGAACGATAGCTTAAATTGATAAGAGGCTCGAGTACTTTATGGTCACAAAATTTGAAGGTTTTATGACGCTCCAGTAAAAAGTTACAAGCATTTGATTGTTGCAAACTTTCATAGGTATAGGACGCACCGTACAGAAGTTAGGGCCATTTGAAGTTTTATCAGTAATTGATTTAAGAGTCAAGGGTAGTATAGATATGAGTGATAGCTTAAATTGATAAGAGGCACGAGTACTTTATAGTCACAAAATTTCAAGGTTTTCTGACGCTCAAGTAAAAAGTTGCAAGTATTTGATTGTTGCAAACTTTGATAGGTATAGGACGCACCGTACAGAAGTAAGGGCCATTTGAAGTTTTATCAGTGTTTGATTTTGGAGTCAAGGGTAGCATAGCTATGAGCGATAGCTTAAATTGACAAGAGGCTCGAGTACTTTATAGTCACAAAATTTCAAAATTTTATGACGCTCCAGTAACAAGTTATAAGCATTTGATTGTTGCAAATTTTGATAGGTATAGGACGCACCGTACAGAAGTTAGGGCCATTTGAAGTTTTATCAGTAATTGATTTTAGAGTCAAGGGTAGTATAGATATGGGTGATAGCTTAAATTGATAAGAGGCACGAGTACTTTATTGTCACAAAATTTCAAGGTTTTCTGACGCTCAAGTAAAAAGTTACAAGCATTTGATTGTTGCAAACTTTGATAGGTGTAGGACGCACCGTAGAGAAGTTAGGGCCATTTGAAGTTTTATCAGTAATTGATTTTAGAGTCAAGGGCAGTATAGATATGAGTGATAGCTTAAATTGACAAGAGGCTCGAGTACTTTATAGTCACAAAATTTCAAGGTTTTCTGACGCTCAAGTAAAAAGTTACAAGCATTTGATTGTTGCAAACTTCGATAGGTATAGGACGCACCGTACAGAAGTTAGGGCCATTTGAAGTTTTATCAGTGTTTGATTTTGGAGTCAAGGGTAGCATAGCTATGAGCGATAGCTTAAATTGACAAGAGGCTCGAGTACTTTATAGTCACAAAATTTCAAAATTTTATGACGCTCCAGTAAAAAGTTATAAGCATTTGATTGTTGGAAACTTTGATAGGTATAGGACGCACCGTACAGAAGTTGAGGCCATTTGAAGTTTTATCATTGTTTGATTTTGGAGTCAAGGGTAGTATAGATATGAGTGATAGCTTAAATTGACAAGAGGCTCGAGTACTTTATAGTCACAAAATTTCAAGGTTTTCTGACGCTCAAGTAAAATGTTACAAGCATTTGATTGTTGCAAACTTTGATAGGTATAGGACGCACCGTACAGAAGTTAGGGCCATTTGAAGTTTTATCAGTAATTGATTTTAGAGTCAAGGGTAGTATAGATATGGGTGATAGCTTAAATTGATAAGAGGCACGAGTACTTTATTGTCACAAAATTTCAAGGTTTTCTGACGCTCAAGTAAAAAGTTACAAGCATTTGATTGTTGCAAACTTTGATAGGTGTAGGACGCACCGTAGAGAAGTTAGGGCCATTTGAAGTTTTATCAGTAATTGATTTTAGAGTCAAGGGCAGTATAGATATGAGTGATAGCTTATATTGATAAGAAGCACGAGTACTTTATTGTGACAAAATTTCAAGGTTTTCTGACGCTCAAGTAAAAAGTTACAAGCATTTGATTGTTGCAAACTTTGATAGGTATAGGACGCACCGTACAGAAGTTAGGGCCATTTGAAGTTTTATCAGTGTTTGATTTTGGAGTCAAGGGTAGCATAGCTATGAGCGATAGCTTAAATTGACAAGAGGCTCGAGTACTTTATAGTCACAAAATTTCAAAATTTTATGACGCTCCAGTAACAAGTTATAAGCATTTGATTGTTGCAAACTTTGATAGGTATAGGACGCACCGTACAGAAGTTAGGGCCATTTGAAGTTTTATCAGTAATTGATTTTAGAGTCAAGGGTAGTATAGATATGGGTGCTAGCTTAAATTGATAAGAGGCACGAGTACTTTATTGTCACAAAATTTCAAGGTTTTCTGACGCTCAAGTAAAAAGTTACAAGCATTTGATTGTTGCAAACTTCGATAGGTATAGGACGCACCGTACAGAAGTTAGGGCCATTTGAAGTTTTATCAGTGTTTGATTTTGGAGTCAAGGGTAGCATAGCTATGAGCGATAGCTTAAATTGACAAGAGGCTCGAGTACTTTATAGTCACAAAATTTCAAAATTTTATGACGCTCCAGTAAAAAGTTATAAGCATTTGATTGTTGGAAACTTTGATAGGTATAGGACGCACCGTACAGAAGTTGAGGCCATTTGAAGTTTTATCTTTGTTTGATTTTGGAGTCAAGGGTAGTCTAGATATGAGTGATAGCTTAAATTGACAAGAGGCTCGAGTACTTTATAGTCACAAAATTTCAAGGTTTTCTGACGCTCAAGTAAAAAGTTACAAGCATTTGATTGTTGCAAACTTCGATAGGTATAGGACGCACCGTACAGAAGTTAGGGCCATTTGAAGTTTTATCAGTGTTTGATTTTGGAGTCAAGGGTAGCATAGCTATGAGCGATAGCTTAAATTGACAAGAGGCTCGAGTACTTTATAGTCACAAAATTTCAAAATTTTATGACGCTCCAGTAAAAAGTTATAAGCATTTGATTGTTGGAAACTTTGATAGGTATAGGACGCACCGTACAGAAGTTGAGGCCATTTGAAGTTTTATCATTGTTTGATTTTGGAGTCAAGGGTAGTATAGATATGAGTGATAGCTTAAATTGACAAGAGGCTCGAGTACTTTATAGTCACAAAATTTCAAGGTTTTCTGACGCTCAAGTAAAATGTTACAAGCATTTGATTGTTGCAAACTTCGATAGGTATAGGACGCACCGTACAGAAGTTAGGGCCATTTGAAGTTTTATCAGTGTTTGATTTTGGAGTCAAGGGTAGCATAGCTATGAGCGATAGCTTAAATTGACAAGAGGCTCGAGTACTTTATAGTCACAAAATTTCAAAATTTTATGACGCTCCAGTAAAAAGTTATAAGCATTTGATTGTTGGAAACTTTGATAGGTATAGGACGCACCGTACAGAAGTTGAGGCCATTTGAAGTTTTATCATTGTTTGATTTTGGAGTCAAGGGTAGTATAGATATGAGTGATAGCTTAAATTGACAAGAGGCTCGAGTACTTTATAGTCACAAAATTTCAAGGTTTTCTGACGCTCAAGTAAAATGTTACAAGCATTTGATTGTTGCAAACTTTGATAGGTATAGGACGCACCGTACAGAAGTTAGGGCCATTTGAAGTTTTATCAGTAATTGATTTTAGAGTCAAGGGTAGTATAGATATGGGTGATAGCTTAAATTGATAAGAGGCACGAGTACTTTATTGTCACAAAATTTCAAGGTTTTCTGACGCTCAAGTAAAAAGTTACAAGCATTTGATTGTTGCAAACTTTGATAGGTGTAGGACGCACCGTAGAGAAGTTAGGGCCATTTGAAGTTTTATCAGTAATTGATTTTAGAGTCAAGGGCAGTATAGATATGAGTGATAGCTTATATTGATAAGAAGCACGAGTACTTTATTGTGACAAAATTTCAAGGTTTTCTGACGCTCAAGTAAAAAGTTACAAGCATTTGATTGTTGCAAACTTTGATAGGTATAGGACGCACCGTACAGAAGTTAGGGCCATTTGAAGTTTTATCAGTGTTTGATTTTGGAGTCAAGGGTAGCATAGCTATGAGCGATAGCTTAAATTGACAAGAGGCTCGAGTACTTTATAGTCACAAAATTTCAAAATTTTATGACGCTCCAGTAACAAGTTATAAGCATTTGATTGTTGCAAACTTTGATAGGTATAGGACGCACCGTACAGAAGTTAGGGCCATTTGAAGTTTTATCAGTAATTGATTTTAGAGTCAAGGGTAGTATAGATATGGGTGCTAGCTTAAATTGATAAGAGGCACGAGTACTTTATTGTCACAAAATTTCAAGGTTTTCTGACGCTCAAGTAAAAAGTTACAAGCATTTGATTGTTGCAAACTTCGATAGGTATAGGACGCACCGTACAGAAGTTAGGGCCATTTGAAGTTTTATCAGTGTTTGATTTTGGAGTCAAGGGTAGCATAGCTATGAGCGATAGCTTAAATTGACAAGAGGCTCGAGTACTTTATAGTCACAAAATTTCAAAATTTTATGACGCTCCAGTAAAAAGTTATAAGCATTTGATTGTTGGAAACTTTGATAGGTATAGGACGCACCGTACAGAAGTTGAGGCCATTTGAAGTTTTATCTTTGTTTGATTTTGGAGTCAAGGGTAGTATAGATATGAGTGATAGCTTAAATTGACAAGAGGCTCGAGTACTTTATAGTCACAAAATTTCAAGGTTTTCTGACGCTCAAGTAAAAAGTTACAAGCATTTGATTGTTGCAAACTTCGATAGGTATAGGACGCACCGTACAGAAGTTAGGGCCATTTGAAGTTTTATCAGTGTTTGATTTTGGAGTCAAGGGTAGCATAGCTATGAGCGATAGCTTAAATTGACAAGAGGCTCGAGTACTTTATAGTCACAAAATTTCAAAATTTTATGACGCTCCAGTAAAAAGTTATAAGCATTTGATTGTTGGAAACTTTGATAGGTATAGGACGCACCGTACAGAAGTTGAGGCCATTTGAAGTTTTATCATTGTTTGATTTTGGAGTCAAGGGTAGTATAGATATGAGTGATAGCTTAAATTGACAAGAGGCTCGAGTACTTTATAGTCACAAAATTTCAAGGTTTTCTGACGCTCAAGTAAAATGTTACAAGCATTTGATTGTTGCAAACTTTGATAGGTATAGGACGCACCGTACAGAAGTTAGGGCCATTTGAAGTTTTATCAGTAATTGATTTTAGAGTCAAGGGTAGTATAGATATGGGTGATAGCTTAAATTGATAAGAGGCACGAGTACTTTATTGTCACAAAATTTCAAGGTTTTCTGACGCTCAAGTAAAAAGTTACAAGCATTTGATTGTTGCAAACTTTGATAGGTGTAGGACGCACCGTAGAGAAGTTAGGGCCATTTGAAGTTTTATCAGTAATTGATTTTAGAGTCAAGGGCAGTATAGATATGAGTGATAGCTTATATTGATAAGAAGCACGAGTACTTTATTGTGACAAAATTTCAAGGTTTTCTGACGCTCAAGTAAAAAGTTACAAGCATTTGATTGTTGCAAACTTTGATAGGTATAGGACGCACCGTACAGAAGTTAGGGCCATTTGAAGTTTTATCAGTGTTTGATTTTGGAGTCAAGGGTAGCATAGCTATGAGCGATAGCTTAAATTGACAAGAGGCTCGAGTACTTTATAGTCACAAAATTTCAAAATTTTATGACGCTCCAGTAACAAGTTATAAGCATTTGATTGTTGCAAACTTTGATAGGTGTAGGACGCACCGTACAGAAGTTAGGGCCATTTGAAGTTTTATCAGTAATTGATTTTAGAGTCAAGGGTAGTATAGATATGGGTGCTAGCTTAAATTGATAAGAGGCACGAGTACTTTATTGTCACAAAATTTCAAGGTTTTCTGACGCTCAAGTAAAAAGTTACAAGCATTTGATTGTTGCAAACTTCGATAGGTATAGGACGCACCGTACAGAAGTTAGGGCCATTTGAAGTTTTATCAGTGTTTGATTTTGGAGTCAAGGGTAGCATAGCTATGAGCGATAGCTTAAATTGACAAGAGGCTCGAGTACTTTATAGTCACAAAATTTCAAAATTTTATGACGCTCCAGTAAAAAGTTATAAGCATTTGATTGTTGGAAACTTTGATAGGTATAGGACGCACCGTACAGAAGTTGAGGCCATTTGAAGTTTTATCTTTGTTTGATTTTGGAGTCAATGGTAGTATAGATATGAGTGATAGCTTAAATTGACAAGAGGCTCGAGTACTTTATAGTCACAAAATTTCAAGGTTTTCTGACGCTCAAGTAAAATGTTACAAGCATTTGATTGTTGCAAACTTGGATAGGTATAGGACGCACCGTACAGAAGTTAGGGCCATTTGAAGTTTTATCAGTAATTGATTTTAGAGTCAAGGGTAGTATAGATATGGGTGATAGCTTAAATTGATAAGAGGCACGAGTACTTTATTGTCACAAAATTTCAAGGTTTTCTGACGCTCAAGTAAAAAGTTACAAGCATTTGATTGTTGCAAACTTTGATAGGTGTAGGACGCACCGTAGAGAAGTTAGGGCCATTTGAAGTTTTATCAGTAATTGATTTTAGAGTCAAGGGCAGTATAGATATGAGTGATAGCTTATATTGATAAGGGGCACGAGTACTTTATTGTGACAAAATTTCAAGGTTTTCTGACGCTCAAGTAAAAAGTTACAAGCATTTGATTGTTGCAAACTTTGATAGGTATAGGACGCACCGTACAGAAGTTAGGGCCATTTGAAGTTTTATCAGTGTTTGATTTTGGAGTCAAGGGTAGCATAGCTATGAGCGATAGCTTAAATTGACAAGAGGCTCCAGTACTTTATAGTCACAAAATTTCAAGGTTTTCTGACGCTCAAGTAAAAAGTTATAACCATTTGATTGTTGGAAACTTTGATAGCTATAGGACGCACCGTACAGAAGTTAGGGCCATTTGAAGTTTTATCAGTGTTTGATTTTGGAGTCAAGGGTAGCATATCTATGAGCGATAGCTTAAATTGACAAGAGGCTCGAGTACTTTATAGTCACAAAATTTCAAGGTTGTCTGACGCTCAAGTAAAAAGTTATAAGCATTTGATTGTTGCAAACTTTAATAGGTATAGGACGCACCGTACAGAAGTTAGGGCCATTTGGAGTTTTATCAGTAATTGATTTTAGAGTCAAGGGTAGTATAGATATGGGTGCTAGCTTAAATTGATAAGAGGCACGAGTACTTTATTGTCACAAAATTTCAAGGTTTTCTGACGCTCAAGTAAAAAGTTACAAGCATTTGATTGTTGCAAACTTTGATAGGTGTAGGATGCACCGTATAGAAGTTAGGGCCATTTGAAGTTTTATCAGTAATTGATTTTAGAGTCAAGGGCAGTATAGATATGAGTGATATCTTATATTGATAAGAGGCACGAGTACTTTATTGTGACAAAATTTCAAGGTTTTCTGACGCTCAAGCAAAAAGTTACAAGCATTTGATTGTTGCAAACTTTGATAGGTGTAGGACGCACCGTATAGAAGTTAGGGCCATTTGACGTTTTATCAGTAATTGATTTTAGAATCAAGGGCAGTATAGATATGAGTGATAGCTTAAATTGATAAGAGGCACGAGTACTTTATTGTCACAAAATTTCAAGGTTTTCTGACGCTCAAGTAAAAAGTTACAAGCATTTGATTGTTGCAAACTTTGATAGGTATAGGACGCACCGTACAGAAGTTAGGGCCATTTAAAGTTTTATCAGTGTTTGATTTTGGAGTCAAGGGTAGCATAGCTATGAGCGATAGCTTAAATTGACAAGAGGCTCCAGTACTTTATAGTCACAAAATTTCAAGGTTTTCCGACGCTCAAGTAAAAAGTTATAAGCATTTGATTGTTGGAAACTTTGATAGGTATAGGACGCACCGTACAGAAGTTAGGGCCATTTGAAGTTTTATCAGTGTTTGATTTTGGAGTCAAGGGTAGTATAGATATGAGTGATAGCTTAAATTGACAAGAGGCTCGAGTTCTTTATAGTCACAAAATTTCAAGGTTTTCTGACGCTCAAGTAAAAAGTTACAAGCATTTGATTGTTGCAAACTTTGATAGGTATAGGACGCACCGTACAGAAGTTAGGGCCATTTGAAGTTTTATCAGTGTTTGATTTTGGAGTCAAGGGTAGCATAGCTATGAGCGATAGCTTAAATTGAGAAGAGGCTCGAATACTTTATAGTCACAAAATTTCAAAGTTTTCTGACGCTCAAGTAAAAAGTTACAAGTATTTGATTGTTGCAAACTTTGATAGGTATAGGACGCACCGTACAGAAGTTAGGGCCATTTGAAGTTTTATCAGTTTGTTTTTGGAGTCAAGGGTAGCATAGCTATGAGCGATAGCTTAAATTGACAAGAGGCTCGAGTACTTTATAGTCACAAAATTTCAAGGTTTTCTGTCGCTCAAGTAAAAAGTTACAAGCATTTGATTGTTGCAAGTTTGATAGGTATAGGACGCACCGTACAGAAGTTAGGGCCATTTGAAGTTTTATCAGTGTTTGATTTTGGAGTCAAGGGTAGCATAGCTATGAGCGATAGCTTAAATTGACAAGAGGCTCGAGTACTTTATAGTCACAAAATTTCAAAATTTTATGACGCTCCAGTAACAAGTTATAAGCATTTGATTGTTGCAAACTTTGATAGGTATAGGACGCACCGTACAGAAGTTAGGGCCATTTGAAGTTTTATCAGTAATTGATTTTAGAGTCAAGGGTAGTATAGATATGGGTGCTAGCTTAAATTGATAAGAGGCACGAGTACTTTATTGTCACAAAATTTCAAGGTTTTCTGACGCTCAAGTAAAAAGTTACAAGCATTTGATTGTTGCAAACTTCGATAGGTATAGGACGCACCGTACAGAAGTTAGGGCCATTTGAAGTTTTATCAGTGTTTGATTTTGGAGTCAAGGGTAGCATAGCTATGAGCGATAGCTTAAATTGACAAGAGGCTCGAGTACTTTATAGTCACAAAATTTCAAAATTTTATGACGCTCCAGTAAAAAGTTATAAGCATTTGATTGTTGGAAACTTTGATAGGTATAGGACGCACCGTACAGAAGTTGAGGCCATTTGAAGTTTTATCATTGTTTGATTTTGGAGTCAAGGGTAGTATAGATATGAGTGATAGCTTAAATTGACAAGAGGCTCGAGTACTTTATAGTCACAAAATTTCAAGGTTTTCTGACGCTCAAGTAAAATGTTACAAGCATTTGATTGTTGCAAACTTGGATAGGTATAGGACGCACCGTACAGAAGTTAGGGCCATTTGAAGTTTTATCAGTAATTGATTTTAGAGTCAAGGGTAGTATAGATATGGGTGATAGCTTAAATTGATAAGAGGCACGAGTACTTTATTGTCACAAAATTTCAAGGTTTTCTGACGCTCAAGTAAAAAGTTACAAGCATTTGATTGTTGCAAACTTTGATAGGTGTAGGACGCACCGTAGAGAAGTTAGGGCCATTTGAAGTTTTATCAGTAATTGATTTTAGAGTCAAGGGCAGTATAGATATGAGTGATAGCTTATATTGATAAGGGGCACGAGTACTTTATTGTGACAAAATTTCAAGGTTTTCTGACGCTCAAGTAAAAAGTTACAAGCATTTGATTGTTGCAAACTTTGATAGGTATAGGACGCACCGTACAGAAGTTAGGGCCATTTGAAGTTTTATCAGTGTTTGATTTTGGAGTCAAGGGTAGCAAAGCTATGAGCGATAGCTTAAATTGACAAGAGGCTCCAGTACTTTATAGTCACAAAATTTCAAGGTTTTCTGACGCTCAAGTAAAAAGTTATAACCATTTGATTGTTGGAAACTTTGATAGCTATAGGACGCACCGTACAGAAGTTAGGGCCATTTGAAGTTTTATCAGTGTTTGATTTTGGAGTCAAGGGTAGCATATCTATGAGCGATAGCTTAAATTGACAAGAGGCTCGAGTACTTTATAGTCACAAAATTTCAAGGTTTTCTGACGCTCAAGTAAAAAGTTATAAGCATTTGATTGTTGCAAACTTTAATAGGTATAGGACGCACCGTACAGAAGTTAGGGCCATTTGGAGTTTTATCAGTAATTGATTTTAGAGTCAAGGGTAGTATAGATATGGGTGCTAGCTTAAATTGATAAGAGGCACGAGTACTTTATTGTCACAAAATTTCAAGGTTTTCTGACGCTCAAGTAAAAAGTTACAAGCATTTGATTGTTGCAAACTTTGATAGGTGTAGGATGCACCGTATAGAAGTTAGGGCCATTTGAAGTTTTATCAGTAATTGATTTTAGAGTCAAGGGCAGTATAGATATGAGTGATATCTTATATTGATAAGAGGCACGAGTACTTTATTGTGACAAAATTTCAAGGTTTTCTGACGCTCAAGCAAAAAGTTACAAGCATTTGATTGTTGCAAACTTTGATAGGTGTAGGACGCACCGTATAGAAGTTAGGGCCATTTGACGTTTTATCAGTAATTGATTTTAGAATCAAGGGCAGTATAGATATGAGTGATAGCTTAAATTGATAAGAGGCACGAGTACTTTATTGTCACAAAATTTCAAGGTTTTCTGACGCTCAAGTAAAAAGTTACAAGCATTTGATTGTTGCAAACTTTGATAGGTATAGGACGCACCGTACAGAAGTTAGGGCCATTTAAAGTTTTATCAGTGTTTGATTTTGGAGTCAAGGGTAGCATAGCTATGAGCGATAGCTTAAATTGACAAGAGGCTCCAGTACTTTATAGTCACAAAATTTCAAGGTTTTCCGACGCTCAAGTAAAAAGTTATAAGCATTTGATTGTTGGAAACTTTGATAGGTATAGGACGCACCGTACAGAAGTTAGGGCCATTTGAAGTTTTATCAGTGTTTGATTTTGGAGTCAAGGGTAGTATAGATATGAGTGATAGCTTAAATTGACAAGAGGCTCGAGTTCTTTATAGTCACAAAATTTCAAGGTTTTCTGACGCTCAAGTAAAAAGTTATAAGCATTTGATTGTTGCAAACTTTGATAGGTATAGGACGCACCGTACAGAAGTTAGGGCCATTTGAAGTTTTATCAGTGTTTGATTTTGGAGTCAAGGGTAGCATAGCTATGAGCGATAGCTTAAATTGAGAAGAGGCTCTTATACTTTATAGTCACAAAATTTCAAAGTTTTCTGACGCTCAAGTAAAAAGTTACAAGTATTTGATTGTTGCAAACTTTGATAGGTATAGGACGCACCGTACAGAAGTTAGGGCCATTTGAAGTTTTATCAGTTTGTTTTTGGAGTCAAGGGTAGCATAGCTATGAGCGATAGCTTAAATTGACAAGAGGCTCGAGTACTTTATAGTCACAAAATTTCAAAATTTTATGACGCTCCAGTAACAAGTTATAAGCATTTGATTGTTGCAAACTTTGATAGGTATAGGACGCACCGTACAGAAGTTAGGGCCATTTGAAGTTTTATCAGTAATTGATTTTAGAGTCAAGGGTAGTATAGATATGGGTGCTAGCTTAAATTGATAAGAGGCACGAGTACTTTATTGTCACAAAATTTCAAGGTTTTCTGACGCTCAAGTAAAAAGTTACAAGCATTTGATTGTTGCAAACTTCGATAGGTATAGGACGCACCGTACAGAAGTTAGGGCCATTTGAAGTTTTATCAGTGTTTGATTTTGGAGTCAAGGGTAGCATAGCTATGAGCGATAGCTTAAATTGACAAGAGGCTCGAGTACTTTATAGTCACAAAATTTCAAAATTTTATGACGCTCCAGTAACAAGTTATAAGCATTTGATTGTTGCAAACTTTGATAGGTATAGGACGCACCGTACAGAAGTTAGGGCCATTTGAAGTTTTATCAGTAATTGATTTTAGAGTCAAGGGTAGTATAGATATGGGTGCTAGCTTAAATTGATAAGAGGCACGAGTACTTTATTGTCACAAAATTTCAAGGTTTTCTGACGCTCAAGTAAAAAGTTACAAGCATTTGATTGTTGCAAACTTTGATAGGTGTAGGACGCACCGTAGAGAAGTTAGGGCCATTTGAAGTTTTATCAGTAATTGATTTTAGAGTCAAGGGCAGTATAGATATGAGTGATAGCTTATATTGATAAGGGGCACGAGTACTTTATTGTGACAAAATTTCAAGGTTTTCTGACGCTCAAGTAAAAAGTTACAAGCATTTGATTGTTGCAAACTTTGATAGGTATAGGACGCACCGTACAGAAGTTAGGGCCATTTGAAGTTTTATCAGTGTTTGATTTTGGAGTCAAGGGTAGCATAGCTATGAGCGATAGCTTAAATTGACAAGAGGCTCCAGTACTTTATAGTCACAAAATTTCAAGGTTTTCTGACGCTCAAGTAAAAAGTTATAACCATTTGATTGTTGGAAACTTTGATAGCTATAGCACGCACCGTACATAAGTTAGGGCCATTTGAAGTTTTATCAGTGTTTGATTTTGGAGTCAAGGGTAGCATATCTATGAGCGATAGCTTAAATTGACAAGAGGCTCGAGTACTTTATAGTCACAAAATTTCAAGGTTTTCTGACGCTCAAGTAAAAAGTTATAAGCATTTGATTGTTGCAAACTTTAATAGGTATAGGACGCACCGTACAGAAGTTAGGGCCATTTGGAGTTTTATCAGTAATTGATTTTAGAGTCAAGGGTAGTATAGATATGGGTGCTAGCTTAAATTGATAAGAGGCACGAGTACTTTATTGTCACAAAATTTCAAGGTTTTCTGACGCTCAAGTAAAAAGTTACAAGCATTTGATTGTTGCAAACTTTGATAGGTGTAGGATGCACCGTATAGAAGTTAGGGCCATTTGAAGTTTTATCAGTAATTGATTTTAGAGTCAAGGGCAGTATAGATATGAGTGATATCTTATATTGATAAGAGGCACGAAAACTTTATTGTGACAAAATTTCAAGGTTTTCTGACGCTCAAGCAAAAAGTTACAAGCATTTGATTGTTGCAAACTTTGATAGGTGTAGGACGCACCGTATAGAAGTTAGGGCCATTTGACGTTTTATCAGTAATTGATTTTAGAATCAAGGGCAGTATAGATATGAGTGATAGCTTAAATTGATAAGAGGCACGAGTACTTTATTGTCACAAAATTTCAAGGTTTTCTGACGCTCAAGTAAAAAGTTACAAGCATTTGATTGTTGCAAACTTTGATAGGTATAGGACGCACCGTACAGAAGTTAGGGCCATTTAAAGTTTTATCAGTGTTTGATTTTGGAGTCAAGGGTAGCATAGCTATGAGCGATAGCTTAAATTGACAAGAGGCTCCAGTACTTTATAGTCACAAAATTTCAAGGTTTTCTGACGCTCAAGTAAAAAGTTATAAGCATTTGATTGTTGGAAACTTTGATAGGTATAGGACGCACCGTACAGAAGTTAGGGCCATTTGAAGTTTTATCAGTGTTTGATTTTGGAGTCAAGGGTAGCATAGATATGAGTGATAGCTTAAATTGACAAGAGGCTCGAGTTCTTTATAGTCACAAAATTTCAAGGTTTTCTGACGCTCAAGTAAAAAGTTACAAGCATTTGATTGTTGCAAACTTTGATAGGTATAGGACGCACCGTACAGAAGTTAGGGCCATTTGAAGTTTTATCAGTGTTTGATTTTGGAGTCAAGGGTAGCATAGCTATGAGCGATAGCTTAAATTGAGAAGAGGCTCGAATACTTTATAGTCACAAAATTTCAAAGTTTTCTGACGCTCAAGTAAAAAGTTACAAGTATTTGATTGTTGCAAACTTTGATAGGTATAGGACGCACCGTACAGAAGTTAGGGCCATTTGAAGTTTTATCAGTTTGTTTTTGGAGTCAAGGGTAGCATAGCTATGAGCGATAGCTTAAATTGACAAGAGGCTCGAGTACTTTATAGTCACAAAATTTCAAGGTTTTCTGTCGCTCAAGTAAAAAGTTACAAGCATTTGATTGTTGCAAGTTTGATAGGTATAGGACGCACGGTACAGAAGGGCCATTTGAGGTTTTATCAGTATTTTATTTTGGGATTCGTTAGCACAGCTATGAACGATAGCTTAAATTAATAAGAGGCTCGAGTACTTTATGGTCACAAAATTTGAAGGTTTTATGACGCTCCAGTAAAAAGTTACAAGCATTTGATTGTTGCAAACTTTCATAGGTATAGGGCGCACCGTACAGAAGTTAGGGCCATTTGAAGTTTTATCAGTAATTGATTTTAGAGTCAAGGGTAGTATAGATATGAGTGATAGCTTAAATTGATAAGAGGCACGAGTACTTTATAGTCACAAAATTTCAAGGTTTTCTGACGCACAAGTAAAAAATTACAAGTATTTGATTGTTGCAAACTTTGATAGGTATAGGACGCACCGTACAGAAGTAAGGGCCATTTGGAGTTTTATCAGTGTTTGATTTTGGAGTCAAGGGTAGCATAGCTATGAGCGATAGCTTAAATTGACAAGAGGCTCGAGTACTTTATAGTCACAAAATTTCAAAATATTATGACGCTCCAGTAAAAAGTTATAAGCATTTGATTGTTGCAAACTTTCATATTTATAGGACGCACCGTACAGAAGTTAGGGCCATTTGAAGTTTTATCAGTAATTGATTTTAGAGTCAAGGCTAGTATAGTTATGGGTGCTAGCTTAAATTGATAAGAGGCACGAGTACTTTATTGTCACAAAATTTCAAGGTTTTCTGACGCTCAAGTAAAAAGTTACAAGCATTTGATTGTTGCAAACTTTGATAGGTGTAGGATGCACCGTATAGAAGTTAGGGCCATTTGAAGTTTTATCAGTAATTGATTTTAGAGTCAAGGGCAGTATAGATATGAGTGATAGCTTATATTGATAAGAGGCACGAGTACTTTATTGTGACAAAATTTGAAGGTTTTCTGACGCTCAAGTAAAAAGTTATAAGAATTTGATTGTTGGAAACTTTGATAGGTATAGGACGCACCGTACAGAAGTTAGGGCCATTTGAAGTTTTATCAGTGTTTGATTTTGGAGTCAAGGGTAGTATAGATATGAGTGATAGCTTAAATTGACAAGAGGCTCGAGTACTTTATAGTTACAAAATTTCAAGGTTTTCTGACGCTCAAGTAAAAAGTTACAAGCATTTGATTGTTGCAAACTTTGATAGGTATAGGACGCACCATACAGAAGTTAGGGCCATTTGAAGTTTTATCAGTAATTGATTATAGAGTCAAGGGTAGTATAGATATGGGTGATAGCTTAAATTGATAAGAGGCACGAGTACTTTATTGTCACAAATATTCAAGGTTTTCTGACGCTCAAGTAAAAAGTTACAAGCATTTGATTGTTGCAAACTTTGATAGGTGTAGGACGCACCGTATAGAAGTTAGGGCCATTTGACGTTTTATCAGTAATTCATTTTAGAGTCAAGGGCAGTATAGATATGAGTGATAGCTTAAATTGATAAGAGGCACGAGTACTTTATTGTCACAAAATTTCAAGGTTTTCTGACGCTCAAGTAAAAAGTTACAAGCATTTGATTGTTGCAAACTTTGATAGGTGTAGGATGCACCGTATAGAAGTTAGGGCCATTTGAAGTTTTATCAGTAATTGATTTTAGAGTCAAGGGCAGTATAGATATGAGTGATAGCTTATATTGATAAGAGGCACGAGTACTTTATTGTGACAAAATTTCAAGGTTTTCTGACGCTCAAGTAAAAAGTTATAAGAATTTGATTGTTGGAAACTTTGATAGGTATAGGACGCACCGTACAGAAGTTAGGGCCATTTGAAGTTTTATCAGTGTTTGATTTTGTAGTCAAGGGTAGTATAGATATGAGTGATAGCTTAAATTGACAAGAGGCTCGAGTACTTTATAGTTACAAAATTTCAAGGTTTTCTGACGCTCTAGTAAAAAGTTACAAGCATTTGATTGTTGCAAACTTTGATAGGTATAGGACGCACCGTACAGAAGTTAGGGCCATTTGAAGTTTTATCAGTAATTGATTTTAGAGTCAAGGGTAGTATAGATATGGGTGATAGCTTAAATTGATAAGAGGCACGAGTACTTTATTGTCACAAATATTCAAGGTTTTCTGACGCACAAGTAAAAAGTTACAAGCATTTGATTGTTGCAAACTTTGATAGGTGTAGGACGCACCGTATAGAAGTTAGGGCCATTTGACGTTTTATCAGTAATTGATTTTAGAGTCAAGGGCAGTATAGATATGAGTGATAGCTTAAATTGATAAGAGGCACGAGTACTTTATTGTCACAAAATTTCAAGGTTTTCTGACGCTCAAGTAAAAAGTTATAAGAATTTGATTGTTGGAAACTTTGATAGGTATAGGACGCACCGTACAGAAGTTAGGGCCATTTGAAGTTTTATCAGTGTTTGATTTTGGAGTCAAGGGTAGCATAGCTATGAGCGATAGCTTAAATTGACAAGAGGCTCCAGTACTTTATAGTCACAAAATTTCAAGGTTTTCTGACGCTCAAGTAAAAAGTTATAAGCATTTGATTGTTGGAAACTTTGATAGGTATAGGACGCACCGTACAGAAGTTAGGGCCATTTGAAGTTTTATCAGTGTTTGATTTTGGAGTCAAGGGTAGTATAGATATGAGTGATAGCTTAAATTGACAAGAGGCTCGAGTACTTTATAGTCACAAAATTTCAAGGTTTTCTGACGCTCAAGTAAAAAGTTACAAGCATTTGATTGTTGCAAACTTTGATAGGTATAGGACGCACCGTACAGAAGTTAGGGCCATTTGAAGTTTTATCAGTGTTTGATTTTGGAGTCAAGGGTACCATAGCTGAGAGCGATAGCTTAAATTGAGAAGAGGCTCGAATACTTTATAGTCACAAAATTTCAAAGTTTTCTGACGCTCAAGTAAAAAGTTACAAGCATTTGATTGTTGCAAACTTTGATAGGTATAGGACGCACCGTACAGAAGTTAGGGTTATTTGAAGTTTTATCAGTGTTTGTTTTTGGAGTCAAGGGTAGCATAGCTATGCGCGATAGCTTAAATTGACAAGAGGCTCCAGTACTTTATAGTCACAAAATTTCAAGGTTTTCTGACGCTCAAGTAAAAAGTTACAAGCATTTGATTGTTGCAAGTTTGATAGGTATAGGACGCACCGAACAGAAGGGCCATTTGAGGTTTTATCAGTATTTTATTTTGGGATTCGAAGTTAGCACAGCTATGAACGATAGCTTAAATTGATAAGAGGCTCGAGTACTTTATGGTCACAAAATTTGAAGGTTTTATGACGCTCCAGTAAAAAGTTACAAGAATTTGATTGTTGCAAATTTTGATAGGTATAGGACGCACCGTACAGAAGTTAGGGCCATTTGAAGTTTTATCAGTAATTGATTTTAGAGTCAAGGCTAGTATAGTTATGGGTGCTAGCTTAAATTGATAAGAGGCACGAGTACTTTATTGTCACAAAATTTCAAGGTTTTCTGACGCTCAAGTAAAAAGTTACAAGCATTTGATTGTTGCAAACTTTGATAGGTGTAGGATGCACCGTATAGAAGTTAGGGCCATTTGAAGTTTTATCAGTAATTGATTTTAGAGTCAAGGGCAGTATAGATATGAGTGATAGCTTATATTGATAAGAGGCACGAGTACTTTATTGTGACAAAATTTGAAGGTTTTCTGACGCTCAAGTAAAAAGTTATAAGAATTTGATTGTTGGAAACTTTGATAGGTATAGGACGCACCGTACAGAAGTTAGGGCCATTTGAAGTTTTATCAGTGTTTGATTTTGGAGTCAAGGGTAGTATAGATATGAGTGATAGCTTAAATTGACAAGAGGCTCGAGTACTTTATAGTTACAAAATTTCAAGGTTTTCTGACGCTCAAGTAAAAAGTTACAAGCATTTGATTGTTGCAAACTTTGATAGGTATAGGACGCACCATACAGAAGTTAGGGCCATTTGAAGTTTTATCAGTAATTGATTATAGAGTCAAGGGTAGTATAGATATGGGTGATAGCTTAAATTGATAAGAGGCACGAGTACTTTATTGTCACAAATATTCAAGGTTTTCTGACGCTCAAGTAAAAAGTTACAAGCATTTGATTGTTGCAAACTTTGATAGGTGTAGGACGCACCGTATAGAAGTTAGGGCCATTTGACGTTTTATCAGTAATTCATTTTAGAGTCAAGGGCAGTATAGATATGAGTGATAGCTTAAATTGATAAGAGGCACGAGTACTTTATTGTCACAAAATTTCAAGGTTTTCTGACGCTCAAGTAAAAAGTTACAAGCATTTGATAGTTGCAAACTTTGATAGGTGTAGGATGCACCGTATAGAAGTTAGGGCCATTTGAAGTTTTATCAGTAATTGATTTTAGAGTCAAGGGCAGTATAGATATGAGTGATAGCTTATATTGATAAGAGGCACGAGTACTTTATTGTGACAAAATTTCAAGGTTTTCTGACGCTCAAGTAAAAAGTTATAAGAATTTGATTGTTGGAAACTTTGATAGGTATAGGACGCACCGTACAGAAGTTAGGGCCATTTGAAGTTTTATCAGTGTTTGATTTTGTAGTCAAGGGTAGTATAGATATGAGTGATAGCTTAAATTGACAAGAGGCTCGAGTACTTTATAGTTACAAAATTTCAAGGTTTTCTGACGCTCTAGTAAAAAGTTACAAGCATTTGATTGTTGCAAACTTTGATAGGTATAGGACGCACCGTACAGAAGTTAGGGCCATTTGAAGTTTTATCAGTAATTGATTTTAGAGTCAAGGGTAGTATAGATATGGGTGATAGCTTAAATTGATAAGAGGCACGAGTACTTTATTGTCACAAATATTCAAGGTTTTCTGACGCTCAAGTAAAAAGTTACAAGCATTTGATTGTTGCAAACTTTGATAGGTGTAGGACGCACCGTATAGAAGTTAGGGCCATTTGACGTTTTATCAGTAATTGATTTTAGAGTCAAGGGCAGTATAGATATGAGTGATAGCTTAAATTGATAAGAGGCACGAGTACTTTATTGTCACAAAATTTCAAGGTTTTCTGACGCTCAAGTAAAAAGTTATAAGAATTTGATTGTTGGAAACTTTGATAGGTATAGGACGCACCGTACAGAAGTTAGGGCCATTTGAAGTTTTATCAGTGTTTGATTTTGGAGTCAAGGGTAGTATAGATATGAGTGATAGCTTAAATTGACAAGAGGCTCGAGTACTTTATAGTTACAAAATTTCAAGGTTTTCTGACGCTCTAGTAAAAAGTTACAAGCATTTGATTGTTGCAAACTTTGATAGGTATAGGACGCACCGTACAGAAGTTAGGGCCATTTGAAGTTTTATCAGTGTTTGATTTTGGAGTCAAGGGTAGCATAGCTATGAGCGATAGCTTAAATTGACAAGAGGCTCCAGTACTTTATAGTCACAAAATTTCAAGGTTTTCTGACGCTCAAGTAAAAAGTTATAAGCATTTGATTGTTGGAAACTTTGATAGGTATAGGACGCACCGTACAGAAGTTAGGGCCATTTGAAGTTTTATCAGTGTTTGATTTTGGAGTCAAGGGTACCATAGCTGAGAGCGATAGCTTAAATTGAGAAGAGGCTCGAATACTTTATAGTCACAAAATTTCAAAGTTTTCTGACGCTCAAGTAAAAAGTTACAAGCATTTGATTGTTGCAAACTTTGATAGGTATAGGACGCACCGTACAGAAGTTAGGGCCATTTGAAGTTTTATCAGTGTTTGATTTTGGAGTCAAGGGTAGCATAGCTATGAGCGATAGCTTAAATTGACAAGAGGCTCAAGTACTTTATAGTCACAAAATTTCAAAGTTTTATGACGCTCCAGTAAAAAGTTATAAGCATTTGATTGTTGGAAACTTTGATAGGTATAGGACGCACCGTACAGAAGTTAGGGCCATTTGAAGTTTTATCAGTGTTTGATTTTGGAGTCAAGGGTAGCATAGCTATGAGCGATAGCTTAAATTGACAAGAGGCTCGAGTACTTTATAGTCACAAAATTTCAAGGTTTTCTGACGCTCAAGTAAAAAGTTACAAGCATTTGATTGTTGCAAACTTTGATAGGTATAGGACGCACCGTACAGAAGTTAGGGCCATTTGAAGTTTTATCAGAGTTTGATTTTGGAGTCAAGGGTAGCATAGATATGAGTGATAGCTTAAATTGATAAGAGGCACGAGTACTTTATTGTCACAAATATTCAAGGTTTTCTGACGCTCAAGTAAAAAGTTACAAGCATTTGATTGTTGCAAACTTTGATAGGTGTAGGACGCACCGTATAGAAGTTAGGGCCATTTGACGTTTTATCAGTAATTCATTTTAGAGTCAAGGGCAGTATAGATATGAGTGATAGCTTAAATTGATAAGAGGCACGAGTACTTTATTGTCACAAAATTTCAAGGTTTTCTGACGCTCAAGTAAAAAGTTACAAGCATTTGATTGTTGCAAACTTTGATAGGTGTAGGATGCACCGTATAGAAGTTAGGGCCATTTGAAGTTTTATCAGTAATTGATTTTAGAGTCAAGGGCAGTATAGATATGAGTGATAGCTTATATTGATAAGAGGCACGAGTACTTTATTGTGACAAAATTTCAAGGTTTTCTGACGCTCAAGTAAAAAGTTATAAGAATTTGATTGTTGGAAACTTTGATAGGTATAGGACGCACCGTACAGAAGTTAGGGCCATTTGAAGTTTTATCAGTGTTTGATTTTGTAGTCAAGGGTAGTATAGATATGAGTGATAGCTTAAATTGACAAGAGGCTCGAGTACTTTATAGTTACAAAATTTCAAGGTTTTCTGACGCTCTAGTAAAAAGTTACAAGCATTTGATTGTTGCAAACTTTGATAGGTATAGGACGCACCGTACAGAAGTTAGGGCCATTTGAAGTTTTATCAGTAATTGATTTTAGAGTCAAGGGTAGTATAGATATGGGTGATAGCTTAAATTGATAAGAGGCACGAGTACTTTATTGTCACAAATATTCAAGGTTTTCTGACGCTCAAGTAAAAAGTTACAAGCATTTGATTGTTGCAAACTTTGATAGGTGTAGGACGCACCGTATAGAAGTTAGGGCCATTTGACGTTTTATCAGTAATTGATTTTAGAGTCAAGGGCAGTATAGATATGAGTGATAGCTTAAATTGATAAGAGGCACGAGTACTTTATTGTCACAAAATTTCAAGGTTTTCTGACGCTCAAGTAAAAAGTTATAAGAATTTGATTGTTGGAAACTTTGATAGGTATAGGACGCACCGTACAGAAGTTAGGGCCATTTGAAGTTTTATCAGTGTTTGATTTTGGAGTCAAGGGTAGTATAGATATGAGTGATAGCTTAAATTGACAAGAGGCTCGAGTACTTTATAGTTACAAAATTTCAAGGTTTTCTGACGCTCTAGTAAAAAGTTACAAGCATTTGATTGTTGCAAACTTTGATAGGTATAGGACGCACCGTACAGAAGTTAGGGCCATTTGAAGTTTTATCAGTGTTTGATTTTGGAGTCAAGGGTAGCATAGCTATGAGCGATAGCTTAAATTGACAAGAGGCTCCAGTACTTTATAGTCACAAAATTTCAAGGTTTTCTGACGCTCAAGTAAAAAGTTATAAGCATTTGATTGTTGGAAACTTTGATAGGTATAGGACGCACCGTACAGAAGTTAGGGCCATTTGAAGTTTTATCAGTGTTTGATTTTGGAGTCAAGGGTAGTATAGATATGAGTGATAGCTTAAATTGACAAGAGGCTCGAGTACTTTATAGTCACAAAATTTCAAGGTTTTCTGACGCTCAAGTAAAAAGTTACAAGCATTTGATTGTTGCAAACTTTGATAGGTATAGGACGCACCGTACAGAAGTTAGGGCCATTTGAAGTTTTATCAGTGTTTGATTTTGGAGTCAAGGGTACCATAGCTGAGAGCGATAGCTTAAATTGAGAAGAGGCTCGAATACTTTATAGTCACAAAATTTCAAAGTTTTCTGACGCTCAAGTAAAAAGTTACAAGCATTTGATTGTTGCAAACTTTGATAGGTATAGGACGCACCGTACAGAAGTTAGGGTTATTTGAAGTTTTATCAGTGTTTGTTTTTGGAGTCAAGGGTAGCATAGCTATGCGCGATAGCTTAAATTGACAAGAGGCTCCAGTACTTTATAGTCACAAAATTTCAAGGTTTTCTGACGCTCAAGTAAAAAGTTACAAGCATTTGATTGTTGCAAGTTTGATAGGTATAGGACGCACCGAACAGAAGGGCCATTTGAGGTTTTATCAGTATTTTATTTTGGGATTCGAAGTTAGCACAGCTATGAACGATAGCTTAAATTGATAAGAGGCTCGAGTACTTTATTGTCACAAAATTTCAAGGTTTTCTGACGCTCAAGTAAAAAGTTACAAGCATTTGATTGTTGCAAACTTTGATAGGTATAGGACGCACCGTACAGAAGTTAGGGCCATTTGAAGTTTTATCAGTGTTTGATTTTGGAGTCAAGGGTAGCATAGCTATGAGCGATAGCTTAAATTGACAAGAGGCTCAAGTACTTTATAGTCACAAAATTTCAAAGTTTTATGACGCTCCAGTAAAAAGTTATAAGCATTTGATTGTTGGAAACTTTGATAGGTATAGAACGCACCGCACAGAAGTTAGGGCCATTTGAAGTTTTATCAGTGTTTGATTTTGGAGTCAAGGGTAGTATAGATATGAGTGATAGCTTAAATTGACAAGAGGCTCGAGTACTTTATAGTCACAAAATTTCAAGGTTTTCTGACGCTCATGTAAAAAGTTACAAGCATTTGATTGTTGCAAACTTTGATAGGTATAGGACGCACCGTACAGAAGTTAGGGCCATTTGAAGTTTTATCAGTGTTTGATTTTGGAGTCAAGGGTAGCATAGCTATGAGCGGCTGTTTAAATTGACAAGAGGCTCGAGTACTTTATAGTCACAAAATTTGAAGGTTTTCTGACGCTCAAGTAAAAAGTTACAAGCATTTGATTGTTGCAAACTTTGATAGGTATAGGACGCACCGTACTGAAGTTAGGGCCATTTGAAGTTTTATCAGAGTTTGATTTTGGAGTCAAGGGTAGCATAGCTATGAGCGATAGCTTAAATTGACAAGAGGCTCGAGTACTTTATAGTCACAAAATTTCAAGGTTTTCTGACGCTCAAGTAAAAAGTTACAAGCATTTGATTGTTGCAAACTTTGATAGGTATAGGACGCACCGTACACAAGTTAGGGCCATTTGAAGTTTTATCAGTAATTGATTTTAGAGTCAAGGGTAGTATAGATATGTGTGATAGCTTAAATTGATAAGAGGCACGAGTACTTTATTGTCACAAAATTTCAAGGTTTTCTGACGCTCAAGTAAAAAGTTACAAGCATTTGATTGTTGCAAACTTTGATAGGTATAGGACGCACCGTACAGAAGTTAGGGCCATTTGAAGTTTTATCAGTGTTTGTTTTTGGAGTCAAGGGTAGCATAGCTATGCGCGATAGCTTAAATTGACAAGAGGCTCCAGTACTTTATAGTCACAAAATTTCAAGGTTTTCTGACGCTCAAGTAAAAAGTTACAAGCATTTGATTGTTGCAAGTTTGATAGGTATAGGACGCACCGAACAGAAGGGCCATTTGAGGTTTTATCAGTATTTTATTTTGGGATTCGAAGTTAGCACAGCTATGAACGATAGCTTAAATTGATAAGAGGCTCGAGTACTTTATGGTCACAAAATTTCAAGGTTTTCTGACGCTCAAGTAAAAAGTTACAAGCATTTGATTGTTGCAAACTTTGATAGGTATAGGACGCACCGTACAGAAGTTAGGGCCATTTGAAGTTTTATCAGTGTTTGATTTTGGAGTCAAGGGTAGCATAGCTATGAGCGATAGCTTAAATTGACAAGAGGCTCGAGTACTTTATAGTCACAAAATTTCAAAGTTTTATGACGCTCCAGTAAAAAGTTATAAGCATTTGATTGTTGGAAACTTTGATAGGTATAGAACGCACCGCACAGAAGTTAGGGCCATTTGAAGTTTTATCAGTGTTTGATTTTGGAGTCAAGGGTAGTATAGATATGAGTGATAGCTTAAATTGACAAGAGGCTCGAGTACTTTATAGTCACAAAATTTCAAGGTTTTCTGACGCTCAAGTAAAAAGTTACAAGCATTTGATTGTTGCAAACTTTGATAGGTATAGGACGCACCGTACAGAAGTTAGGGCCATTTGAAGTTTTATCAGTGTTTGATTTTGGAGTCAAGGGTAGCATAGCTATGAGCGGCTGTTTAAATTGACAAGAGGCTCGAGTACTTTATAATCACAAAATTTGAAGGTTTTCTGACGCTCAAGTAAAAAGTTACAAGCATTTGATTGTTGCAAACTTTGATAGGTATAGGACGCACCGTACTGAAGTTAGGGCCATTTGAAGTTTTATCAGAGTTTGATTTTGGAGTCAAGGGTAGCATAGCTATGAGCGATCGCTTAAATTGACAAGAGGCTCGAGTACTTTATAGTCACAAAATTTCAAGGTTTTCTGACGCTCAAGTAAAAAGTTACAAGCATTTGATTGTTGCAAACTTTGATAGGTATAGGACGCACCGTACACAAGTTAGGGCCATTTGAAGTTTTATCAGTAATTGATTTTAGAGTCAAGGGTAGTATAGATATGTGTGATAGCTTAAATTGATAAGAGGCACGAGTACTTTATTGTCACAAAATTTCAAGGTTTTCTGACGCTCAAGTAAAAAGTTACAAGCATTTGATTGTTGCAAACTTTGATTGGTGTAGGACGCACCGTACAGAAGTTAGGGCCATTTGAAGTTTTATCAGTGTTTGATTTTGGAGTCAAGGGTAGCATAGCTATGAGCGATAGCTTAAATTGAGAAGAGGCTCGAATACTTTAAAGTCACAAAATTTCAAGGTTTTCTGACGCTCAAGTAAAAAGTTACAAGCATTTGATTGTTGCAAACTTTGATAGGTATAGGACGCACCGTACAGAAGTTAGGGCCATTTGAAGTTTTATCAGTGTTTGTTTTTGGAGTCAAGGGTAGCATAGCTATGAGCGATAGCTTAAATTGACAAGAGGCTCGAGTACTTTATAGTCACAAAATTTCAAGGTTTTCTGACGCTCAAGTAAAAAGTTACAAGCATTTGATTGTTGCAAGTTTGATAGGTATAGGACGCACCGTACAGAAGTTAGGGCCATTTGAAGTTTTATCAGTGTTTGATTTTGGAGTCAAGGGTAGCATAGCTATGAGCGATAGCTTAAATTGACAAGAGGCTCGAGTACTTTATAGTCACAAAATTTCAAAGTTTTATGACGCTCCAGTAAAAAGTTATAAGCATTTGATTGTTGGAAACTTTGATAGGTATAGAACGCACCGCACAGAAGTTAGGGCCATTTGAAGTTTTATCAGTGTTTGATTTTGGAATCAAGGGTAGTATAGATATGAGTGATAGCTAAAATTGACAAGAGGCTCGAGTACTTTATAGTCACAAAATTTGAAGGTTTTCTGACGCTCAAGTAAAAAGTTACAAGCATTTGATTGTTGCAAACTTTGATAGGTATAGGACGCACCGTACAGAAGTTAGGGCCATTTGAAGTTTTATCAGAGTTTGATTTTGGAGTCAAGGGTAGCATAGCTATGAGCGATAGCTTAAATTGACAAGAGGCTCGAGTACTTTATAGTCACAAAATTTCAAGGTTTTCTGACGCTCAAGTAAAAAGTTACAAGCATTTGATTGTTGCAAACTTTGATAGGTATAGGACGCACCGTACACAAGTTAGGGCCATTTGAAGTTTTATCAGTAATTGATTTTAGAGTCAAGGGTAGTATAGATATGTGTGATAGCTTAAATTGATAAGAGGCACGAGTACTTTATTGTCACAAAATTTCAAGGTTTTCTGACGCTCAAGTAAAAAGTTACAAGCATTTGATTGTTGCAAACTTTGATTGGTGTAGGACGCACCGTACAGAAGTTAGGGCCATTTGAAGTTTTATCAGTGTTTGATTTTGGAGTCAAGGGTAGCATAGCTATGAGCGATAGCTTAAATTGAGAAGAGGCTCGAATACTTTATAGTCACAAAATTTCAAGGTTTTCTGACGCTCAAGTAAAAAGTTACAAGCATTTGATTGTTGCAAACTTTGATAGGTATAGGACGCACCGTACAGAAGTTAGGGCCATTTGAAGTTTTATCAGTGTTTGTTTTTGGAGTCAAGGGTAGCATAGCTATGAGCGATAGCTTAAATTGACAAGAGGCTCGAGTACTTTATAGTCACAAAATTTCAAGGTTTTCTGACGCTCAAGTAAAAAGTTACAAGCATTTGATTGTTGCAAGTTAGATAGGTATAGGACGCACCGTACAGAAGTTAGGGCCATTTGAAGTTTTATCAGTGTTTGATTTTGGAGTCAAGGGTAGCATAGGTATGAGCGGCTGTTTAAATTGACAAGAGGCTCGAGTACTTTATAGTCACAAAATTTGAAGGTTTCCTGACGCTCAAGTAAAAAGTTACAAGCATTTCATTGTTGCAAACTTTGATAGGTATAGGACGCACCGTACAGAAGTTAGGGCCATTTGAAGTTTTATCAGAGTTTGATTTTGGAGTCAAGGGTAGCATAGCTATGAGCGATAGCTTAAATTGACAAGAGGCTCGAGTACTTTATAGTCACAAAATTTCAAGGTTTTCTGACGCTCAAGTAAAAAGTTACAAGCATTTGATTGTTGCAAACTTTGATAGGTATAGGACGCACCGTACACAAGTTAGGGCCATTTGAAGTTTTATCAGTAATTGATTTTAGAGTCTAGGGTAGTATAGATATGTGTGATAGCTTAAATTGATAAGAGGCACGAGTACTTTATTGTCACAAAATTTCAAGGTTTTCTGACGCTCAAGTAAAAAGTTACAAGCATTTGATTGTTGCAAACTTTGATTGGTGTAGGACGCACCGTACAGAAGTTAGGGCCATTTGAAGTTTTATCAGTGTTTGATTTTGGAGTCAAGGGTAGCATAGCTATGAGCGATTGCTTAAATTGAGAAGAGGCTCGAATACTTTATAGTCACAAAATTTCAAGGTTTTCTGACGCTCAAGTAAAAAGTTACAAGCATTTGATTGTTGCAAACTTTGATAGGTATAGGACGCACCGTACAGAAGTTAGGGCCATTTGAAGTTTTATCAGTGTTTGTTTTTGGAGTCAAGGGTAGCATAGCTATGAGCGATAGCTTAAATTGACAAGAGGCTCGAGTACTTTATAGTCACAAAATTTCAAGGTTTTCTGACGCTCAAGTAAAAAGTTACAAGCATTTGATTGTTGCAAGTTTGATAGGTATAGGACGCACCGTACAGAAGTTAGGGCCATTTGAAGTTTTATCAGTGTTTGATTTTGGAGTCAAGGGTAGCATAGCTATGAGCGATTGCTTAAATTGAGAAGAGGCTCGAATACTTTATAGTCACAAAATTTCAAGGTTTTCTGACGCTCAAGTAAAAAGTTACAAGCATTTGATTGTTGCAAACTTTGATAGGTATAGGACGCACCGTACAGAAGTTAGGGCCATTTGAAGTTTTATCAGTGTTTGATTTTGGAGTCAAGGGTAGCATAGCTATGAGCGATAGCTTAAATTGACAAGAGGCTCGAGTACTTTATAGTCACAAAATTTCAAAGTTTTATGACGCTCCAGTAAAAAGTTATAAGCATTTGATTGTTGGAAACTTTGATAGGTATAGAACGCACCGCACAGAAGTTAGGGCCATTTGAAGTTTTATCAGTGTTTGATTTTGGAGTCAAGGGTAGTATAGATATGAGTGATAGCTTAAATTGACAAGAGGCTCGAGTACTTTATAGTCACAAAATTTCAAGGTTTTCTGACGCTCAAGTAAAAAGTTACAAGCATTTGATTGTTGCAAACTTTGATAGGTATAGGACGCACCGTACAGAAGTTAGGGCCATTTGAAGTTTTATCAGTGTTTGATTTTGGAGTCAAGGGTAGCATAGCTATGAGCGGCTGTTTAAATTGACAAGAGGCTCGAGTACTTTATAGTCACAAAATTTGAAGGTTTTCTGACGCTCAAGTAAAAAGTTACAAGCATTTGATTGTTGCAAACTTTGATAGGTATAGGACGCACCGTACTGAAGTTAGGGCCATTTGAAGTTTTATCAGAGTTTTATTTTGGAGTCAAGGGTAGCATAGCTATGAGCGATAGCTTAAATTGACAAGAGGCTCGAGTACTTTATAGTCACAAAATTTCAAGGTTTTCTGACGCTCAAGTAAAAAGTTACAAGCATTTGATTGTTGCAAACTTTGATAGGTATAGGACGCACCGTACACAAGTTAGGGCCATTTGAAGTTTTATCAGTAATTGATTTTAGAGTCAAGGGTAGTATAGATATGTGTGATAGCTTAAATTGATAAGAGGCACGAGTACTTTATTGTCACAAAATTTCAAGGTTTTCTGACGCTCAAGTAAAAAGTTACAAGCATTTCATTGTTGCAAACTTTGATTGGTGTAGGACGCACCGTACAGAAGTTAGGGCCATTTGAAGTTTTATCAGTGTTTGATTTTGGAGTCAAGGGTAGCATAGCTATGAGCGATAGCTTAAATTGAGAAGAGGCTCGAATACTTTAAAGTCACAAAATTTCAAGGTTTTCTGACGCTCAAGTAAAAAGTTACAAGCATTTGATTGTTGCAAACTTTGATAGGTATAGGACGCACCGTACAGAAGTTAGGGCCATTTGAAGTTTTATCAGTGTTTGTTTTTGGAGTCAAGGGTAGCATAGCTATGAGCGATAGCTTAAATTGACAAGAGGCTCGAGTACTTTATAGTCACAAAATTTCAAGGTTTTCTGACGCTCAAGTAAAAAGTTACAAGCATTTGATTGTTGCAAGTTTGATAGGTATAGGACGCACCGTACAGAAGTTAGGGCCATTTGAAGTTTTATCAGTGTTTGATTTTGGAGTCAAGGGTAGCATAGCTATGAGCGATAGCTTAAATTGACAAGAGGCTCGAGTACTTTATAGTCACAAAATTTCAAAGTTTTATGACGCTCCAGTAAAAAGTTATAAGCATTTGATCGTTGGAAACTTTGATAGGTATAGGACGCACCGTACAGAAGTTAGGGCCATTTGAAGTTTTATCAGTGTTTGATTTTGGAGTCAAGGGTAGCATAGCTATGAGCGATTGCTTAAATTGAGAAGAGGCTCGAATACTTTATAGTCACAAAATTTCAAGGTTTTCTGACGCTCAAGTAAAAAGTTACAAGCATTTGATTGTTGCAAACTTTGATAGGTATAGGACGCACCGTACAGAAGTTAGGGCCATTTGAAGTTTTATCAGTGTTTGATTTTGGAGTCAAGGGTAGCATAGCTATGAGCGATAGCTTAAATTGACAAGAGGCTCGAGTACTTTATAGTCACAAAATTTCAAAGTTTTATGACGCTCCAGTAAAAAGTTATAAGCATTTGATTGTTGGAAACTTTGATAGGTATAGAACGCACCGCACAGAAGTTAGGGCCATTTGAAGTTTTATCAGTGTTTGATTTTGGAGTCAAGGGTAGTATAGATATGAGTGATAGCTTAAATTGACAAGAGGCTCGAGTACTTTATAGTCACAAAATTTCAAGGTTTTCTGACGCTCAAGTAAAAAGTTACAAGCATTTGATTGTTGCAAACTTTGATAGGTATAGGACGCACCGTACAGAAGTTAGGGCCATTTGAAGTTTTATCAGTGTTTGATTTTGGAGTCAAGGGTAGCATAGCTATGAGCGGCTGTTTAAATTGACAAGAGGCTCGAGTACTTTATAGTCACAAAATTTGAAGGTTTTCTGACGCTCAAGTAAAAAGTTACAAGCATTTGATTGTTGCAAACTTTGATAGGTATAGGACGCACCGTACTGAAGTTAGGGCCATTTGAAGTTTTATCAGAGTTTTATTTTGGAGTCAAGGGTAGCATAGCTATGAGCGATAGCTTAAATTGACAAGAGGCTCGAGTACTTTATAGTCACAAAATTTCAAGGTTTTCTGACGCTCAAGTAAAAAGTTACAAGCATTTGATTGTTGCAAACTTTGATAGGTATAGGACGCACCGTACACAAGTTAGGGCCATTTGAAGTTTTATCAGTAATTGATTTTAGAGTCAAGGGTAGTATAGATATGTGTGATAGCTTAAATTGATAAGAGGCACGAGTACTTTATTGTCACAAAATTTCAAGGTTTTCTGACGCTCAAGTAAAAAGTTACAAGCATTTCATTGTTGCAAACTTTGATTGGTGTAGGACGCACCGTACAGAAGTTAGGGCCATTTGAAGTTTTATCAGTGTTTGATTTTGGAGTCAAGGGTAGCATAGCTATGAGCGATAGCTTAAATTGAGAAGAGGCTCGAATACTTTAAAGTCACAAAATTTCAAGGTTTTCTGACGCTCAAGTAAAAAGTTACAAGCATTTGATTGTTGCAAACTTTGATAGGTATAGGACGCACCGTACAGAAGTTAGGGCCATTTGAAGTTTTATCAGTGTTTGTTTTTGGAGTCAAGGGTAGCATAGCTATGAGCGATAGCTTAAATTGACAAGAGGCTCGAGTACTTTATAGTCACAAAATTTCAAGGTTTTCTGACGCTCAAGTAAAAAGTTACAAGCATTTGATTGTTGCAAGTTTGATAGGTATAGGACGCACCGTACAGAAGTTAGGGCCATTTGAAGTTTTATCAGTGTTTGATTTTGGAGTCAAGGGTAGCATAGCTATGAGCGATAGCTTAAATTGACAAGAGGCTCGAGTACTTTATAGTCACAAAATTTCAAAGTTTTATGACGCTCCAGTAAAAAGTTATAAGCATTTGATCGTTGGAAACTTTGATAGGTATAGAACGCACCGCACAGAAGTTAGGGCCATTTGAAGTTTTATCAGTGTTTGATTTTGGAATCAAGGGTAGTATAGATATGAGTGATAGCTTAAATTGACAAGAGGCTCGAGTACTTTATAGTCACAAAATTTGAAGGTTTTCTGACGCTCAAGTAAAAAGTTACAAGCATTTGATTGTTGCAAACTTTGATAGGTATAGGACGCACCGTACAGAAGTTAGGGCCATTTGAAGTTTTATCAGAGTTTGATTTTGGAGTCAAGGGTAGCATAGCTATGAGCGATAGCTTAAATTGACAAGAGGCTCGAGTACTTTATAGTCACAAAATTTCAAGGTTTTCTGACGCTCAAGTAAAAAGTTACAAGCATTTGATTGTTGCAAACTTTGATAGGTATAGGACGCACCGTACACAAGTTAGGGCCATTTGAAGTTTTATCAGTAATTGATTTTAGAGTCAAGGGTAGTATAGATATGTGTGATAGCTTAAATTGATAAGAGGCACGAGTACTTTATTGTCACAAAATTTCAAGGTTTTCTGACGCTCAAGTAAAAAGTTACAAGCATTTGATTGTTGCAAACTTTGATTGGTGTAGGACGCACCGTATAGAAGTTAGGGCCATTTGAAGTTTTATCAGTGTTTGATTTTGGAGTCAAGGGTAGCATAGCTATGAGCGATAGCTTAAATTGAGAAGAGGCTCGAATACTTTATAGTCACAAAATTTCAAGGTTTTCTGACGCTCAAGTAAAAAGTTACAAGCATTTGATTGTTGCAAACTTTGATAGGTATAGGACGCACCGTACAGAAGTTAAGGCCATTTGAAGTTTTATCAGTGTTTGTTTTTGGAGTCAAGGGTAGCATAGCTATGAGCGATAGCTTAAATTGACAAAAGGCTCGAGTACTTTATAGTCACAAAATTTCAAGGTTTTCTGACGCTCAAGTAAAAAGTTACAAGCATTTGATTGTTGCAAGTTAGATAGGTATAGGACGCACCGTACAGAAGTTAGGGCCATTTGAAGTTTTATCAGTGTTTGATTTTGGAGTCAAGGGTAGCATAGCTATGAGCGGCTGTTTAAATTGACAAGAGGCTCGAGTACTTTATAGTCACAAAATTTGAAGGTTTCCTGACGCTCAAGTAAAAAGTTACAAGCATTTGATTGTTGCAAACTTTGATAGGTATAGGACGCACCGTACAGAAGTTAGGGCCATTTGAAGTTTTATCAGAATTTGATTTTGGAGTCAAGGGTAGCATAGCTATGAGCGATAGCTTAAATTGACAAGAGGCTCGAGTACTTTATAGTCACAAAATTTCAAGGTTTTCTGACGCTCAAGTAAAAAGTTACAAGCATTTGATTGTTGCAAACTTTGATAGGTATAGGACGCACCGTACACAAGTTAGGGCCATTTGAAGTTTTATCAGTAATTGATTTTAGAGTCAAGGGTAGTATAGATATGTGTGATAGCTTAAATTGATAAGAGGCACGAGTACTTTATTGTCACAAAATTTCAAGGTTTTCTGACGCTCAAGTAAAAAGTTACAAGCATTTGATTGTTGCAAACTTTGATTGGTGTAGGACGCACCGTACAGAAGTTAGGGCCATTTGAAGTTTTATCAGTGTTTGATTTTGGAGTCAAGGGTAGCATAGCTATGAGCGATTGCTTAAATTGAGAAGAGGCTCGAATACTTTATAGTCACAAAATTTCAAGGTTTTCTGACGCTCAAGTAAAAAGTTACAAGCATTTGATTGTTGCAAACTTTGATAGGTATAGGACGCACCGTACAGAAGTTAGGGCCATTTGAAGTTTTATCAGTGTTTGTTTTTGGAGTCAAGGGTAGCATAGCTATGAGCGATAGCTTAAATTGACAAGAGGCTCGAGTACTTTATAGTCACAAAATTTCAAGGTTTTCTGACGCTCAAGTAAAAAGTTACAAGCATTTGATTGTTGCAAGTTTGATAGGTATAGGACGCACCGTACAGAAGTTAGGGCCATTTGAGGTTTTATCAGTATTTTATTTTGGGATTCGAGGTTAGCACAGCTATGAACGATAGCTTAAATTGATAAGAGGCTCGAGTACTTTATGGTCACAAAATTTGAAGGTTTTATGACGCTCCAGTAAAAAGTTACAAGCATTTGATTGTTGCAAACTTTCATAGGTATAGGACGCACCGTACAGAAGTTAGGGCCATTTGAAGTTTTATCAGTAATTGATTTTAGAGTCAAGGGTAGTATAGATATGAGTGATAGCTTAAATTGATAAGAGGCACGAGTACTTTATAGTCACAAAATTTCAAGGTTTTCTGACGCTCAAGTAAAAATTTACAAGCATTTGATTGTTGCAAACTTTGATAGGTATAGGACACACCGTACAGAAGTTAGGGCCATTTGAAGTTTTATCAGAGTTTGATTTTGGAGTCAAGGGTAGCATAGCTATGAGCGATAGCTTAAATTGACAAGAGGTCGAGTACTTTATTGTCACAAAATTTCAAGGTTTTCTGACGCTTAAGTAAAAAGTTACAAGCATTTGATTGTTGCAAACTTTGATAGGTGTAGGACGCACCGTATAGAAGTTAGGGCCATTTGAAGTTTTATCAGTAATTGATTTTAGAGTCAAGGGTAGTATAGATATGTGTGATAGCTTAAATTGATAAGAGGCACGAGTACTTTATTGTCACAAAATTTCAAGGTTTTCTGACGCTCAAGTAAAAAGTTACAAGCATTTGATTGTTGCAAACTTTGATTGGTGTAGGACGCACCGTACAGAAGTTAGGACCATTTGAAGTTTTATCAGTGTTTGATTTTGGAGTCAAGGGTAGCATAGCTATGAGCGATAGCTTAAATTGAGAAGAGGCTCGAATACTTTAAAGTCACAAAATTTCAAGGTTTTCTGACGCTCAAGTAAAAAGTTACAAGCATTTGATTGTTGCAAACTTTGATAGGTATAGGACGCACCGTACAGAAGTTAGGGCCATTTGAAGTTTTATCAGTGTTTGTTTTTGGAGTCAAGGGTAGCATAGCTATGAGCGATAGCTTAAATTGAGAAGAGGCTCGAATACTTTATAGTCACAAAATTTCAAGGTTTTCTGACGCTCAAGTAAAAAGTTACAAGCATTTGATTGTTGCAAGTTTGATAGGTATAGGACGCACCGTACAGAAGTTAGGGCCATTTGAAGTTTTATCAGTGTTTGATTTTGGAGTCAAGGGTAGCATAGCTATGAGCGATAGCTTAAATTGACAAGAGGCTCGAGTACTTTATAGTCACAAAATTTCAAAGTTTTATGACGCTCCAGTAAAAAGTTATAAGCATTTGATCGTTGGAAACTTTGATAGGTATAGAACGCACCGCACAGAAGTTAGGGCCATTTGAAGTTTTATCAGTGTTTGATTTTGGAATCAAGGGTAGTATAGATATGAGTGATAGCTTAAATTGACAAGAGGCTCGAGTACTTTATAGTCACAAAATTTGAAGGTTTTCTGACGCTCAAGTAAAAAGTTACAAGCATTTGATTGTTGCAAACTTTGATAGGTATAGGACGCACCGTACAGAAGTTAGGGCCATTTGAAGTTTTATCAGTGTTTGATTTTGGAGTCAAGGGTAGCATAGATATGAGCGATAGCTTAAATTGACAAGAGGCACGAGTACTTTATAGTCACAAAATTTCAAGGTTTTCTGACGCTCAAGTAAAAAGTTACAAGCATTTGATTGTTGCAAACTTTGATAGGTATAGGACGCACCGTACACAAGTTAGGGCCATTTGAAGTTTTATCAGTAATTGATTTTAGAGTCAAGGGTAGTATAGATATGTGTGATAGCTTAAATTGATAAGAGGCACGAGTACTTTATTGTCACAAAATTTCAAGGTTTTCTGACGCTCAAGTAAAAAGTTACAAGCATTTGATTGTTGCAAACTTTGATTGGTGTAGGACGCACCGTACAGAAGTTAGGGCCATTTGAAGTTTTATCAGTGTTTGATTTTGGAGTCAAGGGTAGCATAGCTATGAGCGATAGCTTAAATTGAGAAGAGGCTCGAATACTTTATAGTCACAAAATTTCAAGGTTTTCTGACGCTCAAGTAAAAAGTTACAAGCATTTGATTGTTGCAAACTTTGATAGGTATAGGACGCACCGTACAGAAGTTAAGGCCATTTGAAGTTTTATCAGTGTTTGTTTTTGGAGTCAAGGGTAGCATAGCTATGAGCGATAGCTTAAATTGACAAAAGGCTCGAGTACTTTATAGTCACAAAATTTCAAGGTTTTCTGACGCTCAAGTAAAAAGTTACAAGCATTTGATTGTTGCAAGTTAGATAGGTATAGGACGCACCGTACAGAAGTTAGGGCCATTTGAAGTTTTATCAGTGTTTGATTTTGGAGTCAAGGGTAGCATAGCTATGAGCGGCTGTTTAAATTGACAAGAGGCTCGAGTACTTTATAGTCACAAAATTTGAAGGTTTCCTGACGCTCAAGTAAAAAGTTACAAGCATTTGATTGTTGCAAACTTTGATAGGTATAGGACGCACCGTACAGAAGTTAGGGCCATTTGAAGTTTTATCAGAATTTGATTTTGGAGTCAAGGGTAGCATAGCTATGAGCGATAGCTTAAATTGACAAGAGGCTCGAGTACTTTATAGTCACAAAATTTCAAGGTTTTCTGACGCTCAAGTAAAAAGTTACAAGCATTTGATTGTTGCAAACTTTGATAGGTATAGGACGCACCGTACACAAGTTAGGGCCATTTGAAGTTTTATCAGTAATTGATTTTAGAGTCAAGGGTAGTATAGATATGTGTGATAGCTTAAATTGATAAGAGGCACGAGTACTTTATTGTCACAAAATTTCAAGGTTTTCTGACGCTCAAGTAAAAAGTTACAAGCATTTGATTGTTGCAAACTTTGATTGGTGTAGGACGCACCGTACAGAAGTTAGGGCCATTTGAAGTTTTATCAGTGTTTGATTTTGGAGTCAAGGGTAGCATAGCTATGAGCGATTGCTTAAATTGAGAAGAGGCTCGAATACTTTATAGTCACAAAATTTCAAGGTTTTCTGACGCTCAAGTAAAAAGTTACAAGCATTTGATTGTTGCAAACTTTGATAGGTATAGGACGCACCGTACAGAAGTTAGGGCCATTTGAAGTTTTATCAGTGTTTGTTTTTGGAGTCAAGGGTAGCATAGCTATGAGCGATAGCTTAAATTGACAAGAGGCTCGAGTACTTTATAGTCACAAAATTTCAAGGTTTTCTGACGCTCAAGTAAAAAGTTACAAGCATTTGATTGTTGCAAGTTTGATAGGTATAGGACGCACCGTACAGAAGTTAGGGCCATTTGAGGTTTTATCAGTATTTTATTTTGGGATTCGAGGTTAGCACAGCTATGACCGATAGCTTAAATTGATAAGAGGCTCGAGTACTTTATGGTCACAAAATTTGAAGGTTTTATGACGCTCCAGTAAAAAGTTACAAGCATTTGATTGTTGCAAACTTTCATAGGTATAGGACGCACCGTACAGAAGTTAGGGCCATTTGAAGTTTTATCAGTAATTGATTTTAGAGTCAAGGGTAGTATAGATATGAGTGATAGCTTAAATTGATAAGAGGCACGAGTACTTTATAGTCACAAAATTTCAAGGTTTTCTGACGCTCAAGTAAAAATTTACAAGCATTTGATTGTTGCAAACTTTGATAGGTATAGGACACACCGTACAGAAGTTAGGGCCATTTGAAGTTTTATCAGAGTTTGATTTTGGAGTCAAGGGTAGCATAGCTATGAGCGATAGCTTAAATTGACAAGAGGTCGAGTACTTTATAGTCACAAAATTTCAAGGTTTTCTGACGCTCAAGTAAAAAGTTACAAGCATTTGATTGTTGCAAACTTTGATAGGTATAGGACGCACCGTACAGAATTTAGGGCCATTTGAAGTTTTATCAGTAATTGATTTTAGAGTCAAGGGTAGTATAGATATGTGTGATAGCTTAATTTGATAAGAGGCAGGAGTACTTTATTGTCACAAAATTTCAAGGTTTTCTGACGCTTAAGTAAAAAGTTACAAGCATTTGATTGTTGCAAACTTTGATAGGTGTAGGACGCACCGTATAGAAGTTAGGGCCATTTGAAGTTTTATCAGTAATTGATTTTAGAGTCAAGGGTAGTATAGATATGTGTGATAGCTTAAATTGATAAGAGGCACGAGTACTTTATTGTCACAAAATTTCAAGGTTTTCTGACGCTCAAGTAAAAAGTTACAAGCATTTGATTGTTGCAAACTTTGATTGGTGTAGGACGCACCGTACAGAAGTTAGGACCATTTGAAGTTTTATCAGTGTTTGATTTTGGAGTCAAGGGTAGCATAACTATGAGCGATAGCTTAAATTGAGAAGAGGCTCGAATACTTTATAGTCACAAAATTTCAAGGTTTTCTGACGCTCAAGTAAAAAGTTACAAGCATTTGATTGTTGCAAACTTTGATAGGTATAGGACGCACCGTACAGAAGTTAGGGCCATTTGAAGTTTTATCAGTGTTTGTTTTTGGAGTCAAGGGTAGCATAGCTATGAGCGATAGCTTAAATTGACAAGAGGCTCGAGTACTTTATTGTCACAAAATTTCAAGGTTTTCTGACGCTCAAGTAAAAAGTTACAAGCATTTGATTGTTGCAAGTTTGATAGGTATAGGACGCACCGTACAGAAGTTAGGGCCATTTGAAGTTTTATCAGTGTTTGATTTTGGAGTCAAGGGTAGCATAGCTATGAGCGATAGCTTAAATTGACAAGAGGCTCGAGTACTTTATAGTCACAAAATTTCAAAGTTTTATGACGCTCCAGTAAAAAGTTATAAGCATTTGATTGTTGGAAACTTTGATAGGTATAGAACGCACCGCACAGAAGTTAGGGCCATTTGAAGTTTTATCAGTGTTTGATTTTGGAGTCAAGGGTAGTATAGATATGAGTGATAGCTTAAATTGACAAGAGGCTCGAGTACTTTATAGTCACAAAATTTCAAGGTTTTCTGACGCTCAAGTAAAAAGTTACAAGCATTTGATTGTTGCAAACTTTGATAGGTATAGGACGCACCGTACAGAAGTTAGGGCCATTTGAAGTTTTATCAGTGTTTGATTTTGGAGTCAAGGGTAGCATAGCTATGAGCGGCTGTTTAAATTGACAAGAGGCTCGAGTACTTTATAGTCACAAAATTTGAAGGTTTTCTGACGCTCAAGTAAAAAGTTACAAGCATTTGATTGTTGCAAACTTTGATAGGTATAGGACGCACCGTACAGAAGTTAGGGCCATTTGAAGTTTTATCAGAGTTTGATTTTGGAGTCAAGGGTAGCATAGCTATGAGCGATAGCTTAAATTGACAAGAGGCTCGAGTACTTTATAGTCACAAAATTTCAAGGTTTTCTGACGCTCAAGTAAAAAGTTACAAGCATTTGATTGTTGCAAACTTTGATAGGTATAGGACGCACCGTACACAAGTTAGGGCCATTTGAAGTTTTATCAGTAATTGATTTTAGAGTCAAGGGTAGTATAGATATGTGTGATAGCTTAAATTGATAAGAGGCACGAGTACTTTATTGTCACAAAATTTCAAGGTTTTCTGACGCTCAAGTAAAAAGTTACAAGCATTTGATTGTTGCAAACTTTGATTGGTGTAGGACGCACCGTACAGAAGTTAGGGCCATTTGAAGTTTTATCAGTGTTTGATTTTGGAGTCAAGGGTAGCATAGCTATGAGCGATAGCTTAAATTGATAAGAGGCACGAGTACTTTATTGTCACAAAATTTCAAGGTTTTCTGACGCTCAAGTAAAAAGTTACAAGCATTTGATTGTTGCAAACTTTGATTGGTGTAGGACGCACCGTACAGAAGTTAGGGCCATTTGAAGTTTTATCAGTGTTTGATTTTGGAGTCAAGGGTAGCATAGCTATGAGCGGCTGTTTAAATTGAGAAGAGGCTCGAATACTTTATAGTCACAAAATTTCAAGGTTTTCTGACGCTCAAGTAAAAAGTTACAAGCATTTGATTGTTGCAAACTTTGATAGTTATAGGACGCACCGTACAGAAGTTAGGGCCATTTGAAGTTTTATCAGTGTTTGTTTTTGGAGTCAAGGGTAGCATAGCTATGAGCGATAGCTTAAATTGACAAGAGGCTCGAGTACTTTATAGTCACAAAATTTCAAGGTTTTCTGACGCTCAAGTAAAAAGTTACAAGCATTTGATTGTTGCAAGTTTGATAGGTATAGGACGCACCGTACAGAAGTTAGGGCCATTTGAGGTTTTATCAGTATTTTATTTTGGGATTCGAGGTTAGCACAGCTATGAACGATAGCTTAAATTGATAAGAGGCTCGAGTACTTTATGGTCACAAAATTTGAAGGTTTTATGACGCTCCAGTAAAAAGTTACAAGCATTTGATTGTTGCAAACTTTCATAGGTATAGGACGCACCGTACAGAAGTTAGGGCCATTTGAAGTTTTATCAGTAATTGATTTTAGAGTCAAGGGTAGTATAGATATGAGTGATAGCTTAAATTGATAAGAGGCACGAGTACTTTATAGTCACAAAATTTCAAGGTTTTCTGACGCTCAAGTCAAAATTTACAAGCATTTGATTGTTGCAAACTTTGATAGGTATAGGACACACCGTACAGAAGTTAGGGCCATTTGAAGTTTTATCAGAGTTTGATTTTGGAGTCATGGGTAGCATAGCTATGAGCGATAGCTTAAATTGACAAGAGGTCGAGTACTTTATAGTCACAAAATTTCAAGGTTTTCTGACGCTCAAGTAAAAAGTTACAAGCATTTGATTGTTGCAAACTTTGATTGGTGTAGGACGCACCGTACAGAAGTTAGGACCATTTGAAGTTTTATCAGTGTTTGATTTTGGAGTCAAGGGTAGCATAGCTATGAGCGATAGCTTAAATTGAGAAGAGGCTCGAATACTTTATAGTCACAAAATTTCAAGGTTTTCTGACGCTCAAGTAAAAATTTACAAGCATTTGATTGTTGCAAACTTTGATAGGTATAGGACGCACCGTACAGAAGTTAGGGCCATTTGAAGTTTTATCAGTGTTTGTTTTTGGAGTCAAGGGTAGCATAGCTATGAGCGATAGCTTAAATTGACAAGAGGCTCGAGTACTTTATTGTCACAAAATTTCAAGGTTTTCTGACGCTCAAGTAAAAAGTTACAAGCATTTGATTGTTGCAAGTTTGATAGGTATAGGACGCACCGTACAGAAGTTAGGGCCATTTGAAGTTTTATCAGTGTTTGATTTTGGAGTCAAGGGTAGCATAGCTATGAGCGATAGCTTAAATTGACAAGAGGCTCGAGTACTTTATAGTCACAAAATTTCAAAGTTTTATGACGCTCCAGTAAAAAGTTATAAGCATTTGATTGTTGGAAACTTTTATAGGTATAGAACGCACCGCACAGAAGTTAGGGCCATTTGAAGTTTTATCAGTGTTTGATTTTGGAGTCAAGGGTAGTATAGATATGAGTGATAGCTTAAATTGACAAGAGGCTCGAGTACTTTATAGTCACAAAATTTCAAGGTTTTCTGACGCTCAAGTAAAAAGTTACAAGCATTTGATTGTTGCAAACTTTGATAGGTATAGGACGCACCGTACAGAAGTTAGGGCCATTTGAAGTTTTATCAGTGTTTGATTTTGGAGTCAAGGGTAGCATAGCTATGAGCGGCTGTTTAAATTGACAAGAGGCTCGAGTACTTTATAGTCACAAAATTTGAAGGTTTTCTGACGCTCAAGTAAAAAGTTACAAGCATTTGATTGTTGCAAACTTTGATAGGTATAGGACGCACCGTACAGAAGTTAGGGCCATTTGAAGTTTTATCAGAGTTTGATTTTGGAGTCAAGGGTAGCATAGCTATGAGCGATAGCTTAAATTGACAAGAGGCTCGAGTACTTTATAGTCACAAAATTTCAAGGTTTTCTGACGCTCAAGTAAAAAGTTACAAGCATTTGATTGTTGCAAACTTTGATAGGTATAGGACGCACCGTACACAAGTTAGGGCCATTTGAAGTTTTATCAGTGTTTGTTTTTGGAGTCAAGGGTAGCATAGCTATGAGCGATAGCTTAAATTGACAAGAGGCTCGAGTACTTTATAGTCACAAAATTTCAAGGTTTTCTGACGCTCAAGTAAAAAGTTACAAGCATTTGATTGTTGCAAGTTTGATAGGTATAGGACGCACCGAACAGAAGTTAGGGCCATTTGAAGTTTTATCAGTGTTTGATTTTGGAGTCAAGGGTAGCATAGCTATGAGCGATAGCTTAAATTGACAAGAGGCTCGAGTACTTTATAGTCACAAAATTTCAAAGTTTTATGACGCTCCAGTAAAAAGTTATAAGCATTTGATTGTTGGAAACTTTGATAGGTATAGAACGCACCGCACAGAAGTTAGGGCCATTTGAAGTTTTATCAGTGTTTGATTTTGGAGTCAAGGGTAGCATAGATATGAGTGATAGCTTAAATTGACAAGAGGCTCGAGTACTTTATAGTCACAAAATTTCAAGGTTTTCTGACGCTCAAGTAAAAAGTTACAAGCATTTGATTGTTGCAAACTTTGATAGGTATAGGACGCACCGTACAGAAGTTAGGGCCATTTGAAGTTTTATCAGTGTTTGATTTTGGAGTCAAGGGTAGCATAGCTATGAGCGGCTGTTTAAATTGACAAGAGGCTCGAGTACTTTATAGTCACAAAATTTGAAGGTTTTCTGACGCTCAAGTAAAAAGTTACAAGCATTTGATTGTTGCAAACTTTGATAGGTATAGGACGCACCGTACAGAAGTTAGGGCCATTTGAAGTTTTATCAGAGTTTGATTTTGGAGTCAAGGGTAGCATAGCTATGAGCGATAGCTTAAATTGACAAGAGGCTCGAGTACTTTATAGTCACAAAATTTCAAGGTTTTCTGACGCTCAAGTAAAAAGTTACAAGCATTTGATTGTTGCAAACTTTGATAGGTATAGGACGCACCGTACACAAGTTAGGGCCATTTGAAGTTTTATCAGTAATTGATTTTAGAGTCAAGGGTAGTATAGATATGTGTGATAGCTTAAATTGATAAGAGGCACGAGTACTTTATTGTCACAAAATTTCAAGGTTTTCTGACGCTCAAGTAAAAAGTTACAAGCATTTGATTGTTGCAAACTTTGATAGGTATAGGACGCACCGTACAGAAGTTAGGGCCATTTGAAGTTTTATCAGTGTTTGTTTTTGGAGTCAAGGGTAGCATAGCTATGAGCGATAGCTTAAATTGACAAGAGGCTCGAGTACTTTATAGTCACAAAATTTCAAGGTTTTCTGACGCTCAAGTAAAAAGTTACAAGAATTTGATTGTTGCAAACTTTGATAGGTATAGGACGCACCGTATAGAAGTTAGGGCCATTTGAAGTTTTATCAGTAATTGATTTTAGAGTCAAGGGTAGTATAGATATGTGTGATAGCTTAAATTGATAAGAGGCACGAGTACTTTATTGTCACAAAATTTCAAGGTTTTCTGACGCTCAAGTAAAAAGTTACAAGCATTTGATTGTTGCAAACTTTGATTGGTGTAGGACGCACCGTACAGAAGTTAGGACCATTTGAAGTTTTATCAGTGTTTGATTTTGGAGTCAAGGGTAGCATAGCTATGAGCGATAGCTTAAATTGAGAAGAGGCTCGAATACTTTATAGTCACAAAATTTCAAGGTTTTCTGACGCTCAAGTAAAAAGTTACAAGCATTTGATTGTTGCAAACTTTTATAGGTATAGGACGCACCGTACAGAAGTTAGGGCCATTTGAAGTTTTATCAGTGTTTGTTTTTGGAGTCAAGGGTAGCATAGCTATGAGCGATAGCTTAAATTGACAAGAGGCTCGAGTACTTTATAGTCACAAAATTTCAAGGTTTTCTGACGCTCAAGTAAAAAGTTTCAAGCATTTGATTGTTGCAAGTTTGATAGGTATAGGACGCACCGTACAGAAGTTAGGGCCATTTGAAGTTTTATCAGTGTTTGATTTTGGAGTCAAGGGTAGCATAGCTATGAGCGATAGCTTAAATTGACAAGAGGCTCGAGTACTTTATAGTCACAAAATTTCAAAGTTTTATGACGCTCCAGTAAAAAGTTATAAGCATTTGATTGTTGGAAACTTTGATAGGTATAGAACGCACCACACAGAAGTTAGGGCCATTTGAAGTTTTATCAGTGTTTGATTTTGGAGTCAAGGGTAGTATAGATATGAGTGATAGCTTAAATTGACAAGAGGCTCGAGTACTTTATAGTCACAAAATTTCAAGGTTTTCTGACGCTCAAGTAAAAAGTTACAAGCATTTGATTGTTGCAAACTTTGATAGGTATAGGACGCACCGTACAGAAGTTAGGGCCATTTGAAGTTTTATCAGTGTTTGATTTTGGAGTCAAGGGTAGCATAGCTATGAGCGGCTGTTTAAATTGACAAGAGGCTCGAGTACTTTATAGTCACAAAATTTGAAGGTTTTCTGACGCTCAAGTAAAAAGTTACAAGCATTTGATTGTTGCAAACTTTGATAGGTATAGGACGCACCGTACAGAAGTTAGGGCCATTTGAAGTTTTATCAGAGTTTGATTTTGGAGTCAAGGGTAGCATAGCTATGAGCGATAGCTTAAATTGACAAGAGGCTCGAGTACTTTATAGTCACAAAATTTCAAGGTTTTCTGACGCTCAAGTAAAAAGTTACAAGCATTTGATTGTTGCAAACTTTGATAGGTATAGGACGCACCGTACACAAGTTAGGGCCATTTGAAGTTTTATCAGTAATTGATTTTAGAGTCAAGGGTAGTATAGATATGTGTGATAGCTTCAATTGATAAGAGGCACGAGTACTTTATTGTCACAAAATTTCAAGGTTTTCTGACGCTCAAGTAAAAAGTTACAAGCATTTGATTGTTGCAAACTTTGATAGGTATAGGACGCACCGTACAGAAGTTAGGGCCATTTGAAGTTTTATCAGTGTTTGTTTTTGGAGTCAAGGGTAGCATAGCTATGAGCGATAGCTTAAATTGACAAGAGGCTCGAGGAATTTATAGTCACAAAATTTCAAGGTTTTCTGACGCTCAAGTAAAAAGTTACAAGCATTTGATTGTTGCAAGTTTGATAGGTATAGGACGCACCGTACAGAAGTTAGGGCCATTTGAAGTTTTATCAGTGTTTGATTTTGGAGTCAAGGGTAGCATAGCTAAGAGCGATAGCTTAAATTGACAAGAGGCTCGAGTACTTTATAGTCACAAAATTTCAAAGTTTTATGACGCTCCAGTAAAAAGTTATAAGCATTTGATTGTTGGAAACTTTGATAGGTATAGAACGCACCGCACAGAAGTTAGGGCCATTTGAAGTTTTATCAGTGTTTGATTTTGGAGTCAAGGGTAGCATAGATATGAGTGATAGCTTAAATTGACAAGAGGCTCGAGTACTTTATAGTCACAAAATTTCAAGGTTTTGTGACGCTCAAGTAAAAAGTTACAAGCATTTGATTGTTGCAAACTTTGATAGGTATAGGACGCACCGTACAGAAGTTAGGGCCATTTGAAGTTTTATCAGTGTTTGATTTTGGAGTCAAGGGTAGCATAGCTATGAGCGGCTGTTTAAATTGACAAGAGGCTCGAGTACTTTATAGTCACAAAATTTGAAGGTTTTCTGACGCTCAAGTAAAAAGTTACAAGCATTTGATTGTTGCAAACTTTGATAGGTATAGGACACACCGTACAGAAGTTAGGGCCATTTGAAGTTTTATCAGAGTTTGATTTTGGAGTCAAGGGTAGCATAGCTATGAGCGATAGCTTAAATTGACAAGAGGCTCGAGTACTTTATAGTCACAAAATTTCAAGGTTTTCTGACGCTCAAGTAAAAAGTTACAAGCATTTGATTGTTGCAAACTTTGATAGGTATAGGACGCACCGTACACAAGTTAGGGCCATTTGAAGTTTTATCAGTAATTGATTTTAGAGTCAAGGGTAGTATAGATATGTGTGATAGCTTAAATTGATAAGAGGCACGAGTACTTTATTGTCACAAAATTCCAAGGTTTTCTGACGCTCAAGTAAAAAGTTACAAGCATTTGATTGTTGCAAACTTTGATAGGTATAGGACGCACGGTACAGAAGTTAGGGCCATTTGAAGTTTTATCAGTGTTTGTTTTTGGAGTCAAGGGTAGCATAGCTATGAGCGATAGCTTAAATTGACAAGAGGCTCGAGTACTTTATAGTCACAAAATTTCAAGGTTTTCTGACGCTCAAGTAAAAAGTTACAAGAATTTGATTGTTGCAAGTTTGATAGGTATAGGACGCACCGTACAGAAGTTAGGGCCATTTGAAGTTTTATCAGTGTTTGATTTTGGAGTCAAGGGTAGCATAGCTATGAGCGATAGCTTAAATTGACAAGAGGCTCGAGTACTTTATAGTCACAAAATTTCAAAGCTTTATGACGCTCCAGTAAAAAGTTATAAGCATTTGATTGTTGGAAACTTTGATAGGTATAGAACGCACCGCACAGAAGTTAGGGCCATTTGAAGTTTTATCAGTGTTTGATTTTGGAGTCAAGGGTAGCATAGATATGAGTGATAGCTTAAATTGACAAGAGGCTCGAGTACTTTATAGTCACAAAATTTCAAGGTTTTCTGACGCTCAAGTAAAAAGTTACAAGCATTTGATTGTTGCAAACTTTGATAGGTATAGGACGCACCGTACAGAAGTTAGGGCCATTTGAAGTTTTATCAGTGTTTGATTTTGGAGTCAAGGGTAGCATAGCTATGAGCGGCTGTTTAAATTGACAAGAGGCTCGAGTACTTTATAGTCACAAAATTTCAAGGTTTTCTGACGCTCAAGTAAAAAGTTACAAGCATTTGATTGTTGCAAACTTTGATAGGTATAGGACGCACCGTACAGAAGTTAGGGCCATTTGAAGTTTTATCAGAGTTTGATTTTGGAGTCAAGGGTAGCATAGCTATGAGCGATAGCTTAAATTGACAAGAGGCTCGAGTACTTTATAGTCACAAAATTTCAAGGTTTTCTGACGCTCAAGTAAAATGTTACAAGCATTTGATTGTTGCAAACTTTGATAGGTATAGGACGCACCGTACACAAGTTAGGGCCATTTGAAGTTTTATCAGTAATTGATTTTAGAATCAAGGGTAGTATAGATATGTGTGATAGCTTAAATTGATAAGAGGCACGAGTCCTTTATTGTCACAAAATTTCAAGGTTTTCTGACGCTCAAGTAAAAAGTTACAAGCATTTGATTGCTGCAAACTTTGATTGGTGTAGGACGCACCTTACAGAAGTTAGGGCCATTTGAAGTTTTATCAGTGTTTGATTTTGGAGTCAAGGGTAGCATAGCTATGAGCGATAGCTTAAATTGAGAAGAGGCTCGAATACTTTATAGTCACAAAATTTCAAGGTTTTCTGACGCTCAAGTAAAAAGTTACAAGCATTTGATTGTTGCAAACTTTGATAGGTATAGGACGCACCGTACAGAAGTTAGGGCCATTTGAAGTTTTATCAGTGTTTGTTTTTGGAGTCAAGGGTAGCATAGCTATGAGCGATAGCTTAAATTGACAAGAGGCTCGAGTACTTTATAGTCACAAAATTTCAAGGTTTTCTGACGCTCAAGTAAAAAGTTACAAGCATTTGATTGTTGCAAGTTTGATAGGTATAGGACGCACCGTACAGAAGTTAGGGCCATTTGAAGTTTTATCAGAGTTTGATTTTGGAGTCAAGGGTAGCATAGCTATGAGCGATAGCTTAAATTGACAAGAGGCTCGAGTACTTTATAGTCACAAAATTTCAAGGTTTTCTGACGCTCAAGTAAAAAGTTACAAGCATTTGATTGTTGCAAACTTTGATAGGTATAGGACGCACCGTACACAAGTTAGGGCCATTTGAAGTTTTATCAGTAATTGATTTTAGAGTCAAGGGTAGTATAGATATGTGTGATAGCTTAAATTGATAAGAGGCACGAGTACTTTATTGTCACAAAATTTCAAGGTTTTCTGACGCTCAAGTAAAAAGTTACAAGCATTTGATTGTTGCAAACTTTGATTGGTGTAGGACGCACCGTACAGAAGTTAGGGCCATTTGAAGTTTTATCAGTGTTTGATTTTGGAGTCAAGGGTAGCATAGCTATGAGCGATAGCTTAAATTGAGAAGAGGCTCGAATACTTTATAGTCACAAAATTTCAAGGTTTTCTGACGCTCAAGTAAAAAGTTACAAGCATTTGATTGTTGCAAACTTTGATATGTATAGGACGCACCGTACAGAAGTTAGGGCCATTTGAAGTTTTATCAGTGTTTGTCTTTGGAGTCAAGGGTAGCATAGCTATGAGCGATAGCTTAAATTGACAAGAGGCTCGAGTACTTTATAGTCACAAAATTTCAAGGTTTTCTGACGCTCAAGTAAAAAGTTACAAGCATTTGATTGTTGCAAGTTTGATAAGTATAGGACGCACCGTACAGAAGTTAGGGCCATTTGAGGTTTTATCAGTATTTTATTTTGGGATTCGAGGTTAGCACAGCTATGAACGATAGCTTAAATTGATAAGAGGCTCGAGTACTTTATGGTCACAAAATTTGAAGGTTTTATGACGCTCCAGTAAAAAGTTACAAGCATTTGATTGTTGCAAACTTTCATAGGTATAGGACGCACCGTACAGAAGTTAGGGCCATTTGAAGTTTTATCAGTAATTGATTTTAGAGTCAAGAGTAGTATAGATATGAGTGATAGCTTAAATTGATAAGAGGCACGAGTACTTTATAGTCACAAAATTTCAAGGTTTTCTGACGCTCAAGTAAAAAGTTACAAGCATTTGATTGTTGTAAACTTTGATAGGTATAGGACGCACCGTACAGAAGTTAGGGCCATTTGAAGTTTTATCAGAGTTTGATTTTGGAGTCAAGGGTAGCATAGCTATGAGCGATAGCTTAAATTGACAAGAGGCTCGAGTACTTTATAGTCAGAAAATTTCAAGGTTTTCTGACGCTCAAGTAAAAAGTTACAAGCATTTGATTGTTGCAAACTTTGATAGGTATAGGACGCACCGTACAGAAGTTAGGGCCATTTGAAGTTTTATCAGTAATTGATTTTAGAGTCAAGGGTAGTATAGATATGTGTGATAGCTTAAATTGATAAGAGGCAGGAGTACTTTATTGTCACAAAATTTCAAGGTTTTCTGACGCTTAAGTAAAAAGTTACAAGCATTTGATTGTTGCAAACTTTGATAGGTGTAGGACGCACCGTATAGAAGTTAGGGCCATTTGAAGTTTTATCAGTAATTAATTTTAGAGTCAAGGGTAGTATATATATGAGTGATAGCTTAAATTGATTAGAGGCACGAGTACTTTATTGTCACAAAATTTCAAGGTTTTCTGACGCTCAAGTAAAAAGTTACAAGCATTTGATTGTTGCAAACTTTGATAGGTATAGGACGCACCGTACAGAAGTTAGGGCCATTTGAAGTTTTATCAGTTATTGATTTTGGAGCCAAGGGTAGCATAGCTATGAACGATAGCTTAAATTGACAAGAGGCTCGAGTACTTTATAGTCACAAAATTTCAAGGTTTTCTGACGCTCAAGTGAAAAGTTACAAGCATTTGATTGTTGCAAACTTTGATAGGTATAGAACGCAAGGTACAGAAGTTAGGGCCATTTGAAGTTTTATCAGTGTTTGATTTTGGAGTCAAGGGTAGCATAGCTATGAGCGATAGCTTAAATTGACAAGAGGCTGGAGTACTTTATAGTCACAAAATTTCAAGGTTTTCTGCCGCTCAAGTAAAAAGTTACAAGCATTTGTTTGTTGCAAGTTTGATAGGTATAGGACGCACCGTACAGAAGTTAGGGCCATTTGAAGTTTTATCAGTGTTTGATTTTGGAGTCAAGGGTAGCATAGCTATGAGCGGCTTCTTAAATTGACAAGAGGCTCGAGAACTTTATAATCACAAAATTTTAAGGTTTTCTGACGCTCAAGTAAAAAGTTACAAGCATTTGATTGTTGCAAACTTTGATAGGTATAGGACGCACCGTACAGAAGTTAGGGCCATTTGAAGTTTTATCAGAGTTTGATTTTGGAGTCAAGGGTACCATAGCTATGAGCGGCTGCTTAAATTGACAAGAGGCTCGAGTACTTTATAGTCACAAAATTTTAAGGTTTTCTGACGCTCAAGTAAAAAGTTACAAGCATTTGATTGTTGCAAACTTCGATAGGTGTAGGACGCACCGTATAGAAGTGAGGGCCATTTGAAGTTTTATCAGTAGTTGATTTTAGAGTCAAGGGTAGTATAGATATGAGTGATAGCTTAAATTGATAAGAGGCACGAGTACTTTAGTGTCACAAAATTTGAAGGTTTTCTGACGCTCAAGTAAAAAGTTACAAGCATTTGATTGTTGCAAACTTTGATAGGTATAGGACGCACCGTACAGAAGTTAGGGCCATTTGAAGTTTTATCAGTGTTTGATTTTGGAGTCAAGGGTAGCATAGCTATGAGCGGCTGTTTAAATTGACAAGAGGCTCGAGTACTTTATAGTCACAAAATTTGAAGGTTTTCTGACGCTCAAGTAAAAAGTTACAAGCATTTGATTGTTGCAAACTTTGATAGGTATAGGACGCACCGTACAGAAGTTAGGGCCATTTGAAGTTTTATCAGAGTTTGATTTTGGAGTCAAGGGTAGCATAGCTATGAGCGATAGCTTAAATTGACAAGAGGCTCGAGTACTTTATAGTCACAAAATTTCAAGGTTTTCTGACGCTCAAGTAAAATGTTACAAGCATTTGATTGTTGCAAACTTTGATAGGTATAGGACGCACCGTACACAAGTTAGGGCCATTTGAAGTTTTATCAGTAATTGATTTTAGAATCAAGGGTAGTATAGATATGTGTGATAGCTTAAATTGATAAGAGGCACGAGTCCTTTATTGTCACAAAATTTCAAGGTTTTCTGACGCTCAAGTAAAAAGTTACAAGCATTTGATTGTTGCAAACTTTGATTGGTGTAGGACGCACCTTACAGAAGTTAGGGCCATTTGAAGTTTTATCAGTGTTTGATTTTGGAGTCAAGGGTAGCATAGCTATGAGCGATAGCTTAAATTGAGAAGAGGCTCGAATACTTTATAGTCACAAAATTTCAAGGTTTTCTGACGCTCAAGTAAAAAGTTACAAGCATTTGATTGTTGCAAACTTTGATAGGTATAGGACGCACCGTACAGAAGTTAGGGCCATTTGAAGTTTTATCAGTGTTTGTTTTTGGAGTCAAGGGTAGCATAGCTATGAGCGATAGCTTAAATTGACAAGAGGCTCGAGTACTTTATAGTCACAAAATTTCAAGGTTTTCTGACGCTCAAGTAAAAAGTTACAAGCATTTGATTGTTGCAAGTTTGATAGGTATAGGACGCACCGTACAGAAGTTAGGGCCATTTGAAGTTTTATCAGAGTTTGATTTTGGAGTCAAGGGTAGTATAGCTATGAGCGATAGCTTAAATTGACAAGAGGCTCGAGTACTTTATAGTCACAAAATTTCAAGGTTTTCTGACGCTCAAGTAAAAAGTTACAAGCATTTGATTGTTGCAAACTTTGATAGGTATAGGACGCACCGTACACAAGTTAGGGCCATTTGAAGTTTTATCAGTAATTGATTTTAGAGTCAAGGGTAGTATAGATATGTGTGATAGCTTAAATTGATAAGAGGCACGAGTACTTTATTGTCACAAAATTTCAAGGTTCTCTGACGCTCAAGTAAAAAGTTACAAGCATTTGATTGTTGCAAACTTTGATTGGTGTAGGACGCACCGTACAGAAGTTAGGGCCATTTGAAGTTTTATCAGTGTTTGATTTTGGAGTCAAGGGTAGCATAGCTATGAGCGATAGCTTAAATTGAGAAGAGGCTCGAATACTTTATAGTCACAAAATTTCAAGGTTTTCTGACGCTCAAGTAAAAAGTTACAAGCATTTGATTGTTGCAAACTTTGATATGTATAGGACGCACCGTACAGAAGTTAGGGCCATTTGAAGTTTTATCAGTGTTTGTCTTTGGAGTCAAGGGTAGCATAGCTATGAGCGATAGCTTAAATTGACAAGAGGCTCGAGTACTTTATAGTCACAAAATTTCAAGGTTTTCTGACGCTCAAGTAAAAAGTTACAAGCATTTGATTGTTGCAAGTTTGATAAGTATAGGACGCACCGTACAGAAGTTAGGGCCATTTGAGGTTTTATCAGTATTTTATTTTGGGATTCGAGGTTAGCACAGCTATGAACGAAAGCTTAAATTGATAAGAGGCTCGAGTACTTTATGGTCACAAAATTTGAAGGTTTTATGACGCTCCAGTAAAAAGTTACAAGCATTTGATTGTTGCAAACTTTCATAGGTATAGGACGCACCGTACAGAAGTTAGGGCCATTTGAAGTTTTATCAGTAATTGATTTTAGAGTCAAGGGTAGTATAGATATGAGTGATAGCTTAAATTGATAAGAGGCATGAGTACTTTATAGTCACAAAATTTCAAGGTTTTCTGACGCTCAAGTAAAAAGTTACAAGCATTTGATTGTTGTAAACTTTGATAGGTATAGGACGCACCGTACAGAAGTTAGGGCCATTTGAAGTTTTATCAGAGTTTGATTTTGGAGTCAAGGGTAGCATAGCTATGAGCGATAGCTTAAATTGACAAGAGGCTCGAGTACTTTATAGTCAGAAAATTTCAAGGTTTTCTGACGCTCAAGTAAAAAGTTACAAGCATTTGATTGTTGCAAACTTTGATAGGTATAGGACGCACCGTACAGAAGTTAGGGCCATTTGAAGTTTTATCAGTAATTGATTTTAGAGTCAAGGGTAGTATAGATATGTGTGATAGCTTAAATTGATAAGAGGCAGGAGTACTTTATTGTCACAAAATTTCAAGGTTTTCTGACGCTTAAGTAAAAAGTTACAAGCATTTGATTGTTGCAAACTTTGATAGGTGTAGGACGCACCGTATAGAAGTTAGGGCCATTTGAAGTTTTATCAGTAATTAATTTTAGAGTCAAGGGTAGTATATATATGAGTGATAGCTTAAATTGATTAGAGGCACGAGTACTTTATTGTCACAAAATTTCAAGGTTTTCTGACGCTCAAGTAAAAAGTTACAAGCATTTGATTGTTGCAAACTTTGATAGGTATAGGACGCACCGTACAGAAGTTAGGGCCATTTGAAGTTTTATCAGTGTTTGATTTTGGAGCCAAGGGTAGCATAGCTATGAACGATAGCTTAAATTGACAAGAGGCTCGAGTACTTTATAGTCACAAAATTTCAAGGTTTTCTGACGCTCAAGTGAAAAGTTACAAGCATTTGATTGTTGCAAACTTTGATAGGTATAGAACGCAAGGTACAGAAGTTAGGGCCATTTGAAGTTTTATCAGTGTTTGATTTTGGAGTCAAGGGTAGCATAGCTATGAGCGATAGCTTAAATTGACAAGAGGCTGGAGTACTTTATAGTCACAAAATTTCAAGGTTTTCTGCCGCTCAAGTAAAAAGTTACAAGCATTTGATTGTTGCAAGTTTGATAGGTATAGGACGCACCGTACAGAAGTTAGGGCCATTTGAAGTTTTATCAGTGTTTGATTTTGGAGTCAAGGGTAGCATAGCTATGAGCGGCTGCTTAAATTGACAAGAGGCTCGAGTACTTTATAATCACAAAATTTTAAGGTTTTCTGACGCTCAAGTAAAAAGTTACAAGCATTTGATTGTTGCAAACTTTGATAGGTATAGGACGCACCGTACAGAAGTTAGGGCCATTTGAAGTTTTATCAGAGTTTGATTTTGGAGTCAAGGGTACCATAGCTATGAGCGGCTGCTTAAATTGACAAGAGGCTCGAGTACTTTATAGTCACAAAATTTTAAGGTTTTCTGACGCTCAAGTAAAAAGTTACAAGCATTTGATTGTTGCAAACTTCGATAGGTGTAGGACGCACCGTATAGAAGTGAGGGCCATTTGAAGTTTTATCAGTAGTTGATTTTAGAGTCAAGGGTAGTATAGATATGAGTGATAGCTTAAATTGATAAGAGGCACGAGTACTTTAGTGTCACAAAATTTGAAGGTTTTCTGACGCTCAAGTAAAAAGTTACAAGCATTTGATTGTTGCAAGTTTGATAGGTATAGGACGCACCGTACAGAAGTTAGGGCCATTTGAAGTTTTATCAGTGTTTGATTTTGGAGTCAAGGGTAGCATAGCTATGAGCGGCTGCTTAAATTGACAAGAGGCTCGAGTACTTTATAGTCACAAAATTTTAAGGTTTTCTGACGCTCAAGTAAAAAGTTACAAGCATTTGATTGTTGCAAACTTTGATAGGTATAGGACGCACCGTACAGAAGTTAGGGCCATTTGAAGTTTTATCAGTGTTTGATTTTGGAGTCAAGGGTAGCATAGCTATGAGCGGCTGCTTAAATTGACAAGAGGCTCGAGTACTTTATAGTCACAAAATTTTAAAGTTTTCTGACGCTCAAGTAAAAAGTTACAAGCATTTGATTGTTGCAAACTTTGATAGGTATAGGATGCACCGTACAGAAGTTAGGGCCATTTGAAGTTTTATCAGAGTTTGATTTTGGAGTCAAGGGTAGCATAGCTATGAGCGGCTGCTTAAATTGACAAGAGGCTCGAGTACTTTATAGTCACAAAATTTTAAGGTTTTCTGACGCTCAAGTAAAAAGTTACAAGCATTTGATTGTTGCAAACTTTGATAGGTGTAGGACGCACCGTACAGAAGTTAGGGCCATTTGAAGTTTTATCAGTAATTGATTTTAGAGTCAAGGGTAGTATAGATATGAGTGATAGCTTAAATTGACAAGAGGCTCGAGTACTTTATAGTCACAAAATTTCAAGGTTTTCTGACGCTCAAGTAAAAAGTTACAAGCATTTGATTGTTGCAAACTTTGATAGGTATAGAACGCAAGGTACAGAAGTTAGGGCCATTTAAAGTTTTATCAGTGTTTGATTTTGGAGTCAAGGGTAGCATAGCTATGAGCGATAGCTTAAATTCACAAGAGGCTGGAGTATTTTATAGTCACAAAATTTCAAGGTTTTCTGACGCTCAAGTAAAAAGTTACAAGCATTTGATTGTTGCAAACTTCGATAGGGGTAGGACGCACCGTATAGAAGTTAGGGCCATTTGAAGTTTTATCAGTAATTGATTTTAGAGTCAAGGGTAGTATAGATATGAGTGATAACTTAAATTGATAAGAGGCACGAGTACTTTATAGTCACAAAATTTCAAAGTTTTCTGACGCTCCAGTAAAAAGTTATAAGCATTTGATTGTTGGAAACTTTGATAGGTATAGGACGCACCGTACAGAAGTTAGGGCCATTTGAAGTTTTATCAGTGTTTGATTTTGGAGTCAAGGGTAGTATAGATATGAGTGATAGCTTAAATTGACAAGAGGCTCGAGTACTTTATAGTCACAAAATTTCAAGGTTTTCTGACGCTCAAGTAAAAAGTTACAAGCATTTGATTGTTGCAAACTTTGATAGGTATAGGACGCACCGTACAGAAGTTAGGGCCATTTGAAGTTTTATCAGTGTTTAATTTTGGAGTCAAGGGTAGCATAGCTATGAGCGATAGCTTAAATTGAGAAGAGGCTCGAATACTTTATAGTCACAAAATTTCAAAGTTTTCTGACGCTCAAGTAAAAAGTTACAAGCATTTGATTGTTGCAAGTTTGATAGGTATAGGACGCTCCGTACAGAAGTTAGGGCCATTTGAAGTTTTATCAGTGTTTGATTTTGGAGTCAAGGGTAGCATAGCTATGAGCGGCTGCTTAAATTGACAAGAGGCTCGAGTACTTTATAGTCACAAAATTTTAAGGTTTTCTGACGCTCAAGTAAAAAGTTACAAGCATTTGATTGTTGCAAACTTTGATAGGTATAGGACGCACCGTACAGAAGTTAGGGCCATTTGAAGTTTTATCAGTGTTTGATTTTGGAGTCAAGGGTAGCATAGCTATGAGCGGCTGCTTAAATTGACAAGAGGCTCGAGTACTTTATAGTCACAAAATTTTAAGGTTTTCTGACGCTCAAGTAAAAAGTTACAAGCATTTGATTGTCGCAAACTTTGATAGGTATAGGACGCACCGTACAGAAGTTAGGGCCATTTGAAGTTTTATCAGAGTTTGATTTTGGAGTCAACGGTAGCATAGCTATGAGCGGCTGCTTAAATTGACAAGAGGCTCGAGTACTTTATAGTCACAAAATTTTAAGGTTTTCTGACGCTCAAGTAAAAAGTTACAAGCATTTGATTGTTGCAAACTTCGATAGGTGTAGGACGCACCGTATAGAAGTTAGGGCCATTTGAAGTTTTATCAGTAATTGATTTTAGAGTCAAGGGTAGTATAGATATGAGTGATAGCTTAAATTGATAAGAGGCACGAGTACTTTAGTGTCACAAAATTTTAAGGTTTTCTGACGCTCAAGTAAAAAGTTACAAGCATTTGATTGTTGCAAGTTTGATAGGTATAGGACGCACCGTACAGAAGTTAGGGCCATTTGAAGTTTTATCAATGTTTGATTTTGGAGTCAAGGGTAGCATAGCTATGAGCGGCTGCTTAAATTGACAAGAGGCTCGAGTACTTTATAGTCACAAAATTTTAAGGTTTTCTGACGCTCAAGTAAAAAGTTACAAGCATTTGATTGTTGCAAACTTCGATAGGTATAGGACGCACCGTACAGAAGTTAGGGCCATTTGAAGTTTTATCAGTGTTTGATTTTGCAGTCAAGGGTAGCATAGCTATGAGCGGCTGCTTAAATTGACAAGAGGCTCGAGTACTTTATAGTCACAAAATTTTAAAGTTTTGTGACGCTCAAGTAAAAAGTTACAAGCATTTGATTGTTGCAAACTTTGATAGGTATAGGACGCACCGTACAGAAGTTAGGGCCATTTGAAGTTTTATCAGAGTTTGATTTTGGAGTCAAGGGTAGCATAGCTATGAGCGGCTGCTTAAATTGACAAGAGGCTCGAGTACTTTATAGTCACAAAATTTTAAGGATTTCTGACGCTCAAGTAAAAAGTTACAAGCATTTGATTGTTGCAAACTTTGATAGGTGTAGGACGCAAGGTACAGAAGTTAGGGCCATTTAAAGTTTTATCAGTGTTTGATTTTGGAGTCAAGGGTAGCATAGCTATGAGCGATAGCTTAAATTGACAAGAGGCTGGAGTATTTTATAGTCACAAAATTTCAAGGTTTTCTGACGCTCAAGTAAAAAGTTACAAGCATTTGATTGTTGCAAACTTCGATAGGGGTAGGACGCACCGTATAGAAGTTAGGGCCATTTGAAGTTTTATCAGTAATTGATTTTAGAGTCAAGGGTAGTATTGATATGAGTGATAACTTAAATTGATAAGAGGCACGAGTACTTTATAGTCACAAAATTTCAAAGTTTTCTGACGCTCCAGTAAAAAGTTATAACCATTTGATTGTTGGAAACTTTGATAGGTATAGGACGCACCGTACAGAAGTTAGGGCCATTTGAAGTTTTATCAGTGTTTGATTTTGGAGTCAAGGGTAGTATAGATATGAGTGATAGCTTAAATTGACAAGAGGCTCGAGTACTTTATAGTCACAAAATTTCAAGGTTTTCTGACGCTCAAGTAAAAAGTTACAAGCATTTGATTGTTGCAAACTTTGATAGGTATAGGACGCACCGTACAGAAGTTAGGGCCATTTGAAGTTTTATCAGAGTTTGATTTTGGAGTCAAGGGTAGCATAGCTATGAGCGGCTGCTTAAATTGACAAGAGGCTCGAGTACTTTATAGTCACAAAATTTTAAGGTTTTCTGACGCTCAAGTAAAAAGTTACAAGCATTTGATTGTTGCAAACTTCGATAGGTGTAGGACGCACCGTATAGAAGTTAGGGCCATTTGAAGTTTTATCAGTAATTGATTTTAGAGTCAGGGGTAGTATAGATCTGAGTGATAGCTTAAATTGATAAGAGGCACGAGTACTTTAGTGTCACAAAATTTTAAGGTTTTCTGACGCTCAAGTAAAAAGTTACAAGCATTTGATTGTTGCAAGTTTGATAGGTATAGGACGCACCGTACAGAAGTTAGGGCCATTTAAAGTTTTATCAGTGTTTGATTTTGGAGTCAAGGGTAGCATAGCTATGAGCGGCTGCTTAAATTGACAAGAGGCTCGAGTACTTTATAGTCACAAAATTTTAAGGTTTTCTGACGCTCAAGTAAAAAGTTACAAGCATTTGATTGTTGCAAACTTTGATAGGTATAGGACGCACCGTACAGAAGTTAGGGCCATTTGAAGTTTTATCAGAGTTTGATTTTGGAGTCAAGGGTAGCATAGCTATGAGCGGCTGCTTAAATTGACAAGAGGCTCGAGTACTTTATAGTCACAAAATTTTAAGGTTTTCTGACGCTCAAGTAAAAAGTTACAAGCATTTGATTGTTGCAAACTTCGATAGGTGTAGGACGCACCGTATAGAAGTTAGGGCCATTTGAAGTTTTATCAGTAATTGATTTTAGAGTCAAGGGTAGTATAGATATGAGTGATAGCTTAAATTGATAAGAGGCGCGAGTACTTTAGTGTCACAAAATTTTAAGGTTTTCTGACGCTCAAGTAAAAAGTTACAAGCATTTGATTGTTGCAAGTTTGATAGGTATAGGACGCACCGTACAGAAGTTAGGGCCATTTGAAGTTTTATCAGTGTTTGATTTTGGAGTCAAGGGTAGCATAGCTATGAGCGGCTGCTTAAATTGACAAGAGGCTCGAGTACTTTATAGTCACAAAATTTTAAGGTTTTCTGACGCTCAAGTAAAAAGTTACAAGCATTTGATTGTTGCAAACTTCGATAGGTATAGGACGCACCGTACAGAAGTTAGGGCCATTTGAAGTTTTATCAGTGTTTGATTTTGCAGTCAAGGGTAGCATAGCTATGAGCGGCTGCTTAAATTGACAAGAGGCTCGAGTACTTTATAGTCACAAAATTTTAAAGTTTTCTGACGCTCAAGTAAAAAGTTACAAGCATTTGATTGTTGCAAACTTTGATAGGTATAGGACGCACCGTACAGAAGTTAGGGCCATTTGAAGTTTTATCAGAGTTTGATTTTGGAGTCAAGGGTAGCATAGCTATGAGCGGCTGCTTAAATTGACAAGAGGCTCGAGTACTTTATAGTCACAAAATTTTAAGGATTTCTGACGCTCAAGTAAAAAGTTACAAGCATTTGATTGTTGCAAACTTTGATAGGTGTAGGACGCAAGGTACAGAAGTTAGGGCCATTTAAAGTTTTATCAGTGTTTGATTTTGGAGTCAAGGGTAGCATAGCTATGAGCGATAGCTTAAATTGACAAGAGGCTGGAGTATTTTATAGTCACAAAATTTCAAGGTTTTCTGACGCTCAAGTAAAAAGTTACAAGCATTTGATTGTTGCAAACTTCGATAGGGGTAGGACGCACCGTATAGAAGTTAGGGCCATTTGAAGTTTTATCAGTAATTGATTTTAGAGTCAAGGGTAGTATAGATATGAGTGATAACTTAAATTGATAAGAGGCACGAGTACTTTATAGTCACAAAATTTCAAAGTTTTCTGACGCTCCAGTAAAAAGTTATAACCATTTGATTGTTGGAAACTTTGATAGGTATAGGACGCACCGTACAGAAGTTAGGGCCATTTGAAGTTTTATCAGTGTTTGATTTTGGAGTCAAGGGTAGTATAGATATGAGTGATAGCTTAAATTGACAAGAGGCTCGAGTACTTTATAGTCACAAAATTTCAAGGTTTTCTGACGCTCAAGTAAAAAGTTACAAGCATTTGATTGTTGCAAACTTTGATAGGTATAGGACGCACCGTACAGAAGTTAGGGCCATTTGAAGTTTTATCAGAGTTTGATTTTGGAGTCAAGGGTAGCATAGCTATGAGCGGCTGCTTAAATTGACAAGAGGCTCGAGTACTTTATAGTCACAAAATTTTAAGGTTTTCTGACGCTCAAGTAAAAAGTTACAAGCATTTGATTGTTGCAAACTTCGATAGGTGTAGGACGCACCGTATAGAAGTTAGGGCCATTTGAAGTTTTATCAGTAATTGATTTTAGAGTCAAGGGTAGTATAGATATGAGTGATAGCTTAAATTGATAAGAGGCGCGAGTACTTTAGTGTCACAAAATTTTAAGGTTTTCTGACGCTCAAGTAAAAAGTTACAAGCATTTGATTGTTGCAAACTTTGATAGGTATAGGACGCACCGTACAGAAGTTAGGGCCATTTGAAGTTTTATCAGTAATTGATTTTAGAGTCAAGGCTAGTATAGATATGTGTGATAGCTTAAATTGATAAGAGGCACGAGTACTTTATTGTCACAAAATTTCAAGGTTTTCTGACGCTCAAGTAAAAAGTTACAAGCATTTGATTGTTGCAAACTTTGATAGGTGTAGGACGCACCATACAGAAGTTAGGGCCATTTGAAGTTTTATCAGTAATTGATTTTAGAGTCAAGGGTAGTATATATATGAGTGATAGCTTAAATTGATAAGAGGCACGAGTACTTTATTGTCACAAAATTTCAAGGTTTTCTGACGCTCAAGTAAAAAGTTACAAGCATTTGATTGTTGCAAACTTTGATAGGTATAGGACGCACCGTACAGAAGTTAGGGCCATTTGAAGTTTTATCAGTGTTTGATTTTGGAGCCAAGGGTAGCATAGCTATGAACGATAGCTTAAATTGACAAGAGGCTCGAGTACTTTATAGTCACAAAATTTCAAGGTTTTCTGACGCTCAAGTGAAAAGTTACAAGCATTTGATTGTTGCAAACTTTGATAGGTATAGAACGCAAGGTACAGAAGTTAGGGCCATTTAAAGTTTTATCAGTGTTTGATTTTGGAGTCAAGGGTAGCATAGCTATGAGCGATAGCTTAAATTGACAAGAGGCTGGAATATTTTATAGTCACAAAATTTCAAGGTTTTCTGACGCTCAAGTAAAAAGTTACAAGCATTTGATTGTTGCAAACTTCGATAGGGGTAGGACGCACCGTATAGAAGTTAGGGCCATTTGAAGTTTTATCAGTAATTGATTTTAGAGTCAAGGGTAGTATAGATATGAGTGATAACTTAAATTGATAAGAGGCACGAGTACTTTATAGTCACAAAATTTCAAAGTTTTCTGACGCTCCAGTAAAAAGTTATAAGCATTTGATTGTTGGAAACTTTGATAGGTATAGGACGCACCGTACAGAAGTTAGGGCCATTTGAAGTTTTATCAGTGTTTGATTTTGGAGTCAAGGGTAGTATAGATATGAGTGATAGCTTAAATTGACAAGAGGCTCGAGTACTTTATAGTCACAAAATTTCAAGGTTTTCTGACGCTCAAGTAAAAAGTTACAAGCATTTGATTGTTGCAAACTTTGATAGGTATAGGACGCACCGTACAGAAGTTAGGGCCATTTGAAGTTTTATCAGTGTTTGATTTTGGAGTCAAGGGTAGCATAGCTATGAGCGATAGCTTAAATTGAGAAGAGGCTCGAATACTTTATAGTCACAAAATTTCAAAGTTTTCTGACGCTCAAGTAAAAAGTTACAAGCATTTGATTGTTGCCAACTTTGATAGGTATAGGACGCACCGTACAGAAGTTAGGGCCATTTGAAGTTTTATCAGTGTTTGTGTTTGGAGTCAAGGGTAGCATAGCTATGAGCGATAGCTTAAATTGACAAGAGGCTCGAGTACTTTATAGTCACAAAATTTCAAGGTTTTCTGACGCTCAAGTAAAAAGTTACAAGCATTTGATTGTTGCAAGTTTGATAGGTATAGGACGCACCGTACAGAAGTTAGGGCCATTTGAAGTTTTGTCAGTGTTTGATTTTGGAGTCAAGGGTAGCATAGCTATGAGCGGCTGCTTAAATTGACAAGAGGCTCGAGTACTTTATAGTCACAAAATTTTAAGGTTTTCTGACGCTCAAGTAAAAAGTTACAAGCATTTGATTGTTGCAAACTTTGATAGGTATAGGACGCACCGTACAGAAGTTAGGGCCATTTGAAGTTTTATCAGAGTTTGATTTTGGAGTCAAGGGTAGCGTAGCTATGAGCGGCTGCTTAAATTGACAAGAGGCTCGAGTACTTTATAGTCACAAAATTTTAAGGTTTTCTGACGCTCAAGTAAAAAGTTACAAGCATTTGATTGTTGCAAACTTCGATAGGTGTAGGACGCACCGTATAGAAGTTAGGGCCATTTGAAGTTTTATCAGTAATTGATTTTAGAGTCAGGGGTAGTATAGATATGAGTGATAGCTTAAATTGATAAGAGGCACGAGTACTTTAGTGTCACAAAATTTTAAGGTTTTCTGACGCTCAAGTAAAAATTTACAAGCATTTGATTGTTGCAAGTTTGATAGGTATAGGACGCACCGTACAGAAGTTAGGGCCATTTTAAGTTTTATCAGTGTTTGATTTTGGAGTCAAGGGTAGCATAGCTATGAGCGGCTGCTTAAATTGACAAGAGGCTCGAGTACTTTATAGTCACAAAATTTTAAGGTTTTCTGACGCTCAAGTAAAAAGTTACAAGCATTTGATTGTTGCAAACTTTGATAGGTATAGGACGCACCGTACAGAAGTTAGGGCCATTTGAAGTTTTATCAGAGTTTGATTTTGGAGTCAAGGGTAGCATAGCTATGAGCGGCTGCTTAAATTGACAAGAGGCTCGAGTACTTTATAGTCACAAAATTTTAAGGTTTTCTGACGCTCAAGTAAAAAGTTACAAGCATTTGATTGTTGCAAACTTCGATAGGTGTAGGACGCACCGTATAGAAGTTAGGGCCATTTGAAGTTTTATCAGTAATTGATTTTAGACTCAAGGGTAGTATAGATATGAGTGATAGCTTAAATTGATAAGAGGCACGAGTACTTTAGTGTCACAAAATTTTAAGGTTTTCTGACGCTCAAGTAAAAAGTTACAAGCATTTGATTGTTGCAAACTTTGATAGGTATAGGACGCACCGTACAGAAGTTAGGGCCATTTGAAGTTTTATCAGTAATTGATTTTAGAGTCAAGGGTAGTATAGATATGTGTGATAGCTTAAATTGATAAGAGGCACGAGTACTTTATTGTCACAAAATTTCAAGGTTTTCTGACGCTCAAGTAAAAAGTTACAAGCATTTGATTGTTGCAAACTTCGATAGGGGTAGGACGCACCGTATAGAAGTTAGGGCCATTTGAAGTTTTATCAGTAATTGATTTTAGAGTCAAGGGTAGTATAGATATGAGTGATAACTTAAATTGATAAGAGGCACGAGTACTTTATAGTCACAAAATTTCAAAGTTTTCTGACGCTCAAGTAAAAAGTTACAAGCATTTGATTGTTGCAAGTTTGATAGGTATAGGACGCACCGTACAGAAGTTAGGGCCATTTGAAGTTTTATCAGTGTTTGATTTTGGAGTCAAGGGTAGCATAGCTATGAGCGGCTGCTTAAATTGACAAGAGGCTCGAGTACTTTATAGTCACAAAATTTTAAGGTTTTCTGACGCTCAAGTAAAAGTTACAAGCATTTGATTGTTGCAAACTTTGATAGGTATAGGACGCACCGTACAGAAGTTAGGGCCATTTGAAGTTTTATCAGAGTTTGATTTTGGAGTCAAGGGTAGCATAGCTATGAGCGGCTGCTTAAATTGACAAGAGGCTCGAGTACTTTATAGTCACAAAATTTTAAGGTTTTCTGACGCTCAAGTAAAAAGTTACAAGCATTTGATTGTTGCAAACTTCGATAGGTGTAGGACGCACCGTATAGAAGTTAGGGCCATTTGAAGTTTTATCAGTAATTGATTTTAGAGTCAGGGGTAGTATAGATGAGTGATAGCTTAAATTGATAAGAGGCACGAGTACTTTAGTGTCACAAAATTTTAAGGTTTTCTGACGCTCAAGTAAAAAGTTACAAGCATTTGATTGTTGCAAACTTTGATAGGTATAGGACGCACCGTACAGAAGTTAGGGCCATTTGAAGTTTTATCAGTAATTGATTTTAGAGTCAAGGGTAGTATAGATATGTGTGATAGCTTAAATTGATAAGAGGCACGAGTACTTTATTGTCACAAAATTTCAAGGTTTTCTGACGCTCAAGTAAAAAGTTACAAGCATTTGATTGTTGCAAACTTTGATAGGTGTAGGACGCACCGTACAGAAGTTAGGGCCATTTGAAGTTTTATCAGTGTTTGATTTTGGAGCCAAGGGTAGCATAGCTATGAACGATAGCTTAAATTGACAAGAGGCTCGAGTCCTTTATAGTCACAAAATTTCAAGGTTTTCTGACGTTCAAGTGAAAAGTTACAAGCATTTGATTGTTGCAAACTTTGATAGGTATAGAACGCAAGGTACAGAAGTTAGGGCCATTTGAAGTTTTATCAGTGTTTGATTTTGGAGTGAAGGGTAGCATAGCTATGAGCGATAGCTTAAATTGACAAGAGGCTGGAGTATTTTATAGTCACAAAATTTCAAGGTTTTCTGACGCTCAAGTAAAAAGTTACAAGCATTTGATTGTTGCAACCTTCGATAGGGGTAGGACGCACCGTATAGAAGTTAGGGCCATTTGAAGTTTTATCAGTAATTGATTTTAGAGCCAAGGGTAGTATAGATATGAGTGATAACTTAAATTGATAAGAGGCACGAGTACTTTATAGTCACAAAATTTCAAAGTTTTCTGACGCTCAAGTAAAAAGTTACAAGCATTTGATTGTTGCAAGTTTGATAGGTAGAGGACGCACCGTACAGAAGTTAGGGCCATTTGAAGTTTTATCAGTGTTTGATTTTGGAGTCAAGGGTAGCATAGCTATGAGCGGTTGCTTAAATTGACAAGAGGCTCGAGTACTTTATAGTCACAAAATTTTAAGGTTTTCTGACGCTCAAGTAAAAAGTTACAAGCATTTGATTGTTGCAAACTTTGATAGGTATAGGACGCACCGTACAGAAGTTAGGGCCATTTGAAGTTTTATCAGAGTTTGATTTTGGAGTCAAGGGTAGCATAGCTATGAGCGGCTGCTTAAATTGACAAGAGGCTCGAGTACTTTATAGTCACAAAATTTTAAGGTTTTCTGACGCTCAAGTAAAAAGTTACAAGCATTTGATTGTTGCAAACTTCGATAGGTGTAGGACGCACCGTATAGAAGTTAGGGCCATTTGAAGTTTTATCAGTAATTGATTTTAGAGTCAGGGGTAGTATAGATATGAGTGATAGCTTAAATTGATAAGAGGCACGAGTACTTTAGTGTCACAAAATTTTAAGGTTTTCTGACGCTCAAGTAAAAAGTTACAAGCATTTCATTGTTGCAAGTTTGATAGGTATAGGACGCACCGTACAGAAGTTAGGGCCATTTGAAGTTTTATCAGTGTTTGATTTTGGAGTCAAGGGTAGCATAGCTATGAGCGGCTGCTTAAATTGACAAGAGGCTCGAGTACTTTATAGTCACAAAATTTTAAGGTTTTCTGACGCTCAAGTAAAAAGTTACAAGCATTTGATTGTTGCAAACTTTGATAGGTATAGGACGCACCGTACAGAAGTTAGGGCCATTTGAAGTTTTATCCGAGTTTGATTTTGGAGTCAAGGGTAGCATAGCTATGAGCGGCTGCTTAAATTGACAAGAGGCTCGAGTACTTTACAGTCACAAAATTTTAAGGTTTTCTGACGCTCAAGTAAAAAGTTAAAAGCATTTGATTGTTGCAAACTTCGATAGGTGTAGGACGCACCGTATAGAAGTTAGGGCCATTTGAAGTTTTATCAGTAATTGATTTTAGAGTCAAGGGTAGTATAGATATGAGTGATAGCTTAAATTGATAAGAGGCACGAGTACTTTAGTGTCACAAAATTTTAAGGTTTTCTGACGCTCAAGTAAAAAGTTACAAGCATTTGATTGTTGCAAACTTTGATAGGTATCGGACGCACCGTACAGAAGTTAGGGCCATTTGAAGTTTTATCAGTAATTGATTTTAGAGTCAAGGGTAGTATAGATATGTGTGATAGCTTAAATTGATAAGAGGCACGAGTACTTTATTGTCACAAAATTTCAAGGTTTTCTGACGCTCAAGTAAAAAGTTACAAGCATTTGATTGTTGCAAACTTTGATAGGTGTAGGACGCACCGTATAGAAGTTAGGGCCATTTGAAGTTTTATCAGTAATTGATTTTGGAGTCAAGGGTAGTATATATATGAGTGATAGCTTAAATTGATAAGAGGCACGAGTACTTTAGTGTCACAAAATTTTAAGGTTTTCTGACGCTCAAGTAAAAAGTTACAAGCATTTGATTGTTGCAAGTTTGATAGGTATAGGACGCACCGTACAGAAGTTAGGGCCATTTGAAGTTTTATCAGTGTTTGATTTTGGAGTCAAGGGTAGCATAGCTATGAGCGGCTGCTTAAATTGACAAGAGGCTCGAGTACTTTATAGTCACAAAATTTTAAGGTTTTCTGACGCTCAAGTAAAAAGTTACAAGCATTTGATTGTTGCAAACTTTGATAGGTATAGGACGCACCGTACAGAAGTTAGGGCCATTTGAAGTTTTATCCGAGTTTGATTTTGGAGTCAAGGGTAGGTAGCATAGCTATGAGCGGCTGCTTAAATTGACAAGAGGCTCGAGTACTTTACAGTCACAAAATTTTAAGGTTTTCTGACGCTCAAGTAAAAAGTTAAAAGCATTTGATTGTTGCAAACTTCGATAGGTGTAGGACGCACCGTATAGAAGTTAGGGCCATTTGAAGTTTTATCAGTAATTGATTTTAGAGTCAAGGGTAGTATAGATATGAGTGATAGCTTAAATTGATAAGAGGCACGAATACTTTAGTGTCACAAAATTTTAAGGTTTTCTGACGCTCAAGTAAAAAGTTACAAGCATTTGATTGTTGCAAACTTTGATAGGTATCGGACGCACCGTACAGAAGTTAGGGCCATTTGAAGTTTTATCAGTAATTGATTTTAGAGTCAAGGGTAGTATAGATATGTGTGATAGTTTAAATTGATAAGAGGCACGAGTACTTTATTGTCACAAAATTTCAAGGTTTTCTGACGCTCAAGTAAAAAGTTACAAGCATTTGATTGTTGCAAACTTTGATAGGTGTAGGACGCACCGTATAGAAGTTAGGGCCATTTGAAGTTTTATCAGTAATTGATTTTGGAGTCAAGGGTAGTATATATATGAGTGATAGCTTAAATTGATAAGAGGCACGAGTACTTTATTGTCACAAAATTTCAAGGTTTTCTGACGCTCAAGTAAAAAGTTACAAGCATTTGATTGTTGCAAACTTTGATAGGTATAGGACGCACCGTACAGAAGTTAGGGCCATTTGAAGTTTTATCAGTGTTTGATTTTGGAGCCAAGGGTAGCATAGCTATGAACGATAGCTTAAATTGACAAGAGGCTCGAGTACTTTACAGTCACAAAATTTCAAGGTTTTCTGACGTTCAAGTGAAAAGTTACAAGCATTTGATTGTTGCAAACTTTGATAGGTATAGAACGCAAGGTACAGAAGTTAGGGCCATTTGAAGTTTTATCAGTGTTTGATTTTGGAGTCAAGGGTAGCATAGCTATGAGCGATAGCTTAAATTGACAAGAGGCTGGAGTATTTTATAGTCACAAAATTTCAAGGTTTTCTGACGCTCAAGTAAAAAGTTACAAGCATTTGATTGTTGCAAACTTCGATAGGGGTAGGACGCACCGTATAGAAGTTAGGGCCATTTGAAGTTTTATCAGTAATTGATTTTAGAGTCAAGGGTAGTATAGATATGAGTGATAACTTAAATTGATAAGAGGCACGAGTACTTTATAGTCACAAAATTTCAAAGTTTTCTGACGCTCAAGTAAAAAGTTACAAGCATTTGATTGTTGCAAGTTTGATAGGTATAGGACGCACCGTACAGAAGTTAGGGCCATTTGAAGTTTTATCAGAGTTTGATTTTGGAGTCAAGGGTAGCATAGCTATGAGCGGCTGCTTAAACTGACAAGAGGCTCGAGTACTTTATAGTCACAAAATTTTAAGGTTTTCTGACGCTCAAGTAAAAAGTTACAAGCATTTGATTGTTGCAAACTTCGATAGGTGTAGGACGCACCGTATAGAAGTTAGGGCCATTTGAAGTTTTATCAGTAATTGATTTTAGAGTCAGGGGTAGTATAGATATGAGTGATAGCTTAAATTGATAAGAGGCACGAGTACTTTAGTGTCACAAAATTTTAAGGTTTTCTGACGCTCAAGTAAAAAGTTACAAGCATTTGATTGTTGCAAGTTTGATAGGTATAGGACGCACCGTACAGAAGTTAGGGCCATTTGAAGTTTTATCAGTGTTTGATTTTGGAGTCAAGGGTAGCATAGCTATGAGCGGCTGCTTAAATTGACAAGAGGCTCGAGTACTTTATAGTCACAAAATTTTAAGGTTTTCTGACGCTCAAGTAAAAAGTTACAAGCATTTGATTGTTGCAAACTTTGATAGGTATAGGACGCACCGTACAGAAGTTAGTGCCATTTGAAGTTTTATCCGAGTTTGATTTTGGAGTCAAGGGTAGCATAGCTATGAGCGGCTGCTTAAATTGACAAGAGGCTCGAGTACTTTACAGTCACAAAATTTTAAGGTTTTCTGACGCTCAAGTAAAAAGTTACAAGCATTTGATTGTTGCAAACTTCGATAGGTGTAGGACGCACCGTATAGAAGTTAGGGCCATTTTAAGTTTTATCAGTAATTGATTTTAGAGTCAAGGGTAGTATAGATATGAGTGATAGCTTAAATTGATAAGAGGCACGAGTACTTTAGTGTCACAAAATTTTAAGGTTTTCTGACGATCAAGTAAAAAGTTACAAGCATTTGATTGTTGCAAACTTTGATAGGTATCGGACGCACCCTACAGAAGTTAGGGCCATTTGAAGTTTTATCAGTAATTGATTTTAGAGTCAAGGGTAGTATAGATATGTGTGATAGCTTAAATTGATAAGAGGCACGAGTACTTTATTGTCACAAAATTTCAAGGTTTTCTGACGCTCAAGTAAAAAGTTACAAGCATTTCATTGTTGCAAACTTTGATAGGTGTAGGACGCACCGTATAGAAGTTGGGCCATTTGAAGTTTTATCAGTAATTGATTTTGGAGTCAAGGGTAGTATATATATGAGTGATAGCTTAAATTGATAAGAGGCACGAGTATTTTATTGTCACAAAATTTCAAGGTTTTCTGACGCTCAAGTAAAAAGTTACAAGCATTTGATTGTTGCAAACTTTGATAGGTATAGGACGCACCGTACAGAAGTTAGGGCCATTTGAAGTTTTATCAGTGTTTGATTTTGGAGCCAAGGGTAGTATAGATATGAGTGATAGCTTAAATTGACAAGAGGCTCGAGTACTTTATAGTCACAAAATTTCAAGGTTTTCTGACGCTCAAGTAAAAAGTTACAAACATTTGATTGTTGCAAACTTTGATAGGTATAGGACGCACCGTACAGAAGTTAGGGCCATTTGAAGTTTTATCAGTGTTTGATTTTGGAGTCAAGGGTAGCATAGCTATGAGCGATAGCTTAAATTGAGAAGAGGCTCGAATACTTTATAGTCACAAAATTTCAAAGTTTTCTGACGCTCAAGTAAAAAGTTACAAGCATTTGATTGTTGCAAACTTCGATAGGGGTAGGACGCACCGTATAGAAGTTAGGGCCATTTGAAGTTTTATCAGTAATTGATTTTAGAGTCAAGGGTAGTATAGATATGAGTGATAACTTAAATTGATAAGAGGCACGAGTACTTTATAGTCACAAAATTTCAAAGTTTTCTGACGCTCAAGTAAAAAGTTACAAGCATTTGATTGTTGCAAGTTTGATAGGTATAGGACGCACCGTACAGAAGTTAGGGCCATTTGAAGTTTTATCAGTGTTTGATTTTGGAGTCAAGGGTAGCATAGCTATGAGCGGCTGCTTAAATTGACAAGAGGCTCGAGTACTTTATAGTCACAAAATTTTAAGGTTTTCTGACGCTCAAGTAAAAAGTTACAAGCATTTGATTGTTGCAAACTTTGATAGGTATAGGACGCACCGTACAGAAGTTAGGGCCATTTGAAGTTTTATCAGAGTTTGATTTTGGAGTCAAGGGTAGCATAGCTATGAGCGGCTGCTTAAACTGACAAGAGGCTCGAGTACTTTATAGTCACAAAATTTTAAGGTTTTCTGACGCTCAAGTAAAAAGTTACAAGCATTTGATTGTTGCAAACTTCGATAGGTGTAGGACGCACCGTATAGAAGTTAGGGCCATTTGAAGTTTTATCAGTAATTGATTTTAGAGTCAGGGGTAGTATAGATATGAGTGATAGCTTAAATTGATAAGAGGCACGAGTACTTTAGTGTCACAAAATTTTAAGGTTTTCTGACGCTCAAGTAAAAAGTTACAAGCATTTGATTGTTGCAAGTTTGATAGGTATAGGACGCACCGTACAGAAGTTAGGGCCATTTGAAGTTTTATCAGTGTTTGATTTTGGAGTTAAGGGTAGCATAGCTATGAGCGGCTGCTTAAATTGACAAGAGGCTCGAGTACTTTATAGTCACAAAATTTTAAGGTTTTCTGACGCTCAAGTAAAAAGTTACAAGCATTTGATTGTTGCAAACTTTGATAGGTATAGGACGCACCGTACAGAAGTTAGTGCCATTTGAAGTTTTATCCGAGTTTGATTTTGGAGTCAAGGGTAGCATAGCTATGAGCGGCTGCTTAAATTGACAAGAGGCTCGAGTACTTTACAGTCACAAAATTTTAAGGTTTTCTGACGCTCAAGTAAAAAGTTACAAGCATTTGATTGTTGCAAACTTCGATAGGTGTAGGACGCACCGTATAGAAGTTAGGGCCATTTTAAGTTTTATCAGTAATTGATTTTGGAGTCAAGGGTAGTATATATATGAGTGATAGCTTAAATTGATAAGAGGCACGAGTACTTTATTGTCACAAAATTTCAAGGTTTTCTGACGCTCAAGTAAAAAGTTACAAGCATTTCATTGTTGCAAACTTTGATAGGTGTAGGACGCACCGTATAGAAGTTGGGCCATTTGAAGTTTTATCAGTAATTGATTTTGGAGTCAAGGGTAGTATATATATGAGTGATAGCTTAAATTGATAAGAGGCACGAGTATTTTATTGTCACAAAATTTCAAGGTTTTCTGACGCTCAAGTAAAAAGTTACAAGCATTTGATTGTTGCAAACTTTGATAGGTATAGGACGCACCGTACAGAAGTTAGGGCCATTTGAAGTTTTATCAGTGTTTGATTTTGGAGCCAAGGGTAGTATAGATATGAGTGATAGCTTAAATTGACAAGAGGCTCGAGTACTTTATAGTCACAAAATTTCAAGGTTTTCTGACGCTCAAGTAAAAAGTTACAAACATTTGATTGTTGCAAACTTTGATAGGTATAGGACGCACCGTACAGAAGTTAGGGCCATTTGAAGTTTTATCAGTGTTTGATTTTGGAGTCAAGGGTAGCATAGCTATGAGCGATAGCTTAAATTGAGAAGAGGCTCGAATACTTTATAGTCACAAAATTTCAAAGTTTTCTGACGCTCAAGTAAAAAGTTACAAGCATTTGATTGTTGCCAACTTTGATAGGTATAGGACGCACCGTACAGAAGTTAGGGCCATTTGAAGTTTTATCAGTGTTTGTTTTTGGAGTCAAGGGTAGCATAGCTATGAGCGATAGCTTAAATTGACAAGAGGCTCGAGTACTTTATAGTCACAAAATTTCAAGGTTTTCTGACGCTCAAGTAAAAAGTTACAAGCATTTGATTGTTGCAAGTTTGATAGGTATAGGACGCACCGTACAGAAGTTAGGGCCATTTGAAGTTTTATCAGTGTTTGATTTTGGAGTCAAGGGTAGCATAGCTATGAGCGGCTGCTTAAATTGACAAGAGGCTCGAGTACTTTATAGTCACAAAATTTTAAGGTTTTCTGACGCTCAAGTAAAAAGTTACAAGCATTTGATTGTTGCAAACTTTGATAGGTATAGGACGCACCGTACAGAAGTTAGGGCCATTTGAAGTTTTATCAGAGTTTGATTTTGGAGTCAAGGGTAGCATAGCTATGAGCGGCTGCTTAAATTGACAAGAGGCTCGAGTACTTTATAGTCACAAAATTTTAAGGTTTTCTGACGCTCAAGTAAAAAGTTACAAGCATTTGATTGTTGCAAACTTCGATAGGTGTAGGACGCACCGTATAGAAGTTAGGGCCATTTGAAGTTTTATCAGTAATTGATTTTAGAGTCAAGGGTAGTATAGATATGAGTGATAGCTTAAATTGATAAGAGGCACGAGTACTTTAGTGTCACAAAATTTTAAGGTTTTCTGACGCTCAAGTAAAAAGTTACAAGCATTTTATTGTTGCAAGTTTGATAGGTATAGGACGCACCGTACAGAAGTTAGGGCCATTTGAAGTTTTATCAGTGTTTGATTTTGGAGTCAAGGGTAGCATAGCTATGAGCGGCTGCTTAAATTGACAAGAGGCTCGAGTACTTTATAGTCACAAAATTTTAAGGTTTTCTGACGCTCAAGTAAAAAGTTACAAGCATTTGATTGTTGCAAACTTTGATAGGTATAGGACGCACCGTACAGAAGTTAGGGCCATTTGAAGTTTTATCAGAGTTTGATTTTGGAGTCAAGGGTAGCATAGCTATGAGCGGCTGCTTAAATTGACAAGAGGCTCGAGTACTTTATAGTCACAAAATTTTAAGGTTTTCTGACGCTCAAGTAAAAAGTTACAAGCATTTGATTGTTGCAAACTTCGATAGGTGTAGGACGCACCGTATAGAAGTTAGGGCCATTTGAAGTTTTATCAGTAATTGATTTTGGAGTCAAGGGTAGTATATATATGAGTGATAGCTTAAATTGATAAGAGGCACGAGTACTTTATTGTCACAAAATTTCAAGGTTTTCTGACGCTCAAGTAAAAAGTTACAAGCATTTGATTGTTGCAAACTTTGATAGGTATAGGACGCACCGTACAGAAGTTAGGGCCATTTGAAGTTTTATCAGTGTTTGATTTTGGAGCCAAGGGTAGCATAGCTATGAGCGGCTGCTTAAATTGACAAGAGGCTCGAGTACTTTATAGTCACAAAATTTTAAGGTTTTCTGACGCTCAAGTAAAAAGTTACAAGCATTTGATTGTTGCAAACTTTGATAGGTATAGGACGCACCGTACAGAAGTTAGGGCCATTTGAAGTTTTATCAGAGTTTGATTTTGGAGTCAAGGGTAGCATAGCTATGAGCGGCTGCTTAAATTGACAAGAGGCTCGAGTACTTTATAGTAACAAAATTTTAAGGTTTTCTGACGCTCAAGTAAAAAGTTACAAGCATTTGATTGTTGCAAACTTCGATAGGTGTAGGACGCACCGTATAGAAGTTAGGGCCATTTGAAGTTTTATCAGTAATTGATTTTAGAGTCAAGGGTAGTATAGATATGAGTGATAGCTTAAATTGATAAGAGGCACGAGTACTTTAGTGTCACAAAATTTTAAGGTTTTCTGACGCTCAAGTAAAAAGTTACAAGCATTTTATTGTTGCAAGTTTGATAGGTATAGGACGCACCGTACAGAAGTTAGGGCCATTTGAAGTTTTATCAGTGTTTGATTTTGGAGTCAAGGGTAGCATAGCTATCAGCGGCTGCTTAAATTGACAAGAGGCTCGAGTACTTTATAGTCACAAAATTTCAAGGTTTTCTGACGTTCAAGTGAAAAGTTACAAGCATTTGATTGTTGCAAACTTTGATAGGTATAGAACGCAAGGTACAGAAGTTAGGGCCATTTGAAGTTTTATCAGTGTTTGATTTTGGAGTCAAGGGTAGCATAGCTATGAGCGATAGCTTAAATTGACAAGAGGCTGGAGTATTTTATAGTCACAAAATTTCAGGGTTTTCTGACGCGCAAGTAAAAAGTTACAAGCATTTGATTGTTGCAAACTTCGATAGGGGTAGGACGCACCGTATAGAAGTTAGGGCCATTTGAAGTTTTATCAGTAATTGATTTTAGAGTCAAGGGTAGTATAGATATGAGTGATAACTTAAATTGATAAGAGGCACGAGTACTTTATAGTCACAAAATTTCAAAGTTTTCTGACGCTCAAGTAAAAAGTTACAAGCATTTGATTGTTGCAAGTTTGATAGGTATAGGACGCACCGTACAGAAGTTAGGGCCATTTGAAGTTTTATCAGTGTTTGATTTTGGAGTCAAGGGTAGCATAGCTATGAGCGGCTGCTTAAATTGACAAGAGGCTCGAGTACTTTATAGTCACAAAATTTTAAGGTTTTCTGACGCTCAAGTAAAAAGTTACAAGCATTTGATTGTTGCAAACTTTGATAGGTATAGGACGCACCGTACAGAAGTTAGGGCCATTTGAAGTTTTATCCGAGTTTGATTTTGGAGTCAAGGGTAGCATAGCTATGAGCGGCTGCTTAAATTGACAAGAGGCTCGAGTACTTTACAGTCACAAAATTTTAAGGTTTTCTGACGCTCAAGTAAAAAGTTACAAGCATTTGATTGTTGCAAACTTCGATAGGTGTAGGACGCACCGTATAGAAGTTAGGGCCATTTGAAGTTTTATCAGTAATTGATTTTAGAGTCAAGGGTAGTATAGATATGAGTGATAGCTTAAATTGATAAGAGGCACGAGTACTTTAGTGTCACAAAATTTTAAGGTTTTCTGACGCTCAAGTAAAAAGTTACAAGCATTTGATTGTTGCAAACTTTGATAGGTATCGGACGCACCGTACAGAAGTTAGGGCCATTTGAAGTTTTATCAGTAATTGATTTTAGAGTCAAGGGTAGTATAGATATGTGTGATAGCTTAAATTGATAAGAGGCACGAGTACTTTATTGTCACAAAATTTCAAGGTTTTCTGACGCTCAAGTAAAAAGTTACAAGCATTTCATTGTTGCAAACTTTGATAGGTGTAGGACGCACCGTATAGAAGTTAGGGCCATTTGAAGTTTTATCAGTAATTGATTTTGGAGTCAAGGGTAGTATATATATGAGTGATAGCTTAAATTGATAAGAGGCACGAGTACTTTATTGTCACAAAATTTCAAGGTTTTCTGACGCTCAAGTAAAAAGTTACAAGCATTCGATTGTTGCAAACTTTGATAGGTATAGGACGCACCGTACAGAAGTTAGGGCCATTTGAAGTTTTATCAGTGTTTGATTTTGGAGCCAAGGGTAGCATAGCTATGAACGATAGCTTAAATTGACAAGAGGCTCGAGTACTTTATAGTCACAAAATTTCAAGGTTTTCTGACGCTCAAGTGAAAAGTTACAAGCATTTGATTGTTGCAAACTTTGATAGGTATAGGACGCACCGTATAGAAGTTAGGGCCATTTGAAGTTTTATCAGTAATTGATTTTAGAGTCAGGGGTAGTATAGATATGAGTGATAGCTTAAATTGATAAGAGGCACGAGTACTTTAGTGTCACAAAATTTTAAGGTTTTCTGACGCTCAAGTAAAAAGTTACAAGCATTTGATTGTTGCAAGTTTGATAGGTATAGGACGCACCGTACAGAAGTTAGGGCCATTTGAAGTTTTATCAGTGTTTGATTTTGGAGTCAAGGGTAGCATAGCTATGAGCGGCTGCTTAAATTGACAAGAGGCTCGAGTACTTTATAGTCACAAAATTTTAAGGTTTTCTGACGCTCAAGTAAAAAGTTACAAGCATTTGATTGTTGCAAACTTTGATAGGTATAGGACGCACCGTACAGAAGTTAGGGCCATTTGAAGTTTTATCCGAGTTTGATTTTGGAGTCAAGGGTAGCATAGCTATGAGCGGCTGCTTAAATTGACAAGAGGCTCGAGTATTTTACAGTCACAAAATTTTAAGGTTTTCTGACGCTCAAGTAAAAAGTTACAAGCATTTGATTGTTGCAAACTTCGATAGGTGTAGGACGCACCGTATAGAAGTTAGGGCCATTTGAAGTTTTATCAGTAATTGATTTTAGAGTCAAGGGTAGTATAGATATGTGTGATAGCTTAAATTGATAAGAGGCACGAGTACTTTATTGTCACAAAATTTCAAGGTTTTCTGACGCTCAAGTAAAAAGTTACAAGCATTTCATTGTTGCAAACTTTGATAGGTGTAGGACGCACCGTATAGAAGTTAGGGCCATTTGAAGTTTTATCAGTAATTGATTTTGGAGTCAAGGGTAGTATATATATGAGTGATAGCTTAAATTGATAAGAGGCACGAGTACTTTATTGTCACAAAATTTCAAGGTTTTCTGACGCTCAAGTAAAAAGTTACAAGCATTCGATTGTTGCAAACTTTGATAGGTGTAGGACGCACCGTATAGAAGTTAGGGCCATTTGAAGTTTTATCAGTAATTGATTTTGGAGTCAAGGGTAGTATATATATGAGTGATAGCTTAAATTGATAAGAGGCACGAGTACTTTATTGTCACAAAATTTCAAGGTTTTCTGACGCTCAAGTAAAAAGTTACAAGCATTTGATTGTTGCAAACTTCGATAGGGGTAGGACGCACCGTATAGAAGTTAGGGCCATTTGAAGTTTTATCAGTAATTGATTTTAGAGTCAATGGTAGTATAGATATGAGTGATAACTTAAATTGATAAGAGGCACGAGTACTTTATAGTCACAAAATTTCAAAGTTTTCTGACGCTCCAGTAAAAAGTTATAAGCATTTGATTGTTGGAAACTTTGATAGGTATAGGACGCACCGTACAGAAGTTAGGGCCATTTGAAGTTTTATCAGTGTTTGATTTTGGAGTCAAGGGTAGTATAGATATGAGTGATAGCTTAAATTGACAAGAGGCTCGAGTACTTTATAGTCACAAAATTTCAAGGTTTTCTGACGCTCAAGTAAAAAGTTACAAGCATTTGATTGTTGCAAACTTTGATAGGTATAGGACGCACCGTACAGAAGTTAGGGCCATTTGAAGTTTTATCAGTGTTTGATTTTGGAGTCAAGGGTAGCATAGCTATGAGCGATAGCTTAAATTGAGAAGAGGCTCGAATACTTTATAGTCACAAAATTTCAAAGTTTTCTGACGCTCAAGTAAAAAGTTACAAGCATTTGATTGTTGCCAACTTTGATAGGTATAGGACGCACCGTACAGAAGTTAGGGCCATTTGAAGTTTTATCAGTGTTTGTTTTTGGAGTCAAGGGTAGCATAGCTATGAGCGATAGCTTAAATTGACAAGAGGCTCGAGTACTTTATAGTCACAAAATTTCAAGGTTTTCTGACGCTCAAGTAAAAAGTTACAAGCATTTGATTGTTGCAAGTTTGATAGGTATAGGACGCACCGTACAGAAGTTAGGGCCATTTGAAGTTTTATCAGTGTTTGATTTTGGAGTCAAGGGTAGCATAGCTATGAGCGGCTGCTTAAATTGACAAGAGGCTCGAGTACTTTATAGTCACAAAATTTTAAGGTTTTCTGACGCTCAAGTAAAAACTTACAAGCATTTGATTGGAGCATTTTGGAGTCAAGGGTAGTATATATATGAGCGATAGCTTAAATTGATAAGAGGCACGAGTACTTTATTGTCACAAAATTTCAAGGTTTTCTGACGCTCAAGTAAAAAGTTACAAGCATTTGATTGTTGCAAACTTTGATAGGTATAGAACGCAAGGTACAGAAGTTAGGGCCATTTGAAGTTTTATCAGTGTTTGATTTTGGAGTCAAGGGTAGCATAGCTATGAGCGATAGCTTAAATTGACAAGAGGCTGGAGTATTTTATAGTCACAAAATTTCAAGGTTTTCTGACGCTCAAGTAAAAAGTTACAAGCATTTGATTGTTGCAAACTTCGATAGGGGTAGGACGCACCGTATAGAAGTTAGGGCCATTTGAAGTTTTATCAGTAATTGATTTTAGTGTCAATGGTAGTATAGATATGAGTGATAACTTAAATTGATAAGAGGCACGAGTACTTTATAGTCACAAAATTTCAAAGTTTTCTGACGCTCCAGTAAAAAGTTATAAGCATTTGATTGTTGGAAACTTTGATAGGTATAGGACGCACCGTACAGAAGTTAGGGCCATTTGAAGTTTTATCAGTGTTTGATTTTGGAGTCAAGGGTAGTATAGATATGAGTGATAGCTTAAATTGACAAGAGGCTCGAGTACTTTATAGTCACAAAATTTCAAGGTTTTCTGACGCTCAAGTAAAAAGTTACAAGCATTTGATTGTTGCAAACTTTGATAGGTATAGGACGCACCGTACAGAAGTTAGGGCCATTTGAAGTTTTATCAGTGTTTGATTTTGGAGTCAAGGGTAGCATAGCTATGAGCGATAGCTTAAATTGAGAAGAGGCTCGAATACTTTATAGTCACAAAATTTCAAAGTTTTCTGACGCTCAAGTAAAAAGTTACAAGCATTTGATTGTAGCCAACTTTGATAGGTATAGGACGCACCGTACAGAAGTTAGGGCCATTTGAAGTTTTATCAGTGTTTGTTTTTGGAGTCAAGGGTAGCATAGCTATGAGCGATAGCTTAAATTGACAAGAGGCTCGAGTACTTTATAGTCACAAAATTTCAAGGTTTTCTGACGCTCAAGTAAAAAGTTACAAGCATTTGATTGTTGCAAGTTTGATAGGTATAGGACGCACCGTACAGAAGTAAGGGCCATTTGAAGTTTTATCAGTGTTTGATTTTGGAGTCAAGGGTAGCATAGCTATGAGCGGCTGCTTAAATTGACAAGAGGCTCGAGTACTTTATAGTCACAAAATTTTAAGGTTTTCTGACGCTCAAGTAAAAAGTTACAAGCATTTGATTGTTGCAAACTTTGATAGGTATAGGACGCACCGTACAGAAGTTAGGGCCATTTGAAGTTTTATCAGAGTTTGATTTTGGAGTCAAGGGTAGCATAGCTATGAGCGGCTGCTTAAATTGACAAGAGGCTCGAGTACTTTATAGTCACAAAATTTTAAGGTTTTCTGACGCTCAAGTAAAAAGTTACAAGCATTTGATTGTTGCAAACTTCGATAGGTGTAGGACGCACCGTATAGAAGTTAGGGCCATTTGAAGTTTTATCAGTAATTGATTTTAGAGTCAAGGGTAGTATAGATATGAGTGATAGCTTTAATTGATAAGAGGCACGAGTACTTTAGTGTCACAAAATTTTAAGGTTTTCTGACGCTCAAGTAAAAAGTTACAAGCATTTTATTGTTGCAAGTTTGATAGGTATAGGACGCACCGTACAGAAGTTAGGGCCATTTGAAGTTTTATCAGTGTTTGATTTTGGAGTCAAGGGTAGCATAGCTATGAGCGGCTGCTTAAATTGACAAGAGGCTCGAGTACTTTATAGTCACAAAATTTTAAGGTTTTCTGACGCTCAAGTAAAAAGTTACAAGCATTTGATTGTTGCAAACTTTGATAGGTATAGGACGCACCGTACAGAAGTTAGGGCCATTTGAAGTTTTATCAGAGTTTGATTTTGGAGTCAAGGGTAGCATAGCTATGAGCGGCTGCTTAAATTGACAAGAGGCTCGAGTACTTTATAGTCACAAAATTTCAAGGTTTTCTGACGCTCAAGTAAAAAGTTACAAGCATTTGATTGTTGCAAACTTCGATAGGTATCGGACGCACCGTACAGAAGTTAGGGCCATTTGAAGTTTTATCAGTAATTGATTTTAGAGTCAAGGGTAGTATAGATATGTGTGATAGCTTAAATTGATAAGAGGCACGAGTACTTTATTGTCACAAAATTTCAAGGTTTTCTGACGCTCAAGTAAAAAGTTACAAGCATTTCATTGTTGCAAACTTTGATAGGTGTAGGACGCACCGTATAGAAGTTAGGGCCATTTGACGTTTTATCAGTAATTGATTTTGGAGTCAAGGGTAGTATATATATGAGTGATAGCTTAAATTGATAAGAGGCACGAGTACTTTATTGTCACAAAATTTCAAGGTTTTCTGACGCTCAAGTAAAAAGTTACAAGCATTTGATTGTTGCAAACTTTGATAGGTATAGGACGCACCGTACAGAAGTTAGGGCCATTTGAAGTTTTATCAGTGTTTGATTTTGGAGCCAAGGGTAGCATAGCTATGAACGATAGCTTAAATTGACAAGAGGCTCGAGTACTTTATAGTCACAAAATTTCAAGGTTTTCTGACGCTCAAGTGAAAAGTTACAAGCATTTGATTGTTGCAAACTTTGATAGGTATAGAACGCAAGGTACAGAAGTTAGGGCCATTTGAAGTTTTATCAGTGTTTGATTTTGGAGTCAAGGGTAGCATAGCTATGAGCGATAGCTTAAATTGACAAGAGGCTGGAGTATTTTATAGTCACAAAATTTCAAGGTTTTCTGACGCTCAAGTAAAAAGTTACAAGCATTTGATTGTTGCAAACTTCGATAGGGGTAGGACGCACCGTATAGAAGTTAGGGCCATTTGAAGTTTTATCAGTAATTGATTTTAGAGTCAATGGTAGTATAGATATGAGTGATAACTTAAATTGATAAGAGGCACGAGTACTTTATAGTCACAAAATTTCAAAGTTTTCTGACGCTCCAGTAAAAAGTTATAAGCATTTGATTGTTGGAAACTTTGATAGGTATAGGACGCACCGTACAGAAGTTAGGGCCATTTGAAGTTTTATCAGTGTTTGATTTTGGAGTCAAGGGTAGTATAGATATGAGTGATAGCTTAAATTGACAAGAGGCTCGAGTACTTTATAGTCACAAAATTTCAAGGTTTTCTGACGCTCAAGTAAAAAGTTACAAGTATTTGATTGTTGCAAACTTTGATAGGTATAGGACGCACCGTACAGAAGTTAGGGCCATTTGAAGTTTTATCAGTGTTTGATTTTGGAGTCAAGGGTAGCATAGCTATGAGCGATAGCTTAAATTGAGAAGAGGCTCGAATACTTTATAGTCACAAAATTTCAAAGTTTTCTGACGCTCAAGTAAAAAGTTACAAGCATTTGATTGTTGCCAACTTTGATAGGTATAGGACGCACCGTACAGAAGTTAGGGCCATTTGAAGTTTTATCAGTGTTTGTTTTTGGAGTCAAGGGTAGCATAGCTATGAGCGATAGCTTAAATTGACAAGAGGCTCGAGTACTTTATAGTCACAAAATTTCAAGGTTTTCTGACGCTCAAGTAAAAAGTTACAAGCATTTGATTGTTGCAAGTTTGATAGGTATAGGACGCACCGTACAGAAGTTAGGGCCATTTGAAGTTTTATCAGTGTTTGATTTTGGAGTCAAGGGTAGCATAGCTATGAGCGGCTGCTTAAATTGACAAGAGGCTCGAGTACTTTATAGTCACAAAATTTTAAGGTTTTCTGACGCTCAAGTAAAAAGTTACAAGCATTTGATTGTTGCAAACTTTGATAGGTATAGGACGCACCGTACAGAAGTTAGGGCCATTTGAAGTTTTATCAGTAATTGATTTTAGAGTCAAGGGTAGTATAGATATGTGTGATAGCTTAAATTGATAAGAGGCACGAGTAGTTTATTGTCACAAAATTTCAAGGTTTTCTGACGCTCAAGTAAAAAGTTACAAGCATTTGATTGTTGCAAACTTTGATAGGTGTAGGATGCACCGTATAGAAGTTAGGGCCATTTGAAGTTTTATCAGTAATTGATTTTAGAGTCAAGGGTAGTATATATATGAGTGATAGCTTAAATTGATAAGAGGCACGAGTACTTTATTGTCACAAAATTTCAAGGTTTTATGACGCTCAAGTAAAAAGTTACAAGCATTGGATTGTTGCAAACTTTGATAGGTATAGGACACACCGTACAGAAGTTAGGGCCATTTGAAGTTTTAGCAGTGTTTGATTTTGGAGCCAAGGGTAGCATAGCTATGAACGATAGCTTAAATTGACAAGAGGCTCGAGTACTTTATAGTCACAAAATTTCAAGGTTTTCTGACGCTCAAGTAAAAAGTTACAAGCATTTGATTGTTGCAAACTTTTATAGGTATAGAACGCAAGGTACAGAAGTTAGGGCCATTTGAAGTTTTATCAGTGTTTGATTTTGGAGTCAAGGGTAGCATAGCTATGAGCGATAGCTTAAATTGACAAGAGGCTGGAGTATTTTATAGTCACAAAATTTCAAGGTTTTCTGACGCTCAAGTAAAAAGTTACAAGCATTTGATTGTTGCAAACTTTGATAGGTATAGAACGCAAGGTACAGAAGTTAGGGCCATTTGAAGTTTTATCAGTGTTTGATTTTGGAGTCAAGGGTAGCATAGCTATGAGCGATAGCTTAAATTGACAAGAGGCTGGAGTATTTTATAGTTAGAAAATTTCAAGGTTTTCTGACGCTCAAGTAAAAAGTTACAAGCATTTGATTGTTGCAAACTTTGATAGGTAGAGGACGCACCGTACAGAAGTTAGGGCCATTTGAAGTTTTATCAGTGTTTGTTTTTGGAGTCAAGGGTAGCATAGCTATGAGCGATAGCTTAAATTGACAAGAGGCTCGAGTACTTTATAGTCACAAAATTTCAAGGTTTTCTGACGCTCAAGTAAAAAGTTACAAGCATCTGATTGTTGCAAGTTTGATAGGTATAGGACGCACCGTACAGAAGTTAGGGCCATTTGAGGTTTTATCAGTATTTTTTTTGGGATTCGAGGTTAGCACAGCTATGAACGATAGCTTAAATTGATAAGAGGCTCGAGTACTTTATGGTCACAAAATTTGAAAGTTTTATGACGCTCCAGTAAAAAGTTACAAGCATTTGATTGTTGCAAACTTTCATAGGTATAGGACGCACCGTACAGAAGTTAGGGCCATTTGAAGTTTTATCAGTAATTGATTTTAGAGTCAAGGGTAGTATAGATATGAGTGATAGCTTAAATTGATAAGAGGCACGAGTACTTTATAGTCACAAAATTTCAAGGTTTTTTGACGCTCAAGTAAAAAGTTACAAGCATTTGATTGTTGCAAACTTTGATAGGTATAGGACGCACCGTACAGAAGTTAGGGCCATTTGAAGTTTTTTCAGTGTTTGATTTTGGAGTCAAGGGTAGCATAGCTATGAGCGATAGCTTAAATTGACAAGAGGCTCGAGTACTTTATAGTCACAAAATTTCAAAGTTTTATGACGCTCCAGTAAAAAGTTATAAGCATTTGATTGTTGGAAACTTTGATAGGTATAGAACGCACCGCACAGAAGTTAGGGCCATTTGAAGTTTTATCAGTGTTTGATTTTGGAGTCAAGGGTAGTATAGATATGAGTGATAGCTTAAATTGACAAGAGGCTCGAGTGCTTTATAGTCACAAAATTTCAAGGTTTTCTGACGCTCAAGTAAAAAGTTACAAGCATTTGATTGTTGCAAACTTTGATAGGTATAGGACGCACTGTACAGAAGTTAGGGCCATTTGAAGTTTTATCAGTGTTTGATTTTGGAGTCAAGGGTAGCATAGCTATGAGCGGCTGCTTAAATTGACAAGAGGCTCGAGTACTTTATAGTCACAAAATTTTAAGGTTTTCTGACGCTCAAGTAAAAAGTTACAAGCATTTGATTGTTGCAAACTTTGATAGGTATAGGACGCACCGTACAGAAGTTAGGGCCATTTGAAGTTTTATCAGAGTTTGATTTTGGAGTCAAGGGTAGCATAGCTATGAGCGATAGCTTAAATTGACAAGAGGCTCGAGTACTTTATAGTCACAAAATTTCAAGGTTTTCTGACGCTCAAGTAAAAAGTTACAAGCATTTGATTGTTGCAAACTTTGATAGGTATAGGACGCACCGTACAGAAGTTAGGGCCATTTGAAGTTTTATCAGTAATTGATTTTAGAGTCAAGGGTAGTATAGATATGTGCGATAGCTTAAATTGATAAGAGGCACGAGTACTTTATTGTCACAAAATTTCAAGGTTTTCTGACACTCAAGTAAAAAGTTACAAGCATTTGATTGTTGCAAACTTTGATAGGAGTAGGACGCACCGTATAGAAGTTAGGGCCATTTGAAGTTTTATCAGTAATTGATTTTAGAGTCAAGGGTAGTATATATATGAGTGATAGCTTAAATTGATAAGAGGCACGAGTACTTTATTGTCACAAAATTTCAAGGTTTTCTGACGCTCAAGTAAAAAGTTACAAGCATTTGATTGTTGCAAACTTTGATAGGTATAGGACGCACCGTACAGAAGTTAGGGCCATTTGAAGTTTTATCAGTGTTTGATTTTGGAGCCAAGGGTAGCATAGCTATGAGCGATAGCTTAAATTGACAAGAGGATCGAGTACTTTATAGTCACAAAATTTCAAGGTTTTCTGACGCTCAAGTGAAAAGTTACAAGCATTTGATTGTTGCAAACTTTGATAGGTATAGAACGCAAGGTACAGAAGTTAGGTCCATTTGAAGTTTTATCAGTGTTTGATTTTGGAGCCAAGGGTAGCATAGCTATGAGCGATAGTTTAAATTGACAAGAGGCTGAAGTGTTTTATAGTCACAAAATTTCAAGGTTTTCTGACGCTCAAGTAAAAAGTTACAAGCATTTGATTGTTGCAAACTTCGATAGGTGTAGGACGCACCGTATAGAAGTTAGGGCCAGTTGAAGTTTTATCAGTAATTGATTTTAGAGTCAAGGGTAGTATAGATATGAGTGATAACTTAAATTGATAAGAGGCACGAGTACTTTATAGTCACAAAATTTCAAAGTTTTATGACACTCCAGTAAAAAGTTATAAGCATTTGATTGTTGGAAACTTTGATAGGTATAGGACGCACCGTACAGAAGTTAGGGCCATTTGAAGTTTTATCAGTGTTTGATTTTGGAGTCAAGGGTAGTATAGATATGAGTGATAGCTTAAATTGACAAGAGGCTCGAGTACTTTATAGTCACAAAATTTCAAGGTTTTCTGACGCTCAAGTAAAAAGTTACAATCATTTGATTGTTGCAAACTTTGATAGGTATAGGATGCACCGTACAGAAGTTAGGGCCATTTGAAGTTTTATCAGTGTTTGATTTTGGAGTCAAGGGTAGCATAGCTATGAGCGATAGCTTAAATTGAGAAGAGGCTCGAATACTTTATAGTCACAAAATTTCAAAGTTTTCTGACGCTCAAGTAAAAAGTTACAAGCATTTGATTGTTGCAAACTTTGATGGGTATAGGACGCACCGTACAGAAGTTAGGGCCATTTGAAGTTTTATCAGAGTTTGATTTTGAAGTCAAGGGTAGCATAGCTATGAGCGATAGCTTAAATTGACAAGAGGCTCGAGTACTTTATAGTCACAAAATTTCAAGGTTTTCTGACGCTCAAGTAAAAAGTTACAAGCATTTGATTGTTGCAAACTTTGATAGGTATAGGACGCACCGTACAGAAGTTAGGGCCATTTGAAGTTTTATCAGTAATTGATTTTAGAGTCAAGGGTAGTATAGATATGTGCGATAGCTTAAATTGATAAGAGGCACGAGTACTTTATTGTCACAAAATTTCAAGGTTTTCTGACGCTCAAGTAAAAAGTTACAAGCATTTGATTGTTGCAAACTTTGATAGGAGTAGGACGCACCGTATAGAAGTTAGGGCCATTTGAAGTTTTATCAGTAATTGATTTTAGAGTCAAGGGTAGCATATATATGAGTGATAGCTTAAATTGATAAGAGGCACGAGTACTTTATTGTCACAAAATTTCAAGGTTTTCTGACGCTCAAGTAAAAAGTTACAAGCATTTGATTGTTGCAAACTTTGATAGGTATAGGACGTACCGTACAGAAGTTAGGGCCATTTGAAGTTTTATCAGTGTTTGATTTTGGAGCCAAGGGTAGCATAGCTATGAGCGATAGCTTAAATTGACAAGAGGCTCGAGTACTTTATAGTCACAAAATTTCAAGGTTTTCTGACGCTCAAGTGAAAAGTTACAAGCATTTGATTGTTGCAAACTTTGATAGGTATAGAACGCAAGGTACAGAAGTTAGGGCCATTTGAAGTTTTATCAGTGTTTGATTTTGGAGTCAAGGGTAGCATAGCTATGAGCGATAGCTTAAATTGACAAGAGGCTGGAGTGTTTTATAGTCACAAAATTTCAAGGTTTTCTGACGCTCAAGTAAAAAGTTACAAGCATTTGATTGTTGCAAACTTCGATAGGTGTAGGACGCACCGTATAGAAGTTAGGGCCATTTGAAGTTTTATCAGTAATTGATTTTAGAGGCAATGGTAGTATAGATATGAGTGATAACTTAAATTGATAAGAGGCACGAGTACTTTATAGTCACAAAATTTCAAAGTTTTCTGACGCTCCAGTAAAAAGTTATAAGCATTTGATTGTTGGAAACTTTGATAGGTATAGGACGCACCGTACAGAAGTTAGGGCCATTTGAAGTTTTATCAGTGTTTGATTTTGGAGTCAAGGGTAGTATAGATATGAGTGATAGCTTAAATTGACAAGAGGCTCGAGTACTTTATAGTCACAAAATTTCAAGGTTTTCTGACGCTCAAGTAAAAAGTTACAAGTATTTGATTGTTGCAAACTTTGATAGGTATAGGACGCACCGTACAGAAGTTAGGGCCATTTGAAGTTTTATCAGTGTTTGATTTTGGAGTCAAGGGTAGCATAGCTATGAGCGATAGCTTAAATTGAGAAGAGGCTCGAATACTTTATATTCACAAAATTTCAAAGTTTTCTGACGCTCAAGTAAAAAGTTACAAGCATTTGATTGTTGCCAACTTTGATAGGTATAGGACGCACCGTACAGAAGTTAGGGCCATTTGAAGTTTTATCAGTGTTTGTTTTTGGAGTCAAGGGTAGCATAGCTATGAGCGATAGCTTAAATTGACAAGAGGCTCGAGTACTTTATAGTCACAAAATTTCAAGGTTTTCTGACGCTCAAGTAAAAAGTTACAAGCATTTGATTGTTGCAAGTTTGATAGGTATAGGACGCACCGTACAGAAGTTAGGGCCATTTGAAGTTTTATCAGTGTTTGATTTTGGAGTCAAGGGTAGCATAGCTATGAGCGGCTGCTTAAATTGACAAGAGGCTCGAGTACTTTATAGTCACAAAATTTTAAGGTTTTCTGACGCTCAAGTAAAAAGTTACAAGCATTTGATTGTTGCAAACTTTGATAGGTATAGGACGCACCGTACAGAAGTTAGGGCCATTTGAAGTTTTATCAGTAATTGATTTTAGAGTCAAGGGTAGTATAGATATGTGTGATAGCTTAAATTGATAAGAGGCACGAGTAGTTTATTGTCACAAAATTTCAAGGTTTTCTGACGCTCAAGTAAAAAGTTACAAGCATTTGATTGTTGCAAACTTTGATAGGTGTAGGATGCACCGTATAGAAGTTAGGGCCATTTGAAGTTTTATCAGTAATTGATTTTAGAGTCAAGGGTAGTATATATATGAGTGATAGCTTAAATTGATAAGAGGCACGAGTACTTTATTGTCACAAAATTTCAAGGTTTTCTGACGCTCAAGTAAAAAGTTACAAGCATTTGATTGTTGCAAACTTTGATAGGTATAGGACACACCGTACAGAAGTTAGGGCCATTTGAAGTTTTATCAGTGTTTGATTTTGGAGCCAAGGGTAGCATAGCTATGAACGATAGCTTAAATTGACAAGAGGCTCGAGTACTTTATAGTCACAAAATTTCAAGGTTTTCTGACGCTCAAGTAAAAAGTTACAAGCATTTGATTGTTGCAAACTTTTATAGGTATAGAACGCAAGGTACAGAAGTTAGGGCCATTTGAAGTTTTATCAGTGTTTGATTTTGGAGTCAAGGGTAGCATAGCTATGAGCGATAGCTTAAATTGACAAGAGGCTGGAGTATTTTATAGTCACAAAATTTCAAGGTTTTCTGACGCTCAAGTAAAAAGTTACAAGCATTTGATTGTTGCAAACTTTGATAGGTATAGAACGCAAGGTACAGAAGTTAGGGCCATTTGAAGTTTTATCAGTGTTTGATTTTGGAGTCAAGGGTAGCATAGCTATGAGCGATAGCTTAAATTGACAAGAGGCTGGAGTATTTTATAGTTAGAAAATTTCAAGGTTTTCTGACGCTCAAGTAAAAAGTTACAAGCATTTGATTGTTGCAAACTTTGATAGGTAGAGGACGCACCGTACAGAAGTTAGGGCCATTTGAAGTTTTATCAGTGTTTGTTTTTGGAGTCAAGGGTAGCATAGCTATGAGCGATAGCTTAAATTGACAAGAGGCTCGAGTACTTTATAGTCACAAAATTTCAAGGTTTTCTGACGCTCAAGTAAAAAGTTACAAGCATCTGATTGTTGCAAGTTTGATAGGTATAGGACGCACCGTACAGAAGTTAGGGCCATTTGAGGTTTTATCAGTATTTTTTTTGGGATTCGAGGTTAGCACAGCTATGAACGATAGCTTAAATTGATAAGAGGCTCGAGTACTTTATGGTCACAAAATTTGAAAGTTTTATGACGCTCCAGTAAAAAGTTACAAGCATTTGATTGTTGCAAACTTTCATAGGTATAGGACGCACCGTACAGAAGTTAGGGCCATTTGAAGTTTTATCAGTAATTGATTTTAGAGTCAAGGGTAGTATAGATATGAGTGATAGCTTAAATTGATAAGAGGCACGAGTACTTTATAGTCACAAAATTTCAAGGTTTTTTGACGCTCAAGTAAAAAGTTACAAGCATTTGATTGTTGCAAACTTTGATAGGTATAGGACGCACCGTACAGAAGTTAGGGCCATTTGAAGTTTTATCAGTGTTTGATTTTGGAGTCAAGGGTAGCATAGCTATGAGCGATAGCTTAAATTGACAAGAGGCTCGAGTACTTTATAGTCACAAAATTTCAAAGTTTTATGACGCTCCAGTAAAAAGTTATAAGCATTTGATTGTTGGAAACTTTGATAGGTATAGAACGCACCGCACAGAAGTTAGGGCCATTTGAAGTTTTATCAGTGTTTGATTTTGGAGTCAAGGGTAGTATAGATATGAGTGATAGCTTAAATTGACAAGAGGCTCGAGTGCTTTATAGTCACAAAATTTCAAGGTTTTCTGACGCTCAAGTAAAAAGTTACAAGCATTTGATTGTTGCAAACTTTGATAGGTATAGGACGCACTGTACAGAAGTTAGGGCCATTTGAAGTTTTATCAGTGTTTGATTTTGGAGTCAAGGGTAGCATAGCTATGAGCGGCTGCTTAAATTGACAAGAGGCTCGAGTACTTTATAGTCACAAAATTTTAAGGTTTTCTGACGCTCAAGTAAAAAGTTACAAGCATTTGATTGTTGCAAACTTTGATAGGTATAGGACGCACCGTACAGAAGTTAGGGCCATTTGAAGTTTTATCAGAGTTTGATTTTGGAGTCAAGGGTAGCATAGCTATGAGCGATAGCTTAAATTGACAAGAGGCTCGAGTACTTTATAGTCACAAAATTTCAAGGTTTTCTGACGCTCAAGTAAAAAGTTACAAGCATTTGATTGTTGCAAACTTTGATAGGTATAGGACGCACCGTACAGAAGTTAGGGCCATTTGAAGTTTTATCAGTAATTGATTTTAGAGTCAAGGGTAGTATAGATATGTGCGATAGCTTAAATTGATAAGAGGCACGAGTACTTTATTGTCACAAAATTTCAAGGTTTTCTGACACTCAAGTAAAAAGTTACAAGCATTTGATTGTTGCAAACTTTGATAGGAGTAGGACGCACCGTATAGAAGTTAGGGCCATTTGAAGTTTTATCAGTAATTGATTTTAGAGTCAAGGGTAGTATATATATGAGTGATAGCTTAAATTGATAAGAGGCACGAGTACTTTATTGTCACAAAATTTCAAGGTTTTCTGACGCTCAAGTAAAAAGTTACAAGCATTTGATTGTTGCAAACTTTGATAGGTATAGGACGCACCGTACAGAAGTTAGGGCCATTTGAAGTTTTATCAGTGTTTGATTTTGGAGCCAAGGGTAGCATAGCTATGAGCGATAGCTTAAATTGACAAGAGGCTCGAGTACTTTATAGTCACAAAATTTCAAGGTTTTCTGACGCTCAAGTGAAAAGTTACAAGCATTTGATTGTTGCAAACTTTGATAGGTATAGAACGCAAGGTACAGAAGTTAGGGCCATTTGAAGTTTTATCAGTGTTTGATTTTGGAGCCAAGGGTAGCATAGCTATGAGCGATAGTTTAAATTGACAAGAGGCTGAAGTGTTTTATAGTCACAAAATTTCAAGGTTTTCTGACGCTCAAGTAAAAAGTTACAAGCATTTGATTGTTGCAAACTTCGATAGGTGTAGGACGCACCGTATAGAAGTTAGGGCCAGTTGAAGTTTTATCAGTAATTGATTTTAGAGTCAAGGGTAGTATAGATATGAGTGATAACTTAAATTGATAAGAGGCACGAGTACTTTATAGTCACAAAATTTCAAAGTTTTATGACACTCCAGTAAAAAGTTATAAGCATTTGATTGTTGGAAACTTTGATAGGTATAGGACGCACCGTACAGAAGTTAGGGCCATTTGAAGTTTTATCAGTGTTTGATTTTGGAGTCAAGGGTAGTATAGATATGAGTGATAGCTTAAATTGACAAGAGGCTCGAGTACTTTATAGTCACAAAATTTCAAGGTTTTCTGACGCTCAAGTAAAAAGTTACAATCATTTGATTGTTGCAAACTTTGATAGGTATAGGATGCACCGTACAGAAGTTAGGGCCATTTGAAGTTTTATCAGTGTTTGATTTTGGAGTCAAGGGTAGCATAGCTATGAGCGATAGCTTAAATTGAGAAGAGGCTCGAATACTTTATAGTCACAAAATTTCAAAGTTTTCTGACGCTCAAGTAAAAAGTTACAAGCATTTGATTGTTGCAAACTTTGATGGGTATAGGACGCACCGTACAGAAGTTAGGGCCATTTGAAGTTTTATCAGAGTTTGATTTTGAAGTCAAGGGTAGCATAGCTATGAGCGATAGCTTAAATTGACAAGAGGCTCGAGTACTTTATAGTCACAAAATTTCAAGGTTTTCTGACGCTCAAGTAAAAAGTTACAAGCATTTGATTGTTGCAAACTTTGATAGGTATAGGACGCACCGTACAGAAGTTAGGGCCATTTGAAGTTTTATCAGTAATTGATTTTAGAGTCAAGGGTAGTATAGATATGTGCGATAGCTTAAATTGATAAGAGGCACGAGTACTTTATTGTCACAAAATTTCAAGGTTTTCTGACGCTCAAGTAAAAAGTTACAAGCATTTGATTGTTGCAAACTTTGATAGGAGTAGGACGCACCGTATAGAAGTTAGGGCCATTTGAAGTTTTATCAGTAATTGATTTTAGAGTCAAGGGTAGTATATATATGAGTGATAGCTTAAATTGATAAGAGGCACGAGTACTTTATTGTCACAAAATTTCAAGGTTTTCTGACGCTCAAGTAAAAAGTTACAAGCATTTGATTGTTGCAAACTTTGATAGGTATAGGACGTACCGTACAGAAGTTAGGGCCATTTGAAGTTTTATCAGTGTTTGATTTTGGAGCCAAGGGTAGCATAGCTATGAGCGATAGTTTAAATTGACAAGAGGCTGGAGTGTTTTATAGTCACAAAATTTCAAGGTTTTCTGACGCTCAAGTAAAAAGTTACAAGCATTTGATTGTTGCAAACTTCGATAGGTGTAGGACGCACCGTATAGAAGTTAGGGCCAGTTGAAGTTTTATCAGTAATTGATTTTAGAGTCAAGGGTAGTATAGATATGAGTGATAACTTAAATTGATAAGAGGCTCGAGTACTTTATAGTCACAAAATTTCAAGGTTTTCTGACGCTCAAGTAAAAAGTTACAAGCATTTGATTGTTGCAAACTTTGATAGGTATAGGATGCACCGTACAGAAGTTAGGGCCATTTGAAGTTTTATCAGTGTTTGATTTTGGAGTCAAGGGTAGCATAGCTATGAGCGATAGCTTAAATTGAGAAGAGGCTCGAATACTTTATAGTCACAAAATTTCAAAGTTTTCTGACGCTCAAGTAAAAAGTTACAAGCATTTGATTGTTGCAAACTTTGATAGGTATAGGACGCACCGTACAGAAGTTAGGGCCATTTGAAGTTTTATCAGTGTTTGTTTTTGGAGTCAAGGGTAGCATAGCTATGAGCGATAGCTTAAATTGACAAGAGGCTCGAGTACATTATAGTCACAAAATTTCAAGGTTTTCTGACGCTCAAGTAAAAAGTTACAAGCATTTGATTGTTGCAAGTTTGATAGGTATAGGACGCACCGTACAGAAGTTTGGGCCATTTGAGGTTTATCAGTATTTTATTTTGGGATTCGAGGTTAGCACAGCTATGAGCGATAGCTTAAATTGAGAAGAGGCTCGAATACTTTATAGTCACAAAATTTCAAAGTTTTCTGACGCTCAAGTAAAAAGTTACAAGCATTTGATTGTTGCAAACTTTGATAGGTATAGAACGCAAGGTACAGAAGTTAGGGCCATTTGAAGTTTTATCAGTGTTTGATTTTGGAGCCAAGGGTAGCATAGCTATGAGCGATAGTTTAAATTGACAAGAGGCTGAAGTGTTTTATAGTCACAAAATTTCAAGGTTTTCTGACGCTCAAGTAAAAAGTTACAAGCATTTGATTGTTGCAAACTTCGATAGGTGTAGGACGCACCGTATAGAAGTTAGGGCCAGTTGAAGTTTTATCAGTAATTGATTTTAGAGTCAAGGGTAGTATAGATATGAGTGATAACTTAAATTGATAAGAGGCACGAGTACTTTATAGTCACAAAATTTCAAAGTTTTATGACACTCCAGTAAAAAGTTATAAGCATTTGATTGTTGGAAACTTTGATAGGTATAGGACGCACCGTACAGAAGTTAGGGCCATTTGAAGTTTTATCAGTGTTTGATTTTGGAGTCAAGGGTAGTATAGATATGAGTGATAGCTTAAATTGACAAGAGGCTCGAGTACTTTATAGTCACAAAATTTCAAGGTTTTCTGACGCTCAAGTAAAAAGTTACAATCATTTGATTGTTGCAAACTTTGATAGGTATAGGATGCACCGTACAGAAGTTAGGGCCATTTGAAGTTTTATCAGTGTTTGATTTTGGAGTCAAGGGTAGCATAGCTTTGAGCGATAGCTTAAATTGAGAAGAGGCTCGAATACTTTATAGTCACAAAATTTCAAAGTTTTCTGACGCTCAAGTAAAAAGTTACAAGCATTTGATTGTTGCAAACTTTGATGGGTATAGGACGCACCGTACAGAAGTTAGGGCCATTTTAAGTTTTATCAGAGTTTGATTTTGGAGTCAAGGGTAGCATAGCTATGAGCGATAGCTTAAATTGACAAGAGGCTCGAGTACTTTATAGTCACAAAATTTCAAGGTTTTCTGACGCTCAAGTAAAAAGTTACAAGCATTTGATTGTTGCAAACTTTGATAGGTATAGGACGCACCGTACAGAAGTTAGGGCCATTTGAAGTTTTATCAGTAATTGATTTTAGAGTCAAGGGTAGTATAGATATGTGCGATAGCTTAAATTGATAAGAGGCACGAGTACTTTATTGTCACAAAATTTCAAGGTTTTCTGACGCTCAAGTAAAAAGTTACAAGCATTTGATTGTTGCAAACTTTGATAGGAGTAGGACGCACCGTATAGAAGTTAGGGCCATTTGAAGTTTTATCAGTAATTGATTTTAGAGTCAAGGGTAGTATATATATGAGTGATAGCTTAAATTGATAAGAGGCACGAGTACTTTATTGTCACAAAATTTCAAGGTTTTCTGACGCTCAAGTAAAAAGTTACAAGCATTTGATTGTTGCAAACTTTGATAGGTATAGGACGTACCGTACAGAAGTTAGGGCCATTTGAAGTTTTATCAGTGTTTGATTTTGGAGCCAAGGGTAGCATAGCTATGAGCGATAGCTTAAATTGACAAGAGGCTCGAGTACTTTATAGTCACAAAATTTCAAGGTTTTCTGACGCTCAAGTGAAAAGTTACAAGCATTTGATTGTTGCAAACTTTGATAGGTATAGAACGCAAGGTACAGAAGTTAGGGCCATTTGAAGTTTTATCAGTGTTTGATTTTGGAGCCAAGGGTAGCATAGCTATGAGCGATAGTTTAAATTGACAAGAGGCTGGAGTGTTTTATAGTCACAAAATTTCAAGGTTTTCTGACGCTCAAGTAAAAAGTTACAAGCATTTGATTGTTGCAAACTTCGATAGGTGTAGGACGCACCGTATAGAAGTTAGGGCCAGTTGAAGTTTTATCAGTAATTGATTTTAGAGTCAAGGGTAGTATAGATATGAGTGATAACTTAAATTGATAAGAGGCTCGAGTACTTTATAGTCACAAAATTTCAAGGTTTTCTGACGCTCAAGTAAAAAGTTACAAGCATTTGATTGTTGCAAACTTTGATAGGTATAGGATGCACCGTACAGAAGTTAGGGCCATTTGAAGTTTTATCAGTGTTTGATTTTGGAGTCAAGGGTAGCATAGCTATGAGCGATAGCTTAAATTGAGAAGAGGCTCGAATACTTTATAGTCACAAAATTTCAAAGTTTTCTGACGCTCAAGTAAAAAGTTACAAGCATTTGATTGTTGCAAACTTTGATAGGTATAGGACGCACCGTACAGAAGTTAGGGCCATTTGAAGTTTTATCAGTGTTTGTTTTTGGAGTCAAGGGTAGCATAGCTATGAGCGATAGCTTAAATTGACAAGAGGCTCGAGTACATTATAGTCACAAAATTTCAAGGTTTTCTGACGCTCAAGTAAAAAGTTACAAGCATTTGATTGTTGCAAGTTTGATAGGTATAGGACGCACCGTACAGAAGTTTGGGCCATTTGAGGTTTATCAGTATTTTATTTTGGGATTCGAGGTTAGCACAGCTATGAACGATAGCTTAAATTGATAAGAGGCTTGAGTACTTTATGGTCACAAAATTTGAAGGTTTTATGTCGCTCCAGTAAAAAGTTACAAGCATTTGATTGTTGCAAACTTTGATAGGTATAGGACGCACCGTACAGAAATTAAGGCCATTTGAAGTTTTATCAGTAATTGATTTTAGAGTCAAGGGTAGTATAGATATGAGTGATAGCTTAAATTGATAAGAGGCACGAGTACTTTATAGTCACAAAATTTCAAGGTTTTCTGACGCTCAAGTAAAAAGTTACAAGCATTTGATTGTTGCAAACTTTGATAGGTATAGGACGCACCGTACAGAAGTTAGGGCCATTTGAAGTTTTATCAGTGTTTGATTTTGGAGTCAAGGGTAGCATAGCTATGAGCGATGGCTTAAATTGACAAGAGGCTCGAGTACTTTATAGTCACAAAATTTCAAAGTTTTATGACGCTCCAGTAAAAAGTTATAAGCATTTGATTGTTGGAAACTTTGATAGGTATAGAACGCACCGAACAGAAGTTAGGGCCATTTTCTGACGCTCAAGTAAAAAGTTAGAAGCATTTGATTGTTGCAAACTTTGATAGGTGTAGGACGCACCGTATAGAAGTTTTGAAGTTTTATCAGTGTTTGATTTTGGAGCCAAGGGTAGCATAGCTATGAGCGATAGCTTAAATTGACAAGAGGCTCGAGTACTTTATAGTCACAAAATTTCAAGGTTTTCTGACGCTCAAGTGAAAAGTTACAAGCATTTGATTGTTGCAAACTTTGATAGGTATAGAACGCAAGGTACAGAAGTTAGGGCCATTTGAAGTTTTATCAGTGTTTGATTTTGGAGTCAAGGGTAGTATAGATATGTGTGATAGCTTAAATTGATAAGAGGCACGAGTACTTTATTGTCACAAAATTTCAAGGTTTTCTGACGCTCAAGTAAAAAGTTACAAGCATTTGATTGTTGCAAACTTTGATAGGTGTAGGACGCACCGTATAGAAGTTAGGGCCATTTGAAGTTTTATCAGTAATTGATTTTAGAGTCAAGGGTAGTATATATATGAGTGATAGCTTAAATTGATAAGAGGCACGAGTACTTTATTGTCACAAAATTTCAAGGTTTTCTGACGCTCAAGTAAAAAGTTACAAGCATTTGATTGTTGCAAACTTTGATAGGTATAGGACGCACCGTACAGAAGTTAGGGCCATTTGAAGTTTTATCAGTGTTTGATTTTGGAGTCAAGGGTAGTATAGATATGAGTGATAACTTAAATTGATAAGAGGCACAAGTACTTTATAGTCACAAAATTTCAAAGTTTTATGACGCTCCAGTAAAAAGTTATAAGCATTTGATTGTTGGAAACTTTGATAGGTATAGGACGCACCGTATAGAAGTTAGGGCCATTTGAAGTTTTATCAGTAATTGATTTTAGAGTCAAGGGTAGTATAGATATTAGTGATAGCTTAAATTGATAAGAGGGACGAGTACTTTATTGTCACAAAATCTCAAGGTTTTCTGACGCTCAAGTAAAAAGTTACAAGCATTTGATTGTTGCAAACTTTGATAGGTATAGGACGCACCGTACAGAAGTTAGGGCCATTTGAAGTTTTATCAGTGTTTGATTTTGGAGTCAAGGGTAGCATAGCTATGAGCGATAGTTTAAATTGACAAGAGGCTCGAGTACTTTATAGTCACAAAATTTCAAAGTTTTATGGCGCTCCAGTAAAAAGTTATAAGCATTTGATTGTTGGACACTTTGATAGGTATAGGACGCACCGTACAGAAGTTAGGGCCATTTGAAGTTTTATCAGTGTTTGATTTTGGAGTCAAGGGTAGCATAGCTATGAGCGATAGCTTAAATTGACAAGAGGCTCGAGTACTTCATAGTCACAAAATTTCAAAGTTTTATGACGCTCCAGTAAAAAGTTATAAGCATTTGATTGTTGGAAACTTTGATAGGTATAGAACGCACCGCACAGAAGTTAGGGCCATTTTCTGACGCTCAAGTAAAAAGTTACAAGCATTTGATTGTTGCAAACTTTGATAGGTGTAGGACGCACCGTATATAAGTTTTGAAGATTTATCAGTGTTTGATTTTGGAGCCAAGGGTAGCATAGCTATGAGCGATAGCTTAAATTGACAAGAGGCTCGAGTACTTTATAGTCACAAAATTTCAAGGTTTTCTGACGCTCAAGTGAAAAGTTACAAGCATTTGATTGTTGCAAACTTTGATAGGTATAGAACGCAAGGTACAGAAGTTAGGGCCATTTGAAGTTTTATCAGTGTTTGATTTTGGAGTCAAGGGTAGCATAGCTATGAGCGATAGTTTAAATTGACAAGAGGCTCGAGTACTTTATAGTCACAAAATTTCAAGGTTTTCTGACGCTCAAGTGAAAAGTTACAAGCATTTGATTGTTGCAAACTTTGATAGGTATAGGACGCACCGTACATAAGTTAGGGCCATTTGAAGTTTTATCAGTGTTTGATTTTGGAGTCAAGGGTAGCATAGCTATGAGCGATAGCTTAAATTGACAAGAGGCTCGAGTACTTCATAGTCACAAAATTTCAAGGTTTTCTGACGCTCAAGTGAAAAGTTACAAGCATTTGATTGTTGCAAACTTTGATAGGTATAGAACGCAAGGTACAGAAGTTAGGGCCATTTGAAGTTTTATCAGTGTTTGATTTTGGAGTCAAGGGTAGTATAGATATGTGTGATAGCTTAAATTGATAAGAGGCACGAGTACTTTATTGTCACAAAATTTCAAGGTTTTCTGACGCTCAAGTAAAAAGTTACAAGCATTTGATTGTTGCACACTTTGATAGGTGTAGGACGCACCGTATAGAAGTTAGGGCCATTTGAAGTTTTATCAGTAATTGATTTTAGAGTCAAGGGTAGTATATATATGAGTGATAGCTTAAATTGATAAGAGGCACGAGTACTTTATTGTCACAAAATTTCAAGGTTTTCTGACGCTCAAGTAAAAAGTTACAAGCATTTGATTGTTGCAAACTTTGATAGGTATAGGACGCACCGTACAGAAGTTAGGGCCATTTGAAGTTTTATCAGTGTTTGATTTTGGAGTCAAGGGTAGTATAGATATGAGTGATAACTTAAATTGATAAGAGGCACAAGTACTTTATAGTCACAAAATTTCAAAGTTTTATGACGCTCCAGTAAAAAGTTATAAGCATTTGATTGTTGGAAACTTTGATAGGTATAGGACGCACCGTACAGAAGTTAGGGCCATTTGAAGTTTTATCAGTAATTGATTTTAGAGTCAAGGGTAGTATAGATATTAGTGATAGCTTAAATTGATAAGATTGACGAGTACTTTATTGTCACAAAATCTCAAGGTTTTCTGACGCTCAAGTAAAAAGTTACAAGCATTTGATTGTTGCAAACTTTGATAGGTATAGGACGCACCGTACAGAAGTTAGGGCCATTTGAAGTTTTATCAGTGTTTGATTTTGGAGTCAAGGGTAGCATAGCTATGAGCGATAGTTTAAATTGACAAGAGGCTCGAGTACTTCATAGTCACAAAATTTCAAGGTTTTCTGACGCTCAAGTGAAAAGTTACAAGCATTTGATTGTTGCAAACTTTGATAGGTATAGCACCGTACAGAAGTTAGGGCCATTTGAAGTTTTATCAGTGTTTGATTTTGGAGTCAAGGGTAGCATAGCTATGAGCGATAGCTTAAATTGACAAGAGGCTCCAGTACTTCATAGTCACAAAATTTCAAAGTTTTATGACGCTCCAGTAAAAAGTTATAAGCATTTGATTGTTGGAAACTTTGATAGGTATAGAACGCACCGCACAGAAGTTAGGGCCATTTTCTGACGCTCAAGTAAAAAGTTACAAGCATTTGATTGTTGCAAACTTTGATAGGTGTAGGACGCACCGTATATAAGTTTTGAAGATTTATCAGTGTTTGATTTTGGAGAAAAGGGTAGCATAGCTATGAGCGATAGCTTAAATTGACAAGTGGCTCGAGTACTTTATAGTCACAAAATTTCAAGGTTTTCTGACGCTCAAGTGAAAAGTTACAAGCATTTGATTGTTGCAAACTTTGATAGGTATAGAACGCAAGGTACAGAAGTTAGGGCCATTTGAAGTTTTATCAGTGTTTGATTTTGGAGTCAAGGGTAGTATAGATATGTGTGATAGCTTAAATTGATAAGAGGCACGAGTACTTTATTGTCACAAAATTTCAAGGTTTTCTGACGCTCAAGTAAAAAGTTACAAGCATTTGATTGTTGCACACTTTGATAGGTGTAGGACGCACCGTATAGAAGTTAGGGCCATTTGAAGTTTTATCAGTAATTGATTTTAGAGTCAAGGGTAGTATATATATATGAGTGATAGCTTAAATAGATAAGAGGCACGAGTACTTTATTGTCACAAAATTTCAAGGTTTTCTGACGCTCAAGTAAAAAGTTACAAGCATTTGATTGTTGCAAACTTTGATAGGTATAGGACGCACCGTACAGAAGTTAGGGCCATTTGAAGTTTTATCAGTGTTTGATTTTGGAGTCAAGGGTAGTATAGATATGAGTGATAACTTAAATTGATAAGAGGCACAAGTACTTTATAGTCACAAAATTTCAAAGTTTTATGACGCTCCAGTAAAAAGTTATAAGCATTTGATTGTTGGAAACTTTGATAGGTATAGGACGCACCGTACAGAAGTTAGGGCCATTTGAAGTTTTATCAGTAATTGATTTTAGAGTCAAGGGTAGTATAGATATTAGTGATAGCTTAAATTCATAAGATTGACGAGTACTTTATTGTCACAAAATCTCAAGGTTTTCTGACGCTCAAGTAAAAAGTTACAAGCATTTGATTGTTGCAAACTTTGATAGGTATAGGACGCACCGTACAGAAGTTAGGGCCATTTGAAGTTTTATCAGTGTTTGATTTTGGAGTCAAGGGTAGCATAGCTATGAGCGATAGTTTAAATTGACAAGAGGCTCGAGTACTTTATAGTCACAAAATTTCAAAGTTTTATGGCGCTCCAGTAAAAAGTTATAAGCATTTGATTGTTGGACACTTTGATAGGTATAGGACGCACCGTACAGAAGTTAGGGCCATTTGAAGTTTTATCAGTGTTTGATTTTGGAGTCAAGGGTAGAATAGCTATGAGCGATAGCTTAAATTGACAAGAGGCTCGAGTACTTCATAGTCACAAAATTTCAAAGTTTTATGGCGCTCCAGTAAAAAGTTATAAGCATTTGATTGTTGGAAACTTTGATAGGTATAGAACGCACCGCACAGAAGTTAGGGCCATTTTCTGACGCTCAAGTAAAAAGTTACAAGCATTTGATTGTTGCAAACTTTGATAGGTGTAGGACGCACCGTATATAAGTTTTGAAGATTTATCAGTGTTTGATTTTGGAGCCAACGGTAGCATAGCTATGAGCGATAGCTTAAATTGACAAGAGGCTCGAGTACTTTATAGTCACAAAATTTCAAGGTTTTCTGACGCTCAAGTGAAAAGTTACAAGCATTTGATTGTTGCAAACTTTGATAGGTATAGAACGCAAGGTACAGAAGTTAGGGCCATTTGAAGTTTTATCAGTGTTTGATTTTGGAGTCAAGGGTAGTATAGATATGTGTGATAGCTTAAATTGATAAGAGGCACGAGTACTTTATTGTCACAAAATTTCAAGGTTTTCTGACGCTCAAGTAAAAAGTTACAAGCATTTGATTGTTGCACACTTTGATAGGTGTAGGACGCACCGTATAGAAGTTAGGGCCATTTGAAGTTTTATCAGTAATTGATTTTAGAGTCAAGGGTAGTATATATATGAGTGATAGCTTAAATTGATAAGAGGCACGAGTACTTTATTGTCACAAAATTTCAAGGTTTTCTGACGCTCAAGTAAAAAGTTACAAGCATTTGATTGTTGCAAACTTTGATAGGTATAGGACGCACCGTACAGAAGTTAGGGCCATTTGAAGTTTTATCAGTGTTTGATTTTGGAGTCAAGGGTAGTATAGATATGAGTGATAACTTAAATTGATAAGAGGCACAAGTACTTTATAGTCACAAAATTTCAAAGTTTTATGACGCTCCAGTAAAAAGTTACAAGCATTTGATTGTTGGAAACTTTGATAGGTATAGGACGCACCGTACAGAAGTTAGGGCCATTTGAAGTTTTATCAGTAATTGATTTTAGAGTCAAGGGTAGTATAGATATTAGTGATAGCTTAAATTGATAAGATTGACGAGTACTTTATTGTCACAAAATCTCAAGGTTTTCTGACGCTCAAGTAAAAAGTTACAAGCATTTGATTGTTGCAAACTTTGATAGGTATAGGACGCACCGTACAGAAGTTAGGGCCATTTGAAGTTTTATCAGTGTTTGATTTTGGAGTCAAGGGTAGCATAGCTATGAGCGATAGTTTAAATTGACAAGAGGCTCGAGTACTTTATAGTCACAAAATTTCAAGGTTTTCTGACGCTCAAGTGAAAAGTTACAAGCATTTGATTGTTGCAAACTTTGATAGGTATAGCACCGTACAGAAGTTAGGGCCATTTGAAGTTTTATCAGTGTTTGATTTTGGAGTCAAGGGTAGCATAGCTATGAGCGATAGCTTAAATTGACAAGAGGCTCCAGTACTTCATAGTCACAAAATTTCAAAGTTTTATGACGCTCCAGTAAAAAGTTATAAGCATTTGATTGTTGGAAACTTTGATAGGTATAGAACGCACCGCACAGAAGTTAGGGCCATTTTCTGACGCTCAAGTAAAAAGTTACAAGCATTTGATTGTTGCAAACTTTGATAGGTGTAGGACGCACCGTATATAAGTTTTGAAGATTTATCAGTGTTTGATTTTGGAGAAAAGGGTAGCATAGCTATGAGCGATAGCTTAAATTGACAAGTGGCTCGAGTACTTTATAGTCACAAAATTTCAAGGTTTTCTGACGCTCAAGTGAAAAGTTACAAGCATTTGATTGTTGCAAACTTTGATAGGTATAGAACGCAAGGTACAGAAGTTAGGGCCATTTGAAGTTTTATCAGTGTTTGATTTTGGAGTCAAGGGTAGTATAGATATGTGTGATAGCTTAAATTGATAAGAGGCACGAGTACTTTATTGTCACAAAATTTCAAGGTTTTCTGACGCTCAAGTAAAAAGTTACAAGCATTTGATTGTTGCACACTTTGATAGGTGTAGGACGCACCGTATAGAAGTTAGGGCCATTTGAAGTTTTATCAGTAATTGATTTTAGAGTCAAGGGTAGTATATATATATGAGTGATAGCTTAAATTGATAAGAGGCACGAGTACTTTATTGTCACAAAATTTCAAGGTTTTCTGACGCTCAAGTAAAAAGTTACAAGCATTTGATTGTTGCAAACTTTGATAGGTATAGGACGCACCGTACAGAAGTTAGGGCCATTTGAAGTTTTATCAGTGTTTGATTTTGGAGTCAAGGGTAGTATAGATATGAGTGATAACTTAAATTGATAAGAGGCACAAGTACTTTATAGTCACAAAATTTCAAAGTTTTATGACGCTCCAGTAAAAAGTTATAAGCATTTGATTGTTGGAAACTTTGATAGGTATAGGACGCACCGTACAGAAGTTAGGGCCATTTGAAGTTTTATCAGTAATTGATTTTAGAGTCAAGGGTAGTATAGATATTAGTGATAGCTTAAATTCATAAGATTGACGAGTACTTTATTGTCACAAAATCTCAAGGTTTTCTGACGCTCAAGTAAAAAGTTACAAGCATTTGATTGTTGCAAACTTTGATAGGTATAGGACGCACCGTACAGAAGTTAGGGCCATTTGAAGTTTTATCAGTGTTTGATTTTGGAGTCAAGGGTAGCATAGCTATGAGCGATAGTTTAAATTGACAAGAGGCTCGAGTACTTTATAGTCACAAAATTTCAAAGTTTTATGGCGCTCCAGTAAAAAGTTATAAGCATTTGATTGTTGGACACTTTGATAGGTATAGGACGCACCGTACAGAAGTTAGGGCCATTTGAAGTTTTATCAGTGTTTGATTTTGGAGTCAAGGGTAGAATAGCTATGAGCGATAGCTTAAATTGACAAGAGGCTCGAGTACTTCATAGTCACAAAATTTCAAAGTTTTATGGCGCTCCAGTAAAAAGTTATAAGCATTTGATTGTTGGAAACTTTGATAGGTATAGAACGCAAGGTACAGAAGTTAGGGCCATTTGAAGTTTTATCAGTGTTTGATTTTGGAGTCAAGGGTAGTATAGATATGTGTGATAGCTTAAATTGATAAGAGGCACGAGTACTTTATTGTCACAAAATTTCAAGGTTTTCTGACGCTCAAGTAAAAAGTTACAAGCATTTGATTGTTGCAAACTTTGATAGGTGTAGGACGCACCGTATAGAAGTTAGGGCCATTTGAAGTTTTATCAGTAATTGATTTTAGAGTCAAGGGTAGTATATATATGAGTGATAGCTTAAATTGATAAGAGGCACGAGTACTTTATTGTCACAAAATTTCAAGGTTTTCTGACGCTCAAGTAAAAAGTTACAAGCATTTGATTGTTGCAAACTTTGATAGGTATAGGACGCACCGTACAGAAGTTAGGGCCATTTGAAGTTTTATCAGTGTTTGATTTTGGAGTCAAGGGTAGTATAGATATGAGTGATAACTTAAATTGATAAGAGGCACGAGTACTTTATAGTCACAAAATTTCAAAGTTTTATGACGCTCCAGTAAAAAGTTATAAGCATTTGATTGTTTGAAACTTTGATAGGTATAGGACGCACCGTACAGAAGTTAGGGCCATTTGAAGTTTTATCAGTAATTGATTTTAGAGTCAAGGGTAGCATAGATATTAGTGATAGCTTAAATTGATAAGAGGGACGAGTACTTTATTGTCACAAAATCTCAAGGTTTTCTGACGCTCAAGTAAAAAGTTAAGAGCATTTGATTGTTGCAAACTTTGATAGATACAGGACGCACCGTACAGAAGTTCGGGCCATTTGAAGTTTTATCAGTGTTTGATTTTGGAGTCAAGGGTAGCATAGCTATGAGCTATAGCTTAAATTGACAAGAGGCTCCAGTAATTTATAGTCACAAAATTTCAAGGTTTTCTGACGCTCAAGTAAAAAGTTACAAGCATTTGATTGTTGCAAACTTTGATAGGTATAGGACGCACCGTACAGAAGTTAGGGCCATTTTCTGACGCTCAAGTAAAAAGTTACAAGCATTTGATTGTTGCAAACTTTGATAGGTGTAGGACGCACCGTATATAAGTTTTGAAGATTTATCAGTGTTTGATTTTGGAGCCAAGGGTAGCATAGCTATGAGCGATAGCTTAAATTGACAAGAGGCTCGAGTACTTTATAGTCACAAAATTTCAAGGTTTTCTGACGCTCAAGTGAAAAGTTACAAGCATTTGATTGTTGCAAACTTTGATAGGTATAGAACGCAAGGTACAGAAGTTAGGGCCATTTGAAGTTTTATCAGTGTTTGATTTTGGAGTCAAGGGTAGTATAGATATGTGTGATAGCTTAAATTGATAAGAGACACGAGTACTTTATTGTCACAAAATTTCAAGGTTTTCTGACGCTCAAGTAAAAAGTTACAGGCATTTGATTGTTGCACACTTTGATAGGTGTAGGACGCACCGTATAGAAGTTAGGGCCATTTGAAGTTTTATCAGTAATTGATTTTAGAGTCAAGGGTAGTATATATATGAGTGATAGCTTAAATTGATAAGAGGCACGAGTACTTTATTGTCACAAAATTTCAAGGTTTTCTGACGCTCAAGTAAAAAGTTACAAGCATTTGATTGTTGCAAACTTTGATAGGTATAGGACGCACCGTACAGAAGTTAGGGCCATTTGAAGTTTTATCAGTGTTTGATTTTGGAGTCAAGGGTAGTATAGATATGAGTGATAACTTAAATTGATAAGAGGCACAAGTACTTTATAGTCACAAAATTTCAAAGTTTTATGACGCTCCAGTAAAAAGTTATAAGCATTTGATTGTTGGAAACTTTGATAGGTATAGGACGCACCGTACAGAAGTTAGGGCCATTTGAAGTTTTATCAGTAATTGATTTTAGAGTCAAGGGTAGTATAGATATTAGTGATAGCTTAAATTGATAAGAGGGACGAGTACTTTATTGTCACAAAATCTCAAGGTTTTCTGACGCTCAAGTAAAAAGTTACAAGCATTTGATTGTTGCAAACTTTGATAGGTATAGGACGCACCGTACAGAAGTTAGGGCCATTTGAAGTTTTATCAGTGTTTGATTTTGGAGTCAAGGGTAGCATAGCTATGAGCGATAGTTTAAATTGACAAGAGGCTCGAGTACTTTATAGTCACAAAATTTCAAAGTTTTATGGCGCTCAAGTAAAAAGTTATAAGCATTTGATTGTTGGACACTTTGATAGGTATAGGACGCACCGTACAGAAGTTAGGGCCATTTGAAGTTTTATCAGTGTTTGATTTTGGAGTCAAGGGTAGCATAGCTATGAGCGATAGCTTAAATTGACAAGAGGCTCGAGTACTTCATAGTCACAAAATTTCAAAGTTTTATGACGCTCCAGTAAAAAGGTATAAGCATTTGATTGTTGGAAACTTTGATAGGTATAAAACGCACCGCACAGAAGTTAGGGCCATTTTCTGACGCTGAAGTAAAAAGTTACAAGCATTTGATTGTTGCAAACTTTGATAGGTGTAGGACGCACCGTATATAAGTTTTGAAGATTTATCAGTGTTTGATTTTGGAGCCAAGGGTAGCATAGCTATGAGCGATAGCTTAAATTGACAAGAGGCTCGAGTACTTTATAGTCACAAAATTTCAAGGTTTTCTGACGCTCAAGTGAAAAGTTACAAGCATTTGATTGTTGCAAACTTTGATAGGTATAGAACGCAAGGTACAGAAGTTAGGGCCATTTGAAGTTTTATCAGTGTTTGATTTTGGAGTCAAGGGTAGTATAGATATGTGTGATAGCTTAAATTGATAAGAGGCACGAGTACTTTATTGTCACAAAATTTCAAGGTTTTCTGACGCTCAAGTAAAAAGTTACAAGCATTTGATTGTTGCAAACTTTGATAGGTGTAGGACGCACCGTATAGAAGTTAGGGCCATTTGAAGTTTTATCAGTAATTGATTTTAGAGTCAAGGGTAGTATATATATGAGTGATAGCTTAAATTGATAAGAGGCACGAGTACTTTATTGTCACAAAATTTCAAGGTTTTCTGACGCTCAAGTAAAAAGTTACAAGCATTTGATTGTTGCAAACTTTGATAGGTATAGGACGCACCGTACAGAAGTTAGGGCCATTTGAAGTTTTATCAGTGTTTGATTTTGGAGTCAAGGGTAGTATAGATATGAGTGATAACTTAAATTGATAAGAGGCACGAGTACTTTATAGTCACAAAATTTCAAAGTTTTATGACGCTCCAGTAAAAAGTTATAAGCATTTGATTGTTTGAAACTTTGATAGGTATAGGACGCACCGTACAGAAGTTAGGGCCATTTGAAGTTTTATCAGTAATTGATTTTAGAGTCAAGGGTAGTATAGATATTAGTGATAGCTTAAATTGATAAGAGGGACGAGTACTTTATTGTCACAAAATCTCAAGGTTTTCTGACGCTCAAGTAAAAAGTTAAAAGCATTTGATTGTTGCAAACTTTGATAGATACAGGACGCACCGTACAAAGTTAGGGCCATTTGAAGTTTTATCAGTGTTTGATTTTGGAGTCAAGGGTAGCATAGCTATGAGCGATAGCTTAAATTGACAAGAGGCTCGAGTACTTTATAGTCACAAAATTTCAAAGTTTTATGACGCTCCAGTAAAAAGTTATAAGCATTTGATTGTTGGACACTTTGATAGGTATAGGACGCACCGTACAGAAGTTCGGGCCATTTGAAGTTTTATCAGTGTTTGATTTTGGAGTCAAGGGTAGCATAGCTATGAGCTATAGCTTAAATTGACAAGAGGCTCCAGTAATTTATAGTCACAAAATTTCAAGGTTTTCTGACGCTCAAGTAAAAAGTTACAAGCATTTGATTGTTGCAAACTTTGATAGGTATAGGACGCACCGTACAGAAGTTAGGGCCATTTGAAGTTTTATCAGTGTTTGATTTTGGAGTCAAGGGTAGAATAGATATGTGTGATAGCTTAATTTGATAAGAGGCACAAGTACTTTATTGTCACAAAATTTCAAGGTTTTCTGACGCTCAAGTAAAAAGTTACAAGCATTTGATTGTTGCAAACTTTGATAGGTGTAGGACGCACCGTATAGAAGTTAGGGCCATTTGTAGTTTTATCAGTAATTGATTTTAGAGTCAAGGGTAGTATATATATGAGTGATAGCTTAAATTGATAAGAGGCACGAGTACTTTATTTTCACAAAATTTCAAGGTTTTCTGACGCTCAAGTAAAAAGTTACAAGCATTTGATTGTTGCAAACTTTGATAGGTATAGGACGCACCGTACAGAAGTTAGGGCCATTTGAAGTTTTATCAGTGTTTGATTTTGGAGTCAAGGGTAGTATAGATATGAGTGATAACTTAAATTGATAAGAGGCACGAGTACTTTATAGTCACAAAATTTCAAAGTTTTATGACGCTCCAGTAAAAAGTTATAAGCATTTGATTGTTGGAAACTTTGATAGGTATAGGACGCACCGTACAGAAGTTAGGGCCATTTGAAGTTTTATCAGTAATTGATTTAAGAGTCAAGGGTAGTATAGATATTAGTGATAGCTTAAATTGATAAGAGGGACGAGTACTTTATTGTCACAAAATCTCAAGGTTTTCTGACGCTCAAGTAAAAAGTTACAAGCATTTGATTGTTGCAAACTTTGATAGATACAGGACGCACCGTACAGAAGTTAGGGCCATTTGAAGTTTTATCAGTGTTTGATTTTGGAGTCAACGGTAGCATAGCTATGAGCGATAGCTTAAATTGACAAGAGGCTCGAGTACTTTATAGTCACAAAATTTCAAAGTTTTATGACGCTCCAGTAAAAAGTTATAAGCATTTGATTGTTGGACAATTTGATAGGTATAGGACGCACCGTACAGAAGTTCGGGCCATTTGAAGTTTTATCAGTGTTTGATTTTGGAGTCAAGGGTAGCATAGCTATGAGCGATAGCTTAAATTGACAAGAGGCTCCAGTAATTTATAGTCACAAAATTTCAAGGTTTTCTGACGCTCAAGTAAAAAGTTACAAGCATTTGATTGTTGCAAACTTTGATAGGTATAGGACGCACCGTACAGAAGTTAGGGCCATTTGAAGTTTTATCAGTGTTTGATTTTGGAGTCAAGGGTAGTATAGATATGTGTGATAGCTTAATTTGATAAGAGGCACGAGTACTTTATTGTCGCAAAATTTCAAGGTTTTCTGACGCTCAAGTAAAAAGTTACAAGCATTTGATTGTTGCAAACTTTGATAGGTGTAGGACGCACCGTATAGAAGTTAGGGCCATTTGAAGTTTTATCAGTAATTGATTTTAGAGTCAAGGGTAGTATATATATGAGTGATAGCTTAAATTGATAAGAGGCACGAGTACTTTATTTTCACAAAATTTCAAGGTTTTCTGACGCTCAAGTAAAAAGTTACAAGCATTTGATTGTTGCAAACTTTGATAGGTATAGGACGCACCGTACAGAAGTTAGGGCCATTTGAAGTTTTATCAGTGTTTGATTTTGGAGTCAAGGGTAGTATAGATATGAGTGATAACTTAAACTGATAAGAGGCACGAGTACTTTATAGTCACAAAATTTCAAAGTTTTATGACGCTCCAGTAAAAAGTTATAAGCATTTGATTGTTGGAAACTTTGATAGGTATAGGACGCACCGTACAGAAGTTAGGGCCATTTGAAGTTTTATCAGTAATTGATTTAAGAGTCAAGGGTAGTATAGATATTAGTGATAGCTTAAATTGATAAGAGGGACGAGTACTTTATTGTCACAAAATCTCAAGGTTTTCTGACGCTCAAGTAAAAAGTTACAAGCATTTGATTGTTGCAAACTTTGATAGATACAGGACGCACCGTACAGAAGTTAGGGCCATTTGAAGTTTTATCAGTGTTTGATTTTGGAGTCAAGGGTAGCATAGCTATGAGCGATAGCTTAAATTGACAAGAGGCTCGAGTACTTTATAGTCACAAAATTTCAAAGTTTTATGACGCTCCAGTAAAAAGTTATAAGCATTTGATTGTTGGACAATTTGATAGGTATAGGACGCACCGTACAGAAGTTCGGGCCATTTGAAGTTTTATCAGTGTTTGATTTTGGAGTCAAGGGTAGCATAGCTATGAGCGATAGCTTAAATTGACAAGGGGCTCCAGTAATTTATAGTCACAAAATTTCAAGGTTTTCTGACGCTCAAGTAAAAAGTTACAAGCATTTGATTGTTGCAAACTTTGATAGGTATAGGACGCACCGTACAGAAGTTAGGGCCATTTGAAGTTTTATCAGTGTTTGATTTTGGAGTCAACGGTAGCATAGCTATGAGCGATAGCTTAAATTGACAAGAGGCTCGAGTACCTTATAGTCACAAAATTTCAAAGTTTTATGACGCTCCAGTAAAAGGTTATAAGCACTTGATTGTTGGAAACTTTGATAGGTATAGGACGCACCGTACAGAAGTTAGGGCCATTTGAAGTTTTATCAGTGTTTGATTTTGGAGTCAAGGGTAGTATAGATATGAGTAATAGCTTAAATTGACAAGAGGCTCGAGTACTTTATAGTCACAAAATTTCAAGGTTTTCTGACACTCAAGTAAAAAGTTACAAGCATTTGATTGTTGCAAACTTCGATAGGTGTAGGACGCACCGTATAGAAGTTAGGGCCATTTGAAGTTTTGTCTGTAATTGATTTTAGAGTCAAGGGTAGTATAGATATGAGTGATAGCTTAAATTGACAAGAGGCTCGAGTACTTTATAGTCACAAAATTTCAAAGTTTTATAACGCTCCAGTAAAAAGTTATAAGCATTTGATTGTTGGAAACTTTTATAGGTATAGGACGCACCGTACAGAAGTTAGGGCCATTTGAAGTTTTATCAGTGTTTGATTTTGGAGTCAAGGGTAACATAGCTATGAGCGATAGCTTAAATTGACAAGAGGCACGAGTACTTTATTGTCACCAAATTTCAAGGTTTTCTGACGCTCAAGTAAAAAGTTACAAGCATTTGATTGTTGCAAACTTTGATAGGTGTAGGACGCACCGTATAGAAGTTAGGGCCATTTGAAGTTCTATCAGTAATTGAGTTTAGAGTCAAGGGTAGTACAGATATGAGTGATAGCTTAAATTGATAAGAGGCACGAGTACTTTATTGTCACAAAATTTCAAGGTTTTCTGACGCTCAAGTAAAAAGTTACAAGCATTTGATTGTTGCAAACTTTGATAGATACAGGACGCACCGAACAGAAGTTAGGGCCATTTGAAGTTTTATCAGTGTTTGATTTTGGAGTCAAGGGTAGCATAGCTATGAGCGATAGCTTAAATTGACAAGAGGCACGAGTACTTTATAGTCACAAAATTTCAAAGTTTTATGACGCTCCAGTAAAAAGTTATAAGCATTTTATTGTTGGACAATTTGATAGGTATAGGACGCACCGTACAGAAGTTCGGGCCATTTGAAGTTTTATCAGTGTTTGATTTTGGAGTCAAGGGTAGCATAGCTATGAGCGATAGCTTAAATTGACAAGAGGCTCCAGTAATTTATAGTCACAAAATTTCAAGGTTTTCTGACGCTCAAGTAAAAAGTTACAAGCATTTGATTGTTGCAAACTTTGATAGGTATAGGACGCACCGTACAGAAGTTAGGGCCATTTGAAGTTTTATCAGTGTTTGATTTTGGAGTCAAGGGTAGCATAGCTATGAGCGATAGCTTAAATTGACAAGAGGCTCGAGTACCTTATAGTCACAAAATTTCAAAGTTTTATGACGCTCCAGTAAAAAGTTATAAGCACTTGATTGTTGGAAACTTTGATAGGTATAGGACGCACCGTACAGAAGTTAGGGCCATTTGAAGTTTTATCAGTGTTTGATTTTGGAGTCAAGGGTAGTATAGATATGAGTAATAGCTTAAATTGACAAGAGGCTCGAGTACTTTATAGTCACAAAATTTCAAGGTTTTCTGACGCTCAAGTAAAAAGTTACAAGCATTTGATTGTTGCAAACTTCGATAGGTGTAGGACGCACCGTATAGAAGTTAGGGCCATTTGAAGTTTTGTCTGTAATTGATTTTAGAGTCAAGGGTAGTATAGATATGAGTGATAGCTTAAATTGACAAGAGGCTCGAGTACTTTATAGTCACAAAATTTCAAAGTTTTATAACGCTCCAGTAAAAAGTTATAAGCATTTGATTGTTGGAAACTTTGATAGGTATAGGACGCACCGTACAGAAGTTAGGGCCATTTGAAGTTTTATCAGTGTTTGATTTTGGAGTCAAGGGTAGCATAGCTATGAGCGATAGCTTAAATTGACAAGAGGCACGAGTACTTTATTGTCACCAAATTTCAAGGTTTTCTGACGCTCAAGTAAAAAGTTACAAGCATTTGATTGTTGCAAACTTTGATAGGGGTAGGACGCACCGTATAGAAGTTAGGGCCATTTGAAGTTCTATCAGTAATTGAGTTTAGAGTCAAGGGTAGTACAGATATGAGTGATAGCTTAAATTGATAAGAGGCTCGAGTACTTTATAGTCACAAAATTTCAAAGTTTTATGACGCTCCAGTAAAAAGTTATAAGCATTTGATTGTTGGAAACTTTGATAGGTATAGGACGCACCGTACAGAAGTTAGGGCCATTTGAAGTTTTATCAGTGTTTGATTTTGGAGTCAAGTGTAGCATAGCTATGAGCGATAGCTTAAATTGACAAGAGGCTCGAGTACTTTATAGTCACAAAATTTCAAAGTTTTATGACGCTCCAGTAAAAAGTTATAAGCACTTGATTGTTGGAAACTTTGATAGGTATAGGACGCACCGTACAGAAGTTAGGGCCATTTGAAGTTTTATCAGTGTTTGATTTTGGAGTCAAGGGTAGTATAGATATGAGGAATATCTTAAATTGACAAGAGGCTCGAGTACTTTATAATCACAAAATTTCAAGGTTTTCTGACGCTCAAGTAAAAAGTTACAAGCATTTGATTGTTGCAAACTTCGATAGGTGTAGGACGCACCGTATAGAAGTTAGGGCCATTTGAAGTTTTGTCGGTAATTGATTTTAGAGTCAAGGGTAGTATAGATATGAGTGATAGCTTAAATTGACAAGAGGCTCGAGTACTTTATAGTCACAAAATTTCAAAGTTTTATGACGCTCCAGTAAAAAGTTATAAGCATTTGATTGTTGGAAACTTTGATAGGTATAGGACGCACCGTACAGAAGTTAGGGCCATTTGAAGTTTTATCAGTGTTTGATTTTGGAGTCAAGGGTAGCATAGCTATGAGCGATAGCTTAAATTGACAAGAGGCACGAGTACTTTATTGTCACAAAATTTCAAGGTTTTCTGACGCTCAAGTAAAAAGTTACAAGCATTTGATTGTTGCAAACTTTGATAGGTATAGGACGCACCGTACAGAAGTTAGGGCCATTTGAAGTTTTATCAGTGTTTGATTTTGGAGTCAAGGGTAGCATAGCTATGAGCGATAGCTTAAATTGACAAGAGGCTCGAGTACTTTATAGTCACAAAATTTCAAGGTTTTCTGATGCTCAAGTAAAAAGTTACAAGCATTTGATTGTTGCAAACTTTGATAGGTATAGGACGCACCGTACAGAAGTTAGGGCCATTTGAAGTTTTATCAGTGTTTGATTTTGGAGTCAAGGATAGTATAGATATGAGTGATAGCTTAAATTGATAAGAGGCTCGAGTACTTTATAGTCACAAAATTTCAAAGTTTTATGACGCTCCAGTAAAAAGTTATAAGCATTTGATTGTTGGAAACTTTGATAGGTATAGGACGCACCGTACAGAAGTTAGGGCCATTTGAAGTTTTATCAGTGTTTGATTTTGGAGTCAAGGGTAGCATAGCTATGAGCGATAGCTTAAATTGACAAGAGGCTCGAGTACTTTATAGTCACAAAATTTCAAGGTTTTCTGACGCTCAAGTAAAAAGTTACAAGCATTTGATTGTTGCAAACTTCGATAGGTGTAGGACGCACCGTACAGGAGTTGGGGCCATTTGAAGTTTTATCAGTGTTTGATTTTGGAGTCAAGGGTAGCATAGCTATGAGCGATAGCTTAAATTGACAAGAGGGTCGAGTACTTTATAGTCACAAAATTTCAAAGTTTTATGACGCTCCAGTAAAAAATTATAAGCACTTGATTGTTGGAAACTTTGATAGGTATAGGATGCACCGTACAGAAGTTAGGGCCATTTGAAGTTTTATCAGTGTTTGATTTTGGAGTCAAGGGTAGTATAGATATGAGTAATAGCTTCAATTGACAAGAGGCTCGAGTACTTTATAGTCACAAAATTTCAAGGTTTTCTGACGCTCAAGTAAAAAGTTACAAGCATTTGATTGTTGCAAACTTCGATAGGTGTAGGACGCACCGTATAGAAGTTAGGGCCATTTGAAGTTTTGTCAGTAATTGATTTTAGAGTCAAGGGTAGTACAGATATGAGTGATAGCTTAAATTGATAAGAGGCACGAGTACTTTATTGTCACAAAATTTCAAGGTTTTCTGACGCTCAAGTAAAAAGTTACAAGCATTTGATTGTTGCAAACTTTGATAGGTATAGGACGCACCGTACAGAAGTTAGGGCCATTTGAAGTTTTATCAGTATTTGATTTTGGAGTCAAGGGTAATATAGATATGAGTGATAGCTTAAATTGATAAGAGGCACGAGTACTTTATTGTCACAAAATTTCAAAGTTTTATGACGCTCCAGTAAAAAGTTATAAGCATTTGATTGTTGGAAACTTTGATAGGTATAGGACGCACCGTACAGAAGTTAGGGCAATTTGAAGTTTTATCAGTGTTTGATTTTGGAGTCAAGTGTAGCATAGCTATGAGCGATAGCTTAAATTGACAAGAGGCTCGAGTACTTTATAGTCACAAAATTTCAAAGTTTTATGACGCTCCAGTAAAAAGTTATAAGCACTTGATTGTTGGAAACTTTGATAGGTATAGGACGCACCGTACAGAAGTTAGGGCCATTTGAAGTTTTATCAGTGTTTGATTTTGGAGTCAAGGGTAGTATAGATATGAGTAATAGCTTAAATTGACAAGAGGCTCGAGTACTTTATAGTTACAAAATTTCAAGGTTTTCTAACGCTCAAGTAAAAAGTTACAAGCATTTGATTGTTGCAAACTTCGATAGGTGTAGGACGCACCGTATAGAAGTTAGGGGCATTTGAAGTTTTGTCAGTAATTGATTTTAGAGTCAAGGGTACTATAGATATGAGTGATAGCTTAAATTGACAAGAGGCTCGAGTACTTTATAGTCACAAAATTTCAAAGTTTTATGACGCTCCAGTAAAAAGTTATAAGCATTTGATTGTTGGAAACTTTGATAGGTATAGGACGCACCGTACAGAAGTTAGGGCCATTTGAAGTTTTATCAGTGTTTGATTTTGGAGTCAAGGGTAGCATAGCTATGAGCGATAGCTTAAATTGACAAGAGGCACGAGTACTTTATTGTCACAAAATTTCAAGGTTTTCTGACGCTCAAGTAAAAAGTTACAAGCATTTGATTGTTGCAAACTTTGATAGGTGTAGGACGCACCGTATAGAAGTTAGGGCCATTTGAAGTTTTATCAGCTATTGAGTTTAGAGTCAAGGGTAGTACAGATATGTGTGATAGCTTAAATTGATAAGAGGCACGAGTACTTTATTGTCACAAAATTTCAAGGTTTTCTGACGCTCAAGTAATAAGTTACAAGCATTTGATTGTTGCAAACTTTGATAGGTATAGGACGCACCGTACATAAGTTAGGGTCATTTGAAGTCTTATCAGTGTTTGATTTTGGAGTCAAGGGTAGCATAGCTATGAGCGATAGCTTAAATTGACAGGAGGCTCGAGTACTTTATAGTCACAAAATTTCAAGGTTTTCTGACGCTCAAGTAAAAAGTTACAAGCATTTGATTGTTGCAAACTTTGATAGGTATAGGATGCACCGTACAGAAGTTAGGGCCATTTGAAGTTTTATCACTGTTTGATTTTGGAGTCAAGGGTAGTATAGATATGAGTGATAGCTTAAATTGATAAGAGGCACGAGTACTTTATTGTCACAAAATTTCAAGGTTTTCTGACGCTCCAGTAAAAAGTTATAAGCATTTGATTGTTGCAAACTTTGATAGGTATAGGACGCACCCTACAGAAGTTGGGGCCATTTGAAGTTTTATCAGTGTTTGATTTTGGAGTCAATGGTAGCATAGCTATGAGCGATAGCTTAAATTGACAAGAGGCTCGAGTACTTTATAGTCACACAATTTCAAGGTTTTCTGACGCTCAAGTAAAAAGTTACAAGCATTTGATTGTTGCAAACTTCGATAGATGTAGGGCGCACCGTATAGAAGTTATGGCCATTTGAAGTTTTATCAGTAATTGATTTTAGAGTCAAGGGTAGTATAGATATGAGCGATAGCTTAAATTGATAAGAGGCACGAGTACTTTATTGTCACAAAATTTCAAGGTTTTCTGACGCTCAAGTAAAAAGTGACAAGCATTTGATTGTTGCAAACTTCGATAGGTGTAGGATGCACCGTACAGAAGTAAGGGCCATTTAAAGTTTTATCAGTGTTTGATTTTGGAGTCAAGGGTAGCTATGAGCGATAGCTTAAATTGACAAGAGGCTCGAGTACTTTATAGTCACAAAATTTCAAGGTTTTCTGACGCTCAAGTAAAAAGTTGCAAGCATTTGATTGTTGCAAACTTTGATAGGTATAGGACGCACCGTACAGAAGTTAGGGCCATTTGAAGTTTTATCAGTGTTTGATTTTGGAGTCAAGGGTAGTATAGATATGAGTAATAGCTTAAATTGACAAGAGGCTCGAGTACTTTATAGTCACAAAATTTCAAGGTTTTCTGACGCTCAAGTAAAAAGTTACAAGCATTTGATTGTTGCAAACTTCGATAGGTGTAGGACGCACCGTATAGAAGTTAGGGCCATTTGAAGTTTTGTCGGTAATTGATTTTAGAGTCAAGGGTAGTATAGATATGAGTGATAGCTTAAATTGACAAGAGGCTCGAGTACTTTATAGTCACAAAATTTCTAAATTTTATGACGCTCCAGTAAAAAGTTATAAGCATTTGATTGTTGGAAACTTTGATAGGTATAGGACGCACCGTACAGAAGTTAGGGCCATTTGAAGTTTTATCAGTGTTTGATTTTGGAGTCAAGGGTAGCATAGCTATGAGCGATAGCTTAAATTGACAAGAGGCACGAGTACTTTATTGTCACAAAATTTCAAGGTTTTCTGACGCTCAAGTAAAAAGTTACAAGCATTTGATTGTTGCAAACTTTGATAGGTATAGGACGCACCGTACAGAAGTTAGGGCCATTTGAAGTTTTATCAGTGTTTGATTTTGGAGTCAAGGGTAGCATAGCTATGAGCGATAGCTTAAATTGACAAGAGGCTCGAGTACTTTATAGTCACAAAATTTCAAGGTTTTCTGATGCTCAAGTAAAAAGTTACAAGCATTTGATTGTTGCAAACTTTGATAGGTATAGGACGCACCGTACAGAAGCTAGGGCCATTTGAAGTTTTATCAGTGTTTGATTTTGGAGTCAAGGATAGTATAGATATGAGTGATAGCTTAAATTGATAAGAGGCTCGAGTACTTTATAGTCACAAAATTTCAAAGTTTTATGACGCTCCAGTAAAAAGTTATAAGCATTTGATTGTTGGAAACTTTGATAGGTATAGGACGCACCATACAGAAGTTAGGGCCATTTGAAGTTTTATCAGTGTTTGATTTTGGAGTCAAGGGTAGCATAGCTATGAGCGATAGCTTAAATTGACAAGAGGCTCGAGTACTTTATAGTCACAAAATTTCAAGGTTTTCTGACGCTCAAGTAAAAAGTTACAAGCATTTGATTGTTGCAAACTTCGATAGGTGTAGGACGCACCGTACAGGAGTTGGGGCCATTTGAAGTTTTATCAGTGTTTGATTTTGGAGTCAAGGGTAGCATAGCTATGAGCGATAGCTTAAATTGACAAGAGGCACGAGTACTTTATTGTCACAAAATTTCAAAGTTTTATGACGCTCCAGTAAAAAGTTATAAGCATTTGATTGTTGGAAACTTTGATAGGTATAGGACGCACCGTACAGAAGTTAGGGCAATTTGAAGTTTTATCAGTGTTTGATTTTGGAGTCAAGTGTAGCATAGCTATGAGCGATAGCTTAAATTGACAAGAGGCTCGAGTACTTTATAGTCACAAAATTTCAAAGTTTTATGACGCTCCAGTAAAAAGTTATAAGCACTTGATTGTTGGAAACTTTGATAGGTATAGGACGCACCGTACAGAAGTTAGGGCCATTTGAAGTTTTATCAGTGTTTGATTTTGGAGTCAAGGGTAGTATAGATATGAGTAATAGCTTAAATTGACAAGAGGCTCGAGTACTTTATAGTTACAAAATTTCAAGGTTTTCTAACGCTCAAGTAAAAAGTTACAAGCATTTGATTGTTGCAAACTTCGATAGGTGTAGGACGCACCGTATAGAAGTTAGGGGCATTTGAAGTTTTGTCAGTAATTGATTTTAGAGTCAAGGGTAGTATAGATATGAGTGATAGCTTAAATTGACAAGAGGCTCGAGTACTTTATAGTCACAAAATTTCAAAGTTTTATGACGCTCCAGTAAAAAGTTATAAGCATTTGATTGTTGGAAACTTTGATAGGTATAGGACGCACCGTACAGAAGTTAGGGCCATTTGAAGTTTTATCAGTGTTTGATTTTGGAGTCAAGGGTAGCATAGCTATGAGCGATAGCTTAAATTGACAAGAGGCACGAGTACTTTATTGTCACAAAATTTCAAGGTTTTTTGACGCTCAAGTAAAAAGTTACAAGCATTTGATTGTTGCAAACTTTGATAGGTGTAGGACGCACCGTATAGAAGTTAGGGCCATTTGAAGTTTTATCAGCTATTGAGTTTAGAGTCAAGGGTAGTACAGATATGAGTGATAGCTTAAATTGATAAGAGGCACGAGTACTTTATTGTCACAAAATTTCAAGGTTTTCTGACGCTCAAGTAATAAGTTACAAGCATTTGATTGTTGCAAACTTTGATAGGTATAGGACGCACCGTACATAAGTTAGGGCCATTTGAAGTCTTATCAGTGTTTGATTTTGGAGTCAAGGGTAGCATAGGTATGAGCGATAGCTTAAATTGACAGGAGGCTCGAGTACTTTATAGTCACAAAATTTCAAGGTTTTCTGACGCTCAAGTAAAAAGTTACAAGCATTTGATTGTTGCAAACTTTGATAGGTATAGGATGCACCGTACAGAAGTTAGGGCCATTTGAAGTTTTATCACTGTTTGATTTTGGAGTCAAGGGTAGTATAGATATGAGTGATAGCTTAAATTGATAAGAGGCACGAGTACTTTATTGTCACAAAATTTCAAGGTTTTCTGACGCTCCAGTAAAAAGTTATAAGCATTTGATTGTTGCAAACTTTGATAGGTAGAGGACGCACCCTACAGAAGTTGGGGCCATTTGAAGTTTTATCAGTGTTTGATTTTGGAGTCAATGGTAGCATAGCTATGAGCGATAGCTTAAATTGACAAGAGGCTCGAGTACTTTATAGTCACACAATTTCAAGGTTTTCTGACGCTCAAGTAAAAAGTTACAAGCATTTGATTGTTGCAAACTTCGATAGATGTAGGGCGCACCGTATAGAAGTTATGGCCATTTGAAGTTTTATCAGTAATTGATTTTAGAGTCAAGGGTAGTATAGATATGAGCGATAGCTTAAATTGATAAGAGGCACGAGTACTTTATTGTCACAAAATTTCAAGGTTTTCTGACGCTCAAGTAAAAAGTTGCAAGCATTTGATTGTTGCAAACTTTGATAGGTATAGGACGCACCGTACAGATGTGAGGGCCATTTGAAGTTTTATCAGTGTTTGATTTTGGAGTCAAGGGTAGTATAGATATGAGTGATAGCTTAAATTGATAAGAGGCCCGAGTACTTTATAGTCACAAAAATTCAAAGTTTTATGACGCTCCAGTAAAAAGTTATAAGCATTTGATAGTTGGAAACTTTGATATTTATAGGACGCACCGTACAGAAGTTAGGGCCATTTGAAGTTTTATCACTGTTTGATTTTGGAATCAAGAGTAGCATAGCTATGAGCGATAGCTTAAATTGACAAGAAGCTCGAGTACTTTATAGTCACAAAAATTCAAAGTTTTATGACTCTCCAGTAAAAAGTTATAAGCATTTGATAGTTGGAAACTTTGATATTTATAGGACGCACCGTACAGAAGTTACGTCCATTTGAAGTTTTATCACTGTTTGATTTTGGAATCAAGGGTAGCATAGCTATGAGCGATAGCTTAAATTGACAAGAAGCTCGAGTACTTTATTGTCACAAAATTTCAAGGTTTTCTGACGCTCAAGTAAAAAGTTACAAGCATTTGATTGTTGCAAACTTCGATAGGTGTAGGATGCACCGTACAGAAGTTAGGGCCATTTGAAGTTTTATCAGTGTTTGATTTTGGAATCAAGGGTAGCATAGCTATGAGCGATAGCTTAAATTGACAAGAGGCTCGAGTACTTTATAGTCACAAAATTTCAAGGTTTTCTGACGCTCAAGTAAAAAGTTACAAGCATTTGATTGTTACAAACTTTGATAGGTATAGGACGCACCGTACAGAAGTTAGGGCCATTTGAAGTTTTATCAGTGTTTGATTTTGGAGTCAACGGTAGCATAGCTATGAGCGATAGCTTAAATTCACAAGAGGCTAGAGTACTTTATAGTCACAAAATTTCAAGGTTTTCTGACGCTCAAGTAAAAAGTTACAAGCATTTAATTGTTGCAAAATTCGATAGGTGTAGGACGCACCGTATAGAAGGTAGGGCCATTTGAAGTTTTATCAGTAATTGATTTTAGAGTCAAGGGTAGTATAGATATGAGTGATAGCTTAAATTGATAAGAGGCACGAGTACTTTATTGTCACAAAATTTCAAGGTTTTCTGACGCTCAAGTAAAAAGTTTCAAGCATTTGATTGTTGCAAACTTCGATAGGTGTAGGACGCACCGTATAGAAGTTAGGGCCATTTGAAGTTTTATCAGTAATTGATTTTAGAGTCAAGGGTAGTATAGATATGAGTGATAGCTTAAATTGATAAGAGGCACGACTACTTTATAGTCACAAAATTTCAAAGTTTTATGACGCTCAAGTAAAAAGTTTCAAGCATTTGATTGTTGCAAACTTCGATAGGTGTAGGATGCACCGTACAGAAGTTAGGGCCATTTGAAGTTTTATCAGTGTTTGATTTTGGAATCAAGGGTAGCATAGCTATGAGCGATAGCTTAAATTGACAAAAGGCTCGAGTACTTTATAGTCACAAAATTTCAAGGTTTTCTGACGCTCAAGTAAAAAGTTACAAGCATTTGATTGTTACAAACTTTGATAGGTATAGGACGCACCGTACAGAAGTTAGGGCCATTTGAAGTTTTATCAGTGTTTGATTTTGGAGTCAAGGGTAGCATAGCTTTGAGCGATAGCTTAAATTGACAAGAGGCTCGAGTACTTTATAGTCACAAAATTTCAAGGTTTTCTGACGCTCAAGTAAAAAGTTACAAGCATTTGATTGTTGCAAAATTCGATAGGTGTAGGACACACCGTATAGAAGGTAGGGCCATTTGAAGTTTTATCAGTAATTGAATTTAGAGTCAAGGGTAGTATAGATATGAGTGATAGCTTAAATTGCTAAGAGGCACGAGTACTTTATAGACACAAAATTTCAAAGTTTTATGACGCTCAAGTAAAAAGTTACAAGCATTTGATTGTTGCAAACTTCGATAGGTGTAGGACGCACCATATAGAAGTTAGGGCCATTTGAAGTTTTATCAGTAATTGATTTTAGAGTCAAGGGTAGTATAGATATTAGTGATAGCTTAAATTGACAAGAGGCTCGAGTACTTTATAGTCACAAAATTTCAAAGTTTTATGACGCTCCAGTAAAAAGTTATAAGCATTGGATTGTTGGAAACTTTGATAGGTATAGGACGCACCGTACAGAAGTTAGGGCCATTTGAAGTTTTATCAGTGTTTGATTTTGGAGTCAAGGGTAGCATAGCTATGAGCGATAGCTTAAATTGACAAGAGGCTCGAGTACTTTATAGTCACAAAATTTCAAGGTTTTCTGACGCTCAAGTAAAAAGTTACAAGCATTTGATTGTTGCAAACTTTGATAGGTATAGGACGCACCGTACAGAAGTTAGGACCATTTGAAGTTTTATCAGTGTTTGATTTTGGAGTCAAGGGTAGCATAGCTATGAGCGATAGCTTAAATTGACAAGAGGCTCGAATACTTTATAGTCACAAAATTTCAATGTTTTCTGACGCTCAAGTAAAAAGTTACAAGCATTTGATTGTTGCAAACTTTGATAGGTATAGGACGCACCGTACAGAAGTTAGGGCCATTTGAAGTTTTATCAGTGTTTGATTTTGGAGTCAAGGGTAGCATAGTTATGAGCCATAGCTTAAATTGACAAGAGGCTCGAGTACTTTATAGTCACAAAATTTCAAGGTTTTCTGACGCTCAAGTAAAAAGTTACAAGCATTTGATTGTTGCAAAGTTCGATAGGTGTAGGACGCACCGTATAGAAGTTAGGGCCATTTGAAGTTTTATCAGTAATTGATTTTAGAGTCAAGGGTAGTATAGATATGAGTGATAGCTTAAATTGACAAGAGGCTCGAGTACTTTATAGTCACAAAATTTCAAGGTTTTCTGACGCTCCAGTAAAAAGTTACAAGCATTTGTTTGTTGCAAACTCTGACAGGTATAGGACGCACCGTACAGAAGTTATGGCCATTTGAAGTTTTATCAGTGTTTGATTCTGGAGTCAAGGGTAGCATAGCTATGAGCGATAGCTTAAATTGACAAGAGGCTTGAGTACTTTATAGTCACAAAATTTGAAGGTTTTCTGACGCTCAAGTAAAAAGTTACAAGCATTTGATTGTTGCATACTTCGATAGGTATAGGACGCACCGTATAGAAGTTAGGGCCATTTGAAGTCTTATCAGTAATTGATTTTAGAGTCAAGGGTAGTATAGATATGAGTGATAGCTTAAATTGATAAGAGGCACGAGTACTTTATAGTCACAAAATTTCAAAATTCTATGACGCTCAAGTAAAAAGTTACAAGCATTTGATTGTTGGAAACTTTGATACAGAAGTTATGGCCATTTGAAGTTTTATCAGTGTTTGATTCTGGAGTCAAGGGTAGCATAGCTATGAGCGATAGCTTAAATTGACAAGAGGCTTGAGTACTTTATAGTCACAAAATTTCAAGGTTTTCTGACGCTCAAGTAAAAAGTTACAAGCATTTGATTGTTGCATACTTCGATAGTTGTAGGACGCACCGTATAGAAGTTAGGGCCATTTGAAGTTTTATCAGTAATTGATTTTAGAGTCAAGGGTAGTATAGATATGAGTGATAGCTTTAATTGAGAAGAGGCACGAGTACTTTATAGTCACAAAATTTAAAAATTTTATGACGCTCAAGTAAAAAGTTACAAGCATTTGATTGTTGGAAACTTTGATAGGTATAGGACGCACCGTACAGAAGTTAGGGCCATTTGAAGTTTTATCAGTGTTTGATTTTGGAGTCAAGGGTAGCATAGCTATGAGCGATAGCTTAAATTGACAAGAGGCTCGAGTACTTTATAGTCACAAAATTTCAAGGTTTTCTGACGCTCAAGTAAAAAGTTACAAGCATTTGATTGTTGCAAACTTTGATAGGTATAGGACGCACCGTACAGAAGTTAGGACCATTTGAAGTTTTATCAGTGTTTGATTTTGGAGTCAAGGGTAGCATAGCTATGAGCGATAGCTTAAATTGACAAGAGGCTCGAATACTTTATAGTCACAAAATTTCAATGTTTTCTGACGCTCAAGTAAAAAGTTACAAGCATTTGATTGTTGCAAACTTTGATAGGTATAGGACGCACCGTACAGAAGTTAGGGCCATTTGAAGTTTTATCAGTGTTTGATTTTGGAGTCAAGGGTAGCATAGTTATGAGCCATAGCTTAAATTGACAAGAGGCTCGAGTACTTTATAGTCACAAAATTTCAAGGTTTTCTGACGCTCAAGTAAAAAGTTACAAGCATTTGATTGTTGCAAAGTTCGATAGGTGTAGGACGCACCGTATAGAAGTTAGGGCCATTTGAAGTTTTATCAGTAATTGATTTTAGAGTCAAGGGTAGTATAGATATGAGTGATAGCTTAAATTGACAAGAGGCTCGAGTACTTTATAGTCACAAAATTTCAATGTTTTCTGACGCTCAAGTAAAAAGTTACAAGCATTTGATTGTTGCAAACTTTGATAGGTATAGGACGCACCGTACAGAAGTTAGGGCCATTTGAAGTTTTATCAGTGTTTGATTTTGGAGTCAAGGGTAGCATAGTTATGAGCCATAGCTTAAATTGACAAGAGGCTCGAGTACTTTATAGTCACAAAATTTCAAGGTTTTCTGACGCTCAAGTAAAAAGTTACAAGCATTTGATTGTTGCAAGTTTGATAGGTATAGGACGCACCGTACAGAAGTTTGGGCCATTTGAGGTTTATCAGTATTTTATTTTGGGATTCGAGGTTAGCACAGCTATGAGCGATAGCTTAAATTGAGAAGAGGCTCGAATACTTTATAGTCACAAAATTTCAAAGTTTTCTGACGCTCAAGTAAAAAGTTACAAGCATTTGATTGTTGCAAACTTTGATAGGTATAGAACGCAAGGTACAGAAGTTAGGGCCATTTGAAGTTTTATCAGTGTTTGATTTTGGAGCCAAGGGTAGCATAGCTATGAGCGATAGTTTAAATTGACAAGAGGCTGAAGTGTTTTATAGTCACAAAATTTCAAGGTTTTCTGACGCTCAAGTAAAAAGTTACAAGCATTTGATTGTTGCAAACTTCGATAGGTGTAGGACGCACCGTATAGAAGTTAGGGCCAGTTGAAGTTTTATCAGTAATTGATTTTAGAGTCAAGGGTAGTATAGATATGAGTGATAACTTAAATTGATAAGAGGCACGAGTACTTTATAGTCACAAAATTTCAAAGTTTTATGACACTCCAGTAAAAAGTTATAAGCATTTGATTGTTGGAAACTTTGATAGGTATAGGACGCACCGTACAGAAGTTAGGGCCATTTGAAGTTTTATCAGTGTTTGATTTTGGAGTCAAGGGTAGTATAGATATGAGTGATAGCTTAAATTGACAAGAGGCTCGAGTACTTTATAGTCACAAAATTTCAAGGTTTTCTGACGCTCAAGTAAAAAGTTACAATCATTTGATTGTTGCAAACTTTGATAGGTATAGGATGCACCGTACAGAAGTTAGGGCCATTTGAAGTTTTATCAGTGTTTGATTTTGGAGTCAAGGGTAGCATAGCTTTGAGCGATAGCTTAAATTGAGAAGAGGCTCGAATACTTTCTAGTCACAAAATTTCAAAGTTTTCTGACGCTCAAGTAAAAAGTTACAAGCATTTGATTGTTGCAAACTTTGATGGGTATAGGACGCACCGTACAGAAGTTAGGGCCATTTTAAGTTTTATCAGAGTTTGATTTTGGAGTCAAGGGTAGCATAGCTATGAGCGATAGCTTAAATTGACAAGAGGCTCGAGTACTTTATAGTCACAAAATTTCAAGGTTTTCTGACGCTCAAGTAAAAAGTTACAAGCATTTGATTGTTGCAAACTTTGATAGGTATAGGACGCACCGTACAGAAGTTAGGGCCATTTGAAGTTTTATCAGTAATTGATTTTAGAGTCAAGGGTAGTATAGATATGTGCGATAGCTTAAATTGATAAGAGGCACGAGTACTTTATTGTCACAAAATTTCAAGGTTTTCTGACGCTCAAGTAAAAAGTTACAAGCATTTGATTGTTGCAAACTTTGATAGGAGTAGGACGCACCGTATAGAAGTTAGGGCCATTTGAAGTTTTATCAGTAATTGATTTTAGAGTCAAGGGTAGTATATATATGAGTGATAGCTTAAATTGATAAGAGGCACGAGTACTTTATTGTCACAAAATTTCAAGGTTTTCTGACGCTCAAGTAAAAAGTTACAAGCATTTGATTGTTGGAAACTTTGATAGGTATAGGACGCACCGTACAGAAGTTAGGGCCATTTGAAGTTTTATCAGTGTTTGATTTTGGAGTCAAGGGTAGCATAGCTATGAGCGATAGCTTAAATTGACAAGAGGCTCGAGTACTTTATTGTCACAAATTTCCAAGATTTTATGACGCTCCAGAAAAAGTTACTAGCATTTGATTGTTGCAAACTTTGATAGATATAGGACGCACCGTGCAGAAGTTGGGGCCATTTGAAGTTTTATCAGTATTTTATTTTGGGATTCAAGGTTAGCATAGCTATGAACGATAGCTTAAATTGATAAGAGGCTCGAGTTCTTTATGGCCACAAAATTTCCAGGTTTTCTGACGCTCAACTAAAAAGTTACAAGCATTTGATTGTGGCAAACTTCGATAGGTATAGGACGCACCGTACAGAAGTTAGGGCCATTTGAAGTTTTATCAGTGTTTGATTTTGGAGTCAAGGGTAGCATAGTTATGAGCCATAGCTTAAATTGACAAGAGGCTCGAGTACTTTATAGTCACAAAATTTCAAGGTTTTCTGACGCTCAAGTAAAAAGTTACAAGCATTTGATTGTTGCATACTTCGATAGGTATAGGACGCACCGTATAGAAGTTAGGGCCATTTGAAGTTTTATCAGTAATTGATTTTAGTGTCAAGGGTAGTATAGATATGAGTGATAGCTTAAATTGATAAGAGGCACGAGTACTTTATAGACACAAAATTTCAAAGTTTTATGACGCTCAAGTAAAAAGTTACAAGCATTTGATTGTTGCAAACTTCGATAGGTGTAGGACGCACCGTATAGAAGTTAGGGCCATTTGAAGTTTTATCAGTAAGTGATTTTGGAGTCAAGGGTAGCATAGCTATGAGCGATAGCTTAAATTGACAAGAGGCTCGAGTACTTTATAGTCACAAAATTTCAAGTTTTCTGACGCTCAAGTAAAAAGTTACAAGCATTTGATTGTTGCAAACTTCGATAGGTGTAGGACGCACCGTATAGAAGTTAGAGCCATTTGAAGTTTTACCAGTAATTTATTTTAGAGTCAAGGGTAGTATAGATATGAGTGATAGCTTAAATTGATAAGAGGCACGAGTACTTTATTGTCACAAAATTTCAAGGTTTTCTGACGCTCAAGTAAAAAGTTACAAGCATTTGATTGTTCCAAACTTTGATAGGTATAGGACGCACCGTACAGAAGTTAGGGCCATTTGAAGTTTTATCAGTGTCTGATTTTGGAGTCAAGGGTAGCATAGCTATGAGCGATAGCTTAAATTGACAAGAAGCTCGAGTACTTTAAAGTCACAAAATTTCAAGGTTTTCTTACGCTCAAGTAAAAAGTTACAAGCATTTGATTGTTGCAAACTTTGATAGGTCTAGGACGCACCGTACAGAAGTTAGGGCCATTTGAAGTTTTATCAGTGTTTGATTTTGGAGTCAAATGTAGCATAGCTATGAGCGATAGCTTAAATTGACAAGACGCTCGAGTACTTTATAGTCACAAAATTTCAAGGTTTTCTGACGCTCAAGTAAAAAGTTACAAGCATTTGATTGTTGCAAACTTCGATAGGTGTAGGACGCACCGTATAGAAGTTAGGGCCATTTGAAGTTTTATCAGTAATTGATTTTAGTGTCAAGGGTAGTATAGATATGAGTGATAGCTTAAATTGATAAGAGGCACGAGTACTTTATAGACACAAAATTTCAAAGTTTTATGACGCTCAAGTAAAAAGTTACAAGCATTTGATTGTTGGAAACTTTGATAGGAATAGGACACACCGTACATAAGTTAGGGCCATTTGAAATTTTATCAGTGTTTGATTTTGGAGTCAAGGGTAGCATAGCTATGAGCGATAGCTTAAATTGACAAGAGGCTCGAGTACTTTATAGTCACAAAATTTCAAGGTTTTCTGACGCTCAAGTAAAAACTTACAAGCATTTGATTGTTGCAAACTTTGATAGGTATCGGACGCACCGTACAGAAGTTAGGGCCTTATGAAGTTTTATCAGTGTTTGATTTGGGACTCAAGGGCAGCATAGCTATGGCCGATAGCGTGAATTGATAAGAGGCTCGAAGACTTTATTGTCACAAACTTTAAGGTTTTATAACGCTCCAGTAAAAAGTTAAAAGCATTTGAATGTTGCAAACTTTGATAGGTATAGGACGCACCGAATAGAAGTTAGGGCTATTTGAAGTTTTAACAATGTTTGATTTGGAACTGAATTGGAGCATTGCAATGAGCGATAGCTTAAATTGATAAGAGGCACGACTACTTTATTGTCACAAAATTTCAAGGTTTTATGACGCTTCAGTAAAAAGTTACAATCATTTGAATGTTGCAAACTTTGATAGGTATAGTGACGCACCGTATAGAAGTTAGGGCCATTTGAAGTTTAATCAGAGTTTGATTTGGGACTCAAGGGTAGCATAGCTATGAGCGATCGCTTAAATTGATAAGAGGCTAGAGTACTTTATAGTCACAAAATTTCAAGATTTTATGACGCTCCAGTAAAATGTTACAAGCATTTGAATGTTGAAAACTTTGATAGGTATAGGACGCACCGTATAGAAGCCATATGAAGTTTTATCAGTATTTGATTTGGGACTCAAGGGTAGCATAGCTATGAGCGATAGCTTAAATTGATAAGAGGCTCGAGTATTTTATTGTCAAAATATTTCAAGGTTTTATGACGCTCCAGTAAAAAGTTACAAGCATTTGAATGGTGCAAACTTTGATAGGTATAGGACGCCCCGTATAGAAGTTACGGCTATTTGAGGTTTTATCAGTGTTTGATTTGGGACTCAAGGGGACCACATCAATGAGCGATAGCTTTAATTTATAAGAGGCGCGACTACTTTATTGTCACCAAATTTCAAGGTTTTATGATGCTTCAGTAAAAAGTTACAAGCATTTGATTGTTGCAAACTTTGATAGGTCTAGGACGCACCGTACAGAAGTTAGGGCCATTTGAAGTTTTATCAGTGTTTGATTTTGGAGTCAATTGTAGCATAGCTATGAGCGATAGCTTAAATTGACAAGAGGCTCGAGTACTTTATAGTCACAAAATTTCAAGGTTTTCTGACGCTCAAGTAAAAAGTTACAAGCATTTGATTGTTGCAAACTTCGATAGGTGTAGGACGCACCGTATAGAAGTTAGGACCATTTGAAGTTTTATCAGTAATTGATTTTAGTGTCAAGGGTAGTATAGATATGAGTGATAGCTTAAATTGATAAGAGGCACGAGTACTTTATAGACACAAAATTTCAAAGTTTTATGACGCTCAAGTAAAAAGTTACAAGCATTTGATTGTTGGAAACTTTGATAGGAATAGGACACACCGTACAGAAGTAAGGGCCATTTGAAGTTTTATCAGTGTTTGATTTTGGAGTCAAGGGTAGCATAGCTATGAGCGATAGCTTAAATTGACAAGAGGCTCGAGTACTTTATAGTCACAAAATTTCAAGGTTTTCTGACGCTCAAGTAAAAACTTACAAGCATTTGATTGTTGCAAACTTTGATAGGTATCGGACGCACCGTACAGAAGTTAGGGCCTTATGAAGTTTTATCAGTGTTTGATTTGGGACTCAAGGGGAGCATAGCTATGGCCGATAGCGTGAATTGATAAGAGGCTCGAAGACTTTATTGTCACAAACTTTAAGGTTTTATAACGCTTCAGTAAAAAGTTACAAGCAATTGAATGTTGCAAACTTTGACAGGTATAGTGACGCACCGTATAGAAGCTAGGGCCATTTGAAGTTTAATCAGTGTTTGATTTGGGACTCAAGGGTAGCTTAGCTATGAGCGATCGCTTAAATTGATAAGAGGCTCGAGTATTTTATTGTCAAAATATTTCACGGTTTTATGACGCTCCAGTAAAAAGTTTCAAGCATTTGAATGGTGCAAACTTTGATAGGTATAGGATGCACCGTACAGAAGTTAGGGTCATTTGAAGTTTTATCCGTGTTTGATTTGGGACCCAAGGGTAGCATAGCTATGAGCGATAGCGTAAATTGATAAGAGACTCGAAGACTTTATTGTCACAAACTTTAAGGTTTTCTAACGCTCCAGAAAAAAGTTAAAAGCATTTGAATGTGGCAAACTTTGATAGGTATAGTGGCGCACCGTATAGAAGTTAGGGCCATTTAAAGTTTAATCAGAGTTTGATTTGGGACTCAAGGCTAGCATAGCTATGAGCGATCGCTTAAATTGATAAGCGGCTAGAGTACTTTATAGTCACAAAATTTCAAGATTTTATGACGCTCCAGTAAAATATTACAAGCATTTGAATTTTGAAAACTTTGATAGGTGTAGGACGCACCGTATAGAAGTTAGGGCCATATGAAGTTTTATCAGTGTTTGATTTGGGACTCAAGGGTAGCATAGCTATGAGCGATAGCTTAAATTGATGAGGCTCGAGTATTTTATTGTCAAAATATTTCAAGGTTTTATGACGCTCCAGTAAAAAGTTTCCAGCATTTGAATGGTGCAAACTTTGATAGGTATAGGACGCACCGTACAGAAGTTAGGGTCATTTGAAGTTTTATCAGTGTTTGATTTGGGACCCAAGGGTAGCGTAGCTATGAGCGATAGCGTAAATTGATAAGAGGCTCGAGTACTTTATTGTCACAAAATTTCAAGGTTTTATGACGCTCCAGTAAAAAGTTAAAAGCATTTGAATGTTGCAAACTTTTATAGGTATAGAACGCACCGTATAGAAGTTAGGGCCATTTGAAGTTTTATCAGTGTTTGTTTTGGGACTCAAGGGTAGCATAGCTATGAGCGATATCTTTAATGGATAAGAGGCTCAAGTACTTTATTGTCACAAAATTTCAAAGTTTTATGACACTCCAGTAAAAAGTTACAAGCATTTGATTGTTGCAAACTTTGATAGGTGTAGGTCCCACCGTATAGAAGTTAGGGCCATTTAAAATTGTATCAATGTTTGACTTGGGACTCAAAGGTAGCATAGCTATGAGCGATAGCTTAAATTGATAAGAGGCTCGAGTATTTTATTGTCACAAAATTTCAAGATTTTATAACGCTCCAGTAAAAAGTTACAGGCATTTGAATATTGCAAACTTTGATAGGTGTAGGACGCACCGTATAGAAGTTAGGGCTATTTGAAGTTTTATCAGTGTTTGATTTGGGACTCAAGGGAAACATAGCTATTAGCGATAGCTTAAATTGATAAGAGGCTCGATACTTTATTGTCACAAAATTTCAAAGTTTTATGACGCTCCAGTAAAATGTTACAAGCATTTGATTGTTGCAAACTTTGATAGGTATAGAACGCACCGTATAGAAGTTAGGGCTATTTGAAGTTTTATTAGTGTTTGATTTGGGTCTCCAGGGTAGCATAGCAATAGCTTAAATTGATAAGAGGATCGAGTACTTTATTGTCACAAAAGTTCAAGGTTTTATGACGCTCCAGTAAAATGTTACAAGCAATGGATGGTCGCAGACTTTGAAGGTTGTAGGACGTATAGAAGTTAGGGCTTTAAGTTTTATCCGTGTTTGATTTGGGACTCAAGGGTAGCATAGCTATGAGCGATAGCTTAAATTGATAAGAGGCTCGAGTATTTTATTGTCACAAAATTTCAAGGTTTTATAACGCTCCAGTAAAAAGTTACAAGCATTTGAATGTTGCAAACTTTGATAGGTGTAGGACGCACCGTATAGAAGTTAGGGCCATTTGAAGTTTTATCACTGTTTGATTTGGGACACAAGGGTAGCATAGCTATGAGCGATAACTTTAATTGATAAGAGGCTCGAGTACTTTATTGTCACACAATTTCAAGGTTTTATGACGCTCCAGTAAAAAGTTAAAAGCATTTGAATGTTGCAAACTTTGATAGGTACAGGACGCACCGTATGGAAGTTAGGGCTATTTGAAGTTTTATCAGTGTTTGATTTGGGACTCAAGGGTAGCATAGCTGTGAGCGATAACTTTAATTGATAAGAGGCTCGAGTACTTTATTGTCAGCAAATTTCAAAGGTTTTATCACGTTCCAGTAAAAAGTTATAGTGTTGCAAACTTTGATAGGCATAGGACTCACCGTACAGAAGTTAGTGCCATTTGAAGTTTTAACAGTGTTTTATTTGGACTCAAGGGTAGCTTAGCTATGAGCAATAACTTTAATTGACAAGAGGCTCGAGTATTTTATTGTCACAAAATTTCAAGATTTTATAACGCTCCAGTAAAAAGTTACAAGCATTTGAATGTTGCAAACTTTGATAGGTGTAGGACGCACCATATATAAGTTAGGGCCACTTGAAGTTTTATCAGTGTTTGATATGAGTGATAGCTTAAATTGATAAGAGGCACGAGTACTTTATTGTCACAAAATTTCAAGGTTTTCTGTCGCTCAAGTAAAAAGTTACAAGCATTTGATTGTTGCAAACTTCGATAGGTGTAGGACGCACCGTATAGAAGATAAAGCCATTTGAAGTTTTATCAGTAATTTATTTTAGAGTCAAGGGTAGTATAGATATGAGTGATAGCTTAAATTGATAAGAGGCACGAGTACTTTATTGTCACAAAATTTCAAAGTTTTATGACGCTCAAGTAAAAAGTTACAAGCATTTGATTGTTGCAAACTTCGATAGGTGTAGGACGCACCGTATAGAAGTTAGGGCCATTTGAAGTTTTATCAGTAATTGTTTTTGGAGTCAAGGGTAGCATAGCTATGAGCGATAGCTTAAATTGACAAGAGGCTCGAGTACTTTATAGTCACAAAATTTCAAGGTTCTCTGACGCTCAAGTAAAAAGTTACAAGCAATTGATTGTTGCAAACTTCGATAGGTGTAGGACGCACCGTATATAAGTTAGAGCCATTTGAAGTTTTATCAGTAATTTATTTTAGAGTCAAGGGTAGTATAGATATGAGTGATAGCTTAAATTGATAAGAGGCACGAGTACTTTATTGTCACAAAATTTCAAAGTTTTATGACGCTCAAGTAAAAAGTTACAAGCATTTGATTGTTGCAAACTTCGATAGGTGTAGGACGCACCGTATAGAAGTTAGGGCCATTTGAAGTTTTATCAGTAATTGTTTTTGGAGTCAAGGGTAGCATAGCTATGAGCGATAGCTTAAATTGACAAGAGGCTCGAGTACTTTATAGTCACAAAATTTCAAGGTTTTCTGTCGCTCAAGTAAAAAGTTACAAGCATTTGATTGTTGCAAACTTCGATAGGTGTAGGACGCACCGTATAGAAGATAAAGCCATTTGAAGTTTTATCAGTAATTTATTTTAGAGTCAAGGGTAGTATAGATATGAGTGATAGCTTAAATTGATAAGAGGCACGAGTACTTTATTGTCACAAAATTTCAAAGTTTTATGACGCTCAAGTAAAAAGTTACAAGCATTTGATTGTTGCAAACTTCGATAGGTGTAGGACGCACCGTATAGAAGTTAGGGCCATTTGAAGTTTTATCAGTAATTGTTTTTGGAGTCAAGGGTAGCATAGCTATGAGCGATAGCTTAAATTGACAAGAGGCTCGAGTACTTTATAGTCACAAAATTTCAAGGTTCTCTGACGCTCAAGTAAAAAGTTACAAGCAATTGATTGTTGCAAACTTCGATAGGTGTAGGACGCACCGTATAGAAGTTAGAGCCATTTGAAGTTTTATCAGTAATTTATTTTAGAGTCAAGGGTAGTATAGATATGAGTGATAGCTTAAATTGATAAGAGGCACGAGTACTTTATTGTCACAAAATTTCAAAGTTTTATGACGCTCAAGTAAAAAGTTACAAGCATTTGATTGTTGCAAACTTCGATAAGTGTAGGACGCACCGTATAGAAGTTAGGGCCATTTGAAGTTTTATCAGTAATTGTTTTTGGAGTCAAGGGTAGCATAGCTATGAGCAATAGCTTAAATTGACAAGAGGCTCGAGTACTTTATAGTCACAAAATTTCAAGGTTCTCTGACGCTCAAGTAAAAAGTTACAAGCAATTGATTGTTGCAAACTTCGATAGGTGTAGGACGCACCGTATAGAAGTTAGAGCCATTTGAAGTTTTATCAGTAATTTATTTTAGAGTCAAGGTTAGTATAGATATGAGTGATAGCTTAAATTGATAAGAGGCACGAGTACTTTATTGTCACAAAATTTCAAGGTTTTCTGACGCTCAAGTAAAAAGTTACAAGCATTTGATTGTTGCAAACTTTGATAGGTATAGGACGCACCGTACAGAAGTTAGGGCCATTTGAAGTTTCATCAGTGATCGATTTTGGAGTCAAGGGTAGTGTAGCCGCCACTGTTAAATTAAGAAAAATGCATCTCTGAAATGATGCAGCTCTGGTATCTTTATTACCTTTTATACTATAATTATTATACTTACGTCAATCATACATTATGCATTTATATGTCAATTCTGCTTTACATCCGGAAATTCTTTTTCTTTTAAACATATCTTTCGTAAAAAGCAGAAGTAGTTGCGCATAACTTGCGTCATATTTTCATAAATGAAAAGCTGATGGTTTGAAACCAAAAAGTAAGAGTTAATATACTTTACTTATATACAATTTCTTTAATCAATTAACTATGTATTATTTTAAGGAATTAAAACATAAGGTTGCGTCACAAGTTGACAATAAAGAAATAATTGCATTTCACTGAAATTAACCTGTGTTGAAAATCAATTCAAGCCATCACGAGCTACTGTTGCGGACAAATTTTTAATTCTTTTTGTGATCTATTCTCTATCTTGCCTGGTGGATTTACTGACGCTGGAGTTTGTAGTCCCTAACTGAAAGTTTATACAGCTGCCAATACCAACATAACCTCAGCCACACGTAAGTACCCATATGGACCCTCCATTACAGCACGGTCAACCACACAATACAGGCGTCTTGCCACAAAACGTCCAAAAAATATGTCAGCTTTGCCACGAACAACCTGCTGATATCGTGGTAAGTTGCAAGTCATGTCAAAAGCCATACCATACAACTTGCGCAAATGTCTCAAGCCCACAAGAGTCATGGCTATGTCAATTTTGCAACACAAACTTTACGCACTCTGCTTCAAGCACACATTCGTCGTTGGCGTCAAGAGACTCCGTTAGCAGAAGGAAAGCCCTTGAGCTAAAAAGGTTAGAAGAAGAGCGTGAGCTGTCTATGAGACGCGATCAGGAATACCTGCAGAAAAAATATAAAATTCTTCATGAGATTGAAGAAGATGCCGATAATCCGTTTCTAACAGCTTCGAAACAAATTACCCAAGAAGCAAATGCCATAGTCCCACCGCCGAACCTAACCTCATTTAATGCATCTGTGCATGTGCCAGTCATACCAAGTGCCAGTCATCATAGCGTCCCTATTATGACTACCGCCGCAGACAATCCACCTGTAAACCATTTATATGAACAAACCAATATCGCAAATGCACGACCTTTTAATTTGATTTGTCCGAGTTTTCCATTGCACTCAACAGTAAATCAAAATGTGAATCAACCACGTCTAATTTATTCACAAAATATTAATAATACACAGCAGTCTCAATCATTTATTAATCACGAGCAGACGGAAAAATCTCAGCCACCACCATTACAGCGAACAACTCTGGGGAACAGACTAAGACCTGACCAATTACATGCTCGCCAAACTGTGCCTAAGGATTTGCCCACTTTCTCTGGTTGCCCCGAGGAATGGCCTTTGTTTAGCTCGACTTATGACTGGTCTACAGAAGTCTGCGGGCTGACGGATGCAGAAAATTTGATAAGACTCCAAAGATCCCTGCGTGGTGAAGCATTAGAGGCTGTTAAAAGAATTCTTATTCATCCATCATGTGTACCACACGCTATTTCCACATTGAAATTATTGTACGGTCAGCCAGACAAGATTCTGTTTTCTCTGAAAAATAAAATAAAAACATTACCACAAGTTAACCTAAACAAAATGGAAACAATAACCAACTTTGCGATCCAAGTAAAAGGTCTCCAATCAACTATTGAAGCCTCTGGACTCATTGATGAGTTGAATAATTCATCGCTGCTCCAGGAACTAGTCTCAAAATTACCACCGTATTACCAAATAACTTGGGGTTCAATAAAATTAAGTCTTCAGCAAAATAATCAACAAGCAAATTTATCAGAATTTGCCAATTGGATATTTGACATTGGACTGTCAGCTAGCACTGTTAACATTGAAAATAATATGACGGTTGATCCTGTTAATAATCGTAAACAAAAGAACGTTTTTTGCAATACACACACAGAAACTAATAAAAAGAAATGTCTGGTTTGCAGCAGTGATTGTAAAACTGTTACAAGCTGTAAAAAGTTTATGTCAGCTGATCGCAAAGATAGATGGAATTATGTTAACAGATTAGAGTTGTGCAAGCACTGCTTACGAAAACATTCAGGAATATGTTACAACAGAGATAAAAACTGTAATGTAGAAGGCTGTCAATTTAAACATCATAATCTTCTTCATAAGTATCAAAGCAACAATACACCACAAGAAAACAATGAGAAAGAAAAGTACAGCAGTAATGTTCAAAATGTAAACGCACATGATACTCAAAAACAAAAAATTCTCTTTAAAGTAATTCCGATAAGAATTTATGGAAACAACAACAAATTCATTTCTACATATGCGTTTTTAGATGACGGCTCTTCAATTAGCTTAATAGATGAGGAAATAATAAAACAATTGGATTTAGAAGGGGAAGCTGAACAACTATGTTTAAAATGGACTGCAAATGTAGAAAGAATTGAAGAAAACTCTCAACGTTTAACAGTGCAGGTGTCTGGTAATAACAGCAAAAGTTTTGGTGTCGATGTTCGCACAGTAAAGGGACTTTCATTACCTAAACAAACACTCGATTATGAAAATCTAAACAGAAAATTTAATCATTTAAAAGGGTTACCAGTTGATAGTTATTATGCCGCTACACCAAAAATTCTTATTGGACTTAACAATATAAATATCGCATTAGCGAATAAAATCAAGGAGGGTGGAAAAAATGAACCAATTGCTATTAAAACCGCATTGGGTTGGACAGTTTTTGGACCTTGTGGTAGCAGCCAACCTGTACAATACAATCTGCATATTTGTGAGTGTTTGGAGACAGATGACCAAATAAATCAATTGGTAAAAAGTTTTTTTAGCATTGAAGTTCTAGGTATTAATTATCAAAATTTGAAGACCACTAAAGAGGATGAAAGTTCGTTGCAACTTTTAAATAATTTTACCAAACAGCGAGATGATGGTCATTATGAAACTAGTCTGCTGTGGCAAAATGATAAAACATTCTTGCCAAATAATTATCAAATGGCAAAAAGTAGACTTTTATGCCTCGAAAAGCAAGTAAGAAAAAATAGTGATCTTCATGCAGTTTATGATGAAACAATTAAAGAATACCTCAACAAAGGTTATATCACCAAAATTGATATAAATACTTCGGCTGAAAGAGTCTGGTATCTCCCCACGTTTCCTGTATTTAATAAGAATAAACCAGGCAAATGTCGGATTGTATGGGATGCTGCCGCAAAGTTTAATGGGATTTCGTTAAATTCCATGCTTTATAAAGGCCCAGACATGTTAGCTTCATTACAAGCGATACTTTTTCAGTTTAGAGAACGGTCTGTAGCCATTTGTGGTGACATCGAGCAAATGTTTCACCAGGTTTTCATGCGTGAAGAAGACCGACATGTTCAGCGTTTTTTGTGGCGTAATTGCGATGCTAACAAAGAACCTAATGTTTACCTCATGAACGTTATGATATTTGGAGCCTCATGTGCTCCGAGTATCTCCCAATACGTGAAAAATATAAACGCCTCCAAATATGAAAATAAATTTCCACAAGCTGCTTCTGCCATAAGAAACAACCATTACGTAGATGATTTTCTGTACTCTGCCGATACAGTAGAACAAGCCGTTAATATAGCAAAGGAAGTTAAGTATATTCAACTGCAAGCTGGCTTCAACCTTAGAAATTGGGTTTCGAATAAAATCGAAGTAGTAAACCAAATAGAAAAACCACGTCACGTGAATGAAAAGCAATTAAATATGTGGTCAGATAAGGAAACTGAAAAAGTTTTAGGTGTTTTTTGGAACCCAACAGATGATGCCATCGTATTTAAAATTTCACCACATATTCTAAGCAACGATATTGTTCGTCTCAATAAAGCTCCCACAAAATGACAAATTTTAAGAATTTTAATGACAGTTTACTACCCCCTGGGATTAGTTGGTAATTTTGTTATGTACCTTAAAATTATTTTACAAGAAATTTGGAGAAGCGGCGTCAGCTGGGACGAGCCAGTTAAGGAAGAACAACTTGTTAAGTGGGACAAATGGTTAAAGTATCTTCCCGATTTAGAAAAAGTTAACATTCAGCGTTGCTATTTAAAATCAATCGTTGATTACACCGATGCATACATAGAGCTTCATACATTTGTGGATGCGAGTGAAAGCGGGTATGCAGCAGTAGCTTATTTTCGTATAGTGAGTAATAATAACATCGTTTGCTCGCTAGTGGGATCTAAAACCCGTGTTGCCCCTTTGAAAATCACATCAATACCTCGTTTGGAGTTAATGGCTGCACTCATCGGCTGTCGTTTCGCCAACAACATTTTAAAAATTCACACGATCTCCATAAATAAAAAATATTATTGGTCTGACTCGAAGACAGTAATCAGTTGGTTACAAAATGGTAATAAAAAGTATCACCAATTTGTCTCTTTGCGTATTAGCGAAATTTTGGATACTACGGATCTGCAAGATTGGCATTGGATTCCGGGAAAGCACAACGTTGCCGATGAAGCAACAAAGTGGGCTAAAAAACCCGACATCTCTTTCGAAAGTCGGTGGTTTAAGGGGCCTGATTTCCTTTTAACACCTAAAAGTGAATGGCCAAGCTATGAAACAAAGTTAGAATCATGTGATTCAGAGGTAGTCGAATGTATTCATGTTCATGATATAGAAGAAATGGTTATAAACATAAATCGTTTTTCCAACTGGAATAGATTGTTGAGGACCACTGCATATGTGATTCGTTTTTGTGATGCTGTTCAACAAAAAGCAAAATCTAAGAGTGAACTTGAGTCTACTGAACTTGCCAGAGCAGAAAGTTTATTGTTTCGTCTTGCACAACATGAAATTTACCATGAAGAAATTCATCTTTTAAAATCAAACAAAAAATTATCTAAGTCAAGCTCATTGTACAAACTTACTCCAAAATTGGATGAAAACCAAATCCTTCGTGTAGAAGGCCGAATAGATAGAGCTATTGTTCCTGAGGAAACCAAATCCCCTATAATTTTACCTAGGGGTATTCGCATTACACAACTGTTAATTATGAATTTTCATATAAATTATAAACACCTCAATCACGAAACCGTGATAAACGAATTGAGGCAGCGATTTTATATTCCTCGGCTAAGAGCGGTTTTCAAAAATTCATTGAAGCAGTGCCAAATGTGTAAAATAAAGAAAGCTGTTCCAAACTTTCCTCAAATGGCGAAGTTACCAGAAGCCCGATTGGCAGCGTTTTGTCGTCCTTTTACATATACAGGTGTGGATTACTTTGGCCCAATTATGGTGACGGTTGGCCGACATACAGAAAAGAGGTACGGTGCTTTGTTTACATGTCTTACGGTAAGGGCTGTCCATATAGAGGTTGTCAACACTCTAAATACTTCATCGTGTATAATAGCAATTAGAAATTTTATATGTCGTCGCGGAACACCGAGGGAGTTCTTTAGTGACAACGGGACGAATTTTGTTAGCGCAGAAAGGGAAATTCGAGAAGCCGTGGAAGAAGTTGATAAAAACAAACTAGTACATGTTTACTACGGCTACAACAAAATGGAACTTTATCCCACCCTCGTCTCCGCATATGGGAGGGGCCTGGGAGAGGCTCGTAAGGTCGGTAAAAAACGGTTTTTATAGTATTTCACATACTCGCACACCAAGCGATGAGCTACTTCGGGGAATGCTAGCTGAAGTAGAAAACATAATTAATTCCCGACCATTGGTTTACGTTCCGATTGAACACGAAAATGCAGAAGCAATAACGCCAAATCACCTGCTGGTGTATTCATCAAATGGTATGAAACCGTTAGCGACATACGACGACAGCGGCGTGGCACTTAAGCATAACTGGCTCGCTTCTCAACAGTATGCAGAGATATTTTGGCGCAAGTGGGTAAAAGAGTACTTGCCATCTTTAACGCTTAGAACGAAGTGGCATGAAAAGACTAAGCCGTTGCAAGTTGGTGACTTAGTTATTGTGGTTGACCCGTCGAGTCCAAGAAACGTGTGGCCAAGAGGTAAAATTGTAGAAACTACTATGGCAAATGATGGGCAGGTACGAAAGGCGAGGGTCCTAACTACAAGTGGAGTAATTGTGCGCCCTGCAACAAGATTGGCGGTATTGGATGTGTCCTCTATTTAGGAGTATGACTTCGAAAGCATCTCGTCATACTGCAGGGGGGTGTAGCCGCCACTGTTAAATTAAGAAAAATGCAGCTCTGAAATGATGCAGCTCTGGTATCTTTATTACCTTTTATACTATAATTATTATACTTACGTCAATCATACATTATGCATTTATATGTCAATTCTGCTTTACATCCGGAAATTCTTTTTCTTTTAAACATATCTTTCGTAAAAAGCAGAAGTAGTTGCGCATAACTTGCGTCATATTTTCATAAATGAAAAGCTGATGGTTTGAAACCAAAAAGTAAGAGTTAATATACTTTACTTATATACAATTTCTTTAATCAATTAACTATGTATTAATTTAAGGAATTAAAACATAAGGTTGCGTCACAAGTTGACAATAAAGAAATAATTGCATTTCACTGAAATTAACCTGTGTTGAAAATCAATTCAAGCCATCACAAGCTACTGTTGCGGACAGGTAGCATAGCTATGAGCGATAGCTTAAATTGACAAGAGGCTCGAGTACTTTATAGTCACAAAATTTCAAGGTTTTCTGACGCTCAAGTAAAAAGTTACAAGCATTTGATTGTTGCAAACTTCGATAGGTATAGGACGCACCGTATAGAAGTTAGGGCCATTTGAAGTTTTATCAGTAATTGATTTTAGTGTCAAGGGTAGTATAGATATGAGTGATAGCTTAAATTGATAAGAGGCACGAGTACTTTATATACACAAAATTTCAAAGTTTTATGACGCTCAAGTAAAAAGTTACAAGCATTTGATTGTTGGAAACTTTGATAGGAATAGGACACACCGTACATAAGTTAGGGCCATTTGAAGTTTTATCAGTGTTTGATATTGGAGGCAAGGGTAGCATAGCTATGAGCGATAGCTTAAATTGACAAGAAGCTCGAGTACTTTATAGTCACAAAATTTCAAGGTTTTCTGACGCTCAAGTAAAAAGTTACAAGCATTTGATTGTTGCAAACTTTGATAGGTATCGGATGCACCGTACAGAAGTTAGGGCCTTATGAAGTTTTATCAGTGTTTGATTTGGGACTCAAGGGGAGCATAGCTATGGCCGATAGCGTGAATTGATAAGAGGCTCGAAGACTTTATTGTCACAAACTTTAAGGTTTTATAACGCTCCAGTAAAAAGTTAAAAGCATTTGAATGTTGCAAACTTTGATAGGTATAGGACGCACCGAATAGAAGTTAGGGCTATTTGAAGTTTTAACAATGTTTGATTTGGAACTGAATTGGAGCATTGCAATGAGCGATAGCTTAAATTGATAAAAGGCACGACTACTTTATTGTCACAAAATTTCAAGGTTTTATGACGCTTCAGTAAAAATTTACAATCATTTGAATGTTGCAAACTTTGATAGGTATAGTGACGCACCGTACAGAAGTTAGGGCCATTTGAAGTTTTATCAGTGTTTGATTTTGGAGTCAAGGGTAGCATAGCTATGAGCGATAGCTTAAATTGACATGAGGCTCGACTACTTTAAAGTCACAAAATTTCAAGGTTTTCTGATGCTCAAGTAAAAAGTTACAAGCATTTGATTGTTGCAAACTTTGATAGGTATAGGACGCACCGTACAGAAGTTAGGGCCATTTGAAGTTTTATCAGTGTTTGATTTTGGAGTCAAGGGTAGCATAGCTATGAGCGATAGCTTAAATTGACAAGAGGCTCGAGTACTTTAAAGTCACAAAATTTCAAGGTTTTCTGATGCTCAAGTAAAAAGTTACAAGCATTTGATTGTTGCAAACTTTGATAGGTATAGAACGCACCGTACAGAAGTTAGGGCCATTTGAAGTTTAATCAGTGTTTGATTTTGGAGTCAAGGGTAGCATAGCTATGAGCGATAGCTTAAATTGACAAGAGGCTCGAGTACTTTATAGTCACAAAATTTCAAGGTTTTCAGACGCTCAAGTAAAAAGTTACAAGCATTTGATTGTTGCAAACTTCGATAGGTGTAGGACGCACCGTATAGAAGTTAGGGCCATTTGAAGTTTTATCAGTAATTGATTTTAGTGTCAAGGGTAGTATAGATATGAGTGATAGCTTAAATTGATGAGAGGCACGAGTACTTTATAGACACAAAATTTCAAAGTTTTATGACGCTCAAGTAAAAAATTACAAGCATTTGATTATTGGAAACTTTGATAGGTATAGGACGCACCGTACAGAAGTTAGGGCACTTTAAAGTCACAAAATTTCAAGGTTTTCTGATGCTCAAGTAAAAAGTTACAAGCATTTGATTGTTGCAAACTTTGATAGGTATAGGACGCACCGTACAGAAGTTAGGGCCATTTGAAGTTTTATCAGTGTCTGATTGTGGAGTCAAGGGTAGCATAGCTATGAGCGATAGCTTAAATTGACAAGAGACTCGAGTACTTTATAGTCACAAAATTTCAAGGTTTTCTGACGCTAAAGTAAAAAGTTACAAGAATTTGATTGTTGCAAACTTCGATAGGTATAGGACGCACCGTATAGAAGTTAGGGCCATTTGAAGTTTTATCAGTAATTGATTTTAGTGTCAAGGGTAGTATAGATATGAGTGATAGCTTAAATTGATAAGAGGCACGAGTACTTTATATACACAAAATTTCAAAGTTTTATGACGCTCAAGTAAAAAGTTACAAGCTTTTGATTGTTGGAAACTTTGATAGGAATAGGACACACCGTACATAAGTTAGGGCCATTTGAAGTTTTATCAGTGTTTGATTTTGGAGTCAAGGGTAGCATAGCTATGAGCGATAGCTTAAATTGACAAGAGGCTCGAGTACTTTATAGTCACAAAATTTCAAGGTTTTCTGACGCTCAAGTAAAAAGTTACAAGCATTTGATTGTTGCAAACTTTGATAGGTATCGGATGCACCGTACAGAAGTTAGGGCCTTATGAAGTTTTATCAGTGTTTGATTTGGGACTCAAGGGGAGCATAGCTATGGCCGATAGCGTGAATTGATAAGAGGCTCGAAGACTTTATTGTCACAAACTTTAAGGTTTTATAACGCTCCAGTAAAAAGTTAAAAGCATTTGAATGTTGCAAACTTTGATAGGTATAGGACGCACCGAATAGAAGTTAGGGCTATTTGAAGTTTTAACAATGTTTGATTTGGAACTGAATTGGAGCATTGCAATGAGCGATAGCTTAAATTGATAAGAGGCACGACTACTTTATTGTCACAAAATTTCAAGGTTTTATGACGCTTCAGTAAAAATTTACAATCATTTGAATGTTGCAAACTTTGATAGGTATAGTGACGCACCGTACAGAAGTTAGGGCCATTTGAAGTTTTATCAGTGTTTGATTTTGGAGTCAAGGGTAGCACAGCTATGAGCGATAGCTTAAATTGACATGAGGCTCGACAACTTTAAAGTCACAAAATTTCAAGGTTTTCTGATGCTCAAGTAAAAAGTTACAAGCATTTGATTGTTGCAAACTTTGATAGGTATAGGACGCACCGTACAGAAGTTAGGGCCATTTGAAGTTTTATCAGTGTTTGATTTTGGAGTCAAGGGTAGCATAGCTATGAGCGATAGCTTAAATTGACAAGAGGCTCGAGTACTTTAAAGTCACAAAATTTCAAGGTTTTCTGATGCTCAAGTAAAAAGTTACAAGCATTTGATTGTTGCAAATTTTGATAGGTATAGAACGCACCGAATAGAAGTTAGGGCTATTTGAAGTTTTAACAATGTTTGATTTGGAACTGAATTGGAGCATTGCAATGAGCGATAGCTTAAATTGATAAGAGGCACGACTACTTTATTGTCACAAAATTTCAACGTTTTATGACGCTTCAGTAAAAAGTTACAATCATTTGAATGTTGCAATCTTTGATAGGTATAGTGACGCACCGTACAGAAGTTAGGGCCATTTGAAGTTTTATCAGTGTTTGATTTTGGAGTCAAGGGTAGCATAGCTATGAGCGATAGCTTAAATTGACAAGAGGCTCGAGTACTTTAAAGTCACAAAATTTTAAGGTTTTCTGATGCTCAAGTAAAAAGTTACAAGCATTTGATTGTTGCAAACTTTGATAGGTATAGGACGCACCGTACAGAAGTTAGGGCCATTTGAAGTTTTATCAGTGTTTGATTTTGGAGTCAAGGGTAGCATAGCTATGAGCGATAGCTTAAATTGACAAGAGGCTCGAGTACTTTATAGTCACAAAATTTCAAGGTTTTCTGACGCTCAAGTAAAAAGTTACAAGCATTTGATTGTTGCAAACTTCGATAGGTATAGGACGCACCGTATAGAAGTTAGGGCCATTTGAAGTTTTATCAGTAATTGATTTTAGTGTCAAGGGTAGTATAGATATGAGTGATAGCTTAAATTGATAAGAGGTACGAGTACTTTATATACACAAAATTTCAAAGTTTTATGACGCTCAAGTAAAAAGTTACAAGCATTTGATTGTTGGAAACTTTGATAGGAATAGGACACACCGTACATAAGTTAGGGCCATTTGAAGTTTTATCAGTGTTTGATTTTGGAGTCAAGGGTAGCATAGCTATGAGCGATAGCTTAAATTGACAAGAGGCTCGAGTACTTTATAGTCACAAAATTTCAAGGTTTTCTGACGCTCAAGTAAAAAGTTACAAGCATTTGATTGTTGCAAACTTTGATAGGTATCGGACGTACCGTACAGAAGTTAGGGCCTTATGAAGTTTTATCAGTGTTTGATTTGGGACTCAAGGGGAGCATAGCTATGGCCGCTAGCGTGAATTGATAAGAGGCTCGAAGACTTTATTGTCACAAACTTTAAGGTTTTATAACGCTCCAGTAAAAAGTTAAAAGCATTTGAATGTTGCAAACTTTGATAGGTATAGGACGCACCGAATAGAAGTTAGGGCTATTTGAAGTTTTAACAATGTTTGATTTGGAACTGAATTGGAGCATTGCAATGAGCGATAGCTTAAATTGATAAGAGGCACGACTACTTTATTGTCACAAAATTTCAACGTTTTATGACGCTACAGTAAAAAGTTACAATCATTTGAATGTTGCAAACTTTGATAGGTATAGTGACGCACCGTACAGAAGTTAGGGCCATTTGAAGTTTTATCAGTGTTTGATTTTGGAGTCAAGGGTAGCATAGCTATGAGCGATAGCTTAAATTGACAAGAGGCTCGAGTACTTTAAAGTCACAAAATTTCAAGGTTTTCTGATGCTCAAGTAAAAAGTTACAAGCATTTGATTGTTGCAAACTTTGATAGGTATAGGACGCACCGTACAGAAGTTAGGGCCATTTGAAGTTTTATCAGTGTTTGATTTTGGAGTCAAGGGTAGCATAGCTATGAGCGATAGCTTAAATTGACAAGAGGCTCGAGTACTTTATAGTCACAAAATTTCAAGGTTTTCTGACGCTCAAGTAAAAAGTTACAAGCATTTGATTGTTGCAAACTTCGATAGGTATAGGACGCACCGTATAGAAGTTAGGGCCATTTGAAGTTTTATCAGTAATTGATTTTAGTGTCAAGGGTAGTATAGATATGAGTGATAGCTTAAATTGATAAGAGGCACGAGTACTTTATATACACAAAATTTCAAAGTTTTATGACGCTCAAGTAAAAAGTTACAAGCTTTTGATTGTTGGAAACTTTGATAGGAATAGGACACACCGTACATAAGTTAGGGCCATTTGAAGTTTTATCAGTGTTTGATTTTGGAGTCAAGGGTAGCATAGCTATGAGCAATAGCTTAAATTGACAAGAGGCTCGAGTACTTTATAGTCACAAAATTTCAAGGTTTTCTGACGCTCAAGTAAAAAGTTACAAGCATTTGATTGTTGCAAACTTTGATAGGTATCGGATGCACCGTACAGAAGTTAGGGCCTTATGAAGTTTTATCAGTGTTTGATTTGGGACTCAAGGGGAGCATAGCTATGGCCGATAGCGTGAATTGATAAGAGGCTCGAAGACTTTATTGTCACAAACTTTAAGGTTTTATAACGCTCCAGTAAAAAGTTAAAAGCATTTGAATGTTGCAAACTTTGATAGGTATAGGACGCACCGAATAGAAGTTAGGGCTATTTGAAGTTTTAACAATGTTTGATTTGGAACTGAATTGGAGCATTGCAATGAGCGATAGCTTAAATTGATAAGAGGCACGACTACTTTATTGTCACAAAATTTCAAGGTTTTATGACGCTTCAGTAAAAATTTACAATCATTTGAATGTTGCAAACTTTGATAGGTATAGTGACGCACCGTACAGAAGTTAGGGCCATTTGAAGTTTTATCAGTGTTTGATTTTGGAGTCAAGGGTAGCACAGCTATGAGCGATAGCTTAAATTGACATGAGGCTCGACTACTTTAAAGTCACAAAATTTCAAGGTTTTCTGATGCTCAAGTAAAAAGTTACAAGCATTTGATTGTTGCAAACTTTGATAGGTATAGGACGCACCGTACAGAAGTTAGGGCCATTTGAAGTTTTATCAGTGTTTGATTTTGGAGTCAAGGGTAGCATAGCTATGAGCGATAGCTTAAATTGACAAGAGGCTCGAGTACTTTAAAGTCACAAAATTTCAAGGTTTTCTGATGCTCAAGTAAAAAGTTACAAGCATTTGATTGTTGCCAACTTTGATAGGTATAGAACGCACCGAATAGAAGTTAGGGCTATTTGAAGTTTTAACAATGTTTGATTTGGAACTGAATTGGAGCATTGCAATGAGCGATAGCTTAAATTGATAAGAGGCACGACTACTTTATTGTCACAAAATTTCAACGTTTTATGACGCTTCAGTAAAAAGTTACAATCATTTGAATGTTGCAAACTTTGATAGGTATAGTGACGCACCGTACAGAAGTTAGGGCCAGTTGAAGTTTTATCAGTGTTTGATTTTGGAGTCAAGGGTAGCATAGCTATGAGCGATAGCTTAAATTGACAAGAGGCTCGAGTACTTTAAAGTCACAAAATTTCAAGGTTTTCTGATGCTCAAGTAAAAAGTTACAAGCATTTGATTGTTGCAAACTTTGATAGGTATAGGACGCACCGTACAGAAGTTAGGGCCATTTGAAGTTTTATCAGTGTTTGATTTTGGAGTCAAGGGTAGCATAGCTATGAGCGATAGCTTAAATTGACAAGAGGCTCGAGTACTTTATAGTCACAAAATTTCAAGGTTTTCTGACGCTCAAGTAAAAAGTTACAAGCATTTGATTGTTGCAAACTTCGATAGGTATAGGACGCACCGTATAGAAGTTAGGGCCATTTGAAGTTTTATCAGTAATTGATTTTAGTGTCAAGGGTAGTATAGATATGAGTGATAGCTTAAATTGATAAGAGGCACGAGTACTTTATATACACAAAATTTCAAAGTTTTATGACGCTCAAGTAAAAAGTTACAAGCATTTGATTGTTGGAAACTTTGATAGGAATAGGACACACCGTACATAAGTTAGGGCCATTTGAAGTTTTATCAGTGTTTGATTTTGGAGTCAAGGGTAGCATAGCTATGAGCGATAGCTTAAATTGACAAGAGGCTCGAGTACTTTATAGTCACAAAATTTCAAGGTTTTCTGACGCTCAAGTAAAAAGTTACAAGCATTTGATTGTTGCAAACTTTGATAGGTATCGGACGCACCGTATAGAAGTTAGGGCCTTATGAAGTTTTATCAGTGTTTGATTTGGGACTCAAGGGGAGCATAGCTATGGCCGCTAGCGTGAATTGATAAGAGGCTCGAAGACTTTATTGTCACAAACTTTAAGGTTTTATAACGCTCCAGTAAAAAGTTAAAAGCATTTGAATGTTGCAAACTTTGATAGGTATAGGACGCACCGAATAGAAGTTAGGGCTATTTGAAGTTTTAACAATGTTTGATTTGGAACTGAATTGGAGCATTGCAATGAGCGATAGCTTAAATTGATAAGAGGCACGACTACTTTATTGTCACAAAATTTCAACGTTTTATGACGCTTCAGTAAAAAGTTACAATTATTTGAATGTTGCAAACTTTGATAGGTATAGTGACGCACCGTACAGAAGTTAGGGCCATTTGAAGTTTTATCAGTGTTTGATTTTGGAGTCAAGGGTAGCATAGCTATGAGCGATAGCTTAAATTGACAAGAGGCTCGAGTACTTTAAAGTCACAAAATTTCAAGGTTTTCTGATGCTCAAGTAAAAAGTTACAAGCATTTGATTGTTGCAAACTTTGATAGGTATAGGACGCACCGTACAGAAGTTAGGGCCATTTGAAGTTTTATCAGTGTTTGATTTTGGAGTCAAGGGTAGCATAGCTATGAGCGATAGCTTAAATTGACAATAGGGTCGAGTACTTTATAGTCACAAAATTTCAAGGTTTTCTGACGATCAAGTAAAAAGTTACAAGCTTTTGATTGTTGCAAACTTCGATAGGTATAGGACGCACCGTATAGAAGTTAGGGCCATTTGAAGTTTTATCAGTAATTGATTTTAGTGTCAAGGGTAGTATAGATATGAGTGATAGCTTAAATTGATAAGAGGCACGAGTACTTTATATACACAAAATTTCAAAGTTTTATGACGCTCAAGTAAAAAGTTACAAGCTTTTGATTGTTGGAAACTTTGATAGGAATAGGACACACCGTACATAAGTTAGGGCCATTTGAAGTTTTATCAGTGTTTGATTTTGGAGTCAAGGGTAGCATAGCTATGAGCGATAGCTTAAATTGACAAGAGGCTCGAGTACTTTATAGTCACAAAATTTCAAATTTTTCTGACGCTCAAGTAAAAAGTTACAAGCATTTGATTGTTGCAAACTTTGATAGGTATCGGATGCACCGTACAGAAGTTAGGGCCTTATGAAGTTTTATCAGTGTTTGATTTGGGACTCAAGGGGAGCATAGCTATGGCCGATAGCGTGAATTGATAAGAGGCTCGAAGACTTTATTGTCACAAACTTTAAGGTTTTATAACGCTCCAATAAAAAGTTAAAAGCATTTGAATGTTGCAAACTTTGATAGGTATAGGACGCACCGAATAGAAGTTAGGGCTATTTGAAGTTTTAACAATGTTTGATTTGGAACTGAATTGGAGCATTGCAATGAGCGATAGCTTAAATTGATAAGAGGCACGACTACTTTATTGTCACAAAATTTCAAGGTTTTATGACGCTTCAGTAAAAATTTACAATCATTTGAATGTTGCAAACTTTGATAGGTATAGTGACGCACCGTACAGAAGTTAGGGCCATTTGAAGTTTTATCAGTGTTTGATTTTGGAGTCAAGGGTAGCACAGCTATGAGCGATAGCTTAAATTGACATGAGGCTCGACTACTTTAAAGTCACAAAATTTCAAGGTTTTCTGATGCTCAAGTAAAAAGTTACAAGCATTTGATTGTTGCAAACTTTGATAGGTATAGGACGCACCGTACAGAAGTTAGGGCCATTTGAAGTTTTATCAGTGTTTGATTTTGGAGTCAAGGGTAGCATAGCTATGAGCGATAGCTTAAATTGACAAGAGGCTCGAGTACTTTAAAGTCACAAAATTTCAAGGTTTTCTGATGCTCAAGTAAAAAGTTACAAGCATTTGATTGTTGCAAACTTTGATAGGTATAGAACGCACCGTACAGAAGTTAGGGCCATTTGAAGTTTAATCAGTGTTTGATTTTGGAGTCAAGGGTAGCATAGCTATGAGCGATAGCTTAAATTGACAAGAGGCTCGAGTACTTTATAGTCACAAAATTTCAAGGTTTTCTGACGCTCAAGTAAAAAGTTACAAGCATTTGATTGTTGCAAACTTCGATAGGTGTAGGACGCACCATATAGAAGTTAGGGCCATTTGAAATTTTATCAGTAATTGATTTGAGTGTCAAGGGTAGTATAGATATGAGTGATAGCTTAAATTGATAAGAGGCACGAGTACTTTATAGACACAAAATTTCAAAGTTTTATGACGCTCAAGTAAAAAATTACAAGCATTTGATTGTTGGAAACTTTGATAGGTATAGGACGCACCGTACAGAAGTTAGGGCCATTTGAAGTTTTATCAGTGTTTGATTTTGGAGTCAAGGGTAGCTAGCTATGAGCGATAGCTTAAATTGACAAGAGGCTCGAGTACTTTATTGTCACAAATTTCCAAGATGTTATAACGCTCCACAAAAAGTTACTAGCATTTGGTTGTTGCAAACTTTGAGAGATATAGGACGCACCGTACAGAAGTTGGGGCCATTTGAAGTTTTATCAGTATTTTATTTTGGGATTCAAGGTTAGCTTAGCTATGGACGATAGCTTAAATTGATAAGAGGCTCGAGTACTTTATGGTCACAAAATTTCAAGATTTTATGACGCTCCAGTAAAATATTACAAGCATTTGAATGTTGAAAACTTTGATAGGTGTAGGACGCACCGTATAGAAGTTAGGGCCATATGAAGTTTTATCAGTGTTTGATTTGGGACTCAAGGGTAGCATAGCTATGAGCGATAGCTTAAATTGATAAGAGGCTCGAGTACTTTATTGTAAAAAATTTCAAGGTTTTATGACGCTCCAGTAAAAAGTTACATGCATTTGAATGGTGCACACTTTGATAGGTATAGGACGCACCGTGCAGAAGTTAGAGCCATTTGAAGTTTTATCAGTGTTTGATTTGGGACTCAAGGGTAGCATAGCTATGAGCGATAGCTTAAATTGATAAGCGGCTCGAGTATTTTATTGTCACAAAATTTCAAGGTTTTATAACGCTCCAGTAAAAAGTTCCAAGCATTTGAATGTTGCAAACTTTGATAGGTGAAGGATTCTCCGTATAGAAGTTAGGGCCATTTGAAGTTTTATCAGTGTTTTACTTGGGAATCAAGGGTAGCATAGCTATGAGCGATAGCTTAAATTGATAAGAAGCTCGAGTACTTTATTGTCACAAAATTTCAAGATATTATGACGCTCCAGTAAAAAGTTGCAAGAATTTGAATGTTACAAACTTTGATAGGTGTAGGACGCACAGTATAGAATTTAGGGCCATTTGAAGTTTTAGCAGTGTTTGATTTGGGACTCAAGGGTAGCATAGCTGTGAGCGTTAGCTTAAATTGATAAGAGGCTCGAGTACTTTATTGTCCGCAAATTTCAAGGTTTTATGACGTTCCAGTAAAAAGTTATAGTGTTGCAAACTTTGATAGGCATAGGACTCATCGTACAGAAGTTAGTGCCATTTGAAGTTTTATCAGTGTATGATTTGGGACACAAGGGTAGCATAGCTATGAGCAATAACTTTAATTGACAAGAGGCTCGAGTATTTTATTGTCACAAAATTTCAAGATTTTATAACGCTCCAGTAAAAAGTTACAGGCTTTTGAATATTGCAAACTTTGATAGGTGTAGGACGCACCGTATAGAAGTTAGGGCTATTTGAAGTTTTATCAGTGTTTGATTTGGGACTCAAGGGTAGCATAGCTATTAGCGATAGCTTAAATTGATAAGAGGCTCGAGTACTTTATTGTCACAAAATTTCAAAGCTTTATGACGCTCCAGTAAAAAGTTACAAGCATTTGAATGGTGCAAACTTTGATAGGTATAGGACACACCGTATAGAAGTTAGGGCCATTTAAAGTTTTATCAATGTTTGATTTGGGACTCAAGGGTAGCTTAGCTATGAGCGATAGCTTGAATTGATAAGAGGCTCGATACTTTATTGTCACAAAATTTCAAAGTTTTATGACGCTCCAGTAAAATGTTACAAGCATTTGATTGTTGCAAACTTTGATAGGTATAGAACGCACCGTATAGAAGTTAGGGCCATTTAAAGTTTTATCAATGTTTGATTTGGAACTCAAAGGTAGCATAGCTATGAGCGATAGCTTAAATTGATAAGAGGCTCGAGTATTTTATTGTCACAAAATTTCAAGGTTTTATAACCCTCCAGTAAAAAGTTCCAAGCATTTGAATGTTGCAAACTTTGATAGGTGTAGGACGCACCGTATAGAAGTTAGGGCCATTTGAAGTTTTATCAGTGTTTGATTTGGGACACAAGGGGAGCATAGCTATGAGCGATAGCGAAAATTTGTAAGAGGCTCGAGCTCTTTATTGTCACAAAATTTCAAGGTGTTATGACGCTCCAGTAAAAAGTTAAAAGCATTTGAATGTGTCAAACTTTGATAGGTATAGAAGGCACCGTATAGAAGTTTGGGCTATTTGAAGTTTTATCAGTGTTTGATTTGGGACTCAAGGGTAGCATAGCTATGAGCGATAGCTTAAATTGATAAGCGGCTCGAGTATTTTATTGTCACAAAATTTCAAGGTTTTATAACGCTCCAGTAAAAAGTTCCAAGCATTTGAATGTTGCAAACTTTGATAGGTGTAGGATTCTCCGTATAGAAGTTAGGGCCATTTGAAGTTTTATCAGTGTTTTACTTGGGAATCAAGGGTAGCATAGCTATGAGCGATAGCTTAAATTGATAAGAAGCTCGAGTACTTTATTGTCACAAAATTTCAAGATATTATGACGCTCCAGTAAAAAGTTGCAAGAATTTGAATGTTACAAACTTTGATAGGTGTAGGACGCACAGTATAGAATTTAGGGCCATTTGAAGTTTTAGCAGTGTTTGATTTGGGACTCAAGGGTAGCATAGCTGTGAGCGTTAGCTTAAATTGATAAGAGGCTCGAGTACTTTATTGTCCGCAAATTTCAAGGTTTTATGACGTTCCAGTAAAAAGTTATAGTGTTGCAAACTTTGATAGGCATAGGACTCATCGTACAGAAGTTAGTGCCATTTGAAGTTTTATCAGTGTATGATTTGGGACACAAGGGTAGCATAGCTATGAGCAATAACTTTAATTGACAAGAGGCTCGAGTATTTTATTGTCACAAAATTTCAAGATTTTATAACGCTCCAGTAAAAAGTTACAGGCTTTTGAATATTGCAAACTTTGATAGGTGTAGGACGCACCGTATAGAAGTTAGGGCTATTTGAAGTTTTATCAGTGTTTGATTTGGGACTCAAGGGTAGCATAGCTATTAGCGATAGCTTAAATTGATAAGAGGCTCGAGTACTTTATTGTCACAAAATTTCAAAGCTTTATGACGCTCCAGTAAAAAGTTACAAGCATTTGAATGGTGCAAACTTTGATAGGTATAGGACACACCGTATAGAAGTTAGGGCCATTTAAAGTTTTATCAATGTTTGATTTGGGACTCAAGGGTAGCTTAGCTATGAGCGATAGGTTGAATTGATAAGAGGCTCGAGTACTTTATTGTCACACAATTTCAAGGTTTTATGACGCTCCAGTAAAAAGTTAAAAGCATTTGAATGTTGCAAACTTTGATAGGTACAGGACGCACCGTATGGAAGTTAGGGCTATTTGAATTTTTATCAGTGTTTGATTTGGGACTCAAGGGTAGCATAGCTGTGAGCGATAACTTTAATTGATAAGAGGCTCGAGTACTTTATTGTCAGCAAATTTCAAAGGTTTTATCACGTTCCAGTAAAAAGTTATAGTGTTGCAAACTTTGATAGGCATAGGACTCACCGTACAGAAGTTAGTGCCATTTGAAGTTTTAACAGTGTTTGATTTGGACTCAAGGGTAGCATAGCTATGAGCAATAACTTTAATTGTCAAGAGGCTCGAGTATTTTATTGTCACAAAATTTCAAGATTTTATAACGCTCCAGTAAAAAGTTACAAGCATTTGAATGTTGCAAACTTTGATAGGTGTAGGACGCACCATATATAAGTTAGGGCCACTTGAAGTTTTATCAGTGTTTGATTTGGGACTCAATGGTAGCATAGCTATGAGCGATAGCTTAAATTGATAAGAGGCTCGAGTACTTTATTGTAAAAAATTTCAAGGTTTTATGACGCTCCAGTAAAAAGTTACATGCATTTGAATGGTGCACACTTTGATAGGTATAGGACGCACCGTGCAGAAGTTAGAGCCATTTGAAGTTTTATCAGTGTTTGATTTGTGACTCAAGGGTAGCATAGTTATGAGCGATAACTTTAATTGATAAGAGGCTCGAGTATTTTATTGTCAAAATATTTCAAGGTTTTATGACGCTCCAGTAAAAAGTTACAAGCATTTGAATGGTGCAAACTTTGATAGGTATAGGACGCCCCGTATAGAAGTTACGGCTATTGTAAGTTTTATCAGTGTTTGACTTGGGACTCAAGGGGACCACAGCAATGAGCGATAACTTTAATTTATAAGAGGCACGACTACTTTATTGTCACCAAATTTCAAGGTTTTATGATGCTTCAGTAAAAAGTTACAAGCATTTGAATGTTGCAAACTTTGATAGGTATAGTGATGCACCGTATAGAAGCTAGGGCCGTTTGAAGTTTAATCAGTGTTTGATTTGGGACTCAAGGGTAGCATAGGTATGAGCGATCGCTTAAATTGATAAGAGGCTCGAGTATTTTATTGTCAAAATATTTCAAGGTTTTATGACGCTCCAGTAAAAAGTTTCAAGCATTTGAATTGTGCTAACTTTGATAGGTATAGGACGCACCGTACAGAAGTTACGGTCATTGGAAGTTTTATCAGTGTTTGATTTGGGACCCAAGGGTAGCATAGCTATGAGCGATAGCGTAAATTGATAAGAGACTCGAAGACTTTATTGTCACAAACTTTAAGGTTTTCTAACGCTCCAGAAAAAAGTTAAAAGCATTTGAATGTTGCAAACTTTGATAGGTATAGTGACGCACCGTATAGAAGTTATGGCCATTTAAAGTTTAATCAGAGTTTGATTTGGGACTCAAGGCTAGCATAGCTATGAGCGATCGCTTAAATTGATAAGAGGCTAGAGTACTTTATAGTCACAAAATTTCTAGATTTTATGACGCTCCAGTAAAATATTACAAGCATTTGAATGTTGAAAACTTTGATAAGTGTAGGACGCACCGTATAGAAGTTAGGGCCATATGAAGTTTTATCAGTGTTTGATTTGGGACTCAAGGGTAGCATAGCTATGAGCGATAGCTTAAATTGATGAGGCTCGAGTATTTTATTGTCAAAATATTTCAAGGTTTTATGACGCTCCAGTAAAAAGTTTCAAGCATTTGAATGGTGCAAACTTTGATAGGTATAGGACGCACCGTACAGAAGTTAGGGTCATTTGAAGTTTTATCAGTGTTTGATTTGGGACCCAAGGGTAGCATAGCTATGAGCGATAGCGTAAATTGATAAGAGGCTCGAGTACTTTATTGTCACAAAATTTCAAGGTTTTATGACGCTCCAGTAAAAAGTTAAAAGCATTTGAATGTTGCAAACTTTTATAGGTATAGAACGCACCGTGTAGAAGTTAGGGCTACTTGAAGTTTTATCAGTGTTTAATTTGGGACTCAAGGGTAGCATAGCTATGAGCGATAGCTTAAATTGATAAGAGGCTCGAGTATTTTATTGTCACAAAATTTCAAGGTTTTATAACGCTCCAGTAAAAAGCTACAAGCATTTGATTGTTGCAAACTTTGATAGGTATCGGACGCACCGTACAGAAGTTAGGGCCTTATGAAGTTTTATCAGTGTTTGATTTGGGACTCAAGGGGAGCATAGCTATGGCCGATAGCGTGAATTGATAAGAGGCTCGAAGACTTTATTGTCACAAACTTTAAGGTTTTATAACGCTCCAGTAAAAAGTTAAAAGCATTTGAATGTTGCAAACTTTGATAGGTATAGGACGCACCGAATAGAAGTTAGGGCTATTTGAAGTTTTAACAATGTTTGATTTGGAACTGAATTGGAGCATTGCAATGAGCGATAGCTTAAATTGATAAGAGGCTCGAGTATTTTATTGTCACAAAATTTCAAGGTTTTATAACGCTCCAGTAAAAAGTTACAGGCATTTGATTGTTGCAAACTTTGAAAGGTATCGGACGCACCGTACAGAAGTTAGGGCCTTATGAAGTTTTATCAGTGTTTGATTTGGGACTCAAGGGGAGCATAGCTATGGCCGATAGCGTGAATTGATAAGAGGCTCGAAGACTTTATTGTCACAAACTTTAAGGTTTTATAAAGCTCCAGTAAAAAGTTAAAAGCATTTGAATGTTGCAAACTTTGATAGGTATAGGACGCACCGAATAGAAGTTAGGGCTATTTGAAGTTTTAACAATGTTTAATTTGGAACTGAATTGGAGCATTGCAATGAGCGATAGCTTAAATTGATAAGAGGCTCGAGTATTTTATTGTCACAAAATTTCAAGGTTTTACAACGCTCCAGTAAAAAGTTACAAGCATTTGATTGTTGCAAACTTTGATAGGTATCGGACGCACCGTACAGAAGTTAGGGCCTTATGAAGTTTTATCAGTGTTTGATTTGGGACTCAAGGGGAGCATAGCTATGGCCGATAGCGTGAATTGATAAGAGGCTCAAAGACTTTATTGTCACAAACTTTAAGGTTTTATAACGCTCCAGTAAAATGTTACAAGCATTTGAATGTTGAAAACTTTGATAGGTGTAGGACGCACCGTATAGAAGCCATATGATGTTTTATCAGTATTTGATTTGGGACTCAAGGGTAGCATAGCTATGAGCGATAGCTTAAATTGATAAGAGGCTCGAGTATTTTATTGTCAAAATATTTCAAGGTTTTATGACGCTCCAGTAAAAAGTTACAAGCATTTGAATGGTGCAAACTTTGATAGGTGTAGGACGCCCCGTATAGAAGTTACGGCTTTTTTAAGTTTTATAAGTGTTTGATTTGGGACTCAAGGGGACCACAGCAATGAGCGATAGCTTTAATTTATAAGAGGCACGACTACTTTATTGTCACCAAATTTCAAGGTTTTATGATGCTTCAGTAAAAAGTTACAAGCATTTGAATGTTGCAAACTTTGATAGGTATAGTGACGCACCGTATAGAAGCTAGGGCCATTTGAAGTTTAATCAGTGTTTGATTTGGGACTCAAGGGTAGCATAGCTATGAGCGATCGCTTAAATTGATAAGAGGCTAGAGTACTTTATAGTCACAAAATTTCAAGATTTTATGACGCTCCAGTAAAATATTACAAGCATTTGAATGTTGAAAACTTGGATAGGTGTAGGACGCACCGTATAGAAGTTAGGGCTATATGAAGTTTTATCAGTGTTTGATTTGGGACTCAAGGGTAGCATAGCTATGAGCGATAGCTTAAATTGATGAGGCTCGAGTATTTTATTGTCAAAATATTTCAAGGTTTTATGACGCTCCAGTAAAAAGTTTCAAGCATTTGAATGGTGCAAACTTTGATAGGTATAGGACGCACCGTACAGAAGTTAGGGTCATTTGAAGTTTTATCAGTGTTTGATTTGGGACCCAAGGGTAGCATAGCTATGAGCGATAGCGTAAATTGATAAGAGGCACGAGTGCTTTATTGTCACAAAATTTCAAGGTTTTATGACGCTCCAGTAAACAGTTAAAAGCATTTGAATGTGTCAAACTTTGATAGGTATAGAAGGCACCGTATAGAAGTTAGGGCTATTTGAAGTTTTATCAGTGTTTGATTTGGGACTCAAGGGTAGCATAGCTATGAGCGATAGCTTAAATTGATAAGAGGCTCGAGTATTTTATTGTCACAAAATTTCAAGGTTTTATAACGCTCCAGTAAAAAGTTCCAAGCATTTGAATGTTGCAAACTTTGATAGGTGTAGGATGCTCCGTATAGAAGTTAGGGCCATTTGAAGTTTTATCAGTGTTTTATTTGGGAATCAAGGGTAGCATAGCTATGAGCGATAACTTAAATTGATAAGAAGCTCGAGTACTTTATTGTCACAAAATTTCAAGATATTATGACGCTCCAGTAAAAAGTTGCAAGAATTTGAATGTTACAAACTTTGATAGGTGTAGGACGCACAGTATAGAATTTAGGGCCATTTGAAGTTTCAGCAGTGTTTGATTTGGGACTCAAGGGTAGCATAGCTGTGAGCTTTAGCTTAAATTGATAAGAGGCTCGAGTACTTTATTGTCAGCAAATTTCAAGGTTTTATGACGTTCCAGTAAAAAGTTATAGTGTTGCAAACTTTGATAGGCATAGGACTCATCGTACAGAAGTTAGTGCCATTTGAAGTTTTATCAGTGTATGATTTGGGACTCAAGGGTAGCATAGCTATGATCAATAACTTTAATTGACAAGAGGCTCGAGTATTTTATTGTCACAAAATTTCAAGATTTTATAACGCTCCAGTAAAAAGTTACAGGCATTTGAATATTGCAAACTTTGATAGGTGTAGGACGCACCGTATAGAAGTTAGGGCTATTTGAAGTTTTATCAGTGTTTGATTTGGGACTCAAGGGTAGCATAGCTATTAGCGATAGCTTAAATTGATAAGAGGCTCGAGTACTTTATTGTCACAAAATTTCAAAGCTTTATGACGCTCCAGTAAAAAGTTACAAGCATTTGAATGGTGCAAACTTTGATAGGTATAGGACACACCGTATAGAAGTTAGGGCCATTTAAAGTTTTATCAATGTTTGATTTGGGACTCAAGGGTAGCTTAGCTATGAGCGATAGCTTGAATTGATAAGCGGCTCGATACTTTATTGTAACAAAATTTCAAAGTTTTATGACGCTCCAGTAAAATGTTACAAGCATTTGATTGTTGCAAACTTTGATAGGTATACAACGCACCGTATAGAAGTTAGGGCTATTTGAAGTTTTATTAGTGTTTGATTTGGGTCTCCAGGGTAGCATAGCAATAGCTTAAATTGATAAGAGGATCGAGTACTTTATTGTCACAAAATTTCAAGGTTTTATTACGCTCCAGTAAAATGTTACAAGCAATTGATGGGTCGCAGACTTTGAAGGTTGTAGGACGTATAAAAGTTAGGGCTTTAAGTTTTATCCGTGTTTGATTTGGGACTCAAGGGTAGCATAGCTATGAGCGATAGCTTAAATTGATAAGAGGCTGAAGTATTTTATTGTCACAAAATTTCAAGGTTTTATAACGCTCCAGTAAAAAGTTACAAGCATTTGAATGTTGCAAACTTTGATAGGTGTAGGACGCACCGTATAGAAGTTAGGGCCATTTGAAGTTTTATCACTGTTTTACTTTGGGACACAAGGGTAGCATAGCTATAAGCGATAACTTTAATTGATAAGAGGCTCGAGTACTTTATTGTCACACAATTTCAAGGTTTTATGACGCTCCAGTAAAAAGTTAAAAGCATTTGAATGTTGCAAACTTTGATAGGTACAGGACGCACCGTATGGAAGTTAGGGCTATTTGAAGTTTTATCAGTGTTTGATTTGGGACTCAAGGGTAGCATAGCTGTGAGCGATAACTTTAATTGATAAGAGGCTCGAGTACTTTATTGTCAGCAAATTTCAAAGGTTTTATCACGTTCCAGTAAAAAGTTATAGTGTTGCAAACTTTGATAGGCATAGCACTCACCGTACAGAAGTTAGTGCCATTTGAAGTTTTAACAGTGTTTGATTTGGACTCAAGGGTAGCATAGCTATGAGCAATAACTTTAATTGACAAGAGGCTCGAGTATTTTATTGTCACAAAATTTCAAGATTTTATAACGCTCCAGTAAAAAGTTACAAGCATTTGAATGTTGCAAACTTTGATAGGTGTAGGACGCACCATATAGAAGTTAGCGCCACTTGAAGTTTTATCAGTGTTTGATTTGGGACTCAATGGTAGCATAGCTATGAGCGATAGATTAAATTGATAAGAGGCTCGAGTACTTTATTGTAAAAAATTTCAAGGTTTTATGACGCTCCAGTAAAAAGTTACATGCATTTGAATGGTGCACACTTTGATAGGTATAGGACGCACCGTGCAGAAGTTAGGGCCATTTGAAGTTTTATCAGTGTTTGATTTGTGACTCAAGGGTAGCATAGTTATGAGCGATAACTTTAATTGATAAGAGGCTCGAGTACTTTATTGTCACAAAATGTCAAGGTTTTATGACGCTCCAGTAAAAAGTTACAATGTTGCAAACTTTGGTAGGTATAGGACGCACAATACAGAAGTTAGTGCCATTTGAAGTTTTATCTGTGTTTGATTTGGGACTCAACGGGAGCATAGCTATAGCCGATAGCGTAAATTGATAGGAAGCTCGAGGACTTTATTGTCACAAACTTTCAAGGTTTTATAACGCTCCAGTAAAAAGTTAAAAACATTTGATTGTTGCAAATGTTGATAGGTATAGGACGCACCGTATAGAAATTAGGGCTATTTGAAGTTTTATCAGTGTTTGATTTGGGACTCAAGGGTAGCATAGCTATTAGCGATAGCTTAAATTGATAAGAGGCTCGAGTACTTTATTGTCACAAAATTTCAAAGCTTTATAACGATCCAGTAAAAAGTTACAAGCATTTGAATGGTGCAAACTTTGATAGGTATAGGACACACCATACAGATTTAGGGCCATTTGAAGTTTTATCAGTGTTTGATTTGGGACTCAAGGGTAGCATAGCTATGAGCTATAGCTTAAATTGATAAGAGGCTCGAGTACTTTATTGTCACAAAATTTCAAAGCTTTATGACGCTCCAGTAAAAAGTTACAAGCATTTGATTGTTGCAAACTTTGATAGGTGTAGGACCCACCGTATAGAAGTTAGGGCCATTTAAAGTTTTATCAATGTTTGATTTGGGACTCAAGGGTAGCTTAGCTATGAGCGATAGCTTAAATTGATAAGAGGCTCGATACTTCATTGTCACAAAATTTCAAAGTTTTATGACGCTCCAGTAAAATGTTACAAGCATTTGATAGTTGCAAACTTTGATAGGTATAGAAAGCACCGTATAGAAGGTAGGGCTATTTGAAGTTTTATCAGTGTTTGATTTGGGTCTCAAGGGCAGCATAGCAATAGCTTAAATTGATAAGAGGCTCGAGTACTTTATTGTCACAAAATTTCAAGGTTTTATGACGCTCCAGTAAAAAGTTACAAGCAATGGATGGCCGCAGACTTTGAAGGTTGTAGGACGTATAGAAGTTAGGGCTTTAAGTTTTATCCGTGTTTGATTTGGGACTCAAGGGTAGCATAGCTATGAGCGATAGCTTAAATTGATAAGAGGCTCCAGTATTTTATTGTCACAAAATTTCAAGGTTTTATAACGCTCCAGTAAAAAGTTACAAGCATTTGAATGTTGCAAACTTTGATAGGTGTAGGACGCACCGTATAGAAGTTAGGGCAATTGAAGTTTTATTAGTGTTTGATTTGGGACACAAGGGTAGTATAGCTATGAGCGATAACTTTAATTGATAAGAGGCTCGAGTAATTTATTGTCACACAATTTCAAGGTTTTATGACGCTCCAGTGAAAAGTTACAAGCTTTTGAATGGTGCAAACTTTGATAGGTATCGGACGCACCGTACAGAAGTTAGGGCCTTATGAAGTTTTATCAGTGTTTGATTTGGGACTCAAGGGGATCATAGCTATGGCCGTTAGCGTAAATTGATAACAGGCTCGAAGACTTTATTGTCACAAACTTTAAGGTTTTATAACGCTCCAGTAAAAAGTTAAAAGCATTTGAATGTTGCAAACTTTGATAGGTATAGGACGCACCGGATAGAAGTTAGGGCTATTTGAAGTTTTAACAATGTTTGATTTGGGACTGAATTGGAGCATTGCAATGAGCGATAGCTGAAATTGATATGAGGCACGACTACTTTATTGTTACAAAATTTCAAGGTTTTATGACGCTTCAGTAAAAAGTTACAATCATTTGAATGTTGCAAACTTTGATAGGTATAGTGACGCACCGTATAGAAGTTAGGGCCATTTGAAGTTTAATCAGAGGTTGATTTGGGACTCAAGGGTAGCATAGCTATGGCCGATAGCGTAAATTGATAAGAGGCTCGAGTACTTTATTGTCACAAATATTCAAGGTTTTATGTCGCTCCAGTAAAAAGTTACAAGCAATGGATGGTCGCTGACTTTGATAGGTGTAGGACGTATAGAAGTTACGGCCATTTGAAGTTTTATCAGTGTTTGGTTTGGGACTCAAGGGTAGCATAGCTATGAGCGATATCTGAAATTGATAAGATGCTCGAGTACTTGATTGTCACAAAATTTCAAAGCTTTATGACGCTCTAGTAAAAAGTTACATGCATTTGATTGTTGCAAACTTTGATAGGTGTAGGACCCACCGAATAGAAGTTAGGGCCATTTAAAGTTTTATCAATGTTTGATTTGGGACTCAAGGGTAGCATAGCTATGAGCGATAGCTTAAATTGATAAGAGGCTCGAGAATTTTGTTGTCACAAAATTTCAAGGTTTTATAACGCTCAAGTAAAAAGTTACAAGCATTTGAATGTTGCAAACTTTGATAGGTTTTATAACGCTCCAGTAAAAAGTTACAAGCATTTGAATGTTGCAAACTTTCATATGTGTAGGACGCACAGTATAGAATTTAGGGCCATTTGAAGTTTTAGCAGTGTTTGATTTGGGACTCAAGGGTAGCATAGCTGTGAGCGATAGCTCAAATTGATAAGAGGCTCGAGTACTTTATTGTAAGCAAATTTCAAGGTTTTATGACGTTTCAGTAAAAAGTTATAGTGTTGCAAACTTTGATAGGCATAGGACTCACCGTACAGAAGTTAGTGCCATTTGAAGTTTTATCAGTGTTTGATTTGGGACTCAAGGGTAGCATAGCTATGAGCAATAACTTTAATTGACAAGAGGGTCGGAGTATTTTATTGTCACAAAATTTCAAGATTTTATTACGCTCTAGTAAAAAGTTACAAGCATTTGAATGTTGCAAACTTTGATATGTGTAGGACGCACCTTATAGAAGTTAGGGCCACTTGAAGTTTTATCAGTGTTTGATTTGGGACTCAATGGTAGCATAGCTAAGAGCGATAGCTTAAATTGATAAGAGGCTCGAGTACTTTATTGTCAAAAATTTCACGGTTTTATGACGCTCCAGTAAAAAGTTACAAGCATTTGAATGGTGCAAACTTTGATAGGTATAGGACGCACCGTATAGAAGGTAGGGCTATTTGAAGTTTTATCAGTGTTTGATTTGGGTCTCAAGGTTAGCATAGCAATAGCTTAAATTGATAAGAGGCTCGAGCACTTTATTGTCACAAAATTTCAAGGTTTTATGACGCTCCAGTAAAAAGTTACAATGTTGCAAATTTGATAGGTATAGGACGCACAATACAGAAGTTAGTGCCATTTGAAGTTTTATCAGCGTTTGATTTGGGACTCAAGGGGAGCATAGCTATAGCCGATAGCGTAAATTGATAGGAAGCTCGAGGACTTTATTGTCACAAACTTTCAAGGTTTTATAACGCTCCAGTAAAAAGTTAAAATCATTTGATTGTTGCAAATTTTGATAGGTATAGGACGCACCGTATAGAAGTTAGGGCTATTTGAAGTTTTATCAGTGTTTGATTTGGGACTCAAGGGTAGCATAGCTATTAGCGATAGCTTAAATTGATAAGAGGCTCGAGTACTTTATTGTCACAAAATTTCAAAGTTTTATGACGCTCCAGTAAAAAGTTACAAGCATTTGAATGGTGCAAACTTTGATAGGTATAGGACACACCGTACAGATTTAGTATCATTTGAAGTTTTATCAGTGTTTGATTTGGGACTCAAGGGTAGCATAGCTATGAGCAATAGCTTAAATTGATAAGAGGCTCGAGTACTTTATTGTCACAAAATTTCAAAGCTTTATGACGCTCCAGTAAAAAGTTACAAGCATTTGATTGTTGCAAACTTTGATAGGTGTAGGACCCACCGTATAGAAGTTAGGGCCATTTAAAGTTTTATCAATGTTTGATTTGGGACTCAAGGGTAGCATAGCAATAGCTTAAATTGATAAGAGGCTCGAGTACTTTATTGTCACAAAATTTCAAAGCTTTATGACGCTCCAGTAAAAAGTTACAAGCAATGGATGGCCGCAGACTTTGAAGGTTGTAGGACGTATAGAAGTTAGGGCTTTAAGTTTTATCCGTGTTTGATTTGGGACTCAATGGTAGCATAGCTATGAGCGATAGCTTAAATTGATAAGAGGCTCGAGTATTTTATGGTCACAAAATTTCAAGGTTTTATAACGCTCCAGTAAAAAGTTACAAGCATTTGAATGTTGCAAACTTTGATAGGTGTAGGACGCACCGTATAGAAGTTAGGGCCATTTGAAGTTTCATCATTGTTGGATTTGGGACACAAGGGTAGCATAGCTATGAGCGATAACTTTAATTGATAAGAGGCTCGAGTACTTTATTGTCACACAATTTCAAGGTTTTATGACGCTCCAGTAAAAAGTTAAAAGCATTTGAATGTTGCAAACTTTGATAGGTACAGGACGCACCGTATGGAAGTTAGGGCTATTTGAAGTTTTATCAGTGTTTGATTTGGGACTCAAGGGGAGCATAGCTCTAAGCGACAGCGAAAATTTGTAAGAGGCTCCAGCTCTTTATCGTCACAAAATTTCAAGGTTTTATGACGCTCCAGTAAAAAGTTTAAAGCATTTGAATGTGTCAAACTTTGATAGGTATAGAAATCACCGTATAGAAGTTAGGGATATTTGAAGTTTTATCAGTGTTTGATTTGGGACTCAAGGGGAGCATAGCTATGAGCGATAGCTTAAATTGATGAGAAGCTCGAGTACTTTATTGTCACAAATTTTCAAGAAATTATGACGCTCCAGTAAAAAGTTGCAAGAATTTGAATGTTGCAAACTTTGATAGGTGTGGGACGCACCATATAGAAGTTAGGGCCACTTGAAGTTTTATCAGTGTTTGATTTGGGACTCAATGGTAGCATAGCTATGAGCGATAGCTTAAATTGATAAGAGGCTCGAGTACTTTATTGTAAAAAATTTCAAGGTTTTATGACGCTCCAGTAAAAAGTTACATGCATTTGAATGGTGCACACTTTGATAGGTATAGGACGCACCGTGCAGAAGTTAGGGCCATTTGAAGTTTTATCAGTGTTTGATTTGTGACTCAAGGGTAGCATAGTTATGAGCGATAACTTTAATTGATAAGAGGCTCGAGTACTTTATTGTCACAAAATGTCAAGGTTTTATGACGCTCCAGTAAAAAGTTACAATGTTGCAAACTTTGATAGGTATAGGACGCACAATACAGAAGTTAGTGCCATTTGAAGTTTTATCTGTGTTTGATTTGGGACTCAAGGGGAGCATAGCTATAGCCGATAGCGTAAATTGATAGGAAGCTCGAGGACTTTATTGTCACAAACTTTCAAGGTTTTATAACGCTCCAGTAAAAAGTTAAAAACATTTGATTGTTGCAAATTTTGATAGGTATAGGACGCACCGTATAGAAATTAGGGCTATTTGAAGTTTTATCAGTGTTTGATTTGGGACTCAAGGGTAGCATAGCTATTAGCGATAGCTTAAATTGATAAGAGGCTCGAGTACTTTATTGTCACAAAATTTCAAAGCTTTATAACGATCCAGTAAAAAGTTACAAGCATTTGAATGGTGCAAACTTTGATAGGTATAGGACACACCGTACAGATTTAGGGCCATTTGAAGTTTTATCAGTGTTTGATTTGGGACTCAAGGGTAGCATAGCTATGAGCTATAGCTTAAACTGATAAGAGGCTCGAGTACTTTATTGTCACAAAATTTCAAAGCTTTATGACGCTCCAGTAAAAAGTTACAAGCATTTGATTGTTGCAAACTTTGATAGGTGTAGGACCCACCGTATAGAAGTTAGGGCCATTTAAAGTTTTATCAATGTTTGATTTGGGACTCAAGGGTAGCTTAGCTATGAGCGATAGCTTAAATTGATAAGAGGCTCGATACTTCATTGTCACAAAATTTCAAAGTTTTATGACGCTCCAGTAAAATGTTACAAGCATTTGATAGTTGCAAACTTTGATAGGTATAGAAAGCACCGTATAGAAGGTAGGGCTATTTGAAGTTTTATCAGTGTTTGATTTGGGTCTCAAGGGCAGCATAGCAATAGCTTAAATTGATAAGAGGCTCGAGTACTTTATTGTCACAAAATTTCAAGGTTTTATGACGCTCCAGTAAAAAGTTACAAGCAATGGATGGCCGCAGACTTTGAAGGTTGTAGGACGTATAGAAGTTAGGGCTTTAAGTTTTATCCGTGTTTGATTTGGGACTCAAGGGTAGCATAGCTATGAGCGATAGCTTAAATTGATAAGAGGCTCGAGTAATTTATTGTCAGACAATTTCAAGGTTTTATGACGCTCCAGTGAAAAGTTACAAGCTTTTGAATGGTGCAAACTTTGATAGGTATCGGACGCACCGTACAGAAGTTAGGGCCTTATAAAGTTTTATCAGTGTTTGATTTGGGACTCAAGGGGATCATAGCTATGGCCGTTAGCGTAAATTGATAACTGGCTCGAAAACTTTATTGTCACAAACTTTAAGGTTTTATAACGCTCCAGTAAAAAGTTAAAAGCATTTGAATGTTGCAAACTTTGATAGGTATAGGACGCACCGGATAGAAGTTAGGGCTATTTGAAGTTTTAACAATGTTTGATTTGGGACTGAATTGGAGCATTGCAATGAGCGATAGCTGAAATTGATATGAGGCACGACTACTTTATTGTTACAAAATTTCAAGGTTTTATGACGCTTCAGTAAAAAGTTACAATCATTTGAATGTTGCAAACTTTGATAGGTATAGTGACGCACCGTATAGAAGTTAGGGCCATTTGAAGTTTAATCAGAGTTTGATTTGGGACTCAAGGGTAGCATAGCTATGGCCGATAGCGTAAATTGATAAGAGGCTCGAGTACTTTATTGTCACAAATATTCAAGGTTTTATGTCGCTCCAGTAAAAAGTTACAAGCAATGGATGGTCGCTGACTTTGATAGGTGTAGGACGTATAGAAGTTACGGCCATTTGAAGTTTTATCAGTGTTTGATTTGGGACTCAAGGGTAGCATAGCTATGAGCGATATCTGAAATTGATAAGATGCTCGAGTACTTGATTGTCACAAAATTTCAAAGCTTTATGACGCTCTAGTAAAAATTTACATGCATTTGATTGTTGCAAACTTTGATAGGTGTAGGACCCACCGTATAGAAGTTAGGGCCATTTAAAGTTTTATCAATGTTTGATTTGGGACTCAAGGGTAGCATAGCTATGAGCGATAGCTTAAATTGATAAGAGGCTCGAGAATTTTGTTGTCACAAAATTTCAAGGTTTTATAACGCTCAAGTAAAAAGTTACAAGCATTTGAATGTTGCAAACTTTCATATGTGTAGGACGCACAGTATAGAATTTAGGGCCATTTGAAGTTTTAGCAGTGTTTGACTTGGAACTCAAGGGTAGCATAGCTGTGAGCGATAGCTCAAATTGATAAGAGGCTCGAGTACTTTATTGTCAGCAAATTTCAAGGTTTTATGACGTTTCAGTAAAAAGTTATAGTGTTGCAAACTTTGATAGGCATAGGACTCACCGTACAGAAGTTAGTGCCATTTGAAGTTTTATCAGTGTTTGATTTGGGACTCAAGGGTAGCATAGCTATGAGCAATAACTTTAATTGACAAGAGGGTCGGAGTATATTATTGTCACAAAATTTCAAGATTTTATAACGCTCTAGTAAAAAGTTACAAGCATTTGAATGTTGCAAACTTTGATATGTGTAGGACACACCTTATAGAAGTTAGGGCCACTTGAAGTTTTATCAGTGTTTGATTTGGGACTCAAGGGGAGCATAGCTATAGCTTAAATTGATAAGAGGCTCGAGCACTTTATTGTCACAAAATTTCAAGGTTTTATGACGCTCCAGTAAAAAGTTACAATGTTGCAAACTTTGATAGGTATAGGACGCACAATACAGAAGTTAGTGCCATTTGAAGTTTTATCAGCGTTTGATTTGGGACTCAAGGGGAGCATAGCTATAGCCGATAGCGTAAATTGATAGGAAGCTCGAGGACTTTATTGTCACAAACTTTCAAGGTTTTATAACGCTCCAGTAAAAAGTTAAAATCATTTGATTGTTGCAAATTTTGATAGGTATAGGACGCACCGTATAGAAGTTAGGGCTATTTGAAGTTTCATCAGTGTTTAATGTGGGTCTCAAGGGTAGCATAGCAATAGCTTAAATTGATAAGAGGCTCGAGTACTTTATTGTCACAAAATTTCAAAGCTTTATGACGCTCCAGTAAAAAGTTACAAGCATTTGACAGTTGCAAACTTTGATAGGTATAGAACGTACCGTATAGAAGGTAGGGCTATTTGAAGTTTTATCAGTGTTTGATTTGGGTCTCAAGGGTAGCATAGCAATAGCTTAAATTGATAAGAGGCTCGAGTACTTTATTGTCACAAAATTTCAAGGTTTTATGACGCTCCAGTAAAAAGTTACAAGCAATGGATGGCCGCAGACTTTGAAGGTTGTAGGACGTATAGAAGTTAGGGCTTTAAGTTTTATCCGTGTTTGATTTGGGACTCAGGGGTAGCATAGCTATGAGCGATAGCTTAAATTGATAAGAGGCTCGAGTATTTTATGGTCACAAAATTTCAAGGTTTTATAACGCTCCAGTAAAAAGTTACAAGCATTTGAATGTTCCAAACTTTGATAGGTGTAGGACGCACCGTATAGAAGTTAGGGCCATTTGAAGTTTCATCACTGTTGGATTTGGGACACAAGGGTAGCATAGCTATGAGCGATAACTTTAATTGATAAGAGGCTCGAGTACTTTATTGTCACACAATTTCAAGGTTTTATGACGCTCCAGTAAAAAGTTAAAAGCATTTGAATGTTGCAAACTTTGATAGGTACAGGACGCACCGTATGGAAGTAAGGGCTATTTGAAGTTTTATCAGTGTTTGATTTGGGACTCAAGGGGAGCATAGCTCTAAGCGACAGCGAAAATTTGTAAGAGGCTCCAGCTCTTTATCGTCACAAAATTTCAAGGTTTTATGACGCTCCAGTAAAAAGTTTAAAGCATTTGAATGTGTCAAACTTTGATAGGTATAGAAATCACCGTATAGAAGTTAGGGATATTTCAAGTTTTATCAGTGTTTAATTTGGGACTCAAGGGGAGCATAGCTATGAGCGATAACTTAAATTGATGAGAAGCTCGAGTACTTTATTGTCACAAATTTTCAAGAAATTATGACGCTCCAGTAAAAAGTTGCAAGAATTTGAATGTTGCAAACTTTGATAGGTGTAGGACGCACAGTATAGAATTTAGGACCATTTGAAGTTTTAGCAGTGTTTCATTTGGGACTCAAGGGTAGCATAGCTATGAGCGATAACTTTAATTAATAAGAGGCTCGAGTACTTTATTGTCAGCAAATTTCAAGGTTTTATGACGTTCCAGTAAAAAGTTATAGTGTTGCAAACTTTGATGCGCATAGGACTCACCGTACAGAAGTTAGTGCCATTTGAAGTTTTATCAGTGTTTGATTTGGGACTCAAGGGTAGCATAGCTATGAGCAATAACTTTAATTGACAAGAGGCTCGAGTATTTTATTGTCACAAAGTTTCAAGATTTTATAACGCTCCAGTAAAGAGTTACAAGCATTTGAATGTTGCAAACTTTGATAGGTGTAGGACGCACCGTATAAAAGTTAGGGCCATTTGAAGTTTTATCACTGTTGGATTTGGGACACAAGGGTAGCATAGCTATGAGCGATAACTTTAATTGATAAGAGGCTCGAGTACTTTATTGTCACACAATTTCAAGGTTTTATGACGCTCCAGTAAAAAATTAAAAGCATTTGAATGTTTGCAAACTTTGATAGGTACAGGACGCACCGTATGGAAGTTAGGGCTATTTGAAGTTTTATCAGTGTTTGATTTGGGACTCAAGGGGAGCATAGCTATAAGCGATAGCGAAAATTTGTAAGAGGCTCGAGCTCTTTATCGTCACAAAATTTCAAGGTTTTATGACGCTCCAGTAAAAAGTTACAAGCATTTGAATGTTGCAAACTTTGATAGGTGTAGGACGCACAGTATAGAATTTAGGGCCATTTGAAGTTTTAGCAGTGTTTGATTTGGGACTCAAGGGTAGCATAGCTGTGAGCGATAGCTTAAATTGATAAGAGGCTCGAGTACTTTATTGTCAGCAAATTTCAAGGTTTTATGACGTTCCAGTAAAAAGTTATAGTGTTGCAAACTTTGATAGGCATAGGACTCACCGTACAGAAGTTAGTGCCATTTGAAGTTTTATCAGTGTTTGATTTGGGACTCAAGAGTAGCATAGCTATGAGCAATAACTTTAATTGACAAGTGGCTCGAGTATTTTATTGTCACAAAATTTCAAGGTTTTATAACGCTCCAGTAAAAAGTTACAAGCATTTGAATGTTGCAAACTTTGATAGGTGTAGGACGCAATATATTGAAGTTACGGCCACTTTAAGTTTTATCAGTGTTTGATTTGGGACTCAATGGTAACATAGCTATGAGCGATAGCTTAAATTGATAAGATTCTCGAGTACTTTATTGTCAAAAAATTTCAAGGTTTTATGACGCTCCAGTAAAAAGTTACAAGCATTTGAATGGTGCAAACTTTGATAGGTATAGGACGCACCGTGCAGAAGTTAGGGCCATTTGAAGTTTTATCAGTGTTTGATTTGTGACTCAAGGGTAGCATAGCTATGAGCGATAACTTTAATTGATAAGAGGCTCGAGTACTTTATTGTCACAAAATTTCAAGGTTTTATGACGCTCCAGTAAAGAGTTACAATGTTGCAAACTTTGATAGGTATAGGACGCACCGTATAGAAGTTAGGGCTATTTGAAGTTTTATCAGTGTTTGATTTGGGGCTCAAGGGTAGCATAGCTATTAGCGATAGCTTAAATTGATAAGAGGCTCGAGTACTTTATTGTCACAAGTTTTATGACGCTCCAGTAAAAAGTTACAAGCATTTGAATGGTGCAAACTTTGATAGGTATAGGACACACCGTACAGATTTAGGGCCATTTGAAGTTTTATCAGTGTTTGATTTGGGACTCAAGGGTAGCATAGCTATGAGCTATAGCTTAAATTGATAAGAGGCTCGAGTACTCTATTGTCACAAAATTTCAAAGCTAAAAAAACACATTTTGGCCAGTGCCAAGAAGTGATACAACAAAAATTATTTACATTAATTTTAATAATTCACTATAATTATATTATAACAATTTATGATCAATTATAATAAAAATTATGTTTATAATAATTATTTACATTTACATTTATAGTAAGCTAACTAATATGTGTAGTCTGGATTTCCTAGTTCATTAGGTCGTTTGGTCGAGTTCTCTTTAACGGCGCATGGTGGTTTCTTCTAGAGGTAGCAACTCGTTTATTTCTTCGTTATTATGCCCATGCAGTCTATCGTAGTGTTTTGCGGATATCTTTTGTATCTCTTCATCAATTCTTGTCAGACTTTATGATCACACTTAATATTTTAGATTGCTGTCTTTGAATTTTTGCTATGTGTGACCGCTTTGCCGTTCCCCATACTTGGAGTCCGTACATCCACATTGACTTTATAACTCACTTGTATAACAGCAACTTGTTGTTAATTTTGAGTTTATATTGCTTACCCATTAACCAATATAGTTGCCTAAATTTTTCTTTTATTTGTTTCGTTTTTTGTTTGATGTGGTAGTGCCAATTTAACTTTGAGTCCATGTACCAAGTTATTTAGTAGTAGACCCTATTTTTATATCTTTATTGTTTATTTTAATAGGTATTGGGTTAAATGTGGTTTTAGTTGTAAAAATTATTTGTGCAGTCTTATCTTCATTAATTTTCAAGCACCATTTATCAAACCATCGAGTACTTTATTGTCACAAGTTTTATGACGCTCCAGTAAAAAGTTACAAGCATTTGAATGGTGCAAACTTTGATAGGTATAGGACACACCGTACAGATTTAGGGCCATTTGAAGTTTTATCAGTGTTTGATTTGGGACTCAAGGGTAGCATAGCTATGAGCTATAGCTTAAATTGATAAGAGGCTCGAGTACTCTATTGTCACAAAATTTCAAAGCTTTATGACGCTCCGGTAAAAAGTTACAAGCATTTGATTGTTTTAAACTTTGATAGGTGTAGGACTCACCGTATCGAAGTTAGGGCCATTTAAAGTTTTATCAATGTTTGATTTGGGACTCAAGGGTAGCTTGGCTATGAGCGATAGCTTAAATTGATAAGAGGCTCGATACTTTATTGTCACAAAATTTCAAAGTTTTAGGACGCTCCAGTAAAAAGTTACATGCATTTGAATTGTGCAAACTTTGATAGGTATCGGACGCACCGTACAGAAGTTAGGGCCTTATGAAGTTTTATCAGTGTTTGATTTGGGACTCAAGGGGAGCATAGCTATGGCCGATAGCGTAAATTGATAAGAGGCTCGAAGAATTTATTGTCACAAACTTTAAGGTTTTATAACGCTCCAGTAAAAAGTTAAAAGCATTTGAATGTTGCAAACTTTGATAGGTATAGGACGCACCGAATAGAAGTTAGGGCTATTTGAAGTTTTAACAATGTTTGATTTGGGACTGAATTGGAGCATAGCAATGAGCGATAGCTTAAATTGATAAGAGGCACGACTACTTTATTGTCACAGAATTTCAAGGTTTTATGACGCTTCAGTAAAAAGTTACAATCATTTGAATGTTGGAAACTTTGATAGGTATAGTGACGCACCGTATAGAAGTTAGGGCCATCTGAAGTTTAATCAGAGTTTGATTTGGGCCTCAAAGGTAGCATAGCTATGAGCGATCGCTTAAATTGATAAGAGGCTAGAGTACTTTATAGTCACAAAATTTCAAGATTTTATGACGCTCCAGTAAAATGTTACAAGCATTTGAATGTTGAAAATTTTGATAGGTGTAGGACGCACCGTATAGAAGTTATGGCTATTTGAAGTTTTATCAGTGTTTGATTTGGGACTCAAGGGTAGCATAGCTATGAGCGATAACTTTAATTGATAAGAGGCTCGAGTACTTTATTGTCACAAAATTTCAAGGTTTTATGACGCTCCAGTAAAAAGTTAAAAACATTTCAATGTTACAAACTTTGATAGGTATAGCACGCACCGTATAGAAGTTAGGGCTATTTAAAGTTTTATCACTGTTTGATTTGGGACTCAAGAGGAGCATAGCAATGAGCGATAGCTTAAATTGATAAGAGAAATTGTCACACAATTTCAAGGTTTTATGACGCTCCAGTGAAACGTTACAAGCATTTGAATGGTGCAAACTTTGATAGGTATACGACGCACCGTACAGAAGTTAGGGCCATTTGAAGTTTTATCAGTGTTTGATTTGGGACTCAAGGGTAGCATAGCTATGAGCGATAACTTTAATTGATAAGAGGCTCGAGTACTTTATTGTCACAAAATTTCAAGGTTTTATGACGCTCCAGTAAAAAGTTAAAAACATTTCAATGTTACAAACTTTGATAGGTATAGCACGCACCGTATAGAAGTTAGGGCTATTTAAAGTTTTATCACTGTTTGATTTGGGACTCAAGGGGAGCATAGCAATGAGCGATAGCTTAAATTGATAAAAGGCACGACTACTTTATTGTCACAAAACTTCAAGGTTTTATGACGCTTCAGTAAAAAGTTACAATGTTGCAAACTTTGATAGGTATAGGACGCACAATACAGAAGTTAGTGCCATTTGAAGTTTTATCTGTATTTTATTTGGGACTCCAGGGTAGCATAGCTATGAGCGATAGCTTAAATTGATAAGAGGCTCGAGTACTTTATTATCAAAAAATTTCAAGGTTCTATGACGCTCCAGTGAGAAGTTACAAGCATCTGAATGGTGCAAACTTTGATAGGTATAGGACGCACCGTACAGAAGTTAGGGCCATTTGAAGTTTTATCAGTGTTTGATTTGTGACTCCAGGGTAGCATAGCTATGAGCGATAACTTTAATTGACAAGAGGCTCGAGTATTTTATTGTCACAAAATTTCAAGGTTTTATGACGCTCCAGTAAAAAGTTCCAAGCATTTGAATGTTGCAAACTTTGATAGGTGTAGGACGCACCATATAGAAGTTAGGGCCACTTGAAGTTTTATCAGTGTTTGATTTGGGACTCAATGGTAGCATAGCTATGAGCGATAGCTTAAATTGATAAGAGGCTCGAGTACTTTATTGTCAAAAATTTCAAGGTTTTATGACGCTCCAGTAAAAAGTTACAAGCATTTGAATGGTGCAAACTTTGATAGGTGTAGGATGCTCTGTATAGAAGTTAGGGCCATTTGAAGTTTTATCAGTGTTTTATTTGGGAATCAAGGGTAGCATGGCTATGAGCGATAGCTTAAATTGATAAGAAGCTCGAGTACTTTATTGTCAAAAATTTCAAGCTTTTATGACGCTCCAGTAAAAAGTTACAAGCATTTGAATGGTGCAAACTTTGATAGGTGTAGGCCGCACCATATAGAAGTTAGGGCCACTTGAAGTTTTACCAGTGTTTGATTTGGGACTCAAGGGTAGCATAGCTATGAGCGATAACTTTAATTGATAAGAGGCTCGAGTACTTTATTGTCACAAAATTTCAAGGTTTTATGACGCTCCAGTAAAAAGTTAAAAACATTTCAATGTTGCAATCTTTGATAGGTATAGCACGCACCGTATAGAAGTTAGGGCTATTTTAAGTTTTATCAGTGTTTGATTTGGGACTCAAGGGGAGCATAGCAATGAGCCATAGCTTAAATTTATAAAAGGCACGACTACTTTATTGTCACAAAACTTCAAGGTTTTATGACGCTCCAGTGAAAAGTTACAAGCATTTGAATTGTGCAAACTTTGATAGGTATCGGACGCACCGTACAGAAGTTAGGGCCTTATGAAGTTTTATCAGTGTTTGATTTGGGACTCAAGGGGAGCATAGCTATGGCCGATAGCGTAAATTGATAAGAGGCTCGAAGAATTTATTGTCACAAACTTTAAGGTTTTATAACGCTCCAGTAAAAAGTTAAAAGCATTTGAATGTTGCAAACTTTGATAGGTATAGGACGCACCGAATAGAAGTTAGGGCTATTTGAAGTTTTAACAATGTTTGATTTGGGACTGAATTGGAGCATAGCAATGAGCGATAGCTTAAATTGATAAGAGGCACGACTACTTTATTGTCACAGAATTTCAAGGTTTTATGACGCTTCAGTAAAAAGTTACAATCATTTGAATGTTGGAAACTTTGATATGTATAGTGACGCACCGTATAGAAGTTAGGGCCATTTGAAGTTTAATCAGAGTTTGATTTGGGCCTCAAAGGTAGCATAGCTATGAGCGATCGCTTAAATTGATAAGAGGCTAGAGTACTTTATAGTCACAAAATTTCAAGATTTTATGACGCTCCAGTAAAATGTTACAAGCATTTGAATGTTGAAAATTTTGATAGGTGTAGGACGCACCGTATAGAAGTTATGACTATTTGAAGTTTTATCAGTGTTTGATTTGGGACTCAAGGGTAGCATAGCTATGAGCGATAACTTTAATTGATAAGAGGCTCGAGTACTTTATTGTCACAAAATTTCAAGGTTTTATGACGCTCCAGTAAAAAGTTAAAAACATTTCAATGTTACAAACTTTGATAGGTATAGCACGCACCGTATAGAAGTTAGGGCTATTTAAAGTTTTATCACTGTTTGATTTGGGACTCAAGAGGAGCATAGCAATGAGCGATAGCTTAAATTGATAAGAGAAATTGTCACACAATTTCAAGGTTTTATGACGCTCCAGTAAAAAGTTAAAAACATTTCAATGTTACAAACTTTGATAGGTATAGCACGCACCGTATAGAAGTTAGGGCTATTTAAAGTTTTATCACTGTTTGATTTGGGACTCAAGGGGAGCATAGCAATGAGCGATAGCTTAAATTGATAAAAGGCACGACTACTTTATTGTCACAAAACTTCAAGGTTTTATGACGCTTCAGTAAAAAGTTACAATGTTGGAAACTTTGATAGGTATAGGACGCACAATACAGAAGTTAGTGCCATTTGAAGTTTTATCTGTATTTTATTTGGGACTCCAGGGTAGCATAGCTATGAGCGATAGCTTAAATTGATAAGAGGCTCGAGTACTTTATTATCAAAAAATTTCAAGGTTCTATGACGCTCCAGTGAGAAGTTACAAGCATCTGAATGGTGCAAACTTTGATAGGTATAGGACGCACCGTACAGAAGTTAGGGCCATTTGAAGTTTTATCAGTGTTTGATTTGTGACTCCAGGGTAGCATAGCTATGAGCGATAACTTTAATTGACAAGAGGCTCGAGTATTTTATTGTCACAAAATTTCAAGGTTTTATGACGCTCCAGTAAAAAGTTCCAAGCATTTGAATGTTGCAAACTTTGATAGGTGTAGGACGCACCATATAGAAGTTAGGGCCACTTGAAGTTTTATCAGTGTTTGATTTGGGACTCAATGGTAGCATAGCTATGAGCGATAACTTTAATTGATAAGAGGCTCGAGTACTTTATTGTCACCAAATTTCAAGGTTTTATGACGCTCCAGTAAAAATTACAATGTTGCAAACTTTGATAGGTATAGGACAGACAATAGAGAAGTTAGTGCCATTTGAAGTTTTATCTGTGTTTGATTTGGGACTCCAGGGTAGCATAGCTATGAGCGATAGCTTAAATTGAGAAGAGGCTCGAGTACTTTATTGTCAAAAAATTTCAAGGTTTTATGACGCTCCAGTGAAAAGTTACAAGCATTTGAATGGTGCAAACTTTGACAGGTATAGGACGCACCGTACAGAAGTTAGGGCCATTTGAAGTTTTATCAGTGTTTGATTAGGGACTCAAGGGTAGCATAGCTATGAGCGATAACTTTAATTGATTGAGGCTCGAGTACTTTATTGTCAGAAAATTTCAAAGTTTTATGACGCTCCAGTAAAAAGTTAAAAACATTTGAATGTTGTAGACTTTGATAGGTATAGCACACACCGTATAGAAGTTAGGGCCATTTTAAGTTTTATCAGTGTTTGATTTGGGACTCAAGGGGAGCATAGCAATGAGCGATAGCTTAAATTGGTAAAAGGTACGACTACTTTATTGTCACAAAACTTCAAGGTTTTATGGCGCTTCAGTAAAAAGTTACAAGAATTTGAATTTGCAAACTTTGATAGGTATAGGACGCACCGTATAGAAGTTAGGGCTATTTGAAGTTTTAACAATGTTTGATTTGGGACTGAATAGGAGCATAGCAATGACCGATAGCTTAAATTGCTAAGAGGCACGACTACTTTATTGTCACAAAATTTCAAGGTTTTATGACGCTTCAGTAAAAAGTTACAATCATTTGAATGTTGCAAACTTTGATAAGTATAGTGACGCACCGTATAGAAGTTAGGGCCACTTGAAGTTTTATCAGTGTTTGATTTGGGACTCAATGGTAGCATAGCTATGAGCGATAGCTTAAATTGATAAGAGGCTCGAGTACTTTATTGTCAAAAATTTCAAGGTTTTATGACGCTCCAGTAAAAAGTTACAAGCATTTGAATGGTGCAAACTTTGATAGGTGTAGGATGCTCTGTATAGAAGTTAGGGCCATTTGAAGTTTTATCAGTGTTTTATTTGGGAATCAAGGGTAGCATGGCTATGAGCGATAGCTTAAATTGATAAGAAGCTCGAGTACTTTATTGTCAAAAATTTCAAGCTTTTATGACGCTCCAGTAAAAAGTTACAAGCATTTGAATGGTGCAAACTTTGATAGGTGTAGGACGCACCATATAGAAGTTAGGGCCACTTGAAGTTTTATCAGTGTTTGATTTGGGACTCAAGGGTAGCATAGCTATGAGCGATAACTTTAATTGATAAGAGGCTCGAGTACTTTATTGTCACAAAATTTCAAGGTTTTATGACGCTCCAGTAAAAAGTTAAAAACATTTCAATGTTGCAATCTTTGATAGGTATAGCACGCACCGTATAGAAGTTAGGGCTATTTTAAGTTTTATCAGTGTTTGATTTGGGACTCAAGGGGAGCATAGCAATGAGCCATAGCTTAAATTTATAAAAGGCACGATTACTTTATTGTCACAAAACTTCAAGGTTTTATGACGCTTCAGTAAAAAGTTTCAAGAATTTGAATGTTGCAAACTTTGATAGGTATAGGACGCACCGTATAGAAGTTAGGGCTATTTGAAGTTTTAACAATGTTTGAATTGGGACTGAATTGGAGCATAGCAATGAGCGACAGCTTAAATTGATAAGAGGCACGACTACTTTATTGTCACAAAATTTCAAGGTTTTATGGCGCTTCAGTAAAAAGTTACAATGTTGCAAACTTTGATAGGTATAGGGCGCACAATACAGAAGTTAGTGCCATTTGAAGTTTTATCTGTGTTTGATTTGGGACTCCAGGGTAGCATAGCTATGAGCGATAGCTTAAATTTATAAGAGGCTCGAGTACTTTATTGTCAAAAAATTTCAAGGTTCTATGACGCTCCAGTGAGAAGTTACAAGCATCTCAATGGTGCAAACTTTGATAGGTATAGGACGCACCGTACAGAAGTTAGGGCCATTTGAAGTTTTATCAGTGTTTGATTTGTGACTCCAGGGTAGCATAGCTATGAGCGATAACTTTAATTGAAAAGAGGCTCGAGTATTTTATTGTCACAAAATTTCAAGGTTTTATGACGCTCCAGTAAAAAGTTCCAAGCATTTGAATGTTGCAAACTTTGATAGGTGTAGGACGCACCATATAGAAGTTAGGGCCACTTGAAGTTTTATCAGTGTTTGATTTGGGACTCAATGGTAGCATAGCTATGAGCGATAACTTTAATTGATGAGAGGCTCGAGTACTTTATTGTCACCAAAATGACAAGTGTTTGATTTGGGACTCAAGGGGAGCATAGCAATGAGCGATAGCTTAAATTTATAAAAGGCACGACTACTTTATTGTCACAAAACTTCAAGGTTTTATGACGCTTCAGTAAAAAGTTTCAAAAATTTGAATGTTGCAAACTTTGATAGGTATAGGACGCACCGTATAGAAGTTAGGGCTATTTGAAGTTTTAACAATGTTTGAATTGGGACTGAATTGGAGCATAGCAATGAGCGACAGCTTAAATTGATAAGAGGCACGACTACTTTATTGTCACAAAATTTCAAGGTTTTATGACGCTTCAGTACAATGTTGCAAACTTTGATAGGTATAGGGCGCACAATACAGAAGTTAGTGCCATTTGAAGTTTTATCTGTGTTTGATTTGTGACTCAAGGGTAGCATAGCTATGAGCGATAACTTTAATTGACAAGAGGCTGTAGTATTTTATTGTCACAAAATTTCAAGGTTTTATGACGCTCCAGTAAAAAGTTACAAGCATTTGAATGTTGCAAACTTTGATAGGTGTAGGACGCACCATATAGAAGTTAGGGCCACTTGAAGTTTTATCAGTGTTTGATTTGGGACTCAATGGTAGCATAGCTATGAGCGTTAGCTTAAATTGATAAGAGGCTCGAGTACTTTATTGTCAAAAATTTCAAGGTTTTATGACGCTCCAGTAAAAAGTTCCAAGCATTTGAATGTTGCAAACTTTGATAGGTGTAGGACGCACCATATAGAAGTTAGGGCCACTTGAAGTTTTATCAGTGTTTGATTTGGGACTCAATGGTAGCATAGCTATGAGCGATAACTTTAATTGATGAGAGGCTCGAGTACTTTATTGTCACCAAAATGACAAGTGTTTGATTTGGGACTCAAGGGGAGCATAGCAATGAGCGATAGCTTAAATTTATAAAAGGCACGACTACTTTATTGTCACAAAACTTCAAGGTTTTATGACGCTTCAGTAAAAAGTTTCAAAAATTTGAATGTTGCAAACTTTGATAGGTATAGGACGCACCGTATAGAAGTTAGGGCTATTTGAAGTTTTAACAATGTTTGAATTGGGACTGAATTGGAGCATAGCAATGAGCGACAGCTTAAATTGATAAGAGGCACGACTACTTTATTGTCACAAAATTTCAAGGTTTTATGACGCTTCAGTACAATGTTGCAAACTTTGATAGGTATAGGGCGCACAATACAGAAGTTAGTGCCATTTGAAGTTTTATCTGTGTTTGATTTGTGACTCAAGGGTAGCATAGCTATGAGCGATAACTTTAATTGACAAGAGGCTCGAGTATTTTATTGTCACAAAATTTCAAGGTTTTATGACGCTCCAGTAAAAAGTTACAAGCATTTGAATGTTGCAAACTTTGATAGGTGTAGGACGCACCATATAGAAGTTAGGGCCACTTGAAGTTTTATCAGTGTTTGATTTGGGACTCAATGGTAGCATAGCTATGAGCGTTAGCTTAAATTGATAAGAGGCTCGAGTACTTTATTGTCAAAAATTTCAAGGTTTTATGACGCTCCAGTAAAAAGTTACAAGCATTTGAATGGTGCAAACTTTAGGTATAGGACGCACCGTGCAGAAGTCAGGGCCATTTGAAGTTTTATCAGTGTGTGATTTGTGACTCATGGGTAGCATAGCTATGAGCTTATAACTCTAATTGATAAGAGGCTCGAGTACTTTATTGTCACAAAATTTCAAGGTTTTATGACGCTCCAGTAAAAAGTTACAATGTTGCAAACTTTGATAGGTGTAGGACGCACAATAGAGAAGCTAGTGCCATTTGAAGTTTTATCTGTGTTTGATTTGGGACTCCAGGGTAGCATAGTTATGAGCGATAGCTTAAATTGAGAAGAGGCTCGAGAACTTTATTTTCAAAAAATTTCAAGGTTTTATGACGCTCCAGTGAAAAGTTACAAGCATTTGAATGGTGCAAACTTTGACAGGTATAGGACACACCGTACAGAAGTTAGGGCCATTTGAAGTTTTATCAGTGTTTGATTTGCGACTCAAGGGTAGCATAGCTATGAGCGATAACTTTAATTGATAAGAGGCTCGAGTACTTTATTGTCAAAAAATTTGAAGGTTTTATGACGCTCCAGTGAAAAGTTACAAGCATTTGAATGGTGCAAACTTTGATAGGTATGGACGCACCGTACAGAAGTTAGGGCCATTTGAAGTTTTATCAGTGTTTGATTTGGGACTCAATGGTAGCATAGCTATGAGCGATAGCTTAAATTGATAAGAGGCTCGAGTACTTTATTGTCAAAAAATTTGAAGGTTTTATGACGCTCCAGTGAAAAGTTACAAGCATTTGAATGGTGCAAACTTTGATAGGTATGGACGCACCGTACAGAAGTTAGGGCCATTTGAAGTTTTATCAGTGTTTGATTTGGGACTCAAGGGTAGCATAGCTATGAGCGATAACTTTAATTGATAAGAGGCTCGAGTACTTTATTGTCACAAAATTTCAAGGTTTTATGACGCTCCAGTAAAAGGTAAAAACATTTCAATGTTGCAAACTTTGATAGGTATAGCACGCACCGTATAGAAGTTAGGGCTATTTTAAGTTTTATCAGTGTTTGATTTGGGACTCAAGGGGAGCATAGCAATGAGCGATAGCTTCAATTTATAAAAGGCACGACTACTTTATTGTCACAAAACTTCAAGGTTTTATGTCGCTTCAGTAAAAAGTTTCAAGAATTTGAATGTTGCAAACTTTGATAGGTATAGGACGCACCGCATAGAAGTTAGTGCTATTTGAAGTTTTAACAATGTTTGATTTGGGACTGAATTGGAGCAATGCAATGAGCGATAGCTTAAATTGATAAGCGGCTCGAGTACTTGATTGTCACAAAATTTCAAGGTTTTATTACGCTTCAGTAAAAAGTTACAATGTTGCAAACTTTGATAGGTATAGGACACACAATACAGAAGTTAAAGCCATTTGAAGTTTTATCTGTGTTTGATTTGGGACTCCAGGGTAGCGTAGCTATGAGCGATAGCTTAAATTGATAAGAGGCTCGAGTACTTTATTGTCAAAAAATTTCAAGGTTTTATGACGCTCCAGTGAAAAGTTACAAGCATTTGAATGGTGCAAACTTTGATAGGTATAGGACGCACCGTGCAGAAGTTAGGGCCATTTGAAGTTTTATCAGTGTTTGATTTGTGACTCAAGGGTAGCATAGCTATGAGCGATAACTTTAATTGACAAGAGGCTCGAGTATTTTATTGTCACAAAATTTCAAGGTTTTATGACGCTCCAGTAAAAAATTACAAGCATTTGAATGTTGCAAACTTTGATAGGTGTAGGACGCACCATATAGAAGTTAGGGCCACTTAAAGTTTTATCAGTGTTTGATTTGGGACTCAATGGTAGCATAGCTATGAGCGTTAGCCTAAATTGATAAGAGGCTAGAGTACTTTATTGTCAAAAATTTCAAGGCTTTATGACGCTCCAGTAAAAAGTTACAAGCATTTGAATGGTGCAAACTTTAGGTATAGGATGCACCGTGCAGAAGTTAGGGCCATTTGAAGTTTTATCAGTGTTTGACTTGTGACTCAAGGGTAGCATAGCTATGAGCTTATAACTTTAATTGATAAGAGGATCGAGTACTTCATTGTCACAAAATTTCAAGGTTTTATGACGCTCCAGTAAAAAGTTACAACATTGCAAACTTTGATAGGTATAGGACGCACAATAGAGAAGTTAGTGCCATTTGAAGTTTTATCTGTGTTTGATTTGGGACTCCAGGGTAGCTTAGCTATGAGCGATAGCTTAAATTGAGAAGAGGCTCGAGAACTTTATTGTCAAAAAATTTCAAGGTTTTATGACGCTCCAGTGAAAAGTTACAAGCATTTGAATGGTGCAAACTTTGATAGGTATAGGACGCACCGTACAGAAGTTAGGGCCATTTGAAGTTTTATCAGTGTTTGATTTGGGACTCAAGGGTAGCATAGCTATGAGCGATAACTTTAATTGACAAGAGGCTCGAGTATTTTATTGTCACAAAATTTCAAGATTTTATAACGCTCCAGTAAAAAGTTACAAGCATTTGAATGTTGCAAACTTTGATAGGTGTAGGACGCACCATATAGAAGTTAGGGCCACTTGAAGTTTTATTAGTGTTTGATTTGGGACTCAAGGGTAGCATAGCTATGAGCGATAACTTTAATTGATAAGAGGCTCGAGTACTTTATTGTCACACAATTTCAAGGTTTTATGACGCTCCAGTGAAAAGTTACAAGCATTTGAATGGTGCAAACTTGGATATGTATAGGACGCACCGTATAAAAGTTAGGGCTTTTTGAAGTTTTAACAATGTTTGATTTGGGACTGAATTGGAGCATAGCAATAAGCGATAGCTTAAATTGATAAGAGGCACGACTACTTTCTAGTCACAAAATTTCAAGATTATATGACACTCCAGTAAAATGTTACAAGCATTTGAATGTTGAAAACTTTGATAGGTGTAGGACGCACCGTATAGAAGTTAGGGCCATTTGAAGATTTATCCGTGTTTGATTTGGGACTCAATGGTAGCATAGCTATGAGCGTTAGCTTAAATCGATGAGAAGCTCGATTACTTTATTGTCACAAAATTTCAAGATATTATGACGCTCTAGTAAAGTTGCAAGCATTTGAATGTTGCAAACTTTGAAAGGTGTAGGACGTACCATATAGAAGTTAGGGCCACTTGAAGTTTTATCAGTGTTTGATTTGGGACTCAATGGTAGCATAGCTATGAGCGATAGATTAAATTGATAAGAGGCTCGAGTACTTTATTGTCAAAAAATTTCAAGGTTTTATGATGCTCCAGTGAAAAGTTACTAGCATTTGAATGGTGCAAACTTTGATAGGTATGGACGCACCGTACAGAAGTTAGGGCCATTTGAAATTTTATCAGTGTTTGATTTGGGACTCAAGGGTAGCATAGCTATGAGCGATAACTTTAATTGATAAGAGGCTCGAGTACTTTATTGTCACAAAATTTCAAGGTTTTATGACGCTCCAGTAAAAGGTTAAAAACAAATCAATGTTGCAAACTTTGATAGGTATAGCACGCACCGTACAGAAGCTAGGGCTATTTTAAGTTTTATCAGTGTTTGATTTGGGACTCAAGGGGAGCATAGCAATGAGCGATAGCTTCACTTTATAAAAGGCACGACTACTTTATTGTCACAAAACTTCAAGGTTTTATGTCGCTCCAGTAAAAAGTTACAAGCATTTGAATGGTGCAAACTTTAGGTATTGGACGCACCGTGCAGAAGTCAGGGCCATTTGAAGTTTTATCAGTGTGTGATTTGTGACTCATGGGTAGCATAGCTATGAGCTTATAACTTTAATTGATAAGAGGCTCGAGTACTTTATTGTCACAAAATTTCAAGGTTTTATGACGCTCCAGTAAAAAGTTACAATGTTGCAAACTTTGATAGGTATAGGACGCACAATAGAGAAGTTAGTGCCATTTGAAGTTTTATCTGTGTTTGATTTGGGACTCCAGGGTAGCATAGCTATGAGCGATAGCTTAAATTGAGAAGAGGCTCGAGTACTTTATTGTCAAAAAATTTCAAGGTTTTATGACGCTCCAGTGAAAAGTTACAAGCATTTGAATGGTGCAAACTTTGATAGGTATAGGACACACCGTACAGAAGTTAGGGCCATTTGAAGTTTTATCAGTGTTTCATTTGGGACTCAAGGGTAGCATAGCTATGAGCGATAACTTTAATTGATAAGAGGCTCGAGTACTTTATTGTCACAAAAGTTCAAGGTTTTAAGACGCTCCAGTGAAAAGTTACAAGCATTTGAATGGTGCAAACTTTGATAGGTAAAGGACGCACCGTATAGAAGTTAGGGCTTTTTGAAGTTTTAACAATGTTTGATTTGCGACTGAATTGGAGCTTAGCAATGAGCGATAGCTTAAATTGATAAAAGGTACGACTACTTTATTGTCACAAAACTTCAAGGTTTTATGACGCATCAGTAAAAAGTTACAAGAATTTGAATGTTGCAAACTTTGATAGGTATAGGACGCACCGTATAGAAGTTAGGGCTTTTTGAAGTTTTAACAATGTTTGATTTGCGAATGAATTGGAGCATAGCAATGAGCGATAGCTTAAATTGATAAGAGGCACGACTACTTTATAGTCACAAAATTTCAAGATTTTATGACACTCCAGTAAAATGTTACAAGCATTTGAATGTTGAAAACTTTGATAGGTGTAGGACACACCGTATAGAAGTTAGGGCCATTTGAAGATTTATCAGTGTTTGATTTGGGACTCAATGGTAGCATAGCTATGAGCGTTAGCTTAAATTGATAAGAAGCTCGAGTACTTTATTGTCACAAAATTTCAAGATATTATGACGCTCCAGTAAAGTTGCAAGCATTTGAATGTTGCAAACTTTGATAGGTGTAGGACGCACCATATAGAAATTAGGGCCACTTGAAGTTTTATCAGTGTTTGATTTGGGACTCAATGGTAGCATAGCTATGAGCGATAGCTTAAATTGATAAGAGGCTCGAGTACTTTATTGTCAAAAAATTTCAAGGTTTTATGACGCTCCAGTGAAAAGTTACAAGCATTTAAATCGTGCAAACTTTGATAGGTATGGACGCACCGTACAGAAGTTAGGGCCATTTGAAGTTTTATCAGTGTTTGATTTGGGACTCAAGGGTAGCATAGCTATGAGCGATAACTTTAATTGATAAGAGGCTCGAGTACTTTATTGTCACAAAATTTCAAGGTTTTATGACGCTCCAGTAAAAGGTTAAAAACATTTCAATGTTGCAAACTTTGATAGGTATAGCACGCACCGTATAGAAGTTAGGGCTATTTTAAGTTTTATCAGTGTTTGATTTGGGACTCAAGGGGAGCATAGCTATGAGCGATAGCTTAAATTTATAAAAGGCACGACTACTTTATTTTCACAAAACTTCAAGGTTTTATGACGCTCCAGTAAAAAGTTACAAGCATTTGAATGTTGCAAACTTTGATAGGTGTAGGACGCACCATATAGAAGTTAGGGCCACTTGAAGTTTTATCAGTGTTTGATTTGGGATTCAATGGTAGCATAGCGTTAGCTTAAATTGATAAGAGGCTCGAGTACTTTATTGTCAAAAATTTCAGAGTTTTATGACGCTCCAGTAAAAAGTTACAAGCATTTGAATGGTGCAAACTTTAGGTATAGGACGCACCGTGCGGAAGTTAGGGCCATTTGAAGTTTTATCAGTGTTTGATTTGTGACTCAAGGGTAGCATAGCTATGAGCTTATAACTTTAATTGATAAGAGGCTCGAGTACTTCATTGTCACAAAATTTCAAGGTTTTATGACGCTCCAGTAAAAAGTTACAACGTTGCAAACTTTGATAGGTATAGGACGCACAATAGAGAAGTTAGTGCCATTTGAAGTTTTATCTGTGTTTGATTTGGGACTCCGGGGTAGCTTAGCTATGAGCGATAGCTTAAATTGAGAAGAGGCTCGAGAACTTTATTGTCAAAAAATTTCAAGGTTTTATGACGCTCCAGTGAAAAGTTACAAGCATTTGAATGGTGCAAACTTTGATAGGTATAGGACGCACCGTACAGAAGTTCGGGCCATTTGAAGTTTTATCAGTGTTTGATTTGGGACTCAAGGGTACCATAGCTATGAGCGATAACTTTAATTGATAAGAGGCTCGTGTACTTTATTGTCACAAAATTTCAAGGTTTTATGACGCTCCAGTAAAAAGTTACAATGTTGCAAACTTTGATAGGTATAGGACGCACCGTATAGAAGTTAGGGGTATTTTAAGTTTTTACAGTGTTTGATTTGGGACTCAAGGGGAGCATAGCAATGAGCGATAGCTTAAATTGATAAAAGGTACGACTACTTTATTGTCACAAAATTTCAATATTTTATGACACTCCAGTAAATTGTTAAAAACATTTGAATGTTGCAAACTTTAATAGGTATAGCACGCACCGTATAGAAGTTAGGGGTATTTTAAGTTTTTACAGTGTTTGATTTGGGACTCAAGGGGAGCATAGCAATGAGCGATAGCTTAAATTGATAAAAGGTACGACTACTTTATTGTCACAAAACTTCAAGGTTTTATGACGCTTCAGTAAAAATTTACAATCATTTGAATGTTGCAAACTTTGATAGGTATAGTGACGCACCGTATAGAAGTTAGGGCCATTTGAAGTTTAATCAGAGTTTGATTTGGGACTCAAGGGTAGCATAGCTATGAGCAATAACTTTAATTGACAAGAGGCTCGAGTATTTTATTGTCGCAAAATTTCAAGATTTTATAACGCTCCAGTAAAAAGTTACAAGCATTTGAATGTTGCAAACTTTGATAGGTGTAGGACGCACTATATAGAAGTTACGGCCACTTGAAGTTTTATCAGTGTTTGATTTGGGACTCAATGGTAGCATAGCTATGAGCGATAACTTTAATTGATAAGAGGCTCGAGTACTTTATTGTCACAAAATTTCAATGTTTTATGACGCTCCAGTAAAAAGTTACAAGCATTTGAATGGTGCAAACTTTGATAGGTATAGGACGCACCGTATAGAAGTTAGGGCTATTTGAAGTTTTATCAGTGTTTAATTTGGGACTCAAGGGTAGCATAGCTGTGAGCGATAGCGTAAATTGATAAGAGGCTCAAGTATTTTATTGTCAGCAAATTTCAAGGTTTTATGACGTTTCCAGTAAAAAGTTACAGTGTTGCAAACTTTGATGGGTATAGGACGCACCGTACAGAAGCTAGGGCCATTTGAAGTTTTATCAGTGTTTGATTTGGGAGTCAAGGGTAGCATAGCTATGAGCGATAACTTTAATTGATAAGAGGCTCGAGTACTTTATTGTCACAAAATTTCAAGATTTAATGACGCTCCAGTAAAAAGTTACAAGCATTTTATTGTTGTAAACTCTGATAGGTGTAGGACGCACCGTATAGAAGTTAGGGCCAATTGAAGTTTTATCAGTGTTTTATTTGGGAATCAAGGGTTGCATAGCTATGAGCGATAGCTTAAATTGGTAAGAAGCTCGAGTACTTTATTGTCACAAAATTTCAAGATATTATGACGCTCCAGTAAAAAGTTGCAAGCGTTTGAATGTTGCAAACTTTGATAGGTGTAGGACGCACAGTATAGAAATTAGGGTCATTTGAAGTTTTAGCAGTGTTTGATGTGGGACTCAAAGGTAGCATAGCTGTGAGCGATAGCTTAATTTGATAAGAGGCTCGAGTACTTTATTGTCAGCAAATTTCAAGGTTTTATGGCGTTCCAGTAAAAAGTTATAGAGCTGCAAACTTTGATAGGCATAGGACTCACCGTAAAGAAGTTAGTGCCATTTGAAGTTTTATCAGTGTTTGATTTGGGACTCAAGGGTAGCATAGCTATGAGCAATAACTTTAATTGATAAGAGGCTCGAGTACTTTATTGTCACAAAAGTTCAAGGTTTTAAGACGCTCCAGTGAAAAGTTACAAGCATTTGAATGGTGCAAACTTTGATAGGTAAAGGACGCACCGTATAGAAGTTAGGGCTTTTTGAAGTTTTAACAATGTTTGATTTGCGACTGAATTGGAGCTTAGCAATGAGCGATAGCTTAAATTGATAAAAGGTACGACTACTTTATTGTCACAAAACTTCAAGGTTTTATGACGCATCAGTAAAAAGTTACAAGAATTTTAATGTTGCAAACTTTGATAGGTATAGGACGCACCGTATAGAAGTTAGGGCTTTTTGAAGTTTTAACAATGTTTGATTTGCGAATGAATTGGAGCATAGCAATGAGCGATAGCTTAAATTGATAAGAGGCACGACTACTTTATAGTCACAAAATTTCAAGATTTTATGACACTCCAGTAAAATGTTACAAGCATTTGAATGTTGAAAACTTTGATAGGTGTAGGACACACCGTATAGAAGTTAGGGCCATTTGAAGATTTATCAGTGTTTGATTTGGGACTCAATGGTAGCATAGCTATGAGCGTTAGCTTAAATTGATAAGAAGCTCGAGTACTTTATTGTCACAAAATTTCAAGATATTATGACGCTCCAGTAAAGTTGCAAGCATTTGAATGTTGCAAACTTTGATAGGTGTAGGACGCACCATATAGAAATTAGGGCCACTTGAAGTTTTATCAGTGTTTGATTTGGGACTCAATGGTAGCATAGCTATGAGCGATAGCTTAAATTGATAAGAGGCTCGAGTACTTTATTGTCAAAAAATTTCAAGGTTTTATGACGCTCCAGTGAAAAGTTACAAGCATTTAAATCGTGCAAACTTTGATAGGTATGGACGCACCGTACAGAAGTTAGGGCCATTTGAAGTTTTATCAGTGTTTGATTTGGGACTCAAGGGTAGCATAGCTATGAGCGATAACTTTAATTGATAAGAGGCTCGAGTACTTTATTGTCACAAAATTTCAAGGTTTTATGACGCTCCAGTAAAAGGTTAAAAACATTTCAATGTTGCAAACTTTGATAGGTATAGCACGCACCGTATAGAAGTTAGGGCTATTTTAAGTTTTATCAGTGTTTGATTTGGGACTCAAGGGGAGCATAGCTATGAGCGATAGCTTAAATTTATAAAAGGCACGACTACTTTATTTTCACAAAACTTCAAGGTTTTATGACGCTCCAGTAAAAAGTTACAAGCATTTGAATGTTGCAAACTTTGATAGGTGTAGGACGCACCATATAGAAGTTAGGGCCACTTGAAGTTTTATCAGTGTTTGATTTGGGATTCAATGGTAGCATAGCGTTAGCTTAAATTGATAAGAGGCTCGAGTACTTTATTGTCAAAAATTTCAGAGTTTTATGACGCTCCAGTAAAAAGTTACAAGCATTTGAATGGTGCAAACTTTAGGTATAGGACGCACCGTGCGGAAGTTAGGGCCATTTGAAGTTTTATCAGTGTTTGATTTGTGACTCAAGGGTAGCATAGCTATGAGCTTATAACTTTAATTGATAAGAGGCTCGAGTACTTCATTGTCACAAAATTTCAAGGTTTTATGACGCTCCAGTAAAAAGTTACAACGTTGCAAACTTTGATAGGTATAGGACGCACAATAGAGAAGTTAGTGCCATTTGAAGTTTTATCTGTGTTTGATTTGGTACTCCGGGGTAGCTTAGCTATGAGCGATAGCTTAAATTGAGAAGAGGCTCGAGAACTTTATTGTCAAAAAATTTCAAGGTTTTATGACGCTCCAGTGAAAAGTTACAAGCATTTGAATGGTGCAAACTTTGATAGGTATAGGACGCACCGTACAGAAGTTCGGGCCATTTGAAGTTTTATCAGTGTTTGATTTGGGACTCAAGGGTACCATAGCTATGAGCGATAACTTTAATTGATAAGAGGCTCGTGTACTTTATTGTCACAAAATTTCAAGGTTTTATGACGCTCCAGTAAAAAGTTACAATGTTGCAAACTTTGATAGGTATAGGACGCACCGTATAGAAGTTAGGGGTATTTTAAGTTTTTACAGTGTTTGATTTGGGACTCAAGGGGAGCATAGCAATGAGCGATAGCTTAAATTGATAAAAGGTACGACTACTTTATTGTCACAAAATTTCAATATTTTATGACACTCCAGTAAATTGTTAAAAACATTTGAATGTTGCAAACTTTAATAGGTATAGCACGCACCGTATAGAAGTTAGGGGTATTTTAAGTTTTTACAGTGTTTGATTTGGGACTCAAGGGGAGCATAGCAATGAGCGATAGCTTAAATTGATAAAAGGTACGACTACTTTATTGTCACAAAACTTCAAGGTTTTATGACGCTTCAGTAAAAATTTACAATCATTTGAATGTTGCAAACTTTGATAGGTATAGTGACGCACCGTATAGAAGTTAGGGCCATTTGAAGTTTAATCAGAGTTTGATTTGGGACTCAAGGGTAGCATAGCTATGAGCAATAACTTTAATTGACAAGAGGCTCGAGTATTTTATTGTCGCAAAATTTCAAGATTTTATAACGCTCCAGTAAAAAGTTACAAGCATTTGAATGTTGCAAACTTTGATAGGTGTAGGAAGCACTATATAGAAGTTACGGCCACTTGAAGTTTTATCAGTGTTTGATTTGGGACTCAATGGTAGCATAGCTATGAGCGATAACTTTAATTGATAAGAGGCTCGAGTACTTTATTGTCACAAAATTTCAATGTTTTATGACGCTCCAGTAAAAAGTTACAAGCATTTGAATGGTGCAAACTTTGATAGGTATAGGACGCACCGTATAGAAGTTAGGGCTATTTGAAGTTTTATCAGTGTTTAATTTGGGACTCAAGGGTAGCATAGCTGTGAGCGATAGCGTAAATTGATAAGAGGCTCAAGTATTTTATTGTCAGCAAATTTCAAGGTTTTATGACGTTTCCAGTAAAAAGTTACAGTGTTGCAAACTTTGATGGGTATAGGACGCACCGTACAGAAGCTAGGGCCATTTGAAGTTTTATCAGTGTTTGATTTGGGAGTCAAGGGTAGCATAGCTATGAGCGATAACTTTAATTGATAAGAGGCTCGAGTACTTTATTGTCACAAAATTTCAAGATTTAATGACGCTCCAGTAAAAAGTTACAAGCATTTTATTGTTGTAAACTCTGATAGGTGTAGGACGCACCGTATAGAAGTTAGGGCCAATTGAAGTTTTATCAGTGTTTTATTTGGGAATCAAGGGTTGCATAGCTATGAGCGATAGCTTAAATTGGTAAGAAGCTCGAGTACTTTATTGTCACAAAATTTCAAGATATTATGACGCTCCAGTAAAAAGTTGCAAGCGTTTGAATGTTGCAAACTTTGATAGGTGTAGGACGCACAGTATAGAAATTAGGGTCATTTGAAGTTTTAGCAGTGTTTGATGTGGGACTCAAAGGTAGCATAGCTGTGAGCGATAGCTTAATTTGATAAGAGGCTCGAGTACTTTATTGTCAGCAAATTTCAAGGTTTTATGGCGTTCCAGTAAAAAGTTATAGAGCTGCAAACTTTGATAGGCATAGGACTCACCGTAAAGAAGTTAGTGCCATTTGAAGTTTTATCAGTGTTTGATTTGGGACTCAAGGGTAGCATAGCTATGAGCAATAACTTTAATTGACAAGAGGCTCGAGTATTTTATTGTCACAAAATTTCAAGATTTTGTAACGCTCCAGTAAAAAGTTACAAGCATTTGAATGTTGCAAACTTTGATAGGTGTAGGACGCACCATATAGAAGTTAGGGCCACTTGAAGTTTTATCAGTGTTTGATTTGGGACTCAATGGTAGCATAGCTATGTGCGATAGCTTAAATTGATAAGAGACTCGAGTACTTTATTGTCAAAAATTTCAAGGTTTTATGACGCTCCAGTAAAAAGTTACAAGCATTTGAATGGTGCAAACTTTGATAGGTATAGGACGCACCGTGCAGAAGTTAGGGCCATTTGAAGTTTTATCAGTGATTGATTTGTGACTCAAGGGTAGCATAGCTATGAGCGATAACTTTAATTGATAAGAGGCTCGAGTACTTTATTGTCACAAAATTTCAAGGTTTTATGACGCTCCAGTAAAAAGTTACAATGTTGCAAACTTTGATAGGTATAGGACGCACAATACAGAAGTTAGTGCCATTTGAAGTTTTATCTGTGTTTGATTTGGGACTCCAGGGTAGCATAGCTACGAGCGATAGTTAAAATTGATAAGAGGCTCAAGTACTTTATTGTCACAAAATTTCAATGTTTTATGACGCTCCAGTAAAAAGTTACAATGTTGCAAACTTTGATAGGTATAGGACGCACCGTAAAGAAGTTAGGGCCATTTGAAATTTTATCAGTGTTAGATTTGGGACTCTAGGGTAGCATAGCTATGAGCGATAGCTTAAATTGATAAGAGGCTCGAGTACTTTATAGTCACAAAATTTCAAGATTTAATGACGCTCCAGTAAAATGTTACAAGAATTTGAATGTTGAAAATTTTGATAGGTGTAGGACGCACCGTATAGAAGTTGGGGCCATATGAAGTTTTATCAGTGTTTGATTTGGGACTCAATGGGAGCATAGCTATGGCCGATAGCGTAAATTGATAAGAGGCTCGAGGACTTTATTGTCACAAACTTTCAACGTTTTATGACGCTCCAGTAAAAAGTTACAAGCATTTGAATGGTGCAAATTTTGATAGGTATAGGACGCACCGTATATAAGTTAGGGCTATTTGAAGTTTTATCAGTGTTTAATTTGGGACTCAAGGGTAGCATAGCTGTGAGCGATAGCGTAAATTGATAAGATGCTCGAGTACTTTATTGTCAGCAAATTTCAAGGTTTTATTACGTTTCCAGTAAAAAGTAACAGTGTTGCAAACTTGGATAGGTATAGGACGCGCCGTACAGAAGCTAGGGCCATTTGAAGTTTTATCAGTGTTTGATTTGGGACTCAAGGGTAGCATAGCTATGAGCGATAACTTTAATTGATAAGAGGCTCGAGTACTTTATTGTCACAAAATTTCAAGATATTATGACGCTCCAGTAAAAAGTTGCAAGCATTTGAATGTTGCGAACTTTGATAGGTGTAGGACGCACAGTATAGAATTTAGGGCCATTTGAAGTTTTAGCAGTGTTTGATGTGGGACTCAAAGGTAGCATAGCTGTGAGCGATAGCTTAATTTGATAAGAGGCTCGAGTACTTTATTGTCAGCAAATTTCAAGGTTTTATGACGTTCCAGTAAAAAGTTATAGAGTTGCAAACTTTGATAGGCATAGGACTCACCGTACAGAAGTTAGTGCCATTTGAAGTTTTATCAGTGTTTGATTTGGGACTCAAGGGTAGCATAGCTATGAGCAATAACTTTAATTGACAAGAGGCTCGAGTATTTTATTGTCACAAAATTTCAAGGTTTTATGACGCTCCAGTAAAAGGTTAAAAACATTTCAATGTTGCAAACTTTGATAGGTATAGCACGCACCGTATAGAAGTTAGGGCTATTTTAAGTTTTATCAGTGTTTGATTTGGGACTCAAGGGGAGCATAGCTATGAGCGATAGCTTAAATTTATAAAAGGCACGACTACTTTATTGTCACAAAATTTCAATATTTTATGACACTCCAGTAAATTGTTAAAAACATTTGAATGTTGCAAACTTTAATAGGTATAGCACGCACCGTATAGAAGTTAGGGGTATTTTAAGTTTTTACAGTGTTTGATTTGGGACTCAAGGGGAGCATAGCAATGAGCGATAGCTTAAATTGATAAAAGGTACGACTACTTTATTGTCACAAAACTTCAAGGTTTTATGACGCTTCAGTAAAAAGTTACAAGAATTTGAATGTTGCAAACTTTGATAGGTATAGTGCCGCACCGTATAGAAGTTAGGGCCATTTGAAGTTTAATCAGAGTTTGATTTGGGACTCAAGGGTAGCATAGCTATGAGCAATAACTTTAATTGGCAAGAGGCTCGAGTATTTTATTGTCACAAAATATCAAGATTTTATAACGCTCCAGTAAAAAGTTACAAGCATTTGAATGTTGCAAACTTTGATAGGTGTAGGACGCACCATATAGTAGTTACGGCCACTTGAAGTTTTATCAGTGTTTGATTTGGGACTCAATGGTAGCATAGCTATGAGCGATAGCTTAAATTGATAAGAGGCTCGAGTAATTTATTGTCAAAAAATTTCAAGGTTTTATGACGCTCCAGTGAAAAGTTACAAGCATTTGAATGGTGCAAGCTTTGATAGGTATAGGACGCACTGTGCAGAAGTTAGGGTCATTTCAAGTTTTATCAGTGTTTGATTTGGGACTCAATGGTAGCATAGCTATGAGCGTTAGCTTAAATTGATAAGAAGCTCGAGTACTTTATTGTCACAAAATTTCAAGATATTATGACGCTCCAGTAAAAAGTTGCAAGCATTTGAATGTTGCAAACTAGTGTAGGACGCACCATATAGAAGTTAGGGCCACTTGAAGTTTTATCAGTGTTTGATTTGGGACTCAATGGTAGCATAGCTATGAGCGATAGCTTAAATTGATAAGAGGCTCGAGTAATTTATTGTCAAAAAATTTCAAGGTTTTATGACGCTCCAGTGAAAAGTTACAAGCATTTGAATGGTGCAAGCTTTGATAGGTATAGGACGCACTGTGCAGAAGTTAGGGCCATTTCAAGTTTTATCAGTGTTTGATTTGTGACTCAAGGGTAGCATAGCTATGAGCGATAACTTTAAGTGACAAGAGGCTCGAATATTTTATTGTCACAAAATTTCAAGGTTTTATGACGCTCCAGTAAAAAGTTACAAGCATTTGAATGTTGCAAACTTTGATAGGTGTAGGACGCACCATATAGAAGTTAGGGCCACTTGAAGTTTCATCCGTGTTTGATTTGGGACTCAATGGTAGCATAGCTATGATCGTTAGCTTAAATTGATAAGAGGCTCGAGTACTTTATTGTCAAAAATGTCAAGGTTTTATGACGCTCCAGTAAAAAGTTACAAGCATTTGAATGGTGCAAATTTTAGGTATAAAACGCACCGTGCAGAAGTTAGGGCCATTTGAAGTTTTATCAGTGTTTGATTTGTGACTCAAGGGTAGCATAGCTATGAACTTATAACTTTAATTGATAAGAGGCTCGAGTACTTTATTGTCACAAAATTTCAAGGTTTTATGTCGCTCCAGTAAAAAGTTACAAAGTCGCAAACTTTGATAGGTATAGGACGCACAATAGAGAAGTTAGTGCCATTTGAAGTTTTATCTGTGTTTGATTTGGGACTCCAGGGTAGCATAGCTATGAGCGAAAGCTTAAATTGATAAGAGGCTCGAGTAATTTATTGTCAAAAAATTTCAAGGTTTTATGACGCTTCAGTGAAAAGATACAAGAATTTGAATGTTGCAAACTTTGATAGGTATAGGACGCACCGTATAGAAGTTAGGGCTATTTGAAAATTTAACAATGTTTGATTTGGGACTGAATTGGAGCATAGCAATGAGCGATAGCTTAAATTAATAAGAGGCACGACTACTTTATTGTCACAAAATTTCAAGGTTTTATGACGCTTCAGTAAAAATTTACAATCATTTGAATGTTGCAAACTTTGATAGGTATAGTGACGCACCGTATAGAAGTTAGGGCCATTTGAAGTTTAATCAGAGTTTGATTTGGGACTCAAGGGTAGCATAGCTATGAGCAATAACTTTAATTGACAAGAGGCTCGAGTATTTTATTGTCACAAAATTTCAAGATTTTGTAACGCTCCAGTAAAAAGTTACAAGCATTTGAATGTTGCAAACTTTGATAGGTGTAGGACGCACCATATAGAAGTTAGGGCCACTTGAAGTTTTATCAGTGTTTGATTTGGGACTCAATGGTAGCATAGCTATGTGCGATAGCTTAAATTGATAAGAGACTCGAGTACTTTATTGTCAAAAATTTCAAGGTTTTATGACGCTCCAGTAAAAAGTTACAAGCATTTGAATGGTGCAAACTTTGATAGGTATAGGACGCACCGTGCAGAAGTTAGGGCCATTTGAAGTTTTATCAGTGATTGATTTGTGACTCAAGGGTAGCATAGCTATGAGCGATAACTTTAATTGATAAGAGGCTCGAGTACTTTATTGTCACAAAATTTCAAGGTTTTATGACGCTCCAGTAAAAAGTTACAATGTTGCAAACTTTGATAGGTATAGGACGCACAATACAGAAGTTAGTGCCATTTGAAGTTTTATCTGTGTTTGATTTGGGACTCCAGGGTAGCATAGCTACGAGCGATAGTTAAAATTGATAAGAGGCTCGAGTACTTTATTGTCACAAAATTTCAAAGTTTTATGACGCTCCAGTAAAAAGTTACAATGTTGCAAACTTTGATAGGTATAGGACGCACCGTATAGAAGTTAGGGCCATTTGAAATTTTATCAGTGTTAGATTTGGGACTCTAGGGTAGCATAGCTATGAGCGATAGCTTAAATTGATAAGAGGCTCGAGTACTTTATAGTCACAAAATTTCAAGATTTAATGACGCTCCAGTAAAATGTTACAAGAATTTGAATGTTGAAAATTTGGATAGGTGTAGGACGCACCGTATAGAAGTTGGGGCCATATGAAGTTTTATCAGTGTTTGATTTGGGACTCAATGGGAGCATAGCTATGGCCGATAGCGTAAATTGATAAGAGGCTCGAGGACTTTATTCTCACAAACGTTCAAGGTTTTATGACGCTCCAGTAAAAAGTTACAAGCATTTGAATGGTGCAAATTTTGATAGGTATAGGACGCACCGTATAGAAGTTAGGGCTATTTGAAGTTTTATCAGTGTTTAATTTGGGACTCAAGGGTAGCATAGCTGTGAGCGATAGCGTAAATTGATAAGATGCTCGAGTACTTTATTGTCAGCAAATTTCAAGGTTTTATTACGTTTCCAGTAAAAAGTAACAGTGTTGCAAACTTGGATAGGTATAGGACGCGCCGTACAGAAGCTAGGGCCATTTGAAGTTTTATCAGTGTTTGATTTGGGACTCAAGGGTAGCATAGCTATGAGCGATAACTTTAATTGATAAGAGGCTCGAGTACTTTATTGTCACAAAATTTCAAGATATTATGACGCTCCAGTAAAAAGTTGCAAGCATTTGAATGTTGCGAACTTTGATAGGTGTAGGACGCACAGTATAGAATTTAGGGCCATTTGAAGTTTTAGCAGTGTTTGATGTGGGACTCAAAGGTAGCATAGCTGTGAGCGATAGCTTAATTTGATAAGAGGCTCGAGTACTTTATTGTCAGCAAATTTCAAGGTTTTATGACGTTCCAGTAAAAAGTTATAGAGTTGCAAACTTTGATAGGCATAGGACTCACCGTACAGAAGTTAGTGCCATTTGAAGTTTTATCAGTGTTTGATTTGGGACTCAAGGGTAGCATAGCTATGAGCAATAACTTTAATTGACAAGAGGCTCGAGTATTTTATTGTCACAAAATTTCAAGATTTTATGACGCTCCAGTAAAAAGTTACAAGCATTTGAATGTTGCAAACTTTGATAGGTGTAGGACGCACCATATAGAAGTTAGGGCCACTTGAAGTTTTATCAGTGTTTGATTTGGGACTCAAGGGTAGCATAGCTATGAGCGATAACTTTAATTGATAAGTGGCTCGAGTACTTTATTGTCACAAAATTTCAAAGTTTTATGACGCTCCAGTAAAAAGTTAAAAACATTTGAATGTTGCAAACTTTGATAGGTATAGCACGCACCGTATAGAGGTTAGGGGTATTTTAAGTTTTATCAGTGTTTGATTTGGGACTCAAGGGGAGCATAGCAATGAGCGATAGCTTAAATTGATAAAAGGTACGACTACTTTCTTGTAACAAAACTTCAAGGTTTTATGACGCTTCAGTAAAAAGTTACAAGAATTTGAATGTTGCAAACTTTGATAGGTATAGGACGCACCGTATATAAGTTAGGGCTATTTTAAAATTTAACAATGTTTGATTTGGGACTGAATTGGAGCACAGCAATAAGCGATAGCTTAAATTAATAAGAGGCACGACTACTTTATCGTCACAAAATTTCAAGGTTTTATGACGCTTCAGTAAAAAGTTACAATCATTTGAATGTTGCAAACTTTGATAGGTATAGTGACGCACCGTATAGAAGTTAGGGCCATTTGAAGTTTAATCAGAGTTTGACTTGGGACTCAAGAGTAGCATAGCTATGAGCAATAACTTTAATTGACAAGAGGCTCGAGTATTTTATTGTCGCAAAATTTCAAGATTTTATAACGCTCCAGTAAAAAGTTACAAGCATTTGAATGTTGCAAACTTTGATAGGTGTAGGACGCACTATATAGAAGTTACGGCCACTTGAAGTTTTATCAGTGTTTGATTTGGGACTCAATGGTAGCATAGCTATGAGCGATAACTTTAATTGATAAGAGGCTCGAGTACTTTATTGTCACAAAATTTCAATGTTTTATGACGCTCCAGTAAAAAGTTAAAAACATTTGAATGTTGCAAACTTTGATAGGTATAGCACACACCGTATAGAAGTTAGGGCTATTTTAAGTTTTATCAGTGTTTGATTTGGGACTCAAGGGGAGCATAGCAATGAGCGATAGCTTAAATTGATAAAAGGCACGACTACTTTATTGTCACAAAACTTCAAGGTTTTATGACGGTTCAGTAAAAAGTTACCAGAATTTGAATGTTGCAAACTTTGATAGGTATAGGACGCACCGTATAGAAGTTAGGGCTATTTGAAGTTTTAACAATGTTTGATTTGGGACTGAATTGGAGCATAGCAATGAGCGATAGCTTAAATTGATAAGAGGCTCAAGTACTTTATTGTCAGCAAATTTCAAGGTTTTATGACGTTTCCAGTAAAAAGTTACAGTGTTGCAAACTTTGATGGGTATAGGACGCACCGTACAGAAGCTAGGGCCATTTGAAGTTTTATCAGTGTTTGATTTGGGAGTCAAGGGTAGCATAGCTATGAGCGATAACTTTAATTGATAAGAGGCTCGAGTACTTTATTGTCACAAAATTTCAAGATTTAATGACGCTCCAGTAAAAAGTTACAAGCATTTTATTGTTGTAAACTCTGAAAGGTGTAGGACGCACCGTATAGAAGTTAGGGCCAATTGAAGTTTTATCAGTGTTTTATTTGGGAATCAAGGGTTGCATAGCTATGAGCGATAGCTTAAATTGGTAAGAAGCTCGAGTACTTTATTGTCACAAAATTTCAATATATTATGACGCTCCAGTAAAAAGTTGCAAGCGTTTGAATGTTGCAAACTTTGATAGGTGTAGGACGCACAGTATAGAATTTAGGGTCATTTGAAGTTTTAGCAGTGTTTGATGTGGGACTCAAAGGTAGCATAGCTGTGAGCGATAGCTTAATTTGATAAGAGGCTCGAGTACTTTATTGTCAGCAAATTTCAAGGTTTTATGGCGTTCCAGTAAAAAGTTATAGAGTTGCAAACTTTGATAGGCATAGCACTCACCGTAAAGAAGTTAGTGCCATTTGAAGTTTTATCAGTGTTTGATTTGGGACTCAAAGGTAGCATAGCTATGAGCAATAACTTTAATTGACAAGAGGCTCGAGTATTTTATTGTCACAAAATTTCAAGATTTTGTAACGCTCCAGTAAAAAGTTACAAGCATTTGAATGTTGCAAACTTTGATAGGTGTAGGACGCACCATATAGAAGTTAGGGCCACTTGAAGTTTTATCAGTGTTTGATTTGGGACTCAATGGTAGCATAGCTATGTGCGATAGCTTAAATTGATAAAAGACTCGAGTACTTTATTGTCAAAAATTTCAAGGTTTTATGACGCTCCAGTAAAAAGTTACAAGCATTTGAATGGTGCAAACTTTGATAGGTATAGGACGCACCGTGCAGAAGTTAGGGCCATTTGAAGTTTTATCAGTGATTGATTTGTGACTCAAGGGTAGCATAGCTATGAGCGATAACTTTAATTGATAAGAGGCTCGAGTACTTTATTGTCACAAAATTTCAAGGTTTTATGACGCTCCAGTAAAAAGTTACAATGTTGCAAACTTTGATAGGTATAGGACGCACCGTACAGAAGTTAGGGCCATTTGAAATTTTATCAGTGTTAGATTTGGGACTCTAGGGTAGCATAGCTATGAGCGATAGCTTAAATTGATAAGAGGCTCGAGTACTTTATAGTCACAAAATTTCAAGATTTAATGACGCTCCAGTAAAATGTTACAAGAATTTGAATGTTGAAAATTTGGATAGGTGTAGGACGCACCGTATAGAAGTTGGGGCCATATGAAGTTTTATCAGTGTTTGATTTGGGACTCAATGGGAGCATAGCTATGGCCGATAGCGTAAATTGATAAGAGGCTCGAGGACTTTATTCTCACAAACGTTCAAGGTTTTATGACGCTCCAGTAAAAAGTTACAAGCATTTGAATGGTGCAAATTTTGATAGGTATAGGACGCACCGTATAGAAGTTAGGGCTATTTGAAGTTTTATCAGTGTTTAATTTGGGACTCAAGGGTAGCATAGCTGTGAGCGATAGCGTAAATTGATAAGATGCTCGAGTACTTTATTGTCAGCAAATTTCAAGGTTTTATTACGTTTCCAGTAAAAAGTAACAGTGTTGCAAACTTGGATAGGTATAGGACGCGCCGTACAGAAGCTAGGGCCATTTGAAGTTTTATCAGTGTTTGATTTGGGACTCAAGGGTAGCATAGCTATGAGCGATAACTTTAATTGATAAGAGGCTCGAGTACTTTATTGTCACAAAATTTCAAGATATTATGACGCTCCAGTAAAAAGTTGCAAGCATTTGAATGTTGCGAACTTTGATAGGTGTAGGACGCACAGTATAGAATTTAGGGCCATTTGAAGTTTTAGCAGTGTTTGATGTGGGACTCAAAGGTAGCATAGCTGTGAGCGATAGCTTAATTTGATAAGAGGCTCGAGTACTTTATTGTCAGCAAATTTCAAGGTTTTATGACGTTCCAGTAAAAAGTTATAGAGTTGCAAACTTTGATAGGCATAGGACTCACCGTACAGAAGTTAGTGCCATTTGAAGTTTTATCAGTGTTTGATTTGGGACTCAAGGGTAGCATAGCTATGAGCAATAACTTTAATTGACAAGAGGCTCGAGTATTTTATTGTCACAAAATTTCAAGATTTTATAACGCTCCAGTAAAAAGTTACAAGCATTTGAATGTTGCAAACTTTGATAGGTGTAGGACGCACCATATAGAAGTTAGGGCCACTTGAAGTTTTATCAGTGTTTGATTTGGGACTCAAGGGTAGCATAGCTATGAGCGATAACTTTAATTGATAAGTGGCTCGAGTACTTTATTGTCACAAAATTTCAAAGTTTTATGACGCTCCAGTAAAAAGTTAAAAACATTTGAATGTTGCAAACTTTGATAGGTATAGCACGCACCGTATAGAGGTTAGGGGTATTTTAAGTTTTATCAGTGTTTGATTTGGGACTCAAGGGGAGCATAGCAATGAGCGATAGCTTAAATTGATAAAAGGTACGACTACTTTCTTGTAACAAAACTTCAAGGTTTTATGACGCTTCAGTAAAAAGTTACAAGAATTTGAATGTTGCAAACTTTGATAGGTATAGGACGCACCGTATATAAGTTAGGGCTATTTGAAAATTTAACAATGTTTGATTTGGGACTGAATTGGAGCACAGCAATAAGCGATAGCTTAAATTAATAAGAGGCACGACTACTTTATCGTCACAAAATTTCAAGGTTTTATGACGCTTCAGTAAAAAGTTACAATCATTTGAATGTTGCAAACTTTGATAGGTATAGTGACGCACCGTATAGAAGTTAGGGCCATTTGAAGTTTAATCAGAGTTTGATTTGGGACTCAAGAGTAGCATAGCTATGAGCAATAACTTTAATTGACAAGAGGCTCGAGTATTTTATTGTCGCAAAATTTCAAGATTTTATAACGCTCCAGTAAAAAGTTACAAGCATTTGAATGTTGCAAACTTTGATAGGTGTAGGACGCACTATATAGAAGTTACGGCCACTTGAAGTTTTATCAGTGTTTGATTTGGGACTCAATGGTAGCATAGCTATGAGCGATAACTTTAATTAATAAGAGGCTCGAGTACTTTATTGTCACAAAATTTCAATGTTTTATGACGCTCCAGTAAAAAGTTAAAAACATTTGAATGTTGCAAACTTTGATAGGTATAGCACACACCGTATAGAAGTTAGGGCTATTTTAAGTTTTATCAGTGTTTGATTTGGGACTCAAGGGGAGCATAGCAATGAGCGATAGCTTAAATTGATAAAAGGCACGACTACTTTATTGTCACAAAACTTCAAGGTTTTATGACGGTTCAGTAAAAAGTTACCAGAATTTGAATGTTGCAAACTTTGATAGGTATAGGACGCACCGTATAGAAGTTAGGGCTATTTGAAGTTTTAACAATGTTTGATTTGGGACTGAATTGGAGCATAGCAATGAGCGATAGCTTAAATTGATAAGAGGCTCAAGTACTTTATTGTCAGCAAATTTCAAGGTTTTATGACGTTTCCAGTAAAAAGTTACAGTGTTGCAAACTTTGATGGGTATAGGACGCACCGTACAGAAGCTAGGGCCATTTGAAGTTTTATCAGTGTTTGATTTGGGAGTCAAGGGTAGCATAGCTATGAGCGATAACTTTAATTGATAAGAGGCTCGAGTACTTTATTGTCACAAAATTTCAAGATTTAATGACGCTCCAGTAAAAAGTTACAAGCATTTTATTGTTGTAAACTCTGATAGGTGTAGGACGCACCGTATAGAAGTTAGGGCCAATTGAAGTTTTATCAGTGTTTTATTTGGGAATCAAGGGTTGCATAGCTATGAGCGATAGCTTAAATTGGTAAGAAGCTCGAGTACTTTATTGTCACAAAATTTCAATATATTATGACGCTCCAGTAAAAAGTTGCAAGCGTTTGAATGTTGCAAACTTTGATAGGTGTAGGACGCACAGTATAGAATTTAGGGTCATTTGAAGTTTTAGCAGTGTTTGATGTGGGACTCAAAGGTAGCATAGCTGTGAGCGATAGCTTAATTTGATAAGAGGCTCGAGTACTTTATTGTCAGCAAATTTCAAGGTTTTATGGCGTTCCAGTAAAAAGTTATAGAGTTGCAAACTTTGATAGGCATAGCACTCACCGTAAAGAAGTTAGTGCCATTTGAAGTTTTATCAGTGTTTGATTTGGGACTCAAGGGTAGCATAGCTATGAGCAATAACTTTAATTGACAAGAGGCTCGAGTATTTTATTGTCACAAAATTTCAAGATTTTGTAACGCTCCAGTAAAAAGTTACAAGCATTTGAATGTTGCAAACTTTGATAGGTGTAGGACGCACCATATAGAAGTTAGGGCCACTTGAAGTTTTATCAGTGTTTGATTTGGGACTCAATGGTAGCATAGCTATGTGCGATAGCTTAAATTGATAAAAGACTCGAGTACTTTATTGTCAAAAATTTCAAGGTTTTATGACGCTCCAGTAAAAAGTTACAAGCATTTGAATGGTGCAAACTTTGATAGGTATAGGACGCACCGTGCAGAAGTTAGGGCCATTTGAAGTTTTATCAGTGATTGATTTGTGACTCAAGGGTAGCATAGCTATGAGCGATAACTTTAATTGATAAGAGGCTCGAGTACTTTATTGTCACAAAATTTCAAGGTTTTATGACGCTCCAGTAAAAAGTTACAATGTTGCAAACTTTGATAGGTATAGGACGCACAATACAGAAGTTAGTGCCATTTGAAGTTTTATCTGTGTTTGATTTGGGACTCCAGGGTAGCATAGCTACGAGCGATAGTTAAAATTGATAAGAGGCTCGAGTACTTTATTGTCACAAAATTTCAATGTTTTATGACGCTCCAGTAAAAAGTTACAATGTTGCAAACTTTGATAGGTATAGGACGCACCGTACAGAAGTTAGGGCCATTTGAAGTTTTATCAGTGTTAGATTTGGGACTCTAGGGTAGCATAGCTATGAGCGATAGCTTAAATTGATAAGAGGCTCGAGTACTTTATAGTCACAAAATTTCAAGATTTAATGACGCTCCAGTAAAATGTTACAAGAATTTGAATGTTGAAAATTTTGATAGGTGTAGGACGCACCGTATAGAAGTTGGGGCCATATGAAGTTTTATCAGTGTTTGATTTGGGACTCAATGGGAGCATAGCTATGGCCGATAGCGTAAATTGATAAGAGGCTCGAGGACTTTATTGTCACAAACTTTCAAGGTTTTATGACGCTCCAGTAAAAAGTTACAAGCATTTGAATGGTGCAAACTTTGATAGGTATAGGACGCACCGTATAGAAGTTAGGGCTATTTGAAGTTTTATCAGTGTTTAATTTGGGACTGAAGGGTAGCATAGCTGTGAGCGATAGCGTAAATTGATAAGATGCTCGAGTACTTTATTGTCAGCAAATTTCAAGGTTTTATTACGTTTCCAGTAAACAGTAACAGTGTTGCAAACTTGGATAGGTATAGGACGCGCCGTACAGAAGCTAGGGCCATTTGAAATTTTATCAGTGTTTGATTTGGGACTCAAGGGTAGCATAGCTATGAGCGATAACTTTAATTGATAAGAGGCTCGAGTACTTTATTGTCACAAAATTTCAAGATATTATGACGCTCCAGTAAAAAATTGCAAGCATTTGAATGTTGCGAACTTTGATAGGTGTAGGACGCACAGTATAGAATTTAGGGCCATTTGAAGTTTTAGCAGTGTTTGATGTGGGACTCAAAGGTAGCATAGCTGTGAGCGATAGCTTAATTTGATAAGAGGCTCGAGTACTTTATTGTCAGCAAATTTCAAGGTTTTATGACGTTCCAGTAAAAAGTTATAGAGTTGCAAACTTTAATAGGCATAGGACTCACCGTACAGAAGTTAGTGCCATTTGAAGTTTTATCAGTGTTTGATTTGGGACTCAAGGGTAGCATAGCTATGAGCAAGAACTTTAATTGACAAGAGGCTCGAGTATTTTATTGTCACAAAATTTCAAGATTTTATAACGCTCCAGTAAAAAGTTACAAGCATTTGAATGTTGCAAACTTTGATAGGTGTAGGACGCACCATATAGAAGTTAGGGCCACTTGAAGTTTTATCAGTGTTTGATTTGGGACGCAAGGGTAGCATAGCTATGAGCGATAACTTTAATTGATAAGTGGCTCGAGTACTTTATTGTCACAAAATTTCAAAGTTTTATGACGCTCCAGTAAAAAGTTAAAAACATTTGAATGTTGCAAACTTTGATAGGTATAGCACGCACCGTATAGAGGTTAGGGGTATTTTAAGTTTTATCAGTGTTTGATTTGGGACTCAAGGGGAGCATAGCAATGAGCGATAGCTTAAATTGATAAAAGGTACGACTACTTTCTTGTAACAAAACTTCAAGGTTTTATGAAGCTTCAGTAAAAAGTTACAAGAATTTGAATGTTGCAAACTTTGATAGGTATAGGACGCACCGTATATAAGTTAGGGCTATTTGAAAATTTAACAATGTTTGATTTGGGACTGAATTGGAGCATAGCAATGAGCGATAGCTTAAATTAATAAGAGGCACGACTACTTTATCGTCACAAAATTTCAAGGTTTTATGACGCTTCAGTAAAAAGTTACAATCATTTGAATGTTGCAAACTTTGATAGGTATAGTGACGCACCGTATAGAAGTTAGGGCCATTTGAAGTTTAATCAGAGTTTGATTTGGGACTCAAGAGTAGCATAGCTATGAGCAATAACTTTAATTGACAAGAGGCTCGAGTATTTTATTGTCGCAAAATTTCAAGATTTTATAACGCTCCAGTAAAAAGTTACAAGCATTTGAATGTTGCAAACTTTGATAGGTGTAGGACGCACTATATAGAAGTTACGGCCACTTGAAGTTTTATCTGTGTTTGATTTGGGACTCAATGGTAGCATAGCTACGAGCGATAACTTTAATTGATAAGAGGCTCGAGTACTTTATTGTCACAAAATTTCAATGTTTTATGACGCTCCAGTAAAAAGTTAAAAACATTTGAATGTTGCAAACTTTGATAGGTATAGCACACACCGTATAGAAGTTAGGGCTATTTTAAGTTTTATCAGTGTTTGATTTGGGACTCAAGGGGAGCATAGCAATGAGCGATAGCTTAAATTGATAAAAGGCACGCCTACTTTATTGTCACAAAACTTCAAGGTTTTATGACGGTTCAGTAAAAAGTTACCAGAATTTGAATGTTGCAAACTTTGATAGGTATAGGACGCACCGTATAGAAGTTAGGGCTATTTGAAGTTTTAACAATGTTTGATTTGGGACTGAATTGGAGCATAGCAATGAGCGATAGCTTAAATTGATAAGAGGCACGCCTACTTTATTGTCAAAAAATTTCAAGGTTTTATGACGCTCCAGTAAAAAGTTACAAGCATTTGAATGGTGCAAACGTTGATAGGTATAGGACGCACCATATAGAAGTTAGGGCTATTTGAAGTTTTATCAGTGTTTAATTTGGGACTCAAGGGTAGCATAGCTGTGAGCGATAGCGTAAATTGATAAGAGGCTCAAGTACTTTATTGTCAGCAAATTTCAAGGTTTTATGACGTTTCCAGTAAAAAGTTACAGTGTTGCAAACTTTGATGGGTATAGGACGCACCGTACAGAAGCTAGGGCCATTTGAAGTTTTATCAGTGTTTGATTTGGGAGTCAAGGGTAGCATAGCTATGAGCGATAACTTTAATTGATAAGAGGCTCGAGTACTTTATTGTCACAAAATTTCAAGATTTAATGACGCTCCAGTAAAATGTTACAAGAATTTGAATGTTGAAAATTTTGATAGGTGTAGGACGCACCGTATAGAAGTTAGGGCTATTTAAAGTTTTATCAGTGTTTGATTTGGGGCTCAAGGGTAGCATAGCTATGAGCGATAGCTTAAATTGATAAGAAGCTCGAGTACTTTATTGTCACAAAATTTCAAAGGTTTATGACGTTCCAGTAAAAAGTTACAAGCATTTTATTGTTGTAAACTCTGATAGGTGTAGGACGCACCGTATAGAAGTTAGGGCCAATTGAAGTTTTATCAGTGTTTTATTTGGAAATCAAGGGTAGCATAGCTATGAGCGATAGCTTAAATTGATAAGAAGCTCGAGTACTTTATTGTCACAAAATTTCAAGATATTATGACGCTCCAGTAAAAATTTGCAAGCATTTGAATGTTGCGAACTTTGATAGGTGTAGGACGCACAGTATATAATTTAGGGCCATTTGAAGTTTTAGCAGTGTTTGATGTGGGACTCAAAGGTAGCATAGCTGTGAGCGATAACTTAATTTGATAAGAGGCTCGAGTACTTTATTGTCAGCAAATTTCAAGGTTTTATGGCGTTCCAGTAAAAAGTTATAGAGTTGCAAATTTTGAAAGGCATAGGACTCACCGTACAGAAGTTAGTGCCATTTGAAGTTTTATCAGTGTTTGATTTGGGACTCAAGGGTAGCATAGCTATGAGCAATAACTTTAATTGACAAGAGGCTCGAGTATTTTATTGTCACAAAATTTCAAGATTTTGTAACGCTCCAGTAAAAAGTTACAAGCATTTGAATGTTGCAAAATTTGATAGGTGTAGGACGCACCATATAGAAGTTAGGGCCACTTGAAGTTTTATCAGTGTTTGATTTGGGATTCAATGGTAGCATAGCTATGTGCGATAGCTTAAATTGATAAGAGACTCGAGTACGTCAAAAATTTCAAGGTTTTATGACGCTCCAGTAAAAAGTTACAAGCATTTGAATGGTGCAAACTTTGATAGGTATAGGACGCACCGTGCAGAAGTCAGGGCCATTTGAAGTTTTATCAGTGATTGATTTGTGGCTCAAGGGTAGCATAGCTATGAGCGATAACTTTAATTGATAAGAGGCTCGAGTACTTTATTGTCACAAAATTTCAAGGTTTTATGACGCTCCAGTAAAAAGTTACAATGTGGCAAACTTTGATAGGTATAGGACGCACAATACAGAAGTTAGTGCCATTTGAAGTTTTATCTGTGTTTGATTTGGGACTCCAGGGTAGCATAGCTACGAGCGATAGCTAAAATTGATAAGAGGCTCGATTACTTTATTGTCACAAAATTTCAAGGTTTTTTGACGCTCCAGTAAAACGTTAAAACCATTTGAATGTTGCAAACTTTGATAGGTATAGGACGCACCGTATAGAAGTTAGGGCTATTTAAAGTTTTATCAGTGTTTGATTTGGGACTCAAGGGTAGCATAGCTATGAGCGATAGCTTAAATTGATAAGAAGCTAGAGTGCTTTATTGTCACAAAATTTCAAAGGTTTATTACGTTCCAGTAAAAAGTTACAAGCATTTTATTGTTGTAAACTCTGATAGGTGTAGGACGTATCGTATAGAAGTTAGGGCCAATTGAAGTTTTATCAGTGTTTTATTTGGGAATCAAGGGTAGCATAGCTATGAGCGATAACTTAAATTGATAAGAAGCTCGAGTACTTTATTGTCACAAAATTTCAAGATATTATGACGCTCCAGTAAAAAGTTGCAAGCATTTGAATGTTGCAAACTTTGATAGGTGTAGGACGCACAGTATAGAATTTACGGCCATTTGAAGTTTTAGCAGTGTTTGATGTGGGACTCAAGGGTAGCATTGCTGTGAGCGATAGCTTAAATTGATAAGAGGCTCGAGTACTTTATTGTCAGAAAATTTCAAGGCTTTATGACGTTCCAGTAAAAAGTTATAGAGTTGCAAACTTTGATAAGCATAGGACTCACCGTACAGAAGTTAGTGCCATTTGAAGTTTTATCAGTGTTTGATTTGGGCCTCAAGGGTAGCATAGCTATGAGCAATAACTTTAATTGAAAAGAGGCTCGAGTATTTTATTGTCACAAAATTTCAAGATTTTATAACGCTCCAGTAAAAAGTTACAAGCATTTGAATGTTGCAAACTTTGATAGGTGTAGGACGCACCATATAGAAGTTAGGGCCACTTGAAGTTTTATCAGTGTTTGATTTGGGACTCAATGGTAGCATAGCTATGAGCGATAGGTTAAATTGATAAGAGGCTCGAGTACTTTATTGTCACAAAATTTCAAGGTTTTATGACGCTCCAGTAAAAAGTTACAATGTTGAGAACTTTGATAGGTATAGGACGCACAATACAGAAGTTAGTGCCATTTGAAGTTTAATCAGAGTTTGATTTGGGACTCAAGGGTAGCATAGCTATGAGCGATCGCTTAAATTGATAAGAGGCTCGAGTACTTTATTGTCACAAAATTTCAATGTTTTATGACGCTCCAGTAAAAAGTTACGATGTTGCAAACTTTGATAGGTATAAGACGCACAATACAGAAGTTTTGCCATTTGAAGTTTTATCTGTGTTTGATTTGCGACTCCAGGGTAGCATAGCTACGAGCGATAGCTTGAATTGATAAGAGGCACGACTACTTTATTGTCACAAAATTTCAAGGTTTTATGACGCTTCAGTAAAAAGTTACAAGCATTTAAAAGGTGCAAACTTTGATAGGTATAGGACGCACCGTATAGAAGTTAGGGCTATTTTAAGTTTTATCAGTGTTTGATTTGGGACTCAAGGGGAGCATAGCTATGGCCGATAGCGTAAATTGATAAGAGGCTTGAAGACTTTATTGTCACAAACTTTAAGGTTTTATAACGCTCCAGTAAAAAGTTAAAAGCATTTGAATGTTGCAAACTTTGATAGGTATAGCACGCACCGTATAGAAGTTAGGGCTATTTGAAGTTTTAACAATGTTTGATTTGGGACTGAAGTGGAGCATATCAATGAGCGATAGCTTAAATTGATAAGAGGCACGACTACTTTATTGTCACAAAATTTCAAGGTTTTATGACGCTTCAGTAAAAAGTTACAATCATTTGAATGTTGCAAACTTTGATAGGTATAGTGACGCAACGTATATAAGTTAGGGCCATTTGAAGTTTAATCAGAGTTTGATTTGGGACTCAAGATTAGCATAGCTATGAGCGATCGCTTAAATTGATAAGATTCTAGAGTCCTTTATTGTCACAAAATTTCAAGATTTTATGACGCTCCAGAAAAAAGTTACAAGCATTTGAATGGTGCAAACTTTGATAGGTATAGGACGCACCGTATAGAAGTTAGGGCTATTTTAAGTTTTATCAGTGTTTGATTTAGAACTCAAGGGGAGCATAGCTATGGCCGATAGCGTAAATTGATAAGAGGCTTGAAGACTTTATTGTCACAAACTTTAAGGTTTTATAACGCTCCAGTAAAAAGTTAAAAGCATTTGAATGTTGCAAACTTTGATAGGTATAGCACGCACCGTATAGAAGTTAGGGCTATTTGAAGTTTTAACAATGTTTGATTTGGGACTGAAGTGGAGCATATCAATGAGCGATAGCTTAAATTGATAAGAGGCACGACTACTTTATTGTCACAAAATTTCAAGGTTTTATGACGCTTCAGTAAAAAGTTACAATCATTTGAATGTTGCAAACTTTGATAGGTATAGTGACGCAAAGTATAGAAGTTAGGGCCATTTGAAGTTTAATCAGAGTTTGATTTGGGACTCAAGGGTAGAATAGCTATGAGCGATAGCTTAAATTGATAAGAGGCTCGAGTACTTTATTGTCAGAAAATTTCAAGGCTTTATGACGTTCCAGTAAAAAGTTACAATGTTACAAACTTTGATAGGTATAAGACGCACAATGCAGAAGTTAGTGCCATTTGAAGTTTTATCTGTGTTTGATTTGGGACTCCAGGGTAGCATAGCTACGAGCGATAGCTAAAATTGATAAGAGGATCGAGTACTTTATTGTCACAAAATTTCAAGGTTGTATGACGCTCCAGTAAAAAGTTACAATGTTGCAAACTTTGATAGGTATAGGACGCACCGTATGGAAGTTAGGGTCATTTGAAGTTTTATCAGTGTTTGATTTGGGACTCTAGGGTAGCATAGCTATGAGCGATAGCTTAAATTGGTAAGAGGCTCGAGTACTTTATAGTCACAAAATTTCAAGATTTAATGACGGTCCAGTAAAATGTTACAAGAATTTGAATGTTGAAAATTTTGATAGGTGTAGGATGCACCGTATAGAAGTTAGGGCCATATGAAGTTTTATCAGTGTTTGATTTGGGACTCAAGGGGAGCATAGCTATGGCCGATAGCGTAAATTGATAAGAGGCTCGAGGACTTTATTGTCACAAACTTTCAAGGTTTTATAACGCTCCAGTAAAAAGTTAAAAGCATTTGAATGTTGCAAACTTTGATAGGTATAGGACGCACCGTATAGAAGTTAGGGCTATTTGAAATTTTATCAGTGTTTGATTTGGGACTCAAGGGTAGCATAGCTATGAGCGATAGCTTAAATTGATAAGAGGCTCGAGTACTTTATTGTTTCAAAGGTTTATGACGGTCCAGTAAAAAGTTAGAAGCATTTTATTGTTCTAAACTCTGATAGGTGTAGGACGCACCGTATGGAAGTTAGGGCCATTTGAAGCTTTATCAGTGTTTTATTTGGGAATCAAAGGTAGCATAGCTATGAGCGATAGCTTAAATTAATAAGAAGCTCGAGTACTTTATTGTCACAAAATTTCAAGATATTATGACGCTCCAGTAAAAAGTTGCAAGCATTTGAATCTTGCAAACTTTGATAGGTGTAGGACGCACAGTATAGAATTTACGGCCATTTGAAGTTTTAGCAGTGTTTGATGTGGGACTCAAGGGTAGCATAGCTGTGAGCGATAGCTTAAATTGATAAGAGGCTCGAGTACTTTATTGTCAGAAAATTTCAAGGCTTTATGACGTTCCAGTAAAAAGTTATAGAGTTGCAAACTTTGATAAGCATAGGACTCACCGTACAGAAGTTAGTGCCATTTGAAGTTTTATCAGTGTTTGATTGGGGCCTCAAGGGTAGCATAGCTATGAGCAATAACTTTAATTGAAAAGAGGCTCGAGTATTTTATTGTCACAAAATTTCAAGATTTTATAACGCTCCAGTAAAAAGTTACAAGCATTTGAATGGTGCAAACTTTGATAGGTATAGGACGCACAATACAGAAGTTAGGGCTATTTTAAGTTTTATCAGTGTTTGATTTAGGACTCAAGGGGAGCATAGCAATGAGCGATAGCTTGAATTTATAAGAGGCACGACTACTTTATTGTCACAAAATTTCAAGGTTTTATGACGCTTCAGTAAAAAGTTACAATTATTTGAATGTTGCAAACTTTGATAGGTATAGTGACGCACCGTATAGAAGTTAGGGCCATTTGAAGTTTAATCAGAGTTTGATTTGGGACTCAAGGGTAGCATAGCTATGAGCGATCGCTTAAATTGATAAGAGGCTCGAGTACTTTATTGTCACAAAATTTCAATGTTTTATGACGCTCCAGTAAAAAGTTACGATGTTGCAAACTTTGATAGGTATAGGACGCACAATACAGAAGTTTGTGCCATTTGAAGTTCTATCTGTGTTTGATTTGCGACTCCAGGGTAGCATAGCTACGCGCGATAACTTGAATTGATAAGAGGCACGACTACTTTATTGTCACAAAATTTCAAGGTTTTATGACGCTTCAGTAAAAAGTTACAAGCATTTAAAAGGTGCAAACTTTGATAGGTATAGGACGCACCGTATAGAAGTTAGGGCTATTTTAAGTTTTATCAGTGTTTGATTTGGGACTCAAGGGGAGCATAGCTATGGCCGATAGCGTAAATTGATAAGAGGCTTGAAGACTTTATTGTCACAAACTTTAAGGTTTTATAACGCTCCAGTAAAAAGTTAAAAGCATTTGAATGTTGCAAACTTTGATAGGTATAGCACGCACCGTATAGAAGTTAGGGCTATTTGAAGTTTTAACAATGTTTGATTTGGGACTGAAGTGGAGCATATCAATGAGCGATAGCTTAAATTGATAAGAGGCACGACTACTTTATTGTCACAAAATTTCAAGGTTTTATGACGCTTCAGTAAAAGTTACAATCATTTGAATGTTGCAAACTTTGATAGGTATAGTGACGCAACGTATAGAAGTTAGGGCCATTTGAAGTTTAATCAGAGTTTGATTTGGGACTCAAGATTAGCATAGCTATGAGCGATCGCTTAAATTGATAAGAGGCTAGAGTACTTTATTGTCACAAAATTTCAAGATTTTATGACGCTCCAGTAAAAAGTTACAAGCATTTGAATGGTGCAAACTTTGATAGGTATAGGACGCACCGTATAGAAGTTAGGGCTATTTTAAGTTTTATCAGTGTTTGATTTAGGACTCAAGGGGAGCATAGCAATGAGCGATAGCTTAAATTGATAAGAGGCTCGAGTACTTTATGATCCAAAAATTTCAAGGTTTTATGACGCTTCAGTAAAAAGTTACAATCATTTGAATGTTGCAAACTTTGATAGGTATAGTGACGCACCGTATAGAAGTTAGGGCCATTTGAAGTTTAATCAGAGTTTGATTTGGGACTCAAGGGTAGCATAGCTATGAGCGATTGATAAGAGGCTAGAGTACTTTATAATCACAAAATTTCAAGATTTTATGACGCTCCAGTAAAATGTTTCAAGCATTTGAATGTTGAAAACTTTGATAGGTGTAGGACGCACCGTATAGAAGTTAGGGCCATATGAAGTTTTATCAGTGTTTGATTTGGGACTCAAGGGTAGTGTCGCACTAAAAGCTCTGTCTTCGCCGTAAAATGTCTCGCCGAAGTACAAACTCGTCCGGTAATTTTTGAACGAACGAGTGAGTAGCAGACGAGCAGCCGAGAAGGAAGCAGCAAATTCTAAACAACCAAGAAGCTGGCACTGAAATTTAAACCAACCACACCACAAATATAATTGAAATGTGAATTAATAATTTTTAATCTTGTTAACAAATAATTACAAATATAATTACAAAGTTTTAGAATAATTACAAATATAATTACAAAGTTTTAGAATTTGCTTTCTTCCGCTGCCACCACAGCATTTTCACCGCCATTGTGATAATTATTAGGAATTATATACTCCGTGCAGTCACCGCCGTACTGCTTCAGGTAATTATACTTACATGATCAAAGAAGAAATCACCTAGATCGCTAGACTTGAATAGCCACCGCCGAGCTGTTTCAAGATTTGTTTGCATCGTCAAAGCCATCGCAAAACAAATACTGCCGTACTTCGCCTTCGGAGCGCTAGTGCTTCCGAGAGCATTTTGTGACGTCATCAACAAGGGTTGATAATTTGCAACAGCCATTTCTTCAAAAATACGAACAACATTACCGACATCTGTTAATTTCAAAATTAATCGATTCTACCAGAACAAACTGCTGCAAATAATTTTCGATCGGTATTGCTGTGCCGAACCAAGCAGCTGTTGAAATTGAACAGACCTTATATAAAAGAAAAATAAATGTTGACTCGAACGAAATCAAAAAAATTAGAATCAGCAAAAGTAGACGACACAGAGGAAAGCTCGGATTCATTGGACAGCAGAGTAATAGAAATGGCCAACGAGGGAACACAGGGCCAAGCGCAGCCGCAAGCAGTTGTAACTAGTGAACAACTGGCGCAGCTTCTCAGCAGTGTAAATATACTGCGCGAATCTGTTGACGAACTACGTAAAGAGACGCATCGTGGCCAAATAGAGATTCAACAACTTCGCACTCGAGTGGATAGGGGTGCATCCGTTGTTGGGGGTAATGAATCCTCCTTTCATGAAAGTGTGCAATCACCGCTGCCACAAACGTCGACGCAGCAACCACAGCAGATGCCGCAATCGCAGCCACCAAGTACATCGACGCCGTATAATGGTGTCATGACTTTTATCGATAGCCCCGGCGGTAAGTTATATCCACTGCCATCTTTCGATGGAAACCCTGAAGATTGGCCCCTGTTTTTAGCCAACTTCAGAGACACGATCAATGAATTTGGTTATAATAATCGCCAGAATCTTATGCGTTTGCATAAGGCACTTCAAGGGAATGCGAAGCGCGCTGTGACGTCACTACTCATATATCCTGACGACGTGACCAAAGTCATGCAGGAGTTAGAGTTCAATTTTGGACGCTCTGACTTATTGATCCGCTCGCAGCTGCAAAAGGTGCAGCAGTTCCCACCGATTTATGAGAATCGACTTGAGCAAGTGTTGGAATTCTCAAACCGCGTCCGAAATATTGTCGCCTTTTTTAAGTCAGCAAAATGCGATCACCATTTGGCCAACCCTACTCTTCTTGAGCAGCTTATTGGAAAGCTTCCGCCCACCAAGCAATATGAATGGAGTCGACACGCCTCCAATATAACGCCTTATGCCACCGTTGAAGCCTTTGCCGACTGGGTTAGTGAACTCGCAAAGGTAGTGAGCTTGATGCCAGCCATAGCTAGTACAGCTTTGCGCCAACATCAACCCCCGCAGCCGCACCAAGGGGTGCAACAAAGTAACCTTCAGAACCGTCAGACCATATCACGAGGTGCTATTCCACGTCGCGTTTTGCATAGCACCGAACCTCAAGTGGAACAGCAACAACTCAGTTGTGTGCAATGCAATTTGAGCCACAAACTGAGCGCATGTCGTCAATTTAAGGCGCTTAATACAAATGACAAATGGACTTTGGTAAAGCGTCACCGCCTTTGTTTTGCCTGCTTGCATAGAGGGCATAACGTGCTGAGTTGCCAGGCAAGGCATGCATGTGGTATAAATGGATGCACCCGTATGCATCACAACTTACTGCACCAGACAACTAAGCCGCTAGCAGAGCTGAAACCAGAGGATGTCGAGCATGTGCTTAACTGCCGTCAACACCAGCAGTCAAGCTTATTTAAGATACTACCCGTGGTGCTGTTTGGTCCACGTGGTAGCATACCTGTATTTGCGATGTTTGATGAAGGTTCTTCGGTCTCACTTCTTGAAGAGACCATCGCAAATCAACTTGGTCTCAAAGGCCCTACTGCACAGCTGACGCTTCAGTGGTATGGAGAGAAGCAAACCACGGAGCCATCGAAAAAAGTAAGCTTGAACGTACGTGCAGAGTGTGGTGGCCAGGAGTACCCACTCAGAAACGTACGCACCGTGAAGCAGCTTAACTTACCAATGCAGACATTCATCAAGCAACAGCATGGGCACTTCACAGATGTGCCAATCGCCAGCTACCAAGCCGCCAAGCCGGTCCTGTGGGATTGGATAATAGTTTTTTAGGCATATCAGAGAAAACTGTCGCCGCCGGTCCAGATCAACCTATCGCTGCGGCAACTATGTTGGGTTGGGTGGCATATGGGCTACTTCACTCAAGCACCACCTCAATGTCAAGGGTGTTGCACGTCAAAGAAGCATCTACTTTAACACAACTGAACAGATTAGTCGAAGAGTACTTTTCTGTAGAAAGTTTTGGAGTCCGCAGCACCAGCACAGTCCTGGAGTCAGATGAGAACGCCAGAGCAAGAAAAATATTGATTGAGACCACACAAAACATCGGCCAACACTATGAAGTTGGTCTATTATGGCGCAACGATGCCACTAAGCTGCCGCAGAGCTATGTTATGGCCAAGCAGCGCCTGTTAAATATTGAGGGGAAGATGTCCCGGGATGCCGCATTTGCAGCCAGATATAAAACGGAAGTCGCCAAATACATTGACAAGGGGTACGCCAAATTGTTGTCACCAGAGGCTGCTGAGAGACATAGTCCTACAACCTGGTACCTTCCTCACTTTGGTGTAGTGAACCCGCATAAGCCGGATAAGCTTCGTATCGTCTTTGATGCTGCAGCTGCTATTTCTAACGTATCGCTCAACTCAGTATTATTAAAGGGTCCTGAGCATGCGCAGCCACTTTTGGCCATCATGCACAAATTTCGACAAGGAGGTATTGCTGTTGCAGGAGATATTCAAGAAATGTTCTCACAAGTCCGCATACGAGCTGAAGACCAGGACTCACAGCGCTTTCTTTGGAGAGACGGAAATTCAGCCGAGCCAATCCGTGTCTACTCAATGATGTCGATGATCTTCGGAGCGATTTGTTCGCCGTGTTGTGCAGAATACGTAAAAAACGTGAACGCAGCACAGTTTTTGCCTCACATGCCAGGTGGCGCAAAAGCTATCATTGACAACACCTATGTGGATGACCTGGTCATAAGTTTTGATGACGTACAGGAGGCCGAGAAGGTAATGTTTGAGGCCCGGAAGATAAACGCTGCCGCAGGATTCACGCTCAGGAATTTCGTATCAAACTGCAAGAAGCTGCAGGTCAAACTGAATGGTAGCCAAGTCAAGCAACAAGAAGTTGTCAACACTGAACTGCAGCCAACAACAGAGAAGGTGCTGGGTATGTTTTGGAACTCTGGAGTCGACAGGTTTGAATTCCACTTTAAGTTCCATAGAATTCCACGCCAGGTGCTGGAGTACAGGAGAACACCGACTAAGAGAGAGTTGCTGGGAATCGTTATGGCTATTTACGACCCCTTTGGCCTCCTAGCCAACATCACTATTTTCGCCAAGCTACTTCTGCAGTCGCTGTGGAAGCGGAAAATCCAGTGGGATGAGCAGCTGCCATCAGATTTGGAGAAACAGTGGTTTGCATGGTGGAACGTTTTTCAGGGCGTGAAAAACTTTTCAGTCCCGCGTTGCTTGTCGTATTTGTTGCCGAATGCCGATGATATACAGCTGCACATATTCGTTGATGCTAGTGAAAGTGCATTTACAGCAGTCGCCTTTTTGCGTGTTTGCAACGCAAACGAGGTAGAAGTCGCATTCGTTGCTGCCAAAACGAGATGTGCACCTGCAAAGGGTATGACCGTACCACGCCTGGAATTGCAAGCGGCCGTACTAGGAAGCCGACTGAAGACTTCGATTGAAGACTGTCATGATTTCAAGATCAACGCTACGACATTTTGGAGCGATTCCAAGACAATTCTGCTTTGGCTTCGTTCCACAACCCGTAAGTATAAGCAATTCGTTGCCTACCGTATTGCTGAGATACTTGCCACTTCCACGCCGATGCAATGGCGCTGGATACCAACATCGATGAACGTCGCCGACGATGCAACTAGAGCCAAGTTGCCACAGTATGTAGAGCAAGACAGCCGTTGGATATTGGGTCCAGATTTCTTGTGCCAAGAAGAAATACACTGGCCTCGAGAAGCTGGGATGCTTCTCTCAGAGCACTGTGTATCTGAAGAAGCTGTTAATCAGGTGTTACACATAATAAACACAGACAATATTCTTGATAGTTTGATCAAGTTTTCATCCTACATGAAGACGTTGAGGGTGACAGCATGGATATTTCGGTTCATTCGCAACGCCAAATCTAGATCCCGTCAGTTTGGAGAGCTCACAGCAGCTGAAGTTTCTGATGCTGAAAAATTTGTATGCTGTCGCGTACAATACGAGTCATTTGCAGATGAAATGTCAGCCCTACGCGCAAGTACAGGAATTTCAAAGACCAGTGCCATATTTAAGCTCACGCCGATGCTGTATCCTGATGGTCTGCTAAGAGTCAACGGAAGAATCGACGCCGCTAATTACATTCCTGAATCAGCCCGACGCCCGATAATATTACCGCAGAAACATCGCGTGTCGCAGCTGATAATGAAGCATTACCACCAAAAGAGACATCACCAGAACGACTGCCTAACAATAAATGAAATGCGGCAAAAGTTCTGGGTGCCTCATGCTCGCACATTATTAAAAAGGATCAAGAGGGATTGTGTCATTTGTATTACCGCTCGAGCCAAGCCATCTGTGCCACTTATGGGACAGTTACCCACAGACCGCCTAACACCGTACGTCCGACCTTTTACCTACTCAGGGGTGGACTACTGTGGACCATTCTGCGTTGCTATCGGCCGCAGACGAGAGAAACGTTGGGTGGCTTTATTCACTTGCCTCACCACTCGAGCCCTACATTTGGAGGTGGCAGAAGATCTGTCCACCGATGCATTTTTAATTTGTTTCAGGAATTTTGTGAACCGTCGCGGTGTGCCGATTAGAATTCGTAGCGACAATGGCACCAACTTTATAGGTGCGCAAAAGGAGTTTCGCCAGGAGAACCGCTTATTTGACGTAGATCGGGTTCGACGGGCAATGTCAAAGGAAAACATAGAGTGGATTTTTAATTGCCCAGCCAATCCTAGCGTTGGAGGTTGTTGGGAGCGGCTTGTCCAATGCGTGAAACGCCTGCTACAGAGAACCCTGAAGGATGAGGCACCACGCTTGGAGACCTTCCACAGCGCACTGATTGAGGCGGAAAATATAATAAACAGCCGTCCACTTACAGAACTTCCTATAACCCATGAAGAAGAGGAACCACTTACTCCGAACCACTTCTTGAGTGGCTGCCTCAATTCCACTCAAACACCTGCACCGGAAGATGAGAAAATCTGTCTGCGCAAACAATGGAGAATTGCGCAGAACCTGAAGGATCGTCTGTGGAAAAGGTGGATTGTGGAGTACTTGCCACAACTTTTGCATCGACAAAAATGGAGGAGTACAGCCTCACCACTAAGAGTAGACCAACTGGTTGTTGTATGCGATCCTGTCTTACCTAGAAGCCAATGGGTCAAAGGGCGAATAATTGAAGTCTTCACTGCCAAGGACGGCCAAGTCCGGAGTGCCGCGGTACGCACCAGCCTCGGTATTATCCGTCGACCTGCATCTAAGCTAGCCGCTTTAAGTTTCGTGGATCCCAGTATGAATCCACCGGGAGGTGGGATGTCGCACTAAAAGCTCTGTCTTCGCCGTAAAATGTCTCGCCGAAGTACAAACTCGTCCGGTAATTTTTGAACGAACGAGTGAGTAGCAGACGAGCAGCCGAGAAGGAAGCAGCAAATTCTAAACAACCAAGAAGCTGGCACTGAAATTTAAACCAACCACACCACAAATATAATTGAAATGTGAATTAATAATTTTTAATCTTGTTAACAAATAATTACAAATATAATTACAAAGTTTTAGAATAATTACAAATATAATTACAGGTAGCATAGCTATGAGCGATAGCTTAAATTGGTACGAGGCTCGAGTATTTTATTGTCAAAAATTTTCAAGGTTTTATGACGCTTCAGCAAAAAGTTACAATCATTTGAATGTTGCAAACTTTGATAGGTTTAGTGATGCACCGTATAGAAGTAAGGGCCATTTGAAGTTTAATCAGAGTTTGATTTGGGACTCAAGGGTAGCACACCTATGAGCGATCGCTTAAATTGATAAGAGGCTAGAGTACTTTATTGTCAAAATATTTGAAGGTTTTATGACGCTCCAGTAAAAAGTTACAACCATTTAAATGGTACAAACTTTGATAGGTATAGGGCGCACCCTATAGAAGTCAGGGCTATTTTAAGTTTTATCAGTGTTTGATATCGGACTCAAGGGGAGCATAGCAATGAGCCATAGCTTAAATTGATAAGAGGCACGACTACTTTATTGTCACAAAATTTCAAGGTTTTATGATGCTTCAGTAAAAAGTTACAAGCATTTGAATGTTGCAAACTTTGATAGGTATAGTGACGCACCTTTTAAAATTTAGGGCCATTTGAAGATTTATCAGTGTTTGATGAGGGACTCAAGGATAGCATAGCTATGAGCGATAGCTCAAATTGATAAGAGGCTCGAGTACTTTATGGTAAAAAAATTTCAAGGTTTTATGACGCTCCAGTAAAAAGTTAAAAGCATTTGAATGTTGCAAACTTTGATAGGTATAGAACGCACCGTATAGAAGTTAGGGGTATTTGAAGTTTTATCAGTGTTTTATTTGGGACTCAAGGGTAGCATAGCTGTGAGCGATAGCGTAAATTGATAAGAGGCTCGAGTACTTTATTGTCAGCAAATTTCAAGGTTTTATGACGTTCCAGTAAAAAGTTACAGTTTTGCCAACTTTTATAGGTATCGGACGCACAATACAGAAGTTAGTGCCATTTGAAGTTTTATCTGTGTTTGATTTGGGACTCCAGGGTAGCATAGCTATGAGCGATCGCTTAAATTGATAAGAGGCTAGAGTACTTTATAGTCACAAAATTTCAAGATTTAATGACGCTCCAGTAAAATGTTACATGCATTTGAATGTTGAAAATTTTGATAGGTGTTGGACGCACCGTATAGAAGTTAGGGCCATATGTAGTTTCATCAGTGTTTGATTTGGGACTCAAGGGGAGTATAGCTATGGCCGATAGCGTAAATTGATAAGAGGCTCGAGGACTTTATTGTCACAAACTTTCAAGGTTTTATAACGCTCCAGTAAAAAGTTAAAAGCATTTGAATGTTGCAAACATTGATAGGTATAGGACGCACCGTTAAGAACTTAGGGCTATTTGAAGTTTTATCAATGTTTGATTTGGGACTCAATGGGAGCATAGCTATAAGCGAAAGTTTAAATTGATAAGAGGCTCGAGTACTCTATTGTCACAAAATTTCAAGATTTTATGACGTTCCAGTAAAAAGTTACAAGCATTTGATTGTTGTAAACTCTGATAGGTGTATGACGCACCGTATAGAAGTTAGGGCCATTTCAAGTTTTATCAGTGTTTTATTTGGGAATCAAGGGTAGCATAGCTATGAGCGAAAGCTTAAATTGATAAGAAGCTCGACTACTTTATTGTCACAAAATTTCAAGATATTATGACGCTCCAGTAAAAAGTTGCAAGCATTTTAATGTTGAAAACTTTGATAGGTATAGGACGCACCGTATAGAAGTTAGGGCCATATGAAGTTTTATCAGTGTTTGATTTGGGACTCAAGGGTAGCATAGCTATGAGCGATAGCTTAAATTGATAAGAGGCTCGAGTACTTTATTGTCAAAAAATTTCAAGGTTTTATGACGCTCCAGTAAAAAGTTACAAGCATTTAAATGGTGCAAACTTTGATAGGTATAGGACGCACCGTATAGAAGTTAGGGCCATTTGAAGTTTAATCAGGGTTTGATTTGGGACTCAAGGGTAGCATAGCTATGAGCGATAACTTTAATTGATAAGAGGCTCGAGTACTTTATTGTCACTAAATTTCAAGGTTTTATGATGCTCCAGTAAAAAGTTACAATGTTGCAAACTTTGATAGGTATAGGACGCACAATACAGAAGTTAGTGCCATTTGAAGTTTTATATGTGTTTGATTTGGGACTCCAGGGTAGCATAGCTATGAGCGATCGCTTAAATTGATAAGAGGCTAGAGTACTTTATAGTCACAAAATTTCAAGATTTTATGACGCTCCAGTAAAATGTTTCAAGCATTTGAATGTTGAAAACTTTGTTAGGTGTAGGACGCACTGTATAGAAGTTAAGGCCATATGAAGTTTTATCAGTGTTTGATTTCGGACTCAAGGGTAGCATAGCTATGAGCGATAGCTTAAATTGATAAGAGGCTCTAGTACTTTATTGTCAAAAAACTTCAAGGTTTTATGACGCTTCAGTAAAAAGTTACAATCATTTGAATGTTGCAAACTTTGATAGGTTTATTGACGCCCCGTATAGAAGTTAGGGCCACTTGAAGTTTAATCAGAGTTTGATCTGGGACTCAAGGGTAGCATAGCTATGAGCGATCGCTTAAATTGATAAGAGGCTAGAGTACTTTATAATCACAAAATTTCAAGATTTTATGACGCTCCAGTAAAATGTTTCAAGCATTTGAATGTTGAAAACTTTGTTAGGTGTAGGACGCACCGTATAGAAGTTAAGGCCATATGAAGTTTTATCAGTGTTTGATTTGGGACTCAAGGGTAGCATAGCTATGAGCGATAGCTTAAATTGATAAGAGGCTCTAGTACTTTATTGTCAAAAAACTTCAAGGTTTTATGACGCTTCAGTAAAAAGTTACAATCATTTGAATGTTGCAAACTTTGATAGGTTTAGTGACGCACCGTATAGAAGTTAAGGCCATATGAAGTTTTATCAGTGTTTGATTTCGGACTCAAGGGTAGCATAGCTATGAGCGATAGTTTAAATTGATAAGAGGCTCTAGTACTTTATTGTCAAAAAACTTCAAGGTTTTATGACGCTTCAGTAAAAAGTTACAATCATTTGAATGTTGCAAACTTTGATAGGTTTATTGACGCACTGTATAGAAGTTAGGGCCACTTGAAGTTTAATCAGAGTTTGATCTGGGACTCAAGGGTAGCATAGCTATGAGCGATCGCTTAAATTGATAAGAGGCTAGAGTACTTTATAATCACAAAATTTCAAGATTTTATGACGCTCCAGTAAAATGTTACAAGCATTTGAATGTTGAAAACTTTGATAGGTGTAGGACGCACCGTATAGAAATTAGGGCCATATGAAGTTTTATCAGTGTTTGATTTTGGACTCAAGGGTAGCATAGCTATGAGCGATTGCTTAAATTGATAAGAGGCTCGAGTACTTTATTGTCAAAAATTTGAAGGTTTTATGATGCTCCAGTAAAAAGTTACATGCATTTAAATGGTGCAAACTTTGATAGGTATAGAACGCACCGTATAGAAGTTAGGGGTATTTGAAGTTTTATCAGTGTTTGATTTGGGACTCAAGGGTAGCATAGCTGTGAGCGATAGCGTAAATTGATAAGAGGCTCGAGTACTTTATTGTCAGCAAATTTCAAGGTTTTATGACGTTCCAGTAAAAAGTTACAGTATTGCAAACTTTGATAGGTATAGGACGCACCGTACAGAAGCTAGGGCCATTTGAAGTTTTATCAGTGTTTGATTTGGGACTCAAGGGTAGCATAGCTATGAGCGATAACTTTAATTGATAAGAGGCTCGAGTACTTTATTGTCACAAAATTTCAAGGTTTTATGACGCTCCAGTAAAAAGTTAAAAACATTTGAATGTTGCCAACTTTGATAGGTATAGGACGCACCGTATAGAAGTTAGGGCTATTTGAAGTTTTATCAGTGTTTGATTTGTGACTCAATGGTAGCATAGGTATGAGCGATAGCTTAAATTGATAAGAGGCTCGAATACTTTATAGTCACAAAATTTCAAGATTTAATGACGCTCCAGTAAAATGTTACAAGCATTTGAATGTGGAAAATTTAATAGGTGTAGGACGCACCGTATAGAAGTTAGGGCCATAAGAAATTTTATCAGTGTTTGATTTGGGACTCAAGGGTAGCATAGCTATGGCCGATAGCGTAAATTGATAAGAGGCTCGAGGACTTTATTGTCACAAACTTTCAAGGTTTTATAAAGCTCCAGTCAAAAGTTAAAAGCATTTGAATGTTGCAAACATTGATAGGTATAGGACGCACCGTATAGAAGTTAGGGCCATTTGAAGTTTTATCAGTGTTTTATTTGGAAATCAAGGGTAGCATAGCTATGAGCGAAAGCTTAAATTGATAAGAAGCTCAACTACTTTATTGTCACAAAATTTCAAGATATTATAACGCTCCAGTAAAAAGTTAAAAGCATTTGAATGTTGCAAACATTGATAGGTATAGGACGCACCGTATAGAAGTTAGGGCCATTTGAAGTTTTATCAGTGTTTTTTTTTGGGAATCAAGGGTAGCATAGCTATGAGCGAAAGCTTAAATTGATAAGAAGCTCAACTACTTTATTGTCACAAAATTTCAAGATATTATGACGCTCCAGTAAAAAGGTGCAAGCATTTGAATGCTGCAAACTTTGATAGGTGTAGGACGCACAGTATAGAATTTAGGGCCATTTGAAGTTTTAGCAGTGTTTGATGTGAGACTCAAGGGTAGCATAGCTGTGAGCGATAGCTTAAATTGATAAGAGGCTCGAGTCCTTTATTGTCAGCAAATTTCAAGGTTTTATGACGTTCCAGTAAAAAGTTATAGTGTTGCAAACTTTGATAGGCATAGGACTCACCGTACAGAAGCTAGGTCCATTTGAAGTTTTATCAGTGTTTGGTTTGGGGCTCCAGGGTAGCATAGCTATGAGCGATAACTTTAATTGATAAGAGGCTCGAGTACTTTATTGTCACAAAATTTCAAGATTTAATGACGCTCTAGTAAAATGTTACAAGCATTTGAATGTTGAAAATTTTGATAGGTGTAGGACGCACCGTATAGAAGTTAGGGCCATATGAAGTTTTATCAATGTTTGATTTGGGACTCAAGGGGAGCATAGCTATGGCCGATAGCGTAAATTGATAAGAGGCTCGAGGACTTTATTGTCACAAACTTTCAAGGTTTTATAACGCTCCAGTAAAAAGTTAAAAGCATTTGAATGTTGCAAACATTGATAGGTATAGGACGCACCGTATAGAAGTTAGGGCTATTTGAAGTTTTATCAGTGTTTGATTTGGGACTCAAGGGTAGCATAGCTATGAGCGATAGCTTAAATTGATAAGAGGCTCGAGTACTTTATTGTCACAAAATTTCAAGATTTTATGACGTTCCAGTAAAAAGTTACAAGCATTTGATTGTTGTAAACTCTGATAGGTGTAGGACGCACCGTATAGAAGTTAGGGCCATTTGAAGTTTTATCTGTGTTTTATTTGGGAATCAAGGGTAGCATAGCTATTAGCGAAAGCTTAAATTGATAAGAAGCGCGACTACTTTATTGTCACAAAATTTCAAGATATTATGACGCTCCAGTAAAAAGTTGCAAGCATTTGAATGTTGCAAACTTTGATAGGTGTAGGACGCACAGTATAGAATTTAGGGCCATTTGAAGTTTTAGCAGTGTTTGATGTGGGACTCAAGGGTAGCATAGCTGTGAGCGATAGCTTTAATTGATAAGAGGCTCGAGTCCTTTATTGTCAGCAAATTTCAAGGTTTTATGACGTTCCAGTAAAGAGTTATAGTGTTGCAAACTTTGATAGGCATAGGACTCGCCGTACAGAAGCTAGGGTCATTTGAAGTTTTATCAGTGTTTGATTTGGGACTCAAGGGTAGCATAGCTATGAGCGATAACTTTAATTGATAAGAGGCTCGAGTACTTTATAGTCACAAAATTTCAAGGTTTTATGACGCTCCAGTAAAAAGTTAAAAACAATTGAATGTTGCAAACTTTGATAGGTATAGGACGCACAGTATAGAATTTAGGGCCATTTGAAGTTTTAGCAGTGTTTGATGTGGGACTCAAGGGTAGCATAGCTGTGAGCGATAGCTTAAATTGATAAGAGGCTCGAGTACTTTATTGTTACAAAATTTCAAGATTTTATGACGTTCCAGTAAAAAGTTACAAGCATTTGATTGTTGTAAACTCTGATAGGTGTAGGACGCACAGTATAGAATTTAGGGCCATTTGAAGTTTTAGCAGTGTTTGATGTGGGACTCAAGGGTAGCATAGCTGTGAGCGAGAGCTTAAATTGATAAGAGGCTCGAGTCCTTTATTGTCAGCAAATTTCAAGGATTTATCACGTTCCAGTAAAAAGTTATAGTGTTGCAAACTTTGATAGGCATAGGACTCACCGTACAGAAGTTAGTGCCATTTTAAGTTTTATCAGTGTTTGATTTGGGACTCAAGGGTAGCATAGCTATGAGCAATAACTTTAATTGACAAGAGGCTCGAGTATTTTATTGTCACAAAATTACAAAATTTTATAACGCTCCAGTAAAAAGTTACAAGCATTTGAATGTTGCAAACTTTGATAGGTGTAGTATGCACCATATAGAAGTTAGGGCCATTTGAAGTTTTATCTGTGTTTGATTTGGGACTCAATGGTAGCATAGCTATGAGCGATAGCTTAAATTGATAAGAGGCTCGAGTACTTTATTGTCAAAAATTTCAAGGTTTTATGACGCTCCAGTAAAAAGTTACAAGCATTTGAATGGTGCAAACTTTGATAGGTATAGGACGCACCGTGCAGAAGTTAGGGCCATTTGAAGTTTTATCAGTGTTTGATTTGTGACTCAAGGGTAGCATAGCTATGAGCGATAACTTTAATTGATAAAAGGCTCGAGTACTTTATTGTCACAAAATTTCAAGGTTTTATGACGCTCCAGTAAAAAGTTACAATGTTGCAAACTTTGATAGGTATAGGACGCACAATACAGAAGTTAGTGCCATTTGAAGTTTTATCTGTGTTTGATTTGGGACTCCAGGGTAGCATAGCTATGAGCGATAGCTTAAATTGATAAGAGGCTCGAGTACTTTATTGTCCAAAAATTTCAAGGTTTTATAACGCTCCAGTGAAAAGTTACAAGCATTTGAATGGTGCAAACTTTGATAGGTATGATTTGGGACTCAAGGGTATCATAGATATGAGCGATAACTTTAATTGATAAGAGGCTCGAGTATTTTATTGTCACAAAATTTCAAGGTTTTATGACGCTCCAGTAAAAAGTTAAAAGCATTTTAATGTTGCAAATTTTGATAGGTATAACACGCACCGTATAGAAGTTAGTGCTATTTGAAGTTTTATCAGTGTTTGATTTGGGACTCAAGGGTAGCATAGGTATGAGCGATAGCTTAAATTGATACGAGGCTCGAGTACTTTATAGTCACAAAATTTCAAGATTTTATGACGCTCCAGTAAAATGTTACAAGCATTTGAATGTTGAAAATTTTGATAGGTGTAGGACGCACCGTATAGAAGTTAGGGCCATATGAAATTTTATCAGTGTTTGATTTGGGACTCAAGGGGAGCATAGCTATGGCCGATAGCGTAAATTGATAAGAGGCTCGAGGACTTTATTGCCACAAACTTTCAAGGTTTTATAACGCTCCAGTAAAAAGTGAAAAGCATTTGAATGTTGCAAACATTGATAGGTATAGGACGCACAGTATAGAATTTAGGGCCATTTGAAGTTTTAGCAGTGTTTGATGTGGGACTCAAGGGTAGCATAGCTGTGAGCGATAGATTAAATTGATAAGAGGCTCCAGTACTTTATTGTCACAAAATTTCAAGATTTTATGACGTTCCAGTAGAAAGTTACAAGCATTTGATTGTTGTAAACTCTGATAGGTGTAGGACGCACAGTATAGAATTTAGGGCCATTTGAAGTTTTAGCAGTGTTTGATGTGGGACTGAAGGGTAGCATAGCTGTAAGCGAGAGCATAAATTGATAAGAGGCTCGAGTCCTTTATTGTCAGCAAATTTCAAGGTTTTATGACGTTCCAGTAAAAAGTTATAGTGTTGCAAACTTTGATAGGCATAGGACTCACCGTACAGAAGTTAGTGCCATTTTAAGTTTTATCAGTGTTTGATTTGGGACTCAAGGGTAGCATAGCTATGAGCAATAACTTTAATTGACAAGAGGCTCGAGTATTTTATTGTCACAAAATTACAAAATTTTATAACGCTCCAGTAAAAAGTTACAAGCATTTGAATGTTGCAAACTTTGATAGGTGTAGGACGCACCATATAGAAGTTAGGGCCATTTGAAGTTTTATCTGTGTTTGATTTGGGACTCAATGGTAGCATAGCTATGAGCGATAGCTTAAATTGATAAGAGGCTCGAGTACTTTATTGTCAAAAATTTCAAGGTTTTATGACGCTCCAGTAAAAGGTTACAAGCATTTGAATGGTTCAAACTTTGATAGGTATAGGACGCACCGTACAGAAGCTAGGGCCATTTGAAGGTTTATCAGTGTTTGATTTGGGACTCAAGGGTAGCATAGCTATGAGCGATAACTTTAATTGATAAGAGCCTCGAGTACTTTATTGTCACAAAATTTCAAGGTTTTATGACGCTCCAGTAAAAAGTTAAAAACATTTGAATGTTGCCAACTTTGATAGGTATAGGACGCACCGTATAGAAGTTAGGGCTATTTGAAGTTTTATCAGTGTTTGATTTGGGACTCAATGGTAGCATAGGTATGAGCGATAGCTTAAATTGATAAGAGGCTCGAATACTTTATAGTCACAAAATTTCAAGATTTAATGACGCTCCAGTAAAATGTTACAAGCATTTGAATGTTGAAAATTTAATAGGTGTAGGACGCACCGTATAGAAGTTAGGGCCATAAGAAATTTTATCAGTGTTTGATTTGGGACTCAAGGGTAGCATAGCTATGGCCGATAGCGTAAATTGATAAGAGGCTCGAGGACTTTATTGTCACAAACTTTCAAGGTTTTATAACGCTCCAGTCAAAAGTTAAAAGCATTGGAATGTTACAAACATTGATAGGTATAGGACGCACCGTATAGAAGTTAGGGCCATTTGAAGTTTTATCAGTGTTTTATTTGAAAATCAAGGGTAGCATAGCTATGAGCGAAAGCTTAAATTGATAAGAAGCTCAACTACTTTATTGTCACAAAATTTCAAGATATTATAACGCTCCAGTAAAAAGTTAAAAACATTTGAATGTTGCAAACTTTGATAGGTATAGGACGCACCGTATAGAAGTTAGGGCCATTTGAAGTTTTATCAGTGTTTGATTTGGGACTCATGGGTAGCATAGCTATGAGCGATAACTTTAATTGATAAGAGGCTCGAGTACTTTATTGTCACAAAATTTCAAGATTTTATGAGGTTCCAGTAAAAAGTTACAAGCATTTGATTGTTGTAAACTCTGATAGGTGTAGGACGCACCGTATAGAAGTTAGGGCCATTTGAAGTTTTATCAGTGTTTTTTTTGGGAATCAAGGGTAGCATAGCTATGAGCGAAAGCTTAAATTGATAAGAAGCTCAACTACTTTATTGTCACAAATTTCAAGATATTATGACGCTCCAGTAAAAAGTTGCAAGCATTTGAATGTTGCAAACTTTGATAGGTGTAGGACGCACAGTATAGAATTTAGGTCCATTAGCAGTGTTTGATGTGAGACTCAAGGGTAGCATAGCTGTGAGCGATAGCTTAAATTGATAAGAGGCTCGAGTCCTTTATTGTCAGCAAATTTCAAGGTTTTATGACGTTCCAGTAAAAAGTTATAGTGTTGCAAACTTTGATAGGCATAGGACTCACCTTACAGAAGCTAGGTCCATTTGAAGTTTTATCAGTGTTTGGTTTGGGACTCAAGGGTAGCATAGCTATGAGCGATAACTTTAATTGATAAGAGGCTCGAGTACTTTATTGTCACAAAATTTCAAGATTTAATGACGCTCCAGTAAAATGTTACAAGCATTTGAATGTTGAAAATTTTGATAGGTGTAGGACGCACCGTATAGAAGTTAGGGCCATATGAAGTTTTATCAATGTTTGATTTGGGACTCAAGGGGAGCATAGCTATGGCCGATAGCGTAAATTGATAAGAGGCTCGAGGACTTTATTGTCACAAACTTTCAAGGTTTTATAACGCTCCAGTAAAAAGTTAAAAGCATTTGAATGTTGCAAACATTGATAGGTATAGGACGCACCGTATAGAAGTTAGGGCTATTTGAAGTTTTATCAGTGTTTGATTTGGGACTCAAGGGTAGCATAGCTATGAGCGATAGCTTAAATTGATAAGAGGCTCGAGTACTTTATTGTCACAAAATTTCAAGATTTTATGACGTTCCAGTAAAAAGTTACAAGCATTTGATTGTTGTAAACTCTGATAGGTGTAGGACGCACCATATAGAAGTTAGGGCCATTTGAAGTTTTATCAGTGTTTTATTTGGGAATCAAGGGTAGCAAAGCTATTAGCGAAAGCTTAAATTGATAAGAAGCGCGACTACTTTATTGTCAAAAAATTTCAAGATATTATGACGCTCCAGTAAAAAGTTGCAATCATTTGAATGTTGCAAACTTTGATAGGTGTAGGACGCACAGTATAGAATTTAGGGCCATTTGAAGTTTTAGCAGTGTTTGATGTGAGACTCAAGGGTAGCATAGCTGTGAGCGATAGCTTTAATTGATAAGAGGCTCGAGTCCTGTATTGTCAGCAAATTTCAAGGTTTTATGACGTTCCAGTAAAAAGTTATAGTGTTGCAAACTTTGATAGGCATAGGACTCACCGTACAGAAGCTAGGGCCATTTGAAGTTTTATCAGTGTTTGATTTGGGACTCAAGGGTAGCATAGCTATGAGCGATAACTTTAATTGATAAAAGGCTCGAGAACTTTATAGTCACAAAATTTCAAGGTTTTATGACGCTCCAGTAAAAAGTTAAAAACTTTGATTGGTATAGGACGCACCGTATAGAAGTTAGGGCTATTTGAAGTTTTATCAGTGTTTGATTTGGGACTCAAGGGTAGTATAGGTATGAGCGATAGCTTAAATTGATAAGAGGCTCGAGTACTTTATAGTCACAAAATTTCAAGATTTAATGACGCTCCAGTAAAATGTTACAAGCATTTGAATGTTGAAAATGTTGATAGGTGTAGGACGCACCGTATAGAAGTTAGGGCCATATGAAGTTTTATCAGTGTTTGATTTGGGACTCAAGGGGAGCATAGCTATGGCCGATAGCGTAAATTGATAAGAGGCTCGAGGACTTTATTGCCACAAACTTTCAAGGTTTTATAAGGCTCCAGTAAAAAGTTAAAAGCATTTGAATGTTGCAAACATTGATAGGTATAGGACGCACAGTATAGAATTTAGGGCCATTTGAAGTTTTAGCAGTGTTTGATGTGGGACTCAAGGGTAGCATAGCTGTGAGAGATAGCTTAAATTGATAAGAGGCTCGAGTACTTTATTGTCACAAAATTTCAAGATTTTATGACGTTCCAGTAAAAAGTTACAAGCATTTGATTGTTGTAAACTCTGATAGGTGTAGGACGCACAGTATAGAATTTAGGGCCAATTGAAGTTTTAGCAGTGTTTGATATGGGACTCAAGGGTAGCATAGCTGTGAGCGAGAGCTTAAATTGATAAGAGGCTCGAGTCCTTTGTTGTCAGCAAATTTCAAGGTTTTATGACGCTCCAGTAAAAAGTTATAGTGTTGCAAACTTTGATAGGCATAGGACTCACCGTACAGAAGTTAGTGCCATTTTAAGTTTTATCAGTGTTTGATTTGGGACTCAAGGGTAGCATAGCTATGAGCAATAACTTTAATTGACAAGAGGCTCGAGTATTTTATTGTCACAAAATTACAAAATTTTATAACGCTCCAGTAAAAAGTTACAAGCATTTGAATGTTGCAAACTTTGATAGGTGTAGGACGCACCATATAGAAGTTAGGGCCATTTGAAGTTTTATGTGTGTTTGATTTGGGACTCAATGGTAGCATAGCTATGAGCGATAGCTTAAATTGATAAGAGGCTCGAGTACTTTATTGTCAAAAATTTCAAGGTTTTATGACGCTCCAGTAAAAAGTTACAAGCATTTGAATGGTGCAAACTTTGATAGGTATAGGACGCACCGTGCAGAAGTTAGGGCCATTTGAAGTTTTATCAGTGTTTGATTTGTGACTCAAGGGTAGCATAGCTATGAGCGATAACTTTAATTGATAAGAGGCTCGAGTACTTTATTGTCACAAAATTTCAAGGTTTTAAGACGCTCCAGTAAAAAGTTACAATGTTGCAAACTTTGATAGGCATAGGACTCATCGTACAGAAGTTAGTGCCATTTTAAGTTTTATCAGTGTTTGATTTGGGACTCAAGGGTAGCATAGCTATGAGCAATAACTTTAATTGAGAAGAGGCTCGAGTATTTTATTGTTACAAAATTACAAAATTTTATAACGCTCCAGTAAAAAGTTACAAGCATTTGAATGTTGCAAACTTTGATAGGTGTAGGACGCACCATATAGAAGTTAGGGCCATTTGAAGTTTTATCTGTGTTTGATTTGGGACTCCAGGGTAGCATTGCTATGAGCGATAGCTTAAATTGATAAGAGGCTCGAGTACTTTATTGTCAAAAAATTTCAAGGTTTTATGACGCTCCAGTGAAAAGTTACAAGCATTTGAATGGTGCAAACTTTGATAGGTATAGGACGCACCGTACAGAAGTTAGGGCCATTTGAAGTTTTATCAGTGTTTGATTTGGGACTCAAGGGGAGCATAGCTATGGCCGATAGCGTAAATTGATAAGAGGCTCGAAGACTTTATTGTCACACACTTTAAGGTTTTATAACGCTCCAGTAAAAGTTAAAAGCATTTGAATTTTGCAAACTTTGATAGGTATAGGACGCACCGTATAGAAATTAGGGCTATTTTAAGTTTTTTCAGTGTTTGATTTGGGACTCAAGGGGAGCATAGCAATGAGCGATACCTTAAATTGATAAGAGGCACGACTACTTTATTGTCACAAACTTTCAAGATTTTATGACGCTCCAGTAAAATGTTACAAACATTTGAATGTTGAAAATTTTGATAGGTGTAGGACGCACCGTATAGAAGTTAGGGCCATTTGAAGTTTAATCAGTGTTTGATTTGGGACTCAAGGGTAGCATAGCTATGAGCGATCGCTTAAATTGATAAGAGGCTAGAATACTTTATAGTCACAAAATTTCAAGATTTTATGACGCTCCAGTAAAATGTTACAAGCATTTGAATTTTGAAAACTTTGATAGGTGTAGGACGCACCGTATAGAAGTTAGGGCCATTTGAAGATTTATCAGTGTTTGATTTGGGACTCAAGGATAGCATAGCTATGAGCGATAGCTTAAATTGATAAGAGGTTCGAGTTCTTTATGGTCAAAAAATTTCAAGGTTTTATGACGCTCCAGTAAAAAGTTACAAGCATTTGAATGGTGCAAACTTTGATAGGTATATAACGCACCGTATAGAAGTTAGGGCTATTTGAAGTTTTTTCAGTGTTTGATTTGGGACTCAAGGGTAGCATAGCTATGAGCGATAGTGTAAATTGATAAGAGACTCGGGTACTTTATTGTCACAAAATTTCAAGGTTTTATGACGTTCCAGTAAAAAGTTACAGTATTGCAAATTTTTATAGGTATAGGACGCACCGTACAGAAGCTAGGGCCATTTGAAGTTTTATCAGTTTTTGATTTGGGACTCAAGGGTAGCATAGCTATGAGCGATATCTTTAATTGATAAGAGGCTCGAGTACTTTATTGTCACAAAATTTCAATTTTGTCACATAATGTTGCAAATTTTGATAGGTATAACACGCACCGTATAGAAGTTAGGGCTATTTTAAGTTTTATCAGTGGTTGATTTGAAACTCAAGGGGAGCATAGCAATGAGCGATAGCTTAAATTGATAAGAGGCACGACTACTTTATTGTCACAAAACTTCAAGGTTTTATGACGCTTCAGTAAAAAGTTACAAGAATTTGAATGTTGAAAACTTTGATAGGTATAGTGACGCACCGTACAGAAGTTAGGGCTATTTGAAGTTTAATCAGTGTTTGATTTGGGACTCAAGGGTAGAATAGCTATGAGCGATCGCTTAAACTGATAAGAGGCTAGAGTACTTTATAGTCACAAAATTTCAAGATTTTATGACGCTCCAGTAAAATGTTACAAGAATTTGAATTTGGAAAACTTTGATAGGTGTAGGACGCACCGTATAGAAGTTAGGGCTATTTGAAGTTTTATCAGTGTTTGATTTGGGACTCAAGAGTAGCATAGCTATGAGCGATCGCTTAAATTGATGAGAGGCTAGAATACTTTATAGTCACAAAATTTCAAGATTTTATGACGCTCCAGTAAAATGTTACAAACATTTGAATGTTGAAAATTTTGATAGGTGTAGGACGCACCGTATAGAAGTTAGGGCCATATGAAATTTTATCAGTGTTTGATTTGGGACTCAAGGGGAGCATAGCTATGGCCGATAGCGTAAATTGATAAGAGGCTCGAGGACTTTATTGTCACAAACTTTCAAGGTTTTATAACGCTCCAGTAAAAAGTTAAAAGCATTGAATGTTGCAAACATTGATAGGTATAGGACGCACCGTACAGAAGCTAGGGCCATTTGAAGTTGTATCAGTTTTTGATTTGGGACTCAAGGGTAGCATAGCTATGAGCGATATCTTTAATTGATAAGAGGCTCGAGTACTTTATTGTCACAAAATTTCAAGGTTTTATGACGATCCAGTAAAAAGTTAAAAACATTTTAATGTTGCAAATTTTGATAGGTATAACACGCACCGTATAGAAGTTAGGGCTATTTTAAGTTTTATCAGGGGTTGATTTGAAACTCAAGGGGAGTATAGCAATGAGCGATACCTTAAATTGATAAGAGGCACGACTACTTTATTGTCACAAAATTTCAAGGCTTTATGATGCTTCAGTAAAAAGTTACAATCATTTCAATGTTGCAAACTTTGATAGGTATAGTGACGCACCGTATAGAAGTTAGGGCCATTTGAAGTTTAATCAGTGTTTGATTTGGGACTCAAGGGTAGCATAGCTATGAGCGATCGCTTAAATTGATAAGAGGCTAGAATACTTTATAGTCACAAAATTTCAAGATTTTATGACGCTCCAGTAAAATGTTACAAGCATTTGAATGGTGCAAACTTTGATAGGTATAGAACGCACCGTATAGAAGTTAGGGCTATTTGAAGTTTTTTCAGTGTTTGATTTGGGACTCAAGGGTAGCATAGCTATGAGCGATAGTGTAATTTGATAAGAGGCTCGGGTACTTTATTGTCACAAAATTTCAAGGTTTTATGACGTTCCAGTAAAAAGTTACAGTATTGCAAATTTTGATAGGTATAGGACGCACCGTACAGAAGCTAGGGCCATTTGAAGTTTTATCAGTTTTTGATTTGGGACTCAAGGGTAGCATAGCTATGAGCGATAACTTTAATTGATAAGAGGCTCGAGTGCTTTATTGTCACAAAATTTCAAGGTTTTATGACGCTCCAGTAAAAAGTTAAAAACATTTGAATGTTGCAAACTTTGATAGGTATAGGACTCACCGTATAGAAGTTAGGGCTATTTGAAGTTTTATCAGTGTTTGATTTGGGACTCAAGAGTAGCATAGCTATGAGCGATCGCTTAAATTGATGAGAGGCTAGAATACTTTATAGTCACAAAATTTCAAGATTTTATGACGCTCCAGTAAAATGTTACAAACATTTGAATGTTGAAAATTTTGATAGGTGTAGGACGCACCGTATAGAAGTTAGGGCCATATGAAATTTTATCAGTGTTTGATTTGGGACTCAAGGGGAGCATAGCTATGGCCGATAGCGTAAATTGATACGAGGCTCGAGGACTTTATTGTCACAAACTTTCAAGGTTTTATAACGCTCCAGTAAAAAGTTAAAAGCATTGAATGTTGCAAACATTGATAGGTATAGGACGTACCGTATAGAAGTTAGGGCTATTTGAAGTTTTATCAATGTTTGATTTGGGACTCAAGGGTAGCATAGCTATGAGCGATAGCTTAAATTGATAAGAGGCTCGAGTACTTTATTGTCACAAAATTTCAAAGGTTTATGACGTTCCAGTAAAAAGTTACAAGCAATTGATTGTTGTAAACTCTGATAGGTGTAGGACGCACCGTATAGAAGTTAGGGCCATTTGAAGTTTTATCAGTGTTTTATTTGGGAATCAAGGGTAGCATAGCTATGAGCGAAAGCTCTGATAGGTGTAGGACGCACCATATAGAAGTTAGGGCCACTTGAAGTTTTATCAGTGTTTGATTTGGGACTCAATAGTAGCATAGCTATGAGCGATAGCTTAAATTGACAAGAGGCTCGAGTATTTTATTGTCACAAAATTTCAAGATTTTATAACGCTCCAGTAAAAAGTTACAAGCATTTGAATGTTGCAAACTTTGATAGGTGTACGACGCACCATATAGAAGTTAGGGCCACTTGAAGTTTTATCAGTGTTTGATTTGGGACTCAAGGGTAGCATAGCTATGAGCGAAAGCTTAAATTGATAAGAAGCTCAACTACTTTATTGTCACAAAATTTCAAGATATTATGACGCTCCAGTAAAAAGGTGCAAGCATTTGAATGCTGCAAACTTTGATAGGTGTAGGACGCACAGTATAGAATTTAGGGCCATTTGAAGTTTTAGCAGTGTTTGATGTGAGACTCAAGGGTAGCATAGCTGTGAGCGATAGCTTAAATTGATAAGAGGCTCGAGTACTTTATTGTCACACAATTTCAAGGTTTTATGACGTTCCAGTAAAAAGTTATAGTGTTGCAAACTTTGATAGGCATAGGACTCACCGTACAGAAGTTAGTGCCATTTGAAGTTTTATCAGTGTTTGATTTGGGACTCAAGGGTAGCATAGCTATGAGCAATAACTTTAATTGACAACAGGCTCGAGTATTTTATTGTCACAAAATTTCAAGATTTTATAACGCTCCAGTAAAAAGTTACAAGCATTTGAATGTTGCAAACTTTGATAGGTGTAGGACGCACCATATAGAAGTTAGGGCCACTTGAAGTTTTATCAGTGTTTGATTTGGGACTCAATGGTAGCACAGCTATGAGCGACAGATTAAATTGATAAGAGACTCGAGTACTTTATTGTCAAAAATTTCAAGATTTTATGACGCTCCAGTAAAATGTTACAAGCATTTGAATTTGGAAAACTATGATAGGTGTAGGACACACCGTATAGAAGTTAGGGCCATTTGAAGATTTATAAGTGTTTGATTTGGGACTCAAGGGTAGCATAGCTATGAGCGATAACTTTAAATGATAAGAGGAACGAGTACTTTATTGTTACAAAATTTCAAGGTTTTATGACGCTCCAGTAAAAAGTTACAAGCATTCGAATGGTGCAAACTTTGATAGGTATAGGGCGCACCGTATAGAAGTTAGGGCTATTTGAAGTTTTATCAGTGTTTGATTTGGGACTCAAGGGTAGCATAGCTATGAGCGATAGCTTAAATTGATAAGAGGCTCGAGTACTTTATAGTCACAAAATTTCAAGATTTAGTGACGCTCCAGTAAAATGTTACAAGCATTTGAATGTTGAAAATTTTGATAGGTGTAGGACGCACCGTATAGAAGTTAGGGCCATATGAAGTTTTATCAGTGTTTGATTTGGGACTCAAGGGGAGCATAGCTATGGCCGATAGCGTAAATTGATAAGAGGCTCGAGGACTTAATTGTCACAAACTTTCAAGGTTTTATAACGCTCCAGTAAAAAGTTAAAAGCATTGAATGTTGCAAACATTGATAGGTATAGGACGTACCGTATAGAAGTTAGGGCTTTTTGAAGTTCTATCAGTGTTTGATTTGGGACTCAAGGGTAGCATAGCTATGAGCGATAGCTTAAATTGATAAGAGGCTCGAGTACTTTATTGTCACAAAATTTCAAAGGTTTATGACGTTCCAGTAAAAAGGTACAAGCAATTGATTGTTGTAAACTCTGATAGGTGTAGGACGCACCGTATAGAAGTTAGGGCCATTTGAAGTTTTATCAGTGTTTTATTTGGGAATCAAGGGTAGCATAGCTATGAGCGAAAGCTCTGAGAGGTGTAGGACGCACCATATAGAAGTTAGGGCCACTTGAAGTTTTATCAGTGTTTGATTTGGGACTCAATAGTAGCATAGCTATGAGCGATAGCTTAAATTGACAAGAGGCTCGAGTATTTTATTGTCACAAAATTTCAAGATTTTATAACGCTCCAGTAAAAAGTTACAAGCATTTGAATGTTGCAAACTTTGATAGGTGTACGACGCACCATATAGAAGTTAGGGCCACTTGAAGTTTTATCAGTGTTTGATTTGGGACTCAATGGTAGCATAGGTATGAGCGATAACTTTAATTGACAAGAGGCTCGAGTACTTTATTGTCACACAATTTCAAGGTTTTATGACGTTCCAGTAAAAAGTTATAGTGTTGAAAACTTTGATAGGCATAGGACTCACCGTACAGAAGTTAGTGCCATTTGACGTTTTATCAGTTTTTGATTTGGGACTCAAAGGTAGCATAGCTATGAGCAATAACTTTAATTGACAACAGGCTCGAGTATTTTATTGTCACAAAATTTCAAGATTTTATAACGCTCCAGTAAAAAGTTACAAGCATTTGAATGTTGCAAACTTTGATAGGTGTAGGACGCACCGTATAGAAGTTAGGGCCACTTGAAGTTTTATCAGTGTTTGATTTGGGACTCAAGGGTAGCATAGTTATGAGCGACAGCTTAAATTGATAAGAGGCTCGAGTACTTTATTGTCAAAAATTTCAAGATTTTATGACGCTCCAGTAAAATGTTACAAGCATTTGAATTTGGAAAACTATGATAGGTGTAGGACGCACCGTATAGAAGTTAGCGCCATTTGAAGTTTTATCAGTGTTTGATTTGGGACTCAAGGGTAGCATAGCTATGAGCGATAACTTTAATTGATAAGAGGAACGAGTACTTAATTGTTACAAAATTTCAAGGTTTTATGACGCTCCAGTAAAAAGTTACAAGCATTCGAATGGTGCAAACTTTGATAGGTATAGGGCGCACCGTATAGAAGTTAGGGCTATTTGAAGTTTTATCAGTGTTTGATTTGGGACTCAAGGGTAGCATAGCTATGAGCGATAGCTTAAATTGATAAGAGGATCGAGTACTTTATAGTCACAAAATTTCAAGATTTAATGACGCTCCAGTAAAATGTTACAAGCATTTGAATGTTGAAAATTTTGATAGGTGTAGGACGCACCGTATAGAAGTTAGGGCCATATGAAGTTTTATCAGTGTCTGATTTGGGAATCAAGGGTAGCATAGCTACGAGCGAAAGCTTAAATTGATAAGAAGCTCGAGTACTTTATTGTCACAAAATTTCAAGATATTATGACGCTCCAGAAAAAAGTTGCAAGCATTTGAATGTTGCAAACTTTGATAGGTGTAGGACGCACAGTATAGAACTGTTCAGTCACACTGAACAGATCAACAATTACACTTTATGTTTATTTTTTATCAGTACAGCGAAAATGCACCATTGACAGAAACCAGCACACGCAAAACCAAAATTTCATATTATCAAGGCCAACACTTGCTTCTTCAACTCATTCCCTTCAAAGTAGCTACCCAGTGCATTGACTTAGGCGATCATATTTCACTTGGTTGCAATGTGCGCTAAATTATGTAAGGGAATGATATAATGATGTTGGCTCGTGTTTGATTATTGACAACGGTGCAGTTTTGTCCGTCACTTTATTGTTAATTATATTTAAACCAATCAGCATAAAATTGATATAAATAATTGTACAATTCCAATAAAGAATCAGAATCACCTTAACTGCCTAAGTGTTCTCAATTAAAGTTATACGGTTACAAGTGACCTATAACATTTCAACAAGTTCTTGGTTTATGTACCAAGGAGCTATCTTCAACATTTGAGCTTAACTGCCTAAGTGTTCTCTATTACAGTTATACGGTTTCAAGTGACCTATAACATTTCAACAAGCTCTTGGTTTATGTACCAAGGGGCTGACTTCAACAAGGGCCATTTGAAGTCTTAGCAGTGTTTGATGTGGGACTCAAGGGTAGCATAGCTGTGAGCGATAGCTTAAATTGATAAGAGGCTCGAGTACTTTATTGTCAGCAAATTGCAAGGTTTTATAAAATATAAAATACTCGAGCCTGTTGTCAATTAAAGTTATTGCTCATAGCTATGCTACCCTTGAGTCCCAAATCAAACACTGATAAAACTTCAAATGGCACTAACTTCTGTACGGTGAGTCCTATGCCTATCAAAGTTTGCAACACTATAACTTTTTACTGGAACGTCATAAAACCTTGAAATTGTGTGACAATAAAGTACTCGAGCCTCTTGTCAATTAAAGTTATCGCTCATAGCTATGCTACCATTGAGTCCCAAATCAAACACTGATAAAACTTCAAGTGGCCCTAACTTCTATATGGTGCGTCGTACACCTATCAAAGTTTGCAACATTCAAATGCTTGTAACTTTTTACTGGAGCGTTATAAAATCTTGAAATTTTGTGACAATAAAATACTCGAGCCTCTTGTCAATTAAAGTTATTGCTCATAGCTATGCTCCCCTTGAGTCCCAAATCAAACATTGATAAAACTTAAAATAGCCCTAACTTCTATACGGTGCGTCCTATACCTATCAAAGTTTGCAACATTCAAATGTTGTTAACTTTTTACTGGAGCGTCATAAAACCTTGAAATTTTGTGACAATAAAGTACTCGAGCCTCTTATCAATTAAAGTTATCGCTCATAGCTATGCAACCCTTGAGTCCCAAATCAAACACTGATAAAACTTCAAATGGCCCTAACTTCTGTACGGTGCGTCCTATACCTATCTAAGTTTGCAACACTGTAACTTTTTACTGGAACGTCATAGAACCTTGAAATTTGCTGACAATAGAGTACTCGAGCCTCTTATCACTTTAAGCTATCGCTCATAGCTATGCTACCCTTGAGTCCCAAATCAAACACTGATAAAACTTCAAATAGCCCTAACTTCTATGCGGTGCGTTCTATACCTATCAAAGTTTGCAACATTCAAATGCTTTTAACTTTTTACTGGAGCGTTATAAAAGCTTAAAGGTTGTGACAAAAAAGTCCTCGAGCCTCTTATCAATTTACACTATCGTCCATAGCTATGCTCCCCTTGAGTCCCAAATCAAACACTAATAAAACTTCATACGGCCCTAACTTCTATACGGAGCATCCTACACCTATCAAAGTTGGCAACATTCAAATGCTTGTAACTTTTTACTGGAGTGTCATAAAATCTTGAAATTTTGTGACAATAAATTACTCGAGCCTCTTATCACTTTAAGCTATCGCTCATAGCTATGCTACCCTTGAGTCCCAAATCAAACACTGATAAAACTTCAAATAGCCCTAATTTCTATACGGTGCATTCTATACCTATCAAAGTTTGCAACATTCAAATGCTTTTAACTTTTTACTGGAGCGTCATAAAACCTTGAAATTTTATGACAATAAAGTACTCGAGCCTCTTATGCTACCCTTGAGTCCCAAATCAAACACTGATAAAACTTCAAATGGCACTAACTTCTGTACGGTGAGTCCTACACCTATCAAAATTTTCAACATTCAAATGCTTGTAACATTTTACTGGAGCGTCATAAAATCTTGAAATTTTTTGACAATAAAGTACTCGAGCCTCTTATCAATTAAAGTTATCGCTCATTGCTATGCTCCCCTTGAGTCCCAAATCAAACACTGATAAAACTTAAAATAGCCCTAACTTCTATACGGTGCGTCCTATACCTATCAAAGTTTGCAAAATTCAAATGCTTTTAAATTTTTACTGGAGCGTTTTAAAATCTTAAAATTTTGTGACAATAAAGCCTTCGAGCCTCTTATCAATTTAAGCTATCGGCCATAGCTATGCTCCCCTCGAGTCCCAAATCAAACACTGATAAAACTTCAAATGGCCCTAACTTCTGTACGGTGCGTCCTATACCTATCAAAGTTTGCAACACTGTAACTTTTTACTGGAACGTCATAAAACCTTGAAATTTGCTGACAATAGAGTATACGAGCCTCTTATCAATTTTCGCTATCGCTCACAGCTATGCTACCCTTGAGTCCCAAATCAAACACTGATAAAACTTAAAATAGCCCTCACTTCTACACGGTGCGCCCTATACCTATCAAAGTTTGCACCATTCGAATGCTTGTAACTTTTTACTGGAGCCTCATAAAACCTTGAGATTTTTTGACAATAAAGTACTCGAGCCTCTTATGCTACCCTTGAGTCCCAAATCAAACACTGATAAAACTTCAAATGGCACTAACTTCTGTACGGTGAGTCCTATGCCTATCAAAGTTTGCAACACTATATCTTTTTACTGGAACGTCATAAAACCTTGCAATTTGCTGACAATAAAGTACTCGAGCCTCTTATCAATTTAAGCTATCGCTCACAGCTATGCTACCCTTGAGTCCCACATCAAACACTGCTAAGACTTCAAATGGCCCTTGTTGAAGTCAGCCCCTTGGTACATAAACCAAGAGCTTGTTGAAATGTTATAGGTCACTTGAAACCGTATAACTGTAATAGAGAACACTTAGGCAGTTAAGCTCAAATGTTGAAGATAGCTCCTTGGTACATAAACCAAGAACTTGTTGAAATGTTATAGGTCACTTGTAACCGTATAACTTTAATTGAGAACACTTAGGCAGTTAAGGTGATTCTGATTCTTTATTGGAATTGTACAATTATTTATATCAATTTTATGCTGATTGGTTTAAATATAATTAACAATAAAGTGACGGACAAAACTGCACCGTTGTCAATAATCAAACACGAGCCAACATCATTATATCATTCCCTTACATAATTTAGCGCACATTGCAACCAAGTGAAATATGATCGCCTAAGTCAATGCACTGGGTAGCTACTTTGAAGGGAATGAGTTGAAGAAGCAAGTGTTGGCCTTGATAATATGAAATTTTGGTTTTGCGTGTGCTGGTTTCTGTCAATGGTGCATTTTCGCTGTACTGATAAAAAATAAACATAAAGTGTAATTGTTGATCTGTTCAGTGTGACTGAACAGTTCTATACTGTGCGTCCTACACCTATCAAAGTTTGCAACATTCAAATGCTTGCAACTTTTTTCTGGAGCGTCATAATATCTTGAAATTTTGTGACAATAAAGTACTCGAGCTTCTTATCAATTTAAGCTTTCGCTCGTAGCTATGCTACCCTTGATTCCCAAATCAGACACTGATAAAACTTCATATGGCCCTAACTTCTATACGGTGCGTCCTACACCTATCAAAATTTTCAACATTCAAATGCTTGTAACATTTTACTGGAGCGTCATTAAATCTTGAAATTTTGTGACTATAAAGTACTCGATCCTCTTATCAATTTAAGCTATCGCTCATAGCTATGCTACCCTTGAGTCCCAAATCAAACACTGATAAAACTTCAAATGGCCCTAACTTCTATACGGTGCGCCCTATACCTATCAAAGTTTGCACCATTCGAATGCTTGTAACTTTTTACTGGAGCGTCATAAAACCTTGAAATTTTGTAACAATTAAGTACTCGTTCCTCTTATCAATTAAAGTTATCGCTCATAGCTATGCTACCCTTGAGTCCCAAATCAAACACTGATAAAACTTCAAATGGCGCTAACTTCTATACGGTGCGTCCTACACCTATCATAGTTTTCCAAATTCAAATGCTTGTAACATTTTACTGGAGCGTCATAAAATCTTGAAATTTCTGACAATAAAGTACTCGAGCCTCTTATCAATTTAAGCTGTCGCTCATAACTATGCTACCCTTGAGTCCCAAATCAAACACTGATAAAACTTCAAGTGGCCCTAACTTCTATACGGTGCGTCCTACTCCTATCAAAGTTTGCAACATTCAAATGCTTGTAACTTTTTACTGGAGCGTTATAAAATCTTGAAATTTTGTGACAATAAAATACTCGAGCCTGTTGTCAATTAAAGTTATTGCTCATAGCTATGCTACCTTTGAGTCCCAAATCAAAAACTGATAAAACGTCAAATGGCACTAACTTCTGTACGGTGAGTCCTATGCCTATCAAAGTTTTCAACACTATAACTTTTTACTGGAACGTCATAAAACCTTGAAATTGTGTGACAATAAAGTACTCGAGCCTCTTGTCAATTAAAGTTATCGCTCATACCTATGCTACCATTGAGTCCCAAATCAAACATTGATAAAACTTCAAGTGGCCCTAACTTCTATATGGTGCGTCGTACACCTATCAAAGTTTGCAACATTCAAATGCTTGTAACTTTTTACTGGAGCGTTATAAAATCTTGAAATTTTGTGACAATAAAATACTCGAGCCTCTTGTCAATTTAAGCTATCGCTCATAGCTATGCTACTATTGAGTCCCAAATCAAACACTGATAAAACTTCAAGTGGCCCTAACTTCTATATGGTGCGTCCTACACCTCTCAGAGCTTTCGCTCATAGCTATGCTACCCTTGATTCCCAAATAAAACACTGATAAAACTTCAAATGGCCCTAACTTCTATACGGTGCGTCCTACACCTATCAGAGTTTACAACAATCAATTGCTTGTACCTTTTTACTGGAACGTCATAAACCTTTGAAATTTTGTGACAATAAAGTACTCGAGCCTCTTATCAATTTAAGCTATCGCTCATAGCTATGCTACCCTTGAGTCCCAAATCAAACACTGATAGAACTTCAAAAAGCCCTAACTTCTATACGGTACGTCCTATACCTATCAATGTTTGCAACATTCAATGCTTTTAACTTTTTACTGGAGCGTTATAAAACCTTGAAAGTTTGTGACAATTAAGTCCTCGAGCCTCTTATCAATTTACGCTATCGGCCATAGCTATGCTCCCCTTGAGTCCCAAATCAAACACTGATAAAACTTCATATGGCCCTAACTTCTATACGGTGCGTCCTACACCTATCAAAATTTTCAACATTCAAATGCTTGTAACATTTTACTGGAGCGTCACTAAATCTTGAAATTTTGTGACTATAAAGTACTCGAGCCTCTTATCAATTTAAGCTATCGCTCATAGCTATGCTACCCTTGAGTCCCAAATCAAACACTGATAAAACTTCAAATAGCCCTAACTTCTATACGGTGCGCCCTATACCTATCAAAGTTTGCACCATTCGAATGCTTGTAACTTTTTACTGGAGCGTCATAAAACCTTGAAATTTTGTAACAATAAAGTACTCGTTCCTCTTATCATTTAAAGTTATCGCTCATAGCTATGCTACCCTTGAGTCCCAAATCAAACACTTATAAATCTTCAAATGGCCCTAACTTCTATACGGTGTGTCCTACACCTATCATAGTTTTCCAAATTCAAATGCTTGTAACATTTTACTGGAGCGTCATAAAATCTTGAAATTTTTGACAATAAAGTACTCGAGTCTCTTATCAATTTAATCTGTCGCTCATAGCTATGCTACCATTGAGTCCCGAATCAAACACTGATAAAACTTCAAGTGGCCCTAACTTCTATATGGTGCGTCCTACACCTATCAAAGTTTGCAACATTCAAATGCTTGTAACTTTTTACTGGAGCGTTATAAAATCTTGAAATTTTGTGACAATAAAATACTCGAGCCTGTTGTCAATTAAAGTTATTGCTCATAGCTATGCTACCCTTGAGTCCCAAATCAAACACTGATAAAACTTCAAATGGCACTAACTTCTGTACGGTGAGTCCTATGCCTATCAAAGTTTGCAACACTATAACTTTTTACTGGAACGTCATAAAACCTTGAAATTGTGTGACAATAAAGTACTCGAGCCTCTTGTCAATTAAAGTTATCGCTCATAGCTATGCTACCATTGAGTCCCAAATCAAACACTGATAAAACTTCAAGTGGCCCTAACTTCTATATGGTGCGTCGTACACCTATCAAAGTTTGCAACATTCAAATGCTTGTAACTTTTTACTGGAGCGTTATAAAATCTTGAAATTTTGTGACAATAAAATACTCGAGCCTCTTGTCAATTTAAGCTATCGCTCATAGCTATGCTACTATTGAGTCCCAAATCAAACACTGATAAAACTTCAAATGGCCCTAACTTCTATACGGTGCGTCACTATACCTATCAAAGTTTGCAACATTCAAATGCTTGTAACTTGTTACTGAAGCATCACAAAACCTTGAAATTTTGTGACAATAAAGTAGTCGTGCCTCTTATCAACTTAAGCTATCGCTCATTGCTATGCTCCCCTTGAGTCCCAAATCAAACATTGATAAAACTTAAAATAGCCCTAACTTCTATACGGTGCGTCCTATACCTATCAAAGTTTGCAACATTCAAATGTTGTTAACTTTTTACTGGAGCGTCATAAAACCTTGAAATTTTGTGACAATAAAGTACTCGAGACTCATAACAATTAAAGTTATCGCTCATAGCTATGCAACCCTTGAGTCCCAAATCAAACACTGATAAAACTTCAAATGGCCCTAACTTCTGTACGGTGCGTCCTATACCTATCTAAGTTTGCAACACTGTAACTTTTTACTGGAACGTCATAGAACCTTGAAATTTGCTGACAATAGAGTACTCGAGCCTCTTATCACTTTAAGCTATCGCTCATAGCTATGCTACTCTTGAGTCCCAAATCAAACACTGATAAAACTTCAAATAGCCCTAACTTCTATGCGGTGCGTTCTATACCTATCAAAGTTTGCAACATTCAAATGCTTTTAACTTTTTACTGGAGCGTTATAAAAGCTTAAAGGTTGTGACAAAAAAGTCCTCGAGCCTCTTATCAATTTACACTATCGTCCATAGCTATGCTCCCCTTGAGTCCCAAATCAAACACTAATAAAACTTCATACGGCCCTAACTTCTATACGGAGCATCCTACACCTATCAAAGTTGGCAACATTCAAATGCTTGTAACTTTTTACTGGAGTGTCATAAAATCTTGAAATTTTGTGACAATAAATTACTCGAGCCTCTTATCACTTTAAGCTATCGCTCATAGCTATGCTACCCTTGAGTCCCAAATCAAACACTGATAAAACTTCAAATAGCCCTAATTTCTATACGGTGCATTCTATACCTATCAAAGTTTGCAACATTCAAATGCTTTTAACTTTTTACTGGAGCGTCATAAAACCTTGAAATTTTATGACAATAAAGTACTCGAGCCTCTTATGCTACCCTTGAGTCCCAAATCAAACACTGATAAAACTTCAAATGGCACTAACTTCTGTACGGTGAGTCCTACACCTATCAAAATTTTCAACATTCAAATGCTTGTAACATTTTACTGGAGCGTCATAAAATCTTGAAATTTTTTGACAATAAAGTACTCGAGCCTCTTATCAATTAAAGTTATCGCTCATTGCTATGCTCCCCTTGAGTCCCAAATCAAACACTGATAAAACTTAAAATAGCCCTAACTTCTATACGGTGCGTCCTATACCTATCAAAGTTTGCAAAATTCAAATGCTTTTAAATTTTTACTGGAGCGTTTTAAAATCTTAAAATTTTGTGACAATAAAGCCTTCGAGCCTCTTATCAATTTAAGCTATCGGCCATAGCTATGCTCCCCTCGAGTCCCAAATCAAACACTGATAAAACTTCAAATGGCCCTAACTTCTGTACGGTGCGTCCTATACCTATCAAAGTTTGCAACACTGTAACTTTTTACTGGAACGTCATAAAACCTTGAAATTTGCTGACAATAGAGTATACGAGCCTCTTATCAATTTTCGCTATCGCTCACAGCTATGCTACCCTTGAGTCCCAAATCAAACACTGATAAAACTTAAAATAGCCCTCACTTCTACACGGTGCGCCCTATACCTATCAAAGTTTGCACCATTCGAATGCTTGTAACTTTTTACTGGAGCCTCATAAAACCTTGAGATTTTTTGACAATAAAGTACTCGAGCCTCTTATGCTACCCTTGAGTCCCAAATCAAACACTGATAAAACTTCAAATGGCACTAACTTCTGTACGGTGAGTCCTATGCCTATCAAAGTTTGCAACACTATATCTTTTTACTGGAACGTCATAAAACCTTGCAATTTGCTGACAATAAAGTACTCGAGCCTCTTATCAATTTAAGCTATCGCTCACAGCTATGCTACCCTTGAGTCCCACATCAAACACTGCTAAGACTTCAAATGGCCCTTGTTGAAGTCAGCCCCTTGGTACATAAACCAAGAGCTTGTTGAAATGTTATAGGTCACTTGAAACCGTATAACTGTAATAGAGAACACTTAGGCAGTTAAGCTCAAATGTTGAAGATAGCTCCTTGGTACATAAACCAAGAACTTGTTGAAATGTTATAGGTCACTTGTAACCGTATAACTTTAATTGAGAACACTTAGGCAGTTAAGGTGATTCTGATTCTTTATTGGAATTGTACAATTATTTATATCAATTTTATGCTGATTGGTTTAAATATAATTAACAATAAAGTGACGGACAAAACTGCACCGTTGTCAATAATCAAACACGAGCCAACATCATTATATCATTCCCTTACATAATTTAGCGCACATTGCAACCAAGTGAAATATGATCGCCTAAGTCAATGCACTGGGTAGCTACTTTGAAGGGAATGAGTTGAAGAAGCAAGTGTTGGCCTTGATAATATGAAATTTTGGTTTTGCGTGTGCTGGTTTCTGTCAATGGTGCATTTTCGCTGTACTGATAAAAAATAAACATAAAGTGTAATTGTTGATCTGTTCAGTGTGACTGAACAGTTCTATACTGTGCGTCCTACACCTATCAAAGTTTGCAACATTCAAATGCTTGCAACTTTTTTCTGGAGCGTCATAATATCTTGAAATTTTGTGACAATAAAGTACTCGAGCTTCTTATCAATTTAAGCTTTCGCTCGTAGCTATGCTACCCTTGATTCCCAAATCAGACACTGATAAAACTTCATATGGCCCTAACTTCTATACGGTGCGTCCTACACCTATCAAAATTTTCAACATTCAAATGCTTGTAACATTTTACTGGAGCGTCATTAAATCTTGAAATTTTGTGACTATAAAGTACTCGATCCTCTTATCAATTTAAGCTATCGCTCATAGCTATGCTACCCTTGAGTCCCAAATCAAACACTGATAAAACTTCAAATAGCCCTAACTTCTATACGGTGCGCCCTATACCTATCAAAGTTTGCACCATTCGAATGCTTGTAACTTTTTACTGGAGCGTCATAAAACCTTGAAATTTTGTAACAATTAAGTACTCGTTCCTCTTATCAATTAAAGTTATCGCTCACAGCTATGCTACCCTTGAGTCCCAAATCAAACACTGATAAAACTTCAAATGGCGCTAACTTCTATACGGTGCGTCCTACACCTATCATAGTTTTCCAAATTCAAATGCTTGTAACATTTTACTGGAGCGTCATAAAATCTTGAAATTTTTGACAATAAAGTACTCGAGCCTCTTATCAATTTAAGCTGTCGCTCATAGCTATGCTACCATTGAGTCCCAAATCAAACACTGATAAAACTTCAAGTGGCCCTAACTTCTATACGGTGCGTCCTACACCTATCAAAGTTTGCAACATTCAAATGCTTGTAACTTTTTACTGGAGCGTTATAAAATCTTGAAATTTTGTGACAATAAAATACTCGAGCCTGTTGTCAATTAAAGTTATTGCTCATAGCTATGCTACCTTTGAGTCCCAAATCAAAAACTGATAAAACGTCAAATGGCACTAACTTCTGTACGGTGAGTCCTATGCCTATCAAAGTTTTCAACACTATAACTTTTTACTGGAACGTCATAAAACCTTGAAATTGTGTGACAATAAAGTACTCGAGCCTCTTGTCAATTAAAGTTATCGCTCATACCTATGCTACCATTGAGTCCCAAATCAAACATTGATAAAACTTCAAGTGGCCCTAACTTCTATATGGTGCGTCGTACACCTATCAAAGTTTGCAACATTCAAATGCTTGTAACTTTTTACTGGAGCGTTATAAAATCTTGAAATTTTGTGACAATAAAATACTCGAGCCTCTTGTCAATTTAAGCTATCGCTCATAGCTATGCTACTATTGAGTCCCAAATCAAACACTGATAAAACTTCAAGTGGCCCTAACTTCTATATGGTGCGTCCTACACCTCTCAGAGCTTTCGCTCATAGCTATGCTACCCTTGATTCCCAAATAAAACACTGATAAAACTTCAAATGGCCCTAACTTCTATACGGTGCGTCCTACACCTATCAGAGTTTACAACAATCAATTGCTTGTACCTTTTTACTGGAACGTCATAAACCTTTGAAATTTTGTGACAATAAAGTACTCGAGCCTCTTATCAATTTAAGCTATCGCTCATAGCTATGCTACCCTTGAGTCCCAAATCAAACACTGATAGAACTTCAAAAAGCCCTAACTTCTATACGGTACGTCCTATACCTATCAATGTTTGCAACATTCAATGCTTTTAACTTTTTACTGGAGCGTTATAAAACCTTGAAAGTTTGTGACAATTAAGTCCTCGAGCCTCTTATCAATTTACGCTATCGGCCATAGCTATGCTCCCCTTGAGTCCCAAATCAAACACTGATAAAACTTCATATGGCCCTAACTTCTATACGGTGCGTCCTACACCTATCAAAATTTTCAACATTCAAATGCTTGTAACATTTTACTGGAGCGTCACTAAATCTTGAAATTTTGTGACTATAAAGTACTCGAGCCTCTTATCAATTTAAGCTATCGCTCATAGCTATGCTACCCTTGAGTCCCAAATCAAACACTGATAAAACTTCAAATAGCCCTAACTTCTATACGGTGCGCCCTATACCTATCAAAGTTTGCACCATTCGAATGCTTGTAACTTTTTACTGGAGCGTCATAAAACCTTGAAATTTTGTAACAATAAAGTACTCGTTCCTCTTATCATTTAAAGTTATCGCTCATAGCTATGCTACCCTTGAGTCCCAAATCAAACACTTATAAATCTTCAAATGGCCCTAACTTCTATACGGTGTGTCCTACACCTATCATAGTTTTCCAAATTCAAATGCTTGTAACATTTTACTGGAGCGTCATAAAATCTTGAAATTTTTGACAATAAAGTACTCGAGTCTCTTATCAATTTAATCTGTCGCTCATAGCTATGCTACCATTGAGTCCCAAATCAAACACTGATAAAACTTCAAGTGGCCCTAACTTCTATATGGTGCGTCCTACACCTATCAAAGTTTGCAACATTCAAATGCTTGTAACTTTTTACTGGAGCGTTATAAAATCTTGAAATTTTGTGACAATAAAATACTCGAGCCTGTTGTCAATTAAAGTTATTGCTCATAGCTATGCTACCCTTGAGTCCCAAATCAAACACTGATAAAACTTCAAATGGCACTAACTTCTGTACGGTGAGTCCTATGCCTATCAAAGTTTGCAACACTATAACTTTTTACTGGAACGTCATAAAACCTTGAAATTGTGTGACAATAAAGTACTCGAGCCTCTTGTCAATTAAAGTTATCGCTCATAGCTATGCTACCATTGAGTCCCAAATCAAACACTGATAAAACTTCAAGTGGCCCTAACTTCTATATGGTGCGTCGTACACCTATCAAAGTTTGCAACATTCAAATGCTTGTAACTTTTTACTGGAGCGTTATAAAATCTTGAAATTTTGTGACAATAAAATACTCGAGCCTCTTGTCAATTTAAGCTATCGCTCATAGCTATGCTACTATTGAGTCCCAAATCAAACACTGATAAAACTTCAAGTGGCCCTAACTTCTATATGGTGCGTCCTACACCTATCAGAGCTTTCGCTCATAGCTATGCTACCCTTGATTCCCAAATAAAACACTGATAAAACTTCAAATGGCCCTAACTTCTATACGGTGCGTCCTACACCTATCAGAGTTTACAACAATCAATTGCTTGTAACTTTTTACTGGAACGTCATAAACCTTTGAAATTTTGTGACAATAAAGTACTCGAGCCTCTTATCAATTTAAGCTATCGCTCATAGCTATGCTACCCTTGAGTCCCAAATCAAACATTGATAAAACTTCAAATAGCCCTAACTTCTATACGGTACGTCCTATACCTATCAATGTTTGCAACATTCAATGCTTTTAACTTTTTACTGGAGCGTTATAAAACCTTGAAAGTTTGTGACAATAAAGTCCTCGAGCCTCTTATCAATTTACGCTATCGGCCATAGCTATGCTCCCCTTGAGTCCCAAATCAAACACTGATAAAATTTCATATGGCCCTAACTTCTATACGGTGCGTCCTACACCTATCAAAATTTTCAACATTCAAATGTTTGTAACATTTTACTGGAGCGTCATAAAATCTTGAAATTTTGTGACTATAAAGTATTCTAGCCTCTCATCAATTTAAGCGATCGCTCATAGCTATGCTACTCTTGAGTCCCAAATCAAACACTGATAAAACTTCAAATAGCCCTAACTTCTATACGGTGAGTCCTATACCTATCAAAGTTTGCAACATTCAAATGTTTTTAACTTTTTACTGGAGCGTCATAAAACCTTGAAATTTTGTGACAATAAAGCACTCGAGCCTCTTATCAATTAAAGTTATCGCTCATAGCTATGCTACCCTTGAGTCCCAAATCAAAAACTGATAAAACTTCAAATGGCCCTAGCTTCTGTACGGTGCGTCCTATACCTATCAAAATTTGCAATACTGTAACTTTTTACTGGAACGTCATAAAACCTTGAAATTTTGTGACAATAAAGTACCCGAGCCTCTTATCAATTTACACTATCGCTCATAGCTATGCTACCCTTGAGTCCCAAATCAAACACTGAAAAAACTTCAAATAGCCCTAACTTCTATACGGTGCGTTCTATACCTATCAAAGTTTGCACCATTCAAATGCTTGTAACATTTTACTGGAGCGTCATAAAATCTTGAAATTTTGTGACTATAAAGTATTCTAGCCTCTTATCAATTTAAGCGATCGCTCATAGCTATGCTACCCTTGAGTCCCAAATCAAACACTGATTAAACTTCAAATGGCCCTAACTTCTATACGGTGCGTCACTATACCTATCAAAGTTTGCAACATTGAAATGATTGTAACTTTTTACTGAAGCATCATAAAGCCTTGAAATTTTGTGACAATAAAGTAGTCGTGCCTCTTATCAATTTAAGGTATCGCTCATTGCTATACTCCCCTTGAGTTTCAAATCAACCCCTGATAAAACTTAAAATAGCCCTAACTTCTATACGGTGCGTGTTATACCTATCAAAATTTGCAACATTAAAATGTTTTTAACTTTTTACTGGATCGTCATAAAACCTTGAAATTTTGTGACAATAAAGTACTCGAGCCTCTTATCAATTAAAGATATCGCTCATAGCTATGCTACCCTTGAGTCCCAAATCAAAAACTGATACAACTTCAAATGGCCCTAGCTTCTGTACGGTGCGTCCTATACCTATCAATGTTTGCAACATTCAATGCTTTTAACTTTTTACTGGAGCGTTATAAAACCTTGAAAGTTTGTGACAATAAAGTCCTCGAGCCTCTTATCAATTTACGCTATCGGCCATAGCTATGCTCCCCTTGAGTCCCAAATCAAACACTGATAAAATTTCATATGGCCCTAACTTCTATACGGTGCGTCCTACACCTATCAAAATTTTCAACATTCAAATGTTTGTAACATTTTACTGGAGCGTCATAAAATCTTGAAATTTTGTGACTATAAAGTATTCTAGCCTCTCATCAATTTAAGCGATCGCTCATAGCTATGCTACTCTTGAGTCCCAAATCAAACACTGATAAAACTTCAAATAGCCCTAACTTCTATACGGTGCGTCCTACACCTATCAAAGTTTTCCAAATTCAAATTCTTGTAACATTTTACTGGAGCGTCATAAAATCTTGAAATTTTGTGACTATAAAGTACTCTAGCCTCTTATCAGTTTAAGCGATCGCTCATAGCTATTCTACCCTTGAGTCCCAAATCAAACACTGATTAAACTTCAAATAGCCCTAACTTCTGTACGGTGCGTCACTATACCTATCAAAGTTTTCAACATTCAAATTCTTGTAACTTTTTACTGAAGCGTCATAAAACCTTGAAGTTTTGTGACAATAAAGTAGTCGTGCCTCTTATCAATTTAAGCTATCGCTCATTGCTATGCTCCCCTTGAGTTTCAAATCAACCACTGATAAAACTTAAAATAGCCCTAACTTCTATACGGTGCGTGTTATACCTATCAAAATTTGCAACATTAAAATGTTTTTAACTTTTTACTGGAGCGTCATAAAACCTTGAAATTTTGTGACAATAAAGTACTCGAGCCGCTTATCAATTAAAGATATCGCTCATAGCTATGCTACCCTTGAGTCCCAAATCAAAAACTGATAAAACTTCAAATGGCCCTAGCTTCTGTACGGTGCGTCCTATACCTATAAAAATTTGCAATACTGTAACTTTTTACTGGAGCGTCATAAAACCTTGAAATTTTTTGACCATAAAGAACTCGAACCTCTTATCAATTTAAGCTATCGCTCATAGCTATGCTATCCTTGAGTCCCAAATCAAACACTGATAAATCTTCAAATGGCCCTAACTTCTATACGGTGCGTCCTACACCTATCAAAGTTTTCAAAATTCAAATGCTTGTAACATTTTACTGGAGCGTCATAAAATCTTGAAATTTTGTGACTATAAAGTATTCTAGCCTCTTATCAATTTAAGCGATCGCTCATAGCTATGTTACCCTTGAGTCCCAAATCAAACACTGATTAAACTTCAAATGGCCCTAACTTCTATACGGTGCGTCCTACACCTATCAAAATTTTCAACATTCAAATGTTTGTAACATTTTACTGGAGCGTCATAAAATCTTGAAAGTTTGTGACAATAAAGTAGTCGTGCCTCTTATCAATTTAAGGTATCGCTCATTGCTATGCTCCCCTTGAGTCCCAAATCAAACACTGAAAAAACTTAAAATAGCCCTAATTTCTATACGGTGCGTCCTATACCTATCAAAGTTTGCAAAATTCAAATGCTTTTAACTTTTACTGGAGCGTTATAAAACCTTAAAGTGTGTGACAATAAAGTCTTCGAGCCTCTTATCAATTTACGCTATCGGCCATAGCTATGCTCCCCTTGAGTCCCAAATCAAACACTGATAAAACTTCAAATGGCCCTAACTTCTGTACGGTGCGTCCTATACCTATCAAAGTTTGCACCATTCAAATGCTTGTAACTTTTCACTGGAGCGTCATAAAACCTTGAAATTTTGTGACAATAAAGTATTCGAGCCTCTTATCAATTTAAGTTATCGCTCATAGCAATGCTACCCTGGAGTCCCAAATCAAACACAGATAAAACTTCAAATGGCCCTAACTTCTATATGGTGCGTCCTACACCTATCAAAGTTTGCAACATTCAAATGCTTGTAACTTTTTACTGGAGCGTTATAAAATTTTGTAATTTTGTAACAATAAAATACTCGAGCCTCTTGTCAATTAAAGTTATTGCTCATAGCTATGCTACCCTTGAGTCCCAAATCAAACACTGATAAAACTTAAAATGGCACTAACTTCTGTACGGTGAGTCCTATGCCTATCAAAGTTTGCAACATTGTAACTTTTTACTGGAGCGTCTTAAAACCTTGAAATTTTGTGACAATAAAGTACTCGAGCCTCTTATCAATTAAAGTTATCGCTCGTAGCTATGCTACCCTTGAGTCACAAATCAAACACTGATAAAACTTCAAATGGCCCTAACTTCTGCACGGTGCGTCCTATACCTATCAAAGTTTGCACCATTCAAATGCTTGTAACTTTTTACTGGAGCGTCATAAAACCTTGAAATTTTTGACAATAAAGTACTCGAGCCTCTTATCAATTTAAGCTATCGCTCATAGCTATGCTACCATTGAGTCCCAAATCAAACTAACTTTAATTGGTAAGAGGCTCGAGTACTTTGTTGTCACAAAATTTTAAGGTTTTATGACGCTCCAGTAAAAAGTTACAAGCAATGAATGGTCGCACACTTCGATAGGTGTAGGACGTATAGAAGTTAGGGCCATTTGAATTTTTATCAGTGTTTGATTTGGGACTCAAGGGTAGCATAGCTATGAGCAATAACTTTAATTGACAAGAGGCTCGAGTATTTTATTATCACAAAATTTCAAGATTTTATAACGCTCCAGCAAAAAGTTACAAGCATTTGAATGTTGCAAACTTTGATAGGTGTAGGACGCACCATATAGAAGTTAGGGCCACTTGAAGTTCTGTGTTTGATTTGGGACTCAAGGGTAGCAGAGCTATGAGCGATAGCTTAAATTGATAAGAGGCTCGAGTACTTTATTGTCATAAAATTTCAAGGTTTTATGACGCTCCAGTAAAAATTACAAGCATTTGAATGGTGCCAAGTTTGATAGGTATAGGAAGCACCGTGCAGAAGTTAGGGCCATTTGAATTGTTATCAGTGTTTGATTTGGGAGTCAAGGGTAGCTTAGCTATGAGCGATAACTTTAATTGATAAGAGGCTCGAGTAATTTATTGTCACAAAATTTCAAGGTTTTATGACGCTCTAGTAAAAAGTTAAAAACATTTTAATGTTGCAAATTTTGATAGGTATAGGGACGCACCGTATAGCAGTTAGGGCCAATTGAAGTTTAATCAGTGTTTGTTTTGGGACTCAAGGGGAGCATAGCTATGACCGATAGCGTAAATTGATAAGAGGCACGACTACTTTATTGTCACACAATTTCAAAGTTTTATGACGCTTCAGTAAAAAATTACAATCATTTGAATGTTGCAAACTTTGATAGGTATAGTGACGCACCATATAGAAGTTAGGGCCATTTGAAGTTTAATCAGTGTTTGATTTGGGACTCAAGGGTAGCATAGCTATGCGCGATCGCTTAAATTGATAAGAGGCTAGAGTACTTTATCGTTACAAAATTTCAAGATTTTATGACGCTCCAGTAAAATGTTACAAGCATTTGAATGTTGAAAACATTGATAGGTGTAGAATGCACCGTATAGAACTTGGGGCCATATGAAGTTTTATCAGCATTTGATTTGGGACTCAAGGAGAGCATAGATATGAGCAATAACTTTAATTGATAAGAGGCTCGAGTACTTTATTGTCGCAAAATTTTAAAGTTTTATGACGCTCCAGTAAAAAGTTACAAGCAATGGATGGTCGCACACTTTGATAGGTTTAGGACGTATAGAAGTTAGGGCCATTTGAAGTTTTATCAGTGTTTGATTTGGGACTCAAGGGTAGCATAGCTATGAGCAATAACTTTAATTGATAAGAGGCTCGAGTACTTTATTGTCACAAAATTTTAAAGTTTTATGACGCTCCAGTAAAAAGTTACAAGCAATGGATGGTCGCACACTTTGATAGGTTTAGGATGTATAGAAGTTAGGTCCATTTGAAGTTTTATCAGTGTTTTATTTGGGACTCAAGGGTAGCATAGATAGGAGCGATAACTTTAATTGATAAAAGGCTCGAGTACTTTATTGTCACAAAATTTCAAGGTTTTATGACGCTCCAGTAAAAAGTTAAAAACATTTGAATGTTGCAAACTTTGATAGGTATAGGACGCACCGTATAGAAGTTAGGGCTATTTGAAGTTTTATCAATGTTTGATTTGGGACTGAATTGGAGCATAGCAATGAGCGATAGCTCAAATTGATAAGAGGCACGACTACTTTATTGTCACACAATTTCAAAGTTTTATGACGCTTCAGTAAAAACTTACAATCATTTGAATGTTGCAAACTTTGATAGGTATAGTGACGCACCGTATAGAAGTTAGGGCCATTTGAAGTTTAATCAGTGTTTGATTTGGGACTCAAGGGTAGCATAGCTATGAGCGATCGCTTAAATTGATAAGAGGCCAGAGTACTTTATAGTCATAAAATTGCAAGATATTATGAAGCTCCAGTAAAATGTTACAAGCATTTGAATGTTGAAAACTTTGATAGGTGTAGGACGCACCGTATAGAAGTTAGGGCCATATGAAGTTTTATCAGCGTTTGATTTGGGACTCAAGGGGAGCGGAGCTATGGCCGATAGCGAAAATTGATAAGAGGCTCGAGGACTTTATTGTCACAAACTTTCAAGGTTTTATAACGCTCCAGTAAAAAGTTAAAATCATTTGAATGTTGCAAACTTTGATAGGTTTAGGACGAACCGTATAGAAGTTAGGGCTATTTGAAGTTTTATCAGTGTTTGATTTGGGACTCAAGCGTAGCAATAACTTTAATTGGTAAGAGGCTCGAGTACTTTGTTGTCACAAAATTTTAAGGTTTTATGACGCTCCAGTAAAAAGTTACAAGCAATGAATGGTCGCACACTTCGATAGGTGTAGGACGTATAGAAGTTAGGGCCATTTGAAGTTTTATCAGTGTTTGATTTGGGACTCAAGGGTAGCATAGCTATGAGCAATAACTTTAATTGACAAGAGGCTCGAGTATTTTATTATCACAAAATTTCAAGATTTTATAACGCTCCAGCAAAAAGTTACAAGCATTTGAATGTTGCACACTTTGATAGGTGTAGGACGCACCATATAGAAGTTAGGGCCACTTGAAGTTCTGTGTTTGATTTGGGACTCAAGGGTAGCATAGCTATGAGCGATAGCTTAAATTGATAAGAGGCTCGAGTACTTTATTGTCATAAAATTTCAAGGTTTTATGACGCTCCAGTAAAAATTACAAGCATTTGAATGGTGCCAACTTTGATAGGTATAGGAAGCACCGTGCAGAAGTTAGGGCCATTTGAATTGTTATCAGTGTTTGATTTGGGAGTCAAGGGTAGCTTAGCTATGAGCGATAACTTTAATTGATAAGACGCTCGAGTAATTTATTGTCACAAAATTTCAAGGTTTTATGACGCTCTAGTAAAAAGTTAAAAACATTTGAATGTTGCAAACTTTGATAGGTATAGGGACGCACCGCATAGAAGTTAGGGCCAATTGAAGTTTAATCAGTGTTTGTTTTGGGACTCAAGGGGAGCATAGCTATGACCGATAGCGTAAATTGATAAGAGGCACGACTACTTTATTGTCACACAATTTCAAAGTTTTATGACGCTTCAGTAAAAAATTACAATCATTTGAATGTTGCAAACTTTGATAGGTATAGTGACGCACCATATAGAAGTTAGGGCCATTTGAAGTTTAATCAGTGTTTGATTTGGGACTCAAGGGTAGCATAGCTATGCGCGATCGCTTAAATTGATAAGAGGCTAGAGTACTTTATCGTTACAAAATTTCAAGATTTTATGACGCTCCAGTAAAATGTTACAAGCATTTGAATGTTGAAAACATTGATAGGTGTAGAATGCACCGTATAGAACTTGGGGCCATATGAAGTTTTATCAGCATTTGATTTGGGACTCAAGGAGAGCATAGATATGAGCAATAACTTTAATTGATAAGAGGCTCGAGTACTTTATTGTCACAAAATTTTAAAGTTTTATGACGCTCCAGTAAAAAGTTACAAGCAATGGATGGTCGCACACTTTGATAGGTTTAGGACGTATAGAAGTTAGGGCCATTTGAAGTTTTATCAGTGTTTGATTTGGGACTCAAGGGTAGCATAGCTATGAGCAATAACTTTAATTGATAAGAGGCTCGAGTACTTTATTGTCACAAAATTTTAAAGTTTTATGACGCTCCAGTAAAAAGTTACAAGCAATGGATGGTCGCACACTTTGATAGGTTTAGGATGTATAGAAGTTAGGGCCATTTGAAGTTTTATCAGTGTTTTATTTGGGACTCAAGGGTAGCATAGATAGGAGCGATAACTTTAATTGATAAAAGGCTCGAGTACTTTATTGTCACAAAATTTCAAGGTTTTATGACGCTCCAGTAAAAAGTTAAAAACATTTGAATGTTGCAAACTTTGATAGGTATAGGACGCACCGTATAGAAGTTAGGGCTATTTGAAGTTTTATCAATGTTTGATTTGGGACTGAATTGGAGCATAGCAATGAGCGATAGCTCAAATTGATAAGAGGCACGACTACTTTATTGTCACACAATTTCAAAGTTTTATGACGCTTCAGTAAAAACTTACAATCATTTGAATGTTGCAAACTTTGATAGGTATAGTGACGCACCGTATAGAAGTTAGGGCCATTTGAAGTTTAATCAGTGTTTGATTTGGGACTCAAGGGTAGCATAGCTATGAGCGATCGCTTAAATTGATAAGAGGCCAGAGTACTTTATAGTCATAAAATTTCAAGATATTATGAAGCTCCAGTAAAATGTTACAAGCATTTGAATGTTGAAAACTTTGATAGGTGTAGGACGCACCGTATAGAAGTTAGGGCCATATGAAGTTTTATCAGCGTTTGATTTGGGACTCAAGGGGAGCGGAGCTATGGCCGATAGCGAAAATTGATAAGAGGCTCGAGGACTTTATTGTCACAAACTTTCAAGGTTTTATAACGCTCCAGTAAAAAGTTAAAATCATTTGAATGTTGCAAACTTTGATAGGTTTAGGACGAACCGTATAGAAGTTAGGGCTATTTGAAGTTTTATCAGTGTTTGATTTGGGACTCAAGCGTAGCAATAACTTTAATTGGTAAGAGGCTCGAGTACTTTGTTGTCACAAAATTTTAAGGTTTTATGACGCTCCAGTAAAAAGTTACAAGCAATGAATGGTCGCACACTTCGATAGGTGTAGGACGTATAGAAGTTAGGGCCATTTGAAGTTTTATCAGTGTTTGATTTGGGACTCAAGGGTAGCATAGCTATGAGCAATAACTTTAATTGACAAGAGGCTCGAGTATTTTATTATCACAAAATTTCAAGATTTTATAACGCTCCAGCAAAAAGTTACAAGCATTTGAATGTTGCACACTTTGATAGGTGTAGGACGCACCATATAGAAGTTAGGGCCACTTGAAGTTCTGTGTTTGATTTGGGACTCAAGGGTAGCATAGCTATGAGCGATAGCTTAAATTGATAAGAGGCTCGAGTACTTTATTGTCATAAAATTTCAAGGTTTTATGACGCTCCAGTAAAAATTACAAGCATTTGAATGGTGCCAACTTTGATAGGTATAGGAAGCACCGTGCAGAAGTTAGGGCCATTTGAATTGTTATCAGTGTTTGATTTGGGAGTCAAGGGTAGCTTAGCTATGAGCGATAACTTTAATTGATAAGACGCTCGAGTAATTTATTGTCACAAAATTTCAAGGTTTTATGACGCTCTAGTAAAAAGTTAAAAACATTTGAATGTTGCAAACTTTGATAGGTATAGGGACGCACCGCATAGAAGTTAGGGTAATTTGAAATTTAATCAGTGTTTGTTTTGGGACTCAAGGGCAGCATATCTATGAGCGATCGCTTAAATTGATAAGAGGCTAGAGTACTTTATTGTCACAAAATTTCGAAGTTTTATGACGCTCCAGTAAAAAGCAACAAGCATTTGAATGTTGCAAACTTTGATAGGTGTAGGACGCACCATATAGAAGTTAGGGCCATATGAAGTTTTATCAGTGTTTGATTTGGGACTTAAGGGGAGCATAGCTATGACCGATAGCGTAAATTGATAAGAGGCTCGAGGACTTTATTGTCACAAACTTTCAAGGTTTTATAACGCTACAGTAAAAAGCAACAAGCATTTGATTGTTGCAAACTTTGATAGGTGTAGGACGCACCGTATAGAAGTTAGGACCATTTGAAGATTTATCAGTGTTTGATTTGGGACTCAAAGATAGCATATCTTTGATCGATAGCTTAAATTGATAAGAGGCTCGAGTACTTTATGGTCAAAAAATTTCAAGGTTTTATGACACTCCAGTAAAAAGATACAAGCATTTAAATGGTGCAAACTTTTATAGGTATAGGATGCTCCGTGCAGAAGTTAGGGCCATTTGAAGTTTTATCAGTGTTTGATTTGGGACTCAAGGGTAGCATAGATATGAGCGATAACTTTAATTGATAAGAGGCTCGAATACTTTATTGTCACAAAATTTCAAGATTTTATAACGCTCCAGTAAAAAGTTACAAGCATTTGAATGTTGCAAACTTTGATAGGTGTAGGAGGCACCGTACAGAAGTTAGGGCCATTTGAAATTTTATCAGTGTTTGATTTGGGACTCAAGGGTAGCATAGATAGGAGCGATAACTTTAATTGATAAAAGGCTCGAGTACTTTATTGTCACAAAATTTCAAGGTTTTATGACGCTCCAGTAAAAAGTTAAAAACATTTGAATGTTGCAAACTTTGATAGGTATAGGACGCACCGTATAGTAGTTAGGGCTATTTGAAGTTTTATCAATGTTTGATTTGGGACTGAATTGGAGCATAGCAATGAGCGATAGCTCAAATTGATAAGAGGCACGACTACTTTATTGTCACACAATTTCAAAGTTTTATGACGCTTCAGTAAAAACTTACAATCATTTGAATGTTGCAAACTTTGATAGGTATAGTGACGCACCGTATAGACGTTAGGGCCATTTGAAGTTTAATCAGTGTTTGATTTGGGACTCAAGGGTAGCATAGCTATGAGCGATTGCTTAAATTGATAAGAGGCCAGAGTACTTTATTGTCATAAAATTTCAAGATATTATGAAGCTCCAGTAAAAAGTTACAAGCATTTGAATGTTGCAAACTTTGATAGGTATAGGAGGCACCGTACAGAAGTTAGTGCCATTTGAAGTTTTATCAGTGTATGATTTGGGACTCAAGGGTAGCATAGATATGAGCGATAACTTTAATAGATAAAAGCGTCGAGTACTTTATTGTCACACAATTTCAAAGTTTTATGACGCTTCAGTAAAAGTTACAATCATTTGAATGTTGCAAACTTTGATAGGTATAGTGACGCACCGTATAGAAGTTAGGGCCATTTGAAGTTTAATCAGTGTTTGATTTGGGACATAAGGGTAGCATAGCTATGAGCGATAACTTTAATTGATAAGAGGCACGAGTACTTTATTGTCACAGAATTTCATGGTTTTATGACGCTCCAGTAAAAAGTTAAAAGCATTTGAATTTCGCAAACTTTGATAGGTATAGGACGCACCGTATAGAAGTTAGGGCTATTTGAAGCTTTATCAGTGTTTGATTTGGGACTCAAGGGTAGCATAGCTATGACCTATAACTTTAATTGACAAAGGGCTCGATTATTTTATTGTCAGAAAATTTCAAGGTTTTATAATGCTCCAGTAAAAAGTTACAAGCATTCGAATGTTGCAAACTTTGATAGGTGTAGGACGCACCGTATAGAAGTTAGGGCCATTTGAAGTTTTATCAGTGTTTGATTTGGGACACAAGGGTAGCATAGCTATGAGCGATAACTTTAATTGATAAGAGGCTCGAGTACTTTATTGTCACAAAATTTCAAGGTTTTATGACCCTCCAGTAAAAAGTTAAAAACATTTGAATGTTGCAAACTTTGATAGGTATAGGACACACCGTACAGAAGCTAGGGTCATTTGAAGTTTTATCAGTGTTTGATTTGGGACTCAAGGGTAGCATAGCTATGAGCGATAACTTTAATTGATAAGAGGCTCGAGTACTTTATTGTCACAAAATTTCAAGGTTTTATGACCCTCCAGTAAAACGTTAAAAACATTTCAATGTTGCAAACTTTGATAGGCATAGGACACACCGTACAGAAGCTAGGGCCATTTGAAGTTTTATCAGTGTTTGATTTGAGGCTCAAGGGGAGGATAGCTATGACCGATACCGTAAATTGATAAGAGGCTCGAGTACTTTATTGTCACAAAATTACAAAGCTTTATGACGCTCCAGTAAAAAGTTACAAGCATTTGAATGGTGCAAACTTTGATAGGCATAGGACGCACCGTACAGAAGTTAGGGCTATTTGAAGTTTTATCAGTGTTTTGGGACTCAAGGGGAGCATAGCTATGAGCGATAGCTTAAATTGATAAGAGACACGACTAATTTATTGTCATCAAATTTCAAGGTTTTATGACGCTTCAGTAAAAAGTTACAAACATTTGAATGTTGCAAACTTTGATAGGTATAGGCCGCACCATATAGAAGTTAGGGCCATATGAAGTTTTATCAGTGTTTGATTTGGTACTCAAGGGGAGCATAGCTATGGCCGATAGCGTAAATTGATAAGAGGCTCGAGGACTTTATTGTCACAAACTATCAAGGTTTTATAACGCTCCAGTAAAAAGTTAAAAGCATTTCAATGTTGCAAACTTTGATAGGTATAGGACGCACCGTATAGAAGTTAGGGCCATTTGAAGATTTATCAGTGGTTGATTCGGGACTCAAGGATAGCATAGCTTTGAGCGATAGCTTAAATTGATAAGAGGCTCGAGGACTTTATTGTCACAAACTTTCAAGGTTTTATAACGCTCCAGTAAAAAGTTAAAATCATTTGAATGTTGCAAACTTTGATAGGTATAGGACGCACCGTTAGGGCTATTTGAAGTTTTATCAGTGTTTGATTTGGGACTCAAGGGTAGCATAGCTATGAGCGATAACTTTAATTGACAAGATGTTCGAGTATTTTATTGTCACAAAATTTCTAAATTTTATAACGCTCCAGTAAAGAGTTACAAGCATTTGAATGTTGCACACATTGATAGGGGTAGGACGCCCCGTATAGAAGTTAGGGCCATTTGAAGATATTTCAGTGGTTGATTCGGGACTCAAGGGTAGCATAGCTATGAGCGATAGCTTAAATTGATAAGAGGCTGGAGTACTTTATTGTCACAAAATTTCAAAGCTTTATGACGCTCCATTTAAAAGTTACAAGCATTTGATTTTTGCAAACTTTGATAGGTGTAGGACCCACCGTATAGAAGTTAGGGCCATTTACAGTTTTACCAATGTTTGATTTGGGACTCAAGGGTAGCTTAGCTATGTGTGATAGCTTAAATTGATAAGGGGCTCGATACTTTATTGTCACAAAAATTCGAAGTTTTATGACGCTCCAGTAAAATGTTACAAGCATTTGATTGTTGCAAACTTTCATAGGTATAGAACGCACCGTATAGAAGTAAGGGCTATTTGAAGTTTTATCAGTGTTTGATTTGGGACACAAGGGTAGCATAGCTATGAGCGATAACTTTAATTGATAAGAGGCTCGAGTACTTTATTGTCACAAAATTTCAAGGTTTTATGACCCTCCAGTAAAAAGTTAAAAACATTTGAATGTTGCAAACTTTGATAGGTATAGGACACACCGTACAGAAGCTAGGGCCATTTGAAGTTTTATCAGTGTTTGATTTGGGACTCAAGGGTAGCATAGCTATGAGCGATAACTTTAATTGATAAGAGGCTCGAGTACTTTATTGTCACAAAATTTCAAGGTTTTATGACCCTCCAGTAAAACGTTAAAAACATTTCAATGTTGCAAACTTTGATAGGCATAGGACACACCGTACAGAAGCTAGGGCCATTTGAAGTTTTATCAGTGTTTGATTTAAGGCTCAAGGGGAGGATAGCTATGACCGATACCGTAAATTGATAAGAGGCTCGAGTACTTTATTGTCACAAAATTACAAAGCTTTATGACGCTCCAGTAAAAAGTTACAAGCATTTGAATGGTGCAAACTTTGATAGGCATAGGACGCACCGTACAGAAGTTAGGGCTATTTGAAGTTTTATCAGTGTTTTGGGACTCAAGGGGAGCATAGCTATGAGCGATAGCTTAAATTGATAAGAGACACGACTAATTTATTGTCATCAAATTTCAAGGTTTTATGACGCTTCAGTAAAAAGTTACAAACATTTGAATGTTGCAAACTTTGATAGGTATAGGCCGCACCATATAGAAGTTAGGGCCATATGAAGTTTTATCAGTGTTTGATTTGGTACTCAAGGGGAGCATAGCTATGGCCGATAGCGTAAATTGATAAGAGGCTCGAGGACTTTATTGTCACAAACTATCAAGGTTTTATAACGCTCCAGTAAAAAGTTAAAAGCATTTCAATGTTGCAAACTTTGATAGGTATAGGACGCACCGTATAGAAGTTAGGGCCATTTGAAGATTTATCAGTGGTTGATTCGGGACTCAAGGATAGCATAGCTTTGAGCGATAGCTTAAATTGATAAGAGGCTCGAGGACTTTATTGTCACAAACTTTCAAGGTTTTATAACGCTCCAGTAAAAAGTTAAAATCATTTGAATGTTGCAAACTTTGATAGGTATAGGACGCACCGTTAGGGCTATTTGAAGTTTTATCAGTGTTTGATTTGGGACTCAAGGGTAGCATAGCTATGAGCGATAACTTTAATTGACAAGATGTTCGAGTATTTTATTGTCACAAAATTTCTAAATTTTATAACGCTCCAGTAAAGAGTTACAAGCATTTGAATGTTGCACACATTGATAGGGGTAGGACGCCCCGTATAGAAGTTAGGGCCATTTGAAGATATATCAGTGGTTGATTCGGGACTCAAGGATAGCATAGCTTTGAGCGATAGCTTAAATTGATAAGAGGCTCGAGGACTTTATTGTCACAAACTTTCAAGGTTTTATAACGCTCCAGTAAAAAGTTAAAATCATTTGAATGTTGCAAACTTTGATAGGTATAGGACGCACCGTATAGAAGTTAGGGCTATTTGAAGTTTTATCAGTGTTTGATTTGGGACTCAAGGGTAGCATAGCTATAAGCGACAGCTTAAATTGATAAGAGGCTGGAGTACTTTATTGTCACAAAATTTCAAAGCTTTATGACGCTCCATTTAAAAGTTACAAGCATTTGATTTTTGCAAACTTTGATAGGTGTAGGACCCACCGTATAGAAGTTAGGGCCATTTACAGTTTTACCAATGTTTGATTTGGGACTCAAGGGTAGCTTAGCTATGTGTGATAGCTTAAATTGATAAGGGGCTCGATACTTTATTGTCACAAAAATTCGAAGTTTTATGACGCTCCAGTAAAATGTTACAAGCATTTGATTGTTGCAAACTTTCATAGGTATAGAACGCACCGTATAGAAGTAAGGGCTATTTGAAGTTTTATCAGTGTTTGATTTGGGACTCAAGGGTAGCATAGCAATGAGCGATAGCTTAAATTGATAAGAGGCTCGAGTACTTTATTGTCACAAAATTTCAAGGTTTTATGACGCTCCAGTAAAAAGTTACAGTTATAGGATGCTACGTGCAGAAGTTAGGGCCATTTGAAGTTTTATCAGTGTATGATTTGGGACTCAAGGGTAGCATAGATATGAGCGATAACTTTAATAGATAAAAGCCTCGAGTACTTTATTGTCACAAAATTTCAAGGTTTTATGACGCTCCAGTAAAAAGTTAAAAACATTTGAATGTTGCAAACTTTGATAGGTATAGGACGCTCCGTATAGAAGTTAAAGTTATTTGAAGTTTTATCAATGTTTGATTTGGGACTGATCTGGAGCATAGCAATGAGCGATAGCTTAAATTGCTAAGAGGCATGACTACTTTATTGTCACACAATTTCAAAGTTTTATGACGCTTCAGTAAAAAGTTACAATCATTTGAATGTTGCAAACTTTGATAGGTATAGTGACGCACCGTATAGAAGTTAGGGCCATTTGAAGTTTAATCAGTGTTTGATTTGGGACATAAGGGTAGAATAGCTATGAGCGATAACTTTAATTGATAAGAGGCACGAGTACTTTATTGTCACAGAATTTCATGGTTTTATGACGCTCCAGTAAAAAGTTAAAAGCATTTGAATTTCGCAAACTTTGATAGGTATAGGACGCACCGTATAGAAGTTAGGGCTATTTGAAGCTTTATCAGTGTTTGATTTGGGACTCAAGGGTAGCATAGCTATGACCTATAACTTTAATTGACAAAGGGCTCGATTATTTTATTGTCAGAAAATTTCAAGGTTTTATAATGCTCCAGTAAAAAGTTACAAGCATTCGAATGTTGCAAACTTTGATAGGTGTAGGACGCACCGTATAGAAGTTAGGGCCATTTGAAGTTTTATCAGTGTTTGATTTGGGACACAAGGGTAGCATAGCTATGAGCGATAACTTTAATTGATAAGAGGCTCGAGTACTTTATTGTCACAAAATTTCAAGGTTTTATGACCCTCCAGTAAAAAGTTAAAAACATTTGAATGTTGCAAACTTTGATAGGTATAGGACACACCGTACAGAAGCTAGGGCCATTTGAAGTTTTATCAGTGTTTGATTTGGGACTCAAGGGTAGCATAGCTATGAGCGATAACTTTAATTGATAAGAGGCTCGAGTACTTTATTGTCACAAAATTTCAAGGTTTTATGACCCTCCAGTAAAACGTTAAAAACATTTCAATGTTGCAAACTTTGATAGGCATAGGACACACCGTACAGAAGCTAGGGCCATTTGAAGTTTTATCAGTGTTTGATTTGAGGCTCAAGGGGAGGATAGCTATGACCGATACCGTAAATTGATAAGAGGCTCGAGTACTTTATTGTCACAAAATTACAAAGCTTTATGACGCTCCAGTAAAAAGTTACAAGCATTTGAATGGTGCAAACTTTGATAGGCATAGGACGCACCGTACAGAAGTTAGGGCTATTTGAAGTTTTATCAGTGTTTTGGGACTCAAGGGGAGCATAGCTATGAGCGATAGCTTAAATTGATAAGAGACACGACTAATTTATTGTCATCAAATTTCAAGGTTTTATGACGCTTCAGTAAAAAGTTACAAACATTTGAATGTTGCAAACTTTGATAGGTATAGGCCGCACCATATAGAAGTTAGGGCCATATGAAGTTTTATCAGTGTTTGATTTGGTACTCAAGGGGAGCATAGCTATGGCCGATAGCGTAAATTGATAAGAGGCTCGAGGACTTTATTGTCACAAACTATCAAGGTTTTATAACGCTCCAGTAAAAAGTTAAAAGCATTTCAATGTTGCAAACTTTGATAGGTATAGGACGCACCGTATAGAAGTTAGGGCCATTTGAAGATTTATCAGTGGTTGATTCGGGACTCAAGGATAGCATAGCTTTGAGCGATAGCTTAAATTGATAAGAGGCTCGAGGACTTTATTGTCACAAACTTTCAAGGTTTTATAACGCTCCAGTAAAAAGTTAAAATCATTTGAATGTTGCAAACTTTGATAGGTATAGGACGCACCGTTAGGGCTATTTGAAGTTTTATCAGTGTTTGATTTGGGACTCAAGGGTAGCATAGCTATGAGCGATAACTTTAATTGACAAGATGTTCGAGTATTTTATTGTCACAAAATTTCTAAATTTTATAACGCTCCAGTAAAGAGTTACAAGCATTTGAATGTTGCACACATTGATAGGGGTAGGACGCCCCGTATAGAAGTTAGGGCCATTTGAAGATATATCAGTGGTTGATTCGGGACTCAAGGATAGCATAGCTTTGAGCGATAGCTTAAATTGATAAGAGGCTCGAGGACTTTATTGTCACAAACTTTCAAGGTTTTATAACGCTCCAGTAAAAAGTTAAAATCATTTGAATGTTGCAAACTTTGATAGGTATAGGACGCACCGTATAGAAGTTAGGGCTATTTGAAGTTTTATCAGTGTTTGATTTGGGACTCAAGGGTAGCATAGCTATGAGCGATAGCTTAAATTGATAAGAGGCTGGAGTACTTTATTGTCACAAAATTTCAAAGCTTTATGACGCTCCATTTAAAAGTTACAAGCATTTGATTTTTGCAAACTTTGATAGGTGTAGGACCCACCGTATAGAAGTTAGGGCCATTTACAGTTTTACCAATGTTTGATTTGGGACTCAAGGGTAGCTTAGCTATGTGTGATAGCTTAAATTGATAAGGGGCTCGATACTTTATTGTCACAAAAATTCGAAGTTTTATGACGCTCCAGTAAAATGTTACAAGCATTTGATTGTTGCAAACTTTCATAGGTATAGAACGCACCGTATAGAAGTAAGGGCTATTTGAAGTTTTATCAGTGTTTGATTTGGGACTCAAGGGTAGCATAGCAATGAGCGATAGCTTAAATTGATAAGAGGCTCGAGTACTTTATTGTCACAAAATTTCAAGGTTTTATGACGCTCCAGTAAAAAGTTACAGTTATAGGATGCTACGTGCAGAAGTTAGGGCCATTTGAAGTTTTATCAGTGTATGATTTGGGACTCAAGGGTAGCATAGATATGAGCGATAACTTTAATAGATAAAAGCCTCGAGTACTTTATTGTCACAAAATTTCAAGGTTTTATGACGCTCCAGTAAAAAGTTAAAAACATTTGAATGTTGCAAACTTTGATAGGTATAGGACGCTCCGTATAGAAGTTAAAGTTATTTGAAGTTTTATCAATGTTTGATTTGGGACTGATCTGGAGCATAGCAATGAGCGATAGCTTAAATTGCTAAGAGGCATGACTACTTTATTGTCACACAATTTCAAAGTTTTATGACGCTTCAGTAAAAAGTTACAATCATTTGAATGTTGCAAACTTTGATAGGTATAGTGACGCACCGTATAGAAGTTAGGGCCATTTGAAGTTTAATCAGTGTTTGATTTGGGACATAAGGGTAGAATAGCTATGAGCGATAACTTTAATTGATAAGAGGCACGAGTACTTTATTGTCACAGAATTTCATGGTTTTATGACGCTCCAGTAAAAAGTTAAAAGCATTTGAATTTTGCAAACTTTGATAGGTATAGGACGCACCGTATAGAAGTTAGGGCTATTTGAAGCTTTATCAGTGTTTGATTTGGGACTCAAGGGTAGCATAGCTATGAGCTATAACTTTAATTGACAAAGGGCTCGATTATTTTATTGTCACAAAATTTCAAGGTTTTATAATGCTCCAGTAAAAAGTTACAAGCATTTGAATGTTGCAAACTTTGATAGGTGTAGGACGCACCGTATAGAAGTTAGGGCCATTTGAGGTTTTATCAGTGTTTGATTTGGGACACAAGGGTAGCATAGCTATGAGCGATAACTTTAATTGATAAGAGGCTCGAGTACTTTATTGTCAAACAATTTCAAGGGTTTATGACGCTCCAGTAAAAAGTTAAAGCATTTGAACTTTGCAAACTTTGATAGGTATAGAACGCACCGTATAGAAGTTAGGGCTATTTTAAGTTTTATCAGTGTTTGATTTGGGACTCAAGGGGAGCATAGCTATGAGCGATAGCGAAAATTGATAAGAGGCTCGAGCTCTTTATTGTCACAAAATTTCAAGGTTTTATGACGCTCCAGTAAAAATTTAAAAGCATTTGAATGTGTCAAACTTTGATAGGTATAGGACGCACCGTATAGAAGTTAGGACTCTTTGAAGTTTTATCAGTGTTTGATTTGGGTCTCAAGGGTAGCATAGCTATGAGCGATAGCTTAAAGTGATAAGAGGCTCGAGTACTTTATTGTCACAAAATTTCCAGATTTTATGACGCTCCAGTAAAAAGTTACAAGCATTTGAATGTTGCCAACTTTGATAGGTGTAGGATGCTCCGTATAGAAGTTAGGGCCATTTGAAGTTTTATCAGTGTTTTACTTGGGAATCAAGGGTAGCAGAGCAATGAGCGATAGCTTAAATTGATAAGAGGCTCGAATACTTTATTGTCAAAAATTTCAAGATTTTATGACGCTCCAGTAAAAAGTTACAAGCATTTGAATGTTGCACACATTGATAGGGGTAGGACGCCCCGTATAGAAGTTAGGGCCATTTGAAGTTTAATCAGTGTTTGATTTGGGACTCAAGGGTAGCATAGCTATGAGCGATAGCTTAAATTGATAAGAGGCTCGAGTACTTTATTGTCACAAAATTTCAAGATTTTATGACGCTCCAGTAAAAAGTTAAAAACATTTGAATGTTGCAAACTTTGATAGGTGTAGGGCGCTCCGTACAGAAGTTAGGGCCATTTGAAGTTTTATCAGTGTTTTATTTGGGACTCAAGGGTAGCATAGCTATGAGCGATAACTTTAATTGATAAGAGGCTCGAGTACTTTATTGTCACAAAATTTCAAGGTTTTATGACCCTCCAGTAAAAAGTTAAAAGCATTTGAATGTGGCAAATTTTGATAGGTTTAGGACGCACCATATAGAAGTTAGGGCTATTTGCAGCTTTATCAGTATTTGATTTGGGTCTCAAGGGGAGCATAGTTATGAGCGATAACTTTAATTGATAAGATGCTCGAGTACTTTATTGTCACAAAATTTCAAGATTTTATGACGCTCCAGTAAATAGTTAAAAACATTTGAATGTTGCAAACTTTGATATGTATAGGACGAACCGTACAGAAGTTAGGGCCATTTGAAGTTTTATCAGTGTTTGATTTGAGGCTCAAGGGGAAGATAGCTATGACCGATAGCGTAAATTGATAAGAGGCTCGAGTACTTTATTGTCACAAAATTACAAAGCTTTATGACGCTACAGTAAAAAGTTACAAGCATTTGAATGGTGCAAACTTTGATAGGCATAGGACGCACCGTTCAGAAGTTAGGGCTATTTGAAGTTTTATCAGTGTTTTGGGACTCAAGGGGAGCATAGCTATGAGCGATAGCTTAAATTGATAAGAGGCACGACTAATTTATTGTCACCAAATTTCAAGGTTTTATGATGCTTCAGTAAAAAGTTACAAACATTTGAATGTTGCAAACTTTGATAGGTATAGCGACGCACCGTATAGATGTTAGGGCCATTTGAAGTTTAATCAGCGTTTGTTTTGGGACTCAAGGGTAGCATAGCTATGAGCGATCGCTTAAATTGATAAGAGGCTAGAGGACTTAATAGTCACAAAATTTCAAGATTTTATAACGCTAAACTAAAATGTTACAAGCATTTGAATGTTTGCAAACTTTGATAGGTGTAGAGCGCACAATATAGAAGTTATGGCCATATGAAGTTTTATCAGTGTTTGATTTGGGACTCAAGGGGAGCATAGCTATGGCCGATAGCGTAAATTGATAAGAGGCTCGAGGACTTTATTGTCACAAACTTTCAAGGTTTTATAACGCTCCAGTAAAAAGTTAAAAGCATTTCAATGTTGCAAACTTTGATAGGTATAGGACGCACCGTATAGAAGTCAGGGCTATTTGAAGTTTTATCAGTGTTTGATTTGGGACTCAAGGGTAGCATAGCTATGAGCGATAACTCTAATTGACAAGATGTTCGAGAATTTTATTGTCACAAAATTTCTAAATTTTATAACGCTCCAGTAAAGAGTTACAAGCATTTGAATGTTGCACACATTGATAGGGGTAGGACGCCCCGTATAGAATTTAGGGCCATTTGAAGTTTTATCAGTGTTTGATTTGGGACTCAAGGGTAGCATAGCTATGAGCGATAGCTTAAATTGATAAGAAGCTCGAGTAAAAAAAAAAATTGTCACAAAATTTCAAGATTTTATGACGCTCCAGTAAAAAGTTACAAGCATTTGAATGTTGCAAACTTTGATAGGTGTAGGACGCACCGTATAGAATTTAGGGCCATTTGAAGTTTTATCAGTGTTTGATTTGGGACTCAAGGGTAGCATAGCTGTGAGCGATAGCTTAAATTGATAAGAGGCTCGAGTACTTTATTGTCAAAATATTTCAAGGTTTTATGACGCTCCAGTAAAATGTTACAAGTATTTGAATGTTGCAAACTTTTATAGGTGTAGGACGCACCGTACAGAAGTTAGGGCCATTTGAAGTTTTATCAGTGTTTGATTTGGGACTCAATGGGAGCATAGGTATGAGCGATAACTTTAATTGATAAGATGCTCGAGTACTTTATTGTCACAAAATTTCAAGATTTTATGACGCTCCAGTAAAAAGTTAAAAACATTTGCATGCTGCAAACTTTGATAGGTATAGGACGCTCCGTACAGAAGTTAGGGCCATTTGAAGTTTTATCAGTGTTTTGGGACTCAAGGGGAGCATAGCTATGAGCGATAGGTTAAATTGATAAGAGGCACGACTACTTTATTGTCACCAAATTTCAAGGTTTTATGACGCTCCAGTAAAAAGTTACACGCATTTGAATGTTGCAAACTTTGATAGGTATAGCGACGCACCGTATAGATGTTAGGGCCATTTGAAGTTTAATCAGCGTTTGTTTTGGGACTCAAGGGTAGCATGGCTATGAACGATCGCTTAAATTTATAAGAGGCCAGAGTACTTTACTGTCACAAAATTACAAAGATTTATGACGCTCCAGTAAAAAGTTACAAGCATTTGATTGTTGCAAACTTTGATAGGTGTAGGACGCACCATATAGAAGTTAGGGCCATATGAAGTTTTATCAGTGTTTGATTTGGGACTCCAGTTGAGGATAGCTATGACCGATAGCATAAATTGATAAGAGGCTCGAGGACTTTATTGTCACAAACTTTCAATGTTTTATAACGCTCCAGTAAAAAGTTAAAAGCATTTGAATGTTGCAAACTTTGATATGTATAGGACGCACCGTATAGAAGTTAGGGCTATTTGAAGTTTTATCAGTATTTAATTTGGGACTCAAGGGTAGCATAGTTATGAGCGATAGCTTTAATTGATAAGAGGCTCGCGTACTTTATTGTCACAAAATTACAAAGCTTTATGACGCTCCAGTAGAAAGTTACAAGCATTTGAATGTTGCAAACTTTGATAGGTGTAAGACGCACCGTATAGAATTTAGGGCTATTTGAAGTTTTATCAGTGTTTGATATGGGACTCAAGGGTAACATAGCTGTGAGCAATAGCTTAAATTGATAAGAGGCTCGAGGACTTTATTGTCAAAAAATTTCAAGGTTTTATGACGCTCCCGTAAAAAGTTATAAGCATTTGAATGGTGCAAACTTTGATAGGCATAGGACGCACCGTACAGAAGTTAGGGCCATTTGAAGTTTTATCAGTGTTTGATTTGTGACTTAAGGGTAGCAAAGGTATGAGCGATAACTTTAATTGATAAGAGGCTCGAGTACTTTATTGTCACAAAATTTCAAGGTTTTTGAATGGTGCAAACTTTGATAGGCATAGGACGCACCGTACAGAAGTTAGGGCTATTTGAAGTTTTATCAGTGTTTTGGGACTCAAGGGGAGCATAGCTATGAGCGATAGCTTAAATTGATAAGAGGCACGACTACTTTATTGTCACCAAATTTCAAGGTTTTATGACGCTTCAGTAAAAAGTTACAAACATTTGAATGTTGCAAACTTTGATAGGTATAGCGACGCACCGTATAGATGTTAGGGCCATTTGAAGTTTAATCAGCGTTTGTTTTGGGACTCAAGGGTAGCATAGCTATGAGCTATCGCTTAAATTGATAAGAGGCTCGAGCACTTTATTGTCACAAAATTTCAAGATTTTATGACGCTCCAGTAAAATGTTACAAGGATTTGAATGTTGCAAACTTTGATAGGTGTAGGACGCACCATATAGAAGTTAGGGCCATATGAAGTTTTATCAGTGTTTGATTTGGGACTCAAGGGGAGCATAGCTATGGCCGATAGCGTAAATTAATAAGAGGCTCGAGGACTTTATTGTCACAAACTTTCAAGGTTTTATAACTCTCCAGTAAAAAGTTAAAAGCATTTGAATGTTGCAAACTTTGATAGGTATAGGGAAGCACCGTATAGAAATTAGGGCAATTTGAAGTTTTATCAGTGTTTGATTTGGGACTCAAGGGTAGCATAGCTATGAGCGATAACCTAAATTGATAAGAGCCTCGAGCACTTTATTGTCGCAAAATTTCAAGATTTTATGCCGCTCCAGTAAAAAGTTACAAGCGTTTGAATGTTGCAAACTTTTATAGGTGTAAGACGCACCGTATAGAAGTTAGGGCTATTTGAAGTTATTGAAGTAAAACACGAGTGGGTTCAATATTACAAAATAAGTAGTTCTTGTATTTGCAAAGGTTAGAAAGGAAGTAATAAATCTATACATGGGTAATAGAGTTGTATATATCTAAGTTGTTACATACGTTAGTAGCTGAATAAAACAACCAATCAGAATAGGACACGTATGCATGAGTTAACGAAGAATATGAAGATAGGAATATGAAGATTATATAGAGTTGTAATTAAACAGTGTTGCTTTTAACAGAAGTTTTATCAGTGTTTGATTTGGGACTCAAGGGTAGCTTAGCTATGAGCGATAGCTTAAATTGATAAGAGGCACGACTACTTTATTGTCACAATATTTCAAAGTTTTATGACGCTCCAGTAAAAAGTTACAAGCATTTGAATGTTGCAAACTTTGATAGGTATAGGGAAGTACCGTATAGAAGTTAGGGCCATATGAAGTTTTATCAGTGTTTGATTTGGGACTCAAGGGGAGCATAGGTATGAGCGATAACTTTAATTGATAAGATGCTCGAGTACTTTATTGTCACAAAATTACAAGATTTTATGACGCTCCAGTAAAAAGTTAAAAACATTTGAATTTTGCAAACTTTGATAGGCATAGGACGCACCGTATAGAAGTTAGGGCCATTTGAAGTTTTATCAAAGTTTGATTTTTGACTCAAGGGTTGCATAGGTATGAGCGATAACTTTAATTGATAAGAGGCTCGAGTACTTTATTGTCACAAAATTTCAAGATTTTATGACACTCCAGTAAAAAGCTAAAAACATTTGAATGTTGAAAAGTTAAAAATATTTGATAGGTATAGGAAGCACCGTATAGAAGTTAGGGCTATTTTAAGTTTTATCAGTGTTTGATTTGGGACTTAAGGGGAACATAGCTATGAGCGATAGCTTAAAGTGATAAGAGGCTCGAGTGCTTTATTGTCACAAAATTTCAAGATTTTATAACGCTCCAGTAAAAAGTTACAAGCATTTGAATGTTGCAAACTTTGATAGGTGTAGGACGCACCATATAGGAATTAGGGCCATTGGAAGTTTTATCAGTGTTTGATTTGGGACTCAAGGGTAGCATAGCTATGAGCGATAACTTTAATTGACAAGAGGCACGAGTACTTTATTGTCACAAAATTTCAAGATTTTATGACGCTTCAGTAAAAAGTTACAAGCATTTTAATGTTGCAAACTTTGATAGGTATAGGGACGCACCGTATAGAAGTTAGGACCATTTGAAGATTTATCAGTGTTTGATTTGGGACTCAAGGGTAGCATAGCTGTGAGCGATAGTTTAAATTGATAAGAGGCTCGAGTACTCAGAAAATTTCAAGGTCTTATGACGCTCCAGTAAAAAGTTATAATGTTGCAAACTTTGATAGGTATAGGACTCAAGGGTAGCATAGCTATGAGCGATAACTTTAATTGACAAGAGGCTCGAGTATTTTATTGTCACAAAATTTCAAGATTTTATAACGCTCCAGTCAAAAGTTACAAGCATTTGAATGTGGCAAACTTTGGTAGGTGTAGGACGCACCGTATAGAAGTTAGGGCCATTTGCAGTTGATCAGTGTTTGATTTGGGACTCAAGGGGAGCATAGCTATTAGCGATATCGTAAATTGATAAGAGGCTCGAGCTCTTTATTGTCACAAAATTTCAAGGTTTTCTGACGCTCCAGTAAAAAGTTAAAAGCATTTGAATGTTGCAAACTCTGATAGGTATAGAACGCACCGTATAGAATTTAGGGCCATTTGAAGTTTTAGCAGTGTTTGATGTGGGACTCAAGGGGAGCATAGCTATTAGCGATAGGCTCGAGCTCTTTATTGTCACCAAATTTCAAGATTTTATAACGCTCCAGTAAAAAGTTACAAGCATTTGAATGTTACAAACTTTGATAGGTGTAGGACGCACCGTATAGAAGTTAGGGCCATTTGAAGTTTTATCAGTGTTTGATTTGGGACTCAAGGGTACCATAGCTATGAACGATAGCTTAAATTGATAAGAGGCTCGAGTACTTTATTGTCACAAAATTGCAAGGTTTTATGACGCTCCAGGAAAAAGTTACAAGCAATGGATGGTCGCATACTTTGATAGGTATAGGACGCACCGTACAGAAGTTATAGCCATTTGAAGTTTTATCAGTGTTTGATTTGGGACTCAATGGTAGTATTGCTATGAGCGGTAACTTTAATTGACAAGAGGCTCGAGTACTTTATTGTCACAAAATTTCAAGGTTTTATGACGCTCCAGTAAAAAGTTAAATGCATTTGAATGTTGCAAACTTTGATAGGTATAGAACGCACCGTATAGAAGCTAGGGCCATTTGAAGTTTTATCAGTGTTTGATTTGGGACTCAAGGGGAGCATAGCTATGAGCGATAGCGTAAATTGAGAAGAGGCTCGAGCTCTTTATTGTCACAAAATTTCAAAGTTTTATGACGCTCTAGTAAAAAGTTAAAAGTATTTGAATGTTGCAAACTTTGATAGGTATAGAACGCACCGTATAGAAGTTAGTGCCATTTGAAATTTTAACAGTGTTTGATTTGGGACTCAAGGGTAGCATAGTTATGAGCGATAACTTTAATTGACAAGAGGCTCGAGTATTTTATTGTCACAAAATTTCAAGATTTTATAACGCTCCAGTAAAAAGTTACAAGCATTTGAATGTTGCAAACTTTGATAGGTGTAGGACGCACCGTATAGAATTTAGGGCCATTTGAAGTTTTAGCAGTGTTTGATTTGGGACTCAAGGGTAGCATAGCTGTGAGCGATAACTTAAATTGATAAGAGGCTCGAGTACTTTATTGTCAAAAACTTTCAAGGTTTTATGACACTCCAGTAAAAAGTTACAAGCATTTGAATGTTGCAAACTTTGATAGGTATAGGGACGCACTGTATAGAAGTTAGGGCCATTTGAAGTGTTATCAGTGTTTGATTTGGGACTCAAGAGTTGCACAGCTATGAGCGAACGCTTAAATTGATAAGAGGCTCGAGTATTTTATTGTCACGAAATTTCAAGGTTTTATGACGCACCAGTAAAATGTTACAAGCATTTGAATGTTGCAAACTTTGATAGGTGTAGGATGCACCGTATAGAAGCTAGGGCAATATGAAGTTTTATCAGTGTTTGATTTGAGACTCAAGGGTAGCATAGATATGAGCGATAGCTTTAATTGATAAGTGGCTCGAGTACTTTATTGTCACAAAATTTCAAGATTTTATGACGCTCCAGTAAAAAGTTACAATGTTGCAAACTTTGATAGGTATAGGACGCACCATATAGAAGTTAGGGCTATTTGAAGTTTTATCAGTGTTTGATTTGGGACTCAAGGGGAGCATAGCTATGAGCGATAGCGTAAATTGATAAGAGGCTCGAATACAATATTCTCACAAAATTTCAAGGTTTTATGACGCTCCAGTAAAAAGTTACAAGCATTTGAATGTTGCAAACTTTGATAGGTATAGGACTCATCGTACAGAAGTTAGGGCTATTTGAAGTTTTATCAGTGTTTGAATTGGGACTCAAGGGTAGCATAGACATGAGCGATAACTTTAATTGATAAGAGGCTCGAGTACTTTATTGTCAGAAAATTTCAATGTTTTTTAACGCTCCAGTAAAAAGTTAATAGCATTTGAATGTTGCAAACTTTGATAGGTATAGGACGCACCGTATAGAAGTTACGGCTATTTAAGGTTTTATCAGTGTTTGATTTGGGACTCAAGGATAGCATAAATATGTGCGATAAGTTTAATTGATAAGAGGCTCGAGTACTTTATTGTCACAAAATTTCAAGTTTATATGACGCTCCAGTAAAAAGTTAAAAGCATTTGAATATTGCAAACTCTCATAGGTGTAGGATGCACCGTATAGAAGTTAGGGCCATATGAAGTTTTATCAGTGTTTGATTTGGGTCTCAAGGGGAGAATAGCTATGACCGATAGCGTAAATTGATAAGAGGCTCGAGGACTTTATTGTAACAAACTTTCAAGGTTTTATAACGCTCCAGTAAAAAGTTAAAAGCATTTGAATGTTGCACACTTTGATAGGTATAGGCCGCACCGTATAGAAGTTAGGGCTATTTGAAGTTTTATCAGTGTTTGATTTGGGACTTAAGGGTAGCATAGCTATGAGCGATAGCTTCAATTGATGAGAGGCTCGAGTACTTTATTGTCTCAAAATTTAAATGTTTTATGATGCTCCAGTAAAAAGTTACAAGCATTTGATTGTTGCAAACTTTCATAGGTGTAGGTCGCACCGTATAAAATTAGGTCCATTTGGAGATTTATCAGTGTTTCATTTGGGACTCAAGTATAGCATAGCAATGAGCGATAGCTTAAATTGTTAAGAGGTTCGAGTACTTTATGGTCAAAAAATTTCAAGATCTTACGACGCTCCAGTAAAAAGTTACAGACATTTGAATGGTGTAAATTTTGATAGGTATAGGACGCACCGTACAGAAGTTAGGGCCATTTGAAGTTTTATCAGTGTTTGATTTTCAAATATAAAACAAAGAATTACAAAGCATCCGTTGTCGATGTTTTATGTCAACTTAAAACAAAAAAAAAATATTTCGACATTTATAAAGTTGAAGCAATTATGCACACAAAAATAAAATTCGAACCACCAAATAAAAAAAGGGAAATAGCTCAGTGCACAAAATGTCAGAGGTATGGCCAGACTAGAAAATATTGCAACCATACTCCTTGTTTTGTATCTCCATTTATTTAACTACAAACTGTCCAGCTGGACATTCAGTACTACTTATATTATATTTGGTTATAAACATGTGTATGAATTTTCAGTAGCATTCAATACATTAGGTACATTAATTTAACAAAGTTAGATTCTATATATATTAATTTCATTCATTCCTTATTATTATTATTATTATTATTATTATTATAATTTTTTTTTTTTTTTTTTTTAATTCAATCTTATTTTTTAATTTTTATTTCTAATTTGATCTTAGGTGGTAAATCTGAATGGTAAGTCCGATGGTACATATTTTTTTAGTCTTCGCGCGCTGGTATCGCTGGTTATCAATTCTACCGCTAGGTTGTTAGGATGGACTCTAAGACGTTTGCGATATGAGTGGCTATATTTCATGATTTCATCATTTACTTTTGGGATGTTTAGATCGCGATGAATGATGTCGTTGCTGACATACCAAGGTGCATTAGCACACAGTCGTATGACTTTTGATTGGAATCGTTGTAGGATGTCCAGGTTTGACTTGGATGCTGATCCCCAAATTTGAATACCATAAGTCCATATGGGTTTCAGTATTACCTTGTTGCGTTAAATACGTTGGCAATCATGCAACATCAGACTGCCCCAGTAAAGAAAAATCACAGGATGTGAAATGTGTGCTATGCGGAATAATCCACCCGGCTAATTACAGAGGCTGTAATGTGTACAAAGAATTACAGCAAAAAACATTCCCCACGCTAAGGCAGAAAGTGTTTGAAAACACTAATTTTGACAAGGCCACAGATTCAGAAAGACAACCAGGTTGCACATATGCGCAAATCGCCAAATAGAGCACGCAACAAGAGCAAACTCTAAGCCAGCAAAGTGAAAATCAATTCGCCTCACATCGATCAAATTACATGACTGAATTAAAGAGTATGCTGAAAACCCTTATGGAACAAATGGGAACAATGTTCAATTTATTAACAACAGTGATCTCTAAACTGTCATAATGGAACAAAAACTTATAATTGCAGTATGGAATGCGAACGGGCTTTCCCGTCATAGTAATGAAGTCAAAACATTTATGGAACAGAACAACATTGAAATAATGCTAATATCTGAGACACACTTCGCAAGCAAAAGCTTCTTAAAAATAAATCAATACAACATATATCACACAAATCATCCAGCCGGCACAGCACGCGGTGGTACTGCTATCATCATTAAAAACAAAATAAAACACACAGTACAAGACAGTTATGAAAAATGTGACATTCAAGCAACAAGCATAACAATACAGGACCAACATGGACCGCTAACCATAACATCAGTGTATTCCATTAAAAAAGAGCAATATTACCATTTTTTTCAAACACTTGGTGTGCGATTTTTGGCTGGTGGTGATTAAAATGCTAAACACCAATTTTTGGGTTCCCGGACAATCAATCCGAAAGGAAGAGAGCTACTAAAAACAATGCAAGACCACAACCTTATACACGTATCAACAGGTCAACCCACATACTGGCCATCTGATAGAAACAAAATTCCAGATGTCATTGACTTCTGCGTGATGAAAGGTGTTCTCAGAAGCTGTGTTGAGATATCCCCGTCGCTGGATCTGTCATCAGACCACTCTCCTATTATTGCAATACTGAACTCGAAGGTAGAATGCACAATAAAACCACTCACGCTACATACGAAACAAACAAACTGGTTCCATTTCAAGGAAATTGTAGATGACATTCTGTGCTTCAATATTTGTCTGAAGAGTGCTGAGGATATTGAGTTTGCCGTTGAAAATTTTAACAAAACTGTCCAATACGCTGCATGGAACTCTACTCCGGAGCCAAAAAATCAACTGAACAAGCATCCTTCCCATCCTGTTATTAGGGAGATGGTTGATAAAAAACGCAAACTAAGAAGGGCGTGGCAAAGTTCCAGGCATCCGAAAGACAAAAATAATTTTAATAGAGTTAGAAAAAACCTTAAGCGGTATTTGGCGCAGAAGCAAAATGAAGAAATACAGCACTACTTGTCCACTTTATCAGCAAATGAGACCACAGATTACTCACTTTGGAAGGCGAAAAAAAGCTGAAGCAACCCACCACCCGTGCTCCTCCTATCAAAAGCTCAAATGGCTCCTGGGCAAAAACTGATAAGGAGAAAGCAATTACATTCGCCAAACACCTTACTGGTGTCTTTAAGCCGTTTCCACCAACTTCACAGTAAGAGGAAGACGAGGTATTTAATCTTCTCAATAGTCCAGGACAATTAGAGTTACCTATCACGCCCTTTACAAAAAAGGAAATACATAACGATGTGCACAAAATACTGAATGTGAAAAAGGCACCTGGCTACGACCTGATAACAGGTAAAATAAATAAGAAGATAATAAGGAGATAAGTAAAGGAGATAATACCCAATCATCAATTTGGATTTAGGGAACACCACGCCACAGCAGAACAAGTGCACCGAGCGTACAGCATAATAAGAAACGCTCTTGAGGAAAACTGTTATTGTACAACTGCTTACCTAGATATAACACTGGCGTTCGATAAAGTATGGCAACCTGGCTTACTATTTAAACTGAAAAAGTTAGTACCTCAGACATTTTATGATATCTTAAGATCATATCTGGAAGTGCGGCATTTCATAGTAAAGACCAAAGAAGAAGTCACTGAACTGTTCTCTATAAAGGCGGGTGTACCTCAAGGCAGTGTTCTAGGTCCTGTGCTCTACACTATCTACACGGCTGACCTTCCACTGACGGAGAATATAAAAATCGCAACCTACGTGGATGATACAGTCATAATGGCTACAAGCAGCAACAACATAATCGCTGTAAATTATCTCCAAGAAAGCTTGAATAAGCTCCAAATCTGGCTAAATAAATGGAGGATTAAGGTGAATGCAACTAAGTCTGTGCAAGTAAACTTTAGCTTAAAAAAGAAGACTTGTTCTTCAGTAATATTAAATGACTGTCAACTGCCCCAATCCGAAGACGTTAAATATTTAGGGCTACATCTTGATCGACGTCTGACATGGCAGAAGCATATTCTTACGAAGAAAAAACAACTTGGAATAAAGCTTAGTTCCTTATATTGGCTCTAGGGATAGAAATCCCATTTATCACTTGACAATAAACTGCTCCTTTATAACACAATTCTAAAACCCATATGGACATATGGTATACAGCTATGGGGTTCAGCGGCAAAAAATAATATTAAAATCATAGAGAGATTCCAATCAAAAGTATTACGCTTGATAGTAAATGCTCCATGGTTCGTCGGGAATGATATAATACGTCACGACTTAAACATCCCTACTGTCGATGAGGAAATAGCGAGATACAGCAATAAATACCTGGAACGACTAAGTAAGCATCCTAACTTACTAGCTTCAAATCTTCTGGAGAGGACAGGCACAACACGGCGACTGAAGCGAGCAACACCACTAAATTTATAATAATAATTTTTTCTAACCCAATAGATCTGAACTAACCTTATGGGAGATCCTCCTTAAGTGTGGCTCCTCTTCCTCATGTTGATTTAAATAACTATTTTAAAAAATTACTTTGTGTATTGATTTATGTAGCTGTTTAATATTGTTATTTAATTTGATTATTGCCCCAAGGGGCAGAATGCAAATAAAACTGGAGTTAAAAAAAAGAAAAGTGTTTGATTTGGGACTCAAGGGTAGCATTGCTATGAGCGATAACTTTAAATGATAAGAGGCTCGAGTACTTTATTGTCGGAAAATTTCAAGGTTTTATGACGCTCCAGTAAAAAGTTACAATGTTGCAAACTGTGATAGGTATAGGACGCACCGTATAGAAGTTAGGGCCATTTGAAGTTTATCAGTGTTTGATTTGGGACTCAAGGGTAGCATAGCTTTGAGCGAGAACTTTAATTGACAAGAGGCTCGAGTGTTTTATTGTCACAAAATTTAAAGATTTTATAACGCTCCAGTAAAAAGTTACAAGCATTTGAATGTTGCAAACTTTGATAGGTGTAGGACACACCGTATAGAAGTTAGGACCATTTGAAGTTTTATCAGTGTTTGATGTGGGACTCAAGGGTAGCATAGCTATGAGCGATAGCTTAAATTGATAAGAGGCTCGAGTACTTAATTGTCAAAAACTTTCAAGGTTTTATAACGCTCCAGTAAAAAGTTACAAGCATTTGAGTGTTGCAAACTTTGATAGGTATAGGGACGCACTGTATAGAAGTTAGGGGCAATTTGAAGTTTTATCAGTCTTTAATTTGGGACTCAAGGGTTGCATAGATATGAGCGATAGCTTAAATTGAGAAGAGGCTCCAGTAGTTTATTGTCGGAAAATTTCAACGTTTTATGATGCTCCAGTAAAAAGTTACAAGCATTTGAATTTTGCAAACTTTGATAGGTGTAGGACGCACCGTATAGAAGTTAGGGCCATTTGAAGTTTATCAGTGTTTGATTTGGGACTCAAGGGTAGCATAGCTATGAGCGATCGCGTAAATTGATAAGAGGCTCGAATACTTTATTGTCACAAAATTTCAAGCTTTTATGACGCTCCAGTAAAAAGTTACAAGCATTTGAATGTAGCAAACTTTGATAGGTATAGAACGCACCGTATAGAAGTCAGGGCTATTTGAAGTTTTATCAGTGTTTTATTTGGGACTCAAGGGTAGCATAGCTATGAGCGATAGCTTTAATTGATAAGAAGCTCGAGTACTTTATTGTCACAAAATTTCAAGATTTTATGACGCTCCAGTAAAAAGTTACAAGCATTTGAATGTTGCAAACTTTGATAGGTGTAGGACGCACCGTAAATAATTTAGGGCCTTTTGAAGTTTAAGCAGTGTTTGATGTGAGACTCAAGGGTTGCATAGCTATGAGCGATAGCTTAAATTGATAAGAGGCTCGAGTACTTTATTGTCGGAAAATTTCAAAGTTTTATGATGCTCCAGTAAAAAGTTACAAGCATTTGAATGTTGCAAACTTTGATAGGTGTAGGACGCACCGTATAGAAGTTAATGCCATTTGAAGTTTTATCAGTGTTTGAATTGGAACTCAAGGGTAGCATAGCTATGAGCGATAGCTTAAATTGATAAGAGGCTCGAGTACTTTATTGTCAGAAAATTTCAAGGTTTTATGACGCTCCAGTAAGAAGTTACAAGCATTTGAATGTGGCAAACTTTGATAGGTGTAGGACGCACCGTATAGAAGTTAGGTCTTTTGAAGTTTTATTACTGTTTGATTTGGGACTCAAGGGGAGCATAGCTATGAGCGATCGCGTAAATTGATAAGAGGCTCGAATACTTTATTGTCACAAAATTTCAAGGTTTTATGACGCTGCAGTAAAAAGTTACAAGCATTTGAATGTTGCAAACTTTGATAGGTATAGAACGCACCGTATAGAAGATAGGGTTATTTGAAGTTTTATCAGTGTTTTATTTGGGATTCAAGGGTAGCATAGCTATGAGCGATAGCTTAAATTGATAAGAAGCTCGAGTACTTTATTGTCACAAAATTTCAAGATTTTATGACGCTCCAGTAAAAAGCTGCAAGCATTTGAATGTTGCAAACTTTGATAGGTGTAGGACACACCGTATAGAAGTTAGGGCCATTTGAAGTTCTATCAGTGTTTGATTTGGGACTCAAGGGTAGCATAGCTTTGAGCGATAACTTTAATTGACAAGAGGCTCGAGTGTTTTATTGTCACAAAATTTAAAGATTTTATAACGCTCCAGTAAAAAGTTACAAGCATTTGAATGTTGCAAACTTTGATAGGTGTAGGACACACCGTATAGAAGTTAGGACCATTTGAAGTTTTATCAGTGTTTGATGTGGGACTCAAGGGTAGCATAGCTATGAGCGATAGCTTAAATTGATAAGAGGCTCGAGTACTTTATTGTCAAAAACTTTCAAGGTTTTATAACGCTCCAGTAAAAAGTTACAAGCATATGAGTGTTGCAAACTTTGATAGGTATAGGGACGCACTGTATAGAAGTTAGGGGCAATTTGAAGTTTTATCAGTGTTTAATTTGGGACTCAAGGGTTGCATAGATATGAGCGATAGCTTAAATTGAGAAGAGGCTCCAGTAGTTTATTGTCGGAAAGTTTCAACGTTTTATGATGCTCCAGTAAAAAGTTACAAGCATTTGAATGTTGCAAACTTTGATAGGTGTAGGACGCACCGTATAGAAGTTACGGCCATTTGAAGTTTATCAGTGTTTGATTTGGGACTCAAGGGTAGCATAGCTATGAGCGATAGCTTAAATTGATAAGAGGCTCGAGTACTTTATTGTCAGAAAATTTCAAGGTTTTATGACGCTCCAGTAAAAAGTTACAAGCATTTGAATGTGGCAAACTTTGATAGGTGTAGGACGCACCGTATAGAAGTTAGGGCTTTTGAAGTTTTATTAGTGTTTGATTTGGGACTCAAGGGGAGCATAGCTATGAGCGATCGCGTAAATTGATAAGAGGCTCGAATACTTTATTGTCACAAAATTTCAAGGTTTTATGACGCTGCAGTAAAAAGTTACAAGCATTTGAATGTTGCAAACTTTGATAGGTATAGAACGCACCGTATAGAAGATAGGGCTATTTGAAGTTTTATCAGTGTTTTATTTGGGATTCAAGGGTAGCATATCTATGAGCGATAGCTTAAATTGATAAGAAGCTCGAGTACTTTATTGTCACAAAATTTCAAGATTTTATGACGCTCCAGTAAAAAGTTGCAAGCATTTGAATGTTGCAAACTTTGATAGGTGTAGGACACACCGTATAGAAGTTAGGGCCATTTGAAGTTCTATCAGTGTTTGATTTGGGACTCAAGGGTAGCATAGCTTTGAGCGATAACTTTAATTGACAAGAGGCTCGAGTGTTTTATTGTCACAAAATTTAAAGATTTTATAACGCTCCAGTAAAAAGTTACAAGCATTTGAATGTTGCAAACTTTGATAGGTGTAGGACACACCGTATAGAAGTTAGGACCATTTGAAGTTTTATCAGTGTTTGATGTGGGACTCAAGGGTAGCATAGCTATGAGCGATAGCTTAAATTGATAAGAGGCTCGAGTACTTTATTGTCAAAAACTTTCAAGGTTTTATAACGCTCCAGTAAAAAGTTACAAGCACTTGAGTGTTGCAAACTTTGATAGGTATAGGGACGCACTGTATAGAAGTTAGGGGCAATTTGAAGTTTTATCAGTGTTTAATTTGGGACTCAAGGGTTGCATAGATATGAGCGATAGCTTAAATTGAGAAGAGGATCCAGTAGTTTATTGTCGGAAAATTTCAACGTTTTATGATGCTCCAGTAAAAAGTTACAAGCATTTGAATGTTGCAAACTTTGATAGGTGTAGGACGCACCGTATAGAAGTTAGGGCCATTTGAAGTTTATCAGTGTTTGATTTGGGACTCAAGGGTAGCATAGCTATGAGCGATAGCTTAAATTGATAAGAGGCTCGAGTACTTTATTGTCAGAAAATTTCAAGGTTTTATGACGCTCCAGAAAAAAGTTACAAGCATTTGAATGTGGCAAACTTTGATAGGTGTAGGACGCACCGTATAGAAGTTAGGGCTTTTGAAGTTTTATTAGTGTTTGATTTGGGACTCAAGGGGAGCATAGCTATGAGCGATCGCGTAAATTGATAAGAGGCTCGAATACTTTATTGTCAGAAAATTTCAAGGTTTTATAACGCTCCAGTAAAAAGTTACAAGCATTTGAATGTGGCAAACTTTGATAGGTGTAGGACGCACCGTATAGAAGTTAGGGATTTTTGAAGTTTTATTAGTGTTTGATTTGGGACTCAAGGGGAGCATAGCTATGAGCGATCGCGTAAATTGATAAGAGGCTCGAATACTTTATTGTCACAAAATTTCAAGCTTTTATGACGCTGCCGTAAACAGTTAAAAGGATTTGAATGTAGCAAACTTTGATAGGTATAGAACGCACCGTATAGAAGTTAGGGCTATTTGAAGTTTTATCAGTGTTTTATTTGGGACTCAAGGGTAGCATAGCTATGAGCGATAGCTTTAATTGATAAGAAGCTCGAGTACTTTATTGTCACAAAATTTCAAGATTTTATGACGCTCCAGTAAAAAGTTACAAGCATTTGAATGTTGCAAACTTTGATAGGTGTAGGACGCACCGTAAATAATTTAGGGCCTTTTGAAGTTTAAGCAGTGTTTGATGTGAGACTCAAGGGTTGCATAGCTATGAGCGATAGCTTAAATTGATAAGAGGATCGAGTACTTTATTGTCGGAAAATTTCAAAGTTTTATGATGCTCCAGTAAAAAGTTACAAGCATTTGAATGTTGCAAACTTTGATAGGTGTAGGACGCACCGTATAGAAGTTAGGGCCATTTGAAGTTTTATCAGTGTTTGAATTGGGACTCAAGGGTAGCATAGCTATGAGCGATAGCTTAAAGTGATAAGAGGCTCGAGCACTTTATTGTCACTAAATTTCAAGGTTTTATGACGCTCCAGTAAAAAGTTACAAGCATTTGAATGTGGCAAACTTTGATAGGTATAGGACGCACCGTAAATAATTTAGGGCCATTTGAGCGATATCTTAAATTGATAAGAGGTACTTTATTGTCAGCAATTTTAAAGGATTTATGACGCTCCAGTAAAAAGTTACAGTGTTGCAAACTTTGATAGGTATACGACTCACCGTACAGAAGTTAGTGCCATTTGAAGATTTATCAGTGTTTGATTTTGGACTCAAGGGTAGCATAGCTTTGAGCGATAGCTTTAATTGACAAGAGGCTCGAATATTTTATTGTCAAAAAATTTCAAGATTTTATAACGCTCCAGTAAAAAGTTACAAGCATTTGAATGTTGCAAACCTTGATAGGTGTAGGACACACCGTATAGAAGACAGGGCCATTTGAAGTTTTATCAGTGTTTGATTTGGGACTCAAGGGTAGCATAGCTATGAACGATAGCTTAAATTGATAAGAGGCTCGAGTTCTTTATTGTCAAAAACTTTCAAGGTTTTATAACGCTCCAGTAAAAAGTTACAAGCATTTGAATGTTGCAAACTGTGATAGGTATAAGGGCGCACTGTATAGAAGTTAGGGTAATTTGAAGTTTTATCAGTGTTTGATTTGGGACTCAAGAGTTGCATAGCTATGAGCGATAGCTTAAATTGATAAGAGGCTCGAGTACTTTATTGTCGGAAAATTTCAAGGTTTTATGACGCTCCAGTAAAAAATTACAATGTTGCAAACTTTGATAGGTATAGGACGCACCGTACAGAAGTTAGTGCCATTTGAAGCTTTATCAGTGTTTGATTTGGGACTCAAGTGTAGCATAGTTATGAGCGATAGCTTAAATTGAGAAGAGGCTCCAGTAGTTTATTGTCGGAAAGTTTCAACGTTTTATGATGCTCCAGTAAAAAGTTACAAGCATTTGAATGTTGCAAACTTTGATAGGTGTAGGACGCACCGTATAGAAGTTACGGCCATTTGAAGTTTATCAGTGTTTGATTTGGGACTCAAGGGTAGCATAGCTATGAGCGATAGCTTAAATTGATAAGAGGCTCGAGTACTTTATTGTCAGAAAATTTCAAGGTTTTATGACGCTCCAGTAAAAAGTTACAAGCATTTGAATGTGGCAAACTTTGATAGGTGTAGGACGCACCGTATAGAAGTTGGGGCTTTTGAAGTTTTATTAGTGTTTGATTTGGGACTCAAGGGGAGCATAGCTATGAGCGATCGCGTAAATTGATAAGAGGCTCGAATACTTTATTGTCACAAAATTTCAAGGTTTTATGACGCTGCAGTAAAAAGTTACAAGCATTTGAATGTTGCAAACTTTGATAGGTATAGAACGCACCGTATAGAAGATAGGGCTATTTGAAGTTTTATCAGTGTTTTATTTGGGATTCAAGGGTAGCATAGCTTTGAGCGATAACTTTAATTGACAAGAGGCTCGAGTGTTTTATTGTCACAAAATTTAAAGATTTTATAACGCTCCAGTAAAAAGTTACAAGCATTTGAATGTTGCAAACTTTGATAGGTGTAGGACACACCGTATAGAAGTTAGGACCATTTGAAGTTTTATCAGTGTTTGATGTGGGACTCAAGGGTAGCATAGCTATGAGCGATAGCTTAAATTGATAAGAGGCTCGAGTACTTTATTGTCAAAAACTTTCAAGGTTTTATAACGCTCCAGTAAAAAGTTACAAGCACTTGAGTGTTGCAAACTTTGATAGGTATAGGGACGCACTGTATAGAAGTTAGGGGCAATTTGAAGTTTTATCAGTGTTTAATTTGGGACTCAAGGGTTGCATAGATATGAGCGATAGCTTAAATTGAGAAGAGGATCCAGTAGTTTATTGTCGGAAAATTTCAACGTTTTATGATGCTCCAGTAAAAAGTTACAAGCATTTGAATGTTGCAAACTTTGATAGGTGTAGGACGCACCGTATAGAAGTTAGGGCTATTTGAAGTTTATCAGTGTTTGATTTGGGAATCAAGGGTAGCATAGCTATGAGCGATAGCTTAAATTGATAAGAGGCTCGAGTACTTTATTGTCAGAAAATTTCAAGGTTTTATGACGCTCCAGTAAAAAGTTACAAGCATTTGAATGTGGCAAACTTTGATAGGTGTAGGACGCACCGTATAGAAGTTAGGGCTTTTGAAGTTTTATTAGTGTTTGAATTGGGACTCAAGGGGAGCATAGCTATGAGCGATCGCGTAAATTGATAAGAGGCTCGAATACTTTATTGTCAGAAAATTTCAAGGTTTTATAACGCTCCAGTAAAAAGTTACAAGCATTTGAATGTGGCAACCTTTGATAGGTGTAGGACGCACCGTATAGAAGTTAGGGATTTTTGAAGTTTTATTAGTGTTTGATTTGGGACTCAAGGGGAGCATAGCTATGAGCGATCGCGTAAATTGATAAGAGGCTCGAATACTTTATTGTCACAAAATTTCAAGCTTTTATGACGCTGCCGTAAACAGTTAAAAGGATTTGAATGTAGCAAACTTTGATAGGTATAGAACGCACCGTATAGAAGTTAGGGCTATTTGAAGTTTTATCAGTGTTTTATTTGGGACTCAAGGGTAGCATAGCTATGAGCGATAGCTTTAATTGATAAGAAGCTCGAGTACTTTATTGTCACAAAATTTCAAGATTTTATGACGCTCCAGTAAAAAGTTACAAGCATTTGAATGTTGCAAACTTTGATAGGTGTAGGACGCACCGTAAATAATTTAGGGCCTTTTGAAGTTTAAGCAGTGTTTGATGTGAGACTTAAGGGTTGCATAGCTATGAGCGATAGCTTAAATTGATAAGAGGCTCGAGTACTTTATTGTCGGAAAATTTCAAAGTTTTATGATGCTCCAGTAAAAAGTTACAAGCATTTGAATGTTGCAAACTTTGATAGGTGTAGGACGCACCGTATAGAAGTTAGGGCCATTTGAAGTTTTATCAGTGTTTGAATTGGGACTCAAGGGTAGCATAGCTATGAGCGATAGCTTAAAGTGATAAGAGGCTCGAGCACTTTATTGTCACTAAATTTCAAGGTTTTATGACGCTCCAGTAAAAAGTTACAAGCATTTGAATGTGGCAAACTTTGATAGGTGTAGGACGCACCGTAAATAATTTAGGGCCATTTGAGCGATATCTTAAATTGATAAGAGGTACTTTATTGTCAGCAAATTTAAAGGATTTATGACGCTCCAGTAAAAAGTTACAGTGTTGCAAACTTTGATAGGTATACGACTCACCGTACAGAAGTTAGTGCCATTTGAAGATTTATCAGTGTTTGATTTTGGACTCAAGGGTAGCATAGCTTTGAGCGATAGCTTTAATTGACAAGAGGCTCGAATATTTTATTGTCAAAAAATTTCAAGATTTTATAACGCTCCAGTAAAAAGTTACAAGCATTTGAATGTTGCAAACCTCGATAGGTGTAGGACACACCGTATAGAAGACAGGGCCATTTGAAGTTTTATCAGTGTTTGATTTGGGACTCAAGGGTAGCATAGCTATGAGCGATAGCTTAAATTGATAAGAGGCTCGAGTTCTTTATTGTCAAAAACTTTCAAGGTTTTATAACGCTCCAGTAAAAAGTTACAAGCATTTGAATGTTGCAAACTGTGATAGGTATAAGGACGCACTGTATAGAAGTTAGAGTAATTTGAAGTTTTATCAGTGTTTGATTTGGGACTCAAGAGTTGCATAGCTATGAGCGATCGCTTAAATTGATCAGAGGCTCGAGTACTTTATTGTCGGAAAATTTCAAGGTTTTATGACGCTCCAGTAAAAAATTACAATGTTGCAAACTTTGATAGGTATAGGACGCACCGTACAGAAGTTAGTGCCATTTGAAGCTTTATCAGTGTTTGATTTGGGACTCAAGGGTAGCATAGTTATGAGCGATAGCTTAAATTGAGAAGAGGCTCCAGTAGTTTATTGTCGGAAAGTTTCAACGTTTTATGATGCTCCAGTAAAAAGTTACAAGCATTTGAATGTTGCAAACTTTGATAGGTGTAGGACGCACCGTATAGAAGTTACGGCCATTTGAAGTTTATCAGTGTTTGATATGGGACTCAAGGGTAGCATAGCTATGAGCGATAGCTTAAATTGATAAGAGGCTCGGGTACTTTATTGTCAGAAAATTTCAAGGTTTTATGACGCTCCAGTAAAAAGTTACAAGCATTTGAATGTGGCAAACTTTGATAGGTGTAGGACGCACCGTATAGAAGTTAGGGCTTTTGAAGTTTTATTAGTGTTTGATTTGGGACTCAAGGGGAGCATAGCTATGAGCGATCGCGTAAATTGATAAGAGGCTCGAATACTTTATTGTCACAAAATTTCAAGGTTTTATGACGCTGCAGTAAAAAGTTACAAGCATTTGAATGTTGCAAACTTTGATAGGTATAGAACGCACCGTATAGAAGATAGGGCTATTTGAAGTTTTATCAGTGTTTTATTTGGGATTCAAGGGTAGCATATCTATGAGCGATAGCTTAAATTGATAAGAAGCTCGAGTACTTTATTGTCACAAAATTTCAAGATTTTATGACGCTCCAGTAAAAAGTTGCAAGCATTTGAATGTTGCAAACTTTGATAGGTGTAGGACACACCGTATAGAAGTTAGGGCCATTTGAAGTTCTATCAGTGTTTGATTTGGGACTCAAGGGTAGCATAGCTTTGAGCGATAACTCTAATTGACAAGAGGCTCGAGTGTTTTATTGTCACAAAATTTAAAGATTTTATAACGCTGCAGTAAAAAGTTACAAGCATTTGAATGTTGCAAACTTTGATAGGTGTAGGACACACCGTATAGAAGTTAGGACCATTTGAAGTTTTATCAGTGTTTGATGTGGGACTCAAGGGTAGCATAGCTATGAGCGATAGCTTAAATTGATAAGAGGCTCGAGTACTTTATTGTCAAAAACTTTCAAGATTTTATAACGCTCCAGTAAAAAGTTACAAGCACTTGAGTGTTGCAAACTTTGATAGGTATAGGGACGCACTGTATAGAAGTTAGGGGCAATTTGAAGTTTTATCAGTGTTTAATTTGGGACTCAAGGGTTGCATAGATATGAGCGATAGCTTAAATTGAGAAGAGGATCCAGTAGTTTATTGTCGGAAAATTTCAACGTTTTATGATGCTCCAGTAAAAAGTTACAAGCATTTGAATGTTGCAAACTTTGATAGGTGTAGGACGCACCGTATAGAAGTTAGGGCCATTTGAAGTTTATCAGTGTTTGATTTGGGACTCAAGGGTAGCATAGCTATGAGCGATAGCTTAAATTGATAAGAGGCTCGAGTACTTTATTGTCAGAAAATTTCAAGGTTTTATGACGCTCCAGTAAAAAGTTACAAGCATTTGAATGTGGCAAACTTTGATAGGTGTAGGACGCACCGTATAGAAGTTAGGGATTTTTGAAGTTTTATTAGTGTTTGATTTGGGACTCAAGGGGAGCATAGCGATGAGCGATCGCGTAAATTGATAAGAGGCTCGAATACTTTATTGTCACAAAATTTCAAGCTTTTATGACGCTGCCGTAAACAGTTAAAAGGATTTGAATGTAGCAAACTTTGATAGGTATAGAACGCACCGTATAGAAGTTAGGGCTATTTGAAGTTTTATCAGTGTTTTATTTGGGACTCAAGGGTAGCATAGCTATGAGCGATAGCTTAAAGTGATAAGAGGCTCGAGCACTTTATTGTCACTAAATTTCAAGGTTTTATGACGCTCCAGTAAAAAGTTACAAGCATTTGAATGTGGCAAACTTTGATAGGTGTAGGACGCACCGTAAATAATTTAGGGCCATTTGAGCGATATCTTAAATTGATAAGAGGTACTTTATTGTCAGCAAATTTAAGGGATTTATGACGCTCCAGTAAAAAGTTACAGTGTTGCAAACTTTGATAGGTATACGACTCACCGTACAGAAGTTAGTGCCATTTGAAGATTTACCAGTGTTTGATTTTGGACTCAAGGGTAGCATAGCTTTGAGCGATAGCTTTAATTGACAAGAGGCTCGAATATTTTATTGTCAAAAAATTTCAAGATTTTATAACGCTCCAGTAAAAAGTTACAAGCATTTGAATGTTGCAAACCTTGATAGGTGTAGGACACACCGTATAGAAGACAGGGCCATTTGAAGTTTTATCAGTGTTTGATTTGGGACTCAAGGGTAGCATAGCTATGAGCGATAGCTTAAATTGATAAGAGGCTCGAGTTCTTTATTGTCAAAAACTTTCAAGGTTTTATAACGCTCCAGTAAAAAGTTACAAGCATTTGAATGTTGCAAACTGTGATAGGTATAAGGACGCACTGTATAGAAGTTAGGGTAATTTGAAGTTTTATCAGTGTTTGATTTGGGACTCAAGAGTTGCATAGCTATGAGCGATCGCTTAAATTGATAAGAGGCTCGAGTACTTTATTGTCGGAAAATTTCAAGGTTTTATGACGCTCCAGTAAAAAATTACAATGTTGCAAACTTTGATAGGTATAGGACGCACCGTATAGAAGTTAGTGCCATTTGAAGCTTTATCAGTGTTTGATTTGGGACTCAAGGGTAGCATAGTTATGAGCGATAGCCTTAATTGATAAGAAGCTCGAGTACTTTATTGTCACAAAATTTCAAGATTTTATGACGCTCCAGAAAAAAGTTACAAGCATTTGAATGTTGCAAACTTTGATAGGTGTAGGACGCACCGTAAATAATTTAGGGCCTTTTGAAGTTTTATTAGTGTTTGATTTGGGACTCAAGGGGAGCATATCTCTGAGCGATAGCTTAAATTGATAAGAAGCTCGAGTACTTTATTGTCACAAAATTTCAAGGTTTTATGAAGCTCCAGTAAAAAGTTACAAGCATTTGAATTTTGCAAACTTTGATAGGTGTAGGACGCACCGTAAATAATTTAGGGCCATTTGAGCGATATCTTAAATTGATAAGAAGTACTTTATTGTCAGCAAATTTAAAGGATTTATGACGCTCCAGTAAAACGTTACAGTGTTGCAAACTTTGATAGGTATACGACTCACCGTACAGAAGTTAGTGCCATTTGAAGATTTATCAGTGTTTGATTTTGGACTCAAGGGTAGCATAGCTTTGAGCGATAGCTTTAATTGACAAGAGGCTCGAATATTTTATTGTCACAAAATTTCAAGATTTTATAACGCTCCAGTAAAAAGTTACAAGCATTGGAATGTTGCAAACTTTGATAGGTGTAGGACACACCGTATAGAAGACAGGGCCATTTGAAGTTTTATCAGTGTTTGATTTGGGACTCAAGGGTAGCATAGCTATGAGCGATAGCTTAAATTGATAAGAGGCTCGAGTTCTTTATTCTCAAAAACTTTCAAGGTTTTATAACGCTCCAGTAAAAAGTTACAAGCATTTGAATGTTGCAAACTGTGATAGGTATAGGGACGCACTGTATAGAAGTTAGGGTAATTTGAAGTTTTATCAGTGTTTGATTTGGGACTCAAGAGTTGCATAGCTATGAGCGACCGCTTAAATTGATAAGAGGCTCGAGTACTTTATTGTCGGAAAATTTCAACGTTTTATGACGCTCCAGTAAAAAGTTACAAGCATTTGAATGTTGCAAACTTTGATAGGTGTAGGACGCATCGTATAGAAGTTAGGGCCATTTGAAGTTTATTGTCGGAAAATTTCAACGTTTTATGATGCTCCAGTAAAAAGTTACAAGCATTTGACTGTTGCAAACTTTGATAGGTGTAGGACGCACCGTATAGAAGTTAGGGCCATTTGAAATTTTATCAGTGTATGATTTGGGACTCAAGGGTAGCATAGCTATGAGCGATAGCTTAAATTGATAAGAGGCTCGAGTACTTTATTGTCAGAAAATTTCAAGGTTTTATGACGCTCCAGTAAAAATTTACAAGCATTTGAATGTGGCAAACTTTGATAGGTGTAGGACGCACCGTATAGAAGTTAGGGCTTTTTGAAGTTTTATTAGTGTTTGATTTGGGACTCAAGGGGAGCATAGCTATGAGCGATCGCGTAAATTGATAAGAGGCTCGAATACTTTATTGTCACAAAATTTCAACGTTTTATGACGCTCCAGTAAAAAGTTAAAAGGTTTTGAATATTGCAAACTTTGAAAGGTATAGAACGCACCGTATAGAAGTTAGGGCTATTTGAAGTTTTATCCGTGTTTTATTTGGGACTCAAGGGTAGCATAGCTATGAGCGATAGCTTTAATTGATAAGAAGCTCGAGTACTTTATTGTCACAAAATTTTTAGATTTTATGACGCTCCAGTAAAATGTTACAAGCATTTGAATGTTGCAAACTTTGATAGGTGTAGGACGCACCGGAAATAATTTAGGGCCTTTTGAAGTTTTAGCAGTGTTTGATGTGAGACTCAAGGGTTGCATAGCTATGAGCGATAGCTTAAATCGATAAGAGGCTCGAATACTTTATTGTCACAAAATTTCAACGTTTTATGACGCTCCAGTAAAAAGTTAAAAGGTTTTGAATATTGCAAACTTTGAAAGGTATAGAACGCACCGTATAGAAGTTAGGGCTATTTGAAGTTTTATCCGTTTTTATTTGGGACTCAAGGGTAGCATAGCTATGAGCGATAGCTTTAATTGATAAGAAGCTCGAGTACTTTATTGTCACAAAATTTTTAGATTTTATGACGCTCCAGTAAAATGTTACAAGCATTTGAATGTTGCAAACTTTGATAGGTGTAGGACGCACCGGAAATAATTTAGGGTCTTTTGAAGTTTTAGCAGTGTTTGATGTGAGACTCAAGGGTTGCATAGCTATGAGCGATAGCTTAAATTGATAAGAGGCTCGAGTACTTTATTGTCGGAAAATTTCAAAGTTTTATGATGCTCCAGTAAAAAGTTACAAGCATTTGAATGTTGCAAACTTTGATAGGTGTAGGACGCACCGTATAGAAGTTAGGGCCATTTGAAGTTTTATCAGTGTTTGAATTGGGACTCAAGGGTAGCATAGCTATGAGCGATAGCTTAAAGTGATAAGAGGCTCGAGCACTTTATTGTCACTAAATTTCAAGGTTTTATGACGCTCCAGCAAAAAGTTACAAGCATTTGAATGTGGCAAACTTTGATAGGTGTAGGACGCACCGTAAATAATTTAGGGCCATTTGAGCGATATCTTAAATTGATAAGAGGTACTTTATTGTCAGCAAATTTAAGGGATTTATGACGCTCCAGTAAAAAGTTACAGTGTTGCAAACTTTGATAGGTATACGACTCACCGTACAGAAGTTAGTGCCATTTGAAGATTTACCAGTGTTTGATTTTGGACTCAAGGGTAGCATAGCTTTGAGCGATAGCTTTAATTGACAAGAGGCTCGAATATTTTATTGTCAAAAAATTTCAAGATTTTATAACGCTCCAGTAAAAAGTTACAAGCATTTGAATGTTGCAAACCTTGATAGGTGTAGGACACACCGTATAGAAGACAGGGCCATTTGAAGTTTTATCAGTGTTTGATTTGGGACTCAAGGGTAGCATAGCTATGAGCGATAGCTTAAATTGATAAGAGGCTCGAGTTCTTTATTGTCAAAAACTTTCAAGGTTTTATAAGGCTCCAGTAAAAAGTTACAAGCATTTGAATGTTGCAAACTGTGATAGGTATAAGGACGCACTGTATAGAAGTTAGGGTAATTTGAAGTTTTATCAGTGTTTGATTTGGGACTCAAGAGTTGCATAGCTATGAGCGATCGCTTAAATTGATAAGAGGCTCGAGTACTTTATTGTCGGAAAATTTCAAGGTTTTATGACGCTCCAGTAAAAAATTACAATGTTGCAAACTTTGATAGGTATAGGACGCACCGTACAGAAGTTAGTGCCATTTGAAGCTTTATCAGTGTTTGATTTGGGACTCAAGGGTAGCATAGTTATGAGCGATAGCCTTAATTGATAAGAAGCTCGAGTACTTTATTGTCACAAAATTTCAAGATTTTATGACGCTCCAGAAAAAAGTTACAAGCATTTGAATGTTGCAAACTTTGATAGGTGTAGGACGCACCGTAAATAATTTAGGGCCTTTTGAAGTTTTATTAGTGTTTGATTTGGGACTCAAGGGGAGCATATCTCTGAGCGATAGCTTAAATTGATAAGAAGCTCGAGTACTTTATTGTCACAAAATTTCAAGGTTTTATGAAGCTCCAGTAAAAAGTTACAAGCATTTGAATTTTGCAAACTTTGATAGGTGTAGGACGCACCGTAAATAATTTAGGGCCATTTGAGCGATATCTTAAATTGATAAGAGGTACTTTATTGTCAGCAAATTTAAAGGATTTATGACGCTCCAGTAAAAAGTTACAGTGTTGCAAACTTTGATAGGTATACGACTCACCGTACAGAAGTTAGTGCCATTTGAAGATTTATCAGTGTTTGATTTTGGACTCAAGGGTAGCATAGCTTTGAGCGATAGCTTTAATTGACAAGAGGCTCGAATATTTTATTGTCACAAAATTTCAAGATTTTATAACGCTCCAGTAAAAAGTTACAAGCATTGGAATGTTGCAAACTTTGATAGGTGTAGGACACACCGTATAGAAGACAGGGCCATTTGAAGTTTTATCAGTGTTTGATTTGGGACTCAAGGGTAGCATAGCTATGAGCGATAGCTTAAATTGATAAGAGGCTCGAGTTCTTTATTCTCAAAAACTTTCAAGGTTTTATAACGCTCCAGTAAAAAGTTACAAGCATTTGAATGTTGCAAACAGTGATAGGTATAGGGACGCACTGTATAGAAGTTAGGGTAATTTGAAGTTTTATCAGTGTTTGATTTGGGACTCAAGAGTTGCATAGCTATGAGCGACCGCTTAAATTGATAAGAGGCTCGAGTACTTTATTGTCGGAAAATTTCAACGTTTTATGACGCTCCAGTAAAAAGTTACAAGCATTTGAATGTTGCAAACTTTGATAGGTGTAGGACGCATCGTATAGAAGTTAGGGCCATTTGAAGTTTATTGTCGGAAAATTTCAACGTTTTATGATGCTCCAGTAAAAAGTTACAAGCATTTGACTGTTGCAAACTTTGATAGGTGTAGGACGCACCGTATAGAAGTTAAGGCCATTTGAAATTTTATCAGTGTATGATTTGGGACTCCAGGGTAGCATAGCTATGAGCGATAGCTTAAATTGATAAGAGGCTCGAGTACTTTATTGTGAGAAAATTTCAAGGTTTTATGACGCTCCAGTAAAAATTTACAAGCATTTGAATGTGGCAAACTTTGATAGGTGTAGGACGCACCGTATAGAAGTTAGGGCTTTTTGAAGTTTTATTAGTGTTTGATTTGTGACTCAAGGGGAGCATAGCTATGAGCGATCGCGTAAATTGATAAGAGGCTCGAATACTTTATTGTCACAAAATTTCAACGTTTTATGACGCTCCAGTAAAAAGTTAAAAGGTTTTGAATATTGCAAACTTTGAAAGGTATAGAACGCACCGTATAGAAGTTAGGGCTATTTGAAGTTTTATCCGTGTTTTATTTGGGACTCAAGGGTAGCATAGCTATGAGCGATAGCTTTAATTGATAAGAAGCTCGAGTACTTTATTGTCACAAAATTTTTAGATTTTATGACGCTCCAGTAAAATGTTACAAGCATTTGAATGTTGCAAACTTTGATAGGTGTAGGACGCACCGGAAATAATTTAGGGCCTTTTGAAGTTTTAGCAGTGTTTGATGTGAGACTCAAGGGTTGCATAGCTATGAGCGATAGCTTAAGTTGATAAGAGGCTCGAGTACTTTATTGTCAGAAAATTTCAAGGTTTTATGACGCTCCAGTAAAAAGTTACAAGCATTTGAATGTGGCAAACTTTGATGGGTGTAGGACGCACCGTATAGAAGTTAGGGCTATTTGAAGTTTTATCAGTGTTTGATTTGGGACTCAAGGGTAGCATAGCTATGAGCGATAGCTTAAATTGATAAGAGGCTCGAGTACTTTATTGTCAGAAAATTTCAAGGTTTTATAACGCTCCAGTAAAAAGTTACAAGCATTTGACTGTTGCAAACTTTGATAGGTATAGGGACGCACTGTATAAAAGTTAGGGCCATTTGAAGTTTTATCAGTGTTTGATTTGGGACTGAAGAGTTGCATAGCTATGAGCGATCGCTTAAATTGATAAGAGGCTCGAGTACTTTATTGTCGGAAAATTTCAACGTTTTATGACGCTCCAGTAAAAAGTTACAAGCATTTGAATGTTGCAAACTTTGATAGGTGTAGGACGCACCGTATAGAACTTAGGGCCATTTGAAGTTTTATCAGTGTTTGATTTGGGACTCAAGGGTACCATTGCTATGAGCGATAACTTTAATTGACAAGAGCCTCGAGTACTTTATTGTAACAAAATTTCAAGGTTTTATGACGCTCCAGTAAAAAGTTAAGAGCATTTGAATGCTGCAAATTTTGATAGGTATAGAAGTTAGGGCAATTTGAAGTTTTATCAGTGTTTGATTTGGGACTCAAGGGTAGCATAGCTATGAGTGATAACTTTAATTGACAAGAGGCTCGAGTATTTTATTGTCACAAAATTTCAAGGTTTTATGACGCTGCAGTAAAAAGTTAAAAGGATTTGAATGTTGCAAACTTTGATAGGTATAGAACGCACCGTATAGAAGTTAGTGCTATTTGAAGTTTTATGAGTGTTTTATTTGGGACTCAAGGGTAGCATAGCTATGAGCGATAGCTTTAATTGATAAGAAGCTCGAGTACTTTATTGTCACAAAATTTCAAGATTTTATGACGCTCCAGTAAAAAGTTACAAGCATTTGAATGTTGCAAACTTTGATAGGTGTAGGACGCACCGTAAATAATTTAGGGCCTTTTCAAGTTTTAGCAGTGTTTGATGTGAGACTTAAGGGTAGTATAGCTGTGAGCGATAGCTTAAATTGATAAGAGGTACTTTATTGCCAGCAAATTTAAAGGTTTTATGACGCTCCAGTAAAAAGTTACAGTGTTGCAAACTTTGATAGGTATACGACTCACAGTACAGAAGTTAGTGCCATTTGAAGTTTTATCAGTGTTTGATTTGGGACTCAAGGGTAGCATAGCTTTGAGCGATAACTTTAATTGACAAGAGGCTCGAGTATTTTATTGTCACAAAATTTCAAAATTTTATAACGCTCCAGTAAAAAGTTACAAGCATTTGAATGTTGCAAACTTTGATAGGTGTAGGACACACCGTATAGAAGACAGTGCCATTTGAAGTTTTATCAGTGTTTGATTTGGGACTCAAGGGTAGCATAGCTATGAGCGATAGCTTAAATTGATAAGAGGCTCGAGTTCTTTATTGTCAAAAACTTTCAAGGTTTTATAACGCTCCAGTAAAAAGCTACAAGCATTTGAATGTTGCAAACTGTGATAGGTATAAGGACGCACTGTATAGAAGTTAGAGTAATTTGAAGTTTTATCAGTGTTTGATTTGGGACTCAAGAGTTGCATAGCTATGAGCGATCGCTTAAATTGATCAGAGGCTCGAGTACTTTATTGTCGGAAAATTTCAAGGTTTTATGACGCTCCAGTAAAAAATTACAATGTTGCAAACTTTGATAGGTATAGGACGCACCGTACAGAAGTTACTGCCATTTGAAGCTTTATCAGTGTTTGATTTGGGACTCAAGGGTAGCATAGTTATGAGCGATAGCTTAAATTGAGAAGAGGCTCCAGTAGTTTATTGTCGGAAAGTTTCAACGTTTTATGATGCTCCAGTAAAATGTTACAAGCATTTGAATGTTGCAAACTTTGATAGGTGTAGGACGCACCGTATAGAAGTTACGGCCATTTGAAGTTTATCAGTGTTTGATTTGGGACTCAAGGGTAGCATAGCTATGAGCGATAGCTTAAATTGATAAGAGGCTCGGGTACTTTATTGTCAGAAAATTTCAAGGTTTTATGACGCTCCAGTAAAAAGTTACAAGCATTTGAATGTGGCAAACTTTGATAGGTGTAGGACGCACCGTATAGAAGTTAGGGCCATTTGAAGTTTTATCAGTGTTTGAATTGGGACTCAAGGGTAGCATAGCTATGAGCGATAGCTTAAAGTGATAAGAGGCTCGAGCACTTTATTGTCACTAAATTTCAAGGTTTTATGACGCTCCAGTAAAAAGTTACAAGCATTTGAATGTGGCAAACTTTGATAGGTGTAGGACGCACCGTAAATAAATTAGGGCCATATGAGCGATATCTTAAATTGATAAGAGGTACTTTATTGTCAGCAAATTTAAAGGATTTATGACGCTCCAGTAAAAAGTTACAGTGTTGCAAACTTTGATAGGTATACGACTCACCGTACAGAAGTTAGTGCAATTTGAAGATTTAGCAGTGTTTGATTTTGGACTCAAGGGTAGCATAGCTTTGAGCGATAGCTTTAATTGACAAGAGGCTCGAATATTTTATTGTCAAAAAATTTCAAGATTTTATAACGCTCCAGTAAAAAGTTACAAGCATTTGAATGTTGCAAACTTTGAAAGGTGTTAGGTGTAGGACACACCGTATAGAAGACAGGGCCATTTGAAGTTTTATCAGTGTTTGATTTGGGACTCAAGGGTAGCATAGCTATGAGCGATAGCTTAAATTGATAAGAGGCTCGAGTTCTTTATTGTCAAAAACTTTCAAGGTTTTATAACGCTCCAGTAAAAAGTTACAAGCATTTGAATGTTGCAAACTGTGATAGGTATAGGGACGCACTGTATAGAAGTTAGGGTAATTTGAAGTTTTATCAGTGTTTGATTTGGGACTCAAGAGTTGCATAGCTATGAGCGATCGCTTAAATTGATAAGAGGCTCGAGTACTTTATTGTCGGAAAATTTCAAGGTTTTATGACACTCCAGTAAAAAATTACAATGTTGCAAACTTTGATAGGTATAGGACGCACCGTACAGAAGTTAGTGCCATTTGAAGCTTTATCAGTGTTTGATTTGTGACTCAAGGGTAGCATAGTTATGAGCGATAGCCTTAATTGATCAGAAGCTCGAGTACTTTATTGTCACAAAATTTCAAGATTTTATGACGCTCCAGAAAAAAGTTACAAGCATTTGAATGTTGCAAACTTTGATAGGTGTAGGACGCACCGTTAATAATTTAGGGCCTTTTGAAGCTTTATTAGTGTTTGATTTGGGACTCAAGGGGAGCATATCTCTGAGCGATAGCTTAAATTGATAAGAAGCTCGAGTACTTTATTGTCACAAAATTTCAAGGTTTTATGAAGCTCCAGTAAAAAGTTACAAGCATTTGAATTTTGCAAACTTTGATAGGTGTAGGACGCACCGTAAATAATTTAGGGCCATTTGAGCGATATCTTAAATTGATAAGAGGTACTTTATTGTCAGCAAATTTAAAGGATTTATGACGCTCCAGTAAAAAGTTACAGTGTTGCAAACTTTGATAGGTATACGACTCACCGTACAGAAGTTAGTGCCATTTGAAGATTTATCAGTGTTTGATTTTGGACTCAAGGGTAGCATAGCTTTGAGCGATAGCTTTAATTGACAAGAGGCTCGAATATTTTATTGTCACAAATTTTAAGATTTTATAACGCTCCAGTAAAAAGTTACAAGCATTGGAATGTTGCAAACTTTGATAGGTGTAGGACACACCGTATAGAAGACAGGGCCATTTGAAGTTTTATCAGTGTTTGATTTGGGACTCAAGGGTAGCATAGCTATGAGCGATAGCTTAAATTGATAAGAGGCTCGAGTTCTTTATTGTCAAAAACTTTCAAGGTTTTAGAACGCTCCAGTAAAAAGTTACAAGCATTTGAATGTTGCAAACTGTGATAGGTATAGGGACGCACTGTATAGAAGTTAGGGTAATTTGAAGTTTTATCAGTGTTTGATTTGGGACTCAAGGGTTGCATAGCTATGAGCGATCGCTTAAATTGATAAGAGGCTCGAGTACTTTATTGTCGGAAAATTTCAACGTTTTATGACGCTCCAGTAAAAAGTTACAAGCATTTGAATGTTGCAAACTTTGATAGGTGTAGGACGCATCGTATAGAAGTTAGGCCATTTGAAGTTTATTGTCGGAAAATTTCAACGTTTTATGACGCTCCAGTAAAAAGTTACAAGCATTTGACTGTTGCAAACTTTGATAGGTGTAGGACGCACCGTATAGAAGTTAGGGCCATTTGAAATTTTATCAGTGTTTGATTTGGGACTCAAGGGTAGCATAGCTATGAGCGATAGCTTAAATTGATAAGAGGCTCGAGTACTTTATTGTCAGAAAATTTCAAGGTTTTATGACGCTCCAGTAAAAATTTACAAGCATTTGAATGTGGCAAACTTTGATAGGTGTAGGACGCACCGTATAGAAGTTAGGGCTTTTTGAAGTTTTATTAGTGTTTGATTTGGGACTCAAGGGGAGCATAGCTATGAGCGATCGCGTAAATTGATAAGAGGCTCGAATACTTTATTGTCACAAAATTTCAAGGTTTTATGACGCTGCAGTAAAAAGTTAAAAGGTTTTGAATATTGCAAACTTTGAGAGGTATAGAACGCACCGTATAGAAGTTAGGGCTATTTGAAGTTTTATCCGTGTTTTATTTGGGACTCAAGGGTAGCATAGCTATGAGCGATAGCTTTAATTGATAAGAAGCTCGAGTACTTTATTGTCACAAAATTTTAAGATTTTATGACGCTCCAGTAAAATGTTACAAGCATTTGAATGTTGCAAACTTTGATAGGTGTAGGACGCACCGGAAATAATTTAGGGCCTTTTGAAGTTTTAGCCGTGTTTGATGTGAGTCTCAAGGGTTGCATAGCTATGAGCGATAGCTTAAATTGATAAGAGGCTCGAGTACTTTATTGTCAGAAAATTTCAAGGTTTTATGACGCTCCAGTAAAAAGTTACAAGCATTTGAATGTGGCAAACTTTGATGGGTGTAGGACGCACCGTATAGAAGTTAGGGCTATTTGAAGTTTTATCAGTGTTTGATTTGGGACTCAAGGGTAGCATAGCTATGAGCGATAGCTTAAATTGATAAGAGGCTCGAGTACTTTATTGTCAGAAAATTTCAAGGTTTTATAACGCTCCAGTAAAAAGTTACAAGCATTTGACTGTTGCAAACTTTGATAGGTATAGGGACGCACTGTATAAAAGTTAGGGCCATTTGAAGTTTTATCAGTGTCTGATTTGGGACTCAAGGGTAGCATAGCTATGAGTGATAACTTTAATTGACAAGAGGCTCGAGTATTTTATTGTCACAAAATTTCAAGGTTTTATGACGCTGCAGTAAAAAGTTAAAAGAATTTGAATGTTGCAAACTTTGATAGGTATAGAACGCACCGTATAGAAGTTAGTGCTATTTGAAGTTTTATGAGTGTTTTATTTGGGACTCAAGGGTAGCATAGCTATGAGCGATAGCTTTAATTGATAAGAAGCTCGAGTACTTTATTGTCACAAAATTTCAAGATTTTATGACGCTCCAGTAAAAAGCTACAAGCATTTGAATGTTGCAAACTTTGATAGGTGTAGGACGCACCGTAAATAATTTAGGGCCTTTTGAAGTTTTAGCAGTGTTTGATGTGAGACTTAAGGGTAGTATAGCTGTGAGCGATAGCTTAAATTGATAAGAGGTACTTTATTGCCAGCAAATTTAAAGGTTTTATGACGCTCCAGTAAAAAGTTACAGTGTTGCAAACTTTGATAGGTATACGACTCACAGTACAGAAGTTAGTGCCATTTGAAGTTTTATCAGTGTTTGATTTGGGACTCAAGGGTAGCATAGCTTTGAGCGATAACTGTAATTGACAAGAGGCTCGAGTATTTTATTGTCACAAAATTTCAAAATTTTATAACGCTCCAGTAAAAAGTTACAAGCATTTGAATGTTGCAAACTTTGATAGGTGTAGGACACACCGTATAGAAGACAGTGCCATTTGAAGTTTTATCAGTGTTTGATTTGGGGCTCAAGGGTAGCATAGCTATGAGCGATAGCTTAAATTGATAAGAGGGTCGAGTACTTTATTGCCAAAAACTTTCAAGGTTTTATAACGCTCCAGTAAAAAGTTACAAGCGTTTGACTGTTGCAAACTTTGATAGTTATAGGGACGCACTGTATAGAAGTTAGGGCAATTTGAAGTTTTATCAGTGTTTGATTTGGGACTCAAGGGTTGCATAGCTATGAGCGATAGCTTAAATTGATAAGAGGCTCGAGTACTTTATTGTCAGACAATTTCCAGGTTTTATGACGCTCCAGTAAAATGTTACTATGTTGCAATCTTTGATAGGTATAGGACGCACCGTTCAGAAGTTAGTGCCATTTGAAGTCTTATCAGTGTTTGATTTGGGACTCAAGGGTAGCATGGCTATGAGCGATAACTTTAATTGACAAGAGGCTCGAGTATTTTATTGTCACAAAATTTCAAGATTTTATAACGGTCCAGTAAAAAGTTACAAGCATTTGAATGTTGCAAACTTTGATAGGTGTAGGACGCACCATATAGAAGTTAGGGCCATTTGAAGTTTTATCAGTGTTTGATTTGGGACTCAAGGGTAGCATTGCTATGAGTTATAACTTTAATTGACAAGAGGCACGAGTATTTTATTGTAACAAAATTTCAAGGTGTTATGACGCTCCAGTAAAAAGTTAAGAGCATTTGAATGTTGCAAATTTTGATAGGTATAGAACGCACCGTATAGAAGTTAGGGCAATTTGAAATTTTGTCAGTGTTTGATTTGGGACTCAAGGGTTGCATAGCTATGAGCGATAGCTTAAATTGATAAGAGGCTCGAGTACTTTATTGTTGGAAAATTTCAATGTTTTATGACGCTCCAGTAAAAAGTTACAAGTATTTAAATGTTGCAAACTTTGATAGGTGTAGAACGCACCGTATAGAAGTTAGGGCCATTTGAAGTTTTATCAGTGTTTGATTTTGGACTCAAGGGTAGCATAGTTATGAGCGATAACTTTAATTGACAAGAGGCCCGAGTATTTTATTGTCACAAAATTTCAAGGTTTTATAACGCTCCAGTAAAAAGTTACAAGCATTTGAATGTGGTATACTTTGATAGGTGTAGGACCCACCGTATAGAAGTTAGGGCCATTTGAAGTGTTTGATTTATGACTCAAGGGTAGCATAGCTATGAGCGATTGCTTAAATTGATAAGAGGCTCGAGTACTTTATTGTCAAAAACTTTAAAGGTTTTATGATGCTCCAGTAGAAAGTTACAAGCATTTGAATGTTGGAAACTTTGATAGGTATAGGGACGCACTGTATAGAAGTTAGTGCCATTTGAAGTTTTATCAGTGTTTGATTTGGGACTCAAGAGTTGCATAGCTATGAGCGATCGCTTAAATTGATAAGAGGCTAGAGTACTTTATAGTCTCAAAAATTCAAGATTTTATGACGCTCCAGTAAAAAGTTACCAGCATTTGATTGTTGCAAACTTTGATAGGTGTACGTCGCACCGTATAAAAGTTACGGCCATTTGGAGATTTATCAGTGTTTGATTTGGGACTCATGGATATCATTGCTATGAGCGATAACTTTAATTGACAAGAGGCTCGAATACTTTATTGTAACAAAATTTGAAGGTTTTATGACGCTCCAGTAAAAAGTTAAAAGCATTTGAATGTTGCAAACTTTGATAGGCAGAGAACGCACCGTATAGAAGTTAGGGCTATTGGAAGTTTTATCAGTGTTTGATTTTGGACTCAAGGGTAGCATAGTTATGAGCGATAACTTTAATTGACAAGAGGCCCGAGTATTTTATTGTCACAAAATTTCAAGGTTTTATAACGCTCCAGTAAAAAGTTACAAGCATTTGAATGTGGTATACTTTGATAGGTGTAGGACCCACCGTATAGAAGTTAGGGCCATTTGAAGTGTTTGATTTGGGACTCAAGGGTAGCATAGCTATGAGCGATAACTTTAATTGATAAGAGGCTCGAGTATTTTATTGTCACAAAATTTAAAGATTTTATAACGGTCCAGTAAAAAGTTACAAGCATTTGAATGTTGCAAACTTTGATAGGTGTAGGATGCACCGTATAGAAGTTAGGGCCATTTGAAGTTTTATCAGTGTTTTATTTGGGACTCAAGGGTAGCATAGCTATGAGCGATAACTTTAATTGATAAGAGGCTCGAGTACTTTATTGTCACAAAATTTCAAGGTTTTATGACGCTCCAGTAAAAAGTTACAAGCATTTGAATGTTGCCAACTTTGATAGGTGTAGGTTGCTCCGTATAGAGGTTAGAGCCTTTTGAAGTTTTATCAGTGTTTGATTTGGAACTCAAGGGGAGCCTAGCTATGACCGATAACGTAAATTGATAAGAGGCTTGAGGACTTTATTGTCACAAACTTTCAAGGCTTTATAACGCTCCAGTAAAAAGATAAAAACATTTGAATGTTGCAAACTTTGATAGGTATAGGACGCACCGTATAGAAGTTAGGGCTATTTGAAGTTTTATCAGTGTTTGATTTGGGACTCAATGGTAGCATAGATATGAGCTATAACTTTAATTGATAACAGGCTCGAGTATTTTATTGTCACAAAATTTCAAGGTTTTATACCGCTCCAGTAAAAAGTTAAAAGTATATGAATGTTGCAAACTTTGATAGGTATTGGACGCATCGTATATAAGTTAGAGCTATTTGAAGTTTTTTCAGTATTTGATTTGGGACTCATAGCTATGACCGATAGCGTAAATAGATAAGAAGCTCGAATACTTTATTGTCACAAAATTTCAAAGTTTTATGACGCTCCAGTAAAATGTTACAAGCATTTGAATGTTGCAAACTTTGATAGGTGTAGGATGCACCGTATGGAAGTTAGTGCAATTTGAAGTTTTATCAGTGTTTGATTTTGGACTCAAGGGTAGCATTGATATGAGCGATAACTTTAATTGACAAGAGGCTCGAGTACTTTATTGTCACAAAATTTCCAGGTTTTATGACACTCCAGTAAAAAGTTAAAAGCATTTGAATGTTGCAAACTTTGATAGGTATAGGACGCACCGTACAGAAGTTAGGGCCATATGAAGTTTTATCAGTGTTTGATTTGGGACGCAAGGGGAGCATAGCTATGACCGATAGCGTAAATTGATAAGAGGCTCGAGGACTTTATTGTCACAAACTTTCAATGTTTTATGACCCTCCAGTAAAAAGTTACAAGCATTTAATTTTTGCAAACTTTGATAGGTGTACGTCGCACCGTATAAAAGCTAGGACCATTTGGAGATTTATCAGTGTTTGATTTGGGACTCAAGGATAGCATAGCTATGAGCGATAGCTTAAATTGATAAATGGTTCGAGTACTTTATGGTCAAAAATTTCAAGATTTTATGACGCTCCAGTAAAAAGTTACAGGCATTTGAATGGTGCAAACTTTGATAGGTATAGGACGCACCGTATAGAAGTTAGTGCCATTTGAAGTCTTATCAGTGTTTTATTTGGGACTCAATGGTAACATTGCTTTAATTGACAAGAGGCTCGAGTACTTTATTGTTACAAAATTTCAAGGTTTTATGACGCTCCAGTAAAAAGTTACAGGCATTTGAATGGTGCAAACTTTGATAGGTATAGGACGCACCGTATAGAAGTTAGGGCTATTTGAAGTTTTATCAGTGTTTGATTTGGGACTCAATGGTAGCATAGATATGAGCTATAACTTTAATTGTTTGATTTGGGACTCAAGGGTAGCACTGCTATGAGCGATAACTTTAATTGATAAGAGGCTCAAGAACTTCATTGTCACAAAATTTCAAGGTTTTATGACGCTCCAGTAAAAAGTGAAAAGCATTTGAATGTTGCAAACTTTGATAGGTATAGGACGCACCGTATAGAAGTAAGGACTATTTGAAGTTTTATCAGTGTTTGATTTGGGACTCAAGGGGAGCATAGCTATGAGCGATAGCTTAAATTGATAAGAGGCACAACTACTTTATTTTCACAAAATTTCAAGGTTTTATGACGCTCCAGTAAAAAGCAACAAGCAAATGAATGTTGCAAACTTTGATAGGTATAGGGACGCACCGTATAGAAGTTAGGGCCATTTGAAGTTTTATCAGTGTTTGATTTGGGACTCAAGGGTAGAATAGCTATGAGCGATCGCTAAAATTGATAAGATGTTAGAGTACTTTATATTCACAAAATTTCAAGATTCTTTGACGCTCCAGTAAAATGTTACAAACATTTGAATGTTGCAAACTTTGATAGGTGTGGGATGCTCCGTATAGAAGTTAGGGCCATTTGAAGTTTTATCAGTGATTTATTTGGGACTCAAGGGTAGCATAGCTATGAACGATAGCTTAAATTTATAAGAGGCTCGAGTACTTTATTGTCACAAAATTTCAAGATTTTATGACGCTCCAGTAAAAAGTTACAAGCATTTGAATGTTGCAAACTTTGATAGGTGTAGAACGCACCGTATAGAAGTTAGGGCCATTTGAAGTTTTATCAGTGTTTGAGTTGGGACTCAAGGGTAGTATAGCTTTGAGCGATAGCTTAAATTGTTAAGAGGCACAACTACTTTATTGTCACAAAATTTCAAGGTTTTATCACGCTCCACTAAAAAGCTACAAGCATTTGAATGTTGCAAACTTTGATAGGTATAGGGACGCACCGTATAGAAGTTAGGGCCATTTGAAGTTTTATCATTGTTTGATTTGGGACTCAAGGGTAGCATAGCTATGAGCGATAGCTTAAATTGATGAGGCTCGAGTACTTTATTGTCAAAAAATTTCAAGGTTTTATGACGCTCCAGTAAAAAGTTACAAGCATTTGAATGGTGCAATCTTTGATAGGTAAAGGACGCACCGCACAGAAGTTAGGGCCATTTGAAGTTTTATCAGTGTTTGATTTGGGACTCAAGGGTAGCATAGCTATGAGCGATAACTTTAATTGATAAGAGGTTCGAGAATTTTATTGTCACAAAATTTCAAGGTTTTATGACGCTCCAGTAAAAAGTGAAAAGCATTTGAATGTTGCAAACTTTGATAGGTATAGGACGCACCGTATAGAAGTTAGGACTATTTGAAGTTTTATCAGTGTTTGATTTGGGACTCAAGGGTAGCATATCTATGAGCGATAACTTTAATTGATAAGAGGCTCGAGAACTTTATTGTCACAAAATTTTAAGGTTTTATGACGCTCCAGTAAAAAGTGAAAAGCATTTGAATGTTGCAAACTTTGATAGGTATAGGACGCACCGTATAGAAGTTAGGACTATTTGAAGTTTTATCAGTGTTTGATTTGGGACTCAGGGGTAGCAAAGCTATGAGCGATAACTTTAATTGACAAGAGGCTCGAATACTTTATTGTCACAAAATTTCAAGGTTTTATGACGCTCCAGTAAAAAGCTAAATGCATTTGAATGTTGCAAACTTTGATAGGTGTAGGACGCACCATATAGAAGTTAGGGCCATTTGAAGTTTTATCAGTGTTTGATTTGGGACTCAAGGGTAGCATAGCTATTAGCGATAGCTTAAATTGATAAGAGGCTCGAGTACTTTATTGTCAAAAAATTTCAAGGTTTTATGGCGCTCCAGTAAAAAGTTACAAGCATTTGAATGTTGCAAACTTTGATAGGTATAGGACGCACGGTATAGAAGTTAGGGCTATTTGAAGTTTTATCAATGTTTGATTTGGGACTGAAGGGGAGCATAGCTATGAGCGATAGTTTAAGTTGATAAGAGGCACAACTACAATATTGTCACAAAATTTCAAGGTTTTATCACGCTCCAGTAAAAAGCTACAAGCATTTGAATGTTGCAAACTTTGATAGGTAGAGGGACGCACCGTATAGAAATTAGGGCCATTTGAAGTTTTATCATTGTTTGATTTGGGACTCAAGGGTAGCATAGCTATGAGCGATAGCTTAAATTGATAAGAGGCTCGAGTACTTCATTGTCAAAAAATTTCAAGGTTTTATGACGCTCCAGTAAAAAGTTACAAGCATTTGCAATCTTTGATAGGTAAAGGACGCACCGTACAGAAGTTGGGGCCATTTGAAGTTTTATCAGTGTTTGATTTGGGACTCAAGGGTAGAATAGCTATGAGCGATCGCTAAAATTGATAAGATGTTAGAGTACTTTATATTCACAAAATTTCAAGATTCTTTGACGCTCCAGTAAAATGTTACAAACAATTGAATGTTGCAAACTTTGATAGGCATAGGATGCACCGTATAGAAGTTACGGCTATTTGAAGTTTTATCAGTGTTTGATTTGGGACTCAAGAGGAGCATAGTTAGGAGCGATAGCTTAAATTGATAAGAGGCACAGCTACTTTATTGTCACAAAATTTCAAGGTTTTATGACGCTCCAGTAAAAAGTTACAAGCATTTGAATGTTGCAAACTTTGATAGGTGTAGCACGCACCGTATAGAAGTTAGGGCCATTTGAAGTTTTATCAGTGTTTGATTTGGGACTCAAGGATAGCATAGCTATGAGCGATAGCTTAAATTGATAAGAGGCTCGAGTACTTTATTGTCAAAAAATTTCAAGGTTTTATGACGCTCCAGTAAAAAGTGAAAAGCATTTGAATGTTGCAAACTTTGATAGGTATAGGACGCACTGTATAGAAGTTAGGGCCATTTGAGGTTTTATCAGTGTTTGATTTGGGACTCAAGGGTAGCATAGCTATTAGCGATAGCTTAAATTGATAAGAGGCTCGAGTACTTTATTGTCAAAAAATTTCAAGGTCTTATGGCGCTCCAGTAAAAAGTTACAAGCATTTGAATGGTGCAATCTTTGATAGGTAAAGGACGCACCGTACAGAAGTTAGGGCCATTTGAAGTTTTATCAGTGTTTGATTTGGGACTCAAGGGTAGCATAGCTATGAGCGATAACTTTAATTGATAAGAGTCTCGAGAACTTTATTGTCACAAAATTTCAAGGTTTTATGACGCTCCAGTAAAAAGTGAAAAGCATTTGAATGTTGCAAACTTTGATAGGTATAGGACGCACTGTATAGAAGTTAGGGCTATTTGAAGTTTTATCAGTGTTTGATTTGGGACTGAAGGCGAGCATAGCTATGAGCGATAGCTTAAATTGATAAGAGGCACAACTACTTTATTGTCACAAAATTTCAAGGTTTTATCACGCTCCAATAAAAAGCTACAAGTATTTGAATGTTGCAAACTTTGATAGGTATAGGGACGCACCGTATAGAAATTAGGGTCATTTGAAGTTTTATCATTGTTTGATTTGGGACTCAAGGGTAGCATAGCTATGAGCGATAGCTTAAATTGATAAGAGGCTCGAGTACTTCATTGTCAAAAAATTTCAAGGTTTTATGACGTTCCAGTAAAAAGTTACAAGCATTTGCAATCTTGGATAGGTAAAGGACGCACCGTACAGAAGTTAGGGCCATTTGAAGTTTTATCAGTGTTTGATTTGGGACTCAAGGGTAGAATAGCTATGAGCGATCGCTAAAATTGATAAGAGGCTCGAGTACTTTATTGTCAAAAAATTTCAAGGTTTAATGACACTCCAGTAAAAACTTACAAGCATTTGAATGGTGCAAACTTTGATAGGTATAAGACGCACCGTACAGAAAATAGGGTCATTTGAAGTTTTATCAGTGTTTGATTTGGGACTCAAGGGTAGCATAGCTATGAGCGATAGCTTTAATTGATAAGAGGCTAGAGTATTTTATTGTCACAAAATTTCAATGTTTTACGACGCTCCAGTAAAAAGTTAAAAGCATTTGAATGTTACAAACTTTGATAGGTATAGGACGCACCGTATAGAAGTTACGGCTATTTGAAGTTTTATCAGTGTTAGATTTGGGACTCAAGGGTAGCATAGCTATGAGCGATAACTTTAATTGACAAGAGGCTCGAATACTTTATTGTCACAAAATTTCAAGGTTTTATGACGCTCCAGTAAAAAGTTACAAGCATTTGAATGGTGCAATCTTTGATAGGTAAAGGACTCACCGTACAGAAGTTAGGGCCATTTGAAGTTTTATCAGTGTTTGATTTGGGACTCAAGGGTAGCATAGCTATGAGCGATAACTTTAATTGATAAGAGGCTCGAGAACTTTATTGTCACAAAATTTCAAGGTTTTATGACGCTCCAGTAAAAAGTGAAAAGCATTTGAATGTTGCAAACTTTGATAGGTATAGGACGCACCGTATAGAAGTTAGGACTATTTGAAGTTTTATCAGTGTTTGATTTGGGACTCAAGGGTAGCATATCTATGAGCGATAACTTTAATTGATAAGAGGCTCGAGAACTTTATTGTCACAAAATTTCAAGGTTTTATGACGCTCCAGTAAAAAGTGAAAAGCATTTGAATGTTGCAAACTTTGATAGGTATAGGACGCACCGTATAGAAGTTAGGACTATTTGAAGTTTTATCAGTGTTTGATTTGGGACTCAAGGGTAGCAGAGCTATGAGCGATAACTTTAATTGAAAAGAGGCTCGAATACTTTATTGTCACAAAATTTCAAGGTTTTATGACGCTCCAGTAAAAAGCTAAAAGCATTTGAATGTTGCAAACTTTGATAGGTGTAGGACGCACCATATAGAAGTTAGGGCCATTTGAACTTTTATCAGTGTTTGATTTGGGACTCAAGGGTAGCATAGCTACTAGCGATAGCTTAAATTGATAAGAGGCTCGAGTACTTTATTGTCAAAAAATTTCAAGGTTTTATGGCGCTCCAGTAAAAAGTTACAAGCATTTGAATGGTGCAATCTTTGATAGGTAAAGGACGCACCGTACAGAAGTTAGGGCCATTTGAAGTTTTATCAGTGTTTGATTTGGGACTCAAGGGTAGCATAGCTATGAGCGATAACTTTAATTGATAAGAGTCTCGAGAACTTTATTGTCACAAAATTTCAAGGTTTTATGACGCTGCAGTAAAAAGTGAAAAGCATTTGAATGTTGCAAACTTTGATAGGTATAGGACGCACTGTATAGAAGTTAGGGCTATTTGAAGTTTTATCAGTGTTTGATTTGGGACTGAAGGCGAGCATAGCTATGAGCGATAGCTTAAATTGATAAGAGGCACAACTACTTTATTGTCACAAAATTTCAAGGTTTTATCACGCTCCAGTAAAAAGCTACAAGCATTTGAATGTTGCAAACTTTGATAGGTATAGGGACGCACCGTATAGAAATTAGGGCCATTTGAAGTTTTATCATTGTTTGATTTGGGACCCAAGGGTAGCATAGCTATGAGCGATAGCTTAAATTGATAAGAGGCTCGAGTACTTCATTGTCAAAAAATTTCAAGGTTTTATGACGCTCCAGTAAAAAGTTACAAGCATTTGCAATCTTTGATAGGTAAAGGACGCACCGTACAGAAGTTGGGGCCATTTGAAGTTTTATCAGTGTTTGATTTGGGACTCAAGGGTAGACTAGCTATGAGCGATCGCTAAAATTTATAAGATGTTAGAGTACTTTATATTCACAAAATTTCAAGATTCTTTGACGCTCCAGTAAAATGTTACAAACAATTGAATGTTGCAAACTTTGATAGGCATAGGATGCACCGTATAGAAGTTACGGCTATTTGAAGTTTTATCAGTGTTTGATTTGGGACTCAAGAGGAGCATAGTTAGGAGCGATAGCTTAAATTGATAAGAGGCACAGCTACTTTATTGTCACAAAATTTCAAGGTTTTATGACGCTCCAGTAAAAAGTTACAAGCATTTGAATGTTGCAAACTTTGATAGGTGTAGCACGCACCGTATAGAAGTTAGGGCCATTTGAAGTTTTATCAGTGTTTGATTTGGGACTCAAGGATAGCATAGCTATGAGCGATAGCTTAAATTGATAAGAGGCTCGAGTACTTTATTGTCAAAAAATTTCAAGGTTTTATGACGCTCCAGTAAAAAGTGAAAAGCATTTGAATGTTGCAAACTTTGATAGGTATAGGACGCACCGTATAGAAGTTAGGACTATTTGAAGTTTTATCAGTGTTTGATTTGGGACTCAAGGGTAGCATATCTATGAGCGATAACTTTAATTGATAAGAGGCTCGAGAACTTTATTGTCACAAAATTTCAAGGTTTTATGACGCTCCAGTAAAAAGTGAAAAGCATTTGAATGTTGCAAACTTTGATAGGTATAGGACGCACCGTATAGAAGTTAGGACTATTTGAAGTTTTATCAGTGTTTGATTTGGGACTCAAGGGTAGCATAGCTATGAGCGATAACTTTAATTGAAAAGAGGCTCGAATACTTTATTGTCACAAAATTTCAAGGTTTTATGACGCTCCAGTAAAAAGCTAAAAGCATTTGAATGTTGCAAACTTTGATAGGTGTAGGACGCACCATATAGAAGTTAGGGCCATTTGAAGTTTTATCAGTGTTTGATTTGGGACTCAAGGGTAGCATAGCTATTAGCGATAGCTTAAATTGATAAGAGGCTCGAGTACTTTATTGTCAAAAAATTTCAAGGTTTTATGGCGCTCCAGTAAAAAGTTACAAGCATTTGAATGGTGCAATCTTTGATAGGTAAAGGACGCACCGTACAGAAGTTAGGGCCATTTGAAGTTTTATCAGTGTTTGATTTCGGACTCAAGGGTAGCATAGCTATGAGCGATAACTTTAATTGATAAGAGTCTCGAGAACTTTATTGTCACAAAATTTCAAGGGTTTATGACGCTGCAGTAAAAAGTGAAAAGCATTTGAATGTTGCAAACTTTGATAGGTATAGGACGCACTGTATAGAAGTTAGGGCTATTTGAAGTTTTATCAGTGTTTGATTTGGGACCCAAGGGTAGCATAGCTATGAGCGATAGCTTAAATTGATAAGAGGCTCGAGTACTTCATTGTCAAAAAATTTCAAGGTTTTATGACGTTCCAGTAAAAAGTTACAAGCATTTGCAATCTTGGATAGGTAAAGGACGCACCGTACAGAAGTTAGGGCCATTTGAAGTTTTATCAGTGTTTGATTTGGGACTCAAGGGTAGAATAGCTATGAGCGATCGCTAAAATTGATAAGGTGTTAGAGTACTTTATATTCACAAAATTTCAAGATTCTTTGACGCTCCAGTAAAATGTTACAAACAATTGAATGTTGCAAACTTTGATAGGTGTGGGATGCTCCGTATAGAAGTTAGGGCCATTTGAAGTTTTATCACTGTTTGATTTGGGACTCAAGGGTAGCATAGCTATGAGCGATAGCTTTAATTGATAAGAGGCAAGAGTATTTTATTGTCACAAAATTTCAATGTTTTACGACGCTCCAGTAAAAAGTTAAAAGCATTTGAATGTTACAAACTTTGATAGGTATAGGACGCACCGTATAGAAGTTACGGCTATTTGAAGTTTTATCAGTGGTAGATTTGGGACTCAAGGGTAGCATAGCTATGAGCGATAACTTTAATTGACAAGAGGCTCGAATACTTTATTGTCACAAAATTTCAAGGTTTTATGACGCTCCAGTAAAAAGTTACAAGCATTTGAATGGTGCAATCTTTGATAGGTAAAGGACTCACCGTACAGAAGTTAGGGCCATTTGAAGTTTTATCAGTGTTTGATTTGGGACTCAAGGGTAGCATAGCTATGAGCGATAACTTTAATTGATAAGAGGCTCGAGAACTTTATTGTCACAAAATTTCAAGGTTTTATGACGCTCCAGTAAAAAGTGAAAAGCATTTGAATGTTGCAAACTTTGATAGGTATAGGACGCACCGTATAGAAGTTAGGACTATTTGAAGTTTTATCAGTGTTTGATTTGGGACTCAAGGGTAGCATATCTATGAGCGATAACTTTAATTGATAAGAGGCTCGAGAACTTTATTGTCACAAAATTTCAAGGTTTTATGACGCTCCAGTAAAAAGTGAAAAGCATTTGAATGTTGCAAACTTTGATAGGTATAAGACGCACCGTACAGAAAATAGGGTCATTTGAAGTTTTATCAGTGTTAGATTTGGGACTCAAGGGTAGCATAGCTATGAGCGATAACTTTAATTGACAAGAGGCTCGAATACTTTATTGTCACAAAATTTCAAGGTTTTATGACGCTCCAGTAAAAAATTACAAGCATTTGAATGGTGCAATCTTTGATAGGTAAAGGACTCACCGTACAGAAGTTAGGGCCATTTGAAGTTTTATCAGTGTTTGATGTGGGACTCAAGGGTAGCATAGCTATGAGCGATAACTTTAATTGATAAGAGGCTCGAGAACTTTATTGTCACAAAATTTCAAGGTTTTATGAAGTTCCAGTAAAAAGTGAAAAGCATTTGAATGTTGCAAACTTTGATAGGTATAGGACGCACCGTATAGAAGTTAGGACTATTTGAAGTTTTATCAGTGTTTGATTTGGGACTCAAGGGTAGCATATCTATGTGCGATAACTTTAATTTATAAGAGGCTCGAGAACTTTATTGTCACAAAATTTCAAGGTTTTATGACACTCCAGTAAAAAGTGAAAAGCATTTGAATGTTGCAAACTTTGATAGGTATAGGACACACCGTATAGAAGTTAGGACTATTTGAAGTTTTATCAGTGTTTGATTTGGGACTCAAAGGTAGCATAGCTATGAGCGATAACTTTAATTGAAAAGAGGCTCGAATACTTTATTGTCACAAAATTTCAAGGTTTTATGACGCTCCAGTAAAAAGCTAAAAGCATTTGAATGTTGCAAACTTTGATAGGTGTAGGACGCACCATATAGAAGTTAGGGCCATTTGAAGTTTTATCAGTGTTTGATTTGGGACTCAAGGGTAGCATAGCAATTAGCGATAGCTTAAATTGATAAGAGGCTCGAGTACTTTATTGTCAAAAAATTTCAAGGTTTTATGGCGCTCCAGTAAAAAGTTACAAGCATTTGCAATCTTGGATAGGTAAAGGACGCACCGTACAGAAGTTAGGGCCATTTGAAGTTTTATCAGTGTTTGATTTGGGACTCAAGGGTAGAATAGCTATGAGCGATCGCTAAAATTGATAAGGTGTTAGAGTACTTTATATTCACAAAATTTCAAGATTCTTTGACGCTCCAGTGAAATGTTACAAACAATTGAATGTTGCAAACTTTGATAGGTGTGGGATGCTCCGTATAGAAGTTAGGGCCATTTGAAGTTTTATCAGTGTTTGATTTGGGACTCAAGGGTAGCATAGCTATGAGCGATAACTTTAATTGATAAGAGGCTCGAGTCACAAAATTTCAAGGTTTTATGACGCTCCAGTAAAAAGTTAAAAGCATTTGAATGTTGCAAACTTTGATAGGCTTAGGCTGCACCGTATAGAAGTTACGGCTATTTGAAGCTTTATCAGTGTTTGATTTGGGACTCAAGAGGAGCATAGTTATGAGCGATAGCTGAAATTGATAAGAGGCACAGCTACTTTATTGTCACAAAATTTCAAGGTTTTATGACGCTCCAGTAAAAAGTTACAAGCATTTGAATGTTGCAAACTTTGATAGGTGTAGCACGCACCGTATAGAAGTTAGGGCCATTTGAAGTTTTATCAGTGTTTGATTTGGGACTCAAGGATAGCATAGCTATGAGCGATAGCTTAAATTGATAAGAGGCTCGAGTACTTTATTGTCAAAAAATTTCAAGGTTTTATGACACTCCAGTAAAAACTTACAAGCATTTGAATGGTGCAAACTTTGATAGGTATAAGACGCACCGTACAGAAAATAGGGTCATTTGAAGTTTTATCAGTGTTTGATTTGGGACTCAAGGGTAGCATAGCTATGAGCGATCGCTAAAATTGATAAGGTGTTAGAGTACTTTATATTCACAAAATTTCAAGATTCTTTGACGCTCCAGTAAAATGTTACAAACAATTGAATGTTGCAAACTTTGATAGGTGTGGGATGCTCCATATAGAAGTTAGGGCCATTTGAAGTTTTATCAGTGTTTGATTTGGGACTCAAGGGTAGCATAGCTATGTGCGATAACTTTAATAGATAAGAGGCTCGAGTACTTTATTGTCACAAAATTTCAAGGTTTTATGACGCTCCAGTAAAAAGTGAAAAGCATTTGAATGTTGCAAACTTTGATAGGTATAGGACACACCGTATAGAAGTGAGGACTATTTGAAGTTTTATCAGTGTTTGATTTGGGACTCAAGGGTAGCATAGCTATGAGCGATAACTTTAATTGAAAAGAGGCTCGAATACTTTATTGTCACAAAATTTCAAGGTTTTATGACGCTCCAGTAAAAATCTAAAAGCATTTGAATGTTGCAAACTTTGATAGGTGTAGGACGCACCATATAGAAGTTAGGGCCATTTGAAGTTTTATCAGTGTTTGATTTGGGACTCAAGGGTAGCATAGCTATTAGCGATAGCTTAAACTGATAAGAGGCTCGAGTACTTTATTGTCAAAAAATTTCAAGGTTTTATGGCGCTCCAGTAAAAAGTTACAAGCATTTGAATGGTGCAATTTTTGATAGGTAAAGGACGCACCTTACAGAAGTTAGGGCCATTTGAAGTTTTATCAGTGTTTGATTTGGGACTCAAGGGTAGCATAGCTATGAGCGATAACTTTAATTGATAAGAGTCTCGAGAACTTTATTGTCACAAAATTTCAAGGTTTTATGACGCTCCAGTAAAAAGTGAAAAGCATTTGAATGTTGCAAACTTTGATAGGTATAGGACGCACTGTATAGAAGTTAGGGCTATTTGAAGTTTTATCAGCGATAGCTTAAATTGATAAGAGGCACAACTACTTTATTGTCACTAAATTTCAAGGTTTTATCACGCTCCAGTAAAAAGCTACAAGCATTTGATTGTTGCAAACTTTGATAGGTATAGGGACGCACCGTATAGAAATTAGGGCCATTTGAAGTTTTATCATTGTTTGATTTGGGACTCAAGGGTAGCATAGCTATGAGCGATAGCTTAAATTGATAAGAGGCTCGAGTACTTCATTGTCAAAAAATTTCAAGGTTTTATGACGTTCCAGTAAAAAGTTACAAGCATTTGCAATCTTGGATAGGTAAAGGACGCACCGTACAGAAGTTAGGGCCATTTGAAGTTTTATCAGTGTTTGATTTGGGACTCAAGGGTAGAATAGCTATGAGCGATCGCTAAAATTGATAAGGTGTTAGAGTACTTTATATTCACAAAATTTCAAGATTCTTTGACGCTCCAGTAAAATGTTACAAACAATTGAATGTTGCAAACTTTGATAGGTGTGGGATGCTCCGTATAGAAGTTAGGGCCATTTGAAGTTTTATCAGTGTTTGATTTGGGACTCAAGGGTAGCATAGCTAAGAGCGATAACTTTAATTGATAAGAGGCTCGAGTACTTTATTGTCACAAAATTTCAAGGTTTAATGACGCTCCAGTAAAAAGTTAAAAGCATTTGAATGTTGCAAACTTTGATAGGCATAGGATGCACCGTATAGATGTTATGGCTATTTGAAGTTTTATCAGTGTTTGATTTGGGACTCAAGAGGAGCATAGTTATGAGCGACAGCTTAAATTGATAAGAGGCACAGCTACTTTATTGTCACAAAATTTCAAGATTTTATGACGCTCCAGTAAAAAGTTACAAGCATTTGAATGTTGCAAACTTTGATAGGTGTAGCACGCACCGTATAGAAGTTAGGGCCATTTGAAGTTTTATCAGTGTTTGATTTGGGACTCAAGGATAGCATAGCTATGAGCGATAGCTTAAATTGATAAGAGGCTCGAGTACTTTATTGTCAAAAAATTTCAAGGTTTTATGACACTCCAGTAAAAACTTACAAGCATTTGAATGGTGCAAACTTTCATAGGTATAGGACGCACCGTACAGAAAATAGGGTCATTTAAAGTTTTATCAGTGTTTGATTTGGGACTCAAGGATAGCATAGCTATGAGAGATAACTTTAATTGATAAGAGGCTAGAGTATTTTATTGTCACAAAATTTCAATGTTTTACGACGCTCCAGTAAAAAGTTAAAAGCATTTGAATGTTACAAACTTTGATAGGTATAGGACGCACCGTATAGAAGTTACGGCTATTTGAAGTTTTATCAGTGTTAGATTTGGGACTGAAGGGTAGCATAGCTATGAGCGATAACTTTAATTGACAAGAGGCTCGAATACTTTAGTGTCACAAAATTTCAAGGTTTTATGACGCTCCAGTAAAAAGTTAAAACCATTTGAATGTTGCAAACTTTGATAGGTATAGAACGCACCGTATAGAAGTTAGGGCTATTTTTAGTTTTATCAGTGTTTTATTTGGGACTCAAGGGTAGCATAGCTATGAGCGATAGCTTAAATTGATAAGAGGCTCGAGTACTTTATTGTCAAAAAATTTCAAGGTTTTATGACGCTCCAGTAAAAAATTACAAGCATATGAATGGTGCAATCTTTGATAGGTATAGGACGCACCGTACAGGAGTTAGGGCCATTTGAAGTTTTATCAGTGCTTGATTCGGGACGCAAGGGTAGCATAGCTATGAGAGATAACTTTAATTTATAAGAGGCTCGAGAACTTTATTGTCACAAAATTTTAAGATTTTATGCCGCTCTAGTAAAAAGTTACAAGCATTTGAATGTTGCAACCTTTGATATGTGTAGGACGCACCGTACAGAATTTAGGGCCATTTGAAGTTTTAGCAGTGTTTGATGTTTGACTCAAGGGTAGCGTAGCTGTGAGCGATAGCTTAAATTGATAAGAGGCTCGAGTACTTTATTGTCAGCAAATTTCAAGATTTTATGACGCTCCAGTAAAAAGTGAAAAGCATTTGAATGTTGCAAACTTTGATAGGTATAGGACGCACCGTATAGAAGTAAGGACTATTTGAAGTTTTATCAGTGTTTGATTTGGGACTCAAGGGGAGCATAGCTATGAGCGATAGCTTAAATTGATAAGAGGCACAACTACTTTATTTTCACAAAATTTCAAGGTTTTATGACGCTCCAGTAAAAAGCTACAAGCAAATGTATGTTGCAAACTTTGATAGGTATAGGGACGCACCGTATAGAAGTTAGGGCCATTTGAAGTTTTATCAGTGTTTGATTTGGGACTCAAGGGTAGAATAGCTATGAGCGATCGCTAAAATTGATAAGATGTTAGAGTACTTTATATTCACAAAATTTCAAGATTCTTTGACGCTCAAGTAAAATGTTACAAACAATTGAATGTTGCAAACTTTGATAGGTGTGGGATGCTCCGTATAGAAGTTAGGGCCATTTGAAGTTTTATCAGTGTTTGATTTGGGACTCAAGGGTAGCATAGCTATGAGCGATAACTTTAATTGATAAGAGGCTCGAGTACTTTATTGTTACAAAATTTCAAGGTTTTATGACGCTCCAGTAAAAAGTTACAGTGTTGCAAACTTTGATTGGTATAAGACGCAACGTACAGAAGTTAGGGTCATTTGAAGTTTTATCAGTGTTTGATTTGGGACTCAAGGGTAGCAAAGCTATGAGCGATAACTTTAATTGATAAGAGGCTCGAGAACTTTATTGTCACAAAATTTCAAGATTTTATGACGCTCCAGTAAAAAGTTACAAGCATTTGAATGTTGCAACCTTTGATAGGTGTAGGACGCACCGTATAGAAGTTAGAGCTATTTGAAGTTTTATCAGTGTTTGATTTGGTACTCAAGGGGAGCATAGCTATGAGCGATAGCTTAAATTGATAAGAGGCACAACTACTTTATTGTCACAAAATTTCAAGGCTTTATCACGCTCCAGTAAAAACTACAAGCATTTGAATGGTGCAAACTTTGATAGGTATAGGACGCACCGTACTGAAGTTAGGGCCATTTGAAGTTTTATCAGTGTTTGATATGGGACTCAAGGGTAGCAAAGCTATGAGCGATAACTTTAATTGATAAGAGGCTCGAGAACAATATTGTCACAAAATTTCAAGATTTTATGACGCTCCAGTAAAAAGTGAAAAGCATTTGAATGTTGCAAACTTTGATAGGTATAGGACGCACCGTATAGAAGTAAGGACTATTTGAAGTTTTATCAGTGTTTGATTTGGGACTCAAGGGGAGCATAGCTATGAGCGATAGCTTAAATTGATAAGAGGCACAACTACTTTATTTTCACAAAATTTCAAGGTTTTATGACGCTCCAGTAAAAAGCTACAAGCAAATGTATGTTGCAAACTTTGATAGGTATAGGGACGCACCGTATAGAAGTTAGGGCCATTTGAAGTTTTATCAGTGTTTGATTTGGGACTCAAGGGTAGAATAGCTATGAGCGATCGCTAAAATTGATAAGATGTTAGAGTACTTTATATTCACAAAATTTCAAGATTCTTTGACGCTCAAGTAAAATGTTACAAACAATTGAATGTTGCAAACTTTGATAGGTGTGGGATGCTCCGTATAGAAGTTAGGGCCATTTGAAGTTTTATCAGTGTTTGATTTGGGACTCAAGGGTAGCATAGCTATGAGCGATAACTTTAATTGATAAGAGGCTCGAGTACTTTATTGTTACAAAATTTCCAGGTTTTATGACGCTCCAGTAAAAAGTTAAAAGCATTTGAATGTTGCAAACTTTGATAGGCATAGGATGCACCGTATAGAAGTTACGGCTATTTGAAGTTTTATCAGTGTTTGATTTGGGACTCAAGAGGAACATAGTTATGAGCGATAGCTTAAATTGATAAGAGGCACAGCTACTTTATTGTCACAAAATTTCAAGGTTTTATGACGCTCCAGTAAAAAGTTACAAGCATTTGAATGTTGCAAACTTTAATAGGTGTAGCACGCACCGTATAGAAGTTAGGGCCATTTGAAGTTTTATCAGTGTTTGATTTGGGACTCAAGGATAGCATAGCTATGAGCGATAGCTTAAATTGATAAGAGGCTCGAGTACTTTATTGTCAAAAAATTTCAAGGTTTTATGACACTCCAGTAAAAACTTACAAGCATTTGAATGGTGCAAACTTTGATAGGTATAGGACGCACCGTACAGAAAATAGGGTCATTTGAAGTTTTATCAGTGTTTGATTTGGGACTCAAGGGTAGCATAGCTATGAGCGATAGCTTTAATTGATAAGAGGCTAGAGTATTTTATTGTCACAAAATTTCAATGTTTTAGGACGCTCCAGTAAAAAGTTAAAAGCATTTGAATGTTACAAACTTTGATAGGTATAGAACGCACCGTATAGAAGTTACGGCTATTTGAAGTTTTATCAGTGTTAGATTTGGGACTCAAGGGTAGCATAGCTATGAGCGATAACTTTAATTGACAAGAGGCTCGAATACTTTATTGTCACAAAATTTCAAGGTTTTATGACGCTCCAGTAAAAAGTTAAAAGCATTTGAATGTTGCAAACTTTGATAGATATAGAACGCACCGTATAGAAGTTAGGGCTATTTTTAGTTTTATCAGTGTTTTATTTGGGACTCAAGGGTAGCATAGCTATGAGCGATAGCTTAAATTGATAAGAGGCTCGAGTAATTTATTGTAAAAAAATTTCAAGGTTTTATGACGCTCCAGTAAAAAGTTACAAGCATTTGAATGTTGCAACCTTTGATAGGTGTAGGACGCACCGTACAGAATTTAGGGCCATTTGAAGTTTTAGCAGTGCTTGATGTGGGACTCAAGGGTAGCGTAGCTGTGAGCGATAGCTTAAATTGATAAGAGGCTTGAGTACTTTATTGTCAGCAAATTTCAAGGTTTTATGACGCTCCAGTAAAGAGTTACAGTGTTGCAAACTTTGATTGGTATAGGACGCACCGTACAGAAGTTAGGGTCATTTGAAGTTTTATCAGTGTTTGATTTGGGACTCAAGGGTAGCAAAGCTATGAGCGATAACTTTAATTGATAAGAGGCTCGAGAAGTTTATTGTCACAAAATTTCAAGATTTTATGACGCTCCAGTAAAAAGTTACAAGCATTTGAATGTTGCAACCTTTGATAGGTGTAGGACGCACCGTATAGAAGTTAGAGCTATTTGAAGTTTTATCAGTGTTTGATTTGGAACTCAAGGGGAGCATAGCTATGAGCGATAGCTTAAATTGATAAGAGGCACAACTACTTTATTGTCACAAAATTTCAAGGTTTTATGACGCTCCAGTAAAAAGCTACAAGCAAATGAATGTTGCAAACTTTGATAGAAGTTAGGGCCATTTGAAGTTTTATCAGTGTTTGATTTGGGACTCAAGGGTAGAATAGCTATGAGCGATCGCTAAAATTGATAAGATGTTAGAGTACTTTATATTCACAAAATTTCAAGATTCTTTGACGCTCCAGTAAAATGATACCAACATTTGAATGTTGCAAACTTTAATAGGTGTGGGATGCTCCGTATAGAAGTTAGGGCCATTTGAAGTTTTATCAGTGTTTTATTTAGGACTCAAGGGTAGCATAGCTATGAACGATAGCTTAAATTTATAAGAGGCTCGAGTACTTTATTGTGACAAAATTTCAAGATTTTATGACGCTCCAGTAAAAAGTTACAAGCATTTGAATGTTGCAAACTTTGATAGGTGAAGAACGCACCGTATAGAAGTTAGGGCCATTTGAAGTTTTATCAGTGTTTGATTTGGGACTCAAGGGTAGTATAGCTTTGAGCGATAGCTTAAATTGATAAGAGGCACAACTACTTTATTGTCACAAAATTTCAAGGTTTTATCACGCTCCAGTAAAAAGCTACAAGCATTTGAATGTTGCAAACTTTGATAGGTATAGGGACGCACCGTATAGAAGTTAGGGCCATTTGAAGTTTTATCATTGTTTGATTTGGGACTCAAGGGTAGCATAGCTATGAGCGATAGCTTAAATTGATGAGGCTCGAGTACTTTATTGTCAAAAAATTTCAAGGTTTTATGACGCTCCAGTAAAAAGTTACAAGAATTTGAATGGTGGAATCTTTGATAGGTAAAGGACGCACCGTACAGAAGTTAGGGCCATTTGAAGTTTTATCAGTTTTTGATTTGGGACTCAAGGGTAGCATAGCTATGAGAGATAACTTTAATTGATAAGAGGCTAGAGTATTTTATTGTCACAAAATTTCAATGCTTTACGACGCTCCAGTAAAAAGTTAAAAGCATTTGAATGTTACAAACTTTGATAGGTATAGGACGCACCGTATAGAAGTTACGGCTATTTGAAGTTTTATCAGTGTTAGATTTGGGACTGAAGGGTAGCATAGCTAGGAGCGATAACTTTAATTGACAAGAGGCTCGAATACTTTAGTGTCACAAAATTTCAAGGTTTTATGACGCTCCAGTAAAAAGTTAAAAGCATTTGAATGTTGCAAACTTTGATAGGTATAGAACCTACCGTATAGAAGTTAGGGCTATTTTTAGTTTTATCAGTGTTTTATTTGGGACTCAAGGGTAGCATAGCTATGAGCGATAGCTTAAATTGATAAGAGGCTCGAGTACTTTATTGTCAAAAAATTTCAAGGTTTTATGACGCTCCAGTAAAAAATTACAAGCATATGAATGTTGCAACCTTTGATAGGTGTAGGACTCACCGTATAGAAGTTAGAGCTATTTGAAGTTTTATCAGTGTTTGATTTGGTACTCAAGGGGAGCATAGCTATGAGCGATAGCTTAAATTGATAAGATGCTCAACTACTTTATTGTCACAAAATTTCAAGGTTTTATCACGCTCCAGTAAAAAGCTACAAGCATTTGAATGTTGCAAACTTTGATAGGTATAAGGACGCACCGTATAGAAGTTAGGGCCATTTAAAGTTTTATCATTGTTTGATTTGGGACTCAAGGGTAGCATAGCTATGAGCGATAGCTTAAATTGATGAGGTTCGAGTACTTTATTGTCAAAAAATTTCAAGGTTTTATGACGCTCCAGTAAAAAGTTACAAGCATTTGAATGGTGCAATCTTTGATAGGTATAGGACGCACCGTACAGGAGTTAGGGCTATTTGAAGTTTTATCAGTGCTTGATTTTCGACGCAAGGGTAGCATAGCTATGAGAGATAACTTTAATTTATAAGAGGCTCGAGAACTTTATTGTCACAAAATTTCAAGATTTTATGACGCTCTAGTAAAAAGTTACAAGCATTTGAATGTTGCAACCTTTGATAGGTGTAGGACGCACCGTACAGAATTTAGGGCCATTTGAAGTTTTAGCAGTGTTTGATGTTTGACTCAAGGGTAGCGTAGCTGTGAGCGATAGCTTAAATTGATAAGAGGCTTGAGTACTTTATTGTAAGCAAATTTCAAGGTTTTATGACGCTCCAGTAAAAAGTTACAGTGTTGCAAACTTTGATTGGTATAGGACGTACCGTACAGAAGTTAGGGTCATTTGAAGTTTTATCAGTGTTTGATTTGGGACTCAAGGGTAGCAAAGCTATGAGCGATAACTTTAATTGATAAGAGGCTCGAGAACTTTATTGTCACAAAATTTCAAGATTTTATGACGCTCCAGTAAAAAGTTACAAGCATTTGAATGTTGCAACCTTTGATAGGTGTAGGACGCACCGTATAGAAGTTAGAGCTATTTGAAGTTTTATCAGTGTTTGATTTGGTACTCAAGGGGAGCATAGCTATGAGCGATAGCTTAAATTGATAAGAGGCACAACTACTTTATTGTCACAAAATTTCAAGGTTTTATCACGCTCCAGTAAAAACTACAAGCATTTGAATGGTGCAAACTTTGATAGGTATATGACGCACCGTACTGAAGTTAGGGCCATTTGAAGTTTTATCAGTGTTTGATTTGGGACTCAAGGGTAGCAAAGCTATGAGCGATAACTTTAATTGATAAGAGGCTCGAGAACATTATTGTCACAAAATTTCAAGATTTTATGACGCTCCAGTAAAAAGTGAAAAGCATTTGAATGTTGCAAACTTTGATAGGTATAGGACGCACCGTATAGAAGTAAGGACTATTTGAAGTTTTATCAGTGTTTGATTTGGGACTCAAGGGGAGCATAGCTATGAGCGATAGCTTAAATTGATAAGAGGCACAACTACTTTATTTTCACAAAATTTCAAGGTTTTATGACGCTCCAGTAAAAAGCTACAAGCAAATGAATGTTGCAAACTTTGATAGGTATAGGGACGCACCGTATAGAAGTTAGGGCCATTTGAAGTTTTATCAGTGTTTGATTTGGGACTCAAGGGTAGAATAGCTATGAGCGATCGTTAAAATTGATAAGATGTTAGAGTACTTTATATTCACAAAATTTCAAGATTCTTTGACGCTCAAGTAAAATGTTACAAACAATTGAATGTTGCAAACTTTGATAGGTTTGGGATGCTCCGTATAGAAGTTAGGGCCATTTGAAGTTTTATCAGTGTTTGATTTGGGACTCAAGGGTAGCATAGCTATGAGCGATTACTTTAATTGATAAGAGGCTCGAGTACTTTATTGTTACAAAATTTCAAGGTTTTATGACGCTCCAGTAAAAAGTTAAAAACATTTGAATGTTGCAAACTTTGATAGGCATAGGATGCACCGTCTAGAAGTTACGGCTATTTTTAGTTTTATCAATGTTTTATTTGGGACTCAAGGGTAGCATAGCTATGAGCGATAGCTTAAATTGATAAGAGGCACAACTACTTTATTGTCACAAAATTTCAAGGTTTTATCACGCTCCAGTAAAAAGCTACAAGCATTTGAATGTTGCAAACTTTGATAGGTATAGGGACGCACCGTATAGAAATTAGGGCCATTTGAAGTTTTATCATTGTTTGATTTGGGACTCAAGGGTAGCATAGCTATGAGCGATAGCTTAAATTGATAAGAGGCTCGAGTCAAATTGTCAAATTGTCAAAAAATTTCAAGGTTTTATGACGCTCCAGTAAAAAGTTACAAGCATTTGCAATCTTTGATAGGTAAAGGACGCACCATACAGAAGTTAGGGCCATTTGAAGTTTTATCAGTGTTTGATTTGGGACTCACGGGTAGAATAGCTATGAGCGATCGCTAAAATTGATAAGATGTTAGAGTACTTTATATTCACAAAATTTCAAGATTCTTTGACGCTCCAGTAAAATGTTACAAACAATTGAATGTTGCAAACTTTGATAGGTGTGGGATGCTCCGTATAGAAGTTAGGGCCATTTGAAGTTTTATCAGTGTTTGATTTGGGACTCAAGGGTAGCATAGCTATGAGCGATAACTTTAATTGATAAGAGGCTCGAGTACTTTATTGTCACAAAATTTCAAGGTTTTATGACGCTCCAGTAAAAAGTTAAAAGCATTTGAATGTTGCAAACTTTGATAGGCATAGGATGCACCGTATAGAAGTTACGGCTATTTGAAGTTTTATCAGTGTTTGATTTGGGACTCAAGGGGAGCATAGTTATGAGCGATAGCTTAAATTGATAAGAGGCTCGAGTACTTTATTGTCAAAAAATTTCAAGGTTTTATGACACTCCAGTAAAAAGTTACAAGCATTTGAATGGTGCAAACTTTGATAGGTATAGGACGCACCGTACAGAAAATAGGGTCATTTTAAGTTTTATCAGTGTTTGATTTGGGACTCAAGGGTAGCACAGCTATGAGCGATAGCTTTAATTGATAAGAGGCTCGAGTATTTTATTGTCACAAACTTTCAATGTTTTACGACGCTCCAGTAAAAAGTTAAAAGCATTTGAATGTTGCAAACTTTGATAGGTATAGGACGCACCGTATAGAAGTTACGGCTATTTGAAGTTTTATCAGTGTTAGATTTGGGACTCAAGGCTAGCATAGCTATGAGCGATAACTTTAATTGACAAGTGGCTCGAATACTTTATTGTCACAAAATTTCAAGGTTTTGTGACGCTCCAGTAAAAAGTTAAAAGCATTTGAATGTTGCAAACTTTGATAGGTATAGAACGCACCGTATAGAAGTTAGGGCTTTTGCACAGAAACACTTTTCGATTGTTATTTAAAATTAAACACACTTTATTTAATTTTAATTTAACTCAGTTTGGTCCTTTCTTTATTATGTGGCTCTTTTCTGTTCACAATTTTCTTCTGTCTATTATAAACAATTCTAAACTTATGGCTCTTTTAACAATCACTTCTTTTTCTGTGATATGTTTCTCAACTCAATAACAACTGAACTAAACTGTAAGTCGTCGGACCACTAAACATTCGACAAAAATCTGACAGTTATTCTAAGCAGCGAAAGCAAAGGGAATAACAACAACAATGCAGCGGCTGAATAGAACATTGGAAGTAAATAACTTCAAATCGCGCTGTTGTTGTTATTCTTCTTTGCATCGAAGATGTAAACATCTAACGACAATGACTACATAATGGTCAAACGGAACCATATTATGTATGTATGTATGTTGGTGCTGCTGTGACTATTATATAAAAACAATATTAGGGTGGCCCGGAATACAAGTTTACAAATAAATAATATTATATAAAATAAAAATTTATAAAATAAATGATGGAGGGCGATCTCATCCGACATTCTCCCCCCCGTTGAAAGGCCTCCTTTTCAAACATCATCTGGAGAAGGTAAGGGAGCCACCTTGTGTATGGGACGACGAAACAAACCACTTTTTGTTTTCAACTCGACTACTCGGACTCGTCCATCAGGGCCGGATATAGGTTTCAGTACTCGAGCCAATAGCCATTGTTGTGGTGGGGTGTTGTCCTCATGGATAATGACTATCTGGCCTTCTTTAATGTTTGGCTGTGCGTTTAGCCACTTTGTGCGTTGCTGAAGCGACAATAGATAATCTCGGGACCACAAAACTCCCCAAAACTGTTGCTTTAAAAACGCAATACGCTGCCAACGGGTGAGCGACGATTGTTTCGTGACATCAAAGATTTCGTCTGGAATTGCGATTAACGAAGAACCAATAAGCAAATGACCTGGAGTAAGCGCCTCGCCGTCATTTGGGTCGTCTGACATCGGTGCGATAGGGCGAGAATTTAAAATTGATTCTACCTCTGTTACGGGGGTCTGCAACTCTTCGAACGTCAGACATGCTTGGCCGATGTTTTTCAGGAGCAACGTTTTGGTAGATTTAACTGCTGCCTCCCACAGTCCACCAAAGTGGGTGGCACGAGGGGGTATAAAACAAAATTCAAAACCGTTTTGGCTGGAGAACGTTTTCATTTCGTGGACAACTTCATCGCGAAAAAGTGTGGCTTTGAGCTCTGCCAATTTATTGTGAGCCCCAACAAAATTCGTAGCATTGTCGCAATATAGCTTTTGGGGTATGGCACGTCGTGCCACGAAACGCTTGAGACATAAAATAAAGTTGTTTGTTGACAAGTCGGAAACGAGCTCCAAGTGTGTTGCTTTTGAGCTAAAGCAAACAAACACAGCGATGTAAGTCTTGTATGGCACTTTACCCCGAATACGATACGATGTTGAAAATGGTCCACAAAAATCGACACCAGTTATTAAAAATGGGCGTTCAGCTCGAAGACGATCAGCTGGCAAATTTCCCATAATTTGCTCCATCAATTTGGGCCTGTAGCGGAAACAGTGTACGCATTGTCGGACCACATTCCGAACCACGTCTCTAGCGTTGACTATCCATATCTTTTGCCTCACGATGCCCAGTAAAACCTTCGGACCTGCGTGCAAATGTTTGCGATGCAAATGTTCAATGTACAACTTGACAAACCGATGGTTTTTGGGCAACAAAGCAGGAAAACGAGCGTCGTATGGTATAGGTGCGTTGGAGAGTCGACCACCAACTCTTATTAAAATTACAAAGCCATAGCCGACTTCAGTTTTATGCAAGAATGGCGTTAATTTTTGCAGCGATGGGTGAACTAATTTCCCCTTCTCAAGCGCGGTGATGTCATCTTTAAAAATGGCTTGTATATGGGCCACAATTCGCTAAAATATTTGATCCATTTCACAGGGGCTAATAAGGACTAGGTCCTTGAGCTTCAACGAACGGTTTACTGGGCATCTATTAAATAAACGAAAGATATAAGCAATTATTCGAACAATTTTAAAATATGATGAATGCTTATCAATTATTTCCTCTGTGATTGATGGTGTGACGTCAGAACACTTGAAGGCTGCAGACTTTCTACACTCGATTGGATCCACGGATGTTGCTTCTTCCATTTTAGGCCATTTAGAGGGATTCTCTTGCAGAAAAGCTGGACCACTGAACCATATCGTATTGGGCAACTCTTCAGCTTCACTTTTTGAAGGAACGTGTCTCCAAACGACACCTCTTGTTTGTTCTTGCAGCTCTGAGACACGATTGGCGACGAAACATTGTAGTGTTGACGAATGCAATTTTAGCCATTGCAGAACTATTTTGGAGTCAGTCCAAAAATAGGTCGATGATACAAATTTTTCAATTTTAGGTTTAATTTTGTGCCACGTTTTGCTTAATAAGACGGCAGCACATAATTCAAGACGAGGCAATGACTGGGCTTTTATTGGAGCGACTTTTGACTTGACGATTAGCAGAGTTGTTTTGTACGTACCTTGGTCGCTAACTCGATAATAAAGACAACAACCATATGCCCGTTGAGAGGCGTTAGCGAATCCATGGATTTCTCCTTGCACGTCGAGGAATGTCAATACATATCGAGGCAAAGTTATAACATCATTCCAGGCAAAATTCTGGACCCATGTTTCCTGCAGTAGAATTTTGCAGCGAATTACCACAGGACTTAAAATTCCGAGCAAATCGTAGATTTTGGAAACAACGGATAACATGGACCTCTTTGTAGGAACAGAGACTTCGGGCAACTCGAATCTGAAGCAAAACATATCAACCTTAGGCTTCCAAGACATACCTAAGGCTTTGGTGACGTCATCTTCAGCTATATTAATGATGATGTCATCGTCGTGAGCCTTCGAAATTGCGCTGCAGTTACTATTCCATTTAGCTAGCTCGAGCCCATGCAAACGCAGAATGTGGACTAATTCAGCTCTTTTAGTGAGTAGGGTGTCGACATCGTTCGCGCCAGTGAGTACGTCGTCTACGTAGAGGTCTTCGCGAAGAACCTTTGAGCCAATAGGGAAGGAGCCACCATATTTTTCTGCAATGACAAACAAACTTCGAATTGCTAAAAATGGGGCAGACGACAAACCATATGTGACAGTGTTGAGTTGAAACACTTTTATTTCTTCCTCCTTGCGGCTTCTCCATAATATGAGTTGGTACCTTCGATCTCTTTCGTCGATACGAAACTGGCGATACATTTTCGAAATATCAGCGGTGAGAGCGGATTTATTTAATCGAAACGAAAAAAGTGTGGTGATAGGGTCCTGCTGTATTGTAGGGCCGACCATAAGTATATCATTCAACGAATGATTTGACGAAGTTTGAGCCGACGCATCAAAGACCACTCGTATTTTTGTTGTGGTGCTTTGTGGCCTGAGAACACAATGGTGAGGTATGACGTAATTCGGACTACGTAGCGAGCTGTGATAAGGCGACATGTGTCCCAATGACAAGTATTCCTCCATGAACTCCACATACATAGATTTTAAGACCGAATCACGTTCTAAGCGTCTTCGAGCGATAAAAAACGCTTTCGAGCTATTTCGAATGAGTCTCCTAATATATTAGGAAATTTGTTAAACGGTAGACGTAGTTGAATTCTATTGGCCTGATCGATGCAAACGTTTTCTACAAAGTGCCGTTCACACGATTCTTCTTCAAATGAAAATTTTGATGGGGAAGTTATATATTCCTCCACTTCCCAGAATTTATTTAACATTGACTCAAGGTTGCAAGTTGAAGTGCTTGTTGCGAGATTACAGGTGGGCAACGACGATTTCAGAGTTGAAGCAAAAGTGCCACCGACAACCCAACCAAACTCTGTATTGGTGAGACAAGGCATATTACTCGCCAGCGAAATACGACCATCGAGCAACAAGTCAAAAAATATTTCGGTGCTAATAAGCAGATCTACATGCTGCGGCTTATAGAACATAGGGTCTGCAAGTTCTACGGAACTGGGTATCTGCCAATGTGACGTCTGAATGTACTCACCAGGTTGTCGAGCAGCTATAGACTTCGTAACAGCAAAACTTGAGGACCACTGGAACGAGGTTACCCGGGATTTGATCGTAGCAGCGACACATGACCTTATCTTGGTTCGAACTTCACCAATTCCGGATACTTCTTGGTTGTATGGCTTTAACTTCAGCTGGAGTCTTTTAGCCGTTTCTTCTGCAATGAAATTTATCTCGGAACACGAATCAAGAAGAGCTCTTACCGGCTGAAATGTGCCACAGCTGTCCAATATAAGCACTACTGCGGTTGGGATGATCGCTCGCTTAAATGATTGTACTACCAACGATACTGGGTTATGGTTGGTAGAGGTAAGTTGAGTCGGAGCCTATTGAGACGTTGATGGGCCAGCTTGTTCAGGACCACTAAATTTATGTAATAACGTATGATGCGATGACTGACAAATTCTACAACGAGATTTGGATGAGCACTTCGATACTAAATGCCCCTTGCGAAGACAGTTAATGCAATGTCCGCTACGCTTTACAAAGTTAAAGCGTTCTAAAACAACGAGAGACGAAAACGATTAACAAGTTGATATATTGTGCTCGGATGAGTTACAATAACCACAATTCGAATTTGAATTCACAAATGTATGGGAGGGCCGACTAGAACCTGATTTTGGTTTCGCAATCTTCTGGTTTTCAATTCCATTTATCTTTCTTCCATGGCTCTCAAGAAATTGACATCGATGGCTTAAAGTGTCGTAACAGGTGTCCCAACATGGCCGCATTTTAAAATCCTGCTTCTCATCATAATTTTCCTTCGTATCAGCGTCCACTTTAGATAACACCATGTGAACCAAAATGGCGTTCATGATGTCCATTTCTGAGCCGAGCGACAACAACGAGCGACAAAAAGCAGCTACAGTGTCAATAATATTCCTTAACGAACCACTATTACCTTTGGGCATCGAAGTAATATTGAAAAGAGCGTTGATGTGTTCCAAGAAAATCAGCACCTTATTGTTGTACCTCTCTTCTAACCGCGTTAGCGCCTTCGGATAATTTTCTTCCGTTACGGTGTACGGCTCCACCACTGCTAACGCTGGACCCGAGAGACAACTCAGCAAATAGTTAAATTTATCAACAGCAGTAATTGATAAATTCTCATGGACCATGTTGTTGAAAGTTGAGATAAACCTTGTATAATCCGCGTAATTTCCATCAAATCGAGGCAACTTTAACGAGGGTAGACGATTGGGATTTGAGCCGCCAGCTATTGAAGCGTTGAAAAAACTATGGTCCATCGATGTAGAGCCACGATTTTTATTCAGCAAAATCATTATTTTAGCTTTAGCTGCAATAAAAATGTCCTCCAACTCACTTCTCGAATTATCGGTGGAACTATGTTTTTCAATCTGTCCTTGGATGAAACAAAGTTGCTCAAAATATGACTCCAAGATCTGCAAACGGCAATCCAAAATGGTGGGGTCAACTTTAACGCCATCTTTTTCAACCTTCTTATGAAGGTTAGTTATATTCCGCTTCATGTGGCTGCGTTGCAATTTGAGCGACGCCAATTCTGAGCCACTCGCAGGTACATCTTCAGCTAATGCTTCAACTTTGTCGGTAGACATTTTGTTTTTCACGTCAAGTACTTAAAACCAATAATATAGAGCCGAAAAATTAAAGCGCGAAACACTTATTACGACGCCTCAAATCGAGTATATATTTCCCGTTAGGATAATGCCGAAAATATGTACGGGAATGTCTATGGTAACAAAACCGTATTTGAACCACTTTAAAGAGCGAGGTAACGAACCACTATTGTAAAATTCGAAAGGAAAGGTTCCCGCTATAGAAATCACCGAAGTAAAATTTCTTCCACAAAAAAAATATACACGGCCGTAATAAAATTGTGTCTCAAAATTTCGCAGTGGCAGCAGCAGCAAATTCCTTAACTGAAGCGACGTAATTCCAACGATGAATTAACTCCAACGACGAAATGATGAAAATAATTACGTCTCTCCCATGAAGGCACGAAATACTTTTGTGCTCCCCGACACAATTCGAAACACTTTATTTTGTTTTTTAAAATAAGCTAATTTTATTACGAACCTTCCTGCCACGGTCGCCAAAATGTTGCACAGAAACACTTTTCGATTGTTATTTAAAATTAAACACACTTTATTTAATTTTAATTTAACTCAGTTTGGTCATTTCTTTATTATATGGCTCTGTGGCTCTTTTCTGTTCACAATTTTCTTCTGTCTATTATAAACGATTCTAAACTTATGGCTCTTTTAACAATCACTTCTTTTTCTGTGATATGTTTCTCAACTCAATAACAACTGAACTGAACTGTAAGTCGTCGGACCACTAAACATTCGACAAAAATCAGACAGTTATTCTAAGCAGCGAAAGCAAAGGGAATAACAACAACAATGCAGCGGCTGAATAGAACATTGGAAGTTAATAACTTCAAATCGCGCTGTTGTTGTTATTCTTCTTTGCATTGAAGATGTAAACATCTAACGACAATGACTACATAATGGTCAAACGGAACCATATTATGTATGTATGTATGTTGGTGCTGCTGTGACAATTATAGAAAAACAGTATTAGGGTGGCCCGGAATACAAGTTTACAAATAATTAATATTATATAAAATAAAAATTTTTAAAGTAAATGATGGAGGGCGATCTTATCCGACAAGGGCTATTTTTAGTTTTATCAGTGTTTTATTTGGGAGTCAAGGGTAGCGTAGCTGTGAGCGATAACTTTAATTGATAAGAGGCTCGAGTACTTTATTGTCAGAAAATTTCAAGGTTTTATGACGCTCCAGTAAAAAGTTACAGTGTTGCAAACTTTGATAGCTATAGGACGCACCGTACAGAAGTTAGGGTCATTTGAAGTTTTATCAGTGTTTGATTTGGGACTCAAGGGTAGCAAAGCTATGAGCGATAACTTTAATTGATAAGAGGCTCGAGAACTTTATTGTCACAAAATTTCAAGATTTTATGACGCTCCAGTAAAAAGTTACAAGCATAGCTATGAGCGATAGCTTAAATTGATAAGAGGCTCGAGTACTTTATTGTCAAAAAATTTCAAGGTTTTATGACGCTCCAGTAAAAATGAAAAGCATTTGAATGCTGCAATCTTTGATAGGTATAGGATGCACCGTGCAGGAGTTAGGGCCATTTGAAGTTTTATCAGTGTTTGATTTGGGACGCAAGGGTAGCATAGCTATGAGAGATAACTTTAATTTAGAAGAGGCTCGAGAACTTTGTTGTCACAAAATTTCAAGATTTTATGACGCTCCAGTAAAAAGTTACAAGCATTTGAATGTTGCAACCTTTGATAGGTGTAGGACGCACCGTACAGAATTTAGGGCCATTTGAAGTTTTAGCAGTGTTTGATTTGGGACTAGAGGGTAGCAAAGCTATGAGCGATAACTTTAATTGATAAGAGGCTCGCGAACTTTATTGTCACAAAATTTCAAGGTTTTATGACGCTCCAGTAAGAAGTTAAAAGCATTTGAATGTTGCAAACTTTGATAGGTGTAGGACGCCCCGTTTAGAAATTATGGCCAATTGAAGTTTTATCTGCGCTTGATTTGGGACTCAAGGGTAGCATTGCTATGAGCGATAGCTTAAATTGATAAGAGGCTCGAGTACTTTATTGTAACAAAAGTTCAAGATTTCATGACGCTCCAGTAAAAAGTTACAAGCATTTGAATGGTGCAAACTTTGATAGGTATAGGACGCACCGTACAGAAGTTAGGGTCATTTGAAGTTTTATCAGTGTTTGATTTGGGACTCAAGGGTAGCAAAGCTATGAGCGATAACTTTAATTGATAAGAGGCTCGAGAACTTTATTGTCACAAAATTTCAAGATTTTATGACGCTCCAGTAAAAAGTTACAAGCATTTGAATGGTGCAAACTTTGATAGGTATAGGACGCACCGTATAGAAGTTAGGGCTATTTGAAGTTTTATCAATGTTTGATTTGGGACTCAAGGGGAGCATAGCTATGAGCGATAGCTTAAATTGATAAGAGGCACAACTACTTTATTGTCACAAAATTTCAAGGTTTTATAACGCTCCAGTAAAAAGCTACAAGCACTTGAATGTTGCAAACTTTGATAGGTATAGGGACGCACCGTATAGAAGTTAGGGCCATTTGAAGTTTTATCAGTGTTTGATTTGGGACTCAAGGGTAGCATAGCTATGAACGATAGCTTAAATTGATAAGAGGCTTGAGTACTTTATTGTCAAAAAATTTCAAGGTTTTATGACGCTCCAGTAAAAAGTGAAAAGCATTTGAATGTTGCAATCTTTGATAGGTATAGATCGCACCGTACAGATGTTAGGGCCATTTGAAGTTTTATCAGTGTTTGATTTGGGACTCAAGGGTAGCATAGCTATGAACGATAGCTTAAATTGATAAGAGGCTTGAGTACTTTATTGTCAAAAAATTTCTAGGTTTTATGACACTCCAGTAAAAAGTGAAAAGCATTTGAATGTTGCAATCTTTGATAGGTATAGATCGCACCGTACAGAAGTTAGGGCCATTTGTAGTTTTTACAGTGTTTGGCTTGGGACTCAAGGGTAGCATAGCTTCCTTAAATTGATAAGAGGCTCGAGTACTTTATTGTCAAAAAATTTCAAGGTTTTATGACGCTCCAGTAAAAGGTGAAAAGCATTTGAATGTTGCAATCTTTGATAGGTATAGGACGCACCGTACAGAAGTTAGGGCCATTTGAAGTTTTATCAGTGTTTGATTTGGAACTCAAGGGTAGCAAATCTATGAGCGATAGCTTAAATTGATAAGAGGCTCGAGTACTTTATTGTCAGCAAATTTCAAGGTTTTATGACGCTCCAGTAAAAAGTTACAGTGTTGCACACTTTGATAGGTATAGGACGCACCGTACAGAAGTTAGGGTCATTTGAAGTTTTATCAGTGTTTGATTTGGAACTCAAGGGGAGCATAGCTATGAGCGATAGCTTAAATTGATAAGAGGCACAACTACTTTATTGTCACAAAATTTCAAGGTTTTATCACGCTCCAGTAAAAAGCTACAAGCATTTGAATGGTGCAAACTTTGATAGGTATAGGATGCACCGTACTGAAGTTAGGGCCATTTGAAGTTTTATCAGTGTTTGATTTGGGACTCAAGGGTAGCAAAGCTATGAGCGATAACTTTAATTGATAAGAGGCTCGAGAACTTTATTGTCACAAAATTTCAAGATTTTATGACGCTCCAGTAAAAAGTTACAAGCATTTGAATGTTGCAAACTTTGATAGGTATAGGGACGCACCGTATAGAAGTTAGGGCCATTTGAAGTTTTATCAGTGTCTGATTTGGGACTCAAGGGTAGCATAGCTATGAGCGATAGCTTAAATTGATAAGAGGCTCGAGTACTTTATTGTCAAAAAATTTCAAGGTTTTATGACGCTCCAGTAAAAATGAAAAGCATTTGAATGCTGCAATCTTTGATAGGTATAGGACGCACCGTGCAGGAGTTAGGGCCATTTGAAGTTTTATCAGTGTTTGATTTGGGACGCAAGGGTAGCATAGCTATGAGAGATAACTTTAATTTATAAGAGGCTCGAGAACTTTATTGTCACAAAATTTCAAGATTTTATGACGCTCCAGTAAAAAGTTACAAGCATTTGAATGTTGCAACCTTTGATAGGTGTAGGACGCACGGTACAGAATTTAGGGCCATTTGAAGTTTTAGCAGTGTTTGATGTGGGACTCAAGGGTAGCGTAGCTGTGAGCCATAGCTTAAATTGATAAGAGGCTCGAGTACTTTATTGTCAGCAAATTTCAAGGTTTTATGACGCTCCAGTAAAAAGTTACAGTGTGCAAACTTTGATAGGTATAGGACGCACCGTACAGAAGTTAGGGTCATTTAAAGTTTTATCAGTGTTTGATTTGGGACTCAAGGGTAGCAAAGCTATGAGCGATAACTTTAATTGATAAGAGGCTCGAGAACTTTATTGTCACAAAATTTCAAGATTTTATGACGCTCCAGTAAAAAGTTACAAACATTTGAATGTTGCAACCTTTGATAGGTGTAGGACGCACCGTATAGAAGTTAGAGCTATTTGAAGTTTTATCAGTGTTTGATTTGGAACTCAAGGGGAGCATAGCTATGAGCGATAGCCTAAATTGATAAGAGGCACAACTACTTTATTGTCACAAAATTTCAAGGTTTTATCACGCTCCAGTAAAAAGCTACAAGCATTTGAATGGTGCAAACTTTGATAGGTATAGGACGCACCATACTGAAGTTAGGGCCATTTGAAGTTTTATCAGTGTTTGATTTGGGACTCAAGGGTAGCAAAGCTATGAGCGATAACTTTAATTGATAAGAGGCTCGAGAACTTTATTATCACAAAATTTCAAGATTTTATGACGCTCCAGTAACAAGTTACAAGCATTTGAATGTTGCAAACTTTGATAGGTATAGGGACGCACCGCATAGAAGTTAGGGCCATCTGAAGTTTTATCAGTGTTTGATTTGGGACTCAAGGGTAGCATAGCTATGAGCGATAGCTTAAATTGATAAGAGGCTCGAGTACTTTATTGTCAAAAAATTTCAAGGTTTTATGACGCTCCAGTAAAAATGAAAAGCATTTGAATGCTGCAATCTTTGATAGGTATAGGACGCACCGTACAGAAGTAAGGGCCATTTGAAGTTTTAGCAGTGTTTGATTTGGGACTAGAGGGTAGCAAAGCTATGAGCGATAACTTTAATTGATAAGAGGCTCGAGAACTTTATTGTCACAAAATTTCAAGGTTTTATGACGCTCCAGTAAGAAGTTAAATCATTTGAATTTTGCAAACTTTGATAGGAGTAGGACGCCCCGTTTAGAAGTTATGGCCAGTTGAAGTTTTATCTGTGCTTGATTTGGGACTCAATTGTAGCATTGCTATGAGCGATAGCTTAAATTGATAAGAGGTTCGAGTACTTTATTGTAACAAAAGTTCAAGATTTCATGACGCTCCAGTAAAAAGTTACAAGCAATTGATTGTTGCAAACTTTGATAGGTGTAGGACGCACCGTATAGAAGTTAGGTCTATTTTAAATTTTATCAGTGTTTGATTTGGAACTCAAGGGTAGCATAGCTATGAGCGATAGTTTAAATTGATAAGAGGCTCGAGTACTTTATTGTCAAAAAATTTCAAGGTTTTATGAAGCTTCAGTAAAAAGTTACAAGCATTTGAATGCTGCAAACTTTGATAGGTATAGGACGCACCGTATAGAAGTTAGGGCTATTTGAAGTTTTATCAATGTTTGATTTGGGACTCAAGGGGAGCATAGCTATGAGCGATAGCTTAAATTGATAAGAGGCACAACTACTTTATTGTCACAAAATTTCAAGGTTTTATAACGCTCCAGTAAAAAGCTACAAGCATTTGAATGTTGCAAACTTTGATAAGTATAGGGACGCATCGTATAGAAGTTAGGGCCATTTGAAGTTTTATCACTGTTTGATTTGGGACTCAAGGGTAGCATAGCTATGAACGATAGCTTAAATTGATAAGAGGCTCGAGTACTTTATTGTCAAAAACTTTCAAGGTTTTATGACGCTCCAGTAAAAAGTGAAAAGCATTTGAATGTTGCAATCTTTGATAGCTATAGATCGCACCGTACAGAAGTTAGGGCCATTTGAAGTTTTATCAGTGTTTGATTTGGAACTCAAGGGTAGCAAAGCTATAAGCGATAACTTTAATTGATAAGAGGCTCGAGAACTTTATTGTCACAAAATTTCAAGGTTTTATGACGCTCGAGTAAAAAGTTAAAACCATTTGAATGTTGGAAACTTTGTTAGGTATAGGATGCACAGTATAGAAGTTAGGGCTATTTGAAGTTTTATCAGTGTTTGATTTGGGACTCAAGGGGAACATAGCTATGAGCGATAGCTTAAATTGATAAGAGGCACAACTACTTTATTGTCACACAATTTCAAGGTTTTATCACGCTCCAGTAAAAAGCTACAAGCATTTGAATGTTGCAAACTTTGATAGGTATAGAATGCACCGTATAGAAGTTAGGGCCATTTGAAGTTTTATCAGTGTTTGATTTGGGACTCAAGGGTAGCATAGCTATGAACGATTCCTTAAATTGATAAGAGGCTCGAGTACTTTATTGTCAAAAAATTTCAAGGTTTTATGACGCTCCAGTAAAAAGTCAGAAGCATTTGAATGTTGCAATCTTTGATAGGCATAGGACGCACCGTACAGAAGTTAGGGCCATTTGAAGTTTTATCAGTGTTTGATTTGGAACTCAAGGGTAGCAAAGCTATGAGCGATAACTTTAATTGATAAGAGGCTCGAGAACTTTATTGTCACAAAATTTCAAGGTTTTATGACGCTCCAGTAAAAAGTTAAAAGCATTTGAATGGTAAAATCTTTGTTAGGGATAGGACGCACAGTATAGAAGTTAGGGCTATTTGAAGTTTTATCAGTGTTTGATTTGGGACTCAAGGGGAACATAGCTATGAGCGATAGCTTAAATTGATAAGAGGCACAACTACTTTATTGTCACAAAATTTCAAGGTTTTACCACGCTCCAGTAAAAAGCTACAATCATTTGAATGTTGCAAACTTTGATAGGTGTAGAACGCACCGTATAGAAGTTAGGGCCATTTGAAGTTTTATCAGTGTTTGATTTGGGACTCAAGGGTAGCATAGCTATGAGCGATAGCTTAAATTGATAAGAGGCTAGAGTACTTTATTGTCAAAAAATTTCATGGTTTTATGACGCTCCAGTAAAAACTTACAAGCATTTAAATGGTTCAAACTTTGATAGCTATAGGACGCACCGTACAGAAGTTAGGGCCTTTTGAAATTTTATCAGTGTTTGATTTGGGACTCAAGGGTGGCAAAGCTATGAGCGATAACTTTAATTGATAAGAGGCTCGAGAACTTTATTGTCACAAAGTTTCAAGGTTTTATGACGCTCCAGTAAAAAGTTAAAAGCATTTGAATGGTGCAATTTTTGTTAGGGATAGGACGCACAGTATAGAAGTTAGGGCCATTTGAAGTTTTATCAGTATTTGATTTGGGACTCAAGGGTAGCATAGCTATGAGCGGGAGCTTAAATTGATAAGAGGCTCGAGTCCTTTATTGTCAAAAAATTTCAAGGTTTTATGACGCTCCAATAAAAAGTTACAAGCATTTGAATGTTGCAAACTTTGATAGGTATAGAACGCACCGAATAGAAGTTAGGGCTATTTGAAGTTTTATCAGTGTTTGATTTGGGACTCAAGAGTAGCATAGCTATGAGTGATAGCTTAAATTGATAAGAGGCTCGAGTACTTTATTGTCAACAAATTTCAAGGTTTTATGACGCTCCAGTAAAAAGTGAAAAGCATTTGAAAGTTGCAATCTTTGATAGGTATAGGACGCACCGTACAGAAGTTAGGGCCATTTGAAGTTTTATCAGTGTTTGATTTGGTTCTCAAGGGTAGTAAAACTATGAGCGATAACTTTAATTGATAAGAGGCTCGAGAACTGTATTGTCACAAAATTTCAAGGTTTTATGACGCTCCAGTAAAAAGTTAAAAGCATTTGAATGTTGCAAACTTTGATAGGTATAGGACGCACCGTATAGAAGTTAGGGCTTTTTGAAGTTTTATCAGTGTTTGATTTGGGACTCAAGGGGAGCATAGCTATGAGCGATAGCTTAAATTGATAAGAGGCACAACTACTTTATTGTCACAAAATTTCAAGGTTTTATCACGCTCCAGTAAAAAGCTACAAGCATTTGAATGTTGCAAACTCTGATAGGTATAGGGACGCACCGTATATAAGTTAGGGCCATTTGAAGTTTTATCAGTGTTTGATTTGGGACTCAAGGGTAGCATAGCTACGAGCGATAACTTTAATTGATAAGAGGCTCGAGAACTTTATTGTTACAAATATTCAAGGTTTTATGACGCTCCAGTAAAAAGTGAAAAGCATTTGAATGTTGCAACCTTTGATAGGTATAGGACGCACCGTATAGAAGTTAGGTCTATTTGAAGTTTTATCAATGTTTGATTTGGGACTCAAGGGGAGCATAGCTATAAGCGATAGCTTTAATTAAGAAGAGACTCGAGTACTTTATTGTCACATAATTTCAAGGTTTTATGACGCTCCAGTAAAAAGTTAAAAGCATTTGAATGTTGCAAACTTTGATAGGTGTAGAACGCACCGTATAGAAGTTAGGGCCATTTGAAAATTTATCAGTGTTTGATTTGGGACTCAAGGGTAGCATAGCTATGAGCGATAGTTTAAATTGATAAGAGGCTCGAGTACTTTATTGTCAAAAAATTTCAAGATTTTATGACGCTCAAGTAAAAACTTACAAGCATTTGAATGGTGCAAACTTTGATAGGTATAGGACGCACCGTACAGAAGTTAGGGCCATTTGAAGTTTTATCAGTGTTTGATTTGAGACTCAAGGGTAGCATAGCTATGAGCGATAACTTTAATTGATAAGAGTCTCGAGTACTTTATTTTCACAAAATTTCAAGGTTTTATGACGCTCCAGTAAAAAGTTAAACGCATTTGAATGTTGCAAACTGTGATAGGTATAGGACGCACCGTCTAGAAGTTACGGCTATTTGAAGTTTTATCAGTGTTTGATTTGGGACTCAAGGGGAGCATAGCTATGAGCGATAGCTTAAATTGATAAGAGGCACAACTACTTTATTGTCACAAAATTTCAAGGTTTTATCACGCTCCAGTAAAAAGCTACTAGCATTTGAATGTTGCAAACTTTGATAGGTATAGGGACGCACCGTATAGAAGTTAGGGCCATTTGAAGTTTTATTAGTGTTTAATTTGGGACTCAAGGGTAGCATAGCTATGAGCGATAGCTTAAATTGATAAGAGGCTCGAGAACTTTATTGTCACAAAATTTCAAGGTTTTATGGCGCTCCAGTAAAAAGTGAAAAGCATTTGAATGTTGAAAACTTTGATAGGTATAGGGACGCACCTTATAGAAGTTAGGGCCATTTGAAGTTTTATCAGTGTTTGATTTGGGACTCAAGGGTAGCATAGCTATAAGCGATCGCTAAAATTGATAAGAGGTTAGAGTACTTTATATTCACAAAATTTGAAGATTCTTTGACGCTTCAGTAAAATGTTACAAACAATTGAATGTTGCAATCCTTGAGAGGTGAAGGATGCTCCGTATAGAAGTTAGGGCCATTTGAAGTTTTATCAGTGTTTTATTTGGGACTCAAGGGTAGCATATCTATGATCGATAACTTAAATTGATAAGAAGCTCGAGAACTTCATTGTCACAAAATTTCAAAGTTTTATGACGCTCCAGTAAAAAGTTACCAGCATTTGACTTTTGCAAACTTTGATAGGTATAGGACGCACCGTATAGAAGTTAGGGTTATTTGAAGTTTTATCAGTGTTTGATTTGGGACTCAAGGGGAGCATAGCTATGAACGATAGCCTTAATTGATAAGATGCACAACTACTTTTTTGTCACAAAATTTCAAGGTTTTACCAAGCTCCAGTAAAAAGCTACAAGCATTTGAATGGTGCAACCTTTGATAGGTGTAGGACGCACCGTATAGAATTTAGGGCCATTTATAGTTTTAGCAGTGTTTGATTTGGGACTCAAGGGGAGCATAGTTATGAGCGATAGCTTAAATTGATAAGAGGCACAACTACTTTATTGTCAAAAAATTTCAAGGTTTTATGACGCTCCAGTAAAAAGTTAGAAGCATTTGAATGGTGCAATCTTTGATAGGTATGGGACGCACCGTACAGAAGCTAGGGCCATTTGAAGTTTTATCAGTGTTTGATTTGGGACTCAAGGGTAGCAAAGCTATGAGCGATAACTTTAATTGATAAGAGGCTCGAGAACTTTATTGTCACAAAATTTCAAGGTTTTATGACGCTCCAGTAAAAAGTTACAAGCATTTGAATGTTGCAAACTTTGATAGGTGTAGAACGCACCGTATAGAAGTTAGGGCCATTTGAAGTTTTATCAGTGTTTTATTTGGGACTCGAAGGTAGCATAGCTATGAGCGATAGCTTAAATTTATAAGAGGTTGGAGTACTTTATTGTCACAAAATTTCAAGATTTTATGACGCTCCAGTAAAAAGTTACAAGCATTTGAATGTTGCAAACTTTGATAGGTGTAGAACGCACCGTATAAAAGTTAGGGCCATTTGAAGTTTTATCATTGTTTAATTTGGGACTCAAGGGTAGCATAGCTATGAGCGATAGCTTAAATTGATAAGAGGCTCGAGTACTTTATTGTCAAAAAATTTCAAGGTTTTATGACGCTCAAGTAAAAACTTACAAGCATTTGAATGGTGCAAACTTTGATAGGTATAGGACGCACCGTACAGAAGTTAGGGCCATTTGAAGTCTTATCAGTGTTTGATTTGGGACTCAAGGGTAGCATAGCTATGAGCGATAGCTTTAATTGATAAGAGGCTCGAGTACTTTATTGTCACAAAATTTCAAGGTTTTATGACGCTCCAGTAAAAAGTTAAAAGCATTTGAATGTTGCAAACTGTGATAGGTATAGGACGCACCGTATAGAAGTTACGGCTATTTGAAGTTTTATCAGTGTTTGATTTGGGACTCAAGGGGAGCATAGCTATGAGCGATAGCTTAAATTGATAAGAGGCACAACTACTTTATTGTCACAAAATTTCAAGGTTTTATCCCGCTCCAGTAAAAAGCTACAAGCATTTGAATGTTGCAAACTTTGATAAGTATAGGGACGCACCGTATAGAAGTTAGGGCCATTTGAAGTTTTATCAGTGTTTGATTTGGGACTCAAGGGTACCATAGCTATGAGCGATAACTTAAATTGATAAGAGGCTCGAGAACTTTATTGTCACAAAATTTCAAGGTTTAATGACGCTCCAGTAAAAAGTGAAAAGCATTTGAATGTTGCAAACTTTGATAGGTATAGGGACACACCGTATAGAAGCTAGGACCATTTAAAGTTTTATCAGTGTTTGATTTGGGACTCAAGGGTAGCATAGCTATAAGCGATCGCTACAATTGATAAGAGGTTATTGTACTTTATATTCACAAAATTTCAAGATTCTTTGACGCTTCTGTAAAATGTTACAAACAATTGAATGTTGCAAACCTTGAGAGGTGTAGGATGCTCCGTATAGAAGTTAGGGCCATTTGAAGTTTTATCAGTGTTTTATTTGGGACTCAAGGGTAGCATATCTATGATCGATAGCTTAAATTGATAAGAAGCTCGAGAACTTTATTGTCACAAAATTTCAAAGTTTTATGACGCTCCAGTAAAAAGTTACCAGCATTTGAATTTTGCAAACTTTGATAGGTATAGGACGCACCGTATAGAAGTTAGGGCTATTTGAAGTTTTATCAGTGTTTGATTTGGGACTCAAGGGGAGCATAGCTATGAGCGATAGCTTAAATTGATAAGAGACACAACTACTTTATTGTCACAAAATTTCAAGGTTTTACCAAGCTCCAGTAAAAAGCTACAAGCATTTGAATGGTGCAATCTTTGATAGGTATAGGGCGCACCGTGCAGAAGTTAGGGCCATTTGAAGTTTTATCAGTGTTTGATTTGGGACTCAAGGGTAGCATAGCTATGAGAGATAACTTTAATTGATAAGAGGCTCGAGAACTTTATTGTCACAAAATTTCAAGGTTTTATGACGCTCCAGTAAAAAGTTACAACCATTTGAATGTTGCAACCTTTGATAGGTGTAGGACGCACCGTATAGAATTTAGGGCCATTTGAAGTTCTAGCAGTGTTTGATGTGTGACTCCAGGGTAGCATAGCTGTGAGCGATAGCTTAAATTGATAAGAGGCTCGAGTACTTTATTGTCACAAAATTTCAAGGTTTTATGACGCTCCAGTAAAAAGTTAAAAGCATTTCAATGTTGCAAACTTTGATAGGTATAGAACGCACCGTATAAAAGTTAGGGCCATTTGAAATTTTATCAGTGTTTGATTTGGGACTCAAGGGTAGCATAGCTATGAGCGATAGCTTAAATTGATAAGAAGCTCGAGTACTTTATTGTCAAAAAATTTCAAGGTTTTATGACGCTCCAGTAAAAACTTACAAGCATTTGAATGGTGCAAACTTTGATAGGTATAGGACGAACCGTACAGAAGTTAGGGCCATTTGAAGTTTTATCAGTGTTTGATTTGGGACTCAAGGGTAGCATAGCTATGAGCGATAACTTTAATTGATAAGAGGCTCGAGTACTTTATTGTCACAAAATTTCAAGGTTTTATGACGCTCCAGTAAAAAGTTAAAAGTATTTGAATGTTGCAAACTGTGATAGGTATACGACGCACCATATAGAAGTTACGGCTATTTGAAGTTTTATCAGTGTTTGATTTGGGACTCAAGGGTAGCATAGCTATGAGCGATAACTTTAATTGACAAGAAGCTCGAATACTTTATTGTCACAAAATTTCAAGGTTTTATGACCCTCCAGTAAAAAGTTAAAAGCATTTGAATGTTGCAAACTTTGATAGGTATAGAACGCACCGTATATGTAGAAGTTAGGGCTATTTGAAGTTTTATCAGTGTTTTATTTGGGACTCAAGGGTAGCATAGCTATGAGCGATAGCTTAAATTGATAAGAGGCTCGAGTACTTTATTGTCAAAAAATTTCAAGGTTTTATGACGCTCCAGTAAAAAGTTACAAGCATTTGAATGGTGCAATCTTTGATAGGTATAGGACGCACCGTGCAGAAGTTAGGGCCATTTGAAGTTTTATCAGTGTTTGATTTGGGACTCAAGGGTAGCATAGCTATGAGCGATAACTTTAATTGATAAGAGGCTCGAGTACTTTATTGTCAGCAAATTCAAGATTTTATGACGCTCCAGTAAAAAGTTACAAGCATATGAATGTTGCAAACTTTGATAGGTGTAGGACGCACCGTACAGAAGTTAGGGCCATTTGAAGTTTTATCAGTGTTTGACTTGGGACTCAAGGGTAGCATAGCTGTCAGCGATAACTTTAATTGATAAGAGGCTCGAGAACTTTATTGTCACAAAATTTCAAGGTTTTATGACGCTCCAGTAAAAACTTACAAGCACTTGAATGTTGCAACCTTTGATAGGTGTAGGACGCACCGTATAGAAGTTAGGGCTATTTGAAATTTTATCAGTGTTTGATTTGGGGCTCAAGGGGACCATAGCTATGAGCGATAGCTGAAATTGATAAGAGGCACAACTACTTTATTGCCACAAAATTTCAAGATTTTATAACGCTCCTGTAAAAAGTTACAAGCATATGAATGTTGCAAACTTTGATAGGTGTAGGACGCACCGTACAGAAGTTAGGGCCATTTGAAGTTTTATCAGTGTTTGACTTGGGACTCAAGGGTAGCATAGCTAGGAGCGATAGCTTAAATTGATAAGAGGCTCGAGTACTTTATTGTCAAAAAATTTCAAGGTTTTATGACGCTCCAGAAAAAAGTTACAAGCATTTGAATGGTGCAATCTTTGATAGGTATACGACGCACCATATAGAAGTTACGGCTATTTGAAGTTTTATCAGTGTTTGATTTTGGGACTCAAGGGTAGCATAGCTATGAGAGATAACTTTAATTGATAAGAGGCTCGAGAATTTTATTGTCACAAAATTTCAAGATTTTATGACGCTCCAGTAAAAAGTTACAAGCATTTGAATGGTGCAATCTTTGATAGGTATAGGACGCACCGTGCAGAAGTTAGGGCCATTTGAAGTTTTATCACTGTTTGATTTGGGACTCAAGGGTAGTATAGCTATGAGAGATAACCTTAATTGATAAGAGGCTCGAGAACTTTATTGTCACAAAATTTCAAGATTTTATGACGCTCCAGTAAAAAGTTACAAGCATTTGAATGTTGCAACCTTTGATAGGTGTAGGACGCACCGTATAGAATTTAGGGCCAATTGAAGTTTTAGCAGTGTTTGATGTGGGACTCCAGGGTAGCATAGCTATGAGCGATAGCTGAAATTGATAAGAGGTACAACTACTTTATTGTCACAAAATTTCAAGATTTTATAACGCTCCTGTAAAAAGTTAGAAGCATATGGATGTTGCAAACTTTGATAGGTGTAGGACGCACCGTACAGAAGTTAGGGCCATTTGAAGTTTTATCAGTGTTTGACTTGGGACTCAAGGGTAGCATAGCTATGAGCGATAACTTTAATTGATAAGAGGCTCGAGTACTTTATTGTCAGCAAATTCCAGATTTTATGACGCTCCAGTAAAAAGTTACAAGCATTTGAATGTTGCAAACTTTGATAGGTGTAGAACGCACCGTATAGAAGTTAGGGCCATTTGAAGTTTTTTCAGTGTTTGATTTGGGACTCAAGGGTAGCATAGCTATGAGCGATAGCTTAAATTGATAAGAAGCTCGAGTACTTTATTGTCAAAAAATTTCAAGGTTTTATGATGCTCCAGTAAAAACTTACAAGCATTTGAATGGTGCAAACTTTGATAGGTATAGGACGCACCGTACAGAAGTTAGGGACATTTGAAGTTTTATCAGTGTTTGATTTGGGACTCAAGAGTAGCATAGCTATGAGCGATAACTTTAATTGATAAGAGGCTCGAGAACTTTATTGTCACAAAATTTCAAGATTTTATGACGCTCCAGTAAAAAGTTACAAGCATTTGAATGTTGCAACCTTTGATAGGTGTAGGACGCACCGTATAGAATTTAGGGCCATTTGAAGTTTTAGCAGTGTTTGATGTGGGACTCCAGGGTAGCATAGCTGTGAGCGATAGCTTTAATTAATAAGAGGCTCGAGTACTTTATTGTCACAAAATTTCAAGGTTTTATGACACTCCAGTAAAAAGTTAAAAGCATTTGAATGTTGCAAACTGTGATAGGTATAGGCCGCACCGTATAGAAGTTACGGCTATTTGAAGTTTTATCAGTGTTTGATTTGGGACTCAAGGGGAGCATAGCTATGAGCGATAGCTTAAATTGATAAGAGGCACAACTACTTTATTGTCACAAAATTTCAAGGTTTTATCCCGCTCCAGTAAAAAGCTACAAGCATTTGAATGGTGCAATCTTTGATAGGTATAGGGCGCACCATGCAGAAGTTAGGGCCATTTGAAGTTTTATCAGTGTTTGATTTGGGACTCAAGGGTAGCATAGCTATGAGAGATAACTTTAATTGATAAGAGGCTCGAGAACTTTATTGTCACAAAATTTCAAGATCTTATGACGCTCCAGTAAAAAGTGAAAAGCATTTGAATGTTGCAAACTTTGATAGGTGTAGGACGCACCGTATAGAATTTAGGGCCATTTGAAGTTCTAGCAGTGTTTGATGTGTGACTCCAGGGTAGCATAGCTGTGAGCGATAGCTTAAATTGATAAGAGGCTCGAGTACTTTATTGTCACAAAATTTCAAGGTTTTATGACGCTCCAGTAAAAAGTTAAAAGCATTTCAATGTTGCAAACTTTGATAGGTATAGAACGCACCGTATAAAAGTTAGGGCCATTTGAAATTTTATCAGTGTTTGATTTGGGACTCAAGGGTAGCATAGCTATGAGCGATAGCTTAAATTGATAAGAAGCTCGAGTACTTTATTGTCAAAAAATTTCAAGGTTTTATGACGCTCCAGTAAAAACTTACAAGCATTTGAATGGTGCAAACTTTGATAGGTATAGGACGAACCGTACAGAAGTTAGGGCCATTTGAAGTTTTATCAGTGTTTGATTTGGGACTCAAGGGTAGCATAGCTATGAGCGATAACTTTAATTGATAAGAGGCTCGAGTACTTTATTATCACAAAATTTCAAGGTTTTATGACGCTCCAGTAAAAAGTTAAAAGTATTTGAATGTTGCAAACTGTGATAGGTATACGACGCACCATATAGAAGTTACGGCTATTTGAAGTTTTATCAGTGTTTGATTTGGGACTCAAGGGTAGCATAGCTATGAGCGATAACTTTAATTGACAAGAAGCTCGAATACTTTATTGTCACAAAATTTCAAGGTTTTATGACCCTCCAGTAAAAAGTTAAAAGCATTTGAATGTTGCAAACTGTGATAGGTATAGGACGCACCGTATAGAAGTTACGGCTATTTGAAGTTTTATCAGTGTTTGATTTGGGACTCAAGGGTAGCATAGCTGTGAGCGATAGCTTAAATTGATAAGAGGCTCGAGTACTTTATTGTCAGCAAATTCAAGATTTTATGACGCTCCAGTAAAAAGTTACAAGCATATGAATGTTGCAAACTTTGATAGGTGTAGGACGCACCGTACAGAAGTTAGGGCCATTTGAAGTTTTATCAGTGTTTGACTTGGGACTCAAGGGTAGCATAGCTGTCAGCGATAACTTTAATTGATAAGAGGCTCGAGAACTTTATTGTCACAAAATTTCAAGGTTTTATGACGCTCCAGTAAAAACTTACAAGCACTTGAATGTTGCAACCTTTGATAGGTGTAGGACGCACCGTATAGAAGTTAGGGCTATTTGAAATTTTATCAGTGTTTGATTTGGGGCTCAAGGGGACCATAGCTATGAGCGATAGCTGAAATTGATAAGAGGCACAACTACTTTATTGCCACAAAATTTCAAGATTTTATAACGCTCCTGTAAAAAGTTACAAGCATATGAATGTTGCAAACTTTGATAGGTGTAGGACGCACCGTACAGAAGTTAGGGCCATTTGAAGTTTTATCAGTGTTTGACTTGGGACTCAAGGGTAGCATAGCTATGAGCGATAGCTTAAATTGATAAGAGGCTCGAGTACTTTATTGTCAAAAAATTTCAAGGTTTTATGACGCTCCAGTAAAAAGTTACAAGCATTTGAATGGTGCAATCTTTGATAGGTATACGACGCACCATATAGAAGTTACGGCTATTTGAAGTTTTATCAGTGTTTGATTTTGGGACTCAAGGGTAGCATAGCTATGAGAGATAACTTTAATTGATAAGAGGCTCGAGAATTTTATTGTCACAAAATTTCAAGATTTTATGACGCTCCAGTAAAAAGTTACAAGCATTTGAATGGTGCAATCTTTGATAGGTATAGGACGCACCGTGCAGAAGTTAGGGCCATTTGAAGTTTTATCACTGTTTGATTTGGGACTCAAGGGTAGTATAGCTATGAGAGATAACCTTAATTGATAAGAGGCTCGAGAACTTTATTGTCACAAAATTTCAAGATCTTATGACGCTCCAGTAAAAAGTGAAAAGCATTTGAATGTTGCAAACTTTGATAGGTGTAGGACGCACCGTATAGAATTTAGGGCCATTTGAAGTTCTAGCAGTGTTTGATGTGTGACTCCAGGGTAGCATAGCTGTGAGCGATAGCTTAAATTGATAAGAGGCTCGAGTACTTTATTGTCACAAAATTTCAAGGTTTTATGACGCTCCAGTAAAAAGTTAAAAGCATTTCAATGTTGCAAACTTTGATAGGTATAGAACGCACCGTATAAAAGTTAGGGCCATTTGAAATTTTATCAGTGTTTGATTTGGGACTCAAGGGTAGCATAGCTATGAGCGATAGCTTAAATTGATAAGAAGCTCGAGTACTTTATTGTCAAAAAATTTCAAGGTTTTATGACGCTCCAGTAAAAACTTACAAGCATTTGAATAGTGCAAACTTTGATAGGTATAGGACGAACCGTACAGAAGTTAGGGCCATTTGAAGTTTTATCAGTGTTTGATTTGGGACTGAAGGGTAGCATAGCTATGAGCGATAACTTTAATTGATAAGAGGCTCGAGTACTTTATTATCACAAAATTTCAAGGTTTTATGACGCTCCAGTAAAAAGTTAAAAGTATTTGAATGTTGCAAACTGTGATAGGTATACGACGCACCATATAGAAGTTACGGCTATTTGAAGTTTTATCAGTGTTTGATTTGGGACTCAAGGGTAGCATAGCTATGAGCGATAACTTTAATTGACAAGAAGCTCGAATACTTTATTGTCACAAAATTTCAAGGTTTTATGACCCTCCAGTAAAAAGTTAAAAGCATTTGAATGTTGCAAACTTTGATAGGTATAGAACGCACCGTATATGTAGAAGTTAGGGCTATTTGAAGTTTTATCAGTGTTTTATTTGGGACTCAAGGGTAGCATAGCTATGAGCGATAGCTTAAATTGATAAGAGGCTCGAGTACTTTATTGTCAAAAAATTTCAAGGTTTTATGACGCTCCAGTAAAAAGTTAAAAGCATTTGAATGTTGCAAACTGTGATAGGTATAGGACGCACCGTATAGAAGTTACGGCTATTTGAAGTTTTATCAGTGTTTGATTTGGGACTCAAGGGTAGCATAGCTGTGAGCGATAGCTTAAATTGATAAGAGGCTCGAGTACTTTATTGTCAGCAAATTCAAGATTTTATGACGCTCCAGTAAAAAGTTACAAGCATATGAATGTTGCAAACTTTGATAGGTGTAGGACGCACCGTACAGAATTTAGGGCCATTTGAAGTTTTATCAGTGTTTGACTTGGGACTCAAGGGTAGCATAGCTGTCAGCGATAACTTTAATTGATAAGAGGCTCGAGAACTTTATTGTCACAAAATTTCAAGGTTTTATGACGCTCCAGTAAAAACTTACAAGCACTTGAATGTTGCAACCTTTGATAGGTGTAGGACGCACCGTATAGAAGTTAGGGCTATTTGAAATTTTATCAGTGTTTGATTTGGGGCTCAAGGGGACCATAGCTATGAGCGATAGCTGAAATTGATAAGAGGCACAACTACTTTATTGCCACAAAATTTCAAGATTTTATAACGCTCCTGTAAAAAGTTACAAGCATATGAATGTTGCAAACTTTGATAGGTGTAGGACGCACCGTACAGAAGTTAGGGCCATTTGAAGTTTTATCAGTGTTTGACTTGGGACTTAAGGGTAGCATAGCTATGAGCGATAGCTTAAATTGATAAGAGGCTCGAGTACTTTATTGTCAAAAAATTTCAAGGTTTTATGACGCTCCAGTAAAAAGTTACAAGCATTTGAATGGTGCAATCTTTGATAGGTATACGACGCACCATATAGAAGTTACGGCTATTTGAAGTTTTATCAGTGTTTGATTTTGGGACTCAAGGGTAGCATAGCTATGAGAGATAACTTTAATTGATAAGAGGCTCGAGAATTTTATTGTCACAAAATTTCAAGATTTTATGACGCTCCAGTAAAAAGTTACAAGCATTTGAATGGTGCAATCTTTGATAGGTATAGGACGCACCGTGCAGAAGTTAGGGCCATTTGAAGTTTTATCACTGTTTGATTTGGGACTCAAGGGTAGTATAGCTATGAGAGATAACCTTAATTGATAAGAGGCTCGAGAACTTTATTGTCACAAAATTTCAAGATTTTATGACGCTCCAGTAAAAAGTTACAAGCATTTGAATGTTGCAACCTTTGATAGGTGTAGGACGCACCGTATAGAATTTAGGGCCATTTGAAGTTTTAGCAGTGTTTGATGTGGGACTCCAGGGTAGCATAGCTATGAGCGATAGCTTTAATTGATAAGAGGCTCGAGTACTTTATTGTCACAAAATTTCAAGGTTTTATGACGCTCCAGTAAAAAGTTAAAAGCATTTGAATGTTGCAAACTGTGATAGGTATAGGACGCACCGTATAGAAGTTACGGCTATTTGAAGTTTTATCAGTGTTTGATTTGGGACTCAAGGGGAGCATAGCTATGAGCGATAGCTTAAATTGATAAGAGGCACAACTACTTTATTGTCACAAAATTTCAAGGTTTTATCCCGCTCCAGTAAAAAGCTACAAGCATTTGAATGTTGCAAACTTTGATAAGTATAGGGACGCACCGTATAGAAGTTAGGGCCATTTGAAGTTTTATCAGTGTTTGATTTGGGACTCAAGGGTAGCATAGCTATGAGCGATAACTTAAATTGATAAGAGGCTCGAGAACTTTATTGTCACAAAATTTCAAGGTTTAATGACGCTCCAGTAAAAAGTGAAAAGCATTTGAATGTTGCAAACTTTGATAGGTATAGGGACACACCGTATAGAAGTTAGGACCATTTAAAGTTTTATCAGTGTTTGATTTCGACTCAAGGGTAGCATAGCTATAAGCGATCGCTACAATTGATAAGAGGTTTGAGTACTTTATATTCACAAAATTTCAAGATTCTTTGACGCTTCTGTAAAATGTTACAAACAATTGAATGTTGCAAACCTTGAGAGGTGTAGGATGCTCCGTATAGAAGTTAGGGCCATTTGAAGTTTTATCAGTGTTTTATTTGGGACTCAAGGGTAGCATATCTATGATCGATAGCTTAAATTGATAAGAAGCTCGAGAACTTTATTGTCACAAAATTTCAAAGTTTTATGACGCTCCAGTAAAAACTTACCAGCATTTGAATTTTGCAAACTTTGATAGGTATAGGACGCACCGTATAGAAGTTAGGGCTATTTGAAGTTTTATCAGTGTTTGATTTGCGACTGAAGGGGAGCATAGCTATGAGCGATAGCTTAAATTGATAAGAGACACAACTACTTTATTGTCACAAAATTTCAAGGTTTTACCAAGCTCCAGTAAAAAGCTACAAGCATTTGAATGGTGCAATCTTTGATAGGTATAGGGCGCACCGTGCAGAAGTTAGGGCCATTTGAAGTTTTATCAGTGTTTGATTTGGGACTCAAGGGTAGCATAGCTATGAGAGATAACTTTAATTGATAAGAGGCTCGAGAACTTTATTGTCACAAAATTTCAAGATCTTATGACGCTCCAGTAAAAAGTTACAACCATTTGAATGTTGCAACCTTTGATAGGTGTAGGACGCACCGTATAGAATTTAGGGCCATTTGAAGTTCTAGCAGTGTTTGATGTGTGACTCCAGGGTAGCATAGCTGTGAGCGATAGCTTAAATTGATAAGAGGCTCGAGTACTTTATTGTCACAAAATTTCAAGGTTTTATGACGCTCCAGTAAAAAGTTAAAAGCATTTCAATGTTGCAAACTTTGATAGGTATAGAACGCACCGTATATGTAGAAGTTAGGGCTATTTGAAGTTTTATCAGTGTTTTATTTGGGACTCAAGGGTAGCATAGCTATGAGCGATAGCTTAAATTGATAAGAGGCTCGAGTACTTTATTGTCAAAAAATTTCAAGGTTTTATGACGCTCCAGTAAAAAGTTACAAGCATTTGAATGGTGCAATCTTTGATAGGTATAGGACGCACCGTGCAGAAGTTAGGGCCATTTGAAGTTTTATCAGTGTTTGATTTGGGACTCAAGGGTAGCATAGCTATGAGCGATAACTTTAATTGATAAGAGGCTCGAGTACTTTATTGTCAGCAAATTCAAGATTTTATGACGCTCCAGTAAAAAGTTACAAGCATATGAATGTTGCAAACTTTGATAGGTGTAGGACGCACCGTACAGAAGTTAGGGCCATTTGAAGTTTTATCAGTGTTTGACTTGGGACTCAAGGGTAGCATAGCTGTCAGCGATAACTTTAATTGATAAGAGGCTCGAGAACTTTATTGTCACAAAATTTCAAGGTTTTATGACGCTCCAGTAAAAACTTACAAGCACTTGAATGTTGCAACCTTTGATAGGTGTAGGACGCACCGTATAGAAGTTAGGGCTATTTGAAATTTTATCAGTGTTTGATTTGGGGCTCAAGGGGACCATAGCTATGAGCGATAGCTGAAATTGATAAGAGGCACAACTACTTTATTGCCACAAAATTTCAAGATTTTATAACGCTCCTGTAAAAAGTTACAAGCATATGAATGTTGCAAACTTTGATAGGTGTAGGACGCACCGTACAGAAGTTAGGGCCATTTGAAGTTTTATCAGTGTTTGACTTGGAACTCAAGGGTAGCATAGCTAGGAGCGATAGCTTAAATTGATAAGAGGCTCGAGTACTTTATTGTCAAAAAATTTCAAGGTTTTATGACGCTCCAGTAAAAAGTTACAAGCATTTGAATGGTACAATCTTTGATAGGTATACGACGCACCATATAGAAGTTACGGCTATTTGAAGTTTTATCAGTGTTTGATTTTGGGACTCAAGGGTAGCATAGCTATGAGATATAACTTTAATTGATAAGAGGCTCGAGAATTTTATTGTCACAAAATTTCAAGATTTTATGACGCTCCAGTAAAAAGTTACAAGCATTTGAATGGTGCAATCTTTGATAGGTATAGGACGCACCGTGCAGAAGTTAGGGCCATTTGAAGTTTTATCACTGTTTGATTTGGGACTCAAGGGTAGTATAGCTATGAGAGATAACCTTAATTGATAAGAGGCTCGAGAACTTTCTTGTCACAAAATTTCAAGATTTTATGACGCTCCAGTAAAAAGTTACAAGCATTTGAATGGTACAATCTTTGATAGGTATACGACGCACCATATAGAAGTTAGGGCCATTTGAAGTTTTATCAGTGTTTGACTTGGGACTCAAGGGTAGCATAGCTGTCAGCGATAACTTTAATTGATAAGAGGCTCGAGAACTTTATTGTCACAAAATTTCAAGGTTTTATGACGCTCCAGTAAAAACTTACAAGCATTTGAATGTTGCAACCTTTGATAGGTGTAGGACGCACCGTATAGAATTTAGGGCCATTTGAAGTTTTAGGGGTGTTTGATGTGGGACTCCAGGGTAGCATAGCTATGAGCGATAGCTGAAATTGATAAGAGGTACAACTACTTTATTGTCACAAAATTTCAAGATTTTATAACGCTCCTGTAAAAAGTTAGAATCATATGAATGTTGCAAACTTTGATAGGTGTAGGACGCACAGTACAGAAGTTAGGGCCATTTGAAGTTTTATCAGTGTTTGACTTGGGACTCAAGGGTAGCATAGCTATGAGCGATAACTTTAATTGATAAGAGGCTCGAGTACTTTATTGTCAGCAAATTCCAGATTTTATGACGCTCCAGTAAAAAATTACAAGCATTTGAATGTTGCAAACTTTGATAGGTGTAGAACGCACCGTATAGAAGTTAGGGCCATTTGAAGTTTTTTCAGTGTTTGATTTGGGACTCAAGGGTAGCATAGCTATGAGCGATAGCTTAAATTGATAAGAAGCTCGAGTACTTTATTGTCAAAAAATTTCAAGGTTTTATGACGCTCCAGTAAAAACTTACAAGCATTTGAATGGTGCAAACTTTGATAGGTATAGGACGCACCGTACAGAAGTTAGGGACATTTGAAGTTTTATCAGTGTTTGATTTGGGACTCAAGAGTAGCATAGCTATGAGCGATAACTTTAATTGATAAGAGGCTCGAGTACTTTATTGTCACAAAATTTCAAGGTTTTCTGACGCTCCAGTAAAAAGTTAAAAGCATTTGAATGTTGCAAACTGTGATAGGTATAGGACGCACCGTATAGAAGTTACGGCTATTTGAAGTTTTATCAGTGTTTGATTTGGGACTCAAGGGTAGCATAGCTGTGAGCGATAGCTTAAATTGATAAGAGGCTCGAGTACTTTATTGTCAGCAAATTCAAGATTTTATGACGCTCCAGTAAAAAGTTACAAGCATATGAATGTTGCAAACTTTGATAGGTGTAGGACGCACCGTACAGAAGTTAGGGCCATTTGAAGTTTTATCAGTGTTTGACTTGGGACTCAAGGGTAGCATAGCTGTCAGCGATAACTTTAATTGATAAGAGGCTCGAGAACTTTATTGTCACAAAATTTCAAGGTTTTATGACGCTCCAGTAAAAACTTACAAGCACTTGAATGTTGCAACCTTTGATAGGTGTAGGACGCACCGTATAGAAGTTAGGGCTATTTGAAATTTTATCAGTGTTTGATTTGGGGCTCAAGGGGACCATAGCTATGAGCGATAGCTGAAATTGATAAGAGGCACAACTACTTTATTGCCACAAAATTTCAAGATTTTATAACGCTCCTGTAAAAAGTTACAAGCATATGAATGTTGCAAACTTTGATAGGTGTAGGACGCACCGTACAGAAGTTAGGGCCATTTGAAGTTTTATCAGTGTTTGACTTGGGACTCAAGGGTAGCATAGCTATGAGCGATAGCTTAAATTGATAAGAGGCTCGAGTACTTTATTGTCAAAAAATTTCAAGGTTTTATGACGCTCCAGTAAAAAGTTACAAGCATTTGAATGGTGCAATCTTTGATAGGTATACGACGCACCATATAGAAGTTACGGCTATTTGAAGTTTTATCAGTGTTTGATTTTGGGACTCAAGGGTAGCATAGCTATGAGAGATAACTTTAATTGATAAGAGGCTCGAGAATTTTATTGTCACAAAATTTCAAGATTTTATGACGCTCCAGTAAAAAGTTACAAGCATTTGAAGGGTGCAATCTTTGATAGGTATAGGACGCACCGTGCAGAAGTTAGGGCCATTTGAAGTTTTATCACTGTTTGATTTGGGACTCAAGGGTAGTATAGCTATGAGAGATAACCTTAATTGATAAGAGGCTCGAGAACTTTATTGTCACAAAATTTCAAGATTTGATGACGCCCCAGTAAAAAGTTACAAGCATTTGAATGTTGCAACCTTTGATAGGTGTAGGACGCACCGTATAGAAGTTAGGGCCATTTGAAGTTTTATCAGTGTTTGATTTGGGACTCAAGGGTAGCATAGCTATGAGCGATAACTTAAATTGATAAGAAGCTCGAGTACTTTATTGTCAAAAAATTACAAGGTTTTATGACGCTCCAGTAAAAACTTACAAGCATTTGAATGGTGCAAACTTTGATAGGTATAGGACGCCCCGTACAGACGTTAGGGCCATTTGAAGTTTTATCAGTGTTTGATTTGGGACTCAAGGGTAGCATAGCTATGAGCGATAACTTTAATTGATAAGAGGCTCGACTACTTTATTGTCACAAAATTTCAAGGTTTTATGACGCTCCAGTAAAAAGTTACAAGCATTTGAATGTTGCAAACTGTGATAGGTATAGGACGCACCGTATAGAAGTTACGGCTATTTCAAGTTTTATCAGTGTTTGATTTGGGACTGAAGGGTAGCATAGCTATGAGCGATAACTTTAATTGACAAGAAGCTCGAATACTTTATTGTCACAAAATTTCAAGGTTTTATGACGCTCCAGTAAAAAGTTAAAAGCATTTGAATTTTGCAAACTTTGAGAGGTATAGAACGCACCGTATAAAAGTTAGGGCTATTTGAAGTTTTATCAGTATTTTATTTGGGACTCAAGGATAGCATAGCTATGAGCGATAGCCTTAATTGATAAGAGGCTCGAGTACTTTATTGTCAAAAAATTTCAAGGTTTTATGACGCTCCAGTAAAAACTTACAAGCACTTGAATGTTGCAACCTTTGATAGGTGTAGGACGCACCGTATAGAAGTTAGGGCTATTTGAAATTTTATCAGTGTTTGATTTGGGGCTCAAGGGGACCATAGCTATGAGCGATAGCTGAAATTGATAAGAGGCACAACTACTTTATTGCCACAAAATTTCAAGATTTTATAACGCTCCTGTAAAAAGTTACAAGCATATGAATGTTGCAAACTTTGATAGGTGTAGGACGCACCGTACAGAAGTTAGGGCCATTTGAAGTTTTATCAGTGTTTGACTTGGGACTCAAGGGTAGCATAGCTATGAGCGATAGCTTAAATTGATAAGAGGCTCGAGTACTTTATTGTCACAAAATTTCAAGATTTGATGACGCCCCAGTAAAAAGTTACAAGCATTTGAATGGTGCAATCTTTGATAGGTATAGGACGCACCGTGCAGAAGTTAGGGTCATTTGAAGTTTTATCAGTGTTTGATTTGGGACTCAAGGGTAGCATAGCTATGAGAGACAACTTTAATTGATAAGAGGCTCGAGAACTTTATTGAAACAAAATTTCAAGATATTATGACGCTATAGTAAAAAGTTACAAGCATTTGAATGTTGCAACCTTTGATAGGTGTAGGACAGACCGCATAGAATTTAGGGCCATTTGAAGTTTTAGCAGTGTTTGATGTGTGACTCCAGGGTAGCATAGCTGTGAGCGATAGCTTAAATTGATAAGAGGCTCGAGTACTTTATTGTCAGCAAATTCCAGATTTTATGACGCTCCAGTAAAAAGTTACAAGCATTTGAATGTTGCAAATTTTGATAGGTGTAGAACGCACCGTATAGAAGTTAGGGCCATTTGAAGTTTTATCAGTGTTTGATTTGGGACTCAAGGGTAGCATAGCTATGAGCGATAGCTTAAATTGATAAGAAGCTCGAGTACTTTATTGTCAAAAAATTTCAAGGTTTTATGACGCTCCAGTAAAAACTTACAAGCATTTGAATGGTGCAAACTTTGACAGGTATAGGACGCACCGTACAGAAGTTAGGGCCATTTGAAGTTATATCAGTGTTTGATTTGGGACTCAAGGGTAGCATAGCTATGAGCGATAACTTTAACTGACAAGAGGCTCGAGTACTTTATTGTCAAAAAATTTCAAGGTTTTATGACGCTCCAGTAAAAAGTTACAAGCATTTGAATGGTGCAACCTTTGATAGATATAGGACGCACCGTACAGAAGTTAGGGCCATTTGAAGTTTTATCAGTGTTTGATTTGGGACTCAAGGGTAGCATAGCTATGAGCGATAACCTTAATTGATAAGAGGCTCGAGTACGTTATTGTCACAAAATTTCAAGGTTTTATGACGCTCCAGTAAAAAGTTAAAAGCATTTGAATGTTGCAAACTGTGATAGGTATAGGACGCACCATATAGAAGTTACGGCTATTTGAAGTTTTATCAGTGTTTGATTTGGGACTCAAGGGTAGCATAGCTATGAGCGATAACTTTAATTGACAAGAAGCTCGAATACTTTATTGTCACAAAATTTCAAGGTTTTATGACGCTCCAGTAAAAAGTTAAAAGCATTTGAATGTTGCAAACTTTGATAGGTATAGAACGCACCGTATAGAAGTTAGGGCTATTTGAAGTTTTATCAGCGTGTTATTTGGGACTCAAGGGTAGCATAGCTATGAGCGATAACTTAAATTGATAAGAAGCTCGAGTACTTTATTGTCAAAAAATTACAAGGTTTTATGACGCTCCAGTAAAAACTTACAAGCATTTGAATGGTGCAAACTTTGATAGGTATAGGACGCCCCGTACAGACGTTAGGGCCATTTGAAGTTTTATCAGTGTTTGATTTGGGACTCAAGGGTAGCATAGCTATGAGCGATAACTTTAATTGATAAGAGGCTCGACTACTTTATTGTCACAAAATTTCAAGGTTTTATGACGCTCCAGTAAAAAGTTACAAGCATTTGAATGTTGCAAACTGTGATAGGTATAGGACGCACCGTATAGAAGTTACGGCTATTTCAAGTTTTATCAGTGTTTGATTTGGGACTGAAGGGTAGCATAGCTATGAGCGATAACTTTAATTGACAAGAAGCTCGAATACTTTATTGTCACAAAATTTCAAGGTTTTATGACGCTCCAGTAAAAAGTTAAAAGCATTTGAATTTTGCAAACTTTGAGAGGTATAGAACGCACCGTATAAAAGTTAGGGCTATTTGAAGTTTTATCAGTATTTTATTTGGGACTCAAGGATAGCATAGCTATGAGCGATAGCTTAAATTGATAAGAGGCTCGAGTACTTTATTGTCAAAAAATTTCAAGGTTTTATGACGCTCCAGTAAAAACTTACAAGCACTTGAATGTTGCAACCTTTGATAGGTGTAGGACGCACCGTATAGAAGTTAGGGCTATTTGAAATTTTATCAGTGTTTGATTTGGGGCTCAAGGGGACCATAGCTATGAGCGATAGCTGAAATTGATAAGAGGCACAACTACTTTATTGCCACAAAATTTCAAGATTTTATAACGCTCCTGTAAAAAGTTACAAGCATATGAATGTTGCAAACTTTGATAGGTGTAGGACGCACCGTACAGAAGTTAGGGCCATTTGAAGTTTTATCAGTGTTTGACTTGGGACTCAAGGGTAGCATAGCTATGAGCGATAGCTTAAATTGATAAGAGGCTCGAGTACTTTATTGTCACAAAATTTCAAGATTTGATGACGCCCCAGTAAAAAGTTACAAGCATTTGAATGGTGCAATCTTTGATAGGTATAGGACGCACCGTGCAGAAGTTAGGGTCATTTGAAGTTTTATCAGTGTTTGATTTGGGACTCAAGGGTAGCATAGCTATGAGAGACAACTTTAATTGATAAGAGGCTCGAGAACTTTATTGAAACAAAATTTCAAGATATTATGACGCTATAGTAAAAAGTTACAAGCATTTGAATGTTGCAACCTTTGATAGGTGTAGGACAGACCGCATAGAATTTAGGGCCATTTGAAGTTTTAGCAGTGTTTGATGTGTGACTCCAGGGTAGCATAGCTGTGAGCGATAGCTTAAATTGATAAGAGGCTCGAGTACTTTATTGTCAGCAAATTCCAGATTTTATGACGCTCCAGTAAAAAGTTACAAGCATTTGAATGTTGCAAATTTTGATAGGTGTAGAACGCACCGTATAGAAGTTAGGGCCATTTGAAGTTTTATCAGTGTTTGATTTGGGACTCAAGGGTAGCATAGCTATGAGCGATAGCTTAAATTGATAAGAAGCTCGAGTACTTTATTGTCAAAAAATTTCAAGGTTTTATGACGCTCCAGTAAAAACTTACAAGCATTTGAATGGTGCAAACTTTGACAGGTATAGGACGCACCGTACAGAAGTTAGGGCCATTTGAAGTTATATCAGTGTTTGATTTGGGACTCAAGGGTAGCATAGCTATGAGCGATAACTTTAACTGACAAGAGGCTCGAGTACTTTATTGTCAAAAAATTTCAAGGTTTTATGACGCTCCAGTAAAAAGTTACAAGCATTTGAATGGTGCAACCTTTGATAGATATAGGACGCACCGTACAGAAGTTAGGGCCATTTGAAGTTTTATCAGTGTTTGATTTGGGACTCAAGGGTAGCATAGCTATGAGCGATAACCTTAATTGATAAGAGGCTCGAGTACGTTATTGTCACAAAATTTCAAGGTTTTATGACGCTCCAGTAAAAAGTTAAAAGCATTTGAATGTTGCAAACTGTGATAGGTATAGGACGCACCATATAGAAGTTACGGCTATTTGAAGTTTTATCAGTGTTTGATTTGGGACTCAAGGGTAGCATAGCTATGAGCGATAACTTTAATTGACAAGAAGCTCGAATACTTTATTGTCACAAAATTTCAAGGTTTTATGACGCTCCAGTAAAAAGTTAAAAGCATTTGAATGTTGCAAACTTTGATAGGTATAGAACGCACCGTATAGAAGTTAGGGCTATTTGAAGTTTTATCAGCGTGTTATTTGGGACTCAAGGGTAGCATAGCTATGAGCGATAACTTTAATTGATAAGAGGCTCGAGTACTTTATTGTCACAAAATTTCAAGGTTTTATGACGCTCCAGTAAAAAGTTAAAAGCATTTGAATGTTGCAAACTGTGATAGGTATAGAACGCACCGTATAGAAGTTAGGGCTATTTGAAGTTTTATCAGTGTTTTATTTGGGACTCAAGGGTAGCATAGCTATGAGAGATAACTTTAATTGATAAGATGCTCGAGAGCTTTATTGTCACAAAATTCCAAGATTTTATGACGCTCCAGTAAAAAGTTACAAGCATTTGAATGTTGCAACCTTTGATAGGTGTAGGACGCACCGTATAGAATTTAGGGCCATTTGTAGTTTTAGCAGTGTTTGATGTGGGACTCCAGGGTAGTATAGCTGTGAGCGATAGCTTAAATTGATAAGAGGCTCGAGTACTTTATTGTCAGCCAATTTCAAGGTTTTATGACGCTCCAGTAAAAAGTTACAGTGTTGCAAACTTTGATAGGTATAGGACTCTCCGTACAGAAATTTGTGCTATTTGAAGTCTTATCAGTGTTTGATTTGGGAATCAAGGGTAGTATAGCTTTGAGCGATAACTTTAATTGACCGGAGCCTCGAGTATTTTATTGTCACAAAATTTCAAGATTTTATAACGCTCCAGTAAAAAGTTACAAGCATTTGAATGGTGCAATCTTTGATAGGTATAGGACGCACCGTACATAAGTTAGGGCCATTTGAAGTTTTATCAGTGTTTCATTTGGGAGTCAAGGGTAGCAAAGCTATGAGCGATAACTTTAATTGATAAGAGGCTTGAGAACTTTATTGTCACAAAATTTCAAGGTTTTGTGACGCTGCAGTAAAAAGTTACAGTGTTGCAAACTTTGATAGGTATAGGACTCACCGTACAGAAATTAGTGTCATTTGAAGTTTTATCAGTGTTTGATTTGGGACTGAAGAGTAGCATAGCTATGAGCGATAGCTTAAATTGATAAGAGGCTCGAGTACTTTATTGTCAAAAAATTTCAAGGTTTTATGACGCTCCAGTAAAAAGTTTCAAGCATTTGAATAGTGCAATCTTTGATAGGTATAGGACGCACCGTACAGAAGTTGGGGCCATTTGAAGTTTTATCAGTGTTTGATATAGGACTCAAGGGTAGCAAAGCTATGAGCGATAACTTTAATTGATAAGAGGCTCGAGAACTTTATTGTCACAAAATTTCAAGGTTTTCTGACGCTCAAGTAAAAAGTTACAAGCATTTGATTGTTGCAAACTTTGATAGGTGTAGAATGCACCGTATAGAAGTTAGGGCCATTTAAAGTTTTATCAGTGTTTGATTTGGGACTCAAGGGTAGCATAGCTATGAGAGACAACTTTAATTGATAAGAGGCTCGAGAACTTTATTGAAACAAAATTTCAAGATATTATGACGCTCCAGTAAAAAGTTACAAGCATTTGAATGTTGCAACCTTTGATAGGTGTAGGACAGACCGCATAGAATTTAGGGCCATTTGAAGTTTTAGCAGTGTTTGATGTGTGACTCCAGGGTAGCATAGCTGTGAGCGATAGCTTAAATTGATAAGAGGCTCCAGTACTTTATTGTCAGCAAATTCCAGATTTTATGACGCTCCAGTAAAAAGTTACAAGCATTTGAATGTTGCAAACTTTGATAGGTGTAGAACGCACCGTATAGAAGTTAGGGCCATTTGAAGTTTTATCAGTGTTTGATTTGGGACTCAAGGGTAGCATAGCTATGAGCGATAGCTTAAATTGATAAGAAGCTCGAGTACTTTATTGTCAAAAAATTTCAAGGTTTTATGACGCTCCACTAAAAACTTACAAGCATTTGAATGGTGCAAACTTTGACAGGTATAGGACGCACCGTACAGAAGTTAGGGCCATTTGAAGTTTTATCAGTGTTTGATTTGGGACTCAAGGGTAGCATAGCTATGAGCGATAACTTTAATTGATAAGACGCTCGAGTACTTTATTGTCACAAAATTTCAAGGTTTTATGACGCTCCAGTAAAAAGTTAAAAGCATTTGAATGTTGCAAACTGTGATAGGTATAGGACGCATCGTATAGAAGTTACGGCTATTTGAAGTTTTATCAGTGTTTGATTTGGGACTCAAGGGTAGCATAGCTATGAGCGATAACTTTAACTGACAAGAGGCTCGAGTACTTTATTGTCAAAAAATTTCAAGGTTTTATGACGCTCCAGTAAAAAGTTACAAGCATTTGAATGGTGCAACCTTTGATAGATATAGGACGCACCGTACAGAAGTTAGGGCCATTTGAAGTTTTATCAGTGTTTGATTTGGGACTCAAGGGTAGCATAGCTATGAGCGATAACCTTAATTGATAAGAGGCTCGAGTACGTTATTGTCACAAAATTTCAAGGTTTTATGACGCTCCAGTAAAAAGTTAAAAGCATTTGAATGTTGCAAACTGTGATAGGTATAGGACGCACCATATAGAAGTTACGGCTATTTGAAGTTTTATCAGTGTTTGATTTGGGACTCAAGGGTAGCATAGCTATGAGCGATAACTTTAATTGACAAGAAGCTCGAATACTTTATTGTCACACAATTTCAAGGTTTTATGACGCTCCAGTAAAAAGTTAAAAGCATTTGAATGTTGCAAACTTTGATAGGTATAGAACGCACCGTATAGAAGTTAGGGCTATTTGAAGTTTTATCAGCGTTTTATTTGGGACTCAAGGGTAGCATAGCAATGAGCGATAACTTTAATTGATAAGAGGCTCGAGTACTTTATTGTCACAAAATTTCAAGGTTTTATGACGCTCCAGTAAAAAGTTAAAAGCATTTGAATGTTGCAAACTGTGATAGGTATAGAACGCACCGTATAGAAGTTAGGGCTATTTGAAGTTTTATCAGTGTTTCATTTGGGACTCAAGGGTAGCATAGCTATGAGAGATAACTTTAATTGATAAGAGGCTCGAGAGCTTTATTGTCACAAAATTCCAAGATTTTATGACGCTCCAGTAAAAAGTTACAAGCATTTGAATGTTGCAACCTTTGATAGGTGTAGGACCCACCGTATAGAATTTAGGGCCATTTGTAGTTTTAGCAGTGTTTGATGTGGGACTCCAGGGTAGCATAGCTGTGAGCGATAGCTTAAATTGATAAGAGGCTCGAGTACTTTATTGTCAGCCAATTTCAAGGTTTTATGACGCTCCAGTAAAAAGTTACAGTGTTGCAAACTTTGATAGGTATAGGACTCTCCGTACAGAAATTTGTGCCATTTGAAGTCTTATCAGTGTTTGATTTGGGAATCAAGGGTAGTATAGCTTTGAGCGATAACTTTAATTGACCAGAGCCTCGAGTATTTTATTGTCACAAAATTTCAAGATTTTATAACGCTCCAGTAAAAAGTTACAAGCATTTGAATGGTGCAATCTTTGATAGGTATAGGACGCACCGTACATAAGTTAGGGCCATTTGAAGTTTTATCAGTGTTTCATTTGGGAGTCAAGGGTAGCAAAGCTATGAGCGATAACTTTAATTGATAAGAGGCTCGAGAACTTTATTGTCACAAAATTTCAAGGTTTTCTGACGCTCAAGTAAAAAGTTACAAGCATTTGATTGTTGCAAACTTTGATAGGTGTAGAATGCACCGTATAGAATTTAGGGCCATTTAAAGTTTTATCAGTGTTTTATTTGGGACTCAAGGGTAGCATAGCTATGAACGATAGCTTAAATTTATAAGAGGCTCGAGTACTTTATTGTCACTAAATTTCAAGAATTTATGACGCTCCAGTAAAAAGTTACAAGCATTTGAATGTTGCAAACTTTGACAGGTGTAGAACGCACCGTATAGAAGTTAGGGCCATTTGAAGTTTTATCAGTGTTTGCTTTGGGACTCAAGGGTAGCATAGCTATGAGAGATAGCTTAGATTGATAAGAGGCTCGAGTACTTTATTGTAAAAAAATTTCAAGGTTTTATGACGCTCCAGTAAAAAGTTAAAAGCATTTGAATGGTGCAATCTTTGATAGGTATAGGACGCACCGTGCAGAAGTTAGGGCCATTTGAAGTTTTATCAGTGTTTGATTTGGGACTCAAGGGTAGCATAGCTATGAGAGATAACTTTAATTGATAAGAGGCTCGAGTACTTTATTGTCACAAAATTTCAAGGTTTTATGACGCTCCAGTAAAAAGTTACAAGCATTTGAATGTTGCAACCTTTGATAGGTGTAGGACGCACCGTATAGAATTTAGGGCCATTTGAAGTTTTAGCAGTGTTTGATGTGTGACTCCAGGGTAGCATAGCTATGAGCGATAGCTTAAATTGATAAGAGGCTCGAGTAGTTTATTGTCAGCAAATTCAAGATTTTATGACGCTCCAGTAAAAAGTTACAAGCATTTGAATATTGCAAACTTTGATAGGTGTAGAACGCACCGTATAGAAGTTAGGGCCATTTGAAGTTTTATCAGTGTTTGATTTGGGACTCAAGGGTAGCATAGCTATGAGCGATAGCTTAAATTGATAAGAAGCTCGAGTACTTTATTGTCAAAAAATTTCAAGGTTTTATGACGCTCCAGTAAAAACTTACAAGCATTTGAATGTTGCAAACTGTGATAGGTATAGGACGCACCGTATAGAAGTTACGGCTATTTGAAATTTTATCAGTGTTTGATTTGGGACTCAAGGGTAGCATAGCTATGAGCGATAACTTTAATTGACAAGATTCTCGAATAAATTATTGTCACAAAATTTCAAGGTTGTATGACGCTCCAGTAAAAAGTTAAAAGCATTTGAATTTTGCAAACTTTGATAGGTATAGAACGCACCGTATAGAAGTTAGGGCTATTTGAAGTTTTATCAGTGTTTTATTTGGGATTCAAGGGTAGCATAGCTATGAGAGATAACTTTAATTGATAAGAGGCTTGAGAGCTTTATTGTCACAAAATTCCAAGATTTTATGACGCTCCAGTAAAAAGTTACAAGCATTTGAATGTTGCAACCTTTGATAGGTGTAGGACGCACCGTATAGAATTTAGCGCCATTTGAAGTTTTAGCAGTGTTTGATGTGGGACTCCAGGGTAGCATAGCTGTGAGCGATAGCTTAAATTGATAAGAGGCTCGAGTACTTTATTGTCAGCCAATTTCAAGGTTTTATGACGCGCCAGTAAAAAGTTACAGTGTTGCAAACTTTGATAGGTATAGGACTCTCCGTACAGAAATTAGTGCCATTTGAAGTCTTATCAGTGTTTGATTTGGGAATCAAGGGTAGTATAGCTTTGAGCGATAACTTTAATTGACCAGAGCCTCGAGTATTTTATTGTCACAAAATTTCAAGATTTTATAACGCTCCAGTAAAAAGTTACAAGCATTTGAATGGTGCAATCTTTGATAGGTATAGGACGCACCGTACATAAGTTAGGGCCATTTGAAGTTTTATCAGTGTTTCATTTGGGAGTCAAGGGTAGCAAAGCTATGAGCGATAACTTTAATTGATAAGAGGCTCGAGAAATTTATTGTCACAAAATTTCAAGGTTTTATGACGCTCCAGTAAAAAGTTACAACCATTTGAATGTTGCCAACTTTGATAGGTGTAGGACGCACCGTACAAAAGTTAGGGCCATTTGAAGTTTTATCAGTGTTTGATTTGTTACTCAAGGGTAGCATAGCTGTGAGCGATAGCTTAAATTGATAAGAGGCTCGAGTACTTTATTGTCAGCAAATTTCAAGGTTTTGTGACGCTCCAGTAAAAAGTTACAGTGTTTTTTTTTTCCATAATTGGAACGGAGGTGGAAATCTTCAAAAGACACTGGTAACATTACGGCACAAGTAGTGTGGGATTCTTACCCACTAAAACCACCTCCATCGCAGCCTCCCCCCGCGGGACCGCCCCAAGGTAATACTTCTCCGGGGGGGGTAGTATGGTCAGTGGACACCTCCGAGCTATTTTCCATTGTTCGTCTTCGCCACTCCTGGTGGCGGAGGTCTTTCATAATAGCGGCGGTGGTGTCACACACCGCAGCCCATTTCTCCGGGCTCTCGAGCATATGCTGCACTATGTTGTCGGGCACCACGGGCTCTCCACATACTCCTTGTAGTGCCACTCTAGCACTTTCATAACGTGGGCAATAGAAGAAGACATGTTTGGGATCTTCTATATCTGTAGCGCCACAGTTTGCACAGTAGGGAGATTCCTCCAAGTGGAATCTGTGCAGGTATGCCCGAAAACCTCCGTGGCCTGTCAGCAATTGTGTGACATAGAAATTCACCTCACCATGCGACCTGCTTACCCATTGCTGAATGTTGGGGATCAGCCTTCTTGTCCAGCGGCCATTTGTAGAGGTATCCCACTGGGCTTGCCACTCTTGAAGGGTCTTCCGCTTTCCAATTTCCAAGAGCTCCGCTACATTTGTCGCGTGTGTCCCTTTGGCGTGGTAGAGGTTCATCGCTTCTTTCGCTAGCAGGTTCACGGGAATAGTGCACTTCTCCTGTATGCTGCCTCAATGGTGCGGACGTAAGCCTTCACATCCGCGTTTTCGGCCCATATTGGCGCTCCATAGAGAATAATGGATCTGACAACCCCGGCGATGAGTCGCCTTTTCCGCTGCCTGGGTCTTCCCACGTTGGGCATTATTCTACATACGAGAGAAAATGTGTTTGCTGCCTTATCTCCCACGCGCCGCAGATGTTCTTTGAAGGTAAGCCGCGCGTCTATCCACACTCCTAGGTACTTGAGGTGTGGAATCGTGGTTATGGCACATCTACCAACTCTTATTTCCACTACCTCCAATACTCTGCGGTTCGAAACCAGGATTGCCTCGGTCTTGTGTTCAGCCAAGCTAAGTCCAACGTTTGCAAGCCATCTTCCGACGGTAGCCACAGTTCGGTTGGCCTCTGCTACCACTTCCTCCAAGTATTTAGCTGTGATTACCAATGCTATGTCGTCCGCGTATCCGATGATTTTGACACCATCAGGGACCTGTACGCGGAGGATGCCGTCGTACATAGCATTCCAGAGTAACGGTCCAAGCACCGATCCCTGGGGAACTCCTCCGATAATCTTGTGCGACTCCACACCTTTTTCGGACTGGTAGAGCAGGATCCTATCGCTGAAGTAGCTGGCAATCATTCGCCTCAGGTAGATGGGTACCCCAAACTCTGCTAACGCTTTGGCTATGCGCTCCCAGCTAGCTGAGTTGAAAGCATTTTTGACATCTAGGGTGACCACAAGGCAATACCTCTTGGTTCCACCCCTCCATCGTTTCCCCTGGATCGCTGTTTTAGCCGTCTGGACAAGTTCGTTGATGGCGTCCACGGTAGATCTCGCCTTCCGGAAACCATATTGCCGTTTTGAGAGCCCTCCAGATTTTGCAATGGCCTCATCAATCCTGTCACAGATTATCCGCTCCAGAATTTTTCCCGCCGTATCTAACATGCAGAGTGGGCGGTACGCTGAAGGGTCCTCTGTTGGTTTGTTGGCTTTCAGCACCAGTACCAATCGTTGCCTCTTCCATTTCTTGGGGAAAACGCCTTCTCTCAGGCAAGCGTCGTACATTTTCCTCAGTGGCTCTGGGTTCAGTGCAGCTGCGGTCTTGAGCACTCGGTTGGGGATTCTATCTGGGCCGGGTGCTTTCTGGTCTCCAAACTTCCCAACCGCGCGCAACACCTCATCTATAGTCACACTGGGTATTGATTCATCCGTTTGCTCCAGAGGGAGCTCGTATGGGACATAGTTCTGTACTGGAAAGAGCTGTGCCACTATGCGTCTGAGCAACATTGGGCAGGTTGGGGCTGGCTGCCTATAACACGGCAATTTTCGCATGACAAGTCTATATGCCATGTCCCATGGGTCGTCCTCAACTTGTGCAAAAGTTACAGTGTTGCAAACTTTGATAGGTATAGGACTCACCGTACAGAAATTAGTGTCATTTGAAGTTTTATCAGTGTTTGATTTGGGACTGAAGGGTAGCATACCTATGAGCGATAGCTTAAATTGATAAGAGGCTCGAGTACTTTATTGTCAAAAAATTTCAAGGTTTTATGACGCTCCAGTAAAAAGTTTCAAGCATTTGAATAGTGCAATCTTTGATAGGTATAGGACGCACCGTACAGAAGTTGGGGCCATTTGAAGTTTTATCAGTGTTTGCTTTGGGACTCAAGGGTAGCATAGCTATGAGAGATAGCTTTAATTGATAAGAGGCTCGAGTACTTTATTGTCAAAAAATTTCAAGGTTTTATGACGCTTCAGTAAAAAGTTAAAAGCATTTGAATGGTGCAATCTTTGATAGGTATAGGACGCACCGTGCAAAAGTTGGGGCCATTTGAAGTTTTATCAGTGTTTGCTTTGGGACTCAAGGGTAGCATAGCTATGAGAGATAACTTTAATTGATAAGAGGCTCGAGAACTTTATTGTCACAAAATTACAAGATTTTGTGACGCTCCAGTAAAAAGTTACAAGCATTTGAATGTTGCAACCTTTGATAGGTGTAGGACGCACCGTATAGAATTTAGGGCCATTTGAAGTTTTAGCAGTGTTTGATGTGTGACTCCAGGGTAGCATAGCTGTGAGCGATAGCTTAAATTGATAAGAGGCTCGAGTATTTATTGTCAGCAAATTTCAAGGTCTTTGTGACGCTCCAGTAAAAAGTTACAGTGTTGCAAACTATGATAGGTATAGGACTCACCGTACAGAAATTAGTGTCATTTGAAGTTTTATCACTGTATGATTTGGGACTGAAGGGTAGCATAGCTATGAGCGATAGCTTAAATTGATAGGAGGCTCGAGTACTTTATTGTTAAAAAATTTCAAGGTTTTATGACGCTCCAGTAAAAAGCTAAAAGCATTTGAATGGTGCAAACTTTGATAGGTATAGGACGCACCGTACAGAAGTTAGGGCCATTTGAAGTTTTATCAGTGTTTGATTTGGGACTCCAGGGTAGCATAGCTATGAGCGATAACTTTAATTGATAAGAGGCTCGATTACTTTATTGTCACAAAATTTCAAGGTTTTATGACGCTCTAGTAAAAAGTTACAAGCATTTGAATGGTGCAATCTTTGATAGGTATAGGACGCACCGTACAGAAGTTAGGGCCATTTGAAGTTTTATCAGTGTTTGATTTGGGACTCAAGGGTAGCAAAGCTATGAGCGATAGCTTAAATTGATAAGAGGCTCGAGTACTTTATTGTCAGCAAATTCAAGATTTTATGACGCTCCAGTATAAAGTTACAAGCTTTTGAATGTTGCAAACTTTGATAGGTGTAGAACGCACCGTATAGAAGTTAGGGCCATTTGAAATTTTATCCGTGTTTGATTTGGGACTCAAGGGTAGCATAGCTATGAGCGATAGCTTAAATTGATAAGAAGCTCGAGTACTTTATTGTCAAAAAATTTCAAGGTTTTATGACGCTCCAGTAAAAACTTACAAGCATTTGAATGGAGCAAACTTTGATAGGTATAGGACGCACCGTACAGAAGTTAGGGCCATTTGAAGTTTTATCAGTGTTTGATTTGGTACTCAAGGGTAGCATAGCTATGAGCGATAACTTTAATTGATAAGAGGCTCGAGTACGTTATTGTCACAAAATTTCAAGGTTTTATGACGCTCCAGTAAAAAGTTAAAAGCATTTGAATGTTGCAAACTGTGATAGGTATAGGATGCACCATATAGAAGTTATGGCTATTTGAAGTTTCTTCAGTGTTTGATTTGGGACTCAAGGGTAGCATAGCTATGAGCGATAACTTTAATTGACAAGAAGCTCGAATACTTTATTGTCACAAAATTTCAAGGTTTTATGACGCTCCAGTAAAAAGTTAAAAGCATTTGAATGTTGCAAACTTTGATAGGTATAGAACGCATCGTATAGAAGTTAGAGCTATTTGAAGTTTTATCAGTGTTTTATTTGGGACTCAAGGGAAGCATAGCTATGAGCGATAGCTTAAATTGATAAGAGGCTCGAGAACTTTATTGTCACAAAATTTCAAGATTTTATGACGCTCCAGTAAAAAGTTACTAGCATTTGAATGTTGCAACCTTTGATAGGTGTAGGACGCACCGTATAGAATTTAGGGCCATTTGAAGTTTTAGCAGTGTTTGATGTGTGACTCCAGGGTAGCATAGCTGTGAGCGATAGCTTAAATTGATAAGAGGTTCTAGTACTTTATTGTCAGCAAATTCAAGATTTTATGACGCTCCAGTAAAAAGTTACAAGCATTTGAATGTTGCAAACTTTGATAATGTAGAACGCACCGTATAGAAGTTAGGGCCGTTTGAAATTTTATCAGTGTTTGATTTGGGACTCAAGGGTAGCATAGCTATGAGCGATAGCTCAAATTGATAAGAAGCTCCAGAACTTTATTGTCAATAAATTTCAAGGTTTTATGACGCTCCAGTAAAAACTTACAAGCATTTGAATGGTGCAAACTTTGATAGGTATAGGACGTACCGTACAGAAGTTAGGGCCATTTGAAGTTTTATCAGTGTTTGATTTGGGACTCAAGGGTAGCATAGCTATGAGCGATAACTTTAATTGATAAGAGGCTCGAGTACTTTATTGTCACAAAATTTCAAGGTTTTATGACGCTCCAGTAAAAAGTTAAAAGCATTTGAATGTTGCAAACTGTGATAGGTATAGGACGCACCGTATAGAAGTTACGGCTATTTGAAGTTTCTTCAGTGTTTGATTTGGGACTCAAGGGTAGCATAGCTATGAGCGATAACTTTAACTGACAAGAAGCTCGAATACTTTATTGTCACAAAATTTCAAGATTTTATGACGCTCCAGTAAAAAGTTAAAAGCATTTGAATGTTGCAAACTTTGATAGGTATAGAACGCACCGTATAGAAGTTAGAGCTATTTGAAGTTTTATCAGTGTTTTCTTTGGGACTCAAGGGAAGCATAGCTATGAGCGATAGCTTAAATTGATAAAAGGCTCGAGAACTTTATTGTCACAAAATTTCAAGATTTTATGACGCTCCAGTAAAAAGTTACAAGCATTTGAATGTTCCAATCTTTGATAGGTGTAGGACGCACCGTATAGAATTTAGGGCCATTTGAAGTTTTAGCAGTGTTTGATGTGTGACTCCAGGGTAGCATAGCTGTGAGCGATAGCTTAAATTGATAAGAGGTTCTAGTACTTTAGTGTCTGCAAATTCAAGATTTTATGACGCTCCAGTAAAAAGTTACAAGCATTTGAATGTTGCAAACTTTGATAGGTGTAGAACGCACCGTATAGAAGTTAGGGCCGTTTGAAATTTTATCAGTGTTTGATTTGGGACTCAAGGGTAGCATAGCTATGAGCGATAGCTTAAATTGATAAGAAGCTCGAGTACTTTATTGTCAAAAAATTTCAAGGTTTTATGACGCTCCAGTAAAAACTTGCAAGCATTTGAATGGTGCAAACTTTGATAGGTATAGGACGTACCGTACAGAAGTTAGGGCCATTTGAAGTTTTATCAGTGTTTGATTTGGGACTCAAGGGTAGCATAGCTATGAGCGATAGCTTAAATTGATGAAAGGCTCGAGTACTTTATTGTCACAAAATTTCAAGATTTTATGACGCTCCAGTAAAAAGTTAAAAGCATTTGAATGTTGCAAACTGTGATAGGTATAGGACGCACCATATAGAAGTTACGGCTATTTGAAGTTTCTTCAGTGTTTGATTTGGGACTCAAGGGTAGCATAGCTATGAGCGATAACTTTAATTGACAAGAAGCTCGAATACTTTATTGTCACAAAATTTCAAGGTTTTATGACGCTCCAGTAAAAAGTTACAAGCATTTGAATGGTGCAATCTTTGATAGGTATAGGACGCACCGTGCAGAAGTTAGGGCCATTTGAAGTTTTATCACTGTTTGATTTGGGACTCAAGGGTAGCATAGCTATGAGAGATAGCTTAAATTGATAAGAGGCTCGAGTACTTTATTGTCAGCCAATTTCAAGGTTTTATGACGCTCTAGTAAAAAGTTACAGCGTTGCAAACTTTTATAGGTATAGGACTCTCCGTACAGAAATTAGTGCCATTTGAAGTCTTGTCAGTGTTTGATTTGGGACTCAAGGGTAGTATAGCTTTGAGCGATAACTTTAATTGACCAGAGCCTCGAGTATTTTATTGTCACAAAATTTCAAGATTTTATAACGCTCCAGTAAAAAGTTACAAGCATTTGAATGGTGGAATCTTTGATAGGTATAGGACTCACCGTACAGAAATTAGTGTCATTTGAAGTTTTATCAGTGTTTGATTTGAGACTGAAGGGTAGCATAGCTATGAGCGATAGTTTAAATTAATAAGAGGCTCGAGTACTTTATTGTCAAAAAATTTCAAGTCTTATCAGTGTTTGATTTGGGACTCAAGGGTAGTATAGCTTTGAGCGATAACTTTAATTGACCAGAGCCTCGAGTATTTTATTGTCACAAAATTTCAAGATTTTATAACGCTCTAGTAAAAAGTTACAAGCATTTGAATGGTGCAATCTTTGATAGGTATAGGACGCACCGTACAGAAGTTAGGGCCATTTGAAGTTTTATCAGTGTTTCATTTGGGACTCAAGGGTAGCAAAGCTATGAGCGATTGATAAGAGGCTCGAGAACTTTATTGTCACAAAATTTCAAGGTTTTATGACGCTCCAGTAAAAAGTTACAAGCATTTGAATGTTGCCAACTTTGATAGGTGTAGGACGCACCGTACAGAAGTTAGGGCCATTTGAAGTTTTATCAGTGTTTGATTTATGACTCAAGGGTAGCATAGCTGTGAGCGATAGCTTAAATTTATAAGAGGCTCGAGTACTTTATTGTCAGCAAATTTCAAGTTTTTGTGACGCTCCAGTAAAAAGTTACAGTGTTGCAAACTTTGATAGGTATAGGACTCACCGTACAGAAATTAGTGTCATTTGAAGTTTTATCAGTGTTTGATTTGAGACTGCAGGGTAGCATAGCTATGAGCGATAGTTTAAATTAATAAGAGGCTCGAGTACTTTATTGTCAAAAAATTTCAAGGTTTTATGACGCTCCAGTAAAAAGTTACAAGCATTTGAATAGTGCAATCTTTGATAGGTATAGGACGCACCGTACAGAATTTAGGGCCATTTGAAGTTTTATGAGTGTTTGATGTGTGACTCCAGAGTAGCATAGCTGTGAGCGATAGCTTAAATTGATAAGAGGCTCGAGTACTTTATTGTCAGCAAATTCAAGATTTTATGACGCTCCAGTAAAAAGTTACAAGCATTTGAATGTTGCAAACTTTGATAGGTGTAGGACGCACCGTATAGAAGATAGGGCCATTTGAAGTTTTAGCAGTGTTTGATGTGTGACTCCAGGGTAGCATAGCTATGAGCGATAGCTTAAATTGATAAGAGGCTCGAGTACATTATTGTCAAAAAGTTTCAAGGTTTTATGACGCTCCAGTAAAAAGTTACAAGCATTTGAATGGTGCAATCTTTGATAGGTATAGGACGCACCGTGCAGAAGTTAGGGCCATTTGAAGTTTTATCAGTGTTTGATTTGGGACTGAAGGGTAGCATAGCTATGAGCGATAGCTTAAATTGATAAGAGGCTCGAGTACATTATTGTCAAAAAGTTTCAAGGTTTTATGACGCTCCAGTAAAAAGTTACAAGCATTTGAATGGTGCAATCTTTGATAGGTATAGGACGCACCGTGCAGAAGTTAGGGCCATTTGAAGTTTTATCAGTGTTTGATTTGGGACTCAAGGGTAGCATAGCTATGAGCGATAACTTTAATTGATAAGAGGCTCGAGACTTATTGTCACAAAATTTCAAGGTTTTATGACGCTCCAGTAAAAAGGTACAAGCATTTGAATGTTGCAAACTTTGATAGGTATAGGACGCACCGTACAGAAGTTAGGGCCATTTGAAGTTTTATCAGTGTTTGATTTGGGACTCAAGGGTAGCATAGCTATGAGCGATAACTTTAATTGATAAGAGGCTCGAGTACTTTATTGTCACAAAATTTCAAGGTTTTATGACGCTCCAGTAAAAAGTTAAAAGCATTTGAATGTTGCAACCTTTGATAGGTGTAGGACGCACCGTATAGAATTTAGGGCCATTTGAAGTTTTAGCAGTGTTTGATGTGTGACTCCAGGGTAGGATAGCTGTGAGCGATATCTTAAATTGATAAGAGGCTCGAGTACTTTATTGCCCGCAAATTTCAAGGTTTTATGACGCTCCAGTAAAAAGTTACAGTGTTGCAAACTTTGATAGGTATAGGACTCTCCGTACAGAAATTAGTGCCATTTGAAGTCTTATCAGTGTTTGATATGGGACTCAAGGCTAGTATAGCTTTGAGCGATAACTTTAATTGACAAGAGCCTCGAGTATTTTATTGTCACAAAATTTCAAGATTTTATAACGCTCCAGTAAAAAGTTACAAGCATTTGAATGTTGCAAACGTTGATAGGTGTAGGACGCACCGTATAGAAGTTAGGGCCATTTGAAGTTTTGTCAGTTTTTGATTTGGGACTGAAGGGTAGCATAGCTATGAGCGATAGCTTAAATTTATAAGAGGCTCGAGTACTTTATTGTCAAAACGTTTCAAGGTTTTATGACGCTCCAGTAAAATGTTACAAGCATTTGAATGTTGCAACCTTTGATGGGTATAGGACGCACCGTACAGAATTTAGGGCCATTTGAAGTTTTAGCAGGGTTTGATGTGTGACTCCAGGGTAGCATAGCTGTGAGCGATAGCTTAAATTGATAAGAGGCTCGAGTACTTTATTGTCAGCAAATTCAAGATTTTATGACGCTCCAGTAAAAAGTTACAAGCATTTGAATGTTGCAAACTTTGATAGGTGTAGGACGCACCGTATAGAAGATAGGGCCATTTGAAGTTTTATCAGTTTTTGATTTGGGACTGAAGGGTAGCATAGCTATGAGCGATAGCTTAAATTGATAAAAGGCTCGAGTACATTATTGTCAAAAAGTTTCAAGGTTTTATGACGCTCCAGTAAAAGTTAGAAGCATTTGAATGGTGCAATCTTTGATAGGTATAGGACGCACCGTACAGAAGTTAGGGCCATTTGAAGTTTTATCAGTGTTTCATTTGGGACTCAAGGGTAGCAAAGCTATGAGCGATAACTTTAATTGATAAGAGGCTCGAGAACTTTATTGTCACAAAATTTCAAGGTTTTATGACGCTCCAGTAAAAAGTTACAAGCATTTGAGTGTTGCAAACTTTGATAGGTGTAGGACGCACCGTTCAGAAGTTAGGGCCATTTGAAGTTTTATCAGTGTTTGATTTGGGACTCAAGGGTAGCAAAGCTATGAGCGATAACTTTAATTGATAAGAGGCTCGAGTACTTTATGGTCACAAAATTTCAAGGTTTTATGACGCTCCAGTAAAAAGTTACAAGTATTTGAATGTTGCAAACTGTGTTAGGTATAGGACGCACCGTATAGAAGTTACGGCTATTTGAAGTTTTATCAGTGTTTGATTTGGTACTCAAGGGTAGCATAGCTATGAGCGATAACTTTAATTGACAAGAGGCTCGAATACTTTATTGTCACAAAATTTCAAGGTTTTATGACACTCCAGTAAAAAGTTAAAAGCATTTGAATGTTGCAAACTTTGAAAGGTATAGAACGCACCGATTAGAAGTTAGGGCTATTTGAAGTTTTATCAGTGTTTTATTTGGGACTCAAGGGTAGCATAGCTATGAGCGATAGCTTAAATTGATAAGAGGCTCGAGTACTTTATTGTCAAAAAATTTCAAGGTTTTTATGACGCTTCAGTAAACAGTTAAAAGCATTTGAATGTTGCAATCTTTGATAGGTATAGGACGCACCGTGCAGAAGTTAGGGCCATTTGAAGTTTTATCAGTGGTCGATTTGGGACTCAAGGGTAGCATAGCTATGAGAGATACCTTTAATTGATGAGAGGCTCGAGAACTTTATTGTCACAAAATTTCAAGATTTTATGACGCTCCAGTAAAAAGTTACAAGCATTTGAATGTTGCAACCTTTGATAGGTGTAGGACGCACCGTATAGAATTTAGGGCCATTTGAAGTTTTAGCAGTGTTTGATGTGTGACTCCAGGGTAGCATAGCTGTGAGCGATAGCTTAAATTGATAAGAGGCTCGAGTATTTTATTGTCAGCAAATTCAAGATTTTATGACGCTCCAGTAAAAAGTTACAAGCATTTGAATGTTGCAAACTTTGATAGGTGTAGGACGCACCGTATAGAAGTTAGGGCCATTTGAAGTTTTATCAGTTTTTGATTTGGGACTGAAGGCTAGCATAGCTATGAGCGATAGCTTAAATTGATAAGAGGCTCGAGTACTTTATTGTCAAAAAGTTTCAAGGTTTTATGACGCTCCAGTAAAAAGGTACAAGCATTTGAATTTTGCAAACTTTGATAGGTATACGACGCACCGTACAGAAGTTAGGGCCATTTGAAGTTTTATCAGTGTTTGATTTGGGACTCAAGGGTAGCATAGCTATGAGCGATAACTTTAATTGATAAGAGGCTCGAGTACTTTATTGTCACAAAATTTCAAGATTTTATAACGCTCCAGTAAAAAGTTACAAGCATTTGAATGTTGCAAACTTTGATAGGTGTAGGACGCACCGTATAGAAGTTAGGGCCATTTGAAGTTTTATCAGTTTTTGATTTGGGACTGAAGGGTAGCATAGCTATGAGCGAAAGCTTAAATTGATAAGAGGCTCGAGTACTTTATTGTCACAAAATTGCAAGGTTTTATGACGCTCCAGTAAAAAGTTACCAGAATTTGAATGTTGCAACCTTTGATAGGTATAGGACGCACCGTACAGAATTTAGGGCCTTTTGAAGTTTTAGCAGGTTTTGATGTGTGACTCCAGGGTAGCATAGCTGTGAGCGATAGCTTAAATTGATAAGAGGCTCGAGTACTTTATTGTCAGCAAATTCAAGATTTTATGACGCTCCAGTAAAAAGTTACAAGCATTTGAATGTTGCAAACTTTGATAGGTGTAGGACGCACCGTATAGAAGATAGGGCTATTTGAAGTTTTATCAGTTTTTGATTTGGGACTGAAGGGTAGCATAGCTATGAGCGATAGCTTAAATTGATAAGAGGCTCGAGTACATTATTGTCAAAAAGTTTCAAGGTTTTATGACGCTCCAGTAAAAAGTTACAAGCATTTGAATGGTGCAATCTTTGATAGGTATAGGACGCACCGTACAGAAGTTAGGGCCATTTGAAGTTTTATCAGTGTTTCATTTGGGACTCAAGGGTAGCAAAGCTATGAGCGATAACTGTAATTGATAAGAGGCTTGAGAACTTTATTGTCACAAAATTTCAAGGTTTTATGACGCTCCAGTAAAAAGTTACAAGCATTTGAATGTTGCAAACTTTGATAGGTGTAGGACGCACCGTTCAGAAGTTAGGGCCATTTGAAGTTTTATCAGTGTTTGATTTGGGACTCAAGGGTAGCATAGCTGTGAGCGATAGCTTAAATTGATAAGAGGCTCGAGTACTTTATTGTCAGCAAATTTCAAGGTTTTTGTGACGCTCCAGTAAAAAGTTACAGTGTTGCAAACTTTGATAGGTATAGGACTCACCGTACAGAAATTAATGTCATTTGAAGTTTTATCAGTGTATGATTTGGGACTGAAGGGTAGCATAGCTATGAGCGATAGCTTAAATTGATAAGAGGCTCGAGTACTTTATTGTCAGCAAATTCAAGATTTTATGACGCTCCAGTAAAAAGTTACAAGCATTTGAATGTTGCAAACTTTGATAGGTGTAGGGCGCACCGTTCAGAAGTTAGGGCCATTTGAAGTTTTATCAGTGTTTGATTTGGGACTCAAGGGTAGCAAAGCTATGAGCGATAACTTTAATTGATAAGAGGCTCGAAAACTTTGTCACAAAATTTCAAGGTTTTATGACGCTCCAGTAAAAAGTTACAAGTATTTGAATGTTGCAACCTTTGATAGGTGTAGGACGCACCGTATAGAATTTAGGGCCATTTGAAGTTTTAGGAGTGTTTGATGTGTGACTCCAGGGTAGCATAGCTGTGAGCGATAGCTTAAATTGATAAGAGGCTCGAGTACTTTATTGTCAGCAAATTCAAGATTTTATGACGCTCCAGTAAAAAGTTACAAGCATTTGAATGTTGCAAACTTTGATAGGTGTAGGGCGCACCGTTCAGAAGTTAGGGCCATTTGAAGTTTTATCAGTGTTTGATTTGGGACTCAAGGGTAGCATAGCTATGAGCGATAACTTTAATTGATAAGAGACTCGAGTACTTTATTGTCAGCAAATTCAAGATTTTATGACGCTCCAGTAAAAAGTTACAAGCATTTGACTGTTGCAAACTTTGATAGGTTTAGGACGCACCGTATAGAAGTTAGGGCCATTTGAAGTTTTATCAGTTTTTGATTTGGGACTGAAGGGTAGCATAGCTATGAGCGATAGCTTAAATTGATAAGAGGCTCGAGTACATTATTGTCAAAAGGTTTCAAGGTTTTATGACGCTCCAGTAAAAAGGTACAAGCATTTGAATTTTGCAAACTTTGATAGGTATACGACGCACCGTACAGAAGTTAGGGCCATTTGCAGTTTTATCAGTGTTTGATTTGGGACTCAAGGGTAGCATAGCTGTGAGCGATAGCTTAAATTGATAAGAGGCTCGAAAACTTTATTGTCACAAAATTTCAAGGTTTTATGACGCTCCAGTAAAAAGTTACAAGCATTTGAATGTTGTAAACTTTGATAGGTGTAGGACGCACCGTTCAGAAGTTAGGGCCATTTGAAGTTTTATCAGTGTTTGATTTGGGACTCAAGGGTAGCAAAGCTATGAGCGATAACTTTAATTGATAAGAGACTCAAGTACTTTATGGTCACAAAATTTCAAGGTTTTATGACGCTCCAGTAAAAAGTTACAAATATTTGAATGTTGCAAACTGTGATAGCTATAGGACGCACCGTATAGAAGTTACGGCTATTTGAAGTTTTATCAGTGTTTGATTTGGGACTCAAGGGTAGCATAGCTATGAGCGATAACTTTAATTGACAAGAGGCTCGAATACTTTATTGTCACAAAATTTCAAGGTTTTATGACTCTCCAGTAAAAAGTTAAAAGCATTTGAATGTTCCAAACTTTGAAAGGTATAGAATGCACCGTATAGAAGTTAGGGCTATTTGAAGTTTTATCAGTGTTTCATTTGGGACTCAAGGGTAGCATAGCTATGAGCGATAGCTTAAATTGATAAGAGGCTCGAGTACTTTATTGTCAAAAAATTTCAAGGTTTTATGACGCTCCAGTAAAAAGTTAAAAGCATTTGAATGGTGCAATCTTTGATAGGTATAGGACGCACCGTGCAGAAGTTAGGGCCATTTGAAGTATTATCAGTGGTCGATTTGGGACTGAAGGGTAGCATAGCTATGAGCGATAGCTTAAATTGATAAGAGGCTCGAGTACTTTATTGTCAAAAAGTTTCAAGGTTTTATGACGCTCCAGTAAAAAGGTACAAGCATTTGAATTTTGCAAACTTTGATAGGTATATGACGCACCGTACAGAAGTTAGGGCCATTTGAAGTTTTATCAGTGTTTGATTTGGGACTCAAGGGTAGCATAGCTATGAGCGATAACTTTAATTGATAAGAGGCTCGAGTACTTTATTGTCACAAAATTTCAAGATTTTATAACGCTCCAGTAAAAAGTTACAAACATTTGAATGTTGCAACCTTTGATAGGTGTAGGACGACCGTATAGAATTTAGGGCCATTTGAAGTTTTAGCAGTGTTTGATGTGTGACTCCAAGGTAGCATAGCTGTGAGCGATAGCTTAAATTGATAAGAGGCTCGAGTACTTTATTGTCAGCAAATTCAAGATTTTATGACGCTCCAGTAAAAAGTTACAAGCATTTGAATGTTGCAAACTTTGATAGGAATACGACGCACCGTATAGAAGTTAGGGCCATTTGAAGTTTTATCAGTGTTTGATTTGGGACTCAAGGGTAGCATAGCTATGAGCGATAACTTTAATTGATAAGAGGCTCGAGTACTTTATTGTCACAAAATTTCAAGATTTTATAACGCTCCAGTAAAAAGTTACAAGCATTTGAATGTTGCAAACTTTGATAGGTGTAGGACGCACCGTATAGAAGTTAGGGCCATTTGAAGTTTTATCAGTTTTTGATTTGGGACTGAAGGGTAGCATAGCTATGAGCGATAGCTTAAATTGATAAGAGGCTCGAGTACTTTATTGTCAAAAAGTTTCAAGGTTTTATGACGCTCCAGTAAAAAGTTACAAGCATTTGAATGTTGCAACCTTTGATAGGTATAGGACGCACCGTACAGAATTTAGGGCCATTTGAAGTTTTAGCAGGGTTTGATGTGTGACTCCAGGGTAGCATAGCTGTGAGCGATAGCTTAAATTGATAAGAGGCTCGAGTACTTTATTGTCAGCAAATTCCAGATTTTATGACGCTCCAGTAAAAAGTTACAAGCATTTGAATGTTGCAAACTTTGATAGGTGTAGGACGCACCATATAGAAGATAGGGCCATTTGAAGTTTTATCAGTTTTTGATTTGGGACTGAAGGGTAGCATAGCTATGAGCGATAGCTTAAATTGATAAGAGGCTCGAGTACATTATTGTCAAAAAGTTTCAAGGTTTTATGACGCTCCAGTAAAAAGTTACAAGCATTTGAATGGTGCAATCTTTGATAGGTATAGGACGCACCGTACAGAAGTTAGGGCCATTTGAAGTTTTATCAGTGTTTCATTTGGGACTCAAGGGTAGCAAAGCTATGAGCGATAACTTTAATTGATAAGAGGCTCGAGAACTTTATTGTCAAAAAATTTCAAGGTTTTATGACGCTCCAGTAAAAAGTTACAAGCATTTGAATGTTGCAAACTTTGATAGGTGTAGGACGCACCGTTCAGAAGTTAGGGCCATTTGAAGTTTTATCAGTGTTTGATTTGGGCCTCAAGGGTAGCATAGCTGTGAGCGATAGCTTAAATTGATAAGAGGCTCGAGAACTTTATTGTCAGCAAATTTCAAGGTTTTTGTGACGCTCCAGTAAAAAGTTACAGTGTTGCAAACTTTGATAGGTATAGGACTCACCGTACAGAAATTGGTGTCATTTGAAGTTTTATCAGTGTATGATTTGGGACTGAAGGGTAGCATAGCTATGAGCGATAGCTTAAATTGATAAGAGGGTCGAGTACTTTATTGTCAGCAAATTCAAGATTTTATGACGCTCAAGTAAAAACTTACAAGCATTTGAATGTTGCACACTTTGATAGGTATAGGACGCACCGTTCAGAAGTTAGGGCCATTTTAAGTTTTATCAGTGTTTGATTTGGGACTCAAGGGTAGCAAAGCTATGAGCGATAACTTTAATTGATAAGAGGCTCGAGTACTTTATTGTCAAAAAGTTTCAAGGTTTTATGACGCTCCAGTAAAAAGTTACAAGCATTTGAATGTTGCAACCTTTGATAGGTATAGGACGCACCGTACAGAATTTAGGGCCATTTGAAGTTTTAGCAGGGTTTGATGTGTGACTCCAGGGTAGCATAGCTGTGAGCGATAGCTTAAATTGATAAGAGGCTCGAGTACTTTATTGTCAGCAAATTCAAGATTTTATGACACTCCAGTAAAAAGTTACAAGCATTTGAATGTTGCAAACTTTGATAGGTGTAGGACGCTCCGTATAGAAGATAGGGCCATTTGAAGTTTTATCAGTTTTTGATTTGGGACTGAAGGGTAGCATACCTATGAGCGATAGGTTAAATTGATAAGAGGCTCGAGTACATTATTGTCAAAAAGTTTCAAGGTTTTATGACGCTCCAGTAAAAAGTTACAAGCATTTGAATGGTGCAATCTTTGATAGGTATAGGACGCACCGTACAGAAGTTAGGGCCATTTGAAGTTTTATCAGTGTTTCATTTGGGACTCAAGGGTAGCAAAGCTATGAGCGATAACTTTAATTGATAAGAGGCTCGAGAATTTTATTGTCACAAAATTTCAAGGTTTTATGACGCTCCAGTAAAAAGTTACAAGCATTTGAATGTTGCAAACTTTGATAGGTGTAGGACTCACCGTACAGAAATTAGTGTCATTTGAAGTTTTATCAGTGTATGATTTGGGACTGAAGGGTAGCATAGCTATGAGCGATAGCTTAAATTGATAAGAGGCTCGAGTACTTTATTGTCAGCAAATTCAAGATTTTATGACGCTCCAGTAAAAAGTTACAAGCATTTGAATGTTGCAAACTTTGATAGGTGTAGGGCGCACCGTTCAGAAGTTAGGGCCATTTGAAGTTTTATCAGTGTTTGATTTGGGACTCAAGGGTAGCAAAGCTATGAGCGATAACTTTAATTGATAAGAGGCTCGAGAACTTTATTGTCACAAAATTTCAAGGTTTTATGACGCTCCAGTAAAAAGTTACAAGCATTTGAATGTTGCAAACTTTGATAGGTGTAGGACGCACCGTTCAGAAGTTAGGGCCATTTGAAGTTTTATCAGTGTTTGATTTGGGCCTCAAGGGTAGCATAGCTGTGAGCGATAGCTTAAATTGATAAGAGGCTCGAGAACTTTATTGTCAGCAAATTTCAAGGTTTTTGTGACGCTCCAGTAAAAAGTTACAGTGTTGCAAACTTTGATAGGTATAGGAATCACCGTACAGAAATTGGTGTCATTTGAAGTTTTATCAGTGTATGATTTGGGACTGAAGGGTAGCATAGCTATGAGCGATAGCTTAAATTGATAAGAGGGTCGAGTACTTTATTGTCAGCAAATTCAAGATTTTATGACGCTCAAGTAAAAACTTACAAGCATTTGAATGTTGCAAACTTTGATAGGTATAGGACGCACCGTTCAGAAGTTAGGGCCATTTTAAGTTTTATCAGTGTTTGATTTGGGACTCAAGGGTAGCAAAGCTATGAGCGATAACTTTAATTGATAAGAGGCTCGAGTACTTTATTGTCAAAAAGTTTCAAGGTTTTATGACGCTCCAGTAAAAAGTTACAAGCATTTGAATGTTGCAACCTTTGATAGGTATAGGACGCACCGTACAGAATTTAGGGCCATTTGAAGTTTTAGCAGGGTTTGATGTGTGACTCCAGGGTAGCATAGCTGTGAGCGATAGCTTAAATTGATAAGAGGCTCGAGTACTTTATTGTCAGCAAATTTCAAGGTTTTTGTGACGCTCCAGTAAAAAGTTACAGTGTTGCAAACTTTGATAGGTATAGGACTCACCGTACAGAAATTAGTGTCATTTGAAGTTTTATCAGTGTATGATTTGGGACTGAAGGGTAGCATAGCTATGAGCGATAGCTTAAATTGATAAGAGGCTCGAGTACTTTATTGTCAGCAAATTCAAGATTTTATGACGCTCCAGTAAAAAGTTACAAGCATTTGAATGTTGCAAACTTTGATAGGTGTAGGGCGCACCGTTCAGAAGTTAGGGCCATTTGAAGTTTTATCAGTGTTTGATTTGGGACTCAAGGGTAGCATAGCTATGAGCGATAACTTTAATTGATAAGAGGCTCGAGTACTTTATTGTCACAAAATTTCAAGATTTTATAACGCTCCAGTAAAAAGTTACAAACATTTGAATGTTGCAACCTTTGATAGGTGTAGGACGACCGTATAGAATTTAGGGCCATTTGAAGTTTTAGCAGTGTTTGATGTGTGACTCCAAGGTAGCATAGCTGTGAGCGATAGCTTAAATTGATAAGAGGCTCGAGTACTTTATTGTCAGCAAATTCAAGATTTTATGACGCTCCAGTAAAAAGTTACAAGCATTTGAATGTTGCAAACTTTGATAGGAATACGACGCACCGTATAGAAGTTAGGGCCATTTGAAGTTTTATCAGTGTTTGATTTGGGACTCAAGGGTAGCATAGCTATGAGCGATAACTTTAATTGATAAGAGGCTCGAGTACTTTATTGTCACAAAATTTCAAGATTTTATAACGCTCCAGTAAAAAGTTACAAGCATTTGAATGTTGCAAACTTTGATAGGTGTAGGACGCACCGTATAGAAGTTAGGGCCATTTGAAGTTTTATCAGTTTTTGATTTGGGACTGAAGGGTAGCATAGCTATGAGCGATAGCTTAAATTGATAAGAGGCTCGAGTACTTTATTGTCAAAAAGTTTCAAGGTTTTCTGACGCTCCAGTAAAAAGTTACAAGCATTTGAATGTTGCAACCTTTGATAGGTATAGGACGCACCGTACAGAAGTTAGGGCCATTTGAAGTTTTAGCAGGGTTTGATGTGTGACTCCAGGGTAGCATAGCTGTGAGCGATAGCTTAAATTGATAAGAGGCTCGAGTACTTTATTGTCAGCAAATTCCAGATTTTATGACGCTCCAGTAAAAAGTTACAAGCATTTGAATGTTGCAAACTTTGATAGGTGTAGGACGCACCATATAGAAGATAGGGCCATTTGAAGTTTTATCAGTTTTTGATTTGGGACTGAAGGGTAGCATAGCTATGAGCGATAGCTTAAATTGATAAGAGGCTCGAGTACATTATTGTCAAAAAGTTTCAAGGTTTTATGACGCTCCAGTAAAAAGTTACAAGCATTTGAATGGTGCAATCTTTGATAGGTATAGGACGCACCGTACAGAAGTTAGGGCCATTTGAAGTTTTATCAGTGTTTCATTTGGGACTCAAGGGTAGCAAAGCTATGAGCGATAACTTTAATTGATAAGAGGCTCGAGAACTTTATTGTCAAAAAATTTCAAGGTTTTATGACGCTCCAGTAAAAAGTTACAAGCATTTGAATGTTGCAAACTTTGATAGGTGTAGGACGCACCGTTCAGAAGTTAGGGCCATTTGAAGTTTTATCAGTGTTTGATTTGGGCCTCAAGGGTAGCATAGCTGTGAGCGATAGCTTAAATTGATAAGAGGCTCGAGAACTTTATTGTCAGCAAATTTCAAGGTTTTTGTGACGCTCCAGTAAAAAGTTACAGTGTTGCAAACTTTGATAGGTATAGGACTCACCGTACAGAAATTGGTGTCATTTGAAGTTTTATCAGTGTATGATTTGGGACTGAAGGGTAGCATAGCTATGAGCGATAGCTTAAATTGATAAGAGGGTCGAGTACTTTATTGTCAGCAAATTCAAGATTTTATGACGCTCAAGTAAAAACTTACAAGCATTTGAATGTTGCAAACTTTGATAGGTATAGGACGCACCGTTCAGAAGTTAGGGCCATTTTAAGTTTTATCAGTGTTTGATTTGGGACTCAAGGGTAGCAAAGCTATGAGCGATAACTTTAATTGATAAGAGGCTCGAGTACTTTATTGTCAAAAAGTTTCAAGGTTTTATGACGCTCCAGTAAAAAGTTACAAGCATTTGAATGTTGCAACCTTTGATAGGTATAGGACGCACCGTACAGAATTTAGGGCCATTTGAAGTTTTAGCAGGGTTTGATGTGTGACTCCAGGGTAGCATAGCTGTGAGCGATAGCTTAAATTGATAAGAGGCTCGAGTACTTTATTGTCAGCAAATTCAAGATTTTATGACACTCCAGTAAAAAGTTACAAGCATTTGAATGTTGCAAACTTTGATAGGTGTAGGACGCTCCGTATAGAAGATAGGGCCATTTGAAGTTTTATCAGTTTTTGATTTGGGACTGAAGGGTAGCATAGCTATGAGCGATAGCTTAAATTGATAAGAGGCTCGAGTACATTATTGTCAAAAAGTTTCAAGGTTTTATGACGCTCCAGTAAAAAGTTACAAGCATTTGAATGGTGCAATCTTTGATAGGTATAGGACGCACCGTACAGAAGTTAGGGCCATTTGAAGTTTTATCAGTGTTTCATTTGGGACTCAAGGGTAGCAAAGCTATGAGCGATAACTTTAATTGATAAGAGGCTCGAGAATTTTATTGTCACAAAATTTCAAGGTTTTATGACGCTCCAGTAAAAAGTTACAAGCATTTGAATGTTGCAAACTTTGATAGGTGTAGGACTCACCGTACAGAAATTAGTGTCATTTGAAGTTTTATCAGTGTATGATTTGGGACTGAAGGGTAGCATAGCTATGAGCGATAGCTTAAATTGATAAGAGGCTCGAGTACTTTATTGTCAGCAAATTCAAGATTTTATGACGCTCCAGTAAAAAGTTACAAGCATTTGAATGTTGCAAACTTTGATAGGTGTAGGGCGCACCGTTCAGAAGTTAGGGCCATTTGAAGTTTTATCAGTGTTTGATTTGGGACTCAAGGGTAGCAAAGCTATGAGCGATAACTTTAATTGATAAGAGGCTCGAGAACTTTATTGTCACAAAATTTCAAGGTTTTATGACGCTCCAGTAAAAAGTTACAAGCATTTGAATGTTGCAAACTTTGATAGGTGTAGGACGCACCGTTCAGAAGTTAGGGCCATTTGAAGTTTTATCAGTGTTTGATTTGGGCCTCAAGGGTAGCATAGCTGTGAGCGATAGCTTAAATTGATAAGAGGCTCGAGAACTTTATTGTCAGCAAATTTCAAGGTTTTTGTGACGCTCCAGTAAAAAGTTACAGTGTTGCAAACTTTGATAGGTATAGGAATCACCGTACAGAAATTGGTGTCATTTGAAGTTTTATCAGTGTATGATTTGGGACTGAAGGGTAGCATAGCTATGAGCGATAGCTTAAATTGATAAGAGGGTCGAGTACTTTATTGTCAGCAAATTCAAGATTTTATGACGCTCAAGTAAAAACTTACAAGCATTTGAATGTTGCAAACTTTGATAGGTATAGGACGCACCGTTCAGAAGTTAGGGCCATTTTAAGTTTTATCAGTGTTTGATTTGGGACTCAAGGGTAGCAAAGCTATGAGCGATAACTTTAATTGATAAGAGGCTCGAGTACTTTATTGTCACAAAATTCAAGGTTTTCTGACGCTCCAGTAAAAAGTTACAAGCATTTGAATGTTGCAACCTTTGATAGGTATAGGACGCACCGTACAGAAGTTAGGGCCATTTGAAGTTTTAGCAGGGTTTGATGTGTGACTCCAGGGTAGCATAGCTGTGAGCGATAGCTTAAATTGATAAGAGGCTCGAGTACTTTATTGTCAGCAAATTTCAAGGTTTTTGTGACGCTCCAGTAAAAAGTTACAGTGTTGCAAACTTTGATAGGTATAGGACTCACCGTACAGAAATTAGTGTCATTTGAAGTTTTATCAGTGTATGATTTGGGACTGAAGGGTAGCATAGCTATGAGCGATAGCTTAAATTGATAAGAGGCTCGAGTACTTTATTGTCAGCAAATTCAAGATTTTATGACGCTCCAGTAAAAAGTTACAAGCATTTGAATGTTGCAAACTTTGATAGGTGTAGGGCGCACCGTTCAGAAGTTAGGGCCATTTGAAGTTTTATCAGTGTTTGATTTGGGACTCAAGGGTAGCAAAGCTATGAGCGATAACTTAAATGGATAAGAGGCTCGAGAACTTTATTGTCACAAAATTTCAAGGTTTTATGACGCTCCAGTAAAAAGTTACAAGCATTTGAATGTTGCAAGCTTTGATAGGTGTAGGACGCACCGTATAGAAGTTAGGGCCATTTGAAGTTTTATCAGTTTTTGATTTGGGACTGAAGGGTAGCATAGCTATGAGCGATAGCTTAAATTGATAAGAGGCTCGAGTACTTTATTGTCAAAAAGTTTCAAGGTTTTATGACGCTCCAGTAAAAAGGTACAAGCATTTGAATTTTGCAAACTTTGATAGGTATACGACGCACCGTACAGAAGTTAGGGCCATTTGAAGTTTTATCAGTGTTTGATTTGGGACTCAAGGGTACCAAAGCTATGAGCGATAACTTTAATTGATAAGAGGCTCGAGTACTTTATGGTCACAAAATTTCAAGGTTTTATGACGCTCCAGTAAAAAGTTACAAGTATTTGAATGTTGCAAACTGTGATAGGTATAGGACGCACCGTATAGAAGTTACGGCTATTTGAAGTTTTATCAGTGTTTGATTTGGGACTCAAGGGTAGCATAGCTATGAGCGATAACTTAAATTGATAAGAGGCTCGAGTACTTTATTGTCAAAAAATTTCAAGGTTTTATGACGCTCCAGTAAAAAGTTAAAAGCATTTGAATGGGGCAATCTTTGGTAGGTATAGGACGCACCGTGCAAAAGTTAGGGCCATTTGAAGTTTTATCAGTGGTCGATTTGGGACTCAAGGGTAGCATAGCTATGAGAGATAACTTTAATTGATGAGAGGCTCGAGAACTTTATTGTCACAAAATTTCAAGATTTTATGACGCTCCAGTAAAAAGTTACAAGCATTTGAATGTTGCAACCTTTGATAGGTGTAGGACGCACCGTATAGAATTTAGGGCCATTTGAAGTTTTAGCAGTGTTTGATGTGTGACTCCAGGGTAGCATAGCTGTGAGCGATAGCTTAAATTGATAAGAGGCTCGAGTACTTTATTGTCAGCAAATTCAAGATTTCATGACGCTCCAGTAAAAAGTTACAAGCATTTGAATGTTGCAAACTTTGATAGGTGTAGGACGCACCGTATAGAAGTTAGGGCCATTTGAAGTTTTATCAGTTTTTGATTTGGGACTGAAGGGTAGCATAGCTATGAGCGATTGCTTAAATTGATAAGAGGCTCGAGTACTTTATTGTCAAAAAGTTTCAAGGTTTTATGACGCTCCAGTAAAAAGGTACAAGCATTTGAATTTTGCAAACTTTGATAGGTATACGACGCACCGTACAGAAGTTAGGGCCATTTGAAGTTTTATCAGTGTTTGATTTGGGACTCAAGGGTAGCATAGCTATGAGCGATAACTTTAATTGATAAGAGGCTCGAGTACTTTATTGTCACAAAATTTCAAGATTTTATAACGCTCCAGTAAAAAGTTACAAGCATTTGAATGTTGCAAACTTTGATAGGTGTAGGACGCACCGTATAGAAGTTAGGGCCATTTGAAGTTTTATCAGTTTTTGATTTGGGACTGAAGGGTAGCATAGCTATGAGCGATAGCTTAAATTGATAAGAGGCTCGAGTACTTTATTGTCAAAAAGTTTCAAGGTTTTATGGCGCTCCAGTAAAAAGTTACAAGCATTTGAATGTTGCAACCTTTGATAGGTATAGGACGCACCGTACAGAATTTAGGGCCATTTGAAGTTTTAGCAGGGTTTGATGTGTGACTCCAGGGTAGCATAGCTGTGAGCGATAGCTTAAATTGATAAGAGGCTCGAGTACTTTATTGTCAGCAAATTCAAGATTTTATGACGCTTCAGTAAAAAGTTACAAGCATTTGAATGTTGCAAACTTTGATAGGTGTAGGACGCACCGTATAGAAGATAGGGCCATTTGAAGTTTTATCAGTTTTTGATTTGGGACTGAAGGGTAGCATAGCTATGAGCGATAGCTTAAATGGATAAGTGGCTCGAGTACATTATTGTCAAAAAGTTTCAAGGTTTTATGACGCTCCAGTAAAAAGTTACAAGCATTTGAATGGTGCAATCTTTGATAGGTATAGGACGCACCGTACAGAAGTTAGGGCCATTTGAAGTTTTATCAGTGTTTCATTTGGGACTCAAGGGTAGCAAAGCTATGAGCGATAACTTTAATTGATAAGAGGCTCGAGAACTTTATTGTCACAAAGTTTCAAGGTTTTATGACGCTCCAGTAAAATGTTACAAGCATTTGAATGTTGCAAACTTTGATAGGTGTAGGACGCGCCGTTCAGAAGTTAGGGCCATTTGAAGTTTTATCAGTGTTTGATTTGGGACTCAAGGGTAGCATAGCTGTGAGCGATAGCTTAAATTGATAAGAGGCTCGAGTACTTTATTGTCAGCAAATTTCAAGGTTTTTGTGACGCTCCAGTAAAAAGTTACAGTGTTGCAAACTTTGATACGTATAGGACTCACCGTACAGAAATTAGTGTCATTTGAAGTTTTATCAGTGTATGATTTGGGACTGAAGGGTAGCATAGCTATGAGCGATAGCTTAAATTGATAAGAGGCTCGAGTACTTTATTGTCAGCAAATTCAAGATTTTATGACGCTCAAGTAAAAACTTACAAGCATTTGAATGTTGCAAACTGTGATAGGTATAGGACGCACCGTATAGAAGTTACGGCTATTTGAAGTTTTATCAGTGTTTGATTTGGGACTCAAGGGTAGCATAGCTATGAGCGATAACTTTAATTGACAAGAGGCTCGAATACTTTATTGTCACAAAATTTCTAGGTTTTATGACACTCCAATAAAAAGTTAAAAGCATTTGAATGTTGCAAACTTTGAAAGGTATAGAACGCACCGTATAGAAGTTAGGGCTATTTGAAGGTTTATCAGTGTTTTATTTGGGATTCAAGGGTAGCATAGCTATGAGCGATAGCTTAAATTGATAAGAGGCTCGAGTACTTTATTGTCAAAAAATTTCAAGGTTTTATGACGCTCCAGTAAAAAGTTAAAAGCATTTGAATGGTGCAATTTTTGATAGGTATAGGACGCACCGTGCAGAAGTTAGGGCCATTTGAAGTTTTATCAGTGTTTGATTTGGGACTCAAGGGTAGCATAGCTATGAGAGATAACTTTAATTGATAAGAGGCTCGAGAACTTTATTGTCACAAAATTTCAAGATTTTATGACGCTCCAGTAAAAAGTTACAAGCATTTGAATGTTGCAACCTTTGATAGGTGTAGGACGCACCGTATAGAATTTAGGGCCATTTGAAGTTTTAGCAGTGTTTGATGTGTGACTCCAGGGTAGCATAGCTGTGAGCGATAGCTTAAATTGATAAGAGGCTCGAGTACTTTATTGTCAGCAAATTCAAGATTTTATGACGCTCCAGTAAAATGTTACAAGCATTTGAATGTTGCAAACTTTGATAGGTGTAGGACGCACCGTATAGAAGTTAGGGCCATTTGAAGTTTTATCAGTTTTTGATTTGGGACTGAAGGGTAGCATAGCTATGAGCGATATCTTAAATTGATAAGAGCCGCGAGTACTTTATTGTCAAAAAGTTTCAAGGTTTTATGACGCTCCAGTAAAAAGGTACAAGCGTTTGAATATTGCAAACTTTGATAGGTATACGACGCACCGTACAGAAGTTACGGCCATTTGAAGTTTTATCAGTGTTTGATTTGGGACTCAAGGGTAGGATAGCTATGAGCGATAACTTTAATTGATAAGAGGCTCGAGTACTTTATTGTCACAAAATTTCAAGGTTTTATGACGCTCCAGTAAAAAGTTAAAAGCATTTGAATGTTGCAACCTTTGATAGGTGTAGGACGCACCGTATAGAATTTAGGGCCATTTGAAGTTTTAGCAGTGTTTGATGTGTGACTCCAGGGTAGCATAGCTGTGAGCGATAGCTTAAATTGATAAGAGGCTCGAGTACTTTTTTGTCAGCAAATTTCAAGGTTTTATGACGCTCCAGTAAAAAGTTACAGTGTTGCAAACTTTGATAGGTATAGGACTCTCCGTACAGAAATTAGTGCCATTTGAATCTTATCTTATTTGATTTGGGACTCAAGGGTAGTATAGCTTTGAGCGATAACTTTAATTGACAAGAGCCTCGAGTATTTTATTGTCACAAAATTTCAAGATTTTATGACGCTCCAGTAAAAAGTTACAAGCATTTGAATGTTGCAACCTTTGATAGGTATAGGACGCACCGTACAGAATTTAGGGCCATTTGAAGTTTTAGCAGGGTTTGATGTGTGACTCCAGGGTAGCATAGCTGTGAGCGATAGCTTAAATTGATAAGAGGCTCGAGTACTTTATTGTCAGCAAATTCAAGATTTTATGACGCTCCAGTAAAAAGTTACAAGCATTTGAATGTTGCAAACTTTGAAAGGTATAGAACGCACCGTATAGAAGTTAGGGCTATTTGAAGGTTTATCAGTGTTTTATTTGGGATTCAAGGGTAGCATAGCTATGAGCGATAGCTTAAATTGATAAGAGGCTCGAGTACATTATTGTCAAAAAGTTTCAAGGTTTTATGACGCTCCAGTAAAAAGTTAAAAGCATTTGAATGGTACAATCTTTGATAGGTATATGACGCACCGTGCAGAAGTTAGGGCCATTTGAAGTTTTATCAGTGTTTGATTTGGGACTCAAGGGTAGCATAGCTATGAGAGATAACTTTAATTGATAAGAGGCTCGAGAACTTTATTGTCACAAAATTTCAAGATTTTATGACGCTCCAGTAAAAAGTTACAATCATTTGAATGTTGCAAACTTTGATAGGTGTAGGACGCACCGTACAGAAATTAGTGTCATTGGAAGTTTTATCAGTGTATGATTTGGGACTGAAGGGTAGCATAGCTATGAGCGATAGCTTAAATTGATAAGAGGCTCGAGTACTTTATTGTCAGCAAATTCAAGATTTTATGACGCTCAAGTAAAAACTTACAAGCATTTGAATGTTGCAAACTGTGATAGGTATAGGACGCACCGTATAGAAGTTACGGCTATTTGAAGTTTTATCAGTGTTTGATTTGGGACTCAAGGGTAGCATAGCTATGAGCGATAAGTTTTATTGACAAGAGGCTCGAATACTTTATTGTCACAAAATTACAAGGTTTTATGACACTCCAATAAAAAGTTAAAAGCATTTGAATGTTGCAAACTTTGAAAGGAATAGAACGCACCGTATAGAAGTTAGGGCTATTTGAAGGTTTATCAGTGTTTTATTTGGGATTCAAGGGTAGCATAGCTATGAGCGATAGCTTAAATTGATAAGAGGCTCGAGTACTTTATTGTCAAAAAATTTCAAGGTTTTATGACGCTCCAGTAAAAAGTTAAAAGCATTTGAATGGTGCAATCTTTGATAGGTATAGGACGCACCGTGCAGAAGTTAGGGCCATTTGAAGTTTTATCAGTGTTTGATTTGGGACTCAAGGGTAGCATAGCTATGAGAGATAACTTTAATTGATAAGAGGCTCGAGAACTTTATTGTCACAAAATTTCAAGATTTTATGACGCTCCAGTAAAAAGTTACAAGCATTTGAATGTTGCAAACTTTGATAGGTGTAGGACGCACCGTATAGAATTTAGGGCCATTTGAAGTTTTAGCAGTGTTTGATGTGTGACTCCAGGGTAGCATAGCTGTGAGCGATAGCTTAAATTGATAAGAGGCTCGAGTACTTTATTGTCAGCAAATTCAAGATTTTATGACGCTCCAGTAAAAAGTTACAAGCATTTGAATGTTGCAAACTTTGATAGGTGTAGGACGCACCATATAGAAGATAGGGCCATTTGAAGTTTTATCAGTTTTTGATTTGGGACTGAAGGGTAGCATAGCTATGAGCGATAGCTTAAATTGATAAGAGGCTCGAGTACATTATTGTCAAAAAGTTTCAAGGTTTTATGACGCTCCAGTAAAAAGTTACAAGCATTTGAATGGTGCAATCTTTGATAGGTATAGGACGCACCGTACAGAAGTTAGGGCCATTTGAAGTTTTATCAGTGTTTCATTTGGGACTCAAGGGTAGCAAAGCTATGAGCGATAACTTTAATTGATAAGAGGCTCGAGAACTTTATTGTCACAAAATTTCAAGGTTTTATGACGCTCCAGTAAAAAGTTACAAGCATTTGAATGTTGCAAACTTTGATAGGTGTAGGGCGCACCGTTCAGAAGTTAGGGCCATTTGAAGTTTTATCAGTGTTTGATTTGGGACTCAAGGGTAGCATAGCTGTGAGCGATAGTTTAAGTTGATAAGAGGCTCGAGTACTTTATTGTCAGCAAATTTCAAGGTTTTATGACACTCCAGTAAAAAGTTAAAAGCATTTGAATGTTGCAAACTTTGAAAGGTATAGAACGCACCGTATAGAAGTTAGAGCTATTTGAAGTTTTATCAGTGTTTTATTTGGGACTCAAGGGTAGCATAGCTATGAGCGATAGCTTAAATTGATAAGAGGCTCGAGTACTTTATTGTCAAAAAATTTCAAGGTTTTATGACACTCCAGTAAAAAGTTAAAAACATTTGAATGGTGCAATCCTCGATAGGTATAGGACGCACCGTGCACAAGTTAGGGCCATTTGAAGTTTTATCAGTGTTTGATTTGGGACTCAAGGGTAGCATAGCTATGAGAGATAACTTTAATTGATAAGAGGCTCGAGAACTTTATTGTCACAAAATTTCAAGATTTTATGACGCTCCAGTAAAAAGTTACAAGCATTTGAATGTTGCAACCTTTGATAGGTGTAGGACGCACCGTATAGAATTTAGGGCCATTTGAAGTTTTAGCAGTGTTTGATGTGTGACTCCAGGGTAGCATAGCTGTGAGCGATAGCTTAAATTGATAAGAGGCTCGAGTATTTAATTGTCAGCAAATTCCAGATTTTATGACGCTCCAGTAAAAAGTTCCAAGCATTTGAATGTTGCAAACTTTGAAAGGTGTAGGACGCACCGTATAGAAGTTAGGGCCATTTGAAGTTTTATCAGTTTTTGATTTGGGACTGAAGGGTAGCATAGCTATGAGCGATAGCTTAAATTGATAAGAGGCTCGAGTACTTTATTGTCAAAAAGTTTCAAGGTTTTATGACGCTCCAGTAAAAAGTTACAAGCATTTGAATGTTGCAAACTTTGATAGGTATAGGACTCTCCGTATATAAATTAGTGCCATTTGAAGTCTTATCAGTGTTTGATTTGGGACTCAAGGGTAGTATAGCTTTGAGCGATAACTTTAATTGACAAGAGCCTCGAGTATTTTATTGTCACAAAATTTCAAGATTTTATGACGCTCCAGTAAAAAGTTACAAGCATTTGAATGTTGCAACCTTTGATAGGTATAGGACGCACCGTACAGAATTTAGGGCCATTTGAAGTTTTAGCAGGGTTTGATGTGTGACTCCAGGGTAGCATAGCTGTGAGCGATAGCTTAAATTGATAAGAGGCTCGAGTACTTTATTGTCAACAAATTCAAGATTTTATGACGCTCCAGTAAAAAGTTACAAGCATTTGAATGTTGCAAACTTTGATAGGTGTAGGACGCTCCATATAGAAGTTAGGGCCATTTGAAGTTTTATCAGTTTTTGATTTGGGACTGAAGGGTAGCATAGCTATGAGCGATAGCTTAAATTGATAAGAGGCTCGAGTACATTATTGTCAAAAAGTTTCAAGGTTTTATGACGCTCCAGTAAAAAGTTACAAGCATTTGAATGGTGCAAACTTTGATAGGTATAGGACGCACCGTACAGAAGTTAGGGCCATTTGAAGTTTTATCAGTGTTTCATTTGGGACTCAAGGGTAGCAAAGCTATGAGCGATAACTTTAATTGATAAGAGGCTCGAGAACTTTATTGTCACAAAATTTCAAGGTTTTATGACGCTCCAGTAAAAAGTTGCAAGCATTTGAATGTTGCAAACTTTGATAGGCGTAGGACGCACCGTTCAGAAGTTAGGGCCATTTGAAGTTTTTTCAGTGTTTGATTTGGGACTCAAGGGTAGCATAGCTGTGAGCGATAGTTTACATTGATAAGAGGCTCGAGTACTTTATTGTCCGCAAATTTCAAGGTTTTTGTGACGCTCCAGTAAAAAGTTACAGTGTTGCAAACTTTGATAGGTATAGGACTCACCGTACAGAAATTAGTGTCATTTGAAGTTTTATCAGTGTATGATTTGGGACTGAAGGGTAGCATAGCTATGAGCGATAGCTTAAATTGATAAGAGGCTCGAGTACTTTATTGTCAAAAAATTTCAAGGTTTTATGACGCTCCAGTAAAAAGTTACAAGCATTTGAATGGTGCAATCTTTGAGAGGTATAGGACGCACCGTACAGAAGTTAGGGCCATTTGAAGTTTTATCCGTGTTTGATTTGGGACTCAAGGGTAGCAAAGCTATGAGCGATAACTATAATTGATAAGAGGCTCGAGAACTTTATTGTCACAAAATTTCAAGGTTTTATGACGCTCCTGTAAAAAGTTACAAGTATTTGAATGTTGCAAACTGTGATAGGTGTAGAACGCACCGTATAGAAGTTAGGGCCATTTGAAGTTTTATCAGTGTTTTATTTGGGACTCAAGGGTAGCATAGCTATGAGCGATAGCTTAAATTTATAAGAGGCTCGAGTACTTTATTGTCACAAAATTTCAAGACTTTATGACGCTCCAGTAAAAAGCTACAAGCATTTGAATGTTGCAAACTTTGATAGGTGTAGAACGCACCTTATAGAAGTTAGGGCCATTTGAAGTCTTATCAGTGTTTGATTTGGGACTCAAGGGTAGCATAGCTATGAGCGATTGCTTAAATTAATAAGAGGCTCGAGTACTTTATTGTCAAAAAATTTCAAGGTTTTATGACGCTCAAGTAAAAACTTACAAGCATTTGAATGTTGCAAACTGTGATAGGTATAGGACGTACCGTATAGAAGTTACGGCTATTTGAAGTTTTATCAGTGTTTGATTTGGGACTCAAGGGTAGCATAGCTATGAGCGATAACTTTAATTGACAAGAGGCTCGAATACTTTATTGTCACAAAATTTCAAGGTTTTATGACACTCCAGTAAAAAGTTAAAAGCATTTGAATGTTGCAAACTTTGAAAGGTATAGAACGCACCGTATAGAAGTTAGAGCTATTTGAGGTTTTATCAGTGTTTTGTTTGGGACTCAAGGGTAGCATAGCTATGAGCGATAGCTTAAATTGATAAGAGGCTCGAGTACTTTATTGTCAAAAAATTTCAAGGTTTTATGACGCTCCAGTAAAAAGTTACAAGCATTTGAATGTTGCAACCTTTGATAGGTGTAGGACGCACCGTATAGAATTTAGTTCCATTTGAAGTTTTAGCAGGGTTTGATTTGGGACTCAAGGGTAGCATAGCTATGAGCGATAACTTTAATTGATAAGAGGCTCGAGTACTTTATTGTCACAAAATTTCAAGGTTTTATGACGCTCCAGTAAGAAGTTAAAAGCATTTGATTGTTGCAACCTTTGATAGGTGTAGGACGCACCGTATAGAATTTAGTTCCATTTGAAGTTTCAGCAGGGTTTGATGTGTGACTCCAGGGTAGCATAGCTGTGAGCGATAGCTTAAATTGATAAGAGGCTCGAGTACTTTATTGTCAGCAAATTCAAGATTTTATGACGCTCCAGTAAAAAGTTACAAGCATTTGAATGTTGCAAACTTTGATAGGTGTAGGACGCACCGTGTAGAAGATATTGCCATTTGAAGTTTTATCAGTTTTTGATTTGGGACTGAAGGGTAGCATAGCTATGAGCGATAGCTTAAATTGATAAGAGGCTCGAGTACATTATTGTCAAAAAGTTTCAAGGTTTTATGACGCTCCAGTAAAAAGTTACAAGCATTTGAATGGTGCAATCTTTGATAGGTATAGGACACACCGTACAGAAGTTAGGGCCATTTGAAGTTTTATCAGTGTTTCATTTGGGACTCAAGGGTAGCAAAGCTATGAGCGATAACTTTAATTGATAAGAGGCTCGAGAACTTTATTGTCACAAAATTTCAAGGTTTTATGACGCTCCAGTAAAAAGTTACATGCATTTGAATGTTGCAAACTTTGATAGGTGTAGGACGCACCGTACAGAAGTTAGGGCCATTTGAAGTTTTATCAGTGTTTCATTTGGGACTCAAGGGTAGCAAAGCTATGAGCGATAACTTTAATTGATAAGAGGCTCGAGAACTTTATTGTCACAAAATTTCAAGGTTTTATGACGCTCCAGTAAAAAGTTGCAAGCATTTGAATGTTGCAAACTTTGATAGGCGTAGGACGCACCGTTCAGAAGTTAGGGCCATTTGAAGTTTTTTCAGTGTTTGATTTGGGACTCAAGGGTAGCATAGCTGTGAGCGATAGTTTACATTGATAAGAGGCTCGAGTACTTTATTGTCCGCAAATTTCAAGGTTTTTGTGACGCTCCAGTAAAAAGTTACAGTGTTGCAAACTTTGATAGGTATAGGACTCACCGTACAGAAATTAGTGTCATTTGAAGTTTTATCAGTGTATGATTTGGGACTGAAGGGTAGCATAGCTATGAGCGATAGCTTAAATTGATAAGAGGCTCGAGTACTTTATTGTCAAAAAATTTCAAGGTTTTATGACGCTCCAGTAAAAAGTTACAAGCATTTGAATGGTGCAATCTTTGAGAGGTATAGGACGCACCGTACAGAAGTTAGGGCCATTTGAAGTTTTATCCGTGTTTGATTTGGGACTCAAGGGTAGCAAAGCTATGAGCGATAACTATAATTGATAAGAGGCTCGAGAACTTTATTGTCACAAAATTTCAAGGTTTTATGACGCTCCTGTAAAAAGTTACAAGTATTTGAATGTTGCAAACTGTGATAGGTGTAGAACGCACCGTATAGAAGTTAGGGCCATTTGAAGTTTTATCAGTGTTTTATTTGGGACTCAAGGGTAGCATAGCTATGAGCGATAGCTTAAATTTATAAGAGGCTCGAGTACTTTATTGTCACAAAATTTCAAGACTTTATGACGCTCCAGTAAAAAGCTACAAGCATTTGAATGTTGCAAACTTTGATAGGTGTAGAACGCACCTTATAGAAGTTAGGGCCATTTGAAGTCTTATCAGTGTTTGATTTGGGACTCAAGGGTAGCATAGCTATGAGCGATTGCTTAAATTAATAAGAGGCTCGAGTACTTTATTGTCAAAAAATTTCAAGGTTTTATGACGCTCCAGTAAAAAGTTACAAGCATTTGAATGTTGCAACCTTTGATAGGTGTAGGACGCACCGTATAGAATTTAGTTCCATTTGAAGTTTTAGCAGGGTTTGATTTGGGACTCAAGGGTAGCATAGCTATGAGCGATAACTTTAATTGATAAGAGGCTCGAGTACTTTATTGTCACAAAATTTCAAGGTTTTATGACGCTCCAGTAAAAAGTTAAAAGCATTTGATTGTTGCAACCTTTGATAGGTGTAGGACGCACCGTATAGAATTTAGTTCCATTTGAAGTTTTAGCAGGGTTTGATGTGTGACTCCAGGGTAGCATAGCTGTGAGCGATAGCTTAAATTGATAAGAGGCTCGAGTACTTTATTGTCAGCAAATTCAAGATTTTATGACGCTCCAGTAAAAAGTTACAAGCATTTGAATGTTGCAAACTTTGATAGGTGTAGGACGCACCGTGTAGAAGATATTGCCATTTGAAGTTTTATCAGTTTTTGATTTGGGACTGAAGGGTAGCATAGCTATGAGCGATAGCTTAAATTGATAAGAGGCTCGAGTACATTATTGTCAAAAAGTTTCAAGGTTTTATGACGCTCCAGTAAAAAGTTACAAGCATTTGAATGGTGCAATCTTTGATAGGTATAGGACACACCGTACAGAAGTTAGGGCCATTTGAAGTTTTATCAGTGTTTCATTTGGGACTCAAGGGTAGCAAAGCTATGAGCGATAACTTTAATTGATAAGAGGCTCGAGAACTTTATTGTCACAAAATTTCAAGGTTTTATGACGCTCCAGTAAAAAGTTACATGCATTTGAATGTTGCAAACTTTGATAGGTGTAGGACGCACCGTTCAGAAGTTAGGGCCATTTGAAGTTTTATCAGTGTTTGATTTGGGACTCAAGGGTAGCATAGCTGTGAGCGATAGCTTAAATTGATAAGAGCCTCGAGTACTTTATTGTCAGCAAATTTCAAGGTTTTTGTGACGCTCCAGTAAAAAGTTACAGTGTTGCAAACTTTGATAGGTATAGGACTCACCGTACAGAAATTAGTGTCATTTGAAGTTTTATCCGTGTTTGATTTGGGACTGAAGGGTAGCATAGCTATGAGCAATAGCTTAAATTGATAAGAGGCTCGAGTACTTTATTGTCAAAAAATTTCAAGGTTTTATGACGCTCCAGTAAAAAGTTACAAGCATTTGAATGGTGCAATCTTTGAGAGGTATAGGACGCACCGTACAGAAGTTAGGGCCATTTGAAGTTTTATCAGTGTTTTATTTGGGACTCAAGGGTAGCATAGCTATGAGCGATAGCTTAAATTTATAAGAGGCTCGAGTACTTTATTGTCACAAAATTTCAAGAATTTATGACGCTCCAGTAAAAAGCTACAAGCATTTGAATGTTGCAAACTTTGATAGGTGTAGAACGCACCTTATAGAAGTTAGGGCCATTTGAAGTCTTATCAGTGTTTGATTTGGGACTCAAGGGTAGCATAGCTATGAGCGATAGCTTAAATTAATAAGAGGCTCGAGTACTTTATTGTCAAAAAATTTCAAGGTTTTATGACCCTCAAGTAAAAACTTACAAGCATTTGAATGTTGCAAACTGTGATAGGTATAGGACGTACCGTATAGAAGTTACGGCTATTTGAAGTTTTATCAGTGTTTGATTTGGGACTCAAGGGTAGCATAGCTATGAGCGATAACTTTAATTGACAAGAGGCTCGAATACTTTATTGTCACAAAATTTCAAGGTTTTATGACACTCCAGTAAAAAGTTAAAAGCATTTGAATGTTGCAAACTTTGAAAGGTATAGAACGCACCGTATAGAAGTTAGAGCTATTTGAGGTTTTATCAGTGTTTTATTTGGGACTCAAGAGTAGCATAGCTATGAGCGATAGCTTAAATTGATAAGAGGCTCGAGTACTTTATTGTCAAAAAATTTCAAGGTTTTATGACGCTCCAGTAAAAAGTTACAAGCATTTGAATGTTGCAACCTTTGATAGGTGTAGGACGCACCGTATAGAATTTAGTTCCATTTGAAGTTTTAGCAGGGTTTGATTTGGGACACAAGGGTAGCATAGCTATGAGCGATAACTTTAATTGATAAGAGGCTCGAGTACTTTATTGTCACAAAATTTCAAGGTTTTATGACGCTCCAGTAAAAAGTTAAAAGCATTTGATTGTTGCAACCTTTGATAGGTGTAGGACGCACCGTATAGAATTTAGTTCCATTTGAAGTTTTAGCAGGGTTTGATGTGTGACTCCAGGGTAGCATAGCTGTGAGCGATAGCTTAAATTGATAAGAGGCTCGAGTACTTTATTGTCAGCAAATTCAAGATTTTATGACGCTCCAGTAAAAAATTACAAGCATTTGAATGTTGCAAACTTTGATAGGTGTAGGACGCACCGTGTAGAAGATATTGCCATTTGAAGTTTTATCAGTTTTTGATTTGGGACTGAAGGGTAGCATAGCTATGAGCGATAGCTTAAATTAATAAGAGGCTCGAGTACATTATTGTCAAAAAGTTTCAAGGTTTTATGACGCTCCAGTAAAAAGTTACAAGCATTTGAATGGTGCAATCTTTGATAGGTATAGGACACACCGTACAGAAGTTAGGGCCATTTGAAGTTTTATCAGTGTTTCATTTGGGACTCAAGGGTAGCAAAGCTATGAGCGATAACTTTAATTGATAAGAGGCTCGAGAACTTTATTGTCACAAAATTTCAAGGTTTTATGACGCTCCAGTAAAAAGTTACATGCATTTGAATGTTGCAAACTTTGATAGGTGTAGGACGCACCGTATAGAAGTTAGGGCCATTTGAAGTTTTATCAGTGTTTGATTTGGGACTCAAGGGTAGCATAGCTATGAGCGATTGCTTAAATTGATAAGAGGCTCGAGTACTTTATTGTCAAAAAATTTCAAGGTTTTATGACGCTCCAGTAAAAAGTTACAAGCATTTGAATGGTGCAATCTTTGAGAGGTATAGGACGCACCGTACAGAAGTTAGGGCCATTTGAAGTTTTATCCGTGTTTGATTTGGGACTCAAGGGTAGCAAAGCTATGAGCGATAACTATAATTGATAAGAGGCTCGAGAACTTTATTGTCACAAAATTTCAAGGTTTTATGACGCTCCTGTAAAAAGTTACAAGTATTTGAATGTTGCAAACTTTGATAGGTGTAGAACGCACCGTATAGAAGTTAGGGCCATTTGAAGTTTTATCAGTGTTTTATTTGGGACTCAAGGGTAGCATAGCTATGAGCGATAGCTTAAATTTATAAGAGGCTCGAGTACTTTATTGTCAGCAAATTTCAAGGTTTTTGTGACGCTCCAGTAAAAAGTTACAGTGTTGCAAACTTTGATAGGTATAGGACTCACCGTACAGAAATTAGTATCATTTGAAGTTTTATCAGTGTATGATTTGGGACTGAAGGGTAGCATAGCTATGAGCGATTGCTTAAATTGATAAGAGGCTCGAGTACTTTATTGTCAAAAAATTTCAAGGTTTTATGACGCTCCAGTAAAAAGTTACAAGCATTTGAATGGTGCAATCTTTGAGAGGTATAGGACGCACCGTACAGAAGTTAGGGCCATTTGAAGTTTTATCCGTGTTTGATTTGGGACTCAAGGGTAGCAAAGCTATGAGCGATAACTATAATTGATAAGAGGCTCGAGAACTTTATTGTCACAAAATTTCAAGGTTTTATGACGCTCCTGTAAAAAGTTACAAGTATTTGAATGTTGCAAACTTTGATAGGTGTAGAACGCACCGTATAGAAGTTAGGGCCATTTGAAGTTTTATCAGTGTTTTATTTGGGACTCAAGGGTAGCATAGCTATGAGCGATAGCTTAAATTTATAAGAGGCTCGAGTACTTTATTGTCACAAAATTTCAAGAATTTATGACGCTCCAGTAAAAAGCTACAAGCATTTGAATGTTGCAAACTTTGATAGGTGTAGAACGCACCTTATAGAAGTTAGGGCTATTTGAAGTCTTATCAGTGTTTGATTTGGGACTCAAGGGTAGCATAGCTATGAGCGATAGCTTAAATTAATAAGAGGCTCGAGTACTTTATTGTCAAAAAATTTCAAGGTTTTATGACGCTTCAGTAAAAAGTTACAAGCATTTGAATGTTGCAACCTTTGATAGGTGTAGGACGCACCGTATAGAATTGAGTTCCATTTGAAGTTTTAGCAGGGTTTGATTTGGGACTCAAGGGTAGCATAGCTATGAGCGATAACTTTAATTGACAAGAGGCTCGAATACTTTATTGTCACAAAATTTCAAGGTTTTATGACACTCCAGTAAAAAGTTAAAAGCATTTGAATGTTGCAAACTTTGATAGGTGTAGAACGCACCGTACAGAAGTTAGAGCTATTTGAGGTTTTATCAGTGTTTTATTTGGGACTCAAGGGTAGCATAGCTATGAGCAATAGCTTAAATTGATAAGAGGCTCGAGTACTTTATTGTCAAAAAAATTTCAAGGTTTTATGACGCTCCAGTAAAAAGTTACAAGCATTTGAATGTTGCAACCTTTGATAGGTGTAGGACGCACCGTATAGAATTTAGTTCCATTTGAAGCTTAGCAGGGTTTGATTTGGGACTCAAGGGTAGCATTGCTATGAGCGATAACTTAAATTAGTAAATGGCTCGAGTACTTTATTGTCACAAAATTTCAAGTTTTATGACACTCCAGTAAAAAGTTACTAGCATTTGAATATTGCAACCTTTGATAGGTGTAGGACGCACCGTATAGAATTTAGTTCCATTTGAAGTTTTAGCAGGGTTTGATGTGTGACTCCAGGTAGCATAGCTGTGAGCGATAGCTTAAATTGATAAGAGGCTCGAGTACTTTATTGTCAGCAAATTCAAGATTTTATGACGCTCCAGTAAAAAGTTACAAGCATTTGAATGTTGCAAACTTTGATAGGTGTAGGACGCACCGTGTAGAAGATATTGCCATTTGAAGTTTTATCAGTTTTTGATTTGGGACTGAAGGGTAGCATAGCTATGAGCGATAGCTTAAATTGATAAGAGGCTCGAGTACATTATTGTCAAAAAGTTTCAAGGTTTTATGACGCTCCAGTAAAAGGTTACAAGCATTTGAATGTTGCAACCTTTGATAGGTGTAGGACGCACCGTATAGAATTTAGTTCCATTTGAAGCTTTAGCAGGGTTTGATTTGGGACTCAAGGGTAGCATAGCTATGAGCGATAACTTTAATTGATAAGAGGCTCGAGTACTTTATTGTCACAAAATTTCAAGGTTTTATGACGCTCCAGTAAAAAGTTAAAAGCATTTGATTGTTGCAACCTTTGATAGGTGTAGGACGCACCGTATAGAATTTAGTTCCATTTGAAGTTTTAGCAGGGTTTGATGTGTGACTCCAGGGTAGCATAGCTGTGAGCGATTGCTTAAATTGATAAGAGGCTCGAGTACTTTATTGTCAAAAAATTTCAAGGTTTTATGACGCTCCAGTAAAAAGTTACAAGCATTTGAATGGTGCAATCTTTGAGAGGTATAGGACGCACCGTACAGAAGTTAGGGCCATTTGAAGTTTTATCAGTGTTTGATTTGGGACTCAAGGGTAGCAAAGCTATGAGCGATAACTATAATTGATAAGAGGCTCGAGAACTTTATTGTCACAAAATTTCAAGGTTTTATGACGCTCCTGTAAAAAGTTACAAGTATTTGAATGTTGCAAACTTTGATAGGTGTAGAACGCACCGTATAGAAGTTAGGGCCATTTGAAGTTTTATCAGTGTTTTATTTGGGACTCAAGGGTAGCATAGCTATGAGCGATAGCTTAAATTTATAAGAGGCTCGAGTACTTTATTGTCAGCAAATTTCAAGGTTTTTGTGACGCTCAGTAAAAAGTTACAGTGTTGCAAACTTTGATAGGTATAGGACTCACCGTACAGAAATTAGTATCATTTGAAGTTTTATCAGTGTATGATTTGGGACTGAAGGGTAGCATAGCTATGAGCGATTGCTTAAATTGATAAGAGGCTCGAGTACTTATTGTCAAAAAATTTCAAGGTTTTATGACGCTCCAGTAAAAAGTTACAAGCATTTGAATGGTGCAATCTTTGAGAGGTATAGGACGCACCGTACAGAAGTTAGGGCCATTTGAAGTTTTATCCGTGTTTGATTTGGGACTCAAGGGTAGCAAAGCTATGAGCGATAACTATAATTGATAAGAGGCTCGAGAACTTTATTGTCACAAAATTTCAAGGTTTTATGACGCTCCTGTAAAAAGTTACAAGTATTTGAATGTTGCAAACTTTGATAGGTGTAGAACGCACCGTATAGAAGTTAGGGCCATTTGAAGTTTTATCAGTGTTTTATTTGGGACTCAAGGGTAGCATAGCTATGAGCGATAGCTTAAATTTATAAGAGGCTCGAGTACTTTATTGTCACAAAATTTCAAGAATTTATGACGCTCCAGTAAAAAGCTACAAGCATTTGAATGTTGCAAACTTTGATAGGTGTAGAACGCACCTTATAGAAGTTAGGGCCATTTGAAGTCTTATCAGTGTTTGATTTGGGACTCAAGGGTAGCATAGCTATGAGCGATAGCTTAAATTAATAAGAGGCTCGAGTACTTTATTGTCAAAAAATTTCAAGGTTTTATGACGCTCAAGTAAAAAGTTACAAGCATTTGAATGTTGCAACCTTTGATAGGTGTAGGACGCACCGTATAGAATTGAGTTCCATTTGAAGTTTTAGCAGGGTTTGATTTGGGACTCAAGGGTAGCATAGCTATGAGCGATAACTTTAATTGACAAGAGGCTCGAATACTTTATTGTCACAAAATTTCAAGGTTTTATGACACTCCAGTAAAAAGTTAAAAGCATTTGAATGTTGCAAACTTTGAAAGGTATAGAACGCACCGTACAGAAGTTAGAGCTATTTGAGGTTTTATCAGTGTTTTATTTGGGACTCAAGGGTAGCATAGCTATGAGCAATAGCTTAAATTGATAAGAGGCTCGAGTACTTTATTGTCAAAAAATTTCAAGGTTTTATGACGCTCCAGTAAAAGGTTACAAGCATTTGAATGTTGCAACCTTTGATAGGTGTAGGACGCACCGTATAGAATTTAGTTCCATTTGAAGCTTTAGCAGGGTTTGATTTGGGACTCAAGGGTAGCATAGCTATGAGCGATAACTTTAATTGATAAGAGGCTCGAGTACTTTATTGTCACAAAATTTCAAGGTTTTATGACGCTCCAGTAAAAAGTTAAAAGCATTTGATTGTTGCAACCTTTGATAGGTGTAGGACGCACCGTATAGAATTTAGTTCCATTTGAAGTTTTAGCAGGGTTTGATGTGTGACTCCAGGGTAGCATAGCTGTGAGCGATAGCTTAAATTGATAAGAGGCTCGAGTACTTTATTGTCAGCAAATTCAAGATTTTATGACGCTCCAGTAAAAAGTTACAAGCATTTGAATGTTGCAAACTTTGATAGGTGTAGGACGCACCGTGTAGAAGATATTGCCATTTGAAGTTTTATCAGTTTTTGATTTGGGACTGAAGGGTAGCATAGCTATGAGCGATAGCTTAAATTGATAAGAGGCTCGAGTACATTATTGTCAAAAAGTTTCAAGGTTTTATGACGCTCCAGTAAAAAGTTACAAGCATTTGAATGGTGCAATCTTTGATAGGTATAGGACACACCGTACAGAAGTTAGGGCCATTTGAAGTTTTATCAGTGTTTCATTTGGGACTCAAGGGTAGCAAAGCTATGAGCGATAACTTTAATTGATAAGAGGCTCGAGAACTTTATTGTCACAAAATTTCAAGGTTTTATGACGCTCCAGTAAAAAGTTACATGCATTTGAATGTTGCAAACTTTGATAGGTGTAGGACGCACCGTATAGAAGTTAGGGCCATTTGAAGTTTTATCAGTGTTTGATTTGGGACTCAAGGGTAGCATAGCTATGAGCGATAGCTTAAATTGATAAGAGGCTCGAGTACTTTATTGTCAAAAAATTTCAAGGTTTTATGACGCTCCAGTAAAAAGTTACAAGCATTTGAATGGTGCAATCTTTGAGAGGTATAGGACGCACCGTACAGAAGTTAGGGCCATTTGAAGTTTTATCCGTGTTTGATTTGGGACTCAAGGGTTGCAAAGCTATGAGCGATAACTTTAGTTGATAAGAGGCTCGAGAACTTTATTGTCACAAAATTTCAAGGTTTTATGACGCTCCTGTAAAAAGTTACAAGTATTTGAATGTTGCAAACTTTGATAGGTGTAGAACGCACCGTATAGAAGTTAGGGCCATTTGAAGTTTTATCAGTGTTTTATTTGGGACTCAAGGGTAGCATAGCTATGAGCGATAGCTTAAATTTATAAGAGGCTCGAGTACTTTATTGTCAGCAAATTTCAAGGTTTTTGTGACGCTCCAGTAAAAAGTTACAGTGTTGCAAACTTTGATAGGTATAGGACTCACCGTACAGAAATTAGTGTCATTTGAAGTTTTATCAGTGTATGATTTGGGACTGAAGGGTAGCATAGCTATGAGCGATAGCTTAAATTGATAAGAGGCTCGAGTACTTTATTGTCAAAAAATTTCAAGGTTTTATGACGCTCCAGTAAAAAGTTACAAGCATTTGAATGGTGCAATCTTTGAGAGGTATAGGACGCACCGTGCAGAAGTTAGGGCCATTTGAAGTTTTATCCGTGTTTGATTTGGGACTCAAGGGTAGCAAAGCTATGAGCGATAACTATAATTGATAAGAGGCTCGAGAACTTTATTGTCACAAAATTTCAAGGTTTTATGACGCTCCTGTAAAAAGTTACAAGTATTTGAATGTTGCAAACTTTGATAGGTGTAGAACGCACCGTATAGAAGTTAGGGCCATTTGAAGTTTTATCAGTGTTTTATTTGGGACTCAAGGGTAGCATAGCTATGAGCGATAGCTTAAATTTATAAGAGGCTCGAGTACTTTATTGTCACAAAATTTCAAGAATTTATGACGCTCCAGTAAAAAGCTACAAGCATTTGAATGTTGCAAACTTTGATAGGTGTAGAACGCACCTTATAGAAGTTAGGGCCATTTGAAGTCTTATCAGTGTTTGATTTGGGACTCAAGGGTAGCGTTGCTATGAGCGGTACCTTAAATTAATAAGAGGCTCGAGTACTTTATTGTCAAAAAATTTCAAGGTTTTATGACGCTCAAGTAAAAACTTACAAGCATTTGAATGTTGCAAACTGTGATAGGTATAGGACGTACCGTATAGAAGTTACGGCTATTTGAAGTTTTATCAGTGTTTGATTTGGGACTCAAGGGTAGCATAGCTATGAGCGATAACTTTAATTGACAAGAGGCTCGAATACTTTATTGTCACAAAATTTCAAGGTTTTATGACACTCCAGTAAAAAGTTAAAAGCATTTGAATGTTGCAAACTTTGAAAGGTATAGAACGCACCGTATAGAAGTTAGAGCTATTTGAGGTTTTATCAGTGTTTTATTTGGGACTCAAGGGTAGCATAGCTATGAGCGATAGCTTAAATTGATAAGAGGCTCGAGTACTTTATTGTCAAAAAATTTCAAGGTTTTATGACGCTCCAGTAAAAAGTTACAAGCATTTGAATGTTGCAACCTTTGATAGGTGTAGGACGCACCGTATAGAATTTAGTTCCATTTGAAGTTTTAGCAGGGTTTGATTTGGGACTCAAGGGTAGCATAGCTATGAGCGATAACTTTAATTGATAAGAGGCTCGAGTACTTTATTGTCACAAAATTTCAAGGTTTTATGACGCTCCAGTAAAAAGTTAAAAGCATTTGATTGTTGCAACCTTTGATAGGTGTAGGACGCACCGTATAGAATTTAGTTCCATTTGAAGTTTTAGCAGGGTTTGATGTGTGACTCCAGGGTAGCATAGCTGTGAGCGATAGCTTAAATTGATAAGAGGCTCGAGTACTTTATTGTCAGCAAATTCAAGATTTTATGACGCTCCAGTAAAAAGTTACAAGCATTTGAATGTTGCAAACTTTGATAGGTGTAGGACGCACCGTGTAGAAGATATTGCCATTTGAAGTTTTATCAGTTTTTGATTTGGGACTGAAGGGTAGCATAGCTATGAGCGATAGCTTAAATTGATAAGAGGCTCGAGTACATTATTGTCAAAAAGTTTCAAGGTTTTATGACGCTCAGGTAAAAAGTTACAAGCATTTGAATGGTGCAATCTTTGATAGGTATAGGACACACCGTACAGAAGTTAGGGCCATTTGAAGTTTTATCAGTGTTTCATTTGGGACTCAAGGGTAGCAAAGCTATGAGCGATAACTTTAATTGATAAGAGGCTCGAGAACTTTATTGTCACAAAATTTCAAGGTTTTATGACGCTCCAGTAAAAAGTTACATGCATTTGAATGTTGCAAACTTTGATAGGTGTAGGACGCACCGTATAGAAGTTAGGGCCATTTGAAGTTTTATCAGTGTTTGATTTGGGACTCAAGGGTAGCATAGCTATGAGCGATAGCTTAAATTGATAAGAGGCTCGAGTACTTTATTGTCAAAGAATTTCAAGGTTTTATGACGCTCCAGTAAAAAGTTACAAGCATTTGAATGGTGCAATCTTTGAGAGGTATGAATGGTGCAATCTTTGAGAGGTATAGGACGCACCGTACAGAAGTTAGGGCCATTTGAAGTTTTATCCGTGTTTGATTTGGGACTCAAGGGTAGCAAAGATATGAGCGATAACTATAATTGATAAGAGGCTCGAGAACTTTATTGTCACAAAATTTCAAGGTTTTATGACGCTCCTGTAAAAAGTTACAAGTATTTGAATGTTGCAAACTTTGATAGGTGTAGAACGCACCGTATAGAAGTTAGGGCCATTTGAAGTTTTATCAGTGTTTTATTTGGGACTCAAGGGTAGCATAGCTATGAGCGATAGCTTAAATTTATAAGAGGCTCGAGTACTTTATTGTCACAAAATTTCAAGAATTTATGACGCTCCAGTAAAAAGCTACAAGCATTTGAATGTTGCAAACTTTGATAGGTGTAGAACGCACCTTATAGAAGTTAGGGCCATTTGAAGTCTTATCAGTGTTTGATTTGGGACTCAAGGGTAGCATAGCTATGAGCGATAGCTTAAATTAATAAGAGGCTCGAGTACTTTATTGTCAAAAAATTTCAAGGTTTTATGACGCTCAAGTAAAAACTTACAAGCATTTGAATGTTGCAAACTGTGATAGGTATAGGACGTACCGTATAGAAGTTACGGCTATTTGAAGTTTTATCAGTGTTTGATTTGGGACTCAAGGGTAGCATAGCTATGAGCGATAACTTTAATTGACAAGAGGCTCGAATACTTTATTGTCACAAAATTTCAAGGTTTTATGACACTCCAGTAAAAAGTTAAAAGCATTTGAATGTTGCAAACTTTGAAAGGTATAGAACGCACCGTATAGAAGTTAGAGCTATTTGAGGTTTTATTAGTGTTTTATTTGGGACTCAAGGGTAGCATAGCTATGAGCGATAGCTTAAATTGATAAGAGGCTCGAGTACTTTATTGTCAAAAAATTTCAAGGTTTTATGACGCTCCAGTAAAAAGTTACAAGCATTTGAATGTTGCAACCTTTGATAGGTGTAGGACGCACCGTATAGAATTTAGTTCCATTTGAAGTTTTAGCAGGGTTTGATTTGGGACTCAAGGGTAGCATAGCTATGAGCGATAACTTTAATTGATAAGAGGCTCGAGTACTTTATTGTCACAAAATTTCAAGGTTTTATGACGCTCCAGTAAAAAGTTAAAAGCATTTGATTGTTGCAACCTTTGATAGGTGTAGGACGCACCGTATAGAATTTAGTTCCATTTGAAGTTTTAGCAGGGTTTGATGTGTGACTCCAGGGTAGCATAGCTGTGAGCGATAGCTTAAATTGATAAGAGGCTCGAGTACTTTATTGTCAGCAAATTCAAGATTTTATGACGCTCCAGTAAAAAGTTACAAGCATTTGAATGTTGCAAACTTTGATAGGTGTAGGACGCACCGTGTAGAAGATATTGCCATTTGAAGTTTTATCAGTTTTTGATTTGGGACTGAAGGGTAGCATAGCTATGAGCGATAGCTTAAATTGATAAGAGGCTCGAGTACATTATTGTCAAAAAGTTTCAAGGTTTTATGACGCTCAGGTAAAAAGTTACAAGCATTTGAATGGTGCAATCTTTGATAGGTATAGGACACACCGTACAGAAGTTAGGGCCATTTGAAGTTTTATCAGTGTTTCATTTGGGACTCAAGGGTAGCAAAGCTATGAGCGATAACTTTAATTGATAAGAGGCTCGAGAACTTTATTGTCACAAAATTTCAAGGTTTTATGACGCTCCAGTAAAAAGTTACATGCATTTGAATGTTGCAAACTTTGATAGGTGTAGGACGCACCGTATAGAAGTTAGGGCCATTTGAAGTTTTATCAGTGTTTGATTTGGGACTCAAGGGTAGCATAGCTATGAGCGATAGCTTAAATTGATAAGAGGCTCGAGTACTTTATTGTCAAAGAATTTCAAGGTTTTATGACGCTCCAGTAAAAAGTTACAAGCATTTGAATGGTGCAATCTTTGAGAGGTATAGGACGCACCGTACAGAAGTTAGGGCCATTTGAAGTTTTATCCGTGTTTGATTTGGGACTCAAGGGTAGCAAAGATATGAGCGATAACTATAATTGATAAGAGGCTCGAGAACTTTATTGTCACAAAATTTCAAGGTTTTATGACGCTCCTGTAAAAAGTTACAAGTATTTGAATGTTGCAAACTTTGATAGGTGTAGAACGCACCGTATAGAAGTTAGGGCCATTTGAAGTTTTATCAGTGTTTTATTTGGGACTCAAGGGTAGCATAGCTATGAGCGATAGCTTAAATTTATAAGAGGCTCGAGTACTTTATTGTCAGCAAATTTCAAGGTTTTTGTGACGCTCCAGTAAAAAGTTACAGTGTTGCAAACTTTGATAGGTATAGGACTCACCGTACAGAAATTAGTGTCATTTGAAGTTTTATCAGTGTATGATTTGGGACTGAAGGGTAGCATAGCTATGAGCGATAGCTTAAATTGATAAGAGGCTCGAGTACTTTATTGTCAAAAAATTTCAAGGTTTTATGACGCTCCAGTAAAAAGTTACAAGCATTTGAATGGTGCAATCTTTGAGAGGTATAGGACGCACCGTACAGAAGTTAGGGCCATTTGAAGTTTTATCAGTGTTTTATTTGGGACTCAAGGGTAGCATAGCTATGAGCGATAGCTTAAATTTATAAGAGGCTCGAGTACTTTATTGTCACAAAATTTCAAGAATTTATGACGCTCCAGTAAAAAGCTACAAGCATTTGAATGTTGCAAACTTTGATAGGTGTAGAACGCACCTTATAGAAGTTAGGGCCATTTGAAGTCTTATCAGTGTTTGATTTGGGACTCAAGGGTAGCATAGCTATGAGCGATAGCTTAAATTAATAAGAGGCTCGAATACTTTATTGTCAAAAAATTTCAAGGTTTTATGACGCTCAAGTAAAAACTTACAAGCATTTGAATGTTGCAAACTGTGATAGGTATAGGACGTACCGTATAGAAGTTACGGCTATTTGAAGTTTTATCAGTGTTTGATTTGGGACTCAAGGGTAGCATAGCTATGAGCGATAACTTTAATTGACAAGAGGCTCGAATACTTTATTGTCACAAAATTTCAAGGTTTTATGACACTCCAGTAAAAAGTTAAAAGCATTTGAATGTTGCAAACTTTGAAAGGTATAGAACGCACCGTATAGAAGTTAGAGCTATTTGAGGTTTTATCAGTGTTTTATTTGGGACTCAAGGGTAGCATAGCTATGAGCGATAGCTTAAATTGATAAGAGGCTCGAGTACTTTATTGTCATAAAATTTCAAGGTTTTATGACGCTCCAGTAAAAAGTTACAAGCATTTGAATGTTGCAACCTTTGATAGGTGTAGGACGCACCGTATAGAATTTAGTTCCATTTGAAGTTTTAGCAGGGTTTGATTTGGGACTCAAGGGTAGCATAGCTATGAGCGATAACTTTAATTGATAAGAGGCTCGAGTACTTTATTGTCACAAAATTTCAAGGTTTTATGACGCTCCAGTAAAAAGTTAAAAGCATTTGATTGTTGCAACCTTTGATAGGTGTAGGACGCACCGTATAGAATTTAGTTCCATTTGAAGTTTTAGCAGGGTTTGATGTGTGACTCCAGGGTAGCATAGCTGTGAGCGATAGCTTAAATTAATAAGAGGCTCGAGTACTTTATTGTCAGCAAATTCAAGATTTTATGACGCTCCAGTAAAAAGTTACAAGCATTTGAATGTTGCAAACTTTGATAGGTGTAGGACGCACCGTGTAGAAGATATTGCCATTTGAAGTTTTATCAGTTTTTGATTTGGGACTGAAGGGTAGCATAGCTATGAGCGATAGCTTAAATTGATAAGAGGCCCGAGTACATTATTGTCAAAAAGTTTCAAGGTTTTATGACGCTCCAGTAAAAAGTTACAAGCATTTGAATGGTGCAATCTTTGATAGGTATAGGACACACCGTACAGAAGTTAGGGCCATTTGAAGTTTTATCAGTGTTTCATTTGGGACTCAAGGGTAGCAAAGCTATGAGCGATAACTTTAATTGATAAGAGGCTCGAGAACTTTATTGTCACAAAATTTCAAGGTTTTATGACGCTCCAGTAAAAAGTTACATGCATTTGAATGTTGCAAACTTTGATAGGTGTAGGACGCACCGTATAGAAGTTAGGGCCATTTGAAGTTTTATCAGTGTTTGATTTGGGACTCAAGGGTAGCATAGCTATGAGCGATAGCTTAAATTGATAAGAGGCTCGAGTACTTTATTGTCAAAAAATTTCAAGGTTTTATGACGCTCCAGTAAAAAGTTACAAGCATTTGAATGGTGCAATCTTTGAGAGGTATAGGACGCACCGTACAGAAGTTAGGGCCATTTGAAGTTTTATCCGTGTTTGATTTGGGACTCAAGGGTAGCCAAGCTATGAGCGATAACTATAATTGATAAGAGGCTCGAGAACTTTATTGTCACAAAATTTCAAGGTTTTATGACGCTCCTGTAAAAAGTTACAAGTATTTGAATGTTGCAAACTTTGATAGGTGTAGAACGCACCGTATAGAAGTTAGGGCCATTTGAAGTTTTATCAGTGTTTTATTTGGGACTCAAGGGTAGCATAGCTATGAGCGATAGCTTAAATTTATAAGAGGCTCGAGTACTTTATTGTCACAAAATTTCAAGAATTTATGACGCTCCAGTAAAAAGCTACAAGCATTTGAATGTTGCAAACTTTGATAGGTGTAGAACGCACCTTATAGAAGTTAGGGCCATTTGAAGTCTTATCAGTGTTTGATTTGGGACTCAAGGGTAGCATAGCTATGAGCGATAGCTTAAATTAATAAGAGGCTCGAGTACTTTATTGTCAAAAAATTTCAAGGTTTTATGACGCTCAAGTAAAAACTTACAAGCATTTGAATGTTGCAAACTGTGATAGGTATAGGACGTACCGTATAGAAGTTACGGCTATTTGAAGTTTTATCAGTGTTTGATTTGGGACTCAAGGGTAGCATAGCTATGAGCGATAACTTTAATTGACAAGAGGCTCGAATACTTTATTGTCACAAAATTTCAAGGTTTTATGACACTCCAGTAAAAAGTTAAAAGCATTTGAATGTTGCAAACTTTCAAAGGTATAGAACGCACCGTATAGAAGTTAGAGCTATTTGAGGTTTTATCAGTGTTTTATTTGGGACTCAAGGGTAGCATAGCTATGAGCGATAGCTTAAATTGATAAGAGGCTCGAGTACTTTATTGTCAAAAAATTTCAAGGTTTTATGACGCTCCAGTAAAAAGTTACAAGCATTTGAATGTTGCTACCTTTGATAGGTGTAGGACGCACCGTATAGAATTTAGTTCCATTTGAAGTTTTAGCAGGGTTTGATTTGGGACTCAAGGGTAGCATAGCTATGAGCGATAACTTTAATTGATAAGAGGCTCGAGTACTTTATTGTCACAAAATTTCAAGGTTTTATGACGCTCCAGTAAAAAGTTAAAAGCATTTGATTGTTGCAACCTTTGATAGGTGTAGGACGCACCGTATAGAATTTAGTTCCATTTGAAGTTTTAGCAGGGTTTGATGTGTGACTCCAGGGTAGCATAGCTGTGAGCGATAGCTTAAATTGATAAGAGGCTCGAGTACTTTATTGTCAGCAAATTCAAGATTTTATGACGCTCCAGTAAAAAGTTACAAGCATTTGAATGTTGCAAACTTTGATAGGTGTAGGACGCACCGTGTAGAAGATATTGCCATTTGAAGTTTTATCAGTTTTTGATTTGGGACTGAAGGTTAGCATAGCTATGAGCTATAGCTTAAATTGATAAGAGGCTCGAGTACATTATTGTCAAAAAGTTTCAAGGTTTTATGACGCTCCAGTAAAAAGTTACAAGCATTTGAATGGTGCAATCTTTGATAGGTATAGGACACACCGTACAGAAGTTAGGGCCATTTGAAGTTTTATCAGTGTTTCATTTGGGACTCAAGGGTAGCAAAGCTATGAGCGATAACTTTAATTGATAAGAGGCTCGAGAACTTTATTGTCACAAAATTTCAAGGTTTTATGACGCTCCAGTAAAAAGTTACATGCATTTGAATGTTGCAAACTTTGATAGGTGTAGGACGCATCGTATAGAAGTTAGGGCCATTTGAAGTTTTATCAGTGTTTGATTTGGGACTCAAGGGTAGCATAGCTATGAGCGATAGCTTAAATTGATAAGAGGCTCGAGTACTTTATTGTCAAAAAATTTCAAGGTTTTATGACGCTCCAGTAAAAAGTTACAAGCATTTGAATGGTGCAATCTTTGAGAGGTATAGGACGCACCGTACAGAAGTTAGGGCCATTTGAAGCTTTATCCGTGTTTGATTTGGGACTCAAGGGTAGCAAAGCTATGAGCGATAACTATAATTGATAAGAGGCTCGAGAACTTTATTGTCACAAAATTTCAAGGTTTTATGACGCTCCTGTAAAAAGTTACAAGTATTTGAATGTTGCAAACTTTGATAGGTGTAGATCGCACCGTATAGAAGTTAGGGCCATTTGAAGTTTTATCAGTGTTTTATTTGGGACTCAAGGGTAGCATAGCTATGAGCGATAGCTTAAATTTATAAGAGGCTCGAGTACTTTATTGTCAGCAAATTTCAAGGTTTTTGTGACGCTCCAGTAAAAAGTTACAGTGTTGCAAACTTTGATAGGTATAGGACTCACCGTACAGAAATTAGTGTCATTTGAAGTTTTATCAGTGTATGATTTGGGACTGAAGGGTAGCATAGCTATGAGCGATAGCTTAAATTGATAAGAGGCTCGAGTACTTTATTGTCAAAAAATTTCAAGGTTTTATGACGCTCCAGTAAAAAGTTACAAGCATTTGAATGGTGCAATCTTTGAGAGGTATAGGACGCACCGTACAGAAGTTAGGGCCATTTGAAGTTTTATCCGTGTTTGATTTGGGACTCAAGGGTAGCAAAGCTATGAGCGATAACTATAATTGATAAGAGGCTCGAGAACTTTATTGTCACAAAATTTCAAGGTTTTATGACGCTCCTGTAAAAAGTTACAAGTATTTGAATGTTGCAAACTTTGATAGGTGTAGAACGCACCGTATAGAAGTTAGGGCCATTTGAAGTTTTATCAGTGTTTTATTTGGGACTCAAGGGTAGCATAGCTATGAGCGATAGCTTAAATTTATAAGAGGCTCGAGTACTTTATTGTCACAAAATTTCAAGAATTTATGACGCTCCAGTAAAAAGCTACAAGCATTTGAATGTTGCAAACTTTGATAGGTGTAGAACGCACCTTATAGAAGTTAGGGCCATTTGAAGTCTTATCAGTGTTTGATTTGGGACTCAAGGGTAGCATAGCTATGAGCGATAGCTTAAATTGATAAGAGGCTCGAGTACTTTATTGTCAAAAAGTTTCAAGGTTTTATGACGCTCCAGTAAAAAGTTACAAGCATTTGAATGTTGCAAACTTTGATAGGTATAGGACTCACCGTACAGAAATTAGTGTCATTTGAAGTTTTATCAGTGTATGATTTGGGACTGAAGGGTAGCATAGCTATGAGCGATAGCTTAAATTGATAAGAGGCTCGAGTACTTTATTGTCAAAAAATTTCAAGGTTTTATGATGCTCCAGTAAAAAGTTAAAAGCATTTGAATGTTGCAACCTTTGATAGATGTAGGATGCACCGTATAGAATTTAGGGCCATTTGAAGTTTTAGCAGTGTTTGATGTGTGACTCCAGGGTAGCATAGCTGTGAGCGATAGCTTAAATTGATAAGAGGCTCGAGTACTTTATTGTCAGCAAATTTCAAGGTTTTATGACGCTCCAGTAAAAAGTTACAGTGTTGCAAACTTTGATAGGTATAGGACTCTCCGTACAGAAATGAGTGCCATTTGAAGTCTTATCAGTGTTTGATTTGGGACTGAAGGGTAGCATAGCTATGAGCGATAGCTTAAATTGATAAGAGGCTCGAGTACTTTATTGTCAAAAAGTTTCAAAGTTTTATGACGCTCCAGTAAAAAGTTACAAGCATTTGAATGTTGCAAACTTTGATAGGTATAGGACGCACCGTTCAGAAGTTACGGCCATTTGAAGTTTTATCAGTGTTTGATTTGGGACTCAAGGGTAGCAAAGCTATGAGCGATAACTTTAATTGATAAGAGGCTCGAGTACTTTATTGTCACAAAATTTCAAGGTTTTATGACGCTCCAGTAAAAAGTTAAAAGCATTTGAATGTTGCAAACTTTAATAGGTGTAGGAGGCACCGTATAGAAGTTAGGGCCATTTGAAGTCTTATCAGTGTTTGATTTGGGACTCAAGGGTAGCAAAGCTATGAGCGATAACTTTAATTGATAAGAGGCCCGAGTACTTTATTGTCACAAAATTTCAAGGTTTTATGACGCTCCAGTAAAAAGTTAAAAGCATTTGAATGTTGCAAACTTTAATAGGTGTAGGAGGCACCGTATAGAAGTTAGGGCCATTTGAAGTCTTATCAGTGTTTGATTTGGGACTCAAGGGTAGCATAGCTGTGAGCGATAACTTTAATTGACAAGAGGCTCGAATACTTTATTGTCAAAAAATTTCAAGGTTTTATGACGCTCCAGTAAAAAGTTAAAAGCATTCGAATGGTGCAATCCTTGATAGGTATAGGACGCACCGTGCAGAAGTTAGGGCCATTTGAAGTTTTATCAGTGTTTGATTTGGGACTCAAGGGTAGCATAGCTATGAGAGATAACTTTAATTGATAAGAGGCTCGAGAACTTTATTGTCACAAAATTTCAAGATTTTATGACGCTCCAGTAAAAAGTTACAAGCATTTGAATGTTGCAACCTTTGATAGGTGTAGGACGCATCGTATAGAATTTTGGGCCATTTGAAGTTTTAGCAGTGTTTGATGTGTGACTCCAGGGTAGCATAGCTGTGAGCGATAGCTTAAATTGATAAGAGGCTCGAGTATTTTATTGTCAGCAAATTCAAGATTTTATGACGCTCCAGTAAAAAGTTCCAAACATTTGAATGTTGCAAACTTTGAAAGGTGTAGGACGCACGGTATAGAAGTTAGGGCCATTTGAAGTTTTATCAGTTTTTGATTTGGGACTGAAGGGTAGCATAGCTATGAGCGATAGCTTAAATTGATAAGAGGCTCGAGTACTTTATTGTCAAAAAGTTTCAAGGTTTTATGACGCTCCAGTAAAAAGTTACAAGCATTTGAATGTTGCAAACTTTGATAGGTATAGGACGCACCGTACAGAAGTTAGGGCCATTTGAAGTTTTATCAGTGTTTGATTTGGGACTCAAGGGTAGCATAGCTATGAGCGATAACTTAAATTGATAAGAGGCTCGAGTACTTTATTGTCACAACATTTCAAGGTTTTATGACGCTCCAGTAAAAAGTTAAAAGCATTTGATTGTTGCAACCTTTGATAGGTGTGGGACGCACCGTATAGAATTTAGGGCCATTTGAAGTTTTAGCAGGGTTTGATGTGTGACTCCAGGGTAGCATAGCTGTGAGCGATAGCTTAAATTGATAAGAGGCTCGAGTACTTTATTGTCAGCAAATTCAAGATTTTATGACGCTCCAGTAAAAAGTTACAAGCATTTGAATGTTGCAAACTTTGATAGGTGTAGGACGCACCGTATAGAAGATAGGGCCATTTGAAGTTTTATCAGTTTTTGATTTGGGACTGAAGGGTAGCATAGCTATGAGCGATAGCTTAAATTGATAAGAGGCTCGAGTACATTATTGTCAAAAAGTTTCAAGGTTTTATGACGCTCCAGTAAAAAGTTACAAGCATTTGAATGGTGCAATCTTTGATAGGTATAGGACACACCGTACAGAAATTAGGGCCATTTGAAGTTTTATCAGTGTTTCATTTGGGACTCAAGGGTAGCAAAGCTATGAGCGATAACTTTAATTGATAAGAGGCTCGAGAACTTTATTGTCACAAAATTTCAAGGTTTTATGACGCTCCAGTAAAAAGTTACAAGCATTTGAATGTTGCAAACTTTGATAGGTGTAGGACGCACCGTTCAGAAGTTAGGGCCATTTGAAGTTTTATCAGTGTTTGATTTGGGACTCAAGGGTAGCATAGCTGTGAGCGATAGCTTAAATTGATAAGAGGCTCGAGTACTTTATTGTCAGCAAATTTCAAGGTTTTTGTGACGCTCCAGTAAAAAGTTACAGTGTTGCAAACTTTGATAGGTATAGGACTCACCGTACAGAAATTAGTGTCATTTGAAGTTTTATCAGTGTATGATTTGGGACTGAAGGGTAGCATAGCTATGAGCGATAGCTTAAATTGATAAGAGGCTCGAGTACTTTATTGTCAAAAAATTTCAAGGTTTTATGATGCTCCAGTAAAAAGTTAAAAGCATTTGAATGTTGCAACCTTTGATAGATGTAGGACGCACGGTATAGAAGTTAGGGCCATTTGAAGTTTTATCAGTTTTTGATTTGGGACTGAAGGGTAGCATAGCTATGAGCGATAGCTTAAATTGATAAGAGGCTCGAGTACTTTATTGTCAAAAAGTTTCAAGGTTTTATGACGCTCCAGTAAAAAGTTACAAGCATTTGAATGTTGCAAACTTTGATAGGTATAGGACGCACCGTACAGAAGTTAGGGCCATTTGAAGTTTTATCAGTGTTTGATTTGGGACTCAAGGGTAGCATAGCTATGAGCGATAACTTTAATTGATAAGAGGCTCGAGTACTTTATTGTCAAAAAATTTCAAGGTTTTATGACGCTCCAGTAAAAAGTTAAAAGCATTCGAATGGTGCAATCCTTGATAGGTATAGGACGCACCGTGCAGAAGTTAGGGCCATTTGAAGTTTTATCAGTGTTTGATTTGGGACTCAAGGGTAGCATAGCTATGAGAGATAACTTTAATTGATAAGAGGCTCGAGAACTTTATTGTCACAAAATTTCAAGATTTTATGACGCTCCAGTAAAAAGTTCCAAACATTTGAATGTTGCAAACTTTGAAAGGTGTAGGACGCACGGTATAGAAGTTAGGGCCATTTGAAGTTTTATCAGTTTTTGATTTGGGACTGAAGGGTAGCATAGCTATGAGCGATAGCTTAAATTGATAAGAGGCTCGAGTACTTTATTGTCAAAAAGTTTCAAGGTTTTATGACGCTCCAGTAAAAAGTTACAAGCATTTGAATGTTGCAAACTTTGATAGGTATAGGACGCACCGTACAGAAGTTAGGGCCATTTGAAGTTTTATCAGTGTTTGATTTGGGACTCAAGGGTAGCATAGCTATGAGCGATAACTTTAATTGATAAGAGGCTCGAGTACTTTATTGTCACAACATTTCAAGGTTTTATGACGCTCCAGTAAAAAGTTAAAAGCATTTGATTGTTGCAACCTTTGATAGGTGTGGGACGCACCGTATAGAATTTAGGGCCATTTGAAGTTTTAGCAGGGTTTGATGTGTGACTCCAGGGTAGCATAGCTGTGAGCGATAGCTTAAATTGATAAGAGGCTCGAGTACTTTATTGTCAGCAAATTCAAGATTTTATGACGCTCCAGTAAAAAGTTACAAGCATTTGAATGTTGCAAACTTTGATAGGTGTAGGACGCACCGTATAGAAGATAGGGCCATTTGAAGTTTTATCAGTTTTTGATTTGGGACTGAAGGGTAGCATAGCTATGAGCGATAGCTTAAATTGATAAGAGGCTCGAGTACATTATTGTCAAAAAGTTTCAAGGTTTTATGACGCTCCAGTAAAAAGTTACAAGCATTTGAATGGTGCAATCTTTGATAGGTATAGGACACACCGTACAGAAATTAGGGCCATTTGAAGTTTTATCAGTGTTTCATTTGGGACTCAAGGGTAGCAAAGCTATGAGCGATAACTTTAATTGATAAGAGGCTCGAGAACTTTATTGTCACAAAATTTCAAGGTTTTATGACGCTCCAGTAAAAAGTTACAAGCATTTGAATGTTGCAAACTTTGATAGGTGTAGGACGCACCGTTCAGAAGTTAGGGCCATTTGAAGTTTTATCAGTGTTTGATTTGGGACTCAAGGGTAGCATAGCTGTGAGCGATAGCTTAAATTGATAAGAGGCTCGAGTACTTTATTGTCAGCAAATTTCAAGGTTTTATGACGCTCCAGTAAAAAGTTACAGTGTTGCAAACTTTGATAGGTATAGGACTCTCCGTACAGAAATGAGTGCCATTTGAAGTCTTATCAGTGTTTGATTTGGGACTGAAGGGTAGCATAGCTATGAGCGATAGCTTAAATTGATAAGAGGCTCGAGTACTTTATTGTCAAAAAGTTTCAAAGTTTTATGACGCTCCAGTAAAAAGTTACAAGCATTTGAATGTTGCAAACTTTGATAGGTATAGGACGCACCGTTCAGAAGTTACGGCCATTTGAAGTTTTATCAGTGTTTGATTTGGGACTCAAGGGTAGCAAAGCTATGAGCGATAACTTTAATTGATAAGAGGCTCGAGTACTTTATTGTCACAAAATTTCAAGGTTTTATGACGCTCCAGTAAAAAGTTAAAAGCATTTGAATGTTGCAAACTTTAATAGGTGTAGGAGGCACCGTATAGAAGATAGGGCCATTTGAAGTTTTATCAGTTTTTGATTTGGGACTGAAGGGTAGCATAGCTATGAGCGATAGCTTAAATTGATAAGAGGCTCGAGTACATTATTGTCAAAAAGTTTCAAGGTTTTATGACGCTCCAGTAAAAAGTTACAAGCATTTGAATGGTGCAATCCTTGATAGGTATAGGACGCACCGTGCAGAAGTTAGGGCCATTTGAAGTTTTATCAGTGTTTGATTTGGGACTCAAGGGTAGCATAGCTATGAGAGATAACTTTAATTGATAAGAGGCTCGAGAACTTTATTGTCACAAAATTTCAAGATTTTATGACGCTCCAGTAAAAAGTTACAAGCATTTGAATGTTGCAACCTTTGATAGGTGTAGGACGCATCGTATAGAATTTTGGGCCATTTGAAGTTTTAGCAGTGTTTGATGTGTGACTCCAGGGTAGCATAGCTGTGAGCGATAGCTTAAATTGATAAGAGGCTCGAGTATTTTATTGTCAGCAAATTCAAGATTTTATGACGCTCCAGTAAAAAGTTCCAAACATTTGAATGTTGCAAACTTTGAAAGGTGTAGGACGCACGGTATAGAAGTTAGGGCCATTTGAAGTTTTATCAGTTTTTGATTTGGGACTGAAGGGTAGCATAGCTATGAGCGATAGCTTAAATTGATAAGAGGCTCGAGTACTTTATTGTCAAAAAGTTTCAAGGTTTTATGACGCTCCAGTAAAAAGTTACAAGCATTTGAATGTTGCAAACTTTGATAGGTATAGGACGCACCGTATAGAAGTTAGGGCCATTTGAAGTTTTATCAGTGTTTGATTTGGGACTCAAGGGTAGCATAGCTATGAGCGATAACTTAAATTGATAAGAGGCTCGAGTACTTTATTGTCACAACATTTCAAGGTTTTATGACGCTCCAGTAAAAAGTTAAAAGCATTTGATTGTTGCAACCTTTGATAGGTGTGGGACGCACCGTATAGAATTTAGGGCCATTTGAAGTTTTAGCAGGGTTTGATGTGTGACTCCAGGGTAGCATAGCTGTGAGCGATAGCTTAAATTGATAAGAGGCTCGAGTACTTTATTGTCAGCAAATTCAAGATTTTATGACGCTCCAGTAAAAAGTTACAAGCATTTGAATGTTGCAAACTTTGATAGGTGTAGGACGCACCGTATAGAAGATAGGGCCATTTGAAGTTTTATCAGTTTTTGATTTGGGACTGAAGGGTAGCATAGCTATGAGCGATAGCTTAAATTGATAAGAGGCTCGAGTACATTATTGTCAAAAAGTTTCAAGGTTTTATGACGCTCCAGTAAAAAGTTACAAGCATTTGAATGGTGCAATCTTTGATAGGTATAGGACACACCGTACAGAAATTAGGGCCATTTGAAGTTTTATCAGTGTTTCATTTGGGACTCAAGGGTAGCAAAGCTATGAGCGATAACTTTAATTGATAAGAGGCTCGAGAACTTTATTGTCACAAAATTTCAAGGTTTTATGACGCTCCAGTAAAAAGTTACAAGCATTTGAATGTTGCAAACTTTGATAGGTGTAGGACGCACCGTTCAGAAGTTAGGGCCATTTGAAGTTTTATCAGTGTTTGATTTGGGACTCAAGGGTAGCATAGCTGTGAGCGATAGCTTAAATTGATAAGAGGCTCGAGTACTTTATTGTCAGCAAATTTCAAGGTTTTTGTGACGCTCCAGTAAAAAGTTACAGTGTTGCAAACTTTGATAGGTATAGGACTCACCGTACAGAAATTAGTGTCATTTGAAGTTTTATCAGTGTATGATTTGGGACTGAAGGGTAGCATAGCTATGAGCGATAGCTTAAATTGATAAGAGGCTCGAGTACTTTATTGTCAAAAAATTTCAAGGTTTTATGATGCTCCAGTAAAAAGTTAAAAGCATTTGAATGTTGCAACCTTTGATAGATGTAGGATGCACCGTATAGAATTTAGGGCCATTTGAAGTTTTAGCAGTGTTTGATGTGTGACTCCAGAGTAGCATAGCTGTGAGCGATAGCTTAAATTGATAAGAGGCTCGAGTACTTTATTGTCAGCAAATTTCAAGGTTTTATGACGCTCCAGTAAAAAGTTACAGTGTTGCAAACTTTGATAGGTATAGGACTCTCCGTACAGAAATGAGTGCCATTTGAAGGCTTATCAGTGTTTGATTTGGGACTCAAGGGTAGTATAGCTTTGAGCGATAACTTTAATTGACAAGAGCCTCGTGTATTTTATTGTCACAAAATTTCAAGATTTTATAACGCTCCAGTAAAAAGTTACAAGCATTTGAATGTTTCAAACTTTGATAGGTGTAGGACGCACCGTATAGAAGTTAGGACCATTTGAAGTTTTATCAGTTTTTGATTTGGGACTCAAGGGTAGCATAGCTATGAGAGATAACTTTAATTGATAAGAGGCTCGAGAACTTTATTGTCACAAAATTTCAAGATTTTATGACGCTCCAGTAAAAAGTTACAAGCATTTGAATGTTGCAACCTTTGATAGGTGTAGGACGCACCGTATAGAATTTAGGGCCATTTGCAGTTTTAGCAGTGTTTGATGTGTGACTCCAGGGTAGCATAGCTGTGAGCGATAGCTTAAATTGATAAGAGGCTCGAGTATTTTATTGTCAGCAAATTCAAGATTTTATGACGCTCCAGGAAAAAGTTCCAAACATTTGAATGTTGCAAACTTTGAAAGGTGTAGGACGCACCGTATAGAAGTTAGGGCCATTTGAAGTTTTATCAGTTTTTGATTTGGGACTGAAGGGTAGCATAGCTATGAGCGATAGCTTAAATTGATAAGAGGCTCGAGTACTTTATTGTCAAAAAGTTTCAAGGTTTTATGACGCTCCAGTAAAAAGTTACAAGCATTTGAATGTTGCAAACTTTGATAGGTATAGGACGCACCGTACAGAAGTTAGGGCCATTTGAAGTTTTATCAGTGTTTGATTTGGGACTCAAGGGTAGCATAGCTATGAGCGATAACTTTAATTGATAAGAGGCTCGAGTACTTTATTGTCACAAAATTTCAAGGTTTTATGACGCTCCAGTAAAAAGTTAAAAGCATTTGATTGTTGCAACCTTTGATAGGTGTAGGACGCACCGTATAGAATTTAGTTCCATTTGAAGTTTTAGCAGGGTTTGATGTGTGACTCCAGGGTAGCAGAGCTGTGAGCGATAGCTTAAATTGATAAGAGGCTCGAGTACTTTATTGTCAGCAAATTCAAGATTTTATGACGCTCCAGTAAAAAGTTACAAGCGTTTGAATGTTGCAAACTTTGATAGGTGTAGGACGCACCGTATAGAAGATATTGCCATTTGAAGTTTTATCAGTTTTTGATTTGGGACTGAAGGGTAGCATAGCTATGAGCGATAGCTTAAATTGATAAGAGGCTCGAGTACATTATTGTCAAAAAGTTTCAAGGTTTTATGACGCTCCAGTAAAAAGTTACAAGCATTTGAATGGTGCAATCTTTGATAGGTATAGGACACACCGTACAGAAGTTAGGGCCATTTGAAGTTTTATCAGTGTTTCATTTGGGACTCAAGGGTAGCAAAGCTATGAGCGATAACTTTAATTGATAAGAGGCTCGAGAACTTTATTGTCACAAAATTTCAAGGTTTTATGACGCTCCAGTAAAAAGTTACATGCATTTGAATGTTGCAAACTTTGATAGATGTAGGATGCACCGTATAGAATTTAGGGCCATTTGAAGTTTTAGCAGTGTTTGATGTGTGACTCCAGGGTAGCATAGCTGTGAGCGATAGCTTAAATTGATAAGAGGCTCGAGTACTTTATTGTCAGCAAATTTCAAGGTTTTATGACGCTCCAGTAAAAAGTTACAGTGTTGCAAACTTTGATAGGTATAGGACTCTCCGTACAGAAATGAGTGCCATTTGAAGTCTTATCAGTGTTTGATTTGGGACTCAAGGGTAGTATAGCTTTGAGCGATAACTTTAATTGACAAGAGCCTCGAGTATTTTATTGTCACAAAATTTCAAGATTTTATAACGCTCCAGTAAAAAGTTACAAGCATTTGAATGTTGCAAATTTTGATAGGTGTAGGACGCACCGTATAGAAGTTAGGACCATTTGAAGTTTTATCAGTTTTTGATTTGGGACTCAAGGGTAGCATAGCTATGAGAGATAACTTTAATTGATAAGAGGCTCGAGAACTTTATTGTCACAAAATTTCAAGATTTTATGACGCTCCAGTAAAAAGTTACAAGCACTTGAATGTTGCAACCTTTGATAGGTGTAGGACGCACCGTATAGAATTTAGGGCCATTTGTAGTTTTAGCAGTGTTTGATGTGTGACTCCAGGGTAGCATAGCTGTGAGCGATAGCTTAAATTGATAAGAGGCTCGAGTATTTTATTGTCAGCAAATTCAAGATTTTATGACGCTCCAGTAAAAAGTTACAAGCATTTGAATGTTGCAAACTTTGATAGGTATAGGACGCACCGTACAGAAGTTAGGGCCATCTGAAGTTTTATCAGTGTTTGATTTGGGACTCAAGGGTAGCATAGCTATGAGCGATAACTTTAATTGATAAGAGGCTCGAGTACTTTATTGTCACAAAATTTCAAGGTTTTATGACGCTCCAGTAAAAAGTTAAAAGCATTTGATTGTTGCAACCTTTGATAGGTGTAGGACGCACCGTATAGAATTTAGTTCCATTTGAAGTTTTAGCAGGGTTTGATGTGTGACTCCAGGGTAGCATAGCTGTGAGCGATAGCTTAAATTGATAAGAGGCTCGAGTACTTTATTGTCAGCATATTCAAGATTTTATGACGCTCCAGTAAAAAGTTACAAGCGTTTGAATGTTGCAAACTTTGATAGGTGTAGGACGCACCGTATAGAAGATATTGCCATTTGAAGTTTTATCAGTTTTTGATTTGGGACTGAAGGGTAGCATAGCTATGAGCGATAGCTTAAATTGATAAGAGGCTCGAGTACATTATTGTCAAAAAGTTTCAAGGTTTTATGACGCTCCAGTAAAAAGTTACAAGCATTTGAATGGTGCAATCTTTGATAGGTATAGGACACACCGTACAGAAGTTAGGGCCATTTGAAGTTTTATCAGTGTTTCATTTGGGACTCAAGGGTAGCAAAGCTATGAGCGATAACTTTAATTGATAAGAGGCTCGAGAACTTTATTGTCACAAAATTTCAAGGTTTTATGACGCTCCAGTAAAAAGTTACATGCATTTGAATGTTGCAAACTTTGATAGGTGTAGGACGCACCGTTCAGAAGTTAGGGCCATTTGAAGTTTTATCAGTTTTTGATTTGGGACTGAAGGGTAGCATAGCTATGAGCGCTAGCTTAAATTGATAAGAGGCTCGAGTACTTTATTGTCAAAAAGTTTCAAGGTTTTATGACGCTCCAGTAAAAAGTTACAAGCATTTGAATGTTGCAAACTTTGATAGGTATAGGACGCACCGTACAGAAGTTAGGGCCATTTGAAGTTTTATCAGTGTTTCATTTGGGACTCAAGGGTAGCAAAGCTATGAGCGATAACTTTAATTGATAAGAGGCTCGAGAACTTTATTGTCACAAAATTTCAAGGTTTTATGACGCTCCAGTAAAAAGTTACAAGCATTTGAATGTTGCAAATTTTGATAGGTGTAGGACGCACCGTATAGAAGTTAGGACCATTTGAAGTTTTATCAGTTTTTGATTTGGGACTCAAGGGTAGCATAGCTATGAGAGATAACTTTAATTGATAAGAGGCTCGAGAACTTTATTGTCACAAAATTTCAAGATTTTATGACGCTCCAGTAAAAAGTTACAAGCACTTGAATGTTGCAACCTTTGATAGGTGTAGGACGCACCGTATATAATTTAGGGCCATTTGTAGTTTTAGCAGTGTTTGATGTGTGACTCCAGGGTAGCATAGCTGTGAGCGATAGCTTAAATTGATAAGAGGCTCGAGTATTTTATTGTCAGCAGATTCAAGATTTTATGACGCTCCAGTAAAAAGTTACAAGCATTTGAATGTTGCAAACTTTGATAGGTATAGGACGCACCGTACAGAAGTTAGGGCCATCTGAAGTTTTATCAGTGTTTGATTTGGGACTCAAGGGTAGCATAGCTATGAGCGATAACTTTAATTGATAAGAGGCTCGAGTACTTTATTGTCACAAAATTTCAAGGTTTTATGACGCTCCAGTAAAAAGTTAAAAGCATTTGATTGTTGCAACCTTTGATAGGTGTAGGACGCACCGTATAGAATTTAGTTCCATTTGAAGTTTTAGCAGGGTTTGATGTGTGACTCCAGGGTAGCATAGCTGTGAGCGATAGCTTAAATTGATAAGAGGCTCGAGTACTTTATTGTCAGCATATTCAAGATTTTATGACGCTCCAGTAAAAAGTTACAAGCGTTTGAATGTTGCAAACTTTGATAGGTGTAGGACGCACCGTATAGAAGATATTGCCATTTGAAGTTTTATCAGTTTTTGATTTGGGACTGAAGGGTAGCATAGCTATGAGCGATAGCTTAAATTGATAAGAGGCTCGAGTACATTATTGTCAAAAAGTTTCAAGGTTTTATGACGCTCCAGTAAAAAGTTACAAGCATTTGAATGGTGCAATCTTTGATAGGTATAGGACACACCGTACAGAAGTTAGGGCCATTTGAAGTTTTATCAGTGTTTCATTTGGGACTCAAGGGTAGCAAAGCTATGAGCGATAACTTTAATTGATAAGAGGCTCGAGAACTTTATTGTCACAAAATTTCAAGGTTTTATGACGCTCCAGTAAAAAGTTACATGCATTTGAATGTTGCAAACTTTGATAGGTGTAGGACGCACCGTTCAGAAGTTAGGGCCATTTGAAGTTTTATCAGTTTTTGATTTGGGACTGAAGGGTAGCATAGCTATGAGCGCTAGCTTAAATTGATAAGAGGCTCGAGTACTTTATTGTCAAAAAATTTCAAGGTTTTATGACGCTCAAGTAAAAACTTACAAGCATTTGAATGTTACAAACTGTGATAGGTATAGGACGTACCGTATAGAAGTTACGGCTATTTGAAGTTTTATCAGTGTTTGATTTGGGACTCAAGGGTAGCATAGCTATGAGCGATAACTTTAATTGACAAGAGGCTCGAATACTTTATTGTCACAAAATTTCAAGGTTTTATGACACTCCAGTAAAAAGTTAAAAGCATTTGAATGTTGCAAACTTTGAAAGGTATAGAACGCACCGTATAGAAGTTAGAGCTATTTGAGGTTTTATCAGTGTTTTATTTGGGACTCAAGGGTAGCATAGCTATGAGCGATAGCTTAAATTGATAAGAGGCTCGAGTACTTTATTGTCAAAAAATTTCAAGGTTTTATGACGCTCCAGTAAAAAGTTAAAAGCATTTGAATGGTGCAATCCTTGATAGGTATAGGACGCACCGTGCAGAAGTTAGGGCCATTTGAAGTTTTATCAGTATTTGATTTGGGACTCAAGGGTAGCATAGCTATGAGAGATAACTTTAATTGATAAGAGGCTCGAGAACTTTATTGTCACAAAATTTCAAGATTTTATGACGCTCCAGTAAAAAGTTACAAGCATTTGAATGTTGCAACCTTTGATAGGTGTAGGACGCACCGTATAGAATTTAGGGCCATTTGTAGTTTTAGCAGTGTTTGATGTGTGACTCCAGGGTAGCATAGCTGTGAGCGATAGCTTAAATTGATAAGAGGCTCGAGTATTTTATTGTCAGCAAATTCAAGATTTTATGACGCTCCAGGAAAAAGTTCCAAACATTTGAATGTTGCAAACTTTGAAAGGTGTAGGACGCACCGTATAGAAGTTAGGGCCATTTGAAGTTTTATCAGTTTTTGATTTGGGACTGAAGGGTAGCATAGCTATGAGCGATAGCTTAAATTGATAAGAGGCTCGAGTACTTTATTGTCAAAAAGTTTCAAGGTTTTATGACGCTCCAGTAAAAAGTTACAAGCATTTGAATGTTGCAAACTTTGATAGGTATAGGACGCACCGTACAGAAGTTAGGGCCATTTGAAGTTTTATCAGTGTTTGATTTGGGACTCAAGGGTAGCATAGCTATGAGCGATAACTTTAATTGATAAGAGGCTCGAGTACTTTATTGTCACAAAATTTCAAGGTTTTATGACGCTCCAGTAAAAAGTTAAAAGCATTTGATTGTTGCAACCTTTGATAGGTGTAGGACGCACCGTGTAGAATTTAGTTCCATTTGAAGTTTTAGCAGGGTTTGATGTGTGACTCCAGGGTAGCATAGCTGTGAGCGATAGCTTAAATTGATAAGAGGCTCGAGTACTTTATTGTCAGCAAATTCAAGATTTTATGACGCTCCAGTAAAAAGTTACAAGCATTTGAATGGTGCAATCTTTGATAGGTATAGGACACACCGTACAGAAGTTAGGGCCATTTGAAGTTTTATCAGTGTTTCATTTGGGACTCAAGGGTAGCAAAGCTATGAGCGATAACTTTAATTGATAAGAGGCTCGAGAACTTTATTGTCACAAAATTTCAAGGTTTTATGACGCTCCAGTAAAAAGTTACATGCATTTGAATGTTGCAAACTTTGATAGGTATAGGACGCACCGTACAGAAGTTAGGGCCATTTGAAGTTTTATCAGTGTTTGATTTGGGACTCAAGGGTAGCATAGCTATGAGCGATAACTTTAATTGACAAGAGGCTCGAATACTTTATTGTCACAAAATTTCAAGGTTTTATGATGCTCCAGTAAAAAGTTACAGTGTTGCAAACTTTGATAGGTATAGGACTCACCGTACAGAAATTAGTGTCATTTGAAGTTTTATCAGTGTATGATTTGGGACTGAAGGGTAGCATAGCTATGAGCGATAGCTTAAATTAATAAGAGGCTCGAGTACTTTATTGTCAAAAAATTTCAAGGTTTTATGACGCTCAAGTAAAAACTTACAAGCATTTGAATGTTACAAACTGTGATAGGTATAGGACGTACCGTATAGAAGTTACGGCTATTTGAAGTTTTATCAGTGTTTGATTTGGGACTCAAGGGTAGCATAGCTATGAGCGATAACTTTAATTGACAAGAGGCTCGAATACTTTATTGTCACAAAATTTCAAGGTTTTATGACGCTCCAGTAAAAAGTTAAAAGCATTTGATTGTTGCAACCTTTGATAGGTGTAGGACGCACCGTGTAGAATTTAGTTCCATTTGAAGTTTTAGCAGGGTTTGATGTGTGACTCCAGGGTAGCATAGCTGTGAGCGATAGCTTAAATTGATAAGAGGCTCGAGTACTTTATTGTCAGCAAATTCAAGATTTTATGACGCTCCAGTAAAAAGTTACAAGCGTTTGAATGTTGCAAACTTTGATAGGTGTAGGACGCACCGTATAGAAGATAGGGCCATTTGAAGTTTTATCAGTTTTTGATTTGGGACTGAAGGGTAGCATAGCTATGAGCGATAGCTTAAATTGATAAGAGGCTCGAGTACATTATTGTCAAAAAGTTTCAAGGTTTTATGACACTCCAGTAAAAAGTTACAAGCATTTGAATGGTGCAATCTTTGATAGGTATAGGACACACCGTACAGAAATTAGGGCCATTTGAAGTTTTATCAGTGTTTCATTTGGGACTCAAGGGTAGCAAAGCTATGAGCGATAACTTTAATTGATAAGAGGCTCGAGAACTTTATTGTCACAAAATTTCAAGGTTTTATGACGCTCCAGTAAAAAGTTACAAGCATTTGAATGTTGCAAACTTTGATAGGTGTAGGACGCACCGTTCAGAAGTTAGGGCCATTTGAAGTTTTATCAGTGTTTGATTTGGGACTCAAGGGTAGCATAGCTGTGAGCGATAGCTTAAATTGATAAGAGGCTCGAGTACTTTATTGTCAGCAAATTTCAAGGTTTTTGTGACGCTCCAGTAAAAAGTTACAGTGTTGCAAACTTTGATAGGTATAGGACTCACCGTACAGAAATTAGTGTCATTTGAAGTTTTATCAGTGTATGATTTGGGACTGAAGGGTAGCATAGCTATGAGCGATAGCTTAAATTGATAAGAGGCTCGAGTACTTTATTGTCAAAAAATTTCAAGGTTTTATGATGCTCCAGTAAAAAGTTAAAAGCATTTGAATGTTGCAACCTTTGATAGATGTAGGATGCACCGTATAGAATTTAGGGCCATTTGAAGATTTAGCAGTGTTTGATGTGTGACTCCAGGGTAGCATAGCTGTGAGCGATAGCTTAAATTGATAAGAGGCTCGAGTACTTTATTGTCAGCAAATTTCAAGGTTTTATGACGCTCCAGTAAAAAGTTACAGTGTTGCAAACTTTGATAGGTATAGGACTCTCCGTACAGAAATGAGTGCCATTTGAAGTCTTATCAGTGTTTGATTTGGGACTCAAGGGTAGTATAGCTTTGAGCGATAACTTTAATTGACAAGAGCCTCGAGTATTTTATTGTCACAAAATTTCAAGATTTTATAACGCTCCAGTAAAAAGTTACAAGCATTTGAATGTTGCAAACTTTGATAGGTGTAGGACGCACCGTATAGAAGTTAGGACCATTTGAAGTTTTATCAGTTTTTGATTTGGGACTGAAGGGTAGCATAGCTATGAGCGATAGCTTAAATTGATAAGAGGCTCGAGTACTTTATTGTCAAAAAGTTTCAAGGTTTTATGACGCTCCAGTAAAAAGTTACAAGCATTTGAATGTTGCAAACTTTGATAGGTATAGGACGCACCGTTCAGAAGTTACGGCCATTTGAAGTTTTATCAGTGTTTGATTTGGGACTCAAGGGTAGCAAAGCTATGAGCGATAACTTTAATTGATAAGAGGCTCGAGTACTTTATTGTCACAAAATTTCAAGGTTTTATGACGCTCCAGTAAAAAGTTAAAAGCATTTGAATGTTGCAAACTTTAATAGGTGTAGGAGGCACCGTATAGAAGTTAGGGCCATTTGAAGTCTTATCAGTGTTTGATTTGGGACTCAAGGGTAGCATAGCTATGAGCGATAACTTTAATTGACAAGAGGCTCGAATACTTTATTGTCACAAAATTTCAAGGTTTTATGACGCTCCAGTAAAAAGTTAAAAGCATTTGAATGGTGCAATCCTTGATTGGTATAGGACGCACCGTGCAGAAGTTAGGGCCATTTGAAGTTTTATCAGTGTTTGATTTGGGACTCAAGGGTAGCATAGCTATGAGAGATAACTTTAATTGATAAGAGGCTCGAGAACTTTATTGTCACAAAATTTCAAGATTTTATGACGCTCCAGTAAAAAGTTACAAGCATTTGAATGTTGCAACCTTTGATAGGTGTAGGACGCATCGTATAGAAATTTGGGCCATTTGAAGTTTTAGCAGTGTTTGATGTGTGACTCCAGGGTAGCATAGCTGTGAGCGATAGCTTAAATTGATAAGAGGCTCGAGTATTTTATTGTCAGCAAATTCAAGATTTTATGACGCTCCAGTAAAAAGTTCCAAACATTTGAATGTTGCAAACTTTGAAAGGTGTAGGACGCACCGTATAGAAGTTAGGGCCATTTGAAGTTTTATCAGTTTTTGATTTGGCACTGAAGGGTAGCATAGCTATGAGCGATAGCTTAAATTGATAAGAGGCTCGAGTACTTTATTGTCAAAAAGTTTCAAGGTTTTATGACGCTCCAGTAAAAAGTTACAAGCATTTGAATGTTGCAAACTTTGATAGGTATAGGACGCACCGTACAGAAGTTAGGGCCATTTGAAGTTTTATCAGTGTTTGATTTGGGACTCAAGGGTAGCATAGCTATGAGCGATAACTTTAATTGATAAGAGGCTCGAGTACTTTATTGTCACAAAATTTCAAGGTTTTATGACGCTCCAGTAAAAAGTTAAAAGCATTTGATTGTTGCAACCTTTGATAGGTGTGGGACGCACCGTATAGAATTTAGGGCCATTTGAAGTTTTAGCAGGGTTTGATGTGTGACTCCAGGGTAGCATAGCTGTGAGCGATAGCTTAAATTGATAAGAGGCTCGAGTACTTTATTGTCAGCAAATTCAAGATTTTATGACGCTCCAGTAAAAAGTTACAAGCAGTTGAATGTTGCAAACTTTGATAGGTGTAGGACGCACCATATAGAAGATAGGGCCATTTGAAGTTTTATCAGTTTTTGATTTGGGACTGAAGGGTAGCATAGCTATGAGCGATAGCTTAAATTAATAAGAGGCTCGAGTACATTATTGTCAAAAAGTTTCAAGGTTTTATGACGCTCCAGTAAAAAGTTACAAGCATTTGAATGGTGCAATCTTTGATAGGTATAGGACACACCGTACAGAAATTAGGGCCATTTGAAGTTTTATCAGTGTTTCATTTGGGACTCAAGGGTAGCAAAGCTATGAGCGATAACTTTAATTGATAAGAGGCTCGAGAACTTTATTGTCACTAAATTTCAAGGTTTTATGACGCTCCAGTAAAAAGTTACAGTGTTGCAAACTTTGATAGGTATAGGACTCACCGTACAGAAATTAGTGTCATTTGAAGTTTTATCAGTGTATGATTTGGGACTGAAGGGTAGCATAGCTATGAGCGATAGCTTAAATTGATAAGAGGCTCGAGTACTTTATTGTCAAAAAATTTCAAGGTTTTATGATGCTCCAGTAAAAAGTTAAAAGCATTTGAATGTTGCAACCTTTGATAGATGTAGGATGCACCGTATAGAATTTAGGGCCATTTGAAGTTTTAGCAGTGTTTGATGTGTGACTCCAGGGTAGCATAGCTGTGAGCGATAGCTTAAATTGATAAGAGGCTCGAGTACTTTATTGTCAGCAAATTTCAAGGTTTTATGTCGCTCCAGTAAAAAGTTACAGTGTTGCAAACTTTGATAGGTATAGGACTCTCCGTACAGAAATGAGTGCCATTTGAAGTCTTATCAGTGTTTGATTTGGGACTCAAGGGTAGTATAGCTTTGAGCGATAACTTTAATTGACAAGAGCCTCGAGTATTTTATTGTCACAAAATTTCAAGATTTTATAACGCTCCAGTAAAAAGTTTCAAGCATTTGAATGTTGCAAACTTTGATAGGTGTAGGACGCACCGTATAGAAGTTAGGACCATTTGAAGTTTTATCAGTTTTTGATTTGGGACTGAAGGGTAGCATAGCTATGAGCGATAGCTTAAAATGATAAGAGGCTCGAGTACTTTATTGTCAAAAAGTTTCAAGGTTTTATGACGCTCCAGTAAAGAGTTACAAGCATTTGAATGTTGCAAACTTTGATAGGTATAGGACGCACCGTTCAGAAGTTACGGCCATTTGAAGTTTTATCAGTGTTTGATTTGGGACTCAAGGGTAGCAAAGCTATGAGCGATAACTTTAATTGATAAGAGGCTCGAGTACTTTATTGTCACAAAATTTCAAGGTTTTATGACGCTCCAGTAAAAAGTTAAAAGCATTTGAATGTTGCAAACTTTAATAGGTGTAGGAGGCACCGTATAGAAGTTAGGGCCATTTGAAGTCTTATCAGTGTTTGATTTGGGACTCAAGGGTAGCATAGCTATGAGCGATAACTTTAATTGACAAGAGGCTCGAATACTTTATTGTCACAAAATTTCAAGGTTTTATGACACTCCAGTAAAAAGTTAAAAGCATTTGAATGTTGCAAACTTTGAAAGGTATAGAATGCACCGTATAGAAGTTAGGGCCATTTGAAGTTTTATCAGTGTTTGATTTGGGACTCAAGGGTAGCATAGCTATGAGAGATAACTTTAATTGATAAGAGGCTCGAGTACTTTATTGTCACAAAATTTCAAGATTTTATGACGCTCCCGTAAAAAGTTACAAGCATTTGAATGTTGCAACCTTTGATAGGTGTAGGACGCATCGTATAGAATTTTGGGCCATTTGAAGTTTTAGCAGTGTTTGATGTGTGACTCCAGGGTAGCATAGCTGTGAGCGACAGCTTAAATTGATAAGAGGCTCGAGTATTTTATTGTCAGCAAATTCAAAATTTTATGACGCTCCAGTAAAAAGTTCCAAACATTTGAATGTTGCAAACTTTGAAAGGTGTAGGACGCACCGTATAGAAGTTAGGGCCATTTGAAGTTTTATCAGTTTTTGATTTGGGACTGAAGGGTAGCATAGCTATGAGCGATAGCTTAAATTGATAAGAGGCTCGAGTACTTTATTGTCAAAAAGTTTCAAGGTTTTATGACGCTCCAGTAAAAAGTTACAAGCATTTGAATATTGCAAACTTTGATAGGTATAGGACGCACCGTACAGAAGTTAGGGCCATTTGAAGTTTTATCAGTGTTTGATTTGGGACTCAAGGGTAGCATAGCTATGAGCGATAACTTTAATTGATAAGAGGCTCGAGTACTTTATTGTCACAAAATTTCAAGGTTTTATGACGCTCCAGTAAAAAGTTAAAAGCATTTGATTGTTGCAACCTTTGATAGGTGTGGGACGCACCGTATAGAATTTAGGGCCATTTGAAGTTTTAGCAGGGTTTGATGTGTGACTCCAGGGTAGCATAGCTGTGAGCGATAGCTTAAATTGATAAGAGGATCGAGTACTTTATTGTCAGCAAATTCAAGATTTTATGACGCTCCAGTAAAAAGTTACAAGCATTTGAATGTTGCAAACTTTGATAGGTGTAGGACGCACCGTATAGAAGATAGGGCCATTTGAAGTTTTATCAGTTTTTGATTTGGGACTGAAGGGTAGCATAGCTATGAGCGATAGCTTAAATTGATAAGAGGCTCGAGTACATTATTGTCAAAAAGTTTCAAGGTTTTATGACGCTCCAGTAAAAAGTTACAAGCATTTGAATGGTGCAATATTTTATAGGTATAGGACACACCGTACAGAAGTTAGGGCCATTTGAAGTTTTATCAGTGTTTCATTTGGGACTCAAGGGTAGCAAAGCTATGAGCGATAACTTTAATTGATAAGAGGCTCGAGAACTTTATTGTCAGCAAATTTCAAGGTTTTTGTGACGCTCCAGTAAAAAGTTACAGTGTTGCAAACTTTGATAGGTATAGGACTCACCGTACAGAAATTAGTGTCATTTGAAGTTTTATCAGTGTATGATATGAGAATAGCTATGAGCGATAGCTTAAATTGATAAGAGGCTCGAGTACTTTATTGTCAAAAAATTTCCAGGTTTTATGATGCTCCAGTAAAAAGTTACAAGCATTTGAATGTTGCAAACTTTGATAGGTGTAGGACGCACCGTATAGAATTTAGGGCCATTTGAAGTTTTAGCAGTGTTTGATGTGTGACTCCAGGGTAGCATAGCTGTGAGCGATAGCTTAAATTGATAAGAGGCTCGAGTACTTTATTGTCAGCAAATTTCAAGGTTTTATGACGCTCCAGTAAAAAGTTACAGTGTTGCAAACTTTGATAGGTATAGGACTCTCCGTACAGAAATGAGTGCCATTTGAAGTCTTATCAGTGTTTGATTTGGGACTCAAGGGTAGTATAGCTTTGAGCGATAACTTTAATTGATAAGAGCCTCGAGTATTTTATTGTCACAAAATTTCAAGATTTTATAACGCTCCAGTAAAAAGTTAAAAGCATTTGAATGTTGGAAACTTTGATAGGATTAGGACGCACCGTATAGAAGTTAGGGCTATTTGAAATTTTATCAGTGTTTGATTTGGGACTCAAGGGGAGCATAGCTATGAGCGATAGCTGAAATTGATAAGAGGCTCGAGTACTTTATTGTCAAAAAATTTCAAGGTTTTATGATGCTCCAGTAAAAAGTTAAAAGCATTTGAATGTTGCAACCTTTGATAGGTGTAGGACGCACCGTATAGAATTTAGGGCCATTTGAAGTTTTAGCAGTGTTTGATGTGTGACTCCAGGGTAGCATAGCTGTGAGCGATAGCTTAAATTGATAAGAGGCTCGAGTACTTTATTGTCAGCAAATTTCAAGGTTTTATGACGCTCCAGTTAAAAGTTACAGTGTTGCAAACTTTGATAGGTATAGGACTCTCCGTACAGAAATTAGTGCCATTTGAAGTCTTATCAGTGTTTGATTTGGGACTCAAGGGTAGTATAGCTTTGAGCGATAACTTTAATTGACAAGAGCCTCGAGTATTTTATTGTCACAAAATTTCAAGATTTTATAACGCTCCAGTAAAAAGTTACAAGCATTTGAATGTTGCAAACTTTGATAGGTGTATGACGCATCGTATAGAAGTTAGGACCATTTGAAGTTTTATCAGTTTTTGATTTGGGACTGAAGGGTAGCATAGCTATGAGTGATAGCTTAAATTGATAAGAGGCTCGAGTGCTTTATTGTCAAAAAGTTTCAAGGTTTTATGACGTTCCAGTAACAAGTTGCAAGCATTTGAATGTTGCAAACTTTGATAGGTATAGGACGCACCGTACAGAAGGTAGGGCCATTTGAAGTTTTATCAGTGTTTGATTTGGGACTCAAGGGTAGCATAGCTATGAGCGATAACTTTAATTGATAAGAGGCTCGAGTACTTTATTGTCACAAAATTTCAAGGTTTTATGACGCTCCAGTATAAAGTTACAAGCATTTGAATGTTGCAAACTTTGATAGGTATAGGATGCACCGTACAGAAGTTAGGGCCATTTGAAGTTTTATCAGTGTTTGATTTGGGACTCAAGGGTAGCATAGCTATGAGCGATAACTTTAATTGATAAGAGGCTCGAGTACTTTATTGTCACAAAATTTCAAGGTTTTATGACGCTCCAGTAAAAAGTTACAAGCATTTTAATGGTGCAATCTTTGAGAGGTGTAGGACGCACCGTAGAGAATTTAGGGCCATTTGAAGTTTTAGAAGTGTATGATATGGGACTCCAGGGTAGCATAGCTGTGAGCGATAGCTTAAATTGATAAGAGGCTCGAGTACTTTATTGTCAGCATATTTCAAGGTTTTATGACGCTCCAGTAAAAAGTTACAGTGTTGCAAACTTTGATAGGTATAGGACTCTCCGCACAGAAATTAGTGCCATTTGAATTCTTATCAGTGTTTCATTTGGGACTCAGGGGTAGTATAGCTTTGAGCGATAACTTTGATTGACAAGAGCCTCGAGTATTTTATTGTCACAAAATTTCAAGATTTTATAACGCTCCAGTAAAAAGTTACAAGCATTTGAATGTTGCAAACTTTGATAGGTATAGGACGCACCGTATAGAAGTTAGGGCCATTTGAAGTTTTATCAGTTTTTGATTTGGGACTGAAGGGTGGCATAGCTATGAGCGATAGCTTAAATTGATAAGAGGCTCGAGTACTTTATTGTCAAAAAGCTTCAAGGTTTTATGACGCTCCAGTAAAAAGTTACAAGCATTTGAATGTTGCAATCTTTGATAGGTATAGGACGCACCGTACAGATGTTACGGCCATTTGAAGTTTTATCCGTGTTTCATTTGGGACTCAAGGGTAGCAAAGCTATGAGCGATAACTTTAATTGATAAGAGGCTCGAGAACTTTATTGTCACAAAATTTCAAGGTTTTATGACGCTCCAGTAAAAAGTTACAAGCATTTGAATGTTGCAAACTTTGATAGGTGTAGGAGGCACCGTTCAGAAGTTAGGGCCATTTGAAGTTTTATCAGTGTTTGATTTGGGACTCAAGGGTAGCATATCTGTGAGCGATAGCTTAAATTGATAAGAGGCTCGAGTACTTTATTGTCAGCAAATTTCAAGGTTTTTGTGACGCTCCAGTAAAAAGTTACAGTGTTGCAAACTTTGATAGGTATAGGACTCACCGTACAGAAATTAGTGTCATTTGAAGTTTTATCAGTGTATGATTTGGGACTGAAGGGTAGCATAGCTATGAGCGATAGCTTAAATTGATAAGAGGCTCGAGTACTTTATTGTCAAAAAATTTCAAGGTTTTATGACGCTCCAGTAAAAAGTTACAGTGTTGCAAACTTTGATAGGTATAGGACTCTCCGTACAGAAATTAGTGTCATTTGAAGTTTTATCAGTGTATGATATGAGCATAGCTATGAGCGATAGCTTAAATTGATAAGAGGCTCGAGTACTTTATTGTCAAAAAATTTCCAGGTTTTATGATGCTCCAGTAAAAAGTTACAAGCATTTGAATGTTGCCACCTTTGAGAGGTGTAGGACGCACCGTATAAAATTTAGGGCCATTTGAAGTTTTAGCAGTGTTTGATGTGGGACCCCAGGGTAGCATAGCTGTGAGCGACAACTGAAATTGATAAGAGGCTCGAGTACGTTTTTGTCAAAAAATTTCAAGGTTTTATGACGCTCCAGTAAAAAGTTACAAGCATTTGAATGGTGCAATCTTTGAGAGGTGTAGGACGCACCGTACAGAATTTAGGGCCATTTGAAGTTTTAGCAGTGTTTGATGTGGGACTCCAGGGTAGCATAGCTGTGAGCGATAGCTTAAATTGATAAGAGGCTCGAGTACTTTATTGTCAGCAAATTTCAAGGTTTTATGACGCTCCAGTAAAAAGTTACAGTGTTGCAAACTTTGATAGGTATAGGACTCTCCGTACAGAAATTAGTGCCATTTGAATTCTTATCAGTGTTTCATTTGAGACCCAAGGGTAGTTTAGCTTTGAGCGATAACTTTAATTGACAAGAGCCTCGAGTATTTTATTGTCACAAAATTTCAAGATTTTATAACGCCCCAGAAAAAAGTTACAAGCATTTGAATGTTGCAAACTTTGATAGGTGTAGGACGCACCGTGTAGAAGTTAGGGCCATTTGAAGTTTTATCAGTTTTTGATTTGGGACTTAAGGGTAGCATAGCTATGAGCGATAGCTTAAATTGATAAGAGGCTCGAGTACTTTATTGTCAAAAAGTTTCAAGGTTTTATGACGCTCCAGTAAAAAGTTACAATCATTTGAATGTTGCAATCTTTGATAGGTATAGGACGCACCGTACAGATGTTAGGGCCATTTGAAGTTTTATGAGTGTTTCATTTAGGACTCAAGGGTAGCAAAGCTATGAGCGATAACTTTAATTGATAAGAGGCTAGAGAACTTTATTGTCACAAAATTTCAAGAATTTATGACGCTCCAGTAAAAAGTTAAAAACATTTGAATGTTGGAAACTTTGATAGGTATAGGACGCACCGTATAGAAGTTAGGGCTATTTGAAATTTTATCAGTGTTTGATTTGGGACTCAAGGGGAGCATAGCTATGAGCGATAGCTGAAATTGATAAGAGGCTCGAGTACTTTATTGTCAAAAAATTTCAAGGTTTTATGATGCTCCAGTAAAAAGTTAAAAGCATTTGAATGTTGCAACCTTTGATAGGTGTAGGACGCACCGTATAGAATTTAGGGCCATTTGAAGTTTTAGCAGTGTTTGATGTGTGACTCCAGGGTAGCATAGCTGTGAGCGATAGCTTAAATTGATAAGAGGCTCGAGTACTTTATTGTCAGCAAATTTCAAGGTTTTATGACGCTCCAGTAAAAAGTTACAGTGTTGCAAACTTTGATAGGTATAGGACTCTCCGTACAGAAATTAGTGCCATTTGAAGTCTTATCAGTGTTTGATTTGGGACTCAAGGGTAGTATAGCTTTGAGCGATAACTTTAATTGACAAGAGCCTCGAGTATTTTATTGTCACAAAATTTCAAGATTTTATAACGCTCCAGTAAAAAGTTACAAGCATTTGAATGTTGCAAACTTTGATAGGTGTATGACGCATCGTATAGAAGTTAGGACCATTTGAAGTTTTATCAGTTTTTGATTTGGGACTGAAGGGTAGCATAGCTATGAGTGATAGCTTAAATTGATAAGAGGCTCGAGTACTTTATTGTCAAAAAGTTTCAAGGTTTTATGACGCTCCAGTAAAAAGTTACAAGCATTTGAATGTTGCAAACTTTGATAGGTATAGGACGCACCGTACAGAAGTTAGGGCCATTTGAAGTTTTATCAGTGTTTGATTTGGGACTCAAGGGTAGCATAGCTATGAGCGATAACTTTAATTGATAAGAGGCTCGAGTACTTTATTGTCACAAAATTTCAAGGTTTTATGACGCTCCAGTAAAAAGTTACAAGCATTTGAATGTTGCAAACTTTGATAGGTATAGGACGCACCGTACAGAAGTTAGGGCCATTTGAAGTTTTATCAGTGTTTGATTTGGGACTCAAGGGTAGCATAGCTATGAGCGATAACTTTAATTGATAAGAGGCTCGAGTACTTTATTGTCACAAAATTTCAAGGTTTTATGACGCTCCAGTAAAAAGTTACAAGCATTTTAATGGTGCAATCTTTGAGAGCTGTAGGACGCACCGTAGAGAATTTAGGGCCATTTGAAGTTTTAGAAGTGTATGATATGGGACTCCAGGGTAGCATAGCTGTGAGCGATAGCTTAAATTGATAAGAGGCTCGAGTACTTTATTGTCAGCATATTTCAAGGTTTTATGACGCTCCAGTAAAAAGTTACAGTGTTGCAAACTTTGATAGGTATAGGACTCTCCGTACAGAAATTAGTGCCATTTGAATTCTTATCAGTGTTTCATTTGGGACTCAGGGGTAGTATAGCTTTGAGCGATAACTTTGATTGACAAGAACCTCGAGTATTTTATTGTCACAAAATTTCAAGATTTTATAACGCTCCAGTAAAAAGTTACAAGCATTTGAATGTTGCAAACTTTGATAGGTATAGGACGCACCGTATAGAAGTTAGGGCCATTTGAAGTTTTATCAGTTTTTGATTTGGGACTGAAGGGTGGCATAGCTATGAGCGATAGCTTAAATTGATAAGAGGCTCGAGTACTTTATTGTCAAAAAGCTTCAAGGTTTTATGACGCTCCAGTAAAAAGTTACAAGCATTTGAATGTTGCAATCTTTGATAGGTATAGGACGCACCGTACAGATGTTACGGCCATTTGAAGTTTTATCCGTGTTTCATTTGGGATTCAAGGGTAGCAAAGCTATGAGCGATAACTTTAATTGACAAGAGGCTCGAGAACTTTATTGTCACAAAATTTCAAGAATTTATGACGCTCCAGTAAAAAGTTAAAAGCATTTGAATGTTGCAAACTTTGATAGGTATAGGACGCACCGTATAGAAGTAAGGGCTATTTGAAATTTTATCAGTGTTTGATTTGGGACTCAAAGGGAGCATAGCTATGAGCGATAGCTGAAATTGATAAGAGGCACAACTACTTTATTGTCACAAAATTTCAAGATTTTATAACGTTCCTGTAAAAAGTTACCAGCATATGAATGTTGCAAACTTTGATAGGTGTAGGACGCACCGTACAGAAGTTAGGGCCATTTGAAGTTTTATCAGTGTTTGATTTGGGACTCAAGGGTAGCATAGCTGTGAGCGATAGCTTAAATTGATAAGAGTCTCGAGTACTTTATTGTCCGCAAATTTCAAGGTTTTGTGACGCTCCAGTAAAAAGTTACAGTGTTGCAAACTTTGATAGGTATAGGATTCACCGTACAGAAATTAGTGTCATTTGAATTTTTATCAGTGTTTGATTTGGGACTGAAGGGTAGCATAGCTATGAGCGATAGCTTAAATTGATAAGAGGCTCGAGTACTTTATTATCAAAAAATTTCAAGGTTTTATGACGCTCCAGTAAAAAGTTACAAGCATTTGAATGGTGCAATCTTTGATAGGTATAGGATGCACCGTACAGAAGTTAGGGCCATTTGAAGTTTTATCCGTGTTTCATTTGGGACTCAAGGGTAGCAAAGCTATGAGCGATAACTTTAATTGACAAGAGGCTCGAGAACTTTATTGTCACAAAATTTCAAGAATTTATGACGCTCCAGTAAAAAGTTAAAAGCATTTGAATGTTGCAAACTTTGATAGGTATAGGACGCACCGTATAGAAGTAAGGGCTATTTGAAATTTTATCAGTGTTTGATTTGGGACTCAAAGGGAGCATAGCTATGAGCGATAGCTGAAATTGATAAGAGGCACAACTACTTTATTGTCACAAAATTTCAAGATTTTATAACGCTCCTGTAAAAAGTTACAAGCATATGAATGTTGCAAACTTTGATAGGTGTAGGACGCACCGTACAGAAGTTAGGGCCATTTGAAGTTTTATCAGTGTTTGATTTGGGACTCAAGGGTAGCATAGCTGTGAGCGATAGCTTAAATTGATAAGAGTCTCGAGTACTTTATTGTCCGCAAATTTCAAGGTTTTGTGACGCTCCAGTAAAAAGTTACAGTGTTGCAAACTTTGATAGGTATAGGATTCACCGTACAGAAATTAGTGTCATTTGAATTTTTATCAGTGTTTGATTTGGGACTGAAGGGTAGCATAGCTATGGGCGATAATTTTAATTGATAAGAGGCTCGAGTACTTTATTGTCACAAAATTTCAAGGTTTTATGACGCTCCAGTAAAAAGTTACAAGCATTTGAATGGTGCAATCTTTGAGAGGTGTAGGACGCACCGTAGAGAATTTAGGGCCATTTGAAGTTTTAGCAGTGTTTGATGTGGGACTCCAGGGTAGCATAGCTGTGAGCGATAGCTTAAATTGATAAGAGGCTCGAGTACTTTATTGTCAGCAAATTTCAAGGTTTTATGACGCTCCAGGAAAAAGTTACAAGCATTTGAATGTTGCCAACTTTGATAGGTGTAGGACGCACCGTACAGAAGTTAGGGCCATTTGAAGTTTTATCAGTGTTTGATTTGGGACTCAAGGGTAGCATAGCTATGAGCGATAGCTTAAATTGATAAGAGGCTCGAGTACTTTATTGTCAAAAAGTTTCAAGGTTTTATGACGCTCCAGTAAAAAGTTACAAGCATTTGAATGTTGCAAACTTTGATAGGTATAGGACGCACCGTACAGAAGTTAGGGCCATTTGAAGTTTTATCAGTGTTTGATTTGGGACTCAAGGGTAGCATAGCTATGAGCGATAACTTTAATTGATAAGAGGCTCGAGTACTTTATTGTCACAAAATTTCAAGGTTTTATGACGCTCCAGTAAAAAGTTAAAAGCATTTGAATGTTGCAAACTGTGATAGGTATAGGACGCACCGTATAGAAGTTACGGCTATTTGAAGTTTTATCAGTGTTTGACTCGGGACTCAAGGGTAGCATAGCTATGAGCGATAGCTTAAATTGATAAGAGGCTCGAGTACTTTATTGTCAAAAAATTTCAAGGTTTTATGACGCTCCAGTAAAAAGTTACAAGCATTTGAATGGTGCAATCTTTGAGAGGTGTAGGACGCACCGTAGAGAATTTAGGGCCATTTGAAGTTTTAGCAGTGTTTGATGTGGGACTCCAGGGTAGCATAGCTGTGAGCGATAGCTTAAATTGATAAGAGGCTCGAGTACTTTATTGTCAGCATATTTCAAGGTTTTATGACGCTCCAGTAAAAAGTTACAGTGTTGCAAACTTTGATAGGTATAGGACTCTCCGTACAGAAATTAGTGCCATTTGAATTCTTATCAGTGTTTCATTTGGGACTCAAGGGTAGTATAGCTTTGAGCGATAACTTTAATTGACAAGAGCCTCGAGTATTTTATTGTCACAAAATTTCAAGATTTAATAACGCTCCAGTAAAAAGTTACAAGCATTTGAATGTTGCAAACTTTGATAGGTGTAGGACGCACCGTATAGAAGTTAGGGCCATTTGAAGTTTTATCAGTTTTTGATTTGGGACTGAAGGGTAGCATAGCTATGAGCGATAGCTTAAATTGATAAGAGGCTCGAGTACTTTATTGTCAAAAAGTTTCAAGGTTTTATGACGCTCCAGTAAAAAGTTACAAGCATTTGAATGTTGCAATCTTTGATAGGTATAGGACGCACCGTACAGATGTTAGGGCCATTTGAAGTTTTATCAGTGTTTCATTTGGGACTCAAGGGTAGCAAAGCTATGAGCGATAACTTTATTTGATAAGAGGCTCGAGAACTTTATTGTCACAAAATTTCAAGAATTTATGACACTCCAGTAAAAAGTTAAAAGCATTTGAATGTTGCAAACTTTGATAGGTATAGGACGCACCGTATAGAAGTTAGGGCCATTTGAAGTTTTATCAGTGTTTGATTTGGGACTCAAGGGGAGCATAGCTATGAGCGATAGCTGAAATTGATAAGAGGCACAACTACTTTATTGTCACAAAATTTCAAGATTTTATAACGCTCCTGTAAAAAGTTACAAGCATATGAACGTTGCAAACTTTGATAGGTGTAGGACGCACCGTACAGAAGTTAGGGCCATTTGAAGTTTTATCAGCGTTTGATTTGGGACTCAAGGGTAGCATAGCTATGAGCGATAGCTTAAATTGATAAGAGGCTCGAGTACTTTATTGTCAAAAAGTTTCAAGGTTTTAGGACGCTCCAGTAAAAAGTTACAAGCATTTGAATGTTGCAATATTTGATAGGTATAGGACGCACCGTACAGATGTTAGGGCCATTTGAAGTTTTATCAGTGTTTCATTTGGGACTCAATGGTAGCAAAGCTATGAGCGATAACTTTAATTGATAAGAGGCTCGATAACTTTATTGTCACAAAATTTCAAGATTTTATGACGCTCTAGTAAAAAGTTACAAGCATTTCAATATTGCAACCTTTGAGAGGTGTAGGACGCATCGTATAGAATTTAGGGCCACTTGAAGTTTTAGCAGTGTTTGATGTGGGACTCCAGCGTAGCATAGCTGTGAGCGATAGCTTAAATTGATAAGAGGCTCGAGTACTTTATTGTCAGCAAATTTCAAGGTTCTATGACGCTCCAGTAAAAACTTACAGTGTTGCAAACTTTGATAGGTATAGGACTCTCAGTACAGAAATTAGTGCCATTTGAAGTCTTATCAGTGTTTGATTTGGGACTCAAGGGTAATATAGCTTTGAGCGATAACTTTAATTGACAAGAGCCTCGAGTATTTTATTGTCACAAAATTTCAAGGTTTTATGACGCTCCAGTAAAAAGTTACAAGCATTTGAATGTTGCCAACTTTGATAGGTGTAGGACACACCGTACAGAAGTTAGGGCCATTTGAAGTTTTATCAGTGTTTGATTAGGGACTCAAGGGTAGCATAGCTGTGAGCGATAGCTTAAATTGATAAGAGTCTCGAGTACTTTATTGTCCGCAAATTTCAAGGTTTTGTGACGCTCCAGTAAAAAGTTACAGTGTTGCAAACTTTGATAGGTATAGGACTCACCGTACAGAAATTAGTGTCATTTGAAGTTTTATCAGTGTTTGATTTGGGACTGAAGGGTAGCATAGCTATGAGCGATATCTTAAATTGATAAGAGGCTCGAGTACTTTATTATCAAAAAATTTCAAGGTTTTATGACGCTCCAGTAAAAAGTTACAAGCATTTGAATGGTGCAATCTTTGATAGGTATAGGACGCACCGTACAGAAGTTAGGGCCATTTGAAGTTTTATCAGTGTTTGATTTGGGACTCAAGGGTAGCATAGCTATGAGCGATAACTTTAATTGATAAGAGGCTCGAGTACTTTATTGTCACAAAATTTCAAGGTTTTATGACGCTCCTGTAAAAAGTTAAAAGCATTTGAATGTTGCAAACTGTGATAGGTATAGGACGCACCGTATAGAAGTTACGGATATTTGAAGTTTTATCAGTGTTTGATTTGGGACTCCAGGGTAGCATAGCTGTGAGCGATAGCTTAAATTAATAAGAGGCTCGAGTACTTTATTGTCAGCAAATTACAAGGTTTTATGACGCTCCAGTAAAAAGTTACAGTGTTGCAAACTTTGATAGGTATAGGACTCTCCGTACAGAAATTAGTGCTATTTGAATTCTTATCAGTGTTTCATTTGGGACTCAAGGGTAGTATAGCTCTGAGCGAGAACTTTAATTGACAAGAGCCTCGAGTATTTTATTGTCACAAAATTTCAAGATTTTATAACGCTCCAGTAAAAAGTTACAAGCATTTGAATGTTGCAATCTTTGATAGGTATAGGACGCACCGTACAGATGTTAGGGCCATTTGAAGTTTTATCAGTGTTTCATTTGGGACTCAAGGGTAGCAAAGCTATGAGCGATAACTTTAATTGACAAGAGGCTCGAGAACTTTATTGTCACAAAATTTCAAGAATTTATGACGCTCCAGTAAAAAGTAGCATTTGAATGTTGCAAACTTTGATAGGTATAGGACGCACCGTATAGAAGTTAGGGCTATTTGAAATTTTATCAGTGTTTGATTTGGGACTCAAGGGGAGCATAGCTATGAGCGATAGCTGAAATTGATAAGAGGCACAACTACTTTATTGTCACAAAATTTCAAGATTTTATAACGCTCCTGTAAAAAGTTACAAGCATATGAATGTTGCAAACTTTGATAGGTGTAGGACGCACCGTACAGAAGTTAGGGCCATTGGAAGTTTTATCAGTGTTTGATTTGGGACTCAAGGGTAGCATAGCTATGAGCGATAGTTTAAATAGATAAGAGGCTCGAGTACTTTATTGTCAAAAAGTTTCAAGGTTTTATGACGCTCCAGTAAAAAGTTACAAGCTTTTGAATCTTGCAATATTTGATAGGTATAGGACGCACCGTACAGATGTTAGGGCCATTTGAAGTTTTATCAGTGTGTCATTTGGGACTCAATGGTAGCAAAGCTATGAGCGATAACTTTAATTGATAAGAGGCTCGAGTACTTTATTGTCAAAAAATTTCAAGATTTTATGTAAAAAGTTACAAGCATTTGAATGGTGCAATCTTTGAGAGGTGTAGGACGCACCGTAGAGAATTTAGGGCCATTTGAAGTTTTAGCAGTGTTTGATGTGGGACTCCAGGGTAGCATAGCTGTGAGCGATAGCTTAAATTGATAAGAGGCTCGAGTACTTTATTGTCAGCATATTTCAAGGTTTTATGACGCTCCAGTAAAAAGTTACAGTGTTGCAAACTTTGATAGGTATAGGACTCTCCGTACAGAAATTAGTGCTATTTGAATTCTTATCAGTGTTTCATTTGGGACTCAAGGGTAGTATAGATTTGAGCGATAACTTTAATTGACAAGAGCCTCGAGTATTTTATTCTCACAAAATTTCAAGATTTTATAACGCTCCAGTAAAAAGTTACAAGCATTTGAATGTTGCAAACTTTGATAGGTGTAAGACGCACCGTATAGAAGTTAGGACCATTTGAAGTTTTATCAGTTTTTGATTTGGGACTGAAGGGTAGCATAGCTATGAGCGATAGCTTAAATTGATAAGAGGCTCGAGTACTTTATTGTCAAAAAGTTTCAAGGTTTTATGACGCTCCAGTGAAAAGTTACAGGCATTTGAATGTTGCAAACTTTGATAGGTATAGGACGCACCGTACAGAAGTTAGGGCCATTTGAAGTTTTATCAGTGTTTGATTTGGGACTCAAGGGTAGCATAGCTATGAGCGATAACTTTAATTGATAAGAGGCTCGAGTACTTTATTGTCACAAAATTTCAAGGTTTTATGACGCTCCAGTAAAAAGTTAAAAGCATTTGAATGTTGCAAACTGTGATAGGTATAGGACGCACCGTATAGAAGTTACGGCTATTTGAAGTTTTATCAGTGTTTGATTTGGGACTCAAGGGTAGCATAGCTATGAGCGATAGCTTAAATTGATAAGAGGCTCGAGTACTTTATTGTCAAAAAATTTCAAGGTTTTATGACGCTCCAGTAAAAAGTTACAAACATTTGAATGGTGCAATCTTTGAGAGGTGTAGGACGCACCGTAGAGAATTTAGGGCCATTTGAAGTTTTAGCAGTGTTTGATGTGGGACTCCAGGGTAGCATAGCTGTGAGCGATAGCTTAAATTGATAAGAGGCTCGAGTACTTTATTGTCAGCATATTTCAAGGTTTTATGACGCTCCAGTAAAAAGTTACAGTGTTGCAAACTTTGATAGGTATAGGACTCTCCGTACAGAAATTAGTGCCATTTGAATCCTTATCAGTGTTTCATTTGGGACTCAAGGGTAGTATAGCTTTGAGCGATAACTTTAATTGACAAGAGCCTCGAGTATTTTATTGTCAAAAAATTTCAAGATTTAATAACGCACCAGTAAAAAGTTACAAGCATTTGAATGTTGCAAACTTTGATAGGTGTAGGACGCACCGTATAGAAGTTAGGGCCATTTGAAGTTTTATCAGTTTTTGATTTGGGACTGAAGGGTAGCATAACTATGAGCGATAGCTTAAATTGATAAGAGGCTCGAGTACTTTATTGTCAAAAAGTTTCAAGGTTTTATGACGCTCCAGTAAAAAGTTACAAGCATTTGAATGTTGCAATCTTTAATAGGTATAGGACGCACCGTACAGATGTTAGGGCCATTTGAAGTTTTATCAGTGTTTCATTTGGGACTCAAGGGTAGCAAAGCTATGAGCGATAACTTTATTTGATAAGAGGCTCGAGAACTTTATTGTCACAAAATTTCAAGAATTTATGACGCTCCAGTAAAAAGTTAAAAGCATTTGAATGTTGCAAACTTTGATAGGTATAGGACGCACCGTATAGAAGTTAGGGCCATTTGAAGTTTTATCAGTGTTTGATTTGGGACTCAAGGGGAGCATAGCTATGAGCGATAGCTGAAATTGATAAGAGGCACAACTACTTTATTGTCACAAAATTTCAAGATTTTATAACGCTCCTGTAAAAAGTTACAAGCATATGAATGTTGCAAACTTTGATAGGTGTAGGACGCACCGTACAGAAGTTAGGGCCATTTGAAGCTTTATCAGTGTTTGATTTGGCACTCAAGGGTAGCATAGCTATGAGCGATAACTTTAATTGATAAGAGGCTCGAGTACTTTATTGTCCGCAAATTTCAAGGTTTTGTGACGCTCCAGTAAAAAGTTACAGTGTTGCAAACTTTGATAGGTATAGGACTCACCGTACAGAAATTAGTGTCATTTGAAGTTTTATCAGTGTTTGATTTGGGACTGAAGGGTAGCATAGCTATGAGCGATAGCTTAAATTGATAAGAGGCTCGAGTACTTTATTATCAAAAAATTTCAAGGTTTTATGACGCTCCAGTAAAAAGTTACAAGCATTTGAATGGTGCAATCTTTGATAGGTATAGGACGCACCGTACAGAAGTTAGGGCCATTTGAAGTTTTATCAGTGTTTGATTTGGCACTCAAGGGTAGCATAGCTATGAGCGATAACTTTAATTGATAAGAGGCTCGAGTACTTTATTGTCACAAAATTTCAAGGTTTTATGACGCTCCAGTAAAAAGTTAAAAACATTTGAATGTTGCAAACTGTGATAGGTATAGGACGCACCGTATAGAAGTTACGGCTATTTGAAGTTTTATCAGTGTTTGATTTGGGACTCCAGGGTAGCATAGCTGTGAGCGATAGCTTAAATTGATAAGAGGCTCGAGTACTGTATTGTCAGCAAATTTCAAGGTTTTATGACGCTCCAGTAAAAAGTTACAAGCATTTGAATGTTGCCAACTTTGATAGGTGTAGGACGCACCGTACAGAAGTTAGGGCCATTTGAAGTTTTATAAGTGTTTGATTTGGGACTCAAGGGTAGCATAGCTGTGAGCGATAGCTTAAATTGATAAGAGGCTCGAGTACTTTATTGTCCGCAAATTTCAAGGTTTTGTGACGCTCCAGTAAAAAGTTACAGTGTTGCAAACTTTGATAGGTATAGGACTCACCGTACAGAAATTAGTGTCATTTGAAGTTTTATCAGTGTTTGATTTGGGACTGAAGGGTAGCATAGCTATGAGCGATATCTTAAATTGATAAGAGGCTCGAGTACTTTATTGTCACAAAATTTCAAGGTTTTATGACGCTCCTGTAAAAAGTTAAAAGCATTTGAATGTTGCAAACTGTGATAGGTATAGGACGCACCGTATAGAAGTTACGGATATTTGAAGTTTTATCAGTGTTTGATTTGGGACTCCAGGGTAGCATAGCTGTGAGCGATAGCTTAAATTGATAAGAGGCTCGAGTACTTTATTGTCAGCAAATTACAAGGTTTTATGACGCTCCAGTAAAAAGTTACAGTGTTGCAAACTTTGATAGGTATAGGACTCTCCGTACAGAAATTAGTGCCATTTGAATTCTTATCAGTGTTTCATTTGGGACTCAAGGGTAGTATAGCTCTGAGCGAGAACTTTAATTGACAAGAGCCTCGAGTATTTTATTGTCACAAAATTACAAGATTTTATAACGCTCCAGTAAAAAGTTACAAGCATTTGAATGTTGCAATCTTTGATAGGTATAGGACGCACCGTACAGATGTTAGGGCCATTTGAAGTTTTATCAGTGTTTCATTTGGGACTCAAGGGTAGCAAAGCTATGAGCGATAACTTTAATTGACAAGAGGCTCGAGAACTTTATTGTCACAAAATTTCAAGAATTTATGACGCTCCAGTAAAAAGTAGCATTTGAATGTTGCAAACTTTGATAGGTATAGGACGCACCGTATAGAAGTTAGGGCTATTTGAAATTTTATCAGTGTTTGATTTGGGACTCAAGGGGAGCATAGCTATGAGCGATAGCTGAAATTGATAAGAGGCACAACTACTTTATTGTCACAAAATTTCAAGATTTTATAACGCTCCTGTAAAAAGTTACAAGCATATGAATGTTGCAAACTTTGATAGGTGTAGGACGCACCGTACAGAAGTTAGGGCCATTGGAAGTTTTATCAGTGTTTGATTTGGGACTCAAGGGTAGCATAGCTATGAGCGATAGTTTAAATAGATAAGAGGCTCGAGTACTTTATTGTCAAAAAGTTTCAAGGTTTTATGACGCTCCAGTAAAAAGTTACAAGCTTTTGAATCTTGCAATATTTGATAGGTATAGGACGCACCGTACAGATGTTAGGGCCATTTGAAGTTTTATCAGTGTGTCATTTGGGACTCAATGGTAGCAAAGCTATGAGCGATAACTTTAATTGATAAGAGGCTCGAGTACTTTATTGTCAAAAAATTTCAAGATTTTATGTAAAAAGTTACAAGCATTTGAATGGTGCAATCTTTGAGAGGTGTAGGACGCACCGTAGAGAATTTAGGGCCATTTGAAGTTTTAGCAGTGTTTGATGTGGGACTCCAGGGTAGCATAGCTGTGAGCGATAGCTTAAATTGATAAGAGGCTCGAGTACTTTATTGTCAGCATATTTCAAGGTTTTATGACGCTCCAGTAAAAAGTTACAGTGTTGCAAACTTTGATAGGTATAGGACTCTCCGTACAGAAATTAGTGCTATTTGAATTCTTATCAGTGTTTCATTTGGGACTCAAGGGTAGTATAGATTTGAGCGATAACTTTAATTGACAAGAGCCTCGAGTATTTTATTCTCACAAAATTTCAAGATTTTATAACGCTCCAGTAAAAAGTTACAAGCATTTGAATGTTGCAAACTTTGATAGGTGTAAGACGCACCGTATAGAAGTTAGGACCATTTGAAGTTTTATCAGTTTTTGATTTGGGACTGAAGGGTAGCATAGCTATGAGCGATAGCTTAAATTGATAAGAGGCTCGAGTACTTTATTGTCAAAAAGTTTCAAGGTTTTATGACGCTCCAGTGAAAAGTTACAGGCATTTGAATGTTGCAAACTTTGATACGTATAGGACGCACCGTATAGAAATTAGGGCCATTTGAAGTTTTATCAGTGTTTGATTTGAGACTCAAGGGTAACATTGCTATGAGCGATAACTTTAATTGATAAGAGGCTCGAGTACTTTATTGTCACAAAATTTCAAGGTTTTATGACGCTCCAGTAAAAAGTTAAAAGCATTTGAATGTTGCAAACTGTGATAGGTATAGGACGCACCGTATAGAAGTTACGGCTATTTGAAGTTTTATCAGTGTTTGATTTGGGACTCAAGGGTAGCATAGCTATGAGCGATAGCTTAAATTGATAAGAGGCTCGAGTACTTTATTGTCAAAAAATTTCAAGGTTTTATGACGCTCCAGTAAAAAGTTACAAACATTTGAATGGTGCAATCTTTGAGAGGTGTAGGACGCACCGTAGAGAATTTAGGGCCATTTGAAGTTTTAGCAGTGTTTGATGTGGGACTCCAGGGTAGCATAGCTGTGAGCGATAGCTTAAATTGATAAGAGGCTCGAGTACTTTATTGTCAGCATATTTCAAGGTTTTATGACGCTCCAGTAAAAAGTTACAGTGTTGCAAACTTTGATAGGTATAGGACTCTCCGTACAGAAATTAGTGCCATTTGAATCCTTATCAGTGTTTCATTTGGGACTCAAGGGTAGTATAGCTTTGAGCGATAACTTTAATTGACAAGAGCCTCGAGTATTTTATTGTCAAAAAATTTCAAGATTTAATAACGCACCAGTAAAAAGTTACAAGCATTTGAATGTTGCAAACTTTGATAGGTGTAGGACGCACCGTATAGAAGTTAGGGCCATTTGAAGTTTTATCAGTTTTTGATTTGGGACTGAAGGGTAGCATAACTATGAGCGATAGCTTAAATTGATAAGAGGCTCGAGTACTTTATTGTCAAAAAGTTTCAAGGTTTTATGACGCTCCAGTAAAAAGTTACAAGCATTTGAATGTTGCAATCTTTAATAGGTATAGGACGCACCGTACAGATGTTAGGGCCATTTGAAGTTTTATCAGTGTTTCATTTGGGACTCAAGGGTAGCAAAGCTATGAGCGATAACTTTATTTGATAAGAGGCTCGAGAACTTTATTGTCACAAAATTTCAAGAATTTATGACGCTCCAGTAAAAAGTTAAAAGCATTTGAATGTTGCAAACTTTGATAGGTATAGGACGCACCGTATAGAAGTTAGGGCCATTTGAAGTTTTATCAGTGTTTGATTTGGGACTCAAGGGGAGCATAGCTATGAGCGATAGCTGAAATTGATAAGAGGCACAACTACTTTATTGTCACAAAATTTCAAGATTTTATAACGCTCCTGTAAAAAGTTACAAGCATATGAATGTTGCAAACTTTGATAGGTGTAGGACGCACCGTACAGAAGTTAGGGCCATTTGAAGCTTTATCAGTGTTTGATTTGGCACTCAAGGGTAGCATAGCTATGAGCGATAACTTTAATTGATAAGAGGCTCGAGTACTTTATTGTCCGCAAATTTCAAGGTTTTGTGACGCTCCAGTAAAAAGTTACAGTGTTGCAAACTTTGATAGGTATAGGACTCACCGTACAGAAATTAGTGTCATTTGAAGTTTTATCAGTGTTTGATTTGGGACTGAAGGGTAGCATAGCTATGAGCGATAGCTTAAATTGATAAGAGGCTCGAGTACTTTATTATCAAAAAATTTCAAGGTTTTATGACGCTCCAGTAAAAAGTTACAAGCATTTGAATGGTGCAATCTTTGATAGGTATAGGACGCACCGTACAGAAGTTAGGGCCATTTGAAGTTTTATCAGTGTTTGATTTGGCACTCAAGGGTAGCATAGCTATGAGCGATAACTTTAATTGATAAGAGGCTCGAGTACTTTATTGTCACAAAATTTCAAGGTTTTATGACGCTCCAGTAAAAAGTTAAAAACATTTGAATGTTGCAAACTGTGATAGGTATAGGACGCACCGTATAGAAGTTACGGCTATTTGAAGTTTTATCAGTGTTTGATTTGGGACTCCAGGGTAGCATAGCTGTGAGCGATAGCTTAAATTGATAAGAGGCTCGAGTACTGTATTGTCAGCAAATTTCAAGGTTTTATGACGCTCCAGTAAAAAGTTACAAGCATTTGAATGTTGCCAACTTTGATAGGTGTAGGACGCACCGTACAGAAGTTAGGGCCATTTGAAGTTTTATAAGTGTTTGATTTGGGACTCAAGGGTAGCATAGCTATGAGCGATAGCTTGAATTGATAAGAGGCTCGAGTACTTTATTGTCCGCAAATTTCAAGGTTTTGTGACGCTCCAGTAAAAAGTTACAGTGTTGCAAACTTTGATAGGTATAGGACTCACCGTACAGAAATTAGTGTCATTTGAAGTTTTATCAGTGTTTGATTTGGGACTGAAGGGTAGCATAGCTATGAGCGATATCTTAAATTGATAAGAGGCTCGAGTACTTTATTGTCACAAAATTTCAAGGTTTTATGACGCTCCTGTAAAAAGTTAAAAGCATTTGAATGTTGCAAACTGTGATAGGTATAGGACGCACCGTATAGAAGTTACGGATATTTGAAGTTTTATCAGTGTTTGATTTGGGACTCCAGGGTAGCATAGCTGTGAGCGATAGCTTAAATTGATAAGAGGCTCGAGTACTTTATTGTCAGCAAATTACAAGGTTTTATGACGCTCCAGTAAAAAGTTACAGTGTTGCAAACTTTGATAGGTATAGGACTCTCCGTACAGAAATTAGTGCCATTTGAATTCTTATCAGTGTTTCATTTGGGACTCAAGGGTAGTATAGCTCTGAGCGAGAACTTTAATTGACAAGAGCCTCGAGTATTTTATTGTCACAAAATTTCAAGATTTTATAACGCTCCAGTAAAAAGTTACAAGCATTTGAATGTTGCAATCTTTGATAGGTATAGGACGCACTGTACAGATGTTAGGGCCATTTGAAGTTTTATCAGTGTTTCATTTGGGACTCAAGGGTAGCAAAGCTATGAGCGATAACTTTAATTGACAAGAGGCTCGAGAACTTTATTGTCACAAAATTTCAAGAATTTATGACGCTCCAGTAAAAAGTAGCATTTGAATGTTGCAAACTTTGATAGGTATAGGACGCACCGTATAGAAGTTAGGGCTATTTGAAATTTTATCAGTGTTTGATTTGGGACTCAAGGGGAGCATAGCTATGAGCGATAGCTGAAATTGATAAGAGGCACAACTACTTTATTGTCACAAAATTTCAAGATTTTATAACGCTCCTGTAAAAAGTTACAAGCATATGAATGTTGCAAACTTTGATAGGTGTAGGACGCACCGTACAGAAGTTAGGGCCATTTGAAGTTTTATCAATGTTTGATTTGGGACTCAAGGGTAGCATAGCTATGAGCGATAGTTTAAATAGATAAGAGGCTCGAGTACTTTATTGTCAAAAAGTTTCAAGGTTTTATGACGCTCCAGTAAAAAGTTACAAGCTTTTGAATGTTGCAATCTTTGATAGGTATAGGACGCACCGTACAGATGTTAGGGCCATTTGAAGTTTTATCAGTGTGTCATTTGGGACTCAATGGTAGCAAAGCTATGAGCGATAACTTTAATTGATAAGAGGCTCGAGCACTTTATTGTCAAAAAATTTCAAGATTTTATGACGCTCCAGTAAAAAGTTACAAGCATTTGAATGGTGCAATCTTTGAGAGGTGTAGGACGTACCGTAGAGAATTTAGGGCCATTTGAAGTTTTAGCAGTGTTTTATGTGGGACTCCAGGGTAGCATAGCTGTGAGCGATAGCTTAAATTGATAAGAGGCTCGAGTACTTTATTGTCAGCAAATTTCAAGGTTTTATGACGCTCCAGTAAAAAGTTACAGTGTTGCAAACTTTGATAGGTATAGGACTCTCCGTACAGAAATTAGTGCTATTTGAATTCTTATCAGTGTTTCATTTGGGACTCAAGGGTAGTATAGCTTTGAGCGATAACTTTAATTGACAAGAGCCTCGAGTATTTTATTGTCACAAAATTTCAAGATTTTATAACGCTCCAGTAAAAAGTTACAAGCATTTGAATGTTGCAAACTTTGATAGGTGTAAGACGCACCGTATAGAAGTTAGGACCATTTGAAGTTTTATCAGTTTTTGATTTGGGACTGAAGGGTAGCATAGCTATGAGCGATAGCTTAAATTGATAAGAGGCTCGAGTACTTTATTGTCAAAAAGTTTCAAGGTTTTATGACGCTCCAGTAAAAAGTTACAGGCATTTGAATGTTGCAAACTTTGATAGGTATAGGACGCACCGTACAGAAGTTAGGGCCATTTGAAGTTTTATCAGTGTTTGATTTGGGACTCAAGGGTAGCATAGCTATGAGCGATAACTTTAATTGATAAGAGGCTCGAGTACTTTATTGTCACAAAATTTCAAGGTTTTATGACGCTCCAGTAAACAGTTAAAAGCATTTGAATGTTGCAAACTGTGATAGGTATAGGACGCACCGTATAGAAGTTACGGCTATTTGAAGTTTTATCAGTGTTTGATTTGGGACTCAAGGGTAGCATAGCTATGAGCGATAGCTTAAATTGATAAGAGGCTCGAGTACTTTATTGTCAAAAAATTTCAAGGTTTTATGACGCTCCAGTAAAAAGTTACAAGCATTTGAATGGTGCAATCTTTGAGAGGTGTAGGACGCACCGTAGAGAATTTAGGGCCATTTGAAGTTTTAGCAGTGTTTGATGTGGGACTCCAGGGTAGCATAGCTGTGAGCGATAGCTTAAATTGATAAGAGGCCCGAGTACTTTATTGTCAGCATATTTCAAGGTTTTATGACGCTCCAGTAAAAAGTTACAGTGTTGCAAACTTTGATAGGTATAGGACTCTCCGTACAGAAATTAGTGCCATTTGAATCCTTATCAGTGTTTCATTTGGGACTCAAGGGTAGTATAGCTTTGAGCGATAACTTTAATTGACAAGAGCCTCGAGTATTTTATTGTCAAAAAATTTCAAGATTTAATAACGCACCAGTAAAAAGTTACAAGCATTTGAATGTTGCAAACTTTGATAGGTGTAGGACGCACCGTATAGAAGTTAGGGCCATTTGAAGTTTTATCAGTTTTTGATTTGGGACTGAAGGGTAGCATAACTATGAGCGATAGCTTAAATTGATAAGAGGCTCGAGTACTTTATTGTCAAAAAGTTTCAAGGTTTTATGACGCTCCAGTAAAAAGTTACAAGCATTTGAATGTTGCAATCTTTAATAGGTATAGGACGCACCGTACAGACGTTAGGGCCATTTGAAGTTTTATCAGTGTTTCATTTGGGACTCAAGGGTAGCAAAGCTATGAGCGATAACTTTATTTGATAAGAGACTCGAGAACTTTATTGTCACAAAATTTCAAGAATTTATGACGCTCCAGTAAAAAGTTAAAAGCATTTGAATGTTGCAAACTTTGATAGGTATAGGACGCACCGTATAGAAGTTAGGGCCATTTGAAGTTTTATCAGTGTTTGATTTGGGACTCAAGGAGAGCATAGCTATGAGCGATAGCTGAAATTGATAAGAGGCACAACTACTTTATTGTCACAAAATTTCAAGATTTTATAACGCTCCTGTAAAAAGTTACAAGCATATGAATGTTGCAAACTTTGATAGGTGTAGGACGCACCGTACAGAAGTTAGGGCCATTTGAAGTTTTATCAGCGTTTGATTTGGGACTCAAGGGTAGCATAGCTATGAGCGATAGCTTAAATTGATAAGAGGCTCGAGTACTTTATTGTCAAAAAGTTTCAAGGTTTTATGACGCTCCAGTAAAAAGTTAAAAGCATTTGAATGTTGCAAACTTTGATAGGTATAGGACGCACCGTATAGAAGTTAGGGCCATTTGAAGTTTTATCAGTGTTTGATTTGGGACTCAAGGGGAGCATAGCTATGAGCGATACCTGAAATTGATAAGAGGCACAACTACTTTATTGTCACAAAATTTCAAGATTTTATAACGCTCCTGTAAAAAGTTACAAGCATTTGAATGGTGCAATCTTTGAGAGGTGTAGGACGCACCGTACAGAATTTAGGGCCATTTGAAGTTTTAGCAGTGTTTGATGTGGGACTCCAGCATAGCATAGCTGTGAGCGATAGCTTAAATTGATAAGAGGCTCGAGTACTTTATTGTCAGCAAATTTCAAGGTTCTATGACTCTCCAGTAAAAACTTACAGTGTTGCAAACTTTGATAGGTATAGGACTCTCAGTACAGAAATTAGTGCCATTTGAAGTCTTATCAGTGTTTGATTTGGGACTCAAGGGTAGTATAGCTTTGAGCGATAACTTTAATTGACAAGAGCCTCGAGTATTTTATTGTCACAAAATTTCAAGATTTTATAACGCTCCAGTAAAAAGTTACAAGCATTTGAATGTTGCAAACTTTGATAGGTGTAGGACGCACCGTATAGAAGTTAGGACTATTTGAAGTTTTATCAGTTTTTGATTTGGGACTGAAGGGTAGCATAGCTATGAGCGATAGCTTAAATTGATAAGAGGCTCGAGTACTTTATTGTCAAAAAGTTTCAAGGTTTTATGACGCTCCAGTAAAAAGTTACAAGCATTTGAATGTTGCAAACTTTGATAGGTATAGGACGCACCGTACAGAAGTTAGGGCCATTTGAAGTTTTATCAGTGTTTGATTTGGGACTCAAGGGTAGCATAGCTATGAGCGATAACTTTAATTGATAAGAGGCTCGAGTACTTTATTGTCACAAAATTTCAAGGTTTTATGACGCTCCAGTAAAAAGTTAAAAGCATTTGAATGTTGCAAACTGTGATAGGTATAGGACGCACCGTATAGAAGTTACGGCTATTTGAAGTTTCATCAGTGTTTGATTTGGGACTCAAGGGTAGCATAGCTATGAGCGATAGCTTAAATTGATAAGAGGCTCGAGTACTTTATTGTCAAAAAATTTCAAGGTTTTATGACGCTCCAGTAAAAAGTTACAAGCATTTGAATGGTGCAATCTTTGAGAGGTGTAGGACGCACCGTAGAGAATTTAGGACCATTTGAAGTTTTAGCAGTGTTTGATGTGGGACTCCAGGGTAGCATAGCTGTGAGCGATAGCTTAAATTGATAAGAGGCTCGAGTACTTTATTGTCAGCATATTTCAAGGTTTTATGACGCTCCAGTAAAAAGTTACAGTGTTGCAAACTTTGATAGGTATAGGACTCTCCGTACAGAAATTAGTGCCATTTGAATCCTTATCAGTGTTTCATTTGGGACTCAAGGGTAGTATAGCTTTGAGCGATAACTTTAATTGACAAGAGCGTCGAGTATTTTATTGTCACAAAATTTCAAGATTTAATAACGCACCAGTAAAAAGTTACAAGCATTTGAATGTTGCAAACTTTGATAGGTGTAGGACGCACCGTATAGAAGTTAGGGCCATTTGAAGTTTTATCAGTTTTTGATTTGGGACTGAAGGGTAGCATAACTATGAGCGATAGCTTAAATTGATAAGAGGCTCGAGTACTTTATTGTCAAAAAGTTTCAAGGTTTTATGACGCTCCAGTAAAAAGTTACAAGCATTTGAATGTTGCAATCTTTAATAGGTATAGGACGCACCGTACAGATGTTAGGGCCATTTGAAGTTTTATCAGTGTTTCATTTGGGACTCAAGGGTAGCAAAGCTATGAGCGATAACTTTATTTGATAAGAGGCTCGAGAACTTTATTGTCACAAAATTTCAAGAATTTATGACGCTCCAGTAAAAAGTTAAAAGCATTTGAATGTTGCAAACTTTGATAGGTATAGGACGCACCGTATAGAAGTTAGGGCCATTTGAAGTTTTATCAGTATTTGATTTGGGACTCAAGGGGAGCATAGCTATGAGCGATAGCTGAAATTGATAAGAGGCACAACTACTTTATTGTCACAAAATTTCAAGATTTTATAACGCTCCTGTAAAAAGTTACAAGCATATGAATGTTGCAAACTTTGATAGGTGTAGGACGCACCGTACAGAAGTTAGGGCCATTTGAAGTTTTATCAGCGTTTGATTTGGGACTCAAGGGTAGCATAGCTATGAGCGATAGCTTAAATTGATAAGAGGCTCGAGTACTTTATTGTCAAAAAGTTTCAAGGTGTTATGAAGCTCCAGTAAAAAGTTACAAGCATTTGAATGTTGCAATCTTTGATAGGTATAGGACGCACCGTACAGATGTTAGGGCCATTTGAAGTTTTATCAGTGTTTCATTTGGGACTCAAGGGTAGCAAAGCTATGATCGATAACTTTAATTGATAAGAGGCTCGATAACTTTATTGTCACAAAATTTCAAGGTTTTATGACGCTCCAGTAAAAAGTTACAAGCATTTGAATATTGCAACCTTTGAGAGGTGTAGGACGCATCGTATAGAATTTAGGGCCATTTGAAGTTTTAGCAGTGTTTGATGTGGGACTCCAGCGTAGCATAGCTGTGAGCGATAGCTTAAATTGATAAGAGGCTCGAGTACTTTATTGTCAGCAAATTTCAAGGTTCTATGACTCTCCAGTAAAAACTTACAGTGTTGCAAACTTTGATAGGTATAGGACTCTCAGTACAGAAATTAGTGCCATTTGAAGTCTTATCAGTGTTTGATTTGGGACACAAGGGTAGTATAGCTTTGAGCGATAACTTTAATTTACAAGAGCCTCGAGTATTTTATTGTCACAAAATTTCAAGGTTTTATGACGCTCCAGTAAAAATTAACAAGCATTTTAATGTTGCCAACTTTGATAGGTGTAGGACGCACCGTACAGAAGTTAGGGCCATTTGAAGTTTTATCAGTGTTTGATTTGGGACTCAAGGGTAGCATAGCTGTGAGCGATAGCTTAAATTGATAAGAGTCTCGAGTACTTTATTGTCCGCAAATTTCAAGGTTTTGTGACGCTCCAGTAAAAAGTTACAGTGTTGCAAACTTTGATAGGTATAGGACTCACCGTACAGAAATTAGTGTCATTTGAAGTTTTATCAGTGTTTGATTTGGGACTGAAGGGTAGCATAGCTATGAGCGATAGCTTAAATTGATAAGAGGCTCGAGTACTTTATTATCAAAAAATTTCAAGGTTTTATGACGCTCCAGTAAAAAGTTACAAGCATTTGAATGGTGCAATCTTTGATAGGTATAGGACGCACCGTACAGAAGTTAGGGCCATTTGAAGTTTTATCAGTGTTTGATTTGGGACACAAGGGTAGCATAGCTATGAGCGATAACTTTAATTGATAAGAGGCTCGAGTACTTTATTGTCACAAAATTTCAAGGTTTTATGACGCTCCAGTAAAAAGTTAAAAGCATTTGAATGTTGCAAACTGTGATAGGTATAGGACGCACCGTATAGAAGTTACGGCTATTTGAAGTTTTATCAGTGTTTGATTTGGGACTCAAGGGTAGCATAGCTATGAGCATGATTTATAAGAGGCTCGAGTACTTTATTGTCAAAAAATTTCAAGGTTTTATGACGCTCCAGTAAAAAGTTACAAGTATTTGAATGGTGCAATCTTTGAGAGGTGTAGGACGCACCGTAGAGAATTTAGGGCCATTTGAAGTTTTAGCAGTGTTTGATGTGGGACTCCAGGGTAGCATAGCTGTGAGCGATAGCTTAAATTGATAAGAGGCTCGAGTACTTTATTGTCAGCAAATTTCAAGGTTTTATGACGCTCCAGTAAAAAGTTGCAAACATTTGAATGTTGCCAACTTTGATAGGTGTAGGACGCACCGTACAGAAGTTAGGGCCATTTGAAGTTTTATCAGTGTTTGATTTGGGACTCAAGGGTAGCATAGCTGTGAGCGAAAGCTTAAATTGATAAGAGGCTCGAGTACTTTATTGTCCGCAAATTTCAAGGTTTTGTGACGCTCCAGTAAAAAGTTACAGTGTTGCAAACTTTGATAGGTATACGACTCACCGTACAGAAATTAGTGTCATTTGAAGTTTTATCAGTGTTTGATTTGGGACTTAAGGGTAGCATAGCTATGAGCGATATCTTAAATTGATAAGAGGCTCGAGTACTTTATTATCAAAAAATTTCAAGGTTTTATGACGCTCCAGTAAAAAGTTACAAGCATTTGAATGGTGAAATATTTGATAGGTATAGGACACACCGTACAGAAGTTAGGGCCATTTGAAGTTTTATCAGTGTTTGATTTGGGACTCAAGGGTAGCATAGCTATGAGCGATAACTTTAATTGATAAGAGGCTCGAGTACTTTATTGTCACAAAATTTCAAGGTTTTATGACGCTCCAGTAAAAAGTTAAAAGCATTTGAATGTTGCAAACTGTGATAGGTATAGGACGCACCGTATAGAAGTTACGGATATTTGAAGTTTTATCAGTGTTTGATTTGGGACTCCAGGGTAGCATAGCTGTGAGCGATAGCTTAAATTGATAAGAGGCTCGAGTACTTTATTGTCAAAAAATTTCAAGGTTTTATGATGCTCCAGTAAAAAGTTAAAAGCATTTGAATGTTGCAACCTTTGATAGGTGTAGGACGCACCGTATAAAATTTAGGGCCATTTGAAGTTTTAGCAGTGTTTGATTCGGGACTCAAGGGGAGCATAGCTATGAGCGATAGCTGAAATTGATAAGAGGCACAACTACTTTATTGTCACAAAATTTCAAGATTTTATAACGCTCCTGTAAAAAGTTACAAGCATATGAATGTTGCAAACTTTGATAGGTGTAGGACGCACCGTACAGAAGTTAGGGCCATTTGAAGTTTTATCAGCGTGTGATTTGGGACTCAAGGGTAGCATAGCTATGAGCGATAGCTTAAATTGATAAGAGACTCGAGTACTTTATTGTCAAAAAGTTTCAAGGTTTTATGACGCTCCAGTAAAAAGTTACAAGCATTTGAATGTTGCAATCTTTGATAGGTATAGGACGCACCGTACAGATGTTAGGGCCATTTGAAGTTTTATCAGTGTTTCATTTGGGACTCAAGGGTAGCAAAGCTATGAGCCATAACTTTAATTGGTAAGAGGCTCGATAACTTTATTGTCACAAAATTTCAAGATTTTATGACGGTCCAGTAAAAAGATAAAAGCATTTGAATATTGCAACCTTTGAGAGGTGTAGGACGCATCGTATAGAATTTAGGGCCATTTGAAGTTTTAGCAGTGTTTGATTTGGGACTCCAGCGTAGCATAGCTGTGAGCGATAGCTTAAATTGATAAGAGGCTCGAGTGCTTTATTGTCAGCAAATTTCAAGGTTCTATGACGCTCCAGTAAAAACTTACAGTGTTGCAAACTTTGATAGGTATAGGACTCTCAGTACATAAATTAGTGCCATTTGAAGTCTTATCAGTGTTTGATTTGGGACTCAAGGGTAGTATAGCTCTGAGCGATAACTTTAAGGTTTTATGACGCTCCAGTAAAAAGTTACAGGCATTTGAATGTGGCCAACTTTGATAGGTGTAGGACGCACCGTACAGAAGTTAGGGTCATTTAAAGTTTTATCAAAGTTTGATTTGGGACTCAAGGGTAGCATAGCTGTGAGCGATAGCTTAAATTGATAAGAGTCTCGAGTACTTTATTGTCCGCAAATTTCAAGGTTTTGTGACGCTCCAGTAAAAAGTTACAGTGTTGCAAACTTTGATAGGTATAGGACTCACCGTACAAAAATTAGTGTCATTTGAAGTTTTATCAGTGTTTGATTTGGGACTGAAGGGTAGCATAGCTATGAGCGATAGCTTAAATTGATAAGAGGCTCGAGTACTTTATTATCAAAAAATTTCAAGGTTTTATGACGCTCCAGTAAAAAGTTACAAGCATTTGAATGGTGCAATCTTTGATAGGTATAGGACGCACCGTACAGAAGTTAGGGCCATTTGAAGTTTTATCAGTGTTTGATTTGGGACTCAAGGGTAGCATAGCTATGAGCGATAACTTTAATTGATAAGAGGTTCGAGTACTTTATTGTCACAAAATTTCAAGGTTTTATGACGCTCCAGTAAAAAGTTAAAAGCATTTGAATGTTGCAAACTGTGATAGGTAAAGGACGCACCGTATAGAAGTTACGGCTATTTGAAGTTTTATCAGTGTTTGATTTGGGACTCAAGGGTAGCATAGCTATGAGCGATAACTTAAATTGATAAGAGGCTCGAGTACTTTATTGTCAAAAAATTTCAAGGTTTTATGACGCTCCAGTAAAAAGTTACAAGCATTTGAATGTTGCCAACTTTGATAGGTGTAGGACGCACCGTAGAGAATTTAGGGCCATTTGAAGTTTTATCAATGTTTGATTTGGGACTCAAGGGTAGCATAGCTGTGAGCGATAGCTTAAATTGATAAGAGGCTCGAGTACTTTATTGTCCGCAAATTTCAACGTTTTGTGACGCTCCAGTAAAAAGTTACAGTGTTGCAAACTTTGATAGGTATAGGACTCACCGTACAGAAATTAGTGTCATTTGAAGTTTTATCAGTGTTTGATTTGGGACTTAAGGGTAGCATAGCTATGAGCGATATCTTAAATTGATAAGAGGCTCGAGTACTTTATTATCAAAAAATTTCAAGGTTTTATGACGCTCCAGTAAAAAGTTACAAGCATTTGAATGGTGCAATCTTTGATAGGTATAGGACGCACCGTACAGAAGTTAGGGCCATTTGAAGTTTTATCAGTGTTTGATTTGGGACTCAAGGGTAGCATAGCTATGAGCGATAACTTTAATTGATAAGAGGCTCGAGTACTTTATTGTCACAAAATTTCAAGGTTTTATGACGCTCCAGTAAAAAGTTAAAAGCATTTGAATGTTGCAAACTGTGATAGGTATAGGACGCACCGTATAGAAGTTACGGATATTTGAAGTTTTAACAGTGTTTGATTTGGGACTCCAGGGTAGCATAGCTGTGAGCGATAGCTTAAATTGATAAGAGGCTCGAGTACTTTATTGTCAGCAAATTACAAGGTTTTATGACGCTCCAGTAAAAAGTTACAGTGTTGCAAATTTTGATAGGTATTGGACTCTCCGTACAGAAATTAGTGCCATTTGAATTCTTATCAGTGTTTCATTTGGGACTCAAGGGTAGTATAGCTCTGAGCGAGAACTTTAATTGACAAGAGCCTCGAGTATTTTATTGTCACAAAATTTCAAGATTTTATAACGCTCCAGTAAAAAGTTACAAGCATTTGAATGTTGCAAACTTTGAAAGGTATAGAACGCACCGTATAGAAGTTAGGGCCATTTGAAGTTTTATCAGTTTTTGATTTGGGACTGAAGGGTAGCATAGCTATGAGCGATAGCTTAAATTGATAAGAGGCTCGAGTACTTTATTGTCAGAAAATTTCAAGGTTTTTGTGACGCTCAAGTAAAAAGTTACAGTGTTGCAAACTTTGATAGGTATAGGACTCACCGTACAGAAATTAGTGTCATTTGAAGTTTTATCAGTGTACGATTTGGGACTGAAGGGTAGCATAGCTATGAGCGATAGCTTAAATTGATAAGAGGCTCGAGTACTTTATTGTCAAAAAATTTCAAGGTTTTATGATGCTCCAGTAAAAAGTTAAAAGCATTTGAATGTTGCAACCTTTGATAGGTGTAGGACTCACCGTATAAAATTTAGGGCCATTTGAAGTTTTAGCAGTGTTTGATTCGGGACTCAAGGGGAGCATAGCTATGAGCGATAGCTGAAATTGATAAGAGGCACAACTACTATATTGTCACAAAATTTCAAGATTTTATAAAGCTCCTGTAAAAAGTTACAAGCATATGAATGTTGCCAACTTTGATAGGTGTAGGAAGCACCGTACAGAAGTTAGGGCCATTTGAAGTTTTATCAGCGTTTGATTTGGGACTCAAGGGTAGCATAGCTATGAGCGATAGCTTAAATTGATAAGAGGCTCGAGTACTTTATTGTCAAAAAGTTTGAAGGTTTAATGACGCTCCAGTAAAAAGTTACAAGCATTTGAATGTTGCAATCTTTGATAGGTATAGGACGCACCGTACAGAAGTTAGGGCCATTTGAAGTTTTATCAGCGTTTGATTTGGGACTGAAGGGTAGCATAGCTATGAGCGAAAGCTTAAATTGATAAGAGGCTCGAGTGCTTTATTATCAAAAAATTTCAAGGTTTTATGACGCTCCAGTAAAAAGTTACAAGCATTTGAATGGTGCAATCTTTGATAGGTATAGGACGCACCGTACAGAAGTTAGGGCCATTTGAAGTTTTATCAGTATTTGATTTGGGACTCAAGGGTAGCATAGCTATGAGCGATAACTTTAATTGATAAGAGGTTCGAGTACTTTATTGTCACAAAATTTCAAGGTTTTATGACGCTCCAGTAAAAAGTTAAAAGCATTTGAATGTTGCAAACTGTGATAGGTATAGGACGCACCGTATAGAAGTTACGGCTATTTGAAGTTTTATCAGTGTTTGATTTGGGACTCAAGGGTAGCATAGCTATGAGCGATAACTTAAATTGATAAGAGGCTCGAGTACTTTATTGTAAAAAAATTTCAAGGTTTTATGACGCTCCAGTAAAAAGTTACAAGCATTTGAATGGTGCAATCTTTGAGAGGTGTAGGACGCACCGTAGAGAATTTAGGGCCATTTGAAGTTTTAGCAGTGTTTGATGTGGGACTCCAGGGTAGCATAGCTGTGAGCCATAGCTTAAATTGATAAGTACTTTATTGTCAGCAAATTTCAAGGTTTTATGACGCTCCAGTAAAAAGTTACAAGCATTTGAATGTTGCCAACTTTGATAGGTGTAGGACGCACCGTACAGAAGTTAGGGCCATTTGAAGTTTTATCAATGTTTGATTTGGGACTCAAGGGTAGCATAGCTGTGAGCGATAGCTTAAATTGATAAGAGGCTCGAGTACTTTATTGTCCGCAAATTTCAAGGTTTTGTGACGCTCCAGTAAAAAGTTACAGTGTTGCAAACTTTGATAGGTATAGGACTCACCGTACAGAAATTAGTGTCATTTGAAGTTTTATCAGTGTTTGATTTGGGACTGAAGGGTAGCATAGCTATGAGCTATATATTAAATTGATAAGAGGCTCGAGTACTTTATTATCAAAAAATTTCAAGGTTTTATGACGCTCCAGTAAAAAGTTACAAGCATTTGAATGGTGCAATCTTTGATAGGTATAGGACGCACCGTACAGAAGTTAGGGCCGTTTGAATTCTTATCAGTGTTTCATTTGGGTCTCAAGGGTAGTATAGCTTTGAGCGAGAACTTTAATTGACAAGAGCCTCGAGTATTTTATTGTCACAAAATTTCAAGATTTTATAACGCTCCAGTAAAAAGTTACAAGCATTTGAATGTTGCAAACTTTGAAAGGTATAGAACGCACCGTATAGAAGTTAGGGCCATTTGAAGGTTTATCAGTTTTTGATTTGGGACTGAAGGGTAGCATAGCTATGAGCGATAGCCTAAATTGATAAGAGGCTCGAGTACTATATTGTCAGCAAATTTCAAGGTTTTATGACGCTCCAGTAAAAAGTTACAAGCATTTGAATGGTGCAATCTTTGAGAGGTGCAGGACGCACCGTAGAGAATTTAGTGCCATTTGAAGTTTTAGCAGTGTTTGATGTGGGACTCCAGGGTAGCATAGCTGTGAGCGATAGCTTAAATTGATAAGAGGCTCGAGTACTTTATTGTCAGCAAATTTCAATGTTTTATGACGCTCCAGTAAAAAGTTACAGTGTTGCAAACTTTGATAGGTATAGGACTCTCCGTACAGAAATTAGTGCCATTTGAATTCTTATCAGTGTTTCATTTGGGACTCAAGGGTAGTATAGCTTTGAGCGAGAACTTTAATTGACAAGAGCCTCGAGTATTTTATTGTCACAAAATTTCAAGATTTTATAACGCTCCAGTAAAAAGTTACAAGCATTTGAATGGTGCAATCTTTGAGAGGTGTAGGACGCACCGTAGAGAATTTAGGGCCATTTGAAGTTTTAGCAGTGTTTGATGTGGGACTCCAGGGTAGCATAGCTGTGAGCGATAGCTTAAATTGATAAGAGGCTCGAGTATTTTATTGTCAGCAAATTTCAAGGTTTTATGACGCTCCAGTAAAAAGTTACAGTGTTGCAAACTTTGATAGGTATAGGACTCTCCGTACAGAAATTAGTGCCATTTGAATTCTTATCAGTGTTTCATTTGGGACTCAAGGGTAGTATAGCTTTGAGCGAGAACTTTAATTGACAAGAGCCTCGAGTATTTTATTGTCACAAAATTTCAAGATTTTATAACGCTGTAGTAAAAAGTTACAAGCATTTGAATGTTGCAAACTTTGAAAGGTATAGAACGCACCGTATAGAAGTTAGGGCCATTTGAAGTTTTATCAGTTTTTGGTTTGGGACTGAAGGGTAGCATAGCTATGAGCGATAGCTTAAATTGATAAGAGGCTCGAGTACTTTATTGTCAGCAAATTTCAAGGTTTTATGACGCTCCAGTAAAAAGTTACAAGCATTTGAATGGTGCAATCTTTGAGAGGTGAAGGACGCACCGTAGAGAATTTAGGGCCATTTGAAGTTTTAGCAGTGTTTGATGTGGGACTCCAGGGTAGCATAGCTGTGAGCGATAGCTTAAATTGATAAGAGGCTCGAGTACTTTATTGTCAGCAAATTTCAAGGTTTTATGACGCTCCAGTAAAAAGTTACAGTGTTGCAAACTTTGATAGGTATAGGACTCTCCGTACAGAAATTAGTGCCATTTGAATTCTTATCAGTGTTTCATTTGGGACTCAAGGGTAGTATAGCTTTGAGCGAGAACTTTAATTGACAAGAGCCTCGAGTATTTTATTGTCACAAAATTTCAAGATTTTATAACGCTCCAGTAAAAAGTTACAAGCATTTGAATGTTGCAAACTTTGAAAGGTATAGAACGCACCGTATAGAAGTTAGGGCCATTTGAAGTTTTATCAGTTTTTGATTTGGGACTGAAGGGTAGCATAGCTATGAGCGATAGCTTAAATTGATAAGAGGCTCGAGTACTTTATTGTCAGCAAATTTCAAGGTTTTATGACGCTCCAGTAAAAAGTTACAAGCATTTGAATGGTGCAATCTTTGAGAGGTGTAGGACGCACCGTAGAGAATTTAGGGCCATTTGAAGTTTTAGCAGTGTTTGATGTGGGACTCCAGGGTAGCATAGCTGTGAGCGATAGTTTAAATTGATAAGAGGCTCGAGTACTTTATTGTCAGCAAATTTCAAGGATTTATGACGCTCCAGTAAAAAGTTACAGTGTTGCAAACTTTGATAGGTATAGGACTCTCCGTACAGAAATTAGTGCCATTTGAATTCTTATCAGTGTTTCATTTGGGACTCAAGGGTAGTATAGCTTTGGGCGAGAACTTTAATTGACAAGAGCCTCGAGTATTTTATTGTCACAAAATTTCAAGATTTTATAACGCTCCAGTAAAAAGTTACAAGCATTTGAATGTTGCAAACTTTGAAAGGTATAGAACGCACCGTACATAAGTTAGGGCCATTTGAAGTTTTATCAGTTTTTGATTTGGGACTGAAGGGTAGCATAGCTATGAGCGATAGCTTAAATTGATAAGAGGCTCGAGTACTTTATTGTCAGCAAATTTCAAGGTTTTATGACGCTCCAGTAAAAAGTTACAAGCATTTGAATGGTGCAATCTTTGAGAGGTGTAGGACGCACCGTAGAGAATTTAGGGCCATTTGAAGTTTTAGCAGTGTTTGATGTGGGACTCCAGGGTAGCATAGCTGTGAGCGATAGCTTAAATTGATAAGAGGCTCGAGTACTTTATTGTCAGCAAATTTCAAGGTTTTATGATGCTCCAGTAAAAACTTACAAGCATTTGAATGTTGCAATCTTTGATAGGTATAGGACGCACCGTACAGATGTTAGGGCCATTTGAAGTTTTATCAGTGTTTCATTTGGGACTCAAGGGTAGCAAAGCTATGAGCGATAACTTTAATTGATAAGAGGCTCGAGAACTTTATTGTCACAAAATTTCAAGAATTTATGACGCTCCAGTAAAAAGTTAAAAGCATTTGAATGTTGCAAACTTTGATAGGTATAGGACGCACCGTGTAGAAGTTAGGGCCATTTGAAGTTTTATCAGCGTTTGCTTTGGGACTTAAGGGTAGCATAGCTATGAGCGATAGCTTAAATTGATAAGAGGCTCCAGTACTTTATTGTCAAAAAGTTTCAAGGTTTTATGACGCTCCAGTAAAAAGTTACAAGCATTTGAATGTTGCAATCTTTGATAGGTATAGGACGCACCGTACAGATGTTCGGGCCATTTGAAGTTTTATCAGTGTTTCATTTGGGACTCAAGGGTAGCAAAGCTATGAGCGATAACTTTAATTGATAAGAGGCTCGATAACTTTATTGTCACAAAATTTCAAGATTTTATGACGCTCCAGTAAAAAGTTACAGTGTTGCAAACTTTGATAGGTATAGGACTCTCCGTACAGAAATTAGTGCCATTTGAATTCTTATCAGTGTTTCATTTGGGACTCAAGGGTAGTATAGCTTTGAGCGAGAACTTTAATTGACAAGAGCCTCGAGTATTTTATTGTCACAAAATTTCAAGACTTTATAACGCTCCAGTAAAAAGTTACAAGCATTTGAATGTTGCAAACTTTGAAAGGTATAGAACGCACCGTATAGAAGTTAGGGCCATTTGAAGTTTTATCAGTTTTTGATTTGGGACTGAAGGGTAGCATAGCTATGAGCGATAGCTTAAATTGATAAGAGGCTCGAGTACTTTATTGTCAGAAAATTTCAAGGTTTTTGTGAAGCTCCTGTAAAAAGTTACAGTGTTGCAAACTTTGATAGGTATAGGACTCACCGTACAGAAATTAGGGCCATTTGAAGTTTTATCAGTTTTTGATTTGGGACTGAAGGGTAGCATAGCTATGAGCGATAGCTTAAATTGATAAGAGGCTCGAGTACTTTATTGTCAGCAAATTTCAAGGTTTTATGACGCTCCAGTAAAAAGTTACAAGCATTTGAATGGTGCAATCTTTGAGAGGTGTAGGACGCACCGTAGAGAATTTAGGGCCATTTGAAGTTTTAGCAGTGTTTGATGTGGGACTCCAGGGTAGCATAGCTGTGAGCGATAGCTTAAATTGATAAGAGGCTCGAGTACTTTATTGTCAGCAAATTTCAAGGTTTTATGACGCTCCAGTAAAAAGTTACAAGCATTTGAATGTTGCAAACTTTGATAGGTATAGGACGCACCGTACAGATGTTAGGGCCATTTGAAGTTTTATCAGTGTTTCATTTGGGACTCAAGGGTAGCAAAGCTATGAGCGATAACTTTAATTGATAAGAGGCTCCAGAACTTTATTGTCAAAAAGTTTCAAGGTTTTATGACGCTCCAGTAAAAAGTTACAAGCATTTGAATGTTGCAATCTTTGATAGGTATAGGACGCACCGTACAGATGTTAGGGCCATTTGAAGTTTTATCAGTGTTTCATTTGGGACTCAAGGGTAGCAAAGCTATGAGCGATAACTTTAATTGATAAGAGGCTCGATAACTTTATTGTCACAAAATTTCAAGATTTTATGACGCTCCAGTAAAAAGTTACAAGCATTTGAATATTGCAACCTTTGAGAGGTGTAGGACGCATCGTATAGAATTTAGGGCCATTTGAAGTTTTAGCAGTGTTTGATGTGGGACTCCAGCGTAGCATAGCTGTGAGCGATAGCTTAAATTGATAAGAGGCTCGAGTACTTTATTGTCAGCAAATTTCAAGGTTCTATGACGCTCCAGTAAAAACTTACAGTGTTGCAAACTTTGATAGGTATAGGACTCTCAGTACAGAAATTAGTGCCATTTGAAGTCTTATCAGTGTTTTATTTGGGACTCAAGGGTAGTATAGCTCTGAGCGATAACTTTAATTGACAAGAGCCTCGAGTTTTTTATTGTCACAAAATTTCAAGGTTTTATGACGCTCCAGTAAAAAGTTACAAGCATTTGAATGTTGCCAACTTTGATAGGTGTAGGACGCACCGTACAGAAGTTAGGGCCATTTGAAGTTTTATCAGTGTTTGATTTGGGACTCAAGGGTAGCATAGCTGTGAGCGATAGCTTTAATTGATAAGAGGCTCGAGTACTTTATTGTCCGCAAATTTCAAGGTTTTGTGACGCTCCAGTAAAAAGTTACAGTGTTGCAAACTTTGATAGGTATAGGACTCACCGTACAGAAATTAGTGTCATTTGAAGTTTTATCAGTGTTTGATTTGGGACTGAAGGGTAGCATAGCTATGAGCGATATCTTAAATTGATAAGAGGCTCGAGTACTTTATTATCAAAAAATTTCAAGGTTTTATGACGCTCCAGTAAAAAGTTACAAGCATTTGAATGGTGCAATATTTGATAGGTATAGGACGCACCGTACAGAAGTTAGGGCCATTTGAAGTTTTATCAGTGTTTGATTTGGGACTCAAGGGTAGCATAGCTATGAGCGATAACTTTAATTGATAAGAGGCTCGAGTACTTTATTGTCACAAAATTTCAAGGTTTTATGACGCTCCAGTAAAAAGTTAAAAGCATTTGAATGTTGCAAACTGTGATAGGTATAGGACGCACCGTATAGAAGTTACGGATATTTGAAGTTTTATCAGTGTTTGATTTGGGACTCCAGGGTAGCATAGCTGTGAGCGATAGCTTAAATTGATAAGAGGCTCGAGTACTTTATTGTCAGCAAATTTCAAGGTGTTATGACGCTCCAGTAAAAAGTTACAGTTTTGCAAACTTTGATAGGTATAGGACTCTCCGTACAGAAATTAGTGCCATTTGAATTCTTATCAGTGTTTCATTTGGGACTCAAGGGTAGTATAGCTTTGAGCGAGAACTTTAATTGACAAGAGCCTCGAGTATTTTATTGTCACAAAATTTCAAGGTTTTATGACGCTCCAGTAAAAAGTTACAAGCATTTGAATGTTGCCAACTTTGATAGGTGTAGGACGCACCGTACAGAAGTTAGGGCCATTTGAAGTTTTATCAGTGTTTGATTTGGGACTTAAGGGTAGCATAGCTGTGAGCGATAGCTTAAATTGATAAGAGTCTCGAGTACTTTATTGTCCGCAAATTTCAAGGTTTTGTGACGCTCCAGTAAAAAGTTACAGTGTTGCAAACTTTGATAGGTATAGGACTCACCGTACAGAAATTAGTGTCATTTGAAGTTTTATCAGTGTTTGATTTGGGACTGAAGGGTAGCATAGCTATGAGCGATAGCTTAAATTGATAAGAGGCTCGAGTATTTTATTGTCAAAAAATTTCAAGGTTTTATGACGCTCCAGTAAAAAGTTACAAGCATTTGAATGGTGCAATCTTTGAGAGGTGTAGGACGCATCGTAGAGAATTTAGGGCCATTTGAAGTTTTAGCAGTGTTTGATGTGGGACTCCAGGGTAGCATAGCTGTGAGCGATAGCTTAAATTGATAAGAGGCTCGAGTACTTTATTGTCAGCAAATTTCAAGGTTCTATGACGCTCCAGTAAAAAGTTACAAGCATTTGAATGTTGCCAAATTTGATAGGTGTAGGACGCACCGTACAGAAGTTAGGGCCATTTGAAGTTTTATCAGTGTTTGATTTGAGACTCAAGGGTAGCATAGCTGTGAGCGATAGCTTAAATTGATAAGAGGCTCGAGTACTTTATTGTCCGCAAATTTCAAGGTTTTGTGACGCTCCAGTAAAAAGTTACAGTGTTGCAAACTTTGATAGGTATAGGACTCACCGTACAGAAATTAGTGTCATTTGAAGTTTTATCAGTGTTTGATTTGGGACTGAAGGGTAGCATAGCTATGAGCGATATCTTAAATTGATAAGAGGCTCGAGTAGTTTATTATCAAAAAATTTCAAGGTTTTATGACGCTCCAGTAAAAAGTTACAAGCATTTGAATGGTGCAATCTTTGATAGGTATAGGACGCACCGTACAGAAGTTAGGGCCATTTGAAGTTTTATCAGTGTTTGATTTGGGACTCAAGGGTAGCATAGCTATGAGCGATAACTTTAATTGATAAGAGGCTCGAGTACTTTATTGTCACAAAATTTCAAGGTTTTATGACGCTCCAGTAAAAAGTTAAAAGCATTTGAATGTTGCAAACTGTGATAGGTATAGGACGCACCGTATAGAAGTTACGGATATTTGAAGTTTTATCAGTGTTTGATTTGGGACTCCAGGGTAGCATAGCTGTGAGCGATAGCTTAAATTGATAAGAGGCTCGAGTACTTTATTGTCAGCAAATTTCAAGGTTTTATGACGCTCCAGTAAAAAGTTACAGTGTTGCAAACTTTGATAGGTATAGGACTCTCCGTACAGAAATAAGTGCCATTTGAATTCTTATCAGTGTTTTTGTGACGCTCCAGTAAAAAGTTACAGTGTTGCAAACTTTGATAGGTATAGGACTCACCGTACAGAAATTAGTGTCATTTGAAGTTTTATCAGTGTACGAATTGGGACTGAAGGGTAGCATAGCTATGAGCGATAGCTTAAATTGATAAGAGGCTCGAGTACTTTATTGTCAAAAAATTTCAAGGTTTTATGATGCTCCAGTAATAAGTTAAAAGCATTTGAATGTTGCAACCTTTGATAGGTGTAGGACGCACCGTATAAAATTTAGGGCCATTTGAAGTTTTAGCAGTGTTTGATGTGTGACTCCAGGGTGGCATAGCTGTGAGCGATAGCTTAAATTGATAAGAGGCTCGAGTCCTTTATTGTCAGCAAATTTCAAGGTTTTATGACGCTCCAGTAAAAAGTTACAGTGTTGCAAACTTTGATAGGTATCGGACTCTCCGTACAGAAATAAGTGCCATTTGAAGTCTTATCAGTGTTTGATTTGGGACTCAAGGGTAGTATAGCTTTGAGCGATAACTTTAATTGACAAGAGTCTCGAGTACTTTATTGTCAAAAAGTTTCAAGGTTTTATGACGCTCCAGTAAAAAGTTACAAGCATTTGAATGTTGCAAACTTTGATAGGTATAGGACGCACCGTACAGAAGTTAGGGCCATTGAAGTTTTATCAGTGTTTGATTTGGGACTCAGGGGTAGCATAGCTATGAGCGATAACTTTAATTGATAAGAGGCTCGAGTACTTTATTGTCACAAAATTTCAAGGTTTTATGACGCTCCAGTAAAAAGTTAAAAGCATTTGAATGTTGCAAACTGTGATAGGTATAGGACGCACCGTATAGAAGTTACGGATATTTGAAGTTTTATCAGTGTTTGATTTGGGACTCCAGGGTAGCACAGCTGTGAGCGATAGCTTAAATTGATAAGAGGCTCGAGTACTTTATTGTCTGCAAATTTCAAGGTTTTATGACGCTCCAGTGAAAAGTTACAGTGTTGCAAACTTTGATAGGTATAGGACTCTCCGTACAGAAATTAGTGCCATTTGAATTCTTATCAGTGTTTCATTTGGGACTCAAGGGTAGTATAGCTTTGAGCGAGAACTTTAATTGACAAGAGCCTCGAGTATTTTATTGTCACAAAATTTCAAGATTTTATAACGCTCCAGTAAAAAGTTACAAGCATTTGAATGTTGCAAACTTTGAAAGGTATAGAACGCACCGTATAGAAGTTAGGGCCATTTGAAGTTTTAGCAGTGTTTGATTTGGGACTCAAGGGGAGCATAGCTATGAGCGATAGCTGAAATTGATAAGAGGCACAACTACTTTATTGTCACAAAATTTCAAGATTTTATAACGCTCCTGTAAAAAGTTACAAGCATATGAATGTTGCAAACTTTGATAGGTGTAGGACGCACCGTACAGAAGTCAGGGCCATTTGAAGCTTTATCAGCGTTTGATTTGGGACTCAAGGGTAGCATAGCTATGAGAGATAGCTTAAATTGATAAGAGGCTCGAGTACTTTATTGTCAAAAAGTTTCAAGGTTTTATGACGCTCCAGTAAAAAGTTACAAGCATTTGAATGTTGCAATCTTTGATAGGTATAGGACGCACCGTACAGATGTTAGGGCCATTTGAAGTTTTATCAGTGTTTCATTTGGGACTCAAGGGTAGCAAAGCTATGAGCGATAACTTTAATTGATAAGAGGCTCGATAACTTTATTGTCACAAAATTTCAAGATTTTATGACGCTCCAGTAAAAAGTTACAAGCATTTGAATATTGCAACCTTTGAGAGGTGTAGGACGCATCGTATAGAATTTAGGGCCATTTGAAGTTTTAGCAGTGTTTGATGTGGGACTCCAACGTAGCATAGCTGTGAGCGATAGCTTAAATTGATAAGAGGCTCGAGTACTTTATTGTCAGCAAATTTCAAGGTTCTATGACGCTCCAGTAAAAACTTACAGTGTTGCAAACTTTGATAGGTATAGGACTCTCAGTACAGAAATTAGTTTCATTTGAAGTCTTATCAGTGTTTGATTTGGGACTCAAGGGTAGTATAGCTCTGAGCGATAACTTTAATTGACAAGAGCCTCGAGTATTTTATTGTCACACAATTTCAAGGTTTTATGACGCTCCAGTAAAAAGTTACAAGCATTTGAATGTTGCCAACTTTGATAGGTGTAGGACGCACCGTACAGAAGTTAGGGCCATTTGAAGTTTTATCAGTGTTTGATTTGGGACTTAAGGGTAGCATAGCTGTGAGCGATAGCTTAAATTGATAAGAGTCTCGAGTACTTTATTGTCCGCAAATTTCAAGGTTTTGTGACGCTCCAGTAAAAAGTTACAGTGTTGCAAACTTTGATAGGTATAGGACTCACCGTACAGAAATTAGTGTCATTTGAAGTTTTATCAGTGTTTGATTTGGGACTGAAGGGTAGCATAGCTATGAGCGATAGCTTAAATTGATAAGAGGCTCGAGTATTTTATTGTCAAAAAATTTCAAGGTTTTATGACGCTCCAGTAAAAAGTTACAAGCATTTGAATGGTGCAATCTTTGAGAGGTGTAGGACGCACCGTAGAGAATTTAGGGCCATTTGAAGTTTTAGCAGTGTTTGATGTGGGACTCCAGGGTAGCATAGCTGTGAGCGATAGCTTAAATTGATAAGAGGCTCGAGTACTTTATTGTCAGCAAATTTCAAGGTTCTATGACGCTCCAGTAAAAAGTTACAAGCATTTGAATGTTGCCAAATTTGATAGGTGTAGGACGCACCGTACAGAAGTTAGGGCCATTTGAAGTTTTATCAGTGTTTGATTTGAGACTCAAGGGTAGCATAGCTGTGAGCGATAGCTTAAATTGATAAGAGGCTCGAGTACTTTATTGTCCGCAAATTTCAAGGTTTTGTGACGCTCCAGTAAAAAGTTACAGTGTTGCAAACTTTGATAGGTATAGGACTCACCGTACAGAAATTAGTGTCATTTGAAGTTTTATCAGTGTTTGATTTGGGACTGAAGGGTAGCATAGCTATGAGCGATATCTTAAATTGATAAGAGGCTCGAGTACTTTATTATCAAAAAATTTCAAGGTTTTATGACGCTCCAGTAAAAAGTTACAAGCATTTGAATGGTGCAATCTTTGATAGGTATAGGACGCACCGTACAGAAGTTAGGGCCATTTGAAGTTTTATCAGTGTTTGATTTGGGACTCAAGGGTAGCATAGCTATGAGCGATACCTTTAATTGATAAGAGGCTCGAGTACTTTATTGTCACAAAATTTCAAGGTTTTATGACGCTCCAGTAAAAAGTTAAAAGCATTTGAATGTTGCAAACTGTGATAGGTATAGGACGCACCGTATAGAAGTTACGGATATTTGAAGTTTTATCAGTGTTTGATTTGGGACTCCAGGGTAGCATAGCTGTTAGCGATAGCTTAAATTGATAAGAGGCTCGAGTACTTTATTGTCAGCAAATTTCAAGGTTTTATGACGCTCCAGTAAAAAGTTACAGTGTTGCAAACTTTGATAGGTATAGGACTCTCCGTACAGAAATAAGTGCCATTTGAATTCTTATCAGTGTTTTTGTGACGCTCCAGTAAAAAGTTACAGTGTTGCAAACTTTGATAGGTATAGGACTCACCGTACAGAAATTAGTGTCATTTGAAGTTTTATCAGTGTACGAATTGGGACTGAAGGGTAGCATAGCTATGAGCGATAGCTTAAATTGATAAGAGGCTCGAGTACTTTATTGTCAAAAAATTTCAAGGTTTTATGATGCTCCAGTAATAAGTTAAAAGCATTTGAATGTTGCAACCTTTGATAGGTGTAGGACGCACCGTATAAAATTTAGGGCCATTTGAAGTTTTAGCAGTGTTTGATGTGTGACTCCAGGGTGGCATAGCTGTGAGCGATAGCTTAAATTGATAAGAGGCTCGAGTCCTTTATTGTCAGCAAATTTCAAGGTTTTATGACGCTCCAGTAAAAAGTTACAGTGTTGCAAACTTTGATAGGTATCGGACTCTCCGTACAGAAATAAGTGCCATTTGAAGTCTTATCAGTGTTTGATTTGGGACTCAAGGGTAGTATAGCTTTGAGCGATAACTTTAATTGACAAGAGTCTCGAGTACTTTATTGTCAAAAAGTTTCAAGGTTTTATGACGCTCCAGTAAAAAGTTACAAGCATTTGAATGTTGCAAACTTTGATAGGTATAGGACGCACCGTACAGAAGTTAGGGCCATTGAAGTTTTATCAGTGTTTGATTTGGGACTCAAGGGTAGCATAGCTATGAGCGATAACTTTAATTGATAAGAGGCTCGAGTACTTTATTGTCACAAAATTTCAAGGTTTTATGACGCTCCAGTAAAAAGTTAAAAGCATTTGAATGTTGCAAACTGTGATAGGTATAGGACGCACCGTATAGAAGTTACGGATATTTGAAGTTTTATCAGTGTTTGATTTGGGACTCCAGGGTAGCACAGCTGTGAGCGATAGCTTAAATTGATAAGAGGCTCGAGTACTTTATTGTCTGCAAATTTCAAGGTTTTATGACGCTCCAGTAAAAAGTTACAGTGTTGCAAACTTTGATAGGTATAGGACTCTCCGTACAGAAATTAGTGCCATTTGAATTCTTATCAGTGTTTTTGTGACGCTCCAGTAAAAAGTTACAGTGTTGCAAACTTTGATAGGTATAGGACTCTCCGTACAGAAATTAGTGCCATTTGAATTCTTATCAGTGTTTCATTTGGGACTCAAGGTTAGTATAGCTTTGAGCGATAACTTTAATTGACAACAGCCTCGAGTATTTTATTGTCACAAAATTTCAAGATTTAATAACGCTCCTGTAAAAAGTTACAAGCATATGAATGTTGCAAACTTTGATAGGTGTAGGACGCACCGTACAGAAGTTAGGGCCATTTGAAGTTTTATCAGTGTTTGATTTGGGACTCAAGGGTAGCATAGCTATGAGCGATAGCTGAAATTGATAAGAGGCACAACTACTTTATTGTCACAAAATTTCAAGATTTTATAACGCTCCTGTAAAAAGTTACAAGCATATGAATGTTGCAAACTTTGATAGGTGTAGGACGCACCGTACAGAAGTTAGGGCCATTTGAAGTTTTATCAGTGTTTGATTTGGGACTCAAGGGTAGCATAGCTATGAGCGATAGCTTAAATTGATAAGAGGCTCGAGTATTTTATTGTCAAAAAGTTTCAAGGTTTTATGACGCTCCAGTAAAAAGTTACAAGCATTTGAATGTTGCAATCTTTGATAGGTATAGGACGCACCGTACAGATGTTAGGGCCATTTGAAGTTTTATCAGTGTTTCATTTGGGACTCAAGGGTAGCAAAGCTATGAGCGATAACTTTAATTGATAAGAGGCTCGATAACTTTATTGTCACAAAATTTCAAGATTTTATGACGCTTCAGTAAAAAGTTACAAGCATTTGAATATTGCAACCTTTGAGAGGTGTAGGACGCATCGTATAGAATTTAGGGCCATTTGAAGTTTTAGCAGTGTTTGATGTGGGACTCCAGCGTAGCATAGCTGTGAGCGATAGCTTAAATTGATAAGAGGCTCGAGTACTTTATTGTCAGCAAATTTCAAGATTCTATGACGCTCCAGTAAAAAGTTACAGTGTTGCAAACTTTGATAGGTATAGGACTCTCCGTACAGAAATTAGTGCCATTTGAAGTTTTATCAGTGTTTGATTTGGGACTCAAGGGTAGTATAGCTCTGAGCGATAACTTTAATTGACAAGAGTCTCGAGTATTTTGTTGTCGCAAAATTTCAAGATTTTATGACGCTCCAGTAAAAAGTTACAAGTATTTGAATGATGCAACCTTTGATAGGTGTAGGACGCACCGTATAGAATTTAGGGCCATTTGAAGTTTTAGCAGTGTTTGATGTGGGACTCAAGGGTAGTGTCATTATATTTGTAATTATTCTAAAACTTTTGTAATTATATTTGTAATTATTTGTTAACAAAATTAAAAATTATTAATTCAAATTGTAATTATATTTGTGGTGTGGTTGGTTTAAATTTCAGTGCCAGCTTCTTGGTTGTTTAGATTTTGCTGCTTTCTTCCCGGCTGCTCTTCTGCTACTCACTCGTTCGTTAAAAATTACCGGGCGAGTTTGTACTTCGGCGAGACATCTTCCGGCGAAGACAGTAGCTTTTACTGCGACATCCCACCTCCCGGAGGATTCATACTGGGATCCACGAAACTTAAAGCGGCTAGCTTAAATGCAGGTCGACGGATAATACCGCGGCTGGTGCATACCGCGGCACACCGGACTTGGCCGTCCTTGGCAGTGAAGACTTCAATTATTCGCCCTTTGATCCCTTGGCTTCTTGGTAAGACATAATCGCATACAACAACCAGTTGGTCTACTCTTAGTGGCGAGGCTGTACTCCACCCTTTTTGTCGGTGCAAAAGTTGTGGCAAGTACTCCACAATCCACCTTTTCCACAGACGATACTTCAGGTTCTGCGCAATTCTCCATTGTTTACGGAGACAGATTTTCTCATCTTCCGGTGCAGGTGTTTGAGTGGAATTGAGACAGCCACTCAAGAAGTGGTTCGGAGTAAGTGGCTCCTCTTCTTCATGGGTTATAGGAAGTTCTGTAAGTGGACGGCTGTTTATTATATTTTCCGCCTCAATCAGTGCGCTGCGGAAGGTCTCCAAGCGTGGTGCCTCATCCTTCAGGGTTCTCTGTAGCAGGCGTTTCACGCATTGGACAAGCCGCTCCGAACAACCTCCAGCGCTAGGATTGGCTGGGCAATTAAAAATCCACTCTATGTTTTCCTTTGACATTGCCCGTCGAATCCGATCTACGTCAAATAAGCGGTTCTCCTGGCGAAACTCCTTTTGCGCACCTATAAAGTTGGTGCCATTGTCGCTACGAATTCTAATGGGCACACCGCGACGGTTCACAAAATTTCTGAAACAAATTAAAAATGCATCGGTGGACAGATCTTCTGCCACCTCCAAATGTAGGGCTCGAGTGGTGAGGCAAGTGAATAATGCCACCCAACGTTTCTCTCGTCTGCGGCCGATAGCAACGCAGAATGGTCCACAGTAGTCCACCCCTGAGTAGGTAAAAGGTCGGACGTACGGTGTTAGGCGGTCTGTGGGTAACTGTCCCATAAATGGCACAGATGGCTTGGCTCGAGCGGTAAAACAAATGACACAATCCCTCTTGATCCTTTTTAATAATGTGCGAGCATGAGGCACCCAGAACTTTTGCCGCATTTCATTTATGGTTAGACAGTCGTTCTGGTGATGTCTCTTTTGGTGGTAATGCTTCATTATCAGCTGCGACACGCGATGTTTCTGCGGTAATATTATCGGGCGTCGGGCTGATTCAGGGATGTAATTAGCGGCGTCGATTCTTCCGTTGACTCTTAGCAGACCATCAGGATACAGCATCGGCTTGAGCTTAAATATGGCACTGGTCTTTGAAATTCCTGTACTTGCGCGTAGGGCTGACATTTCATCTGCAAATGACTCGTATTGTACGCGACAGCATACACATTTTTCAGCATCAGAAACTTCAGCTGCTGTGAGCTCTCCAAACTGACGGGATCTAGATTTGGCGTTGCGAATGAACCGAAATATCCATGCTGTCACCCTCAACGTCTTCATGTTTGATGAAAACTTGATCAAACTATCAAGAATATTGTCTGTGTTTATTGTGTGTAACACCTGATTAACAGCTGTCTTGCTCTACATACAGTGGCAACTTGGCTCTAGTTGCATCGTCGGCGACGTTCATCGATGTTGGTATCCACCGCCATTGCATCGGCGTGGAAGTGGCAAGTATCTCAGCAATACGGTAGGCAACGAATTGCTTATACTTACGGGTTGTGGAACGAAGCCAAAGCAGAATTGTCTTGGAATCGCTCCAAAATCTCGTAGCGTTGATCTTGAAATCATGACAGTCTTCAATCGAAGTCTTCATTCGGCTTCCTAGTACGGCCGCTTGCAATTCCAGGCGCGGTACGGTCATACCCTTTGCAGGTGCACATCTCGTTTTGGCAACAACGAATGCGACTTCTACCTCGTTTGCTTTGCAAACACGCAAAAAGGCGACTGCTGTAAATGCACTTTCACTAGCATCAACGAATATGTGCAGCTGTATATCATCGGCATTCGGCAACAAATACGACAAGCAACGCGGGACTGAAAAGCTTTTCACGCCCTGAAAAACGTTCCACCATGCAAACCACTGTTTCTCCAAATCTGATGGCAGCTGCTCATCCCACTGGATTTTCCGCTTCCACAGCGACTGCAGAAGTAGCTTGGTGAAAATAGTGATGTTGGCTAGGAGGCCAAAGGGGTCGTAAATAGCCATAACGATTCCCAGCAACTCTCTCTTAGTCGGTGTTCTCCTGTACTCCAGCACCTGGCGTGGAATTCTATGGAACTTAAAGTGGAATTCAAACCTGTCCGCTCCAGAGTTCCAAAACATACCCAGCACCTTCTCTGTTGTTGGCTGCAGTTTAGTGTTGACAACTTCTTGTTGCTTGACTTGGCTACCATTCAGTTTGACCTGCAGCTTCTTGCAGTTTGATACGAAATTTCTGAGCGTGAATCCTGCGGCAGAGTTTATCTTCCGGGCCTCAAACATTACCTTCTCGGCCTCCTGTACGTCATCAAAACTTATGACCAGGTCATTCACATAGGTGTTGTCAATGACAGCTTTTGCGCCACCTGGCATGTGAGGCAAAAACTGGGCTGCGTTCACGTTTTTTATGTATTCTGCACAACACGGCGAACAAATCGCTCCGAAGATCATCGACATCATTGAGTAGACACGGATTGGCTCGGCTGAATTTCCGTCTCTCCAAAGAAAGCGCTGTGAGTCCTGGTCTTCAGCTCGTATGCGGACTTGTGAGAACATTTCTTGAATATCTCATGCAAAAGCGATACCTCCTTGTCGAAATTTGTTCATGATGGCCAAAAGTGTTTTCGCATGCTCAGGACCCTTTAATAATACTGAGTTGAGCGATACGTTATAAATAGCAGCTGCAGCATCAAAGACGATACGAAGCTTATCCGGCTTATGCGGGTTTACTACACCAAAGTGAGGAAGGTACCAGGTTGTAGGACTATGTCTCTCAGCAGCCTCTGGTGACAACAATTTGGCGTACCCCTTGTCAATATATTTGGCGACTTCCGTTTTATATCTGGCTGAAAATGCGGCATCCCGGGACATCTTCCCCTCAATATTTAAAAGGCGCTGCTTGGCCATAACATAGCTCTGCGGCAGCATCGAGGCATCGTTGCGCCATAATAGAACAACTTCATTGCGTTGGCCAATGTTTTGTGTGGTCTCAATCAATATTTTTCTTGCTCTGGCGTTCTCATCAGACTCCAGGACTGTGCTGGTGCTGCGGACTCCAAAACTTTCTACAGAAAAGTACTCTTCGACCAATCTGTTCAGTTGTGTTAAAGTAGATGCTTCTTTGACGTGCAACACCCTTGACATTGAGGTGGTGCTTGAGTGAAGTGGCCCATATGCCACCCAACCCAACATAGTTGCCGCAGCGATAGGTTGATCTGGACCGGCGGCGACAGTTTTCTCTGACATGCCTAAAAAACTATTATCCAATCCCAGCAGCAGGACCGGCTTGGCGGCTTGGTAGCTGGCGATTGGCACATCTGTGAAGTGCCCATGCTGTTGCTTGATGAATGTCTGCATTGGTAAATTAAGCTGCTTCACGGTGCGTACGTTTCTGAGTGGGTACTCCTGGCCACCACACTCTGCACGTACGTTCAAGCTTACTTTTTTCGATGGCTCCGTGGTTTGCTTCTCTCCGTACCACTGAAGCGTCAGCTGTGCAGTAAGGCCTTTGAGACCAAGTTGATTTACGATGGTCTCTTCAAGAAGTGAGACCGAAGAACCTTCATCAAACATCGCAAATACAGGTATGCTACCACGTGGACCAAACAGCACCACGGGTAGTATCTTAAATAAGCTTGACTGCTGGTGTTGACGGCAGTTAAGCACATGCTCGACATCCTCTGGTTTCAGCTCTGCTAGCGGCTTAGTTGCCTGGTGCAGTATGTTGTGATGTGTGCATCCATTTATACCACATGCATGCCTTGCCTGGCAACTCAGCACGTTATGCCCTCTATGCAAGCAGGCAAAACAAAGGCGGTGACGCTTTACCAAAGTCCATTTGTCATTTGTATTAAGCGCCTTGAATTGACGACATGCGCTCAGTTTGTGGCTCAAATTGCATTGCACACAACTGAGTTGTTGCTGTTCCACTTGAGGTTCGGTGCTATGCAAAACGCGACGTGGAATAGCACCTCGTGATATGGTCTGACGGTTCTGAAGGTTACCTTGTTGCACCCCTTGGTGCGACTGCGGGGGTTGATGTTGGTGCATGGCATACTAGCTATGGCTGGCATCAAGCTCACTACCTTTGCGAGTTCACTAACCCAGTCGTCAAAGGCTTCAACGGTGGCATAAGTCGTTATATTGGAGGCGTGTCGACTCCATTCATATTGCTTGGTGGGCGGAAGCTTTCCAATAAGCTGCTCAAGAAGAGTAGGGTTGGCCAAATGGTGATCGCATTTTGCTGACTTAAAAAAGGCGACAATATTTCGGACGCGGTTTGAGAATTCCAACACTTGCTCAAGTCGATTCTCATAAATCGGTGGGAACTGCTGCACCTTTTGCAGCTGCGAGCGGATCAATAAGTCAGAGCGTCTAAAATTGAACTCTAACTCCTGCATGACTTTGGTCACGTCGTCAGGATATATGAGTAGTGACGTCACAGCGCGCTTCGCATTCCCTTGAAGTGCCTTATGCAAACGCATAAGGTTCTGGCGATTATTATAACCAAATTCATTGGTAGTGTCTCTGAAGTTGGCTAAAAACAGGGGCCAATCTTCAGGGTTTCCATCGAAAGATGGCAGTGGATATAACTTACCACCGGGGCTATCGATAAAGGTCATAACACCATTATACGGCGTCGATGTATTTGGTGGCTGCGATTGCGGCATCTGCTGTGGTTGCTGCGTCGACGTTTGTGGCAGCGGTGACCACGGATGCACCGAGAATCCGAGCTTTCTTTTCTGTCGTCTACTTTTGCTGATTCTAATTTTTTTGATTTCGTTCGAGTCAACATTTATTTTTCTTTTATATAAGGTCTGTTCAATTTCAACAGCTGGTTGGTTCGGCACTGCAATACCGATCGAAAATTATTTGCAGCAGTTTGTTCTGGTAGAATTGATTAATTTTGAAATTAACAGATGTCGGTAATGTTTTTCGTATTTTTTGAAGAAATTGCTGTTGAAAATTATCAACCCTTGTTGATGACGTCACAAAAATGCTCTCGGAAGCACTAGCGCTCCGAAGGCGAAGTACGGCAGTATTTGTTATGCGATGGCTTTGACGATACAAACAAATCTTGAAACAGCTCGGCGGTGGCTATTCAAGTCTAGCGATCCTGTAAGTATAATTACCTGAAGCAGTACGGCGGTGACTGCCCGGAGTATATTAATTCCTAATAATTATCACAATGGCGGTGAAAATGCTGTGGTGGCAGCGGAAGAAAGCAAATTCTAAAACTTTTGTAATTATATTTGTAATTATTCTAAAACTTTTGTAATTATATTTGTAAATATTTGTTAACAAAATTAAAAATTATTAATTCAAATTGTAATTATATTTGTGGTGTGGTTGGTTTAAATTTCAGTGTCAGCTTCTTGGTTGTTTAGAATTTGCTGCTTTCTTTCCGGCTGCTCTTCTGCTACTCACTCGTTCGTTAAAAATTACCGGGCGAGCTTGTACTTCGGCGAGACATCTTCCGGCGAAGACAGTAGCTTTTACTGCGACAGGTAGCATAGCTGTGAGCGACAACTTAAATTGATAAGAGGCTCGAGTACTTTATTGTCAGCAAATTTCAAGGTTTTATGTCGCTCCAGTAAAAAGTTACAGTGTTGCAAACTTTGATAGGTATACGACTCACCGTACAGAAATTAGGGCCATTTGAAGTTTTATCAGTGTTTGATTTGGGACTGAAGGGTAGCATAGCTATGAGCGATAGCTTAAATTTATAAGAGGCTCGAGTACTTTATTGTCAGAAAATTTCAAGATTTGATGACGCTCCAGTAAAAAGTTACAAGCATTTGAATGTTGCAAACTTTGATAGGTGTAGAACGCACCGTATAGAAGTAAGGGCCATTTGAAGTTTTAGCCGTGTTTGATTTGGGACTCAAGGGTATCATAGCTATGAGCGATAGCTTAAATTGATAAGAGGCTCGAGTACTTTATTGTCAAAAAATTTCAAGGTTTTATGACACTCCAGTAAAAAGTTAAAAGCATTTGAATGTTGCAAACTTTGATAGGTATAGGACGCACCGTGCAGAAGTTAGGGCCATTTGAGGTTTTATCAGTCTTTGATTTGGGACTCAAGGGTAGCATAGCTATGAGAGATAACTTTAATTGACAAGAGGCTCGAGTACTTTATTGTCACAAATTTTCAAGGTTTTATGACGCTCCAGTAAAAAGTTAAAAGCATTTGAATGTTGCAAACTGTGATAGGTATAGGAAGCACCGTATAGAAGTTACGGCTATTTGAAGTTTTATCAGTGTTTTATTTGGGACTCAAGGGTAGCATAGCTATGAGCGATAACTTTAATCGACAACAGGCTCGAATACTTTATTGTCACCAAATTTCAAGGTTTTATGACACTCCAGTAAAAAGTTACAAGCATTTGAATGTTGCAACCTTGGATAGGTGTAGAACGCACCGTATAGAATTTAGGGCCATTTGAAGTTTTAGCAGTGTTTGGTGTGGGAGTCAAGGGTAGCATAGCTGTGAGCGACAACTGAAATTTATAAGAGGCTCGAGTACGTTTTAGTCAAAACATTTCAATGTTTTATGACGCTCCAGTAAAAAGTTACAAGCATTTGAATGGTGCAATCTTTGATAGGTATAGGACGCACCGTACAGAAGTTAGGGCAATTTGAAGTTTTATCAGTGCTTGATTTGGGACTCAAGGGGAGCAAAGCTATGAGCGATAACTTTAATTGATAAGAGGCTCGAGAACTTTATTGTCACAAAATTTCAAGGTTTTATGACGCTCCAGTAAAAAGTTACAAGCATTTGAATGTTGCAAACTTTGATAGGTGTAGAACGCACCGTATAGAAGTAAGGGCCATTTGAAGTTTTGTCCGTGTTTGATTTGGGACTCAAGGGTATCATAGCTTTGAGCGATAGCTTAAATTGATAAAAGGCTCGAGTACTTTATTGTCAAAAAATTTCAAGGTTTTATGACGCTCCAGCAAAAAGTTACAAGCATTTGAATGGTGCAATCTTTGATAGGTATAGGAGGCACCGTACAGAAGTTAGGGCCATTTGAAGTTTTATCAGTGTTTGATTTGGGACTCAAGGGGAGCAAAGCTATGAGCGATAACTTTAATTGATAAGAGGCTCGAGAACTTTATTGTCACAAAATTTCAAGGTTTTATGACGCTCCAGTAAAAACTTACTTGAATGTTGCAAACTTTGATAGGTGTAGAACGCACCGTACAGAAGTTAGGGCCATTTGAAGTTTTATCAGTGTTTGCTTTGGGACTCAAGGGTAGCATAGCTATGAGCGATAACTTAAATTGATAAGAGGCACGAGTACTTTATTGTCACAAAATTTCAAGGTTTTATGACGCTCCAGTAAAAAGTTAAAAGCATTTGAATGTTGCAAACTGTGATAGGTATAGGAAGCACCGTATAGAAGTTACGGCTATTTGAAGTTTTATCAGTGTTTGATTTGAGACTCAAGGGTAGCATAGCTATGAGCGATAACTTTAATTGACAAGAGGCTCGAATACTTTATTGTCACAAAATTTCAAGGTTTTATGACACTCCAGTAAAAAGTTAAAAGCATTTGAATGTTGCAAACTTTGATAGGTATAGGACGCACCGTGCAGAAGTTAGGGCTATTTGAAGTTTTATCAGTGTTTGATTTGGGACTCAAGGGTAGCATAGCTATGAGAGATAACTTTAATTGATAAGAGGCTCGAGAACTTTATTGTCACAAAATTTCAAGTTTTTATGACGCTCCAGTAAAAAGTTACAAGCATTTGAATGTTGCAACCTTTGATAGGTGTAGGACGCACCGTATAGAATTTAGGGCCATTTGAAGTTTTAGCAGTGTTTGATGTGTGACTCCAGGGTAGCATAGCTGTGAGCGATAGCTTAAATTGATAAGAGGCTCGAGTACTTTATTGTCAGCAAATTCAAGATTTTATGACGCTCCAGTAAAAAGTTACAAGCATTTGAATGTTGCAAACTTTGATAGGTGTAGAAAGCACCGTATAGAAGTTAGGGCCATTTGAAGTTTAATCAGTGTTTGATTTTACAAGGTTTTATGACGCTCCAGTAACAACTTACAAGCATTTGAATGGTGTAAACTTTGATAGGTATAGGACGCACCGTGCAGAAGTTACGGCTATTTGAAGTTTTATCAGTGTTTGATTTGGGACTCAAGGGTAGCATAGCTATGAGCGATAACTTTAATTGACAAGAGGCGCGAATACTTTATTGTCACAAAATTTCAAGGTTTTATGACGCTCCAGTAAAAAGTTAAAAGCATTTGAATGTTGCAAACTTTGATAGGTATAGGATGCACCGTGCAGAAGTTAGGGCCATTTGAAGTTTTATCAGTGTTTGATTTGGGACTCAAGGGTAGCATAGCTATGAGCGATAACTTTAATTGAAAAGAGGCTCGAGTACTTTATTTTTATAAGAGGCTCGAGATCTATTTTGTCACAAAATTTCAAAATTTTATGACGCTCCAGTAAAAAGTTACAAGCATTTGAATGTTGCAACCTTGGATAGGTGTAGAACGCACCGTATAGAATTTAGGGCCATTTGAAGTTTTAGCAGTGTTTGGTGTGGGACTCAAGGGTAGCATAGCTGTGAGCGACAACTGAAATTGATAAGAGGCTCGAGTACGTTTTAGTCAAAACATTTCAATGTTTTATGACGCTCCAGTAAAAAGTTACAAGCATTTGAATGGTGCAATCTTTGATAGGTATAGGACGCACCGTACAGAAGTTAGGGCAATTTGAAGTTTTATCAGTGCTTGATTTGGGACTCAAGGGGAGCAAAGCTATGAGCGATAACTTTAATTGATAAGAGGCTCGAGAACTTTATTGTCACAAAATTTCAAGGTTTTATGACGCTCCAGTAAAAAGTTACAAGCATTTGAATGTTGCAAACTTTGATAGGTGTAGAACGCACCGTATAGAAGTAAGGGCCATTTGAAGTTTTGTCCGTGTTTGATTTGGGACTCAAGGGTATCATAGCTTTGAGCGATAGCTTAAATTGATAAAAGGCTCGAGTACTTTATTGTCAAAAAATTTCAAGGTTTTATGACGCTCCAGCAAAAAGTTACAAGCATTTGAATGGTGCAATCTTTGATAGGTATAGGAGGCACCGTACAGAAGTTAGGGCCATTTGAAGTTTTATCAGTGTTTGATTTGGGACTCAAGGGGAGCAAAGCTATGAGCGATAACTTTAATTGATAAGAGGCTCGAGAACTTTATTGTCACAAAATTTCAAGGTTTTATGACGCTCCAGTAAAAACTTACTTGAATGTTGCAAACTTTGATAGGTGTAGAACGCACCGTACAGAAGTTAGGGCCATTTGAAGTTTTATCAGTGTTTGCTTTGGGACTCAAGGGTAGCATAGCTATGAGCGATAACTTTAATTGATAAGAGGCTCGAGTACTTTATTGTCACAAAATTTCAAGGTTTTATGACGCTCCAGTAAAAAGTTAAAAGCATTTGAATGTTGCAAACTGTGATAGGTATAGGAAGCACCGTATAGAAGTTACGGCTATTTGAAGTTTTATCAGTGTTTGATTTGAGACTCAAGGGTAGCATAGCTATGAGCGATAACTTTAATTGACAAGAGGCTCGAATACTTTATTGTCACAAAATTTCAAGGTTTTATGACACTCCAGTAAAAAGTTAAAAGCATTTGAATGTTGCAAACTTTGATAGGTATAGGACGCACCGTGCAGAAGTTAGGGCTATTTGAAGTTTTATCAGTGTTTGATTTGGGACTCAAGGGTAGCATAGCTATGAGAGATAACTTTAATTGATAAGAGGCTCGAGAACTTTATTGTCACAAAATTTCAAGTTTTTATGACGCTCCAGTAAAAAGTTACAAGCATTTGAATGTTGCAACCTTTGATAGGTGTAGGACGCACCGTATAGAATTTAGGGCCATTTGAAGTTTTAGCAGTGTTTGATGTGTGACTCCAGGGTAGCATAGCTGTGAGCGATAGCTTAAATTGATAAGAGGCTCGAGTACTTTATTGTCAGCAAATTCAAGATTTTATGACGCTCCAGTAAAAAGTTACAAGCATTTGAATGTTGCAAACTTTGATAGGTGTAGAAAGCACCGTATAGAAGTTAGGGCCATTTGAAGTTTAATCAGTGTTTGATTTGGGACTCAAGGGTAGCATAGCTATGAGCGATAGCTTAAATTGATAAGAAGCTCAAGTACTTTATTGTAAAAAAATTTCAAGGTTTTATGACGCTCCAGTAAAAACTTACAAGCATTTGAATGGTGTAAACTTTGATAGGTATAGGACGCACCGTGCAGAAGTTAGGGCCATTTGAAGTTTTATCAGTGTTTGATTTGGGCTTCTTCATTGCGTTGGCCAATGTTTTGTGTGGTCTCAATCAATATTTTTCTTGCTCTGGCGTTCTCATCAGACTCCAGGACTGTGCTGGTGCTGCGGACTCCAAAACTTTCTACAGAAAAGTACTCTTCGACCAATCTGTTCAGTTGTGTTAAAGTAGATGCTTCTTTGACGTGCAACACCCTTGACATTGAGGTGGTGCTTGAGTGAAGTGGCCCATATGCCACCCAACCCAACATAGTTGCCGCAGCGATAGGTTGATCTGGACCGGCGGCGACAGTTTTCTCTGACATGCCTTAAAAACTATTATCCAATCCCAGCAGCAGGACCGGCTTGGCGGCTTGGTAGCTGGCGATTGGCACATCTGTGAAGTGCCCATGCTGTTGCTTGATGAATGTCTGCATTGGTAAATTAAGCTGCTTCACGGTGCGTACGTTTCTGAGTGGGTACTCCTGGCCACCACACTCTGCACGTACGTTCAAGCTTACTTTTTTCGATGGCTCCGTGGTTTGCTTCTCTCCGTACCACTGAAGCGTCAGCTGTGCAGTAAGGCCTTTGAGACCAAGTTGATTTACGATGGTCTCTTCAAGAAGTGAGACCGAAGAACCTTCATCAAACATCGCAAATACAGGTATGCTACCACGTGGACCAAACAGCACCACGGGTAGTATCTTAAATAAGCTTGACTGCTGGTGTTGACGGCAGTTAAGCACATGCTCGACATCCTCTGGTTTCAGCTCTGCTAGCGGCTTAGTTGCCTGGTGCAGTATGTTGTGATGTGTGCATCCATTTATACCACATGCATGCCTTGCCTGGCAACTCAGCACGTTATGCCCTCTATGCAAGCAGGCAAAACAAAGGCGGTGACGCTTTACCAAAGTCCATTTGTCATTTGTATTAAGCGCCTTGAATTGACGACATGCGCTCAGTTTGTGGCTCAAATTGCATTGCACACAACTGAGTTGTTGCTGTTCCACTTGAGGTTCGGTGCTATGCAAAACGCGACGTGGAATAGCACCTCGTGATATGGTCTGACGGTTCTGAAGGTTACCTTGTTGCACCCCTTGGTGCGACTGCGGGGGTTGATGTTGGTGCATGGCATACTAGCTATGGCTGGCATCAAGCTCACTACCTTTGCGAGTTCACTAACCCAGTCGTCAAAGGCTTCAACGGTGGCATAAGGCGTTATATTGGAGGCGTGTCGACTCCATTCATATTGCTTGGTGGGCGGAAGCTTTCCAATAAGCTGCTCAAGAAGAGTAGGGTTGGCCAAATGGTGATCGCATTTTGCTGACTTAAAAAAGGCGACAATATTTCGGACGCGGTTTGAGAATTCCAACACTTGCTCAAGTCGATTCTCATAAATCGGTGGGAACTGCTGCACCTTTTGCAGCTGCGAGCGGATCAATAAGTCAGAGCGTCTAAAATTGAACTCTAACTCCTGCATGACTTTGGTCACGTCGTCAGGATATATGAGTAGTGACGTCACAGCGCGCTTCGCATTCCCTTGAAGTGCCTTATGCAAACGCATAAGGTTCTGGCGATTATTATAACCAAATTCATTGGTAGTGTCTCTGAAGCAAATTTCAAGGTTTTATGTCGCTCCAGTAAAAAGTTACAGTGTTGCAAACTTTGATAGGTATACGACTCACCGTACAGAAATTAGGGCCATTTGAAGTTTTATCAGTGTTTGATTTGGGACTGAAGGGTAGCATAGCTATGAGCGATAGCTTAAATTTATAAGAGGCTCGAGTACTTTATTGTCACAAAATTTCAAGATTTGATGACGCTCCAGTAAAAAGTTACAAGCATTTGAATGTTGCAAACTTTGATAGGTGTAGAACGCACCGTATAGAAGTAAGGGCCATTTGAAGTTTTAGCCGTGTTTGATTTGGGACTCAAGGGTATCATAGCTATGAGCGATAGCTTAAATTGATAAGAGGCTCGAGTACTTTATTGTCAAAAAATTTCAAGGTTTTATGACACTCCAGTAAAAAGTTAAAAGCATTTGAATGTTGCAAACTTTGATAGGTATAGGACGCACCGTGCAGAAGTTAGGGCCATTTGAGGTTTTATCAGTCTTTGATTTGGGACTCAAGGGTAGCATAGCTATAAGAGATAACTTTAATTGATAAGAGGCTCGAGTACTTTATTGTCACAAAATTTCAAGGTTTTATGACGCTCCAGTAAAAAGTTAAAAGCATTTGAATGTTGCAAACTGTGATAGGTATAGGAAGCACCGTATAGAAGTTACGGCTATTTGAAGTTTTATCAGTGTTTGATTTGGGACTCAAGGGTAGCATAGCTATGAGCGATAACTTTAATCGACAACAGGCTCGAATACTTTATTGTCACCAAATTTCAAGGTTTTATGACACTCCAGTAAAAAGTTAAAAGCATTTGAATGTTGCAAACTTTGATAGGTATAGGACGCACCGTGCAGAAGTTAGGGCCATTTGAAGTTTTATCAGTGTTTGATTTGGGACTCAAGGGTAGCATAGCTATGAGAGATAACTTTAATTGATAAGAGGCTCGAGAACTTTATTGTCACAAAATTTCAAGGTTTTATGACGCTCCAGTAAAAAGTTACAAGCATTTGAATGTTGCAACCTTTGATAGGTGTAGGACGCACCGTATAGAATTTAGGGCCATTTGAAGTTTTAGCAGTGTTTGATGTGTGACTCCAGGGTAGCATAGCTGTGAGCGATAGCTTAAATTGATAAGAGGCTCGAGTACTTTATTGTCAGCAAATTCAAGATTTTATGACGCTCCAGTAAAAAGTTACAAGCATTTGAATTTTGCAAACTTTGATAGGTGTAGGAAGCACCGTATAGAAGTTAGGGCCATTTGAAGTTTAATCAGTGTTTGATTTTACAAGGTTTTATGACGCTCCAGTAACAACTTACAAGCATTTGAATGGTGTAAACTTTGATAGGTATAGGACGCACCGTGCAGAAGTTACGGCTATTTGAAGTTTTATCAGTGTTTGATTTGGGACTCAAGGGTAGCATAGCTATGAGCGATAACTTTAATTGACAAGAGGCGCGAATACTTTATTGTCACAAAATTTCAAGGTTTTATGACGCTCCAGTAAAAAGTTAAAAGCATTTGAATGTTGCAAACTTTGATAGGTATAGGATGCACCGTGCAGAAGTTAGGGCCATTTGAAGTTTTATCAGTGTTTGATTTGGGACTCAAGGGTAGCATAGCTATGAGCGATAACTTTAATTGAAAAGAGGCTCGAGTACTTTATTGTTATAAGAGGCTCGAGATCTATTTTGTCACAAAATTTCAAAATTTTATGACGCTCCAGTAAAAAGTTACAAGCATTTGAATGTTGCAACCTTGGATAGGTGTAGAACGCACCGTATAGAATTTAGGGCCATTTGAAGTTTTAGCAGTGTTTGGTGTGGGACTCAAGGGTAGCATAGCTGTGAGCGACAACTGAAATTGATAAGAGGCTCGAGTACGTTTTAGTCAAAACATTTCAATGTTTTATGACGCTCCAGTAAAAAGTTGCAAGCATTTGAATGGTGCAATCTTTGATAGGTATAGGACGCACCGTACAGAAGTTAGGGCCATTTGAAGTTTTATCAGTGCTTGATTTGGGACTCAAGGGGAGCAAAGCTATGAGCGATAACTTTAATTGATAAGAGGCTCGAGAACTTTATTGTCACAAAATTTCAAGGTTTTATGACGCTCCAGTAAAAAGTTACAAGCATTTGAATGTTGCAAACTTTGATAGGTGTAGAACGCACCGTATAGAAGTAAGGGCCATTTGAAGTTTTGTCCGTGTTTGATTTGGGACTCAAGGGTATCATAGCTTTGAGCGATAGCTTAAATTGATAAAAGGCTTGAGTACTTTATTGTCAAAAAATTTCAAGGTTTTATGACGCTCCAGCAAAAAGTTACAAGCATTTGAATGGTGCAATCTTTGATAGGTATAGGAGGCACCGTACAGAAGTTAGGGCCATTTGAAGTTTTATCAGTGTTTGATTTGGGACTCAAGGGGAGCAAAGCTATGAGCGATAACTTTAATTGATAAGAGGCTCGAGAACTTTATTGTCACAAAATTTCAAGGTTTTATGACGCTCCAGTAAAAACTTACTTGAATGTTGCAAACTTTGATAGGTGTAGAACGCACCGTACAGAAGTTAGGGCCAATTGAAGTTTTATCAGTGTTTGCTTTGGGACTCAAGGGTAGCATAGCTATGAGCGATAACTTTAATTGATAAGAGGCTCGAGTACTTTATTGTCACAAAATTTCAAGGTTTTATGACGCTCCAGTAAAAAGTTAAAAGCATTTGAATGTTGCAAACTGTGATAGGTATAGGAAGCACCGTATAGAAGTTACGGCTATTTGAAGTTTTATCAGTGTTTGATTTGAGACTCAAGGGTAGCATAGCTATGAGCGATAACTTTAATTGACAAGAGGCTCGAATACTTTATTGTCACAAAATTTCAAGGTTTTATGACACTCCAGTAAAAAGTTAAAAGCATTTGAATGTTGCAAACTTTGATAGGTATAGGACGCACCGTGCAGAAGTTAGGGCCATTTGAAGTTTTATCAGTGTTTGATTTGGGACTCAAGGGTAGCATAGCTATGAGAGATAACTTTAATTGATAAGAGGCTCGAGAACTTTATTGTCACAAAATTTCAAGGTTTTATGACGCTCCAGTAAAAAGTTACAAGCATTTGAATGTTGCAACCTTTGATAGGTGTAGGACGCACCGTATAGAATTTAGGGCCATTTGAAGTTTTAGCAGTGTTTGATGTGTGACTCCAGGGTAGCATAGCTGTGAGCGATAGCTTAAATTGATAAGAGGCTCGAGTACTTTATTGTCAGCAAATTCAAGATTTTATGACGCTCCAGTAAAAAGTTACAAGCATTTGAATTTTGCAAACTTTGATAGGTGTAGGAAGCACCGTATAGAAGTTAGGGCCATTTGAAGTTTAATCAGTGTTTGATTTTACAAGGTTTTATGACGCTCCAGTAACAACTTACAAGCATTTGAATGGTGTAAACTTTGATAGGTATAGGACGCACCGTGCAGAAGTTACGGCTATTTGAAGTTTTATCAGTGTTTGATTTGGGACTCAAGGGTAGCATAGCTATGAGCGATAACTTTAATTGACAAGAGGCGCGAATACTTTAATGTCACAAAATTTCAAGGTTTTATGACGCTCCAGTAAAAAGTTAAAAGCATTTGAATGTTGCAAACTTTGATAGGTATAGGATGCACCGTGCAGAAGTTAGGGCCATTTGAAGTTTTATCAGTGTTTGATTTGGGACTCAAGGGTAGCATAGCTATGAGCGATAACTTTAATTGAAAAGAGGCTCGAGTACTTTATTGTTATAAGAGGCTCGAGATCTATTTTGTCACAAAATTTCAAAATTTTATGACGCTCCAGTAAAAAGTTACAAGCATTTGAATGTTGCAACCTTGGATAGGTGTAGAACGCACCGTATAGAATTTAGGGCCATTTGAAGTTTTAGCAGTGTTTGGTGTGGGACTCAAGGGTAGCATAGCTGTGAGCGACAACTGAAATTGATAAGAGGCTCGAGTACGTTTTAGTCAAAACATTTCAATGTTTTATGACGCTCCAGTAAAAAGTTACAAGCATTTGAATGGTGCAATCTTTGATAGGTATAGGACGCACCGTACAGAAGTTAGGGCCATTTGAAGTTTTATCAGTGCTTGATTTGGGACTCAAGGGGAGCAAAGCTATGAGCGATAACTTTAATTGATAAGAGGCTCGAGAACTTTATTGTCACAAAATTTCAAGGTTTTATGACGCTCCAGTAAAAAGTTACAAGCATTTGAATGTTGCAAACTTTGATAGGTGTAGAACGCACCGTATAGAAGTAAGGGCCATTTGAAGTTTTGTCCGTGTTTGATTTGGGACTCAAGGGTATCATAGCTTTGAGCGATAGCTTAAATTGATAAAAGGCTTGAGTACTTTATTGTCAAAAAATTTCAAGGTTTTATGACGCTCCAGCAAAAAGTTACAAGCATTTGAATGGTGCAATCTTTGATAGGTATAGGAGGCACCGTACAGAAGTTAGGGCCATTTGAAGTTTTATCAGTGTTTGATTTGGGACTCAAGGGGAGCAAAGCTATGAGCGATAACTTTAATTGATAAGAGGCTCGAGAACTTTATTGTCACAAAATTTCAAGGTTTTATGACGCTCCAGTAAAAACTTACTTGAATGTTGCAAACTTTGATAGGTGTAGAACGCACCGTACAGAAGTTAGGGCCAATTGAAGTTTTATCAGTGTTTGCTTTGGGACTCAAGGGTAGCATAGCTATGAGCGATAACTTTAATTGATAAGAGGCTCGAGTACTTTATTGTCACAAAATTTCAAGGTTTTATGACGCTCCAGTAAAAAGTTAAAAGCATTTGAATGTTGCAAACTGTGATAGGTATAGGAAGCACCGTATAGAAGTTACGGCTATTTGAAGTTTTATCAGTGTTTGATTTGAGACTCAAGGGTAGCATAGCTATGAGCGATAACTTTAATTGACAAGAGGCTCGAATACTTTATTGTCACAAAATTTCAAGGTTTTATGACACTCCAGTAAAAAGTTAAAAGCATTTGAATGTTGCAAACTTTGATAGGTATAGGACGCACCGTGCAGAAGTTAGGGCTATTTGAAGTTTTATCAGTGTTTGATTTGGGACTCAAGGGTAGCATAGCTATGAGAGATAACTTTAATTGATAAGAGGCTCGAGAACTTTATTGTCACAAAATTTCAAGTTTTTATGACGCTCCAGTAAAAAGTTACAAGCATTTGAATGTTGCAACCTTTGATAGGTGTAGGACGCACCGTATAGAATTTAGGGCCATTTGAAGTTTTAGCAGTGTTTGATGTGTGACTCCAGGGTAGCATAGCTGTGAGCGATAGCTTAAATTGATAAGAGGCTCGAGTACTTTATTGTCAGCAAATTCAAGATTTTATGACGCTCCAGTAAAAAGTTACAAGCATTTGAATGTTGCAAACTTTGATAGGTGTAGAAAGCACCGTATAGAAGTTAGGGCCATTTGAAGTTTAATCAGTGTTTGATTTGGGACTCAAGGGTAGCATAGCTATGAGCGATAGCTTAAATTGATAAGAAGCTCAAGTACTTTATTGTAAAAAAATTTCAAGGTTTTATGACGCTCCAGTAAAAACTTACAAGCATTTGAATGGTGTAAACTTTGATAGGTATAGGACGCACCGTGCAGAAGTTAGGGCCATTTGAAGTTTTATCAGTGTTTGATTTGGGACTCAAGGGTAGCATAGCTATGAGCGATAACTTTAATTGATAAGAGGCTCGAGTACTTTATTGTTATAAGAGGCTCGAGAACTATTTTGTCACAAAATTTCAAGATTTTATGACGCTCCAGTAAAAAGTTACAAGCATTTGAATGTTGCAACCTTTGATAGGTGTAGGACGCACCGTATACAATTTAGGGCCATTTGAAGTTTTATCAGTGTTTGATTTGGGACTCAAGGGTAGCATAGCTATGAGCGATAGCTTAAATTTATAAGAGGCTCGAGCACTTTATTGTCACAAAATTTCAAGATTTTATGACGCTCCAGTAAAAAGTTACAAGCATTTGAATGTTGCAACCTTTGATAGGTGTAGAACGCACCGTATATAAGTTGGGGCTATTTGAAGTTTTATCAGTGTTTTATTTGGGACTCAAGGGTAGCATAGCTATGAGCGATAGCTTAAATTGATAAGAGGCTCGAGTACTTTATTGTCAAAAAATTTCAAGGTTTTATGCCGCTCCAGTAAAAAGTTACAAGCATTTGAAGGTTGAAATCTTTGATAGGTATAGGACGCACCGTGCAGAAGTTAGGGCCATTTGAAGTTTTATCAGTGTTTGATTTGGGACTCAAGGGTAGCATAGCTATGAGAGATAACTTTAATTGATAAGAGGCTCGATAACTTTATTATCACAAAATTTCAAGATTTTATGACGCTCCAGTAAAAAGTTACAAGCATTTGAATGTTGCCACCTTTGAGAGGTGTAGGACGCACCGTATAAAATTTAGGGCCATTTGAAGTTTTAGCAGTGTTTGATGTGGGACCCCAGGGTAGCATAGCTGTGAGCGACAACTGAAATTGATAAGAGGCTCGAGTACGTTTTTGTCAAAAAATTTCAATGTTTTATGACGCTCCAGTAAAAAGTTACAAGCATTTGAATGGTGCAATCTTTGATAGGTATAGGACGCACCGTACAGAAGTTAGGGCCATTTGAAGTTTTATCAGTGTTTGATTTGGGACTCAAGGGGAGCAAAGCTATGAGCGATAACTTTATTGGTAAGAGGCTCGAGAACTTTATTGTCACAAAATTTCAAGGTTTTATGACGCTCCAGTAAAAAGTTACAAGCATTTGAACGTTGCAAACTTTGATTGGTGTAGAACGCACCGTATAGAAGTAAGGGCCATTTGAAGTTTTATCCGTGTTTGATTTGGGACTCAAGGGTATCATAGCTATGAGCGATAGCTTAAATTGATAAAAGGCTCGAGTACTTTATTGTCAAAAAATTTCAAGGTTTTATGACGCTCCAGCAAAAAGTTACAAGCATTTGAATGGTGCAATCTTTGATAGGTATAGGACGCACCGTACAGAAGTTAGGGCCATTTGAAGTTTTATCAGTGTTTGATTTGGGACTCAAGGGGAGCAAAGCTATGAGCGATAACTTTAATTGATAAGAGGCTCGAGAACTTTATTGTCACAAAATTTCAAGGTTTTATGACGCTCCAGTAAAAACTTACTTGAATGTTGCAAACTTTGATAGGTGTAGAACGCACCGTACAGAAGTTAGGGCCATTTGAAGTTTTATCAGTGTTTGCTTTGGGACTCAAGGGTAGCATAGCTATGAGCGATAACTTTAATTGATAAGAGGCTCGAGTACTTTATTGTCACAAAATTTCAAGGTTTTATGACGCTCCAGTAAAAAGTTAAAAGCATTTGAATGTTGCAAACTGTGATAGGTATAGGAAGCACCGTGCAGAAGTTAGGGCTATTTGAAGTTTTATCAGTGTTTGATTTGGGACTCAAGGGTAGCATAGCTATGAGAGATAACTTTAATTGATAAGAGGCTCGAGAACTTTATTGTCACAAAATTTCAAGTTTTTATGACGCTCCAGTAAAAAGTTACAAGCATTTGAATGTTGCAACCTTTGATAGGTGTAGAACGCACCGTATAGAATTTAGGGCCATTTGAAGTTTTAGCAGTGTTTGATGTGTGACTCCAGGGTAGCATAGCTGTGAGCGATAGCTTAAATTGATAAGAGGCTCGAGTACTTTATTGTCAGCAAATTCAAGATTTTATGACGCTCCAGTAAAAAGTTACAAGCATTTGAATGTTGCAAACTTTGATAGGTGTAGAAAGCACCGTATAGAAGTTAGGGCCATTTGAAGTTTAATCAGTGTTTGATTTGGGATTCAAGGGTAGCATAGCTATGAGCGATAGCTTAAATTGATAAGAAGCTCGAGTACTTTATTGTAAAAAAATTTCAAGGTTTTATGAAGCTCCAGTAAAAACTTACAAGCATTTGAATGGTGTAAACTTTGATAGATATAGGACGCACCGTGCAGAAGTTAGGGCCATTTGAAGTTTTATCAGTGTTTGATTTGGGACTCAAGGGTAGCATAGCTATGAGCGATAACTTTAATTGATAAGAGGCTCGAGTACTTTATTGTTATAAGAGGCTCGAGAACTATTTTGTCACAAAATTTCAAGATTTTATGACGCTCCAGTAAAAAGTTACAAGCATTTGAATGTTGCAACCTTTGATAGGTATAGAACGCACCGTATATAAGTTAGGGCTATTTGAAGTTTTATAAGTGTTTTATTTGGGACTCAAGGGTAGCATAGCTATGAGCGATAGCTTAAATTGATAAGAGGCTCGAGTACTTTATTGTCAAAAAATTTCAAGGTTTTATGACGCTCCAGTAAAAAGTTACAAGCATTTGAAGGTTGAAATCTTTGATAGGTATAGGACGCACCGTGCAGAAGTTAGGGCCATTTGAAGTTTTATCAGTGTTTGATTTGGGACTCAAGGGTAGCATAGCTATGAGAGATAACTTTAATTGATAAGAGGCTCGATAACTTTATTATCACAAAATTTCAAGATTTTATGACGCTCCAGTAAAAAGTTACAAGCATTTGAATGTTGCAACCTTTGAGAGGTGTAGGACTCACCGTATAAAATTTAGGGCCATTTGAAGTTTTAGCAGTGTTTGATGTGGGACCCCAGGGTAGCATAGCTGTGAGCGATAGCTTAAATTGATAAGAGGCTCGAGTACTTTATTATCAGCAAATTTCAAGGTTTTATGACGCTCCAGTAAAAAGTTACAGTGTTGCAAACTTTGATAGGTATAGGACTCTCCGTACAGAAATTAGTGCCATTTGAAGTTTTATCAGTGTTTGATTTGGGACTCAAGAGTAGTATAGCTTTGAGCGATAACTTTAATTGACAAGAGCCTCGAGTATTTAATTGTCACAAAATTTCAAGATTTTATAACGCTCCAGTAAAAAGTTGCAAGCGTTTGAATGTTGCAAACTCTGATAGGTGTAGGACGCACCGTATAAAAGTTAGGGCCATTTGAAGTTTTATCAGTTTTTGATTTGGGACTGAACGGTAGCATAGCTATGAGCGATAGCTTAAATTGATAAGAGGCTCGAGTACTTTATTGTCAAAAAGTTTCAAGGTTTTATGACGCTCCAGTAAAAAGTTACAAGCATTTTAATGGTGCAATCTTTGATAGGTACAGGACGCACCGTACATAAGTTAGGGCCATTTGAAGTTTTATCAGTGTTTCCTTTGGGACTCAAGGGTAGCAAAGCTATGAGCGATCACTTTAATTGATAAGAGGCTCGAGAACTTTATTGTCACAAAATTTCAAGATTTTATGACGCTCCAGTAAAAAGTTACAAGCATTTGAATGGTGCAATCTTTGATAGGTATAGGACGCACCGTACAGAAGTTAGGGCCATTTGAAGTTTTATCAGTGTTTGATTTGGGACTCAAGGGGAGCAAAGCTATGAGCGATAACTTTAATTGATAAGAGGCTCGAGAACTTTATTGTCACAAAATTTCAAGTTTTTATGACGCTCCAGTAAAAAGTTACAAGCATTTGAATGTTGCAACCTTTGATAGGTGTAGGACGCACCGTATAGAATTTAGGGCCATTTGAAGTTTTAGCAGTGTTTGATGTGTGACTCCAGGGTAGCATAGCTGTGAGCGATAGCTTAAATTGATAAGAGGCTCGAGTACTTTATTGTCAGCAAATTCAAGATTGTATGACGCTCCAGTAAAAAGTTACAAGCATTTGAATGTTGCAACCTTTGATAGGTATAGAACGCACCGTATATAAGTTAGGGCTATTTGAAGTTTTATAAGTGTTTTATTTGAGACTCAAGGGTAGCATAGCTATGAGCGATAGCTTAAATTGATAAGAGGCTCGAGTACTTTATTGTCAAAAAATTTCAAGGTTTTATGACGCTCCAGTAAAAAGTTACAAGCATTTGAAGGTTGAAATCTTTGATAGGTATAGGACGCACCGTGCAGAAGTTAGGGCCATTTGAAGTTTTATCAGTGTTTGATTTGGGACTCAAGGGTAGCATAGCTATGAGAGATAACTTTAATTGATAAGAGGCTCGATAACTTTATTATCACAAAATTTCAAGATTTTATGACGCTCCAGTAAAAAGTTACAAGCATTTGAATGTTGCAACCTTTGAGAGGTGTAGGACGCACCGTATAAAATTTAGGGCCATTTGAAGTTTTAGCAGTGTTTGATGTGGGACCCCAGGGTAGCATAGCTGTGAGCGATAGCTTAAATTGATAAGAGGCTCGAGTACTTTATTATCAGCAAATTTCAAGGTTTTATGACGCTCCAGTAAAAAGTTACAGTGTTGCAAACTTTGATAGGTATAGGACTCTCCGTACAGAAATTAGTGCCATTTGAAGTTTTATCAGTGTTTGATTTGGGACTCAAGAGTAGTATAGCTTTGAGCGATAGCTTTAATTGACAAGAGCCTCGAGTATTTTATTGTCACAAAATTTCAAGATTTTATAACGCTCCAGTAAAAAGTTGCAAGCGTTTGAATGTTGCAAACTTTGATAGGTGTAGGACGCACCGTATAAAAGTTAGGGCCATTTGAAGTTTTATCAGTTTTTGATTTGGGACTGAACGGTAACATAGCTATGAGCGATAGCTTAAATTGATAAGAGGCTCGAGTACTTTATTGTCAAAAAGTTTCAAGGTTTTATGACGCTCCAGTAAAAAGTTACAAGCATTTTAATGGTGCAATCTTTGATAGGTATAGGACGCACCGTACATAAGTTAGGGCCATTTGAAGTTTTATCAGTGTTTCCTTTGGGACTCAAGGGTAGCAAAGCTATGAGCGATCACTTTAATTGATAAGAGGCTCGAGAACTTTATTGTCACAAAATTTCAAGGTTTTATGACGCTCCAGTAAAAAGTTAAAAGCATTTGAATGTTGCAAACTTTGATAGGTATAGGACGCACCGTATAGAAGTTAGGGCTATTTGAAATTTTATCAGTGTTTGATTTGGGACTCAAGGGGAGCATAGCTATGAGCGATAGCTGAAATTGATAAGAGGCACAACTACTTTATTGTCACAAAATTTAAAGATTTTATAACGCTCCTGTAAAAAGTTACAAGCATATGAATGTTGCAAAGTTTGATAGGTGTAGGACGCACCGTACAGAAGTTAGGGCCATTTGAAGTTTTATCAGTGTTTGATTTGGGACTCAAGGGTAGCATAGCTATGAGCGATAGCTTAAATTGATAAGAGGCTCGAGTACTTTATTGTCAAAAATTTACAAGCTATTATGACGCTCCAGTAAAAAGTTGCAAGCATTTGAATGGTGCAATCTTGGATACGTATAGGACGCACCGTACAGAATTTAGGGCCATTTGAAGTTTTATCAGTGTTTGATTTGGGACTCAAGGGTAGCATAGCTATGAGAGATAACTTTAATTGATAAGAGGCTCGAGAACTCTTTTGTCACAAAGTTTCAAGATTCTATGACGCTCCAGTAAAAAGTTACAAACATTTGAATGTTGCAAACTTTGATAGGTGTAGAACGCACCGTATAGAAGTTAGGGCCATTTGAAGTTTTATAAGTGTTTGATTTGGGACTCAAGGGTAGCATAGCTATGAGCGATAGCTTAAATTGATAAGAGGCTCGAGTACTTTATTGTCAGCAAATTTCAAGGTTTTATGACGCTCCAGTAAAAAGTTACAGTGTTGCAAACTTTGATAGATATAGGACTCACAGTACAGAAATTAGTGTCATTTGAAGTTTTATCAGTGTTTGATTTGGGACTGAAGGGTAGCATAGCTATGAGCGATAGCTTAAATTTATAAGAGGCTCGAGTACTTTATTGTCACAAAATTTCAAGATTTTATGACGCTCCAGTAAAAAGTTACAAGCATTTGAATGATGCAATCTTTGATAGGTATAGGACGCACCGTACAGAAGTTAGGGCCATTTGAAGTTTTATCAGTGTTTGATTTGGGACTCAAGGGGAGCAAAGCTATGAGCGATAACTTTAATTGATAAGAGGCTCGAGAACTTTATTGCCACAAAATTTCAAGGTTTTATGACGCTCCAGTAAAAAGTTACAAGCATTTGAATGTTGCAAACTTTGATAGGTGTAGAACGCACCGTATAAAAGTTAGGGCCATTTGAAGTTTTATCAGTGTTTTATTTGGGACTCAAGGGTAGCATAGGTATGAGCGATAGCTTAAATTTATAAGAGGCTCGAGCACTTTATTGTCAAAAAATTTCAAGTCTTTATTACGCTCCAGTAAAAACTTACAAGCATTTGAATGGTGCAAACTTTGATAGGTATAGGACGCACCGTACAGAAGTTAGGGCCATTTGAAGTTTTAACAGTGTTTGATTTGGGACTCAAGGGTAGCATAGCTATAAGCGATAACTTTAATTGATAAGAGGCTCGAGTACTTTATTGTCACAAAATTTCAAGGTTTTATGACGCTCCAGTAAAAAGTTAAAAGCATTTGAATGTTGCAAACTGCGATAGGTATAGGACGCACCGTATAGAAGTTACGGCTATTTGAAGTTTTATCAGTGTTTGATTTGGGGCTCAAGGGTAGCATAGCTATGAGCAATAACTTTAATTGACAAGAGGCTCAAATAATTTATTGTCATAAAATTTCAAGGTTTTATGACGCTCCAGTAAAAAGTTACATGGATTTGAATGTTGCAATCTTTGATAGGTGTAGGACGCACCGTATAGAATTTAGGGCCATTTGAAGGTTTAGCAGTGTTTGATGTGGGACTCAAGGGTATCATAGCTGTGAGCTACAATTTAAATTGATAAGAGGCTCGAGTTCTTTATTGTCAGCAAATTTCAAGGTTTTATGACGCTCCAGTAAAAAGTTACAGTGTTGCAAACTTTGATAGGTATAGGACTCACCGTACAGAAGTTAGGGCCATTTGAAGTTTTATCAGTGTTTGATTTGGGACTCAAGCGGAGCAAAGCTATGAGCGATAACTTTAATTGATAAGAGGCTCGAGAACTTTATTGTCACAAAATTTCAAGGTTTTATGACGCTCCAGTAAAAAGTTACAAGCATTTGAATGGTGCAATCTTTGATAGGTATAGGACGCACCGTACAGAAGTTAGGGCCATTTGAAGTTTTATCAGTGTTTGATTTGGGACTCAAGGGGAGCAAAGCTATGAGCGATAACTTTATTTGATAAGAGGCTCGAGAACTTTATTGTCACAAAATTTCAAGGTTTTATGACGCTCCAGTAAAAAGTTACAAGCATTTGAATGTTGCAAACTTTGATAGGTGTAGAACGCACCGTATAAAAGTTAGGGCCATTTGAAGTTTTATCAGTGTTTTATTTGGGACTCAAGGGTAGCATAGCTATGAGCGATAGCTTAAATTTATAAGAGGCTCGAGCACTTTATTGTCAAAAAATTTCAAGTCTTTATTACGCTCCAGTAAAAACTTACAAGCATTTGAATGGTGCAAACTTTGATAGGTATAGGACGCACCGTACAGAAGTTAGGGCCATTTGAAGTTTTAACAGTGTTTGATTTGGGACTCAAGGGTAGCATAGCTATAAGCGATAACTTTAATTGATAAGAGGCTCGAGTACTTTATTGTCACAAAATTTCAAGGTTTTATGACGCTCCAGTAAAAAGTTAAAAGCATTTGAATGTTGCAAACTGCGATAGGTATAGGACGCAACGTATAGAAGTTACGGCTATTTGAAGTTTTATCAGTGTTTGATTTGGGGCTCAAGGGTAGCATAGCTATGAGCAATAACTTTGATTGACAAGGGGCTCAAATAATTTATTGTCATAAAATTTCAAGGTTTTATGACGCTCCAGTAAAAAGTTAAAAGCATTTGAATGTTGCAAATTTTGATAGGTATAGAACGCACCGTATAGAAGTTAGGGCTATTCGAAGTTTTATCAGTGTTTTATTTGGGACTCAAGGGTAGCATAGCTATGAGCGATAGCTTAAATTGATAAGAGGCTCGAGTACTTTATTGTAAAAAAAAAAATTTCAAGGTTTTATGACGCTCCAGTAAAAAGTTACAAGCATTTCAATGGTGCAATCTTTGATAGGTATAGGACGCTCCGTGCAGAAGTTAGGGCTATTCGAAGTTTTATCAGTGTTTTATTTGGGACTCAAGGGTAGCATAGCTATAAGCGATAACTTTAATTGATAAGAGGCTCGAGTACTTTATTGTCACAAAATTTCCAGATTTTATGACGCTCCAGTAAAAAGTTACATGCATTTGAATGTTGCAATCTTTGATAGGTGTAGGACGCACCGTATAGAATTTAGGGCCATTTGAAGGTTTAGCAGTGTTTGATGTGGGACTCAAGGGTATCATAGCTGTGAGCGACAATTTAAATTGATAAGAGGATCGAGTTCTTTATTGTCAGCAAATTTCAAGGTTTTATGACGCTCCAGTAAAAAGTTACAGTGTTGCAAACTTTGATAGGTATAGAACGTACAGAAGTTAGGGCCATTTGAAGTTTTATCAGTGTTTGATTTGGGACTCAAGCGGAGCAAAGCTATGAGCGATAACTTTAATTGATAAGAGGCTCGAGAACTTTATTGTCACAAAATTTCAAGGTTTTATGACACTCCATTAAAAAGTTACAAGCATTTGATTGTTGCAAACTTTGATAGGTGTAGAACGCACCGTATAGAAGTTAGGGCCATTTGAAGTTTTATCAGTGTTTTATTTGGGACTGAACGGTAGCATAGCTATGAGCGATAGCTTAAATTGATAAGAGGCTCGAGTACTTTATTGTCAAAAAGTTTCAAGGTTTTATGACGCTCCAGTAAAAAGTTACAAGCATTTTAATGGTGCAATCTTTGATAGGTATAGGACGCACCGTACATAAGTTAGGGCCATTTGAAGTTTTATCAGTGTTTCCTTTGGGACTCAAGGGTAGCAAAGCTATGAGCGATCTCTTTAATTGATAAGAGGGTCGAGAACTTTATTGTCACAAAATTTCAAGGTTTTATGACGCTCCAGTAAAAAGTTAAAAGCATTTGAATGTTGCAAACTTTGATAGGTATAGGACGCACCGTATAGAAGTTAGGGCTATTTGAAATTTTATCAGTGTTTGATTTGGGACTCAAGGGGAGCATAGCTATGAGCGATATCTGAAATTGATAAGAGGCACAACTACTTTATTGTCACAAAATTTAAAGATTTTATAACGCTCCTGTAAAAAGTTACAAGCATATGAATGTTGCAAAGTTTGATAGGTGTAGGACGCACCGTACAGAAGTTAGGGCCATTTGAAGTTTTATCAGTGTTTGATTTGGGACTCAAGGGTAGCATAGCTATGAGCGATAGCTTAAATTGATAAGAGGCTCGAGTACTTTATTGTCAAAAATTTACAAGCTATTATGACGCTCCAGTAAAAAGTTGCAAGCATTTGAATGGTGCAATCTTGGATACGTATAGGACGCACCGTACAGAATTTAGGGCCATTTGAAGTTTTATCAGTGTCTGATTTGGGACTCAAGGGTAGCATAGCTATGAGAGATAACTTTAATTGATAAGAGGCTCGAGAACTCTTTTGTCACAGAGTTTCAAGATTCTATGACGCTCCAGTAAAAAGTTACAAGCATTTGAATGTTGCAAACTTTGATAGGTGTAGAACGCACCGTATAGAAGTTAGGGCCATTTGAAGTTTTATCAGTGTTTGATTTGGGACTCAAGGGTAGCATAGCTATGAGCGATAGCTTAAATTGATAAGAGGCTCGAGTACTTTATTGTCAGCAAATTTCAAGGTTTTATGACGCTCCAGTAAAAAGTTACAGTGTTGCAAACTTTGATAGATATAGGACTCATAGTACAGAAATTAGTGTCATTTGAAGTTTTATCAGTGTTTGATTTGGGACTGAAGGGTAGCATAGCTATGAGCGATAGCTTAAATTTATAAGAGGCTCGAGTACTTTATTGTCACAAAATTTCAAGATTTTATGACGCTCCAGTAAAAAGTTACAAGCATTTGAATGTTGCAAACTTTGATAGGTGTAGAACGCACCGTATAGAAGTTAGGGCCATTTGAAGTTTTATCAGTGTTTGATTTGGGACTCAAGGGTAGTATAGCTATGAGCGATAGCTTAAATTGATAAGAGGCTCGAGTAGTTTATTGTCAAAAAATTTCAAGGTTTTATGACGCTCCAGTAAAAAGTTACAAGCATTTGAATGGTGCAGTCTTTGATAGGTATAGGACGCACCGTACAGAAGTTAGGGCCATTTGAAGTTTTATCAGTGTTTGATTTGGGACTCAAGGGGAGCAAAGCTATGAGCGATAACTTTAATTGATAAGAGGCTCGAGAACTTTATTGTCACAAAATTTCAAGGTTTTATGACGCTCCAGTAAAAAGTTACAAGCATTTGAATGTTGCAAACTTTGATAGGTGTAGAACGCACCGTATAAAAGTTAGGGCCATTTGAAGTTTTATCAGTGTTTTATTTGGGACTCAAGGGTAGCATAGCTATGAGCGATAGCTTAAATTTATAAGAGGCTCGAGCACTTTATTGTCAAAAAATTTCAAGTCTTTATTACGCTCCAGTAAAAACTTACAAGCATTTGAATGGTGCAAACTTTGATAGGTATAGGACGCACCGTACAAAAGTTAGGGCCATTTGAAGTTTTAACAGTGTTTGATTTGGGACTCAAGGGTAGCATAGCTATAAACGATAACTTTAATTGATAAGAGGCTCGAGTACTTTATTGTCAAAAATTTCAAGGTTTTATGACGCTCCAGTAAAAAGTTGCATGCATTTGAATGTTGCAATCTTTGATAGGTGTAGGACGCACCGTATAGAATTTAGGGCCATTTGAAGGTTTAGCAGTGTTTGATGTGGGACTCAAGGGTATCATAGCTGTGAGCGACAATTTAAATTGATAAGAGGCCCGAGTTCTTTATTGTCAGGAAATTTCAAGGTTTTATGACGCTCCAGTAAAAAGTTACAGTGTTGCAAACTTTGATAGGTATAGGACGCACCGTACAGAAGTTAGGGCCATTTGAAGTTTTATCAGTGTTTGATTTGGGACTCAAGGGGAGCAAAGCTATGAGCGATAACTTTAATTGATAAGAGGCTCGAGAACTCTATTGTCACAAAATTTCAAGGTTTTATGACGCTCCAGTAAAAAGTTACAAGCATTTGAATGTTGCAAACTTTGATAGGTGTAGAACGCACCGTATAAAAGTTAGGGCCATTTGAAGTTTTATCAGTGTTTTATTTGGGACTCAAGGGTAGCATAGCTATGAGCGATAGCTTTAATTTATAAGAGGCTCGAGCACTTTATTGTCAAAAAATTTCAAGTCTTTATTACGCTCCAGTAAAAACTTACAAGCATTTGAATGGTGCAAACTTTGATAGGTATAGGACGCACCGTACAAAAGTTAGGGCCATTTGAAGTTTTAACAGTGTTTGATTTGGGACTCAAGGGTAGCATAGCTATAAGCGATAACTTTAATTGATAAGAGGCTCGAGTACTTTATTGTCAAAAATTTCAAGGTTTTATGACGCTCCAGTAAAAAGTTAAAAGCATTTGAATGTTGCAAACTGTGATAGGTATAGGATGCACCGTATAGAAGTTACGGCTATTTGAAGTTTTATCAGTGTTTGATTTGGGGCTCAAGGGTAGCATAGCTATGAGCGATAACTTTAATTGACAAGAGGCTCAAATAATTTATTGTCACAAAATTTCAAGGTTTTATGACGCTCCAGTAAAAAGTTAAAAGCATTTGAATGTTGCAAATTTTGATAGGTATAGAACGCACCGTATAGAAGTTAGGGCTATTCGAAGTTTTATCAGTGTTTTATTTGGGACTCAAGGGTAGCATAGCTATGAGCGATAGCTTAAATTGATAAGAGGCTCGAGTACTTTATTGTCAAAAAATTTCAAGGTTTTATGACGCTCCAGTAAAAAGTTAAAAGCATTTGAATGTTGCAAATTTTGATAGGTATAGAACGCACCGTATAGAAGTTAGGGCTATTCGAAGTTTTATCAGTGTTTTATTTGGGACTCAAGGGTAGCATAGCTATAAGCGATAACTTTAATTGATAAGAGGCTCGAGTACTTTATTGTCACAAAATTTCCAGATTTTATGACGCTCCAGTAAAAAGTTGCATGCATTTGAATGTTGCAATCTTTGATAGGTGTAGGACGCACCGTATAGAATTTAGGGCCATTTGAAGGTTTAGCAGTATTTGATGTGGGACTCAAATGTATCATAGCTGTGAGCGACAATTTAAATTGATAAGAGGCTCGAGTTCTTTATTGTCAGCAAATTTCAAGGTTTTATGACGCTCCAGTAAAAAGTTACAGTGTTGCAAACTTTGATAGGTATAGAACGTACAGAAGTTAGGGCCATTTGAAGTTTTATCAGTGTTTGATTTGGGACTCAAGCGGAGCAAAGCTATGAGCGATAACTTTAATTGATAAGAGGCTCGAGAACTTTATTGTCACAAAATTTCAAGGTTTTATGACGCTCCAGTAAAAAGTTACAAGCATTTGATTGTTGCAAACTTTGATAGGTGTAGAACGCACCGTATAGAAGTTAGGGCCATTTGAAGTTTTATCAGTGTTTTATTTGGGACTGAACGGTAGCATAGCTATGAGCGATAGCTTAAATTGATAAGAGGCTCGAGTACTTTATTGTCAAAAAGTTTCAAGGTTTTATGACGCTCCAGTAAAAAGTTACAAGCATTTTAATGGTGCAATCTTTGATAGGTATAGGACGCACCGTACATAAGTTAGGGCCATTTGAAGTTTTATCAGTGTTTCCTTTGGGACTCAAGGGTAGCAAAGCTATGAGCGATCTCTTTAATTGATAAGAGGGTCGAGAACTTTATTGTCACAAAATTTCAAGGTTTTATGACGCTCCAGTAAAAAGTTAAAAGCATTTGAATGTTGCAAACTTTGATAGGTATAGGACGCACCGTATAGAAGTTAGGGCTATTTGAAATTTTATCAGTGTTTGATTTGGGACTCAAGGGGAGCATAGCTATGAGCGATATCTGAAATTGATAAGAGGCACAACTACTTTATTGTCACAAAATTTAAAGATTTTATAACGCTCCTGTAAAAAGTTACAAGCATATGAAAGTTGCAGAGTTTGATAGGTGTAGGACGCACCGTACAGAAGTTAGGGCCATTTGAAGTTTTATCAGTGTTTGATTTGGGACTCAAGGGTAGCATAGCTATGAGCGATAGCTTAAATTGATAAGAGGCTCGAGTACTTTATTGTCAAAAATTTACAAGCTATTATGACGCTCCAGTAAAAAGTTGCAAGCATTTGAATGGTGCAATCTTGGATACGTATACAACGCACCGTACAGAATTTAGGGCCATTTGAAGTTTTATCAGTGTTTGATTTGGGACTCAAGGGTAGCATAGCTATGAGAGATAACTTTAATTGATAAGAGGCTCGAGAACTCTTTTGTCACAGAGTTTCAAGATTCTATGACGCTCCAGTAAAAAGTTACAAGCATTTGAATGTTGCAAACTTTGATAGGTGTAGAACGCACCGTATAGAAGTTAGGGCCATTTGAAGTTTTATCAGTGTTTGATTTGGGACTCAAGGGTAGCATAGCTATGAGCGATAGCTTAAATTGATAAGAGGCTCGAGTACTTTATTGTCAGCAAATTTCAAGGTTTTATGACGCTCCAGTAAAAAGTTACAGTGTGGCAAACTTTGATAGATATAGGACTCACAGTACAGAAATTAGTGTCATTTGAAGTTTTATCAGTGTTTGATTTGGGACTGAAGGGTAGCATAGCTATGAGCGAGAGCTTAAATTTATAAGAGGCTCGAGTACTTTATTGTCACAAAATTTCAAGATTTTATGACGCTCCAGTAAAAAGTTAAAAGCATTTGAATGTTGCAAACTGTGATAGGTATAGGATGCACCGTATAGAAGTTACGGCTATTTGAAGTTTTATCAGTGTTTGATTTGGGACTCAAGGGTAGCATAGCTATGAGCGATAACTTTAATTGACAAGAGGCTCAAATAATTTATTGTCACAAAATTTCAAGGTTTTATGACGCTCCAGTAAAAAGTTAAAAGCATTTGAATGTTGCACATTTTGATAGGTATAGAACGCACCGTATAGAAGTTAGGGCTATTCGAAGTTTTATCAGTGTTTTATTTGGGACTCAAGGGTAGCATAGCTATAAGCGATAACTTTAATTGATAAGAGGCTCGAGTACTTTATTGTCACAAAATTTCCAGATTTTATGACGCTCCAGTAAAAAGTTGCATGCATTTGAATGTTGCAATCTTTGATAGGTGTAGGACGCACCGTATAGAATTTAGGGCCATTTGAAGGTTTAGCAGTATTTGATGTGGGACTCAAGGGTATCATAGCTGTGAGCGACAATTTAAATTGATAAGAGGCTCGAGTTCTTTATTGTCAGCAAATTTCAAGGTTTTATGACGCTCCAGTAAAAAGTTACAGTGTTGCAAACTTTGATAGGTATAGAACGTACAGAAGTTAGGGCCATTTGAAGTTTTATCAGTGTTTGATTTGGGACTCAAGCGGAGCAAAGCTATGAGCGATAACTTTAATTGATAAGAGGCTCGAGAACTTTATTGTCACAAAATTTCAAGGTTTTATGACGCTCCAGTAAAAAGTTACAAGCATTTGATTGTTGCAAACTTTGATAGGTGTAGAACGCACCGTATAGAAGTTAGGGGCATTTGAAGTTTTATCAGTGTTTTATTTGGGACTGAACGGTAGCATAGCTATGAGCGATAGCTTAAATTGATAAGAGGCTCGAGTACTTTATTGTCAAAAAGTTTCAAGGTTTTATGACGCTCCAGTAAAAAGTTACAAGCATTTTAATGGTGCAATCTTTGATAGGTATAGGACGCACCGTACATAAGTTAGGGCCATTTGAAGTTTTATCAGTGTTTCCTTTGGGACTCAAGGGTAGCAAAGCTAGGAGCGATCTCTTTAATTGATAAGAGGGTCGCGAACTTTATTGTCACAAAATTTCAAGGTTTTATGACGCTCCAGTAAAAAGTTAAAAGCATTTGAATGTTGCAAACTTTGATAGGTATAGGACGCACCGTATAGAAGTTAGGGCTATTTGAAATTTTATCAGTGTTTGATTTGGGACTCAAGGGGAGCATAGCTATGAGCGATATCTGAAATTGATAAGAGGCACAACTACTTTATTGTCACAAAATTTAAAGATTTTATAACGCTCCTGTAAAAAGTTACAAGCATATGAAAGTTGCAGAGTTTGATAGGTGTAGGACGCACCGTACAGAAGTTAGGGCCATTTGAAGTTTTATCAGTGTTTGATTTGGGACTCAAGGGTAGCATAGCTATGAGCGATAGCTTAAATTGATAAGAGGCTCGAGTACTTTATTGTCAAAAATTTACAAGCTATTATGACGCTCCAGTAAAAAGTTGCAAGCATTTGAATGGTGCAATCTTGGATACGTATAGGACGCACCGTACAGAATTTAGGGCCATTTGAAGTTTTATCAGTGTTTGATTTGGGACTCAAGGGTAGCATAGCTATGAGAGATAACTTTAATTGATAAGAGGCTCGAGAACTCTTTTGTCACAGAGTTTCAAGATTCTATGACGCTCCAGTAAAAAGTTACAAGCATTTGAATGTTGCAAACTTTGATAGGTGTAGAACGCACCGTATAGAAGTTAGGGCCATTTGAAGTTTTATCAGTGTTTGATTTGGGACTCAAGGGTAGCATAGCTATGAGCGATAGCTTAAATTGATAAGAGGCTCGAGTACTTTATTGTCAGCAAATTTCAAGGTTTTATGACGCTCCAGTAAAAAGTTACAGTGTTGCAAACTTTGATAGATATAGGACTCACAGTACAGAAATTAGTGTCATTTGAAGTTTTATCAGTGTTTGATTTGGGACTGAAGGGTAGCATAGCTATGAGCGAGAGCTTAAATTTATAAGAGGCTCGAGTACTTTATTGTCACAAAATTTCAAGATTTTATGACGCTCCAGTAAAAAGTTACAAGCATTTGAATGTTGCAAACTTTGATAGGTGTAGAACGCACCGTATAGAAGTTAGGGCCATTTGAAGTTTTATCAGTGTTTGATTTGGGACTCAAGGGTAGTATAGCTATGAGCGATAGCTTAAATTGATAAGAGGCTCGAGTAGTTTATTGTCAAAAAATTTCAAGGTTTTATGACGCTCCAGTAAAAAGTTACAAGCATTTGAATGGTGCAATCTTTGATAGGTATAGGACGCACCGTACAGAAGTTAGGGCCATTTGAAGTTTTATCAGTGTTTGATTTGGGACTCAAGGGGAGCAAAGCTATGAGCGATATCTTTAATTGATAAGAGGCTCGAGAACTCTATTGTCACAAAATTTCAAGGTTTTATGACGCTCCAGTAAAAAGTTACAAGCATTTGAATGTTGCAAACTTTGATAGGTGTAGAACGCACCGTATAAAAGTTAGGGCCATTTGAAGTTTTATCAGTGTTTTATTTGGGACTCAAGGGTAGCATAGCTATGAGCGATAGCTTTAATTTATAAGAGGCTCGAGCACTTTATTGTCAAAAAATTTCTAGTCTTTATTACGCTCCAGTAAAAACTTACAAGCATTTGAATGGTGCAAACTTTGATAGGTATAGGACGCACCGTACAAAAGTTAGGGCCATTTGAAGTTTTAACAGTGTTTGATTTGGGACTCAAGGGTAGCATAGCTATAAGCGATAGCTTTAATTGATAAGAGGCTCGAGTACTTTATTGTCAAAAAATTTCAAGGTTTTATGACGCTCCAGTAAAAAGTTAAAAGCATTTGAATGTTGCAAACTGTGATAGGTATAGGATGCACCGTATAGAAGTTACGGCTATTTGAAGTTTTATCAGTGTTTGATTTGGGGCTCAAGGGTAGCATAGCTATGAGCGATAACTTTAATTGACAAGAGGCTCAAATAATTTATTGTCACAAAATTTCAAGGTTTTATGACGCTCCAGTAAAAAGTTAAAAGCATTTGAATGTTGCAAATTTTGATAGGTATAGAACGCACCGTATAGAAGTTAGGGCTATTCGAAGTTTTATCAGTGTTTTATTTGGGACTCAAGGGTAGCATAGCTATGAGCGATAGCTTAAATTGATAAGAGGCTCGAGTACTTTATTGTCAAAAAATTTCAAGGTTTTATGACGCTCCAGTAAAAAGTTAAAAGCATTTGAATGTTGCAAATTTTGATAGGTATAGAACGCACCGTATAGAAGTTAGGGCTATTCGAAGTTTTATCAGTGTTTTATTTGGGACTCAAGGGTAGCATAGCTATAAGCGATAACTTTAATTGATAAGAGGCTCGAGTACTTTATTGTCACAAAATTTCCAGATTTTATGACGCTCCAGTAAAAAGTTGCATGCATTTGAATGTTGCAATCTTTGATAGGTGTAGGACGCACCGTATAGAATTTAGGGCCATTTGAAGGTTTAGCAGTGTTTGATGTGGGACTCAAGGGTATCATAGCTGTGAGCGACAATTTAAATTGATAAGAGGCTCGAGTTCTTTATTGTCAGCAAATTTCAAGGTTTTATGACGCTCCAGTAAAAAGTTACAGTGTTGCAAACTTTGATAGGTATAGGACTCACCGTACAGAAGTTAGGGCCATTTGAAGTTTTATCAGTGTTTGATTTGGGACTCAAGGGGAGCAAAGCTTTAAGCGATAACTTTAATTGATAAGAGGCTCGAGAACTCTATTGTCACAAAATTTCAAGGTTTTATGACGCTCCAGTAAAAAGTTACAAGCATTTGATTGTTGCAAACTTTGATAGGTGTAGAACGCACCGTATAGAAGTTAGGGCCATTTGAAGTTTTATCAGTGTTTTATTTGGGACTCAAGGGTAGCATAGCTATGAGCGATAGCTTAAATTGATAAGAGGCTCGAGCACTTTATTGTCACAAAATTTCAAGATTTTATGACGCTCCAGTAAAAAGTTACAAGCATTTGAATGTTGCAAACTTTGATAGGTATAGGACTCACCGTACAGAAGTTAGGGCCATTTAAAGTTTTATCAGTGTTTGATATGGGACTCAAGGGGAGCAAAGCTATGAGCGATAGCTTAAATTGATAAGAGGCTCGAGTACTTTATTGTCAAAAAATTTCAAGGTTTTATGCCGCTCCAGTAAAAAGTTACAAGCATTTGAATGATAAAATCTTTGATAGATATAGGACGCACCGTACAGAAGTTAGGGCCATTTGAAGTTTTATCAGTGTTTGATTTGGGACTCAAGGGGAGCAAAGCTATGAGCGATAACTTTAATTGATAAGAGGCTCGAGAACTTTATTGTCACAAATTTTCAAGGATTTATGACGCTCCAGTAAAAAGTTACAAGCATTTGAATGTTGCAAACTTTGATAGGTGTAGAACGCACCGTATAAAAGTTAGGGCCATTTGAAGTTTTATCAGTGTTTTATTTGGGAATCAAGGGTAGCATAGCTATGAGCGATAGCTTAAATTGATAAGAGGCTCGAGTACTTTATTGTCAAAAAATTTAAAGGTTTTATGACTCTCCAGTAAAAAGTTACAAGAATTTGAATGGTGCAATCTTTGATAGGTATAGGACGCACCGTACAGAAGTTAGGGCCATTTGAGGTTTTATCAGTGTTTCATTTTGGACTCAAGGGTATCAAAGCTATGAGCGATAACTTTAATTGATAAGAGGCTCGAGAACTTTATTGTCACAAAATTTCAAGGTTTTATGACGCTCCAGTAAAAAGTTAAAAGCATTTGAATGTTGCAAACTTTGATAGGTATAGGACGCACCGTATAGAAGTTAGGGCTATTTGAAATTTTATCAGTGTTTGATTTGGGACCCAAGGGGAGCATAGCTATGAGCGATAACTTTAATTGACAAGAGGCACAACTACTTTATTGTCACAAAATTTCAAGATTTTATAACGCTCCTGTAAAAGGTTACAAGCATATGAATGTTGCAAACTTTGATAGGTGTAGGACGCACCGTATAGAAGTTAGGGCCATTTGAAGTTTTATCAGTGTTTGATGTGGGACTCAAGGGTAGCATAGCTGTGAGCGATAGCTTAAATTGATAAGAGGCTCGAGTACTTTATTGTCAAAAAATTTCAAGGTTTTATGACGCTCCAGTAAAAAGTTACAGTGTTGCAATCTTTGATAGGTATAGGACTCACCGTACAGAAATTAGTGTCCATTTGAAGTTTTATCAGTGTTTAATTTGGGACTGAAGGGTAGCATAGCTATGAGCGATAGCTTAAATTGATAAGAGGATCGAGTACTTTATTGTCAAAAAATTTCAAGGTTTTATGACGCTCCAGTAAAAAGTTACAAGCATTTGAATGGTGGAATCTTTGATAGGTATAGGACGCACCGTACAGAAGTTAGGGCCATTTGAAGTTTTATCAGTGTTTGATTTGGGACTCTAGGGTAGCAAAGCTATGAGCGATAACTTTAATTGATAAGAGGCTCGAGAACTTTATTGTCACAAAATTTCAAGGTTCTATGATGCTCCAGTAAAAAGCTACAAGCATTTGAATGTTGCAAACTTTGATAGGAATAGGGACGCTCCGTATAGAAGTTAGGGCCATTTGAAGTTTAATCAGTGTTTGATTTGGGACTCAAGGGTAGCATAGCTATGAGCGATCGCTTAAATTGATAAGAGGCTAGAGTACTTTATTGTCACAAAATTTCAAGTTTTTATGACGCTCCAGTAAAAAGTTACAAGCATTTGAATGTTGCAAACTTTGATAGGTATAGCGACGCACCGTATAGAAGTTAGGGCCATTTGAAGTTTTATCAGTGTTTTATTTGGGACTCTAGGGTAGCAAAGCTATGAGCGATAACTTTAATTGATAAGAGGCTCGAGAACTTTATTGTCAGAAAATTTCAAGGTTCTATGATGCTCCAGTAAAAAGTTACAAGCATTTGAATGTTGCAAACTTTAATAGGTGTAGGACGCATCGTATAGAAGTTAGGGCCAGTTAAAGTTTTATCAGTGTTTGATTTGGGACTCAAGGGCAGCATAGCTATGAGCGATAGCTTAAATTGATAAGAGGCTCGAGTACTTTATTGTCAAAAAATTTCAAGGTTTTATGACGCTCCAGTAAAAACTTACAAGCATTTGAATGGTACAAACTTTGATAGGTATAGGACGCACCGTACAGAAGTTAGGGCCATTTGAAGTTTTATCAGTGTTTGAATTGGGACTCAAGGTTAGCATAGCTATGAGCGATAGCTTTAAATGATAAGTGGCTCGAGTACTTTATTGTCACAAAATTTCAAGGTTTTATGATGCTCCAGTAAAAAGTTAAAAGCATTTCAATGTTGCAAACTTTGATAGGTATAGGACGCACCGTATAGAAGTTTCGGCTATTTGAAGTTTTATCAGTGTTTGATTTGGGACTCAAGGGCAGCATAGTTATGAGCGATAGCTTAAATTGATAAGAGGCTCGAGTACTTTATAGTCACAAAATTTCAAGGTTTTATGACGCTGCAGTAAAAACTTACAAGCATTTGAATGGTACAAACTTTGATAGGTATAGGACGCACCGTACAGAAGTTAGGGCCATTTGAAGTTTTATCAGTGTTTGAATTGGGACTCAAGGTTAGCATAGCTATGAGCGATAGCTTTAAATGATAAGTGGCTCGAGTACTTTATTGTCACAAAATTTCAAGGTTTTATGATGCTCCAGTAAAAAGTTAAAAGCATTTCAATGTTGCAAACTTTGATAGGTATAGGACGCACCGTATAGAAGTTTCGGCTATTTGAAGTTTTATCAGTGTTTGATTTGGGACTCAAGGGGAGCATAGCTATGAGCGAGAGCTTAAATTGATAAGAGGCACAACTACTTTATTGTCACAAAATTTCAAGATTTTATAACGCTCCTGTAAAAGGTTACAAGCATATGAATGTTGCAAACTTTGATAGGTGTAGGACGCACCGTATAGAAGTTATGCCATTTGAAGTTTTATCAGTGTTTGATGTGGGACTCAAGGGTAGCATAGCTGTGAGCGATAGCTTAAATTGATAAGAGGCTCGAGTACTTTATTGTCAAAAAATTTCAAGGTTTTATGACGCTCCAGTAAAAAGTAACAGTGTTGCAATCTTTGATAGGTATAGGACTCACCGTACAGAAATTAGTGTCCATTTGAAGTTTTAACAGTGTTTGATTTGGGACTCAAGGGTAGCATAGCTATAAGCGATAACTTTAATTGATAAGAGGCTCGAGTACTTTATTGTCACAAAATTTCAAGGTTTTATGACGCTCCAGTAAAAAGTTAAAAGCATTTGAATGTTGCAAATTTTGATAGGTATAGAACGCACCGTATAGAATTTAGGGCCATTTGAAGGTTTAGCAGTGTTTGATGTGGGACTCAAGGGTATCATAGCTGTGAGCGACAATTTAAATTGATAAGAGGCTCGAGTTCTTTTTTGTCAGCAAATTTCAAGGTTTTATGACGCTCCAGTAAAAAGTTACAGTGTTGCAAACTTTGATAGGTATAGGACTCACCGTACAGAAGTTAGGGCCATTTGAAGTTTTATCAGTGTTTGATTTGGGACTCAAGGGGAGCAAAGCTTTAAGCGATAACTTTAATTGATAAGAGGCTCGAGAACTCTATTGTCACAAAATTTCAAGGTTTTATGACGCTCCAGTCAAAAGTTACAAGCATTTGATTGTTGCAAACTTTGATAGGTGTAGAACGCACCGTATAGAAGTTAGGGCCATTTGAAGTTTTATCAGTGTTTTATTTGGGACTCAAGGGTAGCAAAGCTATGAGCGATAGCTTAAATTGATAAGAGGCTCGAGTACTTTATTGTCACAAAATTTCAAGGTTTTATGACGCTCCAGTAAAAAGTTACAAGCATTTGAATGATAAAATCTTTGATAGATATAGGACGCACCGTACAGAAGTTAGGGCCATTTGAAGTTTTATCAGTGTTTGATTTGGGACTCAAGGGGAGCAAAGCTATGAGCGATAACTTTAATTGATAAGAGGCTCGAGAACTTTATTGTCACAAATTTTCAAGGTTTTATGACGCTCCAGTAAAAAGTTACAAGCATTTGATTGTTGCAAACTTTGATAGGTTTAGAACGCACCGTATAAAAGTTTGTATTTGAAGCTTTATCAGTGTTTGATTTGGGACTCAAGGGTAGCATAGCTATGAGCGATAGCTTAAATTGATAAGAGGCTCGAGTACTTTATTGTCAAAAAATTTAAAGGTTTTATGACTCTCCAGTAAAAAGTTACAAGAATTTGAATGGTGCAATCTTTGATAGGTATAGGACGCATCGTACAGAAGTTAGGGCCATTTGAGGTTTTATCAGTGTTTCATTTTGGACTCAAGGGTAGCAAAGCTATGAGCGATAACTTTAATTGATAAGAGGCTCGAGAACTTTATTGTCACAAAATTTCAAGGTTTTATGACGCTCCAGTAAAAAGTTAAAAGCATTTGAATGTTGCAAACTTTGATAGGTATAGGACGCACCGTATAGAAGTTAGGGCTATTTGAAATTTTATCAGTGTTTGATTTGGGACCCAAGGGGAGCATAGCTATGAGCGATAACTTTAATTGACAAGAGGCACAACTACTTTATTGTCACAAAATTTCAAGATTTTATAACGCTCCTGTAAAAGGTTACAAGCATATGAATGTTGCAAACTTTGATAGGTGTAGGACGCACCGTATAGAAGTTAGGGCCATTTGAAGTTTTATCAGTGTTTGATGTGGGACTCAAGGGTAGCATAGCTGTGAGCGATAGCTTAAATTGATAAGAGGCTCGAGTACTTTATTGTCAAAAAATTTCAAGGTTTTATGACGCTCCAGTAAAAAGTTACAGTGTTGCAATCTTTGATAGGTATAGGACTCACCGTACAGAAATTAGTGTCCATTTGAAGTTTTATCAGTGTTTAATTTGGGACTGAAGGGTAGCATAGCTATGAGCGATAGCTTAAATTGATAAGAGGATCGAGTACTTTATTGTCAAAAAATTTCAAGGTTTTATGACGCTCCAGTAAAAAGTTACAAGCATTTGAATGGTGGAATCTTTGATAGGTATAGGACGCACCGTACAGAAGTTAGGGCCATTTGAAGTTTTATCAGTGTTTGATTTGGGACTCTAGAGTAGCAAAGCTATAAGCGATAACTTTAATTGATAAGAGGCTCGAGAACTTTATTGTCACAAAATTTCAAGGTTCTATGATGCTCCAGTAAAAAGCTACAAGCATTTGAATGTTGCAAACTTTGATAGGAATAGGGACGCTCCGTATAGAAGTTAGGGCCATTTGAAGTTTAATCAGTGTTTGATTTGGGACTCAAGGGTAGCATAGCTATGAGCGATCGCTTAAATTGATAAGAGGCTAGAGTACTTTATTGTCACAAAATTTCAAGGTTTTATGACGCTCCAGTAAAAAGTTACAAGCATTTGAATGTTGCAAACTTTGATAGGTATAGGGACGCACCGTATAGAAGTTAGGGCCATTTGAAGTTTTATCAGTGTTTTATTTGGGACTCTAGGGTAGCAAAGCTATGAGCGATAACTTTAATTGATAAGAGGCTCGAGAACTTTATTGTCACAAAATTTCAAGGTTCTATGATGCTCCAGTAAAAAGTTACAAGCATTTGAATGTTGCAAACTTTAATAGGTGTAGGACGCATCGTATAGAAGTTAGGGCCAGTTAAAGTTTTATCAGTGTTTGATTTGGGACTCAAGGGCAGCATAGCTATGAGCGATAGCTTAAATTGATAAGAGGCTCGAGTACTTTATTGTCAAAAAATTTCAAGGTTTTATGACGCTCCAGTAAAAACTTACAAGCATTTGAATGGTACAAACTTTGATAGGTATAGGACGCACCGTACAGAAGTTAGGGCCATTTGAAGTTTTATCAGTGTTTGAATTGGGACTCAAGGTTAGCATAGCTATGAGCGATAGCTTTAAATGATAAGTGGCTCGAGTACTTTATTGTCACAAAATTTCAAGGTTTTATGATGCTCCAGTAAAAAGTTAAAAGCATTTCAATGTTGCAAACTTTGATAGGTATAGGACGCACCGTATAGAAGTTTCGGCTATTTGAAGTTTTATCAGTGTTTGATTTGGGACTCAAGGGCAGCATAGTTATGTGCGATAGCTTAAATTGATAAGAGGCTCGAGTACTTTATAGTCACAAAATTTCAAGGTTTTATGACGCTGCAGTAAAAACTTACAAGCATTTGAATGGTACAAACTTTGATAGGTATAGGACGCACCGTACAGAAGTTAGGGCCATTTGAAGTTTTATCAGTGTTTGAATTGGGACTCAAGGTTAGCATAGCTATGAGCGATAGCTTTAAATGATAAGTGGCTCGAGTACTTTATTGTCACAAAATTTCAAGGTTTTATGATGCTCCAGTAAAAAGTTAAAAGCATTTCAATGTTGCAAACTTTGATAGGTATAGGACGCACCGTATAGAAGTTTCGGCTATTTGAAGTTTTATCAGTGTTTGATTTGGGACTCAAGGGGAGCATAGCTATGAGCGATAGCTTAAATTGATAAGAGGCACAACTACTTTATTGTCACAAAATTTCAAGATTTTATAACGCTCCTGTAAAAGGTTACAAGCATATGAATGTTGCAAACTTTGATAGGTGTAGGACGCACCGTATAGAAGTTATGCCATTTGAAGTTTTATCAGTGTTTGATGTGGGACTCAAGGGTAGCATAGCTGTGAGCGATAGCTTAAATTGATAAGAGGCTCGAGTACTTTATTGTCAAAAAATTTCAAGGTTTTATGACGCTCCAGTAAAAAGTAACAGTGTTGCAATCTTTGATAGGTATAGGACTCACCGTACAGAAATTAGTGTCCATTTGAAGTTTTAACAGTGTTTGATTTGGGACTCAAGGGTAGCATAGCTATAAGCGATAACTTTAATTGATAAGAGGCTCGAGTACTTCATTGTCACAAAATTTCAAGGTTTTATGACGCTCCAGTAAAAAGTTAAAAGCATTTGAATGTTGCAAATTTTGATAGGTATAGAACGCACCGTATAGAATTTAGGGCCATTTGAAGGTTTAGCAGCGTTTGATGTGGGACTCAAGGGTATCATAGCTGTGAGCGACAATTTAAATTGATAAGAGGCTCGAGTTCTTTTTTGTCAGCAAATTTCAAGGTTTTATGACGCTCCAGTAAAAAGTTACAGTGTTGCAAACTTTGATAGGTATAGGACTCACCGTACAGAAGTTAGGGCCATTTGAAGTTTTATCAGTGTTTGATTTGGGACTCAAGGGGAGCAAAGCTTTAAGCGATAACTTTAATTGATAAGAGGCTCGAGAACTCTATTGTCACAAAATTTCAAGGTTTTATGACGCTCCAGTCAAAAGTTACAAGCATTTGATTGTTGCAAACTTTGATAGGTGTAGAACGCACCGTATAGAAGTTAGGGCCATTTGAAGTTTTATCAGTGTTTTATTTGGGACTCAAGGGTAGCAAAGCTATGAGCGATAGCTTAAATTGACAAGAGGCTCGAGTACTTTATTGTCAAAAAATTTCAAGGTTTTATGACGCTCCAGTAAAAAGTTACAAGCATTTGAATGATAAAATCTTTGATAGATATAGGACGCACCGTACAGAAGTTAGGGCCATTTGAAGTTTTATCAGTGTTTGATTTGGGACTCAAGGGGAGCAAAGCTATGAGCGATAACTTTAATTGATAAGAGGCTCGAGAACTTTATTGTCACAAATTTTCAAGGTTTTATGACGCTCCAGTAAAAAGTTACAAGCATTTGATTGTTGCAAACTTTGATAGGTTTAGAACGCACCGTATAAAAGTTTGTATTTGAAGTTTTATCAGTGTTTGATTTGGGACTCAAGGGTAGCATAGCTATGAGCGATAGCTTAAATTGATAAGAGGCTCGAGTACTTTATTGTCAAAAAATTTAAAGGTTTTATGACTCTCCAGTAAAAAGTTACAAGAATTTGAATGGTGCAATCTTTGATAGGTATAGGACGCATCGTACAGAAGTTAGGGCCATTTGAGGTTTTATCAGTGTTTCATTTTGGACTCAAGGGTAGCAAAGCTATGAGCGATAACTTTAATTGATAAGAGGCTCGAGAACTTTATTGTCACAAAATTTCAAGGTTTTATGACGCTCCAGTAAAAAGTTAAAAGCATTTGAATGTTGCAAACTTTGATAGGTATAGGACGCACCGTATAGAAGTTAGGGCTATTTGAAATTTTATCAGTGTTTGATTTGGGACCCAAGGGGAGCATAGCTATGAGCGATAACTTTAATTGACAAGAGGCACAACTACTTTATTGTCACAAAATTTCAAGATTTTATAACGCTCCTGTAAAAGGTTACAAGCATATGAATGTTGCAAACTTTGATAGGTGTAGGACGCACCGTATAGAAGTTAGGGCCATTTGAAGTTTTATCAGTGTTTGATGTGGGACTCAAGGGTAGCATAGCTGTGAGCGATAGCTTAAATTGATAAGAGGCTCGAGTACTTTATTGTCAAAAAATTTCAAGGTTTTATGACGCTCCAGTAAAAAGTTACAGTGTTGCAATCTTTGATAGGTATAGGACTCACCGTACAGAAATTAGTGTCCATTTGAAGTTTTATCAGTGTTTAATTTGGGAATGAAGGGTAGAATAGCTATGAGCGATAGCTTAAATTGATAAGAGGATCGAGTACTTTATTGTCAAAAAATTTCAAGGTTTTATGACGCTCCAGTAAAAAGTTACAAGCATTTGAATGGTGGAATCTTTGATAGGTATAGGACGCACCGTACAGAAGTTAGGGCCATTTGAAGTTTTATCAGTGTTTGATTTGGGACTCTAGAGTAGCAAAGCTATGAGCGATAACTTTAATTGATAAGAGGCTCGAGAACTTTATTGTCACAAAATTTCAAGGTTCTATGATGCTCCAGTAAAAAGCTACAAGCATTTGAATGTTGCAAACTTTGATAGGAATAGGGACGCTCCGTATAGAAGTTAGGGCCATTTGAAGTTTAATCAGTGTTTGATTTGGGACTCAAGGGTAGCATAGCTATGAGCGATCGCTTAAATTGATAAGAGGCTAGAGTACTTTATTGTCACAAAATTTCAAGGTTTTATGACGCTCCAGTAAAAAGTTACAAGCATTTGAATGTTGCAAACTTTGATAGGTATAGGGACGCACCGTATAGAAGTTAGGGCCATTTGAAGTTTTATCAGTGTTTTATTTGGGACTCAATGGTAGCATAGCTATGAGCGATAGCTTAAATTGATAAGAGGCTCGAGTACTTTACAAAATTTCAAGATTTTCTGACGCTCCAGTAAAAAGTTACAAGCATTTGAATATTGCAAACTTTAATAGGTGTAGGACGCATCGTATAGAAGTTAGGGCCATTTGAAGTTTTATCTGTGTTTGATGTGGGACTCAAGGGTAGTATAGCTATAAGCGATAGTTTAAATTGATAAAAGGCTCGAGTACTTTATTGGCACAAAATTTCAAGATTGTATGACGCTACAGTAAAAAGTTACAATAATTTGAATGGTGCAATCTTTGATAGGTATAGGACGCATCGTACAGAAGTTAGGGCCATTTGAGGTTTTATCAGTGTTTCATTTTGGACTCAAGGGTAGCAAAGCTATGAGCGATAACTTTAATTGATAAGAGGCTCGAGAACTTTATTGTCACAAAATTTCAAGGTTTTATGACGCTCCAGTAAAAAGTTAAAAGCATTTGAATGGTACAAACTTTGATAGGTATAGGACGCACCGTACAGAAGTTAGGGCCATTTGAAGTTTTATCAGTGTTTGAATTGGGACTCAAGGGTAGCATAGCTATGAGCGATAGCTTTAAATGATAAGTGGCTCGAGTACTTTATTGTCACAAAATTTCAAGGTTTTATGATGCTCCAGTAAAAAGTTAAAAGCATTTCAATGTTGCAAACTTTGATAGGTATAGGACGCACCGTATAGAAGTTACGGCTATTTGAAGTTTTATCAGTGTTTGATTTGGGACTCAAGGGCAGCATAGTTATGAGCGATAGCTTAAATTGATAAGAGGCTCGAGTACTTTATAGTCACAAAATTTCAAGGTTTTATGACGCGGCAGTAAAAAGTTAAAAGCATTTGAATGTTGCAAACTTTGATAGGTATAGGACGCACCGTATAGAAGTTACGGCTATTTGAAGTTTTATCAGTGTTTGATTTGGGACTCAAGGGGAGCATAGCTATGAGCGATAGCTTAAATTGATAAGAGGCACAACTACTTTATTGTCACAAAATTTCAAGATTTTATAACGCTCCTGTAAAAGGTTACAAGCATATGAATGTTGCAAACTTTGATAGGTGTAGGACGCACCGTATAGAAGTTATGCCATTTGAAGTTTTATCAGTGTTTGATTTGGGACTCAAGGGTAGCATAGCTGTGAGCGATAGCTTAAATTGATAAGAGGCTCGAGTACTTCATTGTCAAAAAATTTCAAGGTTTTATGACGCTCCAGTAAAAAGTTACAGTGTTGCAATCTTTGATAGGTATAGGACTCACCGTACAGAAATTAGTGTCCATTTGAAGTTTTATCAGTGTTTAATTTGGGACTGAAGGGTAGCATAGCTATGAGCGATAGCTTAAATTGATAAGAGGATCGAGTACTTTATTGTCAAAAAATGTCAAGGTTTTATGACGCTCCAGTAAAAAGTTACAAGCATTTGAATGGTGGAATCTTTGATAGGTATAGGACGCACCGTACAGAAGTTAGGGCCATTTGAAGTTTTATCAGTGTTTGATTTGGGACTCTAGAGTAGCAAAGCTATGAGCGATAACTTTAATTGATAAGAGGCTCGAGAACTTTATTGTCACAAAATTTCAAGGTTCTATGATGCTCCAGTAAAAAGCTACAAGCATTTGAATGTTGCAAACTTTGATAGGAATAGGGACGCTCCGTATAGAAGTTAGGGCCATTTGAAGTTTAATCAGTGTTTGATTTGGGACTCAAGGGTAGCATAGCTATGAGCGATCGCTTAAATTGATAAGAGGCTAGAGTACTTTATTGTCACAAAATTTCAAGGTTTTATGACGCTCCAGTAAAAAGTTACAAGCATTTGAATGTTGCAAACTTTGATAAGTATAGGGACGCACCGTATAGAAGTTAGGGCCATTTGAAGTTTTATCAGTGTTTTATTTGGGACTCAATGGTAGCATAGCTATGAGCGATAGCTTAAATTGATAAGAGGCTCGAGTACTTTACAAAATTTCAAGATTTTCTGACGCTCCAGTAAAAAGTTACAAGCATTTGAATGTTGCAAACTTTAATAGGTGTAGGACGCATCGTATAGAAGTTAGGGCCATTTGAAGTTTTATCTGTGTTTCATGTGGGACTCAAGGGTAGTATAGCTATAAGCGATAGCTTAAATTGATAAAAGGCTCGAGTACTTTATTGGCACAAAATTTCAAGATTGTATGACGCTACAGTAAAAAGTTACAAGAATTTGAATGGTGCAATCTTTGATAGGTATAGGACGCATCGTACAAAAGTTAGGGCCATTTGAGATTTTATCAGTGTTTCATTTTGGACTCAAGGGTAGCAAAGCTATGAGCGATAACTTTAATTGATAAGAGGCTCGAGAACTTTATTGTCACAAAATTTCAAGGTTTTATGACGCTCCAGTAAAAAGTTAAAAGCATTTGAATGGTACAAACTTTGATAGGTATAGGACGCACCGTACAGAAGTTAGGGCCATTTGAAGTTTTATCAGTGTTTGAATTGGGACTCAAGGGTAGCATAGCTATGAGCGATAGCTTTAAATGATAAGTGGCTCGAGTACTTTATTGTCACAAAATTTCAAGGTTTTATGATGCTCCAGTAAAAAGTTAAAAGCATTTCAATGTTGCAAACTTTGATAGGTATAGGACGCACCGTATAGAAGTTACGGCTATTTGAAGTTTTATCAGTGTTTGATTTGGGACTCAAGGGCAGCATAGTTATGAGCGATAGCTTAAATTGATAAGAGGCTCGAGTACTTTATAGTCACAAAATTTCAAGGTTTTATGACGCTGCAGTAAAAAGTTAAAAGCATTTGAATGTTGCAAACTTTGATAGGTATAGGACACACCGTATAGAAGTTACGGCTATTTGAAGTTTTATCAGTGTTTGATTTGGGACTCAAGGGGAGCATAGCTATGAGCGATAGCTTAAATTGATAAGAGGCACAACTACTTTATTGTCACAAAATTTCAAGATTTTATAACGCTCCTGTAAAAGGTTACAAGCATATGAATGTTGCAAACTTTGATAGGTGTAGGACGCACCGTAAAGAAGTTATGCCATTTGAAGTTTTATCAGTGTTTGATGTGGGACTCAAGGGTAGCATAGCTGTGAGCGATAGCTTAAATTGATAAGAGGCTCGAGTACTTTATTGTCAAAAAATTTCAAGGTTTTATGACGCTCCAGTAAAAAGTTACAGTGTTGCAATCTTTGATAGGTATAGGACTCACCGTACAGAAATTAGTGTCCATTTGAAGTTTTATCAGTGTTTGATTTGGGACTGAAGGGTAGCATAGCTGTGAGCGATAGCTTAAATTGATAAGAGGATCGAGTACTTTATTGTCAAAAAATTTCAAGGTTTTATGACGCTCCAGTAAAAAGTTACAAGCATTTGAATGGTGGAATCTTTGATAGGTATAGGACGCACCGTACAGAAGTTAGGGCCATTTGAAGTTTTATCAGTGTTTGATTTGGGACTCTAGGGTAGCAAAGCTATGAGCGATAACTTTAATTGATAAGAGGCTCGAGAACTTTATTGTCACAAAATTTCAAGGTTCTATGATGCTCCAGTAAAAAGCTACAAGCATTTGAATGTTGCAAACTTTGATAGGAATAGGGACGCTCCGTATACAAGTTAGGGCCATTTGAAGTTTTATCAGTGTTTGATTTGGGACTCAAGGGTAGCATAGCTATGAGCGATCGCTTAAATTGATAAGAGGCTAGAGTACTTTATTCTCACAAAATTTCAAGGTTTTATGACGCTCCAGTAAAAAGTTACAAGCATTTGAATGTTGCAAACTTTGATAGGTATAGGGACGCACCGTATAGAAGTTAGGGCCATTTGAAGTTTTATCAGTGTTTTATTTGGGACTCAATGGTAGCATAGCTATGAGCGATAGCTTAAATTGATAAGAGGCTCGAGTACTTTATTGGCACAAAATTTCAAGATTGTATGACGCTCCAGTAAAAAGTTACAAGCATTTGAATGGTGCAAACTTTGATAGATATAGGGACGCACCGTATAGAAGTTAGGGCCATTTGAAGTTTTATCAGTGTTTTATTTGGGACTCAAGGGTAGCATAGCTATGAGTGATAGCTTAAATTGATAAGAGGCTCGAGTACTTTATTGTCACAAATTTTCATGATTTTATGACGCTCCAGTAAAAAGTTACAAGCATTTGAATGTTGCAAACTTTGATAGGTGTAGGACACATCGTATAGAAGTTAGGACCATTTGAAGTTTTATCAGTGTTTGACTTGGGACTCAAGGGTAGCATAGCTATGAGCGATAGCTTAAATTGATAAGAGGCTCGAGTACTTTATTGTCAAAAAATTTCAAGGTTATATAACGCTCCATTAAAAAGTTACAAGCATTTGAATGGTGCAAACTTTGATAAGTATAGGACGCACCGTACAGAAATTAGGGCCATTTGAAGTTTGCTTTGGGACTCAAGGGTAGCAAAGCTATGAGCGATAACTTTAATTGATAAGAGGCACGAGTACTTTATTGTCACAAAATTTCAAGGTTTTATGACGCTCCAGTAAAAAGTTACAGTGTTGCAAACTTTGATAGGTATAGGACTCACCGTACATAAATTAGTGCTATTTGAAGTTTTATCAGTGTTTGAATTGGGACTCAAGGGTAGTATAGCTTTGAGCGATAACTTTAATAGATAAGAGGCTCGAGTATTTTATTGTCACAAAATTTCAAGATTTTATAACGCTCAAGTAAAAAGTTAAAAGCATTTGAATGGTGCAAACTTTGACAGGTATAGGACGCACCGTACAGAAGTTAGGGCCATTTGAAGTATTATCAGTGTTTGATTTGGGACTCAAGGGTAGCATAGCTATGAGCGATAACTTTAATTGATAAGAGGCTCGAGTACTTAATTGTCACAAAATTTCACGGTTTTATGACGCTCCAGTAAAAAGTTAAAAGCATTTGAATGTTGCACACTTTGATAGGTATAGGACGCACAGTATAGAAGTTACGGCTATTTGAAGTTGTATCACTGTTTGATTTGGGTCTCAAGGGGAGCATAGTTATGAGCGATAGCTTAAATTGATAAGAGGCACAACTACTTTATTGTCACAAAATTTCAAGATTTTATAACGCTCCTGTAAAAGGTTACAAGCATATGAATGTTGCAAACTTTGATAGGTGTAGGACGCACCGTATAGAAGTTATGCCATTTGAAGTTTTATCAGTGTTTGATGTGGGACTCAAGGGTAGCATAGCTGTGAGCGATAGCTTAAATTGATAAGAGGCTCGAGTACTTTATTGTCAAAAAATTTCAAGGTTTTATGACGCTCCAGTAAAAAGTTACAGTGTTGCAATCTTTGATAGGTATAGGACTCACCGTACAGAAATTAGTGTCCATTTGAAGTTTTATCAGTGTTTGATTTGGGACTGAAGGGTAGCATAGCTGTGAGCGATAGCTTAAATTGATAAGAGGATCGAGTACTTTATTGTCAAAAAATTTCAAGGTTTTATGACGCTCCAGTAAAAAGTTACAAGCATTTGAATGGTGGAATCTTTGATAGGTATAGGACGCACCGTACAGAAGTTAGGGCCATTTGAAGTTTTATCAGTGTTTGATTTGGGACTCTAGGGTAGCAAAGCTATGAGCGATAACTTTAATTGATAAGAGGCTCGAGAACTTTATTGTCACAAAATTTCAAGGTTCTATGATGCTCCAGTAAAAAGCTACAAGCATTTGAATGTTGCAAACTTTGATAGGAATAGGGACGCTCCGTATACAAGTTAGGGCCATTTGAAGTTTTATCAGTGTTTGATTTGGGACTCAAGGGTAGCATAGCTATGAGCGATCGCTTAAATTGATAAGAGGCTAGAGTACTTTATTCTCACAAAATTTCAAGGTTTTATGACGCTCCAGTAAAAAGTTACAAGCATTTGAATGTTGCAAACTTTGATAGGTATAGGGACGCACCGTATAGAAGTTAGGGCCATTTGAAGTTTTATCAGTGTTTTATTTGGGACTCAAGGGTAGCATAGCTATGAGCGATAGCTTAAATTGATAAGAGGCTCGAGTACTTTATTGTCACAAATTTTCATGATTTTATGACGCTCCAGTAAAAAGTTACAAGCATTTGAATGTTGCAAACTTTGATAGGTGTAGGACACATCGTATAGAAGTTAGGACCATTTGAAGTTTTATCAGTGTTTGACTTGGGACTCAAGGGTAGCATAGCTATGAGCGATAGCTTAAATTGATAAGAGGCTCGAGTACTTTATTGTCAAAAAATTTCAAGGTTATATAACGCTCCATTAAAAAGTTACAAGCATTTGAATGGTGCAAACTTTGATAAGTATAGGACGCACCGTACAGAAATTAGGGCCATTTGAAGTTTGCTTTGGGACTCAAGGGTAGCAAAGCTATGAGCGATAACTTTAATTGATAAGAGGCACGAGTACTTTATTGTCACAAAATTTCAAGGTTTTATGACGCTCCAGTAAAAAGTTACAGTGTTGCAAATTTTGATAGGTATTGGACGCACCGTACAGAAGTTAGGGCCATTTGAAGTTTTATCAGTGTTTGATTTGGGACTCAAGGGTAGTATAGCTATGAGCGATAATTTTAATTGATAAGAGGCTCGAGTACTTTATTGTCACAAAATTTCAAGGTTTTATGCCGCTCCAGTAAAAACTTACAGTATTGCAAACTTTGATAGGTATAGGACTCACCGTACATAAATTAGTGCCATTTGAAGTTTTATCAGTGTTTGAATTGTGACTCAAGGGTAGTATAGCTTTGAGCGATAACTTTAATAAACAAGAGGCTCGAGTATTTTATTGTCACAAAATTTCAAGATTTTATAACGCTCAAGTAAAAAGTTAAAAGCATTTGAATGGTGCAAACTTTGACAGGTATAGGACGCACCGTACAGAAGTTAGGGCCATTTGAAGTATTATCAGTGTTTGATTTGGGACTCAAGGGTAGCATAGCTATGAGCGATAACTTTAATTGATAAGAGGCTCGAGTACTTAATTGTCACAAAATTTCACGGTTTTATGACGCTCCAGTAAAAAGTTAAAAGCATTTGAATGTTGCACACTTTGATAGGTATAGGACGCACAGTATAGAAGTTACGGCTATTTGAAGTTGTATCACTGTTTGATTTGGGTCTCAAGGGGAGCATAGTTATGAGCGATAGCTTAAATTGATAAGAGGCATAACTACTTTATTGTCACAAAATTTCAAGGTTTTATGACGCTCCAGCAAAAAGTTACAAGCATTTGAATGTTGCACACTTTGATAGGTATAGGGACGCACCGTATAGAAGTTAGGGCCATTTGAAGTTTTATCAGTGTTTGATGTGGGACTCAAGGGTAGCATAGCTGTGAGCGATCGCTTAAATTGATAAGAGGCTCGAGTACTTTATTATCAAAAAATTTCAAGGTTTTATGACGCTCCAGTAAAAAATTACAGTGTTGGAATCTTTGATAGGTATAGGACTCACCGTACAGAAATTAGTGTCCATTTGAAGTTTTATCAGTGTTTGATTTGGGACTGAAGGGTAGCATAGCTATGAGCGATCGCTTAAATTGATAAGAGGCTAGAGTACTTTATAGTCACAAAATTTCAAGATTTTATGACGCTCCAGTAAAATGTTACAAGCAATTGAATGTTGCAAACTTTGATAGGTGTAGGATGCTCCGTATAGAAGTTAGGGCCATTTGAAGTTTTATCAGTGTTTGATTTGGGACTCAAGGGGAGCATAGTTATGAGCGATAGCTTAAATTGATAAGAGGCACAACTACCTTATTGTCACAAAATTTCAAGGTTTTATGACGCTCCAGTAAAAAGTTACAAGCATTTGAATGTTGCAAACTTTGATAGGTATAGGGACGCACCGTATAGAAGTTAGGGCCATTTGAAGTTTTATCAGTGGTTTATTTGGGACTCAAGGGTAGCATAGCTATGAACGATAGCTTAAATTGATAAGAGGCTCGAGTACTTTATTGTCACAAAATTTCAAGATTTTATGACGCTCCAGTAAAAAGTTACAAGCATTTGAATGTTGCAAACTTTAATAGGTGTAGGACGCATCGTATAGAAGTTAGGGCCAGTTGAAGTTTTATCAGTGTTTGATTTGGGACTCAAGGGCAGCATAGCTATGAGCGATAGCTTAAATTGATAAAAGGCTCGAGTACTTTATTGTCAAAAAATTTCAAGGTTTTATGACGCTCCAGTAAAAACTTACAAGCATTTGAATGGTGCAAACTTTGATAGGTATAGGACGCACCGTACAGAAGTTAGGGCCATTTGAAGTTTTATCAGTGTTTGATTTGGGACTCAAATGTAGCATAGCTATGAGCGATAGCTTAAATTGATAAGAGGCACAACTACTTTAATGTAACAAAATTTCAAGGTTTTATGACGCTCCAGTAAAAAGTTATAAGTATTTGAATGTTGCAAACTTTGATAGATATAGGGACGCACCGTATAGAAGTTAGGGCCATTTGAAGTTTTATCAGTGTTTTATTTGGGACTCAAGGGTAGCATAGCTATGAGTGATAGCTTAAATTGATAAGAGGCTCGAGTACTTAATTGTCACAAAATTTCACGGTTTTATGACGCTCCAGTAAAAAGTTAAAAGCATTTGAATGTTGCAAACTTTGATAGGTATAGGACGCACAGTATAGAAGTTACGGCTATTTGAAGTTTTATCAGTGTTTGATTTGGGTCTCAAGGGGAGCATAGTTATGAGCGATAGCTTAAATTGATAAGAGGCATAACTACTTTATTGTCACAAAATTTCAAGGTTTTATGACGCTCCAGCAAAAAGTTACAACCATTTGAATGTTGCACACTTTGATAGGTATAGGGACGCACCGTATAGAAATTAGTGTCATTTAAAGTTTTATCAGTGTTTGAATTGGGACTCAAGGGTAGTATAGCTTTGAGCGATAACTTTAATTGACAAGAGGCTCGAGTATTTTATTGTCACAAAATTTCAATGTTTTATGACGCTCCAGTAAAAAGTTAAAAGCATTTGAATGGTGCAAACTTTGATAGGTATAGGACGCACCGTACAGAAGTTAGGGCCATTTGAAGTTTTATCAGTATTTGATTTGGGAATCAAGGGTAGCATAGCTATGAGCGATAACTTTATTTGATAAGAGGCTCGAGTACTTTATTGTCACAAAATTTCACGGTTTTATGACGCTCCAGTAAAAAGTTAAAAGCATTTGAATGCTGCAAACTTTGATAGGTATAGGACGCACTGTACAGAAGTTAGGGCCATTTGAAGTTTTATCAGTATTTCATTTGGGACTCAAGGGTAGCATAGCTATGAGCGATAACTTTAATTGATAAGAGGCTCGAGTTCTTTATTGTCACAAAATTTCAAGATTTTATGACGCTCTAGTAAAAAGTTACAAGCATTTGAATGTTGCAAACTTTGATAGGTGTACAACGCATCTTATAGAAGTTAGGGCCATTTGAAGTATTATCAGTATTTAATTTGGGACTCAAGGGTAGCATAGCTATGAGCGATAACTTTAATTGATAAGAGGCTCGAGTACTTTATTGTCAAAAAATTTCAAGGTTTTCTGACGTTCCAGTAAAAAGTTACAAGCATTTGAATGGAGCAATCTTTGATAGGTATAGGACGCACCGTACAGAAGTTAGCGCCATTTGAAGTTTTATCAGTGTTTGATTTGGGACTCAAGGGTAGCATAGCTATGAGCGATAACTTTAATTGATAAGAAGCTCGATTACTTTATTGTCACAAAATTTCGAGATTTTATGACGCTCCATTAAAAAGTTACAAGCATTTGACTGTTGCAAACTTTGATAGGTGTAGGACGCACCGTATAGAATTTAGGGCCATTTGAAGTTTTATCAGTGTTTGACTTGGGACTCAAGGGTACCATAGCTATGCGCGATAGCTTAAATTGATAAGAGGCTCGAGTACTTTATTGTTAAAAAATTTCAAGGTTTTATGACGCTCCAGTAAAAAGCTACAAGCATTTGAATATTGCAAACTTTGATAGGTATAGGGTCGCACCGTATAGAAGTTAGGGCCATTTGAAGTTTTATCAGTGTTTGATTTGGGACTCAAGGGTAGCATAGCTATGAGTGATAACTTTAATTGGTAAGAGGCTAGAGTACTTTATAGTCACAAAATTTCAAGATTTTATGACGCTCCAGTAAAATGTTACAAACAATTGAATGTTGAAAACTTTGATAGGTGTAGGAAATTTGGGCCATTTGAGGTTTTATCAGTGTTTTATTTAGGACTCAAGGGTAGCATAGCTATGAGCGATAACTTTAATTGATAAGAGGCTCGAGTACTTTATTGTCAAAAAATTTCAAGGTTTTCTGACGGTCAAGTAAAAAGTTAAAAGCATTTGAATGGTGCAAACTTTGACAGGTATAGGACGCACCGTACAGAAGTTAGGGCCATTTGAAGTATTATCAGTGTTTGATTTGGGGCTCAAGGGTAGCATAGCTATGAGCGATAACTTTAATTGATAAGAGGCTCGAGTACTTTATTGTCACAAAATTTCACGGTTTTATGACGCTCCAGTAAAAAGTTAAAAGCATTTGAATGTTGCAAACTTTGATAGGTATAGGACGCACAGTATAGAAGTTACGGCTATTTGAAGTTTTATCAGTGTTTGATTTGGGTCTCAAGGGGAGCATAGTTATGAGCGATAGTTTAAATTGATAAGAGGCATAACTACTTTATTGTCACAAAATTTCAAGGTTTTATGACGCTCCAGCAAAAAGTTACAAGCATTTGAATGTTGCACACTTTGATAGGAATAGGGACGCACCGTATAGAAATTAGTGTCATTTGAAGTTTTATCAGTGTTTGAATTGGGACTCAAGGGTAGTATAGCTTTGAGCGATAACTTTAATTGACAAGAGGCTCGAGTATTTTATTGTCACAAAATTTCAATGTTTTATGACGCTCCAGTAAAAAGTTAAAAGCATTTGAATGGTGCAAACTTTGATAGGTATAGGACGCACCGTACAGAAGTTAGGGCCATTTGAAGTTTTATCAGTATTTGATTTGGGACTCAAGGGTAGCATAGCTATGAGCGATAACTTTATTTGATAAGAGGCTCGAGTACTTTATTGTCACAAAATTTCACGGTTTTATGACGCTCCAGTAAAAAGTTAAAAGCATTTGAATGCTGCAAACTTTGATAGGTATAGGACGCACTGTACAGAAGTTAGGGCCATTTGAAGTTTTATCAGTATTTCATTTGGGACTCAAGGGTAGCATAGCTATGAGCGATAACTTTAATTGATAAGAGGCTCGAGTACTTTAATGTCAAAAAATTTCAAGGTTTTATGACGCTCCAGTAAAAACTTACAAGCATTTGAATGGTGCAAACTTTGATAAGTAAATGACGCACCGTACAGAAGTTAGGGCCATTTGAAGTATTATCAGTATTTAATTTGGGACTCAAGGGTAGCATAGCTATGAGCGATAACTTTAATTGATAAGAGGCTCGAGTACTTTAATGTCAAAAAATTTCAAGGTTTTATGACGCTCCAGTAAAAACTTACAAGCATTTGAATGTTGCAAACTGTGATAGGTATATGACGCACAGTATAGAAGTTAGGACCATTTGAAGTTTTAGCAGTGTTTGATTTGGGACTCAAGGGTAGCATAGCTAATCGCCTAAATTGATAAGAGGCTAGAGTACTTTATAGTCACAAAATTTCAAGATTTTATGACGCTCCAGTAAAATGTTACAAGCATTTGAATTTTGCAAACTTTGATAGGTGTAGGACGCACCATATAGAAGTTAGGGCCATTTGAAGTTTTATCAGTGTTTGATTTGGGACTCAAGGGTAGCATATCTATGAGCGATAGCTTAAATTGATAAGAAGCTGGAGTACTTTATTGTCAGCAAATTTCAAGGTTTTATGACGCTCCAGTAAAATGTTACAAGCAATTGAATGTTGAAAACTTTGATAGGTGTAGGAAATTTGGGCCATTTGAGGTTTTATCAGTGTTTTATTTAGGACTCAAGGGTAGCATATCTATGAGCGATAGCTTAAATTGATAAGAAGCTCGATTACTTTATTGTCACAAAATTTCAAGGTTTTTTGACGCTCCAGTAAAAAGTTAAAAGCATTTGAATGTTGAAAACTTTGATAGGTATAGGATGCACCGAATAGAAGTTACGGCTATTTGAAGTTTTATCTGTGTTTGATTTGGGACTCAAGGGGAGCATAGTGTGAAAATGAAATTTGCCCACTGACAAATTTCACTCACACAAAACTAGAAAACAATAGTAGGCGGAAAAAAATGTATAAAGTTGGAAAAATGCGGGGAATCGAGTCATTCATTCGTTCTTCAAAATAAACTGACAACTGTTTGCAAGTCACGCGTTCCGGATCATCTCAAGTCACGCGAGTTCCAGGACTCGCCCAGATCCTTTGCTAGTCACGTGTTCTGGATCATCTCAAGTCACGCGTGTTCCGGTACTCACGCACGTCCTTTGCTAGTCACGCGTTCCGGATCATCTCAAGTCACGCGAGTTCCAGGACTCTCCCATATCCTTTGCTAGTCACGTGTTCTGGATCATCTCAAGTCACGCGTGTTCCAGAACTCACCCAAGTCCTTTGCTAGACACGCGTTCCGGATTATCTCAAGTCACGCGTGTTCCTATACTTACCCAAGTCCTTTGCTAGTCACGCGTTCCGGATTATCTCAAGTCACGCGTGTTCCGGTACTCACCCAGGTCCTTCGCTAGTAACGTGTTTTGGATCATCCCCAGTCACGCGTGTTCCGGTACTCACCCAGGTCCTTCGCTAGTAACGCGTTCCGGATCATCTCAAATCACGCGAGTTCCAGGACTCGCTACGAATCTACTGTAGTCAGAAAGAATAAATAATTCTGTATACGACCCCTGGACTCCGCTGAGTTTTACCCCGGCAAAAAGAAGAGTCGTTACAATAGTTATGAGCGATAGATTAAATTGATAAGAGGCACAAATACTTTATTGTCACAAAATTTGAAGGTTTTATGACGCTCCAGTAAAAAACTACAAGCATTTGCGTCTTGCGAAATTTGATAGGTGTAGGATGAATCGAATAGAAGTTAGGGCCATTTGAAGTTTTATCAGTGTTTGATTTGGGACACAAGGGTAGCATAGCTACGAGCGATAACTTTAATTGACCAGAGGCACGAGTATTTTATTGTCACAAAATTACAAGATTTTATAATTCTCCAGTAAAAAGTTACAAGCATTTGAATGTTGCAAACTTTGATAGGGGTAGGACGTACCGTATAGAAGTTAGCGCCATTTGAAGTTTTATCAGTGTTTGATTTGGGATTCAAGGGTAGTATAGCTATGAGCGATAGCTTAAATTGATAAGAGGTTAGAGTACTTTATACTCACAAAATTTCAAGATATTATGACGCTCCAGTAAAAAGTCAAGCATTTCAATATTGCAAACTTTCATAGGTGTAGGATGCACCGAATAGAAGTTAGGGCCATTTGAAGTTTTAGCAGTGTTTGATTTGGGACTCAAGGGTAGCATAGCTACGAGCGATAACTTTAATTGACAAGAGGCTCTAGTATTTTATTGTCACAAAATTACAAGATTTTATAATGCTCCAGTAAAAAGTTACAAGCATTTGAATGGTGCAATCTTTGATAGGCATAGGACGCACCGTACAGAAGGTAGGGCCATTTGAAGTTTTATCAGTGTTTGATTTGGGACTCAAGGGTAGCATAGCTATGAGCGATAGCTTAAATTGATAAGAGGTTAGAGTACTTTATACTCACAAAATTTCAAAATTTTATGACGCTACAGTAAAATGTTACAAGCAATTGAATGTTGCAAACTTTGATATGTGTAGGATGCACCGAATAGAAGTTAGAGCCATTTGAAGTTATATCAGTGTTTGATTTGGGACACAAGGGTAGCATAGCTACGAGCGATAACTTTAATTGACAAGAGGCTCGAGTATTTTATTGTCACAAAATTACAAGATTTTATAATGCTCCAGTAAAAAGTTACAAGCATTTGAATGTTGCAAACTTTGATAGGTGTAGGACGTACCGTATAGAAGTTAATCCCATTTGAAGTTTTATCAGTGTTTGATTTGGGATTCAAGGGTAGTATAGCTATGAGCGATAGCTTAAATTGATAAGAGGTTAGAGTACTTTATACTCACAAAATTTCAATATTTTATGACGCTCCAGTAAAGAGTTACAAGCATTTGAATGTTGCAAATTTTGATAGGTGTAGGACGTACCGTATAGAAGTTAGGGCCATTTGAAGTTCCATCAGTGTGTGATGTGGGACTCAATGGTAGTAGAGCTGTGAGCGATAGCTTAAATTGAGAAGAGGCTCGAGTACTTTATTGTCAGCAAATTTCAAGGTTTTATGACGCTCCAGTAAAAAGTTACAGTGTTGCAATCTTTGATAGGTATAGGACGCACCGTATAGAAGTTAGGGCCATTTGCAGTTTTATCAGTGTTTGATTTGGGACTCAAGGGTAGCATAGCTATGAGCGTTAGCTTAAATTGATAAGAGGCTCGAGTACTTTATTGTCAAAAAATTTCAAGGTTTTATGACGCTCCAGTAAAAAGTTATAAGCATTTGAATGGTGCAATCTTTGATAGGCATAGGACGCACCGTATAGAAGGTAGGGCCATTTGAAGTTTTATCAGTGTTTAATTTGGGACTCAAGGGTAGCATAGCTATGAGCGATAGCTTAAATTGATAAGAGGCTCGAGTACTTTATTGTCACAAAATTTCAAGGTTTTATGACGCTCCAGTAAAAAGTTAAAAGCATTTGAATGTTTCAAACTTTGATTGGTATAGGACGCACCGTATAGAAGTTAGGGCCATTTGAAGTTTTAGCAGTTTTTGATTTCGCACTCAAGGGGAGCATAGCTATGAGCGATAGCTTAAATTGAGAAGAGGTTAGAGTACTTTATACTCACAAAATTTCAAGATTTTATGACGCTACAGTAAAATGTTGCAAGCAATTGAATGCTGCAAGCAATTGAATGTTGCAAACTTTGATAGGTGTAGGATGCTCCGTATAGAAGTTAGGGCCATTTGAAGTTTTATCAGTGTTTTATTTGGGACTCAAGGGTAGCATATCTATGAGCGATAGCTTAAATTGATAAGAGGCTCGAGTACTTTATTGTCACAAAATTTCAAGATTTTATGACGCTCCACTAAAAAGTTACAAGCATTTGAATGTTGCAAACTTTGATAGGTGTAGGACGCACCATAAGAAGTTAGGGCCATTTGAAATTTTATCAGTGTTTGATTTGGGACTCAAGGGTAGCATAGCTATGAGCGATAGCTTAAATTGATAAGAGGCTCGAGTACTTTATTGTCAAAAAATTTCAAGGTTTTATGACGCTCCAGTAAAAAGTTATATGCATTTGAATGGTGCAATCTTTGATAGGCATAGGACGCACCGTACAGAAGTTAGGCCCATTTGAAGTTTTATCAGTGTTTGATTTGGGACTCAAGGGTAGCATAACTATGAGCGATAGCTTAAATTGATAAGAGGCTCGAGTACTTTATTGTCACAAAATTTCAAGTTTTTATGACGCTCCAGTAAAAAGTTAAAAGCATTTGAATGTTGCAAACTGTGATAGGTATATGACGCACAGTATAGAAGTTAGGACCATTTGAAGTTTTAGCAGTGTTTGATTTGGGACTCAAGGGTAGCATAGCTAATCGCCTAAATTGATAAGAGGCTAGAGTACTTTATAGTCACAAAATTTCAAGATTTTATGACGCTCCAGTAAAATGTTACAAGCATTTGAATTTTGCAAACTTTGATAGGTGTAGGACGCACCATATAGAAGTTAGGGCCATTTGAAGTTTTATCAGTGTTTGATTTGGGACTCAAGGGTAGCATATCTATGAGCGATAGCTTAAATTGATAAGAAGCTCGAGTACTTTATTGTCAGCAAATTTCAAGGTTTTATGACGCTCCCGTAAAAAGTTAAAAGCATTTGAATGTTGCAAACTTTGATAGGTATAGGACGCACAGTATAGAAGTTACGGCTATTTGAAGTTTTATCAGTGTTTGATTTGAGTCTCAAGGGGAGCATAGTTATGAGCGATAGCTTAAATTGATAAGAGGCATAACTACTTTATTGTCACAAAATTTCAAGGTTTTATGACGCTCCAGCAAAAAGGTACAAGCATTTGAATGTTGCACACTTTGATAGGTATAGGGACGCACCGTATAGAAATTAGTGTCATTTGAAGTTTTATCAGTGTTTGAATTGGGACTCAAGGGTAGTATAGCTTTGAGCGATAACTTTAATTGACAAGAGGCTCGAGTATTTTATTGTCACAAAATTTCAATGTTTTATGACGCTCCAGTAAAAAGTTAAAAGCATTTGAATGGTGCAAACTTTGATAGATATAGGACGCACCGTACAGAAGTTAGGGCCATTTGAAGTTTTATCAGTATTTGATTTGGGACTCAAGGGTAGCATAGCTATGAGCGATAACTTTATTTGATAAGAGGCTCGAGTACTTTATTGTCACAAAATTTCACGGTTTTATGACGCTCCAGTAAAAAGTTAAAAGCATTTGAATGCTGCAAACTTTGATAGGTATAGGACGCACTGTACAGAAGTTAGGGCCATTTGAAGTTTTATCAGTATTTCATTTGGGACTCAAGGGTAGCATAGCTATGAGCGATAACTTTAATTGATAAGAGGCTCGAGTACTTTAATGTCAAAAAATTTCAAGGTTTTATGACGCTTCAGTAAAAAGTTACAAGCATTTGAATGGTGCAAACTTTAATAGGTATAGGACGCACCGCACAGAAGTTAGGGCCATTTGAAGTATTATCAGTGTTTGATTTGGGACTCAAAGGTAGCATAGCTATGAGCGACAGCTTAAATTGATAAGAGGCACAACTACTTTATTGTCACAAAATTTCAAGGTTTTATGACGCTCCAGTAAAAAGTTACAAGCATTTGAATGTTGCAAACTTTGATAGGTATAGGGGCGCACCGTATAGAAGTTAGGGCCATTTGAAGTTTTATCAGTATTTTATTTGGGACTCAAGGGTAGCATAGTTATGAGCGATAGCTTAAATTGATAAGAGGTTCGAGTTCTTTATTGTCACAAAATTTCAAGATTTTATGACGCTCCAGTAAAAAGTTACAAGCATTTGAATGTTGGAAACTTTGATAGGTGTAGAACGCATCGTGTAGAAGTTAGGGCCATTTGAAGTATTATCAGTATTTAATTTGGGACTCAAGGGTAGCATAGCTATGAGCGATAACTTTAATTGATAAGAGGCTCGAGTACTTTATTGTCAAAAAATTTCAAGGTTTTCTGACTTTCCAGTAAAAAGTTACAAGCATTTGAATGGAGCAATCTTTGATAGGTATAGGACGCACCGTACAGAAGTTAGCGCCATTTGAAGTTTTATCAGTGTTTGACTTGGGACTCAAGGGTAGCATAGCTATGCGCGATAGCTTAAATTGATAAGAGGCTCGAGTACTTTATTGTTAAAAAATTTCAAGGTTTTATGACGCTCCAGTAAAAAGCTACAAGCATTTGAATATTGCAAACTTTGATAGGTATAGGGTCGCACCGTATAGAAGTTAGGGCCATTTGAAGTTTTATCAGTGTTTGATTTGGGACTCAAGGGTAGCATAGCTATGAGTGATAACTTTAATTGGTAAGAGGCTAGAGTACTTTATAGTCACAAAATTTCAAGATTTTATGACGCTCCAGTAAAATGTTACAAGCAATTGAATGTTGAAAACTTTGATAGGTGTAGGAAATTTGGGCCATTTGAGGTTTTATCAGTGTTTTATTTAGGACTCAAGGGTAGCATATCTATGAGCGATAGCTTAAATTGATAAGAAGCTCGATTACTTTATTGTCACAAAATTTCAAGGTTTTTTGACGCTCCAGTAAAAAGTTAAAAGCATTTGAATGTTGAAAACTTTGATAGGTATAGGATGCACCGAATAGAAGTTACGGCTATTTGAAGTTTAATCTGTGTTTGATTTGGGACTCAAGGGGAGCATAGTGTGAAAATGAAATTTGCCCACTGACAAATTTCACTCACACAAAACTAGAAAACAATAGTAGGCGGAAAAAAATGTATAAAGTTGGAAAAATGCGGGGAATCGAGTCATTCATTCGTTCTTCAAAATAAACTGACAACTGTTTGCAAGTCACGCGTTCCGGATCATCTGAAGTCACGCGAGTTCCAGGACTCGCCCAGATCCTTTGCTAGTCACGTGTTCTGGATCATCTCAAGTCACGCGTGTTCCGGTACTCACGCACGTCCTTTGCTAGTCACGCGTTCCGGATCATCTCAAGTCACGCGAGTTCCAGGACTCTCCCAGATCCTTTGCTAGTCACGTGTTCTGGATCATCTCAAGTCACGCGTGTTTCAGAACTCACCCAAGTCCTTTGCTAGACACGCGTTCCGGATTATCTCAAGTCACGCGTGTTCCTATACTTACCCAAGTCCTTTGCTAGTCACGCGTTCCGGATTATCTCAAGTCACGCGTGTTCCGGTACTCACCCAGGTCCTTCGCTAGTAACGTGTTTTGGATCATCTCCAGTCACGCGTGTTCCGGTACTCACCCAGGTCCTTCGCTAGTAACGCGTTCCGGATCATCTCAAATCACGCGAGTTCCAGGACTCGCTAGGAATCTACTGTAGTCAGAAAGAATAAATAATTCTGTATACGACCCCTGGACTCCGCTGAGTTTTACCCCGGCAAAAAGAAGAGTCGTTACAATAGTTATGAGCGATAGATTAAATTGATAAGAGGCACAAATACTTTATTGTCACAAAATTTGAAGGTTTTATGACGCTCCAGTAAAAAGTTACAAGCATTTGCGTCTTGCGAAATTTGATAGGTGAAGGATGCATCGAATAGAAGTTAGGGCCATTTGAAGTTTTATCAGTGTTTGATTTGGGACACAAGGGTAGCATAGCTACCAGCGATAACTTTAATTGACCAGAGGCTCGAGTATTTTATTGTCACAAAATTAAAAGATTTTATAATTCTCCAGTAAAAAGTTACAAGCATTTGAATGTTGCAAACTTTGATAGGGGTAGGACGTACCGTATAGAAGTTAGCGCCATTTGAAGTTATATCAGTGTTTGATTTGGGACACAAGGGTAGCATAGCTACGAGCGATAACTTTAATTGACAAGAGGCTCGAGTATTTTATTGTCACAAAATTACAAGATTTTATAATGCTCCAGTAAAAAGTTGCAAGCATTTGAATGGTGCAATCTTTGATAGGCATAGGACGCACCGTACAGAAGGTAGGGCCATTTGAAGTTTTATCAGTGTTTGATTTGGGACTCAAGGGTAGCATAGCTATGAGCGATAGCTTAAATTGATAAGAGGTTAGAGTACTTTATACTCACAAAATTTCAAGATTTTATGACGCTCCAGTAAAAAGTCACAAGCATTTCAATATTGCAAACTTTCATAGGTGTAGGATGCACCGAATAGAAGTTAGGGCCATTTGAAGTTTTAGCAGTGTTTGATTTGGGACTCAAGGGTAGCATAGCTACGAGCGATAACTTTAATTGACAAGAGGCTCGAGTATTTTATTGTCACAAAATTACAAGATTTTATAATGCTCCAGTAAAAAGTTGCAAGCATTTGAATGGTGCAATCTTTGATAGGCATAGGACGCACCGTACAAAAGGTAGGGCCATTTGAAGTTTTATCAGTGTTTGATTTGGGACTCAAGGGTAGCATAGCTATGAGCGATAGCTTAAATTGATAAGAGGTTAGAGTACTTTATACTCACAAAATTTCAAAATTTTATGACGCTACAGTAAAATGTTACAAGCAATTGAATGTTGCAAACTTTGATATGTGTAGGATGCACCGAATAGAAGTTAGAGCCATTTGAAGTTATATCAGTGTTTGATTTGGGACACAAGGGTAGCATAGCTACGAGCGATAACTTTAATTGACAAGAGGCTCGAGTATTTTATTGTCACAAAATTACAAGATTTTATAATGCACCAGTAAAAAGTTACAAGCATTTGAATGTTGCAAACTTTGATAGGTGTAGGACGTACCGTATAGAAGTTAATCCCATTTGAAGTTTTATCAGTGTTTGATTTGGGATTCAAGGGTAGTATAGCTATGAGCGATAGCTTAAATTGATAAGAGGTTAGAGTACTTTATACTCACAAAATTTCAATATTTTATGACGCTCCAGTAAAGAGTTACAAGCATTTGAATGTTGCAAATTTTGATAGGTGTAGGACGTACCGTATAGAAGTTAGGGCCATTTGAAGTTCCATCAGTGTGTGATGTGGGACTCAATGGTAGTAGAGCTGTGAGCGATAGCTTAAATTGAGAAGAGGCTCGAGTACTTTATTGTCAGCAAATTTCAAGGTTTTATGACGCTCCAGTAAAAAGTTACAGTGTTGCAAAGTTTGATAGGTATAGGACGCACCGTATAGAAGTTAGGGCCATTTGCAGTTTTATCAGTGTTTGATTTGGGACTCAAGGGTAGCATAGCTATGAGCGTTAGCTTAAATTGATAAGAGGCTCGAGTACTTTATTGTCAAAAAATTTCAAGGTTTTATGACGCTCCAGTAAAAAGTTATAAGCATTTGAATGGTGCAATCTTTGATAGGCATAGGACGCACCGTGTAGAAGGTAGGGCCATTTGAAGTTTTATCAGTGTTTGATTTGGGACTCAAGGGTAGCATAGCTATGAGCGATAGCTTAAATTGATAAGAGGTTAGAGTACTTTATACTCACAAAATTTCAAGATTTTATGACGCTCCAGTAAAAAGTCACAAGAATTTCAATATTGCAAACTTTCATAGGTGTAGGATGCACCGAATAGAAGTTAGGGCCATTTGAAGTTTTAGCAGTGTTTGATTTGGGACTCAAGGGTAGCATAGCTACGAGCGATAACTTTAATTGACAAGAGGCTCGAGTATTTTATTGTCACAAAATTACAAGATTTTATAATGCTCCAGTAAAAAGTTACAAGCATTTGAATGGTGCAATCTTTGATAGGCATAGGACGCACCGTACAGAAGGTAGGGCCATTTGAAGTTTTATCAGTGTTTGATTTGGGACTCAAGGGTAGCATAGCTATGAGCGATAGCTTAAATTGAGAAGAGGTTAGAGTACTTTATACTCACAAAATTTCAAGATTTTATGACGCTACAGTAAAATGTTGCAAGCAATTGAATGTTGCAAACTTTGATAGGTGTAGGATGCTCCGTATAGAAGTTAGGGCCATTTGAAGTTTTAGCAGTTTTTGATTTCGCACTCAAGGGGAGCATAGCTATGAGCGATAGCTTAAATTGAGAAGAGGTTAGAGTACTTTATACTCACAAAATTTCAAGATTTTATGACGCTACAGTAAAATGTTGCAAGCAATTGAATGTTGCAAACTTTGATAGGTGTAGGATGCTCCGTATAGAAGTTAGGGCCATTTGAAGTTTTATCAGTGTTTTATTTGGGACTCAAGGGTAGCATATCTATGAGCGATAGCTTAAATTGATAAGAGGCTCGAGTACTTTATTGTCACAAAATTTCAAGATTTTATGACGCTCCACTAAAAAGTTACAAGCATTTGAATGTTGCAAACTTTGATAGGTGTAGGACGCACCATATAGAAGTTAGGGCCATTTGAAATTTTATCAGTGTTTGATTTGGGACTCAAGGGTAGCATAGCTATGAGCGATAGCTTAAATTGATAAGAGGCTCGAGTACTTTATTGTCACAAAATTTCAAGGTTTTATGACGCTCCAGTAAAAAGTTAAAAGCATTTGAATGTTGCAAACTGTGATAGGTATATGACGCACAGTATAGAAGTTAGGACCATTTGAAGTTTTAGCAGTGTTTGATTTGGGACTCAAGGGTAGCATAGCTAATCGCCTAAATTGATAAGAGGCTAGAGTACTTTATAGTCACAAAATTTCAAGATTTTATGACGCTCCAGTAAAATGTTACAAGCATTTGAATTTTGCAAACTTTGATAGGTGTAGGACGCACCATATAGAAGTTAGGGCCATTTGAAGTTTTATCAGTGTTTGATTTGGGACTCAAGGGTAGCATATCTATGAGCGATAGCTTAAATTGATAAGAAGCTGGAGTACTTTATTGTCAGCAAATTTCAAGGTTTTATGACGCTCCAGTAAAATGTTACAAGCAATTGAATGTTGAAAACTTTGATAGGTGTAGGAAATTTGGGCCATTTGAGGTTTTATCAGTGTTTTATTTAGGACTCAAGGGTAGCATATCTATGAGCGATAGCTTAAATTGATAAGAAGCTCGATTACTTTATTGTCACAAAATTTCAAGGTTTTTTGACGCTCCAGTAAAAAGTTAAAAGCATTTGAATGTTGAAAACTTTGATAGGTATAGGATGCACCGAATAGAAGTTACGGCTATTTGAAGTTTAATCTGTGTTTGATTTGGGACTCAAGGGGAGCATAGTGTGAAAATGAAATTTGCCCACTGACAAATTTCACTCACACAAAACTAGAAAACAATAGTAGGCGGAAAAAAATGTATAAAGTTGGAAAAATGCGGGGAATCGAGTCATTCATTCGTTCTTCAAAATAAACTGACAACTGTTTGCAAGTCACGCGTTCCGGATCATCTCAAGTCACGCGAGTTCCAGGACTCGCCCAGATCCTTTGCTAGTCACGTGTTCTGGATCATCTCAAGTCACGCGTGTTCCGGTACTCACGCACGTCCTTTGCTAGTCACGTGTTCTGGATCATCTCAAGTCACGCGAGTTCCAGAACTCACTCAAGTCCTTTGCTAGACACGCGTTCCGGATTATCTCAAGTCACGCGTGTTCCTATACTTACCCAAGTCCTTTGCTAGTCACGCGTTCCGGATTATCTCAAGTCACGCGTGTTCCGGTACTCACCCAGGTCCTTCGCTAGTAACGTGTTTTGGATCATCTCCAGTCACGCGTGTTCCGGTACTCACCCAGGTCCTTCGCTAGTAACGCGTTCCGGATCATCTCAAATCACGCGAGTTCCAGGACTCGCTAGGAATCTACTGTAGTCAGAAAGAATAAATAATTCTGTATACGACCCCTGGACTCCGCTGAGTTTTACCCCGGCAAAAAGAAGAGTCGTTACAATAGTTATGAGCGATAGATTAAATTGATAAGAGGCACAAATACTTTATTGTCACAAAATTTGAAGGTTTTATGACGCTCCAGTAAAAAGTTACAAGCATTTGCGTCTTGCGAAATTTGATAGGTGTAGGATGCATCGAATAGAAGTTAGGGCCATTTGAAGTTTTATCAGTGTTTGATTTGGGACACAAGGGTAGCATAGCTACGAGCGATAACTTTAATTGACCAGAGGCTCGAGTATTTTATTGTCACAAAATTACAAGATTTTATAATTCTCCAGTAAAAAGTTACAAGCATTTGAATGTTGCAAACTTTGATAGGGGTAGGACGTACCGTATAGAAGTTAGCGCCATTTGAAGTTTTATCAGTGTTTGATTTGGGATTCAAGGGTAGTATAGCTATGAGCGATAGCTTAAATTGATAAGAGGTTAGAGTACTTTATACTCACAAAATTTCAAGATTTTATGACGCTCCAGTAAAAAGTCACAAGAATTTCAATATTGCAAACTTTCATAGGTGTAGGATGCACCGAATAGAAGTTAGGGCCATTTGAAGTTTTAGCAGTGTTTGATTTGGGACTCAAGGGTAGCATAGCTACGAGCGATAACTTTAATTGACAAGAGGCTCGAGTATTTTATTGTCACAAAATTACAAGATTTTATAATGCTCCAGTAAAAAGTTACAAGCATTTGAATGGTGCAATCTTTGATAGGCATAGGACGCACCGTACAGAAGGTAGGGCCATTTGAAGTTTTATCAGTGTTTGATTTGGGACTCAAGGGTAGCATAGCTATGAGCGATAGCTTAAATTGATAAGAGGTTAGAGTACTTTATACTCACAAAATTTCAAAATTTTATGACGCTACAGTAAAATGTTACAAGCAATTGAATGTTGCAAACTTTGATATGTGTAGGATGCACCGAATAGAAGTTAGAGCCATTTGAAGTTATATCAGTGTTTGATTTGGGACACAAGGGTAGCATAGCTACGAGCGATAACTTTAATTGACAAGAGGCTCGAGTATTTTATTGTCACAAAATTACAAGATTTTATAATGCTCCAGTAAAAAGTTACAAGCATTTGAATGTTGCAAACTTTGATAGGTGTAGGACGTACCGTATAGAAGTTAATCCCATTTGAAGTTTTATCAGTGTTTGATTTGGGATTCAAGGGTAGTATAGCTATGAGCGATAGCTTAAATTGATAAGAGGTTAGAGTACTTTATTGTCAGCAAATTTCAAGGTTTTATGACGCTCCAGTAAAAAGTTACAGTGTTGCAAACTTTGATAGGTATAGGACGCACCGTATAGAAGTTAGGGGCATTTGCAGTTTTATCCGTGTTTGATTTGGGACTCAAGGGTAGCATAGCTATGAGCGTTAGCTTAAATTGATAAGAGGCTCGAGTACTTTATTGTCAAAAAATTTCAAGGTTTTATGACGCTCCAGTAACAAGTTATAAGCATTTGAATGGTGCAATCTTTGATAGGCATAGGACGCACCGTACAGAAGGTAGGGCCATTTGAAGTTTTATCAGTGTTTGATTTGGGACTCAAGGGTAGCATAGCTATGAGCGATAGCTTAAATTGATAAGAGGCTCGAGTACTTTATTGTCACAAAATTTCAAGGTTTTATGACGCTCCAGTAAAAAGTTAAAAGCATTTGAATGTTTCAAACTTTGATTGGTATAGGACGCACCGTATAGAAGTTAGGGCCATTTGAAGTTTTAGCAGTTTTTGATTTCGCACTCAAGGGGAGCATAGCTATAAGCGATAGCTTAAATTGATAAGAGGTTAGAGTACTTTATACTCACAAAATTTCAAGATTTTATGACGCTACAGTAAAATGTTGCAAGCAATTGAATGTTGCAAACTTTGATAGGTGTAGGATGCTCCGTATAGAAGTTAGGGCCATTTGAAGTTTTATCAGTGTTTTATTTGGGACTCAAGGGTAGCATATCTATGAGCGATAGCTTAAATTGATAAGAGGCTCGAGTACTTTATTGTCACAAAATTTCAAGATTTTATGACGCTCCACTAAAAAGTTACAAGCATTTGAATGTTGCAAACTTTGATAGGTGTAGGACGCACCATATAGAAGTTAGGGCTATTTGCAATTTTATCAGTGTTTGATTTGGGACTCAAGGGTAGCATAGCTATGAGCGATAGCTTAAATTGATAAGAGGCTCGAGTACTTTATTGTCAAAAAATTTCAAGGTTTTATGACGCTCCAGTAAAAAGTTATATGCATTTGAATGGTGCAATCTTTGATAGGCATAGGACGCACCGTACAGAAGGTAGGGCCATTTGAAGTTTTATCAGTGTTTGATTTGGGACTCAAGGGTAGCATAACTATGAGCGATAGCTTAAATTGATAAGAGGCTCGAGTACTTTATTGTCACAAAATTTCAAGGTTTTATGACGCTCCAGTAAAAAGTTAAAAGCATTTGAATGTTGCAAACTGTGATAGTGACGCACAGTATAGAAGTTAGGACCATTTGAAGTTTTAGCAGTGTTTGATTTGGGACTCAAGGGTAGCATAGCTAATCGCCTAAATTGATAAGAGGCTAGAGTACTTTATAGTCACAAAATTTCAAGATTTTATGACGCTCCAGTAAAATGTTACAAGCATTTGAATTTTGCAAACTTTGATAGGTATATGACGCACCATATAGAAGTTAGGGCCATTTGAAGTTTTATCAGTGTTTGATTTGGGACTCAAGGGTAGCATATCTATGAGCGATAGCTTAAATTGATAAGAAGCTCGAGTACTTTATTGTCAGCAAATTTCAAGGTTTTATGACGCTCCAGTAAAAAGTTACAAGCATTTGAATGGTGCAATCTTTGATAGGCATAGGACGCACCATACAGAAGTTAGGGCCATTTGAAGTTTTATCAGTTTTTGAGTTGGGACTCAAGGGGGACATAGCTATGAGCGATAGCTTAAATTGATAAGAGGTTAGAGTACTTTATACTCACAAAATTTCAAGATGTTATGACGCTACAGTAAAATAGTACAAGCAATTGAATGTTGCAAACTTTGATAGGTGTAGGATGCTCCGTATAGAAGTTAGGCCATTTGAAGTTTTATCAGTGTTTTATTTGGGACTCAAGGGTAGCATATCTATGAGCGATAGCTTAAATTGATAAGAAGCTCCAGTACTTTATTGTCAAAAAATTTCAAGATTTTATTACGCTCCAGTAAAAAGTTACAAGCATTTGAATGTTGCAAACTTTGATAGGTTTAGGACGCACCATATAGAAGTTAGGGCCATTTGAAGTTTTATCAGTGTTTGATTTGGGACTCAAGGGTAGCATAGCTATGAGCGATAGCTTAAATTGATAAGAGGCTCGAGTACTTTATTGTCAAAAAATTTCAAGGTTTTATGACGCTCCAGTAAAAACTTACAAGCATTTGAATGGTGCAAACTTTGAAAGGTATAGGACGCACCGTACAGAAGTTAGGGCCATTTAAAGTTTTATCAGTGTTTGATTTGGGACTCAAGGGTAGCATATCTATGAGCGATAGCTTAAATTGATAAGAAGCTCGACTACTTTATTGTCAAAAAATTTCAAAATTTTATGACGCTCCAGTAAAAAGTTACAAGCATTTGAATGTTGCAAACTTTGATAGGTGTAGGACGCACCGTATAGAATTTAGGGCCATTTGAAGTTTTATAAGTGTTTGAGTTGGGACTCAAGGGTAGCATAGCTATGAGCGATAGCTTAAATTGATAAGAGGCTCGAGTACTTTGTTGCCACAAAATTTCAAAGTTTTATGACGATCCAATAAAAAGTTACAAGCATTTGATTTTGAAAACTTTGATAAGTGTAGGACGCACCGTATAGAAGTTAGTGCCATTTGGAGTTTTATCAGTATTTGATTTGGAACTCAAGAGTAGCATAGCTATGAGCGATAGCTTAAATTGATAAAAGGCTCGAGTACTTTATTGTCAAAAAATTTCAAGGTTTTATGACGCTCCAGTAAAAAGTTACAAGCATTTGAATGTTGCAAACTTTGATAGGTGTAGGCCGCACCGTATAGAAGTTAGGGCCATTTGAAGTTTTATCAGTGTTTGATTTGGGACTCAAGGGTAGCATAGCTATGAGCGATAGCTTAAATTGAAAAGTGGCTCGAGTACTTTATTGTCAAAAAATTTCAAGGTTTTATGACGCTCCAGTAAAAAGTTACAAGCATTTGAATGGTGCAATCTTTGATAGGCATAGGACGCACCATACAGAAGTTAGGGCCATTTGAAGTTTTATCAGTTTTTGATTTGGGACTCAAGGGGAGCATAGCTATGAGCGATAACTTAAATTGATAAGAGGTTAGAGTACTTTATACTCACAAAATTTCAAGATTTTATGACGCTACAGTAAAATGTTACAAGCATTTGAATTTTGCAAACTTTGATACGTATATGACGCACAGTATAGAAGTTAGGGCCATTTGAAGTTTTATCAGTGTTTTATTTGGGAATCAAGGGTAGCATAGCTATGAGCGATAGCTTAAATTGATAAGAGGCTCGAGTTCTTTATTGTCAATAAATTTCAAGATGTTATGACGCTACAGTAAAATATTACAAGCAATTGAATGTTGCAAACTTTGATAGGTGTAGGATGCTCCGTATAGAAGTTAGGGCCATTTGAAGTTTTATCAGTGTTTTATTTGGGACTCAAGGGTAGCATATCTATGAGCGATCGCTTAAATTGATAAGAAGCTCGAGTACTTTATTGTCAAAAAATTTCAAGATTTTATGACGCTCCAGTAAAAAGTTACAAGCAGTTGAATGTTGCAAACTTTGATAGGTTTAGGACGCACCATATAGAAGTTAGGGCCATTTGAAGTTTTATCAGTGTTTGATTTGGGACTCAAGGGTAGCATAGCTATGAGCGATAGCTTAAATTGATAAGAGGCTCGAGTACTTTGTTGCCACAAAATTTCAAGATTTTATGACGCTCCACTAAAAAGTTACAAGCATTTGAATGTTGCAAACTTTGATAGGTGTAGGACGCACCATATAGAAGTTAGGGCCATTTGAAGTTTTATCAGTGTTTGATTTGGGACTCAAGGGTAGCATAACTATGAGCGATAGCTTAAATTGATAAGAGGCTCGAGTACTTTATTGTCACAAAATTTCAAGGTTTTATGACGCTCCAGTAAAAAGTTAAAAGCATTTGAATGTTGCAAACTGTGATAGGTATATGACGCACAGTATAGAAGTTAGGACCATTTGAAGTTTTAACAGTGTTTGATTTGGGACTCAAGGGTAGCATAGCTAATAGCCTAAATTGATAAGAGGCTAGAGTACTTTATAGTCACAAAATTTCAAGATTTTTTGACGCTCCAGTAAAATGTTACAAGCATTTGAATTTTGCAAACTTTGATAGGTGTAGGACGCACCATATAGAAGTTAGGGCCATTTGAAGTTTTATCAGTGTTTGATTTGGGACTCAAGGGTAGCATATCTATGAGCGATAGCTTAAATTGATAAGAAGCTCGAGTACTTTATTGTCAGCAAATTTCAAGGTTTTATGACGCTCCAGTAAAATGTTACAAGCAATTGAATGTTGAAAACTTTGATAGGTGTAGGAAATTTGGGCCATTTGAGGTTTTATCAGTGTTTTATTTAGGACTCAAGGGTAGCATATCTATGAGCGATAGCTTAAATTGATAAGAAGCTCGATTACTTTATTGTCACAAAATTTCAAGGTTTTTTGACGCTCCAGTAAAAAGTTAAAAGCATTTGAATGTTGAAAACTTTGATAGGTATAGGATGCACCGAATAGAAGTTACGGCTATTTGAAGTTTAATCTGTGTTTGATTTGGGACTCAAGGGGAGCATAGTGTGAAAATGAAATTTGCCCACTGACAAATTTCACTCACACAAAACTAGAAAACAATAGTAGGCGGAAAAAAATGTATAAAGTTGGAAAAATGCGGGGAATCGAGTCATTCATTCGTTCTTCAAAATAAACTGACAACTGTTTGCAAGTCACGCGTTCCGGATCATCTCAAGTCACGCGAGTTCCAGGACTCGCCCAGATCCTTTGCTAGTCACGTGTTCTGGATCATCTCAAGTCACGCGTGTTCCGGTACTCACGCACGTCCTTTGCTAGTCACGTGTTCTGGATCATCTCAAGTCACGCGAGTTCCAGAACTCACTCAAGTCCTTTGCTAGACACGCGTTCCGGATTATCTCAAGTCACGCGTGTTCCTATACTTACCCAAGTCCTTTGCTAGTCACGCGTTCCGGATTATCTCAAGTCACGCGTGTTCCGGTACTCACCCAGGTCCTTCGCTAGTAACGTGTTTTGGATCATCTCCAGTCACGCGTGTTCCGGTACTCACCCAGGTCCTTCGCTAGTAACGCGTTCCGGATCATCTCAAATCACGCGAGTTCCAGGACTCGCTAGGAATCTACTGTAGTCAGAAAGAATAAATAATTCTGTATACGACCCCTGGACTCCGCTGAGTTTTACCCCGGCAAAAAGAAGAGTCGTTACAATAGTTATGAGCGATAGATTAAATTGATAAGAGGCACAAATACTTTATTGTCACAAAATTTGAAGGTTTTATGACGCTCCAGTAAAAAGTTACAAGCATTTGCGTCTTGCGAAATTTGATAGGTGTAGGATGCATCGAATAGAAGTTAGGGCCATTTGAAGTTTTATCAGTGTTTGATTTGGGACACAAGGGTAGCATAGCTACGAGCGATAACTTTAATTGACCAGAGGCTCGAGTATTTTATTGTCACAAAATTACAAGATTTTATAATTCTCCAGTAAAAAGTTACAAGCATTTGAATGTTGCAAACTTTGATAGGGGTAGGACGTACCGTATAGAAGTTAGCGCCATTTGAAGTTTTATCAGTGTTTGATTTGGGATTCAAGGGTAGTATAGCTATGAGCGATAGCTTAAATTGATAAGAGGTTAGAGTACTTTATACTCACAAAATTTCAAGATTTTGTGACGCTCCAGTAAAAAGTCACAAGAATTTCAATATTGCAAACTTTCATAGGTGTAGGATGCACCGAATAGAAGTTAGGGCCATTTGAAGTTTTAGCAGTGTTTGATTTGGGACTCAAGGGTAGCATAGCTACGAGCGATAACTTTAATTGACAAGAGGCTCGAGTATTTTATTGTCACAAAATTACAAGATTTTATAATGCTCCAGTAAAAAGTTACAAGCATTTGAATGGTGCAATCTTTGATAGGCATAGGACGCACCGTACAGAAGGTAGGGCCATTTGAAGTTTTATCAGTGTTTGATTTGGGACTCAAGGGTAGCATAGCTATGAGCGATAGCTTAAATTGATAAGAGGTTAGAGTACTTTATACTCACAAAATTTCAAAATTTTATGACGCTACAGTAAAATGTTACAAGCAATTGAATGTTGCAAACTTTGATATGTGTAGGATGCACCGAATAGAAGTTAGAGCCATTTGAAGTTATATCAGTGTTTGATTTGGGACACAAGGGTAGCATAGCTACGAGCGATAACTTTAATTGACAAGAGGCTCGAGTATTTTATTGTCACAAAATTACAAGATTTTATAATGCTCCAGTAAAAAGTTACAAGCATTTGAATGTTGCAAACTTTGATAGGTGTAGGACGTACCGTATAGAAGTTAATCCCATTTGAAGTTTTATCAGTGTTTGATTTGGGATTCAAGGGTAGTATAGCTATGAGCGATAGCTTAAATTGATAAGAGGTTAGAGTACTTTATTGTCAGCAAATTTCAAGGTTTTATGACGCTCCAGTAAAAAGTTACAGTGTTGCAAACTTTGATAGGTATAGGACGCACCGTATAGAAGTTAGGGGCATTTGCAGTTTTATCAGTGTTTGATTTGGGACTCAAGGGTAGCATAGCTATGAGCGTTAGCTTAAATTGATAAGAGGCTCGAGTACTTTATTGTCAAAAAATTTCAAGGTTTTATGACGCTCCAGTAAAAAGTTATAAGCATTTGAATGGTGCAATCTTTGATAGGCATAGGACGCACCGTACAGAAGGTAGGGCCATTTGAAGTTTTATCAGTGTTTGATTTGGGACTCAAGGGTAGCATAGCTATGAGCGATAGCTTAAATTGATAAGAGGCTCGAGTACTTTATTGTCACAAAATTTCAAGGTTTTATGACGCTCCAGTAAAAAGTTAAAAGCATTTGAATGTTTCAAACTTTGATTGGTATAGGACGCACCGTATAGAAGTTAGGGCCATTTGAAGTTTTAGCAGTTTTTGATTTCGCACTCAAGGGGAGCATAGCTATAAGCGATAGCTTAAATTGATAAGAGGTTAGAGTACTTTATACTCACAAAATTTCAAGATTTTATGACGCTACAGTAAAATGTTGCAAGCAATTGAATGTTGCAAACTTTGATAGGTGTAGGATGCTCCGTATAGAAGTTAGGGCCATTTGAAGTTTTATCAGTGTTTGATTTGGGACTCAAGGGTAGCATAACTATGAGCGATAGCTTAAATTGATAAGAGGCTCGAGTACTTTATTGTCACAAAATTTCAAGGTTTTATGACGCTCCAGTAAAAAGTTAAAAGCATTTGAATGTTGCAAACTGTGATAGGTATATGACGCACAGTATAGAAGTTAGGACCATTTGAAGTTTTAGCAGTGTTTGATTTGGGACTCAAGGGTAGCATAGCTAATCGCCTAAATTGATAAGAGGCTAGAGTACTTTATAGTCACAAAATTTCAAGATTTTATGACGCTCCAGTAAAATGTTACAAGCATTTGAATTTTGCAAACTTTGATAGGTATAGGACGCACCATATAGAAGTTAGGGCCATTTGAAGTTTTATCAGTGTTTGATTTGGGACTCAAGGGTAGCATATCTATGAGCGATAGCTTAAATTGATAAGAAGCTCGAGTACTTTATTGTCAGCAAATTTCAAGGTTTTATGACGCTCCAGTAAAAAGTTACAAGCATTTGAATGGTGCAATCTTTGATAGGCATAGGACGCACCATACAGAAGTTAGGGCCATTTGAAGTTTTATCAGTTTTTGAGTTGGGACTCAAGGGGGACATAGCTATGAGCGATAGCTTAAATTGATAAGAGGTTAGAGTACTTTATACTCACAAAATTTCAAGATGTTATGACGCTACAGTAAAATAGTACAAGCAATTGAATGTTGCAAACTTTGATAGGTGTAGGATGCTCCGTATAGAAGTTAGGCCATTTGAAGTTTTATCAGTGTTTTATTTGGGACTCAAGGGTAGCATATCTATGAGCGATAGCTTAAATTGATAAGAAGCTCCAGTACTTTATTGTCAAAAAATTTCAAGATTTTATTACGCTCCAGTAAAAAGTTACAAGCATTTGAATGTTGCAAACTTTGATAGGTTTAGGACGCACCATATAGAAGTTAGGGCCATTTGAAGTTTTATCAGTGTTTGATTTGAGACTCAAGGGTAGCATAGCTATGAGCGATAGCTTAAATTGATAAGAGGCTCGAGTACTTTATTGTCAAAAAATTTCAAGGTTTTATGACGCTCCAGTAAAAACTTACAAGCATTTGAATGGTGCAAACTTTGAAAGGTATAGGACGCACCGTACAGAAGTTAGGGCCATTTAAAGTTTTATCAGTGTTTGATTTGGGACTCAAGGGTAGCATATCTATGAGCGATAGCTTAAATTGATAAGAAGCTCGACTACTTTATTGTCAAAAAATTTCAAAATTTTATGACGCTCCAGTAAAAAGTTACAAGCATTTGAATGTTGCAAACTTTGATAGGTGTAGGACGCACCGTATAGAATTTAGGGCCATTTGAAGTTTTATCAGTGTTTGAGTTGGGACTCAAGGGTAGCATAGCTATGAGCGATAGCTTAAATTGATAAGAGGCTCGAGTACTTTGTTGCCACAAAATTTCAAAGTTTTATGACGATCCAATAAAAAGTTACAAGCATTTGATTTTGCAAACTTTGATAGGTGTAGGACGCACCGTATAGAAGTTAGTGCCATTTGGAGTTTTATCAGTATTTGATTTGGAACTCAAGAGTAGCATAGCTATGAGCGATAGCTTAAATTGATAAAAGGCTCGAGTACTTTATTGTCAAAAAATTTCAAGGTTTTATGACGCTCCAGTAAAAAGTTACAAGCATTTGAATGTTGCAAACTTTGATAGGTGTAGGCCGCACCGTATAGAAGTTAGGGCCATTTGAAGTTTTATCAGTGTTTGATTTGGGACTCAAGGGTAGCATAGCTATGAGCGATAGCTTAAATTGAAAAGTGGCTCGAGTACTTTATTGTCAAAAAATTTCAAGGTTTTATGACGCTCCAGTAAAAAGTTACAAGCATTTGAATGGTGCAATCTTTGATAGGCATAGGACGCACCATACAGAAGTTAGGGCCATTTGAAGTTTTATCAGTTTTTGATTTGGGACTCAAGGGGAGCATAGCTATGAGCGATAACTTAAATTGATAAGAGGTTAGAGTACTTTATACTCACAAAATTTCAAGATTTTATGACGCTACAGTAAAATGTTACAAGCATTTGAATTTTGCAAACTTTGATACGTATATGACGCACAGTATAGAAGTTAGGGCCATTTGAAGTTTTATCAGTGTTTTATTTGGGAATCAAGGGTAGCATAGCTATGAGCGATAGCTTAAATTGATAAGAGGCTCGAGTTCTTTATTGTCAATAAATTTCAAGATGTTATGACGCTACAGTAAAATATTACAAGCAATTGAATGTTGCAAACATTGATAGGTGTAGGATGCTCCGTATAGAAGTTAGGGCCATTTGAAGTTTTATCAGTGTTTTATTTGGGACTCAAGGGTAGCATATCTATGAGCGATCGCTTAAATTGATAAGAAGCTCGAGTACTTTATTGTCCAAAAATTTCAAGATTTTATGACGCTCCAGTAAAAAGTTACAAGCAGTTGAATGTTGCAAACTTTGATAGGTTTAGGACGCACCATATAGAAGTTAGGGCCATTTGAAGTTTTATCAGTGTTTGATTTGGGACTCAAGGGTAGCATAGCTATGAGCGATAGCTTAAATTGATAAGAGGCTCGAGTACTTTCTTGCCACAAAATTTCAAGATTTTATGACGCTCCACTAAAAAGTTACAAGCATTTGAATGTTGCAAACTTTGATAGGTGTAGGACGCACCATATAGAAGTTAGGGCCATTTGAAGTTTTATCAGTGTTTGATTTGGGACTCAAGGGTAGCATAACTATGAGCGATAGCTTAAATTGATAAGAGGCTCGAGTACTTTATTGTCACAAAATTTCAAGGTTTTATGACGCTCCAGTAAAAAGTTAAAAGCATTTGAATGTTGCAAACTGTGATAGGTATATGACGCACAGTATAGAAGTTAGGACCATTTGAAGTTTTAACAGTGTTTGATTTGGGACTCAAGGGTAGCATAGCTAATCGCCTAAATTGATAAGAGGCTAGAGTACTTTATAGTCACAAAATTTCAAGATTTTATGACGCTCCAGTAAAATGTTACAAGCATTTGAATTTTGCAAACTTTGATAGGTGTAGGACGCACCATATAGAAGTTAGGGCCATTTGAAGTTTTATCAGTGTTTGATTTGGGACTCAAGGGTAGCATATCTATGAGCGATTGCTTAAATTGATAAGAAGCTCGAGTACTTTATTGTCAGCAAATTTCAAGGTTTTATGACGCTCCCGTAAAAAGTTACAGTGTTGCAAACTTTAATAGGTATAGGACTCACCGTACAGAAATTAGTGCTATTTGAAGCTTTATCAGTGTTTGATTTGGGACTCAAGGGTAGCATATCTATGAGCGATAGCTTAAATTGATAAGAAGCTCCAGTACTTTATTGTCAAAAAATTTCAAGATTTTATTACGCTCCAGTAAAAAGTTACAAGCATTTGAATGTTGCAAACTTCGATAGGTTTAGGACGCACCATATAGAAGTTAGGGCCATTTGAAGTTTTATCAGTGTTTGATTTGGGACTCAAGGGTAGCATAGCTATGAGCGATAGCTTAAATTGATAAGAGGCTCGAGTACTTTGTTGCCACAAAATTTCAAAGTTTTATGACGATCCAATAAAAAGTTACAAGCATTTGATTTTGCAAACTTTGATAGGTGTAGGACGCACCGTATAGAAGTTAGTGCCATTTGCAGTTTTATCAGTATTTGATTTGGAACTCAAGAGTAGCATAGCTATGAGCGATAGCTTAAATTGATAAGAGGCTCGAGTACTTTATTGTCAAAAAATTTCAAGGTTTTATGACGCTCCAGTAAAAAGTTACAAGCATTTGAATGTTGCAAACTTTGATAGGTGTAGGACGCACCGTATAGAAGTTAGGGCCATTTGAAGTTTTATCAGTGCTTGATTTGGGACTCAAGGGTAGCATAGCTATGAGCGATAGCTTAAATTGAAAAGAAGCTCGAGTACTTTATTGTCAGCAAATTTCAAGGTTTTATGACGCTCCCGTAAAAAGTTACAGTGTTGCAAACTTTAATAGGTATAGGACTCACCGTACAGAAATTAGTGCTATTTGAAGCTTTATCAGTGTTTGATTTGGGACTCAAGGGTAGCATAGCTATGAGCGATAGCTTAAAATGATAAGAGGCTCGAGTACTTTATTGTCAAAAAATTTCAAGGTTTTATGACGCTACAGTAAAATGTTACAAGCATTTGAATTTTGCAAACTTTGATACGTATATGACGCACAGTATAGAAGTTAGGGCCATTTGAAGTTTTATCAGTGTTTTATTTGGGACTCAAGGGTAGCATAGCTATGAGCGATAGCTTAAATTGATAAGAGGCTCGAGTTCTTTATTGTCAATAAATTTCAAAATGTTATGACGCTACAGTAAAATATTACAAGCAATTGAATGTTGCAAACTTTGATAGGTGTAGGATGCTCCGTATAGAAGTTAGGGCCATTTGAAGTTTTATCAGTGTTTTATTTGGGACTCAAGAGTAGCATATCTATGAGCGATAGCTTAAATTGATAAGAAGCTCGAGTACTTTATTGCCAAAAAAATTCAAGATTTTATGACGCTCCAGTAAAAAGTTACAAGCAGTTGAATGTTGCAAACTTTGATAGGTTTAGGACGCACCATATAGAAGTTAGGGCCATTTGAAGTTTTATCAGTGTTTGATTTGGGACTCAAGGGTAGCATAGCTATGAGCGACAGCTTAAATTGATAAGAGGCTCGAGTACTTTGTTGCCACAAAATTTCTAAGTTTTATGACGCCCAATAAAAAGTTACAAGCATTTGATTTTGCAAACTTTGATAGGTTTAGGACGCACCATATAGAAGTTAGGGCCATTTGAAGTTTTGTCAGTGTTTGATTTGGGACTCAAGGGTAGCATAGCTATGAGCGATAGCTTAAATTGATAAGAGGCTCGACTACTTTGTTGCCACAAAATTTCAAAGTTTTATGACGATCCAATAAAAAGTTACAAGCATTTGATTTTGCAAACTTTGATAGGTGTAGGACGCACCGTATAGAAGTTAGTGCCATTTGGAGTTTTATCAGTATTTGATTTGGAACTCAAGAGTAGCATAGCTATGAGCGATAGCTTAAATTGATAAGAGGCTCGAGTACTTTATTGTCAAAAAATTTCAAGGTTTTATGACGCTCCAGTAAAAAGTTACAAGCATTTGAATGTTGCAAACTTTGATAGGTGTAGGACGCACCGTATAGAAGTTAGGGCCATTTGAAGTTTTATCAGTGCTTGATTTGGGACTCAAGGGTAGCATAGCTATGAGCGATAGCTTAAATTGAAAAGAGGCTCGAGTACTTTATTGTCAAAAAATTTCAAGGTTTTATGACGCTCCAGTAAAAAGTTACAAGCATTTGAATGGTGCAATCTTTGATAGGCATAGGACGCACCATACAGAAGTTAGGGCCATTTGAAGTTTTATCAGTTTTTGATTTGGGACTCAAGGGGAGCATAGCTATGAGCGATAGCTTAAATTGATAAGAGGTTAGAGTACTTTATACTCACAAAATTTCAAGATTTTATGACGCTACAGTAAAATGTTACAAGCATTTGAATTTTGCAAACTTTGATACGTATATGACGCACAGTATAGAAGTTAGGGCCATTTGAAGTTTTATCAGTGTTTTATTTGGGACTCAAGGGTAGCATAGCTATGAGCGATAGCTTAAATTGATAAGAGGCTCGAGTTCTTTATTGTCAATAAATTTCAAAATGTTATGACGCTACAGTAAAATATTACAAGCAATTGAATGTTGCAAACTTTGATAGGTGTAGGATGCTCCGTATAGAAGTTAGGGCCATTTGAAGTTTTATCAGTGTTTTATTTGGGACTCAAGAGTAGCATATCTATGAGCGATAGCTTAAATTGATAAGAAGCTCGAGTACTTTATTGCCAAAAAAATTCAAGATTTTATGACGCTCCAGTAAAAAGTTACAAGCAGTTGAATGTTGCAAATTTTGATAGGTTTAGGACGCACCATATAGAAGTTAGGGCCATTTGAAGTTTTATCAGTGTTTGATTTGGGACTCAAGGGTAGCATAGCTATGAGCGATAGCTTAAATTGATAAGAGGCTCGAGTACTTTGTTGCCACAAAATTTCTAAGTTTTATGACGCCCAATAAAAAGTTACAAGCATTTGATTTTGCAAACTTTGATAGGTGTAGGACGCACCGTATAGAAGTTAGTGCCATTTGAGGTTTTATCAGTGTTTCATTTGGAACTCAAGAGTAGCATAGCTATGAGCGATAGCTTAAATTGATAAGAGGCTCGAGTTCTTTATTGTCAATAAATTTCAAGATGTTATGACGCTACAGTAAAATATTACAAGCAATTGAATGTTGCAAACTTTGATAGGTGTTGGATGCTCCGTATAGAAGTTAGGGCCATTTGAAGTTTTATCAGTGTTTTATTTGGGACTCAAGGGTAGCATATCTATGAGCGATAGCTTAAATTGATAAGAAGCTCGAGTACTTTATTGTCAAAAAATTTCAAGATTTTATGACGCTCCAGTAAAAAGTTACAAGCATTTGAATGTTGCAAACTTTGATAGGTTTAGGACGCACCATATAGAAGTTAGGGCCATTTGAAGTTTTATCAGTGTTTGATTTGGGACTCAAGGGTAGCATAGCTATGAGCGATAGCTTAAATTGATAAGAGGCTCGAGTACTTTATTGTCAAAAAATTTCAAGGTTTTATGACGCTCCAGTAAAAACTTACAAGCATTTGAATGGTGCAAACTTTGATAGGTATAGGACGCACCGTACAGTAGTTAGGGCCATTTAAAGTCTTATCAGTGTTTGATTTGGGACTCAAGGGTAGCATATCTATGAGCGATAGCTTAAATTGATAAGAAGCTCGACTACTTTATTGTCAAAAAATTTCAAAATTTTATGACGCTCCAGTAAAAAGTTACAAGCATTTGAATGTTGCAAACTTTGATAGGTGTAGGACGCACCGTATAGAATTTAGGGCCATGTGAAGTTTTATCAGTGTTTGAGTTGGGACTCAAGGGTAGCATAGCTATGAGCGATAGCTTAAATTGATAAGAGGCTCGAGTACTTTGTTGCCACAAAATTTCAAAGTTTTATGACGCTCCAATAAAAAGTTACAAGCATTTGATTTTGCAAACTTTGATAGGTGTAGGACGCACCGTATAGAAGTTAGTGCCATTTGAAGTTTTATCAGTGTTTGATTTGGAACTCAAGAGTAGCATAGCTATGAGCGATAGCGTAAATTGATAAGAGGCTCGAGTACTTTATTGTCAAAAAATTTCAAGGTTTTATGACGCTCCAGTAAAAAGTTACAAGCATTTGAATGTTGCAAACTTTGATAGGTTTAGGATGCACCATATAGAAGTTAGGGCCATTTGAAGTTTTATCAGTGTTTGATTTGGGACTCAAGGGTAGCATAGCTATGAGCGATAGCTTAAATTGATAAGAGGCTCGAGTACTTTATTGTCAAAAAATTTCAAGGTTTTATGACGCTCCAGTAAAAAGTTACAAGCATTTGAATGTTGCAAACTTTGATAGGTTTAGCACGCACCATATAGAAGTTAGGGCCATTTGAAGTTTTATCAGTGTTTGATTTGGGACTCAAGGGTAGCATAGCTATGAGCGATAGCTTAAATTGATAAGAGGCTCGAGTACTTTATTGTCAAAAAATTTCAAGGTTTTATGACGCTCCAGTAAAAACTTACAAGCATTTGAATGGTGCAAACTTTGATAGGTGTAGGACGCACCGTATAGAATTTAGGGCCATTTGAAGTTTTATCAGTGTTTGAGTTGGGACTCAAGGGTAGCATAGCTATGAGCGATAGCTTAAATTGATAAGAGGCTCGAGTACTTTGTTGCCAGAAAATTTCAAAGTTTTATGACGATCCAATAAAAAGTTACAAGCATTTGATTTTGCAAACTTTGATAGGTGTAGGACGCACCGTATAGAAGTTAGTGCCTTTTGGAGTTTTATCAGTATTTGATTTGGAACTCAAGAGTAGCATAGCTATGAGCGATAGCTTAAATTGATAAGAGGCTCGAGTACTTTATTGTCAAAAAATTTCAAGGTTTTATGACGCTCCAGTAAAAAGTTACAAGCATTTGAATGTTGCAAACTTTGATAGGTGTAGGACGCACCGTATAGAAGTTAGGGCCATTTGAAGTTTTATCAGTGCTTGATTTGGGACTCAAGGGTAGCATAGCTATGAGCGATAGCTTAAATTGAAAAGAGGCTCGAGCACTTTATTGTCAAAAAATTTCAAGGTTTTATGACGCTCCAGTAAAAAGTTACAAGCATTTGAATGGTGCAATCTTTGATAGGCATAGGACGCACCATACAGAAGTTAGGGCCATTTGAAGTTTTATCAGTTTTTGATTTGGGACTCAAGGGGAGCATAGCTATGAGCGATAGCTTAAATTGATAAGAGGTTAGAGTACTTTATACTCACAAAATTTCAAGATTTTATGACGCTACAGTAAAATGTTACAAGCATTTGAATTTTGCAAACTTTGATACGTATATGACGCACAGTATAGAAGTTAGGAATATTTGAAGCTTTATCAGTGTTTGATTTGGGACTCAAGGGTAGCATAGCTATGAGCGATAGCTTAAATTGATAAGAAGCTCGAGTACTTTATTGTCAAAAAATTTCAAGATTTTATGACGCTCCAGTAAAAAGTTACAAGCATTTGAATGTTGCAAACTTTGATAGGTGTAGGACGCACCGTATAGAAGTTAGGGCCATTTGAAGTTTTAGCAGTGTTTGATTTGGGACTCAAGGGTAGCATAGCTATGAGCGATAGCTTAAATTGATAAGAGGCTCGAGTACTTTGTTGCCACAAAATTTCAAAGTTTTATGACGCTCCAATAAAAAGTTACAAGCATTTGATTTTGCAAACTTTGATAGGTGTAGGACGCACCGTATAGAAGTTAGTGCCATTTGAGGTTTTATCAGTGTTTGATTTGGAACTCAAGAGTAGCATAGCTATGAGCGATGGCTTAAATTGATAAGAGGCTCGAGTTCTTTATTGTCAAAAAACTTCAAGGTTTTATGACGCTCCAGTAAAAAGTTACAAGCATTTGAATGGTGCAAACTTCGATACATATAGGACGCACGGTACAGAAGTTAGGGCCATTTGAAGTTTTATCAGTGTTTGATTTGGGACTCAAGGGTAGCATAACTATGAGCGATAACTTTAATTGACAAGAATCTCGAGTACTTTATTGTCACAAATATTTAAGGTTTTCTGACGCTCCAGTAAAAATTTAAAAGCATTTGAATGTTGCAAACTTTGATAGGTATAGGACGCACCGTATAGAAGTTAGTGCTATTTGAAGTCTTATCAGTGTTTGATTTGGGACTAAAGGGGAGCATAGCTATGAGCGACAGCGTAAATTGATAAGAGGCTCGAGTACTTTATTGTCACAAAATTTCAAGGTTTTATGACGCTCCAGTAAAAAGTTAAAAGCATTTGAATGTTGCAAACTTTGATAGGTATAGAACGCACCGTATGGAAGTTAGGACTATTTGAAGTTTTATCAGTGTTTGATTTGGGACTCAAGGGTAGCATAGCTTAGGGTGTATGAGCGATAGCTTGAAGTGATAAAATGTTCGAGTACTTTATTGTCACAAAATTTGAAGATTTTATAACGCTTCAGTAAAAAGTTACAAGCATTTGAATGTTGCAAACTTTGATAGGTGTAGGACGCACCGTATAGAATTTAGGGCCATTTGAAGTTTTAGCAGTGTTTGATGTGGGACTCAAGGGTAGCATAGCTATGAGCGATAGCTTAAAGTGATAAGAGGCTCGAGAACTTTATTGTCACAAAATTTTAAGATTTTATGACTCTCCAGTAAATAGTTACAAGCATTTGAATGTTGCAAACTTTGATAGGTGTACGACGCACCGTATAGAAGTTAGGGCTATTTGAAGTTTTAGCACTGTTTGCTGTGGGACACTAGGGTAGCATAGTTGTGAGCAGAAGCTTAAATTGATAAGAGGCTCGAGTACTTTATTGTCAGAAAATTTCAAGGTTTTATGACGCTCCAGTAAAAAGTTACAAGCAATTGATGGTTGCAGACTTTGATAGGTGTAGGACGTATAGAAGTTAGGGCCATTTGAAGTTTTATCAGTGTTTGATTTGGGACTCAAGGGTAGCATAGCTATGAGCGATAGCTTAAATTGATAAGAGGCTCGAGTAATTTATTGTCACAAAATTTCAAAATTTTATGACGCTCCAGTGAAAAGTTACAAGCATTTGAATGGTGCAAACTTTGATACATACAGGACGCACGGTACAGAAGTTAGGGCGATTTGAAGTTTTATCAGTGTTTGATTTGGGACTCAAGGGTAGCATAGCTATGAGCGATAACTTTAATTGACAAGAATCTCGAGTACTTTATTGTCACAAATATTTAAGGTTTTCTGACGCTCCAGTAAAAATTTAAAAGCATTTGAATGTTGCAAACTTTGATAGGTATAGGACGCACCGTATAGAATTTAGTGCTATTTGAAGTCTTATCAGTGTTTGATTTGGGACTCAAGTGGAGCATAGCTATGAGCGATAGCGTAAATTGATAAGAGGCTCGAGTACTTTATTGTCACAAAATTTCAAGGTTTTATGACGCTCCAGTAATGAGTTACAAGCATTTGATTGTTGCAAACTTTGATAGGTGTAGGACGCACCGTATAGAAGTTATGGCCATTTGAAGTTTTGTCTGTGTTTGATTGTGGACTCAAGGGTAGCATAGCTATGAGCGATTGCTTAAATTGATAAGAGGCTCGAGTACTTTATTGTCAAAAAACTTCAAGGTTTTATGACGCTCCAGTGAAAAATTACAAGCATTTGAATGGTGCAAACTTTGATAGGTGTAGGACGCACCGTATAGAAGTTAGGGCCATTTGAAGTTTTATCAGTGCTTGATTTGGGACTCAAGGGTAGCATAGCTATGAGCGATAGCTTAAATTGAAAAGAGGCTCGAGCACTTTATTGTCAAAAAATTTCAAGGTTTTATGACGCTCCAGTAAAAAGTTACAAGCATTTGAATGGTGCAATCTTTGATAGGCATAGGACGCACCATACAGAAGTTAGGGCCATTTGAAGTTTTATCAGTTTTTGATTTGGGACTCAAGGGGAGCATAGCTATGAGCGATAGCTTAAATTGATAAGAGGTTAGAGTACTTTATACTCACAAAATTTCAAGATTTTATGACGCTACAGTAAAATGTTACAAGCATTTGAATTTTGCAAACTTTGATACGTATATGACGCACAGTATAGAAGTTAGGACCATTTGAAGTTTTATCAGTGTTTTATTTGGGACTCAAGGGTAGCATATCTATGAGCGATAGCTTAAATTGATAAGAGGCTCGAGTACTTTATTGTCAAAAAAATTTCAAGATTTTATGACGCTCCAGTAAAAAGTTACAAGCATTTGAATGTTGCAAACTTTGATAGGTGTAGGACGCACCGTATAGAAGTTAGGGCCATTTGAAGTTTTAGCAGTGTTTGATTTGGGACTCAAGGGTAGCATAGCTATGAGCGATAGCTTAAATTGATAAGAGGCTCGAGTACTTTGTTGCCACAAAATTTCAAAGTTTTATGACGCTCCAATAAAAAGTTACAAGCATTTGATTTTGCAAACTTTGATAGGTGTAGGACGCACCGTATAGAAGTTAGTGCCATTTGAGGTTTTATCAGTGTTTGATTTGGAACTCAAGAGTAGCATAGCTATGAGCGATGGCTTAAATTGATAAGAGGCTCGAGTTCTTTATTGTCAAAAAACTTCAAGGTTTTATGACGCTCCAGTAAAAAGTTACAAGCATTTGAATGGTGCAAACTTCGATACATATAGGACGCACGGTACAGAAGTTAGGGCCATTTGAAGTTTTATCAGTGTTTGATTTGGGACTCAAGGGTAGCATAACTATGAGCGATAACTTTAATTGACAAGAATCTCGAGTACTTTATTGTCACAAATATTTAAGGTTTTCTGACGCTCCAGTAAAAATTTAAAAGCATTTGAATGTTGCAAACTTTGATAGGTATAGGACGCACCGTATAAAAGTTAGTGCTATTTGAAGTCTTATCAGTGTTTGATTTGGGACTAAAGGGGAGCATAGCTATGAGCGACAGCGTAAATTGATAAGAGGCTCGAGTACTTTATTGTCACAAAATTTCAAGGTTTTATGACGCTCCAGTAAAAAGTTAAAAGCATTTGAATGTTGCAAATTTTGATAGGTATAGAACGCACCGTATGGAAGTTAGGACTATTTGAAGTTTTATCAGTGTTTGATTTGGGACTCAAGGGTAGCATAGCTTAGGGTGTATGAGCGATAGCTTGAAGTGATAAAATGTTCGAGTACTTTATTGTCACAAAATTTGAAGATTTTATAACGCTTCAGTAAAAAGTTACAAGCATTTGAATGTTGCAAACTTTGATAGGTGTAGGACGCACCGTATAGAATTTAGGGCCATTTGAAGTTTTAGCAGTGTTTGATGTGGGACTCAAGGGTAGCATAGCTATGAGCGATAGCTTAAATTGATAAGAGGCTCGAGAACTTTATTGTCACAAAATTTTAAGATTTTATGACTCTCCAGTAAATAGTTACAAGCATTTGAATGTTGCAAACTTTGATAGGTGTACGACGCACCGTATAGAAGTTAGGGCTATTTGAAGTTTTAGCACTGTTTGCTGTGGGACACTAGGGTAGCATAGTTGTGAGCAGAAGCTTAAATTGATAAGAGGCTCGAGTACTTTATTGTCAGAAAATTTCAAGGTTTTATGACGCTCCAGTAAAAAGTTACAAGCAATTGATGGTTGCAGACTTTGATAGGTGTAGGACGTATAGAAGTTAGGGCCATTTGAAGTTTTATCAGTGTTTGATTTGGGACTCAAGGGTAGCATAGCTATGAGCGATAGCTTAAATTGATAAGAGGCTCGAGTAATTTATTGTCACAAAATTTCAAAATTTTATGACGCTCCAGTGAAAAGTTACAAGCATTTGAATGGTGCAAACTTTGATACATACAGGACGCACGGTACAGAAGTTAGGGCGATTTGAAGTTTTATCAGTGTTTGATTTGGGACTCAAGGGTAGCATAGCTATGAGCGATAACTTTAATTGACAAGAATCTCGAGTACTTTATTGTCACAAATATTTAAGGTTTTCTGACGCTCTAGTAAAAATTTAAAAGCATTTGAATGTTGCAAACTTTGATAGGTATAGGACGCACCGTATAGAATTTAGTGCTATTTGAAGTCTTATCAGTGTTTGATTTGGGACTCAAGTGGAGCATAGCTATGAGCGATAGCGTAAATTGATAAGAGGCTCGAGTACTTTATTGTCACAAAATTTCAAGGTTTTATGACGCTCCAGTAATGAGTTACAAGCATTTGATTGTTGCAAACTTTGATAGGTGTAGGACGCACCGTATAGAAGTTATGGCCATTTGAAGTTTTGTCTGTGTTTGATTGTGGACTCAAGGGTAGCATAGCTATGAGCGATTGCTTAAATTGATAAGAGGCTCGAGTACTTTATTGTCAAAAAACTTCAAGGTTTTATGACGCTCCAGTGAAAAATTACAAGCATTTGAATGGTGCAAACTTTGATACATATAGGACGCACGGTACAGAAGTTAGGGCGATTTGAAGTTTTATCAGTGTTTGATTTGGGACTCAAGGGTAGCATAGCTATGAGCGATAACTTTAATTGACAAGAATCTCGAGTACTTTATTGTCACAAATATTTAAGGTTTTCCGACGCTCCAGTAAAAATTTAAAAGCATTTGAATGCTGCAAACTTTGATAGGTATAGAACGCACCGTATGGAAGTTAGGACTATTTGAAGTTTTATCAGTGTTTGATTTGGGAATCAAGGGTAGCATAGCTATGAGCGATAACTTTAATTGACAAGAATCTCGAGTACTTTATTGTCACAAATATTTAAGGTTTTCTGACGCTCCAGTAAAAATTTAAAAGCATTTGAATGTTGCAAACTTTGATAGGTATAGGACGCACCGTATAGAATTTAGTGCTATTTGAAGTATTATCAGTGTTTGATTTGGGACTCAAGTGGAGCATAGCTATGAGCGATAGCGAAAATTGATAAGAGGCTCGAGTACTTTATTGTCACAAAATTTCAAGGTTTTATGACGCTCCAGTAATGAGTTACAAGCATTTGATTGTTGCAAACTTTGATAGGTGTAAGACGCACCGTATAGAAGTTATGGCCATTTGAAGTTTTGTCTGTGTTTGATTGTGGACTCAAGGGTAGCATAGCTATGAGCGATTGCTTAAATTGATAAGAGGCTCGAGTACTTTATTGTCAAAAAACTTCAAGGTTTTATGACGCTCCAGTGAAAAGTTACAAGCATTTGAATGGTGCAAACTTTGATACATATAGGACGCACGGTACAGAAGTTAGGGCGATTTGAAGTTTTATCAGTGTTTGATTTGGGACTCAAGGGTAGCATAGCTATGAGCGATAACTTTAATTGACAAGAATCTCGAGTACTTTATTGTCACAAATATTTAAGGTTTTCTGACGCTCCAGTAAAAATTTAAATGCATTTGAATGTTGCAAACTTTGATAGGTATAGAACGCACCGTATGGAAGTTAGGACTATTTGAAGTTTTATCAGTGTTTGATTTGGGAATCAAGGGTAGCATAGCTATGAGCGATAGCTTGAAGTGATAAAAGGTTCGAGTACTTTATTGTCACAAAATTTGAAGATTTTATAACGCTCCAGTAAAAAGTTACAAGCAATTGATGGTTGCAGACTTTGATAGGTGTAGGACGTATAGAAGTTAGGGCGATTTGAAGTGTTATCAGTGTTTGATTTGGGACTCAAGGGTAGCATAGCTATGAGCGATAGCTAAAATTGATAAGAGGCTCGAGTAATTTATTGTCACAAAATTTCAAAATTTTATGACGCTCCAGTAATGAGTTACAAGCATATGATTGTTGCAAACTTTGATAGGTTTAGGACGCACCGTATAGAAGTTATGGCCATTTGAAGTTTTGTCTGTGTTTGATTGTGGACTCAAGGGTAGCATAGCTATGAGCGATTGCTTAAATTGATAAGAGGCTCGAGTACTTTATTGTCAAAAAACTTCAAGGTTTTATGACGCTCCAGTAAAAAGTTACAAGCATTTGAATGGTGCAAACTTTGATACATATAGGACGCACGGTACAGAAGTTAGGGCCATTTGAAGTTTTATCAGTGTTTGATTTGGGACTCAAGAGTAGCATAGCTATGAGTGATAGCGTAAATTGATAAGAGGCTCGAGTACTTTATTGTCACAAAATTTCAAGGGTTTATGACGCTCCAGCAAAAAGTTAAAAGCATTTGAATGTTGCAAACTTTGATAGGTATAGAACGCACCGTATGGAAGTTAGGATTATTTGAACTTTTATCGGTGTTTGATTTGGGACTCAAGGGTAGCATAGCTCTGAGCGATAGCTTGAAGTGATAAAAGGTTCGAGTACTTTATTGTCACAAAATTTGAAGATTTTATAACGCTCCAGTAAAAAGTTACAAGCAATTGATGGTTGCAGACTTTGATAGGTGTAGGACGTATAGAAGTTAGGGCGATTTGAAGTGTTATCAGTGTTTGATTTGGGACTCAAGGGTAGCATAGCTATGAGCGATAGCTAAAATTGATAAGAGGCTCGAGTAATTTATTGTCACAAAATTTCAAAATTTTATGACGCTCCAGTAATGAGTTACAAGCATTTGATTGTTGCAAACTTTGATAGGTTTAGGACGCACCGTATAGAAGTTATGGCCATTTGAAGTTTTGTCTGTGTTTGATTGTGGACTCAAGGGTAGCATAGCTATGAGCGATTGCTTAAATTGATAAGAGGCTCGAGTACTTTATTGTCAAAAAACTTCAAGGTTTTATGACGCTCCAGTAAAAAGTTACAAGCATTTGAATGGTGCAAACTTTGATACATATAGGACGCACGGTACAGAAGTTAGGGCCATTTGAAGTTTTATCAGTGTTTGATTTGGGACTCAAGAGTAGCATAGCTATGAGTGATAGCGTAAATTGATAAGAGGCTCGAGTACTTTATTGTCACAAAATTTCAAGGGTTTATGACGCTCCAGCAAAAAGTTAAAAGCATTTGAATGTTGCAAACTTTGATAGGTATAGAACGCACCGTATGGAAGTTAGGATTATTTGAACTTTTATCGGTGTTTGATTTGGGACTCAAGGGTAGCATAGCTCTGAGCGATAGCTTGAAGTGATAAAAGGTTCGAGTACTTTATTGTCACAAAATTTGAAGATTTTATAACGCTCCAGTAAAAAGTTACAAGCAATTGATGGTTGCAGACTTTGATAGGTGTAGGACGTATAGAAGTTAGGGCGATTTGAAGTGTTATCAGTGTTTGATTTGGGACTCAAGGGTAGCATAGCTATGAGCGATAGCTAAAATTGATAAGAGGCTCGAGTAATTTATTGTCACAAAATTTCAAAATTTTATGACGCTCCAGTAATGAGTTACAAGCATTTGATTGTTGCAAACTTTGATAGGTTTAGGACGCACCGTATAGAAGTTATGGCCATTTGAAGTTTTGTCTGTGTTTGATTGTGGACTCAAGGGTAGCATAGCTATGAGCGATTGCTTAAATTGATAAGAGGCTCGAGTACTTTATTGTCAAAAAACTTCAAGGTTTTATGACGCTCCAGTAAAAAGTTACAAGCATTTGAATGGTGCAAACTTTGATAAATATAGGACGCACGGTACAGAAGTTAGGGCCATTTGAAGTTTTATCAGTGTTTGATTTGGGACTCAAGAGTAGCATAGCTATGAGTGATAGCGTAAATTGATAAGAGGCTCGAGTACTTTATTGTCACAAAATTTCAAGGGTTTATGACGCTCCAGCAAAAAGTTAAAAGCATTTGAATGTTGCAAACTTTGATAGGTATAGAACGCACCGTATGGAAGTTAGGATTATTTGAACTTTTATCGGTGTTTGATTTGGGACTCAAGGGTAGCATAGCTCTGAGCGATAGCTTGAAGTGATAAAAGGTTCGAGTACTTTATTGTCACAAAATTTGAAGATTTTATAACGCTCCAGTTAAAAGTTACAAGCATTTGAATGTTGCAAACTTTAATAGGTGTAGGACGCACCGTATAGAAGTTAGGGCCATTTGAAGTTTTAGCAGTGTTTGATGTGGGACTCAAGGGTAGCATAGCTATGAGCGATATCTTAAATTGATAAGAGGCTCGAGTACTTTAGGGTCACAAAATTTCAAGGTTTTATGACGCTCCAGTAAAAGGTACAAGCTTTTGACTGTTGCAAACTTTCATAGGTGTAGGACGCACCGTATAGAAGTTAGGGCCATTTAAAGTTTCAGCAGTGCTTGATTTGGGGCTCAAGGGTAGCATAGCTATGAGCGATAGCTTAAATTGATAAGAGGCTCGAGTTCTTTATTGTCAAAAAATTTCAAGGTTTTTTGACGCTCCAGTAAAAAGTTACAAGCATTGGAATGGTGCAAACTTTGATACGTATAGGACGCACGGTACAGAAGTTAGGGCCATTTGAAGTTTTATCAGTGCTTGATTTGGGGCTCAAGGGTAGCATAGCTATGAGCGATAGCTTAAATTGATAAGAGGCTCGAGTTCTTTATTGTCAAAAAATTTCAAGGTTTTTTGACGCTCCAGTAAAAAGTTACAAGCATTTGAATGGTGCAAACTTTGATACGTATAGGACGCACGGTACAGAAGTTAGGGCCATTTGAAGTTTTATCAGTGTTTGATTTGGGACTCAAGGGTAGCATAGCTATGAGTGATAGCGTAAATTGATAAGAGGCTCGAGTACTTTATTATCACAAAATTTCAAGGTTTTATGACGATCCAGTAAAAAGTTACAAGCATTTGATTGGTGAAAACTTTGATAGGTATAGGACGCACCGTATAGAAGTTAGGGCTATTTGAAGTTTTATCAGTGTTTGATTTAGGACTCAAGGGTAGCATAGCTATGGGCGATAGCTTAAATTGATAAGAGGCTCGAGTACTTTATTGTTACAAAATTTCAAGGTTTTATGACGCTCCAGTAAAAAGTTACAAGCATTTGAATGGTGCAAACTTTGATACGTATAGGACGCACGGTACAGAAGTTAGGGCCATTTGAAGTTTTATCAGTGTTTGATTTGGGACTCAAGGGTAGCATAGCTATGAGTGATAGCGTAAATTGATAAGAGGCTCGAGTACTTTATTATCACAAAATTTCAAGGTTTTATGACGATCCAGTAAAAAGTTACAAGCATTTGATTGGTGAAAACTTTGATAGGTATAGGACGCACCGTATAGAAGTTAGGGCTATTTGAAGTTTTATCAGTGTTTGATTTAGGACTCAAGGGTAGCATAGCTATGAGCGATAGCTTAAATTGATAAGAGGCTCGAGTACTTTATTGTTACAAAATTTCAAGGTTTTATGACGCTCCAGTAAAAAGTTACAAGCTTTTGATTGTTGCAAACTTTGATAGGTATAGGACGCACCGTATATTAGTTAGGACTATTTGAAGTTTTATCAGTGTTTGATTTGGGACTCAAGAGTAGCATAGCTATGAGCGATAGAGTAGCATAGCTATGAGCGATAGCTTACTTGAGTGTAATGTGTGACGAATAGACGTGTTTGTTTTGGCTGGCGGTTGTGTCGCGTAGTTTCAGTGTACTGTTTTGTTGTTGATCACGGGTTATCTTGGAAATTGGAGAGCTGGATTTGTTTGATTGGTGGAATTGTTTTTGTTCTTGAAGTGATTGTTTGTTTTTTAATAAGACTTAAAACTTGATTGTTTTGTGGTTTGAAAGCAATGCCTACCACTCGAAAAGCCGCGCCAAAAAAATTTACGTCCGTCTCTTCGCCGCAGTTTGACTCCTACTCAAATACATGAGAAACTTGGTGATTCACCACTACCACGAAATTGGTTACAGCTGCTTGAAGAGAAGCTTTAACTGCAACAGGAGTGCATTGTTAAGCAGGTTACTCAAAGCATAACTGAAGCTGTCGAACTAGCTGAAGAGAGAGTTATGCAACGAATGAGTGAGTTATCTGGTGAGCTAATCAATGTCAGGTCTGCTGTGGCAAAAAGGGTGAAGCGGGTTGCTGTTGTGGAGGAGATGGATGCTGATAATCGGGCTCTTGGACGCGAGGTAGCTACGTTGCGTGATAAAGTGGCCAAATTTGAGAACGATGCGGTATCCTCTGATTTGATTATCAATGGTATTCCCCATGCTGCAGCTGAAAATGTGTCTGCTATTTTCTCACAAGTTTGCAAAGCGGTTAATGTCAGTACTCCACTAGTGAGAGAGGCATTCCGTCTGAAAAGTAAGGGATACCTGAGCAAAACCACTACAGCTCCGATTTTGGTGAAACTCCACTCGGCACGTGATAGAAGTCAGTTGCTCAAGCACATTGCTGGCTTCCGCAAGTCCAGTAAAAGGCCGCTGTTGCTAAATGATTTTGGGGTTCAGGGTGACAGCTCGTTTTATGTACATGAGAGTCTAACGATTAACAATCGTGAAATATTGCGTCGGGACAATGAGCTCAAAGGACAAAAACTTCTAGTGTCAGCGTTTACAATTCGGGGCCGAGTCTTTGTGAGAGCCGATCCGAATGCTGAAGCAATAGTAGTGAGTAGCAGAGAGAGCGTAGATGCAGTTGCCGGCAGAAGTTATACTGGAGCATAAAACTCAACTTTTACTTGATTATTTTAATTTATTATTCTATTTAATGTATTATTCTATTTATTTTATTTTAATTTATTATTCTATATTACTCTCAACTTCACTATTTAGTTTCTTCTTTATTTTTATTCAAGTGTTTAATTGCACATATACATATATTAATAGCTTAAATACTCTCTCTCTATATACCTTGTGCTCGACTATTTTTTTAAGTAATTTCCTCTTCTCTACTATCTGCTTCTTCTATTACTGTTGTGCTTATTGTTGTGTTGCTGATATGTATTTTTATGCTAATTATGGGTGATGAAGTTTCTGCCTCCAGAGACGTTCATAAAACATTGATTGGTGTTTTATGCAACCAGCGCTCTGGATTAAACATTGTACATTTTAATGCGAGGAGTCTAAGTGATTCTAAGATGGATTATGTTAGGCACTGCTTTGAGAATTCATCTGTTAGTGTAATTTGTGTATCCGAAACCTGTTTGCATAAAGGTATAGGTGACTCTTGCCTGATTATAGGTAATTACAAGCTTTTTCGAAACGATAGATTAGACAAAAAAGGCGGGGGTGTGGCAATATATTGTAAAAGTAATTTAAGAGTGAATTTGTTGAATATGTCTGGAGGCTCAGATGTGGAATTTCTAAATGTTGAAATTTATGACAATAGCACAAAAGTTTTTCTGTCGTGTGTATATAATTCTTATCGTTACTGCTGTTTGGATCCGTTGTAATTGAGTAATCGATTATGATAATTTTATTGTGTGTGGTGATTTCAATATAAACATGTTATGTAAGGACAGTCTTGCCAAGCAATTCATTTGTAAAATTTCTGAAGTTGGACTGCAAGTGCTGAATACCAGTATGCCAACACGCTTTGCAGATAATGCTTCTCCAAGTTTGTTGGAGTTTCTAGTTTCGGATATTTCTTCAGTTATGATCTTTGACCAATTATCGTTTATATCCGACCACGATCTAATTTTTTGTTCAGTGAATGTAAATCTAAACCCAGTGGTTGCTGAAAATTCTTTTTCCTTTCGAGTCTATAAATCAATTAATCTTGATTCTTTGTTTAATGACCTGTCGCTTATTAATTGGTCTGAATGTAGGCTGTTTAGCTCTGTGAATGAAAAGCTGGATTCTTTAATGTACAGAATTGCTGCCTTGTTTGACTTGCATGTTCCACTTGTTACTCGTTCTGTCACTAACAGCAGTTGTCCCTGTTTTACGAAGAATGCCCAATTGGCTATCAAAAAACGGCATAGAACATACAATCAGTGGAAAATAAATCCAACTGCATCTAGATGGGAAGAGCACAAAAGAGCTAGAAATGATGCAAATTCGACTATTAAATTGGCTAAGCGCAGATTTTTCATGTCCAAACTGTGTTTAGCACGACCTTCCAAGCAGCTGTGGAATACTTTGCGACAAGCTGGGGTATGCAATGGGAAATCTGAAGATTGTCGGATTGATCCGGGTATTCTGAATGACTATTTTGGTAGTAGTTCAGTGTTTGCTGATGATATGTCTGCTGTAGTTGCGAGGGAATGTGTTTCTGAATGCCCATTTGTGTTTGAGTTTATTTCTGTGGGTGAAGATGATGTTGCTCGCTGTGTCAACAAGATAAAGTCAAATGCTGTCGGAGAGGATGGAATTCCTATTAAATTTTTTAAACTTATTTTGCCTTTCATTCTAAGCCCGTTGACCATTGTTTAACGAGCTCCTGCTTCCCCAATATTTGGAAAATAGCGACGATTATCCCTATAGCTAATGTACCGTCTGATTTCCGTCCTGTAAGTTTGTTGTCGGCTTTATCAAAGGTATGTGAATCTCTCATGGCTGAGCAAATCTCAGAACACGTCAGAAAATTTCACCTTATTTCCCCACTCCAATCTGGTTTTCGGCCTGGACACAGCTGCTCCACTGCTGTTGTTAAAATATTGGATGACATCAGAGAGTCATTTGATATGAGACATTTGACCCTGCTTTGTCTGTTAGATTTCTCTAAAGCATTCGATTCTGTAGATCACTCATTACTATGTGAAAAGCTACGGTTGAATTTTGGTTTTTCCAGCTCGGCGGTCCGTATGTTAAATAGTTACTTGGTTGGAAGGTCTCAAAGGGTTAGGGTGGGAAAGAATGTGTCTGCGTTCAGTAATTCAACTGTGGGGTGCCTCAGGGGTCAGTGCTTGGTCCACATTTATTTACACTGTTCATAGATGACATTTTCAGTAAGTGTCGTCATGTTACCATGCATGCATATGCTGATGACCTTCAATTGTATTTGTCCAGACCTATTGGTCTCATTGATGATTTATGTGCTAGGGTAAACGAAGACTTGATCATAATAGCAGAATGGGCTGTAGCTAATAGGCTGAAGCTCAGCTCCCAAAAATCATATGTCCTCCCGATTTCCAAGTCTGGTTACCCTTCCTCTGATATACCAACAATTTCACTAAATGATACAAAATTTAAATTTGTTGAAAAAGTAAAAAACCTTGGATACCACATTAGCTCCGTACTATCCTGTGAGGATCACATAAATTCAGTGGTGAGTAAGGTATACTATACTTTACGGAATTTGAGGAGGACTGCATCATTTGTGCCTGCTGAGACCAGAAGGAGGTTGGTGCTTCAGCTTATTATGCCTATCATGACTTACTCAGATGTTGTTAATGGTAAACTTGACTCGGGTTCCAGGCATAAGTTGCAGGTGGCATTAAATAATGCTACAAGATATGTATATGGTTTAAGAAAGTTTGACCATATCAGTAAGTTTTACAATCAGCTCCTTGGTTGCAATATTTTTAATTATATGGATGCTAGAAATTGCATATTACTACATAACTTAATATACACAATTTGTTTGTAAAGTTGAAGTTTTGTAAATCGAGGAGAAATATGAACCTCTTAGTCCCTAATTACAAGTATTTAAACTCGAATAGACTCTTTTTTGTGAACGCCATCAGGTTGTGGAATTCGTTGCCTTTGGCAATTAGGAGTATCTCAAGTAAGCACATCTTTAAGCAAGCAGTTTTTCACTACTTCTCTTAATGCTATTTTTTTTTCTCTTTTCTGCTATTCTAATTTTTATTTCCTTTTTGTTTATTCATTGTTTTTCTGATCTGACTTTTCCTTATTTCTGAAAAATTATTTATTTTTAGAGTTAATTATTTATTTATTCAATTATTTATATGTTTAATTATTTATTTATCTGATCTTAATTTATTTATTTGTCTGATCTAATAATTTAGTTTAATTTAACTTACATTCTTAGTCTTATTTTAAGTAATTTTTGATATATATAATTCATTGTTATTCGGATACTTCTTTACGCATTTAAAAGACCCTGTCTTATATGTGAACGCTTTAAAATAAATTAAATTAAATTAAATAAGAGGCTCGAGTTCTTTATTGGCAAACAATTTCAAGGTTTTTTGACGCTCCAGTAAAAAGTTACAAGCATTTGAATGGTGCAAACTTTGATACGTATAGGACGCACGGTACAGAAGTTAGGGCCATTTGAAGTTTTATCAGTGTTTGATTTGGGACTCAAGGGTAGCATAGCTATGAGCGATAACTTTAATTGATAAGAGGCTCGAGTACTTTATTGTCACAAAATTTCAAGGTTTTATGACGCTCCAGCAAAAAGTTAAAAGCATTTGAATGTTGCAAACTTTGATAGGTATAGGAAGCACCGTATAGAAGTTAGAACTATTTGAAGTTTTATCAGTGTTTGATATGGGACTCAACGGGAGCATAGCTATGAGCGATAGCGTAAATTGATAAGAGGCTCGAGTACTTTATTGTCACAAACGTTCAAGGTTTTATGACGCTCCAGTAAAAAGTTAGAAGCATTAGAATGGTGCAAACTTTGATAGGTACAGAACGCACCGTATAGAAGTTAGGGCTATTTGAAGTTTTATCAGTGTTTGATTTGGGACTCAAGGGTAGCATAGCTATGAGCGATAATTTTAATTGATAAGAGGCTCCAGTACTTTATTGTCACAAAATTTCAAGGTTTTATGACGCTCCAGCAAAAAGTTAAAAGCATTTGAATGTTGCAAACTTTGATAGGTATAGGACGCACCGTATAGAAGTTAGAACTATTTGAAGTTTTATCAGTGTTTGATATGGGACACAAGGGTAGCATAGCTGTGAGCAGTAGCTTAAATTGATAAGAGGCTCGAGTACTTTATTGTCAGAAAATTTCAAGGTTTTATGACGCTCCAGTAAAATGTTACGAGCAATTGATGGTTGCAGACTTTGATAGGTGTAGGACGTATATAAGTTAGGGCCATTTGAAGTTTTATCAGTGTTTGATTTGGGACTCAAGGGTAGCATAGCTATGAGCGATAGCTTAAATTGATAAGAAGCTCGAGTACTTTATTGTCACAAAATTTCAAAATTTTAAGACGCTCCAGTAATGAGTTATAAGCATTTGATTGTTGCAAACTTTGATAGGTGTAGGACGCACCGTATAGAAGTTATGGCCATTTGAAGTTTTATCAGTGTTTGATTTGGGACTCAAGGGTAGCATAGCTATGAGCGATTGCTTAAATTGATAAGAGGCTCGAGTACTTTATTGTCAAAAAGCTTCAAGGTTTTATGCCGCTCCAGTAAAAAGTTACAAGCATTTGATTGGTGCAAACTTTGATAGGTATAGGACGCACCGTATAGAAGTTAGGGCTATTTGAAGTCTTATCAGTGTTTGATTTGCGACTCAAGGGGAGCATAGCTATGACCGATAGCGTAAATTTATAAGAGGCTCGAGTACTTTATTGTCACAAAATTTCAAGGTTTTATGAAGCTCCAGTAAAAAGTTACAAGCTTTTGATTGTTGCAAACTTTGATAGGTGTAGGACGCACGGTACAGATGTTAGGGCCATTTGAAGTTTTATCAGTGTTTGATTTGGGACTCAAGGGTAGCATAGCTATGAGCGATAACTTTAATTGATAAGAGGCTCGAGTACTTTATTGTCACAAAATTTCAAGGTTTTATGACGCTCCAGCAAAAAGTTAAAAGCATTTGAATGTTGCAAACTTTGATAGGTATAGGACGCACCGTATAGAAGTTAGAACTATTTGAAGTTTTATCAGTGTTTGATATGGGACTCAACGGGAGCATAGCTATGAGCGATAGCGTAATTGATAAGAGGCTCGAGTACTTTATTGTCACAAACGTTCAAGGTTTTATGACGCTCCAGTAAAAAGTTAGAAGCATTTGAATGGTGCAAACTTTGATAGGTACAGAACGCACCGTATAGAAGTTAGGGCTATTTGAAGTTTTATCAGTGTTTGATTTGGGACTCAAGGGTAGCATAGCTATGAGCGATAATTTTAATTGATAAGAGGCTCCAGTACTTTATTGTCACAAAATTTCAAGGTTTTATGACGCTCCAGCAAAAAGTTAAAAGCATTTGAATGTTGCAAACTTTGATAGGTATAGGACGCACCGTATAGAAGTTAGAACTATTTGAAGTTTTATCAGTGTTTGATATGGGACACAAGGGTAGCATAGCTGTGAGCAGTAGCTTAAATTGATAAGAGGCTCGAGTACTTTATTGTCAGAAAATTTCAAGGTTTTATGACGCTCCAGTAAAAAGTTACAAGCAATTGATGGTTGCAGACTTTGATAGGTGTAGGACGTATAGAAGTTAGGGCCATTTGAAGTTTTATCAGTGTTTGATTTGGGACTCAAGGGTAGCATAGCTATGAGCGATAGCTTAAATTGATAAGAAGCTCGAGTACTTTATTGTCACAAAATTTCAAAATTTTAAGACGCTCCAGTAATGAGTTATAAGCATTTGATTGTTGCAAACTTTGATAGGTGTAGGACGCACCGTATAGAAGTTATGGCCATTTGAAGTTTTATCAGTGTTTGATTTGGGACTCAAGGGTAGCATAGCTATGAGCGATTGCTTAAATTGATAAGAGGCTCGAGTACTTTATTGTCAAAAAGCTTCAAGGTTTTATGCCGCTCCAGTAAAAAGTTACAAGCATTTGATTGGTGCAAACTTTGATAGGTATAGGACGCACCGTATAGAAGTTAGGGCTATTTGAAGTCTTCTCAGTGTTTGATTTGCGACTCAAGGGGAGCATAGCTATGACCGATAGCGTAAATTTATAAGAGGCTCGAGTACTTTATTGTCACAAAATTTCAAGGTTTTATGAAGCTCCAGTAAAAAGTTACAAGCTTTTGATTGTTGCAAACTTTGATAGGTGTAGGACACACCGTATAGAAGTTAGGGCCATTTGAAGTTTTAGCAGTGTTTGATTTGGGATTCAAGGGTAGCATAGCTATGAGCGATAGCTTAAAGTGATAAGAGGCTCGAGTACTTTATTGTCACAAAATTTTAAGATTTTATGACTCTCCAGTAAAAAGTTACAAGCATTTGAATGTTGCAAACTTTGATAGGTGTACGATGCACCGTATAGAAGTTGGGGCTGTTTGAAGTTTTAGCACTGTTTGATGTGGGACACAAGGGTAGCATAGCTGTGAGCAGTAGCTTAAATTGATAAGAGGCTCGAGTACTGTATTGTCACAAAATTTTTAGATTTTATAACGCTCCAGTAAAAAGTTACAAGCATTTGAATGTTGCAAACTTTGATAGGTGTAGGACGCACCGTATAGAAGTTAGGGCCATTTGAAGTTTTAGCAGTGTTTGATTTGGGACTCAAGGGTAGCATAGCTATGAGCGATAGCTTAAATTGATAAGAGGCTCGAGTACTTTATTGCCACAAAATTTGAAAGTTTTATGACGCTCCAGTAAAAAGTTACGAGCATTTGATTGTTGCAAACTTTGATAGGTGTAGGACGCACCGTATAGAAGTTAGGGTTATTTGAAGTTTTATCAGTGTTTGATTTGAGACTCAAGGGGAGCATAGCTATGAGCGATAGCGTAAATTGATAAGAGGCTCGTGTACTTTATTGTCACAAAATTTCAAGGTTTTATGACACTCCAGTAAAAAGGTACAAGCAATTGATGGTTGCAGAATTTGATAGGTGTAGGACGTGTAGAAGTTATGGCCATTTGAAGTTTTATCAGTGTTTGATTTCGGACTCAATGGTAGCATGGCTATGAGCGATAGCTTAAATTGATAAGAGGCTCGAGTACTTTATTGTCACAAACTTTCAAGATTTTATGACTCTCCAGTAAAAAGTTACAAGCATTTGAATGTTGCAAACTTTGATAGGTGTACGATGCACCGTATAGAAGTTGGGGCTGTTTGAAGTTTTAGCACTGTTTGATGTGGGACACAAGGGTAGCATAGCTGTGAGCAGTAGCTTAAATTGATAAGAGGCTCGAGTACTGTATTGTCACAAAATTTTTTGATTTTATAACGCTCCAGTAAAAAGTTACAAGCATTTGAATGTTGCAAACTTTGATAGGTGTAGGACGCACCGTATAGAAGTTAGGGCCATTTGAAGTTTTAGCAGTGTTTGATTTGGGACTCAAGGGTAGCATAGCTATGAGCGATAGCTTAAATTGATAAGAGGCTCGAGTACTTTATTGCCACAAAATTTGAAAGTTTTATGACGCTCCAGTAAAAAGTTACGAGCATTTGATTGTTGCAAACTTTGATAGGTGTAGGACGCACCGTATAGAAGTTAGGGCTATTTGAAGTTTTATCAGTGTTTGATTTGGGATTCTAGGGTAGCATAGCTATGAGCGATAGCTTAAAGTGATAAGAGGCTCGAGTACCTTATTGTCACAAAATTTAAAGATTATATGACTCTCCAGTAAAAAGTTACAAGCATTTGAATATTGCAAACTTTGATACGTATAGGACTAACGGTACAGAAGTTAGGGCCATTTGAAGTTTTATCAGTGTTTGATTTGGGACTCAAGGGTAGCATAGCTATGAGCGATAACTTTAATTGATAAGAGGCTCGAGTACTTTATTGTCACAAAATTTCAAGGTTTTATGACGCTCCAGCAAAAAGTTAAAAGCATTTGAATGTTGCAAACTTTGATAGGTATAGGTCGCACCGTATAGAAGTTAGGACTATTTGAAGTTTTATCAGTGCTTGATATGGGACTCAACGGGAGCATAGCTATGAGCGATAGCGTAAATTGATAAGAGTCTCGAGTACTTTATTGTCACAAACTTTCAAGGTTTTATGACGCTCCAGTAAAAAGTCAGAAGCATTTGAATGGTGCAAACTTTGATAGGTATAGAACGCACCGTATAGAAGTTAGGGCTATTTGAAGTTTTAGCACTGTTTGATGTGGGATTCAAGGGTAGCATAGCTATGAGCGATAGCTTAGAGTGATAAAAGGCTCGACTACTTTATTGTCACAAAATTTGAAGATTTTATAACGCTCCAGTAAAAAGTTACAAGCATTTGAATGTTGCTAACTTTGATAGGTGTAGGACGCACCTTATAGAAGTTACGGCTATTTGAAGTTTTGTCAGTGTTTGATTTGGGATTCTAGGATAGCATAGCTATGAGCGATAGTGTAAATTGATAAGAGGCTCGAGTACTTTATTGTCAAAAAATTTCAAGGTTTTATGACGCTCCAGTAAAAAGTTAAAAGCATTTGAATGGTGCAAATTTTGATAGGTATAGAACTCACCGTATAGAAGTTAGGGCTATTTGAAGTTTTAGCACTGTTTGACGTGGGACACAAGGGTAGCATAGCTGTGACCAGTAGCTTAAATTGATAAGAGGCTCGAGGACTTTATTGTCAAAAAATTTCAAGGTTTTATGACGCTCCAGTAAAAAGTTACAAGCTTTTGATTGTTGCAAACTTTGATAGGTGTAGGACGCACCGTATAGAAGTTATGGCCATTTGAAGTTTTATCAGTGTTTGATTTGGGACTCAAGGGTAGCATAGCTATGAGCGATTGCTTAAATTGATAAGAGGCTCGAGTACTTTATTGTTAAAAAGCTTCAAGGTTTTATGCCGCTCCAGTAAAAAGTTACAAGCATTTGATTGGTGCAAACTTTGATAGGTATAGGACGCACCGTATAGAAGTTAGGGCTATTTGAAGTCTTATCAGTGTTTGATTTGCGACTCAAGGGGAGCATAGCTATGACCGATAGCGTAAATTTATAAGAGGCTCGAGTACTTTATTGTCACAAAATTTCAAGGTTTTATGAAGCTCCAGTAAAAAGTTACAAGCTTTTGATTGTTGCAAACTTTGATAGGTGTAGGACACACCGTATAGAAGTTAGGGCCATTTGAAGTTTTAGCAGTGTTTGATTTGGGATTCAAGGGTAGCATAGCTATGAGCGATAGCTTAAAGTGATAAGAGGCTCGAGTACTTTATTGTCACAAAATTTTAAGATTTTATGACTCTCCAGTAAAAAGTTACAAGCATTTGAATGTTGCAAACTTTGATAGGTGTACGATGCACCGTATAGAAGTTGGGGCTGTTTGAAGTTTTAGCACTGTTTGATGTGGGACACAAGGGTAGCATAGCTGTGAGCAGTAGCTTAAATTGATAAGAGGCTCGAGTACTGTATTGTCACAAAATTTTTAGATTTTATAACGCTCCAGTAAAAAGTTACAAGCATTTGAATGTTGCAAACTTTGATAGGTGTAGGACGCACCGTATAGAAGTTAGGGCCATTTGAAGTTTTAGCAGTGTTTGATTTGGGACTCAAGGGTAGCATAGCTATGAGCGATAGCTTAAATTGATAAGAGGCTCGAGTACTTTATTGCCACAAAATTTGAAAGTTTTATGACGCTCCAGTAAAAAGTTACGAGCATTTGATTGTTGCAAACTTTGATAGGTGTAGGACGCACCGTATAGAAGTTAGGGTTATTTGAAGTTTTATCAGTGTTTGATTTGAGACTCAAGGGGAGCATAGCTATGAGCGATAGCGTAAATTGATAAGAGGCTCGTGTACTTTATTGTCACAAAATTTCAAGGTTTTATGACACTCCAGTAAAAAGGTACAAGCAATTGATGGTTGCAGAATTTGATAGGTGTAGGACGTGTAGAAGTTATGGCCATTTGAAGTTTTATCAGTGTTTGATTTCGGACTCAAGGGTAGCATGGCTATGAGCGATAGCTTAAATTGATAAGAGGCTCGAGTACTTTATTGTCACAAACTTTCAAGATTTTATGACTCTCCAGTAAAAAGTTACAAGCATTTGAATGTTGCAAACTTTGATAGGTGTACGATGCACCGTATAGAAGTTGGGGCTGTTTGAAGTTTTAGCACTGTTTGATGTGGGACACAAGGGTAGCATAGCTGTGAGCAGTAGCTTAAATTGATAAGAGGCTCGAGTACTGTATTGTCACAAAATTTTTTGATTTTATAACGCTCCAGTAAAAAGTTACAAGCATTTGAATGTTGCAAACTTTGATAGGTGTAGGACGCACCGTATAGAAGTTAGGGCCATTTGAAGTTTTAGCAGTGTTTGATTTGGGACTCAAGGGTAGCATAGCTATGAGCGATAGCTTAAATTGATAAGAGGCTCGAGTACTTTATTGCCACAAAATTTAAAAGTTTTATGACGCTCCAGTAAAAAGTTACGAGCATTTGATTGTTGCAAACTTTGATAGGTGTAGGACGCACCGTATAGAAGTTAGGGCTATTTCAAGTTTTATCAGTGTTTGATTTGGGATTCTAGGGTAGCATAGCTATGAGCGATAGCTTAAAGTGATAAGAGGCTCGAGTACCTTATTGTCACAAAATTTAAAGATTATATGACTCTCCAGTAAAAAGTTACAAGCATTTGAATATTGCAAACTTTGATACGTATAGGACGAACGGTACAGAAGTTAGGGCCATTTGAAGTTTTATCAGTGTTTGATTTGGGACTCAAGGGTAGCATAGCTATGAGCGATAACTTTAATTGATAAGAGGCTCGAGTACTTTATTGTCACAAAATTTCAAGGTTTTATGACGCTCCAGCAAAAAGTTAAAAGCATTTGAATGTTGCAAACTTTGATAGGTATAGGTCGCACCGTATAGAAGTTAGGACTATTTGAAGTTTTATCAGTGCTTGACATGGGACTCAACGGGAGCATAGCTATGAGCGATAGCGTAAATTGATAAGAGTCTCGAGTACTTTATTGTCACAAACTTTCAAGGTTTTATGACGCTCCAGTAAAAAGTCAGAAGCATTTGAATGGTGCAAACTTTGATAGGTATAGAACGCACCGTATAGAAGTTAGGGCTATTTGAAGTTTTAGCACTGTTTGATGTGGGATTCAAGGGTAGCATAGCTATGAGCGATAGCTTAGAGTGATAAAAGGCTCGACTACTTTATTGTCACAAAATTTGAAGATTTTATAACGCTCCAGTAAAAAGTTACAAGCATTTGAATGTTGCTAACTTTGATAGGTGTAGGACGCACCTTATAGAAGTTACGGCTATTTGAAGTTTTATCAGTGTTTGATTTGGGATTCTAGGATAGCATAGCTATGAGCGATAGTGTAAATTGATAAGAGGCTCGAGTACTTTATTGTCAAAAAATTTCAAGGTTTTATGACGCTCCAGTAAAAAGTTAAAAGCATTTGAATGGTGCAAATTTTGATAGGTATAGAACTCACCGTATAGAAGTTAGGGCTATTTGAAGTTTTAGCACTGTTTGACGTGGGACACAAGGGTAGCATAGCTGTGACCAGTAGCTTAAATTGATAAGAGGCTCGAGGACTTTATTGTCAGAAAATTTCAAGGTTTTATGACGCTCCAGTAAAAAGTTACAAGCTTTTGATTGTTGCAAACTTTGATAGGTGTAGGACGCACCGTATAGAAGTTATGGCCATTTGAAGTTTTATCAGTGTTTGATTTGGGACTCAAGGGTAGGATAGCTATGAGCGATTGCTTAAATTTATAAGAGGCTCGAGTACTTTATTGTCAAAAAAATTCAAGGTTTTATGACGCTCCAGTAAAAAGTTACAAGCATTTGATTGGTGCAAACTTTGATAGGTATAGGACGCACCGTATAGAAGTTAGGGCTATTTGAAGTCTTATCAGTGTTTGATTTTGGTCTCAAGGGGAGCATAGCTATGAGCGATAGCGTAAATTGATAAGAGGCTCGAGTACTTTATTGTCACAAAATTTCAAGGTTTTATGAAGCTCCAGTAAAAAGTTACAAGCTTTTGATTGTTGCAAACTTTGATAGGTGTAGGACACACCGTATTGAAGTTAGGGCCATTTGAAGTTTTAGCAGTGTTTGATTTGGGACTGAAGGGTAGCATAGCTATGAGCGATAGCTTAAATTGTTAAGAGGCTCGAGTACTTTATTGCCACAAAATTTCAAAGTTTTATAACGCTCCAGTAAAAAGTTACAAGCATTTGATTGTTGCAAACTTTGATAGGTGTAGGACGCACCGTATAGAAGTTAGGGCTATTTGAAGTTTTATCAGTGTTTGATTTGGGGCTCAATGGTAGCATAGCTATGAGCGATAGCTTAAATTGACAAGAGGCTCGAGTACTTTATTGCCACAAAATTTCAAAGTTTTATGACGCTCCAGTAAAAAGTTACAAGCATTTGATTGTTGCAAACTTTGATAGGTGTAGGACGTACCGTATAGAAGTTAGTGCCATTTGTAATTTTATCAGTGTTTGATTTGGAACTCAAGAGTAGTATAGCTATGAGCGATAGCTTAAATTGATAAGAGGCGCGAGTTCTTTATTGTCAAAAAATTTCAAGGTTTATTGACGCTCCAGTAAAAACTTACAAGCATTTGAATGGTGCAAACTTTGATACGTATAGGACGCACGGTACAGAAGTTAGGGCCATTTGAAGTTTTATCAGTGTTTGATTTGGGACACAAGGCTAGCATAGCTATGAGCGATAACTTTAATTGATAAGAGGCTCGAGTACTTTATTGTCACAAAATTTCAAGGTTTTATGACGCTCCATAAAATTTAAAGAATTTGAATGTTGCAAACTTTGATAGGTATAGGACGCACCGTATGGAAGTTAGGGCTATTTTAAGTTTTATCAGTTATTGATTTGGGACTCAAGGGTAGCATAGCTATGAGCGATAACTTTAATTGATAAGAGGCTCGAGTACTTTATTGTCACAAAATTTCAAGGTTTTATGACGCTCCAGCAAAAAGTTAAAAGCATTTGAATGTTGCAAACTTTGATAGATATAGAACGCACCGTATAGAAGTTAGGGCCATTTGAAGTTTTAGCAGTGTTTGATGTGGGACTCAAGGGTAGTATAGCTATGAGCGATATCTTAAATTGATAAGAGGCTCGAGTACTTTATTGCCACAAAATTTCAAGGTTTTATGAAGCTCCAGTAAAAAGTTACAAGCTTTTGATTGTTGCAAACTTTGATAGGTGTAGGTCTCACCGTATAGAAGTTAGGGCCATTTGAAGTTTTAGCAGTGTTTGATTTGGGACTGAAGGGTAGCATAGCTATGAGCGATAGCTTAAAGTGATAAGAGACTCGAGTTCTTTATTGTCACAAAATTTAAAGATTTTATGACTCTCCAGTAAAAAGTTACAAGCATTTGAATGTTGTAAACTTTGATAGGTGTACGACGCACCGTAAAGAATTTAGGTCTATTTGAAGTTTTAGCACTGTTTGATGTGGGACTCAAGGGTAGCATAGCTGTGAGCAGTAGCTTAAATTGATAAGAGACTCGAGTACTTTATTGTCAGAAAATTTCAAGTTTTTATGACTCCCCAGTAAAAAGTTACAAGAAATTGATGGTTGCAGACTTTGATAGGTGTAGGATGTATAGAAGTTAGGGCCATTTAAAGTTTTATCAGTTTTTGATTTGGGACTCAAGGGTAGCATAGCTATGAGCGATAGCTTAAATTGATAAGAGGCTCGATTACTTTATTGTCACAAAATTTCAAAGTTTTATGACGCTCCAGTAAAAAGTTAAAGCTTTTGAATGTTGCAAACGTTGATAGGTATAGAAAGCACCGTATAGAAGTTAGGACTCTTTGAAGTTCTATCAGTGTTTGATTTGGGACTCAAGGGTAGCATAGCTATGAGCGACAGCTTAAATTGATAAGAGGCTCGAGTTCTTTATTGTCAAAAAATTTCAAGGTTTTTTGACGCTACAATAAAAAGTTACAAGCATTTGAATGTTGCAAACTTTGATAGGTATAGGACGCACCGTATAGAAGTTAGGACTACTTGAAGTTTTATGAGTGTTTGATTTGGGACTCAAGGGTAGCATAGCTATGAGCGATAGCTTAAGGTGATAAGAGGCTCCAGTACTTTATTGTCACAAGATTTAAAGATTATATAAATCTCCAGTAAAAAGTTACAAGCATTTGAATGGTGCAAACGTTGATATTTATAGGACGCACGGTACAGAAGTTAGGGCCATTTGAAGTTTTATCAGTGTCTGATTTGGGACTCAAGGGTAGCATAGCTATGAGCGATAACTTTAATTGATAAGAGGCTCGAGTACTTTATAGCCACAAACTTTCAAGGTTTTATGACGCTCCAGTAAAAAGTTAAAAGCATTTGAATGTTGCAAACTTTGATAGGTATAGAACGCACCGTATAGAAGTTAGGGCTATTTGAAGTTTTATCAGTTTTTGATTTGGGATTCAAGGGTAGCATAGCTATGAGCGATAGCTTAAGGTGATAAGAGGCTCCAGTACTTTATTGTCACAAAATTTAAAGATTATATGAATCTCCAGTAAAAAGTTACAAGCATTTGAATGGTGCAAACTTTGATATTTATAGGACGCACGGTACAGAAGTTAGGGCCATTTGAAGTTTTATCAGTGTCTGATTTGGGACTCAAGGGTAGCATAGCTATGAGCGATAACTTTAATTGATAAGAGGCTCGAGTACTTTATTGTCACAAAATTTCAAGGTTTTACGACGCTCCAGCAAAAAGTTAAAAACATTTGAATGTTGCAAACTTTGAAAGGTATAGGACGCACCGTATAGAAGTTAGGGCTATTTGAAGTTTTATCACTGTTTGATTTGAAACTCAAGAGTAGCATAGCTATGAACGATAGCTTAAAGTGATAAGAGGCTCGAGTACTTTATTGTCACAAAATTTAAAGATTTTATGACTCTCCAGTAAAAAGTTACAAGCATTTGAATGTTGCAAACTTTGATAGGTGTACGACGCACCGTATAGAAGTTAGGGCTATTTGAAGTTTTATCAGTGTTTGATTTGGGATTCAAGGGTAGCATAGCTATGAGCGATAGCTTAAAGTGATAAGAGGCTCGAGTACTTTATTGTCAGCAAATTTCAAGGTTTTATGACGCTCCAGTAAAAAGTTACAAGCAATTGATGGTTGCAGACTTTGATAGGTGTAGGACGTATAGAAGTTAGGGCCATTTGAAGTTTTATCAGTTTTTGATTTGGAACTCAAGGGTAGCATAGCTATGAGCGATAGCTTAAATTGATAAGAGGCTCGAGTACTTTATTCCCACAAAATTCCAAAGTTTTATGACGCTCCAGTAAAAAGTTACAAGCATTTGATTGTTGCAAACTTTGATAGGTGTAGGACGCACCGTATAGAAGTGTGGGCTATTTGAAGTTTTATCAGTGTTTGATTTGGGACTCAAGGGGAGTATAGTTATGAGCGATAGCGTAAATTGATAAGAGGCTCGAGTACTTTATTGTCACAAAATTTCAAGGTTTTATGACGCTCCAGTAAAAAGTTACAAGCAATTGATGGTTGCAGAATTTGATATGTGTAGGACGTATAGAAGTCAGGACCATTTGAAGTTTTATCAGTGTTTGATTTCAGACTCAAGGGTAGCATGGCTATGAGCGATTGCTTAAATTGATTAGAGGCTCGAGTACTTTATTGTCAAAAGATTTCAAGGTTTTATGACGCTCCAGTAAAAAGTTACAAGCATTTGATTGGTGCGAACTTTGATATGTATAGGACGCACCGTATAGAAGTTAGGGCCATTTGAAGTTTTATCAATGTTTGATTTGGGACTCAAGGGTAGCATAGCTATGAGCGATAACTTTAATTGATAAGACGCTCGAGTAATTTATTGTCACAAAATTTCAAGGTTTTCTGACGCTCCAGTAAAAAGTTAAAGCATTTGAATGTTGCAAACTTTGATAGGTATAAAACGCACCGGATAGAAGTTAGGGCTATTTGAAGTCTTATCAGTGTCTCATTTGGGACTCAAGGGGAGCATAGCTATGAGCGATACCGTAAATTGATAAGAGGCTCGAGTACATTATTGTCACAAAATTTCAAGGTTTTATGACGCCCCAGTAAAAAGTTACAAGCTTTTGATTGTTGCAAACTTTGATAGGTATTGGACGCACCGTACAGAAGTTAGTGCCATTTGAAGTTTTATCAGTGTTTGATTTGAAACTCAAGAGTAGCATAGCTATGAGCGATAGCTTAAATTGATAAGAGGCTCGAGTTCTTTATTGTCAAAAAATTTCAAGGTTTTATGACGCTCCAGTAAAAAGTTACAAGCAATTGATGGTTGCAGAATTTGATAGGTGTAGGACGTATAGAAGTCAGGGCCATTTGAAGTTTTATCAGTGTTTGATTTCGGACTCAAGGGTAGCATGGCTATGAGCGATAGCTTAAATTGATAAGAGGCTCGAGTACTTTATTGTCAAAAGATTTCAAGGTTTTATGACGCTCCAGTAAAAAGTTACAAGTATTTGATTGGTGCGAACTTTGATAGGTATAGGACGCACCGTATAGAAGTTAGGGCCATTTGAAGTTTTATCAATGTTTGATTTGCGACTCAAGGGTAGCATAGCTATGAGCGATAACTTTAATTGATAAGACGCTCGAGTAATTTATTGTCACAAAATTTCAAGGTTTTCTGACGCTCAAGTAAAAAGTTAAAGCATTTGAATGTTGCAAACTTTGATAGGTATAGAACGCACCGTATGGAAGTTAGGGCTATTTTAAGTTTTATCAGTGTTTGATTTGGGACTCAAGGGTAGCATAGCTATGAGCGATAACTTTAATTGATAAGAGGCTCGAGTACTTTATTGTCACAAAACTTCAAGGTTTTATGACGCTCCAGCAAAAAGTTAAAAGCATTTGAATGTTGCAAACTTTGATAGGTATAGAACGCACCGTATAGAAGTTAGGGCCATTTGAAGTTTTAGCAGTGTTTGATGTGGGACTCAAGGGTAGTATAGCTATGAGCGATATCTTAAATTGATAAGAGGCTCGAGTACTTTATTGCCACAAAATTTCAAGGTTTTATGAAGCTCCAGTAAAAAGTTACAAGCTTTTGATTGTTGCAAACTTTGATAGGTGTAGGACACACCGTATAGAAGTTAGGGCCATTTGAAGTTTTAGCAGTGTTTGATTTGGGACTGAAGGGTAGCATAGCTATGAGCGATAGCTTAAAGTGATAAGAGACTCGAGTACTTTATTGTCACAAAATTTAAAGATTTTATGACTCTCCAGTAAAAAGTTACAAGCATTTGAATGTTGCAAACTTTGATAGGTGTAGGACACACCGTATAGAAGTTAGGGCCATTTGAAGTTTTAGCAGTGTTTTATTTGGGACTGAAGGGTAGCATAGCTATGAGCGATAGCTTAAAGTGATAAGAGACTCGAGTACTTTATTGTCACAAAATTTAAAGATTTTATGACTCTCCAGTAAAAAGTTACAAGAAATTGATGGTTGCAGACTTTGATAGGTGTAGGATGTATAGAGGTTAGGGCCATTTAAAGTTTTATCAGTTTTTGATTTGGGACTCAAGGGTAGCATAGCTATGAGCGATAGCTTAAATTGATAAGAGGCTCGAGTACTTTATTGTCACAAAATTTACAAGTTTTTTGACGCTCCAGTAAAAAGTTAAAGCTTTTGAATGTTGCAAACGTTGATTGGTATAGAATGCACCGTATAGAAGTTAGGACTCTTTGAAGTTCTATCAGTGTTTGATTTGGGACTCAAGGGTAGCATAGCTATGAGCGACAGCTTAAATTGATAAGAGGCTCGAGTTCTTTATTGTCAAAAAATTTCAAGGTTTTTTGACGCTACAATAAAAAGTTACAAGCATTTGAATGGTGCAAACTTTGATACGTATAGGACTCACGATACAGAAGATAGGGCCATTTGAAGTTTTATCAGTGTTTGATTTGGGACTCAAGGATAGCATAGCTATGAGCGATAACTTTAATTGATAAGACGCTCGAGTAATTTATTGTCACAAAATTTCAAGGTTTTCTGACGCTCCAGTAAAAAGTTAAAGCATTTGAATGTTGCAAACTTTGATAGGTATAGAACGCACCGGATAGAAGTTAGGGCTATTTGAAGTCTTATCAGTGTTTGATTTGGGACTCAAGAGTAGCATAGCTATGAGCGATAGCTTAAATTGATAAGAGGCTCGAGATCTTTATTGTCAAAAATTTTCAAGGTTTTATGACGCTCCAGTAAAAAGTTACAAGCATTTGAATGGTGCAAACGTTGATACGTATAGGACGCACGGTACAGAAGTTAGGGCCATTTGAAGTTTTAGTAGTGTTTGATGTGGGACTCAAGGTTAGCATAGCTATGAGCGATATCTTAATTTGATAAGAAGATCGAATACTTTATTGTCACAAAATTTCAAGGTTTTCTGACGCTCCAGTAAAAAGTTAAAAGAATTTGAATGTTGCAAACTTTGATAGGTATAGGACGCACCGTATGGAAGTTAGGGCTATTTTAAGTTTTATCAGTGTTTGATTTGGGACTCAAGGGTAGCATAGCTATGAGCGATAACTTTAATTGATAAGAGGCTCGATTACTTTATTGTCACAAAATTTCAAGGTTTTGTGACGCTCCAGCAAAAAGTTAAAAGCATTTGAATGTTGCAAACTTTGATAGGTATAGAACGCACTGTATAGAAGTTAGGGCCATTTGAAGTTTTAGCAGTGTTTGATGTGGGACTCAAGGGTAGTATAGCTATGAGCGATATCTTAAATTGATAAGAGGCTCGAGTACTTTATTGCCACACAATTTCAAGGTTTTATGAAGCTCCAGTAAAAAGTTACAAGCTTTTGATTGTTGCAAACTTTGATAGGTGTAGAACACAACGTATAGAAGTTAGGGCCATTTGAAGTTTTAGCAGTGTTTGATTTGGGACTGAAGGGTAGCATAGCTATGAGCGATAGCTTAAATTGATAAGAGGCTCGAGTACTTTATTGCTACAAAATTTCAAAGTTTTATGACGCTCCAGTAAAAAGTTACAAGCATTTGATTGTTGCAAACTTTGATAGGTGTAGGACGCACCGTATAGAAGTGTGCGCTATTTGAAGTTTTATCAGTGTTTGATTTGGGACTCAAGGGGAGTATAGTTATGAGTGATAGCGTAAATTGATAAGAGGCTCGAGTACTTTATTGTCACAAAATTTCAAGGTTTTATGACGCTCCAGTAAAAAGTTACAAGCAATTGATGGTTGCAGAATTTGATATGTGTAGGACGTATAGAAGTCAGGACCATTTGAAGTTTTATCAGTGTTTGATTTCAGACTCAAGAGTAGCATGGCTATGAGCGATTGCTTAAATTGATTAGAGGCTCGAGTACTTTATTGTCAAAAGATTTCAAGGTTTTATGACGCACCAGTAAAAAGTTACAAGCATTTGATTGGTGCGAACTTTGATATTTATAGGACGCACCGTATAGAAGTTAGGGCCATTTGAAGTTTTATCAATGTTTGATTTGGGACTCAAGGGTAGCATAGCTATGAGCGATAACTTTAATTGATAAGACGCTCGAGTAATTTATTGTCACAAAATTTCAAGGTATTCTGACGCTCCAGTAAAAAGTTAAAGCATTTGAATGTTGCAAACTTTGATAGGTATAAAACGCACCGGATAGAAGTTAGGGCTATTTGAAGTCTTATCATTGTTTGATTTGGGACTCAAGGGGAGCATAGCTATGAGCGATACCGTACATTGATAAGAGGCTCGAGTACATTATTGTCACAAAATTTCAAGGTTTTATGACGCTCCAGTAAAAAGTTACAAGCTTTTGATTGTTGCAAACTTTGATAGGTATTGGACGCACCGTACGGAAGTTAGTGCCATTTGAAGTTTTATCAGTGTTTGATTTGAAACTCAAGAGTAGCATAGCTATGAGCGATAGCTTAAATTGATAAGAGGCTCGAGTTCTTTATTGTCAAAAAATTTCAAGGTTTTATGACGCTCCAGTAAAAAGTTACAAGCAATTGATGGTTGCAGAATTTGATAGGTGTAGGACGTATAGAAGTCAGGGCCATTTGAAGTTTTATCAGTGTTTGATTTCGGACTCAAGGGTAGCATGGCTATGAGCGATAGCTTAAATTGATAAGAGGATCGAGTACTTTATTGTCAAAGGATTTCAAGGTTTTATGACGCTCCAGTAAAAAGTTACAAGTATTTGATTGGTGCGAACTTTGATAGGTATAGGACGCACCGTATAGAAGTTAGGGCCATTTGAAGTTTTATCAATGTTTGATTTGGGACTCAAGGGTAGCATAGCTATGAGCGATAACTTTAATTGATAAGACGCTCGAGTAATTTATTGTCACAAAATTTCAAGGTTTTCTGACGCTCCAGTAAAAAGTTAAAGCATTTGAATGTTGCAAACTTTGATAGGTATAGAACGCACCGGATAGAAGTTAGGGCTATTTGAAGTCTTATCAGTGTTTGATTTGGGACTCAAAAGTAGCATAGCTATGAGCGATAGCTTAAATTGATAAGAGGCTCGAGATCTCTATTGTCAAAAATTTTCAAGGTTTTATGACGCTCCAGTAAAAAATTTTTACAAGCATTTGAATGGTGCAAACGTTGATACGTATAGGACGCACGGTACAGAAGTTAGGGCCATTTGAAGTTTTAGTAGTGTTTGATGTGGGACTCAAGGTTAGCATAGCTATGAGCGATATCTTAATTTGATAAGAAGATCGAATACTTTATTGTCACAAAATTTCAAGGTTTTCTGACGCTCCAGTAAAAAGTTAAAAGAATTTGAATGTTGCAAACTTTGATAGGTATAGGACGCACCGTATGGAAGTTAGGGCTATTTTAAGTTTTATCAGTGTTTGATTTGGGACTCAAGGGTAGCATAGCTATGAGCGATAACTTTAATTGATAAGAGGCTCGATTACTTTATTGTCACAAAATTTCAAGGTTTTGTGACGCTCCAGCAAAAAGTTAAAAGCATTTGAATGTTGCAAACTTTGATAGGTATAGAACGCACTGTATAGAAGTTAGGGCCATTTGAAGTTTTAGCAGTGTTTGATGTGGGACTCAAGGGTAGTATAGCTATGAGCGTTATCTTAAATTGATAAGAGGCTCGAGTACTTTATTGCCACACAATTTCAAGGTTTTATGAAGCTCCAGTAAAAAGTTACAAGCTTTTGATTGTTGCAAACTTTGATAGGTGTAGAACACAACGTATAGAAGTTAGGGCCATTTGAAGTTTTAGCAGTGTTTGATTTGGGACTGAAGGGTAGCATAGCTATGAGCGATAGCTTAAATTGATAAGAGGCTCGAGTACTTTATTGCTACAAAATTTCAAAGTTTTATGACGCTCCAGTAAAAAGTTACAAGCATTTGATTGTTGCAAACTTTGATAGGTGTAGGACGCACCGTATAGAAGAAAGGGCTGTTTGAAGTTTTTTCAGTGTTTGATGTGAGACTCAAGGGTAGCATAGCTGTGAGCATTAGCTTAAATTGATAAGAGGCTCTAGTACTTTATTGTCAGAAAATTTCAAGGTTTTATGACGCTCCAGTAAAAAGTTACAAGCAATTGATGGTTGCAGACTTTGATAGGTGTAGGACGTATAGAAGTTATGGCCATTTGAAGTCTTATCAGTGTTGGGGTCCTCGTGTCTGCTTGTCGGCGAGAGCGACGTCCTGTCGCCGTTTTCGATCGCGTGGCTGAAAAATCAAGAGCCCTAACATAGAATTCAAGCACTACCACTTTTCGGTTTCAAAACACAAGAGACTTTATTCTTAAAATAATACTTCTTATATACTATCTACAAATGAACATTACCGCCTACGTCTTCACTTTTTTGGTGTTCCAGTTTCGCAATTGTTATTTGATGTCAGTTGTTCAGGCCAACCGACCTACTTCAAAAGTAAAAGTGTCGTCGGTGCATTCTAAATGCCCCTCGTCAGCTTTTCTGCGGAACTGTGACACCCTAAAAGTTTACATCATAATTAGTGCATAAATACTACTCATTTACAATATTTGCACCCTAAAAATATGTGCATTCTTAATGAGCTTAATGGGAGCCGGTGCTGTGAGTCAACTACGCGTAAGTAGCTTGATTCTAACTCACAACAACCCTCCCCTCTTTCTAAAAGAAGTTAGTGCAACTAACTTCCATTAAATCTTTACAATATTTTTCTTGCACTGCAAACAAATTTGTGCATCGTTTGAACTCTATAGTACATATATATAATTTGTTTTATTTTTTCCATGAAATCGCCTTATTTGGGTTCTATAACGGTTTTTTTTTTTTTTTTTTTATTCTTTTCTTTTCCATATATTTCTTTTTCTCTAGCTTTTATTTTATTTTGTAGTTTTCTTTCTTTTATTTTTTTCTTTACTTTGTTTTTGTTTTTATTTTTTCTTATTTTTATCCATCATTATTTTTTTTTTATATTCCTCTTTTTATAATTTGGTCTTTCGTTGACTCTTTTCTCATTGGCGTATATACAAACATCTAAACAATAACACAATGCTATTCTATACCTAAAACCTTATATTATACTGCGCCCTCTGCTACCTGCTGGTCCAGTTGACGACCGTCGTTGTCCGAGTGAAGTCCCTCGATGAAATCTGCATACCCCTCTCTTCTTTCTGGATCGGTACGTACAAAAATGTTATTGGTTGGCGATCTGGTTTGCGATTAAAACTTTGCTTTTAGTGGCCTTCTTCTTTCCATTTATAGTGTGCCCCACGGCTGTAGGTGGTACTGCCTCTGCTTATAGTATTCAACCAGTAAAAATCATTTGGAATACATGAGAGATTACAATACACCTTCTTACTTTGCAGCAATGCGTTTTATGGTGGAAGTGTTTCTCTTGAGCTTCCTCATAATGGTATTTGACATCGTTTGGTTTGATATGGAGACAATCGGTATTTTTCTGAGATACACGTTCAATTATGTAATTTGTGTACTCTGGTCGGTTACCAGTCTCTGTGTCCTCTTGTGTTAAATCATATTTCATACATATGTAAATAACGTTTCATATGTTCATACTCTAACTTGGACATATCCTTCAATGAAGCAATTAACTTCCGTGAGCCAAATTTCTTCTGCTTATTATATTTGGTGGTGGTTTCAGTCACCCTCCTTAAGCTTTTACCCATCTTCAACTTATCCAAAATCGATTCTGTTGAGATTGTGATACACTGGGTGGACATTGTACTATAAAATTGTCCAATTCAAAAAATGACTCCTCAAGGAAACTTGTTTATTTTTCGTTGCTTGTCAATAACTCATCTACAACGTTTTCAAACGCTGCGGCCATATGCCGTTTCGCAAAATTAAAATTACATCCGTCGCCATTCATCCCCAAGCTAATATGTTGGCATCTTTGGGGTCACAAACCTTAGATAACTGCCAAAAATTTCTGTTTTTCAAAAACGCTTTTCCGAATACTATGTTGGTCCCTTAGTCCGCACCGTCTTCCGATATCCGCTGTTCCCGGAACTTCCTGCTTCGCTTCACATCATCAGAGCTATTTACAGAACACCTATAATAATTTTCTTAATTTTCTAATATACATTTTAGTTTGATATTTCTTCTATGTTTAATTTTTGTCAAACATTTCATAAGTCAATTTAATAAATGAATTTCAAAATTATATAATATTAAAATAAATACACTATATGTACTATATATACTTCTGGGTATAATTTCCCAATTTAGTATGATTTTTGTTTTTTTTTTTTATTATAACACTTATTTCATTATTAAGTTAGATTTTAAATAATTAATTTTTGTAACTCTAATTATTTTCAACTACCTTTAATTTTAATCTGAACTCTTACACAGATTATAATCTTTTTAAATTTATAACTTTTCCTAAATATACGCTATTCCTGAATATACATAAACAAAACAATATTTATACAACATGCTTATTCTATAATTGAATGCTATATCATTCAATTTGCATCCACTCGTCTTTTCCCCTTACATTATCGGATTCGCTACCGTATCTTAGAGGAAAAGAGGACTGGACTAAGTGTTTTCATAGCCATATAGGGCATTAGTGTCGCTTTGATTAATTTTTCGTGCTCTTTTTCAACACGTGAGTTATCACTCATTTCAGTTTTGACCCAATTCATTGGTCCTCCGAGTAAAACCAGATTATATAAAATAATCCCGTTTGTGTCAAAACTTTGTCCATTGCATGACTATATCTTTCATCACATACAATTACTTTTTATTTAAATTTAGTTCTAGCCTGATATGTATATATCCATTAACGATTCTATTTTCCATCCTGTAATTAGTTCGTATATGGCTACATACATACATTCGAGGCGCTTTAAATTACCTAGAATTAATTACTAACGTTATTTTCCCAATTAACTATACATTTATTTTTTATATCCCGACATATACATTTATTCAAATTTCCATACGCTAATTTCCTAATCAATAAACAGTAAAAACCTATGTACGAGTATATTTACATATAGCCGACTGCAGTATCCGCAAAATATACATACGCATATACCCATTCCTCTTAACTAGAATACTTACTTCTTTAAATATACATTCGTACATTCATTCTTTATCCTATACACATATATACATACTCGTATATATATGTACTTACTTCACCAGCAGTTCCGTTGCCTGGCGTTAACGCTCACGCATCGAATTTCAGTGCATACACTGCCGTATGTATGTACATATTCGAAGTTTTATATTGCTTGCCCACGACTGTCTTACTATCTTATTTTATTTTTTAATTACGTGCAATATTTATCATTTAATATTTAAAAAGTATATTTTTCCCTACTGTGCTTCGTTCGGCCATAGTGCATAATAAGCACATTTTTTATTGCGTCAACTTTACTTGCTCGAGTTTAATTGGCACACTTCTGCTGGTCTTGACTTTGACAATCGGAGCTGTGTGTGTTATTTGATACGCACACGTACATGTTTACGTTGTTATTCCTGTGTTTACACTTGTAGAACACTGCTAACACATGTCTTTAGTTGTGTGGTCTAATGTGGAATAATTTCAACAAATTATTATGTAGCTTTTTATTTTTTCCCTTAATCGTTACGACTGTTGTAACTGGGCTTCGGATCTCTGCTACTACATACGGACCTATCCACACAGGTGAGAATTTGTTTCTCCTAGCCTGATTCTTCATTAGTACTTGATCACCCACATGAAAAACTACTGGGTTCAGTACCTTGTTATAAGCTTCCCTGGCCACTCGTTTAGCACATTCCTGGTTTTCTCTAACCAATTCGTGCGCTCGCTGTAGCTGATACTTTTGCACTTTATTCGGGTCATCAGCATTGTATACAGGCGCACATTTGCGCTTCAAATTCGCTGGCATGTTGAAATCAAACCCGTAGAGTGTTCTAAACGGAGTTTGCTTCGTTGATACATGCACAGTATTGTTGTGTACATGCATTGCAGTGGTCAACCATTGATCCCAATTCGAGCCGTCTTCTTTGGCAAAACTGCGCAAGTACTCGGCCAGAGGTCGATGACTACGTTCCAATGAGCCATTCGCCTGTGGATGATATGGTGTTATGTGCAACTTTTTTATCCCCAGCATCTTACAAGTTTCTGAGAATAATTTCGATACGAAATTTGAACCATTGTCGGTTATCAAAACCTTAGGTATGTTGTAACGTGCTATAATTTCATCAAAAAATGCTTTGGCCACCGTACCTGCTTCCGCATCGGGTATAGCCACGCACGCCATATACTTTGAGAAATCATCTTGGAACGTCAAGATGTATTTATTGCCCGAAACAGTTTCAGGTAAAATACCTACAATATCCATATGAACCTTATCAAATGGTTGTTTTTGTGTGTCCGTTAACACCATGGACATCTTTGTTAGCCTTGAACTTTAGTTGGCCTGGCACTTTGGGCAACTTCTTACATATTTTTTTTATGTCTTTGAGCCTACCTTTCCATCCTTATACTCGCCTAATTCTGTCATGGGTTTTCCAGAATCCCTGGTGTCCACCTAGAGGTGAATCATGGAAACCCTTTAACACAGCCTGGATATCCTCTATATCCTTCAGCCATTCCACACTACTGGCTCTTTGTTCATTAGCAGCGTCACCTGCATTGCTAACATTTCTTGTTGCATCAATTTTATCCCCTTGAATTATCTCGGCCTTCTCCTTATCTGACCGTGCCTTGGCCCTCGTTTGCACTACTGATACTTTCTTTGCCTGCGGTACTCTGCTGAGTGCATCGGCATTCAGATTCTTTTTCCCAGGTTTGTATATGATTTCAAAATCATACTCAGACAATTTGTGTCTGAACCTGGCTAGCCTAGACGTTTGGTCTTTCAAGTTGGCTATGCCTCTCAACGGCTGGTGATCAGTGTATATCTTGAATGGGCGTCCTAGCAGATATGCCCTAAAATTCTTTGTAGCCCACACTATGGCTAGGAATTCCTTTTCTATTGTGGAGTATCTTTTCTCCGTATCGCTAAGCGCTCTGCTTGCGAATGCTATTGGTCGGTCATTACCGACTTCCCCTTGTGACAATACTGCCCCTAATGCTTCATTGCTAGCATCAGTGGTCAACAAAAAAGTTTGCCCAAAGTCGGGGTATGCCAAAATCGGTGGCGAGCTAATTATCTCTTTTAGCCTCTCGAATGCTTGCTGACAGCTCTCTGTCCATTCGAACTTTGCTTCTTTTCGTAGCAACTTATTCACTGGCAATGCAATTCCGACTAGTCCTTCCACGAACTTTCTATAATAGTTTACTAGTCCTAGGAATGCTTGCACTTCTTTTCTGTTCCTGGGAACCGCTAAATTTCTAACGCATTCCACCTTCTGCGGGTCAGGCAGTGCTCCTGCTTCTGAGCAACGATGGCCTAAATAAACCACCTCTCTCCGCAAAAATTGACACTTCTCCGTGTTCAATTTCAAATTGTGTTCTCGTAATTTCTGGAGCACCTTGCACAAGCGTTGCGAATGCTGCTGCAAGTTCTTCCCATAAATTACAATATCATCCAGCTACACAAAACAATCTAACCCTTGCAAGCCTGTTAGCACATGGTTCATTAGCCGTTGGAAGGTAGCCGGTGCTCCTGTTAATCCGAACGGCATTCTATTAAACTCATAATGCCCTAAACCGGTGCTGAACGCGGTTTTCTGCTTATCCTGGGTATCCACCAGAACCTGGTGGTAGCCACTCGCTAAATCAAGTATAGAAAAATATCTACTGTGTCCCAATTGATCCAGAATTTCTTCTATCCTTGGTATCGGAAACACCTGCTTGATAGTGGCGTCGTTCAATTTCCTAAAATCGACGACCATTCTCCACTTCTTCTGACCCTGAGCACCTCCCTTCTTTGGTACCAAAATTATTGGTGAGTTCCAAGGCGAGATACTCGGTGAAATTATGTTATCTTTTAACATTCCCTGCACTTACCTATTTACCTCATCTTTGTGAGCTTGTGGCAATCTGTACTGTTTCTGGTTAATTGGTGCTTGATCCACCCTAGTAGGTATTCATGCTCTACCTCTGGTGTATACGTCAACTGGTCCCCTTCCAGCAAAAATATGTCATGGAATGACGCACAAATGGCTTCTATTGATGCCTACTCTTCTGAATTTACGCTTGGGTCTAGCTTCAGTGATTCTAGCACTCTCTCCATTCTTTTTCTTATATCAACTTGTTTAATCTGATTAACCGATCTATAATTCGGTTCTTTAAAATTATCATAACTAGTGAACTTAGGCCTAAAATCCTCATCCATCAGATAGTCCTTTTCTGAGGCGTTGAGTACACAAGCGTACACCTTGTCAACGTGCGTTATGGTTTCTCCCATATATATGCCCTCCGCTAGCTGCTGCTTGTGCAAAACAACAGTCCTAAGTTTCGTATTTACATGCATAGTAACTACTCTGGTTGACCTTGCATTTACTACCTCCATACTATTCTTAACCTTACGCACGGTTCCTTCCTGCCATGACTTTAATGGAAGAGTGAGAATTCTATTCTTATTATTATCGTAAAACGATAACTGCTTGTCGAGCGCATCCAGTATGGTGCGTCCCCAAAGATTATCGCGGCCAATTATCCCATCAGCCGGGATACCTTTCCTATCCACTTCCACTGCGTGCACTCTAAAACACATACCCTTAACTCCACTGTGCCCTATTCTGAGCGACCCCAATGTCTTAATGCACCCTCCAAAAGCTCCGTTAAGCGTTGTTACGTCCATTTGATTAATGTCTAGCCCCTTTCGTAAAACACTAGATTTTACGAGACTAGTGTCCGCTCCTGAATCTACTAATAGCACTAACTTTCCACTCGCTGCCTCCTCGCTGGGTATCTCGATGAAGGCATCACCTATCCTGCTAATAGCGAAGCAACCTCGTTTTGTTCCCAATATGGACGTGTATCCACTCCCTAACTCTTCGTGATACTGGAGAGCCTCTTGCTCCTCCTTCTCCTGGACTATAGTTCCTACATTACTAGTCCCACGTACTTCTGGCCTAACTATTACTCTCTTTCTTTTGGCTTTCCAGTCTACTGGCCTCGACTGGGCCGCTGGAAGTTTCCCTGGTTCCTTTGTTGGGATTGTCTATCCCTGCATTCCGCTGCCCGATGTCCCATTCGTCCACATGAGAAGCATCTCAACCCCTGTTGGGTGTTGCCTAACCTTTGTCCTCCTCTAGTATCCCAGTTTGGCCGCTGTTGACCATTCCCAGTGCTGAAAGGATTTCTTCCTTGGTTAATCCCTTCCGTTGAGCCGACTCGAGGACCACTACCCCTGTTGTCCCTTAAGGTTGGATCTGGGCGCCTCGTAGCTGGCTGCCTTCTACTTTGATCCCATTTATTGTCTAATTGACACTGCCTACTTGCCTCATGACCATATGTTTGGCACTCCATACAATAGGGCGTATTCTTGCGTGTAATGCATTCATCCCTTGTATGTCCCGACTTATGGCCTGTTGGGTGTTGCGTATCCTTGGTTCACTTTTGGAATTCCAATTTGGTTGCTGCTGACCACTCCTAGTTTTGAAAGGATTTCTTCCTTGGTTAATTCCTTCTGTTGAATAAACTCGGGGACTACTGAAGTTACCCCTGCTGTGCCTCTAGGGTGGAACCGGGCGCCTCGTAGCTGGCGGCCTTCTATTCTGATTCCATACCGTGCCTCCTTGGCACTGTCTACTTGTCTCATGACCATATGTTTGGTACTCCATACAGTAGGGCGTGTTTTTGCGTGTAATGCACTCATCCCTTGTATGACCTTGCTTACGGCAGAACGAACATGTGGGTGCCCTCTGTACAAACCCCCTGTACCGATTTCTCGGATTCGCGGCTCTGTTGTCGGAGACACCGGGATTATATGTTCCTCTGTATATGTTTGGGACGTAATTACTTCCATCTGTCTATTTTCCAACATGTGTACCTCACCTAACCCAGCCGTACTTCGTTCCACGAGAACTTGTGCTCTAATCGCTTCCTCTACTAATTCCTCCAGAGTTCCTGTTCTGCTATTCAGCATATGAATCTTTAGAATGGAGTTGCGGAGCCCCACTACGAAAGTCGTTAACACCGACTTGTCAACTTCGTATAATAATGCGGTATCACCAACGCCATTGTACTTACTTTTGATTACTTCTTGGGCCGTCATCCGAAGTGATTCCAAACGCCTGGCAAAGGCGCGAATGTCTTCCCCTGCCAGTTGTTTCCCGATTCTAATTTCTTGGGTTATGTCCTCCAAAGTTCTTTCCTTCAGATAAGTTCTCCTTATAAGACTGTAAAGCTCGTCCACACTGGCGAATTGCTTTGGCAACACAAGGTTGTACGCGTCTCCAAATAACCTTTGCTTAACACAGTCGAAGAAATCCTGCAACTCATCAGGGCCTATGCTTCGCTTTGCAAGCTCACAACCTTGAATGAATCTGTTAACTTCTGACCGTAAATCTTCTGAAGCTGCACCAGTAAACACAGGTACTAGCCTGGCCACTGTCTTTGAAATCTCCTCTATTTTTGTTTTACTTATGACCGGTAAAACTTGAGCGCTATCTTTGTGGGTGGTTCCTAGATTCACTTCTCCCGGATCTGAGAGGTAATTGACCAATGACGGACTCAAACTAATTAGTCTTCGATCGTTTGTTCGTACAGGCGAAATACTGTCAACAGTATTGGGCCTGTCCTGTACCGTTACTGCTTTTGGCTCTTTTGGCGGATATCCCTTATTTTTATTAGTTACCGGACGTTCTGGAGAAAAAGGCTCGACACCGATTTCCGATGCGTCAAACAAAAATCCCGCTTCACTTTCTCCAGTCAATACTAATCTAGGCTTTACCACACGACCTATCCCTTCCGGAGTTAAATACTCCGGCCAGCGAACTTCAGGAGGCAATGTCAACACTGTCTGTGTCCAGCCGATGCTAATTTTGATCTCTCCTTTCTATGTGGGTTGCTATTGGTCGCCCGTCCTCTTTTCAATCCTGCACACTCCATCTCCAACAGCGCTGCTGCTTCCTCTGTTTCCGACAATCTCTGAGAAAGTTCCTTTACCTTATTCTCAAGATACTTTTTTGTGCTCTCAAATCTTCTGTTTTCTCATGAAATTTGAACAACTTTTCTTCTGTCCTTCTTTGGATTGCCGTCAAGGCTTGATCCCCTACTTCTAATGGTGACACAGCGCCTCCGACTCTATTGATTTCAATCTGTTCCTTACTTCCTCTGGCGAAACCAAACTCACTGTTTCTTGCCCTAGTCCCTCTAATTCAGAACTAAATGTATCTGCCCATTCGTTGACCAGACTATTTATGTAGTCTGCGTAATTTTCCGCAAAATATTTTCCTTTGCCGTACTCAACTGCGTGAGGCAACAACAGTCCGTGATTATTGTTGAACTCTCTCCCTAGATTTTGCAACTGTGATATTCCCTTGCGGTAATACACGTTGTCCTTGCATAAACTGCCGTCTTTCTTAAAATTACGGACCAATTTTTCAATCGTATCGCCAATTTGCTCCTGCATCAGCAGCAATGCTTGCGCTTCCTTCGTCATATCCCAAATGCCAGAACAGATGGCGTATCCCAATTACAAATAAAAATCCAATAATTGTTAAAACTTGTTATTAACTTATCCCAATATTTTATTCCATCCTACTTATTGATAAATACAAATTTATTTAAAAAAAACATTCCACCGTAAATTCTATGTTTATATACATATTCTGCTATACTTGTTTTCCATCACAAAGTTCCGCTGTATACCGGCGTCCATTAAGTCCTTCCATCATTGCAAATTGGTCCTTGGCTTCCTCACAGGGACTCCTTGATTTCCTCTCACCATCTTTAATCCTCCCAAGAATCCATAGAAAAAGGCCATATGTTTGTAAAAACCGAAATTTGATTTACCGGCGAAAGTGTTCTGATTCATTCCCGGAAATTTGAATCCATATTTAAAAATAAACCCGTAACGTATGCGCCACATAATAATAGCATTTAAATGTGTTCTTCAACATTGCTACGCAAATCGTAGTTTCCGAACTACAAAAACTTTGATGCAACATCACGTGTTGTCTGCACCTCTTCACATAATACCCTAAACTCAGAATGCCAAATATTTAAATCAATTTTGATTTCAGAACAACATAAATTCACTAAATCTGAATTTAAACAATAAAATAACTTAATTATTTCCAAAATAGATGGCATGGCTCAATAGACAATACAAATGTCCCTCACGACAAACAAACTCAAAACCCCTACCAAAAAAATCCTCACAGCTAGGATGAACATACATAGACCGTCCGATCATACTGACGGTTTATGGTTGCCATTCAAAGCTGCGTGCAACAGCGCAAACGCGCCTATAGGTTGCGACTTCTTTGATCAGCACTACGGCGCCTTCAGGGTCGCAGAAGTATCTACTTATTTTACGCTACTATACACTCTACTCACCATTATTTTTCCCGATGACATCCTTTTTTCCACAGTGTCCTTAGATGAGGTCCTTTCGTTGCAGGATGCCTCTCTGCTTCAGGGTTCCTTGCCCTGGGATTGCTCCAATAGGTCCTTTAGACCGGCTGCGCCAAAATGTTGGGGTCCTCGTGTCTGTTTGTCGGCGAGAGTGACGTCCTGTCGCCGTTTTCGGGCGCGTGGCTGAAAAATCAAGAGCCCTAACATAGAATTCAAGCACTACCACTTTTCGGTTTCAAAACACAAGAGACTTTATTCTTAAAATACTAGTTCTTATATACTATTTACAAATGAATATTACCGCCTACGTCTTGACTTTTCTGGTGTTCCAGTTTCGCAATTGTTATTTGATGTCAGTTGCTCAAGCCAACCGACCTACTTCAAAAGTAAAAGTGTCGTCGGTGCATTCTAAATGCCCCTCGTCAGCTTTTCTGCGGAACTGTGACACCCTAAAAGTTTACATCATAATTAGTGCATAAATACTACTCATTTACAATATTTGCACCCTAAAAATATGTGCATTCTTAATGAGCTTTATGGGAGCCGGTGCTGTGAGTCAACTACGCGTAAGTAGCTTGATTCTAACTCACAACATCAGTGTTTGATTTGGGACTAAAGGGGAGCATAGCTGTGAGCGATAGCGTAAATTGATAAGAGGGTCGAGCACTTTATTGCCACAAAATTTCAAAGTTCTATGACGCTCCAGTAAAAAGTTAAAGCATTTGAATGTTGCAAACTTTGATAGGTATAGAACGCACCGTATAGAAATTAGGACTATTTGAAGTTTTTATGACGCTCCAGTAAAAAGTTACAAGCTTTTGATTGTTGCAAACTTTGATAGGTGTAGGACGCACCGTATAGAAGTTAGGGCCATTTAGAGTTTTAGCAGTGTTTGATTTGGGGCTCAATGGTAGCATAGCTATGAGCGATAGCTTTAATTGATAAGAGGCTCGAGTACTTTATTGCCACAAAATTTCAAAGTTTTATGACGCTCCAGTAAAAAGTTACAAGCATTTGATTGTTGCAAACTTTGATAGGTGTAGGACGTACCGTATATAAGTTAGTGCCATTTGAAGTTTTATCAGTGTTTGATTTGGAACTCAAGAGTAGCATAGCTATGAGCGATATCTTAAATTGATAAGAGGCTCGAGTACTTTATTGTCACAAAATTTTAAGATTATATGACTCTCCAGTAAAAAGTTACAAGCATTTGAATGGTGCAAACTTTGATACGTATAGGACGCACGGTACAGAAGTTAGGGCCATTTGAAGTTTTATCAGTGTCTGATTTGGGACTCAAGGGTAGCATAGCTATGAGCGATAACTTTAATTGATAAGAGGCTCGAGTACTTTATTGTCACAAAATTTCAAGGTTTTACGACGCTCCAGCAAAAAGTTAAAAACATTTGAATGTTGCAAACTTTGAAAGGTATAGGACGCACCGTATAGAAGTTAGGGCTATTTGAAGTTTTATCACTGTTTGATTTGAAACTCAAGAGTAGCATAGCTATGAGCGATAGCTTAAAGTGATAAGCGGCTCGAGTACTTTATTGTCACAAAATTTAAAGATTTTATGACTCTCCAGTAAAAAGTTACAAGCATTTGAATGTTGCAAACTTTGATAGGTGTACGACGCACCGTATAGAAGTTAGGGCTATTTGAAGTTTTATCAGTGTTTGATTTGGGATTCAAGGGTAGCATAGCTATGAGCGATAGCTTAAAGTGATAAGAGGCTCGAGTACTTTATTGTCAGCAAATTTCAAGGTTTTATGACGCTCCAGTAAAAAGTTACAAGCAATTGATGGTTGCAGACTTTGATAGGTGTAGGACGTATAGAAGTTGGGGCCATTTGAAGTTTTATCAGTTTTTGATTTGGGACTCAAGGGTAGCATAGCTATGAGCGATAGCTTAAATTGATAAGAGGCTCGAGTACTTTATTCCCACAAAATTCCAAAGTTTTATGACGCTCCAGTAAAAAGTTACAAGCATTTGATTGTTGCAAACTTTGATAGGTGTATGACGCACCGTATAGAAGTGTGGGCTATTTGAAGTTTTATCAGTGTTTGATTTGGGACTCAAGGGGAGTATAGCTATGAGCGATAGCGTAAATTGATAAGAGGCTCGAGTACTTTATTGCCACACAAAATTTCAAAGTTTTATGGCGCTCCAGTAAAAAGTTACAAGCAATTGATGGTTGCAGAATTTGATATGTGTAGGACGTATAGAAGTCAGGACCATTTGAAGTTTTATCAGTGTTTGATTTCGGACTCAAGGGTAGCATGGCTATGAGCGATTGCTTAAATTGATAAGAGGCTCGAGTACTTTATTGTCAAAAGATTTCAAGGTTTTATGACGCTCCAGTAAAAAGTTACAAGCATTTGATTGGTGCGAACTTTGATAGGTATAGGACGCACCGTATAGAAGTTAGTGCCATTTGAAGTTTTATCAGTGTTTGATTTGAAACTCAAGAGTAGCATAGCTATGAGCGATAGCTTAAATTGATAAGAGGCTCGAGTTCTTTATTGTCAAAAATTTTCAAGGTTTTATGACGCTCCAGTAAAAAGTTACAAGCATTTGAATGGTGCAAACTTTGTACGTATAGGACGCACGGGACAGAAGTTAGGGCCATTTGAAGTTTTAGTAGTGTTTGATGTGGGACTCAAGGGTAGCATAGCTATGAGCGATATCTTAATTTGATAAGAGGATCGAGTACTTTATTGTCACAAAATTTCAAGGTTTTATGACGCTCCAGTAAAAAGTTACAAGCATTTGATTGGTGCGAACTTTGATAGGTATAGGACGCACCGTATAGAAGTTAGGGCCATTTGAAGTTTTATCAATGATTGGTTTGGGACTCAAGGGTAGCATAGCTATGAGCGATAACTTTAATTGATAAGACGCTCGAGTAATTTATTGTCACAAAATTTCAAGGTTTTCTGACGATCCAGTAAAAAGTTAAAGCATTTGAATGTTGCAAACTTTGATAGGTATAAAACGCAACGGATAGAAGTTAGGGCTATTTGAAATCTTAGTGTTTGATTTGGGACTCAAGTGGAGCATAGCTATGAGCGATACCGTAAATTGATAAGAGGCTCGAGTACTTTATTGCCACAAAATTTCAAAGTTTTATGACGCTCCAGTAAAAAGTTACAAGCATTTGATTGTTGCAAACTTTGATAGGTGTAGGACGTACCGTATATAAGTTAGTGCCATTTGAAGTTTTATCAGTGTTTGATTTGGAACTCAAGAGTAGCATAGCTATGAGCGATATCTTAAATTGATAAGAGGCTCGAGTTCTTTATTGTCAAAAAATTTCAAGGTTTTTTGACGCTCCAGTAAAAACTTACAAGCATTTGAATGGTGCAAACTTTGATACGTATAGGACGCACGGTACAGAAGTTAGGGCCATTTGAAGTTTTATCAGTGTTTGATTTGGGACTCAAGGGTAGCATAGCTATGAGCGATAACTCTAATTGATAAGAGGCTCGAGTACTTTATTATCACAAAATTTCAAGGTTTTATGACGCTCCATCAAAAAGTTAAAATAATTTGAATGTTGCAAACTTTGATAGGTATAGGACGCACCGTATGGAAGTTAGGGCTATTTGAAGTTTTATCAGTGTTCGATTTCGGACTCAAGGGTAGCATAGCTATGAGCGATAACTTTAATTGATAAGAGGCTCGAGTACTTTATTGTCACAAAATTTCAAGGTTTTATGACGCTCCAGCAAAAAGTTAAAAGCATTTGAATGTTGCAAACTTTGATAGGTATAGAACGCACCGTATAGAAGTTAGGGCTATTTGAAGTTTTATCAGTGTTTGATTTGGGATTCAAGGGTAGCATAGCTATGAGCGATAGCTTAAAGTGATAAGAGGCTCGAGTACTTTATTGTCACAAAATTTTAAGATTATATGACTCTCCAGTAAAAAGTTACAAGCATTTGAATGGTGCAAACTTTGATACGTATAGGACGCACGGTCCAGAAATTAGGGCCATTTGAAGTTTTATCAGTGTTTGATTTGGGACTCAAGGGTAGCATAGCTATGAGCGATAACTTTAATTGATAAGAGGCTCGAGTACTTTATTGTCACAAACTTTCAAGGTTTTATGACGCTCCAGTAAAAAGTTAAAGCTTTTGAATGTTGCGACAGCTTAAATTGATAAGAGGCTCGAGTTCTTTATTGTCAAAAAATTTCAAGGTTTTTTGACGCTACAGTAAAAAGTTACAAGCATTTGAATGGTGCAAACTTTGATACGTATAGGACTCACGGTGCAGAAGTTAGGGCCATTTGAAGTTTTATCAGTGTTTGATTTGGGACTCAAGGGTAGCATAGCTATGAGCGATAACTTTAATTTATAAGAGGCTCGAGTACTTTATTGTCACAAGATTTTAAGCTTTTATGACGCTCCAGCAAAAAGTTAAAAGCATTTGAATGTTGCAAACTTTGATAGGTATAGAACGCACCGTATAGAAGTTAGGACTATTTGAAGTTTTATCAGTTTTTGATTTGGGATTCAAGGGTAGCATAGCTATGAGCGATAGCTTAAAGTGATAAGAGGCTCCAGTACTTTATTGTCACAAAATTTAAAGATTATATGAATCTCCAGTAAAAAGTTACAAGCATTTGAATGGTGCAAACTTTGATGTTTATAGGACGCACGGTACAGAAGTTAGGGTCATTTGAAGTTTTATCAGTGTCTGATTTGGGACTCAAGGGTAGCATAGCTATGAGCGATAACTTTAATTGATAAGAGGCTCGAGTACTTTATTGTCACAAAATTTCAAGGTTTTACGACGCTCCAGCAAAAAGTTAAAAACATTTGAATGTTGCAAACTTTGAAAGGTATAGGACGCACCGTATAGAAGTTAGGGCTATTTGAAGTTTTATCACTCTTTGATTTGAAACTCAAGAGTAGCATAGCTATGAGCGATAGCTTAAAGTGATAAGCGGCTCGAGTACTTTATTGTCACAAAATTTAAAGATTGTATGACTCTCCAGTAAAAAGTTACAAGCATTTGAATGTTGCAAACTTTGATAGGTGTACGACGCACCGTATAGAAGTTGGGTCCATTTGAAGTTTTATCAGTTTTTGATTTGGGACTCAAGGGTAGCATAGCTATGAGCGATAGCTTAAATTGATAAGAGGCTCGAGTACTTTATTCCCACAAAATTCCAAAGTTTAATGACGCTCCAGTAAAAAGTTACAAGCATTTGATTGTTGCAAACTTTGATAGGTGTAGGACGCACCGTATAGAAGTGTGGGCTATTTGAAGTTTTATCAGTGTTTGATTTCGGACTCAAGGGTAGCATGGCTATGAGCGATTGCTTAAATTGATAAGAGGCTCGAGTACTTTATTGTCAAAAGATTTCAAGGTTTTATGACGCTCCAGTAAAAAGTTACAAGCATTTGATTGGTGCGAACTTTGATAGGTATAGGACGCACCGTATAGAAGTTAGGGCCATTTGAAGTTTTATCAATGTTTGATTTGGGACTCAAGAGTAGCATAGCTATGAGCGATAACTTTAATTGATAAGACGCTCGAGTAATTTATTGTCACAAAATTTCAAGGTTTTCTGACGCTCCAGTAAAAAGTTAAAGCATTTGAATGTTGCATACTTTGATAAGTATAAAACGCACCGGATAGAAGTTATGGCTATTTGAAGTCTTATCAGTGTTTGATTTGGGACTCAAGGGGAGCATAGCTATGAGCGATACCGTAAATTGATAAGAGGCTCGAGTACATTATTGTCACAAAATTTCAAGGTTTTATGACGCTCCAGTAAAAAGTTACAAGCTTTTGATTGTTGCAAACTTTGATAGGTATTGGACGCACCGTACAGAAGTTAGTGCCATTTGAAGTTTTATCAGTGTTTGATTTGAAACTCAAGAGTAGCATAGCTATGAACGATAGCTTAAATTGATAAGAGGCTCGAGTTCTTTATTGTCAAAAAATTTCAAGGTTTTATGACGCTCCAGTAAAAAGTTACAAGCAATTGATGGTTGCAGAATTTGATATGTGTAGGAGGTATGGAAGTCAGGGCCATTTGAAGTTTTATCAGTGTTTGATTTCGAACTCAAGGATAGCATGGCTATGAGCGATAGCTTAAATTGATAAGAGGCTCGAGTACTTTATTTTCAAAAGATTTCAAGGTTTTATGACGCTCCAGTAAAAAGTTACAAGCATTTGATTGGTGCGAACTTTGATAGGTATAGGACGCACCGTATAGAAGTTAGTGCCATTTGAAGTTTAATCAGTGTTTGATTTGAAACTCAAGAGTAGCATAGCTATGAGCGATAGCTTAAATTGATAAGAGGCTCGAGTTCTTTATTGTCAAAAATTTTCAAGGTTTTATGACGCTCCAGTAAAAAGTTACAAGCATTTGAATGGTGCAAACTTTGTACGTATAGGACGCACGGGACAGAAGTTAGGGCCATTTGAAGTTTTAGTAGTGTTTGATGTGGGAGTCAAGGGTAGCATAGCTATGAGCGATATCTTAATTTGATAAGAGGATCGAGTACTTTATTGTCACAAAATTTCAAGGTTTTATGACTCTCCAGTAAAAAGTTACAAGCATTTGATTGGTGCGAACTTTGATAGGTATAGGACGCACCGTATAGAAGTTAGGGCCATTTGAAGTTTTATCAATGTTTGGTTTGGGACTCAAGGGTAGCATAGCTATGAGCGATAACTTTAATTGATAAGACGCTCGAGTAATTTATTGTCACAAAATTTCAAGGTTTTCTGACGCTCCAGTAAAAAGTTGAAGCATTTGAATGTTGCAAACTTTGATAGGTATAGAACGCAACGGATAGAAGTTAGGGCTATTTGAAGTCTTAGTGTTTGATTTGGGACTCAAGTGGAGCATAGCTATGAGCGATACCGTAAATTGATAAGAGGCTCGAGTACTTTATTGCCACAAAATTTCAAAGTTTTATGACGCTCCAGTAAAAAGTTACAAGCATTTGATTGTTGCAAACTTTGATAGGTGTAGGACGTACCGTATATAAGTTAGTGCCATTTGAAGTTTTATCAGTGTTTGATTTGGAACTCAAGAGTAGCATAGCTATGAGCGATATCTTTAATTGATAAGAGGCTCGAGTACTTTATTGTAGCAAAATTTCAAGGTTTTATGACGCTCCAGCAAAAAGTTAAAAGCATTTGAATGGTGCAAAATTTGATACGTATAGGACGCACGGTACAGAAGTTAGGGCCATTTGAAGTTTTATCAGTGTTTGATTTGGGACTCAAGGGTAGCATAGCTATGAGCGATAACTTTAATTGATAAGAGGCTCGAGTACTTTATTGTCACAAAATTTCAAGGTTTTATGACGCTCCATCAAAAAGTTAAAAGAATTTGAATGTTGCAAACTTTGATAGGTATAGGACGCACCGTATGGAAGTTAGGGCTATTTGAAGTTTTATCAGTGTTCGATTTGGGACTCAAGGGTAGCATAGCTATGAGCGATAACTTTAATTGATAAGAGGCTCGAGTACTTTATTGTCACAAAATTTCAAGGTTTTATGACGCTCCAGCAAAAAGTTAAAAGCATTTGAATGTTGCAAACTTTGATAGGTATAGAACGCACCGTATAGAAGTTAGGGCTATTTGAAGTTTTATCAGTGTTTGATTTGGGATTCAAGGGTAGCATAGCTATGAGCGATAGCTTAAAGTGATAAGAGGCTCGAGTACTTTATTGTCACAAAATTTTAAGATTATATGACTCTCCAGTAAAAAGTTACAAGCATTTGAATGGTGCAAACTTTGATACGTATAGGACGCACGGTACAGAAGTTAGGGCCATTTGAAGTTTTATCAGTGTTTGATTTGGGACTCAAGGGTAGCATAGCTATGAGCGATAACTTTAATTGATAAGAGGCTCGAGTACTTTATTGTCACAAACTTTCAAGGTTTTATGACGCTCCAGTAAAAAGTTAAAGCTTTTGAATGTTGCGACAGCTTAAATTGATAAGAGGCTCGAGTTCTTTATTGTCAAAAAATTTCAAGGTTTTTTGACGCTACAGTAAAAAGTTACAAGCATTTGAATGTTGCAAACTTTGATACGTATAGGACTCACGGTACATAAGTTAGTTCCATTTGAAGTTTTATCAGTGTTTGATTTGGGACTCAAGGGTAGCATAGCTATGAGCGATAACTTTAATTTATAAGAGGCTCGAGTACTTTATTGTCACAAGATTTTAAGCTTTTATGACGCTCCACCAAAAAGTTAAAAGAATTTGAATGTTGCAAACTTTGATAGGTATAGGACGAACCGTATAGAAGTTAGGACTATTTGAAGTTTTATCAGTTTTTGATTTGGGATTCAAGGGTAGCATAGCTATGAGCGATAGCTTAAAGTGATAAGAGGCTCCAGTACTTTATTGTCACAAAATTTAAAGATTATATGAATCTCCAGTAAAAAGTTACAAGCATTTGAATGGTACAAACTTTGATGTTTATAGGACGCACGGTACAGAAGTTAGGGCTATTTGAAGTTTTATCAGTTTCTGATTTGGGACTCAAGGGTAGCATAGCTATGAGCGATAACTTTAATTGATAAGAGGCTCGAGAACTTTATTGTCACAAAATTTCAAGGTTTTACGACGCTCCAGCAAAAAGTTAAAAACATTTGAATGTTGCAAACTTTGAAAGGTATAGGACGCACCGTATAGAAGTTAGGGCTATTTGAAGTTTTATCACTGTTTGATTTGAAACTCAAGAGTAGCATAGCTATGAGCGATAGCTTAAAGTGATAAGCGGCTCCAGTACTTTATTGTCACAAAATTTAAAGATTTTATGACTCTTCAGTAAAAAGTTACAAGCATTTGAATGTTGCAAACTTTGATAGGTGTACGACGCACCGTATAGAAGTTAGGACTATTTGAAGTTTTATCAGTGTTTGATTTGGGATTCAAGGGTAGCATAGCTATGAGCGATAGCTTAAAGTGATAAGAGGCTCGAGTACTTTATTGTCAGCAAATTTCAAGGTTTTATGACGCTCCAGTAAAAAGTTACAAGCAATTGATGGTTGCAGACTTTGATAGGTGTAGGACGTATAGAAGTTGGGGCCATTTGAAGTTTTATCAGTTTTTGATTTGGGACTCAAGGGTAGCATAACTATGAGCGATAGCTTAAATTGATAAGAGGCTCGAGTACTTTATTCCCACAAAATTCCAAAGTTTTATGACGCTCCAGTAAAAAGTTACAAGCATTTGAATGTTGCAAACTTTGATAGGTGTAGGACGTGCCGTATAGAAGTGTGGGCTATTTGAAGTTTTATCAGTGTTTGATTTGGGACTCAAGGGGAGTATAGCTATGAGCGATAGCGTAAATTGATAAGAGGCTCGAGTACTTTATTGTCACAAAATTTCAAAGTTTTATGACGCTCCAGTAAAAAGTTACAAGCAATTGATGGTTGCAGAATTTGATATGTGTAGGACGTATAGAAGTCAGGACCATTTGAAGTTTTATCAGTGTTTGATTTCGGACTCTAGGGTAGCATGGCTATGAGCGATTGCTTAAATTGATAAGAGGCTCGAGTACTTTATTGTCAAAAGATTTCAAGGTTTTATGACGCTCCAGTAAAAAGTTACAAGCATTTGATTGGTGCGAACTTTGATAGGTATAGGACGCACCGTATAGAAGTTAGGGCCATTTGAAGTTTTATCAATGTTTGATTTGGGACTCAAGAGTAGCAGAGCTATGAGCGATAACTTTAATTGATAAGACGCTCGAGTAATTTATTGTCACAAAATTTCAAGGTTTTCTGACGCTCCAGTAAAAAGTTAAAGCATTTGAATGTTGCATACTTTGATAAGTATAAAACGCACCGAATAGAAGTTATGGCTATTTGAAGTCTTATCAGTGTTTGATTTGGGACTCAAGGGGAGCATAGCTATGAGCGATACCGTAAATTGATAAGAGGCTCGAGTACATTATTGTCACAAAATTTCAAGGTTTTATGACGCTCCAGTAAAAAGTTACAAGCTTTTGATTGTTGCAAACTTTGATAGGTATTGGACGCACCGTACAGAAGTTAGTGCCATTTGAATTTTATCAGTGTTTGATTTGAAACTCAAGAGTAGCATAGCTATGAACGATAGCTTAAATTGATAAGAGGCTCGAGTTCTTTATTGTCAAAAAATTTCAAGGTTTTATGACGCTCCAGTAAAAAGTTACAAGCAATTGATGGTTGCAGAATTTGATAGGTGTAGGAGGTATAGAAGTCAGGGCCATTTGAAGTTCTATCAGTGTTTGATTTCGGACTCAAGGATAGCATGGCTATGAGCGATAGCTTAAATTGATAAGAGGCTCGAGTACTTTATTGTCAAAAGTTTTCAAGGTTTTATGACGCTCCAGTAAAAAGTTACAAGCATTTGATTGGTGCGAACTTTGATAGGTATAGGACGCACCGTATAGAAGTTAGTGCCATTTGAAGTTTTATCAGTATTTGATTTGAAACTCAAGGGTAGCATAGCTATGAGCGATAACTTTAATTTATAAGAGGCTCGAGTACTTTATTGTCACAAGATTTTAAGCTTTTATGACGCTCCACCAAAAAGTTAAAAGAATTTGAATGTTGCAAACTTTGATAGGTATAGGACGAACCGTATAGAAGTTAGGACTATTTGAAGTTTTATCAGTTTTTGATTTGGGATTCAAGGGTAGCATAGCTATGAGCGATAGCTTAAAGTGATAAGAGGCTCCAGTACTTTATTGTCACAAAATTTAAAGATTATATGAATCTCCAGTAAAAAGTTACAAGCATTTGAATGGTGCAAACTTTGATGTTTATAGGACGCACGGTACAGAAGTTAGGGCTATTTGAAGTTTTATCAGTGTCTGATTTGGGACTCAAGGGTAGCATAGCTATGAGCGATAACTTTAATTGATAAGAGGCTCGAGAACTTTATTGTCACAAAATTTCAAGGTTTTACGACGTTCCAGCAAAAAGTTAAAAACATTTGAATGTTGCAAACTTTGAAAGGTATAGGACGCACCGTATAGAAGTTAGGGCTATTTGAAGTTTTATCACTGTTTGATTTGAAACTCAAGAGTAGCATAGCTATGAGCGATAGCTTAAAGTGATAAGCGGCTCGAGTACTTTATTGTCACAAAATTTAAAGATTTTATGACTCTCCAGTAAAAAGTTACAAGCATTTGAATGTTGCAAACTTTGATAGGTGTACGACGCACCGTATAGAAGTTAGGACTATTTGAAGTTTTATCAGTGTTTGATTTGGGATTCAAGGGTAGCATAGCTATGAGCGATAGCTTAAAGTGATAAGAGGCTCGAGTACTTTATTGTCAGCAAATTTCAAGGTTTTATGACGCTCCAGTAAAAAGTTACAAGCAATTGATGGTTGCAGACTTTGATAGGTGTAGGACGTATAGAAGTTGGGGCCATTTGAAGTTTTATCAGTTTTTGATTTGGGACTCAAGGGTAGCATAGCTATGAGCGATAGCTTAAATTGATAAGAGGCTCGAGTACTTTATTCCCACAAAATTCCAAAGTTTTATGACGCTCCAGTAAAAAGTTACAAGCATTTGAATGTTGCAAACTTTGATAGGTGTAGGACGCGCTGTATAGAAGTGTGGGCTATTTGAAGTTTTATCAGTGTTTGATTTGGGACTCAAGGGGAGTATAGCTATGAGCGATAGCGTAAATTGATAAGAGGCTCGAGTACTTTATTGTCACAAAATTTCAAAGTTTTATGACGCTCCAGTAAAAAGTTACAAGCAATTGATGGTTGAAGAATTTGATATGTGTAGGACGTATAGAAGTCAGGACCATTTGAAGTTTTATCAGTGTTTGATTTCGGACTCTATGGTAGCATGGCTATGAGCGATTGCTTAAATTGATAAGAGGCTCGAGTACTTTATTGTCAAAAGATTTCAAGGTTTTATGACGCTCCAGTAAAAAGTTACAAGCATTTGATTGGTGCGAACTTTGATAGGTATAGGACGCACCGTATAGAAGTTAGGGCCATTTGAAGTTTTATCAATGTTTGATTTGGGACTCAAGAGTAGCAGAGCTATGAGCGATAACTTTAATTGATAAGACGCTCGAGTAATTTATTGTCACAAAATTTCAAGGTTTTCTGACGCTCCAGTAAAAAGTTAAAGCATTTGAATGTTGCATACTTTGATAAGTATAAAACGCACCGGATAGAAGTTATGGCTATTTGAAGTCTTATCAGTGTTTGATTTGGGACTCAAGGGGAGCATAGCTATGAGCGATACCGTAAATTGATAAGAGGCTCGAGTACATTATTGTCACAAAATTTCAAGGTTTTATGACGCTCCAGTAAAAAGTTACAAGCTTTTGATTGTTGCAAACTTTGATAGGTATTGGACGCACCGTACAGAAGTTAGTGCCATTTGAATTTTATCAGTGTTTGATTTGAAACTCAAGAGTAGCATAGCTATGAACGATAGCTTAAATTGATAAGAGGCTCGAGTTCTTTATTGTCAAAAGATTTCAAGGTTTTATGACGCTCCAGTAAAAAGTTACAAGCATTTGATTGGTGCGAACTTTGATAGGTATAGGACGCACCGTATAGAAGTTAGTGCCATTTGAAGTTTTATCAGTATTTGATTTGAAACTCAAGAGTAGCATAGCTATGAGCAATAGCTTAAATTGATAAGAGGCTCGAGTTCTTTATTGTCAAAAATTTTCAAGGTTTTATGACGCTCCAGTAAAAAGTTACAAGCATTTGAATGGTGCAAACGTTGTACGTATAGGACGCACGGTACAGAAGTTAGGGCCATTTGAAGTTTTAGTAGTGTTTGATGTGGGACTCAAGGGTAGCATAGCTATGAGCGATATCTTAATTTGATAAGAGGATCGAGTACTTTATTGTCACAAAATTTCAAGGTTTTATGACGCTCCAGTAAAAAGTTACAAGCATTTGATTGGTGCGAACTTTGATAGGTATAGGACGCACCGTATAGAAGTTAGGGCCATTTGATGTTTTATCAATGTTTGGTTTGGGACTCAAGGGTAGCATAGCTATGAGCGATAACTTTAATTGATAAGACGCTCGAGTAATTTATTGTCACAAAATTTCAAGGTTTTCTGACGCTCCAGTAAATAGTTAAAGCATTTGAATGTTGCAAACTTTGATAGGTATAGAACGCAAGGGATAGAAGTTAGGGCTATTTGAAGTCTTAGTGTTTGATTTGGGACTCAAGTGGAGCATAGCTATGAGCGATAACATTAATTGATAAGAGGCTCGAGTACTTTATTGTCACAAAATTTCAAGGTTTTATGACGCTCCATCAAAAAGTTAAAAGAATTTGAATGTTGCAAACTTTGATAGGTATAGGACGCACCGTATGGAAGTTAGGGCTATTTGAAGTTTTATCAGTGTTCGATTTGGGACTCAAGGGTAGCATAGCTATGAGCGATAACTTTAATTGATAAGAGGCTCGAGTACTTTATTGTCACAAAATTTCAAGGTTTTATGACGCTCCAGCAAAAAGTTAAAAGCATTTGAATGGTGCAAACTTTGATACGTATAGGACGCACGGTACAGAAGTTAGGGCCATTTGAAGGTTTATCAGTGTTTGATTTGGGACTCAAGGGTAGCATAGCTATGAGCGATAACTTTAATTGATAAGAGGCTCGAGTACTTTATTGTCACAAACTTTCAAGTTTTTATGACGCTCCAGTAAAAAGTTAAAGCTTTTGAATGTTGCGAAAGCTTAAATTGATAAGAGGCTCGAGTTCTTTATTGTCAAAAAATTTCAAGGTTTTTTGACGCTACAGTAAAAAGTTACAAGCATTTGAATAGTGCAAACTTTGATACGTATAGGACTCACGGTACAGAAGTTATGGCCATTTGAAGTTTTATCAGTGTTTGATTTGGGACTCAAGGGTAGCATAGCTATGAGCGATAACTTTAATTTATAAGAGGCTCGAGTACTTTATTGTCACAAGATTTTAAGCTTTTATGACGCTCCACCAAAAAGTTAAAAGAATTTGAATGTTGCAAACTTTGAAAGGTATAGGACGCACCGTATAGAAGTTAGGGCTATTTGAAGTTTTATCACTGTTTGATTTGAAACTCAAGAGTAGCATAGCTATGAGCGATAGCTTAAAGTGATAAGCGGCTCGAGTACTTTATTGTCACAAAATTTAAAGATTTTATGACTCTCCAGTAAAAAGTTACAAACATTTGAATGTTGCAAACTTTGATAGGTGTACGACGCACCGTATAGAAGTTAGGGCTATTTGAAGTTTTATCAGTGTTTGATTTGGGATTCAAGGGTAGCATAGCTATGAGCGATAGCTTAAAGTGATAAGAGGCTCGAGTACTTTATTGTCAGCAAATTTCAAGGTTTTATGACGCTCCAGTAAAAAGTTACAAGCAATTGATGGTTGCAGACTTTGATAGGTGTAGGACGTATAGAAGTTGGGGCCATTTGAAATTTTATCAGTTTTTGATTTGGGACTCAAGGGTAGCATAGCTATGAGCGATAGCTTAAATTGATAAGAGGCTCGAGTACTTTATTCCCACAAAATTCCAAAGTTTTATGACGCTCCAGTAAAAAGTTACAAGCATTTGATTGTTGCAAACTTTGATAGGTGTAGGACGCACCGTATAGAAGTGTGGGCTATTTGAAGTTTTATCAGTGTTTGATTTGGGACTCAAGGGGAGTATAGGTATGAGCGATAGCGTAAATTGATAAGAGGCTCGAGTACTTTATTATCACAAAATTTCAAAGTTTTATGACGCTCCAGTAAAAAGTTACAAGCAATTGATGGTTGCAGAATTTGATATATGTAGGACGCATAGAAGTCAGGACCATTTGAAGTTTTATCAGTGTTTGATTTCGGACTCAAGGGTAGCATGGCTATGAGCGATTGCTTAAATTGATAAGAGGCTCGAGTACTTTATTTTCAAAAGATTTCAAGGTTTTATGACGCTCCAGTAAAAAGTTACAAGCATTTGATTGGTGCGAACTTTGATAGGTATAGGACGCACCGTATAGAAGTTAGGGCCATTTGAAGTTTTATCAATGTTTGATTTGGGACTCAAGAGTAGCATAGCTATGAGCGATAACTTTAATTGATAAGACGCTCGAGTAATTTATTGTCACAAAATTTCAAGGTTTTCTGACGCTCCAGTAAAAAGTTAAAGCATTTGAATGTTGTATACTTTGATAAGTATAAAACGAACCGGATAGAAGTTATGGCTATTTGAAGTCTTATCAGTGTTTGATTTCGGACTCAAGGGTAGCATGGCTATGAGCGATTGCTTAAATTGATAAGAGGCTCGAGTACATTATTGTCACAAAATTTCAAGGTTTTATGACGCTCCAGTAAAAAGTTACAAGCTTTTGATTGTTGCAAACTTTGATAGGTATTGGACGCACCGTACAGAAGTTAGTGCCATTTGAAGTTTTATCAGTGTTTGATTTGAAACTCAAGAGTAGCATAGCTATGAACGATAGCTTAAATTGATAAGAGGCTCGAGTTCCTTATTGTCAAAAAATTTCAAGGTTTTATGACGCTCCAGTAAAAAGTTACAAGCAATTGATGGTTGCAGAAATTGATAGGTGTAGGAGGTATAGAAGTCAGGGCCATTTGAAGTTTTATCAGTGTTTGATTACGGACTCAAGGATAGCATGGCTATGAGCGACAGCTTAAATTGATAAGAGGCTCGAGTACTTTATTGTCAAAAGATTTCAAGGTTTTATGACGCTCCAGTAAAAAGTTACAAGCATTTGATTGGTGCGAACTTTGATAGGTATAGGATGCTCCGTATAGAAGTTAGTGCCATTTGAAGTTTTATCAGTGTTTGATTTGAAACTCAAGAGTAGCATAGCTATGAGCGATAGCTTAAATTGATAAGAGGCTCGAGTTTTTATTGTCAAAAATTTTCAAGGTTTTATGACGCTCCAGTAAAAAGTTACAAGCATTTGAATGGTGCAAACTTTGTACGTATAGGACGCACGGTACAGAAGTTAGGGCCATTTGAAGTTTTAGTAGTGTTTGATGTGGGACTCAAGGGTAGCATAGCTATGAGCGATATCTTAATTTGATAAGAGGATCGAGTACTTTATTGTCACAAAATTTCAAGGTTTTATGACGCTCCAGTAAAAAGTTACAAGCATTTGATTGGTGCGAACTTTGATAGGTATAGGATGCTCCGTATAGAAGTTAGTGCCATTTGAAGTTTTATCAGTGTTTGATTTGAAACTCAAGAGTAGCATAGCTATGAGCGATAGCTTAAATTGATAAGAGGCTCGAGTTTTTATTGTCAAAAATTTTCAAGGTTTTATGACGCTCCAGTAAAAAGTTACAAGCATTTGATTGGTGCAAACTTTGTACGTATAGGACGCACGGTACAGAAGTTAGGGCCATTTGAAGTTTTAGTAGTGTTTGATGTGGGACTCAAGGGTAGCATGGCTATGAGCGACAGCTTAAATTGATAAGAGGCTCGAGTAATTTATTGTCACAAAATTTCAAGGTTTTCTGACGCTCCAGTAAAAAGTTAAAGCATTTGAATGTTGCAAACTTTGATAGGTATAGAACGCAACGGATAGAAGTTAGGGCTATTTGAAGTCTTAGTGTTTGATTTGGGACTCAAGTGGAGCATAGCTATGAGCGGATACCGTAAATTGATAAGATTCTCGAGTACATTATTGTCACAAAATTTCAAGGTTTTATGACGCTCCAGTAAAAAGTTACAAGCAATTGATGGTTGCAGAATTTGATAGGTGTAGGACGTATAGAAGTCAGGGCCATTTGAAGTTGTATCAGTTTTTGATTTCGGACTCAAGGGTAGCATGGCTATGAGCGATAGCTTAAATTGATAAGAGGCTCGAGTACTTTATTGTCAAAAGATTTCAAGCTTTTATGACGCTCCAGTAAAAAGTTACAAGCATTTGATTGGTGCGAACTTTGATAGGTATAGGACGCACCGTATAGAAGTTAGGGCCATTTGAAGTTTTATCAATATTTCATTTGGGACTCAAGGGTAGCATAGCTATGAGCGATAACTTTAATTGATAAGACGCTCGAGTAATTTATTGTCAGAAAATTTCAAGGTTTTCTGACGCTCCAGTAAAAAGTTAAAGCATTTGAATGTTGCAAACTTTGATAGGTATAGAATGCACCGGATAGAAGTTAGGGCTATTTGAAGTCTTATCCGTGTTTGATTTGGGACTCAAGGGGAGCATAGCTATGAGCGATAGCTTAAATTGATAAGAGGCTCGAGTTCTTTATTGTCAAAAAATTTCAAGGTTTTCTGACGCTCCAGTAAAAAGTTAAAGCATTTGAATGTTGCAAACTTGGATAGGTGTAGGACGCACCGTATAGAAGTTAGTGCCATTTGAAGTTTTAGTAGTGTTTGATGTGGGACTCAAGGGTAGCATAGCTATGAGCGATATCTTAATTTGATAAGAGGCTCGAGTTCTTTATTGTCAAAAATTTTCAAGGTTTTATGACGCTCCAGTAAAAAGTTACAAGCATTTGAATGGTGCAAACTTTGTACGTATAGGACGCACGGTACAGAAGTTAGGGCCATTTGAAATTTTAGTAGTGTTTGATGTGGGACTCAAGGGTAGCATAGCTATGAGCGATATCTTAATTTGATAAGAGGATCGAGTACTTTATTGTCACAAAATTTCAAGGTTTTATGACGCTCCAGTAAAAAGTTACAAGCATTTGATTGGTGCGAACTTTGATAGGTATAGGACGCACCGTATAGAAGTTAGGGCCATTTGAAGTTTAATCAATGTTTGGTTTGGGACTCAAGGGTAGCATAGCTATGAGCGATAACTTTAATTGATAAGACGCTCGAGTAATTTATTGTCACAAAATTTCAAGGTTTTCTGACGCTCCAGTAAAAAGTTTGAATGTTGCAAACTTTGATAGGTATAGAACGCAACGGATAGAAGTTAGGGCTATTTGAAGTCTTAGTGTTTGATTTGGGACTCAAGTGGAGCATAGCTATGAGCGGATACCGTAAATTGATAAGATTCTCGAGTACATTATTGTCACAAAATTTCAAGGTTTTATGACGCTCCAGTAAAAAGTTACAAGCAATTGATGGTTGCAGAAATTGATAGGTGTAGGAGGTATAGAAGTCAGGGCCATTTGAAGTTTTATCAGTGTTTGATTACGGACTCAAGGATAGCATGGCTATGAGCGACAGCTTAAATTGATAAGAGGCTCGAGTACTTTATTGTCAAAAGATTTCAAGGTTTTATGACGCTCCAGTAAAAAGTTACAAGCATTTGATTGGTGCGAACTTTGATAGGTATAGGATGCTCCGTATAGAAGTTAGTGCCATTTGAAGTTTTATCAGTGTTTGATTTGAAACTCAAGAGTAGCATAGCTATGAGCGATAGCTTAAATTGATAAGAGGCTCGAGTTTTTATTGTCAAAAATTTTCAAGGTTTTATGACGCTCCAGTAAAAAGTTACAAGCATTTGAATGGTGCAAACTTTGTACGTATAGGACGCACGGTACAGAAGTTAGGGCCATTTGAAGTTTTAGTAGTGTTTGATGTGGGACTCAAGGGTAGCATAGCTATGAGCGATATCTTAATTTGATAAGAGGATCGAGTACTTTATTGTCACAAAATTTCAAGGTTTTATGACGCTCCAGTAAAAAGTTACAAGCATTTGATTGGTGCGAACTTTGATAGGTATAGGACGCACCGTATAGAAGTTAGGGCCATTTGAAGTTTAATCAATGTTTGGTTTGGGACTCAAGGGTAGCATAGCTATGAGCGATAACTTTAATTGATAAGACGCTCGAGTAATTTATTGTCACAAAATTTCAAGGTTTTCTGACGCTCCAGTAAAAAGTTAAAGCATTTGAATGTTGCAAACTTTGATAGGTATAGAACGCAACGGATAGAAGTTAGGGCTATTTGAAGTCTTAGTGTTTGATTTGGGACTCAAGTGGAGCATAGCTATGAGCGGATACCGTAAATTGATAAGATTCTCGAGTACATTATTGTCACAAAATTTCAAGGTTTTATGACGCTCCAGTAAAAAGTTACAAGCAATTGATGGTTGCAGAATTTGATAGGTGTAGGACGTATAGAAGTCAGGGCCATTTGAAGTTGTATCAGTTTTTGATTTCGGACTCAAGGGTAGCATGTCTATGAGCGATAGCTTAAATTGATAAGAGGCTCGAGTACTTTATTGTCAAAAGATTTCAAGCTTTTATGACGCTCCAGTAAAAAGTTACAAGCATTTGATTGGTGCGAACTTTGATAGGTATAGGACGCACCGTATAGAAGTTAGGGCCATTTGAAGTTTTATCAATATTTCATTTGGGACTCAAGGGTAGCATAGCTATGAGCGATAACTTTAATTGATAAGACGCTCGAGTAATTTATTGTCAGAAAATTTCAAGGTTTTCTGACGCTCCAGTAAAAAGTTAAAGCATTTGAATGTTGCAAACTTTGATAGGTATAGAATGCACCGGATAGAAGTTAGGGCTATTTGAAGTCTTATCCGTGTTTGATTTGGGACTCAAGGGGAGCATAGCTATGAGCGATAGCTTAAATTGATAAGAGGCTCGAGTTCTTTATTGTCAAAAAATTTCAAGGTTTTCTGACGCTCCAGTAAAAAGTTAAAGCATTTGAATGTTGCAAACTTGGATAGGTGTAGGACGCACCGTATAGAAGTTAGTGCCATTTGAAGTTTTATCAGTGTTTGATTTGGGATTCAAGGGTAGCATAGCTATGAGCGATAGCTTAAAGTGATAAGAGGCTCGAGTACTTTGTTGTCAGCAAATTTCAAGGTTTTATGACGCTCCAGTAAAAAGTTACAAGCAATTGATGGTTGCAGACTTTGATAGGTGTAGGACGTATAGAAGTTGGGGCCATTTGAATGTTTATCAGTTTTTGATTTGGGACTCAAGGGTAGCATAGCTATGAGCGATTGCTTAAATTGATAAGAGGCTCGAGTACTTTATTGTCAAAAGATTTCAAGGTTTTATGACGCTCCAGTAAAAAGTTACAAGCATTTGATTGGTGCGAACTTTGATAGGTATAGGACGCACCGTATAGAAGTTAGGGCCATTTGAAGTTTTATCAATGTTTGATTTGGGACTCAAGGGTAGCATAGCTATGAGCGATAACTTTAATTGATAAGACGCTCGAGTAATTTATTGTCACAAATTTTCAAGGTTTTCTGACGCTAGAGTAAAAAGTTAAAGCATTTGAATGTTGCAAACTTTGATAGGTATAAAACGCACCGGATAGAAGTTATGGCTATTTGAAGTCTTATCAGTGTTTGATTTGGGACTCAAGGGGAGCATAGCTATGAGCGATACCGTAAATTGATAAGAGGCTCGAGTACATTATTGTCACAAAATTTCAAGGTTTTATGACGCTCCGGTAAAATGTTACAAGCTTTTGATTGTTGCAAACTTTGATAGGTATTGGAGGCACCGTACAGAAGTTATTGCTATTTGAAGTTTTATCAGTGTTTGATTTGAAACTCAAGAGTAGCATAGCTATGAGCGATGGCTTAAATTGATAAGAGGCTCGAGTTCTTTATTGTCAAAAAATTTCAAGGTTTTATGACGCTCCAGTAAAAAGTTACAAGCAATTGATGGTTGCAGAATTTGATAGGTGTAGGAGGTATAGAAGTCAGGGCCATTTGAAGTTTTATCAGTGTTTGATTTCGGACTCAAGGATAGCATGTCTATGAGCGATAGCTTAAATTGATAAGAGGCTCGAGTACTTTATTGTCAAAAGATTTCAAGGTTTTATGACGCTCCAGTAAAAAGTTACAAGCATTTGATTGGTGCGAACTTTGATAGGTATAGGACGCACCGTATAGAAGTTAGGGCCATTTGAAGTTTTATCAATGTTTGATTTGGGACAAGGGTAGCATAGCTATGAGCGATAACTTTAATTGATAAGACGCTCGAGTAATTTATTGTCACAAAATTTCAAGGTTTTCTGACGCTCCAGTAAAAAGTTAAAGCATTTGAATGTTGCAAACTTTGATAGGTATAGAACGCACCGGATGGAAGTTAGGGCTATTTGAAGTCTTATCATTGTTTGATTTGGGACTCAAGGGGAGCATAGCTATGAGCGATAGCTTAAATTGATAAGAGGCTGGAGTTCTTTATTGTCAAAAAATTTCAAGGTTTTCTGACGCTCCAGTAAAAAGTTAAAGCATTTGAATGTTGCAAACTTTGATAGGTGTAGGACGCACCGTATAGAAGTTAGTGCCATTTGAAGTTTTATCAGTGTTTGATTTGAAACTCAAGAGTAGCACAGCTATGAGCGATAGCTTAAATTGATAAGAGGCTCGAGTTCTTTATTGCCAAAAATTTTCAAGGTTTTATGACGCTCCAGTAAAAAGTTACAAGCATTTGAATGGTGCAAACTTTGTACGTATAGGACGCACGGTACAGAAGTTAGGGCCATTTGAAGTTTTAGTAGTGTTTGATGTGGGACTCAAGGGTAGCATAGCTATGAGCGATATCTTAATTTGATTAGAGGATCGAGTACTTTATTGTCACAAAATTTCAAGGTTTTATGACGCTGCAGTAAAAAGTTACAAGCATTTGATTGGTGCGAACTTTGATAGGTATAGGACGCACCGTATAGAAGTTAGGGCCATTTGAAGTTTTATCAATGTTTGGTTTGGGACTCAAGGGTAGCATAGCTATGAGCGATAACTTTAATTGATAAGACGCTCGAGTAATTTATTGTCACAAAATTTCAAGGTTTTCTGACGCTCCAGTAAAAAGTTAAAGCATTTGAATGTTGCAAACTTTGATAGGTATACAACGCACTGGATAGAAGTTAGGGATATTTGAAGTCTTATCAGTGTTTGATTTGGGGCTCAAGGGGAGCATAGCTATGAGCGATACCGTAAATTGATAAGAGGCTCGAGTACATTATTGTCACAAAATTTCAAGGTTTTATGACGCTCCAGTAAAAAGTTACAAGCAATTGATGGTTGCAGAATTTGAAAGGTGTAGGACGTATAGAAGTCAGGGCCATTTGAAGTTTTATCAGTGTTTGATTTCGGACTCAAGGGTAGCATGGCTATGAGCGATTGCTTAAATTGATAAGATTTCATGGTTTTATGACGCTCCAGTAAAAAGTTACAAGCATTTGATTGGTGCGAACTTTGATAGGTATAGGACGCATCGTATAGAAGTTAGGGCCATTTGAAGTTTTATCAATGTTTGATTTGGGACTCAAGGGTAGCATAGCTATGAGCGATAACTTTAATTGATAAGACGCTCGAGTAATTTATTGTCACAAAATTTCAAGGTTTTCTGACGCTCCAGTAAAAAGTTAAAGCATTTGAATGTTGCAAACTTTGATAGGTATAAAACGCACCGGATAGAAGTTATGGGTATTTGAAGTCTTATCAGTGTTTGATTTGGGACTCAAGGGGAGCATAGCTATGAGCGATACCGTAAATTGATAAGAGGCTCGAGTACATTATTGTCACAAAATTTCAAGGTTTTATGCCGCTCCAGTAAAAAGTTACAAGCTTTTGATTGTTGCAAACTGTGATAGGTATTGGACGCACTGTACAGAAGTTAGTGCCATTTGAAGTTTTATCAGTGTTTGATTTGAAACTCAAGAGTAGCATAGCTATGAGCGATAGCTTAAAGTGATAAGAGGCTCGAGTACTTTATTGTCACAAAATTTAAAGATTATATGAATCTCCAGTAAAAAGTTACAAGCATTTGAATGGTGCAAACTTTGATATTTATAGGACGCACGGTACAGAAGTTAGGGCCATTTGAAGTTTTAGCAGTGTTTGTTTTGGGACTCAAGGGTAGCATAGCTATGAGCGATAACTTTAATTGATAAGAGGCTCGAGTACTTTATTGTCACAAAATTTCAAGGTTTTACGACGCTCCAGCAAAAAGTTAAAAACATTTGAATGTTGCAAACTTTCATAGGTATAGGACGCACCGTATAGAAGTTAGGGCTATTTGAAGTTTTATCAATGTTTGAGTGTTCAAGGATAGCATAGCTATGAGCGATAGCTTAAAGTGATAAGAGGCTCGAGTATTTTATTCCCACAAAATTCCAAAGTTTTATGACGCTCCAGTAAAAAGTTACAAGCATTTGAATGTTGCAAACTTTGATAGGTGTACGACGCACCGTATATAAGTTAGGGCTATTTGAAGTTTTATCAGTGTTTGATTTGGGATTCAAGGGTAGCATAGCTATGAGCGATAGCTTAAAGTGATAAGAGGCTCGAGTACTTTATTGTCAGCAAATTTCAAGGTTTTATGACGCTCCAGTAAAAAGTTACAAGCAATTGATGGTTGCAGACTTTGATAGGTGTAGGAGGTATAGAAGTTAGGGCCATTTGAAGTTTTATCAGTTTTTGATTTGGGACTCGAGGGTAGCATAGCTATGAGCGATAGCTTAAATTGATAAGAGGCTCGAGTACTTTATTCCCACAAAATTCCAAAGTTTTATGACGCTCCAGTAAAAAGTTACAAGCATTTGATTGTTGCATACTTTGATAGGTGTACGACGCACCGTATTGAAGTTAGGGCTATTTGAAGTTTTATCAGTGTTTGATTTGGGATTCAAGGGTAGCATAGCTATTAGCGATAGCGTAAATTGATAAGAGGCTCGAGTACTTTATTTTCACAAAATTTCAAGGTTTTATGACGCTCCAGTAAAAAGTTACAAGCAAATGATGGTTGCAGAATTTGATAGGTGTAGGACGTATAGAAGTCAGGGCCATTTGAAGTTTTATCAGTGTTTGATTTGGGATTCAAGGGTAGCATAGCTATGAGCGATAGCTTAAATTGATAAGAGGCTCGAGTTCTTTATTGTCAAAAAATTTCAAGGTTTTATGACGCTCCAGTAAAAAGTTACAAGCATTTGATTGGTGCGAACTTTGATAGGTATAGGACGCACCGTATAGAAGTTAGGGCCATTTAAAGTTTTATCAATGTTTGATTTGGGACTCAAGGGTAGCATAACTATGAGCGATAACTTTAATTGATAAGACGCTCGAGTAATTTATTGTCACAAAATTTCAAGGTTTTCTGACGCTCCAGTAAAAAGTTAAAGCATTTGAATGTTGCAAACTTTGATAGGTATAGAACGCACCGGATAGAAGTTAGGGCTATTTGAAGTCTTATCAGTGTTTGATTTGGGACTCAAGGGGCGCATAGCTATGAGCGATAGCTTAAATTGATAAGAGGCTCGAGTTCTTTATTGTCAAAAAATTTCAAGGTTTTATGACGCTCCAGTAAAAAGTTACAAGCATTTGAATGGTGCAAACTTTGATACGTATAGCACGCACGGTACAGAAGTTAGGGCCATTTGAAGTTTTAGTAGTGTTTGATGTGGGACTCAAGGGTAGCATAGCTATGAGCGATATCTTAATTTGATAAGAGGATCGAGTACTTTATTGTCACAAAATTTCAAGGTTTTATGACGCTCCAGTAAAAAGTTACAAGCTTTTGATTGTTGCAAACTTTGATAGGTGTAGGACGCACCGTATAGAAGTTAGGGCTATTTGAAGTTTTAGCACGGTTTGATGAGGGACTCAAGGGTAGCATAGCTATGAGCGATAACTTTAATTGATAAAAGGCTCGAGTTCTTTATTGTCAAAAAATTTCAAGGTTTTATGACGCTCCAGTAAAAAGTTACAAGCATTTGAATGGTGCAAATTTTGATACGTATAGGACGCACGGTACAGAAGTTAGGGCCATTTGAAGTTTTAGTAGTGTTTGATGTGGGACTCAAGGGTAGCATAGCTATGAGAGATATCTTAATTTGATAAGAGGATCGAGTACTTTATTGTCACAAAATTTCAAGATTTTATAACGCTCCAGTAAAAATTTACAAGCATTTGAATGTTGCAAACTTTGATAGGTGTATGACGCTCCGTATATTAGTTAGGGCCATTTGAAGTTTTATCAGTGTTTGATTTTGGACTCAAGGGTAGCATAGCTATGAGCGATAGCTTAAATTGATAAGAGGCTCGAGTACTTTATTGGCACAAAATTTCGAGGTTTTATGACGCTCCAGTAAAAAGTTATAATGTTGCAAACTTTGATAGGTATAGGACTCACCGTATAGAAGTTAGTGGCATTTGAAGTTTTATCAGTGTTTGATTTGGAACTTAAGGGTAGCATAGCTATGAGCGATAACTTTAATTGAAGAGGCTCAAGAATTATAATGTCACAAAGTTTCAAGATTTTATAACGCTCCAGTAAAAAGTTACAAGCATTTGAATGTTGCAAACTTTGATAGATGTATGAAGCACCGTATAGAAGCTAGGGCTATTTGAAGTTTTATCAGTGTTTGTTTTGGGACTCAAGCGTAGCATAGCTATGAGTGATAGCTTAAAGTGATAAGAGGCTCGAGTACTTTATTGTAACAACATTTCAAAGATTTATGACGCTCCAGTAAAAAGTTACAAGCATTTGATTGTTGCAAACTTTGATAGGTGTAGGCTGCACCGTATAGAATTTAGGGCCATTTGAAGTTTTAGCAGTCTTTGATGTGGGAGTCAAGGGTAGCATAGCTATGAACGATAGCTTAATTTGATAAGAGGCTCGAGCACTTTATTGTCAAAAAATTTCAAGGTTTTATGACGTTCCAGTAAAAAGTTACAAGCATTTAATTGTTGCAAACTTTGATAAATGTAGGACGCAGCGTATATAAGTTAGGGCCATGTGAAGTTTGAGCAGTGTTTGATTTGGGACTCAAGGGTAGCATAGCTATGAGCTATAGCTTAAATTGATAAATGGCACGAGTAATTTGTTGTCAAAAAATTTCAAGGTTTTATGACGCTCCAGTAAAAAGTTACAAGCAATTGATGGTTGCAGACTTTGATAGGTGTAGGACGTATAGAAGTTAGAGCCATTTGAAGTTATACCAGTGTTTGATTTAGGGCTCAAGGGTAGCATAGCTGTGAGCGATAGCTTAAATTTATAAGAAGCTCGAGCACTTTATTGTCACAAAATTTCAAGATTTTATGACGCTCCAGTAAAAAGCATTTGAATGTTGCAAACTTTGATAGGTGTAGGATGCACCGTATAAAAGTTAGGGCCATTTGAAGTTTTAAAAGTGTTTGAAGTAGGACTCAAGGGTAGCATAGCTGTGAGCGATAGCTTAAATTTATAAGAGTCTCGAGAAATTTATTGTCAGAAAACTTCAAGGTTTTATGACGCTCCCCTAAAAAGTTACAATGTTGCAAACTTTAATAGGTATAGGACGAACCGGACAGAAGTTAGTGCCATTTGAAGTTTTATCAGTGTTTGATTTGGGACTCAAGGGTAGCATAGCTGTGAGCGATAGCTTAAATTTATAAGAGGCTCGAGCACTTTATTGTCACAAAATTTCAAGATTTTATGACGCTCCAGTAAAAAGTTACAATGTTGCAAACTTTGATAGGTATAGGACGCACCATGTTCACTCCGAATCCTAACGTTCAGGTGGCTTCCGCCTGGTACCTGGGGCACCATGTTTTCGGTCTATCTCTGCGTTCCATCGTTCGGTACGGTGCGAAAGCACGTGTTGTGCGGTGGAGAGCGAGAGAACAGTCGAGGCAGGTGCATATCGTATTTGTGCGGAAGCCATCTTTATCTGCTGGCATATTTTGGCGCGGGGCTACGAAGCAGCGGCAGCTGCTCTCTTTGCGCGGTAGTCAGTCTGTTCTGGAATTGCGGCAAGTGTGGATCGGCGCCCAACATAGTATATTAAATATAAATTATACAATAAATATATAAAAAGTGAAAATTGGCTAAGGAATGCTGCTGCGTATTTTTCGTTTAACGTGGTTTTCATAAGTTAATAAATAAATATTTTTTAATCAAATAAATAGTTCTATCTGAGTGCAACATTTTGGTCCTTCGAGCCGGATAAGAATCCGGTTTTTGGTAAGTGTTTAATCGAATTAAAAATATTATTATTATAAATTAACAATAATTTAAATTTGATTATACACAAATTGATTATTTTTTGTGTTTCGGTTGGGTTTGCCGTGCGTTCGGGTGTTTGTGCTCTGTCGGCGCTGCTGACTATTGAAACCATTGCGCTGTTGTTGTCTTCGCTGCATTATCGCCGTTTTTAAGTACTGGTGGCTAATGCAGAAAGCAGAATAAGAAAAGTAGGTCAGTGGCTCGTGCGATCAGCTGCTGTCTCTATTTCTTTTGTGAAGCAGGGCCGGTTACGGGTTGCAATTGATTTCCTGAACATTGTGGGCCCTTCTGTCGCAGTGCGTTTAAACGATAAGTGTTGGGCGTGGTTTCAGTGCGGTTGCGTTCGGAGGTGCATATAAGCCAATATTGAGCTGCGTTCGCAGGCACATAAGTTCCGCAAAATGGTGGACTCGTATATTTCGGCGGCAGATGAACTTCTGATGTTCATAAGTCGTTTTGAACGGTGCTCGCCGGAAAGTCACTCCATTATATCACTTCAACTTGATGAAGCAGAATTGGATGCTCGGTGGGCTTCGCTTAAAACGGCAAAAATAACTGCCATGTCCGAGGCGCGGGTCATGAAAGACGGTGAATCACTGTTAGAGTCAATCGGACAGCGGTTCGAGTCAAGTTTTGATACTTTTAAGCGGGGTCGTATTTTGATCGCGGAAGTGAGACAACGTTTAGAGCAGGCAACTCCCGTTCCTACTACAGGGGAGCCATTTTTATCATTGACGCACAGCATCCACGTACCCCCTTGTGATATCCCTGCCTTTGAAGGGAGTTATGCTGCATGGCCAACGTTCCGTGACATGTTCACAGCACTGTTCATTCACAACACGCGGCTGTCTAATGCGGAGAAATTCTACCATTTGTCCCTTAAGACCCGGGGAGAACCACATGAAATTGTCTCCAAAATTCCAATTACTGAGGCGGGTTTTCAGCAAGTGTGGGAAAACTTACTGGAGCGCTACGACAACAAGCGCATCCAGATCAACAACCAATTGAAGACACTGTTGGGTCTTGACCCGGTTAGAAGAGAAGATGGTGGGGAAATTAAACGCCTACAGCGTGACATTGGTAACTGTATCGCTGCACTGACATCTTACGGCATCGACGTTACGAGTTGGGATGCCATTTTAGTATACTTGTGCTCCATGCGGCTGCCTGAGCTCACACTGTCCCTGTGGGAACAAACCATGGGGGGCCGCGCAGATATTCCAGAATGGAAGGCGATGGATGACTTCTTGTCATTGCGGTTTCACACACTCGAGGCGATTTCGGATCTCCGGTCGCAAGGCTCCATTTCATCACAAATAAGGGTTCAGCCGAATCAACCGCGAACAGCACGGGTGCAAACCCATCCAGTAAGTGTTACCCCGGAAGGGTGCAAAGTGTGCAGGCGGTCTACACACTCGGTGCGAAATTGTCCTGCGTTCCAGGCCGCCACCGTATCAGCTCGGTGGGGCTTGGTGCGCAAACACGGGTTGTGTGTGAATTGCTTGTCAGCTTCACATAGAGTGGCAAATTGCCCCAGCTCCTTTTCGTGCTCCACCTGTCGGGAGCGGCACCACACTCTGCTGCATACGGACTCGCCACGGGGTCGTCCAACCGCTGCGACGCCAAACCCACCATCCACATCGGGGAGGGGACGCTCCAATTCAAATGGACGCTCCTCCCTGGTCCATCCACCCGTACCCAAGTCTTCGTACCACACTGCGCAGGTATCGCGTCCGGCAGATAGGGCGGGGCCGAGTCCAAGTCATCCAAGTGGCCGCCTCTCCAATCGTGTTATCTTGGGTACGGCCTTAGTCACGATAAAACATCAAGGAGTATGGTACACAGCCCGGGCTCTGATAGATTCTGGTTCTGAGGGGTCCTTTGTTTCGGACCGCCTCCAAAAGCGCCTTAAGCTGCCGGCGCACGCAGTACATGCCCAGGTATCGGGGGTCAGCAATACCCTTGCTGGCACCGTTACCAAAGCATGTCATATCACCATCGGGTCGCGGTACGATGCCACTGTGCGTCTCCAAGTATCGGCTTTGGTGTTGCCTACCCTGACAGGTGAACTGCCGCCGCTCCTATTGAGTAAAGGAGAGCAACACAAACTGAGACATTTCAGGTTAGCCGATTCAAGCACTTCACACTCCACCCAAGTAGATTTGTTAATCGGAGGGGATCTTTACCCTCAGGTCTTGCTTGATGGGTTGCGGCGCAACGTGGTGGGGTCACTGATTGCCCAAGAAACGGTATTCGGCTGGATCCTTACAGGGCCTCTGCCGGATAAACGGATATCCACTTTCACAACTCGCGTGCAAGTGTCTGAAACTGCTTCGCTCGACCACCTTCTACGACAGTTCTGGGAAATGGAACAGCCTCCGCAAGATCGAAAGCTGTCCCAGACTGATCAAGACTGCCTTAATTTGTACTCCCAGACTACTCGTCGGGATGCTACGGGGCGATACATAGTCTCTCTGCCGTTCAAACAAGGGTTTGTTCCGGAGAAGTCTCTAGGAGCGTCGCGCTATATTGCCCTTCGGCAATTTGAGCGCAATGAGTCCCGGCTGGTAAAGAGCCCGGCCGATAAGCGACAATACGACGCGGTGGTACTTGAATACGTGACGTTAAATCACATGCGCAAGGTTCCACCGCCGTCAGTAACTCCTGTGCCTCATTATTACTTGCCACATCATGCAGTAATTAAGCCAGAGAGTACAACCACCAAACTTCGCGTGGTGTTCAATGCTTCACAGGCGACTTCCAACACGGTCAGCTTGAATGACGTGTTACACACAGGGCCAGTGTTACAAGCCGATCTGACCCGGCTAATAATCCAGTGGCGTATGTTTCGCTATGTCCTGAACGGGGACATACAAAAGATGTACCGTCAGATTCTGGTTGAGCCAAGCCAGGCTTCATACCAGAGAATTGTGTTTAGGGAATCTCCCGACAGCGATATCTCTGACTATGAATTGAAAACGGTCACCTTCGGGGTGAATTGTGCTCCTTATCTTGCAATAAGGACACTTTTGCAATTGGCAGACGACATGGAGAGCAGGTTCCCATTGGCTTCTCAGGTGCTGCGTAATTCGATGTACGTGGATGACGCTCTAGTGGGTACACATGATATTGCTACTGCCATTCGCACTAGGGATGAGCTGATTGAGAGCTTGGATTCAGCCGGGTTCTCAATGCGAAAGTGGGCAGCAAATTCTACAGAAATTTTATCCGGTTTGCCTCCAGGGCATCTGCTTAGGGAAGATTTTCTCCAATTCGAGGAGGCCAGCACCACTCGCACTTTGGGTATTCGATGGAATGCGCGGGGGGATTGGTTTTATTTCCACGTGGCAGCTTTGCCAATCGTTGCCGTATACACCAAACGTAAGGTCCTGTCGGTCATCGCACAGCTGTTTGACCCAGCGGGATGGTTGGCTCCTATTGTCATCTCCGCTAAGATCTTGATGCAACAGATATGGCTGGATCAAATAGGTTGGGACGAGCAACTTACTCCTACCACTTTAACAAGGTGGACACACTTCTTATCGCAGTATCAGGCAATCTCCCAAGTACGCGTGCCTCGCTGGGTACGATCTGCACCTGATCGCGATATTGAGTTCCACGCCTTCTGTGATGCTTCTCAGCTGGCATATGCTGCAGCCCTTTACGTTCGGTGTAAAGGTGACAATTCCATCTCTACCCATTTGCTAGTGGCGAAATCGCGGGTGGCCCCATTGAGAACTATCTCTCTTCCACGTTTAGAACTATGTGGGGCAACACTTTTAGCAGAGCTGATTTTCCCTCTCAAACCTCTATTAAATATTTCAGATGACAACTTGTTTTGTTGGTCCGACTCTACGATTGTGTTGGCATGGCTGCGAAAGCCACCCCACGTGTGGAAAGTCTTCGTGGCGAATCGAGTCACTGCTATTACCAGCAAAGTAGGTGTGAACAACTGGCGTCATGTCCGCTCAGAAGATAACCCAGCAGATTTAGCTAGCCGTGGTGTGGCACCTGATGCACTACTCCACAACAGGCTCTGGTGGGAAGGCCCGGCCTGGCTGCAGCAGGAGCGGAAACGGTGGCCGCCTCCGTTGGACGAAAACGTGTTAGCAACCGATGAAGAGCAACGACCTGCAAAGTGTCATGTAGTATATGTGTCCTCTGCGGACGACCCAATGTTGCGCTTCTCCTCATTTTCTAGGGCCCTCCGAGTGTTGAGTTTCGTACGCCGCTTTATGCGCCACTGTTCGGTGAAACATCGGGACACGACTCCTGACAGGGGGTCCCCGCTTACTCGGGGAGAAATCACTGAAACGACCACTTGCCTTATTGTGCTCGCGCAGAAAATGTATTTCCCAAAAGAATACAGCGCACTTGTGGCACGGGAGCCGATATCCAGCTCCAGTTCGCTTTTGGCTCTGAATCCGTTCGTGCACTCCGATGGTACTCTGCGCGTAAATGGTCGGTTGGCGCTCACTACACATTTGCCATTTTCGGAGAGACACCCGATCATTCTGCCATACTACGGTCATTTGACTCGTCTGATAGTGAAGTTCATCCATCAGGTGTCCCTACACGGGGGGAATCAACTAATGTTGCGGCTAATCCGGACCCAATATTGGATTCCAAAAGCGAAAACGCTCATTAAAAGCACAATTCTCCAATGTAAGACATGTATTCTGTGGAAGAAGCGTCGACAACAGCAGCTCATGGCAGCTCTTCCGGTTGAACGTACCACGTGTTCACGTCCTTTTACCCATACTGGAGTTGATTTCGCGGGGCCGTTTGATATCAAGCACTATAAGGGGCGGGCATGCCACGTTACGAAGGGGTACGTCTGCATCTTTGTATGCTTCGCTACGAGAGCAGTTCACCTTGAGGCGACTACCGATTTGAGTACTCCTGCCTTCCTTGCGGCATTGTCTCGGTTTATCGCCCGCCGGGGATGTCCTTTGAAAATGCACTCGGATAATGGTCGGAACTTTGTGGGCGCGGAAAAGGCGTTGAGGCTTGATTTCCAGCGGGTGCTCCGCGAAATCCGTGACCGAACCGTGGTGGGTCACTTTCATACTCAGATCGAGTGGGATTTTAATCCCCCCCATGCTCCACATATGGGGGGCCTTTGGGAAGCGGCGGTCAAGAGTTTCAAGCACCATTTCAAACGCATGGCAGGGCAACTTAAGTACACGTTTGAAGAATTTGTGACTCTCTTAGCGCGCATCGAGGCGTGTCTTAATTCTAGGCCTATCAGCGCTCTGTCGGAGGACCCCACGGATCTCCAAGCGCTGACGCCTGGTCATTTCTTGGTGGGTGCGCCACTGTTGGCACCAGCTGAGCCTCCGGATACAACCCCCTTTCTCTCAATTTTGAACCGATGGCAAAAACTGAAGGCGCTGGCCCATCAATTCAGCGTCAGGTGGAAAAACGAATACCTTCTCGAGTGTCAACGGCGGAGTAAGTGGCGAACGGCTCAAGTGAATGTCAAGGTGGGTGAGTTAGTGGTTGTGCGGGAAGACAACCTAGCGCCTCAAGAATGGCGGCTGGGCAGGGTCACCGATACGCACCCTGGTCCTGACGGAAAAGTGCGTGTTGTGGATGTGCGGACCGCACGAGGAATGCTAACCCGACCTATCACGAAGGTGGTGATCCTACCGGGAGAAGAGCCGCCTCCTACCAGCGGAGGGGTATAACGTACCTTGTACTTTTTTAATTTATAGTTTTTATGTTTTCTTTTATATCTACTCCCTTCTTGTACTAATTAAATTTTTGATATTTTCTCAGATTTCGGCCCGCGCGGTGCACAAGACCCGCTACTCGCTTTCTGACGGATGCTGCTTTTTGTCTGCCAGTTGTTCGAGTGTGTCCGTGCTACCACCTCCACTCTCCATGGCGGTGCCACCGGACCCAACAGCACCTCGTCGGGCCAGGTCAACTAAATTCGACTTCCCATCGAGCTCCACCTCTCTATTACCGGCGCGCCACCTGGCTGCGTGGTTCCGAAAGCGCCAAACCAAGGTCAGGAAGAGACCAGGCGGGAACCATCCCGCGCTGTTCCGCCCTTTCTGGGTATTACGAAGAGACCGGTGCAGCTACGCCCTACTCCGCAGATCATCTGCACTATGTGTTAGCAGATGGGCCACCGCATTGAGGGGTGCGCATGCTTCCTGAAGTTGCGCCCTCGGGCACCAAACCACCCTCCATTGATGAAGGGTATGAACGGGATCCGGCGTGGATATGTTCTTCTCTTGCAATAATGCAAGGGGGGCGGCATGTTCACTCCGAATCCTAACGTTCAGGTGGCTTCCGCCTGGTACCTGGGGCACCATGTTTTCGGTCTATCTCTGCGTTCCATCGTTCGGTACGGTGCGAAAGCACGTGTTGTGCGGTGGAGAGCGAGAGAACAGTCGAGGCAGGTGCATATCGTATTTGTGCGGAAGCCATCTTTATCTGCTGGCATATTTTGGCGCGGGGCTACGAAGCAGCGGCAGCTGCTCTCTTTGCGCGGTAGTCAGTCTGTTCTGGAATTGCGGCAAGTGTGGATCGGCGCCCAACATAGTATATTAAATATAAATTATACAATAAATATATAAAAAGTGAAAATTGGCTAAGGAATGCTGCTGCGTATTTTTCGTTTAACGTGGTTTTCATAAGTTAATAAATAAATATTTTTTAATCAAATAAATAGTTCTATCTGAGTGCAACACACCGTATAGAAGTTAGGCTTATTTTAAGTTTTATCAGCGTTTGATTTGGGACTCAAGGGGAGCATAGCTATGAGCGATAACTTTAATTAACAAGAGGCTCGAGTACTTTATTGTAAAAAATTTCAAGGTTTTATGACGCTCCAGTAAAAAGTGAAAAGCATTTGAATGGTGCAAACTTTGATAGGTATAGGACGCACCGTACAGACGTTAGGGCCATTTGAAGTTTTATCAGTGTTTGATTTGGGACTCAAGGCTATGAGCGGTAACTTTAATTGATAAAGCTATGAGCGATAACTTTAATTGATAAGAGGCACGAGTACTTTATTGTCACAAAATTTCAAGGTATTATGACGCTCCAAAAAAAAGTTAAAAGCATTTGCATGTTGCAAACTTTGAGAGGTGTAGGATGATCCATATAGAAGTTAGGGCAATTTGAAGTTTTATCAGTGTCTTATTTAGGACTCAAGGGGAGCATAGCAAAGAGAGATAGCGTAAATTGATAAGAGGCTCGAGTACTTTATTGTCACAAAATTTCAAGATTTTATGACGCTCCAGTAAAAAGCATTTGAATGTTGCAAACTTTTATAGGTTTAGGACACACCGTATAGAAGTTAGGGCCATTTGAAGTTCTAAAAGTGTTTGAAGTGGGACTCACGGGTAGCATAGCTGTGAGCGATAGCTTAAATTTATAAGAGGCTCGTGAAATTTATTTGTCAGAAAATTTCAAGGTTTTATGACGCTCCAGTAAAAAGCTAAATGCATTTGAATGTTGCAAATTTTGATACGTTTAGGACGCACCGTATAGAAGTTAGGGCCATTTGAAGTTTTAACAGTGTTTGATGTGGGACTCAATTGTAGCCTAGCTGTGAGCGATAGCTTAAATTGATAAGAGGCTCGAGTACTTTATTGTCCGCAAATTTCAAGGTTTTATGACGCTCCAGTAAAAAGCTACAAGCAATTGATGGTTGCAGACTTTGATAGGTGTAGAACGCATAGAAGTTAAAGCCATTTGAAGTTATATCAGTGTTTGATTTAGGACTCAAGTGTAGCATAGCTGTGAGCGATAGCTTAAATTGATAAGGGGCGCCAGTACTTTCTTGTCAGCAAATTTCAAGGTTTTATGACCCTCCAGTAAAAAGTTACAATGTTGCAAACTTTAATAGGTATAGGACTCACCGTATAGAAGTTAGTGACATTTGAAGTTTTATCAGTGTTTGATTTGGAACTCAAGGGTAGCATAGCTATTAGCGATAACTTTTATTGACAAGAGGCTCAAGAATTTTATTGTCACAAAATTGCAAGATTTTATGACGCTCCAGTAAAAAGTTACAAGCATTTGAATGGTGCAAACTTTGATAGGTATAGGACGCACCGTACAGACGTTAGGGCCATTTGAAGTTTTATCAGTGTTTGCTTTGGGACTCAAAGCTTTGAGCGATAACTTCAATTGATAAAGCTATGAGCGATAACTTTATTTGATAAGAGGCACGAGTACTTTATTGTCACAAAATTTCAAGGTATTATGACGCTCCAAAAAAAAGTGAAAAGCATTTGAATGTTGCAAAGTTTGATAGGTATAGGACGCACAGTATAGAAGTTAGGGCTATTTGAAGTTTTATCAGTGTTTGATTTGGCACTCAAGGGGAGCATAGCTATGAGCGATAGCGTAAATTGATAAGAGGCTCGAGTACTTTATTATCACAAAATTTCAAGATTTTATGACGCTCCAGTAAAAAGCATTTGAATGTTGCAAACTTTGATAGGAGTAGGACGCACCGTATAGAAGTTAGGGCTATTTGAAGTTTTAAAAGTGTTTGAAGTGGGACTCAAGGGTAGCATAGCTGTGAGCGATAGCTTAAATTTATAAGAGGCTCGAGAAGTCATAAAACCTTGAAATTTGCGGACAATAAAGTACTCGAGCCTCTTATCAATTTAAGCTATCACTCACAGCTAGGCTACAATTGAGTCCCACATCAAACACTGTTAAAACTTCAAATGGCCCTAACTTCTATACGGTGCGTCCTAAACCTATCAAAATTTGCAACATTCAAATGCTTGTAACTTTTTACTGGAGCGTCATAAAATCTTGAAATTTTGTGATAATAAATTACTCGAGCTTCTTATCAATTAAAGTTATCGCTCATATCTATGCTACCCTTGAGTCCCAAATCAAATACTGATAAAACTTCAAATGGCACTAACTTCTGTACGGTGCGTCCTCCACCTATCAAAGTTTGCAACATTCAAATGCCTGTAACTTTTTTGTGGAGCGTCATAAAATCTTGAAATTTTGTGACAATAAAGTATTTGAGCCTCTTATCAATTAAAGTTATCGCTCATATCTATGCTACCCTTGAGTCCCAAATCAAAAACTGATAAAAGTTCATATGGGCCTAACTTCTATACGGTGCGTCCTACACCTATCAAAGTTTGCAACATTCAAATGCTTGTAAAATTTTACGGGAGCGTCATAAAATCTTGAAATTTTATGACAAAAAAGTAGTTGTGCCTCTTATCAATTTAAGCTATCGCTCATAACTATGCTCTCCTTGAGTCTCAAATCAAACACTGATAAAACTTCAAATAGCCCTAACTTCTATACGGTGCGTCCTATACCTATCAAAGTTTGCAACATAAAAATGCTTTTAACTTTTTTCTGGAGCGTCATAAAACCTTGAAATTTGCTGACAATAAAGTACTCGAGCCTCTTATCAATTTAAGTTATCGCTCACAGCTATGCTACCCTTGAGTCCCACATCAAACACTGCTAAAACTTCAAAAGGCCCTAAATTCTATACGGTGCGTCCTACACCTATCAAAGTTGGCAACATTCAAATGCATGTAACTTTTTAGTGGAGCGTCATAAAATCTTGAAATTTAGTGACAATAAAGTACTCGAGCCTCTTATTACTTTAAGCTATTGTTCATAGCTATGCTAACCTTGAGTCCCATATCAAACACTGATAAAACTTCAAATAGCACTAATTTCTGTACGGTGCGTCCTATACCTATCAAAGTTTGCAACATTGTAACTTTTTACTGGAGCGTCATAAAACCTTGAAATTTTCTGACAATAAAGTACTTGAGCCTCTTATCAATTTAAGTTATCGCTCACAGCTATGCTACCCTTGAGTCCCACATCAAACACATCTAAAACTTCAAATGGCCCTAACTCCTATACGGTACGTCCTACACCTATCAAAGTTTGCAACATTAAAATGCTTGTAACTTTTTACTGGAGCGTCATAAAATCTGGAAGTTTTTTGACAATAAAGTACTCGAGCCTCTTGTCAATTAAAGTTATCGCTCACAGCTATGCTTCCCTTGAGTCCCACATCAAACACTGCTAAAACTCCAAAAGGCCCTAACTTCTATACGGTGCGTTCCTATACCTATCAAAGTTTGCAACATTCAAATGCCTGCAACTTTTTACTGGAGCGTCATAAAACCTTGAAATTATGTGACAATAAAGTAGTCGAGCCTCTTATCAATTTAAGCCATCGCTCATGGCTATGCTGACGTTGAGTCCCAAATCAAACACTGATAAAACTTCAAATAGCCCTAACTTCTATACTATGCGTCCTATACCTATCAAAGTTTGCAACATTCAAATGCTTTTAACTTTTTACTGCAGCGTCATAAAATTTGAAATTTTGTGATAATAAATTACTCGAGCTTCTTATTAATTAAAGTTATCGCTCATATCTATGCTGCCCTTGAGTCCCAAATCAAACACTAATAAAACTTCAAATGGCCCTAACTTCTATACGGTGCATCCTACACCTATCAAAGTTTGCAACTTTGAAATGCTTGTAACTTTTTACTGGAGCGTCATAAACGCTTGAAATTTTGTGACAATAAAGTAGTTGTTCCTCTTATCAATTTAAGCTATCGCTCATAACTATGCTCTCCTTGAGTCCCAAATCAAACACTGCTAAAACTTCAAATAACCCTAACTTCTATACGGTGCGTCCTATACCTATCAAAGTTTGCAACATTCAAATGCTTTTAACTTTTTACTGGAGCGTCATAAATTCTTGAAATTTGCGGACAATAAAGTACTCGAGCCTCTTATCAATTCAAGTTATCGCTCACAGCTATGCTACCCTTGAGTCCCACATCAAACACTGCTAAAACTTCAAAAGGCCCTAACTTCTATACGGTGCGTCCTACACCTATCAAAGTTTGCAACATTAAAATGCTTGTAACTTTTTACTGGGGCGTCATAATATCTGGAAATTTTGTGACAATAAAGTACTCGAGCCTCTTGTCAATTAAAGTTATCGCTCATAGCTATGCTACCCTTGAGTCCCAAATCAAACACTGATAAAACTTCAAATAGCCCTAACTTCTGTACGGTGCGTCCCACACCTATCAAAGTTTGCACTATCCAAATGCTTGTAAATTTTTACTGGAGCGTCATAAAACCTTGAAATTTGTTTGCCATAAAGTACTCGAGCCTCATCAATTTAAGCGATCGCTCATAGCTATGCTACACTTGAGTCCCAAATCAAACACTGATAAAACTTCAAATAGCCCTAACTTCTGTACGGTGCGTCCTATACCTATCAAAGTTTGCAACATTCAAATGCTTTTAGCTTTTTACTGGAGCGTCATAAAACCTTGAAATTGGCTGACAATAAAGAACTCGAGCCTCTTATCAATTTAAGCTATCGCTCACAGCTATGCTACCCTTGACTCCCATATCAAACACTGCTAAAACTTCAAATAGCACTAACTTCTATACGGTGCGTCCTATACCTATCAAAATTTTCAACATTCAAATGCTTTTAGCTTTTTACTGCAGCGTCATAAAACCTTGAAATTTGCTGACAATAAAGTACTCGAGCCTCTTATCAATTAAAATTATCGTTCATATCTATGCTACCCTTGAGTCCCAAATCAAAAACTGATAAAAATTCTTATGGGCCTAACTTCTATACGGTGCGTCCTACACCTATCAAAGTTTGCAACATTCAAATGCTTGTAACATTTTACTGGAGCGTCATAAAATCTTGAAATTTTGTAACTATAAAGTACTCTAGCCTCTTATCAATTTAAGCGATCGCTCATAGCTATGCTACCCTTGAGTCCCAAATCAAACACTGATAAAACTTCAAATAGCCCTAACTTCTATACGGTGCATCCTACACCTATCAAAGTTTGCAACTTTCAAATGCTTTTAGCTTTTTACTGGAGCGTCAAAAAACCTAGAAATTTTTTGACCATAAAGTACTCGAGCCTCATCAATTAAAGTTATCGCTCATATCTATGCTACCCTTGAGTCCCAAATCAAAAACTGATAAAAATTCATATGGGCGTAACTTCTATACAGCGCGTCCTACACCTATCAAAGTTTGCAACATTCAAATGCTTGTAACATTTTACTGGAGCGTCATAAAATCTTGAAATTTTGTGACTATAAAGTACTCTAGCCTCTTATCAATTTAAGCGGTCGCTCATAGCTATGCTACCCTTGAGTCCCAAATCAAACACTGATAAAACTTCAAATGGCCCTAACTTCTATACGGTGCATCCTACACCTATCAAAGTTTGCAACTTTGAAATGCTTGTAACTTTTTACTGGAGCGTCATAAACGCTTGAAATTTTGTGACAATAAAGTAGTTGTTCCTCTTATCAATTTAAGCTATCGCTCATAACTATGCTCTCCTTGAGTCCCAAATCAAACACTGATAAAACTTCAAATAGCCCTAACTTCTATACGGTGCGTCCTATACCTATCAAAGTTTGCAACATTCAAATGCTTTTAACTTTTTACTGGAGCGTCAGAAATTCTTGAAATTTGCGGACAATAAAGTACTCGAGCCTCTTATCAATTCAAGTTATCGCTCACAGCTATGCTACCCTTGAGTCCCACATCAAACACTGCTAAAACTTCAAAAGGCCCTAACTTCTATACGGTGCGTCCTACACCTATCAAAGTTTGCAACATTAAAATGCTTGTAACTTTTTACTGGGGCGTCATAATATCTGGAAATTTTGTGACAATAAAGTACTCGAGCCTCTTGTCAATTAAAGTTATCGCTCATAGCTATGCTACCCTTGAGTCCCAAATCATACACTGATAAAACTTCAAATAGCCCTAACTTCGGTACGGTGCGTCCCACACCTATCAAAGTTTGCACTATCCAAATGCTTGTAAATTTTTACTGGAGCGTCATAAAACCTTGAAATTTTTTTGCCATAAAGTACTCGAGCCTCATCAATTTAAGCGATCGCTCATAGCTATGCTACACTTGAGTCCCAAATCAAACACTGATAAAACTTCAAATAGCCCTAACTTCTGTACGGTGCGTCCTATACCTATCAAAGTTTGCAACATTAAAATGCTTGTAACTTTTTACTGGAGCGTCATAATATCTGGAAGTTTTGTGACAATAAATTACTCGAGCCTCTTGTCAATTAAAGTTATCGCTCACAGCTATGCTACACTTGAGTCCAAATCAAACACTGATAAAACTTCAAATAGCCCTAACTTCTATACAGTGCGTCCTAAACCTATCAAAATTTGCAACATTCAAATGCTTTTAGCTTTTTACTGGAGCGTCATAAAACCTTGAAATTGGCTGACAATAAAGAACTCGAGCCTCTTATCAATTTAAGCTATCGCTCACAGCTATGCTACCCTTGACTCCCATATCAAACACTGCTAAAACTTCAAATAGCCCTAACTTCTATACGGTGCGTCCTATATCTATCAAAATTTTCAACATTCAAATGCTTTTAGCTTTTTACTGGAGCGTCATAAAACCTTGAAATTTGCTGACAATAAAGTACTCGAGCCTCTTATCAATTTAAGCTATCGCTCACAGCTATGCTATCCTTGACTCCCATATCAAACACTGTTAAAACTTCAAATAGCCCTAACTTCTATACGGTGCGTCCTATACCTATCAAAATTTGCAACATTCAAATGCTTTTAGCTTTTTACTGGAGCGTCATAAAAGCTTGAAATTTGCTGACAATAAAGTACTCGAGCCTCTTATCAATTTAAGCTATCGCTCACAGCTATGCTACCCTTGACTCCCATATCAAACACGGCTAAAATTTCAAGTAGCCCTAACTTCTATACGGTGCGTCCTAAACCTATAAAAATTTGCAACATTCAAATGCTTTTAGCTTTTTACTAGAGCGTCATAAAACCTTGAAATTTGCTGACAATAAAGTTCTCGAGCCTCTTATCAATTTAAGCTATCGCTCACAGCTATGCTACCCTTGACTTCCATATCAAACACTGCTAAAACTTCAAATAGCCCTAACTTCTATACGGTGCGTCCTAAACCTATCAAAATTTGCAACATTCAGATGCATTTAGCTTTTTACTGGAGCGTCATAAAACCTTGAAATTTTTTGACCATAAAGTACTCGAGCCTCATCAATTTAAGCGATCGCTCATAGCTATGCTACACTTGAGTCCCAAATCAAACACTGATAAAACTCAAAATAGCCCTAACTTCTATACGGTGCGTCCTATACATATCAAAGTTTGCAAAATTCAAATGATTTTAACTTTTTACTCGAGCGTTATAAAACCTTGAAATTTTGTGACAAAAAAATACTCGAGCCTCTTGTCAATTAAAGTTATCGCTCATAGCTATGCTACCCTTGATTCTAAAATCAAACACTGATAAAACTTCAAATGGCACTAACTTCTGTACGGTGCGTCCTATACCTATCAAAGCTTGCAACATTAAAATGCTTGTAACTTTTTACTGGAGCGTCATAATATCTGGAAGTTTTGTGACAATAAAGTACTCGAGCCTCTTGTCAATTAAAGTTATCGCTTATAGCTATGCTACACTTGAGTCCCAAATCAAACACTGATAAAACTTCAAATAGCCCTAATTTCTATATGGTGCGTCCTAAACCTATCAAAATTTGCAACATTCAAATGCTTTTAGCTTTTTACTGGAGCGTCATAAAACCTTGAAATTTGCTGACAATAAAGAACTCGAGCCTCTTATCAATTTAAGCTATCGCTCACAGCTATGCTACTCTTGACTCCCATATCAAACACTGCTAAAACTTCAAATAGCCCTAACTTCTATACGGTGCGTCCTATACCTATCAAAATTTGCAACATTCATATGCTTTTAGCTTTTTACTGGAGCGTCATAAAACCTTGAAATTTCCTGACAATAAAGTACTCGAGCCTCTTATCAATTTAAGCTATCGCTCACAGCTATGCTACCCTTGAGTCCCACATCAAACACTGCTATAACTTCAAAAGGCCCTAAATTCTATACGGTGCGTCCTACACCTATCAAAGTTTGCAACATTAAAATGCTTGTAACTTTTTACTGGAGCGTCATAATATCTGGAAGTTTTGGGACAATATAGTACTCGAGCCTTTTGTCAATTAAAGTTATCGCTCATAGCTATGCTACCCTTGAGTCACAAATCAAACACTGATAAAACTTCAAATAGCCCTAACTTCTGTACGGTGCGTCCTATACCTATCAAAGTTTGCAACATTAAAATGCTTGTAACTTTTTACTGGAGCGTCATAATATCTGGAAGTTTTGTGACAATAAATTACTCGAGCCTCTTGTCAATTAAAGTTATCGCTCACAGCTATGCTACACTTGAGTCCCAAATCAAACACTGATAAAACTTCAAATAGCCCTAACTTCTATACAGTGCGTCCTAAACCTATCAAAATTTGCAACATTCAAATGCTTTTAGCTTTTTACTGGAGCGTCATAAAACCTTGAAATTGGCTGACAATAAAGAACTCGAACCTCTTATCAATTTAAGCTATCGCTCACAGCTATGCTACCCTTGACTCCCATATCAAACACTGCTAAAACTTCAAATAGCCCTAACTTCTATACGGTGCGTCCTATACCTATCAAATTTTTCAACATTCAAATGCTTTTAGCTTTTTACTGGAGCGCCATAAAACCTTGAAATTTGCTGACAATAAAGTACTCGAGCCTCTTATCAATTTGAGCTATCGCTCACAGCTAGGCTATCCTTGACTCCCATATCAAACACTGCTAAAACTTCAAATAGCCCTAACTTCTATACGGTGCGTCCTATACCTATCAAAATTTGCAACATTCAAATGCTTTTAGCTTTTTACTGGAGCGTCATAAAAGCTTGAAATTTGCTGACAATAAAGTACTCGAGCCTCTTATCAATTTAAGCTATCGCTCACAGCTATGCTACCCTTGACTCCCATATCAAACACGGCTAAAAGTTCAAATAGCCCTAACTTCTATACGGTGCGTCCTATACCTATCAAAATTTGCAACATTCAAATGCTTTTAGCTTTTTACTGGAGCGCCATAAAACCTTGAAATTTGCTGACAATAAAGTACTCGAGCCTCTTATCAATTTGAGCTATCGCTCACAGCTAGGCTATCCTTGACTCCCATATCAAACACTGCTAAAACTTCAAATAGCCCTAACTTCTATACGGTGCGTCCTATACCTATCAAAATTTGCAACATTCAAATGCTTTTAGCTTTTTACTGGAGCGTCATAAAAGCTTGAAATTTGCTGACAATAAAGTACTCGAGCCTCTTATCAATTTAAGCTATCGCTCACAGCTATGCTACCCTTGACTTCCATATCAAACACTGCTAAAACTTCACATAGCCCTAACTTCTATACGGTGCGTCCTAAACCTATCAAAATTTGCAACATTCAAATGCATTTAGCTTTTTACTGGAGCGTCATAAAATCTTGAAATTTGCTGACAATAAAGTACTCGAGCCTCTTATCAAGTTAAGCTATCGCTCACAGCTATGCAATCCTTGAGTCCCAAATCAAACACTGATAAAACTTCAAATAGCCCTAACTTTTATACGGTGCGTCCTATACATATCAAAGTTTGCAAAATTCAAATGATTTTAACTTTTTACTGGAGCGTTATAAAACCTTGAAATTTTGTGACAAAAAAATACTCGAGCCTCTTGTCAATTAAAGTTATCGCTCATAGCTATGCTACCCTTGATTCTAAAATCAAACACTGATAAAACTTCAAATGGCACTAACTTCTGTACGGTGCGTCCTATACCTATCAAAGTTTGCAACATTAAAATGCTTGTAACTTTTTACTAGAGCGTCATAATATCTGGAAGTTTTGTGACAATAAAGTACTCGAGCCTCTTGTCAATGAAAGTTATCGCTTATAGCTATGCTACACTTGAGTCCCAAATCAAACACTGATAAAACTTCAAATAGCCCTAATTTCTATATGGTGCGTCCTAAACCTATCAAAATTTGCAACATTCAAATGCTTTTAGCTTTTTACTGGAGCGTCATAAAACCTTGAAATTTGCTGACAATAAAGAACTCGAGCCTCTTATCAATTTAAGCTATCGCTCACAGCTATGCTACCCTTGACTCCCATATCAAACACTGCTAAAACTTCAAATAGCCCTAACTTCTATACGGTGCGTCCTATACTATCAAAATTTGCAACATTCATATGCTTTTAGCTTTTTACTGGAGCGTCATAAAACCTTGAAATTTCCTGACAATAAAGTACTCGAGCCTCTTATCAATTTAAGCTATCGCTCACAGCTATGCTACCCTTGAGTCCCACATCAAACACTGCTATAACTTCAAAAGGCCCTAAGCTCTATACGGTGCGTCCTACACCTATCAAAGTTTGCAACATTAAAATGCTTGTAACTTTTTACTGGAGCGTCATAATATCTGGAAGTTTTGGGACAATAAAGTACTCGAGCCTTTTGTCAATTAAAGTTATCGCTCATAGCTATGCTACCCTTGAGTCACAAATCAAACACTGATAAAACTTCAAATAGCCCTAACTTCTGTACGGTGCGTCCTACACCTACCAAAGTCGGCACCATTCAAATGGTTGTAAATTTTTACTGGAGCGTCAAAAAACCTAGAAATTTTTTGACCATAAAGCACTCGAGCCTCATCAATTTAAGCTATTGCTCATAGCTATGCTACACTTGAGTCCCGAATCAAACACTGATAAAACTTAAAATAGCCCTAACTTCTATACGGTGCGTCCTATACCTATCAAAATTTGCAACATTCAAATGCTTTTAGCTTTTTACTGGAGCGTCAAAAAACCTAGAAATTTTTTGACCATAAAGTACTCGAGCCTCATCAATTAAAGTTATCGCTCATATCTATGCTACCCTTGAGTCCCAAATCAAAAACTGATAAAAATTCATATGGGCGTAACTTCTATACGGCGCGTCCTACACCTATCAAAGTTTGCAACTTTCAAATGCTTGTAACTTTTTACTGGAGCGTCATAAACGCTTGAAATTTTGTGACAATAAAGTAGTTGTGCCTCTTATCAATTTAAGCTATCGCTCATAACTATGCTCTCCTTTAGTCCCAAATCAAACACTGATAAAACTTCAAATAGCCCTAACTTCTATACGGTGCGTCCTATACCTATCAAAATTTTCAACATTCAAATGCTTTTAGCTTTTTACTGGAGCGTCATAAAACCTTGAAATTTGATGACAATAAAGTACTCGAGCCTCTTATCAATTTAAGCTATCGCTCACAGCTATGCTACCCTTGACTCCCATATCAAAAACTGCTAAAACTTCAAATAGCCCTAACTTCTATACGGTGCGTCCTATACCTATCAAAATTTGCAACATTCAAATGCTTTTAGCTTTTTACTTGAGCGTCATAAAACCTTGAAATTTGCTGACAATAAAGTACTCGAGCCTCTTATCAATTTAAGCTATCGCTCACAGCTATGCTACCCTTGACTCCCCATATCAAACACTGCTAAAATTTCAAATAGCCCTAACTTCTTTACGGTGCGTCCTAAACCTATCAAAATTTGCAACATTCAAATGCTTTTAGCTTTTTACTGGAGGGTCATAAAACCCTGAAATTTGCTGACAATAAAGTACTCGAGCCTCTTATCAATTTAAGCTATCGCTCACAGCTATGCTACCCTTGACTCCCATATCAAACACTGCTAAAATTTCAAATAGCCCTAACTTCTATACGGTGCGTCCTAAACCCATCAAAATTTTCAACATTCAAATGTTTTAGCTTTTTACTGGAGCGTCATAAAACCTTGAAATTTGCCAACAATAAAGTACTCGAGCCTCTTATCAATTTAAGCTATCGCTCACAGCTATGCTACCGTTGACTCCCATATCAAGCACTGCTAAAATTTCAAATAGCCCTAACTTCTATACGGTGCGTCCTAAACCTATCAAAATTTTCAAGATTCGAATGCTTTTAGCTTTTTACTGGAGCGTCATAAAACCTTGAAATTTGCTGACAATAAAGTACTCGAGCCTCTTATCAATTCAAGCTATCGCTCACAGCTATGCTACCCTTGACTCCCATATCAAACACTGCTAAAATTTCAAATAACCCTAACTTCTATACGGTGCGTCCTATACCTATCAAAATTTTCAACATTCAAATGCATTTAGCTTTTTACTGGAGCGTCATAAAACCTTGAAATTTGCTGACAATAAAGTACTCGAGCCTCTTATCAATTTAAGCTATCGCTCACAGCTATGCTACCCTTGACTCCCATATCAAACACTGCTAAAACTTCAAATAGCCCTAACTTCTATACGGTGCGTCCTAAACCTATCAAAATTTGCAACATTCAAATGCTTTTAGCTTTTTACTGGAGCGTCATAAAACCTTGAAATTTGCTGACAAGCTAAATCTTCAAATGGCCCTAACTTCTATACGGTGCGTCCTACACCTATTAAAGTTTGCAACATTAAAATGCTTGTAACTTTTTACTGGAGCGTCATAATATCTGGAAGTTTTGTGACAATAAAGTACTCGAGCCTCTTGTCAATTAAAGTTTTCGCTCATAGCTATGCTACCCTTGAGTCCCACATCAAACACTGCTAAAACTTCAAAAGGCCCTAACTTCTATACGGTGCGTCCTACACCTATCAAAGTTTGCAACATTAAAATGCTTGTAACTTTTTACTGGAGCGTCATAATATCTGGAAGTTTTGTGACAATAAATTACTCGAGCCTCTTGTCAATTAAAGTTATCGCTCACAGCTATGCTACACTTGAGTCCCAAATCAAACACTGATAAAACTTCAAATAGCCCTAACTTCTATACGGTGCGTCCTATCCCTATCAAAGTCGGCACCATTCAAATGGTTGTAAATTTTTACTGGAGCGTCAAAAAACCTAGAAATTTTTTGACCATAAAGTACTCGAGCCTCATCAATTTAAGCTATTGCTCATAGCTATGCTACACTTGAGTCCCGAATCAAACACTGATAAAACTTAAAATAGCCCTAACTTCTATACGGTGCGTCCTATACCTATCAAAATTTGCAACATTCAAATGCTTTTAGCTTTTTACTGGAGCGTCAAAAAACCTAGAAATTTTTTGACCATAAAGTACTCGAGCCTCATCAATTAAAGTTATCGCTCATATCTATGCTACCCTTGAGTCCCAAATCAAAAACTGATAAAAATTCATATGGGCGTAACTTCTATACAGCGCGTCCTACACCTATCAAAGTTTGCAACTTTTAAATGCTTGTAACTTTTTACTGGAGCGTCATAAACGCTTGAAATTTTGTGACAATAAAGTAGTTGTGCCTCTTATCAATTTAAGCTATCGCTCATAACTATGCTCTCCTTTAGTCCCAAATCAAACACTGATAAAACTTCAAATAGCCCTAACTTCTATACGGTGCGTCCTATACCTATCAAAATTTTCAACATTCAAATGCTTTTAGCTTTTTATTGGAGCGTCATAAAACCTTGAAATTTGATGACAATAAAGTACTCGAGCCTCTTATCAATTTAAGCTATCGCTCACAGCTATGCTACCCTTGACTCCCATATCAAAAACTGCTAAAACTTCAAATAGCCCTAACTTCTATACGGTGCGTCCTATACCTTTCAAAATTTGCAACATTCAAATGCTTTTAGCTTTTTACTTGAGCGTCATAAAACCTTGAAATTTGCTGACAATAAAGTACTCGAGCCTCTTATCAATTCAAGCTATCGCTCACAGCTATGCTACCCTTGACTCCCATATCAAACACTGCTAAAATTTCAAATAGCCCTAACTTCTATACGGTGCGTCCTATACCTATCAAAATTTTCAACATTCAAATGCATTTAGCTTTTTACTGGAGCGTCATAAAACCTTGAAATTTGCTGACAATAAAGTTCTCGAGCCTCTTATCAATTTAAGCTATCGCTCACAGCTATGCTACCCTTGACTCCCATATCAAACACTGCTAAAACTTCAAATAGCCCTAACTTCTATACGGTGCGTCCTAAACCTATCAAAATTTGCAACATTCAAATGCTTTTAGCTTTTTACTGGAGCGTCATAAAACCTTGAAATTTGCTGACAAGCTAAATCTTCAAATGGCCCTAACTTCTATACGGTGCGTCCTACACCTATTAAAGTTTGCAACATTAAAATGCTTGTAACTTTTTACTGGAGCGTCATAATATCTGGAAGTTTTGTGACAATAAAGTACTCGAGCCTCTTGTCAATTAAAGTTTTCGCTCATAGCTATGCTACCCTTGAGTCCCACATCAAACACTGCTAAAACTTCAAAAGGCCCTAACTTCTATACGGTGCGTCCTACACCTATCAAAGTTTGCAACATTAAAATGCTTGTAACTTTTTACTGGAGCGTCATAATATCTGGAAGTTTTGTGACAATAAATTACTCGAGCCTCTTGTCAATTAAAGTTATCGCTCACAGCTATGCTACACTTGAGTCCCAAATCAAACACTGATAAAACTTCAAATAGCCCTAACTTCTATACAGTGCATCCTAAACCTATCAAAATTTGCAACATTCAAATGCTTTTAGCTTTTTACTGGAGCGTCATAAAACCTTGAAATTGGCTGACAATAAAGAACTCGAGCCTCTTATCAATTTAAGCTATCGCTCACAGCTATGCTACCCTTGACTCCCATATCAAACACTGCTAAAACTTCAAATAGCCCTAACTTCTATACGGTGCGTCCTATACCTATTAAAATTTTCAACATTTAAATGCTTTTAGCTTTTTACTGGAGCGTCATAAAACCTTGAAATTTGCTGACAATAAAGTACTCGAGCCTCTTATCAATTTAAGCTATCGCTCACAGCTATGCTATCCTTGACTCCCATATCAAACACTGCTAAAACTTCAAATAGCCCTAACTTCTATACGGTGCGTCCTATACCTATCAAAATTTGCAACATTCAAATGCTTTTAGCTTTTTACTGGAGCGTCATAAAAGCTTGAAATTTGCTTACAATAAAGTACTCGAGCCTCTTATCAATTTAAGCTATCGCTCACAGCTATGCTACCCTTGACTCCCATATCAAACACGGCTAAAATTTCAAATAGCCCTAACTTCTATACGGTGCGTCCTAAACCTATAAAAATTAGCAACATTCAAATGCTTTTAGCTTTTTACTAGAGCGTCATAAAACCTTGAAATTTGCTGACAATAAAGTACTCGAGCCTCTTATCAATTTAAGCTATCGCTCACAGCTATGCTACACTTGAGTCCCAAATCAAACACTGATAAAACTTAAAATAGCCCTAACTTCTATACGGTGCGTCCTATACCTATCAAAATTTGCAACATTCAACTGCTTTTAGCTTTTTACTGGAGCGTCATAAAACCTTGAAATTTGCTGACAATAAAGTACTCGAGCCTCTTATCAATTTAAGTTATCGCTCACAGCTATGCTACCCTTGACTCCCATATGAAAAACTGCTAAAACTTCAAATAGCCCTAACTTCTATACGGTACGTCCTATACCTATCAAAATTTGCAACATTCAAATGCTTTTAGCTTTTTACTGGAGCGTCATAAAACCCTGAAATTTGCTGACAATAAAGTACTCGAGCCTCTTATCAATTTAAGCTATCGCTCACAGCTATGCTACCCTTGACTCCCATATCAAACACTGCTAAAATTTTAAATAGCCCTAACTTCTATACGGTGCGTCCTAAACCCATCAAAATTTTCAACATTCAAATGTTTTAGCTTTTTACTGGAGCGTCATAAAACCTTGAAATTTGCTGACAATAAAGTACTCGAGCCTCTTATCAATTTAAGCTATCGCTCACAGCTATGCTACCCTTGACTCCCATATCAAGCACTGCTAAAATTTCAAATAGCCCTAACTTCTATACGGTGCGTCCTAAACCTATCAAAATTTTCAAGATTCGAATGTTTTAGCTTTTTACTGGAGCGTCATAAAACCTTGAAATTTGCTGACAATAAAGTACTCGAGCCTCTTATCAATTCAAGCTATCGCTCACACCTATGCTACCCTTGACTCCCATATCAAACACTGCTAAAATTTCAAATAGCCCTAACTTCTATACGGTGCGTCCTATACCTATCAAAATTTTCAACATTCAAATGCTTTTAGCTTTTTACTGGAGCGTCATAAAACCTTGAAATTTGCTGACAATAAAGTACTCGAGCCTCTTATAAATTTAAGCTATCGCTCACAGCTATGCTACCCTTGACTCCCATATCAAACACTGCTAAAACTTCAAATAGCCCTAACTTCTATACGGTGCGTCCTAAACTATCAAAATTTGCAACATTCAAATGCATTTAGATTTTTACTGGAGCGTCATAAAACCTTGAAATTTGCTGACAATAAAGTACTCGAGCCTCTTATCAATTTAAGCTATCGCTCACAGCTATGCTACCCTTGACTCCCATATCAAACACTGCTAAAACTTCAAATAGCCCTAACTTCTATACGGTGCGTCCTAAACCTATCAAAATTTGCAACATTCAAATGCTTTTAGCTTTTTACTGGAGCGTCATAAAACCTTGAAATTTGCTGACAAGCTAAATCTTCAAATGGCCCTAACTTCTATACGGTGCGTCCTACATCTATCAAAGTTTGCAACATTAAAATGCTTGTAACTTTTTACTGGAGCGTCATAATCTCTGGAAGTTTTGTGACAATAAAGTACTCGAGCCTCTTGTCAATTAAAGTTATCGCTCATAGCTATGCTACCCTTGAGTCCCACATCAAACACTGCTAAAACTTCAAAAGGCCCTAACTTCTATACGGTGCGTCCTACACCTATCAAAGTTTGCAACATTAAAATACTTGTAACTTTTTACTGGAGCGTCATAATATCTGGAAGTTTTGTGACAATAAAGTACTCGAGCCTCTTGTCAATTAAAGTTATCGCTCATAGCTATGCTACCCTTGAGTCCCAAATCAAACACTGATAAAACTTCAAATAGCCCTAACTTCTGTACGGTGCGTCCTACACCTATCAAAGTTTGCACCATCCAAATGCTTGTAATATTTTACTGGAGCGTCATAAAACCTTGAAATTTTTTGACCATAAAGTACTCGAGCCTCATCAATTTAAGCGATCGCTCATAGCTATGCTACACTTGAGTCCCAAATCAAACACTGATAAAACTTAAAATAGCCCTAACTTCTATACGGTGCGTCCTATACCTATCAAAATTTGCAACATTCAACTGCTTTTAGCTTTTTACTGGAGCGTCATAAAACCTTGAAATTTGCTGACAATAAAGTACTCGAGCCTCTTATCAATTTAGGTTATGGCTCACAACTATGCTATCCTTGAGTCCCAAATCAAACACTGATAAAACTTCAAATAGCCCTAACTTTTATACGGTGCGACCTATACCTATCAAAGTTTGCAACATTCAAATGATTTTAACTTTTTACTGGAGCGTTATAAGATCTTGAAATTATGTGACAATAAAGTACTCGAGCCTCTTATCAATTTAAGCTATGCTCACAGCTATGCTACCCTTGACTCCCATATCAAACACGGCTAAAATTTCAAATAGCCCTTACTTCTATACGGTGCGTCCTAAACCTATAAAAATTTGCAACATTCAAATGCTTTTAGCTTTTTACTGGAGCGTCATAAAACCTTGAAATTTGCTGACAATAAAGTACTCGAGCCTCTTATCAATTTAAGTTATCGCTCACAGCTATGCTACCCTTGACTCCCATATCAAAAACTGCTAAAACTTCAAATAGCAATAACTTCTATACGGTGCGTCCTATAGCTATCAAAATTTGCAACATTCAAATGCTTTTAGCTTTTTACTGGAGTGTCATAAAACCCTGAAATTTGCTGACAATAAAGTACTCGAGCCTCTTATCAATTTAAGCTATCGCTCACAGCTATGCTACCCTTGATTCCCATATCAAGCACTGCTAAAATTTCAAATAGCCCTAACTTCTATACGGTGCGTCCTAAACCTATCAAAATTTTCAAGATTCGAATGCTTTTAGCTTTTTACTGGAGCGTCATAAAACCTTGAAATTTGCTGACAATAAAGTACTCGAGCCTCTTATCAATTCAAGCTATCGCTCACAGCTATGCTACCCTTGACTCCCATATCAAATACTGCTAAAATTTCAAATAGCCCTAACTTCTATACGGTGCGTCCTATACCTATCAAAATTTTCAACATTCAAATGCTTTTAGCTTTTTACTGGAGCGTCATAAAACCTTGAAATTTGCTGACAATAAAGTACTCGAGCCTCTTATAAATTTAAGCTATCGCTCACAGCTATGCTACCCTTGACTCCCATATCAAACACTGCTAAAACTTCAAATAGCCCTAACTTCTATACGGTGCGTCCTAAACTATCAAAATTTGCAACATTCAAATGCATTTAGATTTTTACTGGAGCGTCATAAAACCTTGAAATTTGCTGACAATAAAGTACTCGAGCCTCTTATCAATTTAAGCTATCGCTCACAGCTATGCTACCCTTGACTCCCATATCAAACACTGCTAAAACTTCAAATAGCCCTAACTTCTATACGGTGCGTCCTAAACCTATCAAAATTTGCAACATTCAAATGCTTTTAGCTTTTTACTGGAGCGTCATAAAACCTTGAAATTTGCTGACAAGCTAAATCTTCAAATGGCCCTAACTTCTATACGGTGCGTCCTACATCTATCAAAGTTTGCAACATTAAAATGCATGTAACTTTTTACTGGAGCGTCATAATCTCTGGAAGTTTTGTGACAATAAAGTACTCGAGCCTCTTGTCAATTAAAGTTATCGCTCATAGCTATGCTACCCTTGAGTCCCACATCAAACACTGCTAAAACTTCAAAAGGCCCTAACTTCTATACGGTGCGTCCTACACCTATCAAAGTTTGCAACATTAAAATACTTGTAACTTTTTACTGGAGCGTCATAATATCTGGAAGTTTTGTGACAATAAAGTACTCGAGCCTCTTGTCAATTAAAGTTATCGCTCATAGCTATGCTACCCTTGAGTCCCAAATCAAACACTGATAAAACTTCAAATAGCCCTAACTTCTGGACGGTGCGTCCTACACCTATCAAAGTTTGCACCATCCAAATGCTTGTAATATTTTACTGGAGCGTCATAAAACCTTGAAATTTTTTGACCATAAAGTACTCGAGCCTCATCAATTTAAGCGATCGCTCATAGCAATGCTACACTTGAGTCCCAAATCAAACACTGATAAAACTTAAAATAGCCCTAACTTCTATACGGTGCGTCCTATACCTATCAAAATTTGCAACATTCAACTGCTTTTAGCTTTTTACTGGAGCGTCATAAAACCTTGAAATTTGCTGACAATAAAGTACTCGAGCCTCTTATCAATTTAGGTTATGGCTCACAACTATGCTATCCTTGAGTCCCAAATCAAACACTGATAAAACTTCAAATAGCCCTAACTTTTATACGGTGCGTCCTATACCTATCAAAGTTTGCAACATTCAAATGATTTTAACTTTTTACTGGAGCGTTATAAGATCTTGAAATTATGTGACAATAAAGTACTCGAGCCTCTTATCAATTTAAGCTATGCTCACAGCTATGCTACCCTTGACTCCCATATCAAACACGGCTAAAATTTCAAATAGCCCTTACTTCTATACGGTGCGTCCTAAACCTATAAAAATTTGCAACATTCAAATGCTTTTAGCTTTTTACTGGAGCGTCATAAAACCTTGAAATTTGCTGACAATAAAGTACTCGAGCCTCTTATCAATTTAAGCTATCGCTCACAGCTATGCTACACTTGAGTCCCAAATCAAACACTGATAAAACTTAAAATAGCCCTAACTTCTATACGGTGCGTCCTATACCTATCAAAATTTGCAACATTCAACTGCTTTTAGCTTTTTACTGGAGCGTCATAAAACCTTGAAATTTGCTGACAATAAAGTACTCGAGCCTCTTATCAATTTAAGTTATCGCTCACAGCTATGCTACCCTTGACTCCCATATCAAAAACTGCTAAAACTTCAAATAGCAATAACTTCTATACGGTGCGTCCTATACCTATCAAAATTTGCAACATTCAAATGCTTTTAGCTTTTTACTGGAGCGTCATAAAACCCTGAAATTTGCTGACAATAAAGTACTCGAGCCTCTTATCAATTTAAGCTATCGCTCACAGCTATGCTACCCTTGATTCCCATATCAAGCACTGCTAAAATTTCAAATAGCCCTAACTTCTATACGGTGCGTCCTAAACCTATCAAAATTTTCAAGATTCGAATGCTTTTAGCTTTTTACTGGAGCGTCATAAAACCTTGAAATTTGCTGACAATAAAGTACTCGAGCCTCTTATCAATTCAAGCTATCGCTCACAGCTATGCTACCCTTGACTCCCATATCAAACACTGCTAAAATTTCAAATAGCACTAACTTCTATACGGTGCGTCCTATACCTATCAAAATTTTCAACATTCAAATGCTTTTAGCTTTTTACTGGAGCGTCATAAAACCTTGAAATTTGCTGACAATAAAGTACTCGAGCCTCTTATAAATTTAAGCTATCGCTCACAGCTATGCTACCCTTGACTCCCATATCAAACACTGCTAAAACTTCAAATAGCCCTAACTTCTATACGGTGCGTCCTAAACCTATCAAAATTTGCAACATTCAAATGCTTTTAGCTTTTTACTGGAGCGTCATAAAACCTTGAAATTTGCTGACAAGCTAAATCTTCAAATGGCCCTAACTTCTATACGGTGCGTCCTACATCTATCAAAGTTTGCAACATTAAAATGCATGTAACTTTTTACTGGAGCGTCATAATCTCTGGAAGTTTTGTGACAATAAAGTACTCGAGCCTCTTGTCAATTAAAGTTATCGCTCATAGCTATGCTACCCTTGAGTCCCACATCAAACACTGCTAAAACTTCAAAAGGCCCTAACTTCTATACGGTGCGTCCTACACCTATCAAAGTTTGCAACATTAAAATACTTGTAACTTTTTACTGGAGCGTCATAATATCTGGAAGTTTTGTGACAATAAAGTACTCGAGCCTCTTGTCAATTAAAGTTATCGCTCATAGCTATGCTACCCTTGAGTCCCAAATCAAACACTGATAAAACTTCAAATAGCCCTAACTTCTGTACGGTGCGTCCTACACCTATCAAAGTTTGCACCATCCAAATGCTTGTAATATTTTACTGGAGCGTCATAAAACCTTGAAATTTTTTGACCATAAAGTACTCGAGCCTCATCAATTTAAGCGATCGCTCATAGCTATGCTACACTTGAGTCCCAAATCAAACACTGATAAAACTTAAAATAGCCCTAACTTCTATACGGTGCGTCCTATACCTATCAAAATTTGCAACATTCAACTGCTTTTAGCTTTTTACTGGAGCGTCATAAAACCTTGAAATTTGCTGACAATAAAGTACTCGAGCCTCTTATCAATTTAGGTTATGGCTCACAACTATGCTATCCTTGAGTCCCAAATCAAACACTGATAAAACTTCAAATAGCCCTAACTTTTATACGGTGCGTCCTATACCTATCAAAGTTTGCAACATTCAAATGATTTTAACTTTTTACTGGAGCGTTATAAGATCTTGAAATTATGTGACAATAAAGTACTCGAGCCTCTTATCAATTTAAGCTATGCTCACAGCTATGCTACCCTTGACTCCCATATCAAACACGGCTAAAATTTCAAATAGCCCTTACTTCTATACGGTGCGTCCTAAACCTATAAAAATTTGCAACATTCAAATGCTTTTAGCTTTTTACTGGAGCGTCAAAAATTTGCTGACAATAAAGTACTCGAGCCTCTTATCAATTTAAGCTATCGCTCACAGCTATGCTACACTTGAGTCCCAAATCAAACACTGATAAAACTTAAAATAGCCCTAACTTCTATACGGTGCGTCCTATACCTCTCAAAATTTGCAACATTCAACTGCTTTTAGCTTTTTACTGGAGCGTCATAAAACCTTGAAATTTGCTGACAATAAAGTACTCGAGCCTCTTATCAATTTAAGTTATCGCTCACAGCTATGCTACCCTTGACTCCCATATCAAAAACTGCTAAAACTTCAAATAGCAATAACTTCTATACGGTGCGTCCTATAGCTATCAAAATTTGCAACATTCAAATGCTTTTAGCTTTTTACTGGAGTGTCATAAAACCCTGAAATTTGCTGACAATAAAGTACTCGAGCCTCTTATCAATTTAAGCTATCGCTCACAGCTATGCTACCCTTGATTCCCATATCAAGCACTGCTAAAATTTCAAATAGCCCTAACTTCTATACGGTGCGTCCTAAACCTATCAAAATTTTCAAGATTCGAATGCTTTTAGCTTTTTACTGGAGCGTCATAAAACCTTGAAATTTGCTGACAATAAAGTACTCGAGCCTCTTATCAATTCAAGCTATCGCTCACAGCTATGCTACCCTTGACTCCCATATCAAACACTGCTAAAATTTCAAATAGCCCTAACTTCTATACGGTGCGTCCTATACCTATCAAAATTTTCAACATTCAAATGCTTTTAGCTTTTTACTGGAGCGTCATAAAACCTTGAAATTTGCTGACAATAAAGTACTCGAGCCTCTTATAAATTTAAGCTATCGCTCACAGCTATGCTACCCTTGACTCCCATATCAAACACTGCTAAAACTTCAAATAGCCCTAACTTCTATACGGTGCGTCCTAAACTATCAAAATTTGCAACATTCAAATGCATTTAGATTTTTACTGGAGCGTCATAAAACCTTGAAATTTGCTGACAATAAAGTACTCGAGCCTCTTATTAATTTAAGCTATCGCTCACAGCTATGCTACCCTTGACTCCCATATCAAACACTGCTAAAACTTCAAATAGCCCTAACTTCTATACGGTGCGTCCTAAACCTATCAAAATTTGCAACATTCAAATGCTTTTAGCTTTTTACTGGAGCGTCATAAAACCTTGAAATTTGCTGACAAGCTAAATCTTCAAATGGCCCTAACTTCTATACGGTGCGTCCTACATCTATCAAAGTTTGCAACATTAAAATGCATGTAACTTTTTACTGGAGCGTCATAATCTCTGGAAGTTTTGTGACAATAAAGTACTCGAGCCTCTTGTCAATTAAAGTTATCGCTCATAGCTATGCTACCCTTGAGTCCCACATCAAACACTGCTAAAACTTCAAAAGGCCCTAACTTCTATACGGTGCGTCCTACACCTATCAAAGTTTGCAACATTAAAATACTTGTAACTTTTTACTGGAGCGTCATAATATCTGGAAGTTTTGTGACAATAAAGTACTCGAGCCTCTTGTCAATTAAAGTTATCGCTCATAGCTATGCTACCCTTGAGTCCCAAATCAAACACTGATAAAACTTCAAATAGCCCTAACTTCTGTACGGTGCGTCCTACACCTATCAAAGTTTGCAACATCCAAATGCTTGTAATATTTTACTGGAGCGTCATAAAACCTTGAAATTTTTTGACCATAAAGTACTCGAGCCTCATCAATTTAAGCGATCGCTCATAGCTATGCTACACTTGAGTCCCAAATCAAACACTGATAAAACTTAAAATAGCCCTAACTTCTATACGGTGCGTCCTATACCTATCAAAATTTGCAACATTCAACTGCTTTTAGCTTTTTACTGGAGCGTCATAAAACCTTGAAATTTGCTGACAATAAAGTACTCGAGCCTCTTATCAATTTAGGTTATGGCTCACAACTATGCTATCCTTGAGTCCCAAATCAAACACTGATAAAACTTCAAATAGCCCTAACTTTTATACGGTGCGTCCTATACCTATCAAAGTTTGCAACATTCAAATGATTTTAACTTTTTACTGGAGCGTTATAAGATCTTGAAATTATGTGACAATAAAGTACTCGAGCCTCTTATCAATTTAAGCTATGCTCACAGCTATGCTACCCTTGACTCCCATATCAAACACGGCTAAAATTTCAAATAGCCCTTACTTCTATACGGTGCGTCCTAAACCTATAAAAATTTGCAACATTCAAATGCTTTTAGCTTTTTACTGGAGCGTCATAAAACCTTGAAATTTGCTGACAATAAAGTACTCGGGCCTCTTATCAATTTAAGCTATCGCTCACAGCTATGCTACACTTGAGTCCCAAATCAAACACTGATAAAACTTAAAATAGCCCTAACTTCTATACGGTGCGTCCTATACCTATCAAAATTTGCAACATTCAACTGCTTTTAGCTTTTTACTGGAGCGTCATAAAACCTTGAAATTTGCTGACAATAAAGTACTCGAGCCTCTTATCAATTTAAGTTATCGCTCACAGCTATGCTACCCTTGACTCCCATATCAAAAACTGCTAAAACTTCAAATAGCAATAACTTCTATACGGTGCGTCCTATACCTATCAAAATTTTCAAGATTCGAATGCTTTTAGCTTTTTACTGGAGCGTCATAAAACCTTGAAATTTGCTGACAATAAAGTACTCGAGCCTCTTATCAATTTAAGCTATCGCTCACAGCTATGCTACCCTTGACTCCCATATCAAACACTGCTAAAATTTCAAATAGCCCTAACTTCTATACGGTGCGTCCTATACCTATCAAAATTTTCAACATTCAAATGCTTTTAGCTTTTTACTGGAGCGTCATAAAACCTTGAAATTTGCTGACAATAAAGTACTCGAGCCTCTTATAAATTTAAGCTATCGCTCACAGCTATGCTACCCTTGACTCCCATATCAAACACTGCTAAAACTTCAAATAGCCCTAACTTCTATACGGTGCGTCCTAAACTATCAAAATTTGCAACATTCAAATGCATTTAGATTTTTACTGGAGCGTCATAAAACCTTGAAATTTGCTGACAATAAAGTACTCGAGCCTCTTATCAATTTAAGCTATCGCTCACAGCTATGCTACCCTTGACTCCCTTATCAAACACTGCTAAAACTTCAAATAGCCCTAACTTCTATACGGTGCGTCCTAAACCTATCAAAATTTGCAACATTCAAATGCTTTTAGCTTTTTACTGGAGCGTCATAAAACCTTGACATTTGCTGACAAGCTAAATCTTCAAATGGCCCTAACTTCTATACGGTGCGTCCTACAACTATCAAAGTTTGCAACATTAAAATGCATGTAACTTTTTACTGGAGCGTCATAATCTCTGGAAGTTTTGTGACAATAAAGTACTCGAGCCTCTTGTCAATTAAAGTTATCGCTCATAGCTATGCTACCCTTGAGTCCCACATCAAACACTGCTAAAACTTCAAAAGGCCCTAACTTCTATACCGTGCGTCCTACACCTATCAAAGTTTGCAACATTAAAATACTTGTAACTTTTTACTGGAGCGTCATAATATCTGGAAGTTTTGTGACAATAAAGTACTCGAGCCTCTTGTCAATTAAAGTTATCGCTCATAGCTATGCTACCCTTGAGTCCCAAATCAAACTCTGATAAAACTTCAAATAGCCCTAACTTCTGTACGGTGCGTCCTACACCTATCAAAGTTTGCACCATCCAAATGCTTGTAATATTTTACTGGAGCGTCATAAAACCTTGAAATTTTTTGACCATAAAGTACTCGAGCCTCATCAATTTAAGCGATCGCTCATAGCTATGCTACACTTGAGTCCCAAATCAAACACTGATAAAACTTAAAATAGCCCTAACTTCTATACGGTGCGTCCTATACCTATCAAAATTTGCAACATTCAACTGCTTTTAGCTTTTTACTGGAGCGTCATAAAACCTTGAAATTTGCTGACAACAAAGTACTCGAGCCTCTTATCAATTTAAGTTATCGCTCACAACTATGCTATCCTTGAGTCCCAAATCAAACACTGATAAAACTTCAAATGGCACTAACTTCTGTACGGTGCGTCCTATACCTATCAAAATTTGCAACATTGAAATGCTTTTAGCTTTTTACTGGAGCGTCATAAAACCTTGAAATTTGCTGACAATAAAGTACTCGAGCCTCTTATCAATTTAAGCTATCGCTCACAGCTATGCTACCCTTGACTCCCATATCAAATACAGCTAAAATTTCAAATAGCCCTAACTTTTATACGGTGCGTCCTAAACCTATAAAAATTTGCAACATTCAAATGCTTTTAGCTTTTTACTGGAGCGTCATAAAACCTTGAAATTTGCTGGCAATAAAGTACTCGAGCCTCTTATCGATTTAAGCTATCGCTCACAGCTATGCTACCCTTGACTTCCATATCAAACACTGCTACAGCTTCAAATAGCCCTAACTTCTATACGGTGCGTCCTAAACCTATCAAAATTTGCAACATTCAAATGCATTTAGCTTTTTGCTGGAGCGTCATAAAACCTTGAAATTTGCTGACAATAAAGTACTCGAGCCTCTTATCAACTTAAGCTATCACTCACAGCTATGCTATCCTTGAGTCCCAAATCAAACACTGATAAAACTTCAAATAGCCCTAACTTTTATACGGTGCGTCCTATACCTATCAAAGATTGCAACATTCAAATGATTTTAACTTTTTACTGGATCGTTATAAAATCTTGAAATTTTGTGACAAAAAAATACTCGAGCCTCTTGTCAATTAAAGTTATCGCTCATAGCTATACTACACTTGAGTCCCAAATCAAACACTGATAAAACTTCAAATAGCTCTAATTTCTATACGGTGCGTCCTAAACCTATCAAAATTTGCAAACATTCAAATGCCTTTAGCTTTTTACTGGAGCGTCATAAAAGCTTGAAATTTGCTGACAATAAAGTACTCGAGCCTCATCAGTTTAAGCTATCGCTCACAGCTATGCTACCCTTGACTCCCATATCAAAAACTGCTAAAACTTCAAATAGCCCTAACTTCTATACGGTGCGTCCTATACCTATCAAAATTTGCAACATTCAACTGCTTTTAGCTTTTTACTGGAGCGTGATAAAACCTTGAAATTTGCTGACAATAAAGTACTCGAGCCTCTTATCAATTTAAGTTATCGCTCACAACTATGCTATCCTTGAGACCCAAATCAAACACTGATAAAACTTCAAATGGCACTAACTTCTGTACGGTGCGTCCTATACCTATCAAAATTTGCAACATTCAAATGCTTTTAGCTTTTTACTGGAGCGTCATAAAACGTTGAAATTTGCTGGCAATAAAGAACTCGAGCCTCTTATCAATTTAAGCTATCGCTCACAGCTATGCTACCCTTAACTCCCATATCAAACACTGCTAAAATTTCAAATAGCCCTAACTTCAATACGGTGCGTCCTATACCTATCAAAATTTGCAACATTGAAATGCTTTTATCTTTTTACTGGAGCGTCATAAAACCTTGAAATTTGCTGACAATAAAGTACTCGAGCCTCTTATCAATTTAAGCTATCGCTCACAGCTATGCCACCCTTGACTCCCATATCAAATACAGCTAAAATTTCAAATAGCCCTAACTTTTATACGGTGCGTCCTAAACCTATAAAAATTTGCAACATTCAAATGCTTTTAGCTTTTTACTGGAGCGTCATAAAACCTTGAAATTTGCTGGCAATAAAGTACTCGAGCCTCTTATCAATTTAAGCTATCGCTCACAGCTATGCTACCCTTGACTTCCACATCAAACACTGCTAAAGCTTCAAATAGCCCTAAATGCATTTAGCTTTTTGCTGGAGCGTCATAAAACCTTGAAATTTGCTGACAATAAAGTACTCGAGCCTCTTATCAACTTAAGCTATCACTCACAGCTATGCTATCCTTGAGTCCCAAATCAAACACTGATAAAACTTCAAATAGCCCTAACTTTTATACGGTGCGTCCTATACCTATCAAAGATTGCAACATTCAAATGATTTTAACTTTTTACTGGAGCGTTATAAAATCTTGAAATTTTGTGACAAAAAAATACTCGAGCCTCTTGTCAATTAAAGTTATCGCTCATAGCTATACTACACTTGAGTCCCAAATCAAACACTGATAAAACTTCAAATAGCTCTAATTTCTATACGGTGCGTCCTAAACCTATCAAAATTTGCAAACATTCAAATGCCTTTAGCTTTTTACTGGAGCGTCATAAAAGCTTGAAATTTGCTGACAATAAAGTACTCGAGCCTCTTATCAGTTTAAGCTATCGCTCACAGCTATGCTTCCCTTGACTCCCATATCAAAAACTGCTAAAACTTCAAATAGCCCTAACTTCTTTACGGTGCGTCCTATACCTATCAAAATTTGCAACATTCAACTGCTTTTAGCTTTTTACTGGAGCGTGATAAAACCTTGAAATTTGCTGACAATAAAGTACTCGAGCCTCTTATCAATTTAAGTTATCGCTCACAACTATGCTATCCTTGAGTCCCAAATCAAACACTGATAAAACTTCAAATAGCCCTAACTTCTATACGGTGCGTCCTAAACCTATGTTGGGGATCTCGAGTCCTTGTTTGACGGGGACGTCCTTCTGCTGCGCGCGTGTCTGAAAACTTAAAAGCCCTAACGTCGAATTAAAACACTTATTGCTTTTCGTAACAAATACAAGACAAAAGAAGATTTATTCTTACGAAACCTAATGCTTATATACTATTTTTTAAAAACCTATCTCAGTCTGTGAACTGACCTTTCTGGTGTTCCAGTTCTGCACCTGTTAATTGGTGTCAGTTGGTCAAGCCAACTGACCCACTTCAAAAGTGGCGACGGTGCACTACGCTGCCCTCGTCGACTCGACTGCGGAACTGTAACACCCTAAAAGCTTACATAATAACGTTGCACAGATCACATCAACTTGAAATACTTAAACCCTAGAAGTATGCCTTATTATAGCACCGTTTTAGCACATGCTAATTTAACATAATGTGGCATCTATTAGGAGTCGGTGCTGTGAGTAAACTACACGTAGGTAGTATGGTTCTAACTCACAACATCCCTCCCCTCTTTCTAAAAGAAGTTAGTGCAACTAACTTCTAATGGAAGTTTACATTTATTCTTGCACTTCAAACAGTCAGTGCATTTTCTTAAATCAATATACAACTTTTCTTCTTTCTTTTTTTTTTTTTAAATCCGCCTTATTTTATACTTCGGGTTCTTTTTATTTCTTTTTTTTCCATATTCTTTTCTTTTGTTTTTTTCTTTTCTTTATGTTTATTTTTTTCTTTTTCTTTTTGTTTTGAATCTTGTTTTTTTTTTTTTTCTTTGTTTCTTTTTCTTTTTTCTTTTCTTTACTTCAATTTTTTTTTTGTTTTTTGTTTTTTCTCTTTTTTTCTATTATACTTTCCCTTTTTTATTTTTGGTCTTTCATCGACTCTTTTCTCACTGGCGTACAATACATTTTATTCTCATACTTAAATCTTATCTTCTGCTATGATATTTAAATCTAAAATCTTACGTTATAACCTCCGCTAACTGATGATCCGGTTGTCGGCTGCCGTTATCGGTATGGGTGTTGTGTTGCGCCGTTGGCGTGGTTGATTCGAGTCTTTGTAGGGCCGCCACTATCTTGCACCATTTTTTCGAAATGAGCGTCGTCACCAACACTACCACCAGGATGAGGCCAGCTATACTGACTACCCCTCCCTTCATCCAGGTGTGCACTATCTCACAGGAATTGGTGAGGTGTGCCACCCTTTCCACATCTTCTGCCTCCTTAACCAACTCGTTGATTGCTCTGCTGTTTGTTGTGAGAGTTTTCCGCAGATCTTTGAAATGCATGAGTGAGACCGTGTTCGGTGTTGTGCGCGTGTGGCCAGCATCACTTCGTTTATAATTTCCCAGCAGCTCCCGCAGCTTCGTCTTTACGCGGTTTGTTCCCATGACAGACGTTGAAAACTTAAATCGTGACTCTTCTTGGCTTTTATGGACCAACATTATCCCTTTGCCAATCACCCTGCAGCCAGCTTCGATGGTCATAAACCCGGTGTTTACCAATTCCAACCGTGTGGTTTCGTCTGAGCACACCGCCGTGAAAATCACCTGGTCGTCAAAATGGTAGAGCCATTTATTTACAGTCCTGGTAGCTACCAGAATTCCTCCTGTCGCTGGAATGGCTACGTGATCGCAGTGGTCTTGTTCATGTTTCAAGACCTCTATCTCGCAGTAATCGCTTGCTCGCGTAATCACCTTTCCGGGATGGTAGCATAAACGTCTTGTTGTGCCCACCTCTCGACATTTCCCTTCGTCCTCTATTGATAGGCCAATGTAGTGTTCCTGAGCTTGGCTCGCTGCTATGTAATCGTATCTTGTCCTCGGCAACACGCACCAATCTGGGTTTAGTCTCTTGGGTATTGGGTACACTTTGTGCATTGTAAATACCTCCAGTAACGGCACTGGAATTTTTTTGACTATTTATTTGTTCGGACATCGGCTAGTTCCTCGCTGTACCATGAAATTCCCTTCATTGACATTGGTGCCGCCTTGAGCAATTCATCAGACGTCAGGAACAATGGGTCTAGTTTGCTATGTAACAAATCATCCAGCACCACTATTTCCGTTTGCTGCTGGTCCTGGAATCTCAGCATTTCTTCAGAAACAACTTTTCCCAACATGAAAGATTCTGCTAAGTTCACCTCTGCTTCCTCTTGTCTCTTTCCAATGCCTTCCAATGCCAAGTGCATCTCTTCCAGCTCTTGGAAAGTCTTATTTACTGCTTCGTGAAGGCCCTGGTAACCCGCTCTCATCACAGTCACCTCCTTTCCCAGCAATGACAACGTCTTTGACTGCTTTCTCTCAAGGACCCGCAAGTGACCATAAATCCGATCTGAATCCTGGTGGTCCATCGTACCGATTGCCCATTTGAGCACTTCACCGCCAACATCTATTAGCGACCGGCGTTTCCTTCCTTTCAGAGACAATGTCTTCTCTTTTTCCAAAAATCTTCTCGTCATAGCTTCTATCTCCAAAATCGACGAATCGCATCTTCGTTTCAGCTCGGTCCCGTTGGCCGCTGCATGCCTCTCACACAACCTTCTGGTTATCTCCTGTATTCCTTTGAATTGCTCAACAATAATCCCCAACTCCGTTCGTGGAAACTCTGTTACAACCACCCAAAAATCCTTGGCGAACCATACATCTCCAGTCCTCTCCATTAATATATCCGTCTCAGGTAGTTTATCCAAACGCACATCCGCATGTACCCTGTCGGTGACCGCCATCAACAGCACTATCGTAATCTACAAAATCATAAAATTTTACACTAAATATGACAATTTTCAGACTAAGCAATACAATATTCTCCTTATAAATCGCTTAACCTATAATTGAATGCTACATCCTTCAATTCTCCATCCACTCGTCTTCTCCCCTTACATTCTCGGATTTACTACGTATCCCAGAGGAAAAGAGGACTGGACTATGTTTATTGCCATATATTGCATTAGTTCCGCTTCGACTAATTTTCCAAGCTCTTTTAATATGTGAGTTATCACTCATTGTAGTTTCGAACCAAATTATTGATCCTCCGACAAAATCAGATTATAAAAAATAATCCCATTTGTGTCAAAACTTTGTCCATTGCATGACTATATCTTTCATCGCATACAATTGCTTTTAATTTAAACTCTCTCTAGCCTGATATGTATATATCCATTAACGATTCTATTTTCCATCCTGTAATTAGCTCGTATATGAATACATACATACATTCAAGGCGCTTTAAATTACCTAGAATTAATTGCTTATTTTCCCAATCAACCTATACATTTTTTATTCATTAACCTATACTATTTTCCTAAATTTTGCCTTTCTTCATTTATCTATACATTAAATTCCTAACTAATAAACAGTATTTATCTAACCCGCTGCAAAGTCTGAAACCTCATAAATTCTAATTACCCGTCTTCATAAACTTGACCATATCATAAAAATATCTGCTTGTTCAAATATATATCCGAACACCTACTCAAAACCTAGTATCCCATACCTGAAATTTGGTCGTAGGGTGCTCATCTTTTTCTTAGCCGACCCTGCCCACTACATTATGACCCAATTTTCACCGGCAGAACTGAGAATATGCCTCAGCACTTTTGCTCAGCTATTCTCGGTTAACTTTCTTAAATCATGTCTGCTGAAATATGCCCTACTAGCACTTTTTCATATTCCGATAGCTGAACGCTTAACAGACTACTATAAAACCATGTTGTACCCCAAACTGCAGCACAGTCAATTTTTAACAACCGAGATGGATACCACTCTAGGACGACTAATGCTTAACTTCCAACAGGTGACCCGGACTCTGCTGGAGGAATCGGCAGCATTGGTGCACCCTGCTTGCGCTGCCCTCAGCATCGAGGAACATCGACGGTTAACCGATCTCCCCCGGGGATCATACTCGTCAACCTACGCGTCACTACAAAATTACCTAAGGGAAATCGACACCCAGTGGGACTACCCTGAGGCAGTGGACGCCTGCTGGCAACTCCTGCTCACATCCAGATTGAAACCAGGCGAACCAGGAGTAGAGAGAGTGCTGGGGCAACTCCTAGTTGTCCTGCACCGGGCGCACGAGATGACCGTGCCCGGATTCCCACCCGGGAATCCAATATTAATCAAAAAATTTTCCCGAACAAAAATTGAATAATAAACAAAATAAAATCATAATAAAAAAAAAATCTTATTGTCTTATTTTATTTTTTACATGCGATATTTATTTTAAAAGACAAAAAAAAACATACTACACACATACTTTTCCCTACTGCGCTTCGTTCGACCAAAGTGCATAATAAGCATTTTTATTACGTCAACTTTACTTGCTCGAATTTAATTGGCACACTTCTGCTGGCCTTGGCTTTGAAAATCGGAACTGTGTGTGTTATTTGATACACACACGTACTTGTTCATATTATTATTATTGTGTTTACACTTGTAAAACACTATTGACACATGAATTAGGTGTGTGGTCTAACGTGGAATAATTTTAACAAATTATTATGTAGCTTTTTACTCTTGCCCTTAATCGTTACGACTGTTGTAACTGGGCTTCGGATCTCTGCTACCATATACGGACCTATCCACACAGGTGAGAATTTATTTCTCCTGGCTTGATTCCTCATGAGTACCTGATCACCCACATGAAAAACTACTGGGTTTAGTACCTTGTTATAGGCTTCCCTGGCCACTCGTTTAGCACATTCCTGGTTTTCTCTAACCAATTCGTGCGCTCGCTGCAACTGATATTTTTGTACTTTATTGGGGTCATCAGCATTGTATACAGGCGCACATTTGCGCTTCAAATTCGCTGGCATGTTGAAGTCAAACCCGTAGAGTGTTCTAAACGGAGTTTGCTTTGTTGATACATGCACAGTATTGTTGTGTACATGCATTGCAGTGGTTAACCATTGATCCCAATTCGAGCCGTCTTCTTTGGCAAAACTGCGCAAGTACTCGGCCAGAGGTCGATGACTACGTTCCAGTGAGCCATTCGCCTGTGGATGATTCAGACAATTTGTGTCTGAACCTGGCTAGCCTAGATGTTTGGTCTTTCAAATTGGCTATGCCTCTTAACGGCTGGTGATCAGTGTATATCTTGAATGGGCGTCCTAGCAGATATGCTCTAAAATTCTTCGTAGCCCATACTATGGCTAGAAATTCCTTTTCTATTGTGGAGTATCTCTTCTCCGTGTCGCTAAGCGCTCTGCTTGCGAATGCTATTGGTCGGTCATTCCCGACTTCCCCTTGTGACAATACTGCCCCTAATGCTTCATTGCTAGCATCAGTGGTCAACAAAAAGGTTTGTTCAAAGTCGGGGTATGCCAAAATTGGTGGCGAGCTAATTATCTCCAGTTGATCCAGAATCCCAATTGATCCAGAATCTCTTCTATCCTTGGTATCGGGAACACTTGCTTGATAGTGGCGTCGTTCAATTTCCTAAAATCAACGACCATCCTCCACTTCTTCTGACCGTGAGCACCTCCCTTCTTTGGCACCAAAATTATTGGTGAATTCCAAGGCGAGATACTCGGCGAAATAATGTTATCCTTTAACATTCCTTCCACTTGCCTATTAACCTCATCTTTGTGAGCCTGTGGCAACCTGTATTGCTTCTGGTTAATCGGTGCTTGATCCACCCTAGTAGGTATTTCATGCTCTACCTCTGGTGTATACGTTAACTGGTCTCCTTCCAGCAAAAATATGTCATGGAATGACATACAGATGGCTTCTATTGATGCCTTCTCTTCTGAATTTACGCTTGGGTCTAACTTTAGTGATTCTAGCACTCTCTCCATTCTTTTCCTTACATCTATCTGCTTAATCTGATTAACCGTTCCATAATTCGGTTCCTTAAAACTATCATAACTAGTGAACTCAGGCCTAAAATCCTTATCCATATACAGGTCCTCCTCTGACGCATTTAGTACACAAGCGTACACTTTACCCTTGTCAACGTGCGTTATGGTCTCTCCCATATACACACCCTCCGCTAGCTGCTGCTTGTGCAAAACAACAGTCCTGAGTTTCGTGTTTACACGCATAGTAACTACTCTGGTTGACCTTGCGTTCACTACCTCCCTACAATTCTTAACCCTATTCACGGTTCCTTCCTGCCATGACTTCAATGGGAGAGCAAGGATTCTATTCTTATTATCATCATAAAATGATAACTGTTTCTCCAGCGCATCCAGTATGGTGCGGCCCCAGAGATTATCGCGCCAATTATCCCATCGGCCGGGATACCTTCCCTATCCAATTCAACTGCGTGCACTCTAAAACTCATTCCCTTAACTTTACTGTGCCCTATTTTAACTGACCCCAGTGTTCTGATGCAACCTCCGAACGCTCCATTAAGCGTTCTTACATCTTTTGGGTTAATAACTAGTCCTTTCCGTAAAACACTAGATTTTACGAGGCTAGTATCCGCCCCTGAATCTACCAAAAGCACTAGCTTTCCACTAACTGCTTCCTTGCAGGGTATCTCGATGAAAGCATCTCCTACCCTGCTCATAACGAAACAACGCCCTTTTGACTCCAAAATGGACGCGTATCTACTTCCTAACTCTTCCAATTTTCTCCTCCATGCACCACAGTTATGCCTTACAACCCTATACTCCCTCAAAATTACCTCTAATACCTTAACCATACATCCTCGTACCACGTACGCGGCGACTGGCCTATACTCCCTAATCTTATTAAAACTTAATCTAAGTGCTAGAATCATCACAGTTACCCAAACCAGTACGCAATCCAAAATTTTCTCCCGGAGAGACTCTTGCTCATCCGTCACTTGAACCATTGTTCTTACAATTCTTGGTACATGGCATTGGAGAGCCTCTTGCTCCTCCTTTTCCTGGACTGTACTTCCTACATTACCAGTCACACGTACCTTCGGCCTAACTGTTACTTCCTTACTTTTGGCTTTCCAGTCTACTGGCCTCGACTGGGCCGCTGGAAGTTTCCCTGGTTCCTCTGTTGGAACTGTCTATCCCTGCATTCCGCAGCTCGATGTCCCATCCGTCCACATGAGAAGCATTTCAACCCCTGTTGGGTGTTGCCTAACCTTTGTCCTCCTCTAGTATCCCAGTTTGGCCGCTGTTGACCATTCCCAGTGCTGAAAGGATTTCTTCCTTGGTTAATCCCTTCCGTTGAGCCGACTCGAGGACCACTACCCCTGTTGTCCCTTAAGGTTGGATCTGGGCGCCTCGTAGCTGGCTGCCTTCCACTTTGATCCCATTTATTGTCTAATTGACACTGCCTACTTGCCTCATGACCATATGTTTGGCACTCCATACAATAGGGCGTATTCTTGCGTGTAATGCATTCATCCCTTGTATGTCCCGACTTATGGCAGAATGAACAAATGGGTTTCCTCGGCTGGAAACTCTCGACTAGGCAACCTTGTTCTCTTTGTTGCGGAAGGGAAAATCTGCCGATTCCCCTTGGGTTCCGCTGCTGTACCGGTCCTACCTCTGCAGGAGCATTATTCCAACAGATTCCACCTGTTGTCGCTCGCTGTTGGATTGCTTCTTCGGCGGAAGAAACCGCTTCGACTAATTCTGCCATACTCCTCTGCGTGAGATTAAGAGTATAATTCGCCAAGTCCCTATTTATCAGACCTGCCTTAAACACAGAAATCATGGCTCGTTCTACTTGAGCCTTGTATGCTGCGACATTTCCTGGAAACTGCCTGTTAGCTTCTGTCTCAGCAGCGTTCCCCAGAGACTGGATCCTTCGTCCCCAGGCTCTCAATTCCTCCCCTGGTTTCTGAGTTGATTCCTGTATTTCCCGTACAAGACAGTCGTACGACTTTTGTTTCAAATATGTTCGATCTAAAAGTGCGTATAACTCCGGCAGGGTGCTTACTGAGCTATGCGCTAGTAAATCAAACGCATCACCTGTGGTCCTTTGTCTTATACATCTTATCAAGTGTTCCCCTTCTGCTTCCGGAAGACTCTGTTGCGCCAACTCACAACCTTCTTTGAAGCGCCGTATCTCAGTTCTCAGATCATACAACTCGACCCCTGAGAACATGGGCACCAGCTTCTCCACTGCATGAGCTACTTCCAGAATGCCCATTTTACTTCTATTTGCTTGCTTAAGATTTGGTGATAAATTAGCGTTAACCTCTGTGGGGGTTTCCAGATTTTCTTCTCCCGAATCTGAGAGGTACTTAACCAGTGACGGACTCAAACTTATTAGCCTTCGACCGTTTGTTCCTATCGGCGAAATACTGTCCACTTCTGGCTCCTTTGGCGGATAACCCCGATTTCTATTATTAATCGGACTTCCTGGAGTAAATGGCTCGACACCGATTTCCGACGCGTCAAATAAAAACTCCGCTTCACACTCTCCAGTCAAGTTTAATGTAGGCTTCACCACACGACCTATCCCTTCCGGAGTTAAATACTCCGGCCAGCGAACTTCTGGTGGCAGAGCTAATACTGTCTGCGTTTGAATTTGAGAAGTTGAAGCCGATCTCACTCTTGCTGGCTTAGTAATTGCCCCGATTCTTTTGAGCTCCAAGTTTTCCTTCTCCAGATGCGATGCGGCTTCCTCAGTTTCCCGGAGTTGCCTAGAAAGTACTCTAGTTTTATTTTCAAGGAACTCCGTATTTATCTTCAATTCCTCAGTATCTTTGAAGACTTGGAAAAATTTTTCTTCCGTCCGTCTCTGAATAGTAGCTAACGCTTGGTCTGCTGCTTCCAGAGTTGACAGGTTTCCACCGTCTCTCGCTAATCTCCAGAGTACCTGGGCTTCACTCTTGCTGGTTGCCGCTTCCAATTGTTCAAACAATTTTTCTGCGAACAATTTCACCTCAGTTCGCAGAGACCTAAGCTTGTCTCGAGCCCTGTCCTTCTGCGAACTAGGACTAACCTCTTGTGCTTCGAGCTCTTCTAAATCCAACTTGAATTTAGTCAACCAGTCTTGTGTCAAACCGTTGACGTGTAACGCGTAATCCTTGGTGAAGTAATCCTTATTACCACAACAGTCCTTAAATTTTAGCAACTCCTTGTTGTTGCTATTAAACACAGTCAACAAGGCTTCCAACTCCGTTATGCGCTTGCGGTAGTACGCGCTGTTTTTCCTTGCTTTGCTATCCTTCCTACAATTTCTGATCCTCTTCTGAATTGCCTCGCTCTGTAGCCTTTGAGCTTCCAGCAATTTTATCGCTTCTCTTGGCGTTTCCATAGACCGAACAAATTCTTATCTATGACGCCGTAATCAATGGTACAAACAGTTTTCTTGCTCTTTATATTTATAAATTTTATTAATAAACAATTTCCTTTTTAAAAATAAATAAACAAGTTAAGGTAATTAAACTAACAACTTATGTATAACAAGATATTATTATTATAATCTTTCACGTCTCCTGCATTGTTGTTCCTCCAATTGGCATACCTCTTGCCACAATCTATTGGCTTGCTCCCACGGCATAGGGACCTCCACTGTTTGCTGTTCCTCCAGTATTTTCCTCAAATACGCCAGTCGCTTCCGTTCCCGAGTTTGCTCTCCTCCTCTTTTCCTAGTCCCAAACCGCTTTCCGTCCTTCAGTAACGACGTTATGTCCTTGAGTTGTCGCTCAGTGCTTCCAGTTCCATTTCCAACTTTCGTTTTCTTAAAATTAAAGAGCGAAATAAAGTAATAGTGAGTGCTTAAATTCTCACTCAACTCAATTTTGTTTTCATTTTCCCTAATGTAATACCGCGGAAATAAACTATAAATCGATATTATACCTATTCTAGTACAAAAATTATACTATTATTAGCATAACAATTATACTTACACTATTAATAACAAAACAAAAGAAATGTTTGTTCCAAAATATTTCTCCTAACTCCAAAGAAGTTTTCGTTTTCACAAAATTATTCCCAAAAATATTTATACCCAAATAAAGAAATTTTACCGTAGCATTTTCATTTTCGCACAATGATATGCTTGCATGCTTGGTATTTTTAGTACGTAAAATTACTTTAACGTCGCTACGCAAATTGTAGTTTCCGAACTACTTAAACTCGATGCACAACACGTGTTGTAAACATTTCTCGAAATATCTTTACCTAGTACCCTAAGCTCAAAATGCCAAATATTTAAATCAAATGTTCTATGTTTGTTTTCAAACAACATAAATTTAGAACATCTGAATTTAAACAATATAAAAATAATTTAAATGTCTCCAATATAGATGACATGGCTTAATAAACCATATAAATGTCCCTCACGGCAAACAAACACAGATCCCCTACAAAAAAAATCCTCACAGCTAGGATGCACATACATAGACCGTCCGATCTTACTGACGGTTTATGGTTGCCATACAAAGCTGCGTGCAACAGCGCAAACGCGCCTATAGGTTGCGACTTCTTTGACCAGCGCTACGGCGCCTCCAGGGTCGCAGAAGTATCTACTTATTCTACGCTACTATACACTCTACTCACCATAATTTTTCCTGATGACATCTTTCTTCCACCGTGTCCTTCGATGAGGTCCTTCGAATTTGTTGCAGGATGCCTCTCTGCCTCACTCCAATAGGTCCTTTAGACCGGCTGCGCCAAAATGTTGGGGATCTCGAGTCCTTGTTTGACGGGGACGTCCTTCTGCTGCGCGCGTGTCTGAAAACTTAAAAGCCCTAACGTGGAATTAAAACACTTATTGCTTTTCGTAACAAATACAAGACAAAAGAAGATTTATTCTTACGAAACCTAATGCTTATATACTATTTTTAAAAAACCTATCTCAGTCTGTGAACTGACCTTTCTGGTGTTCCAGTTCTGCACCTGTTAATTGGTGTCAGTTGGTCAAGCCAACTGACCCACTTCAAAAGTGGCGACGGTGCACTACGCTGCCCTCGTCGACTCGACTGCGGAACAGTAACACCCTAAAAGCTTACATAATAACGTTGCACAGATCACATCAACTTGAAATACTTAAACCCTAGAAGTATGCCTTATTATAGCACCGTTTTAGCACATGCTAATTTAACATAATGTGGCATCTATTAGGAGTCGGTGCTGTGAGTAAACTACACGTAGGTAGTATGGTTCTAACTCACAACATCCCTCCCCTCTTTCTAAAAGAAGTTAGTGCAACTAACTTCTAATGGAAGTTTACATTTATTCTTGCACTTCAAACAGTCAGTGCATTTTCTTAAATCAATATACAACTTTTCTTCTTTCTTTTTTTTTTTTAAATCCGCCTTATTTTATACTTCGGGTTCTTTTTATTTCTTTTTTTTTCCATATTCTTTTCTTTTGTTTTTTTCTTTTCTTTATGTTTATTTTTTTCTTTTTCTTTTTGTTTTGAATCTTGTTTTTTTTTTTTTTTTTCTTTGTTTCTTTTTCTTTTTTCTTTTCTTTACTTCAACTTTTTTTTTTGTTTTTTGTTTTTTCTCTTTTGTTCTATTATACTTAAAATGCAATGCTTTTAGCTTTTTACTGGAGCGTCATAAAACCTTGAAATTTGCTGGCAATAAAGTACTCGAGCCTCTTATCAATTTAAGCTATCGCTCACAGTTATGCTACCCTTGACTTCCATATCAAACACTGCTAAAACTTCTAATAGCTCTAACTTCTATACGGTGCGTCCTAAACCTATCAAAATTTGCAACATTCAAATGCATTTAGCTTTTTACTGGAGCGTCATAAAACCTTGAAATTTGCTGACAATAAAGTACTCGAGCCTCTTATCAACTTAAGCTATCGCTCACAGCTATGCTATCCTTGAGTCCCAAATCAAACACTGATAAAACTTCAAATAGCCCTAACTTTTATACGGTGCGTCCTATACCTATCAAAGTTTGCAACATTCAAATGATATTAACTTTTTACTGGAGCGTTATAAAACCTTGAAATTTTGTGACAAAAAAATACTCGAGCCTCTTGGTAATTAAAGTTATCGCTCATAGCTATGCTACCATTGAGTCCAAAATCAAACACTGATAAAACTTCAAATGGCACTAACTTCTGTACGGTGCGTCCTATACCTATCAAAGTTTGCAACATTAAAATGCTTGTAACTTTTTACTGAAGCGTCATAATATCTGGAAGTTTTGTGACAATAAAGTACTCGAGCCTCTTGTCAATTAAAGTTATCGCTCATAGCTATACTACACTTGAGTCCCAAATCAAACACTGATAAAACTTCAAATAGCTCTAATACGGTGCGTCCTAAACCTATCAAAATTTGCAACATTCAAATGCTTTTAGCTTTTTACTGGAGCTCCATAAAACCTTGAAATTTGCTGACAATAAAGAACTCGAGCCTCTTATCAATTTAAGCTATCGCTCACAGCTATGCTACCCTTGACTCCCATATCAAACACTGCTAAAACTTCAAATAGCCCTAACTTCTATACGGTGCGTCCTATACCTATCAAAATTTGCAACATTCAAATGCTTTTAGCTTTTTACTGGAGCGTCATAAAACGTTGAAATTTGCTGGCAATAAAGAACTCGAGCCTCTTATCAATTTAAGCTATCGCTCACAGCTATGCTACCCTTGACTCTTATATCAAACACTGCTAAAATTTCAAATAGCCCTAACTTCTATACGGTGCGTCCTAAACCTATCAAAATTTGCAAAATTCAAATGCTTTTAGCTTTTTACTGGAGCGTCATAAAACCTTGAAATTTGCTAACAATAAAGTACTCGAGCCTCTTATCAATTTAAGCTATCGCTCACAGCTATGCTACCCTTGACTCCCATATCAAACACAGCTAAAATTTCAAATAGCCCTAACTTCTATACGGTGCGTCCTAAACCTATAAAAATTTGCAACATTCAAATGCTTTTAGCTTTTTACTGGAGCGTCATAAAACCTTGAAATTTGCTGACAATAAAGTACTCGAGCCTCTTATCAATTTAAGCTATCGCTCACAGCTATGCTACCCTTGACTCCCATATCAAATACAGCTAAAATTTCAAATAGCCCTAACTTCTATACGGTGCGTCCTAAACCTATAAAAATTTGCAACATTCAAATGCTTTTAGCTTTTTACTGGAGCGTCATAAAACCTTGAAATTTGCTGACAATAAAGTACTCGAGCCTCTTATCAACTTAAGCTATCGCTCACAGCTATGCTATCCTTGAAACCCAAATCAAACACTGATAAAACTTCAAATAGCCCTAACTTTTATACGGTGCGTCCTATACCTATCAAAGTTTGCAACATTCAAATAATTTTAACTTTTTACTGGACCGTTATAAAATCTTGAAATTTTGTGACAAAAAAATACTCGAGCCTCTTGGCAATTAAAGTTATCGCTCATAGCTATGCTACCCTTGAGTCCAAAATCAAACACTGATAAAACTTCAAATGGCACTAACTTCTGTACGGTGCGTCCTATACCTATCAAAGTTTGCAACATTAAAATGCTTGTAACTTTTTACTGGAGCGTCATAATATCTCGAAGTTTTGTGACAATAAAGTACTCGAGCCTCTTGTCAATTAAAGTTATCGCTCATAGCTATACTACACTTGAGTCCCAAATCAAACACTGATAAAACTTCAAATAGCTCTAATTTCTATACGGTGCGTCCTAAACCTATCAAATTTTGCAACATTCAAATGCTTTTAGCTTTTTACTGGAGCGTCATAAAACGTTGAAATTTGCTGGCAATAAAGAACTCGAGCCTCTTATCAATTTAAGCTATCGCTCACAGCTATGCTACCCTTGACTCCCATATCAAACACTGCTAAAACTTCAAATAGCCCTAACTTCTATACGGTGCGTCCTATACCTATCAAAATTTGCAACATTCAAATGCTTTTAGCTTTTTACTGGAGCGTCATAAAACGTTGAAATTTGCTGGCAATAAAGAACTCGAGCCTCTTATCAATTTAAGCTATCGCTCACAGCTATGCTACCCTTGACTCTTATATCAAACACTGCTAAAATTTCAAATAGCCCTAACTTCTATACGGTGCGTCCTAAACCTATCAAAATTTGCAAAATTCAAATGCTTTTAGCTTTTTACTGGAGCGTCATAAAACCTTGAAATTTGCTGACAATAAAGTACTCGAGCCTCTTATCAATTTAAGCTATCGCTCACAGCTATGCTACCCTTGACTCCCATATCAAACACAGCTAAAATTTCAAATAGCCCTAACTTCTATACGGTGCGTCCTAAACCTATAAAAATTTGCAACATTCAAATGCTTTTAGCTTTTTACTGGAGCGTCATAAAACCTTGAAATTTGCTGACAATAAAGTACTCGAGCCTCTTATCAATTTAAGCTATCGCTCACAGCTATGCTACCCTTGACTTCCATATCAAACACTGCTAAAACTTCTAATAGCCCTAACTTCTATACGGTGCGTCCTAAACCTATCAAAATTTGCAACATTCAAATGCATTTAGCTTTTTACTGGAGCGTCATAAAACCTTGAAATTTGCTGACAATAAAGTACTCGAGCCTCTTATCAACTTAAGCTATCGCTCACAGCTATGCTATCCTTGAGTCCCAAATCAAACACTGATAAAACTTCAAATAGCCCTAACTTCTATACGGTGCGTCCTAAACCTATAAAAATTTGCAACATTCAAATGCTTTTAGCTTTTTACTGGAGCGTCATAAAACCTTGAAATTTGCTGACAATAAAGTACTCGAGCCTCTTATCAACTTAAGCTATCGCTCACAGCTATGCTACCCTTGACTTCCATATCAAACACTGCTAAAACTTCAAATAGCCCTAACTTCTATACGGTGCGTCCTAAACCTATCAAAATTTGCAACATTCAAATGCATTTAGCTTTTTACTGGAGCGTCATAAAACCTTGAAATTTGCTGACAATAAAGTACTCGAGCCTCTTATCAACTTAAGCTATCGCTCACAGCTATGCTATTCTTGAAACCCAAATCAAACACTGATAAAACTTCAAATAGCCCTAACTTTTATACGGTGCGTCCTATATCTATCAAAGTTTGCAACATTCAAATAATTTTAACTTTTTACTGGACCGTTATAAAATCTTGAAATTTTGTGACAAAAAAATACTCGAGCCTCTTGGCAATTAAAGTTATCGCTCATAGCTATGCTACCCTTGAGTCCAAAATCAAACACTGATAAAACTTCAAATGGCACTAACTTCTGTACGGTGCGTCCTATACCTATCAAAGTTTGCAACATTAAAATGCTTGTAACTTTTTACTGGAGCGTCATAATATCTGAAAGTTTTGTGACAATAAAGTACTCGAGCCTCTTGTAAATTAAAGTTATTGCTCATAGCTATGCTACACTTGAGTCATAAATCAAACACTGATAAAACTTCAAATAGCCCTAACTTCTATACGGTGCATCCTCAACCTATCAAAATTTGCAACATTCAAATGCTTTTAGCTTTTTACTGGAGCGTCATAAAACGTTGAAATTTGCTGGCAATAAAGAACTCGAGCCTCTTATCAATTTAAGCTATCGCTCACAGCTATGCTACCCTTGACTCCCATATCAAACACTGCTAAAATTTCAAATAGCCCTAACTTCTATACGGTGCGTCCTATACCTATCAAAATTTGCAACATTCAAATGCTTTTAGCTTTTTACTGGAGCGTCATAAAACGTTGAAATTTGCTGGCAATAAAGAACTCGAGCCTCTTATCAATTTAAGCTATCGCTCACAGCTATGCTACCCTTGACTCTTATATCAAACACTGCTAAAATTTCAAATAGCCCTAACTTCTATACGGTGCGTCCTAAACCTATCAAAATTTGCAAAATTCAAATGCTTTTAGCTTTTTACTGGAGCGTCATAAAACCTTGAAATTTGCTGACAATAAAGTACTCGAGCCTCTTATCAATTTAAGCTATCGCTCACAGCTATGCTACCCTTGACTCCCATATCAAACACAGCTAAAATTTCAAATAGCCCTAACTTCTATACGGTGCGTCCTAAACCTATAAAAATTTGCAACATTCAAATGCTTTTAGCTTTTTACTGGAGCGTCATAAAACCTTGAAATTTGCTGACAATAAAGTACTCGAGCCTCTTATCAATTTAAGCTATCGCTCACAGCTATGCTACCCTTGACTTCCATATCAAACACTGCTAAAACTTCTAATAGCCCTAACTTCTATACGGTGCGTCCTAAACCTATCAAAATTTGCAACATTCAAATGCATTTAGCTTTTTACTGGAGCGTCATAAAACCTTGAAATTTGCTGACAATAAAGTACTCGAGCCTCTTATCAACTTAAGCTATCGCTCACAGCTATGCTATCCTTGAGTCCCAAATCAAACACTGATAAAACTTCAAATAGCCCTAACTTCTATACGGTGCGTCCTAAACCTATAAAAATTTGCAACATTCAAATGCTTTTAGCTTTTTACTGGAGCGTCATAAAACCTTGAAATTTGCTGACAATAAAGTACTCGAGCCTCTTATCAACTTAAGCTATCGCTCACAGCTATGCTACCCTTGACTTCCATATCAAACACTGCTAAAACTTCAAATAGCCCTAACTTCTATACGGTGCGTCCTAAACCTATCAAAATTTGCAACATTCAAATGCATTTAGCTTTTTACTGGAGCGTCATAAAACCTTGAAATTTGCTGACAATAAAGTACTCGAGCCTCTTATCAACTTAAGCTATCGCTCACAGCTATGCTATTCTTGAAACCCAAATCAAACACTGATAAAACTTCAAATAGCCCTAACTTTTATACGGTGCGTCCTATATCTATCAAAGTTTGCAACATTCAAATAATTTTAACTTTTTACTGGACCGTTATAAAATCTTGAAATTTTGTGACAAAAAAATACTCGAGCCTCTTGGCAATTAAAGTTATCGCTCATAGCTATGCTACCCTTGAGTCCAAAATCAAACACTGATAAAACTTCAAATGGCACTAACTTCTGTACGGTGCGTCCTATACCTATCAAAGTTTGCAACATTAAAATGCTTGTAACTTTTTACTGGAGCGTCATAATATCTGAAAGTTTTGTGACAATAAAGTATTCGAGCCTCTTGTAAATTAAAGTTATCGCTCATAGCTATGCTACACTTGAGTCATAAATCAAACACTGATAAAACTTCAAATAGCCCTAACTTCTATACGGTGCATCCTCAACCTATCAAAATTTGCAACATTCAAATGCTTTTAGCTTTTTACTGGAGCGTCATAAAACGTTGAAATTTGCTGGCAATAAAGAACTCCAGCCTCTTATCAATTTAAGCTATCGCTCACAGCTATGCTACACTTGACTCCCATATCAAACACTGCTAAAATTTCAAATAGCCCTAACTTCTATACGGTGCGTCCTATACCTATCAAAATTTGCAACATTCAAATGCTTTTAGCTTTTTACTGGAGCGTCATAAAACCTTGAAATTTGCTGACAATAACGTACTCGAGCCTCTTATCAATTTAAGCTATCGCTCACAGCTATGCTACCCTTGACTCCCATATCAAACACTGCTAAAACTTCAAATAGCCCTAAATTCTATACGGTGCGTCCTATACCTATCAAAATTTGCAACATTCAAATGCTTTTAGCTTTTTACTGGAGCGTCATAAAACCTTGAAATTTGCTGACAATAAAGTACTCAAGCCTCTTATCAGTTTAAGCTATCGCTCACAGCTATGCTACCCTTGACTCCCATATCAAATACAGCTAAAATTTCAAATAGCCCTAACTTCTATACGGTGCGTCCTAAACCTATAAAAATTTGCAACATTCAAATGCTTTTAGCTTTTTACTGGAGCGTCATAAAACCTTGAAATTTGCTGGCAATAAAGTACTCGAGCCTCTTATCAATTTAAGCTATCGCTCACAGCTATGCTACCCTTGACTTCCATATCAAACACTGCTAAAACTTCTAATAGCCCTAACTTCTATACGGTGCGTCCTAAACCTATCAAAATTTGCAACATTCAAATGCATTTAGCTTTTTACTGGAGCGTCATAAAACCTTGAAATTTGCTGACAATAAAGTACTCGAGCCTCTTATCAACTTAAGCTATCGCTCACAGCTATGCTATCCTTGAAACCCAAATCAAACACTGATAAAACTTCAAATAGCCCTAACTTTTATACGGTGCGTCCTATACCTATCAAAGTTTGCAACATTCAAATAATTTTAACTTTTTACTGGACCGTTATAAAATCTTGAAATTTTGTGACAAAAAAAACTCGAGCCTCTTGGCAATTAAAGTTATCGCTCATAGCTCTGCTACCCTTGAGTCCAAAATCAAACACTGATAAAACTTCAAATGGCACTAACTTCTGTACGGTGCGTCCTATACCTATCAAAGTTTGCAACATTAAAATGCTTGTAACTTTTTATTGGAGCGTCATAATATCTGGAAGTTTTGTGACAATAAAGTACTCGAGCCTCTTATCAGTTTAAGCTATCGCTCACAGCTATGCTACCCTTGACTCTTATATCAAACACTGCTAAAATTTCAAATAGCCCTAACTTCTATACGGTGCGTCCTAAACCTATCAAAATTTGCAAAATTCAAATGCTTTTAGCTTTTTACTGGAGCGTCATAAAACCTTGAAATTTGCTGACAATAAAGTACTCGAGCCTCTTATCAATTTAAGCTATCGCTCACAGCTATGCTACCCTTGACTCCCATATCAAACACAGCTAAAATTTCAAATAGCCCTAACTTCTATACGGTGCGTCCTAAACCTATAAAAATTTGCAACATTCAAATGCTTTTAGCTTTTTACTGGAGCGTCATAAAACCTTGAAATTTGCTGACAATAAAGTACTCGAGCCTCTTGTCAATTAAAGTTATCGCTCATAGCTATACTACACTTGAGTCCCAAATCAAACACTGATAAAACTTCAAATAGCTCTAAATTCTATACGGTGCGTCCTAAACCTATCAAAATTTGCAACATTCAAATGCTTTTAGCTTTTTACTGGAGCTTCATAAAACCTTGAAATTTGCTGACAATAAAGAACTCGAGCCTCTTATCAATTTAAGCTATCGCTCACAGCTATGCTACCCTTGACTCCCATATCAAACACTGCTAAAACTTCAAATAGCCCTAACTTCTATACGGTGCGTCCTATACCTATCAAAATTTGCAACATTCAAATGCTTTTAGCTTTTTACTGGAGCGTTATAAGATCTTGAAATTATGTGACAAAAAAATACTCGAGCCTCTTGTCAATTAAAGTTATCGCTCATAGCTATGCTACCCTTGAGTCCCAAATCAAACACTGATAAAACTTCAAATGGCACTAACTTCTGTACGGTGCGTCCTATACCTATCAAAGTTTGCAATATTAAAATACTTGTAACTTTTTACTGGAGCGTCATAATATCTGGAAGATTTGTGACAATAAAGTACTCGAGCCTCTTGTAAATTAAAGTTATCGCTCATAGCTATGCTACACTTGAGTAATAAATCAAACACTGATAAAACTTCAAATAGCCCTAACTTCTATACGGTGCATCCTCAACCTATCAAAATTTGCAACATTCAAATGCTTTTAGCTTTTTACTGGAGCGTCATAAAACCTTGAAATTTGCTGACAATAAAGTACTCGAGCCTCTTATCAATTTAAGCTATCGCTCACAGCTATGCTACCCTTGACTCCCATATCAAACACTGTTAAAACTTCAAATAGCCCTAACTTCTATACGGTGCGTCCTATACCTATCAAAATTTGCAACATTCAAATGCTTTTAGCTTTTTACTGGAGCGTCATAAAACCTTGAAATTTGCTGACAATAAAGTACTCGAGCCTCTTATCAGTTTAAGCTATCGCTCACAGCTATGCTACCCTTGACTCTTATATCAAACACTGCTAAAATTTCAAATAGCCCTAACTTCTATACAGTGCGTCCTAAACCTATCAAAATTTGCAAAATTCAAATGCTTTTAGCTTTTTACTGGAGCGTCATAAAACCTTGAAATTTGCTGACAATAAAGTACTCGAGCCTCTTATCAATTTAAGCTATCACTCACAGCTATGCTACCCTTGACTCCCATATCAAACACAGCTAAAATTTCAAATAGCCCTAACTTCTATACGGTGCGTCCTAAACCTATAAAAATTTGCAACATTCAAATGCTTTTAGCTTTTTACTGGAGCGTCATAAAACCTTGAAATTTGCTGACAATAAAGTACTCGAGCCTCTTATCAATTTAAGCTATCGCTCACAGCTATGCTACCCTTGACTTCCATATCAAACACTGCTAAAACTTCAAATAGCCCTAACTTCTATACAGTGCGTCCTAAACCTTTCAAAATTTGCAACATTCAAATGCATTTAGCTTTTTACTGGAGCGTCATAAAACCTTGAAATTTGCTGACAATAAAGTACTCGAGCCTCTTATCAATTTAAGCTATCGCTCACAGCTATCAAACACTGATAAAACTTCAAATAGCCCTAACTTTTATACGGTGCGTCCTATACCTATCAAAGTTTGCAACATTCAAATGATTTTAACTTTTTACTGGAGCGTTATAAAATCTTGAAATTTTGTGACAAAAAAATACTCGAGCCTTTTGTCAATTAAAGTTATCGCTCATAGCTATGCTACCCTTGAGTCCAAAATCAAACACTGATAAAACTTCAAATAGCCCTAACTTTTATACGGTGTGTCCTATACCTATCAAAGTTTGCAACATTCAAATGATTTTAACTTTTTACTGGAGCGTTATAAAATCTTGAAATTTTGTGACAAAAAAATACTCGAGCGTCTTGTCAATTAAAGTTATCGCTCATAGCTATGCTACACTTGAGTCCCAAATCAAACACTGATAAAACTTCAAAGGGCTCTAATTTCTATACGGTGCGTCCTAAACCTATCAAAATTTGCAACATTAAAATGCTTTTAGCTTTTTACTGGAGCGTCATAAAACCTTGAAATTTGCTGACAATAAAGAACTCGAGCCTCTTATCAATTTAAGCTATCGCTCACAGCTATGCTACCCTTGACTCCCATATCAAACACTGCTAAAACTTCAAATAGCCCTAACTTCTATACGGTGCGTCCTATACCTATCAAAATTTGCAACATTCAAATGCTTTTAGCTTTTTACTGGAGCGTCATAAATCCTTGAAATTTGCTGACAATAAAGTACTCGAGCCTCTTATCAGTTTAAGCTATCGCTCACAGCTATGCTACCCTTGACTCTTATATCAAACACTGCTAAAATTTCAAATAGCTCTAACTTTTATACGGTGCGTCCTATACCTATCAAAGTTTGCAACATTCAAATGATTTTAACTTTTTACTGGAGCGTTATAAGATCTTGAAATTATGTGACAAAAAAATACTCGAGCCTCTTGTCAATTAAAGCTATCGCTCATAGCTATGCTACCCTTGAGTCCCAAATCAAACACTGATAAAACTTCAAATGGCACTAACTTCTGTACGGTGCGTCCTATACCTATCAAAGTTTGCAACATTAAAATACTTGTAACTTTTTACTGGAGCGTCATAATATCTGGAAGATTTGTGACAATAAAGTACTCGAGCCTCTTGTAAATTAAAGTTGTCGCTCATAGCTATGCTATACTTGAGTCATAAATCAAACACTGATAAAACTTCAAATAGCCCTAACTTCTATACGGTGCGTCCTAAACCTATCAAAATTTGCAAAATTCAAATGCTTTTAGCTTTTTACTGGAGCGTCATAAAACCTTGAAATTTGCTGACAATAAAGTACTCGAGGCTCTTATCAATTTAAGCTATCGCTCACAGCTATGCTACCCTTGACTCCCATGTCAAATACAGCTAAAATTTCAAATAGCCCTAACTTCTATACGGTGCGTCCTAAACCTATAAAAATTTGCAACATTCAAATGCTTTTAGCTTTTTACTGGAGCGTCATAAAACCTTGAAATTTGCGGGCAATAAAGTACTCGAGCCTCTTATCAATTTAAGGTATCGCTCACAGCTATGCTACCCTTGACTTCCATATCAAACACTGCTAAAACTTCAAATAGCCCTAACTTCTATACGGTGCATCCTAAACCTATCAAAATTTGCAACATTCAAATGCTTTTAGCTTTTTACTGGAGCGTCATAAAACCTTGAAATTTGCTGAAAATAAAGTACTCGAGCGTCTTATCAATTTAAGCTATCGCTCACAGCTATGCTATCCTTGAGTCTTAAATCAAACACTGATAGAACTTCAAATAGCCCTAACTTTTATACGGTGCGTCCTATACCTATCAAAGTTTGCAACATTCAAATGATTTTAACTTTTTACTGGAGCGTTATAAAATCTTGAAATTTTGTGACAAAAAAATACTCGAGCCTCTTGTCAATTAAAGTTATCGCTCATAGCTATGCTACCCTTGAGTCCAAAATCAAACACTGATAAAACTTCAAATAAAGCGTCATAAAACCTTGAAATTTGCTGATAATAAAGTACTCGAGCCTCTTATCAATTTAAGTTATCGCTCACAACTATACTATCCTTGAGTCCCAAATCAAACACTGATAAAACTTCAAATAGCCCTAACTTTTATACGGTGCGTCCTATACCTATCAAAGTTTGCAACATTCAAATGATTTTAACTTTTTACTGGAGCGTTATAAAATCTTGAAATTTTGTGACAAAAAAATACTCGAGCCTCTTGTCAATTAAAGTTATCGCTCATAGCTATGCTACCCTTGAGTCCAAAATCAAACACTGATAAAACTTCAAATGGCACTAACTTCTGTACGGTGCGTCCTATACCTATCAAAGTTTGCAACATTAAAATGCTTGTAACTTTTTACTGGAGCGTCATAATATCTGGAAGTTTTGTGACAATAAAGTACTCGAGCCTCTTGTCAATTAAAGTTATCGCTCATAGCTATGCTACACTTGAGTCCCAAATCAAACACTGATAAAACTTCAAATACCTCTAATTTCTATACGGTTCGTCCTAAACATATCAAAATTTGCAACATTCAAATGCTTTTAGCTTTTTACTGGAGCGCCATAAAACCTTGAAATTTGCTGACAATAAAGAACTCGAGCCTCTTATCAATTTAAGCTATCGCTCACAGCTATGCTACCCTTGACTCCCATATCAAACACTGCTAAAACTTCAAAGAGTCCTAACTTCTATACGGTGCGTCCTATACCTATCAAAATTTGCAACATTCAACTGCTTTTAGCTTTTTACTGGAGCGTCATAAAACCTTGAAATTTGCTGACAATAAAGTACTCGAGCCTCTTATCAATCTAAGTTATCGCTCACAACTATGCTATCCTTGAGTCCCCAATCAAACACTGATAAAACTTCAAATAGCCCTAACTTTTATACGGTGCGTCCTATACCTATCAAAGTTTGCCACATTCAAATGATTTTAACTTTTTACTGGAGCGTTATAAGATCTTGAAATTATGTGACAAAAAAATACTACTTATCTACTACTTTTAGCAAGAGGCTCGCTCTTGTCAATTAAAGTTATCGCTCATAGCTATGCTATCCTTGAGTCCCAAATCAAACACTGATAAAACTTCAAATGGCACTAACTTCTGTACGGTGCGTCCTATACCTATCAAAGTTTGCAACATTAAAATACTTGTAGCTTTTTACTGGAGCGTCATAATATCTGGAAGATTTGTGACAATAAAGTACTCGAGCCTCTTGTAAATTAAAGTTATCGCTCATAGCTATGCTATACTTGAGTCATAAATCAAACACTGATAAAACTTCAAAGGGCTCTAATTTCTATACGGTGCGTCCTAAACCTATCAAAATTTGCGACATTAAAATGCTTTTAGCTTTTTACTGGAGCGAAATAAAACCTTGAAATTTGCTGACAATAAAGAACTCGAGCCTCTTATCAATTTAAGCTATCGCTCACAGCTATGCTACCCTTGACTCCCATATCAAACACTGCTAAAACTTCAAATAGCCCTAACTTCTATACGGTGCGTCCTATACCTATCAAAGTTTGCAACATTCAAATGATTTTAACTTTTTACTGGAGCGTTATATAATCTTGAAATTATCTGACAAAAAAATACTCGAGCCTCTTGTCAATTAAAGTTATCGCTCATAGCTATGCTACCCTTGAGTCCCAAATCAAACACTGATAAAACTTCAAATGGCACTAACTTCTGTACGGTGCGTCCTATACCTATCAAAGTTTGCAACATTAAAATACTTGTAGCTTTTTACTGGAGCGTCATAATATCTGGAAGATTTGTGACAATAAAGTACTCGAGCCTCTTGTAAATTAAAGTTATCGCTCATAGCTATGCTATACTTGAGTCATAAATCAAACACTGATAAAACTTCAAAGGGCTCTAATTTCTATACGGTGCGTCCTAAACCTATCAAAATTTGCAACATTAAAATGCTTTTAGCTTTTTACTGGAGCGTCATAAAACCTTGAAATTTGCTGACAATAAAGAACTCGAGCCTCTTATCAATTTAAGCTATCGCTCACAGCTATGCTACCCTTGACTCACATATCAAACACTGCTAAAACTTCAAATAGCCCTAACTTCTATACGGTGCGTCCTATACCTATCAAAGTTTGCAACATTCAAATGATTTTAACTTTTTACTGGAGCGTTATAGAATCTTGAAATTTTGTGACAAAAAAATACTCGAGCCTCTTGTCAATTAAAGTTATCGCTCATAGCTATGCTACCCTTGAGTCCAAAATCAAACACTGATAAAACTTCAAATGGCACTAACTTCTGTACGGTGCGTCCTATACCTATCAAAGTTTGCAACATTAAAATGCTTGTAACTTTCTACTGGAGCGTCATAATATCTGGAAGTTTTGTGACAATAAAGTACTCGAGCCTCTTGTCAATTAAAGTTATCGCTCATAGCTATGCTACACTTGAGTCCCAAATCAAACACTGATAAAACTTCAAATAGCTCTAATTTCTATACGGTGCGTCCTAAGCATATCAAAATTTGCAACATTCAAATGCTTTTAGCTTTTTACTGGAGCGTCATAAAACTTTGAAATTTGCTGACAATAAAGAACTCGAGCCTCTTATCAATTTAAGCTATCGCCCACAGCTATGCTACCCTTGACTCCCATATCAAACACTGCTAAAACTTCAAAGAGCCCTAACTTCTATACGGTGCGTCCTATACCTATCAAAATTTGCAACATTCAACTGCTTTTAGCTTTTTACTGGAGCGTCATAAAACCTTGAAATTTGCTGACAATAAAGTACTCGAGCCTCTTATCAATTTAAGTTATCGCTCACACCTATGCTATCCTTGAGTCCCCAATCAAACACTGATAAAACTTCAAATAGCCCTAACTTTTATACGGTGCGTCCTATACCTATCAAAGTTTGCAACATTCAAATGATTTTAAAGTTTACTGGAGCGTTATAAGATCTTGAAATTATGTGACAAAAAAATACTCGAGCCTCTTGTCAATTAAAGCTATCGCTCATAGCTATGCTACCCTTGAGTCCCAAATCAAACACTGATAAAACTTCAAATGGCACTAACTTCTGTACGGTGCGTCCTATACCTATCAAAGTTTGCAACATTAAAATACTTGTAACTTTTTACTGGAGCGTCATAATATCTGGAAGATTTGTGACAATAAAGTACTCGAGCCTCTTGTAAATTAAAGTTATCGCTCATAGCTATGCTATACTTGAGTCATAAATCAAGCACTGATAAAACTTCAAATAGCCCTAACTTCTATACTGTGCGTCCTAAACCTATCAAAATTTGCAAAATTCAAATGCTTTTAGCTTTTTACTGGAGCGTCATAAAACCTTGAAATTTGCTGACAATAAAGTACTCGAGGCTCTTATCAATTTAAGCTATCGCTCACAGCTATGCTACCCTTGACTCCCATATCAAATACAGCTAAAATTTCAAATAGCCCTAACTTCTATACGGTGCGTCCTAAACCTATAAAAATTTGCAACATTCAAATGCTTTTAGCTTTTTACTGGAGCGTCATAAAACCTTGAAATTTGCGGACAATAAAGTACTCGAGCCTCTTATCAATTTAAGCTATCGCTCACAGCTATGCTACCCTTGAGTTCCATATCAAACACTGCTAAAACTTCAAATAGCCCTAACTTCTATACGGTGCGTCCTAAACCTATCAAAATTTGCAACATTCAAATGCTTTTAGCTTTTTACTGGAGCGTCATAAAACCTTGAAATTTGCTGACAATAAAGTACTCGAGCGTCTTATCAATTTAAGCTATCGCTCACAGCTATGCTATCCTTGAGTCTTAAATCAAACACTGATAAAACTTCAAATAGCCCTAACTTTTATACGGTGCGTCCTATACCTATCAAAGTTTGCAACATTCAAATGATTTTAACTTTTTACTGGAGCGTTATAAAATCTTGAAATTTTGTGACAAAAAAATACTCGAGCCTCTTGTCAATTAAAGTTATCGCTCATAGCTATGCTACCCTTGAGTCCAAAATCAAACACTGATAAAACTTCAAATAAAGCGTCATAAAACCTTGAAATTTGCTGATAATAAAGTACTCGAGCCTCTTATCAATTTAAGTTATCGCTCACAACTATACTATCCTTGAGTCCCAAATCAAACACAGATAAAACTTCAAATAGCCCTAACTTTTATACGGTGCGTCCTATACCTATCAAAGTTTGCAACATTCAAATGATTTTAACTTTTTACTGAAGCGTTATAAAATCTTGAAATTTTGTGACAAAAAAATACTCGAGCCTCTTGTCAATTAAAGTTATCGCTCATAGCTATGCTACCCTTGAGTCCAAAATCAAACACTGATAAAACTTCAAATGGCACTAACTTCTGTACGGTGCGTCCTATACCTATCAAAGTTTGCAACATTAAAATGCTTGTAACTTTTTACTGGAGCGTCATAATATCTGGAAGTTTTGTGACAATAAAGTACTCGAGCCTCTTGTCAATTAAAGTTATCGCTCATAGCTATGCTACACTTGAGTCCCAAATCAAACACTGATAAAACTTCAAATAGCTCTAATTTCTATACGGTGCGTCCTAAACATATCAAAATTTGCAAAATTCAAATGCTTTTAGCTTTTTACTGGAGCGTCATAAAACCTTGAAATTTGCTGACAATAAAGTACTCGAGGCTCTTATCAATTTAAGCTATCGCTCACAGCTATGCTACCCTTGACTCCCATATCAAATACGCTAAAATTTCAAATAGCCCTAACTTCTATACGGTGCGTCCTAAACCTATAAAAATTTGCAACATTCAAATGCTTTTAGCTTTTTGCTGGAGCGTCATAAAACCTTGAAATTTGCTGACAATAAAGTACTCGAGGCTCTTATCAATTTAAGCTATCGCTCACAGCTATGCTACCCTTGACTCCCATATCAAATACAGCTAAAATTTCAAATAGCCCTAACTTCTATACGGTGCGTCCTAAACCTATCAAAATTTGCAACATTCAAATGCTTTTAGCTTTTTACTGGAGCGTCATAAAACCTTGAAATTTGCTGACAATAAAGTACTCGAGCGTCTTATCAATTTAAGCTATCGCTCACAGCTATGCTATCCTTGAGTCTTAAATCAAACACTGATAAAACTTCAAATAGCCCTAACTTTTATACGGTGCGTCCTATACCTATCAAAGTTTGCAACATTCAAATGATTTTAACTTTTTACTGGAGCGTTATAAAATCTTGAAATTTTGTGACAAAAAAATACTCGAGCCTCTTGTCAATTAAAGTTATCGCTCATAGCTATGCTACCCTTGAGTCCAAAATCAAACACTGATAAAACTTCAAATAAAGCGTCATAAAACCTTGAAATTTGCTGATAATAAAGTACTCGAGCCTCTTATCAATTTAAGTTATCGCTCACAACTATACTATCCTTGAGTCCCAAATCAAACACTGATAAAACTTCAAATAGCCCTAACTTTTATACGGTGCGTCCTATACCTATCAAAGTTTGCAACATTCAAATGATTTTAACTTTTTACTGGAGCGTTATAAAATCTTGAAATTTTGTGACAAAAAAATACTCGAGCCTCTTGTCAATTAAAGTTATCGCTCATAACTATGCTACCCTTGAGTCCAAAATCAAACACTGATAAAACTTCAAATGGCACTAACTTCTGTACGGTGCGTCCTATACCTATCAAAGTTTGCAACATTAAAATGCTTGTAACTTTTTACTGGAGCGTCATAATATCTGGAAGTTTTGTGACAATAAAGTACTCGAGCCTCTTGTCAATTAAAGTTATCGCTCATAGCTATGCTACACTTGAGTCCCAAATCAAACACTGATAAAACTTCAAATAGCTCTAATTTCTATACGGTGCGTCCTAAACATATCAAAATTTGCAAAATTCAAATGTTTTAGCTTTTTACTGGAGCGTCATAAAACCTTGAAATTTGCTGACAATAAAGTACTCGAGGCTCTTATCAATTTAAGCTATCGCTCACAGCTATGCTACCCTTGACTCCCATATCAAATACAGCTAAAATTTCAAATAGCCCTAACTTCTATACGGTGCGTCCTAAACCTATAAAAATTTGCAACATTCAAATGCGTTTAGCTTTTTACTGGAGCGTCATAAAACCTTGAAATTTGCTGATAATAAAGTACTCGAGCCTCTTATCAATTTAAGTTATCGCTCACACCTATGCTATCCTTGAGTCCCCAATCAAACACTGATAAAACTTCAAATAGCCCTAACTTTTATACGGTGCGTCCTATACCTATCAAAGTTTGCAACATTCAAATGATTTTAACTTTTTACTGGAGCGTTATAAGATCTTGAAATTATGTGACAAAAAAATACTCGAGCCTCTTGCCAATTAAAGCTATCGCTCATAGCTATGCTACCCTTGAGTCCCAAATCAAACACTGATAAAACTTCAAATGCCACTAACTTCTGTACGGTGCGTCCTATACCTATCAAAGTTTGCAACATTAAAATACTTGTAACTTTTTACTGGAGCGTCATAATATCTGGAAGATTTGTGACAATAAAGTACTCGAGCCTCTTGTAAATTAAAGTTATCGCTCATAGCTATGCTATACTTGAGTCATAAATCAAACACTGATAAAACTTCAAATAGCCCTAACTTCTATACTGTGCGTCCTAAACCTATCAAAATTTGCAAAATTCAAATGCTTTTAGCTTTTTACTGGAGCGTCATAAAACCTTGAAATTTGCTGACAATAAAGTACTCGAGGCTCTTATCAATTTAAGCTATCGCTCACAGCTATGCTACCCTTGACTCCCATATCAAATACAGCTAAAATTTCAAATAGCCCTAACTTCTATACGGTGCGTCCTAAACCTATAAAAATTTGCAACATTCAAATGCTTTTAGCTTTTTACTGGAGCGTCATAAAACCTTGAAATTTGCGGACAATAAAGTACTCGAGCCTCTTATCAATTTAAGCTATCGCTCACAGCTATGCTACCCTTGACTTCCATATCAAACACTGCTAAAACTTCAAATAGCCCTAACTTCTATACGGTGCGTCCTAAACCTATCAACATTTGCAACATTCAAATGCTTTTAGCTTTTTACTGGAGCGTCATAAAACCTTGAAATTTGCTGACAATAAAGTACTCGAGCCTCTTATCAATTTAAGCTATCGCTCACAGCTATGCTACCCTTGACTTCCATATCAAACACTGATAAAACTTCAAATAGCCCTAACTTTTATACGGTGCGTCCTATACCTATCAAAGTTTGCAACATTCAAATGATTTTAACTTTTTACTGGAGCGTTATAAAATCTTGAAATTTTGTGACAAAAAAATACTCGAGCCTCTTGTCAATTAAAGTTATCGCTCATAACTATGCTACCCTTGAGTCCAAAATCAAACACTGATAAAACTTCAAATGGCACTAACTTCTGTACGGTGCGTCCTATACCTATCAAAGTTTGCAACATTAAAATGCTTGTAACTTTTTACTGGAGCGTCATAATATCTGGAAGTTTTGTGACAATAAAGTACTCGAGCCTCTTGTCAATTAAAGTTATCGCTCATAGCTATGCTACACTTGAGTCCCAAATCAAACACTGATAAAACTTCAAATAGCTCTAATTTCTATACGGTGCGTCCTAAACATATCAAAATTTGCAAAATTCAAATGCTTTTAGCTTTTTACTGGAGCGTCATAAAACCTTGAAATTTGCTGACAATAAAGTACTCGAGGCTCTTATCAATTTAAGCTATCGCTCACAGCTATGCTACCCTTGACTCCCAAATCAAATACAGCTAAAATTTCAAATAGCCCTAACTTCTATACGGTGCGTCCTAAACCTATAAAAATTTGCAACATTCAAATGCGTTTAGCTTTTTACTGGAGCGTCATAAAACCTTGAAATTTGCTGATAATAAAGTACTCGAGCCTCTTATCAATTTAAGTTATCGCTCACACCTATGCTATCCTTGAGTCCCCAATCAAACACTGATAAAACTTCAAATAGCCCTAACTTTTATACGGTGCGTCCTATACCTATCAAAGTTTGCAACATTCAAATGATTTTAACTTTTTACTGGAGCGTTATAAGATCTTGAAATTATGTGACAAAAAAATACTCGAGCCTCTTGTCAATTAAAGCTATCGCTCATAGCTATGCTACCCTTGAGTCCCAAATCAAACACTGATAAAACTTCAAATGGCACTAACTTCTGTACGGTGCGTCCTATACCTATCAAAGTTTGCAACATTAAAATACTTGTAACTTTTTACTGGAGCGTCATAATATCTGGAAGATTTGTGACAATAAAGTACTCGAGCCTCTTGTAAATTAAAGTTATCGCTCATAGCTATGCTATACTTGAGTCATAAATCAAACACTGATAAAACTTCAAATAGCCCTAACTTCTATACTGTGCGTCCTAAACCTATCAAAATTTGCAAAATTCAAATGCTTTTAGCTTTTTACTGGAGCGTCATAAAACCTTGAAATTTGCTGACAATAAAGTACTCGAGGCTCTTATCAATTTAAGCTATCGCTCACAGCTATGCTACCCTTGACTCTTATATCAAATACAGCTAAAATTTCAAATAGCCCTAACTTCTATACGGTGCGTCCTAAACCTATAAAAATTTGCAACATTCAAATGCTTTTAGCTTTTTACTGGAGCGTCATAAAACCTTGAAATTTGCTGATAATAAAGTACTCGAGCCTCTTATCAATTTAAGTTATCGCTCACACCTATGCTATCCTTGAGTCCCCAATCAAACACTGATAAAACTTCAAATAGCCCTAACTTTTATACGGTGCGTCCTATACCTATCAAAGTTTGCAACATTCAAATGATTTTAACTTTTTACTGGAGCGTTATAAGATCTTGAAATTATGTGACAAAAAAATACTCGAGCCTCTTGTCAATTAAAGCTATCGCTCATAGCTATGCTACCCTTGAGTCCCAAATCAAACACTGATAAAACTTCAAATGGCACTAACTTCTGTACGGTGCGTCCTATACCTATCAAAGTTTGCAACATTAAAATACTTGTAACTTTTTACTGGAGCGTCATAATATCTGGAAGATTTGTGACAATAAAGTACTCGAGCCTCTTGTAAATTAAAGTTATCGCTCATAGCTATGCTATACTTGAGTCATAAATCAAACACTGATAAAACTTCAAATAGCCCTAACTTCTATACTGTGCGTCCTAAACCTATCAAAATTTGCAAAATTCAAATGCTTTTAGCTTTTTACTGGAGCGTCATAAAACCTTGAAATTTGCTGACAATAAAGTACTCGAGGCTCTTATCAATTTAAGCTATCGCTCACAGCTATGCTACCCTTGACTCCCATATCAAATACAGCTAAAATTTCAAATAGCCCTAACTTCTATACGGTGCGTCCTAAACCTATAAAAATTTGCAACATTCAAATGCTTTTAGCTTTTTACTGGAGCGTCATAAAACCTTGAAATTTGCGGACAATAAAGTACTCGAGCCTCTTATCAATTTAAGCTATCGGTCACAGCTATGCTACCCTTGACTTCCATATCAAACACTGCTAAAACTTCAAATAGCCCTAACTTCTATACGGTGCGTCCTAAACCTATCAAAATTTGCAACATTCAAATGCTTTTAGCTTTTTACTGGAGCGTCATAAAACCTTGAAATTTGCTGACAATAAAGTACTCGAGCGTCTTATCAATTTAAGCTATCGCTCACAGCTATGCTATCCTTGAGTCTTAAATCAAACACTGATAAAACTTCAAATAGCCCTAACTTTTATACGGTGCGTCCTATACCTATCAAAGTTTGCAACATTCAAATGATTTTAACTTTTTACTGGAGCGTTATAAAATCTTGAAATTTTGTGACAAAAAAATACTCGAGCCTCTTGTCAATTAAAGTTATCGCTCATAGCTATGCTACCCTTGAGTCCAAAATCAAACACTGATAAAACTTCAAATAAAGCGTCATAAAACCTTGAAATTTGCTGATAATAAAGTACTCGAGCCTCTTATCAATTTAAGTTATCGCTCACAACTATACTATCCTTGAGTCCCAAATCAAACACTGATAAAACTTCAAATAGCCCTAACTTTTATACGGTGCGTCCTATACCTATCAAAGTTTGCAACATTCAAATGATTTTAACTTTTTACTGGAGCGTTATAAAATCTTGAAATTTTGTGACAAAAAAATACTCGAGCCTCTTGTCAATTAAAGTTATCGCTCATAGCTATGCTACCCTTGAGTCCAAAATCAAACACTGATAAAACTTCAAATGGCACTAACTTCTGTACGGTGCGTCCTATACCTATCAAAGTTTGCAACATTAAAATGCTTGTAACTTTTTACTGGAGCGTCATAATATCTGGAAGTTTTGTGACAATAAAGTACTCGAGCCTCTTGTCAATTAAAGTTATCGCTCATAGCTATGCTACACTTGAGTCCCAAATCAAACACTGATAAAACTTCAAATAGCTCTAATTTCTATACGGTGCGTCCTAAACATATCAAAATTTGCAAAATTCAAATGCTTTTAGCTTTTTACTGGAGCGTCATAAAACCTTGAAATTTGCTGACAATAAAGTACTCGAGGCTCTTATCAATTTAAGCTATCGCTCACAGCTATGCTACCCTTGACTCCCATATCAAATACAGCTAAAATTTCAAATAGCCCTAACTTCTATACGGTGCGTCCTAAACCTATAAAAATTTGCAACATTCAAATGCTTTTAGCTTTTTACTGGAGCGTCATAAAACCTTGAAATTTGCTGACAATAAAGTACTCGAGGCTCTTATCAATTTAAGCTATCGCTCACAGCTATGCTACCCTTGACTCCCATATCAAATACAGCTAAAATTTCAAATAGCCCTAACTTCTATACGGTGCGTCCTAAACCTATCAAAATTTGCAACATTCAAATGCTTTTAGCTTTTTACTGGAGCGTCATAAAACCTTGAAATTTGCTGACAATAAAGTACTCGAGCGTCTTATCAATTTAAGCTATCGCTCACAGCTATGCTATCCTTGAGTCTTAAATCAAACACTGATAAAACTTCAAATAGCCCTAACTTTTATACGGTGCGTCCTATACCTATCAAAGTTTGCAACATTCAAATGATTTTAACTTTTTACTGGAGCGTTATAAAATCTTGAAATTTTGTGACAAAAAAATACTCGAGCCTCTTGTCAATTAAAGTTATCGCTCATAGCTATGCTACCCTTGAGTCCAAAATCAAACACTGATAAAACTTCAAATAAAGCGTCATAAAACCTTGAAATTTGCTGATAATAAAGTACTCGAGCCTCTTATCAATTAAAATTATCGCTCATAGCTATACTACCCTTGAGTCCCAAATCAAACACTGATAAAACTTCGAATAGCCCTAACTTTTATACGGGGCGTCGCACACCTATCAAAGTTTGCAACATTCAAATGATTTTAACTTTTTACTGGAGCGTTATAAAATCTTGAAATTTTGTGACAAAAAAATACTCGAGCCTCTTGTCAATTAAAGTTATCGCTCATAGCTATGCTACCCTTGAGTCCAAAATCAAACACTGATAAAACTTCAAATGGCACTAACTTCTGTACGGTGCGTCCTATACCTATCAAAGTTTGCAACATTAAAATGCTTGTAACTTTTTACTGGAGCGTCATAATATCTGGAAGTTTTGTGACAATAAACTACTCGAGCCTCTTGTCAATTAAAGTTATCGCTCATAGCTATGCTACACTTGAGTCCCAAATCAAACACTGATAAAACTTCAAATAGCTCTAATTTCTATACGGTGCGTCCTAAACATATCAAAATTTGCAAAATTCAAATGCTTTTAGCTTTTTACTGGAGCGTCATAAAACCTTGAAATTTGCTGACAATAAAGTACTCGAGGCTCTTATCAATTTAAGCTATCGCTCACAGCTATGCTACCCTTGACTCCCATATCAAATACAGCTAAAATTTCAAATAGCCCTAACTTCTATACGGTGCGTCCTAAACCTATAAAAATTTGCAACATTCAAATGCTTTTAGCTTTTTACTGGAGCGTCATAAAACCTTGAAATTTGCTGACAATAAAGTACTCGAGGCTCTTATCAATTTAAGCTATCGCTCACAGCTATGCTACCCTTGACTCCCATATCAAATACAGCTAAAATTTCAAATAGCCCTAACTTCTATACGGTGCGTCCTAAACCTATCAAAATTTGCAACATTCAAATGCTTTTAGCTTTTTACTGGAGCGTCATAAAACCTTGAAATTTGCTGACAATAAAGTACTCGAGCGTCTTATCAATTTAAGCTATCGCTCACAGCTATGCTATCCTTGAGTCTTAAATCAAACACTGATAAAACTTCAAATAGCCCTAACTTTTATACGGTGCGTCCTATACCTATCAAAGTTTGCAACATTCAAATGATTTTAACTTTTTACTGGAGCGTTATAAAATCTTGAAATTTTGTGACAAAAAAATACTCGAGCCTCTTGTCAATTAAAGTTATCGCTCATAGCTATGCTACCCTTGAGTCCAAAATCAAACACTGATAAAACTTCAAATAAAGCGTCATAAAACCTTGAAATTTGCTGATAATAAAGTACTCGAGCCTCTTATCAATTTAAGTTATCGCTCACAACAATACTATCCTTGAGTCCCAAATCAAACACTGATAAAACTTCAAATAGCCCTAACTTTTATACGGTGCGTCCTATACCTATCAAAGTTTGCAACATTCAAATGATTTTAACTTTTTACTGGAGCGTTATAAAATCTTGAAATTTTGTGACAAAAAAATACTCGAGCCTCTTGTCAATTAAAGTTATCGCTCATAGCTATGCTACCCTTGAGTCCAAAATCAAACACTGATAAAACTTCAAATGGCACTAACTTCTGTACGGTGCGTCCTATACCTATCAAAGTTTGCAACATTAAAATGCTTGTATCTTTTTACTGGAGCGTCATAATATCTGGAAATTTAGTGACAATAAAGTACTCGAGCCTCTTGTCAATTAAAGTTATCGCTCATAGCTATGCTACACTTGAGTCCCAAATCAAACACTGATAAAACTTCAAATAGCTCTAATTTCTATACGGTGCGTCCTAAACATATCAAAATTTGCAAAATTCAAATGCTTTTAGCTTTTTACTGGAGCGTCATAAAACCTTGAAATTTGCTGACAATAAAGTACTCGAGGCTCTTATCAATTTAAGCTATCGCTCACAGCTATGCTACCCTTGACTCCCATATCAAATACAGCTAAAATTTCAAATAGCCCTAACTTCTATACGGTGCGTCCTAAACCTATAAAAATTTGCAACATTCAAATGCTTTTAGCTTTTTACTGGAGCGTCATAAAACCTTGAAATTTGCTGACAATAAAGTACTCGAGGCTCTTATCAATTTAAGCTATCGCTCACAGCTGTGCTACCCTTGACTCCCATATCAAATACAGCTAAAATTTCAAATAGCCCTAACTTCTATACGGTGCGTCCTAAACCTATCAAAATTTGCAACATTCAAATGCTTTTAGCTTTTTACTGGAGCGTCATAAAACCTTGAAATTTGCTGACAATAAAGTACTCGAGCGTCTTATCAATTTAAGCTATCGCTCACAGCTATGCTATCCTTGAGTCTTAAATCAAACACTGATAAAACTTCAAACAGCCCTAACTTTTATACGGTGCGTCCTATACCTATCAAAGTTTGCAACATTCAAATGATTTTAACTTTTTACTGGAGCGTTATAAAATCTTGAAATTTTGTGACAAAAAAATACTCGAGCCTCTTGTCAATTAAAGTTATCGCTCATAGCTATGCTACCCTTGAGTCCAAAATCAAACACTGATAAAACTTCAAATAAAGCGTCATAAAACCTTGAAATTTGCTGATAATAAAGAACTCGAGCCTCTTATCCATTTAAGTTATCGCTCACAACTATACTATCCTTGAGTCCCAAATCAAACACTGATAAAACTTCAAATAGCCCTAACTTTTATACGGTGCGTCCTATACCTATCAAAGTTTGCAACATTCAAATGATTTTAACTTTTTACTGGAGCGTTATAAAATCTTGAAATTTTGTGACAAAAAAATACTCGAGCCTCTTGTCAATTAAAGTTATCTCTCATAGCTATGCTACCCTTGAGTCCAAAATCAAACACTGATAAAACTTCAAATGGCACTAACTTCTGTACGGTGCGTCCTATACCTATCAAAGTTTGCAACATTAAAATGCTTGTAACTTTTTACTGGAGCGTCATAATATCTGGAAGTTTTGTGACAATAAAGTACTCGAGCCTCTTGTCAATTAAAGTTATCGCTCATAGCTATGCTACACTTGAGTCCCAAATCAAACACTGATAAAACTTCAAATAGCTCTAATTTCTATACGGTGCGTCCTAAACATAACAAAATTTGCAACATTCAAATGCTTTTGGCTTTTTAATGGAGCGCCATAAAACCTTGAAATTTGCTGACAATAAAGAACTCGAGCCTCTTATCAATTTAAGCTATCGCTCACAGCTATGCTACCCTTGACTTCCATATCAAACACTGCTAAAACTTCAAATAGCCCTAACTTCTATACGGTGCGTCCTATACCTATCAAAATTTGCAACATTCAACTGCTTTTAGCTTTTTACTGGAGCGTCATAAAACCTTGAAATTTGCTGACAATAAAGTACTCGAGCCTCTTATCAATTTAAGTTATCGCTCACAACTATGCTACCCTTGACTCCCATATAAAATACAGCTAAAATTTCAAATAGCCCTAACTTCTATACGGTGCGTCCTAAACCTATCAAAATTTGCAACATTCAAATGCTTTTAGCTTTTTACTGGAGCGTCATAAAACCTTGAAATTTGCTGACAATAAAGTACTCGAGCGTCTTATCAATTTAAGCTATCGCTCACAGCTATGCTATCCTTGAGTCTTAAATCAAACACTGATAAAACTTCAAACAGCCCTAACTTTTATACGGTGCGTCCTATACCTATCAAAGTTTGCAACATTCAAATGATTTTAACTTTTTACTGGAGCGTTATAAAATCTTGAAATTTTGTGACAAAAAAATACTCGAGCCTCTTGTCAATTAAAGTTATCGCTCATAGCTATGCTACCCTTGAGTCCAAAATCAAACACTGATAAAACTTCAAATAAAGCGTCATAAAACCTTGAAATTTGCTGATAATAAAGAACTCGAGCCTCTTATCCATTTAAGTTATCGCTCACAACTATACTATCCTTGAGTCCCAAATCAAACACTGATAAAACTTCAAATAGCCCTAACTTTTATACGGTGCGTCCTATACCTATCAAAGTTTGCAACATTCAAATGATTTTAACTTTTTACTGGAGCGTTATAAAATCTTGAAATTTTGTGACAAAAAAATACTCGAGCCTCTTGTCAATTAAAGTTATCTCTCATAGCTATGCTACCCTTGAGTCCCAAATCAAACACTGATAAAACTTCAAATGGCCCTAACCTCAGTACGGTGCGTCCTATACCTATCAAAGTTTGCAACATTAAAATGCTTGTAACTTTTTACTAGAGCGTCACAATATCTGGAAGTTTTGTGACAATAAAGTACTCGAGCCTCTTGTCAATTAAAGTTATCGCTCATAGCTATGCTACACTTGAGTCCCAAATCAAACACTGATAAAACTTCAAATAGCTCTAATTTCTATACGGTGCGTCCTAAACATAACAAAATTTGCAACATTCAAATGCTTTTGGCTTTTTAATGGAGCGCCATAAAACCTTGAAATTTGCTGACAATAAAGAACTCGAGCCTCTTATCAATTTAAGCTATCGCTCACAGCTATGCTACCCTTGACTTCCATATCAAACACTGCTAAAACTTCAAATAGCCCTAACTTCTATACGGTGCGTCCTATACCTATCAAAATTTGCAACATTCAACTGCTTTTAGCTTTTTACTGGAGCGTCATAAAACCTTGAAATTTGCTGACAATAAAGTACTCGAGCCTCTTTTCAATTTAAGTTATCGCTCACAACTATGCTATCCTTGAGTCCCCAATCAAACACTGATAAAACTTCAAATAGCTCTAACTTTTATACGGTTCGTCCTATACCTATCAAAGTTTGCCGCATTCAAATGATTTTAACTTTTTACTGGAGCGTTATAAGATCTTGAAATTATGTGACAAAAAAAAACTCGAGCCTCTTGTCAATTAAAGTTATCGCTCATAGCTATGCTACCCTTGAGTCCCAAATCAAACACTGATAAAACTTCAAATGGCACTAACTTCTGTACGGTGCGTCCTATACCTATCAAAGTTTGCAACATTAAAATACTTGTAACTTTTTACTGGAGCGTCATAATATCTGGAAGATTTGTGACAATAAAGTACTCGAGCCTCTTGTAAATTAAAGTTATCGCTCATAGCTATGCTATACTTGAGTCATTAATCAAACACTGATAAAACTTCAAATAGCCCTAACTTCTATACGGTGCGTCCTATACCTATCAAAGTTTGCAACATTCAAATGATTTTAACTTTTTACTGGAGCGTTATAAAATCTTGAAATTTTGTGACAAAAAAATACTCGAGCCTCTTGTCAATTAAAGTTATCGCTCATAGCTATGCTACCCTTGAGTCCAAAATCAAACACTGATAAAACTTCAAATGGCACTAACTTCTGTACGGTGCGTCCTATACCTATCACAGTTTGCAACATTAAAATGCTTGTAACTTTTTACTGGAGCGTCATAATATCTGGAAGTTTTGTGACAATAAAATACTCGAGCCTCTTGTCAATCAAAGTTATCGCTCATAGCTATGCTACACTTGAGTCCCAAATCAAACACTGATAAAACTTCAAATAGCCCTATTTTCTATACGGTGCGTCCTAAAACTATCAAAATTTGCTACATTCAAATGCTTTTAATTTTTTACTGGAGCGTCATAAAACCTTGAAATTTGCTGACAATAAAGTACTCGAGCCTTTTATCAATTTAAGCTATCGCTCACAGCTATGCTACCCTTAACTCCCCATATCAAACACTGCTAAAATTTCAAATAGCCCTAACTTCTATACGGTGCGTCCTATACCTATCAACATTTTCAACATTCAATCGCTTTTAGCTTTTTACTGGAGCGCCATAAAACCTTGAAATTTGCTGACAATAAAGTACTCGAGCCTCTTATCAATTTAAGCTATCGCTCACAGCTATGCTACCCTTGACTCCCATATCAAACACTGCTAAAACTTCAAATTGCCTTAACTTCTATACGGTGCGTCCTATACCTATCAAAATTTGCAACATTCAAATGCTTTTAGCTTTTTATTTGAGCGTCATAAAACCTTGAAATTTGCTGACAATAAAGTACTCGAGCCTCTTATCAATTTAAGCTATCGCTCACAGCTATGCTACCCTTGACTCCCCATATCAAACACTGCTAAAATTTCAAATAGCCCTAACTTCTATACGGTGCGTCCTAAACCTATCAAAATTTACAACATTCAAATGCTTTTAGCTTTTTACTGGAGCGTCATAAAACCCTGAAATTTGCGGACAATAAAGTACTCGAGCCTCTTATCAATTTAAGCTATCGCTCACAGCTATGCTACCCTTGACTCCCATATCAAACACTGCTAAAATTTCAAATAGCCCTAACTTCTATACGGTGCGTCCTAAACCTATCAAAATTTTCAAGATTCAAATGCTGTTAGCTTTTTACTGGAGCGTCATAAAACCTTGAAATTTGCTGACAATAAAGTACTCGAGCCTCTTATCAATTTAAGCTATCGCTCACAGCTATGCTACCCTTGACTCCCATATCAAACACTGCTAAAATTTCAAATAGCCCTAACTTCTATACGGTGCGTCCTATACCTATGAAAATTTTCAACATTCAAATGCTTTTAGCTTTTTACTGGAGCGTCATAAAACCTTGAAATTTGCTGACAAGCTAAATCTTCAAATGGCCCTAACTTCTATATGGTGCGTCCTATACCTATCAAAGTTTGCAACATTAAAATGCTTGTAACTTTTTACTGGAGCGTCATAATATCTGGAAGTTTTGTGACAATAAAGTACTCGAGCCTCTTGTCAATTAAAGTTATCGCTCATAGCTATGCTACACTTGAGTCATAAATCAAACACTGATAAAACTTTAAATAGCCCTAACTTCTATACGGTGCATCCTCAACCTATCAAAATTTGCAACATTCAAATGCTTTTAGCTTTTTACTGGAGCGTCATAAAACGTTGAAATTTGCGGACAATAAAGAACTCGAGCCTCTTATCAATTTAAGCTATCGCTCACAGCTATGCTACCCTTGACTCCCATATCAAACACTGCTAAAATTTTAAATAGACCTAACTTCTATACGGTGCGTCTTATACCTATCAAAATTTGCAACATTCAAATGCTTTTAGCTTTTTACTGGAGCGTCATAAAACCTTGAAATTTGCGGGCAATAAAGTACTCGAGCCTCTTATCAATTTCAGCTATCGCTCACAGCTATGCTTCCCTTGACTCCCATATCAAACACTGCTAAAACTTCAAATAGCCCTAACTTCTATACGGTGCGTCCTATACCTATCAAAATTTGCAACATTCAAATGCTTTTAGCTTTTTACTGGAGCGTCATAAAACCTTGAAATTTGCTGACAATAAAGTACTCGAGCCTCTTATCAATTTAAGCTATCGCTCACAGCTATGCTACCCTTGACTCCCATATCAAACACTGCTAAAACTTCAAATAGCCCTAACTTCTATACGGTGCGTCCTAAACCTATCAAAATTTGCAACATTCAAATGCTTTTAGCTTTTTACTGGAACGTCATAAAACCTTGAAATTTGCACGGGAGTTCAGTAGCACCAATTGGCACGACCCCCATCCTTCGGCCCCGGACTTCTCTTTGGACCAATGTAACTGTTCTGATTGCCCTGGGCTGGTAGCTGTAATTTTCTGGACCTAGCTGTCTTTTGTCACGGTAGCACCAAAGTGAAACTTGAGTGTGAACGGCTCCAGTCTAAGGTTGCAGCTGCCCCCGTCGCGTTAAAACCTTGGCAGGCCTCAAAGTACGTTCGACGTCTGTTACCGTTAGGTCGGTAGTGTGGGTTCGGTTGAGTGGAACTCCCGATTAGCACTGGTCTGGCTCTGAGCACTTGACCCCATAAGGGCTTGTGCCGTCCCTCGCATGGCCTCCCTGCTTGCACAGATAACCATGGGACCATATTTAGTGACCAGACGTGCGGACTGAGATAGCGGCTTTGAGTGGGGACCATTATTGCATGGACACAACAAAAAATAAAAACACAAACACAAACACAAACAAAATTTCCGCGCATATCCCCTCAGGGACGCGCAAAACCCTGGCTAGGCAAATGCCCGCCAGCAACACCCCCGCCCTTGGTTCGAAGACAATCAGCATAAGCCCTTCAACAAGCACCACAGCTTCGGCTAATAAGCCACCCAAGAGCTCTTCGCTGTCCCCAGGCTCTTCAGCGGCTGCTAGGGTATTGACTCACAAACCAGCAGCAGTCGCTCCGCCTAAGCCCTCTTCAGCAAACGCCTCGATATTGCCTCACAAGTCGATGGTAACTGCTCCCCGTACCGCTCCTCCTTCAGGTGCACCTAATAACGTGAACCCGAGTACAAGGGCGTACAGGACGCGTAGAGGGGCTTACCGTATTTTGACGAGGCTCAACGCTTCAGAACCATCTCAACTGTCAGAATACGACAAGGGCAAGCTTGAGTGGGCAAAAGCACACGCTGATGTGCGTGTCCACTCCTCCACTGCACAAGCAGCCGGTAACCCCAAGAGGCAGAGATCAGCCGATCGCCCGGGCCAATCCACCCAAAGCATCCCTAAGCGCGTAAGGCTGGCTACTCCCAAGCCTAAGCTCTCCAAACCGCTTAGTGAGATTGTGAAAGAGAGCCTCACATGGGCTGTGGTCGACTCTGCCAATGCCGATGGGACCATTACTCCTGCCAATTGGAGACAGGTCGAAATGGCACTGTTACCAATATTCGTTGAGGTTATGTCCCTCAACCCTGGTCCTTCACCCAGCTGCCGTGACGTAGGGTGGTATCAAGGACATATTAAGATCGTATCTTGCTCGGACCAACGCTCGGCGGATCTATACAAGGTAGCGATCAATAGGGTAGGTGAGATAGGGCCGGGTGCACAGCTCAACGCTGTACCTTTGGACCAGGTTCCCCAACGCCCTCGCTCCAAAACATGGCTTCCTGCCGAGCCCTCTGAGCCCGAGGCAATCTTAAAGATCCTCAAGCTCAGCAACACCGATCTTCCCACCGATGGCTGGAAGGTCGCGAAAGTTGGTGACCCCAAAGGCACTTTGTGTGAGGTCACCATCATTTTGAACGAGCAATCCCTTGTTCCCATCAACTCCCGCGAGGGGGTGATTAATTATGGCTTTGGAGCCATCACTCCCTTTTTACTCCCTTTTACTTCCTTTTACTCCCTGGATTCAGTGAAAAAGACAATGTTGCCATGATCATTGAAATGGGTCCACGGACTTTTTGAATCTCCTCGAACTACATGGCTCATGACTATGGCGACTCCCCGCCACCAGACATACTGAAGCAAATGGTTGCTGTAGCCCACCAGAAACAGATTCCGGTAATTATCGGCGCCGATGCCAATGCCCATCACGAAATATGGGGCAGCTCCGGCACAAATGATCGAGGTGAGTGTCTTTTCGACTTTATCATTTCAAATAACTTAGGCATTGCTAACCGGGGAAATGAGCCGACCTTCCTTACATCCGTCAGGAAGGAAATGCTTGACATCACCCTCGTCAGCGATAACTACTCCAACATGATAAGCAATTGGTTCGTCTCACAGGTATGCTCCTTTTCGAACCACTGCTATATCTCCTTTGAAATTGACTTGAGGGAGACTACAGGCAATACAGAATCTCTTAAACCAGTCAATAGAAAAAACACGAACTGGCCTCTTTTCCGGCTCAAACTGGGGTCATGCTTAGCAACGACTCCCCCTATTATCCACAACTGTCCCGACATTGATCGGGCGGTCGACGATCTGACCACAGCTTTTAAAAAAGCCACTCATATTTCTTGCATCACTCCCGAACCACGGGGCAAACCTAAACCTCCGTGGTTGAACTCGGAAATTGCAAGTCTTCGCAAAACTTGTAGAATGCTTTTCAACAAAGCTAAAGTTACAGCTGATTGGGCCCCTTTCAAAAATAAACAAAAAGAGTTAAAATACGCCATTAGGCGAGGGAAACGAGCGTCATGGAGGGAATTTTGCGAAAGCATTGAATCGACGTCCGAGGCTAGCCGTCTTCGTAAAATTCTCCACTCCTCTAACAAAGCCCTTGACTGTATCCAAAAACCAGATGGCAGCTGGACTCACTCAAGCGCCGAAACCCTTGATATCCTGCTAGACACCCACTTCCCAGGGAGTTTAGCCTCAGAGGATCAAGCACTCTACCAGGTGGGGCAGGTTTCCCATGATAGCCTCCCCACATTCCAAGTGACAAAAAGTCACCTTGAGTGGTCCATTCAAACCTTTAAGCCATACAAGTCCCCGGACCGGACGGCATCATTCCTGCCGATATCCAAAATGGGGAAGAGATTATCCTTCCATGGCTGCTTCAAATATATAATGCAAGCCTCAGATTGCAATACATTCCCTTACGCTGGCGCACGGCTCGGGTCGTCTTCATACCAAAAGTTGGGAAAGCCTCGCACACCAAACCTAAGGATTACAGACCCATAAGTATAACATCCTTTCTTCTTAAGGTTCTAGAAAGAGCTCTTGACCTACATATCAGGACATCGATCAACCCTTCTCTTCTCTCTCTTTCTCAACACGCTTACTCTAAAGGCAAATCGGTTGAAACAGCACTTCATTCTCTCATTTTTCAAGTCGAAAAATCCTTGGCGTACAAGGAATTCACTTGCCATATTTCTGGACATCGAGGGAGCATTCAACAATGTATGCCCCAACGCTGTCATCTCCGCACTCTATAATCTTAACCTGAATTCAGGTCTTCTTAAATTTATAGAGCTTCTACTAAAATCTAGGATCATCACTTCCACGATCGGCAGTGCCCAATCCAGGAGGGTGGTTAACAGGGGCACGCCACAAGGGGGTGTTTTATCACCCTTCCTCTGGAACTTGGCAGTTAACACACTACTGGTGAGATTGGAATCTAGTGGATGCAAAGTGATAGCCTATGCGGACGACATAGCAATCGCGGCATCCGGCAAATTCCCCCAAACACTTTCCGAAAAACTGAACTATTCACTCTCTATTGTGTCGAACTGGTGTCGCGAATTCGAACTTGGGGTTAACCCATCAAAAACCGAGACTATGCTTTTCACTAGGAAGTACAAAATTCCAAAGTTTACAATGCCTAGTCTAAACGGCACTCCGCTCTCTTTGAGCACACACGTTAAGTACTTAGGCCTGATTCTCGACCAAAAGCTTAATTGGAAAGCCAATCTAGCTGAGAGGGCACGTAAGGCAACATGCGCTATATACTGCTGTAAAAGAGCAGTTGGTGCACGATGGGGACTTCGTCCTCGAGTCGTGCTCTGGCTCTACACGGCCATCGTTGAACCAAACCTGTTATACGGGTCGGTCTTCTGGTGGCAAGCTCTCGAAAAAGCCTGTAATATCAAACCCCTTGATAAAATCAGAAGATCCATTGCTCTACTGATCACTGGCGCTCTTCGTAGCACACTTACGAAAGCCGTTTTTGCCATGCTGCACTGGCTCCCCTCGGGGATCCTGGTTAAGCAACTAGCCAAGCTGACAGCGATTAGACTTAATGCTCTTTCGCACTGGCGCATAACCCTGACAGGCCATGCTTCAATTCTGAATCAAGACCCACCTGTCCCCAACTTTATCGATTATATGTCGGTCTATCCCGATTTGAACAGGGAATTCGACCTCACTATTCCAAGTCGAAGCGACTGGACCTCAGAAAACCGAATCGTCGGTGAAACAGTCGAAATCTACACCGACGGTTCCAAGCTTGGAGGTAGAGTCGGCAGCGGTACTTATTCCGACAAGCTGGACTTAAACATCTCCCTACGTCTCCCAGACCATTGCAGCGTTTTTCAAGCTGAGGTCATGGCCATTTACCACGCCGCCAAATGGATGCTGAGTAGTGATATCGGCGCAGTTGACGTATCTATCTTCTCAGACAGCCAGGCCGCCATTAAATCTCTCTTTGGCTCCACGGCCACATCAAGACTAGTTCATGAATGTCGAACATCTTTAAATGAGCTCGCAAGTTACTCTCGGGTGCACCTAGTCTGGGTTCCCGGACACAGCGAAATCCCGGGAAACTGCGAGGCGGACGAGCTTGCCAAGGCAGGCACGCTAATGCACGACCTTCACCCCTCTGTAAACATCGGAATTCCACTGGCAACAGCCAAGCTCGAAATCAAACGGAAATATCTGGTTAACACCTACAAATCCTGGGCTAACGAGGAATCCTGCCACACGGCTAGACTAACTTGGGCAAGCATGGACAAAAACAGAACCAATCAACTTCTTCGACTTGATCGCGTATCACTGTCGACAACTGTGTCGGTTTTGACCGACCACTTCATAATGGGACAGCACGCAGAAAGACTGGGCCTACCCTCAAATAACTTTTGCCGAGGCTGTGGCTTCGAGGAGGAGGACGAGAAGGTTTTCCACCTCTTATGCCACTGCCCATCCTTGAGCAGAAGAAGAATTCGCACCTTTGGTGCCCCATTTCTTACTAGCCTGACAGAGCTAACATCCGTTAATATTAAGGATATAGCCAGGTTCATAAAAGTATCAGGATGGTTTCCTGAAACATGACGGGGGAGTCGTGCCTTTCCAGGCGCTGTCCTTGCGCTGACTATCACCATCCCAAGTATGGGAACCTTTTTAGTTAGTGCTTGAACGGCGCCACACCGTGGTATCACAATGGGCCATTATGTGTGCTCAAGTGTGCTTTTGGCAAACTGGGCGGCCACTCCTACCTACCTACCTACCTATACCTATCAAAGTTACCCTTGAGTCCCAAATCAAACACTGATAAAACATCAAATAGCCCTAACTTCTGTACGGTGCGTCCTACACCTATCAAAGTTTGCACCATTCAAATGCTTGTAACTTTTTACTGGAGCGTCAAAAAACCTTGAAATTTTTTGACCATAAAGTACTCGAGCCTCATCAATTTAAGCGATCGCTCATAGCTATGCTACACTTGAGTCCCAAATCAAACACTGATAAAACTTCAAATAGCCCTAACGTCTATACGGTGCGTCCTATACCTATCAAAATTTGCAACATTCAAATGCTTTTAGCTTTTTACTGGAGCGTCATAAAACCTTGAAATTTGCTGACAATAAAGTACTCGAGCCTCTTATCAATTTAAGCTATCGCTCACAGCTATGCTACCCTTGACTCCCATATCAAACACTGCTAAAACTTCAAATGGCCCTAACTTCTATACGGTGCGTCCTACACCTATCAAAGTTTGCAACATTCAAATGCTTGTAACTTTTTACTGGAGCGTCCTAAAATCTTGAAATTAGTGACAATAAAATACTCGAGCCTCTTATCAGTCTAAGCTATCGCTCACAGCTATGCTAACCCTGAGTCCAAAATCAAACACTGATAAAACTTCAAATACCCCTAACTTCTGTACGGAGCGTCCTATACCTGTCAAAGTTTGCACCATTCAAATGCTTGTAACTTTTTACTGGAGCGTCAAAAAACCTTGAAATTTTTTGACCATAAAGTACTCGAGCCTCTTATCAATTTAAGCTATCGCTCATAGCTATGCTACCCTTGAGTGCCAAATCAAACACTGATAAAAATTCAAATGGCCCTAACTTTTATACGGCGCGTCCTACACCTTCAAAGTTTGCAACATTCAAATGATTGTAACTTTTTACTGGAGCGTTATAAAATCTTGAAATTTTGTGACAATAAAATACTCGAACCTCTTGTCAATTAAAGTTATCGCTCATAGCTATGCTACCCTTGAGTCCCAAATCAAACACTGATAAAACTTCAAATGGCACTAACTTCCGTACGGTACGTCCTACACCTATCAAAGTTTGCAACATTAAAATGCTTGTAACTTTTTACTGGAGCGTCATAAAATCTTGAAGTTTTGTGACAATAAAGTACTCGAGCCTCTGGTCAATTAAAGTTATCGCTCACAGCTATGCTACCCTTGAGTCCCACATCAAACACTGCTAAAACTTCAAAAGACCCTAATTTCTATACGGTGCGTCCCTATACCTATCAAAGTTTGCAACATTAAAATGCTTGTAACTTTTTACTGGAGCGTCATAAAATCTTGAAATTAGTGACAATAAAGTACTCGAGCCTCTTATCACTTTAAGCTATCGCTCATAGCTATGCTAACCTTGAGTCCAAAATCAAACACTGATAAAACTTCAAATGGCCCTAACTTCTGTACGGTGCGTCCTATACCTGTCAAAGTTTGCACCATTCAAATGCTTGTAACTTTTTACTGGAGCGTCAAAAAACCTTGAAATTTTTTGACTATTAAATACTCGAGCCTCTAATCAATTTAAGCTATCGCTCATAGCTATGCTATCCTGGAGTCCCAAATCAAACACTGATAAATCTTCAAATTGCCCTAACTTCTATACGGTGCGTCCTACACCTATCAAAGTTTGAAACAATCAAATGCTTTTAACTTTTTACTGGAGCATTATAAAATCTTGAAAGTTTGTGACAATAAATTCCTCGAGCCTCTTATCAATTTACGCTATCGGTCATAGCTATGCTCTCCTTGAATCCCAAATGAAACACTGATAAAAATTCATATGGCCCTAACTTCTATACGGTGCTTCCTACACCTACCAAAGTTTGCAACATTCAAATGCTTGAAACATTTGAATGGAGCGTCATAAAATCTTGAAATTTTTGGACTATAAAGTACTCTAGCCTCTTGTCATTTTAAGCGATGCTCATAGCTATGCTACCCTTGAGTCCCAAATCAAACACTGCTAAAACTTCAAATGGCCCTAACTTCTGTACGGTGCGTCCCTATACCTATCAAAGTTTGCAACATTCAAATGCTTGCAACTTTTTACTGCAGCGTCATACAACCTTGAAATTATGTGACAATAAAGTAGTCGTGCCTCTTATCAATTTACGCTATCGCTCATAGCTATGCTTGCCTTGAGTCCCAAATCAAACATTGATAAAACTTCAAATAGCCCTAACTTCTATACGGTACGTCCTACACCTATCAAAGTTTGCAACATTAAAATGATTGTAACTTTTTACTGGAGCGTCATAAAATCTTGAGGTTTTGTGAGAATAAAGTACTCGAGCCTCTTGTCAATTAAAGTTATCGCTCACAGCTATGCTACCCTTGAGTCCCACATCAAACGTTGCTAAAACTTCAAAAGGCCGTAACTTCTATACGGTGCGTCCCAATACCTATCAAAGTTTGCAACATTAAAATGCTTGTAACTTTTATTGGAGCGTCATAAAATCTGGAAATTAGTGACAATAAAGTACTCGAGCCTCTTATCACTTTAAACTATCGCTCAAAGCTATGCTATACTTGAGTCCCAAATCAAACACTGATAAATCTTCAAATGGTCCTAACTTATATACGGTGCGTCCTACACCTTTCAAAGTTTGCAACAATCAAATGCTTTTAACTTTTTACTGGAGCGTTATAAAACCTTGAAAGTGTGTGACAATAAAGACCTCGAGCCTCTTATCAATTTACGCTATCGGTCATAGCTATGCTACCCTTGAGTCCCACATCAAACACTGCTAAAACTTCAAAAGGCCCTAAATTCTATACGGTGCGCGCTACACCTATCAACGTTTGCAACATTCAAAGTCTTGTAACTTTTTACTGGAGCGTCATAAAATCTTGAAGTTTTGTGACAATAAAGTACTCGAGCCTCTTGTCAATTAAAGTTATCGGTCACAGCTATGCTACCCTTGAGTCCCACATCAAACACTGCTAAAACTTCAAATGGCCCTAACTTCTATACGGTGCGTCCCTATATCTATCAAAGTTTGCAACATTCAAATGCTTGCAACTTTTTACTGGAGCGTCATAAAACCATGAAATTATGTGACAATAAAATAGCCGTGCCTCTTATCAATTTAAGCTATCGGTCATAGCTATGCTCCCCTTGAGTCCCAAATCAAACACTGATAAAACTTCAAATGGCACTAACTTCTGTACGGTGCGTCCTATACCTATCAAAGTTTGCACCATTCAAATTCCTGTAACTTTTTACTGGAGCGTCATAAAACCTTGAAATTTTGTGACAATAAAGTTCTCGAGCCTCTTGTCAATTAAAGTTATCGCTCATAGCTACGCTACCCTTGATTCCCAAATCAAACACTGATAAAACTTCAAATGGCCCTAACTTCTATACGGCGCGTCCTACACCTTCAAAGTTTTCAACATTCAAATGCTTGTAACTTTTTACTGGAGCGTCATAAAACCTTGAAATCTTTTGAAAATAAAGTACTCGAGCCTCTTATCAATTTAAGCTATCGCTCATAGCTATGCTATCCTGGAGTCCATAATCAAACACTGATAAATCTTCAAATTGCCCTAACTTCTATACGGTGCGTCCTACACCTATCAAAGTTTGCAACAATCAAATGCTTTTAACTTTTTACTGGAGCATTATAAAATCTTGAAAGTTTGTGACAATAAATTCCTCGAACCTCTTATCAATTTACGCTATCGGTCATAGCTATGCTCTCCTTGAATCCCAAATGAAACACTGATAAAAATTCATATGGCCCTAACTTCTATACGGTGCTTCCTACACCTACCAAAGTTTGCAACATTCAAATGCTTGTAACATTTGAATGGAGCGTCATAAAATCTTGAAATTTTTGGACTATAAAGTACTCTAGCCTCTTTTCATTTTAAGCGATGCTCATAGCTATGCTACCCTTGAGTCCCAAATCAAACACTGCTAAAACTTCAAATGGCCCTAACTTCTGTAAGGTGCGTCCCTATACCTATCAAAGTTTGCAACATTCAAATGCTTGCAACTTTTTACTGCAGCGTCATACAACCTTGAAATTATGTGACAATAAAGTAGTCGTGCCTCTTATCAATTTACGCTATCGCTCATAGCTATGCATGCCTTGAGTCCCAAATCAAACATTGATAAAACTTCAAATAGCCCTAACTTCTATACGGTACGTCCTACACCTATCAAAGTTTGCAACATTAAAATGCTTGTAACTTTTTACTGGAGCGTCATAAAATCTTGAAGCTTTGTGACAATAAAGTACTCGAGCCTCTTGTAAATTAAAGTTATCGCTCACAGCTATGCTACCCTTGAGTCCCACATCAAACGTTGCTAAAACTTCAAAAGGCCCTAACTTCTACACGGTGCGTCCCTATACCTATCAAAGTTTGCAACATTAAAATGCTTGTAACTTTTTATTGGAGCGTCATAAAATCTGGAAATTCGTGACAATAAAGTACTCGAGCCTCTTATCACTTTAAGCTATCGGTCAAAGCTATGCTATCCTTGAGTCCCAATTCAAACACTGATAAATCTTCAAATGGCCCTAACTTATATACGGTGCATCCTACACCTTTCAAAGTTTGCAACAATCAAATGCTTTTAACTTTTTACTGGAGCGTTATAAAACCTTGAAAGTTTGTGACAATAAAGTCCTCGAACCTCTTATCAATTTACGCTATCGGTCATAGCTATGATACCCTTGAGTCCCACATCAAACACTGCTAAAACTTCAAAAGGCCCTAAATTCTATACGGTGCGCGCTACACCTATCAAAGTTTGCAACATTCAAAGTCTTGTAACTTTTTACTGGAGCGTCATAAAATCTTGAAGTTTTGTGACAATAAACTACTCGAGCCTCTGGTCAATTAAAGTTATCGCTCACAGCTATGCTACCCTTGAGTCCCACATCAAACACTGCTAAAACTTCAAAAGGCCCTAACTTCTATACGGTGCGTCCCTATACCTATCAAAGTTTGCAACATTAAAATGCTTGTAACTTTTTACTGGAGCGTCATAAAATCTTGAAATTAGTGACAATAAAGTACTCGAGCCTCTTATCACTTTAAGCTATCGCTCATAGCTATGCTAACCTTGAGTCCAAAATCAAACACTGATAAAACTTCAAATGGCCCTAACTTCTGTACGGTGCGTCCTATACCTGTCAAAGTTTGCACCATTCAAATGCTTGTAACTTTTTACTGGAGCGTCAAAAAACCTTGAAATTTTTTGACTATAAAATACTCGAGCCTCTTATCAATTTAAGCTATCGCTCATAGCTATGCTAACCTGGAGTCCCAAATCAAACACTGATAAATCTTCAAATTGCCCTAACTTCGGTGCGTCCTACACCTATCAAAGTTTGAAACAATCAAATGCTTTTAACTTTTTACTAGAGCATTATAAAATCTGGAAAGTTTGTGACAATAAATTCCTCGAGCCTCTTATCAATTTACGCTATCGGTCATAGCTATGCTCTCCTTGAATCCCAAATGAAACACTGATAAAAATTCATATGGCCCTAACTTCTATACGGTGCTTCCTACACCTACCAAAGTTTGCAACATTCAAATGCTTGAAACATTTGAATGGAGCGTCATAAAATCTTGAAATTTTTGGACTATAAAGTACTCTAGCCTCTTGTCATTTTAAGCGATGCTCATAGCTATGCTACAGTTGAGTCCCAAATCAAACACTGCTAAAACTTCAAATGGCCCTAACTTCTGTACGGTGCGTCCCTATACCTATCAAAGTTTGCAACATTCAAATGCTTGCAACTTTTTACTGCAGCGTCATACAACCTTGAAATTATGTGACAATAAAGTAGTCGTGCCTCTTATCAATTTACGCTATCGCTCATAGCTATGCATGCCTTGAGTCCCAAATCAAACATTGATAAAACTTCAAATAGCCCTAACTTCTATACGGTACGTCTTATACCTATCAAAGTTTGCAACATTAAAATGCTTGTAACTTTTTACTGGAGCGTCATAAAATCCTGAAGTTTTGTGAGAATAAAGTACTCGAGCCTCTTGTCAATTAAAGTTATCGCTCACAGCTATGCTACCCTTGAGTCCCACATCAAACGTTGCTAAAACTTCAAAAGGCCCTAACTTCTATACGGTGAGACCCTATACCTATCAAAGTTTGCAACATTAAAATGCTTGTAACTTTTTATTGGAGCGTCATAAAATCTGGAAATTAGTGACAATAAAGTACTCGAGCCTCTTATCAATTTAAACTATCGCTCATAGATATGCTATCCTTGAGTCCCAAATCAAACACTGATAAATCTTCAAATGGCCCTAACTTATATACGGTGCGTCCTACACCTTTCAAAGTTTGCAACAATCAAATGCTTTTAACTTTTTACTGGAGCGTTATAAAACCTTGAAAGTTTGTGACAATAAAGTCCTCGAGCCTCTTATCAATTTACGCTATCGGTCATAGCTATGCTACCCTTGAGTCCCACATCAAACACTGCTAAAACTTCAAAAGGCCCTAAATTCTATACGGTGCGCGCTACACCTATCAAAGTTTGCAACATTCAAAGTCTTGTAACTTTTTACTGGAGCGTCATAAAATCTTGAAGTTTTGTGACAATAAAGTACTCGAGCCTCTTGTCAATTAAAGTTATCGGTCACAGCTATGCTACCCTTGAGTCCCACATCAAACACTGCTAAAACTTCAAATGGCCCTAACTTCTATACGGTGCGTCCCTATATCTATCAAAGTTTGCAACATTCAAATGCTTGCAACTTTTTACTGGAGCGTCATAAAACCATGAAATTATGTGACAATAAAATAGCCGTGCCTCTTATCAATTTAAGCTATCGGTCATAGCTATGCTCCCCTTGAGTCCCAAATCAAACACTGATAAAACTTCAAATGGCCCTAACTTCTATACGGCGCGTCCTACACCTTCAAAGTTTTCAACATTCAAATGCTTGTAACTTTTTACTGGAGCGTCATCAAATCTTGAAGTTTTGTGACAATAAAGTACTCGAGCCTCTTGTCAATTAAAGTTATCGCTCACAGCTATGCTACCCTTGAGTCCCAGATCAAACACTGCTAAAACTTCAAATGGCCCTAACTTCTATACTGTGCGTCCCTATACCTATCAAAGTTTGCAACATTCAAATGCTTGCTACTTTTTACTGCAGCGTCATACAACCTTGAAATTATGTGACAATAAAGTAGTCGTGCCTCTTATCAATTTACGCTATCGCTCATAGCTATGCATGCCTTGAGTCCCAAATCAAACATTGATAAAACTTCAAATAGCCCTAACTTCTATACGGTACGTCCTATACCTATCAAAGTTTGCAACATTAAAATGCTTGTAACTTTTTACTGGAGCGTCATAAAATCCTGAAGTTTTGTGAGAATAAAGTACTCGAGCCTCTTGTCAATTAAAGTTATCGCTCACAGCTATGCTACCCTTGAGTCCCACATCAAACGTTGCTAAAACTTCAAAAGGCCCTAACTTCTATACGGTGCGTCCCTATACCTATCAAAGTTTGCAACATTAAAATGCTTGTAACTTTTTATTGGAGCGTCATAAAATCTGGAAATTAGTGACAATAAAGTACTCGAGCCTCTTATCAATTTAAACTATCGCTCATAGATATGCTATCCTTGAGTCCCAAATCAAACACTGATAAATCTTCAAATGGCCCTAACTTATATACGGTGCGTCCTACACCTTTCAAAGTTTGCAACAATCAAATGCTTTTAACTTTTTACTGGAGCGTTATAAAACCTTGAAAGTTTGTGACAATAAAGTCCTCGAGCCTCTTATCAATTTACGCTATCGGTCATAGCTATGCTACCCTTGAGTCCCACATCAAACACTGCTAAAACTTCAAAAGGCCCTAAATTCTATACGGTGCGCGCTACACCTATCAAAGTTTGCAACATTCAAAGTCTTGTAACTTTTTACTGGAGCGTCATAAAATCTTGAAGTTTTGTGACAATAAAGTACTCGAGCCTCTTGTCAATTAAAGTTATCGGTCACAGCTATGCTACCCTTGAGTCCCACATCAAACACTGCTAAAACTTCAAATGGCCCTAACTTCTATACGGTGCGTCCCTATATCTATCAAAGTTTGCAACATTCAAATGCTTGCAACTTTTTACTGGAGCGTCATAAAACCATGAAATTATGTGACAATAAAATAGCCGTGCCTCTTATCAATTTAAGCTATCGGTCATAGCTATGCTCCCCTTGAGTCCCAAATCAAACACTGATAAAACTTCAAATGGCCCTAACCTCTATACGGCGCGTCCTACACCTTCAAAGTTTTCAACATTCAAATGCTTGTAACTTTTTACTGGAGCGTCATCAAATCTTGAAGTTTTGTGACAATAAAGTACTCGAGCCTCTTGTCAATTAAAGTTATCGCTCACAGCTATGCTACCCTTGAGTCCCAGATCAAACACTGCTAAAACTTCAAATGGCCCTAACTTCTATACTGTGCGTCCCTATACCTATCAAAGTTTGCAACATTCAAATGCTTGCAACTTTTTACTGGAGCGTCATAAAATCTTGAAGTTTTGTGACAATAAAGTACTCGAGCCTCTGGTCAATTAAAGTTATCGCTCACAGCTATGCTACCCTTGAGTCCCACATCAAACACTGCTAAAACTTCAAAAGGCCCGAACTTCTATACTATACTTCTGTCAAAGTTTGCACCATTCAAATTCTTGTAACTTTTTACTGGAGCGTCAAAAAACCTTGAAATTTTTTGACCATAAAGTACTCGAGCCTCTTTTCAATTTAAGCTATTGCTCATAGCTATGCTATCCTGGAGTCCCAAATCAAACACTGATAAATCTTCAAATTGCCTTAACTTCTATACGGTGCGTCCTACACCTATCAAAGTTTGCAACAATCAAATGCTTTTAACTTTTTACTGGAGCATTATAAAATCTTGAAAGTTTGTGACAATAAATTCCTCGAGCCTCTTATCAATTTACGCTATCGGTCATAGCTATGCTCTCCTTGAATCCCAAATGAAACACTGATAAAAATTCATATGGCCCTAACTTCTATACGGTGCTTCCTACACCTACCAAAGTTTGCAACATTCAAATGCTTGTAACATTTGAATGGAGCGTCATAAAATCTTGAAATTTTTGGACTATAAAGTACTTTAGCCTCTTTTCATTTTAAGCGATGCTCATAGCTATGCTACCCTTGAGTCCCAAATCAAACACTGCTAAAACTTCAAATGGCCCTAACTTCTGTAAGGTGCGTCCCTATACCTATCAAAGTTTGCAACATTAAAATGCTTGTAACTTTTTATTGGAGCGTCATAAAATCTGGAAATTAGTGACAATAAAGTACTCGAGCCTCTTATCACTTTAAGCTATCGCTCAAAGCTATGCTATATTTGAGTCCCAAATCAAACACTGATAGATCTTCAAATGGCCCTAACTTATATACGGTGCATCCTACACCTTTCAAAGTTTGCAACAATCAAATGCTTTTAACTTTTTACTGGGGCGTTATAAAACCTTGAAAGTTTGTGACAATAAAGTCCTCGAACCTCTTATCAATTTACGCTATCGGTCATAGCTATGCTACCCTTGAGTCCCACATCAAACACTGCTAAAACTTCAAAAGGCCCTAAATTCTATACGGTGCGCGCTACACCTATCAAAGTTTGCAACATTCAAAGTCTTGTAACTTTTTACTGGAGCGTCATAAAATCTTGAAATTTTGTGACAATAAAGTACTCGAGCCTCTTGTCAATTAAAGTTATCGGTCACAGCTATGCTACCCTTGAGTCCCACATCAAACACTGCTAAAACTTCAAATGGCCCTAACTTCTATACGGTGCGTCCCTATATCTATCAAAGTTTGCAACATTCAAATGCTTGCAACTTTTTACTGGAGCGTCATAAAACTTTGAAATTATGTGACAATAAAATAGCCGTCCCTCTTATCAATTTAAGCTATCGGTCATAGCTATGCTCCCCTTGAGTCCCAAGTCAAACAATGATAAAACTTCAAATGGCACTAACTTCTGTACGGTGCGTCCTATACCTATCAAAGTTTGCACCATTCAAATTCCTGTAACTTTTTACTGGAGCGACATAAAACCTTGAAATTTTGTGACAATAAAGTTCTCGAGCCTCTTGTCAATTAAAGTTATCGCTCATAGCTACGCTACCCTTGATTCCCAAATCAAACACTAATAAAACTTCAAATGGCCCTAACTTCTATACGGCGCGTCCTACACCTTCAAAGTTTTCAACATTCAAATGCTTGCAACTTTTTACTGGAGCGTCATAAAATCTTGAAGTTTTGTGACAATAAAGTACTCGAGGCTCTTGTCAATTAAAGTTATCGCTCACAGCTATGCTACCCTTGAGTCCCACATCAAACACTGCTAAAACTTCAAATGGCCCTAACTTCTATACGGTGCGTCCCTATACCTATCAAAGTTTGCAACATTCAAATGCTTGCAACTTTTTACTGGAGCGTCATAAAACCTTGAAATTTGCTGACAATAAAGTACTCGAGCCTCTTATCAATTTAAGTTATCGCTCACAGCTATGCTACCCTTGACTCCCACATCAAAGACTGCTAAAACTTCAAATGGCCCTAAATTCTATACGGTGCGGCCTACAGCTTTCAAAGTTTGCAACAATCAAATGCTTGTAACTTTTTACTGGAACGTCATAAAACCTTGAAATTTTGAGGCAATAAAGTACTCGAGCCCCTTATCAATTCAAGCTATCAATCACAGCTATGCTACCCTTGAGTCCTAAATCAAATACTGATATAACTTCAAATGGCCCTAAGATATATACGGTGGGGTTCTTTACCTATCAAAGTTTGCAACATTCAAATGCTTTTATCTTTTTACTGGAGCGTCATAAAACCTTGAAATTTAGTGAAAATCAAGTACTCGAGCCTCTTATAAATTTACGCTATCGCTCATAGCTATACTACCCTTGAGTCCAAAATCAGACACTAAAAAAACTTCAAATGGCACTAACTTCTGTACGGGGCGTCCTATACCTATCAAAGTTTGCACCATTCAAATGCTTGTAACATAAAACCTTGAAATTTTTTGACAATAAAGTACTCGAGCCTCTTATCAATTTATGCTATCGTTCATAGCTATGCTACCCTTGAGTCCCAAATCAAACACTGATAAAACTTCAAATGGCCCTAACTTCATACACCTATAAAAGTTTGTAACATTCAAATGCTTGTAACTTTTTACTGGAGCGTTATAAAATCTTGAAATTTTGTGACAATAAAATACTCGAGCCTCTTGTCAATTAAAGTTATCGCTCATAGCTATGCTACCCTTGAGTTCCAAATCAAACACTGATAAAACTTCAAATGCCTCTAACTTCTATACGGTGAGTCCAATACCTATCAAAGTTTGCAACATTGTAACTTTTTACTGCAGCGTCATAAAACCTTGAAATTTGCTGACAATAAAGTATTCGAGCCTCTTATCAATTTAAGCTATCGCTCATAGCTATGCTACCCTTGAGTCCCACATCAAAGACTGCTAAATCTTCAAATGGCCCTTAATTCTAGACGGTGCGGCCTACACCTATCGAAGTTTGCAACAATCAAATGCTTGTAACTTTTTACTGGAGCGTCATAAATCTTTGAAATTTTGTGACAATAAAGTACTCGAGCCTCTTATCAATTTAAGCTATCGCTCACAGCTATGCTACCCTTGAGTCCTAAATCAAACACTGATATAACTTCAAATGGCCCTAACTTCTATACGTCCTACACCTATCCAAGTCTGCAACCATCAATTGCCTGTAACTTTTTACTGGATCGTCATAAAACCTTGAAATTTTGTGACAATAAATTACTCGTGCCTCTTATCAATTTAAGCTATCGCTCATAGCTATGCTACCCTTGAGTCCCAAATCAAACACTACTAAAACTTCACATGGCCCTAACTTCTTTACGGTGCGGCCTACAGCTATCAAAGTTTGCAACAATCAAATGATTGTAACTTTTTACTGGAACGTCATAAAACCTTGAAATTTTGTGACAATAAAGTACTCGAGCCTCTTATCAATTTAAGCTATCGCTCATAGCTATGCTGCCCTTGACTCCCACATCAAATACTGCTAAAACGTCAAATGGCCCTAAATTCTATACGGTGCGGCCTACAGCTATCAAAGTTTGCAAAAATCAAATGCTTGTAACTTTTTACTGGAACGTCATAAAACCTTGAAATTTTGTGACAATAAATTACTCGTGCCTCTTATCAATTTAAGCTATCGCTCATGGCTATGCTACCCTTGAGTCCCAAATCAAACACTGATAAATCTTGAAATGGCCCTAACTTCTATACGGTGCGACCTACACCTATCAAAGTTTGCAATAATCACACGCTTGTAACTTTTTACTGGAGCGTCATAAAACTTGGAAACTTTGTGACAATAAAGTACTCGAGCATCTTGTCAATTTAAGCTATCGCTCATAGCTATGCTACCCTTGACTCCCACATCAAAGACTGCTAAAACTTCAAATAGCCCTAACTTCTGTACGGTGCGTCCTATATCTATCAAAGTTTGCACCATTCAAATGCTTGTAACTTTTTACTGGAGCGTCATAAATCCCTGAAATTTTGTGACAATAAAGTACTCGAGCCCCATATTAATTCAAGCTATCACTCACAGCTATGCTACCTTTGAGTCCTAAATCAAATACTGATATAACTTCAAATGGCCCTAACATCTATACGATGGGGTTCTTTACCTATCAAAGTTTGCAACATTCAAATGCTTGTAACTTTTTACTGGAACGTCATAAAACCTTGAAATTTTGTGGCAATAAAGTACTCGAGCCCCTTATCAATTCAAGCTATCACTCACAGCTATGCTACCCTTGACTCCCACATCAAAGACTGCTAAAACTTCAAATGGCCCTAAATTCTATACGGTGCGGCCTACAGCTTTCAAAGTTTGCAACAATCAAATGCTTGTAACTTTTTACTGGAACGTCATAAAACCTTGAAATTTTGTGGCAATAAAGTACTCGAGCCCCTTATCAATTCAAGCTATCACTCACAGATATCCTACCCTTGAGTCCTAAATCAAATACTGATATAACTTCAAATGGCCCTAAGATATATACGGTGGGGTCCTTTACTTATCAAAGTTTGCAACATTCAAATGCTTTTAACTTTTTACTGGAGCGTCATAAAACCTTGAAATTTTGTGAAAATAAAGTACTCGAGCCTCTTATAAATTTACGCTATCGCTCATAGCTATACTACCCTTGAGTCCAAAATCAAACACTAAAAAAACTTCAAATGGCACTAACTTCATACACCTATAAAATTTGCAACATTCAAATGCTTGTAACTTTTTACTGGAGCGTTATAAAATCTTGAAATTTTGTGACAATAAAATACTCGAGCCTCTTGTCAATTAAAGTTATCGCTCATAGCTATGCTACCCTTGAGTTCCAAATCAAACACTGATAAAACTCCAAATGCCTCTAACTTCTATACGGTGAGTCCAATACCTATCAAAGTTTGCAACATTGTAACTTTTTACTGGAGCGTCATAAAACCTTGAAATTTGCTGACAATAAAGTATTCGAGCCTCTTATCAATTTAAGCTATCGCTCATAGCTATGCTACCCTTGAGTCCCACATCAAACACTGCTAAAACTTCCAATGGTTCTAAATTCTATACGGTGCGGCCTACACCTATCAAAGTTTGCAACATACAAATGGTTGTAACTTTTTACTGGAGCGTTATAAAATCTTGAAATTTTGTGACAATAAACTTCTTGATACTCTTGTCAATTAAAGTTATCGCTCATAGCTATGCTACCCTTGAGTCCCAAATCAAACACTGATAAAACTTCAAATGGCCCTAACTTCTGTAGGGTGCGTCAAACACCTATCAAAGTTTGCAACATTCAAATGCTTGTAAGTTTTTACTGGAGCGTTATAAAATCTTGAAATTTTGTGACAATAAACTTCTTGAGCCTCTTGTCAATTAAAGTTATCGCTCATAGCTATGCTGACCTTGAGTCCCACATCAAAGACTGCCAAAACTTCAAATGGCCCTAACTTCTGTACGGTGCGTCCTATATCTATCAAAGTTTGCACCATTCAAATGCTTGTCACTTTTTACTGGAGCGTCATAAAATCTAAAAATTTTGTGACAATAAAACACTCGAGCCTCTTGTCAATTAAAGTAATCGCTCATAGCTATGCTACCCTTGAGCCCCAAATCAAATACCGATAAAACTTCTAATGGCACTAACTTCTGTACGGTGCGTCCTATACCTATTAAAGTTTGTAACATTGTAACTTTTTACTGAAGCGTCATAAAACCTTGAAATTTGCGGACAATAAAGTACTCGAGCCTCTTATAAATTTAAGCTATCGCTCACAGCTATGCTGCCCTTGAGTCCCACTTCAAACACTTTTAAAACTTCAAGTGGCCCTAACTTCTATACGGTGGTGTTCTTTACCTATCAAAGTTTGCAAGATTCAAATGCTTTTAACTTTCTACTGGAGCGTCATAAAACCTTGTAATTTTGTGACAATAAAGTACTCGAGCCTCTTATCAATTTACGCTATCGCTCATAGCTATGCTACCCTTGAGTCCCAAATCAAATACTGAAAGAACTTCAAATGGCACTAACTTCTGTAGGGTGCGTCCTATGCCTATCAAAGTTTGCACCATTCAAATGCTTGTAACTTTTTACTGGAGCGTCATAAATCCTTGAAATTTTTTGACAATAAAGTACTCGAGCCTCTTATCAATTTAAGGTATCGCTCATAGCTATGCTACCCTTGACTACCAAATCAAACACTGATAAAACTTCAAATGACCCTAACTTCTATACGGAGCATCCTACACCTGTCAAAGTTGGCAACATTCAAATGCTTGTAACGTTTTACTGGAGCGTCATAAAATCTAGAAATTTAGTGACAATAAAGTACTTACCTCTTAACCACTTTAAGCTATCGCTCATAGCTATGCTACCCTTGAGTCCCAAATCGAACACTGATAAAACTTCAAATAGCCCTAACTTCTATACGTTGGGTTTCTTTATCTATCAAAGTTTGCTACATTCAAATGCTTTTAACATTTTACTGGAGCGTCATAAAACCTTGAAATTTTGTGACAATAAAGTACTCGAGCCTCTTATCAATTTACGCTATCGCTCATAGCTATGGTCCCCTTGAGTCCCAAATCAAACACTGATAGAACTTCAAATAGCCCTAACTTCTATACGGTGCGTCCTATACCTATCAAAGTTTGCAACATTCAAATGCTTGTAACTTTTTTTTGGAGCGTCATAATACCTTGAAATTTTGTGACAATAAAGTACTCGAGCCTCTTATCAATTTAAGCTATCGCTCACAGCTATGCTACCCTTGAGTCCCACATACAAGACTGCTAAAACTTCAAATTGCCCTAAATTCTATACGGTGCGGTCTACACCTATCAAAGGTTGCAACAATCAAATGGTTGTAACTTTTTACTGAAGCGTCAAAAATCTTTGAAATTTTGTGCCAATAAAGTACTCGAGCCTCTTATCAATTTAAGCTATCGCTCACAGCTATGCTATCCTTGAGTCCTAAATCAAATACTGAAATAACTTCAAATGGCCCTAACTTTTACACGTCCTACACTATCAAAGTCTGCAACCATCAATTGCTTGTAACTTTTTACTGGAGTGTCATAAAACCTTGAAATTTTGTGACAATAAATTACTCGTGCCTCTTATCAATTTAAGCTATCGCCCATAGCTATGCTACCCTTGAGTCCCAAATCAAACACTGCTAAAACTTCACATGGCCCTAAATTATATACGGTGCGTCCTACACCTATCAAAGTTTGCAACAGTCAAATGTTTGTAACTTTTTACTGGAATGTCATAAAACCTTGAAATTTCGTGACAGTAAAGTACTTGAGCCTCTTATCAATTTAAGGTATCGCTCATAGCTATGCTACCCTTGACTCCCACATCAAAGACTGCTAAAACTTCAAATGGCCCTAAATTCTATATGGTGCCGCCTACACCTATCAAAGTTTGCAACAATCAAATGCTTGTAACTTTTGACTGGAGCGTTATAAATCTATGAAATTTTGTGACAATAAATTACTCGAGCCTCTTATCAATTTAAGCTATCGCTCATAGCTATGCTACCCTTGACTCCCACATCAAAAACTGTTAAATGGCCCTAAATTCTATACCGTGCGGCATACACCTATAAAAGTTTGCAACATTAAAATGCTTGTAACTTTTTACTGGAGCGTCATAAAGCTTTGAAATTTTGTGACAATAAAATACTCGAGCCTCTTATCAGTCTAAGCTCTCGCTCACAGCTATGCTACCCTTGATTCCCACATCAAATACTGCTAAAACTTCAAATGGCCCTAAATTCTATACGTTGCGGTCTACACCTATCGAAGTCTGCAACCATCAATTGCTTGCAACTTTTTACTGGAGCGTCATAAAACCTTGAAATTTTGTGACAATAAATTACTCGTGCCTCTTATCAATTTAAGCTATCGCTCATAGCTATGCTACCCTTGAATCCCAAATCAAACACTGCTAAATCTTGACATGGCCCTAACTTATATACGGTGCGTCCTACACCTATCAAAGTTTGCAACATACAAATGCTTGTAACTTTTTACTGGAGCGTTATAAAATCTTGAAATTTTGTGACAATAAAATTCTTGAGCCTCTTGTATATTAAAGTTGTCGCTCATAGCTATGCTACCCTTGAGTTCCAAATCAAACACTGATAAAACTTCAAATGCCACTAACTTCTATACGGTGAGTCCTATACCTATCAAAGTTTGCAACAATCAAATGCTTTTAACTTTTTACTGGAGCGTCATAAAATCTAAAAATTTTGTGACAATAAAATACTCGAGCATCTTGTCAATTAAAGTTATCGCTCACAGCTATGCTACCCTTGATTCCCACATCAAATACTGCTAAAACTTCAAATGGCCCTAAATTCTATACATTGCGTCCTACACCTATCAAAGTTTGCAACATTCAAATGCTTGTAACTTTTTACTGGAGCGTCATAAAATCTAGAAATTTAGTGACAATAAAGTACTCGAACCTCTTATCACTTTAAGCTATCGCTCATAGCTATGCTACCCTTGAGTCCCAAATCGAACACTGATAAAACTTCAAATAGCCCTAACTTCTATACGTTGGGTTTCTTTACCTATCAAAGTCTGCAACCATCAATTGCTTGTAACTTTTTACTGGAGTGTCATAAAACCTTGAAATTTTGTGACAATAAATTACTCGTGCCTCTTATCAATTTAAGCTATCGCTCATAGCTATGCTACCCTTGAGTCCCAAATCAAACACTGCTAAAACTTCACATGGCCCTAAATTATATACGGTGCGTCCTACACCTATCAAAGTTTGCAACAGTCAAATGCTTGTAACTTTTTACTGGAATACCATAAAACCTTGAAATTTCGTGACAGTAAAGTACTTGAACCTCTTATCAATTTAAGGTATCGCTCATAGCTATGCTACCCTTGACTCCCACATCAAAAACTGCTAAAACTTCAAATGGCCCTAAATTCTATACGGTGCCGCCTACACCTATCAAAGTTTGCAACAATCAAATGCTTGTAACTTTTTACTGGAGCGTCATAAATCTATGAAATTTTGTGACAATAAAGTACTCGAGCCTCTTATCAATTTAAGCTATCGTTCATAGCTATGCTACCCTTGACTCCCACATCAAAAACTGTTAAATGGCCCTAAATTCTATACGGTGCGGCATACACCTATCAAAGTTTTCAACATTCAAATGCTTGTAACTTTTTACTGGAGCGTCATAAATCTTTGAAATTTTGTGACAATAAAATACTTGAGCCTCTTGGCAATTAAAGTTATCGCTCATAGCTATGCTACCCTTGAGTTCCAAATCAAACACTGATAAAACTTCAAATGCCACTAGCTTCTATACGGTGCGTGATACACCTATCAAAGTTTGCAACATTCAAATGCTTGTAACTTTTTACTGGAGCGTCATAAAGCTTTGAAATTTTGTGACAATAAAATACTCGAGCCTCTTATCAGTCTAAGCTATCGCTCACAGCTATGCTACCCTTGATTCCCACATTAAATACTGCTAAAACTTCAAATGGCCCTAAATTCTATACGTTGCGGTCTACACCTATCGAAGTCTGCAACCATCAATTGCTTGTAACTTTTTACTGGAGCGTCATAAAACCTTGAAATTTTGTGACAATAAATTACTCGTGCCTCTTATCAATTTAAGCTATCGCTCATAGCTATGCTACCCTTGAGTCCCAAATCAAACACTGCTAAATCTTGACATGGCCCTAACTTATATACGGTGCGTTCTACACCTAACAAAGTTTGCAACATACAAATGCTTGTAACTTTTTACTGGAGCGTTATAAAATCTTGAAATTTTGTGACAATAAAATTCTTGAGCCTCTTGTATATTAAAGTTATCGCTCATAGCTATGCTACCCTGAGTTCCAAATCAAACACTGATAAAACTTCAAATGCCACTAACTTCTATACGGTGAGTCCTATACCTATCAAAGTTTGCAACAATCAAATGCTTTTAACTTTTTACTGGAGCGTCATAAAATCTAAAAATTTTGTGACAATAAAATACTCGAGCATCTTGTCAATTAAAGTTATCGCTCACAGCTATGCTACCCTTGATTCCCACATCAAATACTGCTAAAACTTCAAATGGCCCTAAATTCTATACATTGCGTCCTACACCTATCAAAGTTTGCAACATACAAATGCTTGTAACTTTTTACTGGAGCGTCATAAAACCTTGAAATTTTGTGACAATAAATTACTCGTGCCTCTTATCAATTTAAGCTATCGCTCATAGCTATGCTACCCCTGAGTCCCAAATCAAACACTGAAAGAACTTCAAATGGCACTAACTTCTGTACGGTGCGTCCTATACCTATCAAAGTTTGCACCATTCAAATGCTTGTAACTTTTTACAGGAGCGTCATAAATCCTGGAAATTTTTTGACAATAAAGTACTCGAGCCTCTTATCAACTTAAGGTATCGCTCATAGCTATGCTACCCTTGACTACCAAATCAAACACTGATAAAACTTCAAATGACCCTAACTTCTATACGGAGCATCCTACACCTATCAAAGTTGGCAACATTCAAATGCTTGTAACTTTTTACTGGAGCGTCATAAAATCTAGAAATTTAGTGACAATAAAGTCCTCGAACCTCTTATCACTTTAAGCTATCGCTCATAGCTATGCTACCCTTGAGTCCCAAATCGAACACTGATAAAACTTCAAATAGCCCTAACTTCTATACGTTGTGTTTCTTTACCTATCAAAGTTTGCTACATTCAAATGCTTTTAACTTTTTACTGGAGCGTCATAAAACCTTGAAATTTTGTGACAATAAAGTACTCGAGCCTCTTATCAACTTAAGGTATCGCTCATAGCTATGCTACCCTTGACTACCAAATCAAACACTGATAAAACTTCAAATGACCCTAACTTCTATACGGAGCATCCTACACCTATCAAAGTTGGCAACATTCAAATGCTTGTAACTTTTTACTGGAGCGTCATAAAATCTAGAAATTTAGTGACAATAAAGTACTCGAACCTCTTATCACTTTAAGCTATCGCTCATAGCTATGCCACCCTTGAGTCCCAAATCGAACACTGATAAAACTTCAAATAGCCCTAACTTCTATACGTTGGGTTTCTTTACCTATCAACGTTTGCTACATTCAAATGCTTTTAACATTTTACTGGAGCGTCATAAAACCTTGAAATTTTGTGACAATAAAGTACTCGAACCTCTTATCAATTTACGCTATCGCTCATAGCTATGCTCCCCTTGAGTCCCAAATCAAACACTGATAGAACTTCAAATAGCCCTAACTTCTATACGGTGCGTCCTATACCTATCAAAGTTTGCAACATTCAAATGCTTTTAAAATTTTTGGAGCGTCATAATACCTTGAAATTTTGTGCAAATAAAGTACTCGAGCCTCTTATCAATTTAAGCTATCGCTCACAGCTATGCTATCCTTGAGTCCTAAATCAAATACTGACATAACTTCAAATGGCCCTAACTTTTATACGTCCTACACTATCAAAGTCTGCAACCATCAATTGCTTGTAACTTTTTACTGGAGTGTCATAAAACCTTGAAATTTTGTGACAATAAATTACTCGTGCCTCTTATCAATTTAAGCTATCGCTCTAAGCTATGCTACCCTTGAGTCCCAAATCAAACACTGCTAAAACTTCACATGGCCCTAAGTTATATACGGTGCGTCCTACACCTATCAAAGTTTGCAACAGTCAAATGCTTGTAACTTTTTACTGGAATACCATAAAACCTTGAAATTTCGTGACAGTAAAGTACTTGAACCTCTTATCAATTTAAGGTATCGCTCATAGCTATGCTACCCTTGACTCCCACATCAAAGACTGCTAAAACTTCAAATGGCCCTAAATTCTATACGGTGCCGCCTACACCTATCAAAGTTTGCAACAATCAAATGCTTGTAACTTTTTACTGGAGCGTCATAAATCTATGAAATTTTGTGACAATAAAGTACTCGAGCCTCTTATCAATTTAAGCTATCGCTCATAGCTATGCTACCCTTGACTCCCACATCAAAAACTGTTAAATGGCCCTAAATTCTATACGGTGCGGCATACACCTATCAAAGTTTTCAACATTCAAATGCTTGTAACTTTTTACTGGAGCGTCATAAATCTTTGAAACTTTGTGACAATAAAATACTCGAGCCTCTTGGCAATTAAAGTTATCGCTCATAGCTATGCTACCCTTGAGTTCCAAATCAAACACTGATAAAACTTCAAATGCCACTAGCTTCTATACGGTGCGTGATACACCTATCAAAGTTTGCAACATTCAATTGCTTGTAACTTTTTACTGGAGGTCATAAAACCTTGAAATTTGCTGACAATAAAGTATTCGAGCCTCTTATCAGTCTAAGCTATCGCTCACAGCTATGCTACCCTTGATTCCCACATCAAATACTGCTAAAACTTCAAATGGACCTAAATTATATACGTTGCGGCCTACACCTATCGAAGTCTGCAACCATCAATTGCTTGTAACTTTTTACTGGAGCGTCATAAAACCTTGAAATTTTGTGACAATAAATTACTCGTACCTCTTATCAATTTAAGCTATCGCTCATAGCTATGCTACCCTTGAGTCCCAAATCAAACACTGCTAAAATTTGACATGGCCCTAACTTATATACGGTGCGTCCTACACCTATCAAAGTTTGCAACATACAAATGCTTGTAACTTTTTACTGGAGCGTTATAAAATCTTGAAATTTTGTGACAATAAAATTCTTGAGCCCCTTGTATATTCAAGTTATCGCTCATAGCTATGCTACCCTTGAGTTCCAAATCAAACAATGATAAAACTTCAAATGCCACTAACTTCTATACGGTGAGTCCTATACCTATCAAAGTTTGCAACAAGCAAATGCTTTTAACTTTTTACTGGAGCGTCATAAAATCTAAAAATTTTGTGACAATAAAATACTCGAGCCTCTTGTCAATTAAAGTTATCGCTCACAGCTATGCTACCCTTGATTCCCACATCAAATACTGCTAAAACTTCAAATGGCCCTAAATTCTATACGTTGCGTCCTACACCTATCAAAGTTTGCAACATACAAATGCTTGTAACTTTTTACTGGAGCGTCATAAAACCTTGAAATCTTGTGACAATAAATTACTCGTGCCTCTTATCAATTTAAGCTATCGCTCATAGCTATGCTACCCTTGAGTCCCAAATCAAACACTGATAAAACTTCAAATGGCCCTAACTTATATACGGTGCATCCTACACCTATCAAAGTTTGCAACAATCAAATGCTTGTAACTTTTTACTGGAATGTCATAAAACCTAGAAATTTTGTGACAATAAAGTACTCGAGCCTCTTATCAATTTGAGCTATCGCTTATACCTATGCTACCCTAAACTCCCACATCAAAGACTGCTAAATCTTCAAATGGCCCTAACTTCTGTACGGTGCGTTCTATATCTATCAAAGTTTGCACCATTCAAATGCTTGTAACTTTTTACTGGAGCGTCATAAAATCTAAAAATATTGTGACAATAAAATACTCGAGCCTCTTGTCAATTAAAGTTTCGCTCACAGCTATGCTACCCTTGATTCCCACATCAAATACTGCTAAAACTTCAAATGGCCCTAAATTCTATACGTTGCGTCCTACACCTATCAAAGTTTGCAACATACAAATGCTTGTAACTTTTTACTGGAGCGTCATAAAACCTTGAAATTTTGTGACAATAAATTACTCGTGCCTCTTATCAATTTAAGCTATCGCTCATAGCTATGCTACCCTTGAGTCCCAAATCAAACACTGCTAAAATTTGACATGGCCCTAACTTATATACGGTGCGTCCTACACCTATCAAAGTTTGCAACATACAAATGCTTGTAACTTTTTACTGGAGCGTTATAAAATCTTGAAATTTTGTGACAATAAAATTCTTGAGCCCCTTGTATATTCAAGTTATCGCTCATAGCTATGCTACCCTTGAGTTCCAAATCAAACAATGATAAAACTTCAAATGCCACTAACTTCTATACGGTGAGTCCTATACCTATCAAAGTTTGCAACAAGCAAATGCTTTTAACTTTTTACTGGAGCGTCATAAAATCTAAAAATTTTGTGACAATAAAATACTCGAGCCTCTTGTCAATTAAAGTTATCGCTCACAGCTATGCTACCCTTGATTCCCACATCAAATACTGCTAAAACTTCAAATGGCCCTAAATTCTATACGTTGCGTCCTACACCTATCAAAGTTTGCAACATACAAATGCTTGTAACTTTTTACTGGAGCGTCATAAAACCTTGAAATCTTGTGACAATAAATTACTCGTGCCTCTTATCAATTTAAGCTATCGCTCATAGCTATGCTACCCTTGAGTCCCAAATCAAACACTGCTAAAACTTCACATGGCCCTAACTTATATACGGTGCATCCTACACCTATCAAAGTTTGCAACAATCAAATGCTTGTAACTTTTTACTGGAATGTCATAAAACCTAGAAATTTTGTGACAATAAAGTACTCGAGCCTCTTATCAATTTGAGCTATCGCTTATACCTATGCTACCCTAAACTCCCACATCAAAGACTGCTAAATCTTCAAATGGCCCTAACTTCTGTACGGTGCGTTCTATATCTATCAAAGTTTGCACCATTCAAATGCTTGTAACTTTTTACTGGAGCGTCATAAAATCTAAAAATATTGTGACAATAAAATACTCGAGCCTCTTGTCAATTAAAGTTTCGCTCACAGCTATGCTACCCTTGATTCCCACATCAAATACTGCTAAAACTTCAAATGGCCCTAAATTCTATACGTTGCGTCCTACACCTATCAAAGTTTGCAACATACAAATGCTTGTAACTTTTTACTGGAGCGTCATAAAACCTTGAAATTTTGTGACAATAAATTACTCGTGCCTCTTATCAATTTAAGCTATCGCTCATAGCTATGCTACCCTTGAGTCCCAAATCAAACACTGCTAAAATTTCACATGGCCCTAACTTATATACGGTGCGTCCTACACCTATCAAAGTTTGCAACAATCAAATGCTTGTAACTTTTTACTGGAATGTCATAAAACCTTGAAATTTTGTGACAATAAAGTACTAGAGCATCTTATCAATTTAAGCTATCGCTCATAGCTATGCTACCCTTGACTCCCACATCAAAAACTGCTAAAACTTAGAATGGCCATAAAATTCTATACGGTGCGGCCTACACCCATCAGAGTTTGCAACATTCAAATGCTTGTAACTTTTTACTGGAGCGTCATAAATCTTTGAAATTTTGTGACAATAAAGTACTCGTGCCTCTTATCAATTTAAGCTATCGCTCATAGCTATGCTACCCTTGAGTCCCAAATCAAACACTGTTAAAACTTCACATGGCCTTAACTTATATACGGTGCGTCGTTCACCTATCAAAGTTTGCAACAATCAAATGCTTGTAACTTTTTACTGGAATGTCATAAAACCTTGAAATTTTGTAACAATAAAGTACTAGAGCATCTTATCAATTTAAGCTATCGCTCATAGCTATGCTACCCTTGAATTCCACATCAAAAACAGCTAAAACTTAAAATGGCCATAAAATTCTATACGGTGCGGCCTACACCCATCAGAGTTTGCAACATTCAAATGCTTGTAACTTTTTACTGGAGCGTCATAAATCTTTGAAATTTTGTGACAATAAAGTACTCGAGCCTCTTATCAATTTACGCTATCGCTCACAGCTATGCTACCCTTGACTCCTAAATCAAACACTGATAAAACTTCAAATGGCCCTAACTTCTATACGTCCTACACCTATCAAAGTCTGCAACCATCAATTGCTTGTAACCTTTTACTGGAGCTTCATAAAACCTTGAAATTTTGTGACAATAAATTACTCGTGCCTCTTATCAATTTAAGCTATCGCTCACATCTATGCTACCCTTGAGTCCCACATCAAAGACTGCTAAAACTTCAAATGGCCCTAACTTCTGTACGGTGCGGCCTATATCTATCAAAGTTTGCACCATTCAAATGCTTGTAACTTTTTACTGGAGCGTCATAAAATCTAAAAATTTTGTGACAATAAAATACTAGAGCCTCTTGTCAATTAAAGTTATCGCTCATAGCTATGCTACCCTTGAGTCCCAAATCAAACACCGATAAAACTTCAAATGGCACTAACTTCTGTACGGCGCGTCCTATATCTATTAAAGTTTGCAACATTGTAACTTTTTACTGGAGCGTCATAAAATCTTGAAATTTTCTGAAAATGAATTTCTAGAGCCTCTTATAAGTTTAAGCTACCGCTCACAGCTATGCTACCCTTGAGTCCCACTTCAAACACTTTTAAAACTTCAAATGGCCCTAACTTCTATACGGTGCGTCCTACACCTATCAAAGTTTGCAATATTCAAATGTTTGTAACTTTTTATTGGAGCGTCATAAATCTTTGAAATTTTGTGACAATAAAGTACTCGAGCCTCTTATCAATTTAAGCTATCGCTCACAGCTATGCTACCCTTGAGTCCTAAATCAAACACTGATAAAACTTCAAATTGCCCTAACTTCTATACGGATCATCCTACACCTATCAAAGTTGGCAATATTTAACCTAACCCTAACTTCTATACGGTGGTGTTCTTTACCTATCAAAGTTTGCAACATTCAAATGCTTTTAACTTTTTACTGGAGCTTCATAAAACCTTGCAATGTTGTGACAATAAATTACTCGAGCCTCTTGTTAACTTAAGCTATCGCTCAAAGCTATGCTACCCTTGAGTCCCACATCAAAGACTGCTAAAACTTCAAATGGCCCTAAATTCTATAAGGTGCGGCCTACACCTATCAGAGTTTGCAACAATCAAATGCTTGTAACGTTTTACTGGAGCGTCATAAATCTTTGAAATTTTGTAACAATAAAGTTCTCGAGCCTCTTATCAACTTAAGCTTTCGCTCACAGCTATGCTACCATTGAGTCCTAAATCAAACACTGATATAACTTCAAATGGCCCTAACTTCTATACGTCCTACACCTATCAAAGTCTGCAACCATCAATTGCATGTAACTTTTTACTGGAGCGTCATAAAACCTTGAAATTTTGTGACAATAAATTACTCGTGCCTCTTATCAATTTAAGTTATCGCTCATAGCAATGCTACCCTTGAGTCCCAACTCAAACACTGCTAAGACTTCACATGGTGCTAACTTCTATACGGATCATCCTACACATATCAAAGATTGCAACATTCAAATGCTTTTAACTTTTTACTGGAGCGTCATAAAACCTTGAAATTTTGTGACAATCAAGTACTCGAGCCTCTTATCAATTTACCCTATCGCTCATAGCTATGCCACCCTTGAGTCCCAAATCAACCACTGATAAAACTTCAAATGGCACTAACTTCTGTACGGTGCGGGCTACACCTATCAAAGTTCGCAACGATCAAATGCTTGTAACTTTTTACTGGAGCGTCATAAATCTTTGAAATTTTGTGACAATAAAGTACTCGAGCCTCTTATCAATTTAAGCTATCGCTTACAGCTATGCTATTCTTGAGTCCTTAATCAAACACTGATAAGACTGCAAATGCCCCTAACTTCTATACGGTGTGTCGTACACCTATCAAAGTCTGCAACCATCCATTGCTTGTAACTTTTTATTGGAGCGTCATAAAACCTTGAAATTTTGTGACAATAAATTACTCGTGCCTCTTATCAATTTAAGCTATCGCTCACAGCTAGACTACAATTGAGTCCCACATCAAACACTGTTAAAACTTCAAATGGCCCGAACTTCTGTACGGTGCGTCCTAAACATATAAAAGTTTGCAACATTGTAACTTTTTACTGAAGCGTCATAAAACCTTGAAATTTTCTAACAATAAATTTCTCGAGCCTCTTATAAATTTAAGCTATTGATCACAGCTATGCTATTCTTGAGTGCCACATCAAACACTGCTAAAACTTCAAATAGCCCTAACTTCTATACGGTGCGTCCTACACCTATCAAAGTTTGCTACATTCAAATGCTTTTAACTATTTACTGGAGCGTCATAAAACCTTGACATTTTATGACAATAAAGTACTCGAGCCTCTTATCAATTTACGCTATCGTTCATAGGTATACTCCCCTTGAATCCCAAATCAAACACTGATAGAACTTCAAATAGCCCTAACTTCTATACGGTGCGTTCTATATAAGATTGCAACATTCAAATGCTTTTAACTTTTTTTTGGAGAGTCATAATACCTTGAAATTTTGTGACAATAAAGTACTCGAGCCTCTTATCAATTAAAGTTATCGCTCATAGCTAGACTACAATTGAGTCCCACATCAAACACTGTTAAAACTTCAAATGGCCCTAACTTCTGTACGGTGCGTCCTAAACATATTAAAGTTTGCAATATTGTAACTTTTTACTGAAGCGTCATAAAACCTTGAAATTTAGTGCCAATAAAGTACTCGAGCCTCTTATCACTTGAAGCTATCGCTCATAGCTATGCTACCCTTGAGTCCCAAATCAAACACTGATAAAACTTCAAATAGCCCTAACTTCTATACGGTGGGGTTCTTTACCTATCAAAGTTTGCATTATTCAAATGCTTTTAACTTTTTACTGGAGCGTCATAAAACCTTGAAATTTTGTGACAATAAAGTACTCGAGCCTCTTATAAATTTATGCTATCGCTCATAGCTATGCTCCCCTTGAGTCCCAAATCAAACACTGATAAAACTTCAAATAGCCCTAACTTCTATACGGTGCGTCCTATACCTATCAAAGTTTGCAACATTCAAATGCTTTTAACTTTTTTTTTGAGCGTCATAATACCTTGAATTTTGTGACAATAAAGTACTCGTGCCTCTTATCAATTTAAGCTATCGCTCAATGCTATGCTACCCTTGACTCCCATATCAAAGACTGCTAAAACTTCAATCGGCCCTAAATTCTATACGGTGCGGCCTGAACCTATCAAAGTTTGCAACAATCAAATGCTTGTAACTTTTTACTGGAGCGTCATAAATCTTTGAAATTTTGTGACAATAAAGTACTCGAGCCTCTTATCAATTTAAGCTATCGCTTACAGCTATTCTATTCTTGAGTCCTTAATCAAACACTGATAAGGCTGCAAATGCCCCTAACTTCTATACGGTGTGTCGTACACCTATCAAAGTCTGCAACCATCCATTGCTTGTAACTTTTTAATGGAGCGTCATGAAACCTTGAAATTTTGTGACAATAAATTACTGGTGCCTCTTATTAATTTAAGCTATCGCTCACAGCTAGACTACAATTGAGTCCCACATCAAACACTGTTAAAACTTCAAATGGCCTTAACTTCTGTACGGTGCGTCCTAAACATATTAAAGTATGCAACATTGTAACTTTTTACTGAAGCGTCATAAAACCTTGATATTTTCTGACAATAAATTTCTCGAGCCTCTTATAAATTTAAGCTATCGATCACAGCTACGCTATTCTTGAGTCCCACATCAAACACTGCTAAAGTTTCATATAGCCATAACTTCTATACGGTGCGTCCTACACCTATCAAAGTTTGCTACATTCAATTGCTTTTAACTTTTTACTGGAGCGTCATAGAACCTTGACATTTTATGACAATAAAGTACTCGAGCCTCTTATCAATTTACGCTATCGTTCATAGCTATACTCCCCTTGAATCCCAAATCAAACACTGATAGAACTTCAAATAGCCCTAACTTCTATACCGTGCGTTCTATATAAGTTTGCAACATTCAAATGCTTTTAACTTTTTTTTGGAGCGTCATAATACCTTGAAATTTTGTGACAATAAAGTACTCGAGCGTCTTATCAATTAAAGTTATCGCTCATAGCTATGCAACCCTTGAGATCCATATAAGACACTGAAAAAACTTCAAATTGCCCTAACTTCTATACGGATCATCCTACAACTATCAAAGTTGTCAATATTCACATGCTTGTTACTTTTTACTGGAGCGTCATAAAATCTTGAAATTTAGTGCCAATAAAGTACTCGAGCCTCTTATCACTTTAAGCTATCGCTCATAGCTATGCTACCCTTGAGTCCCAAATCAAACACTGATAAAACTTCAAATAGCCCTAACTTCTATACGGTGGGGTTCTTTGCCTATCAAAGTTTGCATTATTCAGATGCTTTTAACTTTTTACTGGAGCGTCATAAAGCCTTGAAATTTTGTGACAATAAAGTACTCGAGCCTCTTATCAATTTAAGCTATCGCTCACAGCTATGCTACCCTTGAGTCCCACATCAAAGACTGCTAAAACTGCAAACGGCCCTAAATTATATACGGTGCCGCCTACACCTATCAAAGTTTGCAACAATCAAATGCTTGTAACTTTTTACTGGAGCGTCATAAATCTTGGAAATTTTGTGACAATAAATTACTCGAGTCTATTATCAATTTAAGCTATCGCTCAAAGCTATGCTACCCTTGACTCCCACATCAAAGACTGCTAAAACTTCAAATGGCCCTAAATTCTATACGGTGCGGCCTACACCTATCAAAGTTTGCAACAATCAAATGCTTGTAACTTTTTACTGGAGCGTCATAAATCTTTAAAGTTTTGTGACAATAAAGTACTCGAGCCTCTTATCAATTTAAGCTATCGCTTACAGCTATGCTATTCTTGAGTCCTTAATCAAACACTGATAAGACTGCAAATGCCCCTAACTGCTATACGGTGTATCGTACACCTATCAAAGTCTGCAACCATCCATTGCTTGTAACTTTTTACTGGAGCGTCATAAAACCTTGAAATTTTGTGACAATAAAGTACTCGAGCCTCTTATCAATTTACCCTATCGCTCATAGCTATGACACCCTTGAGTCCCAAATCAAACACTGATAAAACTTCAAATGCACTAACTTCTGTACGGTGCGTCCTATACCTATCAAAGTTTGCTACATTCAAATGCTTTTAACTTTTTACTGGAGCGTCATAAAACCTTGACATTTTATGACAATAAAGTACACGAGCCTCGTATAAATCTAAGCTATCGATCATAGCTATGCTATTCTTGAGTTCCACATCAAACACTGCTAAAACTTCAAATAGCCCTAACTTCTATACGGTGCGTCCTACACCTATCAAAGTTTGCTACATTCAAATGCTTTTAACTTTTTACTGGAGCGTCATAAAACCTTGACATTTTATGACAATAAAGTACTCGAGCGTCTTATCAATTAAAGTTATCGCTTATAGCTATGCTACCCTTGAGTCCCAAATAAGACACTGATAAAACTTCAAATTGCCCTAACTTCTATGCGGATCATCCTACACCTATCAAAGTTGCCAATATTCACATGCTTGTAACTTTTTACTGGAGCGTCATAAAATCTTGAAATTTAGTGCCAATAAAGAACTCGAGCCTCTTATCACTTTAAGCTATCGCTCATAGCTATGCTACCCTTGAGTCCCAAATCAAACACTGATAAAACTTCAAATAGCCCTAACTTCTATACGGTGGGGTTCTCTACCTATCAAAGTTTGCATTATTCAAATGCTTTTAACTTTTTACTGGAGCGTCATAAAACCTTGAAATTTTGTGACAATAAATTACTCGAGGCTCTTATCAATTTACGCTATCGCTCATAGCTATGCTCCCCTTGAGTCCCAAATCAAACACTGATAAAACTTCAAATAGCCCTAACTTCTATACGGTGCGGCTTACACCTATCAAAGTTTGCAACAATCAAATGCTTGTAACTTTTTACTGGAGCGTCATAAACCTTTGAAATTTTGTGACAATAAAGTACTCGAGCCCCTTATCAATTTAAGCTATCGCTCACAGCTATGCTACCCTTGAGTCCTAAATCAAACACTGATATAACTTCAAATGGCCCTAACGTCTATACGTCCCTACACCTATCAAAGTCTGCAACCATCAATTGCTTGTAATTTTTTACTGGAGCGTCATAAAACCTTGAAATTTTGTGACAATAAATTACTCGTGCCTCTTATCAATTTATGCTATCGCTTTTAGCTAGGCTACAATTGAGTCCCACATCAAACACTGTTAAAACTTCAAATACCCTAACTTCTATACGGTGCGTCCTATACCTATTAAAGTTTGCAACATTGTAACTTTTTACTGGAGAGTCATAAGACCTTGAAATTTTCTGACAATAAATTTCTGGAGCCTCTTATAAATTTAAGCTATCGCTCACAGCTTGAGTCCTAAATAAGACACTGATAAAACTTCAAATAGCCCTAACATCTATACGGTGGGGTTCTTTACCTATCACAGTTTGCAACATTCAAATGCTTTTAGCTTTTTACTGGAGCGTCATAAAACCTTGAAATTTTGTGACAATAAAGTACTCGTGCCTCTTATCAATTAAAGTTATCGTTCATAGCTATGCTATCCTTGAGTTCCAAATCAAACACTGATAAAAATTCAAATGGCCCTAACTTCTGTACGGTGCGTCCTATACCTATTAAAGTTTGCAACATTGTAACTTTTTACTCGAGCGTCATAAAACCTTGAAATTTTCTGAAAATGAATTTCTCGAGCCTCTTATAAATTTAAGCTATCGCTCACAGCAATGCTACCCTTGAGTCCCACTTCAAACACATTTAAAACTTATAATGGCCCTAAATTCTATACGGTGCGTCCTACACCTATCAAAGTTTACAACATTCAAATGCTTGTAACTTTTTACTGGAGCGTCATAAAATCTTGAAATTTAGTGCCAATAAAGTACTCGAGCCTCTTATCACTTTAAGCTATCGCTCATAGCTATGCTACCCTTGAGTCCCAAATCAAACACTGATAAAACTTCTATACGGTGGGATTCTTTACCTATCAAAGTTTGCAACATTAAAATGCTTTTAACTTTTTACTGGAGCGTCATAAAACCTTGCAATTTTGTGACAATCAAGTACTCGAGCCTCTTATCAATTTACCCTATCGCTCATAGCTATGCCACCCTTGAGTCCCAAATCAAACACTGATATAACTTCAAATGGCCCTAACTTCTATACGTCCTACACCTATCAAAGTCTGCAACCATCAATTGCTTGTAACTTTTTACTGGAGCGTCATAAAACCTTGAAATTTTGTGACAATAAATTACTCGTGCCTCTTATCAATTTAAGCTATCGCTCATAGCTAGGCTACAATTGAGTCCCACATCAAACACTGTTAAAACTTCAAATAGCCTTAACTTCTATACGGTGCGTCCTATACCTATCAAAGTTTGCAACATTCAAATGCTTTTAACTTTTTTTTGGAGCGTCATAATACCTTGAAATTTTGTGACAATAAAGTACTCGAGCTTCTTATCAATTTAATCTATCGCTCATATGTATGCTACCCTTGACTCCTAAATCAAACACTGATAAAACTTCAAATTACCCTAACTTCTATACGGAGCATCCTACATCTATCAAAGTTGGACACATTGAAATGCTTGTAACTTTTTACTGGAGCGTCATAAAATCTTGAAATTTAGAGCCAATAAAGTACTCGAGCCTCTTGTTAATTAAAGTTATCACTCATAGCTATGCTACCCTTGAGTTCCACATCAAAGACTGCTAAAACTTCAAATGGCCCTAAATTCTATACGGTGCGGCCTACACCTATCAAAGTTTGCAACAATCAAATGCTTGTAACTTTTTACTGGAGCGTCATAAATCTTTGAAATTTTGTGACAATAAAGTACTCGAGCCCCTTATCAATTTAAGCTATCGCTCACAGCTATGCTACCCTTGAGTCCTAAATCAAACACTGATATAACTTCAAATGGCCCTAACGTCTATACGTCCTACACCTATCAAAGTCTGCAACCATCAATTGCTTGTAATTTTTTACTGGAGCGTTATAAAACCTTGAAATTTTGTGACAATAAATTACTCGTGCCTCTTATCAATTTATGCTATCGCTTTTAGCTAGGCTACAATTGAGTCCCACATCAAACACTGTTAAAACTTCAAATGCCCTAATTTCTATACGGTGCGTCCTATACCTATTAAAGTTTGCAACATTGTAACTTTTTACTGGAGAGTCATAAGACCTTGAAATTTTCTGACAATAAATTTCTGGAGCCTCTTATAAATTTAAGCTATCGCTCACAGCTTGAGTCCCAAATAAGACTCTGATAAAACTTCAAATAGCCCTAACATCTATACGGTGGGGTTCTTTACCTATCAAAGTTTGCAACATTCAAATGCTTTTAACTTTTTACTGGAGCGTCAGAAAACCTTGAAATTTTGTGACAATAAAGTACTCGTGCCTCTTATCAATTAAAGTTATCGTTCATAGCTATGCTATCCTTGAGTTCCAAATCAAACACTGATAAAAATTCAAATGGCCCTAACTTCTGTACGGTGCGTCCTATACCTATTAAAGTTTGCAACATTGTAACTTTTTACTGGAGCGTCATAAAACCTTGAAATTTTCGGAAAATGAATTTCTCGAGCCTCTTATAAATTTAAGCTATCGCTCACAGCAATGCTACCCTTGAGTCCCACTTCAAACACATTTAAAACTTCAAATGGCCCTAACTTCTATACGGTGCGTCCTACACCTATCAAAGTTTACAACATTCAAATGCTTGTAACTTTTTACTGGAGCGTCATAAAATCTTGAAGTTTTGTGACAATAAAAAACTTGTGCCTCTTATCAATTTAAGCTATCGCTCATAGCTATGCTACCCTTGAGTCCCAAATAAGACACTGATAAAACTTCAAATTGCCCTAACTTCTATACGGATCATCCTACACCTATCAAAGTTGTCAATATTCACATGCTTGTAACTTTTTACTGGAGCGTCATTAAATTTTGAAATTTAGTGCCAATAAAGTACTCGAGCCTCTTATCACTTTAAGCTATCGCTCATAGCTATGCTACCCTTGAGTTCCAAATCAAACACTGATAAAATTTCTATACGGTGGGGTTCTTTACCTATCAAAGTTTGCTACATTCAAATGCTTTTAACTTTTTACTGGAGCTTCATAAAACCTTGACATTTTGTGACAATAAAGTACTCGAGCCTCTTATCAATTTACGCTATTGCTCATAGCTATGCTCCCATTGAGTCCCAAATCAAACACTGATAGAACTTCAAATAGCCCTAACTTCTATACGGTGCGTCCTATACCTATCAAAGTTTGCAACATTCAAATGCTTTTAATTTTTTTTGGAGCGTCATAAAACCTTGAATTTTGTGACAATAAAGTACTCGTGCCTCTTATCAATTTAAGTTATCGCTCATAGCTATGCTACCCTTGAGTCCCAAATCAAACACTGATATAACTTCAAATGGCCCTAACTTCTATACGTCCTACACCTATCAAAGTCTGCAACCATCAATTGCTTGTAACTTTTTACTGGAGCGTCATAAAACCTTGAAATTTTGTGACAATAAATTACTCGTGCCACTTATCAATTTAAGCTATCGCTCATAGCTAGGCTACAATTGCGTCCCAAATCAAACACTGTTAAAACTTCAAATAGCCTTAACTTCTATACGGTGCGTCCTATACCTATCAAAGTTTGCAACATTCAAATGCTTTTAACTTTTTTTTAGAGCGTCATAATACCTTGAAATTTTGTGACAATAAAGTACTCGAGTCTCTTATCAATTTAAGCTATCGCTCATAGCTATGCTACCCTTGACTCTTAAATCAAACACTGATAAAACTTCAAATTACCCTAACTTCTATACGGAGCATCCTACATCTATCAAAGTTGGCAACATTGAAATGCTTGTAACTTTTTACTGGAGCGTCATAAAATCTTGAAATTTAGAGCCAATAAAGTACTCGAGCCTCTTGTCAATTAAAGTTATCACTCATAGCTCTGCTACCCTTGAGTTCCAAATCAAACACTGATAAAACTTCAAATCCCACTAACTTCTATACGGTGAGTCCTATACTTATCAAAGTTTGCAACATTGTAACTTTTTACTGGAGCACCATAAAACCTTGAGATTTTGTGACAATAAATTACTCGTGCCTCTTAACAGTCTAAGCAATCGCTCACAGCTATGCTACCGCTGAGTCCCACATCAAACACTGCTACAACTTCAAATGGCCCTAAATTCTATACGGTGCGGCCTACACCTATCAAAGTTTGCAACAATCAAATGCTTGTAACTTTTTACTGGAGCGTCATAAATCTTTGAAATTTTGTGACAATAATGTACTCGAGCCCTTTATGAATTTAAGCTATCGCTCACAGCTATACTACCCTTGAGTCCTAGTTCAAACACTGATAAAACTTCAAATGGCCCTAACTTGTATACGTCCTACACCTATCAAAGTCTGCAACCATCAATTGCTTGTAACTTTTTACTGGAGCGTCATAAAACCTTGAAATTTTTGGACAATAAAGTTCTCGAGCCTCTTATCAATTTAAGCTATCGCTCATAGCTAGGCTACAATTGAGTCCCACATCAAACACTGTTAAAACTTCAAATAGCCTTAACTTCTATACGGTGCGTCCTATACCTATCAAAGTTTGCAACATTCAAATGCTTTTAACTTTTTTTTGGAGCGTCATAATACCTTGAAATTTTTTTACAATAAAGTACTCGAGCCTCTTATCAATTTAAGCTATCGCTCATAGCTATGCTACCCTTGACTCCTAAATCAAACACTGATAAAACTTCAAATTACCCTAACTTCTATACGGAGCATCCTACTTCTATCAAAGTTGTCAACATTGAAATGCTTGTAACTTTTTACTGGAGCGTAATAAAATCTTGAAATTTAGTGCCAATAAAGTACTCGAGCCTCTTGTCAATTAAAGTTATCACTCATAGCTATGCTACCCTTGAGTTCCAAATCAAACATTGATAAAACTTCAAATCCCACTAACTTCTATATGGTGAGTCCTATACCTATCAAAGTTTGCAACATTGTAACTTTTAACTGGAGCGCCATAAAACCTTGAGATTTTGTGACAATAAATTACTCGTGCCTCTTAACAGTCTAAGCAATCGCTCACAGCTATGCTACCCTTGAGTCCCACATCAAACACTGCAAAAACTTCAAATGGCCCTAAATTCTATACGGTGCGGCCTCCACCTATCAAAGTTTGCAACATTCAAATGCTTGTAACTTTTTACTGGAGCGTCATAAAACCTTGAAATTCTGTGGCAATCAAGTCCTCGAGCCTCTTATCAATTTACCCTATCGCTCATAGCTATGCCACCCTTGAGTCCCAAATCAAACACTGATATAACTTCAAATGGCCCTAACTTCTATACGTCCTACACCTATCAAAGTCTGCAACCATCAATTGCTTGTAACTTTTTACTGGAGCGTCATAAAACCTTGAAATTTTGTGACAATAAATTACTCGTGCCTCTTATCAATTTAAGCTATCGCTCATAGCTAGGCTACAGTTGAGTCCCACATCAAACACTGTTAAAACTTCAAATAGCCTTAACTTCTATACGGTGCGTCCTATACCTATCAAAGTTTGCAACATTCAAATGCTTTTAACTTTTTTTTGGAGCGTCATAATACCTTGAAATTTTTTTACAATAAAGTACTCGAGCCTCTTATCAATTTAAGCTATCGCTCATAGCTATGCTACCCTTGACTCCTAAATCAAACACTGATAAAACTTCAAATTACCCTAACTTCTATACGGAGCATCCTACATCTATCAAAGTTGGCAACATTGAAATGCTTGTAACTTTTTACTGGAGCGTCATAAAATCTTGAAATTTAGAGCCAATAAAGTACTCGAGCCTCTTGTCAATTAAAGTTATCACTCATAGCTATGCTACCCTTGAGTTCCACATCAAAGACTGCTAAAACTTCAAATGGCCCTAAATTCTATACGGTGAGGCCTACACCTATCAAAGTTTGCAACAATCAAATGCTTGTAACTTTTTACTGGAGCGTCATAAATCTTTGAAATTTTTTGACAATAAAGTACTCGAGCCCCTTATCAATTTAAGCTATCGCTCACAGCTATGCTACCCTTGAGTCCTAAATCAAACACTGATATAACTTCAAATGGCCCTAACGTCAATACGTCCTACACCTATCAAAGTCTGCAACCATCAATTGCTTGTAATTTTTTACTGGAGCGTCATAAAACCTTGAAATTTTGTGACAATAAAGTACTCGAGCCTCTTATCAATTTACGCTATCGCTTTTAGCTAGGCTACAATTGAGTTCCACATTAAACACTGTTAAAACTTCAAATGCCCTAACTTCTATACGGTGCGTCCTATACCTATTAAAGTTTGCAACATTGTAACTTTTTACTGGAGAGTTATAAGACCTTGAAATTTTCTGACAATAAATTTCTGGAGCCTCTTATAAATTTAAGCTATCGCTCACAGCTTGAGTCCCAAATAAGACACTGATAAAACTTCAAATAGCCCTAACATCTATACGGTGGGGTTCTTTACCTATCAAAGTTTGCAACATTCAAATGCTTTTAACTTTTTACTGGAGAGTAAGAAAACCTTGAAATTTTGTGACAATAACGTACTCGTGCCTCTTATCAATTAAAGTTATCGTTCATAGCGATGCTATCCTTGAGTTCCAAATCAAACACTGATAAAACTTCAAATAGCCCTAACTTCTATACGGTGGGGTTCTTTACCTATCAAAGTTTGCTACATTCAAATGCTTTTAACTTTTTACTGGAGCTTCATAAGACCTTGACATTTTGTGACAATAAAGTACTCGAGCCTCTTATCAATTTACGCTATTGCTCATAGCTATGCTCCCATTGAGTCCCAAATCAAACACTGATAGAACTTCAAATAGCCCTAACTTCTATACGGTGCGTCCTATACCTATCAAAGTTTGCAACATTCAAATGCTTTTAATTTTTTTTTAGAGCGTCATAATACCTTGAAATTTTGTGACAATAAATTACTCGTGCCTCTTAACAGTCTAAGCAATCGCTCACAGCTATGCTACCGCTGAGTCCCACATCAAACACTGCTACAACTTCAAATGGCCCTAAATTCTATACGGTGCGGCCTACACCTATCAAAGTTTGCAACAATCAAATGCTTGTAACTCTTTACTGGAGCGTCATAAATCTTTGAAATTTTGTGACAATAATGTACTCGAGCCCCTTATGAATTTAAGCTATCGCTCACAGCTATACTACCCTTGAGTCCTAGTTCAAACACTGATAAAACTTCAAATGGCCCTAACTTGTATACGTCCTACACCTATCAAAGTCTGCAACCATCAATTGCTTGTAACTTTTTACTGGAGCGTCATAAAACCTTGAAATTTTTGGACAATAAAGTTCTCGAGCCTCTTATCAATTTAAGCTATCGCTCATAGCTAGGCTACAATTGAGTCCCACATCAAACACTGTTAAAACTTCAAATAGCCTTAACTTCTATACGGTGCGTCCTATACCTATCAAAGTTTGCAACATTCAAATGCTTTTAACTTTTTTTTGGAGCGTCATAATACCTTGAAATTTTTTTACAATAAAGTACTCGAGCCTCTTATCAATTTAAGCTATCGCTCATAGCTATGCTACCCTTGACTCCTAAATCAAACACTGATAAAACTTCAAATTACCCTAACTTCTATACGGAGCATCCTACTTCTATCAAAGTTGTCAACATTGAAATGCTTGTAACTTTTTACTGGAGCGTCATAAAATCTTGAAATTTAGTGCCAATAAAGTACTCGAGCCTCTTGTCAATTAAAGTTATCACTCATAGCTATGCTACCCTTGAGTTCCAAATCAAACATTGATAAAACTTCAAATCCCACTAACTTCTATATGGTGAGTCCTATACCTATCAAAGTTTGCAACATTGTAACTTTTAACTGGAGCGCCATAAAACCTTGAGATTTTGTGACAATAAATTACTCGTGCCTCTTAACAGTCTAAGCAATCGCTCACAGCTATGCTACCCTTGAGTCCCACATCAAACACTGCAAAAACTTCAAATGGCCCTAAATTCTATACGGTGCGGCCTCCACCTATCAAAGTTTGCAACATTCAAATGCTTGTAACTTTTTACTGGAGCGTCATAAAACCTTGAAATTTTGGGACAATAAAGTACTCGAGCCTCTTATCAATTTAAGCTATCGCTCATAGCTATGCTACCCTTGAGTCCCAAATCAAACACTGATAAAACTTCAAATAGCCCTAACTTCTATACGGTGGGGTTCTTTACCTATCAAAGTTTGCTACATTCAAATGCTTTTATCTTTTTACTGGAGGTTCATAAAACCTTGACATTTTGTGACAATAAAGTACTCGAGCCTCTTATCAATTTAAGTTATCGCTCATAGCTATGCTACCCTTGAGTCCCAAATCAAACACTGATATAACTTCAAATGGCCCTAACTTCTATACGTCCTACACCTATCAAAGTCTGCAACCATCAATTGCTTGTAACTTTTTACTGGAGCGTCATAAAACCTTGAAATTTTGTGACAATAAATTACTCGTGCCACTTATCAATTTAAGCTATCGCTCATAGCTAGGCTACAATTGCGTCCCACATCAAACACTGTTAAAACTTCAAATAGCCTTAACTTCTATACGGTGCGTCCTATACCTATCAAAGTTTGCAACATTCAAATGCTTTTAACTTTTTTTTGGAGCGTCATAATACCTTGAAATTTTGTGACAATAAAGTACTCGAGCCTCTTATCAATTTAAGCTATCGCTCATAGCTATGCTACCCTTGACTCCTAAATCAAACACTGATAAAACTTCTATACGGTGGGGTTCTTTACCTATCAAAGTTTGCAACATTCAAATGCTTTTAACTTTTTACTGGAGCGTCATAAAACCTTGAAATTTTGTGGCAATCAAGTACTCGAGCCTCTTATCAATTTACCCTATCGCTCATAGCTATGCCACCCTTGAGTCCCAAATCAAACACTGATATAACTTCAAATGGCCCTAACTTCTATACGTCCTACACCTGTCAAAGTCTGCAACCATCAATTGCTTGTAACTTTTTACTGGAGCGTCATAAAACCTGGAAATTTTGTGACAATAAATTACTCGTGCCTCTTATCAATTTAAGCTATCGCTCATAGCTAGGCTACAATTGAGTCCCACATCAAACACTGGTAAAACTTCAAATAGCCTTAACTTCTATACGGTGCGTCCTATACCTATCAAAGTTTGCAACATTCAAATGCTTTTAACTTTTTTTTGGAGCGTCATAATACCTTGAAATTTTGTGACAATAAAGTACTCGAGCCTCTTATCAATTTAAGCTATCGCTCATAGCTATGCTACCCTTGACTCCTAAATCAAACACTGATAAAACTTCAAATTACCCTAACTCCTATACGGAGCATCCTACATCTATCAAAGTTGGCAACATTGAAATGCTTGTAACTTTTTACTGGAGCGTCATAAAATCTTGAAATTTAGAGCCAATAAAGTACTCGAGCCTCTTGTCAATTAAAGTTATCACTCATAGCTCTGCTACCCTTGAGTTCCAAATCAAACACTGATAAAACTTCAAATCCCACTAACTTCTATACGGTGAGTCCTATACTTATCAAAGTTTGCAACATTGTAACTTTTTACTGGAGCACCATAAAACCTTGAGATTTTGTGACAATAAATTACTCGTGCCTCTTAACAGTCTAAGCAATCGCTCACAGCTATGCTACCGTTGAGTCCCACATCAAACACTGCTAAAACTTCAAATGGCCCTAAATTCTATACGGTGCGGCCTACACCTATCAAAGTTTGCAACATTCAAATGCTTGTAACTTTTTACTGGAGCGTCATAAAACCTTGAAATTTTTGGACAATAAAGTACTCGAGCCTCTTATCAATTTAAGCTATCGCTCATAGCTATGCTACCCTTGAGTCCCAAATCAAACACTGATAAAACTTCAAATAGCCCTAACTTCTATACGGTGGGGTTCTTTACCTATCAAAGTTTGCTACATTCAAATGCTTTTAACTTTTTACTGGAGGTTCATAAAACCTTGACATTTTGTGACAATAAAGTACTCGAGCCTCTTATCAATTTACGCTATTGCTCATAGCTATGCTCCCATTGAGTCCCAAATCAAACACTGATAGAACTTCAAATAGCCCTAACTTCTATACGGTGCGTCCTATACCTATCAAAGTTTGCAACATTCAAATGCTTTTAACTTTTTTTTGGAGCGTCATAAAACCTTGAATTTTGTGGCAATAAAGTACTCGTGCCTCTTATCAATTTAAGATATCGCTCATAGCTATGCTACCCTTGAGTCCCAAATCAAACACTGTTATAACTTCAAATGGCCCTAACTTCTATACGTCCTACACCTATCAAAGTCTGCAACCATCAATTGCTTGTAACTTTTTACTGGAGCGTCATAAAACCTTGAAATTTTCTGACAATAAATTACTCGTGCCTCTTATCAATTTAAGCTATCGCTCATAGCCAGGCTACAATTGAGTCCCACATCAAACACTGTTAAAACTTCAAATAGCCTTAACTTCTATACGGTGCGTCCTATACCTATCAAAGTTTGCAACATTCAAATGCTTTTAACTCTTTTTTGGAGCGTCATAATACCTTGAAATTTTGTGACAATAAAGTACTCGAGCCTCTTATCAATTTAAGCTATCGCTCATAGCTATGCTACCCTTGACTCGTAAATCAAACACTGATAAAACTTCTATACGGTGGGGTTCTTTACCTATCAAAGTTTGCAACATTCAAATGCTTTTAACTTTTTACTGGAGCGTCATAAAACCTTGAAATTTTGTGACAATCAAGTACTCGAGCCTCTTATCAATTTACCCTATCGCTCATAGCTATGCCACCCTTGAGTCCCAAATCAAACACTGATATAACTTCAAATGGCCCCTAATTCTATACGTCGTACACCTATCAAAGTCTGCAACCATCAATTGCTTGTAACTTTTTACTGGAGCGTCATAAAACCTTGAAATTTTGTGACAATAAATTACTCGTGCCACTTATCAATTTAAGCTATCGCTCATAGCCAGGCTACAATTGAGTCCCACATCAAACACTGTTAAAACTTCAAATAGCCTTAACTTCTATACGGTGCGTCCTATACCTATCAAAGTTTGCAACATTCAAATGCTTTTAACTCTTTTTTGGAGCGTCATAAAACCTTGAAATTTTGTGACAATAAATTACTCGTGCCTCTTATCAATTTAAGCTATCGCTCATAGCTAGGCTACAATTGAGTCCCACATCAAACACTGTTAAAACTTCAAATAGCCTTAACTTCTATACGGTGCGTCCTATACCTATCAAAGTTTGCAACATTCAAATGCTTTTAACTTTTTTTTGGAGCGTCATAATACCTTGAAATTTTGTGACAATAAAGTACTCGAGCCTCTTATCAATTTAAGCTATCGCTCATAGCTATGCTACCCTTGACTCCTAAATCAAACACTGATAAAACTTCAAATTACTCTAACTTCTATACGGAGCATCCTACATCTATCAAAGTTGGCAACATTGAAATGCTTGTAACTTTTTACTGGAGCGTCATAAAATCTTGAAATTTAGAGCCAATAAAGTACTCGAGCCTCTTGTCAATTAAAGTTATCACTCATAGCTTTGCTACCCTTGAGTTCCAAATCAAACACTGATAAAACTTCAAATCCCACTAACTTCTGTACGGTGAGTCCTATACCTATCAAAGTTTGCAACTTTGTAACTTTTTACTGGAGCACCATAAAACCTTGAGATTTTGTGACAATAAATTACTCGTGCCTCTTAACAGTCTAAGCAATCGCTCACAGCTATGCTACCGTTGAGTCCCACATCAAACACTGCTAAAACTTCAAATGGCCCTAAATTCTATACGGTGCGGCATACAGCTATCAAAGTTTGCAACAATCAAATGTTTCTAACTTTTTACTGGAGCGTCATAAATCTTTGAAATTTTGTGACAATAAAGTACTCGAGCCTCTTATCAATTTAAGTTATCGCTCACCGCTATGCTACCCTTGAGTCCTAAATCAAACACTGATATAACTTCAAATGGCCCTAATTTCTATACGTCCTACACCTATCAAAGTCTGCAACCATCAATTGCTTGTAACTTTTTACTGGAGCGTCATAAAACCTTGAAATTTTTGGACAATAAAGTACTCGAGCCTCTTATCAATTTACGCTATTGCTCATAGCTATGCTCCCATTGAGTCCCAAATCAAACACTGATAGAACTTCAAATAGCCCTAACTTCTATACGGTGCGTCCTATACCTATCAAAGTTTGCAACATTCAACTTTTAACTTTTTTTTGGAGCGTCATAAAACCTTGAATTTTGTGACAATAAAGTACTCGTGCCTCTTATCAATTTAAGTTATCGCTCATAGCTATGCTACCCTTGAGTCCCAAATCAAACACTGATAAAACTTCAAATGGCACTAACTTCTGTACGGTGCGTTCTATACCTATCAAAGTTTGCACCATTCAAATGCTTGTAAATTTTTACTGGAGCGTCATAAAACCTTGAAATTTGTTGACAATAAAGTACTCGATCCTCTTGTCATTTAAAGTTATCGCTCATAGCTATGCTACCCTTGAGTTCCAAATCAAACACTGATAAAACTTCAAATGCCACTAACTTCTATACGGTGAGTCCTATACCTATCATAGTTTGCAACATTGTAACTTTTTACTGTAGCGCCATAAAACCTTGAGATTTTGTGACAATAAATTACTTGTGCCTCTTATCAGTCTAAGCCATCGCTCATAGCTATGCTACCCTTGACTCCTCAATCAAACACTGATAAAACTTCAAATTACCCTAACTTCTATACGCAGCATCCTACATCTATCAAAGTTGGCAACATTGAAATGCTTGTAACTTATTACTGGACCGTTATAAAATCTTGGTATTTTGTGACAATAAAGTACTCGAGCCTCTTATCACTTTAAGCTATCGCTCATAGCTATGCTACCCTTGAGTCCCAAATCAAACACTGATAAAACTTCAAATAGCCCTAACTTCTATACGGTGAGTCCTATACCTATCAAAGTTTGCTACATTGAAACTTTTTACTGTAGCGCCATAAAACCTTGAGATTTTGTGACAATAAATTACTTGTGCCTCTTATCAGTCTAAGCTATCGCTCACAGGTATGCTACCCTTGAGTCCCACATCAAACACTGCTAAAACTTCAATGGCCCTAAATCCTATACAGTGCGGCCTACACCAATCAAAGTTTGCAACAATCAAATGCTTGTAACTTTTTACTGTAGCGTCATAAATCTTTGAAATTTTATGACAATAAAGTACTCGAGCCCCTTATCAATTTAAGCTATCGCTCACAGCTATGCTACCCTTGAGTCCTCAATCAAATACTGATATAACTTCAAATGGCCCTAACTTCTATACGTCCTACAGCTATCAAAGTCTGCAACCATCAATTGCTTGTAACTTTTTACTGGAGCGTCATAAAACCTTGAAATTTTGTGACAGTAAATTACTCGTGCCTCTTATCAATTTAAGCTATCGCTCACAGCTAGGCTACAATTGGGTCCCACATCAAACACTGTTAAAATTTCAAATGCCTTAACTTCTATACGGTGCGTCCTATACCTATTAAAGTTTGCAACATTGTAACTTTTTACTGGAACGTCATAAAACCTTGAAGTTTTGTGAGAATAAAGTACTCGAGCCTCTTATCAATTTAAGCTATCGCTCATAGCTATGCTACCCTTGACTCCCAAATTAAACACTGATAAAACTTCAAATGACCCTAACTTCTATACGGTGCGTCCTACACATATCAAAGTTTGCAACAATCAAATGCTTGTAACTTTTTACTGGAGCGTCATAAATCTTTGAAATTTTGTGAAAATAAAATACTCGAGCCTCTTATCAATTTAAGCTATCGCTCATAGCTGTGCAACCCTTGAGTCCCAAATAAAACACTTATAAAACTTCAAATGGTCCTAACTTCTATACGGTGCGCCCTATACCTATGAAAGTTTGCAACATTGTAACTTTTTACTGGAGCGTCATAAAACCTTGAAATTTTGTGACAATAAAGTACTCGAGCCTCTTATCAATTTAAGCTATCGTTCATAGCTATGCTACCCTTGACTCCCAAATCAAACACTGATAAAACTTCAAACGACCCTAACTTCTATACGGATCATCCTACAGCTATCAAAGTTGGCAACATTCAAATGCTTGTAACTTTTTACTGGAGCGTCATAAAATCTTGAAATTTAGTGACAATAAAGTACTCGAGCCTCTTATCACTTTAATCTATCGCTCATAGCTATGCTACCCTTGAGTCCCAAATCAAACACTGATAAAACTTCAAATAGCCCTAAATTCTATACGGTGGGGTTCTTTACCTATCAAAGTTTGCTACATTCAAATGCTTTTAACTTTTTACTGGAGCGTCATAAAACCTTGAAATTTTGTGACAATAAAGTACTCGAGCCTCTTTTCAATTTACGCTATCGCTCATAGCTATGCTCCCCTTGAGTCCCTAACTTCTATACGTCCTACACCTATCAAAGTCTGCAACCATCAATTGCTTGTAACTTTTTACTGGAGCGTCATAAAACCTTGAAATTTTGTGACAATAAATTACTCGTGCCTCTTATCAATTTAAGCTATTGCTCACAGCTAGGCTACAATTGAGTCCCACTTCAAACACTGTTAAAACTTCAAATGGCTCTAACTTCTATACGGTGCGTCCTATACCTATTAAAGTTTGCAACATTGTAGCTTTTTACTGGAGAATCATAAAACCTTGAAATTTTCTGACCTTTCTCGAGCCTCTTATAAATTTAAGATATCGCTCATAGCTATACTACCCTTGATTTCCAAATCAAACACTTATAAACTTCAAATGGCCCTTACTTCTATACGGTGCGTCCTATACCTATCAGAGTTTGCTACATTCAAATGCTTTTAACTTTTTACTAGAGCGTCATAAAACCTTGAAATTTGCTGACAATAAAGTACTCGATCCTCTTATCAGTATAAGCTATCGCTCACAGCTATGCTACCCTTGAGTCCCAAATAAGACACTGATAAAACTTCAAATTGCCCTAACTTCTATACGGATCATCCTACACCTATCAAATTTGTCAATATTCACATGCTTGTAACTTTTTACTGGAGCGTCATAAAACCTTGAAGTTTTGTGACAATAAAGTACTCGAGCCTCTTATCAATTTAAGCTATCGCTCATAGCTATGCTACCCTTGAGTCCCAAATCAAACACTGATAAAACTTCAAATAGCCCTAACTTCTATACGGTGAGTCCTATACCTATCAAAGTTTGCTACATTGAAACTTTTTACTGTAGCGCCATAAAACCTTGAGATTTTGTGACAATAAATTACTTGTGCCTCTTATCAGTCTAAGCTATCGCTCACAGCTATGCTACCCTTGAGTCCCACATCAAACACTGCTAAAACTTCAATGGCCCTAAATCCTATACAGTGTGGCCTACACCAATCAAAGTTTGCAACAATCAAATGCTTGTAACTTTTTACTGTAGCGTCATAAATCTTTGAAATTTTATGACAATAAAGTACTCGAGCCCCTTACCAATTTAAGCTATCGCTCACAGCTATGCTACCCTTGAGTCCTAAATCAAATACTGATAAAACTTCAAATGACCCTAACTTCTATACGGTGCGTCCTACACATATCAAAGTTTGCAACAATCAAATGCTTGTAACTTTTTACTGGAGCGTCATAAATCTTTGAAATTTTGTGACAATAAAGTACTCGAGCCTCTTATCAATTTAAGCTATCGTTCATAGCTATGCTACCCTTGACTCCCAAATCAAACACTGATAAAACTTCAAACGACAATAACTTCTATACGGATCATCCTACAGCTATCAAAGTTTGCAACATTCAAATGCTTGTAACTTTTTACTGGAGCGTCATAAAATCTTGAAATTTAGTGACAATAAAGTACTCGAGCCTCTTATCACTTTAATCTATCGCTCATAGCTATGCTACCTTTGAGTCCCAAATCAAACACTGATAAAACTTCAAATAGCCCTAAATTCTATACGGTGGGGTTCTTTACCTATCAAAGTTTGCTACATTCAAATGCTTTTAACTTTTTACTGGAGCGTCATAAAACCTTGAAATTTTGTGACAATAAAGTACTCGAGCCTCTTATCAATTTACGCTATCGCTCATAGCTATGCTCCCCTTGAGTCCCTAACTTCTATACGTCCTACACTTATCAAAGTCTGCAACCATCAATTGCTTGTAACTTTTTACTGGAGCGTCATAAAACCTTGAAATTTTCTGACAATAAAGTACTCGTGCCTCTTATCAATTTACGCTATCGCTCATAGCTATGCTCCCCTTGAGTCCCAAATCAAACGCTGATAAAACTTCAAATAGCCCTAACTTCTATACGGTGCGTCCTATACCTATCAAAGTTTGCAACATTCAAATGCTTGTAACTTTTTACTGGAACGTCATAAAACGTCGAAATTTTTTGACAATAAAGTACTCGAGCCTCTTATCAGTCTAAGCTATCGGTCACAGCTATGCTACCCTTGAGTCCCACATCAAACACATCTATCAAAGTTTGCAACAATCAAATGCTTGTAACTTTTTACTGGAGCGTCATAAATCTTTGAAATTTTGTGACAATAAAGTACTCGAGCCCCTTATCAATTTGAGCTATCGCTCACAGCTACCCTTGAGTCCTAAATCAAACACTGATATAACTTCAAATGGCCCTAACTTCTATACGTCCTACACCTATCAAAGTCTGCAACCATCAATTGCTTGTAACTTTTTACTGGAGCGTCATAAAACCTTGAAATTTTGTGACAGTAAATAACTCGTGCCTCTTATGAATTTACGCTATCGCTCTTAGCTATGCTCCCCTTGAGTCCCTAACTTCTATACGTCCTACACCTATCAAAGTCTGCAACCATCAATTGCTTGTAACATTTTACTGGAGCGTCATAAAACCTTGGAATTTTGTGACAATAAATTACTCGTGCCTCTTTAATTAATTAATTTAAGCTATCGTTCATAGCTATGCTACCCTTGAGTCCCAAATCAAACACAGATAAAACTTCAAATGGAACTAACTTCTGTACGGTGCGTCCTATACCTATCAAAGTTTGCACCATTCAAATGCTTGTAACTTTTTACTGGAGGGTCATAAAACCTTGAAATTTGCTGACAATAAAGTACTCGATCCTCTTATCAGTATAAGTTATCGCTCACAGCTATGCTACCCTTGAGTCCCACATCAAACACTGCTAAAACTTCAAATGGCCCTAAATTCTATACGGTGCAGCCCACACCTATCAAAGTTTGCAACAATCAAATGCTTGTAACTTTTTACGGGAGCGTCATAAATCTTTGAAATTTTGTGACAATAAAGTACTCGAGCCTCTTATCAATTTAAGCTATCGCTCATAGCCATGCTACCCTTGACTCCCAAATAAGACACTGATAAAACTTCAAATAGCCCTAACATCTATACGGTGGGGTTCTTTACCTATCAAAGTTTGCTACATTCAAATGCTTTTAACTTTTTACTGGAGCTTCATAAAACCTTGACATTTTGTGACAATAAAGTACTCGAGCCTCTTATCAATTTACGCTATCGTTCATAGCTATGCTACCCTTGACTCTCAAATCAAACACTGATAAAACTTCAAATGACCCTAACGTCTATACGGAGCATCCTACAGCTATCAAAGCTGGCAACATTCAAATGCTTGTAACTTTTTACTGGAGCGTCATAAAATCTTGAAATTTAGTGACAATAAAGTACTCGAGCCTCTTATCACTTTAATCTATCGCTCATAGCTATGCTACCTTTGAGTCCCAAATCAAACACTGATAAAACTTCAAATAGCCCTAAATTCTATACGGTGGGGTTCTTTACCTATCAAAGTTTGCTACATTCAAATGCTTTTAACTTTTTACTGGAGCTTCATAAAACCTTGACATTTTGTGACAATAAAGTACTCGAGCCTCTTATCAATTTACGCTATCGTTCATAGCTATGCTACCCTTGACTCTCAAATCAAACACTGATAAAACTTCAAATGACCCTAACGTCTATACGGAGCATCCTACAGCTATCAAAGCTGGCAACATTCAAATGCTTGTAACTTTTTACTGGAGGGTCATAAAACCTTGAAATTTTTTGACAATAAAGTACTCGAGCCTCTTGTCATTTAAAGTTATCGCTCATAGCTATGCTACCCTTGAGTCCTAATGCAAACACTGATATAACTTCAAATGGCCCTAACTTCTATACGTCCTACACCTATCAAAGTCTGCAACCATCAATTGCTTGTAACTTTTTACTGGAGCGTCATAAAACCTTGAAATTTTCTGACAATAAAGTACTCGTGCCTCTTATCAATTTACGCTATCGCTCATAGCTATGCTCCCCTTGAGTCCCAAATCAAACGCTGATAAAACTTCAAATAGCCCTAACTTCTATACGGTGCGTCCTATACCTATCAAAGTTTGCAACATTCAAATGCTTGTAACTTTTTACTGGAACGTCATAAAACGTCGAAATTTTTTGACAATAAAGTACTCGAGCCTCTTATCAGTCTAAGCTATCGGTCACAGCTATGCTACCCTTGAGTCCCACATCAAACACATCTATCAAAGTTTGCAACAATCAAATGCTTGTAACTTTTTACTGGAGCGTCATAAATCTTTGAAATTTTGTGACAATAAAGTACTCGAGCCCCTTATCAATTTGAGCTATCGCTCACAGCTACCCTTGAGTCCTAAATCAAACACTGATATAACTTCAAATGGCCCTAACTTCTATACGTCCTACACCTATCAAAGTCTGCAACCATCAATTGCTTGTAACTTTTTACTGGAGCGTCATAAAACCTTGAAATTTTGTGACAGTAAATAACTCGTGCCTCTTATGAATTTACGCTATCGCTCTTAGCTATGCTCCCCTTGAGTCCCTAACTTCTATACGTCCTACACCTATCAAAGTCTGCAACCATCAATTGCTTGTAACATTTTACTGGAGCGTCATAAAACCTTGGAATTTTGTGACAATAAATTACTCGTGCCTCTTTAATTAATTAATTTAAGCTATCGTTCATAGCTATGCTACCCTTGAGTCCCAAATCAAACACAGATAAAACTTCAAATGGAACTAACTTCTGTACGGTGCGTCCTATACCTATCAAAGTTTGCACCATTCAAATGCTTGTAACTTTTTACTGGAGGGTCATAAAACCTTGAAATTTGCTGACAATAAAGTACTCGATCCTCTTATCAGTATAAGTTATCGCTCACAGCTATGCTACCCTTGAGTCCCACATCAAACACTGCTAAAACTTCAAATGGCCCTAAATTCTATACGGTGCAGCCCACACCTATCAAAGTTTGCAACAATCAAATGCTTGTAACTTTTTACGGGAGCGTCATAAATCTTTGAAATTTTGTGACAATAAAGTACTCGAGCCTCTTATCAATTTAAGCTATCGCTCATAGCCATGCTACCCTTGACTCCCAAATAAGACACTGATAAAACTTCAAATAGCCCTAACATCTATACGGTGGGGTTCTTTACCTATCAAAGTTTGCTACATTCAAATGCTTTTAACTTTTTACTGGAGCTTCATAAAACCTTGACATTTTGTGACAATAAAGTACTCGAGCCTCTTATCAATTTACGCTATCGTTCATAGCTATGCTACCCTTGACTCTCAAATCAAACACTGATAAAACTTCAAATGACCCTAACGTCTATACGGAGCATCCTACAGCTATCAAAGCTGGCAACATTCAAATGCTTGTAACTTTTTACTGGAGCGTCATAAAATCTTGAAATTTAGTGACAATAAAGTACTCGAGCCTCTTATCACTTTAATCTATCGCTCATAGCTATGCTACCTTTGAGTCCCAAATCAAACACTGATAAAACTTCAAATAGCCCTAAATTCTATACGGTGGGGTTCTTTACCTATCAAAGTTTGCTACATTCAAATGCTTTTAACTTTTTACTGGAGCTTCATAAAACCTTGACATTTTGTGACAATAAAGTACTCGAGCCTCTTATCAATTTACGCTATCGTTCATAGCTATGCTACCCTTGACTCTCAAATCAAACACTGATAAAACTTCAAATGACCCTAACGTCTATACGGAGCATCCTACAGCTATCAAAGCTGGCAACATTCAAATGCTTGTAACTTTTTACTGGAGGGTCATAAAACCTTGAAATTTTTTGACAATAAAGTACTCGAGCCTCTTGTCATTTAAAGTTATCGCTCATAGCTATGCTACCCTTGAGTCCTAATGCAAACACTGATATAACTTCAAATGGCCCTAACTTCTATACGTCCTACACCTATCAAAGTCTGCAACCATCAATTGCTTGTAACTTTTTACTGGAGCGTCATAAAACCTTGAAATTTTTGGACAATAAAGTACTCGAGCCTCTTATCAATTTAAGCTATCGCTCATAGCCATGCTACCCTTGAATCCCAAATAAGACACTGATAAAATTTCAAATAGCCCTAACATTTATACGGTGGGGTTCTTTACCTATCAAAGTTTGCTACATTCAAATGCTTTTAACTTTTTACTGGAGCTTCATAAAACCTTGACATTTTGTGACAATAAAGTACTCGAGCCTCTTATCAATTTACGCTATTGCTCATAGCTATGCTCCCATTGAGTCCCAAATCAAACACTGGTAAAACTTCAAATAGCCCTAACTTCTATACGGTGCGTCCTATACCTATTAAAGTTTGCAACATTCAAATGCTTTTAACTTTTTTTTGGAGCGTCATAAAACCTTGAAATTTTTTGACAATAAAGTACTCGAGCCTCTTGTCATTTAAAGTTATCGCTCATAGCTATGCTACCCTTGAGTCCCAAATCAAACACTGATAAAACTTCAAATGCCACTAACTTCTATACGGTGCGTCCTATACCTATTAAAGTTTGCAACATTGTAACTTTTTACTGGAGAGTCAACCTTGAAATTTTCTGACAATAAATTTCTCGAGCCTCTTATAAATTTAAGATATCGCTCATAGCTATGCTACCCTTGAGTACCAAATCAAACACGGATAAAGTTCAAATGGCCCTTACTTCTATACGGTGCGTCATACACCTATAAAAGTTTGCAACATTCAAAGGCTTGTAACTTTTTACTGGAGCGTCATAAAACCTTGAAATTTTGTGACAATAAAGTACTCGTGCCTCTTATCAATTAAAGTTATCGTTCATAGCTATGCTAACCTTGAGTTCCAAATCAAACACTGATAAAACTTCAAATGGCCCTAACTTCTGTTCGGTGCGTCCTATATCTATCAAAGTTTGCACCTTTCAAATGCTTGTAACTTTTTACCGGAGCGTCATAAAACCTTGAAATTTTGTGACAATAAAGTACTCGTGCCTCTTATCCATTTACGCTATCGCTCATAGCTATGCTACCCTTGAGTCCCAAATAAGACACTGATAAAACTTCAAATAGCCCTAACATCTATACGGTGGGGTTCTTTACCTATCAAAGTTTGCAACATCCAAATGCTTTTAACTTTTTACTGGAGCGTCATAAAACCTTGAAATTTTGTGACAATAAAGAACTCGAGCCTCTTAGCAATTTACGATATCGCTCATAGCTATCCTACCCTTGAGTCCCTAACTTCTATACGTCCTACACCTATCAAAGTCTGTAACCATCAATTGCTTGTAACTTTTTACTGGAGCGTCATAAAACCTTGGAATTTTGTGACAATAAATTACTCGTGCCTCTTTTCAATTTAAGCTATCGCTCATAGCTATGCTACGCTTGAGTCCCAAATCAAACACTGCTAAAACTTCACATGGCCCTAACTTATATACGGTGCGTCCTACACCTATCAAAGTTTGCAACAATCAAATGCTTGTAACTTTTTACTGGAACGTCATAAAACCTTGAAATTTTGTGACAATGAAATACTCGAGCCTCTTATCAATTTAAGCTATCGTTCATAGCTATGCTACCCTTGACTCTCAAATCAAACACTGATAAAACTTCAAATGACCCTAACGTCTATACGGAGCATCCTACAGCTATCAAAGTTGGCAACATTCAAATGCTTGTAACTTTTTACTGGAGCGTCATAAATCTTTGAAATTTTGTGACAATAAAGAACTCGAGCCCCTTATCAATTTAAGCTATCGCTCACAGCTATGCTACCCTTAAGTCCCAAATCAACCACTGATATAACTTCAAATGGCCGTAACTTCTATACGTCCTACACCTATCAAAGTCTGCAACCATCAATTGCTTGTAACTTTTTACTAGAGCGTCATAAAACCTTGAAATTTTGTGCCAATTAATTACTCGTGCCTCTTATCAATTTAAGCTATTGCTCACAGCTAGGCTACAATTGAGTCCCACATCAAACACTGTTAAAACTTCAAATGGCTCTAACTTCTATACGGTGCGTCCTCTCCCTATTTAAGTTTGCAACATTGTAACTTTTTACTGGAGAGTCAACCTTGAAATTTTCTGACAATAAATTTCTCGAGCCTCTTATAAATTTAAGATATCGCTCATAGCTATGCTACCCTTGAGTCCCAAATCAAACACGGATAAAGTTCAAATGGCCCTTACTTCTACATTCAAATGCTTGTAACTTTTTACTGGAGCGTCATAAATCTTTGAAATTTTGTGACAATAAAGAACTCGAGCCCCTTATCAATTTAAGCTATCGCTCATAGCTATGCTACCCTTGAGTCCTAATGCAAACACTGATATAACTTCAAATGGCCCTAACTTCTATACGTCCTACACCTATCAAAGTCTGCAACCATCAATTGCTTGTAACTTTTTACTGGAGCGTCATAAAACCTTGAAATTTTTGGACAATAAAGTACTCGAGCCTCTTATCAATTTAAGCTATCGCTCATAGCCATGCTACCCTTGAATCCCAAATAAGACACTGATAAAACTTCAAATAGCCCTAACATCTATACGGTGGGGTTGTTTACCTATCAAAGTTTGCTACTCTCAAATGCTTTTAACTTTTTACTGGAGCTTCATAAAACCTTGACATTTTGTGACAATAAAGTACTCGAGCCTCTTATCAATTTACGCTATTGCTCATAGCTATGCTCCCATTGAGTCCCAAATCAAACACTGGTAGAACTTCAAATAGCCCTAACTTCTATACGGTGCGTCCTATACCTATTAAAGTTTGCAACATTCAAATGCTTTTAACTTTTTTTTGGAGCGTCATAAAACCTTGAATTTTGTGACAATAAAGTACTCGAGCCTCTTGTCATTTAAAGTTATCGCTCATAGCTATGCTACCCTTGAGTTCCAAATCAAACACTGATAAAACTTCAAATGGCACTAACTTCTGTACGGTGCATCCTATACCTATCAAAGTTTGCACCATTCAAATGCTTATAACTTTTTACTGGAGCGTCATAAATCTTTGAAATTCTGTGACAATAAAGTACTCGAGCCTCTTATCAATTTAAGCTATCGCTCACCGCTATGCTACCCTTGACTCCTAAATCAAACACTGATATAACTTCAAATGGCCCTAACTTCTATACGTCCTACACGTTTCAAAGTCTGCATTCATCAATTGCTTGTAACTTTTTACTGGAGCGTCATAAAACCTTGAAATTTTGTGACAATAAATTACTCGTGCCTCTTATCAATTTAAGCCATCGCTCATAGCTAGGCTACAATTGAGTCCCACATCAAACACTGTTAAAACTTCAAATAGCCTTAACTTCTATACGGTGCGTCCTATACCTATCAAAGTTTGCAACATTCAAATGCAATTAACTTTTTTTTGGAGCGTCATAATACCTTGAAATTTTGTGACAATAAAGAACTCGAGCCTCTTATCAATTTACGATATCGCTCATAGCTATGCTCCCCTTGAGTCCCAAATCAAACACTGATAAAACTTCAAATTACCCTAACTTCTATACGGAGCGTCCTATACCTATCAAAGTTTGCAACATTCAAATGCTTGTAACTTTTTACTGGAGCGTCATTAAACCTTGAAATTTTTTGAAAATAAAGTACTCGAGCCTCTTATCAATTTAAGCTATCGCTCATAGCTATGCTACCCTTGAGTCCCAAATCAAACACGGATAAACTTCAAATGGCCCCTACTTCTATACGGTGCGTCATACACTTATAAAAGTTTGCAACATTCAAATGCTTTTCACTTTTTACTGGATCGCCATAAAACCTTGAGATTTTGTGACAATAAATTACTCGTGCCTCTTATCAGTCTAAGGTATCGGTCACAGCTATGCTACCCTTGAGTCCCACATCAAACACTGCTAAAACTTCAAATGGCCCTAAATTCTATACGGTGCGGCCTACACCTATCAAAGTTTGCAACATTAAAATGCTTGTAACTTTTTACTAGAGCGTCATAAATCTTTGAAATTTTGTGACAATAAAGAACTCGAGCCCCTTATCAATTTAAGCTATCGCTCACAGCTATGCTACCCTTAAGTCCTAAATCAACCACTGATATAACCTCAAATGGCCGTAACTTCTATACGTCCTACACCTATCAAAGTCTGCAACCATCAATTGCTTGTAACTTTTTACTGGAGCGTCATAAAACCTTGAAATTTTGTGACAATAAATTACTCGTGCCTCTTATCAATTTAAGCTATTGCTCACAGCTAGGCTACAATTGAGTCCCACATCAAACACTGTTAAAACATCAAATGGCTCTAACTTCTATACGGTGCGTCCTATACCTATTAAAGTTTGCAACATTGTAACTTTTTACTGGAGAGTCAACCTTGAAATTTTCTGACAATAAATTTCTCGAGCCTCTTATAAATTTAAGATATCGCTCATAGCTATGCTACCCTTGAGTCCCAAATCAAACACGGATAAACTTCAAATGGCCCTTACTTCTATACATTCAAATGCTTTTAACTTTTTACTGGAGCGTCATAAAACCTTGAAATTTAATGACAATAAAGAACTCGAGCCTCTTATCAATTTACGATATCGCTCATAGCTATGCTCCCCTTGAGTCCCAAATCAAACGCTGATAAAACTTCAAATAGCCCTAACTTCTATACGATGCGTCCTATTCCTAACAAAGTTTGCAACATTCAAATGCTTGAAACTTTTTACTGGAGCGTCATAAAACCTTGAAATTTTTTGACAATAAAGTACTCGAGCCACTTATCAATTTAAGCTATCGCTCATAGCTATGCTACCCTTGAGTCCCAAATCAAACACGGATAAACTTCAAACGGCCCTTACTTCTATACGGTGCGTCATACACCTATAAAAGTTTGCAACATTCAAATGCTTGTAACTTTTTACTGGAGCGTTATAAAATCTTGAAATTTTGTGACAATAAGTTATCGCTCATAGCTATGCTACCCTTGAATTCCAAATCAAACACTGATAAAACTTCAAATGCCACTAACTTCTATACGGTGTGTCTTATACCTATCAAAGTTTGCAACATGGTTACTTTTTACTGGAGCGTCATAAAACCTTGAGATTTTGTGACAATAAATTACTCGTGCCTCTTATCAGTCTAAGCTATCGCTCACAGCTATCGCTCACAGCTATGCTATCCTTGAGTCCCACATCAAACACTGTTAAAACTTCAAATGGCCCTAAATTCTATACGGTGCGGCCTACACCAATCAAAGTTTGCAATAATCAAATGCTTGTAACTTTTTACTGGAGCGTCATAAATCTTTGAAATTTTGTGACAATAAAGTACTCGAGCCCCTTATCAATTTAAGCTATCGCTCACAGCTATGCTACCCTTGAGTCCTAAATCAAACACTGATATAACTTCAAATGGTCCTAACTTCTATACGTCCTACACCTATCAAAGTCTGCAACCATCAATTGCTTGTAACTTTTTACTGGAGCGTGATAAAACCTTGAAATTTTGTGACGGAAAATTACTCGTGCCTCTTATCAATTTAAGCTATCGCTCACAGCTAGGCTACAATTGGGTCCCACATCAAACACTGTTAAAACTTCAAATGCCCTAACTTCTATACGGTGCGTCCTATATCTATCAAAGTTTGCACCATTCAAATGCTTGTAACTTTTTAGTGGAGCCTCATAAAACCGTGAAATTTTGTGACAATCAAGTACTCGTGCCTCTTATCAATTTACGATATCGCTCATAGCTATGCTACCCTTGAGTAACAAATAAGACACTGATAAAACTTCAAATAGCCCTAACATATATACGGTGGGGTTCTTTACCTATCAAAGTTTGCACCATTCAAATGCTTGTAACTTTTTACTGGAGCCTCATAAAACCTTGAAATTTTGTGACAATAAAGAACTCGAGCCTCTTATCAATTTAAGCTATTGCTCACAGCTAGGCTACAATTGAGTCCCACATCAAACACTGTTAAATTTTCAAATGGCTCTAACTTCTATACGGTGCGTCCTATACCTATTAAAGTTTGCAACATTGTAACTTTTTACTGGAGAGTCAACCTTGAAATTTTGTGACAATAAAGAACTCGAGCCTCTTATCAATTTACGATATCGCTCATAGCTATGCTCCCCTTGAGTCCCAAATCAAACACGGATAAACTTCAAATGGCCCTTACTTCTATACGGTGCGTCATACACCTATCAAAGTTTGCAACAATCAAATGCTCGTAACTTTTTACTGGAGCGTCATAAATCTTTGAAATTTTGTGACAATAAAGTACTCGAGCCCCTTATCAATTTAAGCTATCGCTCACAGCTATGCTACCCTTGAGTCCTAAATCAAACACTGATATAACTTCAAATGGCCCTAACTTCTATACGTCCTACACCTATCAAAGTCTGCAACAATCAAATGCTTGTAACTTTTTATTGGAGCGAAATAAAACCTTGAAATTTTGTGACAATAAATTACTCGTGCCTCTTATCAATTTAAGCTATAGGTCACAGCTAGGCTACCCTTGAGTCGCCAATCAAACACTGATATAACTTCAAATGGCCCTAACTTCTATATGTCCTACACCTATCAAAGTCTGCAACATTCAAATGCTTGTAACTTTTTACTGGAGCGTCATAAAACCTTGAAATTTTTTGACAATAAAGTACTCGAGCCTCTTATCAATTTAAGCTATCGCTCATAGCTGTGCTACCCTTGAGTCCCAAATAAGATACTGATAAAACTTCAAATGACCTTAACTTCTATACGGTGCGTTCTACACCTATCAAAGTTTGCAACAATCAAATGCTTGTAACTTTTTACTGGAGCGTCATAAAACCTTGAAATTTTGTGACAATAAAGAATTCGAGCCTCTTACCAATTTACGCTATTGCTCACAGCTAGGCTACAATTCAGTCCCACATCAAACACTGTTAAAACTTCAAATGGCTCTAACTTCTATACGGTGCGTCCTATACCTATTAAAGTTTGCAACATTGTAACTTTTTACTGGAGAGTCATAAAATATTGAAATTTTGTGACAATAAATTTCTCGAGCCTCTTATAAATTTAAGATATCGCTCATAGCTATGCTACCCTTGAGTCCCAAATCAAACACGGATAAACTTCAAATGGCCCTTACTTCTATACGGTGCGTCCTACAGCTATCAAAGTTGGCAACATTCAAATGCTTGTAACTTTTTACTGGAGCGTCATAAAACCTTGAAATTTTGTGACAATAAAGTACTCGAGCCTCTTATCAATTTAAGCTATCGTTCATAGCTATGCTACCCTTGACTCCCAAATCAAACACTGATAAAACTTCAAATGACCCTAACTTCTATACGGAGCATCCTACAGCTATCAAAGTTGGCAACATTCAAATGCTTGTAACTTTTTACAGGAGCGACATAAATCTTCGAAATTTTGTGACAATGAAGTACTCGAGCCTCTTATCAATTTAAGCTATCGCTCACAGCTATGCTACCCTTGAGTCCTAAATAAAACACTGATATAACTTCAAATGGACCTAACTTCTATACGTCCTACAACCATTAACACAAGTCTGCAACCATCAATTGCTTGTAACTTTTTACTGGAGCGTCATAAAACCTTGAAATTTGGTGACAATAAATTACTCGTGCCTCTTATCAATTTAAGCTATTGCTCACAGCTAGGCTACAATTCAGTCCCACATCAAACACTGTTAAAACTTCAAATGGCTCTAACTTCTATACGGTGCGTCCTATACCTATTAAAGTTTGCAACATTGTAACTTTTTACTGGAGAGTCATAAAATATTGAAATTTTGTGACAATAAATTTCTCGAGCCTCTTATAAATTTAAGATATCGCTCATAGCTATGCTACCCTTGAGTCCCAAATCAAACACGGATAAACTTCAAATGGCCCTTACTTCTATACGGTGCGTCCTAAACCTATCAAAGTTTGCAACATTCAAATGCTTTTAAGTTTTTACTGGAGCGTCAAAAAACCTTGAAATTTTGTGACAATAAAGTACTCGTGCCTCTTATCAATTAAAGTTATCGTTCATAGCTATGCTAACCTTGAGTTCCAAATCAAACACTGATAAAACTTCAAATGGCCCTAATTTCTGTACGGTGCGTCCTATATCTATCAAAGTTTGCACCATTCAAACGCTTGTAACTTTTTACTGGAGCGTCATAAAACCTTGAAATTTTGTGACAATAAAGAACTCGAGCCTCTTATCAATTTACGCTATCGCTCATAGCTATGCTCTCCTTGAGTCCCAAATCAAACACGGATAAACTTCAAATGGCCCTTAATTCTATACGGTGCGGCCTACACCTATCAAAGTTTGCAACAATCAAATGCTTGTAACTTTTTACTGGAGCGTCATAAATCTTTGAAATTTTGTGACAATAAAGTACCCGATCCCTTTATCAATTTAAGCTATCGCTCATAGCTATGCTACCCTTGAGTCCCAAATAAGACACTGATAAAACTTCAAATAGCCCTAACATCTATACGGTGGGGTTCTTTACCTATCAAAGTTTGCAACATTCAAATGCTTTTAACTTTTTACTGGAGCGTCATAAAACCTTGAAATTTTGTGACAATAAAACTCGAGCCTCTTATCAATTTACGATATCGCTCATAGCTATGCTCCACTTGAGTCCCAAATCAAACGCTGATAAAACTTCAAATAGCCCTAACTTCTATACCTATCAAAGTTTGCAACATTCAAATGCTTGTAACTTTTTACTGGAGCGTCATAAAACCTTGAAATTTGTTGACAATAAAGTACTCGAGCCACTTATCAATTTAAGCTATCGCTCATAGCTATGCTACCCTTGAGTTCCAAATCAAACACTGATAGAACTTCAAATGCCACTAACTTCTATACGGTGTGTCTTATACCTATCAAAGTTTGCAACATGGTAACTTTTTACTGGAGTGTCATAAAACCTTGAGATTTTGTGACAATCAAGTACTCGAGCCCCTTATCAATTTAAGCTATCGCTCACAGCTATGCTACCCTTGAGTCCTAAATCAAACACTGATATAACTTCAAATGGTCCTAACTTCTATACGTCCTACACCTATCAAAGTCTGCAACCATCAATTGCTTGTAACTTTTTACTGGAGCGTGATAAAACCTTGAAATTTTGTGACGGTAAATTACTCGTGCCTCTTATCAATTTAAGCTATCGCTCACAGCTAGGCTACAATTGGGTCCCACATCAAACACTGTTAAAACTTCAAATGCCCTAACTTCTATACGGTGCGTCCTATATCTATCAAAGTTTGCACCATTCAAATGCTTGTAACTTTTTACTGGAGCGTCATAAAACCTTGAAATTTTGTGACAATCAAGTACTCGTGCCTCTTATCAATTTACGCTATCGCTCATAGCTATGCTACCCTTGAGTCCCAAATAAGAAACTGATAAAACTTCAAATAGCCCTAACATATATACGGTGGGTTCTTTACCTATCAAAGTTTGCAACATTCAAATGCTTTTAACTTTTTACTGGAGCGTCACAAAACCTTGAAATTTTGTGACAATAAAGAACTCGAGCCTCTTATCAATTTACGCTATCGCTCATAGCTATGCTCCCCTTGAGTTCCAAATCAAACGCTAATAAAACTTCATATAGCCCTAACTTCTATACGGTGCATCCTATACCTATCAAAGTTTGCAACATTCAAATGCTTGTAACTTTTTACTGGAGCGTCATAAAACCTTGAAATTTGTGACAATAAAGTACTCGAGCCTCTTATCAATTTAAGCTATCGCTCATAGCTATGCTACCCTTGATCCCAAATCAAACACGGATAAACTTCCAATGGCCCTTACTTCTTGCTTTTCTCTTTTTACTGGAGCGCCATAAAACCTTGAGATTTTGTGACAATAAATTACTCGTGCCTCTTATCAGTCTAAGCTATCGCTCACAGCTATGCTACCCTTGAGTCCCACATCAAACACTGCTAAAACTTCAAATGGCCCTAAATTCTATAAGGTGCGGCCTACACCTATCAAAGTTTGCAACAATCAAATGCTTGTAACTTTTTACTGGAGCGTCATAAATCTTTGAAATTTTGTGACAATAAAGTACCCGAGCCCTTTATCAATTTAAGCTATCGCTCATAGCTATGCTACCCTTGAGTCCTAAATCAAACACTGATATAACTTCAAATGGCCCTAACTTCTATACGTCCTACACCTATCAAAGTCTGCAACCATCAATTGCTTGCAACTTTTTACTGGAGCGTCATAAAACCTTGAAATTTTGTGACAGTAAATTACTCGTGCCTCTTATTAATTTAAGCTATCGCTCACAGCTAGGCTACAATTGGGTCCCACATTAAACACTGTTAACACTTCAAATGCCCTAACTTCAATACGGTGCGTCCTATACCTATTAAAGTTTGCAGCATTGTAACTTTTTACTGGAGCGTCATAAAACCTTGAAATTTTGTGACAATAAAGTACTCGTGCCTCTTATAAATTAAAGTTATCGTTCATAGCTATGCTAACCTTGAGTTCCAAATCAAACACTGATAAAACTTCAAATGGCCCTAACTTCTGTATGGTGCGTCCTATATCTATCAAAGTTTGCACCATTCAAATGCTTGTTACTTTTTACTGGAGCGTCATAAAACCTTGAAATTTTGTGACAATAAAGAACTCGAGCCTCTTATCAATTTACGCTATCGCTCATAGCTATGCTCCCCTTGAGTCCCAAATCAAACGCTGATAAAACTTCAATTAGCCCTAACTTCTATACGGTGCGTCCTATACCTATCAAAGTTTGCAACATTCAAATGCTTGTAACTTTTTACTGGAGCGTCATAAAACCTTGAAATTTTTTGACAATAAAGTACTCGAGCCTCTTATCAATTTAAGCTATCGCTCATAGCTATGCTACCCTTGAGTCCCAAATCAAACACTGCTAAAACTTCAAATGGCCCTAAATTCTATACGGTTCGGCCTACACCTATCAAAGTATGCAACAATCAAATGCTTGTAACTTTTTACTGGAGCGTCATAAATCTTTGAAATTTTGTGACAATAAAGTACCCGAGCCCCTTATCAATTTAAGCTATCGCTCATAGCTATGCTACCCTTGAGTCCTAAATCAAACACTGATATAACTTCAAATGGCACTAACTTCTATACGTCCTACACCTATCAAAGTTTGCAACCATCAATTGCTTGCAACTTTTTACTGGAGCGTCATAAAACCTTGAAATTTTGTGACAGTAAATTACTCGTGCCTCTTATCAATTTAAGCTATCGCTCACAGCTAGGCTACAATTGGGGCCCACATTAAACACTGCTAAAACTTCAAATGCCCTAACTTCTATACGGTGCGTCCTATACCTATTAAAGTTTGCAGCATTGTAACTTTTTACTGGAGCGTCATAAAACCTTGAAATTTTGTGACAATAAAGTACTCGTGCCTCTTATCAATTAAAGTTATCGTTCATAGCTATGCTAACCTTGAGTTCCAAATCAAACACTGATAAAACTTCAAATGGCCCTAACTTCTGTACGGTGCGTCATACACCTATAAAAGTTTTCAACATTCAAATGCTTGTAACTTTTTACTGGAGCGTTATAAAATCTTGAAATTTTGTGACAATCAAATACTCGAGCCTCTTGTCAATTTAAGTTATCGCTCATAGCTACGCTACCCTTGAGTTCCAAATCAAACACTGATAAAACTTCAAATGCCACTAACTTCTATACGGTGTGTCTTATACCTATCAAAGTTTGCAACATGGTAACTTTTTACTGGAGTGTCATCAAACCTTGAGATTTTGTGACAATCAAGTACTCGAGCCCCTTATCAATTTAAGCTATCGCTCACAGCTATGCTACCCTTGAGTCCTAAATCAAACACTGATATAACTTCAAATGGTCCTAACTTCTATACGTCCTACACCTATCAAAGTCTGCAACCATCAATTGCTTGTAACTTTTTACTGGAGGGTGATAAAACCTTGAAATTTTGTGACGGTAAATTACTCGTGCCTCTTATCAATTTAAGCTATCGCTCACAGCTGGCTACAATTGGGTCCCACATCAAACACTGTTAAAACTTCAAATGCCCTAACTTCTATACGGTGCGTCCTATATCTATCAAAGTTTGCACCATTCAAATGCTTGTAACTTTTTACTGGAGCGTCATAAAACCTTGAAATTTTTTGACAATAAAGTACTCAAGCCACTTATCAATTTAAGCTATCGCTCATAGCTATGCTACCCTTGAGTCCCAAATCAAACACGGATAAACTTCAAATGGCCCTTACTTCTATACGGTGCGTCATACACCTATAAAAGTTTGCACCATTCAAATGCTTGTAACTTTTTACTGGAGCGTCATAAAACCTTGAAATTTTTTGACAATAAAGTAATCGTGCCTCTTATCAATTTACGCTATCGCTCATAGCTATGCTACCCTTGAATCCCAAATAAGACACTGATAAAACTTCAAATAGCCCTAACGTCTATACGGTGGGGTTCTTTACCTATCAAAGTTTGCAACATTCAAATGCTTTTAACTTTTTACTGGAGCGTCATAAAACCTTGAAATTTTGTGACAATAAAACTCGAGCCTCTTATCAATTTACGATATCGCTCATAGCTATGCTCCACTTGAGTCCCAAATCAAACGCTGATAAAACTTCAAATAGCCCTAACTTCTATACGGTGCGAACTATACCTATCAAAGTTTGCAACATTCAAATGCTTGTAACTTTTTACTGGAGCGTCATAAAACCTTGAAATTTTTTGACAATAAAGTACTCGAGCCACTTATCAATTTAAGCTATCGCTCATAGCTATGCTACCCTTGAGTCCCAAATCAAACACGGATAAACTTCAAATGGCCCTTACTTCTATACGGTGCGTCATACACCTATAAAAGTTTGCAACATTCAAATGCTTGTAACTTTTTACTGGAGCGTTATAAAATCTTGAAATTTTGTGACAATAAAATACTCGAGCCTCTTGTCAATTTAAGTTATCGCTCATAGCTATGCTACCCTTGAGTTCCAAATCAAACACTGATAAAACTTCAAATGCCACTAACTTCTATACGGTGTGTCTTATACCTATCAAAGTTTGCAACATGGTAACTTTTTACTGGAGTGTCATAAAACCTTGAGATTTTGTGACAATCAAGTACTCGAGCCCCTTATCAATTTAAGCTATCGCTCACAGCTATGCTACCCTTGAGTCCTAAATCAAACACTGATATAACTTCAAATGGTCCTAACTTCTATACGTCCTACACCTATCAAAGTCTGCATCCATCAATTGCTTGTAACTTTTTACTGGAGCGTGATAAAACCTTGAAATTTTGTGACGGTAAATTACTCGTGCCTCTTATCAATTTAAGCTATCGCTCACAGCTAGGCTACAATTGGGTCCCACATCAAACACTGTTAAAACTTCAAATGCCCTAACTTCTATACGGTGCGTCCTATATCTATCAAAGTTTGCACCATTCAAATGCTTGTAACTTTTTACTGGAGCGTCATAAAACCTTGAAATTTTGTGACAATCAAGTAATCGTGCCTCTTATCAATTTACGCTATCGCTCATAGCTATGCTACCCTTGAATCCCAAATAAGACACTGATAAAACTTCAAATAGCCCTAAAGTCTATACGGTGGGGTTCCTTACCTATCAAAGTTTGCAACATTCAAATGCTTTTAACTTTTTACTGGAGCGTCATAAAACCTTGAAATTTTGTGACAATAAAGAATTCGAGCCTCTTATCAATTTACGCTATCGTTCATAGCTATGCTACCCTTGACTCCCAAATCAAACACTGATAAAACTTCAAATGACCCTAACTTCTATACGGAGCATCCTACAGCTATCAAAGTTGGCAACATTCAAATGCTTGTAACTTTTTACAGGAGCGTCATAAATCTTCGAAATTTTGTGACAATGAAGTACTCGAGCCTCTTATCAATTTAAGCTATCGCTCACAGCTATGCTACCCTTGAGTCCTAAATCAAACACTGTGTTCGCGCCGGAGCCCTCCTGTCAACGGCTGCTGCCTGCGCACCGTCACCATGCGACTCTGCGCGGGGCTCAGTGCGGAGAGAATTCCCCTCATTGGGTCCCGCCAAAGTCGTGTAGCAGGCCGCAGCCATCTTTATTTTAAGGAGAGTGCTGACGCAGGCAGCGGAGGAGAGCTGGTCGGCAATACTGCGTGCCGATTCAGTTGATGTTCAGCAGTCAATCTTTAAACGTGTCGCATACGTGGAAAAAAGCACTTAAGTATCATTAAAAAATAAACAACAGTAAAAACTGAAACAAATATAATTTCATTTGTAAGTGTATTGCCTAATAAAACAAAAAGAAAACGTAAATAATTTGTAATTAAACAATTTACAATGGAATTAGAGAGTAACTCCGCTCTTAGAAACATGGTCCTTCGAGCCGGATCGCAGCTGCGCCCGGTAAGTTTTTAATATTTATTTTTACCTAATTTCTGTTTAATTTCAATATTGCACAGCTATTTATTTATGCTTTTATTTTGTAATTCGTGATTTATATTTTTTATCGCGTCATTCGCGTTTGGGTACGGTCGTCGCGGCAAACGGTACATTTCCGTATCGTCACTTGTGTGAGTGTGTGCGTGTGTGTGGATTTGGCACAGCAGCAGGTACTGGAATTTACATTTGTTAAATTCTCAGCACGGCCGCTGCGTAATTCGGTTCGCAGTCTGCAGCTCAAAGCGCTGCCGACGCCGGTTACGATAAGCTGTCTACAGCTGCTTGTGCGCAGTTTTTTCCACAGCCGCTGTGCATGCTATTGCCATTGCCGCTATCCGCTGCTCCGTTGTTCAGTCAATGCCCTACTTTTGAGTGTTGCTTTGTTCGTTGAAACGAATTAAGGCGGGTGTCACACTCACAACTCTTGTGGGTCAGCTGTTCGGGTTATCCGTATTGCGTGCGTATATCGCCGCGTTGAAGTCGCTTCGTGGTGCCAGTAAGCGGTGGGAGCATATTGTTCTTGCTTCTACATTGGCGTGGGAGTCTACAGCTCACTGCGCTGCCCAGAGCCTGGTAACTGTACGTTGTGTACCGTTGCTGATGAACCGTTAACTTATACCGTTGCCGGTAGGTTTTTCGGACTAACGGGTCAACAACCGTTAACGTGGTGGAGGATCGACGCTTTCGACACGAGTGCGGTGTAATTAGGTTCGCAGTCCGCAGCTCACAGCGCTGCCGACGCCTTTTCACAGTAAACCGTGTGCCAGCGGTGCTTGAACATCCCCATATTACGACGCTGAAAAATACGTACGCTCGTTGATCTCCGTACGTCACAGTTTTTGCAGCTCGCAGCGCTGCCAACTTGTACTGCCCTTTTGTCTTTGATAACCCTGTATCGGTGAACCCACGAGCGACGCAAGGTCCGGGTCACATACAGCAGCTCATAGCGCTGCGTTGGGTATCTCAAGTAGGGGTTATAATTCAATTTCCTTGTTTGTCAATTGTAGTTGGCCAGTGCTGTCGTCATTGCCTAGCCTTCGCGTAGCTTCATTCCTCCTAGGGATTGTCTTTAAGTTGTGTGGACTCTTCAGCGAAAATAAGGCGGGTGTTATACCGGTCACGTCAGCAGGCCAGCTGGGTACACATATAGCTGGGTAACTGGGTGTGTCGACGTGAAGGTGTAGTGTTTTCCCGGGTTTTGCTTGCGTTTTGCCATCATTGAGCTGCGTTCTCAGGTCAAGCGGTCTGCAACTATGCTGACTCCGCTGATAGACGCGGCTGATAGCCTGACCGCGTTCGTTATTGAGTTCGAGCGGAACTCTTCCGCCTCTCAAAATCTCGAATATCTTCGCCTTGATCTGACTGAATTGGCAGACTTATGGCAGGCGTTGAAGAAGGCGAAGGCTGCAGCGGTCATTGAAGCAAATTTAGACGAGAAATGCGTAGCCATTAAAGAGTCTATACGGCAACGATTCGCAGCAAGTTTTGCCATGTACAAACAGGGTCATGCTCGGATCAGTGGACTAATACAATCCCTGACCGTCTCTCCAACGGTGCCTTCCGAGGCGTCGGCTGAGCTGTCTTCTCAATCCCACACTATTCCAGTGCCTCCTTGTGATATTGAGATTTTCGGGGGGGAGTACTCCAAATGGATCACCTTCCGTGATATGTTCACGGCGCTGTTCCTGCGGAACGCCCGGTTATCTAACATCGAGCGGTTGTATCACCTGAGAGCAAAGACTACGGGGGAGGCGCGAGAAATCGTGGACCAATGCCAACTGACCAATAGCGGTTTTGAACAGGCGTGGGCGGGGCTTACTGCGCGATACGAAAATCGGCGCAAGCTCATTAATTGTCAGCTGAAGTCCCTATTCACAATGCGTACCATAGGCAAAGAAAGTGGGTCGGAGCTAAAAAGGCTGCAGCGGGAAGTGAGCAATTGCATTATGGCATTGAAGGAGCTGTCGGTGGATGTAGGCAGTTGGGATCCAATTTTTATATACTGGAGTTCCATTCGGTTGCCGGAGAGGACCCTTTCTCTCTGGGAGCAGTCCCTTGCAGATCATGCGGATATCCCGACTTGGGTGGCGATGGAGGAATTCCTCTCGAAACGATTCCAAACTTTGGAAGCGGTCTCTGATGTCTGCCAGGCGGAGCATGCGCGGGAGCCTGGGGGGAGCCGCTCAACAATAGCTCTCCGCAATAGCCACGTGCAGGCTCATCAGGCGATGGTCAGTCCGGAAGGGTGTAAGATATGTACAATACCAGGCCATCGGGTCTCCCACTGCTCTACTTTCATCAACGCTGATGTATCAGAGCGATGGGGATGGGTGAATCGCTTCCACTTGTGCGTGAATTGTTTGAAGGGGGATCATCGTGTGTCAAATTGCACGAGTAAATACCGATGTTTTACGTGTCAAGAGCGGCACCATACTCTGCTACACCGTGAGCCGCTTCCGAACCGGAGCATAAGAGGCCCACCACGCACGACGCCGCCTCGAGGCAGACGATCATCCAACGGACGCAACGCGGCCACCACGTTGGCTCAACCTGCTACACCTTCCTTCGCCCACGCTGCACAGGTGGTACCTGCTACAGTCCAGGGACGATCCGGTCCATATCGAGCTCGAGGTCGGCTACCCAAACGTGTGCTATTAGGTACCGCCATCATTCACGTATGGTATCAGGGAGTCAATTACATGGCCCGTGCATTGATCGACCCTGGGTCGGAAGGGTCTTTCATCTCTGATCAGCTCCAACGACGCCTGCGACTCCCTACGCGTACCGTGCATGCCCAAGTGTCCGGGGTGAGCAATGTGGTGGCAGCTAACGTGACAAAAGCGTGTGATTTAATGTTAGGATCACCTCTTGACAGTGCTGTGCGGCTCCCGGTGTCAGCATTAGTACTGCCCACCTTGACCAGCGAATTACCCCGACTAGGGGTATCAACGCAACAATATGCCCAATTGGCCGGCTTACGACTGGCTGATCCAAGCCTTTCAAACTCTTCACAAGTTGACATTCTGATAGGGGGTGATTTATACCCGATGGTGATGCTTGATGGGTTGAAGCGTGACGTTATTGGGTCATTAATTGCACAGGAAACTGTATTTGGGTGGATCCTCACAGGGCCCATGCCTGAGAACTCGACCCAGACATTCTGTGCCAGAGTACAAGTTGACACTGGCCACCCGGTCGAAGAGCTCTTGCAGCGATTCTGGGAGGTGGAGGAACCGCCTAAGGAGAGACGGTTGTCACCCTGTGACCAGGCTTGCCTGGATTTGTATTCCCGGACCACTTACAGAGAGTCTTCTGGGCGGTATGTAGTAGAACTACCGTTCAAACCAAAGCATCTGCCTGAGGAGTCGCTTGGAGCTTCTCGGCACATTGCGCTAAAGCAGTTCGAGCGCAATGAAGGCAGGTTACTCCGTAACCCTAAGCAGAAAGACCAATATGACTCCGTGGTACAGGAGTACTTGACCCTTGATCATATGGTCAAAGTCCCGCCTCCACCTTCAGGAGTTCTTGCTCACTATTATTTGCCTCATCATGCGGTTATGAAACCCGCGAGTACGACCACCAAACTGCGAGTGGTATTCAATGCGTCTCAAGCAACCACTAGCACCCTCAGCTTGAATGATGTCTTATATACGGGTCCCACCCTGCAGGCTGACTTGACCCAACTTATCGTGCGATGGCGAATGTATCAGTTCGTCTTTAATGGGGATCTGCAAAAGATGTATCGGCAGATTAGAGTAGCTCCAAAGCACACCCCGTACCAGCGAATTGTTGGGCCTCTCCTGCAGCGCCAGTCTCCGATTACGAGCTACAAACGGTTACCTTCGGAGTCAACTGTGCACCGTACTTAGCGATTAGGACATTGGAACAGCTCGCGACGGATGTCGAGGAGGACTTACCCTTAGCAGCCCGGGTACTGCGTGAATGTATGTACGTGGACGACGCCTTGGTCGGCACACATGATGTAAACGCAGCAATACAGACTCGAGACGAGTTGATCCGTGCACTCGACTCTGCCGGCTTTTCCATGCGAAAGTGGACAGCTAATACGGAAGCCATTCTCTCCTCTTTACCTCCGGACCACTTACTCCGAGAGGATTTTTTGAAGCTGGATGAAGCGAGTTTAACTAAGACACTAGGAATTCGGTGGAATGCAAAGACTGATCATTTCTACTTTCATCTCCAGCCCATTTGCTTTGACCCACGAGCCACCAAACGCAAGGTGCTATCGATTATAGCTCAACTGTTTGATCCAGCCGGATGGCTGGCACCTATTGTGATCGTGGCCAAGATTTTGATGCAACAAATTTGGGGGGACAAAACTGACTGGGACGAATCGCTGACCCTCGCTTCATCCAATCGTTGGAAGGAATTTTTAGGGGCTTATGACGACATCTCACAGATTCGAATTCCTCGATGGGTGGGGTCTGCACCGGATGTAGATATCCAGTTCCATGCATTTTGTGATGCTTCGAAAGCGGCATACGCCGCCGCGCTGTAGGTGCGGTGCCAGTGCGACGATATTGTCACATCCCACTTATTAGTGGCTGAGTCGCGGGTCGCGCCTCTTAAGACGTTATCCTTACCTCGCTTAGAACTCTGTGGCGCGGTATTGTTATCCGAGTTGGTGGCGGCACTTCGGACAAGGGTGGGGGTCACCTCGAGTAACTTGTTTTGTTGGACGGATTCGACCATAGTTTTGGCTTGGCTCCAGAAGTCCCCGCACATGTGGAAAACCTTCGTAGCTAATCGGGTTACCACCATTTCCAGTAAAGTAGGTGTAGAATGTTGGAGACATGTCAGGTCTGCAGACAATCCGGCTGATCTTGCCAGTCGGGGGGTAACTCCAGCAGCCCTTCTTCATAGTCATTTATGGTGGAACGGTCCGGGATGGCTTACCCACGACTCAAATTCCTGGCCTCAGCCTTCGAAAATCGCTAACCCGGACGCCCTGGAAGAACAACGCAACGTTGCTACGCATACCATCCAGGTCAAACAGCACGATAACTTGATGCTGCGTTTCTCATCATTGCCGCGAGCACTGCGGGTTGTGTGCTATATCCAGCGCTTTTTTAGATACGCTATACGAAAACGACGTGACCACGCCCCACCCCCGGGATCGCCTATCACGACTGCAGAGATTGTTGCCGCTACACTGCTCGTGACGACCATAACGCAGCAGATGTATTACCCCGAGGAGTATGGATGCCTGCAGAACGGGCAACCCATTTCCAACTCGAGTTCTCTGCTCACCTTGAACCCCTTCCTTCATTCCGATGGGTCGATTCGAGTGAATGGACGCCTAGCGCATTCCACTCAGATCCCGTTCTCCGAACGGCACCCACAAATTTTACCGTACCACGGACAATTTACACGACTGCCCTAACTTCTATACGGTGGGGTCCTTTATCTATCAAAGTTTGCAACATTCAAATGCTTTTAACTTTTTACTGGAGCGTCATAAAACCTTGAAATTTTGTGACAATAAAGACCTCGAGCCTCTTATCAATTTACGCTATCGTTCATAGCTATGCTCCCCTCGAGTCCAAAATCAAACGCTGATAAAACTTCAAATAGCCCTAACTTCTATACGGTGCGTCCTATACCTATCAAAGTTTGCAACATTCAAATGCTTGTAACTTTTTACTGGAGCGTCATAAAACCTTGAAATTTTTTGACAATAAATTACTCGAGCCTCTTATCAACTTAAGCCATCGCTCATAGCTATGCTACCCTTGAGTCCCAAATCAAACACTGCTAAAACTTCAAATGGCCCTAAATTCTATACGGTGCGGCCTACACCTATCAAAGTATGCAACAATCAAATGCTTGTAACTTTTTATTGGAGCGTCATAAATCTTTGAAATTTTGTGACAATAAAGTACCCGAGCCCCTTATCAATTTAAGCTATCGCTCATAGCTATGCTACCCTTGAGTCCTAAATCAAACACTGATATAACTTCAAATGGTATAGGACGCACCGTATAGAAGTTAGGGCTAATTGAAGTTTTATCAGCGTTTGATTTGGGACTCGAGGGGAGCATAGCTATGAGCGATAGCGTAAATTGATAAGAGGCTCGAGGTCTTTATTGTCACAAAATTTCAAGGTTTTATGACGCTCCAGTAAAAAGTTAAAAGCATTTGAATGTTGCAAACTTTGATAGGTAAAGGACCCCACCGTATAGAAGTTAGGGCATTTGAAGTTTTAATTGAAGTTTGATATTTTGTGACAATAAAGAACTGGAGCCTCTTATCAATTAACGCTATCGCTCATAGCTATGCTCCCCTTGAGTCCCAAATCAAACGCTGATAAAACTTCAATTAGCCCTAACTTCTGTATGGTGCGTCCTATACCTATCAAAGTTTGCAACATTCAAATGCTTGTAACTTTTTACTGGAGCGTCATAAAACCTTTAAATTTTTTGACAATAAAGTACTCGAGCCTCTTATCAATTTAAGCCATCGCTCATAGCTATGCTACCCTTGAGTCCCAAATCAAACACTGCTAAAACTTCAAATGGCCCTAAATTCTATACGGTGCGGATTACACCTATCAAAGTATGCAACAATCAAAGGCTTGTAACTTTTTACTGGAGCGTCATAAAACTTTGAAATTTTGTGACAATAAAGTACCCGAGCCCCTTATCAATTTAAGCTATCGCTCTAACTATGCTACCCTTGAGTCCTAAAGCAAACACTGATATAACTGCAAATGGCCCTAACTTCTATACGTCCTACACCTATCAAAGTTTGCAACCATCAATTGCTTGCAACTTTTCACTGGAGCGTCATAAAACCTTGAAATTTTGTGACAGTAAATTACTCGTGCCTCTTATCAATTTAAGCTATCGCTCACAGCTAGGCTACAATTGGGTCCCACATTAAACACTGTTAAAACTTCAAATGCCCTAACTTCTATACGGTGCGTCCTATACCTATTAAAGTTTGCAGCATTGTAACTTTTTACTGGAGCGTCATAAAACCTTGAAATTTTGTGACAATAAAGTACTCGTGCCTCTTATCAATTAAAGTTATCGTTAATAACTATGCTAACCTTGAGTTCCAAATCAAACACTGATAAAACTTCAAATGGCCCTAACTTCTGTACGGTGCGTCCTATATCTATCAAAGTTTGCACCATTCAAATGCTTGTAACTTTTTACTGGAGCGTCATAAAACCTTGACATTTTGTGACAATAAAGTACTCGAGCCTCTTATCAATTTAAGCTATCGCTCACAGCTATGCTATCCTTGAGTCCCAAATAAGACACTGATATAACTTCAAATAGCCCTAACTTCTATACGGTGGGGTTCTTTACCTATCAAAGTTTGCAACATTCAAATGCTTTTAACTTTTTACTGGAGCGTCATAAAACCTTGAAATTTTGTGACAATAAAGACCTCGAGCCTCTTATCAATTTACGCTATCGCTCATAGCTATGCTCCCCTCGAGTCCCAAATCAAACGCTGATAAAACTTCAAATAGCCCTAACTTCTATACGGTGCGTCCTATACCTATCAAAGTTTGCAACATTCAAATGCTTGTAACTTTTTACTGGAGCGTCATAAAACCTTGAAATTTTTTGACAATAAATTACTCGAGCCTCTTATCAATTTAAGCCATCGCTTATAGCTATGCTACCCTTGAGTCCCAAATCAAACACTGCTAAAACTTCAAATGGCCCTAAATTCTATACGGTGCGGCCTACACCTATCAAAGTATGCAACAATCAAATGCTTGTAACTTTTTATTGGAGCGTCATAAATCTTTGAAATTTTGTGACAATAAAGTACCCGAGCCCCTTATCAATTTAAGCTATCGCTCATAGCTATGCTACCCTTGAGTCCTAAATCAAACACTGATATAACTTCAAATGGCCCTAACTTCTATACGTCCTACACCTATCAAAGTTTGCAACCATCAATTGCTTTCAACTTTTTACTGGAGCGTCATAAAACCTTGAAATTTTGTGACAGTAAATTACTCGTGCCTCTTATCAATTTAAGCTATCGCTCACAGCTAGGCTACAATTGGGTCCCACATTAAACACTGTTAAAACTTCAAATGCCCTAACTTCTATACGGTGCGTCCTATACCTATTAAAGTTTGTAGCATTGTAACTTTTTACTGGAGCGTCATAAAACCTTGAAATTTTGTGACAATAAAGTACTCGTGCCTCTTATCAATTAAAGTTATCGTTCATAGCTATGCTAGCCTTGAGTTCCAAATCAAGCACTGATAAAACTTCAAATGGCCCTAACTTCTGTACGGTGCGTCCTACACCTATCAAAGTTTGCAACAATCAAATGCTTGTAACTTTTTACTGGAGCGTCACAAAATTTCAAGGTTTTATGACGCTCCAGTAAAAAGTTACAAGCAAGAAGTAAGGGCCATTTGAAGTTTATCCGTGTTTGATTTGGGACTCAAGGGTAGCATAGCTATGAGCGATAGCTTAAATTGATAAGAGGCTCGAGTACTTTATTGTCAAAAAATTTCAAGGTTTTATGACGCTCCAGTAAAAAGTTACAAGCATTTGAATGTTTCAAACTTTGATAGGTATAGGACGCACCGTATAGAAGTTAGGGCTATTTGAAGTTTTATCAGCGTTTGATTTGGGACTCGAGGGGAGCATAGCTATGAGCGATAGCGTAAATTGATAAGAGGCTCGAGGTCTTTATTGTCACAAAATTTCAAGGTTTTATGACGCTCCAGTAAAAAGTTAAAAGCATTTGAATGTTGCAAACTTTGATAGGTAAAGGACCCCACCGTATAGAAGTTAGGGCTATTTGAAGTTATATCAGTGTCTTATTTGGGATTCAAGGGTAGCATGGCTATGAGCGATAGCGTAAAATGATAAGAGGCACGAGTACTTTATTGTCACAAAATTTCAAGGTTTTATGACGTTCCAGTAAAAAGTTACAAGCATTTGAGTGGTGCAAACTTTTATAGATATAGGACGCACCGTATAGAAGTTAGGGCATTTGAAGTTTTAACAGTGTTTGATGTGGGACCCAATTGTAGCCTAGCTGTGAGCGATAGCTTAAATTGATAAGCGGCACGAGTAATTTACTATCACAAAATTTCAAGGTTTTAAAACCTTGACATTTTGTGACAATAAAGTACTCGAGCCTCTTATCAATTTAAGCTATCGATCATAGCTATGCTGCCCTTGAGTCCCAAATCAAACACGGATAAACTTCAAATGGCCCTTATCTCTATACGGTGCGTGATACACCTATAAAAGTTTGCAACATTCAAATGCTTGTAACTTTTTACTGGAGCGTTATAAAATCTTGAAATTTTGTGACAATAAAATACTCGAGCCTCTTGTCAATTTAAGTTATCGCTCATAGCTATGCTACCCTTGACTTCCAAATCAAACACTGATAAAACTTCAAATGCCACTAACTTCTATGCGGTGTGTCTTATACCTATCAAAGTTTGCAACATGGTAACTTTTTACGGGAGCGTCATAAAACCTTGAGATTTTGTGACAATAAATTACTCGTGGCTCTTATCAGTCTAAGCTATCGCTCACAGCTATGCTATCCTTGAGTCCCACATCAAACACTGCTAAAACTTCAAATGGCCCTAAATTCTAAACGGTGCGGCCTACACCTATCAAAGTTTGCAACAATCAAATGCTTGTAATTTTTTACTGGAGCGTCATAAATCTTTGAAATTTTGTGACAATAAAGTACTCGAGCCCCTTATCAATTTAAGCTATCGCTCACAGCTATGCTACCCTTGAGTCCTAAATCAAACACTGATAGAACTTCAAATGGTCCTAACTTCTATACGTCCTACACCTATCAAAGTCTGCAACAATCAATTGCTTGTAACTTTTTACTGGAGCGTCATAAAACCTTGAAATTTTGTGACAGTAAATTACTCGTGCCTCTTATCAATTTAAGCTATCGCTCACAGCTAGGCTACAATTGGGTCCCACATCAAACACTGTTAAAACTTAAAATGCCCTAACTTCTATACGGTGCGTCCTATATCTATAAAAGTTTGAACCATTCAAATGCTTGTAACTTTTTACTGGAACGTCATAAAACCTTGAAATTTTGTGACAATAAAGTACTCGTGCCTCTTATCAATTTACGCTATCGCTCATAGCCATGCTACCCTTGAGTCCCAAATAAGACACTGATAAAACTTCAAATAGCCCTAACATCTATACGGTGGGGTTCTTTACCTATCAAAGTTTGCAACATTCAAATGCTTTTAACTTTTTACTGGAGCGTCATAAAACCTTGAAATTTTGTGACAATAAAGACCTCGAGCCTCTTATCAATTTACGCTATCGCTCATAGCTATGCTCCCCTCGAGTCGCAAATCAAACGCTAATAAAACTTCAAATAGCCCTTACTTCTATACGGTGCGTCCTATACCTATCAAAATTTGCAACATTCAAATGCTTGTAACTTTTTACTGTAGCGTCATAAAACCTTGAAATTTTTTGACAATAAAGTACTCGAGCCTCTTATCAATTTAAGCTATCGCTCATAGCTATGCTACCCTTGAGTCCCAAATCAAACACGGATAAACTTCAAATGGCCCTTACTTCTTGCTTTTCACTTTTTACTGGAGCGCCATAAAACCTTGAGATTTTGTGAAAATAAATTACTCGTGCCTCTTATCAGTCTAAGCTATCGCTCACAGCTATGCTACCCTTGAGTCCCACATCAAACACTGCTAAAACTTCAAATGGCCCTAAATTCTATACGGTGCGGCCTACACCTATCAAGGTTTGCAATAATCAAATGCTTGTAACTTTTTACTGGAGCGTCATAAATCTTTGAAATTTTGTGACAATAAAGTACCCGAGCCCCTTATCAATTTAAGCTATCGCTCATAGCTATGCTACACTTGAGTCCTAAATCAAACACTGATATACCTTCAAATGGCCCTAGCTTCTATACGTCCTACACCTATCAAAGTCTGCAACTATCAATTGCTTGTAACTTTTTACTGGAGCGTCATAAAACCTTGAAATTTTGTGACAGTAAATTACTCGTGCCTCTTATCAATTTAAGCTATCGCTCACAGCTAGGCTACAATTGGGTCCCACATTAAACACTGTTAAAACTTCAAATGCCCTAACTTCTATACGGTGCGTCCTATACCTATTAAAGTTTGTAGCATTGTAACTTTTTACTGGAGCGTCATAAAACCTTGAAATTTTGTGACAATAAAGTACCCGTGCCTCTTATCAATTAAAGTTATCGTTCATAGCTATGCTTACCTTGAGTTCCAAATCAAGCACTGATAAAACTTCAAATGGCCCTAACTTCTGTACGGTGCGTCCTATATCTATCAAAGTTTGCACCATTCAAATGCTTGTAACTTTTTACTGGAACGTCATAAAACCTTGAAATTTTGTGACAATAAAGTACTCGTGCCTCTTATCAATTTGCGCTATCGCTCATAGCCATGCTACCCTTGAGTCCCAAATAAGACACTGATAAAAACTTCAAATAGCCCTAACATCTATACGGTGGGGTTCTTTACCTATCAAAGTTTGCAACATTCAAATGCTTTTAACTTTTTACTGGAGCGTCATAAAACCTTGAAATTTTGTGACAATAAAGACCTCGAGCCTCTTATCAATTTACGCTATCGCTCATAGCTATGCTCCCCTCAAGTCGCAAATCAAACGCTGATAAAACTTCAAATAGCCCTTACTTCTATACGGTGCGTCCTATACCTATCAAAATTTGCAACATTCAAATGCTTGTAACTTTTTACTGGAGCGTCATAAAACCTTGAAATTTTTTGACAATAAAGTACTCGAGCCTCTTATCAATTTAAGCTATCGCTCATAGCTATGCTACCCTTGAGTCCCAAATCAAACGCGGATAAACTTCAAATGGCCCTTACTTCTTGCTTTTCACTTTTTACTGGAGCGCCATAAAACCTTGAGATTTTGTGACAATAAATTACTCGTCCCTCTTATCAGTCTAAGCTATCGCTCACAGCTATGCTACCCTTGAGTCCCACATCAAACACTGCTAAAACTTCAAATGGCCCTAAATTCTATACGGTGCGGCCTACACCTATCAAAGTTTGCAATAATCAAATGCTTGTAACTTTTTACTGGAGCATCATAAATCTTTGAAATTTTGTGACAATAAAGTACCCGAGCCCCTTATCAATTTAAGCTATCGCTCATAGCTATGCTACACTTGAGTCCTAAATCAAACACTGATATACCTTCAAATGACCCTAACTTCTATACGTCCTACACCTATCAAAGTCTGCAACCATCAATTGCCTGTAACTTTTTACTGGAGCGTCATAAAACCTTAAAATTTTGTGACAGTAAATTACTCGTGCCTCTTATCAATTTAGACTATCGCTCACAGCTAGGCTACAATTGGGTCCCACATCAAACACTGTTACAATTTCAAATGCCCTAACTTCTATACGGTGCGTTCTATACCTATTAAAGTTTGCAGCATTGTAACTTTTTACTGGAGCATCATAAAACCTTGAAATTTTTTGACAATAAAGTACTCGTGCCTCTTATCAATTAAAGTTATCGTTCATAGCTATGCTAACCTTGAGTTCCAAATAAAACACAGATAAAACTTCAAATGGCCCTAACTTCTGTACGGTGCTTCCTATATCTATCAAAGTTTGCACCATTCAAATGCTTGTAACTTTTTACTGGAGCATCATAAAACCTTGAAATTTTGTGACAATAAAGTACTCGTGCCTCTGATCAATTTACGCTATCGCTCATAGCTATGCTACCCTTGAGTCCCAAATAAGACACTGATAAAACTTCAAATAGCCCTAACATCTATACGGTGGAGTTCTTTACCTATCAAAGTTTGCAACATGCTTTTAACTTTTTACTGGAGCGTCATACAACCTTGAAATTTTGTGACAATAAAGAATTCGAGCCTCTTATCAATTTAAGCTATCGTTCATAGCTATGCTACCCTTGACTCCCAAATCAAACACTCATAAAACTTCAAATTACCCTAACTTCTATACGGAGCATCCTACAGCTATCAAAGTTGGCAACATTCAAATGCTTGTAACTTTTTACTGGAGCGTCATAAAACCTTGAAATTTTTTGACAATAAAGTACTCGAGCCTCTTATCAATTTACGCTATCGCTCAAAGCTAAGCTCCCCGTGAGTCCCAAATCAAACACGGATAAACTTCAAATGGCCCTTACTTCTATACGGTGCGTCATACACCTATAAAAGTTTGCAACATTCAAATGCTTGTAACTTTTTACTGGAGCGTTATAAAATCTTGAAATTTTGTGACAATAAAATACTCGAGCCTCTTGTCAATTTAAGTTATCGCTCATAGCTATGCTACCCTTGAGTTCCAAATCAAACACTGATAAAACTTCAAATGCCACTAACTTCTATACGGGGATTCCTATACCTATCAAAGTTTGCAACATGGTAACTTTTTACTGGGGCGTCATAAAACCTTGAAATTTTGTGACAATAAAATACTCGAGCCTCTTGTCAATTTAAGTTATCGCTCATAGCTATGCTACCCTTGAGTTCCAAATCAAACACTGATAAAACTTCAAATGCCATTAACTTCTATACGGTGCGTCCTATACCTATTAAAGTTTGCAACATTGTACCTTTTTACTGGAGCGTCATAAAACCTTGAAATTTTGTGACAGTAAATTACTCGTGCCTCTTATCAATTTAAGCTATCGCTCACAGCTAGGCTACAATTGGGTCCCACATCAAACACTGTTAAAACTTAAAATGCCCTAACTTCTATACGGTGCGTCCTATATCTATAAAAGTTTGAACCATTCAAATGCTTGTAACTTTTTACTGGAACGTCATAAAACCTTGAAATTTTGTGACAATAAAGTACTCGTGCCTCTTATCAATTTACGCTATCGCTCATAGCCATGCTACCCTTGAGTCCCAAATAAGACACTGATAAAACTTCAAATAGCCCTAACATCTATACGGTGGGGTTCTTTACCTATCAAAGTTTGCAACATTCAAATGCTTTTAACTTTTTACTGGAGCGTCATAAAACCTTGAAATTTTGTGACATAAAAGACCTCGAGCCTCTTATCAATTTACGCTATCGCTCATAGCTATGCTCCCCTCGAGTCGCAAATCAAACGCTGATAAAACTTCAAATAGCCCTTACTTCTATACGGTGCGTCCTATACCTATCAAAATTTGCAACATTCAAATGCTTGTAACTTTTTAGTGTAGCGTCATAAAACCTTGAAATTTGTTTACAATAAAGTACTCGAACCTCTTATCAATTTTAGCTATCGCTCATAGCTATGCTACCCTTGAGTCCCAAATCAAACACGGATAAACTTCAAATGGCCCTTACTTCTTGCTTTTCACTTTTTACTGGAGCGCCATAAAACCTTGAGATTTTGTGACAATAAATTACTCGTGCCTCTTATCAGTCTAAGCTATCGCTCACAGCTATGCTACCCTTGAGTCCCACATCAAACACTGCTAAAACTTCAAATGGCCCTAAATTCTATACGGTGCGACCTACACCTATCAAGGTTTGCAATAATCAAATGCTTGTAACTTTTTACTGGAGAGTCATAAATCTTTGAAATTTTGTGACAATAAAGTACCCGAGCCCCTTATCAATTTAAGCTATCGCTCATAGCTATGCTACACTTGAGTCCTAAATCAAACACTGATATACCTTCAAATGGCCCTAACTTCTATACGTCCTACACCTATCAAAGTCTGCAACCATCAATTGCTTGTAACTTTTTACTGGAGCGTCATAAAACCTTGAAATTTTGTGACACTAAATTACTCGTGCCTCTTATCAATTTAAGCTATCGCTCACAGCTAGGCTACAATTGGGTCCCACATTAAACACTGTTAAAACTTCAAATGCCCTAACTTCTATACGGTGCGTCCTATACCTATTAAAGTTTGTAGCATTGTAACTTTTTACTGGAGCGTCATAAAACCTTGAAATTTTGTGACAATAAAGTACCCGTGCCTCTTATCAATTAAAGTTATCGTTCATAGCTATGCTAACCTTGAGTTCCAAATCAAGCACTGATAAAACTTCAAATGGCCCTAACTTCTGTACGGTGCGTCCTATATCTATCAAAGTTTGCACCATTCAAATGCTTGTAACTTTTTACTGGAGCGTCATAAAACCTTGAAATTTTGTGACAATAAAATACTCGAGCCTCTTGTCAATTTAAGTTATCGCTCATAGCTATGCTACCCTTGACTTCCAAATCAAACACTGATAAAACTTCAAATGCCACTAACTTCTATGCGGTGTGTCTTATACCTATCAAAGTTTGCAACATGGTAACTTTTTACGGGAGCGTCATAAAACCTTGAGATTTTGTGACAATAAATTACTCGTGGCTCTTATCAGTCTAAGCTATCGCTCACAGCTATGCTATCCTTGAGTCCCACATCAAACACTGCTAAAACTTCAAATGGCCCTAAATTCTAAACGGTGCGGCCTACACCTATCAAAGTTTGCAACAATCAAATGCTTGTAATTTTTTACTGGAGCGTCATAAATCTTTGAAATTTTGTGACAATAAAGTACTCGAGCCCCTTATCAATTTAAGCTATCGCTCACAGCTATGCTACCCTTGAGTCCTAAATCAAACACTGATAGAACTTCAAATGGTCCTAACTTCTATACGTCCTACACCTATCAAAGTCTGCAACCATCAATTGCTTGTAACTTTTTACTGGAGCGTCATAAAACCTTGAAATTTTGTGACAGTAAATTACTCGTGCCTCTTATCAATTTAAGCTATCGCTCACAGCTAGGCTACAATTGGGTCCCACATCAAACACTGTTAAAACTTAAAATGCCCTAACTTCTATACGGTGCGTCCTATATCTATAAAAGTTTGCACCATTCAAATGCTTGTAACTTTTTACTGGAACGTCATAAAACCTTGAAATTTTGTGACAATAAAGTACTCGTGCCTCTTATCAATTTACGCTATCGCTCATAGCCATGCTCCCCTTGAGTCCCAAATAAGACACTGATAAAACTTCAAATAGCCCTAACATCTATACGGTGGGGTTCTTTACCTATCAAAGTTTGCAACATTCAAATGCTTTTAACTTTTTACTGGAGCGTCATAAAACCTTGAAATTTTGTGACAATAAAGACCTCGAGCCTCTTATCAATTTACGCTATCGCTCATAGCTATGCTCCCCTCGAGTCGCAAATCAAACGCTGATAAAACTTCAAATAGCCCTAACTTCTATACGGTGCGTCCTATACCTATCAAAATTTGCAACATTCAAATGCTTGTAACTTTTTACTGGAGCGTCATAAAACCTTGAAATTTTTTGACAATAAAGTACTCGAGCCTCTTATCAATTTAAGCTATCGCTCATAGCTATGCTACCCTTGAGTCCCAAATCAAACGCGGATAAACTTCAAATGGCCCTTACTTCTTGCTTTTCACTTTTTACTGGAGCGCCATAAAACCTTGAGATTTTGTGACAATAAATTACTCGTGCCTCTTATCAGTCTAAGCTATCGCTCACAGCTATACTACCCTTGACTCCCACATCAAACACTGCTAAAACTTCAAATTGTCCTAAATTCTATACGGTGCGGCCTACACCTATCAAAGTTTGCAATAATCAAATGCTTGTAACTTTTTACTGGAGTGTCATAAATCTTTGAAATTTTGTGACAATAAAGTACCCGAGCCCCTTATCAATTTAAGCTATCGCTCATAGCTATGCTACACTTGAGTCCTAAATCAAACACTGATATACCTTCAAATGGCCCTAACTTCTATACGTCCTACACCTATCAAAGTCTGCAACCATCAATTGCCTGTAACTTTTTACTGGAGCGTCATAAAACCTTAAAATTTTGTGACAGTAAATTACTCGTGCCTCTTTCAATTTAGACTATCGCTCACAGCTAGGCTACAATTGGGTCCCACATCAAACACTGTTACAATTTCAAATGCCCTAACTTCTATACGGTGCGTCCTATACCTATTAAAGTTTGCAGCATTGTAACTTTTTACTGGAGCATCATAAAACCTTGAAATTTTTTGACAATAAAGTACTCGTGCCTCTTATCAATTTACGCTATCGCTCATAGCCATGCTACCCTTTAGTCCCAAATAAGACACTGATAAAACTTCAAATAGCCCTAACATCTATACGGTGGGGTTCTTTACCTATCAAAGTTTGCAACATTCAAATGCATTTAACTTTTTACTGGAGCGTCATACAACCTTGAAATTTTGTGACAATAAAGAATTCGAGCCTCTTATCAATTTAAGCTATCGTTCATAGCTATGCTACCCTTGACTCCCAAATCAAACACTCATAAAACTTCAAATGACCCTAACTTCTATACGGAGCATCCTACAGCTATCAAAGTTGGCAACATTCAAATGCTTGTAACTTTTTACTGGAGCGTCATAAAACCTTGAAATTTTTTGACAATAAAGTACTCGAGCCTCTGATCAATTTACGCTATCGCTCATAGCTAAGCTCCCCGTGAGTCCCAAATCAAACACGGATAAACTTCAAATGGCCCTTACTTCTATACGGTGCGTCATACACCTATAAAAGTTTGCAACATTCAAATGCTTATAACTTTTTACTGGAGCGTTATAAAATCTTGAAATTTTGTGACAATAAAATACTCGAGCCTCTTGTCAATTTAAGTTATCGCTCATAGCTATGCTACCCTTGAGTTCCAAATCAAACACTGATAAAACTTCAAATGCCACTAACTTCTATGCGGTGTGTCTTATACCTATCAAAGTTTGCAGCATGGTAACTTTTTACTGGAGCGTCATAAAACCTTGAGATTTTGTGACAATAAATTACTCGTTCCTCTTATCAGTCTAAGCTATCGCTCACAGCTATGCTATCCTTGAGTCTCACATCAAACACTGCTAAAAATTCAAATGGCCCTAAATTCTATACGGTGCGGCCTACACCTATCAAAGTTTGCAACAATCAAATGCTTGTAACTTTTTACTGGAGCGTCATAAATCTGGGAAATTTTGTGACAATAAAGTACTCGAGCCCATTATCAATTTAAGCTATCGCTCACAGCTATGCTACCCTTGAGTCCTAAGTCAAACACTGATATAACTTCAAATAGTCCTAACTTCTATACGTCCGACACCTATCAAAGTCTGCAAACCTCAATTGCTTGTAACTTTTTACTGGAGCGTCATAAAACCTTGAAATTTTGTAACAGTAAATTACTCGTGCTTCTTATCAATTTAAGCTATCGCTCACAGCTAGGCTACAATTGGGTCCCACATCAAACACTGTTAAAATTTCAAATGCCCTAACTTCTATACGGTGCGTCCTATATCTATCAAAGTTTGCACCATTCAAATGCTTGTAACTTTTTACTGGAGCGTCATAAAACCTTGAAATTTTGTGACAATAAAATACTCGTGCCTCTTATCAATTTACGCTATCGCTCATAGCCATGCTACCCTTTAGTCCCAAATCAAACGCTGATAAAACTTCAAATAGCCCTAACTTCTATACGGTGCGTCCTATACCTATCTAAGTTGGCAATATTCAAATGCTTGTAACTTTTTACTGGAGCGTCATAAAACCTTGGAATTTTTTGACAATAAAGTACTCGAGCCTCTTATCAATTTAAGCTATCGCTCATAGCTATGCTGCCCTTGAGTCCCAAATCAAACACGGATAAACTTCAAATGGCCCTTACTTCTTGCTTTTCACTTTTTACTGGAGCGCCATAAAACCTTGAGATTTTGTGACAATAAATTACTCGTGCCTCTTATCAGTCTAAGCTATCGCTCACAGCTATGCTACCCTTGAGTCCCACATCAAACACTGCTAAAACTTCAAATGGCCCTAAATTCTATACGGTGCGGCCTACACCTATCAAAGTTTGCAACAATCAAATGCTGGTAACTTTTTACTGGAGCGTCATAAATCTTTGAAATTTTGTGACAATAAAGTACCCGAGCCCCTTATCAATTTAAGCTATCGCTCATAGCTATGCTACACTTGAGTCCTAATTCAAACACTGATATAACTTCAAATGGCCCTAACTTCTATACGCCCTACACCTATCAAAGTCTGCAACCATCAATTGCTTGTAACTTTTTACTGGAGCGTCATAAAACCTTGAAATTTTGTGACAGTAAATTACTCGTGCCTCTTATCAATTTAAGCTATCGCTCACAGCTAGGCTACAATTGGGTCCCACATCAAACACTGTTAAAACTTCAAATGCCCTAACTTCTATACGGTGCGTCCTATACCTATTAAAGTTTGGAGCATTGTAACTTTTTACTGGAGCGTCATAAAACCTTGAAATTTTGTGACAATAAAGTACTCGTGCCTCTTATCAATTAAAGTTATCGTTCATAGCTATGCTAACCCTGAATTCCAAATCAAACACAGATAAAACTTCAAATGGCCCTAGCTTCTGTACGGTGCGTCCTATATCTATCAAAGTTTGCACCATTCAAATACTTGTAACTTTTTAGTGGAGCGTCATAAAACCTTGAAATTTTGTGACAATAAAGTACTAGTGCCTCTTATCAAATTACGCTCATAGCTATGCTACCCTTGAGTCCCAAATAAGACACTGATAAAACTTCAAATAGCCCTAACATCTATACGGTGGGGTTCTTTACCTATCAAAGTTTGCAACATTCAAATGCATTTAACTTTTTACTGGAGCGTCATAGAACCTTGAAATTTTGTGACAATAAAGAATTCGAGCCTCTTATCAATTTACGCTATCGTTCATAGCTATGCTACCCTTGACTCTCAAATCAAACACTGATAAAACTTCAAAAGACCCTAACTTCTATACGGAGCATCCTAAAGCTATCAAAGTTTGCAACATTCAAATGCTTGTAACTTTTTACTGGGGCGTCATAAAACCTTGAAATTTTGTGACAATAAAATACTCGAGCCTCTTGTCAATTTAAGTTATCGCTCATAGCTATGCTACCCTTGAGTTCCAAATCAAACACTGATAAAACTTCAAATGCCATTAACTTCTATACGGTGCGTCCTATACCTATTAAAGTTTGCAACATTGTACCTTTTTACTGGAGAGTCATAAAACCTTGAAATTTTGTGACAATAAAGTACTCGTGCCTCTTATCAATCTAAGCTATCGCTCATAGCTATGCTACCCTTGAATCCCAAATCAAACACGGATAAACTTCAAATGGCCCTTACTTCTATACGGTGCGTCATACACCTATAAAAGTTGCAACATTCAAATGCTGGTAACTTTTTACTGGAGCGTTATAAAATCTTGAAATTTTGTGACAATAAAACACTCGAGCCTCTTGTCAATTTAAGTTATCGCTCATAGCTATGCTACCCTTCAGTTCCAAATCAAACACTGATAAAACTTCAAATGCCTCTAACTTCTATACGGTGTGTCTTATACCTATCAAAGTTTGCAGCATGGTAACTTTTTACTGGAGCGTCAGAAAACCTTGAGATTTTGTGACAATAAATTACTCGTTCCTCTTATCAGTCTAAGCTATCGCTCACAGCTATGCTATCCTTGAGTCTCACATCAAACACTGCTAAAAATTCAAATGGCCCTAAATTCTATACGGTGCGGCCTACACCTATCAAAGTTTGCAACAATCAAATGCTTGTAACTTTTTACTGGAGCGTCATAAATCTGGGAAATTTTGTGACAATAAAGTACTCGAGCCCATTATCAATTTAAGCTATCGCTCACAGCTATGCTACCCTTGAGTCCTAAGTCAAACACTGATATAACTTCAAATAGTCCTAACTTCTATACGTCCGACACCTATCAAAGTCTGCAAACCTCAATTGCTTGTAACTTTTTACTGGAGCGTCATAAAACCTTGAAATTTTGTAACAGTAAATTACTCGTGCTTCTTATAAATTTAAGCTATCGCTCACAGCTAGGCTACAATTGGGTCCCACATCAAACACTGTTAAAATTTCAAATGCCCTAACTTCTATACGGTGCGTCCTATATCTATCAAAGTTTGCACCATTCAAATGCTTGTAACTTTTTACTGGAGCGTCATAAAACCTTGAAATTTTGTGACAATAAAATACTCGTGCCTCTTATCAATTTACGCTATCGCTCATAGCCATGCTACCCTTTAGTCCCAAATCAAACGCTGATAAAACTTCAAATAGCCCTAACTTCTATACGGTGCGTCCTATACCTATCAAAGTTGGCAATATTCAAATGCTTGTAACTTTTTACTGGAGCGTCATAAAACCTTGGAATTTTTTGACAATAAAGTACTCGAGCCTCTTATCAATTTAAGCTATCGCTCATAGCTATGCTGCCCTTGAGTCCCAAATCAAACACGGATAAACTTCAAATGGCCCTTACTTCTTGCTTTTCACTTTTTACTGGAGCGCCATAAAACCTTGAGATTTTGTGACAATAAATTACTCGTGCCTCTTATCAGTCTAAGCTATCGCTCACAGCTATGCTACCCTTGAGTCCCACATCAAACACTGCTAAAACTTCAAATGGCCCTAAATTCTATACGGTGCGGCCTACACCTATCAAAGTTTGCAACAATCAAATGCTGGTAACTTTTTACTGGAGCGTCATAAATCTTTGAAATTTTGTGACAATAAAGTACCCGAGCCCCTTATCAATTTAAGCTATCGCTCATAGCTATGCTACACTTGAGTCCTAATTCAAACACTGATATAACTTCAAATGGCCCTAACTTCTATACGCCCTACACCTATCAAAGTCTGCAACCATCAATTGCTTGTAACTTTTTACTGGAGCGTCATAAAACCTTGAAATTTTGTGACAGTAAATTACTCGTGCCTCTTATCAATTTAAGCTATCGCTCACAGCTAGGCTACAATTGGGTCCCACATCAAACACTGTTAAAACTTCAAATGCCCTAACTTCTATACGGTGCGTCCTATACCTATTAAAGTTTGGAGCATTGTAACTTTTTACTGGAGCGTCATAAAACCTTGAAATTTTGTGACAATAAAGTACTCGTGCCTCTTATCAATTAAAGTTATCGTTCATAGCTATGCTAACCCTGAATTCCAAATCAAACACAGATAAAACTTCAAATGGCCCTAGCTTCTGTACGGTGCGTCCTATATCTATCAAAGTTTGCACCATTCAAATACTTGTAACTTTTTAGTGGAGCGTCATAAAACCTTGAAATTTTGTGACAATAAAGTACTAGTGCCTCTTATCAAATTACGCTCATAGCTATGCTACCCTTGAGTCCCAAATAAGACACTGATAAAACTTCAAATAGCCCTAACATCTATACGGTGGGGTTCTTTACCTATCAAAGTTTGCAACATTCAAATGCATTTAACTTTTTACTGGAGCGTCATAGAACCTTGAAATTTTGTGACAATAAAGAATTCGAGCCTCTTATCAATTTACGCTATCGTTCATAGCTATGCTACCCTTGACTCTCAAATCAAACACTGATAAAACTTCAAAAGACCCTAACTTCTATACGGAGCATCCTAAAGCTATCAAAGTTTGCAACATTCAAATGCTTGTAACTTTTTACTGGGGCGTCATAAAACCTTGAAATTTTGTGACAATAAAATTCTCGAGCCTCTTGTCAATTTAAGTTATCGCTCATAGCTATGCTACCCTTGAGTTCCAAATCAAACACTGATAAAACTTCAAATGCCATTAACTTCTATACGGTGCGTCCTATACCTATTAAAGTTTGCAACATTGTACCTTTTTACTGGAGAGTCATAAAACCTTGAAATTTTGTGACAATAAAGTACTCGTGCCTCTTATCAATCTAAGCTATCGCTCATAGCTATGCTACCCTTGAATCCCAAATCAAACACGGATAAACTTCAAATGGCCCTTACTTCTATACGGTGCGTCATACACCTATAAAAGTTGCAACATTCAAATGCTGGTAACTTTTTACTGGAGCGTTATAAAATCTTGAAATTTTGTGACAATAAAACACTCGAGCCTCTTGTCAATTTAAGTTATCGCTCATAGCTATGCTACCCTTCAGTTCCAAATCAAACACTGATAAAACTTCAAATGCCTCTAACTTCTATACGGTGAGTCCTATACCTATCAAAGCTTGCAACATGGTAACTTTTTACTGGAGCGTCATAAAACCTTGAGATTTTGTGACAATAAATTACTCGTGCCTCTTATCAGTCTAAGCTATCGCTCACAGCTATGCTAACCTGGAGTCCCACATCAAACACTGCTAGAACTTCAAATGGCCCTAAATTCTATACGGTGCGGCCTACACCTATCAAAGTTTGCTACAATCAAATACTTGTAACTTTTTACTGGAGCGTCATAAATCTTTGAAATTTTGTGACAATAAAGTACTCGAGCCCCTTATCAATTTAAGCTATCGCTCACAGCTATGCTACCCTTGAGTCCTAAATCAAACACTGATATAACTTCAAATGGCCCTAATGTTTATACGTCCTACACCTATCAAAGTCTGCAACCATCAATTGCTTGTAACTTTTTACTGGAGCGTCATAAAACCTTGAAATTTTGTGACAGTAATTTACTCGTGCCTCTTATCAATTTAAGCTATCGCTCACAGCTAGGCTACAATTGAGTCCCACATCAAATACTGGTAAAACTTCAAATGCCCTAACTTCTATACGGGGCGTCCTATATCTATTAAAATTTGCAACATTGTTACTTTTTATTGGAGAGTCATAAAAACCTTGAAATTTTCTGACAATAAATTTCTCGAGCCTCTTATCAATTTAAGCTATCGCTCACAGCTAGGCTACAATTGAGTCCCACATCAATCACTGTTAAAACTTCAAATGGCTCTAACTTCTATACGGTGCGTCCTATACCTATTAAAGTTTGCAACATTGTAACTTTTTACTGGAGCGTCATAAAACCTTGAAATTTTGAGACAATAAAGTACTCGAGCCTCTTATCAATTTAAGCTATCGCTCACAGCTATGCTACCCTTGAGTCCTAAATCAAACACTGATATAACTTCAAATGGCCCTAACTTCTATACGGTGCGTCCTACACCTATCAAAGTTTGCAACATTCAAATGCTTGTAACTTTTTACTGGAGCGTTATAAAATCTTGAAATTTTGTGACAATAAAACACTCGAGCCTCTTGTCAATTTAAGTTATCGCTCATAGCTATGCTACCCTTGAGTTCCAAATCAAACACTGATAAAACTTCAAATGCCACTAACTTCTATACGGTGAGTCCTATACCTATCAAAGTTTGCAACATGGTAACTTTTTACTGGAGCGTCATAAAACCTTGAGATTTTGTGACAATAAATTACTCGTGCCTCTTATCAGTCTAAGCTATCGCTCACAGCTATGCTATCCTTGAGTCCCATATCAAACACTGCTAAAACTTCAAATGGCCCTAAATTCTATACGATGGGTCCTACACCTATCAAAGTTTGCAACATTGTAACTTTTTACTGGAGAGTCATAAAACCTTGTAATTTTCTGACAATAAATTTCTCGAGCCTCTTATAAATTTAAGATATCGCTCATAGCTATGCTACCCTTGAGTCCCAAATCAAACACGGATAAACTTCAAATGGCCCTTACTTCTATACGGTGCGTCCTATACCTAGCAAAGTTTGCAACATTCAAATGCTTTTAAGTTTTTACTGGAGCGTCATAAAACCTTGAAATTTTGTGACAATAAAATACTCGTGCCGCTTATCAATCTAAGCAATCGCTCATAGCTATGCTACCCTTGAGTTCCAAATCAAACACTGATAAAACTTCAAATGCCACTAACTTCTATACGGTGAGTCCTATACCTATCAAAGTTTGCAACATGGTAACTTTTTACTGGAGCGTCATAAAACCTTGAGATTTTGTGACAATAAATTACTCGTGCCTCTTATCAGTCTAAGCTATCGCTCACAGCTATGCTATCCTTGAGTCCCATATCAAACACTGCTAAAACTTCAAATGGCCCTAAATTCTATACGATGGGTCCTACACCTATCAAAGTTTGCAACATTGTAACTTTTTACTGGAGAGTCATAAAACCTTGTAATTTTCTGACAATAAATTTTTCGAGCCTCTTATCAATTTAAGCTATCGCTCACAGCTAGGCTACAATTGAGTCCCACATCAAAAACTGTTAAAATTTCAAATGGCCCTAAAATCTATACGGTGTGTCCTATACCTATTAAAGTTTGCATCATTGTAACTTTTTACTGGAGCGTTATAAAACCTTGAAATTTTCTGACAATAAATTTCTCGAGCCTCTTATAAATTTAAGCTATCGATCACAGCTATGCAATTCTTGAGTCCCACATCAATCACTGCTAAAACTTCAAATGGCCCTAACTTCTATACGGTGCGTCCTACACCTAGCAAATTTTGCAACATTCAAATGCTTGTAACTTTTTACTGGAGCGTCATAAAATCTTGAAATTTTGTGACAATAAAGAACTCGAGCCTCTTATCAATTTAAGCTATCGCTCATAGCTATGCTCCCCTTGAGTCCCAAAGCAAACACGGAATAACTTCAAATGGCCCTTACTTCTATACGGTGCGTCATACACCTATAAAAGTTTGCAACATACAAATGCTTGTAACTTTTTACTGGAGCGTTATAAAATCTTGAAATTTTGTGACAATAAAATACTCGAGCCTCTTGTCAATTTAAGTTATCGCTCATACAAATGCTTGTAACTTTTTACTGGAGCGTCATAAAACCTTGAAATTTTGTGACAATAAATTACTCGTGCCTCTTATCAATTTAAGCTATTGCTCACAGCTAGGCTACAATTGAGTCCCACATCAAACACTGTTAAAACTTCAAATGGCTCTAACTTCTATACAGTGCTTCCTATATCTATTAAAATTTGCAACATTGTATCTTTTTATTGGAAAGTCATAAAAACCTTGAAATTTTGTGACAATAAATTTCTCGAGCCTCTTATCAATTTAAGCTATCGCTCACAGCTAGGCTACAATTGAGTCCCACATCAAGCACTGTTAAAACTTCAAATGGCTCTAACTTCTATACGGTGAGTCCTATACCTATTAAAGTTTGCAACATTGTAACTTTTTACTGGAGCGTCATAAAACCTTGAAATTTTTTGACAATAAAGTACTCGAGACTCTTATCAATTTAAGCTATCGCTCATAGCTATACTACCCTTGACTCCCAAATTAAACACTGATAAAATTTCAAATGACCCTAACTTCTATACGGTGCGTCCTACACATATCAAAGTTTGCAACAATCAAAGCGTCATAAAACCTTGAAATTTTGTGACAATAAAGTACTCGAGCGTCTTATCAATTTAAGCTATCGTTCACAGCCATGCTACCCTTGACTCCCAAATCAAACACTGATAAAACTTCAAATAGCCCTAACTTCTATACGGTGGGGTTCTTTACCTATCAAAGTTTGCAACATTCAAATGCTTTTAACTTTTTACTGGAGCGTCATAAAACCTTGACATTTTATGACAATAAAGTACACGAGCCTCTTATCAATTTACGCTATCCCTCATAGCTATGCTCCCCTTTAACCTTAACTTCTATACGTCCTACACCTATCAAAGTCTGCAACCATCAATTGCTTGTAACTTTTTGCTGGAGCGCCATAAAACCTTGAAATTTTGTGACAATAAAGTAATCGTGCCTTTTATCAATTTAAGCTATCGCTCACAGCTAGGCTACAATTGAGTCCCACATCAAACACTGTTAAAACTTCAAATGCCCTAACTTCTATACGGTGCGTCCTATACCTATTAAAGTGTGTAACATTGTAACTTTTTACTGGAGAGTCATAAAACCTTGAAATTTTCTGACAATAAATTTTTCGAGACTCTTATAAATTTAAGCTATCGCTCACAGCTATGCTACCCTTGAGTCCCACATCAAACACTGCTAAAACTTTAAATGGCCCAATTTCTATACGGTGCGTGCTACACCTATCAAAGTTTGCAACTTTCAAATACTTGTAACTTTTTACTGGAGCGTCATAAAATCTTGAAACTATGTGACAATAAAAACCCGAGCCTCTTATCAATTTAAGCTATCGCTCATAGCTATGCTACCCTTGAGTCCCAAATGAGACACTGAAAAAACTTCAAATAGACCTAACATCTATACGGTGGGGTTCTTTACCTATCAAAGTTTGCAACATTCAAATGCTTTTATCTTTTTACTGGAGCGTCATAAAACCTTGAAATTTTGTGACAATAAAGTACTCGTGCCTTTTATCAATTTAAGCTATCGCTCACAGCTAGGCTACAATTGAGTCCCACATCAAACACTGTTAAAACTTCAAATGCCCTAACTTCTATACGGTGCGTCCTATACCTATTAAAGTGTGTAACATTGTAACTTTTTACTGGAGAGTCATAAAACCTTGAAATTTTCTGACAATAAATTTCTCGAGACTCTTATAAATTTAAGCTATCGCTCACAGCTGTGCTACCCTTGAGTCCCACATCAAACACTGCTAAAACTTTAAATGGCCCTAATTTCTATACGGTGAGTGCTACACGTATCAAAGTTTGCAACATTCAAATGCTTTTAACTTTTTTTCCGAGCGTCATAAAACCTTGAATTTTGTGACTATAAAGTACTCGTGCCTCTTATCAATTAAAGTTATCACTCATAGCTATGCTACCCTTGAGTCCCAAATCAAACACTGATAAAACTTCAAATGGCACTAACTTCTGTACAGTGCGTCCTATACCTATCAAAGTTTGCACCATTCAAATGCTTATAACTTTTTACTGGAGCGTCATAAAACCTTGAAATTTTTTGACAATAAAGTACTCGAGCCTCTTATCAATTTAAGCTATCGTTCATAGCTATGCTACGCTTGAGTCCCAAATGAGACACTGATAAAACTTCAAATAGACCTAACATCTATACGGTGGGGTTCTATACCTATCAAAGTTTGCAACATCCAAATGCTTTTAACTTTTTACTGGAGCGTCATAAAACCTTGAAATTTTGTGACAATAAAGTACTCGAGCCTCTTATCAATTTACGCTATTGCTCATAGCTATGCTCCCATTGAGTCCCAAATCAAACACTGGTAGAACTTCAAATACGGTGCGTCCTAACTTCTATACGGTGCGTCTTTTACCTTTCAAAGTCTGCAACATTCAAATGCTTTTAACTTTTTTTTTTGGAGCATCATAATACCTTGAAATTTTGTGACAATAAAGTACTCGAGCCTCTTATCAATTAAAGTTATCGCTCATATCTATGCTACACTTGAGTCCCAAATCAAACACTGATAAAGCTTAAAATAGCCCTAACTTCTATACGGTGGGGTTCTTTACCTATCAGAGTTTGCTACATTCAAATGCTTTTAACTTTTTACTGGAGCGTCATAAAACCTTGACATTTTGTGACAATAAAGTACTCGAGCCTCTTATCAATTTACGCTATTGCTCATAGCTATGCTCCCATTGAGTCCCAAATCAAACACTGGTAGAACTTCAAATACGGTGCGTCCTAACTTCTATACGGTGCGTCTTTTACCTTTCAATGTCTGCAACATTCAAATGCTTTTAACTTTTTTTTTTGGAGCATCATAATACCTTGAAATTTTGTGACAATAAAGTACTCGAGCCTCTTATCAATTAAAGTTATCGCTCATAGCTAAGCTACCCTTCATTCCCAAATAAGACACTGATAAAACTTCAAATTACCCTAACTTCTATACGGATCATCCTACACCTATCAAAGTTGTCAATATTCACATGCTTGTAACTTTTTATTGGAGCGTCTTAAAATCTTGAAATTTAGTGCCAATAAAGTACTCGAGCCTCTTGTCAATTAAAGTTATCGCTCATAGCTATGCTGCCCTTAAGTACCAAATCAAACACTGATAAAACTTCAAATGCCACTAACTTCTATACGGTGAGTCCTATACCTATCAAAGTTTGCAACATTGTAACTTTTTACTGGAGCGCCATAAAACCTTGAGATTTTGTGACAATAAATTACTCGGGCCTCTTATCAGTCTAAGCTATCGCTCACAGCTATGCTACCCTTGAGTCCCACATCAAACACTGCTAAAACTTCAAATGGCCCTAAATTCTATACGGTGCGGCCTACACCTATCAAAGTTTGCAACAATCAAATGCTTGTAACTTTTTACTGGAGCGTCATAAACCTTTGAAAATTTGTGACAATAAAGTACTCGAGCCCCTTATCAATTTAAGCTATCGCTTACAGCTATGCTGCCCTTGAGTCCTAAATCAAGCACTGATATAACTTCAAATGGCCCTAACTTCTATACGTCCTACACCTATCAATGTCTGCAACCATCAATTGCTTGTAACTTTTTACTGGAGCGTCATAAAACCTTGAAATTTTGTGACAGTAAATTACTCGTGCCTCTTATCAGTTTAAGCTATCGCTCACAGCTAGGCTACAATTGGGTCCCACATCAAACACTGTTGAAACTTCAAATGCTCTAACTTCTATACGGTGCGTCCTATACCTATTAAAGATTGCAAATTTATAACTTTTTACTGGAGCGTCATAAAACCTTGAAATTTTGTGACAATAAAGTACTCGAGCCTCTTATCAATTTAAGTTATCGCTCATAGCTGTGCTACCCAATGAGTTGAGATTGTTAAAGTTAGCAACAAGCAAATGCTTGCAACTTTTTACTGGAGCGTCATAAATCTTTGAAATTTTGTGACAATAAAGAACTCGAGCCCCTTATCCATTTAAGCTATCGCTCACAGCTATGCTACCCTTGAGTCCTAAATCCAACACTGATATAACTTCAAATGGCCCTAACTTCTATACGTCCTACACCTATCAAAGTCTGCAACCATCAATTGCTTGTGACTTTTTACTGGAGCGTCATAAAACCTTGAAATTTTGTGACAATAAATTTCTCGTGCCTCTTATCAATTTAAGCTATTGCTCACAGCTAGGCTACAATTGAGTCCCACATCAAACACTGTTAAAACTTCAAATGGCTCTAACTTCTATACGGTGCGTCCTATACCTATTAAAGTTTGCAACATTGTAACTTTTTACTGGAAAGTCATAAAACCTTGAAATTTTCTGACAATAAATTTGTCGAGCTTCCTATAAATTTAAGCTATCGCTCATAGCTATTCTACCCTTGAGTCCCAAATCAAACACGGATAAACTTCCAATGGCCCTTACTTCTATACGGTGCGTCCTATACCTATCACAGTTTGCACCATTCAAATGCTTATAACTTTTTACTGGAGCGTCATAAAACCTTGAAATTTTTTGACAATAAAGTACTCGAGCCTCTTATCAATTTAAGCTATCGCTCATAGCTGTGCTACCCTTGAGTCCCAAATCAAACACGGATAAACTACAAATGGGCCTTACTTCTATACGGTGCGTCATACACCTATAAAAGTTTGCAACATTCAAATGCTTGTAACTTTTTACTGGAGCGTTATATAATTTGAAATTTTGTGACAATAAAATACTCGAGCCTCTTATCAATTTAAGCTAAGGCTCATAGCTATGCAACCCTTGACTCCCAAATCAAACACTGATAAAACTTCAAATGACCCTACCTTCTGCATGGTGAGTCCTATAACTATCAAAGTTTGCAACATTGTAACTTTTTACTGGAGCGTCATAAAACCTTGAGATTTTGCGACAATAAATTACTCGTGCCTCTTATCAGTCTAAGCTATCGCTCACAGCTACGCTACCCTTGAGTCCTACATCAAACACTGCTAAAACTTCAAATGCCCTAACTTTTATACGGTGCGTCCTATACCTATTAAAGTTTGCAACATTGTACATTTTTATTGGAGAGTCATAAAACCTTCAAATTTTCTGACAATGAATTTCTCGAGCCTCTTATCAATTTAAGCTATCGCTCACAGCTAGGCTACAATTGAGTCCCACATCAAGCACTGTTAAAACTTCAAATGGCTCTAACTTCTATACGGTGCGTCCTGTACCTATTACAGTTTGCAACATTGTAAATTTTTACTGGAGCGTCGTAAAACTTTTAAATTTTGTGACAATAAAGTACTCGAGCCTCTTATCAATTTAAGCTTTCGCTCATAGCTATGCTACCCTTGACTCCCAAATTAAACACTGATAAAACTTCAAATGACCCTAACTTCTATACGGTGCGTCCTACACATATCAAAGTTTGCAACAATCAAATGCTTGTAACTTTTTACTGGAGCGTCATAAATCTTTGAAATTTTGTGACAATAAAGTACTCGAGCCTCTTATCTATTTAAGCCAAGGCTCATAGCTATGCAACCCTTGACTCCCAAATCAAACACTGATAAAACTTCAAATGACCCTAACTTTTATACGGAGCACCCTACAGCTATCAAAGTTGGCAACATTCAAATACTTGTAACTTTTTACTGGAGCGTCATAAAATCTTGAAATTTAGTGACAATAAAGTACTCGAGCCTCTTAGCACTTTAAGCTATCGCTCATAGCTATGCTACCCTTGAGTCCCAAATCTAACACTGATAAAACTTCAAATAGCCCTAGCTTCTAAACGGTGGGGTTCTTTACCTGTCAAAGTTTGCAACATTCAATTGCTTTTAACTTTTTACTGGAGCGTCATAAAACCTTGAAATTTTGTGACAATAAAGTACTCGTGCCTCTTATCAATTAAAGTTATCGTTCATAGCTATGCTACCCTTGACTTCCAAATCAAACACTGATAAAACTTAAAATGGCCCTAACTTCTGTACGGTGAGTCCTATATCTATCAAAGTTTGCACCATTCAAATGCTTGTAAAGTTTTACTGGAGCGTCATAAAATCCAAAAATTTTGTGACAATAAAATACTCGAGCCTCCTGTCAATTAAAGTTATCGCTCACAGCAATGCTACCCTTGAGTCTCACTTCAAACACTTTTAAAACTTCAAATGGCCCTAACTTCTATACGGTGCGTCCTACACCTATCAAAGTTTGCAACATTCAAATGCTTGTAACTTTTTCCTGGAGCGTCATAAAATCTTGAAATTTTGTGACAATAAAGAACTCGAGTCTCTTATCACTTAAAGCTATCGCTCATAGCTATGCTACCCTTGAGTCCCAAATCAAACAGTGATAAAACTTCAAATAGCCCTAACTTCTATACGGTGGGGTTCTTTACCTATCAAAGTTTGCAACATTCAAATGCTTTTAACTTTTTACTGGAGCGTCATAAAGCCTTGAAATTTTTTGACAATAAAGTACTCGAGCCTCTTATCAATTTAAGCTATCGCTCATAGCTATGCTACCTTTGAGTCCCAAATCAAACACTGATAAAACTTCAAATGGCACTTACTTCTATACGGTGCGTCATAACCCTATAAAAGTTTGCAACATTCAAATGCTTGTAACAATTTACTGGAGCGTTATAAAATCTTGAAATTTTGTGACAATAATATACTCGAGCCTCTTGTCAATTAAAGTTATCGCTCATAGCTATGCTACCCTTGAGTTCCAAATCAAACACTGATAAAACTTCAAATGCCACTAACTTCTATACGGTGAGTTCTATACCTATCAAAGTTTGCAACATTGTAACTTTTTACTGGAGCGTCATAAAACCTTGAAATTGGCTGACAATCAAGTACTCGAGCCTCTTATCAGTCTAAACTATCGCTCACAGCTATGCTACCCTTGAGTCCCACATCAAACACTGCTAAAACTTCAAATGGCCCTAAATTCTATACGGTGCGGCCTACACCTATCAACGTTTGCAACAATCAAATGCTTGTAACTTTTTATTGGAGCGTCATAAATCTTTGAAATTTTGTGACAATAAAGTACTCGAGCCTCTTATCAATTTAAGCTATCGCTCACAGCTATGCTACCCTTGAGTCCTAAATCAAACACTGATATAACTTCAAATGGCCCTAGCTTCTATACGTCCTACACCAATCAAAGTCTGCAACCATCAATTGCTTGTAACTTTTTACTGGAGCGTCATAAAACCTTGAAATTTTGTGACAATAAAGTACTCGAGCCTCTTATCAATTTACGCTATCGCTCATAGCTATGCTCCCCTTGAGTCCCAAATCAAACGCTGATAAAACTTCAAATAGCCCTAACTTCTATACGGTGCGTCCTATAGCTATCAAAGTTTGCAACATTCCAATGCTTTTAACTTTATAGCGTTATAAAACCTTGAAATTTTGTGACAATAAAATACTCGTCCCTCTTATCAGTTAAAGTTATCGTTCATAGCTATGCTACCATTGAGTTCCAAATCAAACACTGATAAAACTTCAAATGGCAATAACTTCTGTACGGTGCGTCCTATATCTATCAAAGTTTGCACCATTCAAATGCTTGTAACTTATTATTGGAGCGTCATAAAATCTAAAAATTTTGTGACAATAAAGTACTCGAGCCTCTTATCAATTTAAGCTATCGCTCACAGCTATGCTACCCTTGAGTCCTAAATCAAACACTGATATAACTTCAAATGGCCCTAACTTCTATACGTCCTACACCTATCAAAGTCTGCAACCATCAATTGCTTGTAACTTTTTACTGGAGCGTCATAAAACCTTGAAATTTTGTGACAGTAAATTACTCGTGCCTCGTATCAATTTAAGCTATCGCTCACAGCTATGCTACCCTTGAGTCCTAAATCAAACACTGATAAAACTTCAAATGACCCTAACTTCTATACGGAGCATCCTACAGCTATCAAAGTTGGCAACATTCAAATGCTTGTAACTTTTTACTGGAGCGTCATAAAATCTAAAAATTTGTGACAATAAAATACTCGTGCCTCTTATCCATTGAAGTTATCGGTCATTGCTATGCTACCCTTGAGTTCCAAATCAAACACTGATAAAACTTCAAATGGCCCTAACTTCTGTACGGTGCGTCCTATATCTATCAAAGTTTGCACCTTTCAAATGCTTGTAACTTTTTACTGGAGCGTCATAAAATCTAAAAATTTGTGACAATAAAATACTCGTGCCTCTTATCACTTGAAGCTACCGCTCATAGCTATGCTACCCTTGAGTCCCAAATCAAACACTGATAAAACTTCAAATAGCCGTAACTTTTATACGGTGGGGTTCTTTACCTATCAAAGTTTGCAACATTCAAATGCTTTTAACTCTTTACTGGAGCGTCATAAACCCTTGAAATTTTGTGACAATAAAATACTCGAGCCTCTTATCAATTTACGCTATCGCTCATAGCTATGCTCCCCTTGAGTCCCAAATCAAACACTGATAAAACTTCAAATAGCCCTAACTTCTATACGGTGCGTCCTATACCTATCAAAGTTTGCAACATTCAAATGCTTTTAACTTTTTTTTGGAGCGTCATAAAACCTTGAATTTTGTGACTATAAAGTACTCGTGCCTCTTATCAATTAAAGTTATCGTTCATAGCTATGCTACCCTTGAGTTCCAAATCAAACACTGATAAAAATTCAAATGGCACTAACTTCTGTACGGTGCGTCCTAAACCTATCAAAGTTTGCACCATTCAAATGCTTGTAACTTTTTACTGGAGCGTCATAAAACCTTGAAATTTTTTCACAATAAAGTACTCGAGCCTCTTATCAATTTACGCTATCGCTCATAGCTATGCTCCCCTTGAGTCCCAAATCAAACACTGATAAAACTTCAAATGGCCCTTACTTCTATACGGTGCGTCATACACCTATAAAGTTTGCAACATTCAAATGCTTGTAACTTTTTACTGGAGCGTTATAAAATCTTGAAATTTTGTGACAATAAAATACTCGAGCCTCTTGTCAATTAGAGTTATCGCACATAGCTATGCTACACTTGAGTTCCAAATCAAACACTGATAAAACTTCAAATGGCCCTTACTTCTATACGGTGCGTCATACACCTATAAAAGTTTGCAACATCCAAATGCTTGTAACTTTTTTTTGGAGCGTCATAAAGCCTTGAATTTTGTGACAATAAAGTACTCGTGCCTCTTATCAATTAAAGTTATCGCTCATGGCTATGCTACCCTTGAGTCCCAAATCAAACACTGATAAAACTTCAAATGGCACTAACTTCTGTACGGTGCGTCCTATTCCTATCAAAGTTTGCACCATTCAACTGCTTGTATGTAACTTTTTACTGGAGCGTCATAAAACCTTGAAATTTTGTGACAATAAATTACTCGTGCCTCTTATCAATTTAAGCTATCGCTCATAGCTAGGCTACAATTGAGTCCCACATCAAACACTGTTAAAACTTCAAATAGCCCTAACTTCTATACGGTGCGTCCTATACCTATCAAAGTTTGCAACATTCAAATACTTTTAACTTTTTTTTGGAGCGTCATAATACCTTGAAATTTTGTGACAATAAAGTACTCGAGCCTCTTATCAATTAAAGTTATCGCTCATAGCTATGCTGCCCTTCAGTTCCAAATCAAACACTGATAAAACTTCAAATGCCACTAACTTCTATACGTGAGTCCTATACCTATCAAAGTTTGCAACATTGTAACTTTTTACTGGAGCGTCATAAAACCTTGAAATTTGCGGACAATAAAGTACTCGAGCCTCTTATCAGTCTAAGCAATCGCTCACAGCGATGCTACCCTTGAGTCCCACATCAAACACTACTAAAACTTCAAATGGCCCTAAATTCTATACGGTGCGGCCTACACCTATCAAAGTTTGCAACAATCAAATGCTTGTAACTTTTTATTGGAGCGTCATAAATCTTTGAAATTTTGTGACAATAAAGTACTCGAGCCTGTCATCAATTTAAGCTATCGCTCACAGCTATGCCACCCTTGAGTCCTAAATCAAACACTGATATAGCTTCAAATCGCCCTAACTTCTATACGTCCTACACCTATCAAAGTCTGCAACCATCAATTGCTTGTAACTTTTTACTGGAGCGTCATAAAACCTTGAAATTTTGTGACAATAAATTACTCGTGCCTCTTATCAATTTAAGCTATCGCTCATAGCTATGCTACCCTTGAGTCCCAAATCAAACACTGCTAAAACTTGACATGGCCCTAATTTATATACGGTGCGTCCTACACCTATCAAAGTTTGCAACAATCAAATGATTGTAACTTTTTACTGGAGCGTCATAAAACCTTGAAATTTTGTGTCAATAAAGTACTCGCGCCTCTTATCAATTTAAGCTATCGCTCACAGCTAGGCTACAATTGAGTCCCACATCAAACACTGTTAAAACTTCAAATGGCCTTAACTTCTATACGGTGCGTCCTATACCTATTAAAGTATGCAACATTGTAACTTTTTACTGGAGCGTCATAAAACCTTGAAATTTTCTGACTATAAATTTTTTGAGCCTCTTATCAATTTAAGCTATGGCTCACAGCTTTGCTACCCATGAGTCCTAAATCAAACACTGATATAACTTCAAATGGCCCTAACATCTATACGTTCTACACCTATCAAAGTCTGCAACCATCAATTGCTTGTAACTTTTTACTGGAGCGTCATAAATCTTTGAAATTTTGTGACAATAAAGTAGTCGAGCCTCTTATCAATTTACGCTATCGCTCATAGCTATGCTCCCCTTGAGTCCCAAATCAAACGCTGATAAAACTTCAAATAGCCCTTACTTCTATACGGTGCGTCATACACCTATCAAAGTTGACAACATTCAAATGCTTGTAACTTTTTACTGGAGCGTTATAAAATCTTGAAATTTTGTGACAATAAAATACTCGAGCCTCTTGTCAATTAGAGTTATCGCACATAGCTATGCTACCCTTGAGTTCCAAATCAAACACTGATAAAACTTCAAATGGCCCTTACTTCTATACGGTGCGTCATACACCTATAAAAGTTTGCAACATCCAAATGCTTGTAACTTTTTTTTGGAGCGTCATAAAGCCTTGAATTTTGTGACAATAAAGTACTCGTGCCTCTTATCAATTAAAGTTATCGCTCATGGCTATGCTACCCTTGAGTCCCAAATCAAACACTGATAAAACTTCAAATGGCACTAACTTCTGTACGGTGGGTCCTATTCCTATCAAAGTTTGCACCATTCAAATGCTTGTATGTAACTTTTTACTGGAGCGTCATAAAACCTTGAAATTTTGTGACAAAAAATTACTCGTGCCTCTTATCAATTTAAGCTATCGCTCATAGCTAGGCTACAATTGAGTCCCACATCAAACACTGTTAAAACTTCAAATAGCCCTAACTTCTATACGGTGCGTCCTATACCTATCAAAGTTTGCAACATTCAAATACTTTTAACTTTTTTTTGGAGCGTCATAATACCTTGAAATTTTGTGACAATAAAGTACTCGAGCCTCTTATCAATTTAAGCTATCGCTCACAGCTAGGCTACAATTGAGTCCCACATCAAACAGTGTTAAAACTTCAAATGGCCTTAACTTCTATACGGTGCGTCCTATACCTATTAAAGTATGCAACATTGTAACTTTTTACTGGAGCGTCATAAAACCTTGAAATTTTCTGACTATAAATTTTTTGAGCCTCTTATCAATTTAAGCTATCGCTCACAGCTTTGCTACCCATGAGTCCTAAATCAAACACTGATATAACTTCAAATGGCCCTAACATCTATACGTTTTACACCTATCAAAGTCTGCAACCATCAATTGCTTGTAACTTTTTACTGGAGCGTCATAAAACCTTGAAATTTTGTGACAATAAATTACTCGTGCCTCTTATCAATTTAAGCTATCGCTCATAGCTATGCTACCCTTGAGTCCCAAATCAAACACTGCTAAAACTTGACATGGCCCTAAATTCTATACGGTGCGGCCTACACCTATCAAAGTTTTCAACAATCAAATGATTGTAACTTTTTACTGGAGCGTCATAAAACCTTGAAATTTTGTGACAATAAAGTAGTCGCGCCTCTTATCAATTTAAGCTATCGCTCATAGCTATGCTACCCTTGACTCCCAAATCAAACACTGACAAAACTTCAATTGACCCTAACTTCTATACGGTGCGTCCTACACCTATCAAAGTTTGCAGCAATCAAATGCTTCAAATTTTTAGTGGAGCGTCATAAATCTTTGAAATTTTGTGACGATAAAGTACTCGAGCCTCTTATCAATTTAAGCTATCGCTCACAGCTAGGCTACAATTGAGTCCCACATCAAACACTGTTAAAACTTCAAATGGCCCTAACTTCTATACGGTGCGTCCTATACCTATTAAAGTATGCAACATTGTAACTTTTTTCTGGAGCGTCATAAAAGATTGAAATTTTCTGACTATAAATTTCTCGAGCCTCTTATCAATTTAAGCTATCGCTCACAGCTTTGCTACCCTTGAGTTCTAAATCAAACACTGATAAAATTTCAAATGGCCCTTACTTCTATACGGTGCGTCATACACCTATAAAAGTTTCCTACATTCAAATGCTTGTAACTTTTTACTGGAGCGTTATAAAATCTTGAAATTTTGTCACAATAAAATACTCGAGCCTCTTGTCAATTAACGTTATCGCTCATAGCTATGCTACCCTTGAGTTCCAAATCAAACACTGACAAAACTTCAAATGCCACTAACTTCTATACGGTGAGTCCTATACCTATCAAAGTTTGCAACATTGTAACTTTTTACTGGAGCGTCATTTTACCTTGAAATTTGCTGACAATAAAGTACTCGAGCCTCTTATCAGTCTAAGCAATCGCTCACAGCTATGCTACCCTTGAGTCCCACATCAAACACTGCTAAAACTTCAAATGGCCCTAAATTCTATACGGTGCGGCCTACACCTATCAAAGTTTGCAACAATCAAATGCTTGTAACTTTTTATTGGAGCGTCATAAATCTTTGAAATTTTGTGACAATAAAATACTCGAGACTCTTATCAATTTAAGCTATCGCTCACAGCTATGCCACCCTTGAGTCCTAAATCAAACACTGATATAACTTCAAATGGCCCTAACTTCTATACGTCCTACGCCTATCAAAGTTTGCAACAATCAAATCATTGTAACTTTTTACTGGAGCGTCATAAAACCTTGAAATTTTGTGACAATAAAGTACTCGAGCCTTTTATCAATTTAAGCTATCGCTCATAGCTATGCTACCCTTGACTCCCATATCAAACACTGATAAAACTTCAAATGACCCTAACTTCTATACGGTGCGTCCTACACCTATCAAAGTTTGCAACATGCAAATGCCTGTAACTTTTTACTGGAGCGTCATAAATCTTTGAAATTTTGTGACAATAAAGTACTCGAGCCTCTTATCAATTTAAGCTATCGCTCACAGCTAGGCTACAATTGACTCCCACATCACACACTGTTAAAACTTCAAATGGCCCTAACTTCTATACGGTGTGTCCTATACCTATTAAAGTTTGCAACATTGTAACTTTTTACTGGAGCGTCATAAAAATTGAAATTTTCTGACAATAAATTTCTCGAGCCTCTTAGAAATTTAAGCTATCGATCATAGCTATGCTACGCTTGAGTCCCAAATAAGACACTGATAAAACTTCAAATTGCCCTAACTTCTATCCGGATCATCCTACACCTATCAAAGTCTGCAACCATCAATTGCTTGTAACTTTTTATTGGAGCGTCATAAAACCTTGAAATTTTGTGACAATAAATTATTCGTGCCTCTTATCAATTTAAGCTATCGCTCACAGCTAGGCTACAATTGAGTCCCAAAACAAACACTGCTAATACTTCAAATGGCCCTAACTTCTGTACGGTGCGTGCTATACCTATCAAAGTTTGCAACATTCAAATGCTTGTAACTTTTTACTGGAGCGTCATTATACCTTGAAATATTGTGACATTAAAGTACACGAGCCTCTTGTCAATTTAAGCTATCGCTCATAGCTATGCTACCCTTGAGTACCAAATCAAACACTGATAAAGCTTCAAATGGCCATAACTTCTATACTGTGCGTCCTATACCTATCAAAGTTTGCAACATTCAACTGCTTGTAACTTTTTACTGGAGCGTCATAAAACCTTGAAATTTTGTATCAATAAAGTACTCGTGCCTCATATTAATTTATGCTATCGCTCATAGCTATGCTACCCTTGAGTCCCAAATCAAACACTGATAAAACTTCAAATAGCCCTAACTTCTATACGGTGGGGTTCTTTACCTATCAGAGTTTGCAACATTCAAATGCTTTTAACTTTTTACTGGAGCGTCAAAAACCTTGAAATTTTGTGACAATAAAGTACTCGAGCCTCTTATGAATTTACGCTATCGCTCATAGCTATGCTCCCCTTGAGTCCCAAATCAAACACTGATAAAACTTCAAATGGCACTAACTTCTGTATGGTGCGTCCTATACCTATCAAAGTTTGCACCATTCAAATGCTTGTAACTTTTTACTGGAGCGTCATAAAACCTTGAAATTTTTTGACAATAAAGTACTCGAGCCTCTTATCAATTTAAGCTATCGCTCATAGCTATGCTACCCTTGAGTCCCAAATCAAACACTGATAAAACTTCAAATGGCCATTACTTCTATACGGTGCGTCCTATACCTATCAAAGTTTGCAACATACAAATGCTTTTAACATTTTTTTGGAGCGTCATAAAACCTTGAATTTTGTGACAATAAAGAACTAGTGCCTCTTATCAATTTAAGCTATCGCTCATAGCTATGCTACCCTTGAGTCCCAAATAATACACTGATAAAACTTCAAATGGCCCTAACTTCTATACGGAGCATCCTACACCTATCAAAGTTGGCAACATTCCAATGCTTGTAACTTTTTACTGGAGCGTCATAAAATCTTGAAATTTGGTGACAATAAAGTACTCGAGGCTCTTATCACTTTAAGCTATCGCTCATAGCTATGCTACCCTTGAGTCCCAATTCAAACACTGATAAAACTTCAAATAGCCCTAACTTCTATACGGTGGGGTTCTTTACCTATCAAAGTTTGCTACATTCAAATGCTTTTAACTTTTTACTGGAGCGTCATAAAACCTTGACATTTTGGGGCAATAAAGTACTCGAGCCTCTTATCAATTTACGCTATCGCTTATAGCTATGCTCCCCTTGAGTCCTAAATCAAACACTGCTAGAACTTCAAATAGCCCTAACTTCTACACGGTGCGTCCTATACCTATCAAAGTTTGCAACATTCAAATGCTTTTAACTTTTTTTTGGAGCGTCATAATACCTTGAAATTTTGTGATAATAAAGTACTCGAGCCTCTTATCAATTTAAGCTATCGCTCATAGCTATGCTACGCTTGAGTCCCAAATAAGACACTGATAAAACTTCAAATTGCCCTAACTTCTATCCGGATCATCCTACACCTATCAAAGTTGACAATATTCACTTTTAAATTTTTACTGGAGCGTCATAAAACCTTGAAATTTAGTGCCAATAAAGTACTTGAGCCTCTCATCACTTTAAGCTATCGCTCATAGCTATGCTACCCTTGAGTCCCAAATCAAACACTGCTAAAACTTCAAATGGCCCTAAATTCTATACGGTGCGGCCTACACCTAACAAAGTTTGCAACTTTCAAATGCTTTTAACTTTTTTTTGGAGCGTCATAAAACCTTGAATTTTGTGACAATAAAATACTCGAGCCCCTTGTCAATTAAAGTTCTCGCTCATAGCTATGCTACCCTTGAGTTCCAAATCAAACACTGATAAAACTTCAAAAGCCACTAAATTCTACACGGTGAGTCCTATACCTATCAAAGTTTGCAACATTGTAACTTTTTACTGGAGCGTCATAAAATCTTGAAATTTGGTGACAATAAAGAACTCGAGCCTCTTATCAATTTAAGCTATCGCTCATAGCTATGCTACCCTTGAGTCCCAAATAATACACTGATAAAACTTCAAATGGCCCTAACTTCTATACGGAGCATCCTACACATATCAAAGTCTGCAACCATCAATTGCTTGTAACTTTTTATTGGAGCGTCATAAAACCTTGAAATTTTGTGACAATAAATTACTCGTGCCTCTTATCAATTTAAGCTATCGCTCACAGCTAGGCTACAATTGAGTCCCACATCAAACACTGTTAAAATTTCAAATGGCCCTAACTTCTATGCGGTGTGTCCTATACCTATTAAAGTTTGCAACATTGTAACTTTTTACTGGAGCGTTATAAAACCTTGAAATTTTCTGACAATAAATTTCTCGAGCCTCTTATAAATTGAAGCTATCGATCACAGGTATGCAATTCTTGAGTCCCACATCAAACACTGCTAAAACTTCAAATGGCAGTAACTGCTATACGGTGCGTCCTACACCTATCAAAGTTTGCGACATTCAAATGCTTATAACTTTTTACTGGAGGGTCATAAAATCTTGAAATTTTGTGACAAATAGAACCTAGAGCCTCTTATCAATTTCAGCTATCGCTCATAGGTATGCTACCCTTGAGTCCCAAATAATACACTGATAAAACTTCAAATGCCAATAACTTTTATACGGAGCATCCCGCACCTATAAAAGTTGGCAACATTCAAATGCTTGTAACTTTTTACTGTAGCGTCATAAAATCTTGAAATTTGTGACAATAAAGTACTCGTGCCTCTTATCAATTAAAGTTATCGCTCATAGCTATGCTACCCTTGAGTCCCAAATCAAACACTGATAAAACTTCAAATGGCACTAACTTCTGTATGGTGCGTCCTATACCTATCAAAGTTTGCACCATTCAAATGCTTGTAACTTTTTACTGGAGCGTCATAAAACCTTGAAATTTTTTGACAATAAAGTACTCGAGCCTCTTATCAATTTAAGCTATCGCTCATAGCTATGCTACCCTTGAGTCCCAAATCAAATACTAATAAAACTTCAAATGGCCCTTACTTCTATACGGTGCGTGCTATACCTATCAAAGTTTGCAACATACAAATGCTTTTAACCTTTTTTTGGAGCGTCATAAAACCTTGAATTTTGTGACAATAAAGAACTCGTGCCTCTTATCAGTTAAAGTTATCGCTCATTGCTATGCTACCATTGAGTCCCAAATCAAACACTGATAAAACTTCAAATAGCACTAACTTCTGTACGGTGCGTCCTCTACCTACCAAAGTTTGCACCATTCAAATGCTTGTAACCTTTTACTGGAGCGTCATAAAATCTTGAAATTTTGTGACAATAAAGAACTCGAGCATCTTATCAATTTAAGCTATCGCTCATAGCTATGCTACCCTTGAGTCCCAAATAATACACTGATAAAACTTCAAATGGTCCTAACTTCTATACGGAGCATCCTACACATATCAAAGTCTGCAACCATCAATTGCTTGTTACTTTTTATTGGAGCGTCATAAAACCTTGAAATTTTGTGACAATAAATTACTCGTGCCTCTTATCAATTTAAGCTATCGCTCACAGCTGGGCTACAATTGAGTCCCAAAACAAGCACTGCTAAAACTTCAAATGGCCCTAACTTCTGTACGGTGCGTGCTATACCTATCAAAGTTTGCAACATTCAAATGCTTGTAACTTTTTACTGGAGCGTCATTATACCTTGAAATATTGTGACATTAAAGTACACGAGCCTCTTGTCCATTTAAGCTATCGCTCATAGCTATGCTACTCTTAAGTACCAAATCAAACACTGATAAAACTTCAAATGGCCATAACTTCTATACTGTGCGTCCTATACCTATCAAAGTTTGCAACATTCAACTGCTTGTAACTTTTTACTGGAGCGTCATAAAACCTTGAAATTTTGTATCAATAAAGTACTCGTGCCTCATATTAATTTATGCTATCGCTCATAGCTATGCTACCCTTGAGTCCCAAATCAAACACTGATAAAATTTCAAATAGCCCTAACTTCTATACGGTGGGGTTCTTTACCTATCAAAGTTTGCTACATTCAAATGCTTTTAACTTTTTACTGGAGCGTCATAAAACCTTGACATTTTGTGACAATAAAGTACTCGAGCCTCTTATCAATTACCGCTATCGCTCATAGCTATGCTCCCCTTGAGTCGTAAATCAAACACTGATAGAACTTCAAATAGCCCTAATTTCTATACGGTGCGTCCTATACCTATCAAAGTTTGCAGCATTCAAATGCTTGTAACTTTTTACTGGAGCGTCATAAAATCTTGAAATTTGGTGACAATAAAGAACTCGAGCCTCTTATCAATTTAAGCTATCGCTCATAGCTATGCTACCCTTGAGTCCCAAATAATACACTGATAAAACTTCAAATGGCCCTAACTTCTATACGGAGCATCCTACACATATCAAAGTCTGCAACCATCAATTGCTTGTAACTTTTTATTGGAGCGTCATAAAACCTTGAAATTTCGTGACAATAAATTATTCGTGCCTCTTATCAATTTAAGCTATCGCTCACAGCTAGGCTACAATTGAGTCCCACATCAAACACTGTTAACATTTCAAATGGCCCTAACTTCTATACGGTGTGTCCTATACCTATTAAAGTTTGCAACATTGTAACTTTTTACTGGAGCGTTATAAAACCTTGAAATTTTCTGACAATAAATTTCTCGAGCCTCTTATAAATTTAAGCTATCGATCACAGCTATGCAATTCTTGAGTCCCACATCAAACACTGCTAAAACTTCAAATGGCAGTAACTGCTTTACGGTGCGTCCTACACCTAGCAAAGTTTGCAACATTCAAATGCTTATAACTTTTTACTGGAGGGTCATAAAATCTTGAAATTTTGTGACAATAAAGAACTCGAGCCTCTTATCAATTTAAGCTATCGCTCATAGCTATGCTACCCTTGAGTCCCAAATAATACACTGATAAAACTTCAAATGCCAATAACTTTTATACGGAGCATCCTACACCTATCAAAGTTGGCAACATTCAAATGCTTGTAACTTTTTACTGTAGCGTCATAAAATCTTGAAATTTGTGACAATAAAGTACTCGTGCCTCTTATCAATTAAAGTTATCGCTCATTGCTATGCTACCATTGAGTCCCAAATCAAACACTGATAAAACTTCAAATAGCACTAACTTCTGTACGGTGCGTCCTCTACCTACCAAAGTTTACACCATTCAAATGCTTGTAACCTTTTACTGGAGCGTCATAAAATCTTGAAATTTTGTGACAATAAAGAACTCGAGCCTCTTATCAATTTAAGCTATCGCTCATAGCTATGCTACCCTTGAGTCCCAAAAAATACACTGATAAAACTTCAAATGGCCCTAACTTCTATACGGAGCATCCTACACATATCAAAGTCTGCAACCATCAATTGCTTGTAACTTTTTATTGGAGCGTCATAAAACCTTGAAATTTTGTGACAATAAATTACTCGTGCCTCTTATGAATTTAAGCTATCGCTCACAGCTATGCTACCCTTGAGTCCCAAAACAAGCACTGCTAAAACTTCAAATGGACCTAACTTCTGTACGGTCCGTGCTATACCTATCAAAGTTTGCAACATTCAAATGCTTGTAACTTTTTACTGGAGCGTCATTATACCTTGAAATATTGTGACATTAAAGTACACGAGCCTCTTGTCAATTTAAGCTATCGCTCATAGCTATGCTACTCTTGAGTACCAAATCAAACACTGATAAAGCTTCAAATGGCCATAACTTCTATACTGTGCGTCCTATACCTATCAAAGTTTGCAACATTCAACTGCTTGTAACTTTTTACTGGAGCGTCATAAAACCTTGAAATTTTGTATCAATAAAGTACTCGTGCCTCATATTAATTTATGCTATCGCTCATAGCTATGCTACCCTTGAGTCCCAAATCAAACACTGATAAAACTTCAAATAGCCCTAACTTCTATACGGTGGGGTTCTTTACCTATCAAAGTTTGCTACATTCAAATGCTTTTAACTTTTTACTGGAGCGTCATAAAACCTTGACATTTTGGGGCAATAAAGTACTCGAGCCTCTTATCAATTTACGCTATCGCTTATAGCTATGCTCCCCTTGAGTCCTAAATCAAACACTGCTAGAACTTCAAATAGCCCTAACTTCTACACGGTGCGTCCTATACCTATCAAAGTTTGCAACATTCAAATGCTTTTAACTTTTTTTTGGAGCGTCATAATACCTTGAAATTTTGTGATAATAAAGTACTCTAGCCTCTTATCAATTTAAGCTATCGCTCATAGCTATGCTACGCTTGAGTCCCAAATAAGACACTTATAAAACTTCAAATTGCCCTAACTTCTATCCGGATCATCCTACACCTATCAAAGTTGACAATATTCACTTTTAAATTTTTACTGGAGCGTCATAAAACCTTGAAATTTAGTGCCAATAAAGTACTTGAGCCTCTTATCACTTTAAGCTATCGCTCATAGCTATGCTACCCTTGAGTCCCAAATCAAACACTGCTAAAACTTCAAATGGCCCTAAATTCTATACGGTGCGGCCTACACCTAACAAAGTTTGCAATAATCAAATGCTTGTAACTTTTTACTGGAGCGTCATAAATCTTTGCAATTTTGTGACAAACCTTGAATTTAGTGACAATAAAGTACTCGTGCCTCTTATCAATTAAAGTTTTCGCTCATAGCTATGCTACCCTTGAGTCCCAAATCAAACACTGATAAAACTTCAAATGGCACTAACTTCTGTACGGTGCGTCCTCTACCTACCAAAGTCTGCACCATTCAAATGTTTGTAACTTTTTACTGGAGCGTCATAAAACCTTGAAATTTTTGACAATAAAGTACTCGAGCCTCTTATCAATTTAAACTATCGCTCATAGATATGCTACCCTTGAGTCGCCAATCAAACACTGATAAAACTTCAAATGGCCCTAACTTCTATACGGTGCGTCCTATACCTATCAAAGTTTGCAACTTTCAAATGCTTTTAACTTTTTTTTGGAGCGTCATAAAACCTTGAATTTTGTGACAATAAAATACTCGAGCCCCTTGTCAATTAAAGTTCTCGCTCATAGCTAGGCTACCCTTGAGTTCCAAATCAAACACTGATAAAACTTCAAATGCCACTAAATTCTACACGGTGAGTCCTATACCTATCAAAGTTTGCAACATTGTAACTTTTTACTGGAGCGTCATAAAATCTTGAAATTTGGTGACAATAAAGAAATCGAGCCTCTTATAAATTTAAGCTATCGCTCATAGCTATGCTACCCTTGAGTCCCAAATAATACACTGATAAAACTTCAAATGGCCCTAACTTCTATACGGAGCATCCTACACATATCAAAGTCTGCAACCATAAATTGCTTGTAACTTTTTATTGGAGCGTCATAAAACCTTGAAATTATCTGACAATAAATTACTCGTGCCTCTTATCAATTTAAGCTATCGCTCACAGCTAGGCTACAATTGAGTCCCACATCAAACACTGCTAAAATTTCAAATGGCCCTAACTTCTATACGGTGTGTCCTATACCTATTAAAGTTTGCAAAATTGTAACTTTTTACTGGAGCGTTATAAAACCTTGAAATTTTCTGACAATAAATTTCTCGAGCCTCTTATAAATTTAAGCTATCGATCACAGCTAAGCAATTCTTGAGTCCCACATCATACACTGCTAAAACTTCAAATGGCAGTAACTGCTATACGGTGCGTCCTACACCTAGCAAAGTTTGCAACATTCAAATGCTTATAACTTTTTACTGGAGGGTCATAAAATCTTGAAATTTTGTGACAATAAAGAACTCGAGCCTCTTATCAATTTAAGCTATCGCTCATAGCTATGCTACCCTTGAGTCCCAAATAATACACTGATAAAACTTCAAATGGCCCTAACTTCTATACGGAGCATCCTACACATATCAAAGTCTGCAACCATAAATTGCTTGTAACTTTTTATTGGAGCGTCATAAAACCTTGAAATTATCTGACAATAAATTACTCGTGCCTCTTATCAATTTAAGCTATCGCTCACAGCTAGGCTACAATTGAGTCCCACATCAAACACTGCTAAAACTTCAAATGGCCCTTACTTCTATACGGTGCGTCCTATACCTATCAAAGTTTGCAACATACAAATGCTTTTAACCTTTTTTTGGAGCGTCATAAAACCTTGAATTTTGTGACAATAAAGAACTCGTGCCTCTTATCAATTAAAGTTATCGCTCATTGCTATGCTACCATTGAGTCCCAAATCAAACACTGATAAAACTTCAAATAGCACTAACTTCTGTACGGTGCGTCCTCTACCTACCAAAGTTTGCTCCATTCAAATGCTTGTAACCTTTTACTGGAGCGTCATAAAATCTTGAAATTTTGTGACAATAAAGAACTCGAGCCTCTTATCAATTTAAGCTATCGCTCATAGCTATGCTACCCTTGAGTCCCAAATAATACACTGATAAAGCTTCAAATGGCCATAACTTCTATACTGTGCGTCCTATACCTATCAAAGTTTGCAACATTCAAATGCTTGTAACTTTTTACTGGAGCGTCATAAAATCTTGAAGTTTTGTGACAATAAAGAACTCGAGCCTCTTATCAATTTAAGCTATCGCTCATAGCTATGCTACCCTTGAGTCCCAAATCAAACACTGATAAAACTTCAAATAGCCCTAACTTCTATACGGTGGGGTTCTTTACCTATCAAAGTTTGCTACATTCAAATGCTTTTAACTTTTTACTGGAGCGTCATAAAACCTTGACATTTTGTGACAATAAAGTACTCGAGCCTCTTATCAATTACCGCTATCGCTCATAGCTATGCTCCCCTTGAGTCCTAAATCAAACACTGATAGAACTTCAAATAGCCCTAACTTCTATACGGTGCGTCCTATACCTATCAAAGTTTGCAACATTCAAATGCTTGTAACTTTTTACTGGAGCGTCGTAAAATCTTGAAGTTTTGTGACAATAAAGAACTCGAGCCTCTTATCAATTTAAGCTATCGCTCATAGCTATGCTACCCTTGAGTCCCAAATAATACACTGATAAAACTTCAAATGGCAATAACTTTTATACGGAGCATCCTACACCTATCAAAGTTGGCAACATTCAAATGCTTGTAACTTTTTACTGGAGCGTCATAAAATCTTGAAATTTGTGACAATAAAGTACTCGTGCCTCTTATCAATTAAAGTTATCGCTCATAGCTATGCTACCCTTGAGTCCCAAATCAAACACTGATAAAACTTCAAATGGCACTAACTTCTGTATGGTGCGTCCTATACCTATCAAAGTTTGCACCATTCAAATGCTTGTAACTTTTTACTGGAGCGTCATAAAACCTTGAATTTTGTGACAATAAAGAACTCGTGCCTCTTATCAATTAAAGTTATCGCTCATTGCTATGCTACCATTGAGTCCCAAATCAAACACTGATAAAACTTCAAATAGCACTAACTTCTGTACGGTGCGTCCTCTACCTACCAAAGTTTGCACCATTCATTCATTTTGCTTGTAACTTTTTACTGGAGCGTCATAAAATCTTGAAATTTTGTGACAATAAAGAACTCGAGCCTCTTATCAATTTAAGCTATCGCTCATAGCTATGCTACCCTTGAGTCCCAAATAATACACTGATAAAACTTCAAATGGCCCTAACTTCTATATGGAGTAACCTACACCTATCAAAGTTGGCAACATTCCAATGCTTGTAACTTTTTAATGGAGCGTCGTAAAATCTTGAAATTTAGTGACAATAAAGTAATCGAGGCTCTTATCACTTTAAGCTATCGCTCATAGCTATGCTACCCTTGAGTCCCAATTCAAACACTGATAAAACTTCAAATAGCCCTAACTTCTATACGGTGGGGTTCTTTACCTATCAAAGTTTGCTACATTCAAATGCTTTTAACTTTTTACTGGAGCGTCATAAAACCTTGACATTTTGTGACAATAAAGTACTCGAGCCTCTTATAAATTTACGCGATCGCTCATAGCTATGCTTCCCTTGAGTCCTAAATCAAACACTGATAGAACTTCAAATGGCCCTAACTTCTATACGGTGCGTCCTATACCTATCAAAGTTTGCAACATTCAAATGCTTTTAACTTTTTTTTGGAGCGTCATAATACCTTGAAATTTTGTGATAATAAAGTACTCGAGCCTCTTATCAATTTAAGCTATCGCTCATAGCTATGCTACCCTTGAGTCCCAAATAAGACACTGATAAAACTTCAAATTGCCCTAACTTCTATCCGGATCATCCTACACTTATCAAAGTTGACAATATTCACTTTTAAATTTTTACTGGAGCGTCATAAAATCTTGAAATTTAGTGCCACTAAAGTACTTGAGCCTCTTATCACCTTAAGCTATCGCTCATAGCTATGCTACCCTTGAGTCCCAAATCAAACACTGCTCAAACTTCAAATGGCCCTAAATTCTATACGGTGCGGCCTACACCTAACAAAGTTTGCAATAATTAAATGCTTGTAACTTTTTACTGGAGCGTCATAAATCTTTGAAATTTTTTGACAATAAAGTACTCGAGCCTCTTATCAATTTAAGCTATCGCTCACAGCTATGCTCCCCTTGAGTCCCAAATCAAACACTGATAAAACTTCAAATAGCCCTAACTTCTATACGGTGCGTCCTATACCTATCAAAGTTTGCAACTTTCAAATGCTTTTAACTTTTTTTTGGAGCGTCATAAAACCTTGAATTTAGTGACAATAAAGTACTCGTGCCTCTTATCAATTAAAGTTTTCGCTCATAGCTATGCTACCCTTGAGTCCCAAATCAAACACTGATAAAACTTCAAATGGCACTAACTTCTGTACGGTGCGTCCTCTACCTACCAAAGTTTGCACCATTCAAATGCTTGTAACTTTTTACTGGAGCGTCATAAAACCTTGAAATTTTGTGACAATAAAGAACTCGAGCCTCTTATCAATTTAAGCTATCGCTCATAGCTATGCTACCCTGGAGTCCCAAATAATACACTGATAAAACTTCAAATGGCCCTAACTTCTATACGGAGCATCCTACACCTGTCAAAGTTGGCAACATTCCAATGCTTGTAACTTTTTACTGGAGCGTCATAAAACCTTGAAATTTTGTAAAAATAAAGAACTCGAGCCTCTTATCAATTTAAGCTCTCGCTCATAGCTATGCTACCCTTGAGTCCCAAATAATACACTGATAAAACTTCAAATGGCCCTAACTTCTATACGGAGCATCCTACACCTATCAAAGTTGGCAACATTCCAATGCTTGTAACTTTTTACTGGAGCGTCATAAAATCTTGAAATTTGGTGACAATAAAGTACTCGAGGCTCTTATCACTTTAAGCTATCGCTCATAGCTATGCTACCCTTGAGTCCCAATTCAAACACTGATAAAACTTCAAATAGCCCTAACTTCTATACGGTGCGTCCTATACCTATCAAAGTTTGCAACATTCAAATGCTTTTAACTTTTTTTTGGAGCGTCATAATACCTTGAAATTTTGTGATAATAAAGTACTCGAGCCTCTTATCAATTTAAGCTATCGCTCATAGCTATGCTACCCTTGAGTCCCAAATAAGACACTGATAAAACTTCAAATTGCCCTAACTTCTATCCGGATCACCCTACACTTATCAAAGTTGACAATATTCACTTTTAAATTTTTACTGGAGCGTCATAAAATCTTGAAATTTAGTGCCAATAAAGTACTTGAGCCTCTTATCACCTTAAGCTATCGCTCATAGCTATGCTACCCTTGAGTCCCAAATCAAACACTGCTAAAACTTCAAATGGCCCTAAATTCTATACGGTGCGGCCTACACCTAACAAAGTTTGCAATAATCAAATGCTTGTAACTTTTTACTGGAGCGTCATAAATCTTTGAAATTTTGTGACAATAAAGTACTCGAGCCTCTTCTCAATTTAAGCTATCGCTCACAGCTATGCTCCCCTTGAGTTCCAAATCAAACACTGATAAAACTTCAAATAGCCCTAACTTCTATACGGTGCGTCCTATACCTATCAAAGTTTGCAACTTTCAAATGCATTTAACTTTTTTTTGGAGCGTCATAAAACCTTGAATTTAGTGACAATAAAGTACTCGTGCCTCTTATCAATTAAAGTTTTCGCTCATAGTTATGCTACCCTTGAGTCCCAAATCAAACACTGATAAAACTTCAAATGGCACTAACTTCTGTACGGTGCGTCCTCTACCTACCAAAGTTTGCACCATTCAAATGCTTGTAACTTTTTACTGTTGCGTCATAAAACCTTGAAATTTTTTGACAATAAAGTACTCGAGCCTCTTATCAATTTAAACTATCGCTCATAGATATGCTACCCTTGAGTCGCCAATCAAACACTGATAAAACTTCAAATGGCCCTAACTTCTATACGGAGCATCCTACACCTATCAAAGTTGGCAACATTCCAATGCTTGTAACTTTTTACTGGAGCGTCATAAAATCTTGAAATTTGGTGACAATAAAGTACTCGATGCTCTTATCACTTTAAGCTATCGCTCATAGCTATGCTACCCTTGAGTCCCAATTCAAACACTGATAAAACTTCAAATAGCCCTAACTTCTATACGATGCGTCCTATACCTATCAAAGTTTGCAACATTCAAATGCTTTTAACTTTTTTTTGGAGCGTCATAATACCTTGAAATTTTGTGATAATAAAGTACTCGAGCCTCTTATCAATTTAAGCTATCGCTCATAGGTATGCTACCCTTGAGTCCCAAATAAGACACTGATAAAACTTCAAATTGCCCTAACTTCTATCCGGATCACCCTACACTTATCAAAGTTGACAATATTCACTTTTAAATTTTTACTGGAGCGTCATAAAATCTTGAAATTTAGTGCCAATAAAGTACTTGAGCCTCTTATCACCTTAAGCTATCGCTCATAGCTATGCTACCCTTGAGTCCCAAATCAAACACTGCTAAAACTTCAAATGGCCCTAAATTCTATACGGTGCGGCCTACACCTAACAAAGTTTGCAATAATCAAATGCTTGTAACTTTTTACTGGAGCGTCATAAATCTTTGAAATTTTGTGACAATAAAGTACTCGAGCCTCTTCTCAATTTAAGCTATCGCTCACAGCTATGCTCCCCTTGAGTCCCAAATCAAACACTGATAAAACTTCAAATAGCCCTAACTTCTATACGGTGCGTCCTATACCTATCAAAGTTTGCAACTTTCAAATGCTTTTAACTTTTTTTTGGAGCGTCATAAAACCTTGAATTTAGTGACAATAAAGTACTCGTGCCTCTTATCAATTAAAGTTTTCGCTCATAGCTATGCTACCCTTGAGTCACAAATCAAACACTGATAAAACTTCAAATGGCACTAACTTCTGTACGGTGCGTCCTCTACCTACCAAAGTTTGCACCATTCAAATGCTTGTAACTTTTTACTGGAGCGTCATAAAACCTTGAAATTTTTTGACAATAAGGTACTCGAGCCTCTTATCAATTTAAACTATCGCTCATAGATATGCTACCCTTGAGTCGCCAATCAAACACTGATAAAACTTCAAATGGCCCTTACTTCTATACGGTGCATCATATACCTATAAAAGTTTGCATCATTCAAATGCTTGTAACTTTTTACTGGAGCGTTATAAAATCTTTAAATTTTGTGACAATAAATTATTCGAGCCCCTTGTCAATTAAAGTTCTCGCTCATAGCTATGCTACCCTTGAGTTCTAAATCAAACACTGATAAAACTTCAAATGCCACTAAATTCTACACGGTGAGTCCAATACCTATCAAAGTTTGCAACATTGTAACTTTTTACTGGAGCGTCATAAAACCTTGAAATTTTGTGACAATAAATTTCTCGTGCCTCTTATCAATTTAAGATATCGCTCACAGCTAGGCTACAATTGAGTCCCACATCAAACACTGTTAAAATTTCGAATGGCCCTAACTTCTATACGGTGTGTCCTATACCTATTAAAGTTTGCAACATTGTAACTTTTTACTGGAGCGTTATAAAACCTTGAAATTTTCTGACAATAAATATCTCGAGCCTCTTATAAATTTAAGCTATCTATCACAGCTATGCAATTCTTGAGTCCCACATCAAACACTGCTAAAACTTCAAATCGCCCTAATTTCTATACGGTGCGTCCTACACCTAGCAAAGTTTGCAACATTCAAATGCTTGTAACTTTTTACTGGAGCGTCATAAAATCTTGAAATTTTGTGACAATAAAGAACTCGAGCCTCTTATCAATTCAAGCTATCGCTCATAGCTATGCTACCCTTGAGTCCCAAATAATAAACTGATAAAACTTCAAATGGCAATAACTTTTATACGGAGCATCCTACACCTATCAAAGTTGGCAACATTCAAATGCTTGTAACTTTTTACTGGAGCGTCATAAAATCTTGAAATTTTGTGACAATAAAGAACTCGAGCCTCTTATCAATTTAAGCTATCGCTCATAGCTATGCTACCCTTGAGTCCCAAATAATACACTGATAAAACTTCAAATGGCACTAACTTCTATACGAAGCATCCTACACCTATCAAAGTTGGCAACATTCCAATGCTTGTAACTTTTTACTGGAGCGTCATAAAATCTTGAAATTTGGTGACAATAAAGTACTCGAGGCTCTTATCACTTTAAGCTATCGCTCATAGCTATGCTACCCTTGAGTCCCAATTCAAACACTGATAAAGCTTCAAATAGCCCTAACTTCTATACGGTGCGTCCTATACCTATCAAAGTTTGCAACATTCAAATGCTTTTAACTTTTTTTTGGAGCGTCATAATACCTTGAAATTTTGTGATAATAAAGTACTCGAGCCTCTTATCAATTTAAGCTATCGCTCATAGCTATGCTACCCTTGAGTCCCAAATAAGACACTGATAAAACTTCAAATTGCCCTAACTTCTATCCGGATCACCCTACACTTATCAAAGTTGACAATATTCACTTTTAAATTTTTACTGGAGCGTCATAAAATCTTGAAATTTAGTGCCAATAAAGTACTTGAGCCTCTTATCACCTTAAGCTATCGCTCATAGCTATGCTACCCTTGCGTCCCAAATCAAACACTGCTAAAACTTCAAATGGCCCTAAATTCTATACGGTGCGGCCTACACCTAACAAAGTTTGCAATAATCAAATGCTTGTAACTTTTTACTGGAGCGTCATAAATCTTTGAAATTTTGTGACAATAAAGTACTCGAGCCTCTTATCAATTTAAACTATCGCTCATAGATATGCTACCCTTGAGTCGCCAATCAAACACTGATAAAACTTCAAATGGCCCTAACTTCTATACGGAGCATCCTACACCTATCAAAGTTGGCAACATTCCAATGCTTGTAACTTTTTACTGGAGCGTCATAAAATCTTGAAATTTGGTGACAATAAAGTACTCGATGCTCTTATCACTTTAAGCTATCGCTCATAGCTATGCTACCCTTGAGTCCCAATTCAAACACTGATAAAACTTCAAATAGCCCTAACTTCTATACGATGCGTCCTATACCTATCAAAGTTTGCAACATTCAAATGCTTTTAACTTTTTTTTGGAGCGTCATAATACCTTGAAATTTTGTGATAATAAAGTACTCGAGCCTCTTATCAATTTAAGCTATCGCTCATAGGTATGCTACCCTTGAGTCCCAAATAAGACACTGATAAAACTTCAAATTGCCCTAACTTCTATCCGGATCACCCTACACTTATCAAAGTTGACAATATTCACTTTTAAATTTTTACTGGAGCGTCATAAAATCTTGAAATTTAGTGCCAATAAAGTACTTGAGCCTCTTATCACCTTAAGCTATCGCTCATAGCTATGCTACCCTTGAGTCCCAAATCAAACACTGCTAAAACTTCAAATGGCCCTAAATTCTATACGGTGCGGCCTACACCTAACAAAGTTTGCAATAATCAAATGCTTGTAACTTTTTACTGGAGCGTCATAAATCTTTGAAATTTTGTGACAATAAAGTACTCGAGCCTCTTCTCAATTTAAGCTATCGCTCACAGCTATGCTCCCCTTGAGTCCCAAATCAAACACTGATAAAACTTCAAATAGCCCTAACTTCTATACGGTGCGTCCTATACCTATCAAAGTTTGCAACTTTCAAATGCTTTTAACTTTTTTTTGGAGCGTCATAAAACCTTGAATTTAGTGACAATAAAGTACTCGTGCCTCTTATCAATTAAAGTTTTCGCTCATAGCTATGCTACCCTTGAGTCACAAATCAAACACTGATAAAACTTCAAATGGCACTAACTTCTGTACGGTGCGTCCTCTACCTACCAAAGTTTGCACCATTCAAATGCTTGTAACTTTTTACTGGAGCGTCATAAAACCTTGAAATTTTTTGACAATAAGGTACTCGAGCCTCTTATCAATTTAAACTATCGCTCATAGATATGCTACCCTTGAGTCGCCAATCAAACACTGATAAAACTTCAAATGGCCCTTACTTCTATACGGTGCATCATATACCTATAAAAGTTTGCAACATTCAAATGCTTGTAACTTTTTACTGGAGCGTTATAAAATCTTTAAATTTTGTGACAATAAAATACTCGAGCCCCTTGTCAATTAAAGTTCTCGCTCATAGCTATGCTACCCTTGAGTTCTAAATCAAACACTGATAAAACTTCAAATGCCACTAAATTCTACACGGTGAGTCCAATACCTATCAAAGTTTGCAACATTGTAACTTTTTACTGGAGCGTCATAAAACCTTGAAATTTTGTGACAATAAATTTCTCGTGCCTCTTATCAATTTAAGATATCGCTCACAGCTAGGCTACAATTGAGTCCCACATCAAACACTGTTAAAATTTCGAATGGCCCTAACTTCTATACGGTGTGTCCTATACCTATTAAAGTTTGCAACATTGTAACTTTTTACTGGAGCGTTATAAAACCTTGAAATTTTCTGACAATAAATATCTCGAGCCTCTTATAAATTTAAGCTATCTATCACAGCTATGCAATTCTTGAGTCCCACATCAAACACTGCTAAAACTTCAAATCGCCCTAATTTCTATACGGTGCGTCCTACACCTAGCAAAGTTTGCAACATTCAAATGCTTGTAACTTTTTACTGGAGCGTCATAAAATCTTGAAATTTTGTGACAATAAAGAACTCGAGCCTCTTATCAATTCAAGCTATCGCTCATAGCTATGCTACCCTTGAGTCCCAAATAATAAACTGATAAAACTTCAAATGGCAATAACTTTTATACGGAGCATCCTACACCTATCAAAGTTGGCAACATTCAAATGCTTGTAACTTTTTACTGGAGCGTCATAAAATCTTGAAATTTTGTGACAATAAAGAACTCGAGCCTCTTATCAATTTAAGCTATCGCTCATAGCTATGCTACCCTTGAGTCCCAAATAATACACTGATAAAACTTCAAATGGCACTAACTTCTATACGAAGCATCCTACACCTATCAAAGTTGGCAACATTCCAATGCTTGTAACTTTTTACTGGAGCGTCATAAAATCTTGAAATTTGGTGACAACAAAGTACTCGAGGCTCTTATCACTTTAAGCTATCGCTCATAGCTATGCTACCCTTGAGTCCCAATTCAAACACTGATAAAGCTTCAAATAGCCCTAACTTCTATACGGTGCGTCCTATACCTATCAAAGTTTGCAACATTCAAATGCTTTTAACTTTTTTTTGGAGCGTCATAATACCTTGAAATTTTGTGATAATAAAGTACTCGAGCCTCTTATCAATTTAAGCTATCGCTCATAGCTATGCTACCCTTGAGTCCCAAATAAGACACTGATAAAACTTCAAATTGCCCTAACTTCTATCCGGATCACCCTACACTTATCAAAGTTGACAATATTCACTTTTAAATTTTTACTGGAGCGTCATAAAATCTTGAAATTTAGTGCCAATAAAGTACTTGAGCCTCTTATCACCTTAAGCTATCGCTCATAGCTATGCTACCCTTGCGTCCCAAATCAAACACTGCTAAAACTTCAAATGGCCCTAAATTCTATACGGTGCGGCCTACACCTAACAAAGTTTGCAATAATCAAATGCTTGTAACTTTTTACTGGAGCGTCATAAATCTTTGAAATTTTGTGACAATAAAGTACTCGAGCCTCTTCTCAATTTAAGCTATCGCTCACAGCTATGCTCCCCTTGAGTTCCAAATCAAACACTGATAAAACTTCAAATAGCCCTAACTTCTATACGGTGCGTCCTATACCTATCAAAGTTTGCAACTTTCAAATGCATTTAACTTTTTTTTGGAGCGTCATAAAACCTTGAATTTAGTGACAATAAAGTACTCGTGCCTCTTATCAATTAAAGTTTTCGCTCATAGCTATGCTACCCTTGAGTCCCAAATCAAACACTGATAAAACTTCAAATTGCACTAACTTCTGTACGGTGCGTCCTCTACCTACCAAAGTTTGCACCATTCAAATGCTTGTAACTTTTTACTGGAGCGTCATAAAACCTTGAAATTTTTTGACAATAAAGTACTCGAGCCTCTTATCAATTTAAACTATCGCTCATAGATATGCTACCCTTGAGTCGCCAATCAAACACTGATAAAACTTCCAATGGCCCTTACTTCTATACGGTGCATCATACACCTATAAAAGTTTGCAACATTCAAATGCTTGTAACTTTTTACTGGAGCGTTATAAAATCTTTAAATTTTGTGACAATAAAATACTCGAGCCCCTTGTCAATTAAAGTGCTCGCTCATAGCTATGCTACCCTTGAGTTCCAAATCAAACACTGATAAAACTTCAAATGCCACTAAATTCTACACGGTGAGTCCTATACCTATCAAAGTTTGCAACATTGTAACTTTTTACTGGAGCGTCATAAAACCTTGAAATTTTGTGACAATAAATTTCTCGTGCCTCTTATCAATTTAAGATATCGCTCACAGCTAGGCTACAATTGAGTCCCACATCAAACACTGTTAAAATTTCAAATGGCCCTAACTTCTATACGGTGTGTCCTATACCTATTAAAGTTTGCAACATTATAACTTTTTACTGGAGCGTTATAAAACCTTGAAATTTTCTGACAATACATTTCTCGAGCCTCTTATAAATTTAAGCTATCTATCACAGCTATGCAATTCTTGAGTCCCACATCAAACACTGCTAAAACTTCAAATCGCCCTAACTTCTATACGGTGCGTCCTACACCTAGCAAAGTTTGCAACATTCAAATGCTTGTAACTTTTTACTGGAGCGTCATAAAATCTTGAAATTTTGTGACAATAAAGAACTCGAGCCTCTTATCAATTTAAGCTATCGCTCATAGCTATGCTACCCTTGAGTCCCAAATAATACACTGATAAAACTTCAAATGGCAATAACTTTTATACGGAGCATCCTACACCTATCAAAGTTGGCAACATTCAAATGCTTGTAACTTTTTACTGGAGCGTCATAAAATCTGGAAATTTGTGACAATAAAGTACTCGTGCCTCTTATCAATTAAAGTTATCGCTCATAGCTATGCTACCCTTGCGTCCCAAATCAAACACTGATAAAACTTCAAATGGCACTAACTTCTGTATGGTGCGTCCTATACCTATCAAAGTTTGACCATTCAAATGCTTGTAACTTTTTACTGGAGCGTCATAAAATCTTGAAATTTTGTGACAATAAAGAACTCGAGCCTCTTATCAATTTAAGCTATCGCTCATAGCTATGCTACCCTTGAGTCCCAAATAATACACTGATAAAACTTCAAATGGCTCTAACTTCTATACGGAGCATCCTACACCTATCAAAGTTGGCAACATTCCAATGCTTGTAACTTTTTACTGGAGCGTCATAAAATCTTGAAATTTGGTGACAATAAAGTACTCGATGCTCTTATCACTTTAAGCTATCGCTCATAGCTATGCTACCCTTGAGTCCCAATTCAAACACTGATAAAACTTCAAATAGCCCTAACTTCTATACGATGCGTCCTATACCTATCAAAGTTTGCAACATTCAAATGCTTTTAACTTTTTTTTGGAGCGTCATAATACCTTGAAATTTTGTGATAATAAAGTACTCGAGCCTCTTATCAATTTAAGCTATCGCTCATAGCTATGCTACCCTTGAGTCCCAAATAAGACACTGATAAAACTTCAAATTGCCCTAACTTCTATCCGGATCACCCTACACTTATCAAAGTTGACAATATTCACTTTTAAATTTTTACTGGAGCGTCATAAAATCTTGAAATTTAGTGCCAATAAAGTACTTGAGCCTCTTCTCACCTTAAGCTATCGCTCATAGCTATGCTACCCTTGAGTCCCAAATCAAACACTGCTAAAACTTCAAATGGCCCTAAATTCTATACGGTGCGGCCTACACCTAACAAAGTTTGCAATAATCAAATGCTTGTAACTTTTTACTGGAGCGTCATAAATCTTTGAAATTTTGTGACAATAAAGTACTCGAGCCTCTTCTCAATTTAAGCTATCGCTCACAGCTATGCTCCCCTTGAGTCCCAAATCAAACACTGATAAAACTTCAAATAGCCCTAACTTCTATACGGTGCGTCCTATACTTATCAAAGTTTGCAACTTTCAAATGCTTTTAACTTTTTTTTGGAGCGTCATAAAACCTTGAATTTAGTGACAATAAAGCACTCGTGCCTCTTATCAATTAAAGTTTTCGCTCATAGCTATGCTACCCTTGAGTCCCAAATCAAACACTGATAAAACTTCAAATGGCACTAACTTCTGTACGGTGCGTCCTCTACCTACCGAAGTTTGCACCATTCAAATGCTTGTAACTTTTTACTGGAGCGTCATAAAACCTTGAAATTTTTTGACAATAAGGTACTCGAGCCTCTTATCAATTTAAACTATCGCTCATAGATATGCTACCCTTGAGTCGCCAATCAAACACTGATAAAACTTCAAATGGCCCTTACTTCTATACGGTGCATCATACACCTATAAAAGTTTGCAACATTCAAATGCTTGTAACTTTTTACTGGAGCGTTATAAAATCTTTAAATTTTGTGACAATAAAATACTCGAGCCCCTTGTCAATTAAAGTTCTCGCTCATAGCTATGCTACCCTTGAGTTCTAAATCAAACACTGATAAAACTTCAAATGCCACTAAATTCTACACGGTGAGTCCTATACCTATCAAAGTTTGCAACATTGTAACTTTTTACTGGAGCGTCATAAAACCTTGAAATTTTGTGACAATAAATTTCTCGTGCCTCTTATCAATTTAAGATATCGCTCACAGCTAGGCTACAATTGAGTCCCACATCAAACACTGTTAAAATTTCCAATGGCCCTAACTTCTATACGGTGTGTCCTATACCTATTAAAGTTTGCAACATTGTAACTTTTTACTGGAGCGTTATAAAACCTTGAAATTTTCTGACAATAAATTTCTCGAGCCTCTTATAAATTTAAGCTATCTATCACAGCTATGCAATTCTTGAGTCCCACATCAAACACTGCTAAAACTTCAAATCGCCCTAACTTCTATACGGTGCGTCCTACACCTAGCAAAGTTTGCAACATTCAAATGCTTGTAACTTTTTACTGGAGCGTCATAAAATCTTGAAATTTTGTGACAATAAAGAACTCGAGCCTCTTATCAATTTAAGCTATCGCTCATAGCTATGCTACCCTTGAGTCCCAAATAATACACTGATAAAACTTCAAATGGCAATAACTTTTATACGGAGCATCCTACACCTATCAAAGTTGGCAACATTCAAATGCTTGTAACTTTTTACTGGAGCGTTATAAAATCTTTAAATTTTGTGACAATAAAATACTCGAGCCCCTTGTCAATTAAAGTTCTCGCTCATAGCTATGCTACCCTTGAGTTCTAAATCAAACACTGATAAAACTTCAAATGCCACTAAATTCTACACGGTGAGTCCTATACCTATCAAAGTTTGCAACATTGTAACTTTTTACTGGAGCGTCATAAAACCTTGAAATTTTGTGACAATAAATTTCTCGTGCCTCTTATCAATTTAAGATATCGCTCACAGCTAGGCTACAATTGAGTCCCACATCAAACACTGTTAAAATTTCCAATGGCCCTAACTTCTATACGGTGTGTCCTATACCTATTAAAGTTTGCAACATTGTAACTTTTTACTGGAGCGTTATAAAACCTTGAAATTTTCTGACAATAAATTTCTCGAGCCTCTTATAAATTTAAGCTATCTATCACAGCTATGCAATTCTTGAGTCCCACATCAAACACTGCTAAAACTTCAAATCGCCCTAACTTCTATACGGTGCGTCCTACACCTAGCAAAGTTTGCAACATTCAAATGCTTGTAACTTTTTACTGGAGCGTCATAAAATCTTGAAATTTTGTGACAATAAAGAACTCGAGCCTCTTATCAATTTAAGCTATCGCTCATAGCTATGCTACCCTTGAGTCCCAAATAATACACTGATAAAACTTCAAATGGCAATAACTTTTATACGGAGCATCCTACACCTATCAAAGTTGGCAACATTCAAATGCTTGTAACTTTTTACTGGAGCGTCATAAAATCTTGAAATTTGTGACAATAAAGAACTCGTGCCTCTTATCAATTAAAGTTATCGCTCATAGCTATGCTACCCTTGAGTCCCAAATCAAACACTGATAAAACTTCAAATGGCACTAACTTCTGTATGGTGCGTCCTATACCTATCAAAGTTTGCACCATTCAAATGCTTGTAACTTTTTACTGGAGCGCCATAAAATCTTGAAATTTTGTGACAATAAAGAACTCGAGCCTCTTATCAATTTAAGCTATCGCTCATAGCTATGCTACCCTTGAGTCCCAAATAATACACTGATAAAACTTCAAATGGCAATAACTTTTATACGGAGCATCCTACACCTATCAAAGTTGGCAACATTCAAATTCTTGTAACTTTTTACTGGAGCGTCATAAAATCTTGAAATTTTGTGACAATAAAGTACTCGAGCCTCTTATCAATTTAAGCTATCGCTCACAGCTATGCTCCCCTTGAGTCCCAAATCAAACACTGATAAAACTTCAAATAGCCCTAACTTCTATACGGTGCGTCCTATACCTATCAAAGTTTGCAACTTTCAAATGCTTTTAACTTTTTTTTGGAGCGTCATAAAACCTTGAATTTAGTGACAATAAAGTACTCGTGCCTCTTATCAATTAAAGTTTTCGCTCATAGCTATGCTACCCTTGAGTCCCAAATCAAACACTGATAAAACTTCAAATGGCACTAACTTCTGTACGGTGCGTCCTCTACCTACCAAAGTTTGCACCATTCCAATGCTTGTAACTTTTTACTGGAGCGTCATAAAACCTTGAAATTTTGTGACAATAAAGAACTCGAGCCTCTTATCAATTTAAGCTATCGCTCATAGCTATGCTACCCTTGAGTCCCAAAGAATACACTGATAAAACTTCAAATGGCCCTAACTTCTATACGGAGCATCCTACACCTATCAAAGTTGGCAACATTCCAATGCTTGTAACTTTTTACTGGAGCGTCATAAAACCTTGAAATTTTGTGACAATAAAGAACTCGAGCCTCTTATCAATTTAAGCTATCGCTCATAGCTATGCTACCCTTGAGTCCCAAATAATACACTGATAAAACTTCAAATGGCCCTAACTTCTATACGGAGCATCCTACACCTATCAAAGTTGGCAAAATTCCAATGCTTGTAACTTTTTACTGGAGCGTCATAAAATCTTGAAATTTGGTGACAATAAATTACTCGAGGCTCTTATCACTTTAAGCTATCGCTCATAGCTATGCTACCCTTGAGTCCCAATTCAAACACTGATAAAACTTCAAATAGCCCTAACTTCTATACGGTGCGTCCTATACCTATCAAAGTTTGCAACATTCAAATGCTTTTAACTTTTTTTTGGAGCGTCATAATACCTTGAAATTTTGTGATAATAAAGTACTCGAGCCTCTTATCAATTTAAGCTATCGCTCATAGCTATGCTACCCTTGAGTCCCAAATAAGACACTGATAAAACTTCAAATTGCCCTAACTTCTATCCGAATCACCCTACACTTATCAAAGTTGACAATATTCACTTTTAAATTTTTACTGGAGCGTCATAAAATCTTGAAATTTAGTGCCAATAAAGTACTTGAGCCTCTTATCACCTTAAGCTATCGCTCATAGCTATGCTACCCTTGAGTCCCAAATCAAACACTGCTAAATACGGTGCGGCCTACACCTAACAAAGTTTGCAATAATCAAATGCTTGTAACTTTTTACTGGAGCGTCATAAATCTTTGAAATTTTGTGACAATAAAGTACTCGAGCCTCTTCTCAATTTAAGCTATCGCTCACAGCTATGCTCCCCTTGAGTCCCAAATCAAACACTGATAAAACTTCAAATAGCCCTAACTTCTATACGGTGCGTCCTATACTTATCAAAGTTTGCAACTTTCAAATGCTTTTAACTTTTTTTTGGAGCGTCATAAAACCTTGAATTTAGTGACAATAAAGCACTCGTGCTTCTTATCAATTAAAGTTTTCGCTCATAGCTATGCTACCCTTGAGTCCCAAATCAAACACTGATAAAACTTCAAATGGCACTAACTTCTGTACGGTGCGTCCTCTACCTACCGAAGTTTGCACCATTCAAATGCTTGTAACTTTTTACTGGAGCGTCATAAAACCTTGAAATTTTTTGACAATAAGGTACTCGAGCCTCTTATCAATTTAAACTATCGCTCATAGATATGCTACCCTTGAGTCGCCAATCAAACACTGATAAAACTTCAAATGGCCCTTACTTCTATACGGTGCATCATACACCTATAAAAGTTTGCAACATTCAAATGCTTGTAACTTTTTACTGGAGCGTTATAAAATCTTTAAATTTTGTGACAATAAAATACTCGAGCCCCTTGTCAATTAAAGTTCTCGCTCATAGCTATGCTACCCTTGAGTTCTAAATCAAACACTGATAAAACTTCAAATGCCACTAAATTCTACACGGTGAGTCCTATACCTATCAAAGTTTGCAACATTGTAACTTTTTACTGGAGCGTCATAAAACCTTGAAATTTTGTGACAATAAATTTCTCGTGCCTCTTATCAATTTAAGATATCGCTCACAGCTATGCAATTCTTGAGTCCCACATCAAACACTGCTAAAACTTCAAATCGCCCTAACTTCTATACGGTGCGTCCTACACCTAGCAAAGTTTGCAACATTCAAATGCTTGTAACTTTTTACTGGAGCGTCATAAAATCTTGAAATTTTGTGACAATAAAGAACTCGAGCCTCTTATCAATTTAAGCTATCGCTCATAGCTATGCTACCCTTGAGTCCCAAATAATACACTGATAAAACTTCAAATGGCAATAACTTTTATACGGAGCATCCTACACCTATCAAAGTTGGCAACATTCAAATGCTTGTAACTTTTTACTGGAGCGTCATAAAATCTTGAAATTTGTGACAATAAAGTACTCGTGCCTCTTATCAATTAAAGTTATCGCTCATAGCTATGCTACCCTTGAGTCCCAAATCAAACACTGATAAAACTTCAAATGGCACTAACTTCTGTATGGTGCGTCCTATACCTATCAAAGTTTGCACCATTCAAATGCTTGTAACTTTTTACTGGAGCGTCATAAAATCTTGAAATTTTGTGACAATAAAGAACTCGAGCCTCTTATCAATTTAAGCTATCGCTCATAGCTATGCTACCCTTGAGTCCCAAATAATACACTGATAAAATTTCAAATGGCAATAACTTTTATACGGAGCATCCTACACCTATCAAAGTTGGCAACATTCAAATTCTTGTAACTTTTTACTGGAGCGTCATAAAATCTTGAAATTTTGTGACAATAAAGTACTCGAGCCTCTTATCAATTTAAGCTATCGCTCACAGCTATGCTCCCCTTGAGTCCCAAATCAAACACTGATAAAACTTCAAATAGCCCTAACTTCTATACGGTGCGTCCTATACCTATCAAAGTTTGCAACTTTCAAATGCTTTTAACTTTTTTTTGGAGCGTCATAAAACCTTGAATTTAGTGACAATAAAGTACTCGTGCCTCTTATCAATTAAAGTTTTCGCTCATAGCTATGCTACCCTTGAGTCCCAAATCAAACACTGATAAAACTTCAAATGGCACTAACTTCTGTACGGTGCGTCCTCTACCTACCAAAGTTTGCACCATTCCAATGCTTGTAACTTTTTACTGGAGCGTCATAAAACCTTGAAATTTTGTGACAATAAAGAACTCGAGCCTCTTATCAATTTAAGCTATCGCTCATAGCTATGCTACCCTTGAGTCCCAAAGAATACACTGATAAAACTTCAAATGGCCCTAACTTCTATACGGAGCATCCTACACCTATCAAAGTTGGCAACATTCCAATGCTTGTAACTTTTTACTGGAGCGTCATAAAATCTTGAAATTTGGTGACAATAAATTACTCGAGGCTCTTATCACTTTAAGCTATCGCTCATAGCTATGCTACCCTTGAGTCCCAATTCAAACACTGATAAAACTTCAAATAGCCCTAACTTCTATACGGTGCGTCCTATACCTATCAAAGTTTGCAACATTCAAATGCTTTTAACTTTTTTTTGGAGCGTCATAATACCATGAAATTTTGTGATAATAAAGTACTCGAGCCTCTTATCAATTTAAGCTATCGCTCATAGCTATGCTACCCTTGAGTCCCAAATAAGACACTGATAAAACTTCAAATTGCCCTAACTTCTATCCGGATCACCCTACACTTATCAAAGTTGACAATATTCACTTTTAAATTTTTACTGGAGCGTCATAAAATCTTGAAATTTAGTGCCAATAAAGTACTTGAGCCTCTTATCACCTTAAGCTATCGCTCATAGCTATGCTACCCTTGAGTCCCAAATCAAACACTGCTAAAACTTCAAATGGCCCTAAATTCTATACGGTGCGGCCTACACCTAACAAAGTTTGCAATAATCAAATGCTTGTAACTTTTTACTGGAGCGTCATAAATCTTTGAAATTTTGTGACAATAAAGTACTCGAGCCTCTTCTCAATTTAAGCTATCGCTCACAGCTATGCTCCCCTTGAGTCCCAAATCAAACACTGATAAAACTTCAAATAGCCCTAAATTCTATACGGTGCGTCCTATACCTATCAAAGTTTGCAACTTTCAAATGCTTTTAACTTTTTTTTGGAGCATCATAAAACCTTGAATTTAGTGACAATAAAGTACTCGTGCCTCTTATCAATTAAAGTTTTCTCTCATAGCTATGCTACCCTTGAGTCCCAAATCAAACAGTGATAAAACTTCAAATGGCACTAACTTCTGTACGGTGCGTCCTCTACCTACCAAAGTTTGCACCATTCAAATGCTTGTAACTTTTTTCTGGAGCGTCATAAAACCTTGAAATTTTTTGACAATAAAGTACTCGAGCCTCTTATCAATTTAAACTATCGCTCATAGATATGCTACCCTTGAGTCGCCAATCAAACACTGATAAAACTTCAAATGGCCCTTACTTCTATACGGTGCATCATACACCTATAAAAGTTTGCAACATTCAAATGCTTGTAACTTTTTACTGGAGCGTTATAAAATCTTTAAATTTTGTGACAATAAAATACTCGAGCCCCTTGTCAATTAAAGTTCTCGCTCATAGCTATGCTACCCTTGAGTTCCAAATCAAACACTGATAAAACTTCAAATGCCACTAAATTCTACACGGTGAGTCCTATACCTATCAAAGTTTGCAACATTGTAACTTTTTACTGGAGCGTCATAAAACCTTGAAATTTTGTGACAATAAATTTCTCGTGCCTCTTATCAATTTAAGATATCGCTCACAGCTATGCAATTCTTGAGTCCCACATCAAACACTGCTAAAACTTCAAATCGCCCTAACTTCTATACGGTGCGTCCTACACCTAGCAAAGTTTGCAACATTCAAATGCTTGTAACTTTTTACTGGAGCGTCATAAAATCTTGAAATTTTGTGACAATAAAGAACTCGAGCCTCTTATCAATTTAAGCTATCGCTCATAGCTATGCTACCCTTGAGTCCCAAATAATACACTGATAAAACTTCAAATGGCAATAACTTTTATACGGAGCATCCTACACCTATCAAAGTTGGCAACATTCAAATGCTTGTAACTTTTTACTGGAGCGTCATAAAATCTTGAAATTTGTGACAATAAAGTACTCGTGCCTCTTATCAATTAAAGTTATCGCTCATAGCTATGCTACCCTTGAGTCCCAAATCAAACACTGATAAAACTTCAAATGGCACTAACTTCTGTATGGTGCGTCCTATACCTATCAAAGTTTGCACCATTCAAATGCTTGTAACTTTTTACTGGAGCGTCATAAAATCTTGAAATTTTGTGACAATAAAGAACTCGAGCCTCTTATCAATTTAAGCTATCGCTCATAGCTATGCTACCCTTGAGTCCCAAATAATACACTGATAAAATTTCAAATGGCAATAACTTTTATACGGAGCATCCTACACCTATCAAAGTTGGCAACATTCAAATTCTTGTAACTTTTTACTGGAGCGTCATAAAATCTTGAAATTTTGTGACAATAAAGTACTCGAGCCTCTTATCAATTTAAGCTATCGCTCACAGCTATGCTCCCCTTGAGTCCCAAATCAAACACTGATAAAACTTCAAATAGCCCTAACTTCTATACGGTGCGTCCTATACCTATCAAAGTTTGCAACTTTCAAATGCTTTTAACTTTTTTTTGGAGCGTCATAAAACCTTGAATTTAGTGACAATAAAGTACTCGTGCCTCTTATCAATTAAAGTTTTCGCTCATAGCTATGCTACCCTTGAGTCCCAAATCAAACACTGATAAAACTTCAAATGGCACTAACTTCTGTACGGTGCGTCCTCTACCTACCAAAGTTTGCACCATTCCAATGCTTGTAACTTTTTACTGGAGCGTCATAAAACCTTGAAATTTTGTGACAATAAAGAACTCGAGCCTCTTATCAATTTAAGCTATCGCTCATAGCTATGCTACCCTTGAGTCCCAAAGAATACACTGATAAAACTTCAAATGGCCCTAACTTCTATACGGAGCATCCTACACCTATCAAAGTTGGCAACATTCCAATGCTTGTAACTTTTTACTGGAGCGTCATAAAATCTTGAAATTTGGTGACAATAAATTACTCGAGGCTCTTATCACTTTAAGCTATCGCTCATAGCTATGCTACCCTTGAGTCCCAATTCAAACACTGATAAAACTTCAAATAGCCCTAACTTCTATACGGTGCGTCCTATACCTATCAAAGTTTGCAACATTCAAATGCTTTTAACTTTTTTTTGGAGCGTCATAATACCTTGAAATTTTGTGATAATAAAGTACTCGAGCCTCTTATCAATTTAAGCTATCGCTCATAGCTATGCTACCCTTGAGTCCCAAATAAGACACTGATAAAACTTCAAATTGCCCTAACTTCTATCCGGATCACCCTACACTTATCAAAGTTGACAATATTCACTTTTAAATTTTTACTGGAGCGTCATAAAATCTTGAAATTTAGTGCCAATAAAGTACTTGAGCCTCTTATCACCTTAAGCTATCGCTCATAGCTATGCTACCCTTGAGTCCCAAATCAAACACTGCTAAAACTTCAAATGGCCCTAAATTCTATACGGTGCGGCCTACACCTAACAAAGTTTGCAATAATCAAATGCTTGTAACTTTTTACTGGAGCGTCATAAATCTTTGAAATTTTGTGACAATAAAGTACTCGAGCCTCTTCTCAATTTAAGCTATCGCTCACAGCTATGCTCCCCTTGAGTCCCAAATCAAACACTGATAAAACTTCAAATAGCCCTAAATTCTATACGGTGCGTCCTATACCTATCAAAGTTTGCAACTTTCAAATGCTTTTAACTTTTTTTTGGAGCATCATAAAACCTTGAATTTAGTGACAATAAAGTACTCGTGCCTCTTATCAATTAAAGTTTTCTCTCATAGCTATGCTACCCTTGAGTCCCAAATCAAACAGTGATAAAACTTCAAATGGCACTAACTTCTGTACGGTGCGTCCTCTACCTACCAAAGTTTGCACCATTCAAATGCTTGTAACTTTTTTCTGGAGCGTCATAAAACCTTGAAATTTTTTGACAATAAAGTACTCGAGCCTCTTATCAATTTAAACTATCGCTCATAGATATGCTACCCTTGAGTCGCCAATCAAACACTGATAAAACTTCAAATGGCCCTTACTTCTATACGGTGCATCATACACCTATAAAAGTTTGCAACATTCAAATGCTTGTAACTTTTTACTGGAGCGTTATAAAATCTTTAAATTTTGTGACAATAAAATACTCGAGCCCCTTGTCAATTAAAGTTCTCGCTCATAGCTATGCTACCCTTGAGTTCCAAATCAAACACTGATAAAACTTCAAATGCCACTAAATTCTACACGGTGAGTCCTATACCTATCAAAGTTTGCAACATTGTAACTTTTTACTGGAGCGTCATAAAACCTTGAAATTTTGTGACAATAAATTTCTCGTGCCTCTTATCAATTTAAGATATCGCTCACAGCTAGGCTACGATTGAGTCCCACATCAAACACTGTTAAAATTTCAAATGGCCCTAACTTCTATACGGTGTGTCCTATACCTATTAAAGTTTGCAACATTATAACTTTTTACTGGAGCGTTATAAAACCTTGAAATTTTCTGACAATAAATTTCTCGAGCCTCTTATAAATTTAAGCTATCGATCACAGCTATGCAATTCTTGAGTCCCACATCAAACACTGCTAAAACTTCAAATCGCCCTAACTTCTATACGGTGCGTCCTACACCTAGCAAAGTTTGCAATATTCAAATGCTTGTAACTTTTTACTGGAGCGTCATAAAATCTTGAAATTTGTGACAATAAAGTACTCGTGCCTCTTATCAATTAAAGTTATCGCTCATAGCTATGCTACCCTTGAGTTCCAAATCAAACACTGATAAAACTTCAAATGGCACTAACTTCTGTATGGTGCGTCCTATACCTATCAAAGTTAGCACCATTCAAATGCTTGTAACTTTTTACTGGAGCGTCATAAAACCTTGAATTTTGTGACAATAAAGAACTCGTGCCTCTTATCAATTAAAGTTATCGCTTATTGCTATGCTACCATTGAGTCCCAAATCAAACACTGATAAAACTTCAAATAGCACTAACTTCTGTACGGTGCGTCCTCTACCTACCAAAGTTTGCACCATTCAAATGCTTGTAACTTTTTACTGGAGCGTCATAAAATCTTGAAATTTTGTGACAATAAAGAACTCGAGCCTCTTATCAATTTAAGCTATCGCTCATAGCTATGCTACCCTTGAGTCCCAAATAATACACTGATAAAACTTCAAATGGCCCTAACTTCTATACGGAGCATCCTACACCTATCAAAGTTGGCAACATTCCAATGCTTGTAACTTTTTAATGGAGCGTCATAAAATCTTGAAATTTAGTGACAATAAAGTACTCGAGGCTCTTATCACTTTAAGCTATCGCTCATAGCTATGCTACCCTTGAGTCCCAATTCAAACACTGATAAAACTTCAAATTACCCTAACTTCTATACGGTGGGGTTCTTTACCTATCAAAGTTTGCTACATTCAAATGCTTTTAACTTTTTACTGGAGCGTCATAAAACCTTGACATTTTGTGACAATAAAGTACTTGAGCCTCTTATAAATTTACGCGATCGCTCATAGCTATGCTCCCCTTGAGTCCTAAATCAAACACTGATAGAACTTCAAATGGCCCTAACTTCTATACGGTGCGTCCTATACCTATCAAAGTTTGCAACATTCAAATGTTTTTAACTTTTTTTTGGAGCGTCATAATACCTTGAACTTTTGTGATAATAAAGTACTCGAGCCTCTTATCAATTTAAGCTATCGCTCATAGCTATGCTACCCTTGAGTCGCAAATAAGACACTGATAAAACTTCAAATTGCCCTAACTTCTATCCGGATCATCCTACACTTATCAAAGTTGACAATATTCACTTTTAAATTTTTACTGGAGAGTCATAAAATCTTGAAATTTAGTGCCAATAAAGTACTTGAGCCTCTTATCACCTTAAGCTATCGCTCATAGCTATGCTACCCTTGAGTCCCAAATCAAACACTGCTAAAACTTCAAATGGCCCTAAATTCTATACGGTGCGGCCTACACCTAACAAAGTTTGCAATAATCAAATGCTTGTAACTTTTTACTGGAGCGTCATAGATCTTTGAAATTTTGTGACAATAAAGTACTCGAGCCTCTTATCAATTTAAGCTATCGCTCACAGCTATGCTCCCCTTGAGTCCCAAATCAAACACTGATAAAACTTCAAATAGCCCTAACTTCTATACGGTGCGTCCTATACCTATCAAAGTTTGCAACTTTCAAATGCTTTTAACTTTTTTTTGGAGCGTCATAAAACCTTGAATTTAGTGACATTAAAGTACTCGTGCCTCTTATCAATTAAAGTTTTCGCTCATAGCTATGCTACCCTTGAGTCCCAAATCAAACACTGATAAAACTTCAAATAGCCCTAACTTCTATACGGTGGGGTTCTTTACCTATCAAAGTTTGCTACATTCAAATGCTTTTAACTTTTTATTGGAGCGTCATAATACCTTGAAATTTTATGACAATAAAGTACTCGAGCCTCTTATCAATTTACGCTATCGCTCATAGCTATGCTCCCCTTGAGTCCTAAATCAAACACTGCTAGAACTTCAAATAGCCCTAACTTCTATACGGTGCGTCCTATACCTATCAAAGTTTGCAACATTCAAATGCTTTTAACTTTTTTTTGGAGCGTCATAATACCTTGAAATTTTGTGATAATAAAGTACTCGAGCCTCTTATCAATTTAAGCTATCGCTCATAGCTATGCTACCCTTGAGTCCCAAATAAGACACTGATAAAACTTCAAATTGCCCTAACTTCTATCCGGATCACCCTACACTTATCAAAGTTGACAATATTCACTTTTAAATTTTTACTGGAGCGTCATAAAATCTTGAAATTTAGTGCCAATAAAGTACTTGAGCCTCTTATCACCTTAAGCTATCGCTCATAGCTATGCTACCCTTGAGTCCCAAATCAAACACTGCTAAAACTTCAAATGGCCCTAAATTCTATACGGTGCGGCCTACACCTAACAAAGTTTGCAATAATCAAATGCTTGTAACTTTTTACTGGAGCGTCATAAATCTTTGAAATTTTGTGACAATAAAGTACTCAAGCCTCTTATCAATTTAAGCTATCGCTCACAGCTATGCTCCCCTTGAGTCCCAAATCAAACACTGAGAAAACTTCAAATGGTGCGTCCTATACCTATCAAAGTTTGCAACTTTCAAATGCTTTTAACTTTTTTTTGGAGCGTCATAAAACCTTGAATTTAGTGACAATAAAGTACTCGTGCCTCTTATCAATTAAAGTTTTCGCTCATAGCTATGCTACCCTTGAGTCCCAAATCAAACACTGATAAAACTTCAAATGGCACTAACTTCTGTACGGTGCGTCCTCTACCTACCAAAGTTTCCACCATTCAAATGCTTGTAACTTTTTACTGGAGCGTCATAAAACCTTGAAATTTTGTGACAATAAAGAACTCGAGCCTCTTATCAATTTAAGCTATCGCTCATAGCTATGCTACCCTTGAGTCCCAAATAATACACTGATAAAACTTCAAATTGCAATAACTTTTATACGGAGCATCCTACACCTATCAAAGTTGGCAACATTCAAATGCTTGTAACTTTTTACTGGAGCGTCATAAAATCTTGAAATTTGTGACAATAAAGTACTCGTGTCTCTTATCAATTAAAGTTATCGCTCATAGCTATGCTACCCTTGAGTCCCAAATCAAACACTGATAAAACTTCAAATGGCACTAACTTCTGTATGGTGCGTCCTATACCTATCAAAGTTTCCACCATTCAAATGCTTTTAACTTTTTACTGGAGCGTCATAAAACCTTGACATTTTGTGACAATAAAGTACTCGAGCCTCTTATAAATATACGCGATCGCTCATAGCTATGCTCCCGTTGAGTCCTAAATCAAACACTGATAGAACTTCAAATGGCCCTAACTTCTATACGGTGCGTCCTATACCTATCAAAGTTTGCAACATTCAAATGCTTTTAACTTTTTTTTGGAGCGTCATTATACCTTGAAATTTTGTGATAATAAAGTACTCGAGCCTCTTATCAATTTAAGCTATCGCTCATAGCTATGCTACCCTTGAGTCCCAAATAAGACACTGATAAAACTTCAAATTGCCCTAACTTCTATCCGGATCATCCTGCACTTATCAAAGTTGACAATATTCACTTTTAAATTTTTACTGGAGCGTCATAAAATCTTGAAATTTAGTGCCAATAAAGTACTTGAGCCTCTTATCACCTTAAGCTATCGCTCATAGCTATGCTACCCTTGAGTCCCAAATCAAACACTGCTAAAACTTCAAATGGCCCTAAATTCTATACGGTGCGGCCATACACCTATAAAAGTTTGCAACATTCAAATGCTTGTAACTTTTTACTGGAGCGTTATAAAATCTTTAAATTTTGTGACAATAAAATACTCGAGCCCCTTGTCAATTAAAGTTCTCGCTCATAGCTATGCTACCCTTGAGTTCCAAATCAAACACTGATAAAACTTCAAATGCCACTAAATTCTACACGGTGAGTCCTATACCTATCAAAGTTTGCAACATTGTAACTTTTTACTGGAGCGTCATAAAACCTTGAAATTTTGTGACAATAAATTACTCGTGCCTCTTATCAATTTAAGCTATCGCTCACAGCTAGGCTACAATTGAGTCCCACATCAAACACTGTTATATTTTCAAATGGCCCTAACTTCTATACGGTGTGTCCTATACCTATTAAAGTTTGCAACATTGTAACTTTTTACTGGAGCGTTATAAAACCTTGAAATTTTCTGACAATAAATTTCTCGAGCCTCTTATAAATTTAAGCTATCGATCACAGCTATGCAATTCTTGAGTCCCACATCAAACACTGCTAAAACTTCCAATCGCCCTAACTTCTATACGGAGCATCCTACACCTATCAAAGTTGGCAACATTCCAATGCTTGTAACTTTTTAATGGAGCGTCATAAAATCTTGAAATTTAGTGACAATAAAGTACTCGAGGCTCTTATCACTTTAAGCTATCGCTCATAGCTATGCTACCCTTGAGTCCCAATTCAAACACTGATAAAACTTCAAATAGCCCTAACTTCTATACGGTGGGGTTCTTTACCTATCAAAGTTTGCTACATTCAAATGCTTTTAACTTTTTACTGGAGCGTCATAAAACCTTGACATTTTGTGACAATAAAGTACTCGAGCCTCTTATAAATTTACGCGATCGCTCATAGCTATGCTCCCCTTGAGTCCTAAATCAAACACTGATAGAACTTCAAATGGCCCTAACTTCTATACGGTGCGTCCTATACCTATCAAAGTTTGCAACATTCAAATGCTTTAAAATTTTTTTTGGAGCGTCATAATACCTTGAAATTTTGTGATAATAAAGTACTCGAGCCTCTTATCAATTTAAGCTATCGCTCATAGCTATGCTACCCTTGAGTCCCAAATAAGACACTGATAAAACTTCAAATTGCCCTAACTTCTATCCGGATCATCCTACACCTATCAAAGTTGACAATATTCACTTTTAAATTTTTACTGGAGCGTCATAAAATCTTGAAATTTAGTGCCAATAAAGTACTTGAGCCTCTTATCACTTTAAGCTATCGCTCATAGCTATGCTACCCTTGAGTCGCCAATCAAACACTGCTAAAACTTCAAATGGCCCTAAATTCTATACGGTGCGGCCTACACCTAACAAACTGTGCAATAATCAAATACTTGTAACTTTTTTTTGGAGCGTCATAAAACCTTGAATTTAGTGACAATAAAGCACTCGTGCCTCTTATCAATTAAAGTTTTCGCTCATAGCTATGCTACCCTTGAGTCCCAAATCAAACACTGATAAAACTTCAAATGGCACTAACTTCTGTACGGTGCGTCCTCTACCTACCAAAGTTTCCACCATTCAAATGCTTGTAACTTTTTACTGGAGCGTCATAAAACCTTGAAATTTTGTGACAATAAAGAACTCGAGCCTCTTATCAATTTAAGCTATCGCTCATAGCTATGCTACCCTTGAGTCCCAAATAATACACTGATAAAACTTCAAATTGCAATAACTTTTATACGGAGCACCTATCAAAGTTGGCAACATTCAAATGCTTGTAACTTTTTACTGGAGCGTCATAAAATCTTGAAATTTGTGACAATAAAGTACTCGTGTCTCTTATCAATTAAAGTTATCGCTCATAGCTATGCTACCCTTGAGTCCCAAATCAAACACTGATAAAACTTCAAATGGCACTAACTTCTGTATGGTGCGTCCTATACCTATCAAAGTTTGCACCATTCAAATGCTTTTAACTTTTACTGGAGCGTCATAAAACCTTGACATTTTGTGACAATAAAGTACTCGAGCCTCTTATAAATTTACGCGATCGCTCATAGCTATGCTCCCGTTGAGTCCTAAATCAAACACTGATAGAACTTCAAATGGCCCTAACTTCTATACGGTGCGTCCTATACCTATCAAAGTTTGCAACATTCAAATGCTTTTAACTTTTTTTTGGAGCGTCATAAAACCTTGAAATTTTTTGACAATAAAGTACTCGAGCCTCTTATCAATGTAAACTATCGCTCATAGATATGCTACCCTTGAGTCGCCAATCAAACACTGATAAAACTTCAAAGGCCCTTACTTCTATACGGTGCGTCATACACCTATAAAAGTTTGCAACATTAAAATGCTTGTAACTTTTTACTGGAGCGTTATAAAATCTTTAAATTTTGTGACAATAAAATACTCGAGCCCCTTGTCAATTAAAGTTCTCGCTCATAGCTATGCTACCCTTGAGTTCCAAATCAAACTCTGATAAAACTTCAAATGGCACTAAATTCTACACGGTGAGTCCTATACCTATCAAAGTTTGCAACATTGTAACTTTTTACTGGAGCGTCATAAAATCTTGAAATTTGGTGACAATAAAAAACTCGAGCTTCTTATCAATTTAAGCTATCGCTCATAGCTATGCTACCCTTGAGTCCCAAATAATACACTGATAAAACTTCAAATGGCCCTAACTTCTATACGGAGCATCCTACACATGTCAAATTCTGCAACCATCAATTGCTTGTAACTTTTTATTGGAGCGTCATAAAACCTTGAAATTTTGTGACAATAAATTACTCGTGCCTCTTATCAATTTAAGCTATCGCTCACAGCTAGGCTACAATTGAGTCCCACATCAAAAACTGTTAAAATTTCAAATGGCCCTAAAATCTATACGGTGTGTCCTATACCTATTAAAGTTTGCATCATTGTAACTTTTTACTGGAGCGTTATAAAACCTTGAAATTTTCTGACAATAAATTTCTCGAGCCTCTTATAAATTTAAGCTATCGATCACAGCTATGCAATTCTTGAGTCCCACATCAATCACTGCTAAAACTTCAAATGGCCCTAACTTCTATACGGTGCGTCCTACACCTAGCAAATTTTGCAACATTCAAATGCTTGTAACTTTTTACTGGAGCGTCATAAAATCTTGAAATTTTGTGACAATAAAGAACTCGAGCCTCTTATCAATTTAAGCTATCGCTCATAGCTATGCTACCCTTGAGTCCCAAATAATACACTGATAAAACTTCAAAAGGCAATAACTTTTATACGGAGCATCCTACACCTATCAAAGTTGGCAACATTCAAATGCTTGTAGCTTTTTACTGGGCCGTCATAAAATCTTGAAATTTGTGACAATAAAGTACTCGTGCCTCTTATCAATTAAAGTTATCGTTCATAGCTATGCTACCCTTGAGTCCCAAATCAAACACTGATAAAACTTCAATTGGCACTAACTTCTGTATGGTGCGTCCTATACCTATCAAAGTTTGCACAATTCAAATGCTTGTAACTTTTTACTGGAGCGTCATAAAACCTTGAAATTTTTTGGCAATAAAGTACTCGAGCCTCTTATCAATTTAAGCTATCGCTCATAGCTATGCTACCCTTGAGTCCCAAATAATACACTGATAAAACTTCAAATGGCAATAACTTTTATACGGAGCATCCTACACCTATCAAAGTTGGCAACATTCAAATGCTTGTAACTTTTTACTGGAGCGTCATAATATCTTGAAATTTGTGACAATAAAGTACTCGTGCCTCTTATCAATTAAAGTTATCGCTCATAGCTATGCTACCCTTGAGTCCCAAATCAAACACTGCTAAAACTTCAAATGGCCCTAAATTCTATACGGTGCGGCCTACACCTAAAAAAGTTTGCTATAATCAAATGCTTGTAACTTTTTACTGGAGCGTCATAAATCTTTGAAATTTTGTGACAATAAAGTACTCGAGCCACTTATCAATTTAATCTATCACTCACAGCTATGCTCCCCTTGAGTCCCAAATCAAACACTGATAAAACTTCAAATAGCCCTAACTTCTATACGGTGCGTCCTATACCTATCAAAGTTTGCAACTTTCAAATGCTTTTAACTTTTTTTTGGAGCGTCATAAAACCTTGAATTTAGTGACAATAAAGTACTCGTGCCTCTTATCAATTAAAGTTTTCGCTCATAGCTATGCTACCCTTGAGTCCCAAATCAAACGCTGATAAAACTTCAAATGGCACTAACTTCTGTACGGTGCGTCCTCTACCTACCAAAGTTTGCACCATTCAAATGCTTGTAACTTTTTACTGGAGCGTCATAAAACCTTGAAATTTTTTGACAATAAAGTACTCGAGCCTCTTATCAATTTAAACTATCGCTCATAGATATGCTACCCTTGAGTCGCCAATCAAACACTGATAAAACTTCAAATGGCCCTTACTTCTATACGGTGCGTCATACACCTATCAAAGTTTGCAACATTCAAATGCTTGTAACTTTTTACTGGAGCGTTATAAAATCTTTAAATTTTGTGACAATAAAATACTCGAGCCCCTTGTCAATTAAAGTTCTCGCTCATAGCTATGCTACCCTTGAGTTCCAAATCAAACACTGATAAAACTTCAAATGCCACTAAATTCTACATGGTGAGTCCTATGCCTATCAAAGTTTGCAACATTGTAACTTTTTACTGGAGCGTCATAAAATCTTGAAATTTGGTGACAATAAAGAACTCGAGCCTCTTATCAATTAAAGTTTTCGCTCATAGCTATGCTACCCTTGAGTCCTAAATCAAACACTGCTAGAACTTCAAATAGCCCTAACTTCTATACGGTGCGTCCTATACCTATCAAAGTTTGCAACATTCAAATGCTTTTAACTTTTTTTTGGAGCGTCATAATACCTTGAAATTTTGTGATAATAAAGTACTCGAGCCTCTTATCAATTTAAGCTATCGCTCATAGCTATGCTACCCTTGAGTCCCAAATAAGACACTGATAAAACTTCAAATTGCCCTAACTTCTATCCGGATCACCCTACACTTATCAAAGTTGACAATATTCACTTTTAAATTTTTACTGGAGCGTCATAAAATCTTGAAATTTAGTGCCAATAAAGTACTTGAGCCTCTTATCACCTTAAGCTATCGCTCATAGCTATGCTACCCTTGAGTCCCAAATCAAACACTGCTAAAACTTCAAATGGCCCTAAATTCTATACGGTGCGGCCTACACCTAACAAAGTTTGCAATAATCAAATGCTTGTAACTTTTTACTGGAGCGTCATAAATCTTTGAAATTTTGTGACAATAAAGTACTCAAGCCTCTTATCAATTTAAGCTATCGCTCACAGCTATGCTCCCCTTGAGTCCCAAATCAAACACTGATAAAACTTCAAATGGTGCGTCCTATACCTATCAAAGTTTGCAACTTTCAAATGCTTTTAACTTTTTTTTGGAGCGTCATAAAACCTTGAATTTAGTGACAATAAAGTACTCGTGCCTCTTATCAATTAAAGTTTTCGCTCATAGCTATGCTACCCTTGAGTCCCAAATCAAACACTGATAAAACTTCAAATGGCACTAACTTCTGTACGGTGCGTCCTCTACCTACCAAAGTTTCCACCATTCAAATGCTTGTAACTTTTTACTGGAGCGTCATAAAACCTTGAAATTTTGTGACAATAAAGAACTCGAGCCTCTTATCAATTTAAGCTATCGCTCATAGCTATGCTACCCTTGAGTCCCAAATAATACACTGATAAAACTTCAAATTGCAATAACTTTTATACGGAGCATCCTACACCTATCAAAGTTGGCAACATTCAAATGCTTGTAACTTTTTACTGGAGCGTCATAAAATCTTGAAATTTGTGACAATAAAGTACTCGTGTCTCTTATCAATTAAAGTTATCGCTCATAGCTATGCTACCCTTGAGTCCCAAATCAAACACTGATAAAACTTCAAATGGCACTAACTTCTGTATGGAGCGTCCTATACCTATCAAAGTTTGCACCATTCAAATGCTTTTAACTTTTTACTGGAGCGTCATAAAACCTTGACATTTTGTGACAATAAAGTACTCGAGCCTCTTATAAATTTACGCGATCGCTCATAGCTATGCTCCCCTTGAGTCCTAAATCAAACACTGATAGAACTTCAAATGGCCCTAACTTCTATACGGTGCGTCCTATACCTATCAAAGTTTGCAACATTCAAATGCTTTTAACTTTTTTTTGGAGCGTCATTATACCTTGAAATTTTGTGATAATAAAGTACTCGAGCCTCTTATCAATTTAAGCTATCGCTCATAGCTATGCTACCCTTGAGTCCCAAATAAGACACTGATAAAACTTCAAATTGCCCTAACTTCTATCCGGATCATCCAACACTTATCAAAGTTGACAATATTCACTTTTAAATTTTTACTGGAGCGTCATAAAATCTTGAAATTTAGTGCCAATAAAGTACTTGAGCCTCTTATCACCTTAAGCTATCGCTCACAGCTATGCTACCCTTGAGTCCCAAATCAAACACTGCTAAAACTTCAAATGGCACTAAATTCTATACGGTGCGGCCTAAACCTAACAAAGTTTGCAATAATCAAATGCTTGTAACTTTTTACTGGAGCGTCATAAATCTTTGAAATTTTGTGACAATAAAGTACTCGAGCCTCTTATCAATTTAAGCTATCGCTCACAGCTATGCTCCCCTTGAGTCCCAAATCAAACACTGATAAAACTTCAAATAGCCCTAACTTCTATACGGTGCGTCCTATACCTATCAAAGTTTGCAACTTTCAAATGCTTTTAACTTTTTTTTGGAGCGTCATAAAACCTTGAATTTAGTGACAATAAAGTACTCGTGCCTCTTATCAATTAAAGTTTTCGCTCATAGCTATGCTACCCTTGAGTCCCAAATCAAACACTGATAAAACTTCAAATGGCACTAACTTCTGTACGGTGCGTCCTCTACCTACCAAAGTTTGCACCATTCAAATGCTTGTAACTTTTTACTGGAGCGTCATAAAACCTTGAAATTTTGTGACAATAAAGAACTCGAGCCTCTTATCAATTTAAGCTATCGTTCATAGCTATGCTACCCTTGAGTCCCAAATAATACACTGATAAAACTTCAAATGGCCCTAACTTCTATACGGAGCATCCTACACCTATTAAAGTTGGCAACATTCCAATGCTTGTAACTTTTTAATGGAGCGTCATAAAATCTTGGAATTTGGTGACAATAAAGTACTCGAGGCTCTTACCACTTTAAGCTATCGCTCATAGCTATGCTACCCTTGAGTCCCAATTCAAACACTGATAAAACTTCAAATAGCCCTAACTTCTATACGGTGGGGTTCTTTACCTATCAATGTTTGCTACATTCAAATGCTTTTAACTTTTTACTGGAGCGTCATAATACCTTGACATTTTGTGACAATAAAGTACTCGAGCCTCTTATCAATTTACGCTATCGCTCATAGCTATGCTTCCCTTGAGTCCTAAATCAAACACTGCTAGAACTTCAAATAGCCCTAGCTTCTATACGGTGCGTCCTATACCTATCAAAGTTTGCAACATTCAAATTCTTTTAATATTTTTTTGGAGCGTCATAATACCTTGAAATTTTGTGATAATAAAATACTCGAGCCTCTTATCAATTTAAGCTATCGCTCATAGCTATGCTACCCTTGAGTCCCAAATAAGACACTGATAAAACTTCAAATTGCCCTAACTTCTATCCGGATCACCCTACACTTATCAAAGTTGACAATATTCACTTTTAAATTTTTACTGGAGCGTCATAAAATCTTGAAATTTAGTGCCAATAAAGTACTTGAGCCTCTTATCACCTTAAGCTATCGCTCATAGCTATGCTACCCTTGAGTCCCAAATCAAACACTGCTAAAACTTCAAATGGCCCTAAATTCTATACGGTGCGGCCTACACCTAACAAAGTTTGCAATAATCAAATGCTTGTAACTTTTTACTGGAGCGTCATAAATCTTTGAAATTTTGTGACAATAAAGTACTCGAGCCTCTTATCAATTTAAGCTATCGCTCACAGCTATGCTCCCCTTGAGTCCCAAATCAAACACTGATAAAACTTCAAATAGCCCTAACTTCTATACGGTGCGTCCTATACCTATCAAAGTTTGCAACTTTCAAATGCTTTTAACTTTTTTTTGGAGCGTCATAAAACCTTGAATTTAGTGACAATAAAGTACTCGTGCCTCTTATCAATTAAAGTTTTCGCTCATAGCTATGCTACCCTTGAGTCCCAAATCAAACACTGATAAAACTTCAAATGGCACTAACTTCTGTACGGTGCGTCCTCTACCTACCAAAGTTTGCACCATTCAAATGCTTGTAACTTTTTACTGGAGCGTCATAAAACCTTGAAATTTTTTGACAATAAAGTACTCGAGCCTCTTATCAATTTAAACTATCGCTCATAGATATGCTACCCTTGAGTCGCCAATCAAACACTGATAAAACTTCAAATGGCCCTAACTTCTATACGGTGCATCATACACCTATAAAAGTTTGCAACATTCAAATGCTTGTAACTTTTTACTGGAGCGTTATAAAATCTTTAAATTTTGTGACAATAAAATACTCGAGCCCCTTGTCAATTAAAGTTCTCGCTCATAGCTATGCTACCCTTGAGTTTCAAATCAAACACTGATAAAACTTCAAATGCCACTAAATTCTACACGGTGAGTCCTATACCTATCAAAGTTTGCAACATTGTAACTTTTTACTGGAGCGTCATAAAACCTTGAAATTTTGTGAAAATAAATTACTCGTGCCTCTTATCAATTTAAGCTATCGCTCACAGCTAGGCTACAATTGAGTCCCACATCAAACACTGTTATATTTTCAAATGGCCCTAACTTCTATACGGTGTGTCCTATACCTATTAAAGTTTGCAACATTGTAACTTTTTACTGGAGCGTTATAAAACCTTGAAATTTTCTGACAATAAATTTCTCGAGCCTCTTATAAATTTAAGCTATCGATCACAGCTATGCAATTCTTGAGTCCCACATCAAACACTGCTAAAACTTCAAATCGCCCTAACTTCTATACGGAGCATCCTACACCTATCAAAGTTGGCAACATTCCAATGCTTGTAACTTTTTAATGGAGCGTCATAAAATCTTGAAATTTAGTGACAATAAAGTACTCGAGGCTCTTATCACTTTAAGCTATCGCTCATAGCTATGCTACCCTTGAGTCCCAATTCAAACACTGATAAAACTTCAAATAGCCCTAACTTCTTTACGGTGGGGTTCTTTACCTATCAAAGTTTGCTACATTCAAATGCTTTTAACTTTTTACTGGAGCGTCATAAAACCTTGACATTTTGTGACAATAAAGTACTCGAGCCTCTTATAAATTTAAGCTATCGCTCATAGCTATGCTACCCTTGAGTCCCAAATAAGACACTGATAAAACTTCAAATTGCCCTAACTTCTATCCGGATCATCCTACACCTATCAAAATTGACAATATTCACTTTTAAATTTTTACTGGAGGGTCATAAAATCTTGAAATTTAGTGCCAATAAAGTACTTGAGCCTCTTATCACTTTAAGCTATCGCTCATAGCTATGCTACCCTTGAGTCGCCAATCAAACACTGCTAAAACTTCAAATGGCCCTAAATTCTATACGGTGCGGCCTACACCTAACAAACTTTGCAATAATCAAATGCTTGTAACTTTTTTTTGGAGCGTCATAAAACCTTGAATTTAGTGACAATAAAGTACTCGTGCCTCTTATCAATTAAAGTTTTCGCTCATAGCTATGCTACCCTTGAGTCCCAAATCAAACACTGATAAAACTTCAAATGGCACTAACTTCTGTACGGTGCGTCCTCTACCTACCAAAGTTTGCACCATCAAATGCTTGTAACTTTTTACTGGAGCGTCATAAAACCTTGAAATTTTTTGACAATAAAGTACTCGAGCCTCTTATCAATTTAAACTATCGCTCATAGATATGCTACCCTTGAGTCGCCAATCAAACACTGATAAAACTTCAAATGGCCCTTACTTCTATACGGTGCGTCATACACCTATAAAAGTTTGCAACATTCAAATGCTTGTAACTTTTTACTGGAGCGTTATAAAATCTTTAAATTTTGTGACAATAAAATACTCGAGCCCCTTGTCAATTAAAGTTCTCGCTCATAGCTATGCTACCCTTGAGTTCCAAATCAAACTCTGATAAAACTTCAAATGGCACTAAATTCTACACGGTGAGTCCTATACCTATCAAAGTTTGCAACATTGTAACTTTTTACTGGGACGTCATAAAATCTTGAAATTTGGTGACAATAAAAAACTCGAGCTTCTTATCAATTTAAGCTATCGCTCATAGCTATGCTACCCTTGAGTCCCAAATAATACACTGATAAAACTTCAAATGGCCCTAACTTCTATACGGAGCATCCTACACATGTCAAATTCTGCAACCATCAATTGCTTGTAACTTTTTATTGGAGCGTCATAAAACCTTGAAATTTTGTGACAATAAATTACTCGTGCCTCTTATCAATTTAAGCTATCGCTCACAGCTAGGCTACAATTGAGTCCCACATCAAACACTGTTAAAATTTCAAATGGCCCTAACATCTATACGGTGTGTCCTATACCTATTAAAGTTTGCAACATTGTAACTTTTTACTGGAGCGTTATAAAACCTTGAAATTTTCTGACAATAAATTTCTCGAGCCTCTTATAAATTTAAGCTATCGATCACAGCTATGCAATTCTTGAGTCCCACATCAAACACTGCTAAAACTTCAAATGGCCCTAACTTCTATACGGTGCGTCCTACACCTAGCAAATTTTGCAACATTCAAATGCTTGTAACTTTTTACTGGAGCGTCATAAAATCTTGAAATTTTGTGACAATAAAGAACTCGAGCCTCTTATCAATTTAAGCTATCGCTCATAGCTATGCTACCCTTGAGTCCCAAATCAAACACTGATAAAACTTCAATTGGCACTAACTTCTGTATGGTGCGTCCTATACCTATAAAAATTTGCACCATTCAAATGTTTGTAACTTTTTACTGGAGCGTCATAAAACCTTGTATTTTTTTGACAATAAAGTACTCGAGCCTCTTATCAATTTAAGCTATCGCTCATAGCTATGCTACCCTTGAGTCCCAAATAATACACTGATAAAACTTCAAATGGCAATAACTTTTATACGGAGCATCCTACACCTATCAAAGTTCGCAACATTCAAATGCTTGTAACTTTTTACTGGAGCGTCATAAAATCTTGAAATTTGTGACAATAAAGTACTCGTGCCTCTTATCAATTAAAGTTATCGCTCATAGCTATGCTACCCTTGAGTCCCAAATCAAACACTGATAAAACTTCAAATGGCACTAACTTCTGTATGGTGCTTCCTATACCTATCAAAGTTTGCACCATTCAAATGTTTGTAACTTTTTACTGGAGCGTCATAAAACCTTGAAATTTTTTGACAATAAAGTACTCGAGCCTCTTATCAATTTAAGCTATTGCTCATAGCTATGCTACCCTTGAGTCCCAAATTATACACTGATAAAACTTCAAATGGCAATAACTTTTATACGGAGCATCCTACACCTATCAAAGTTGGCAACATTCAAATGCTTGTAACTTTTTACTGGAGCGTCATAAAACCTTGAATTTTGTGACAATAAAGAACTCGTGCCTCTTATCAATTAAAGTTAACGCTCATTGCTATGCTACCATTGAGTACCAAATCAAACACTGATAAAACTTCAAATAGCACTAACTTCTGTACGGTGCGTCCTCTACCTACCAGAGTTTGCACCATTCAAATGCTTGTAACTTTTTACTGGAGCGTCATAAAATCTTGAAATTTTGTGACAATAAAGAACCCGAGCCTCTTATCAATTTAAGCTATCGCTCATAGCTATGCTACCCTTGAGTCTCAAATAATACACTGATAAAACTTCAAATGGCCCTAACTTCTATACGGAGCATCCTACACCTATCAAAGTTTGCAACATTCAAATGCTTTTAACTTTTTTTTGGAGCGTCATAATACCTTGAAATTTTGTGATAATAAAGTACTCGAGCCTCTTATCAATTTAAGCTATCGCTCATAGCTATGCTACCCTTGAGTCCCAAATAAGACACTGATAAAACTTCAAATTGCCCTAACTTATATCCGGATCACACCTATCAAAGTTGACAATATTCACTTTTAAATTTTTACTGGAGCGTCATAAAATCTTGAAATTTAGTGCCAATAAAGTACTTGAGCCTCTTATCACTTTAAACTATCGCTCATAGCTATGCTACCCTTGAGTCCCAAATCAAACACTGCTAAAACTTCAAATGGCCCTAAATTCTATACGGTGCGGCCTACACCTAAAAAAGTTTGCTATAATCAAATGCTTGTAACTTTTTACTGGAGCGTCATAAATCTTTGAAATTTTGTGACAATAAAGTACTCGAGCCACTTATCAATTTAATCTATCACTCACAGCTATGCTCCCCTTGAGTCCCAAATCAAACACTGATAAAACTTCAAATAGCCCTAACTTCTATACGGTGCGTCCTATACCTATCAAAGTTTGCAACTTTCAAATGCTCTTAACTTTTTTTTGGAGCGTCATAAAACCTTGAATTTAGTGGCAATAAAGTACTCGTGCCTCTTATCAATTGAAGTTTTCGCTCATAGCTATGCTACCCTTGAGTTCGAAATCAAACGCTGATAAAACTTCAAATGGCACTAACTTCTGTACGGTGCGTCCTCTACCTACCAAAGTTTGCACCATTCAAATGCTTGTAACTTTTTACTGGAGCGTCATAAAACCTTGAAATTTTTTGACAATAAAGTACTCGAGCCTCTTATCAATTTAAACTATCGCTCATAGATATGCTACCCTTGAGTCGCCAATCAAACACTGATAAAAAACTTCAAATGGCCCTTACTTCTATACGGTGCGTCATACACCTATCAAAGTTTGCAACATTCAAATGCTTGTAACTTTTTACTGGAGCGTTATAAAATCTTTAAATTTTGTGACAATAAAATACTCGAGCCCCTTGTCAATTAAAGTTCTCGCTCATAGCTATGCTACCCTTGAGTTCCAAATCAAACACTGATAAAACTTCAAATGCCACTAAATTCTACACGGTGAGTCCTATGCCTATCAAAGTTTGCAACATTGTAACTTTTTACTGGAGCGTCATAAAATCTTGAAATTTGGTGACAATAAAAAACTCGAGCTTCTTATCAATTTAAGCTATCGCTCATAGCTATGCTACCCTTGAGTCCCAAATAATACACTGATAAAACTTCAAATGGCCCTAACTTCTATACGGAGCATCCTACACATGTCAAATTCTGCAACCATCAATTGCTTGTAACTTTTTATTGGAGCGTCATAAAACCTTGAAATTTTGTGACAATAAATTACTCGTGCCTCTTATCAATTTAAGCTATCGCTCACAGCTAGGCTACAATTGAGTCCCACATCAAACACTGTTAAAATTTCAAATGGCCCTAACATCTATACGGTGTGTCCTATACCTATTAAAGTTTGCAACATTGTAACTTTTTACTGGAGCGTTATAAAACCTTGAAATTTTCTGACAATAAATTTCTCGAGCCTCTTATAAATTTAAGCTATCGATCACAGCTATGCAATTCTTGAGTCCCACATCAAACACTGCTAAAACTTCAAATGGCCCTAACTTCTATACGGTGCGTCCTACACCTAGCAAATTTTGCAACATTCAAATGCTTGTAACTTTTTACTGGAGCGTCATAAAATCTTGAAATTTTGTGACAATAAAGAACTCGAGCCTCTTATCAATTTAAGCTATCGCTCATAGCTATGCTACCCTTGAGTCCCAAATAATACACTGATAAAACTTCAAATGGCAATAACTTTTATACGGAGCATCCTACACCTATCAAAGTTGGCAACATTCAAATGCTTGTAACTTTTTACTGGAGCGTCATAAAATCTTGAAATTTGTGACAATAAAGTACTCGTGCCTCTTATCAATTAAAGTTATCGCTCATAGCTATGCTACCCTTGAGTCCCAAATCAAACACTGATAAAACTTCAAATGGCACTAACTTCTGTATGGTGCGTCCTATACCTATCAAAGTTTGCACCATTCAAATGTTTGTAACTTTTTACTGGAGCGTCATAAAACCTTGAAATTTTTTGACAATAAAGTACTCGAGCCTCTTATCAATTTAAGCTATTGCTCATAGCTATGCTACCCTTGAGTCCCAAATAATACACTGATAAAACTTCAAATGGCAATAACTTTTATACGGAGCATCCTACACCTATCAAAGTTGGCAACATTCAAATGCTTGTAACTTTTTACTGGAGCGTCATAAAACCTTGAATTTTGTGACAATAAAGAACTCGTGCCTCTTATCAATTAAAGTTATCGCTCATTGCTATGCTACCATTGAGTACCAAATCAAACACTGATAAAACTTCAAATAGCACTAACTTCTGTACGTTGCGTCCTCTACCTACCAGAGTTTGCACCATTCAAATGCTTGTAACTTTTTACTGGAGCGTCATAAAATCTTGAAATTTTGTGACAATAAAGAACCCGAGCCTCTTATCAATTTAAGCTATCGCTCATAGCTATGCTACCCTTGAGTCCCAAATAATACACTGATAAAACTTCAAATGGCCCTAACTTCTATACGGAGCATCCTACACCTATCAAAGTTTGCAACATTCAAATGCTTTTAACTTTTTTTTGGAGCGTCATAATACCTTGAAATTTTGTGATAATAAAGTACTCGAGCCTCTTATCAATTTAAGCTATCGCTCATAGCTATGCTACCCTTGAGTCCCAAATAAGACACTGATAAAACTTCAAATTGCCCTAACTTATATCCGGATCACACCTATCAAAGTTGACAATATTCACTTTTAAATTTTTACTGGAGCGTCATAAAATCTTGAAATTTAGTGCCAATAAAGTACTTGAGCCTCTTATCACTTTAAGCTATCGCTCATAGCTATGCTACCCTTGAGTCCCAAATCAAACACTGCTAAAACTTCAAATGGCCCTAAATTCTATACGGTGCGGCCTACACCTAAAAAAGTTTGCTATAATCAAATGCTTGTAACTTTTTACTGGAGCGTCATAAATCTTTGAAATTTTGTGACAATAAAGTACTCGAGCCACTTATCAATTTAATCTATCACTCACAGCTATGCTCCCCTTGAGTCCCAAATCAAACACTGATAAAACTTCAAATAGCCCTAACTTCTATACGGTGCGTCCTATACCTATCAAAGTTTGCAACTTTCAAATGCTTTTAACTTTTTTTTGGAGCGTCATAAAACCTTGAATTTAGTGACAATAAAGTACTCGTGCCTCTTATCAATTAAGGTTTCCGCTCATAGCTATGCTACCCTTGAGTCCCAAATCAAACGCTGATAAAACTTCAAATGGCACTAACTTCTGTACGGTGCGTCCTCTACCAACCAAAGTTTGCACCATTCAAATGCTTGTAACTTTTTACTGGAGCGTCATAAAACCTTGAAATTTTTTGACAATAAAGTACTCGAGCCTCTTATCAATTTAAACTATCGCTCATAGATATGCTACCCTTGAGTCGCCAATCAAACACTGATAAAAAACTTCAAATGGCCCTTACTTCTATACGGTGCGTCATACACCTATCAAAGTTTGCAACATTCAAATGCTTGTAACTTTTTACTGGAGCGTTATAAAATCTTTAAATTTTGTGACAATAAAATACTCGAGCCCCTTGTCAATTAAAGTTCTCGCTCATAGCTATGCTACCCTTGAGTTCCAAATCAAACACTGATAAAACTTCAAATGCCACTAAATTCTACACGGTGAGTCCTATGCCTATCAAAGTTTGCAACATTGTAACTTTTTACTGGAGCGTCATAAAATCTTGAAATTTGGTGACAATAAAGAACTCGAGCCTCTTATCAATTAAAGTTTTCGCTCATAGTTATGCTACCCTTGAGTCCCAAATCAAACACTGATAAAACTTCAAATGGCACTAACTTCTGTATGGTGCGTCCTATAGCTATCAAAGTTTGCACCATTCAAATGCTTGTAACTTTTTACTGGAGCGTCATAAAACATTGAAATTTTTTGACAATAAAGTACTCGAGCCTCTTATCAATTTAAGCTATCGCTCATAGCTATGCTACCCTTGAGTCCCAAATAATACACTGATGAAACTTCAAATGGCCCTAACTTCTATACGGAGCATCCTACACCTATCAAAGTTGGCAACATTCCAATGCTTGTAACTTTTTAATGGAGCGTCATAAAATCTTGAAATTTAGTGACAATAAAGTACTCGAGGCTCTTATCACATTTAGCTATCGCTCATAGCTATGCTACCCTTGAGTCCCCATTCAAACACTGATAAAACTTCAAATAGCCCTAACTTCTATACGGTGGGGTTCTTTACCTATCAAAGTTTGCTACATTCAAATGATTTTAACTTTTTACTGCAGCGTCATAAAACCTTGACATTTTGTGACAATAAAGTACTCGAGTCTCTTATAAATTTACGCGATCGCTCATAGCTATGCTCCCCTTGAGTCCTAAATCAAACACTGATAGAACTTCAAATAGCCCTAACTTCTATACGATGCGTCCTATACCTATCAAAGTTTGCAACATTGAAATGCTTTTACCTTTTCTTTGGAGCGTCATAATACCTTGAAATTTTGTGATAATAAAGTACTCGAGCCTCTTATCATATTAAGCTATCGCTCATAGCTATGCTACCCTTGAGTCCCAAATAAGACACTGATAAAACTTCAAATTGCCCTAACTTCTATCCGGATCATCCTACACCTATCAAAGTTGACAATATTCACTTTTAAATTTTTACTGGAGCGTCATAAAATCTTGAAATTTAGTGCCAATAAAGTACTTGAGCCTCTTATCACTTTAAGCTATCGCTCATAGCTATGCTACCCTTGAGTTCCAAATCAAACACTGATAAAACTTCAAATGCCACTAAATTCTACACGGTGAGTTATATACCTATCAAAGTTTGCAACATTGTAACTTTTTACTGGAGCGTCATAAAACCTTGAAATTTGCTAACAATAAACTACTAGAGAATCTTATCAATTTAAGCTATCGCTCACAGCTATGCTATTCTTGAGTCCTAAATCAAACACTGATAAAACTGCAAATGGCTCTAACTTCTATACGGTGCGTCCTACACCTATCAAAGTCTGCAACCATCAATAGCTTGTAACTTTTTATTGGAGCGTCATAAAACCTTGAAATTTTGTGACAATAAATTACTCGTGCCTCTTATCAATTTAAGCTATCGGTCACAGCTAGGCTACCCTTGAGTCGCCAATCAAACACTGATAAAACTTCAAATTGCCCTTACTTCTATACGGTGCGTCATACACCTATAAAAGTTTGCACCATTCAAATGCTTGTAACTTTTTACTGGAGCGTCATAAAACCTTGAAATTTTTTGACAATAAAGTACTCGAGCCTCATATCAATTTAGGCTATCGCTCATAGCTATGCTACCCTTGAGTCGCCAATCAAACACTGATAAAACTTCAAATGGCCCTTACTTCTATACGGTGCGTCATACACCTATAAAAGTTTGCAACATTCAAATGCTTGTAACTTTTTACTGGAGTGTTATAAAATCTTGAAATTTTGTGACAATAAAATACTCGAGCCCCTTGTCAATTAAAGTTATCGCTCATAGCTATGCTACCCTTGAGTTCCAAATCAAACACTGATAAAACTTCAAATGCCACTAACTTCTATACGGTGAGTCCTATACCTATCAAAGTTTGAAACATTGTAACTTTTTACTGGAGCGTCATAAAACCTTGAAATTTGCGGACAATAAAGTACTCGAGCCTGTTATCAGTCTAAGCTATCGCTCACAGCTCTGCTACCCTTGAGTCCCACATCAAACACTGCTAAAATTCAAATGGCCCTGAATTCTATACGGTGCGGCCTACACCTATCAAAGTCTGCAACCATCAATTGCTTGTAACTTTTTATTGGAGCGTCATAAAACCTTGAAATTTTGTGACAATAAATTTGTCGAGACTCTTATAAATTTAAGCTATCGATCACAGATATGCTATTCTTGAGTCCCACATCAAACACTGCTAAAACTTCAAATGGGCCTAGCTTCTATACGGTGCATCTTACACCTATCAAAGTTTGCAACATTCAAATGCTTGTAACTTTTTACTGGAGCGCCATAAAATCTTGAAATTTTATGACAATAAAGAACTCGAGCCTCTTATCAGTTTAAGCTATCGCTCATAGCTATGCTACCCTCGAGTCCCAAATAAGACACTGATAAAACTTCAAATGGCCCTAACTTCTATAAGGAGCATCCTACACCTATCAAAGTTGGCAACATTCAAATGCTTGTAACTTTTTACTGAACCGTCATAAAATCTTGAAATTTAGTGACAATAAAGTACTAGCCTCTTATCACTTTAAGCTATCGCTCATAGCTATGCTACCCTTGAGTCCCAAATCAAACACTGATAAAACATCACATAGCCCTAACTTCTATACGGTGGGGATCTTTACCTATCAAAGTTTGCAACATTCAAATGCTTTTAACTTTTTTTTTGAGCGTCATAATACCTTGAAATTTTGTGACAATAAAGTACTCGAGCCTCTTATCAATTGAAGTTATCGCTCATAGTTATGCTACCCTTGAGTCCCAAATAAGACACTGATAAAACTTCAAATTGCCCTAACTTCTATACGGATCATCCTACACCTATCAAAGTTGTCAATATTCACATGCTTGTAACTTTTTACTGGAGCGTCATAAAACCTTGAAATTTGCTGACAATAAAGTACTCGAGCCTCTTATCAGTCTAAGCTATCGCTCACAGCTATGCTACAATTGAGTCCCACATCAAACACTGCTAAAACTTCAAATGGCCCTAAATTCTATACGGTGCGGCCTACACCTAACAGAATTCGCAACAATCAAATTTTTGTAACTTTTTATTGGAGCGTCATAAATCTTTGAAATTTTGTGACAATAAAGTACTCGAGCCTCTTATCAATTTTAGCTATCGCTCAGAGCTATGCTCCCCTTGAGTCTTAAATCAAACACTGATAAAACTTCAAATAGCCCTAACTTCTATACGGTGCGTCCTATACCTATCAAAGTTTGCAACATTCAAATGCTTTTAACTTTTTTTTGGAGCGTCATAAAACCTTGAATTTTGTGACAATAAAGTACTCGTGCCTCTTATAAATTAAAGTTTTCGCTCATAGCTATGCTACCCTTGAGTCCCAAATCAAACACTGATAAAACTTCAAATGGCACTAACTTCTGTACGGTGCGTCCTCTACTTACCAAAGTTTGCACCATTCAAATGCTTGTAACTTTTCACTGGAGCGTCATAAAACCTTCAAATTTTTTGACAATAAAGTACTCGAGCCGCTTATCAATTTAAGCTATCGCTCATAGCTATGCTACCCTTGAGTCCCCAATCAAACACTGATAAAACTTCAAATGGCCCTTACTTCTATACGGTGCATCATACACCTATAAAAGTTTACAACAATCAAATGCTTGTAACTCTTTACTGGAGCGTTATCAAATCTTGAAATTTTGTGACAATAAAATACTCGAGCCCCTTGTCAATTAAAGTTATCGCTCATATCTATGCTACCCTTGAGTTCCAAATCAAACACTGATAAAACTTCAAATGCCACTAACTTCTACATGGTGAGTCCTATACCTATCAAAGTTTGCAACATTGTAACTTTTTACTGGAGCGTCATAAAACCTTGAAATTTGCTGAAAATAAAAAACTCGAGCCTCTTATCAGTCTAAGCTATCGCTCACAGCTATGCTACCTTTGAGTCCCACATCAAACACTGCTAAAACTTTAAATGGCGCTAAATGCAATCAAATGCTTGTAACTTTTTATTGGAGCGTCATAAATCTTTGAAATTTTGTGACAATAAAATACTCGAAACTCTTATCAATTTAAGCTATCGCTCACAGGTATGCTACCCTTGAGTCCTAAATCAAACACTCATATAACTTCAAATGGCCCTAACTTCTATACGTGCTACACCTATCAAAGTCTGCAACCATCAATTGCTTGTAAGCTTTTACTGGAGCATCATAAAACCTGGAAATTTTGTGACAATAAATTACTCTTGCCTCTTATCAATTTTAGCTATCGCTCATAGCTATGCTACCCTTGAGTCCCAAATTAAACACTGCTAAAACTTGACATGGCCCTAATTTATATACGGTGCGTCCTACGCCTATCAAAGTTTGCAACAATCAAATGATTGTAACTTTTTACTGGAGCGTCATAAAACCTTGAAATTTTGTGACAATAAAGTACTCGAGCCTCTTACCAATTTAAGCTATCGCTCACAGCTAGGCTACAATTGAGTCCCACATCAAACACTGTTAAAACTTCAAATGGCCCTAACTTCTATACGGTGTGTCCTATACCTATTAAAGTTTGCTACATTGTAACTTCTTACTGGAGCGTCATAAAAATTGAAATTTTCTGACAAAAAATTTCTCGAGCCTCTTAGAAATTTAAGCTATCGATCACAGCTATGCTATTCTTGAGTCCCACATCAAACACTGCTAAAGCTTCAAATGGCCCAAACTTCTATACCCGGCATCCTACACCTAGCAAAGTTTGCAACATTCAAATGCTTGTAACTTTTTACTGGAGCGTCATAAAATCTTGAAATTTTGTGACAATAAAGAATTCGAGCCTCTTATCAGTTTAAGCTATCGCTCATAGCTATGCTACCCTTGAGTCCCAAATAAGACACTGATAAAACTTCAAATGGCCCTAACTTCTATAAGGAGCATCCTATACCTATCAAAGTTGGCAACATTCAAATGCTTGTAACTTTTTACTGAAACGTCATAAAATCTTGAAATTTAGTGACAATAAAGTACTAGCCTCTTATCACTTTAAGCTATCGCTCATAGTTATGCTACCCTTGAGTCCCAAATCAAACACTGATAAAACTTCAAATAGCCCTAATTTCTATACGGTGGGGATCTTTACCTATCAAAGTTTGCAACATACAAATGCTTTTAACTTTTTTTTGGAGCGTCATAATACCTTGAAATTTTGTGACAATAAAGTACTCGAGCCTCTTATCAATTGAAGTTATCGCTCATAGTTATGCTACCCTTGAGTCCCAAATAAGACACTGTTAAAACTTCAAATTGCCCTAACTTCTATACGGATCATCCTACACCTATCAAAGTTGTCAATATTCACATGCTTGTAACTTTTTACTGGAGCGTCATAAAATCTTGAAATTTTGTGACAATAAAGTACTCGAGCCTCTTATCAATTTAACCTATCGCTCATATCTATGCTACCCTTGGATCCCAAATCAAACACTGACAAAACTTCAAATGGCCCTTACTTCTATACGGTGCGTCATACACCTATAAAATTTGCAACATTAAAATGCTTGTAACTTTTTACTGGAGCGTTATAAAATCTTGAAATTTAGTGACAATAAAATACTCGAGCCTCTTGTCAATTAAAGTTATCGCTCATAGCTATGCTACCCTTGAGTTCCAAATCAAACACTGATAAAACTTCAAATGCCACTAACTTCTATACGGTGAGTCCTATAACTATCAAAGTTTGCAACATTGTAACTTTTTACTGGAGCGTCATAAAACCTTGACATTTGCTGACAATAAAGTACTCGAGCCTCTTATCAGTCTAAGCTATCGCTCACAGCTATGCTACAATTGAGTCCCACATCAAACACTGCTAAAACTTCAAATGGCCCTAAATTCTATACGGTGCGGCCTACACCTAACAAAGTTTGCAACAATCAAATTTTTGTAACTTTTTACTGGAGCGTCATAAATCTTCGAAAATTTGTGACAATAAAGTACTCGAGCCTCTTATCAATTTTAGCTATCGCTCACAGCTATGCTCCCCTTGAGTCCTAAATCAAACACTGATAAAACTTCAAATAGCCCTAACTTCTATACGGTGCGTCCTATACCTATCAAAGTTTGCAACATTCAAATGCTTTTAACTTTTTTTTGGAGCGTCATAAAACCTTGAATTTTTTGACAATAAAGTACTCGTGCCTCTTATCAATTAAAGTTTTCGCTCATAGCTATGCTACCCGTGAGTCCCAAATCAAACACTGATAAAACTTCAAATGGCCCTTACTTCTATACGGTGCGTCATACACCTATAAAAGTTTACAACATTCAAATGCTTGTAACTTTTTACTGGAACGTTATAAAATCTTGAAATTTTGTGACAATAAAATACTCGAGCCCCTTGTCAATTAAAGTTATCGCTCATATCTATGCTACCCTTGAGTTCAAAATCAAACACTGATAAAACTTCAAATGGCCCTAAGTTCTATACGGTGGGGTTCTTTACCTATCAGAGTTTGCAACATTCAAATGCTTTTAACTTTTTACTGGAGCGTCAAAAAACTTGAAATTTTATGACAATAAAGTACTCGAGCCTCTTATCAATTCACGCTATGGCTCATAGCTATGCTCCCCTTGAGTCCCAAGTCAAACACTGATAAAACTTCAAAAAGCCCTAACTTCTATACGGTGCATCCTATACCTATCAAAGTTTGCAACATTCAAATGCTTTTAATTTTTTTTTTGGAGCGTCATAAATCCTAGAATTTTGTGACAATAAAGTACTCATGCCTCTTATCAATTAAAGTTATCGCTCATAGCTATGCTACCCTTGAGTCCCAAATCAAACACTGATAAAACTTCAAATGGCACTAACTTCTGTATGGTGCGTCCTATACCTATCAAAGTTTGCACTTTTTACTGGAGAGTCATAAAACCTTGAAATTTTGGGACAATAAAGTACTCGAGCCTCTTATCAATTTAAGCTATCGCTCATAGCTATGCTACCCTTGAGTCCCAAATCAAACACTGATAAAACTTCAAATGGCCCTTACTTCTATACGGTGCGTCATACACCTATAAAATTTGCAACATTCAAATGCTTGTAACTTTTTACTGGAGCGTTATAAAATCTTGAAATTTTGTGACAATAAAATACTCGAGCCTCTTGTCAATTAAAGTTATCGCTCATAGCTATGCTACGCTTGAGTTCCAAATCAAACACTGATAAAACTTCAAATGCCACTAACTTCTATACGGTGAGTCCAATACCTATCAAAGTTTGCAAAATTGTAACTTTTTACTGGAGCGTCATAAAACCTGGAAATTTGCTGACAATAAAGTACTCGTGCCTCTTATCAGTCTAAGCTATCGCTCACAGCTATGCTACAATTGAGTCCCACACCAAACACTGCTAAAATTTTAAATGGCCCTAAATTCTATACGGTGCGGCCTACACCTAACAAAGTTTGCAACAATCAAATGCTTGTAACTTTTTACTGCAGCGTCATAAATCTTTGAAATTTTGTGACAATAAAGTACTCGAGCCTCTTATCAATTTAAGCTATCGCTCACAGCTATGCTCCCCTTGAGTCCCAAATTAAACACTGATAAAACTTCAAATAGCCCTAACTTCTATACGGTGCGTCCTATACCTATCAAAGTTTTCAACATTCAAAAGCTTTTAACTTTTTACTGGGGCGTCATAAAATCTTGAAATGTTGTGACAATAAAGAACTCGAGCCTCTTATCAATTTAAGCTATCGCTCATAGCTATGCTAACCTTGAGTTCCAAATAATACACTGATAAAACTTCAAATGGCCCTAACTTCTATACGGAGCATCCTACACCTATCAAAGTTGGCAACATTCAAAAGCTTTTAACTTTTTACTGGGGCGTCATAATACCTTGAAATTTTGTGATAATAAAGTACTCGTACCTCTTATCAATTTAAGCTATCGCTCATTGCTATGCTACCCTTGAGTCCCAAATAAGACACTGATAAAACTTCAAATGCTACTAACTTCTACACGGTGAGTCCTATACATATCAAAGTTTGCAATATTGTAACTTTTTACTATAGCGACATAAAACCTTGAAATTTGCTGACAATAAAGTACTCGAGCCTCTTATCAGTCTAAGCTATCGCTCACAGCTATGCTACCCTTGAGTCCCACATCAAACACTGCTAAAACTTCAAATGGCCCTAAATTCTATACGGTGCGGCCTACACCTATCAAAGTTTGCAACAATCAAATGCTTGTAACTTTTTATTGGAGCGTCATAAATCTTTGAAATTTTGTGACAATAAAGTAACCGAGCCTCTTATCAATTTAAGCTAGCGCTCACAGCTATGCTATTCTTGAGTGCTAAATTAAACACTGATAAAACTGCAAATGGCCCTAACTTCTATACGGTGCGTCCTACACCTATCAAAGTCTGCAACCATCAATTGCTTGTAACTTTTTATTGGAGCGTCATAAAACCTTGAAATTTTGTGACAATAAATTACTCGTGCCTCTTATCAATTTAAGCTATCGGTCACAGCTAGGCTACCCTTGAGTCGCCAATCAAACACTGATAAAACTTCAAATGGCCCTTACTTCTATACGGTGCGTCATACACCTATAAAAGTTTGCAACATTCAAATGCTTGTAACTTTTTACTGGAGCGTCATAAATCTTTGAAATTTTGTGACAATAAAGTACTCGAGCCTCTTATCAATTTAAACTATCGCTCACAGCTATGCTCCCCTTGAGTCCCAAATCAAACACTGATAAAACTTCAAATACCCCTAACTTCTATACGGTGCGTCGTATACCTATCAAAGTTTGCAACATTCAAATGCTTTTAACTTTTTTTTGGAGCGTCATAAAACCTTGAATTTTGTGACAATAAAGTATTCGTGCCTCTTATCAATTAAAAATATCGCTCATAGCTATGCTACCCTTGAGTCTCAAATCAAACACTGATAAAACTTCAAATGGCACTAACTTATGTACGGTGCGTCCTCTACCTACCAAAGTTTGCACCATTCAAATGCTTGTAACTTTTTACTGGAGCGTCATAAAAGCTTGAAATTTTTTGACAATAAAGTACTCGAGCCTCTTATCAGTCTAAGCTATCGCTCACAGCTATGCTACCCTTGAGTCCTAAATCAAACACAGATATAACTTCAAATAGCCCTAACTTCTATACGGTGCGTCCTATACCTATCAAAGTTTGCAACATTCAAATGCTTTTAACTTTTTTTGGAGCGTCATAAAACCTTGAAATTTTGTGACAATAAAGTACTCGAGCCTCTTGTCAATTAAAGTTATCGCTCATAGCTATGCTACCCTTGAGTTCCAAATCAAACACTGATAAAATTTCAAATGCCACTAACTTATGTACGGTGAGTCCTATACCTATCAAAGTTTGAAACATTGTAACTTTTTACTGGAGCGTCATAAAACCTTGAAATTTGCGGACAATAAAGTACTCGAGCCTCTTATCAGTCTAAGCTATCGGTCACAGCTATGCTACCCTTGAGTCCCAGATCAAACACTACTAAAATTCAAATGGCCCGGAATTCTATACGGTGCGGCCTACACCTATCAAAGTTTGCAATAATCAAATGCTTGTAACTTTTTATTGGAGCGTCATAAATCTTTGAAATTTTGTGACAATAACGTACTCGAGCCTCTTATCAATTTAAGCTATCGCTCACAGCTATGCTATTCTTGAGTCCTAAATCAAACACTGATAAAACTGCAAATGGCCCTAACTTCTATACGGTGCGTCCTACACCTATCAAAGTCTGCAACCATCAATTGCTTGTAACTTTTTATTGGAGCGTCATAAAACATTGAAATTTTGTGACAATAAATTACTCGTGCCTCTTATCAATTTAAGCTATCGTTCACAGCTAGGCTACAATTGAGTCCCACATCAAACACTGTTAAAACCTCAAATGGCCCTAACTTCTATACGGTGCGTCCTATACCTATTAAAGTTTGCAACATTGTAACTTTTTACTGGAGCGTCATAAAACCTTGAAATTTTCTGACAATCAATTTCTCGAGACTCTTATAAATTTAAGCTATCGATCACAGCTATGCTATTCTTGAGTCCCACATCAAACACTGCTATAACTTCAAATGGGCCTAACTTCTATACGGTGCATCCTACACCTATCAAAGTTTGCAACATTCAAATGCTTGTAACTTTTTACTGGAGCGTCATAAAATCTTTAAATTTTGTGACAATAAAGAACTCGAGCCTCTTATCAGTTTAAGCTATCGCTCATAGCTATGCTACCCTTGAGTCGCCAATCAAACACTGATAAAACTTCAAATGGCCCTAACTTCTATACGGTGCGTCATACATCTATAAAAGTTTGCAACATTCAAATGCTTGTAACTTTTTACTGGAGCGTTATAAAATCTTGAAATTGTGTGACAATAAAATACTCGAGCCCCTTGTCAATTAAAGTTCTCGCTCATAGCTATGCTACCCTTGAGTTCCAAATCAAACACTGCTAAAACTTCAAATGCTACTAAGTTCTACACGGTGAGTCCTATACCTATCAAAGTTTGCAACATTGTAACTTTTTACTGGAGCGTCATAAAACCTTGAAATTTGCTGACAATAAAGTACTCGAGCCTCTTATCAGTCTAAGCTATCGCTCACAGCTATGCTACCCTTGAGTCCCACATCAAAAACTGCTAAAACTTCAAATGGCCCTAAATTCTATACGGTGCGGCCTACACCTATCAAAGTTTGCAACAATCAAATGCTTGTAACTTTTTATTGGAGCGTCATAAAACCTTGAAATTTTGTGACAATAAATTACTCGTGCCTCTTATCAATTTAAGCTACCGGTCACAGCTAGGCTACCCTTGAGTCGCCAATCAAACACTGATAAAACTTCAAATGGCCCTTACTTCTATACGGTGCGTCATACACCTATCAAAGTTTGCAACATTCAAATGCTTGTAAATTTTTACTGGAGCGTCATAAATCTTTGAAATTTTGTGACAATAAAGTACTCGAGCCTCTTATCAATTAAAGTTATCGCTCATAGCTATGCTACCCTTGAGTCCCAAATCAAACACTGACAAAACTTCAAATGGCACTAGCTTCTGTACGGTGCGTCCTCTACCTACCAAAGTTTGCACCATTCAAATGCTTGTAACTTTTTACTGGAGCGTCAAAAAAACTTGAACTTTTTTGACAATAAAGTACTCGAGCCTCTTATCAGTCTAAGCTATCGCTCACAGCTATGCTACCCTTGAGTCCCACATCAAACACTGCTAAAACTTCAAATGGCCCTAAATTCTATACGGTGCGGCCTACACCTATCAAAGTTTGCAACAATCAAATGCTTGTAACTTTTTATTGGAGCGTCATAAAACCTTGGAATTTTGTGACAATAAATTACTCGTGCCTCTTATCAATTTAAGCTATCGGTCACAGCTAGGCTACCCTTGAGTCGCCAATCAAACACTGATAAAACTTCAAATGGCCCTTACTTCTATACGGTGCGTCATACACCTATAAAAGTTTGCAACATTCAAATGCTTGTAACTTTTTACTGGAGCGTCATAAATCTTTGAAATTTTGTGACAATAAAGTACTCGAGCCTCTTATCAATTTAAGCTATCGCTCACAGCTATGCTCCCCTTGAGTCCCAAATCAAACACTGATAAAACTTCAAATGGCACTAACTTCTGTACGGTGCGTCCTCTACCTACCAAAGTTTGCACCATTCAAATGCTTGTAACTTTTTACTGAAGCGTCATAAAACCTTGAAATTTTTTGACAATAAAGTACTCGAGCCTCTTATCAATTTAAACTATCGCTCATAGATATGCTACCCTTGAGTCGCCAATCAAACACTGATAAAACTTCAAATGGCCCTAACTTCTATACGGTGCGTCATACATCTATAAAAGTTTGCAACATTCAAATGCTTGTAACTTTTTACTGGAGCGTTATAAAATCTTGAAATTTTGTGACAATAAAATACTCGAGCCCCTTGTCAATTAAAGTTCTCGCTCATAGCTATGCTACCCTTGAGTTCCAAATCAAACACTGCTAAAACTTCAAATGCTACTAACTTCTACACGGTGAGTCCTATACCTATCAAAGTTTGCAACATTGTAACTTTTTACTGGAGCGTCATAAAACCTTGAAATTTGCTGACAATAAAGTATTCGAGCCTCTTATCAGTCTAAGCTATCGCTCACAGCTATGCTACCCTTGAGTCCCACATCAAACACTGCTAAAACTTCAAATGGCCCTGAATTCTATACGGTGCGGCCTACACCTATCAAAGTTTGCAACATTCAAATGCTTGTAAATTTTTACTGGAGCGTCATAAATCTTTGAAATTTTGTGACAATAAAGTACTCGAGCCTCTTATCAATTAAAGTTATCGCTCATAGCTATGCTACCCTTGAGTCCCAAATCAAACACTGATAAAACTTCAAATACCCCTAACTTCTATACGGTGCGTCCTATACCTACCAAAGTTTGCAACATTCAAATGCTTTTAACTCTTTTTTGGAGCGTCATAAAACCTTGAATTTTGTGACAATAAAGTACTCGTGCCTCTTATCAATTAAAGTTATCGCTCATAGCTATGCTACCCTTGAGTCCCAAATCAAACACTGATAAAACTTCAAATGGCACTAACTTCTGTATTGTGCGTCCTCTACCTATCAAAGTTTGCAATAATTAAATGCTTGTAACTTTTTATTGGAGCGTCATAAATCTTTGAAATTTTGTGACAATAAAGTACTCGAGCCTCTTATCAATTTAAGCTATCGCTCACAGCTATGCTATTCTTGAGTCCTAAATCAAACACTGATAAAACTGCAAATGGCCCTAACTTCTATACGGTGCGTCCTACACCTATCAAAGTCTGCAACCATCAATTGCTTGTAACTTTTTATTGGAGCGTCATAAAACCTTGAAATTTTGTGACAATAAATTACTCGTGCCTCTTATCAATTTAAGCTATCGTTCACAACTAGGCTACAATTGAGTCCCACATCAAACACTGTTAAAACCTCAAATGGCCCTAACTTCTATACGGTGCGTCCTATACCTATTAAAGTTTGCAATATTGTAACTTTTTACTGGAGCGTCATAAAACCTTGAAATTTTCTGACAATCAATTTCTCGAGACTCTTATAAATTTAAGCTATCGATCACAGCTATGCTATTCTTGAGTCCCACATCAAACACTGCTATAACTTCAAATGGGCCTAACTTCTATACGGTGCATCCTACACCTATCAAAGTTTGCAACATTCAAATGCTTGTAACTTTTTACTGGAGCGTCATAAAATCTTTAAATTTTGTGACAATAAAGAACTCGAGCCTCTTATCAGTTTAAGCTATCGCTCATAGCTATGCTACCCTTGAGTCCCAAATAAGACACTGATAAAACTTCAAATGGCACTAACTTCTGTACGGTGCGTCCTCTACCTACCAAAGTTTGCACCATTCAAATGCTTGTAACTTTTTATTGGAGCGTCATAAAACCTTGAAATTTTGTGACAATAAATTACTCGTGCCTCTTATCAATTTAAGCTATCGGTCACAGCTAGGCTACCCTTGAGTCGCCAATCAAACACTGATAAAACTTCAAATGGCCCTTACTTCTATACGGTGCGTCATACACCTATAAAAGTTTGCAACATTCAAATGCTTGTAACTTTTTTTTGGAGCGTCATAAAACCTTGAATTTAGTGACAATAAAGTACTCGTGCCTCTTATCAAATAAAGTTTTCGCTCATAGCTATGCTACCCTTGAGTCCCAAATCAAACACTGATAAAACTTCAAATGGCACTAACTTCTGTACGGTGCGTCCTCTACGTACCAAAGTTTGCACCATTCAAATGCTTGTAACTTTTTACTGGAGCGTCATAAAACCTTGAAATTTTTTGACAATAAAGTACTCGAGCCTCTTATCAATTTAAACTATCGCTCATAGATATGCTACCCTTGAGTCGCCAATCAAACACTGATAAAACTTCAAATGGCCCTTACTTCTATACGGTGCGTCATACATCTATAAAAGTTTGCAACATTCAAATGCTTGTAACTTTTTACTGGAGCGTTATAAAATCTTGAAATTTTGTGACAATAAAATACTCGAGCCCCTTGTCAATTAAAGTTCTCGCTCATAACTATGCTACCCTTGAGTTCCAAATCAAACACTGCTAAAACTTCAAATGCTACTAACTTCTACACGGTGAGTCCTATACCTATCAAAGTTTGCAACATTGTAACTTTTTACTGGAGCGTCATAAAACCTTGAAATTTGCTGACAATAAAGTACTCGAGCCTCTTATCAGTCTAAGCTATCGCTCACAGCTATGCTACCCTTGAGTCCCACATCAAACACTGCTAAAACTTCACATGGCCCTAAATTCTATACGGTGCGGCCTACACCTATCAAAGTTTGCAACAATCAAATGCTTGTAACTTTTTATTGGAGCGTCATAAAACCTTGAAATTTTGTGAGAATAAATTACTCGTGCCTCTTATCAATTTAAGCTATCGGTCACAGCTAGGCTACCCTTGCGTCGCCAATCAAACACTGATAAAACTTCAAATGGCCCTTACTTCTATACGGTGCGTCATACACCTATAAAAGTTTGCAACATTCAAATGCTTGTAACTTTTTACTGGAGCGTCATAAATCTTTGAAATTTTGTGACAATAAAGTACTCGAGCCTCTTATCAATTAAAGTTATCGCTCATAGCTATGCTACCCTTGAGTCCCAAATCAAACACTGATAAAACTTCAAATGGCACTAACTTCTGTACGGTGCGTCCTCTACCTACCAAAGTTTGCACCATTCAAATGCTTGTAACTTTTTACTGGAGCGTCAAAAAAACTTGAACTTTTTTGACAATAAAGTACTCGAGCCTCTTATCAGTCTAAGCTATCGCTCACAGCTATGCTACCCTTGAGTCCCACATCAAACACTGCTAAAACTTCAAATGGCCCTAAATTCTATACGGTGCGGCCTACACCTACCAAAGTTTGCAACAATCAAATGCTTGTAACTTTTTATTGGAGCGTCATAAAACCTTGAAATTTTGTGACAATAAATTACTCGTGCCTCTTATCAATTTAAGCTATCGGTCACAGCTAGGCTACCCTTGAGTCGCCAATCAAACACTGATAAAACTTCAAATGGCCCTTACTTCTATACGGTGCGTCATACACCTATAAAAGTTTGCAACATTCAAATGCTTGTAACTTTTTACTGGAGCGTCATAAATCTTTGAAATTTTGTGACAATAAAGTACTCGAGCCTCTTATCAATTTAAGCTATCGCTCACAGCTATGCTCCCCTTGAGTCCCAAATCAAACACTGATAAAACTTCAAATGGCACTAACTTCTGTACGGTGCGTCCTCTACCTACCAAAGTTTGCACCATTCAAATGCTTGTAACTTTTTACTGAAGCGTCATAAAACCTTGAAATTTTTTGACAATAAAGTACTCGAGCCTCTTATCAATTTAAACTATCGCTCATAGATATGCTACCCTTGAGTCGCCAATCAAACACTGATAAAACTTCAAATGGCCCTAACTTCTATACGGTGCGTCATACATCTATAAAAGTTTGCAACATTCAAATGCTTGTAACTTTTTACTGGAGCGTTATAAAATCTTGAAATTTTGTGACAATAAAGTACTCGAGCCTCTTATCAGTCTAAGCTATCGCTCACAGCTATGCTACCCTTGAGTCCCACATCAAACACTGCTAAAACTTCACATGGCCCTAAATTCTATACGGTGCGGCCTACACCTATCAAAGTTTGCAACAATCAAATGCTTGTAACTTTTTATTGGAGCGTCATAAAACCTTGAAATTTTGTGACAATAAATTACTCGTGCCTCTTATCAATTTAAGCTATCGGTCACAGCTAGGCTACCCTTGAGTCGCCAATCAAACACTGATAAAACTTCAAATGGCCCTTACTTCTATACGGTGCGTCATACACCTATAAAAGTTTGCAACATTCAAATGCTTGTAAATTTTTACTGGAGCGTCATAAATCTTTGAAATTTTGTGACAATAAAGTACTCGAGCCTCTTATCAATTAAAGTTATCGCTCATAGCTATGCTACCCTTGAGTCCCAAATCAAACACTGATAAAACTTCAAATGGCACTAACTTCTGTACGGTGCGTCCTCTACCTACCAAAGTTTGCACCATTCAAATGCTTGTAACTTTTTACTGGAGCGTCAAAAAAACTTGAACTTTTTTGACAATAAAGTACTCGAGCCTCTTATCAGTCTAAGCTATCGCTCACAGCTATGCTACCCTTGAGTCCCACATCAAACACTGCTAAAACTTCAAATGGCCCTAAATTCTATACGGTGCGGCCTACACCTATCAAAGTTTGCAACAATCAAATGCTTGTAACTTTTTATTGGAGCGTCATAAAACCTTGAAATTTTGTGACAATAAATTACTCGTGCCTCTTATCAATTTAAGCTATCGGTCACAGCTAGGCTACCCTTGAGTCGCCAATCAAACACTGATAAAACTTCAAATGGCCCTTACTTCTATACGGTGCGTCATACACCTATAAAAGTTTGCAACATTCAAATGCTTGTAACTTTTTACTGGAGCGTCATAAATCTTTGAAATTTTGTGACAATAAAGTACTCGAGCCTCTTATCAATTTAAGCTATCGCTCACAGCTATGCTCCCCTTGAGTCCCAAATCAAACACTGATAAAACTTCAAATGGCACTAACTTCTGTACGGTGCGTCCTCTACCTACCAAAGTTTGCACCATTCAAATGCTTGTAACTTTTTACTGAAGCGTCATAAAACCTTGAAATTTTTTGACAATAAAGTACTCGAGCCTCTTATCAATTTAAACTATCGCTCATAGATATGCTACCTTTGAGTCGCCAATCAAACACTGATAAAACTTCAAATGGCACTAACTTCTGTACTGTGCGTCCTCTACCTACCAAAGTTTGCAACAATCAAATGCTTGTAACTTTTTACTGGAGCGTTATAAAATCTTGAAATTTTGTGACAATAAAATACTCGAGCCCCTTGTCAATTAAAGTTCTCGCTCATAGCTATGCTACCCTTGAGTTCCAAATCAAACACTGATAAAACTTCAAATGGCACTAACTTCTGTACGGTGCGTCCTCTACCTATCAAAGTTTGCAATAATCAAATGCTTGTAACTTTTTATTGGAGCGTCATAAATCTTTGAAATTTTGTGACAATAAAGTACTCGAGCCTCTTATCAATTTAAGCTATCGCTCACAGCTATGCTATTCTTGAGTCCTAAATCAAACACTGATAAAACTGCAAATGGCCCTAACTTCTATACGGTGCGTCATACACCTATAAAAGTTTGCAACATTCAAATGCTTGTAACTTTTTTTTGGAGCGTCATAAAACCTTGAATTTAGTGACAATAAATTACTCGTGCCTCTTATCAAATAAAGTTTTCGCTCATAGCTATGCTACCCTTGAGTTCCAAATCAAACACTGATAAAACTTCAAATGGCACTAACTTCTGTACGGTGCGTCCTCTACCTATCAAAGTTTGCAATAATCAAATGCTTGTAACTTTTTATTGGAGCGTCATAAATCTTTGAAATTTTGTGACAATAAAGTACTGGAGCCTCTTATCAATTAAAGTTATCGCTCATAGCTATGCTACCCTTGAGTCCCAAATCAAACACTGATAAAACTTCAAATACCCCTAATTTCTATACGGTGCGTCCTATACCTACCAAAGTTTGCAACATTCAAATGCTTTCAACTTTTTTTTGGAGCGTCATAAAACCTTGAATTTTGTGACAATAAAGTACTCGTGCCTCTTATCAATTAAAGTTATCGCTCATAGCTATGCTACCCTTGAGTCCCAAATCAAACACTGATAAAACTTCAAATGGCACTAACTTCTGTACGGTGCGTCCTCTACCTATCAAAGTTTGCAATAATCAAATGCTTGTAACTTTTTATTGGAGCGTCATAAATCTTTAAAATTTTGTGACAATAAAGTACTCGAGCCTCTTATCAATTTAAGCTATCGCTCACAGCTATGCTATTCTTGAGTCCTAAATCAAACACTGATAAAACTGCAAATGGCCCTAACTTCTATACGGTGCGTCATACACCTATAAAAGTTTGCAACATTCAAATGCTTGTAACTTTTTTTTGGAGCGTCATAAAACCTTGAATTTAGTGACAATAAATTACTCGTGCCTCTTATCAAATAAAGTTTTCGCTCATAGCTATGCTACCCTTGAGTCCCAAATCAAACACTGATAAAACTTCAAATGGCACTAACTTCTGTACGGTGCGTCCTCTACCTACCAAAGTTTGCACCATTCAAATGCTTGTAACTTTTTACTGGAGCGTCATAAAACCTTGAAATTTTTTGACAATAAAGTACTCGAGCCTCTTATCAATTTAAACTATCGCTCATAGATATGCTACCCTTGAGTCGCCAATCAAACACTGATAAAACTTCAAATGGCCCTAACTTCTATACGGTGCGTCATACATCTATAAAATTTTGCAACATTCAAATGCTTGTAACTTTTTACTGGAGCGTTGTAAAATCTTGAAATTTTCCCACATCAAACACTGCTAAAACTTCAAATGGTCCTAAATTCTATACGGTGCGGCCTACACCTATCAAAGTTTGCAACAATCAAATGCTTGTAACTTTTTATTGGAGCGTCATAAAACCTTGAAATTTTTTGACAATAAATTACTCGTGCCTCTTATCAATTTAAGCTATCGGTCACAGCTAGGCTACCCTTGAGTCGCCAATCAAAAACTGATAAAACTTCAAATGGCCCTTACTTCTATACGGTGCGTCATACACCTATAAAAGTTTGCAACATTCAAATGCTTGTAACTTTTTACTGGAGCGTCATAAATCTTTGAAATTTTGTGACAATAAAGTACTCGAGCCTCTTATCAATTTAAGCTATCGCTCACAGCTATGCTCCCCTTGAGTCCCAAATCAAACACTGATAAAACTTCAAATGGCCCTAACTTCTATACGGTGCGTCATACACCTATAAAAGTTTGCAACATTCAAATGCTTGTAACTTTTTTTGGAGCGTCATAAAACCTTGAATTTAGTGACAATAAAGTACTCGTGCCTCTTATCAAATAAAGTTTTCGCTCATAGCTATGCTACCCTTGAGTCCCAAATCAAACACTGATAAAACTTCAAATGGCACTAACTTCTGTACGCTGCGTCCTCTACTTACCAAAGTTTGCACCATTCAAATGCTTGTAACTTTTTACTGGAGCGTCATAAAACCTTGAAATTTTTTGACAATAAAATACTCGAGCCTCTTATCAATTTAAACTATCGCTCATAGATATGCTACCCTTGAGTCGCCAATCAAACACTGAAAAAACTTCAGGTGGCCCTAACTTCTATACGGTGCGTCATACACCTATAAAAGTTTGCAACATTCAAATGCTTGTAACTTTTTACTGGGGCGTTATAAAATCTTGAAATTTTGTGACAATAAAATACTCGAGCCCCTTGTCAATTAAAGTTCTCGCTCATAGCTATGCTACCCTTGAGTTCCAAATCAAACACTGCTAAAACTTCAAATGCTACTAACTTCTACACGGTGAGTCCTATACCTATCAAAGTTTGCAACATTGTAAATTTTTACTGGAGCGTCATAAAACCTTGAAATTTGCTGACAATAAAGTACTCGAGCCTCTTATCAGTCTAAGCTATCGCTCACAGCTATGCTACCCTTGAGTCCCACATCAAACACTGCTAAAACTTCAAATGGTCCTAAATTCTATACGGTGCGGCCTACACCTATCAAAGTTTGCAACAATCAAATGCTTGTAACTTTTTATTGGAGCGTCATAAAACCTTGAAATTTTTTGACAATAAATTACTCGTGCCTCTTATCAATTTAAGCTATCGGTCACAGCTAGGCTACCCTTGAGTCGCCAATCAAAAACTGATAAAACTTCAAATGGCCCTTACTTCTATACGGTGCGTCATACACCTATAAAAGTTTGCAACATTCAAATGCTTGTAACTTTTTACTGGAGCGTCATCAATCTTTGAAATTTTGTGACAATAAAGTACTCGAGCCTCTTATCAATTTAAGCTATCGCTCACAGCTATGCTCCCCTTGAGTCCCAAATCAAACACTGATAAAACTTCAAATGGCCCTAACTTCTATACGGTGCGTCATACACCTATAAAAGTTTGCAACATTCAAATGCTTGTAACTTTTTTTGGAGCGTCATAAAACCTTGAATTTAGTGACAATAAAGTACTCGTGCCTCTTATCAAATAAAGTTTTCGCTCATAGCTATGCTACCCTTGAGTCCCAAATCAAACACTGATAAAACTTCAAATGGCACTAACTTCTGTACGCTGCGTCCTCTACTTACCAAAGTTTGCACCATTCAAATGCTTGTAACTTTTTACTGGAGCGTCATAAAACCTTGAAATTTTTTGACAATAAAATACTCGAGCCTCTTATCAATTTAAACTATCGCTCATAGATATGCTACCCTTGAGTCGCCAATCAAACACTGAAAAAACTTCAGGTGGCCCTAACTTCTATACGGTGCGTCATACACCTATAAAAGTTTGCAACATTCAAATGCTTGTAACTTTTTACTGGGGCGTTATAAAATCTTGAAATTTTGTGACAATAAAATACTCGAGCCCCTTGTCAATTAAAGTTCTCGCTCATAGCTATGCTACCCTTGAGTTCCAAATCAAACACTGCTAAAACTTCAAATGCTACTAACTTCTACACGGTGAGTCCTATACCTATCAAAGTTTGCAACATTGTAAATTTTTACTGGAGCGTCATAAAACCTTGAAATTTGCTGACAATAAAGTACTCGAGCCTCTTATCAGTCTAAGCTATCGCTCACAGCTATGCTACCCTTGAGTCCCACATCAAACACTGCTAAAACTTCAAATGGCCCTAAATTCTATACGGTGCGGCCTACACCTATCAAAGTTTGCAACAATCAAATGCTTGTAACTTTTTATAGGAGCGTCATAAAACCTTGAAATTTTGTGACAATAAATTACTCGTGCCTCTTATCAATTTAAGCTATCGGTCACAGCTAGGCTACCCTTGAGTCGCCAATCAAACACTGATAAAACTTCAAATGGCCCTTAACTCTATACGGTGCGTCATACACCTATAAAAGTTTGCAACATTCAAATGCTTGTAAATTTTTACTGGAGCGTCATAAATCTTTGAAATTTTGTGACAATAAAGTACTCGAGCCTCTTATCAATTAAAGTTATCGCTCATAGCTATGCTACCCTTGAGTCCCAAATCAAACACTGATAAAACTTCAAATGGCACTAACTTCTGTACGGTGCGTCCTCTACCTACCAAAGTTTGCACCATTCAAATGCTTGTAACTTTTTACTGGAGCGTCAAAAAACTTGAACTTTTTTGACAATAAAGTACTCGAGCCTCTTATCAGTCTAAGCTATCGCTCACAGCTATGCTACCCTTGAGTCCCACATCAAACACTGCTAAAACTTCAAATTGCCCTAAATTCTATACGGTGCGGCCTACATCTATCAAAGTTTGCAACAATCAAATGCTTGTAACTTTTTAATGGAGCGTCATAAATCTTTGAAATTTTGTGACAATAAAGTACTCGAGCCTCTTATCAATTTAAGCTATCGCTCACAGCTATGCTATTCTTGAGTCCTAAATCAAACACTGATAAAACTGCAAATGGCCCTAACTTCTATACGGTGCGTCCTACACCTATCAAAGTCTGCAACAATCAATTGCTTGTAACTTTTTATTGGAGCGTCATAAAACCTTGAAATTTTGTGATAATAAATTACTCGTGCCTCTTATCAATTTAAGCTATCGTTCACAGCTAGGCTACAATTGAGTCCTACATCAAACACTGTTAAAACCTCAAATGGCCCTAACTTCTATACGGTGCGTCCTATACCTATTAAAGTTTGCAACATTGTAACTTTTTACTGGAGCGTCATAAAACCTTGAAATTTTCTGACAATAAATTTCTCGAGACTCTTATAAATTTAAGCTATCGATCACACCTATGCTATTCTTGAGTCCCACATCAAACACTGCTAAAACTTCAAATGGGCCTAACTTCTATACGGTGCATCCTACACCTATCAAAGTATGCAACATTCAAATGCTTGTAACTTTTTACTGGAGCGTCATAAAACCTTGAAATTTTTTGACAATAAAATACTCGAGCCTCTTATCAATTTAAACTATCGCTCATAGATATGCTACCCTTGAGTCGCCAATCAAACACTGAAAAAACTTCAAGTGGCCCTAACTTCTATACGGTGCGTCATACACCTATAAAAGTTTGCAACATTCAAATGCTTGTAACTTTTTACTGGGGCGTTATAAAATCTTGAAATTTTGTGACAATAAAATAGTCGAGCCCCTTGTCAATTAAAGTTCTCGCTCATAGTTATGCTACCCTTGAGTTCCAAATCAAACACTGCTAAAACTTCAAATGCTACTAACTTCTACACGGTGAGTCCTATACCTATCAAAGTTTGCAACATTGTAAATTTTTACTGGAGCGTCATAAAACCTTGAAATTTGCTGACAATAAAGTACTCGAGCCTCTTATCAGTCTAAGCTATCGCTCACAGCTATGCTACCCTTGAGTCCCACATCAAACACTGCTAAAACTTCAAATGGCCCTAAATTCTATACGGTGCGGCCTACACCTATCAAAGTTTGCAACAATCAAATGCTTGTAACTTTTTATTGGAGCGTCATAAAACCTTGAAATTTTGAGACAATAAATTACTCGTGCCTCTTATCAATTTAAGCTATCGGTCACAGCTAGGCTACCCTTGAGTCGCCAATCAAACACTGATAAAACTTCAAATGGCCCTTACTTCTATACGGTGCGTCATACACCTATAAAAGTTTGCAACATTCAAATGCTTGTAAATTTTTACTGGAGCGTCATAAATCTTTGAAATTTTGTGACAATAAAGTACTCGAGCCTCTTATCAATTAAAGTTATCGCTCATAGCTATGCTACCCTTGAGTCCCAAATCAAACACTGATAAAACTTCAAATGGCACTAACTTCTGTACGGTGCGTCCTCTACCTACCAAAGTTTGCACCATTCAAATGCTTGTAACTTTTTACTGGAGCGTCAAAAAACTTGAACTTTTTTGACAATAAAGTACTCGAGCCTCTTATGAGTCTAAGCTATCGCTCACAGCTATGCTACCCTTGAGTCCCACATCAAACACTGCTAAAACTTCAAATTGCCCTAAATTCTATACGGTGCGGCCTACACCTATCAAAGTTTGCAACAATCAAATGCTTGTAACTTTTTATTGGAGCGTCATAAATCTTTGAAATTTTGTGACAATAAAGTACTCGAGCCTCTTATCAATTTAAGCTATCGCTCACAGCTATGCTATTCTTGAGTCCTAAATCAAACACTGATAAAACTGCAAATGGCCCTAACTTCTATACGGTGCGTCCTACACCTATCAAAGTCTGCAACCATCAATTGCTTGTAACTTTTTATTGGAGCGTCATAAAACCTTGAAATTTTGTGACAATAAATTACTCGTGCCTCTTATCAATTTAAGCTATCGTTCACAGCTAGGCTACAATTGAGTCCCACATCAAACACTGTTAAAACCTCAAATGGCCCTAACTTCTATACGGTGCGTCCTATACCTATTAAAGTTTGTAACATTGTAACTTTTTACTGGAGCGTCATAAAACCTTGAAATTTTCTGACAATAAATTTCTCGAGACTCTTATAAATTTAAGCTATCGATCACAGCTATGCTATTCTTGAGTCCCACATCAAACACTGCTAAAACTTCAAATGGGCCTAACTTCTATACGGTGCATCCTACACCTATCAAAGTTTGCAACATTCAAATGCTTGTAACTTTTTACTGGAGCGTCATAAAATCTTTAAATTTTGTGACAATAAAGAATTCGAGCCTCTTATCAGTTTAAGCTATCGCTCATAGATATGCTACCCTTGAGTCGCCAATCAAACACTGAAAAAACTTCAAGTGGCCCTAACTTCTATACGGTGCGTCATACACCTATAAAAGTTTGCAACATTCAAATGCTTGTAACTTTTTACTGGGGCGTTATAAAATCTTGAAATTTTGTGACAATAAAATAGTCGAGCCCCTTGTCAATTAAAGTTCTCGCTCATAGTTATGCTACCCTTGAGTTCCAAATCAAACACTGCTAAAACTTCAAATGCTACTAACTTCTACACGGTGAGTCCTATACCTATCAAAGTTTGCAACATTGTAAATTTTTACTGGAGCGTCATAAAACCTTGAAATTTGCTGACAATAAAGTACTCGAGCCTCTTATCAGTCTAAGCTATCGCTCACAGCTATGCTACCCTTGAGTCCCACATCAAACACTGCTAAAACTTCAAATGGCCCTAAATTCTATACGGTGCGGCCTACACCTATCAAAGTTTGCAACAATCAAATGCTTGTAACTTTTTATTGGAGCGTCATAAAACCTTGAAATTTTGAGACAATAAATTACTCGTGCCTCTTATCAATTTAAGCTATCGGTCACAGCTAGGCTACCCTTGAGTCGCCAATCAAACACTGATAAAACTTCAAATGGCCCTTACTTCTATACGGTGCGTCATACACCTATAAAAGTTTGCAACATTCAAATGCTTGTAAATTTTTACTGGAGCGTCATAAATCTTTGAAATTTTGTGACAATAAAGTACTCGAGCCTCTTATCAATTTAAGTTATCGCTCATAGCTATGCTACCCTTGAGTCCCAAATCAAACACTGATAAAACTTCAAATGGCACTAACTTCTGTACGGTGCGTCCTCTACCTACCAAAGTTTGCACCATTCAAATGCTTGTAACTTTTTACTGGAGCGTCAAAAAACTTGAACTTTTTTGACAATAAAGTACTCGAGCCTCTTATGAGTCTAAGCTATCGCTCACAGCTATGCTACCCTTGAGTCCCACATCAAACACTGCTAAAACTTCAAATTGCCCTAAATTCTATACGGTGCGGCCTACACCTATCAAAGTTTGCAACAATCAAATGCTTGTAACTTTTTATTGGAGCGTCATAAATCTTTGAAATTTTGTGACAATAAAGTACTCGAGCCTCTTATCAATTTAAGCTATCGCTCACAGCTATGCTATTCTTGAGTCCTAAATCAAACACTGATAAAACTGCAAATGGCCCTAACTTCTATACGGTGCGTCCTACACCTATCAAAGTCTGCAACCATCAATTGCTTGTAACTTTTTATTGGAGCGTCATAAAACCTTGAAATTTTGTGACAATAAATTACTCGTGCCTCTTATCAATTTAAGCTATCGTTCACAGCTAGGCTACAATTGAGTCCCACATCAAACACTGTTAAAACCTCAAATGGCCCTAACTTCTATACGGTGCGTCCTATACCTATTAAAGTTTGTAACATTGTAACTTTTTACTGGAGCGTCATAAAACCTTGAAATTTTCTGACAATAAATTTCTCGAGACTCTTATAAATTTAAGCTATCGATCACAGCTATGCTATTCTTGAGTCCCACATCAAACACTGCTAAAACTTCAAATGGGCCTAACTTCTATACGGTGCATCCTACACCTATCAAAGTTTGCAACATTCAAATGCTTGTAACTTTTTACTGGAGCGTCATAAAATCTTTAAATTTTGTGACAATAAAGAATTCGAGCCTCTTATCAGTTTAAGCTATCGCTCATAGCTATGCTACACTTGAGTCCCAATTAAGACACTGATAAAAATTCAAATGGCCCTAACTTCTATAAGGAGCATCCTACACCTATCAAAGATGGCAACATTCAAATGCTTGTAACTTTTTACTGAACCGTCATAAAATCTTGAAATTTAGTGACAATAAAGTACTCGAGCCTCTTATCAACTTAAACTATCGCTCATAAATATGCTACCCTTGAGTCGCCAATCAAACACTGATAAAACTTCAAATGGCCCTAACTTCTATACGGTGCGTCATACACCTATAAAAGTTTGCAACATTCAAATGCTTGTAACTTTTTTTTGGAGCGTCATAAAACCTTGAATTTAGTGACAATAAAGTACTCGTGCCTCTTATCAAATAAAGTTTTCGCTCATAGCTATGCTACCCTTGAGTCCCAAATCAAACACTGATAAAACTTCAAATGGCCCTAACTTCTGTACGCTGCGTCCTCTACTTACTAAAGTTTGCACCATTCAAATGCTTGTAACTTTTTACTGGAGCGTCATAAAACCTTGAAATTTTTTGACAATAAAATACTCGAGCCTCTTATCAATTTAAACTATCGCTCATAGATATGCTACCCTTGAGTCGCCAATCAAACACTGAAAAAACTTCAAGTGGCCCTAACTTCTATATGGTGCGTCATACACCTATAAAAGTTTGCAACATTCAAATGCTTGTAACTTTTTACTGGGGCGTTATAAAATCTTGAAATTTTGTGACAATAAAATACTCGAGCTCCTTGTCAATTAAAGTTCTCGCTCATAGCTATGCTACCCTTGAGTTCCAAATCAAACACTGCTAAAACTTCAAATGCTACTAACTTCTACACGGTGAGTTCTATACCTATCAAAGTTTGCAACATTGTAAATTTTTACTGGAGCGTCATAAAACCTTGAAATTTGCTGACAATAAAGTACTCGAGCCTCTTATCCGTCTAAGCTATCGCTCACAGCTATGCTACCCTTGAGTCCCACATCAAACACTGCTAAAACTTCAAATGGCCCTAAATTCTATACGGTGCGGCCTACACCTATCAAAGTTTGCAACAGTCAAATGCTTGTAACTTTTTATTGGAGCGTCATAAAACCTTGAAATTTTGTGACAATAAATTACTCGTGCCTCTTATCTATTTAAGCTATCGGTCACAGCTAGGCTACCCTTGAGTCGCCAATCAAACACTGATAAAACTTCAAATGGCCCTTACTTCTATACGGTGCGTCATACACCTATAAAAGTTTGCAACATTCAAATGCTTGTAAATTTTTACTGGAGCGTCATAAATCTTTGAAATTTTGTGACAATAAAGTACTCGAGCCTCTTATCAATTAAAGTTATCGCTCATAGCTATGCTACCCTTGAGTCCCAAATCAAACACTGATAAAACTTCAAATGGCACTAACTTCTGTACGGTGCGTCCTCTACCTACCAAAGTTTGCACCATTCAAATGCTTGTAACTTTTTACTGGAGCGTCAAAAAACTTGAACTTTTTTGACAATAAAGTACTCGAGCCTCTTATCAGTCTATGCTATCGCTCACAGCTATGCTACCCTTGAGTCCCACATCAAACACTGCTAAAACTTCAAATTGCCCTAAATTCTATACGGTGCGGCCTACACCTATCAAAGTTTGCAACAATCAAATGCTTGTAACTTTTTATTGGAGCGTCATAAATCTTTGAAATTTTGTGACAATAAAGTACTCGAGCCTCTTATCAATTTAAGCTATCGCTCACAGCTATGCTATTCTTGAGTCCTAAATCAAACACTGATAAAACTGCAAATGGCCCTAACTTCTATACGGTGCGTCCTACACCTATCAAAGTATGCAACCATCAATTGCTTGTAACTTTTTATTGGAGCGTCATAAAACCTTGAAATTTTGTGACAATAAATTACTCGTGCCTCTTATCAATTTAAGCTATCGTTCACAGCTAGGCTACAATTGAGTCCCACATCAAACACTGTTAAAACCTCAAATGGCCCTAACTTCTATACGGTGCGTCCTATACCTATTAAAGTTTGTAACATTGTAACTTTTTACTGGAGCGTCATAAAACCTTGAAATTTTCTGACAATAAATTTCTCGAGACTCTTATAAATTTAAGCTATCGATCACAGCTATGCTATTCTTGAGTCCCACATCAAACACTGCTAAAACTTCAAATGGGCCTAACTTCTATACGGTGCATCCTACACCTATCAAAGTTTGCAACATTCAAATGCTTGTAACTTTTTACTGGAGCGTCATAAAATCTTTAAATTTTGTGACAATAAAGAATTCGAGCCTCTTATCAGTTTAAGCTATCGCTCATAGCTATGCTACACTTGAGTCCCAATTAAGACACTGATAAAAATTCAAATGGCCCTAACTTCTATAAGGAGCATCCTACACCTATCAAAGATGGCAACATTCAAATGCTTGTAACTTTTTACTGAACCGTCATAAAATCTTGAAATTTAGTGACAATAAAGTACTCGAGCCTCTTATCAACTTAAACTATCGCTCATAAATATGCTACCCTTGAGTCGCCAATCAAACACTGATAAAACTTCAAATGGCCCTAACTTCTATACGGTGCGTCATACACCTATAAAAGTTTGCAACATTCAAATGCTTGTAACTTTTTTTTGGAGCGTCATAAAACCTTGAATTTAGTGACAATAAAGTACTCGTGCCTCTTATCAAATAAAGTTTTCGCTCATAGCTAAGCTACCCTTGAGTCCCAAATCAAACACTGATAAAACTTCAAATGGCACTAACTTCTGTACGCTGCGTCCTCTACTTACCAAAGTTTGCACCATTCAAATGCTTGTAACTTTTTACTGGAGCGTCATAAAACCTTGAAAATTTTTGACAATAAAGTACTCGAGCCTCTTATCAATTGAAACTATCGCTCATAGATATGCTACCCTTGAGTCGCCAATCAAAGACTGAAAAAACTTCAAGTGGCCCTAACTTCTATACGGTGCGTCATACACCTATAAAAGTTTGCAACATTCAAATGCTTGTAACTTTTTACTGGAGCGTCATAAATCTTTGAAATTTTGTGACAATAAAGTACTCGAGCCTCTTATCAATTTAAGCTATCGGTCACAGCTAGGCTACCCTTGAGTCGCCAATCAAACACTGATAAAACTTCAAATGGCCCTTACTTCTATACGGTGCGTCATACACCTATAAAAGTTTGCAACATTCAAATGCTTGTAACTTTTTACTGGAGCGTCATAAAACCTTGAAATTTTTTGACAATAAAATACTCGAGCCCCTTGTCAATTAAAGTTCTCGCTCATAGCTATGCTACCCTTGAGTTCCAAATCAAACACTGCTAAAACTTCAAATGCTACTAACTTCTACACGGTGAGTCCTATACCTATCAAAGTTTGCAACATTGTAACTTTTTACTGGAGCGTCATAAAACCTTGAAATTTGCTGACAATAAAGTACTCGAGCCTCTTATCAATTTAAGCTATCGGTCACAGCTAGGCTACCCTTGAGTCGCCAATCAAACACTGATAAAACTTCAAATGGCCCTTACTTCTATACGGTGCGTCATACACCTATAAAAGTTTGCAACATTCAAATGCTTGTAAATTTTTACTGGAGCGTCATAAATCTTTGAAATTTTGTGACAATAAAGTACTCGAGCCTCTTATCAATTAAAGTTATCGCTCATAGCTATGCTACCCTTGAGTCCCAAATCAAACACTGATAAAACTTCAAATGGCACTAACTTCTGTACGGTGCGTCCTCTACCTACCAAAGTTTGCACCATTCAAATGCTTGTAACTTTTTACTGGAGCGTCAAAAAACTTGAACTTTTTTGACAATAAAGTACTCGAGCCTCTTATCAGTCTAAGCTATCGCTCACAGCTATGCTACCCTTGAGTCCCTCATCAAACACTGCTAAAACTTCAAATTGCCCTAAATTCTATACGGTGCGGCCTACACCTATCAAAGTTTGCAACAATCAAATGCTTGTAACTTTTTATTGGAGCGTCATAAATCTTTGAAATTTTGTGACAATAAAGTACTCGAGCCTATTATCAATTTAAGCTATCGCTCACAGCTATGCTATTCTTGAGTCCTAAATCAAACACTGATAAAACTGCAAATGGCCCTAACTTCTATACGGTGCGTCCTACACCTATCAAAGTCTGCAACCATCAATTGCTTGTAACTTTTTATTGGAGCGTCATAAAACCTTGAAATTTTGTGACAATAAAGAACTCGAGCCTCTTATCAGTTTAAGCTATCGCTCATAGCTATGCTACCGTTGAGTCCCAAATAAGACACTGATAAAAATTCAAATGGCCCTAACTTCTATAAGGAGCATCCTACACCTATCAAAGTTGGCAACATTCAAATGCTTGTAACTTTTTACTGGAGCGTCATAAAACCTTGAAATTTTTTGTCAATAAAGTACTCGAGCCTCTTATCAATTGAAACTATCGCTCATAGATATGCTACCCTTGAGTCGCCAATCAAAGACTGAAAAAACTTCAAGTGGCCCTAACTTCTATACGGTGCGTCATACACCTATAAAAGTTTGCAACATTCAAATGCTTGTAACTTTTTTTTGGAGCGTCATAAAACCTTGAATTTAGTGACAATAAAGTACTCGTGCCTCTTATCAAATAAAGTTTTCGCTCATAGCTAAGCTACCCTTGAGTCCCAAATCAAACACTGATAAAACTTCAAATGGCACTAACTTCTGTACGCTGCGTCCTCTACTTACCAAAGTTTGCACCATTCAAATGCTTGTAACTTTTTACTGGAGCGTCATAAAACCTTGAAATTTTTTGTCAATAAAGTACTCGAGCCTCTTATCAATTGAAACTATCGCTCATAGATATGCTACCCTTGAGTCGCCAATCAAAGACTGAAAAAACTTCAAGTGGCCCTAACTTCTATACGGTGCGTCATACACCTATAAAAGTTTGCAACATTCAAATGCTTGTAACTTTTTACTGGAGCGTTATAAAATCTTGAAATTTTGTGACAATAAAATACTCGAGCCCCTTGTCAATTAAAGTTCTCGCTCATAGCTATGCTACCCTTGAGTTCCAAATCAAACACTGCTAAAACTTCAAATGCTACTAACTTCTACACGGTGAGTCCTATACCTATCAAAGTTTGCAACATTGTAACTTTTTACTGGAGCGTCATAAAACCTTGAAATTTGCTGACAATAAAGTACTCGAGCCTCTTATCAGTCTAAGCTATCGCTCACAGCTATGCTACCCTTCAGTCCCACATCAAACACTGCTAAAACTTCAAATGGCCCTAAATTCTATACGGTGCGGGCTACACCTATCAAAGTTTGCAACAATCAAATGCTTGTAACTTTTTATTGGAGCGTCATAAAACCTTGAAATTTTGTGACAATAAATTACTCGTGCCTCTTATCAATTTAAGCTATCGGTCACAGCTAGGCTACCCTTGAGTCGCCAATCAAACACTGATAAAACTTCAAATGGCCCTTACTTCTATACGGTGCGTCATACACCTATAAAAGTTTGCAACATTCAAATGCTTGTAACTTTTTACTGGAGCGTCATAAATCTTTGAAATTGTGTGACAATAAAGTACTCGAGCCTCTTATCAATTTAAGCTATCGCTCACAGCTATGCTCCCCTTGAGTCCCAAATCAAACACTGATAAAACTTCAAATGGCACTAACTTCTATACGGTGCGTCATACAGCTATAAAAGTTTGCAACATTCAAATGCTTGTAACTTTTTACTGGAGCGTCATAAAACCTTGAAATTTTCTGACAATAAATTTCTCGATACTCTTATAAATTTAAGCTATCGATCACAGCTATGCTATTCTTGAGTCCCACATCAAACACTGCTAAAACTTCAAATGGGCCTAACTTCTATACGGTGCATCCTACACCTATCAAAGTTTGCAACATTCAAATGCTTGTAACTTTTTACTGGAGCGTCATAAAACCTTGAAATTTTTTGACAATAAAATACTCGAGCCTCTTATCAATTTAAACTATCGCTCATAGATATGCTACCCTTGAGTCGCCAATCAAACACTGAAAAAACTTCAAGTGGCCCTAACTTCTATACGGTGCGTCATACACCTATAAAAGTTTGCAACATTCAAATGCTTGTAACTTTTTACTGGGGCGTTATAAAATCTTGAAATTTTGTGACAATAAAATACTCGAGCCCCTTGTCAATTAAAGTTCTCGCTCATAGCTATGCTACCCTTGAGTTCCAAATCAAACACTGCTAAAACTTCAAATGCTACTAACTTCTACACGGTGAGTCCTATACCTATCAAAGTTTGCAACATTGTAAATTTTTACTGGAGCGTCATAAAACCTTGAAATTTGCTGACAATAAAGTACTCGAGCCTCTTATCAGTCTAAGCTATCGCTCACAGCTATGCTACCCTTGAGTCCCACATCAAACACTGCTAAAACTTCAAATGGCCCTAAATTCTATACGGTGCGGCCTACACCTATCAAAGTTTGCAACAGTCAAATGCTTGTAACTTTTTATTGGAGCGTCATAAAACCTTGAAATTTTGTGACAATAAATTACTCGTGCCTCTTATCAATTTAAGCTATCGGTCACAGCTAGGCTACCCTTGAGTCGCCAATCAAACACTGATAAAACTTCAAATGGCCCTTACTTCTATACGGTGCGTCATACACCTATAAAAGTTTGCAACATTCAAATGCTTGTAAATTTTTACTGGAGCGTCATAAATCTTTGAAATTTTGTGACAATAAAGTACTCGAGCCTCTTATCAATTAAAGTTATCGCTCATAGCTATGCTACCCTTGAGTCCCAAATCAAACACTGATAAAACTTCAAATGGCACTAACTTCTGTACGGTGCGTCCTCTACCTACCAAAGTTTGCACCATTCAAATGCTTGTAACTTTTTACTGGAGCGTCAAAAAACTTGAACATTTTTGACAATAAAGTACTCGAGCCTCTTATCAGTCTATGCTATCGCTCACAGCTATGCTACCCTTGAGTCCCACATCAAACACTGCTAAAACTTCAAATTGCCCTAAATTCTATACGGTTCGGCCTACACCTATCAAAGTTTGCAACAATCAAATGCTTGTAACTTTTTATTGGAGCGTCATAAATCTTTGAAATTTTGTGACAATAAAGTACTCGAGCCTCTTATCAATTTAAGCTATCGCTCACAGCTATGCTATTCTTGAGTCCTAAATCAAACACTGATAAAACTGCAAATGGCCCTAACTTCTATACGGTGCGTCCTACACCTATCAAAGTCTGCAACCATCAATTGCTTGTAACTTTTTATTGGAGCGTCATAAAACCTTGAAATTTTGTGACAATAAATTACTCGTGCCTCTTATCAATTTAAGCTATCGTTCACAGCTAGGCTACAATTGAGTCCTACATCAAACACTGTTAAAAACTCAAATGGCCCTAACTTCTATACAGTGCGTCCTATACCTATTAAAGTTTGCAACATTGTAACTTTTTACTGGAGCGTCATAAAACCTTGAAATTTTCTGACAATAAATTTCTCGAGACTCTTATAAATTTAAGCTATCGATCACAGCTATGCTATTCTTGAGTCCCACATCAAACACTGCTAAAACTTCAAATGGGCCTAACTTCTATACGGTGCATCCTACACCTATCAAAGTTTGCAACATTCAAATGCTTGTAACTTTTTACTGGAGCGTCATAAAATCTTTAAATTTTGTGACAATAAAGAACTCGAGCCTCTTATCAGTTTAAGCTATCGCTCATAGCTATGCTACCGTTGAGTCCCAAATAAGACACTGATAAAAATTCAAATGGCCCTAACTTCTATAAGGAGCATCCTACACCTATCAAAGTTGGCAACATTCAAATGCTTGTAACTTTTTACTGGAGCGTCATAAAACCTTGAAATTTTTTGTCAATAAAGTACTCGAGCCTCTTATCAATTGAAACTATCGCTCATAGCTATGCTACCCTTGAGTCGCCAATCAAAGACTGAAAAAACTTCAAGTGGCCCTAACTTCTATACGGTGCGTCATACACCTATAAAAGTTTGCAACATTCAAATGCTTGTAACTTTTTTTTGGAGCGTCATAAAACCTTGAATTTAGTGACAATAAAGTACTCGTGCCTCTTATCAAATAAAGTTTTCGCTCATAGCTAAGCTACCCTTGAGTCCCAAATCAAACACTGATAAAACTTCAAATGGCACTAACTTCTGTACGCTGCGTCCTCTACTTACCTAAGTTTGCACCATTCAAATGCTTGTAACTTTTTACTGGAGCGTCATAAAACCTTGAAATTTTTTGACAATAAAATACTCGAGCCTCTTATCAATTTAAACTATCGCTCATAGATATGCTACCCTTGAGTCGCCAATCAAACACTGATAAAACTTCAAATGGCCCTTACTTCTATACGGTGCGTCATACACCTATAAAAGTTTGCAACATTCAAATGCTTGTAACTTTTTACTGGAGCGTCATAAATCTTTGAAATTGTGTGACAATAAAGTACTCGAGCCTCTTATCAATTTAAGCTATCGCTCACAGCTATGCTCCCCTTGAGTCCCAAATCAAACACTGATAAAACTTCAAATGGCACTAACTTCTATACGGTGCGTCATACAGCTATAAAAGTTTGCAACATTCAAATGCTTGTAACTTTTTACTGGAGCGTCATAAAACCTTGAAATTTTCTGACAATAAATTTCTCGATACTCTTATAAATTTAAGCTATCGATCACAGCTATGCTATTCTTGAGTCCCACATCAAACACTGCTAAAACTTCAAATGGGCCTAACTTCTATACGGTGCATCCTACACCTATCAAAGTTTGCAACATTCAAATGCTTGTAACTTTTTACTGAAGTGTCATAAAACCTTGAAATTTTTTGACAATAAAATACTCGAGCCTCTTATCAATTTAAACTATCGCTCATAGATATGCTACCCTTGAGTCGCCAATCAAACACTGAAAAAACTTCAAGTGGCCCTAACTTCTATACGGTGCGTCATACACCTATAAAAGTTTGCAACATTCAAATGCTTGTAACTTTTTACTGGGGCGTTATAAAATCTTGAAATTTTGTGACAATAAAATACTCGAGCCCCTTGTCAATTAAAGTTCTCGCTCATAGCTATGCTACCCTTGAGTTCCAAATCAAACACTGCTAAAACTTCAAATGCTACTAACTTCTACACGGTGAGTCCTATACCTATCAAAGTTTGCAACATTGTAAATTTTTACTGGAGCGTCATAAAACCTTGAAATTTGCTGACAATAAAGTACTCGAGCCTCTTATCAGTCTAAGCTATCGCTCACAGCTATGCTACCCTTGAGTCCCACATCAAACACTGCTAAAACTTCAAATGGCCCTAAATTCTATACGGTGCGGGCTACACCTATCAAAGTTTGCAACAGTCAAATGCTTGTAACTTTTTATTGGAGCGTCATAAAACCTTGAAATTTTGTGACAATAAATTACTCGTGCCTCTTATCAATTTAAGCTATCGGTCACAGCTAGGCTACCCTTGAGTCGCCAATCAAACACTGATAAAACTTCAAATGGCCCTTACTTCTATACGGTGCGTCATACACCTATAAAAGTTTGCAACATTCAAATGCTTGTAAATTTTTACTGGAGCGTCATAAATCTTTGAAATTTTGTGACAATAAAGTACTCGAGCCTCTTATCAATTAAAGTTATCGCTCATAGCTATGCTACCCTTGAGTCCCAAATCAAACACTGATAAAACTTCAAATGGCACTAACTTCTGTATGGTGCGTCCTCTACCTACCAAAGTTTGCACCATTCAAATGCTTGTAACTTTTTACTGGAGCGTCAAAAAACTTGAACTTTTTTGACAATAAAGTACTCGAGCCTCTTATCAGTCTATGCTATCGCTCACAGCTATGCTACCCTTGAGTCCCACATCAAACACTGCTAAAACTTCAAATTGCCCTAAATTCTATCCGGTTCGGCCTACACCTATCAAAGTTTGCAACAATCAAATGCTTGTAACTTTTTATTGGAGCGTCATAAATCTTTGAAATTTTGTGACAATAAAGTACTCGAGCCTCTTATCAATTTAAGCTATCGCTCACAGCTATGCTATTCTTGAGTCCTAAATCAAACACTGATAAAACTGCAAATGGCCCTAACTTCTATACGGTGCGTCCTACACCTATCAAAGTCTGCAACCATCAATTGCTTGTAACTTTTTATTGGAGCGTCATAAAACCTTGAAATTTTGTGACAATAAATTACTCGTGCCTCTTATCAATTTAAGCTATCGTTCACAGCTAGGCTACAATTGAGTCCTACATCAAACACTGTTAAAACCTCAAATGGCCCTAACTTCTATACGGTGCGTCCTATACCTATTAAAGTTTGCAACATTGTAACTTTTTACTGGAGCGTCATAAAACCTTGAAATTTTCTGACAATAAATTTCTCGAGACTCTTATAAATTTAAGCTATCGATCACAGCTATGCTATTCTTGAGTCCCACATCAAACACTGCTAAAACTTCAAATGGGCCTAACTTCTATACGGTGCATCCTACACCTATCAAAGTTTGCAACATTCAAATGCTTGTAACTTTTTACTGGAGCGTCATAAAATCTTTAAATTTTGTGACAATAAAGAACTCGAGCCTCTTATCAGTTTAAGCTATCGCTCATAGCTATGCTACCGTTGAGTCCCAAATAAGACACTGATAAAAATTCAAATGGCCCTAACTTCTATAAGGAGCATCCTACACCTATCAAAGTTGGCAACATTCAAATGCTTGTAACTTTTTACTGAACCGTCATAAAATCTTGAAATTTAGTGACAATAAAGTACTCGAGCCTCTTATCAATTTAAACTATCGCTCATAAATATGCTACCCTTGAGTCGCCAATCAAACACTGATAAAACTTCAAATGGCCCTAACTTCTATACGGTGCGTCATACACCTATAAAAGTTTGCAACATTCAAATGCTTGTAACTTTTTTTTGGAGCGTCATAAAACCTTGAATTTAGTGACAATAAAGTACTCGTGCCTCTTATCAAATAAAGTTTTCGCTCATAGCTAAGCTACCCTTGAGTCCCAAATCAAACACTGATAAAACTTCAAATGGCACTAACTTCTGTACGCTGCGTCCTCTACTTACCAAAGTTTGCACCATTCAAATGCTTGTAACTTTTTACTGGAGCGTCATAAAACCTTGAAATTTTTTGACAATAAAGTACTCGAGCCTCTTATCAATTGAAACTATCGCTCATAGATATGCTACCCTTGAGTCGCCAATCAAAGACTGAAAAAACTTCAAGTGGCCCTAACTTCTAGCGTCATACACCTATAAAAGTTTGCAACATTCAAATGCTTGTAACTTTTTACTGGAGCGTTATAAAATCTTGAAATTTTGTGACAATAAAATAATCGAGCCCCTTGTCAATTAAAGTTCTCGCTCATAGCTATGCTACCCTTGAGTTCCAAATCAAACACTGCTGAAACTTCAAATGCTACTAACTTCTACACGGTGAGTCCTATACCTATCAAAGTTTGCAACATTGTAACTTTTTACTGGAGCGTCATAAAACCTTGAAATTTGCTGACAATAAAGTACTCGAGCCTCTTATCAGTCTAAGCTATCGCTCACAGCTATGCTACCCTTGAGTCCCACATCAAACACTGCTAAAACTTCAAATGGCCCTAAATTCTATACGGTGCGGGCTACACCTATCAAAGTTTGCAACAATCAAATGCTTGTAACTTTTTATTGGAGCGTCATAAAACCTTGAAATTTTGTGACAATAAATTACTCGTGAATCTTATCAATTTAAGCTATCGGTCACAGCTAGGCTACCCTTGAGTCGCCAATCAAACACTGATAAAACTTCAAATGGCCCTTACTTCTATACGGTGCGTCATACATCTATAAAAGTTTGCAACATTCAAATGCTTGTAACTTTTTACTGGAGCGTCATAAATCTTTGAAATTTTGTGACAATAAAGTACTCGAGCCTCTTATCAATTTAAGCTATCGCTCACAGCTATGCTCCCCTTGAGTCCCAAATCAAACACTGATAAAACTTCAAATGGCACTAACTTCCGTACGGTGCGTCCTCTACCTACCAAAGTTTGCACCATTCAAATGCTTGTAACTTTTTACTGGAGCGTCATAAAACCTTGAAATTTTTTGACAATAAAGTACTCGAGCCTCTTATCAATTTAAACTATCGCTCATAGATATGCTACCCTTGAGTCGCCAATCAAACACTGATAAAACTTCAAATGGCCCTAACTTCTATACGGTGCGTCATACATCTATAAAAGTTTGCAACATTCAAATGCTTGTAACTTTTTACTGGAGCGTTATAAAATCTTGAAATTTTGTGACAATAAAATACTCGAGCCCCTTGTCAATTAAAGTTCTCGCTCATAGCTATGCTACCCTTGAGTTCCAAATCAAACACTGCTAAAACTTCAAATGCTACTAACTTCTACACGGTGAGTCCTATACCTATCAAAGTTTGCAACATTGTAACTTTTTACTGGAGCGTCATAAAACCTTGAAATTTGCTGACAATAAAGTACTCGAGCCTCTTATCAGTCTAAGCTATCGCTCACAGCTATGCTACCCTTGAGTCCCACATCAAACACTGCTAAAACTTCAAATGGCCCTAAATTATATACGGTGCGGCCTACACCTATCAAAGTTTGCAACAATCAAATGCTTGTAACTTTTTATTGGTGCGTCATAAAACCTTGAAATTTTGTGACAATAACTTACTCGTGCCTCTTATCAATTTAAGCTATCGGTCACAGCTAGTCTACCCTTGAGTCGCCAATCAAACACTGATAAAACTTCAAATGGCCCTTACTTCTATACGGTGCGTCATACACCTATAAAAGTTTGCAACATTCAAATGCTTGTAAATTTTTACTGGAGCGTCATAAATCTTTGAAATTTTGTGACAATAAAGTACTCGAGCCTCTTATCAATTAAAGTTATCGCTCATAGCTATGCTACCCTTGAGTTCCAAATCAAACACTGATAAAACTTCAAATACCCCTAACTTCTATACGGTGCGTCCTATACCTACCAAAGTGTGCAACATTCAAATGCTTTTAACTTTTTTTTGGAGCGTCATAAAACCTTGAATTTTATGACAATAAAGTACTCGTGCCTCTTATCAATTAAAGTTATCGCTCATAGCTATGCTACCCTTGAGTCCCAAATAAAACACTGATAAAACTTCAAATGGCACTAACTTCTGTATGGTGCGTCCTCTACCTACCAAAGTTTGCACCATTCAAATGCTTGTAACTTTTTACTGGAGCGTCAAAAAAACTTGAACTTTTGTGACAATAAAGTACTCGAGCCTCTTATCAATTTAATCTATCGCTCACAGCTATGCTATTCTTGAGTCCTAAATCAAACACTGATAAAACTGCAAATGGCCCTAACTTCTATACGGTGCGTCCTACACCTATCAAAGTCTGCAACCATCAATTGCTTGTAACTTTTTATTGCAGCGTCATAAAACCTTGAAATTTTGTGACAATAAATTACTCGTGCCTCTTATCAATTTAAGCTATCGTTCACAGCTAGGCTACAATTGAGTCCCACATCAAACACTGTTAAAACCTCAAATGGCCCTAACTTCTATACGGTGCGTCATACACCTATAAAAGTTTGCAACATTCAAATGCTTGTAACTTTTTTTTGGAGCGTCATAAAACCTTGAATTTAGTGACAATAAAGTACTCGTGCCTCTTATCAAATAAAGTTTTCGCTCATAGCTATGCTACCCTTGAGTCCCAAATCAAACACTGATAAAACTTCAAATGGCACTAACTTCTGTACGCTGCGTCCTCTACCTACCAAAGTTTGCACCATTCAAATGCTTGTAACTTTTTACTGGAGCGTCATAAAACCTTGAAATTTTTTGACAATAAAGTACTCGAGCCTCTTATCAATTTAAACTATCGCTCATAGATATGCTACCCTTGAGTCGCCAATCAAACACTGAAAAAACTTCAAGTGGCCCTAACTTCTATACGGTGCGTCATACACCTATAAAAGTTTGCAACATTCAAATGCTTGTAACTTTTTACTGGAGCGTTATAAAATCTTGAAATTTTGTGACAATAAAATACTCGAGCCCCTTGTCAATTAAAGTTCTCGCTCATAGCTATGCTACCCTTGAGTTCCAAATCAAACACTGCTAAAACTTCAAATGCTACTAACTTCTACACGGTGAGTCCTATACCTATCAAAGTTTGCAACATTGTAACTTTTTACTGGAGGGTCATAAAACCTTGAAATTTGCTGACAATAAAGTACTCGAGCCTCTTATCAGTCTAAGCTATCGCTCACAGCTATGCTACCCTTGAGTCCCACATCAAACACTGCTAAAACTTCAAATGGCCCTAAGTTCTATACGGTGCGGCCTACACCATTCAAAGTTTGCAACAATCAAATACTTGTAACTTTTTATTGGAGCGTCATAAAACCTTGAAATTTTGTGACAATAAAGTACTCGAGCCTCTTATCAATTTAAGCTATCGCTCACAGCTATGCTCCCCTTGAGTCCCAAATCAAACACTGATAAAACTTCAAATACCCCTAACTTCTATACGGTGCGTCCTATACCTATCAAAGTTTGCAACATTCAAATGCTTTTAACTTTTTTTTGGAGCGTCATAAAACCTTGAATTTTGTGACAATAAAGTACTCGTGCCTCTTATCAATTAAAGTTATCGCTCATAGCTATGCTACCCTTGAGTCCCAAATCAAACACTGATAAAACTTCAAATGGCTCTAACTTCTGTACGGTGCGTCCTCTACCTACCAAAGTTTGCACCATTCAAATGCTTGTAACTTTTTACTGGAGCGTCAAAAAAACTTGAACTTTTTTTACAATAAAGTACTCGAGCCTCTTATCAGTCTAAGCTATCGCCCACAGCTATGCTACCCTTGAGTCCCACATCAAACACTGCTAAAACTTCAAATGGCCCTAAATTCTATACGGTGCGGCCTACACCTATCAAAGTTTGCAACAATCAAATGCTTGTAACTTTTTATTGGAGCGTCATAAATCTTTTAAATTTTGTGACAATAAAGTACTCGAGCCTCTTATCAATTTAAGCTATCGCTCACAGCTATGCCACCCTTGAGTCCTAAATCAAACACAGATATAACTTCAAATAGCCCTAACTTATATAAGGTGCATCCTATACCTATCAAAGTTTGCAACATTCAAATGCTTTTAACTTTTTTTTGGAGCGTCATAAAACCTTGAAATTTTGTGACAATAAAGTACTCGAGCCTCTTGTCAATTAAAGTTATCGCTCATAGCTATGCTACCCTTGAGTTCCAGATCAAACACTGATAAACTTTCAAATGCCACTAACTTCTATACGGTGAGTCCTATACCTATCAAAGTTTGAAACATTGTAACTTTTTACTGGAGCGTCATAAAACCTTGAAATTTGCGGACAATAAAGTACTCGAGCCTCTTATCAGTCTAAGCTATCGGTCACAGCTATGCTACCCTTGGGTCCCACATCAAACACTACTAAAATTCAAATGGCCCTGAATTCTATACGGTGCGGCCTACACCTATTAAAGTTTGCAACATTGTAACTTTTTACTGGAGCGTCATAAAACCTTGAAATTTTCTGACAATAAATTTCTCGAGACTCTTAAAAATTTAAGCTATCGATCACAGCTATGCTATTCTTGAGTCCCACATCAAACACTGCTAAAACTTCAAATGGGCCTAACTTCTATACGGTGCGTTATACACCTATAAAAGTTTGCAACATTCAAATGCTTGTAACTTTTTACTGGAGCGTTATAAAATCTTGAAATTTTGTGACAATAAAATACTCGAGCCCCTTGTCAATTAAAGTTCTCGCTCATAGCTATGCTACCCTTGAGTTCCAAATCAAACACTGCTAAAACTTCAAATGCTACTAACTTCTACACGGTGAGTCCTATACCTATCAAAGTTTGCAACATTCTAACTTTTTACTGGAGCGTCATAAAACCTTGAAATTTGCTGACAATAAAGTACTCGAGCCTCTTATCAGTCTAAGCTATCGCTCGCAGCTATGCTACCCTTGAGTTCCACATCAAACACTGCTAAAACTTCAAATGGCCCTAAATTCTATACGGTGCGGCCTACACCTATCAAAGTTTGCAACAATCAAATGCTTGTAACTTTTTATTGGAGCGTCATAAAACCTTGAAATTTTGTGACAATAAATTACTCGTGCCTCTTATCAATTTAAGCTATCGGTCACAGCTAGGCTACCCTTGAGTCGCCAATCAAACACTGATAAAACTTCAAATGGCCCTTACTTCTACACGGTGCGTCATACACCTATAAAAGTTTGCAACATTCAATTGCTTGTAACTTTTTACTGGAGCGTCATAAATCTTTGAAATTTTGTGACAATAAAGTACTCGAGCCTCTTATCAATTTAAGCTATCGCTCACAGCTATGCTCCCCTTGAGTCCCAAATCAAACACTGATAAAACTTCAAATACCCCTAATTTCTATACGGTGCGTCCTATACCTATCAAAGTTTGCAACATTCAAATGCTTTTAACTTTTTTTTGGAGCGTCATAAAACCTTGAATTTTGTGACAATAAAGTACTCGTGCCTTTTATCAATTAAAGTTATCGCTCATAGCTATGCTACCCTTGAGTCCCAAATCAAACACTGATAAAACTTCAAATGACACTAACTTCTGTACGGTGCGTCCTCTACCTACCAAAGTTTGCACCATTCAAATGCTTGTAAATTTTTACTGGAGCGTCATAAATCTTTGAAATTTTGTGACAATAAAGTACTCGAGCCTCTTATCAATTAAAGTTATCGCTCATAGCTATGCTACCCTTGAGTCCCAAATCAAACACTGATAAAACTTCAAATGGCACTAACTTCTGTATGGTGCGTCCTCTACCTACCAAAGTTTGCACCATTCAAATGCTTGTAACTTTTTACTGGAGCGTCAAAAAACTTGAACTTTTTTGACAATAAAGTACTCGAGCCTCTTATCAGTCTATGCTATCGCTCACAGCTATGCTACCCTTGAGTCCCACATCAAACACTGCTAAAACTTCAAATTGCCCTAAATTCTATACGGTTCGGCCTACACCTATCAAAGTTTGCAACAATCAAATGCTTGTAACTTTTTATTGGAGCGTCATAAATCTTTGAAATTTTGTGACAATAAAGTACTCGAGCCTCTTATCAATTTAAGCTATCGCTCACAGCTATGCTATTCTTGAGTCCTAAATCAAACACTGATAAAACTGCAAATGGCCCTAACTTCTATACGGTGCGTCCTACACCTATCAAAGTCTGCAACCATCAATTGCTTGTAACTTTTTATTGGAGCGTCATAAAACCTTGAAATTTTGTGACAATAAATTACTCGTGCCTCTTATCAATTTAAGCTATCGTTCACAGCTAGGCTACAATTGAGTCCTACATCAAACACTGTTAAAACCTCAAATGGCCCTAACTTCTATACGGTGCGTCCTATACCTATTAAAGTTTGCAACATTGTAACTTTTTACTGGAGCGTCATAAAACCTTGAAATTTTCTGACAATAAATTTCTCGAGACTCTTATAAATTTAAGCTATCGATCACAGCTATGCTATTCTTGAGTCCCACATCAAACACTGCTAAAACTTCAAATGGGCCTAACTTCTATACGGTGCATCCTACACCTATCAAAGTTTGCAACATTCAAATGCTTGTAACTTTTTACTGGAGCGTCATAAAATCTTGAAATTTTGTGACAATAAAGTACTCGAGCCTCTTATCAACTTAAGCTATCGCTCATAGCTATGCTACCGTTGAGTCCCAAATAAGACACTGATAAAAATTCAAATGGCCCTAACTTCTATAAGGAGCATCCTACACCTATCAAAGTTGGCAACATTCAAATGCTTGTAACTTTTTACTGAACCGTCATAAAATCTTGAAATTTAGTGACAATAAAGTACTCGAGCCTCTTATCAATTTAAACTATCGCTCATAAATATGCTACCCTTGAGTCGCCAATCAAACACTGATAAAACTTCAAATGGCCCTAACTTCTATACGGTGCGTCATACACCTATAAAAGTTTGCAACATTCAAATGCTTGTAACTTTTTTTTGGAGCGTCATAAAACCTTGAATTTAGTGACAATAAAGTACTCGTGCCTCTTATCAAATAAAGTTTTCGCTCATAGCTAAGCTACCCTTGAGTCCCAAATCAAACACTGATAAAACTTCAAATGGCACTAACTTCTGTACGCTGCGTCCTCTACTTACCAAAGTTTGCACCATTCAAATGCTTGTAACTTTTTACTGGAGCGTCATAAAACCTTGAAATTTTTTGACAATAAAGTACTCGAGCCTCTTATCAATTGAAACTATCGCTCATAGATATGCTACCCTTGAGTCGCCAATCAAAGACTGAAAAAACTTCAAGTGGCCCTAACTTCTATACGGTGCGTCATACACCTATAAAAGTTTGCAACATTCAAATGCTTGTAACTTTTTACTGGAGCGTTATAAAATCTTGAAATTTTGTGACAATAAAATACTCGAGCCCCTTGTCAATTAAAGTTCTCGCTCATAGCTATGCTACCCTTGAGTTCCAAATCAAACACTGCTGAAACTTCAAATGCTACTAACTTCTACACGGTGAGTCCTATACCTATCAAAGTTTGCAACATTGTAACTTTTTACTGGAGCGTCATAAAACCTTGAAATTTGCTGACAATAAAGTACTCGAGCCTCTTATCAGTCTAAGCTATCGCTCACAGCTATGCTACCCTTGAGTCCCACATCAAACACTGCAAAAACTTCAAATGGCCCTAAATTCTATACGGTGCGGGCTACACCTATCAAAGTTTGCAACAATCAAATGCTTGTAACTTTTTATTGGAGCGTCATAAAACCTTGAAATTTTGTGACAATAAATTACTCGTGCCTCTTATCAATTTAAGCTATCGGTCACAGCTAGGCTACCCTTGAGTCGCCAATCAAACACTGATAAAACTTCAAATGGCCCTTACTTCTATACGGTGCGTCATACACCTATAAAAGTTTGCAACATTCAAATGCTTGTAACTTTTTACTGGAGCGTCATAAATCTTTGAAATTTTGTGACAATAAAGTACTCGAGCCTCTTATCAATTTAAGCTCTCGCTCACAGCTATGCTCCCCTTGAGTCCCAAATCAAACACTGATAAAACTTCAAATGGCACTAACTTCCGTACGGTGCGTCCTCTACCTACCAAAGTTTGCACCATTCAAATGCTTGTAACTTTTTACTGGAGCGTCATAAAACCTTGAAATTTTTTGACAATAAAGTACTCGAGCCTCTTATCAATTTAAACTATCGCTCATAGATATGCTACCCTTGAGTCGCCAATCAAACACTGATAAAACTTCAAATGGCCCTAACTTCTATACGGTGCGTCATACATCTATAAAAGTTTGCAACATTCAAATGCTTGTAACTTTTTACTGGAGCGTTATAAAATCTTGAAATTTTGTGACAATAAAATACTCGAGCCCCTTGTCAATTAAAGTTCTCGCTCATAGCTATGCTACCCTTGAGTTCCAAATCAAACACTGCTAAAACTTCAAATGCTACTAACTTCTACACGGTGAGTCCTATACCTATCAAAGTTTGCAACATTGTAACTTTTTACTGGAGCGTCATAAAACCTTGAAATTTGCTGACAATAAAGTACTCGAGCCTCTTATCAGTCTAAGCTATCGCTCACAGCTATGCTACCCTTGAGTCCCACATCAAACACTGCTAAAACTTCAAATGGCCCTAAATTATATACGGTGCGGCCTACACCTATCAAAGTTTGCAACAATCAAATGCTTGTAACTTTTTATTGGTGCGTCATAAAACCTTGAAATTTTGTGACAATAAATTACTCGTGCCTCTTATCAATTTAAGCTATCGGTCACAGCTAGGCTACCCTTGAGTCGCCAATCAAACACTGATAAAACTTCAAATGGCCCTTACTTCTATACGGTGCGTCATACACCTATAAAATTTTGCAACATTCAAATGCTTGTAAATTTTTACTGGAGCGTCATAAATCTTTGAAATTTTGTGACAATAAAGTACTCGAGCCTCTTATCAATTAAAGTTATCGCTCATAGCTATGCTACCCTTGAGTTCCAAATCAAACACTGATAAAACTTCAAATACCCCTAACTTCTATACGGTGCGTCCTATACCTACCAAAGTGTGCAACATTCAAATGCTTTTCACTTTTTTTTGGAGCGTCATAAAACCTTGAATTTTATGACAATAAAGTACTCGTGCCTCTTATCAATTAAAGTTATCGCTCATAGCTATGCTACCCTTGAGTCCCAAATAAAACACTGATAAAACTTCAAATGGCACTAACTTCTGTATGGTGCGTCCTCTACCTACCAAAGTTTGCACCATTCAAATGCTTGTAACTTTTTACTGGAGCGTCAAAAAAACTTGAACTTTTGTGACAATAAAGTACTCGAGCCTCTTATCAATTTAATCTATCGCTCACAGCTATGCTATTCTTGAGTCCTAAATCAAACACTGATAAAACTGCAAATGGCCCTAACTTCTATACGGTGCGTCCTACACCTATCAAAGTCTGCAACCATCAATTGCTTGTAACTTTTTATTGCAGCGTCATAAAACCTTGAAATTTTGTGACAATAAATTACTCGTGCCTCTAATCAATTTAAGCTATCGTTCACAGCTAGGCTACAATTGAGTCCCACATCAAACACTGCTAAAACTTCAAATGCTACTAACTTCTACACGGTGAGTCCTATACCTATCAAAGTTTGCAACATTGTAACTTTTTACTGGAGGGTCATAAAACCTTGAAATTTGCTGACAATAAAGTACTCGAGCCTCTTATCAGTCTAAGCTATCGCTCACAGCTATGCTACCCTTGAGTCCCACATCAAACACTGCTAAAACTTCAAATGGCCCTAAGTTCTATACGGTGCGGCCTACACCATTCAAAGTTTGCAACAATCAAATACTTGTAACTTTTTATTGGAGCGTCATAAAACCTTGAAATTTTGTGACAATAAATTACTCGTGCCTCTTATCAATTTAAGCTATCGGTCACAGCTAGGCTACCCTTGAGTCGCCAATCAAACACTGATAAAACTTCAAATGGCCCTTACTTCTATACGGTGCGTCATACACCTATAAAAGTTTGCAACATTCAAATGCTTGTAACATTTTACTGGAGCGTCATAAATCTTTGAAATTTTGTGACAATAAAGTACTCGAGCCTCTTATCAATTTAAGCTATCGCTCACAGCTATGCTCCCCTTGAGTCCCAAATCAAACACTGATAAAACTTCAAATACCCCTAACTTCTATACGGTGCGTCCTATACCTATCAAAGTTTGCAACATTCAAATGCTTTTAACTTTTTTTTGGAGCGTCATAAAACCTTGAATTTTGTGACAATAAAGTACTCGTGCCTCTTATCAATTAAAGTTATCGCTCATAGCTATGCTACCCTTGAGTCCCAAATCAAACACTGATAAAACTTCAAATGGCTCTAACTTCTGTACGGTGCGTCCTCTACCTACCAAAGTTTGCACCATTCAAATGCTTGTAACTTTTTACTGGAGCGTCAAAAAAACTTGAACTTTTTTTACAATAAAGTACTCGAGCCTCTTATCAGTCTAAGCTATCGCCCACAGCTATGCTACCCTTGAGTCCCACATCAAACACTGCTAAAACTTCAAATGGCCCTAAATTCTATACGGTGCGGCCTACACCTATCAAAGTTTGCAACAATCAAATGCTTGTAACTTTTTATTGGAGCGTCATAAATCTTTTAAATTTTGTGACAATAAAGTACTCGAGCCTCTTATCAATTTAAGCTATCGCTCACAGCTATGCCACCCTTGAGTCCTAAATCAAACACAGATATAACTTCAAATAGCCCTAACTTATATAAGGTGCATCCTATACCTATCAAAGTTTGCAACATTCAAATGCTTTTAACTTTTTTTTGGAGCGTCATAAAACCTTGAAATTTTGTGACAATAAAGTACTCGAGCCTCTTGTCAATTAAAGTTATCGCTCATAGCTATGCTACCCTTGAGTTCCAGATCAAACACTGATAAACTTTCAAATGCCACTAACTTCTATACGGTGAGTCCTATACCTATCAAAGTTTGAAACATTGTAACTTTTTACTGGAGCGTCATAAAACCTTGAAATTTGCGGACAATAAAGTACTCGAGCCTCTTATCAGTCTAAGCTATCGGTCACAGCTATGCTACCCTTGGGTCCCACATCAAACACTACTAAAATTCAAATGGCCCCGAATTCTATACGGTGCGGCCTACACCTATTAAAGTTTGCAACATTGTAACTTTTTACTGGAGCGTCATAAAACCTTGAAATTTTCTGACAATAAATTTCTCGAGACTCTTAAAAATTTAAGCTATCGATCACAGCTATGCTATTCTTGAGTCCCACATCAAACACTGCTAAAACTTCAAATGGGCCTAACTTCTATACGGTGCGTTATACACCTATAAAAGTTTGCAACATTCAAATGCTTGTAACTTTTTACTGGAGCGTTATAAAATCTTGAAATTTTGTGACAATAAAATACTCGAGCCCCTTGTCAATTAAAGTTCTCGCTCATAGCTATGCTACCCTTGAGTTCCAAATCAAACACTGCTAAAACTTCAAATGCTACTAACTTCTACACGGTGAGTCCTATACCTATCAAAGTTTGCAACATTCTAACTTTTTACTGGAGCGTCATAAAACCTTGAAATTTGCTGACAATAAAGTACTCGAGCCTCTTATCAGTCTAAGCTATCGCTCGCAGCTATGCTACCCTTGAGTTCCACATCAAACACTGCTAAAACTTCAAATGGCCCTAAATTCTATACGGTGCGGCCTACACCTATCAAAGTTTGCAACAATCAAATGCTTGTAACTTTTTATTGGAGCGTCATAAAACCTTGAAATTTTGTGACAATAAATTACTCGTGCCTCTTATCAATTTAAGCTATCGGTCACAGCTAGGCTACCCTTGAGTCGCCAATCAAACACTGATAAAACTTCAAATGGCCCTTACTTCTACACGGTGCGTCATACACCTATAAAAGTTTGCAACATTCAATTGCTTGTAACTTTTTACTGGAGCGTCATAAATCTTTGAAATTTTGTGACAATAAAGTACTCGAGCCTCTTATCAATTTAAGCTATCGCTCACAGCTATGCTCCCCTTGAGTCCCAAATCAAACACTGATAAAACTTCAAATACCCCTAACTTCTATACGGTGCGTCCTATACCTATCAAAGTTTGCAACATTCAAATGCTTTTAACTTTTTTTTGGAGCGTCATAAAACCTTGAATTTTGTGACAATAAAGTACTCGTGCCTTTTATCAATTAAAGTTATCGCTCATAGCTATGCTACCCTTGAGTCCCAAATCAAACACTGATAAAACTTCAAATGACACTAACTTCTGTACGGTGCGTCCTCTACCTACCAAAGTTTGCACCATTCAAATGCTTGTAACTTTTTACTGGAGCGTCATAAAAGCTTGAAATTTTTTGACAATAAAGTACTCGAGCCTCTTATCAGTCTAAGCTATGCTACCCTTGAGTCCCACATCAAACACTGCTAAAACTTCAAATGGCCCTAAATTCTATACGGTGCTGCCTACAGCTATCAAAGTTTGCAACAATCAAATGCTTGTAACTTTTTATTGGAGCGTCATAAATCTTTGAAATTTTGTGACAATAAAGTACTCGAGCCTCTTATCAATTTAAGCTATCGCTCACAGCTATGCTATTCTTGAGTCCTAAATCAAACACTGATAAAACTGCAAATGGCCCTAAAGTCTGCAACCATCAATTGCTTGTAACTTTTTATTGGAGCGTCATAAAACCTTGAAATTTTGTGACAATAAATTACTCGTGCCTCTTATCAATTTAAGCTATCGGTCACAGCTAGGCTACCCTTGAGTCGCCAATCAAACACTGATAAAACTTCAAATGGCCCTTACTTCTATACGGTGCGTCATACACCTATAAAAGTTTGAAACATTGTAACTTTTTACTGGAGCGTCATAAAACCTTGAAATTTTGTGACAATAAAGTACTCGAGCCTCTTATCTATTTAAGCTATCGCTCACAGCTATGCTCCCCTTGAGTCCCAAATCAAACACTGATAAAACTTCAAATACCCCTAACGGTGCGTCCTCTACCTACCAAAGTTTGCACCATTCAAATGCTTGTAACTTTTTACTGGAGCGTCATAAAAGCTTGAAATTTTTTGACAATAAAGTACTCGAGCCTCTTATCAGTCTAAGCTATCGCTCATAGCTATGCTACCCTTGAGTCCCAAATAAGACACTGATAAAACTTCAAATGGCCCTAACTTCTATAAGAAGCATCCTACACCTATCAAAGTTGGCAACATTCAAATGCTTGTAACTTTTTACTGAACCGTCATAAAATCTTGAAATTTAGTGACAATAAAGTACTAGCCTCTTATCAGTTTAAGCTATCGCTCATAGCTATGCTACCCTTGAGTTCCAAATCAAACACTGCTAAAACTTCAAATGGCCCTAAATTCTATACGGTGCGGCCTACACCTATCAAAGTTTGCAACAATCAAATGCTTGTAACTTTTTATTGGAGCGTCATAAATCTTTTAAATTTTGTGACAATAAAGTACTCGAGCCTCTTATCAATTTAAGCTATCGCTCACAGCTATGCCACCCTTGAGTCCTAAATCAAACACAGATATAACTTCAAATAGCCCTAACTTATATACGGTGCATCCTATACCTATCAAAGTTTGCAACATTCAAATGCTTTTAACTTTTTTTTGGAGCGTCATAAAATCTTGAAATTTTGTGACAATAAAGTACTCGAGCCTCTTGCCAATTAAAGTTATCGCTCATAGCTATGCTACCCTTGAGTTCCAAATCAAACACTGATAAACTTTCAAATGCCACTAACTTCTATACGGTGAGTCCTATACCTATCAAAGTTTGAAACATTGTAACTTTTTACTGGAGCGTCATAAAACCTTGAAATTTGCGGACAATAAAGTACTCGAGCCTCTTATCAGTCTAAGCTATCGGTCACAGCTATGCTACCCTTGGGTCCCACATCAAACACTACTAAAATTCAAATGGCCCTGAATTCTATACGGTGCGGCCTACACCTATTAAAGTTTGCAACATTGTAACTTTTTACTGGAGCGTCATAAAACCTTGAAATTTTCTGACAATAAATTTCTCGAGACTCTTAAAAATTTAAGCTATCGATCACAGCTATGCTATTCTTGAGTCCCACATCAAACACTGCTAAAACTTCAAATGGGCCTAACTTCTATACGGTGCATCCTACACCTATCAAAGTTTGCAACATTCAAATGCTTGTAACTTTTTACTGGAGCGTCATAAAATCTTGAAATTTTGTGACAATAAAGAACTCGAGCCTCTTATCAGTTTAAGCTATCGCTCATAGCTATGCTACCCTTGAGTGCCAAATAAGACACTGATAAAACTTCAAATGGCCCTAACTTCTATAAGAAGCATCCTACACCTATCAAAGTTGGCAACATTCAAATGCTTGTAACTTTTTACTGAACCGTCATAAAATCTTGAAATTTAGTGACAATAAAGTACTAGCCTCTTATCAGTTTAAGCTATCGCTCATAGCTATGCTACCCTTGAGTTCCAAATCAAACACTGCTAAAACTTCAAATGGCCCTAAATTCTATACGGTGCGGCCTACACCTATCAAAGTTTGCAACAATCAAATGCTTGTAACTTTTTATTGGAGCGTCATAAATCTTTTAAATTTTGTGACAATAAAGTACTCGAGCCTCTTATCAATTTAAGCTATCGCTCACAGCTATGCCACCCTTGAGTCCTAAATCAAACACAGATATAACTTCAAATAGCCCTAACTTATATACGGTGCATCCTATACCTATCAAAGTTTGCAACATTCAAATGCTTTTAACTTTTTTTTGGAGCGTCATAAAATCTTGAAATTTTGTGACAATAAAGTACTCGAGCCTCTTGTCAATTAAAGTTATCGCTCATAGCTATGCTACCCTTGAGTTCCAAATCAAACACTGATAAACTTTCAAATGCCACTAACTTCTATACGGTGAGTCCTATACCTATCAAAGTTTGAAACATTGTAACTTTTTACTGAAGCGTCATAAAACCTTGAAATTTGCGGACAATAAAGTACTCGAGCCTCTTATCAGTCTAAGCTATCGGTCACAGCTATGCTACCCTTGGGTCCCACATCAAACACTACTAAAATTCAAATGGCCCTGAATTCTATACGGTGCGGCCTACACCTATTAAAGTTTGCAACATTGTAACTTTTTACTGGAGCGTCATAAAACCTTGAAATTTTCTGACAATAAATTTCTCGAGACTCTTAAAAATTTAAGCTATCGATCACAGCTATGCTATTCTTGAGTCCCACATCAAACACTGCTAAAACTTCAAATGGGCCTAACTTCTATACGGTGCATCCTACACCTATCAAAGTTTGCAACATTCAAATGCTTGTAACTTTTTACTGGAGCGTCATAAAATCTTGAAATTTTGTGACAATAAAGAACTCGAGCCTCTTATCAGTTTAAGCTATCGCTCATAGCTATGCTACCCTTGAGTCCCAAATAAGACACTGATAAAACTTCAAATGGCCCTAACTTCTACAAGGAGCATCCTACACCTATCAAAGTTGGCAACATTCAAATGCTTGTAACTTTTTACTGAACCGTCATAAAATCTTGAAATTTAGTGACAATAAAGTACTAGCCTCTTATCACTTTAAGCTATCGCTCATAGCTATGCTACCCTTGAGTTCCAAATCAAACACTGATAAAACTTCAAATGGCCCTTACTTCTATACGGTGCGTCATACACCTATAAAAGTTTACAACATTCAAATGCTTGTAACTTTTTACTGGAGCGTTATAAAATCTTGAAATTTTGTGACAATAAAATACTCGAGCCCCTTGTCAATTAAAGTTATCGCTCATAGCTATGCTACCCTTGAGTTCCAAATCAAACACTGATAAAACTTCAAATGCCACTAACTTCTACACGGCGAGTCCTATACCTATCAAAGTTTGCAACATTGTAACTTTTTACTGGAGCGTCATAAAACCTTGAAATTTGCTGAAAAGAAAGTACTCGATCCTCTTATCAGTCTAAGCTATCGCTCACAGCTATGCTACCCTTGAGTCCCACATCAAACACTGCTAAAACTTCAAATGGCCCTAAATTCTATACGGTGCGGCCTACACCTATCAAAGTTTGCAACAATCAAATGCTTGTAACTTTTTATTGGAGAGTCATAAATCTTTGAAATTTTGTGACAATAAAGTACTCGAGCCTCTTATCAATTTAAGCTATCGCTCACAGCTATGCCACCCTTGAGTCCTAAATCAAACACAGATATAACTTCAAATAGTCCTAACTTCTATACGGTGCGTCCTATACCTATAAAAGTTTGCAACATTCAAATGCTTTTAACTTTTTTTTGGAGCGTCATAAAACCTTGAAATTTTGTGACAATAAAGTACTCGAGCCTTTTGTCAATTAAAGTTATCGCTCATAGCTATGCTACCCTTGAGTTCCAAATCAAACAGTGATAAAACTTCAAATGGCCCTAACTTCTGTACGGTGGGTCCTATACCTATCAAAGTTTGCACCATTCAAATGCTTTTAACTTTTTACTGGAGCGTCATAAAACCTTGAAATTTTTTGACCATAAAATACTCGAGCCTTTTATCAATTTAATGTATCGCTCATAGCTATGCTATCCTTGAGTCCCAAATAAAACACTGATAAAACTTCAAATGGCCCTTACTTCTATGCGGTGCGTTCTACACCTATCAAAGTTTGCACCATTCAAATGATTGTAACTTTTTAATGGAGCGTCATAAAACCTAGAAATTTTTTGACCATAAAGAACTCGAGCCTCTTATCAATTTAAACGATATCTCATAGCTATGCTACACTTGAGTCCCAAATCAAACACTGATAAAACTTCAAATAGCCCTAACTTCTATAAGGTGCATGCCTATACCTATTAAAGTTTTCAACATTCAAATGCTTGTAACATTTTACTGGAGCGCCATAAAACTTTGAAATTTTGTGACAATGAAGTAGTAGTGCCTCTTATTAATTTAAGCTATCGCTCATAGTTAAGCTACACTTGAGTCCCAAATCAAACACTGATAAAACTTTAAATGGCCATTACTTCGATACGGTGCATCCTACACTTATCAAAGTTTGCAAAAATCAAATGTTTGTAACTTTTTACTGGAGCGTCATAAAATTTTGAAATTCTGTGACAATAAACTACTCGAGCCTCTCATCAATTTAAGCTATCGGTCATAGCTATGCTACCCTTGAGTCCCACATCAAACACTGCTAAAACTTCAAATGGCCCTAAATTCTATACGGTGCGGCCTACACCTATCAAAGTTTGCAACAATCAAATGCTTGTAACTTTTTATTGGAGCGTCATAAATCTTTGAAATTTTGTGACAATAAAGTACTCGAGCCTCTTATCAATTTAAGCTATCGCTCACCGCTATGCCACCCTTGAGTCCTAAATCAAACACAGATATAACTTCAAATAGCCCTAACTTCTATACGGTGCGTCCTACAACTATCGAAGTCTGCTACCATCGATTGCTTGTAACTTTTTATTGGAGCGTCATAAAACCTTGAAATTTTGTGACAATAAATTACTCGTGCCTCTTATCAATTTAAGCTATGGTTCACAGCTAGGCTACAATTGAGTCCCACATCAAACACTGTTAAAACCTCAAATGGCCCTAACTTCTATACGGTGCGTCCTATACCTATTAAAGTTTGCAACATTGTAACTTTTTACTGGAGCGTCATAAAACCTTGAAATTTTCTGACAATAAATTTCTCGAGACTCTTATAAATTTAAGCAATCGATCACAGCTATGCTATTCTTGAGTCCCACATCAAACACTGCTAAAACTTCAAATGGGCCTAACTTCTATACGGTGCATCCTACACCTATCAAAGTTTGCAACATTCAAATGCTTGTAACTTTTTACTGGAGCGTCATAAAATCTTGAAATTTTGTGACAATAAAGAACTCGAGCCTCTTATCAGTTTAAGCTATCGCTCATAGCTATGCTACCCTTGAGTCCCAAATAAGACACTGATAAAACTTCAAATGGCCCTAACTTCTATAAGGAGTATCCTACACCTATCAAAGTTGGCAACATTCAAATGCTTGTAACTTTTTACTGAACCGTCATAAAATCTTGAAATTTAGTGACAATAAAGTACTAGCCTCTTATCACTTTAAGCTATCGCTCATAGCTATGCTACCCTTGAGTTCCAAATCAAACACTGATAAAATCTCAAATGGCCCAAGTGCTGTACGGCGCTTCCTACACCTATCAAAGTTTGCAACACTGAAATGCTTGTAACTTTTTACTGGAGCGTCATAAAATCTTAAAATTTTGTGACAATAAAGTACTCGAGTCTCTTGTCAATTAAAGTTATCGCTCGTAGATATGCTACCGTTGAGTCCCATAATCAAACACTGATAAAACTTCAAATGGCCCTAACTTCTCTACGGTGCGGCCTACACCTATCAAAGTTTGCAACAATCAAATGCTTGTAACTTTTTATTGGAGAGTCATAAATCTTTGAAATTTTGTGACAATAAAGTACTCGAGCCTCTTATCAATTTAAGCTATCGCTCACAGCTATGCCACCCTTGAGTCCTAAATCAAACACAGATATAACTTCAAATAGTCCTAACTTCTGTACGGTGCGTCCTATACCTATCAAAGTTTGCAACATTCAAATGCTTGTAACTTTTTACTGGAGAGTCATAAAATTTTGAAATTTTGTCACAATAAACTACTCGAGCCTCTTATCAATTTAAGCTATCGGTCATAGCTATGCTTCCCTTGAGTCCCAAATCAAACACTGATAAAATCTCAAATGGCCCAAGTGCTGTACGGTGCGTCCTACACCTATAAAAGTTTGCAACATTGAAATGCTTGTAACTTTTTACTGGAGCGTCATAAAATCTTGAAATTTTGTGACAATAAAGTACTCGAGCCTCCTGTCAATTAAAGTTATCGCTCATAGATATGCTACCGTTGAGTTCCAAATCAAACACTGATAAAACTTCAAATGGCCCTAACTTCTGTACGGTGCGTCCTATACCTATCAAAGTTTGCAACATTCAAATGCTTGTAACTTTTTACTGGAGCATCATAAAATCTTGATATTTTGTGACAATAAAGTACTCGAGCCTCTTATCAATTAAACTTATCGCTTATATCTATGCTACCCTTGAGTCCCAAATCAAACACTGATAAAACTTCAAATGGCTCTAACTTCTGTACGGTGTGTCCTATACCTATCAAAGTTTGCACCATTCAAATGCTTGTAACTTTTTACTGGAGCGACATAAAACCTTGAAATTTTTTGACAATAAAGTACTCTAGCCTCTTATCAATTTAAGCGATCTCTCATAGCTATGCTACACTTGAGTCCCAAATCAAACACTGATAAAACTTCAAATGGCCCTAACTTCTATAAGGTGCATGCCTATACCTAATAAAGTTTTCAACATTCAAATTCTTGTAACTTTTTACTGGAGCGTCATAAAACCTTGAAATTTTGTGACAATAAAGAAGTAGTGCCTCTTATTAATTTAAGCTATCGCTCATAGCTATGCTTCCCTTGAGTCCCAAATCAAACACTGATAAAATCTCAAATGGCCCAAGTGCTGTACGGCGCTTCCTACACCTATCAAAGTTTGCAACACTGAAATGCTTGTAACTTTTTACTGGAGCGTCATAAAATCTTAAAATTTTGTGACAATAAAGTACTCGAGTCTCTTGTCAATTAAAGTTATCGCTCGTAGATATGCTACCGTTGAGTCCCATAATCAAACACTGATAAAACTTCAAATGGCCCTAACTTCTCTACGGTGCATCCTATACCTATCAAAGTTAGCAACATTCAAATGCTTGTAACTTTTTACTGGAGCTTCATAAAATCTTGATATTTTGTGACAATAAAGTACTCGAGCCTCTTGTCAATTAAAATTATCGCTCATAGCTATGCTACCCTTGAGTTCCAAATCAAACAGTGATAAAACTTCAAATGGCCCTAACTTCTGTACGGTGGGTCCTATACCTATCAAAGTTTGCAACATTCAAATGCTTTTAACTTTTTTTTGGAGCGTCATAAAACCTTGAAATTTTGTGACAATAAAGTACTCGAGCCTCTTATCAATTTAAGCTATCGCTCACAGATATGCCACCCTTGAGTCCTAAATCAAACACAGATATAACTTCAGATAGCCCTAACTTCTATACGGTGCGTCCTATACCTATAAAAGTTTGCAACATTCAAATGCTTTTAACTTTTTTTTGGAGCGTCATAAAACCTTGAAATTTTGTGACAATAAAGTACTCGAGCCTCTTGTCAATTAAAATTATCGCTCATAGCTATGCTACCCTTGAGTTCCAAATCAAACAGTGATAAAACTTCAAATGGCCCTAACTTCTGTACGGTGGGTCCTATACCTATCAAAGTTTGCACCATTCAAATGCTTTTAGCTTTTTACTGGAGCGTCATAAAACCTTGAAATTTTTTGACCATAAAATACTCGAGCCTTTTATCAATTTAAGGTATCGCTCATAGCTATGCTATCCTTGAGTCCCAAATCAAACACTGATAAAACTTCAAATGGCCCTTACTTCTATGCGGTGCGTTCTACACCTATCAAAGTTTGCACCATTCAAATGATTGTAACTTTTTAATGGAGCGTCATAAAACCTAGAAATTTTTTGACCATAAAGAACTCGAGCCTCTTATCAATTTAAACGATCTCTCATAGCTATGCTACACTTGAGTCCCAAATCAAACACTGATAAAACTTCAAAAGGCCCTAACTTCTATAAGGTGCATGCCTATACCTATTAAAGTTTTCAACATTCAAATGCTTGTAACATTTTACTGGAGCGCCATAAAACTTTGAAATTTTGTGACAATGAAGTAGTAGTGCCTCTTACTAATTTAAGCTATCGCTCATAGTTAAGCTACACTTGAGTCCCAAATCAAACACTGATAAAACTTTAAATGGCCATTACTTCGATACGGTGCATCCTACAGTTATCAAAGTTTGCAAAAATCAAATGTTTGTAACTTTTTACTGGAGCGTCATAAAATTTTGAAATTTTGTGACAATAAACTACTCGAGCCTCTTATCAATTTAAGCTATCGGTCATAGCTATGCTACCCTTGAGTCCCACATCAAACACTGCTAAAACTTCAAATGGCCCTAAATTCTATACGGTGCGGCCTACACCTATCAAAGTTTGCAACAATCAAATGCTTGTAACTTTTTATTGGAGCGTCATAAATCTTTGAAATTTTGTGACAATAAAGTACTCGAGCCTCTTATCAATTTAAGCTATCGCTCACCGCTATGCCACCCTTGAGTCCTAAATCAAACACAGATATAACTTCAAATAGCCCTAACTTCTATACGGTGCGTCCTACAACTATCAAAGTCTGCAACCATCGATTGCTTGTAACTTTTTATTGGAGCGTCATAAAACCTTGAAATTTTGTGACAATAAATTACTCGTGCCTCTTATCAATTTAAGCTATGGTTCACAGCTAGGCTACAATTGAGTCCCACATCAAACACTGTTAAAACCTCAAATGGCCCTAACTTCTATACGGTGCGTCCTATACCTATTAAAGTTTGCAACATTGTAACTTTTTACTGGAGCGTCATAAAACCTTGAAATTTTCTGACAATAAATTTCTCGAGACTCTTATAAATTTAAGCTATCGATCACAGCTATGCTATTCTTGAGTCTCACATCAAACACTGCTAAAACTTCAAATGGGCCTAACTTCTATACGGTGCATCCTACACCTATCAAAGTTTGCAACATTCAAATGCTTGTAACTTTTTACTGGAGCGTCATAAAATCTTGAAATTTTGTGACAATAAAGAACTCGAGCCTCTTATCAGTTTAAGCTATCGCTCATAGCTATGCTACCCTTGAGTCCCAAATAAGACACTGATAAAACTTCAAATGGCCCTAACTTCTATAAGGAGTATCCTACACCTATCAAAGTTGGCAACATTCAAATGCTTGTAACTTTTTACTGAACCGTCATAAAATCTTGAAATTTAGTGACAATAAAGTACTAGCCTCTTATCACTTTAAGCTATCGCTCATAGCTATGCTACCCTTGAGTTCCAAATCAAACACTGATAAAACTTCAAATGGCCCTTACTTCTATACGGTGCGTCATACACCTATAAAAGTTTACAACATTCAAATGCTTGTAACTTTTTACTGGAGCGTTATAAAATCTTGAAATTTTGTGACAATAAAATACTCGAGCCCCTTGTCAATTAAAGTTATCGCTCATAGCGATGCTACCCTTGAGTTCCAAATCAAACACTGATAAAACTTCAAATGCCACTAACTTCTACACGGTGAGTCCTATACCTATCAAAGTTTGCAACATTGTAACTTTTTACTGGAGCGTCATAAAACCTTGAAATTTGCTGAAAATAAAGTACTCGAGCCTCTTATCAGTCTAAGCTATCGCTCACAGCTATGCTACCCTTGAGTCCCACATCAAACACTGCTAAAACTTCAAATGGCCCTAAATTCTATACGGTGCGGCCTACACCTATCAAAGTTTGCAACAATCAAATGCTTGTAACTTTTTATTGGAGAGTCATAAATCTTTGAAATTTTGTGACAATAAAGTACTCGAGCCTCTTATCAATTTAAGCTATCGCTCACAGATATGCCACCCTTGAGTCCTAAATCAAACACAGATATAACTTCAGATAGCCCTAACTTCTATACGGTGCGTCCTATACCTATAAAAGTTTGCAACATTCAAATGCTTTTAACTTTTTACTGGAGCGTCATAAAACCTTGAAATTTTTTGACCATAAAATACTCGAGCCTTTTATGAATTTAAGGTATCGCTCATAGCTATGCTATCCTTGAGTCCCAAATCAAACACTGATAAAACTTCAAATGGCCCTTACTTCTATGCGGTGCGTTCTACACCTATCAAAGTTTGCACCATTCAAATGATTGTAACTTTTCAATGGAGCGTCATAAAACCTAGAAATTTTTTGACCATAAAGAACTCGAGCCTCTTATCAATTTAAACGATCTCTCATAGCTATGCTACACTTGAGTCCCAAATCAAACACTGATAAAACTTCAAATGGCCCTAACTTCTATAAGGTGCATGCCTATACCTATTAAAGTTTTCAACATTCAAATGCTTGTAACATTTTACTGGAGCGCCATAAAACTTTGAAATTTTGTGACAATGAAGTAGTAGTGCCTCTTATTAATTTAAGCTATCGCTCATAGTTAAGCTACACTTGAGTCCCAAATCAAACACTGATAAAACTTTAAATGGCCATTACTTCGATACGGTGCATCCTACACTTATCAAAGTTTGCAAAAATCAAATGTTTGTAACTTTTTACTGGAGCGTCATAAAATTTTGAAATTTTGTGACAATAAACTACTCGAGCCTCTTATCAATTTAAGCTATCGGTCATAGCTATGCTACCCTTGAGTCCCACATCAAACACTGCTAAAACTTCAAATGGCCCTAAATTCTATACGGTGCGGCCTACACCTATCAAAGTTTGCAACAATCAAATGCTTGTAACTTTTTATTGGAGCGTCATAAATCTTTGAAATTTTGTGTCAATAAAGTACTCGAGCCTCTTATCAATTTAAGCTATCGCTCACCGCTATGCCACCCTTGAGTCCTAAATCAAACACAGATATAACTTCAAATAGCCCTAACTTATATACGGTGCGTCCTACAACTATCAAAGTCTGCAACCATCGATTGCTTGTAACTTTTTATTGGAGCGTCATAAAACCTTGAAATTTTGTGACAATAAATTACTCGTGCCTCTTATCAATTTAAGCTATGGTTCACAGCTAGGCTACAATTGAGTCCCACATCAAACACTGTTAAAACCTCAAATGGCCCTAACTTCTATACGGTGCGTCCTATACCTATTAAAGTTTGCAACATTGTAACTTTTTACTGGAGCGTCATAAAATCTTGAAATTTTGTGACAATAAAGAACTCGAGCCTCTTATCAGTTTAAGCTCTCGCTCATAGCTATGCTACCCTTGAGTCCCAAATAAGACACTGATAAAACTTCAAATGGCCCTAACTTCTATAAGGAGTATCCTACACCTATCAAAGTTGGCAACATTCAAATGCTTGTAACTTTTTACTGAACCGTCATAAAATCTTGAAATTTAGTGACAATAAAGTACTAGCCTCTTATCACTTTAAGCTATCGCTCATAGCTATGCTACCCTTGAGTTCCAAATCAAACACTGATAAAACTTCAAATGGCCCTTACTTCTATACGGTGCGTCATACACCTATAAAAGTTTACAACATTCAAATGCTTGTAACTTTTTACTGGAATGTTATAAAATCTTGAAATTTTGTGACAATAAAATACTCGAGGCCCTTGTCAATTAAAGTTGTCGCTCATAGCTATGCTACCCTTGAGTTCCAAATCAAACACTGATAAAACTTCAAATGCCACTAACTTCTACACGGTGAGTAATATACCTATCAAAGTTTGCAATATTGTAACTTTTTACTGGAGCGTCATAAAACCTTGAAATTTGCTGAAAAGAAAGTACTCGAACCTCTTATCAGTCTAAGCTATCGCTCACAGCTATGCTACCCTTGAGTCCCACATCAAACACTGCTAAAACTTCAAATGGCCCTAAATTCTATACGGTGCGGCCTACACCTATCAAAGTTTGCAACAATCAAATGCTTGTAACTTTTTATTGGAGAGTCATAAATCTTTGAAATTTTGTGACAATAAAGTACTCGAGCCTCTTATCAATTTAAGCTATCGCTCACAGCTATGCCACCCTTGAGTCCTAAATCAAACACAGATATAACTTCAAATAGTCCTAACTTCTGTACGGTGCGTCCTATACCTATCAAAGTTTGCAACATTCAAATGCTTGTAACTTTTTACTGGAGCGTCATAAAATTTTGAAATTTTGTGACAATAAACTACTCGAGCCGCTTATCAATTTAAGCTATCGGTCATAGCTATGCTTCCCTTGAGTCCCAAATCAAACACTGATAAAATCTCAAATGGCCCAAGTGCTGTACGGTGCGTCCTACACCTATAAAAGTTTGCAACATTGAAATGCTTGTAACTTTTTACTGGAGCGTCATAAAATCTTGAAATTTTGTGACAATAAAGTACTCGAGCCTCCTGTCAATTAAAGTTATCGCTCATAGATATGCTACCGTTGAGTTCCAAATCAAACACTGATAAAACTTCAAATGGCCCTAACTTCTGTACGGTGCGTCCTATACCTATCAAAGTTTGCAACATTCAAATGCTTGTAACTTTTTACTGGAGCATCATAAAATCTTGATATTTTGTGACAATAAAGTACTCGAGCCTCTTATCAATTAAATTTATCGCTCATATCTATGCTACCCTTGAGTCCCAAATCAAACACTGATAAAACTTCAAATGGCTCTAACTTCTGTACGGTGTGTCCTATACCTATCAAAGTTTGCACCATTCAAATGCTTGTAACTTTTTACTGGAGCGACATAAAACCTTGAAATTTTTTGACAATAAAGTACTCTAGCCTCTTATCAATTTAAGCGATCTCTCATAGCTATGCTACACTTGAGTCCCAAATCAAACACTGATAAAACTTCAAATGGCCGTTACTTCTATACGGTGCGTCCTACACTTATCAAAGTTTGCAGAAATCAAATGTTTGTAACTTTTTACTGGAGCGTTATAAAATCTTGAAATTTTGTGACAATAAAATACTCGAGCCCCTTGTCAATTAAAGTTATCGCTCATAGATATGCTACCGTTGAGTCCCAAATCAAACACTGATAAAACTTCAAATGGCCCTTACTTCTATGCGGTGCGTTCTACACCTATCAAAGTTTGCAACATTGTAACTTTTTACTGGAGCGTCATAAAACCTTGAAATTTGCTGAAAATTAAGTACTCGAGCCTCTTATCAGTCTAAGCTATCGCTCACACCTATGCTACCCTTGAGTCCCACATCAAACACTGCTAAAACTTCAAATGGCCCTAAATTCTATACGGTGCGGCCTACACCTATCAAAGTTTGCAACAATCAAATGCTTGTAACTTTTTATTGGAGAGTCATAAATCTTTGAAATTTTGTGACACTAAAGTACTCGAGCCTCTTATCAATTTAAGCTATCGCTCACAGCTATGCCACCCTTGAGTCCTAAATCAAACACAGATATAACTTCAAATAGCCCTAACTTCTATACGGTGCGGTTCTTTACCTATCAAAGTTTGCAACATTCAAATGCTTTTAACTTTTTACTGGAGCGTCATAAAACCTTGACATTTTGTGACAATAAAGTACTCGAGCCTCTTATCAATTTACGCTATCGCTCATAGCTATGCTCCCCTTGAGTCCCAAATCAAACACTGATAAAACTTCAAATAGCCCTAACTTCTATACGGTTGGGTTCTTTACCTATCAAAGTTTGCTACATTCAAATGCTTTTAACTTTTTACTGGAGCGTCATAAAACCTTGACATTTTGTGACAATAAAGTACTCGAGCCTCTTATCAATTTACGCTATCGCTCATAGCTGTGCTCCCCTTGAGTCCCAAATCAAACACAGATAGAACTTCAAATAGCCCTAACTTCTATACGGTGCGTCCTATACCTATCAAAGTTTGCAACATTCAAATGCTTGTAACTTTTTACTGGAGCGTCATAAAACCTTGAAATTTTGTGACAATAAAGTACGCGAGCCTCTTATCAATTGAAGTGATCGCTCATAGCTATGCTACCCTTGAGTCCAAAATAAGACACTGATAAAACTTCAAATTGCCCTAACTTCTATACGGAGCATCCTACACCTATCAAAGTTGTCAATATTCACATGCTTGTAACTTTTTACTGGAGCGTCATAAAACCTTGAAATTTGCTGACAATAAAGTACTCGAGCCTCTTATCAGTCTAAGCTATCGCTAACAGCTATGCTACCCTTGAGTCCCACATCAAACACTGCTAAAACTTCAAATGGCCCTAAATTCTATACGGTGCGTCCTACACCTATCAAAGTTTGCAACAATCAAATGCTTGTAACTTTTTACTGGAGAGTCATAAATCTTTGAAATTTTGTGACAATAAAGTACTCGAGCCTCTTATCAGTCTAAGCTATCGCTAACAGCTATGCTACCCTTGAGTCCCACATCAAACACTGCTAAAACTTCAAATAGCCCTAAATTCTATACGGTGCGTCCTACACCTATCAAAGTTTGCAACAATCAAATGCTTGTAACTTTTTACTGGAGCGTCATAAAACGTTGAATTTTGTGACAATAAAGTACTCGTGCCTCTTATCAATTAAAGTTTTCGCTCATAGCTATGCTACCCTTGAGTCCCAAATCAAACACTGATAAAACTTCAAATGGCACTAACTTCTGTACGGTGCGTCCTATAGCTATCAAAGTTTGCACCATTCAAATGCTTGTAACTTTTTACTGGAGCGTCATAAAACCTTGAAATTTTTTACAATAAAGTACTCGAGCCTCTTATCTATTTAAGCTATCGCTCATAGCTATGCTACCCTTGAGTCCCAAATCAAACACTGATAAAACTTCAAATGCCCCTAACTTCTATACGGTGCGTCATACACCTATCAAAGTTTGCCACATTCAAATGCTCTTAACTTTTTACTGGAGCGTTATAAAATCTTGAAATTTTGTGACAATAAAATACTCGAGCCTCTTATAATTTAAGCTATCGCTCATAGCTATGCTACCCTTGAGTCCCAAATCAAACACTGATAAAACTTCAAATGCCCCTAACTTCTATACGGTGCGTCATACACCTATCAAAGTTTGCAACATTCAAATGCTCTTAACTTTTTACTGGAGCGTTATAAAATCTTGAAATTTTGTGACAATAAAGTACTCGAGCCTCTTATAATTTAAGCTATCGCTCACAGCTATGCTACCCTTGAGTCCCACATCAAAGACTGCTAAAACTTCAAATGGCCCTATATTCTATACGGTGCGGCCTACACCTATCAAAGTTTGCAACAATCAAATGCTTGTAACTTTTTACTGGAGCGTCATAAAGCCTTGAAATTTTGTGACAATAAAGTATTCGAGCCTCTTATCTATTTAAGCTATCGCTCATAGCTATGGTACCCTTGACTCCCAAATCAAACACTGATAAAACTTCAAATGGCCCTAACTTCTATACGGTGCGTCCTACACCTATCAAAGTCTGCAACCATCAATTGCTTGTAACTTTTTATTGGAGCGTCATAAAACCTTGAAATTTTCTGACAATAAATTTCTCGAGCTTCTTATAAATATAAGCTATCGATCACAGCTATGCTATTCTTGAGTCCCACATCAAACACTGCTAAAACTTGAAATGGCCCTAACTTCTATACGGTGCGTCCTACACTTATCAAAGTTTGCAACATTCAAATGCTTGTAACTTTTTACTGGAGCGTCATAAAATCTTGAAATTTTGTGACAATAAAGAACTCGAGCCTCTTATCAATTTAAGCTATCGCTCATAGCTATGCTAATCTTGAGTCCCAAATCAAAAACTGATAAAACTTCATATAGCCCTAACTTCTATACGGTGGGGTTCTTTACCTATCCAAGTTAGCTACATTCAAATGCTTTTAACTTTTTACTGGAGCGTCATAAAACCTTGACATTTTGTGACAATAAAGTACTCGAGTCTCTTATCAATTTACGCTATCGCTCATAGCTATGCTCCCCTTGAGTCCCAAATCAAACATTGATAGAACTTCAAATAGCCCAAACTTATATACAGTGCGTCCTATACCTATCAAAGTTTGCAACATTCAAATGCTTGTAACTTTTTACTGGAGCGTCATAAAATCTTGAAATTTTGTGACAATAAAGAACTCGAGCCTCTTATCAATTTGAGCTATCTCTCATAGCTATGCTACCCTTGAGTCCCAAATAAGACACTGATAAATCTACAAATGGCCCTAACTTCTATACGGAGCATCCTACACCTATCAAAGTTGGCAACATTCAAATGCTTGTAACCTTTTACTGGAGCGTCATAAAATCATGAAATTTAGTGACAATAAAGTACTCGAGCCTCTTATCACTTTAAGCTATCGCTCATAGCTATGCTACCCTTGAGTCGCAAATCAAACACTGATAAAACTTCATATAGCCCTAACTTATATACGGTGGGGTTCTTTACCTATCCAAGTTTGCTACATTCAAATGCTTTTAACTTTTTACTGGAGCGTCTTAAAACCTTGAAATTTTGTGACAATAAAGTACTCGAGCCTCTTATCAATTTAAGCTGTCGCTCACAGCTATGCTAACCTTGAGTCCTAAATCAAACACTGATATAACTTCAAATGGCCCTAACTTCTATACGTCCTACACTATCAAAGTCTGCAACCATCAATTGCTTGTAACTTTTTACTGGAGCGTCATAAAACCTAGAAATTTTGTGACAATAAATTCATCGTGCCTCTTATCAATTTAAGCTATCGCTCATAGCTAGGGTACAATTGAGTCCCACATCAAACACTGTTAAAACTTCAAATAGCCCTAACTTCTATACGGTGGGGTTCTTTACCTATCAAAGTTTGCTACATTCAAATGCTTTTAACTTTTTACTGGAGCGTCATAAAACCTTGACATTTTGTGACAATAAAGTACTCGAGCCTCTTATCAATTTACGCTATCGCTCATAGCTGTGATCCCCTTGAGTCCCAAATCAAACACAGATAGAACTTCAAATAGCCCTAACTTCTATACGGTGGGGTTCTTTACCTATCAAAGTTTGCTACATTCAAATGCTTTTAACTTTTTACTGGAGCGTCATAAAACCTTGACATTTTGTGACAATAAAGTACTCGAGCCTCTTATCAATTTACGCTATCGCTCATAGCTGTGATCCCCTTGAGTCCCAAATCAAACACAGATAGAACTTCAAATAGCCCTAACTTCTATACGGTGCGTCCTACACTTATCAAAGTTTGCAACATTCAAATGTTTGTAACTTTTTACTGGAGCGTCATAAAAGCTTGAAATTTTGTGACAATAAAGAACTCGAGCCTCTTATCAATTTAAGCTATCGCTCATAGCTATGCTAATCTTGAGTCCCAAATCAAAAACTGATAAAACTTCATATAGCCCTAACTTCTATACGGTGGGGTTCTTTACCTGTCAAAGTTTGCTACATTCAAATGCTTTTAACTTTTTACTGGAGCGTCATAAAACCTTGACATTTTGTGACAATAAAGTACTCGAGCCTCTTATCAATTTACGCTATCGCTCATAGCTGTGCTCCCCTTGAGTCTCAAATCAAACATTGATAGAACTTCAAATAGCCCTAACTTATATACAGTGCGTCCTATACCTATCAAAGTTTGCAACATTCAAATGCTTGTAACTTTTTACTGGAGCGTCATAAAACCTTGAAATTTTGTGACAATAAAGTACGCGAGCCTCTTATCAATTGAAGTGATCGCTCATAGCTATGCTACCCTTGAGTCCAAAATAAGACACTGATAAAACTTCAAATTGCCCTAACTTCTATACGGATCATCCTACACCTATCAAAGTTGTCAATATTCACATGCTTGTAACTTTTTACTGGAGCGTCATAAAACCTTGAAATTTGCTGACAATAAAGTACTCGAGCCTCTTATCAGTCTAAGCTATCGCTCACAGCTATGCTACCCTTGAGTCCCACATCAAACACTGCTAAAACTTCAAATGGCCCTAAATTCTATACGGTGCGTCCTACACCTATCAAAGTTTGCAACATTGAAATGCTTGTAACTTTTTACTGGAGCGTCATAAAATCTTGAAATTTTGTGACAATAAAGTACTCGAGCCTCTTGTCAATTAAAGTTATCGCTCATAGATATGCTACCCTTGAGTCCCAAATCAAACACTGATAAAACTTCAAATGGCCCTTACTTCTATGCGGTGCGTTCTACACCTATCAAAGTTTGCAACATTGTAACTTTTTACTGGAGCGTCATAAAACCTTGAAATTTGCTGAAAATTAAGTACTCGAGCCTCTTATCAGTCTAAGCTATCGCTCACAGCTATGCTACCCTTGAGTCCCACATCAAACACTGCTAAAACTTCAAATGGCCCTAAATTCTATACGGTGCGGCCTACACCTATCAAAGTTTGCAACAATCAAATGCTTGTAACTTTTTATTGGAGAGTCATAAATCTTTGAAATTTTGTGACACTAAAGTACTCGAGCCTCTTATCAATTTAAGCTATCGCTCACAGCTCTGCCACCCTTGAGTCCTAAATCAAACACAGATATAACTTCAAATAGCCCTAACTTCTATACGGTGCGTCCTATACCTATAAAAGTTTGCAACATTCAAATGCTTGTAACTTTTTACTGGAGCGTCATAAAATCTTGAAATTTAGTGACAATAAAGTACTAGCCTCTTATCACTTTAAACTATCGCTCATAGCTATGCTACCCTTGAGTCCCAAATCAAACACTGATAAAACGTCAAATAGCCCTAACTTCTATACGGTGCGGTTCTTTACCTATCAAAGTTTGCAACATTCAAATGCTTTTAACTTTTTACTGGAGCGTCATAAAACCTTGACATTTTGTGACAATAAAGTACTCGAGCCTCTTATCAATTTACGCTATCGCTCATAGCAATGCTCCCCTTGAGTCCCAAATCAAACACTGATAAAACTTCAAATAGCCCTAACTTCTATACGGTTGGGTTCTTTACCTATCAAAGTTTGCTACATTCAAATGCTTTTAACTTTTTACTGGAGCGTCATAAAACCTTGACATTTTGTGACAATAAAGTACTCGAGCCTCTTATCAATTTACGCTATCGCTCATAGCTGTGCTCCCCTTGAGTCCCAAATCAAACACAGATAGAACTTCAAATAGCCCTAACTTCTATACGGTGCGTCCTATACCTATCAAAGTTTGCAACATTCAAATGCTTGTAACTTTTTACTGGAGCGTCATAAAACCTTGAAATTTTGTGACAATAAAGTACGCGAGCCTCTTATCAATTGAAGTGATCGCTCATAGCTATGCTACCCTTGAGTCCAAAATAAGACACTGATAAAACTTCAAATTGCCCTAACTTCTATACGGAGCATCCTACACCTATCAAAGTTGTCAATATTCACATGCTTGTAACTTTTTACTGGAGCGTCATAAAACCTTGAAATTTGCTGACAATAAAGTACTCGAGCCTCTTATCAGTCTAAGCTATCGCTAACAGCTATGCTACCCTTGAGTCCCACATCAAACACTGCTAAAACTTCAAATGGCCCTAAATTCTATACGGTGCGTCCTACACCTATCAAAGTTTGCAACAATCAAATGCTTGTAACTTTTTACTGGAGAGTCATAAATCTTTGAAATTTTGTGACAATAAAGTACTCGAGCCTCTTATCAGTCTAAGCTATCGCTAACAGCTATGCTACCCTTGAGTCCCACATCAAACACTGCTAAAACTTCAAATAGCCCTAAATTCTATACGGTGCGTCCTACACCTATCAAAGTTTGCAACAATCAAATGCTTGTAACTTTTTACTGGAGCGTCATAAAACGTTGAATTTTGTGACAATAAAGTACTCGTGCCTCTTATCAATTAAAGTTTTCGCTCATAGCTATGCTACCCTTGAGTCCCAAATCAAACACTGCTAAAACTTCAAATGGCACTAACTTCTGTACGGTGCGTCCTATACCTATCAAAGTTTGCACCATTCAAATGCTTGTAACTTTTTACTGGAGCGTCATAAAACCTTGAAATTTTTTACAATAAAGTACTCGAGCCTCTTATCTATTTAAGCTATCGCTCATAGCTATGCTACCCTTGAGTCCCAAATCAAACACTGATAAAACTTCAAATGCCCCTAACTTCTATACGGTGCGTCATACACCTATCAAAGTTTGCCACATTCAAATGCCCTTAACTTTTTACTGGAGCGTTATAAAATCTTGAAATTTTGTGACAATAAAATACTCGAGCCTCTTATAATTTAAGCTATCGCTCATAGCTATGCTACCCTTGAGTCCCAAATCAAACACTGATAAAACTTCAAATGCCCCTAACTTCTATACGGTGCGTCATACACCTATCAAAGTTTGCAACATTCAAATGCTCTTAACTTTTTACTGGAGCGTTATAAAATCTTGAAATTTTGTGACAATAAAGTACTCGAGCCTCTTATAATTTAAGCTATCGCTCACAGCTATGCTACCCTTGAGTCCCACATCAAAGACTGCTAAAACTTCAAATGGCCCTATATTCTATACGGTGCGGCCTACACCTATCAAAGTTTGCAACAATCAAATGCTTGTAACTTTTTACTGGAGCGTCATAAAGCCTTGAAATTTTGTGACAATAAAGTATTCGAGCCTCTTATCTATTTAAGCTATCGCTCATAGCTATGGTACCCTTGACTCCCAAATCAAACACTGATAAAACTTCAAATGGCCCTAACTTCTATACGGTGCGTCCTACACCTATCAAAGTCTGCAACCATCAATTGCTTGTAACTTTTTATTGGAGCGTCATAAAACCTTGAAATTTTCTGACAATAAATTTCTCGAGCCTCTTATAAATATAAGCTATCGATCACAGCTATGCTATTCTTGAGTCCCACATCAAACACTGCTAAAACTTGAAATGGCCCTAACTTCTATACGGTGCGTCCTACACTTATCAAAGTTTGCAACATTCAAATGCTTGTAACTTTTTACTGGAGCGTCATAAAATCTTGAAATTTTGTGACAATAAAGAACTCGAGCCTCTTATCAATTTAAGCTATCGCTCATAGCTATGCTAATCTTGAGTCCCAAATCAAAAACTGATAAAACTTCATATAGCCCTAACTTCTATACGGTGGGGTTCTTTACCTATCCAAGTTAGCTACATTCAAATGCTTTTAACTTTTTACTGGAGCGTCATAAAACCTTGACATTTTGTGACAATAAAGTACTCGAGCCTCTTATCAATTTAAGCTGTCGCTCACAGCTATGCTAACCTTGAGTCCTAAATCAAACACTGATATAACTTCAAATGGCCCTAACTTCTATACGTCCTACACTATCAAAGTCTGCAACCATCAATTGCTTGTAACTTTTTACTGGAGCGTCATAAAACCTAGAAATTTTGTGACAATAAATTCATCGTGCCTCTTATCAATTTAAGCTATCGCTCATAGCTAGGGTACAATTGAGTCCCACATCAAACACTGTTAAAACTTCAAATAGCCCTAACTTCTATACGGTGGGGTTCTTTACCTATCAAAGTTTGCTACATTCAAATGCTTTTAACTTTTTACTGGAGCGTCATAAAACCTTGACATTTTGTGACAATAAAGTACTCGAGCCTCTTATCAATTTACGCTATCGCTCATAGCTGTGATCCCCTTGAGTCCCAAATCAAACACAGATAGAACTTCAAATAGCCCTAACTTCTATACGGTGGGGTTCTTTACCTATCAAAGTTTGCTACATTCAAATGCTTTTAACTTTTTACTGGAGCGTCATAAAACCTTGACATTTTGTGACAATAAAGTACTCGAGCCTCTTATCAATTTACGCTATCGCTCATAGCTGTGATCCCCTTGAGTCCCAAATCAAACACAGATAGAACTTCAAATAGCCCTAACTTCTATACGGTGCGTCCTACACTTATCAAAGTTTGCAACATTCAAATGCTTGTAACTTTTTACTGGAGCGTCATAAAATCTTGAAATTTTGTGACAATAAAGAACTCGAGCCTCTTATCAATTTAAGCTATCGCTCATAGCTATGCTAATCTTGAGTCCCAAATCAAAAACTGATAAAACTTCATATAGCCCTAACTTCTATACGGTGGGGTTCTTTACCTATCAAAGTTTGCTACATTCAAATGCTTTTAACTTTTTACTGGAGCGTCATAAAACCTTGACATTTTGTGACAATAAAGTACTCGAGCCTCTTATCAATTTACGCTATCGCTCATAGCTGTGCTCCCCTTGAGTCTCAAATCAAACATTGATAGAACTTCAAATAGCCCTAACTTATATACAGTGCGTCCTATACCTATCAAAGTTTGCAACATTCAAATGCTTGTAACTTTTTACTGGAGCGTCATAAAACCTTGAAATTTTGTGACAATAAAGTACGCGAGCCTCTTATCAATTGAAGTGATCGCTCATAGCTATGCTACCCTTGAGTCCAAAATAAGACACTGATAAAACTTCAAATTGCCCTAACTTCTATACGGATCATCCTACACCTATCAAAGTTGTCAATATTCACATGCTTGTAACTTTTTACTGGAGCGTCATAAAACCTTGAAATTTGCTGACAATAAAGTACTCGAGCCTCTTATCAGTCTAAGCTATCGCTCACAGCTATGCTACCCTTGAGTCCCACATCAAACACTGCTAAAACTTCAAATGGCCCTAAATTCTATACGGTGCGTCCTACACCTATCAAAGTTTGCAACATTGAAATGCTTGTAACTTTTTACTGGAGCGTCATAAAATCTTGAAATTTTGTGACAATAAAGTACTCGAGCTTCTTGTCAATTAAAGTTATCGCTCATAGATATGCTACCGTTGAGTCCCAAATCAAACACTGATAAAACTTCAAATGGCCCTTACTTCTATGCGGTGCGTTCTACACCTATCAAAGTTTGCAACATTGTAACTTTTTACTGGAGCGTCATAAAACCTTGAAATTTGCTGAAAATTAAGTACTCGAGCCTCTTATCAGTCTAAGCTATCGCTCACAGCTATGCTACCCTTGAGTCCCACATCAAACACTGCTAAAACTTCAAATGGCCCTAAATTCTATACGGTGCGGCCTACACCTATCAAAGTTTGCAACAATCAAATGCTTGTAACTTTTTATTGGAGAGTCATAAATCTTTGAAATTTTGTGACACTAAAGTACTCGAGCCTCTTATCAATTTAAGCTATCGCTCACAGCTATGCCACCCTTGAGTCCTAAATCAAACACAGATATAACTTCAAATAGCCCTAACTTCTATACGGTGCGTCCTATACCTATAAAAGTTTGCAACATTCAAATGCTTGTAACTTTTTACTGGAGCGTCATAAAATCTTGAAATTTAGTGACAATAAAGTACTAGCCTCTTATCACTTTAAACTATCGCTCATAGCTATGCTACCCTTGAGTCCCAAATCAAACACTGATAAAACGTCAAATAGCCCTAACTTCTATACGGTGCGGTTCTTTACCTATCAAAGTTTGCAACATTCAAATGCTTTTAACTTTTTACTGGAGCGTCATAAAACCTTGACATTTTGTGACAATAAAGTACTCGAGCCTCTTATCAATTTACGCTATCGCTCATAGCTATGCTCCCCTTGAGTCCCAAATCAAACACTGATAAAACTTCAAATAGCCCTAACTTCTATACGGTTGGGTTCTTTACCTATCAAAGTTTGCTACATTCAAATGCTTTTAACTTTTTACTGGAGCGTCATAAAACCTTGACATTTTGTGACAATAAAGTACTCGAGCCTCTTATCAATTTACGCTATCGCTCATAGCTGTGCTCCCCTTGAGTCCCAAATCAAACACAGATAGAACTTCAAATAGCCCTAACTTCTATACGGTGCGGCCTACACCTATCAAAGTTTGCAACAATCAAATGCTTGTAACTTTTTACTGGAGCGTCATAAAGCCTTGAAATTTTGTGACAATAAAGTATTCGAGCCTCTTATCTATTTAAGCTATCGCTCATAGCTATGGTACCCTTGACTCCCAAATCAAACACTGATAAAACTTCAAATGGCCCTAACTTCTATACGGTGCGTCCTACACCTATCAAAGTCTGCAACCATCAATTGCTTGTAACTTTTTATTGGAGCGTCATAAAACCTTGAAATTTTCTGACAATAAATTTCTCGAGCCTCTTATAAATATAAGCTATCGATCACAGCTATGCTATTCTTGAGTCCCACATCAAACACTGCTAAAACTTGAAATGGCCCTAACTTCTATACGGTGCGTCCTACACTTATCAAAGTTTGCAACATTCAAATGCTTGTAACTTTTTACTGGAGCGTCATAAAATCTTGAAATTTTGTGACAATAAAGAACTCGAGCCTCTTATCAATTTAAGCTATCGCTCATAGCTATGCTAATCTTGAGTCCCAAATCAAAAACTGATAAAACTTCATATAGCCCTAACTTCTATACGGTGGGGTTCTTTACCTATCCAAGTTAGCTACATTCAAATGCTTTTAACTTTTTACTGGAGCGTCATAAAACCTTGACATTTTGTGACAATAAAGTACTCGAGTCTCTTATCAATTTACGCTATCGCTCATAGCTATGCTCCCCTTGAGTCCCAAATCAAACATTGATAGAACTTCAAATAGCCCAAACTTATATACAGTGCGTCCTATACCTATCAAAGTTTGCAACATTCAAATGCTTGTAACTTTTTACTGGAGCGTCATAAAATCTTGAAATTTTGTGACAATAAAGAACTCGAGCCTCTTATCAATTTGAGCTATCTCTCATAGCTATGCTACCCTTGAGTCCCAAATAAGACACTGATAAATCTACAAATGGCCCTAACTTCTATACGGAGCATCCTACACCTATCAAAGTTGGCAACATTCAAATGCTTGTAACCTTTTACTGGAGCGTCATAAAATCATGAAATTTAGTGACAATAAAGTACTCGAGCCTCTTATCACTTTAAGCTATCGCTCATAGCTATGCTACCCTTGAGTCCCAAATCAAACACTGATAAAACTTCATATAGCCCTAACTTATATACGGTGGGGTTCTTTACCTATCCAAGTTTGCTACATTCAAATGCTTTTAACTTTTTACTGGAGCGTCTTAAAACCTTGAAATTTTGTGACAATAAAGTACTCGAGCCTCTTATCAATTTAAGCTGTCGCTCACAGCTATGCTAACCTTGAGTCCTAAATCAAACACTGATATAACTTCAAATGGCCCTAACTTCTATACGTCCTACACTATCAAAGTCTGCAACCATCGATTGCTTGTAACTTTTTACTGGAGCGTCATAAAACCTAGAAATTTTGTGACAATAGATTCATCGTGCCTCTTATCAATTTAAGCTATCGCTCATAGCTAGGGTACAATTGAGTCCCACATCAAACACTGTTAAAACTTCAAATAGCCCTAACTTCTATACGGTGGGGTTCTTTACCTATCAAAGTTTGCTACATTCAAATGCTTTTAACTTTTTACTGGAGCGTCATAAAACCTTGACATTTTGTGACAATAAAGTACTCGAGCCTCTTATCAATTTACGCTATCGCTCATAGCTGTGATCCCCTTGAGTCCCAAATCAAACACAGATAGAACTTCAAATAGCCCTAACTTCTATACGGTGGGGTTCTTTACCTATCAAAGTTTGCTACATTCAAATGCTTTTAACTTTTTACTGGAGCGTCATAAAACCTTGACATTTTGTGACAATAAAGTACTCGAGCCTCTTATCAATTTACGCTATCGCTCATAGCTGTGCTCCCCTTGAGTCCCAAATCAAACACAGATAGAACTTCAAATAGCCCTAACTTCTATACGGTGCGTCCTACACTTATCAAAGTTTGCAACATTCAAATGCTTGTAACTTTTTACTGGAGCGTCATAAAATCTTGAAATTTTGTGACAATAAAGAACTCGAGCCTCTTATCAATTTAAGCTATCGCTCATAGCTATGCTAATCTTGAGTCCCAAATCAAAAACTGATAAAACTTCATATAGCCCTAACTTCTATACGGTGGGGTTCTTTACCTATCAAAGTTTGCTACATTCAAATGCTTTTAACTTTTTACTGGAGCGTCATAAAACCTTGACATTTTGTGACAATAAAGTACTCGAGCCTCTTATCAATTTACGCTATCGCTCATAGCTGTGCTCTCCTTGAGTCTCAAATCAAACATTGATAGAACTTCAAATAGCCCTAACTTATATACAGTGCGTCCTATACCTATCAAAGTTTGCAACATTCAAATGCTTGTAACTTTTTACTGGAGCGTCATAAAACCTTGAAATTTTGTGACAATAAAGTACGCGAGCCTCTTATCAATTGAAGTGATCGCTCATAGCTATGCTACCCTTGAGTCCAAAATAAGACACTGATAAAACTTCAAATTGCCCTAACTTCTATACGGATCATCCTACACCTATCAAAGTTGTCAATATTCACATGCTTGTAACTTTTTACTGGAGCGTCATAAAACCTTGAAATTTGCTGACAATAAAGTACTCGAGCCTCTTATCAGTCTAAGCTATCGCTAACAGCTATGCTACCCTTGAGTCCCACATCAAACACTGCTAAAACTTCAAATGGCCCTAAATTCTATACGGTGCGTCCTACACCTATCAAAGTTTGCAACAATCAAATGCTTGTAACTTTTTACTGGAGAGTCATAAATCTTTTAAATTTTGTGACAATAAAGTACTCGAGCCTCTTATCAGTCTAAGCTATCGCTAACAGCTATGCTACCCTTGAGTCCCACATCAAACACTGCTAAAACTTCAAATAGCCCTAACTTCTATACGGTGGGGTTCTTTACCTATCAAAGTTTGCTACATTCAAATGCTTTTAACTTTTTACTGGAGCGTCATAAAACCTTGACATTTTGTGACAATAAAGTACTCGAGCCTCTTATCAATTTACGCTATCGCTCATAGCTGTGATCCCCTTGAGTCCCAAATCAAACACAGATAGAACTTCAAATAGCCCTAACTTCTATACGGTGGGGTTCTTTACCTATCAAAGTTTGCTACATTCAAATGCTTTTAACTTTTTACTGGAGCGTCATAAAACCTTGACATTTTGTGACAATAAAGTACTCGAGCCTCTTATCAATTTACGCTATCGCTCATAGCTGTGCTCCCCTTGAGTCCCAAATCAAACACAGATAGAACTTCAAATAGCCCTAACTTCTATACGGTGCGTCCTACACTTATCAAAGTTTGCAACATTCAAATGCTTGTAACTTTTTACTGGAGCGTCATAAAATCTTGAAATTTTGTGACAATAAAGAACTCGAGCCTCTTATCAATTTAAGCTATCGCTCATAGCTATGCTAATCTTGAGTCCCAAATCAAAAACTGATAAAACTTCATATAGCCCTAACTTCTATACGGTGGGGTTCTTTACCTATCAAAGTTTGCTACATTCAAATGCTTTTAACTTTTTACTGGAGCGTCATAAAACCTTGACATTTTGTGACAATAAAGTACTCGAGCCTCTTATCAATTTACGCTATCGCTCATAGCTGTGCTCCCCTTGAGTCTCAAATCAAACATTGATAGAACTTCAAATAGCCCTAACTTATATACAGTGCGTCCTATACCTATCAAAGTTTGCAACATTCAAATGCTTGTAACTTTTTACTGGAGCGTCATAAAACCTTGAAATTTTGTGACAATAAAGTACGCGAGCCTCTTATCAATTGAAGTGATCGCTCATAGCTATGCTACCCTTGAGTCCAAAATAAGACACTGATAAAACTTCAAATTGCCCTAACTTCTATACGGATCATCCTACACCTATCAAAGTTGTCAATATTCACATGCTTGTAACTTTTTACTGGAGCGTCATAAAACCTTGAAATTTGCTGACAATAAAGTACTCGAGCCTCTTATCAGTCTAAGCTATCGCTAACAGCTATGCTACCCTTGAGTCCCACATCAAACACTGCTAAAACTTCAAATGGCCCTAAATTCTATACGGTGCGTCCTACACCTATCAAAGTTTGCAACAATCAAATGCTTGTAACTTTTTAATAGAGAGTCATAAATCTTTTAAATTTTGTGACAATAAAGTACTCGAGCCTCTTATCAGTCTAAGCTATCGCTAACAGCTATGCTACCCTTGAGTCCCACATCAAACACTGCTAAAACTTCAAATAGCCCTAAATTCTATACGGTGCGTCCTACACCTATCAAAGTTTGCAACAATCAAATGCTTGTAACTTTTTACTGGAGCGTCATAAAACGTTGAATTTTGTGACAATAAAGTACTCGTGCCTCTTATCAATTAAAGTTTTCGCTCATAGCTATGCTACCCTTGAGTCCCAAATCAAACACTGATAAAACTTCAAATGGCACTAACTTCTGTACGGTGCGTCCTATACCTATCAAAGTTTGCACCATTCAAATGCTTGTAACTTTTTACTGGAGCGTCATAAAACCTTGAAATTTTTTACAATAAAGTACTCGAGCCTCTTATCTATTTAAGCTATCGCTCATAGCTATGCTACCCTTGAGTCCCAAATCAAACACTGATAAAACTTCAAATGCCCCTAACTTCTATACGGTGCGTCATACACCTATCAAAGTTTGCAACATTCAAATGCTCTTAACTTTTTACTGGAGCGTTATAAAATCTTGAAATTTTTGTGACAATAAAATACTCGAGCCTCTTATAATTTAAGCTATCGCTCATAGCTATGCTACCCTTGAGTCCCAAATCAAACACTGATAAAACTTCATATAGCCCTAACTTATATACGGTGGGGTTCTTTACCTATCCAAGTTTGCTACATTCAAATGCTTTTAACTTTTTACTGGAGCGTCTTAAAACCTTGAAATTTTGTGACAATAAAGTACTCGAGCCTCTTATCAATTTAAGCTGTCGCTCACAGCTATGCTAACCTTGAGTCCTAAATCAAACACTGATATAACTTCAAATGGCCCTAACTTCTATACGTCCTACACTATCAAAGTCTGCAACCATCAATTGCTTGTAACTTTTTACTGGAGCGTCATAAAACCTAGAAATTTTGTGACAATAAATTCATCGTGCCTCTTATCAATTTAAGCTATCGCTCATAGCTAGGGTACAATTGAGTCCCACATCAAACACTGTTAAAACTTCAAATAGCCCTAACTTCTATACGGTGCGTAGTATACCTATCAAAGTTTGCAACATTCAAATGCTTTTAACATTTTTTTTGAGCGTCATAAAACCTTGAAATTTTGTGACAATAAAGTACTCGAGCCTCTTATCAATTAAAGTTATCGCTCATAGCTATGCTACCCTTGAGTCACAAATCAAACCCGGATAAAACTTCAAAAGGCCCTAACTTCTGTACGGTGCGTCCTATAACTATCAAAGTTTGCACCATTCAAATGCTTGTAACTTTTTACTGGAGCGTCATAAAACCTTGAAATTTTTACAATAAAGTACTCGAGCCTCTTATCAATTTAAGCTATCGCTCATAGCTGTGCTACCCTTGACTCCCAAATCAAACACTGATAAAACTTCAAATGGCCCTAACTTCTATACGGTCCGTCATACACCTATCAAAGTTTGCAACATTCAAATGCTCTTAACTTTTTACTGGAGCGTTATAAAATGTTGAAATTTTGTGACAATAAAATACTCGAGCCTCTTGTCAATTAAAGTTATCGCTCATAGCTATCCTACCCTTGAGTTCCAAATCAAACACTGATAAAACTTCAAATGCCACTAACTTCTATACGTCCTACACCTATCAAAGTCTGCAAGCATCAATTGTTTGTAACTTTTTACTGGAGCGTCATAAAACCTTGAAATTTTGTGACAATAAATTACTCGTGCCTCTTATCAATTTAAACTATCGCTCATAGTTATGCAACCCTTGAGTCCCAAATCAAACACTGATAAAACTTCACATGGCCCTTTTTTATATACGGTGCGTCATACACCTATCAAAGTTTGCAACAATCAAATGCTTGTACCTTTTTACTGGAGTGTCATAAAACCTTGAAATTTTGTGACAATAAAGTACTCGAGCCTCTTATCAATTTAAGCTATCGCTCATAGCTATGCTACCCTTGTGTCCCACATCAAACACTGTTAAAACTTCAAATGGCCCTAACTTCTATGCGGTGCGTCCTACACCTATCAAAGTTTGCAACATTCAAATGCTTGTAACTTTTTACTGGAGCGTCATAAAATCTTGAAATTTTGTGACAATTAAGAAATCGAGCCTCTTATCAATTTAAGCTATCGCTCATAGCTATGCTACCCTTGAGTCCCAAATAAGACACTGATAAAGCTTCAAATGGCCCTAACTTCTATACGGAACATCCTACACCTATCAAAGTTGGCAACATTCAAATGCATGTAACTTTTTACTGGAGCGTCATAAAATCTTGAAATTTAGTGACAATAAAGTACTCGAGCCTTTTATCACTTTAAGCTATCGCTCATAGCTATGCTACCCTTGAGTCCCAAATCAAACACTGATAAAACTTCAAATGGCCCTAACTTCTATACGGTGAGTCCTATACCTATCAAAGTTTGCAACATTGTAACTTTTTACTGGAGCGTCAGAAAAACTTGAGAATTGCTAACAATAAAGTACTCGAGCCTCTTATCAATTTAAGCTATCGCTCACAGCTATGCTACCCTTGAGTCCCACATCAAAGACTGCTAAAACTTCAAATGGCCCTAAATTCTATACGGTGCGGCCTACACCTATCAAAGTTTGCAACAATCAAATGCTTGTAACTTTTTACTGGAGCGTCATAAATCTTTGAAATTTTGTGACAATAAATAACTCGTGCCTCTTATCAATTTAAACTATCGCTCATAGCTGTGCAACCCTTGAGTCCCAAATCAAACACTGCTAAAACTTCACATGGCCCTTTTTTATATACGGTCCGTCATACGCCTATCAAAGTTTGCAACATTCAAATGCTCTTAACTTTTTACTGGTGGTAAGTTATATCCACTGCCATCTTTCGATGGAAACCCTGAAGATTGGCCCCTGTTTTTAGCCAACTTCAGAGACACGACCAATGAATTTGGTTATAATAATCGCCAGAACCTTATGCGTTTGCATAAGGCACTTCAAGGGAATGCGAAGCGCGCTGTGACGTCACTACTCATATATCCTGACGACGTGACCAAAGTCATGCAGGAGTTAGAGTTCAATTTTGGACGCTCTGACTTATTGATCCGCTCGCAACTGCAAAAGGTGCAGCAGTTCCCACCGATTTATGAGAATCGACTTGAGCAAGTGTTGGAATTCTCAAACCGCGTCCGAAATATTGTCGCCTTTTTGAAGTCAGCAAAATGCGATCACCATTTGGCCAACCCTACTCTTCTTGAGCAGCTTATTGGAAAGCTTCCGCCCACCAAGCAATATGAATGGAGTCGACACGCCTCCAATATAACGCCTTATGCCACCGTTGAAGCCTTTGCCGACTGGGTTAGTGAACTCGCAAAGGTAGTGAGCTTAATGCCACCCATAGCTAGTACAGCTATGCGCCAACATCAACCCCCGCAGCCGCACCAAGGGGTGCAACAAGGTAACCTTCAGAACCGTCAGACCATATCACGAGGTGCTATTCCACGTCGTGTTTTGCACAGCACCGAACCTCAAGTGGAACAGCAACAACTCAGTTGTGTGCAATGCAATTTGAGCCACAAACTGAGCGCATGTCGTCAATTTAAGGCGCTGAATACAAATGACAAATGGACTTTGGTAAAGCGTCACCGCATTTGTTTTGCCTGCTTGCATAGAGGGCATAACGTGCTGAGTTGCCAGGCAAGGCATGCATGTGGTATAAATGGATGCACACATCACAACATACTGCACCAGGCAACTAAGCCGCTAGCAGAGCTGAAACCAGAGGATGTCGAGCATGTGCTTAACTGCCGTCAACACCAGCAGTCAAGCTTATTTAAGATACTACCCGTGGTGCTGTTTGGTCCACGTGGTAGCATACCTGTATTTGCGATGTTTGATGAAGTTTCTTCGGTCGCACTTCTTGAAGAGACCATCGCAAATCAACTTGGTCTCAAAGGCCCTACTGCACAGCTGACGCTTCAGTGGTATGGAGAGAAGCAAACAACGGAGCCATCGAAAAAGTAAGCTTGAACGTACGTGCAGAGTGTGGTGGCCAGGAGTACCCACTCAGAAACGTACGCACCGTGAAGCAGCTTAATTTACCAATGCAGACATTCATCAAGCAACAGCATGGGCACTTCACAGATGTGCCAATCGCCAGCTGCCAAGCCGCCAAGCCGGTCCTGCTGCTGTGATTGGATAATAGTTTTTTAGGCATGTCAGAGAAAACTGTCGCCGCCGGTCCAGATCAACCTATCGCTGCGGCAACTATGTTGGGTTGGGTGGCATATGGGCCACTTCACTCAAGCACCACCTCAATGTCAAGGGTGTTGCACGTCAAAGAAGCATCTACTTTAACACAACTGAACAGATTGGTCGAATAGTATTTTCCTGTAGAAAGTTTTGGAGTCCGCAGCACCAGCACAGTCCTGGAGTCAGATGAGAACGCCAGAGCAAGAAAAATATTGATTGAGACCACACAAAACATCGGCCAACGCTATGAAGTTGGTTTATTATGGCGCAACGATGCCACTAAGCTGCCGCAGAGCTATGTTATGGCCAAGCAGCGATTGTTAAATATTGAGGGGAAGATGTCCCGGGATGCCGCATTTGCAGCCAGATATAAAACGGAAGTCGCCAAATACATTGACAAGGGGTACGCTAAATTGTTGTCACCAGAGGCTGCTGAGAGACATAGTCCTACAACCTGGCACCTTCCTCACTTTGGTGTAGTAAACCGGCATAAGCCGGATAAGCTTCGTATCGTCTTTGATGCTGCAGCTGTATTTCTAGCGTATCGCTCAACTCAGTATTATTAAAGGGTCCTGAGCATGCGCAGCCACTTTTGGCCATCATGCACAAATTTCGACAAGGAGGTATCGCTGTTGCAGGAGATATTCAAGAAATGTTCTCACAAGTCCGCATACGAGCTGAAGACCAGGACTCATAGCGCTTTCTTTGGAGAGACGGAAATTCAGCCGAGCCAATCCGTGTCTACTCAATGATGTCGATGATCTTCGGAGCGATTTGTTCGCCGTGTTGTGCAGAATACATAAAAAACGTGAACGCAGCACAGTTTTTGCCTCACATGCCAGGTGGCGCAAAAGCTGTCATTGACAACACCTATGTGAATGACCTGGTCATAAGTTTTGATGACGTACAGGAGGCCGAGAAGGTAATGTTTGAGGCCCGGAAGATAAACGCTGCCGCAGGATTCACGCTCAGAAATTTCGTATCTAACTGCAAGAAGCTGCAGGTCAAACTGAATGGTAGCCAAGTCAAGCAACAAGAAGTTGTCAACACTGAACTGCAGCCAACAACAGAGAAGGTGCTGGGTATGTTTTGGAACTCTGGAGTGGACAGGTTTGAATTCCACTTTAAGTTCCATAGAATTCCACGCCAGGTGCTGGAGTACAGGAGAACACCGACTAAGAGAGAGTTGCTGGGAATCGTTATGGCTATTTACGACCCCTTTGGCCTCCTAGCCAACATCACTATTTTCGCCAAGCTACTTCTGCAGTCGCTGTGGAAGCGGAAAATCCAGTGGGATGAGCAGCTGCCATCAGATTTGGAGAAACAGTGGTTTGCATGGTGGAACGTTTTGCAGGGCGTGAAAAACTTTTCAGTCCCGCGTTGCTTGTCGTATTTGTTGCCGAATGCCGATGATATACAGCTGCACATATTCGTTGATGCTAGTGAAAGTGCATTTACAGCAGTCGCCTTTTTGCGTGTTTGCAAAGCAAATGAGGTAGAACTCGCATTCGTTGCTGCCAAAACGAGATGTGCAGCTGCAAAGGGTATGACCGTACCGCGCCTGGAATTCCAAGCGGCGTTACTAGGAAGCCGACTGAAGACTTCGATTGAAGACTGTCATGATTTCAAGATCAACGCTACGACATTTTGGAGTGATTCCAAGATAATTCTGCTTTGGCTTCGTTCCACAACCCGTAAGTATAAGCAATTCGTTGCCTACCGTATTGCTGAGATACTTGCCACTTCCACGCCGATGCAATGGCGCTGGATACCAACATCGATGAACGTCGCCGACGATGCAACTAGAGCCAAGTTGCCACAGTATATAGAGCAAGACAGCCGTTGGATATTGGGTCCAGATTTCTTGTGCCAAGAAGAAATACACTGGCCTCAAGAAGCTGGGATGCTGCACTCAGAGCACTGTGTATCTGAAGAAGCTGTTAATCAGGTGTTACACATAATAAACAAAGACAATATTCTTGATAGTTTGATCAAGTTTTCATCCTACATGAAGACGTTGAGGGTGACAGCATGGATATTTCGGTTCATTCGCAACGCCAAATCTAGATCCCGTCACTTTGGAGAGCTCACAGCAGCTGAAGTTTCTGATGCTGAAAAATTTGTATGCCGTCGCGTACAATACGAGTCATTTGCAGATGAAATGTCAGCTTTACGCGCAAGTACAGGAATTGTAAAGACCAGTGCCATATTTAAGCTCACGCCGATGCTGTATCCTGATGGTCTGCTAAGAGTCAACGGAAGAATCGACGCCGCTAATTACATCCCTGAATCAGCCCGACGCCCGATAATATTACCCCAGAAACATCGCGTGTCGCAGCTGATAATGAAGCATTACCACCAAAAGAGACATCACCAGAACGACTGCCTAACAATAAATGAAATGCGGCAAAAGTTCTGGGTGCCTCATGCTCGCACATTATTAAAAAGGATCAAGAGGGATTGTGTCATTTGTATCACCGCTCGAGCCAAGCCATCTGTGCCACTTATGGGACAGTTAGCCACAGACCGCCTAACACCGTACGTCCGACCTTTTACCTACTCAGGGGTGGACTACTGTGGACCATTCTGCGTTGCTATCGGCCGCAGACGAGAGAAACGTTGGGTGGCATTATTCACTTGCCTCACCACTCGAGCCCTACATTTGGAGGTGGCAGAACATCTGTCCACCGATGCATTTTTAATTTGTTTCAGGAATTTTGTGAACCGTCGCGGTGTGCCAATTAGAATTCGTAGCGACAATGGCACCAACTTTATAGGTGCACAAAAAGAGTTTCGCCAGGAGTACCGCTTATTTCACGTAGATCGGGTTCGTCGGGCAATGTCAAAGGAAAACATAGAGTGGATTTTTAATTGCCCAGCCAATCCTAGCGCTGGAGGTTGTTGGGAGCGGCTTGTCCAATGCGTGAAACGCCTGCTACAGTTTACCCTAAAGGATGAGGCACCACGCTTGGAGACCTTCCGCAGCGCACTGATTGAGGCGGAAAATATAATAAACAGCCGTCCACTTACAGAACTTCCTATAACCCATGAAGAAGAGGAACCACTTACTCTGAACCACTTCTTGAGTGGCTGCCTCAATTCCACTCAAACACCTGCACCGGAAGATGAGAAAATCTGTCTGCGCAAACAATGGAGAATTGCGCAGAACCTGAAGGATCGTCTGTGGAAAAGGTGGATTGTGGAGTACTTGCCACAACGTTTGCACCGACAAAAATGGAGGACTACAGCCATGACATTTGACACAATAAAACTATACTTATGCTATGCGATCCTCTCTTACCAAGAAGCCAATGGGTCAAAGGGCGAATAATTGAAGTCTTCACTGCCAAGGACGGCTAAGTCCGGAGTACCGCGGTACGCACCAGCCGCGGTATTATCCGTCGACCTGCATCTAAGCTAGCCGCTTTAAGTTTCGTGGATCCCAGTATGAATCCACCGGGAGGTGGGATGTCGCAGTAAAAGCTACTGTCTTCGCCGTAAGATGTCTCGCCGAAGTACAATTTCGCCCGGTAATTTTTAACGAACGAGTGAGTAGCAGAAGAACAACCGGGAAGAAAGCAGCAAATTCTAAACAACGAAGAAGCTGGCACTGAAATTTAAACCAACCGCACCACAAATATAATAACAATTTGAATTAATAATTTTTAATTTTGTTAACAAATAATTACAAATATAATTACAAAAGTTTTAGAATAATTACAAATATAATTACAGTCATAAAACCTTGAAAATTGCTAACAATAAAGTCCTCGAGCCTCTTATCAATTTAAGCTATCGCTCACAGCTATGCTACCCTTGACTCCCAAATCAAACACTGATAAAACTTCAAATGACCCTAACTTCTATACGGTGCGTCCCACACCTATCAAAGTTTGCAACAATCAAATGCTTGTAACTTTTTACTGGAGCGTCATAAATCTTTGAAATTTTGTGACAATAAAGTACTCGAGCCTCTTAGCAATTTAAGCTATCGCTCACAGCTATGCTTTTCTTGAGTCCTAAATCAAACACTGATAAAACTGCAAATGGCCCTAACTTCTATACGGTGTGTCCTACACCTATCAAAGTCTGCAACCATCAATTGCTTGTAACTTTTTTGGAGCGTCATAAAACCTTGAAATTTTGTGACAATAAAGTACTCGAGCCTCTTATCATTTTAAGCTATCGCTCATAGCTATGCTACCCTTGAGTTCCAAATAAGACACTGATAAAACTGCAAATGACCCTAACTACTATGCGGTGCGTCCTACACCTATCAAAGTTTACAACATTCAAATGCTTGTAACTTTTTACTGGAGCGTTATAAAATCTTGAAATTTTGTGACAATAAAATACTCGAGCCTCTTGTAAATTAAAGTTATCGCTCATAGCTATGCTACCATTGTGTCCCACATCAAACACTGTTAAAACTTCAAATGGCCCTAACTTCTATGCGGTGCGTCCTACACCTATCAAAGTTTGCAACATTCAAATGCATGTAACTTTTTACTGGAGCGTTATAAAATCTTGAAATTTTGTGACAATAAAATACTCGAGCCTCTTGTAAAATAGAGTTATCGCTCATAGCTATGCTACCCTTGAGTCCCAAATCAAACACTGATAAAACTTCAAATAGCCCTAACTTATATACGGTGGGGTTCTTTACCTATCAAAGTTTGCTACATTCAAATGCTTTTAACTTTTTACAGGAGCGTCATAAAACCTTGACATTTTGTGACAATAAAGTACTCGATCCTCTTATCAATTTACGCTATCGCACATAGCTTTGCTCCCCTTGAGTCCCAAATCAAACACTGATAGAACTTCAAATAGCCCTAACTTCTCTACAGTGCGTCCTATACCTATCAAAGTTTGCAACATTCAAATGCTTTTAACTTTTTTTTGGAGCGTCATAATACCTTGAAATTTTGTGACAATAAAGTACTCGAGCCTCTTATCAATTAAAGTTATCGCTCATAGCTATGCTACCCTTGAGTCCCAAATTAAACACTGATAAAACTTCAAATAGCCCTAACTTCTATACGGTGCGTCATACACCTATCAAAGTTTGCAACATTCAAATGCTTTTAACTTTTTACTGGAGCGTTATAAAATCTTGAAATTTTGTGACAATAAAATACTCGAGCCTCTTGTCAATTAAAGTTATCGCTCATAGCTATGCTACCCTTGAGTTTCAAATCAAACACTGATAAAACTTCAAATGCCACTAACTTCTATACGGTGAGTCCTATACCTATCAAAGTTTGCAACATTGTAACTTTTTACTGGAGCGTCATAAAACCTTGAAATTTTGTGACAATATAGTACTCGAGCCTCTTATCTATTTAAGCTATCGCTCATAGCTATGCTACCCTTGACTCCCAAATCAAACACTGATAAAACTTCAAATGGCACTAACTTGTATACGGAGAGTCCTATACCTATCCAAGTTTGCAACATTGTAACTTTTTACTGGAGCGTCATAAATCCTTGAGAATTGCTAACAATAAAGTACTCGAGCCTCTTATCAATTTAAGCTATCGCTCATAGCTATGCTCCCCTTGAGTCCCAAATCAAACACTGATAGAACTTCAAATAGCCCTAACTTCTATACGGTGCGTCCTATACCTATCAAAGTTTGCAACATTCGAATGCTTTTAACTTTTTTTTGGAGCGTCATAATACCTTGAAATTTTGTGACAATAAAGTACTCGAGCCTCTTATCAATTAAAGTTATCGCTCATAGCTATGCTACCCTTGAGTCACAAATCAAACCCGGATAAAACTTCAAATGGCCCTGACTTCTGTACGGTGCGTCCTATACCTATCAAAGTTTGCAACATTGTAACTTTTTAGTGAAGCGTCATAAAACCTTGAAAATTGCTAACAATAAAGTACTCAAGCTTCTTATCAATTTAAGCTATCGCTCACAGCCCTTGAGTCTCACATCAAACACTGTTAAAACTTCAAATGGCCGTAACTTTTCTACGGTGCGCCCTATACCTATTAAAGTTTGCAACATTGTAAATTTTTACTGGAGCGTCATAAAACCTTGAAATTTTGTGACAATAAAGTACTCGAGCCTCTTATCAATTTAAGTTATCGCTCATAGCTATGCTACCCTTGACTCCCAAATCAAACACTGATAAAACTTCAAATGACCCTAACTTCTATACTGTGCGTCCTACACCTCTCAAAGTTTCCAACATTCAAATGCTTGTAACTTTTTACTGGAGCGTTATAAAATCTTGAAATTTTGTGGCAATAAAATACTCGAGCCTCTTGTCAATTAAAGTTATCGCTCATAGCTATGCTACCCTTGTGTCCCACATCAAACACTGTTAAAACTTCAAATGGCCCTAACTTTTATGCGGTGCGTCCTACACCTATCAAAATTTGCAACATTCAAATGCTTGTAACTTTTTACTGGAGCGTCATAAAATCTTGAAATTTTGTGACAATAAAGAACTCGAGCCTCTTATCAATTTAAGCTATCCCTCATAGCTATGCTACCCTTGAGTCCCAAATAAGACACTGATAAAACTTCAAATGGCCCTAACTTCTTTACGGAGCATCCTAAACCTATCAAAGTTGGCAACATTCAAATGCTTGTAACTTTTTACTGGAGCGTTATAAAATCTTGAAATTTAGTGACAATAAAGTACTCGAGCCTCTTATCACTTTAAGCTATCGCTCATAGTTATGCTACCCTTGAGTCCCAAATCAAACACTGATAAAACTTCAAATAGCCCTAACTTCTATATGGTGGGGTTCTTTACCTATCAAAGTTTGCAACATTCAAATGCTATTAACTTTTTACTGGAGCGTCATAAAACCTTGAAATTTTGTGACAATAAAGTACTCGAGCTTCTTATCAATTTTTGCTATCGCTCATAGCTATGCTCCACTTGAGTCCCAAATCAAACACTGATAAAACTTCAAATAGCCCTAACTTCTATACGGTGCGTCCTATACCTATCAAAGTTTGCAACATTCAAATGCTTTTAACTTTTTTTTGGACCGTCATAATACCTTGAAATTTTGTGACAATAAAGTACTCGTGCCTCTTATCAATTAAAGTTATCGCTCATAGCTTTATCAATTAAAGTTTTCGCTTATAGCCTTGAGTCCCAAATCAAACACTGATAAAATTTCAAATGCCACTAACTTCTATACGGTGAGTCCTATACCTATAAAAGTTTGCAAAATTGTAACTTTTTACTGGAGCGTCATAAAACCTTGAAATTTGTTGACAATAAATTACTCGAGCCTCTTATCAATTTAAGCTATCGCTCACAGCTATGCTACCCTTGAGTCCCACATCAATGACTGCTAAAACTTAAAAATGGCCCTAAATTCTATACGGTGCGGCCTACACCTATCGCTCATAGCTATGCTCCGCTTGAGTCCCAAATCAAACACTGATAAAACTTCAAATAGCCATAACTTCTATACGGTGCGTCCTATACCTATCAAAGTTTGCAACATTCAAATGCTTTTAACTTTCTTTTGGAGCGTTATAAAATCTTGAAATTTTTTGACAATAAAATTCTCGAGCCTCTTATAGCTTTAAGCTATCGCTCAGCTATGCCACCCTTGAGTCCCACTTCAAACACTCTTAAAACTTCAAATGGCCCTAACTTCTATACGGTACGTCTTACACCTATCAAAGTTGGCAACATTCAAATGCTTGTAGCTTTTTACTGGAGCGTCATAAAACTTTGAAATTTTGTGACAATAAAGTACTCGTGCCTCTTATCAATTAAAGTTATCGCTCATAGCTATGCTACCCTTGAGTCCCAAATCAAACACTGATAAAACTTCAAATGCCACTAACTTCTGTACGGTGAGTCCTATACCTATCAAACTTTGCAACATTGTAACTTTTTACTGGAGCGTCGTAAAACCTTGAAATTTGCTGACAATAAAGTACTCGGGCCTCTTATCAATTTAAGCTATCGCTCAAAGCTATGCTACCCTTGAGTCCCACATCAAAGACTGCTAAAACTTCAAATGGCCCTAAATTCTATACGGTGCGGCCTACACCTATCAAAGTTTGCAACAATCAAATGCTTGTAACTTTTTACTGGAGCGTCATAAAATCTTGAAATTTTGTGACAATAAAGTACTCGAGCCTCTTATCAATTTAAGCTATCGCTCATAGCTATGCTACCCTTGAGTCCCAAATCAAACACTGATAAAACTTCAAATAGCCCTAACTTCTATATGGTGGGGTTCTTTATTTATCAAAGTTTGCAACATTCAAATGCTATTAACTTTTTACTGGAGCGTCATAAAACCTTGAAATTTTGTGACAATAAAGTACTCGAGCTTCTTATCAATTTATGGTATTGCTCATAGCTATGCTCCACTTGAGTCCCAAATCAAACACTGATGAAACTTCAAATAGCCCTAACTTCTATACGGTGCGACCTATACCTATCAAAGTTTGCAACATTCAAATGCTTTTAACTTTTTTTTGGAGCGTCATAATACCTTGAAATTTTGTGACAATAAAGTACTCGTGCCTCTTATCAATTAAAGTTATCGCTCATAGCTTTATCAATTAAAGTTTTCGCTTATAGCCTTGAGTCCCAAATCAAACACTGATAAAATTTCAAATGCCACTAACTTCTAAACGGTGAGTCCTATACCTATAAAAGTTTGCAACATTGTAACTTTTTACTGGAGCGTCATAAAACCTTGAAATTTGCTGACAATAAATTACTCGAGCCTCTTATCAATTTAAGCTATCGCTCACAGATATGCTACCCTTGAGTCCCACATCAATGACTGCTAAAACTTCAAATGGCCCTAAATTCTATACGGTGCGGCCTACACCTATCGCTCATAGCTATGCTCCGCTGGAGTCCCAAATCAAACACTGATAAAACTTCAAATAGCCCTAACTTCTATACGGTACGTCCTACACCTATCAAAGTTGGCAACATTCAAATGCTTGTAGCTTTTTACTGGAGCGTCATAAAACTTTGAAATTTTGTGACAATAAAGTACTCGTGCCTCTTATCTATTAAAGTTATCGCTCATAGCTATGCCACCCTTGAGTCCCAAATCAAACTCTGATAAAAGTTCAAATGGCCCTAACTTCTGTACGGTGCGCCCTATACCTATCAAAGTTTGCACCATTCAAATGCTTGTAACTTTTTACTGGAGCGTTATAAAATCTTGAAATTTTTTGACAATAAAATTCTCGAGCCTCTTGTCAATTAAAGTTATCGCTCATAGCTATGCTACCCTTGAGTTCCATATCAAACACTGATAAAACTTCAAATGCCACTAATTTCTATACGGTGAGTCCTATACCTATCAAACTTTGCAACATTGTAACTTTTTACTGGAGCGTCGTAAAACCTTGAAATTTGCGGACAATAAAGTACTCGAGCCTCATATCAATTTAAGCTATCGCTCACAGCTATGCTACCCTTGAGTCCCACATCAAAGACTGCTAAAACTTCAAATGGCCCTAAATTCTATACGGTGCGGCCTACACCTATCAAAGTTTGCAACAATCAAATGCTTGTAACTTTTTACTGGAGCGTCATAAATCCTTGAAATTTTGTGACAATAAAGTACTCGAGCCTCTTATCAATTTAAGCTATCGCTCACAGCTATGCTACCCTTGAGTCCCACATCAAACACTGCTAAAACTTCAAATGGCCCTAATTTCTATACGGTGCGTCCTATACCTATTAAAGTTTGCAACATTGTAACTTTTTACTGCCCTAACTTCTATACGTCCTACACCTATTAAAGTCTGCAACCATCAATTGCTTGTAACTTTTTACTGGAGCGTCATGAAACCTTGAAATTTTGTGACAATAAATTACTTGTGCCTCTTATCAATTTAAGCTATCGCTTACAGCTAGGCTACAATTGAGTCCCACATCAAACACTGTTAAAACTTCAAATGGCCCTAACTTCTATACGGTGCGTCCTATACCTATTAAAGTTTGCAACATTGTAACTTTTTACTGCCCTAACTTATATACGTCCTACACCTATCAAAGTCTGCAACCATCAATTGCTTGTAACTTTTTACTGGAGCGTCATAAAACCTTGAAATTTTCTGACAATAAATTTCTCGAGGCTCTTATCAATTTAAGCTATCGTTCATAGCTATGCTACCCTTGAGTCCCAAACAAGACACTGATAAAACTTCAAATGGCCCTAACTTCTATACGGAGCATCCTACACCTATCAAAGTTGGCAAAATTCAAATGCTTGTAACTTTTTACTGGAGCGTTATAAAATCTTGAAATTTAGTGACAATAAAGTACTTGAGCCTCTTATCACTTTAATCTATCGCTCATAGTTATGCTACCCTTGAGTCTCAAATCAAACATTGATAAAACTTCAAATAGCCCTAACTTCTATACGGTGCGTCCTATACCTATCAAAGTATGCCACATTCAAATGCTTTTAACTTTTTACTGGAGCGTCATAATACCTTGAAATTTTCTGACAATAAAGTTTTCGAGTTTCTTATCAATTTAAGCTATCGCTCATAGCTATGCTACCCTTGAGTCCCAAATAAAACACTGATAAAACTTCAAATGGCCCTAGCTTCTGTACGGTGCATCCTATATCTATCAAAGTTTGCACCATTCAAATGCTTTTAACTTTTTACTGGAGCATCATAAAACCTTGAATTTTTGTGACAATAAAGTACTCGAGCCTCTTATCAATTTACGCTATCGCTCATAGCTATGCTCCCCTTGAGTCCCAAATCAAACACTGATAAAACTTCAAATAGCCCTAACTTCTATACGGTGCGTCCTATACCTATCAAAGTTTGCCACATTCAAATGCTTTTAAGTTTTTACTGGACCGTCATAAAATCTAAAAATTTTGTGACAAAAAAATATTGGAGCCTCTTGTCAATTAAAGGTATCGCTCATATTTATGCTACCCTTGAGTCCCAAATCAAACACTGATAAAACTTCAAATGTCACTAACTTCTGTACGGTGCGTCCTCTACCCATTAAAGTTTGCAACATTGTACCTTTTTACTGGAGCGTCATAAAACCTTTAAATTTTATGAAAATGAATTTCTCGAGCCTCTTATAAATTTAAGCGATCGCTCACAGCTATGCTACCCTTGAGTCCCACATCAAACACTGCTAAAACTTCAAATGGCCCTAACTTCTATACGGTGCGTCCTACACCTATCAAAGTTTGCAACATTCAAATGCTTGTAACTTTTTACTGGAGCGTCTTAAAATCTTGAAATTTTGTGACAATAAAGAACTCGAGTCTCTTATCAATTTAAGCTATCGCTCATAGCTATGCTACCCTTGAGTCCTAAATAAGACACTGATAAAACTTCAAATTGCCCTAACTTCTATATGGATAATCCTACACCTATCAAAGTTGGCAATATTCAAATGCTTGTAACTTTTTACTGGAGCGTCATAAAATCTTGAAATTTAGTGACAATAAAGTACTCGAGCCTCTTATCACTTTAAGCTATCGCTCATAGCTATGCTACCCTTGAGTCCCAAATCAAACACTGATAAAACTTCATATAGGCCTTACTTCTATACGGTGCGTCCTATACCTATGAAAGTTTGCAACATTCAAATGCTTGTAACTTTTTACTGGAGCATCATAAAACCTTGAAATTTTGTGACAATAAAGTACTCGAGCCTCTTATCAATTTACGCTATCGGTCATAGCTATGCTCCCCTTGAGTCCCAAATCAAACACTGATAAAACTTCAAATAGCCCTAACTTCTATACGGTGCGTCCTATACTTATCAAAGTTTGCCACATTCAAATGCTTTTAACTTTTTACTGGACCGTCATAAAATCTAAAAATTTTGTGACAAAAAAATACTGGAGCCTCTTGTCAATTAAAGGTATCGCTCATATTTATGCTACCCTTGAGTCCCAATCAAACACTGATAAAACTTCAAATGGCACTAACTTCTGTACGGTGCATCCTATACCCATTAAAGTTTGAAACATTGTACCTTTTTACTGGAGCGTCATAAAACCTTAAAATTTTCTGAAAATGAATTTCTCGAGCCTCTTATAAATTTAAGCTATCGCTCACAGCTATGCTACCCTTGAGTCCCACATCAAACACTGCTAAAGCTTCAAATGGCCCTAACTTCTATACGGTGCGTCCTACACCTATCAAAGTTTGCAACATTCAAATGCTTGTAACTTTTTACTGGAGCGTCATAAAATCTTGAAATTTTGTGACAATAAAGAACTCGAGTCTCTTATCAATTTAAGCTATCGCTCATAGCTAGCTACCCTTGAGTCCCAAATCAAACACTGATAAAACTTCATATAGCCCTAACTTCTATACGGTGCGTCCTTAACCTATGAAAGTTTGCAACATTCAAATGCTTGTAACTTTTTACTGGAGCATCATAAAATCTTGAAATTTAGTGACAATAAACTACTTGAGCCTCTTACCAATTTAAGGTGTCGTTCATAGCTATGCTACTCTTGAGTCCCAAATCAAACACTGATCAAACTTCAAATGGCCCTAACTTCTATACGGTGCGGCCTACACCTATCAAAGTTTGCAACAATCAAATGCTTGTGACTTTTACTGGAGCGTCATAAATCTTTGAAATTTTGTGAAAATAAAATACTCGAGCCTCTTGTCAATTAAAGTTATCGCTCATAGCTATGCTACCCTTGAGTTCCAAATCAAACACTGATAAAACTTCAAATGCCACTAACTTCTATACGGTGAGTCCTATACCTATCAAAGTTTACTTGACCGTCATAAAACCTTGAAATTTTGTGACAATAAATTACTCGTGCCTCTCATCAATTTAAGCCATCGTTCACAGCTAGGCTACAATTGAGTCCCACATCAAACACGGTTAAAACTTCAAATGGCCCTAACTTCTATACGGTGCGTCCTATACCTATTAAAGTTTGCAACATTGTAACTTTTTACTGCCCTAACTTCAATACGTCCTACACCTACCAAAGTCTGCAACCATCAATTGCTTGTAACTTTTTACTGGAGCGTCATTAAACCTTGAAATTTTCTGACAATAAATTTTTCGAGCCTCTTATAAATTTAAGCTATCGCTCACAGCTATGCTACCCTTGAGTCCCACATCAAACACTGCTAAAACTTCAAATGGCCCTAACTTCTATACGGTGCGTCCTACACCTATCAAAGTCTGCAACATTCAAATGCTTGTAACTTTTTACTGGAGCGTCATAAAATCTGGAAATTTTGTGACAATAAAGAACTCTTGCCTCTTATCAATTTAAGCTATCGCTCATAGCTATGCTACCCTTGAGTCCCAAATAAGACACTGATAAAACTTTAAATGGCCTTAACTTCTATACGGAGCATGCGACACCTATCAAAGTAGGCAACATTCAAATGCTTGTAACTTTTTACTGGAGCGTCATAAAATCTTGAAATTTACTGACAATGAAGTACTTGAGCCTCTTATCACTTTAAGCTATCGCTCATAGTTATGCTACCCTTGAGTCCCAAATCAAACACTGATAAAGCTTCAAATAGCCCTAACTTCTATACGGTGCATCCTATACCTATCAAAGTTTGCAACATTCAAATGCTTGTAACTTTTTACTGGAGCGTCATAAAATCTTGAAATTTAGTGACAATAAAGTACTTGAGCCTCCTCTCACTTTAAGCTATCGCTCATAGTTATGCTACCCTTGAGTTGCAAATCAAACACTGATAAAACTTCAAATGCCACTAACTTCTATACGGTGAGTCCTATACCTATCAAAGTTTGCAACATTGTAAATTTTTACTTGAGCGTCATAAAACCTTGAAATTTTGTGACAATAAATTACTCGTGCCTTTTATCAATTTAAGCTATCAAGACACTGATTAACTACAAAAGACCTTAACTTCTATACGGTGCGTTCTACACCTATCAAAGTTGACAACATTCAAATGCTTGTAACTTTTTACTGGAGCGACATAAAATCTTGAAATTTAGTGACAATAAAGTACTTGAGTCTCTTATCAATTAAAGTTATCATTCATAGCTATGCTACCCTCGAGTCCAAAATCAAACACTGATCAAACTTCAAATGGCCCTAACTTCTATACGGTGCGTCATACACCTACAAAAGTTTGCAACATTCAAATGCTTTTAACTTTTTACTGGAGCGTCATAAAATCTTGAAATTTTTTGACAATAAAGTACTCGAGCCTCCTATTACTTTAAGCTATCGCTCATAGCTATGCTACCCTTGAGCCCCAAATCAAACACTGATAACTTCAAATAGCCCTAATTTCTATACGGTGGGGTTCTTTACCTATCAAAGTTTGCAACATTCAAATGCTTTTAACTTTTTATTGGAGCGTCATAAAACCTCGAAATTGTTTGACAATAAGGTACTCGAGCCTCTTATCAATTTACGCTATCGCTTATAGCTATGCTTCCCTTGAGTCCCAAATCAAACACTGATAAAACTTCAAATTGCCCTAATTTCTATACGGTGCGTCCTATACCTATCAAAGTTTGCAACATTGTAAATTTTTACTGGAGCGTCATAAAACTTTGAAATTTGGTGACAATGAAGTACTCGAGCCTCTTGTCAGTTTAAGCGTCCTACACCTATCAAATTTTGCAACATTCAAATGCAAGTAACTTTTTACTGGAGCATCATAAAACCTGGAAATTTTGTGACAAAAAAGTACTCGTGCCTCTTATCAATTTAAGCTATCGCTCATAGCTATGCCACCCTTGAGTCCCAACTAAAACACTGATAAAACTTCAAATGGTCCTAACTTCTATACGGTACGTCCTACACCTATCAAATTTTGCAACTGCACTGGAGCGACATAAAATCTTGAAATTTAGTGACAATAAAGTACTTGAGCCTCTTATCAATTAAAGTTATCATTCATAGCTATGCTACCCTCGAGTCCCAAATCAAACACTGATAAAACTTCAAATGGCCCTAACTTCTATACGGTACGTCCTACACCTATCAAAGTTTGCAACATTCAAATGCTTGTAACTTTTTACTGGAGCGTCATAAAATCTTGAAATTGTTTGACAATAAAGTACTCGAGCCTCTTATCAATTTACGCTATCGCACCTAGCTATGCTTCCCTTGAGTCTCAAATCAAACACTGATAAAACTTCAAATTGCCCTAATTTCTATACGGTGCGGCCTACATCTATCAAAGTTTGCGACAATCAACTGCTTTTAACTTTTTACTGGATCGTTATAAAATCTTGAAATTTTGTGACAATAAAATACTCGAGCCTCTTGTCAATTAAAGTTATCGCTCATAGCTATGCTTCCCTTGAGTCCCACATCAAGCACTGCTAAAACTTCAAATGGCCCTAAGTTCTATACGGTGCGTCCTACACCTATCAAAGTTTGCAGCGTTCAAATGCAAGTAACTTTTAACTGGAGCATCATAAAACCTGGAAATTTTGTGACAATAAAGTACTCGTGCCTCTTATCAATTTAAGCTATCGCTCATAGCTATGTTACCCTTGAGTCCCAACTAAAACACTGATAAAACTTCAAATGGCCCTAACTTCTATACGGTGCGTCCTACACCTATCAAAGTTTGCAATAATCAAACGCTTGTAACTTTTTACTGGAGCGTCATAAAACCTTGAAATTTTGTGACAATAAAGTACTCGAGCCTCATCAATTTAAGCTATCGCTCATAGCTATGCTACCCTTGACTCCCAAATCAAACACTGATACAACTTCAAATGACCCTAACTTCTATACGGTGCATCCTACACCTATCAAAGTTTGCAACAATCAAATGCTTGAAACTTTTTACTGGAGCGTCATAAAACCTTGAAATTTTGTGACAATAAAGTACTCGAGCCTCTTATCAATTTAAGCTATCGCTCATAGCTATGCTACCCTTGAGTCCCAAATAAGACACTGATCAAACTTCAAATGACCCTAACTTCTATACGGTGCGTCCTACACCTATCAAAGTTTGCAACAATCAAATGCTTGTAACTTTTTACTGGAGCGTCATAAAACCTTGAAATTTTGTGACAATAAAGTACTCGAGCCTCTTATCAACTTAAGCTATCGCTCATAGCTATGCTACCCTTGACTCCCAAATCAAACACTGATACAACTTCAAATGGCCCTAACTTAAATACGGTGCGTCCTACACCTATCAAAGTTTGCAACATTCAAATGCAAATAACTTTTTACTGGAGCGTCATAAAACCTTGAAATTTTGTGACAATAAATTACTCGAGCCTCTTATCAATTTAAGCTATCGCTCATAGCTATGCTACCCTTGAGTCCCAAATAAGACACTGATAAACTACAAAAGACCTTAACTTCTATACGGTGCGTTCTACACCTATCAAAGTTTGCAACAATCAAATGCTATTAACTTTTTACTGGAGCGTCATAAAACCTTGAAATTTTGTGACAATAAAGTACTCGAGCCTCTTATCAATTTAAGCTATCGCTCATGGCTATGCTAACCTTGAGTCCCAACTAAAACACTGATAAAACTTCAAATGGCCCTAACTTCTATACGGTGCGTCCTACACCTATCAAAGTTTACAACTGCACTGGAGCGTCATAAAATCTTGAAATTTAGTGACAATAAAGTACTTGAGCCTCCTACCACTTTAAGCTATCGCTCATAGTAATGCTACCCTTGAGTCCCAAATCAAACACAGATAAAACTTCAAATAGCCCTAACATCTATACGGTGGGGTTCTTTACCTATCGAAGTTTGCAACATTCAAATGCTTGTAACTTTTTACTGGAGCGTCATAAAATCTTGAAATTTTGTGACAATAAAGAACTCGAGTCTCTTATCAATTAAAGTTATCGCTCATAGCTATGCTACCCTCGAGTCCCAAATCAAACACTGATAAAACTTCAAATGGCCCTAACTTCTATACGGTGCGTCATACACCTATAAAAGTTTGCAACATTCAAATGCTTTTAACTTTTTACTGGAGCGTCATAAAACCTTGAAATTGTTTGACAATAAAGTACTCGAGCCTCTTATCAATTTACGCTATCGCTCATAGCTATGCTTCCCTTGAGTCCCAAATCAAACACTGATAAAACTTCAAATTGCCCTAATTTCTATACGGTGCGGCCTACACCTATCAAAGTTTGCGACAATCAACTGCTTTTAACTTTTTACTGGAGCGTTATAAAATCTTGAAATTTTGTGACAATAAAATACTCGAGCCTCTTGTCAATTAAAGTTATCGCTCATAGCTATGCTACCCTTGAGATCCAAATCAAACCCTGATAAAATTTCAAATGCAACTAACTTCTATACGGTGAGTCCTATACCTATCAAAGTTTGCAACATTGTAACTTTTTACTGGAGCGTCATAAAACTTTGAAATTTGGTGACAATAAAGTACTCGAGCCTCTTATCAGTTTAAGCTATCGCTCACAGCTATGCTACCCTTGAGTCCCACATCAAGCACTGCTAAAACTTCAAATGGCCCTAAATTCTATACGGTGCGTCCTACACCTATCAAAGTTTGCAACAATCAAATGCTTGTAACGTTTTACTGGAGCGTCATAAAACCTTGAAATTTTGTGACAATAAAGTACTCGAGCCTCTTATCAACTTAAGCTATCGCTCATAGCTATGCTACCCTTGACTCCCAAATCAAACACTGATACAACTTCAAATGACCCTAACTTATATACGGTGCGTCCTACACCTTTCAAAGTTTGCAACATTCAAATGCAAGTAACTTTTTACTGGAGCGTCATAAAACCTTGAAATTTTGTGACAATAAATTACTCGAGCCTCTTATCAATTTAAGCTATCGCTCATAGCTATGCTACCCTTGAGTTCCAAATAAGACACTGATAAAACTTCAAATGACCTTAACTTCTATACGGTGCGTTCTACACCTATCAAAGTTTGCAACAATCAAATGCTTGTAACTTTTTACTGGAGCGTCATAAAACCTTGAAATTTTGTGACAATAAAGTACTCGAGCCTCTTATCAATTTAAGCTATCGCTCATAGCTATGCTACCCTTGAGTCCCAAATCAAACACTGATAAAACTTCAAATAGCCCTAACTTCTATATGGTGGGGTTCTTTACCTATCAAAGTTTGCAACATTCAAATGCTATTAACTTTTTACTGGAGCGTCATAAAACCTTGAAATTTTGTAACAATAAAATACTCGAGCCTCTTGTCAATTAAAGTTATCGCTCATAGCTATGCTACCCTTGAGTTCCAAATCAAACCCTGATAAAATTTCAAATGCCACTAACTTCTATACGGTGCGTCCCACACCTATCAAAGCTTGTAACTTTTTAATGGAGCGTCATAAAACCTTGAAATTTTTTGACAATAAAGTACTCGAGCCTCTTATCAATTTAAGCTATCGCTCATAGCTATGCTACCCTTGAGTCCCAAATAAGACACTGATAAAACTTCAAATGACCCTAACTTCTATACGGTGCGTCCTACACCTATCAGAGTTTGCAACAATGAAATTCTTGTAACTTTTTACTGGAGCGTCATAAAACCTTGACATTTTGTGACAATAAAGTACTCGAGCCTCTTATCAATTTAAGCTATCGCTCATAGCTATGCTACCCTTGAGTACCAAATAAGACACTGATAAAACTTCAAATGACCCTAACTTCTATACGGTGCGTCCTACACCTATCAGAGTTTGCAACAATGAAATGCTTGTAACTTTTTACTGGAGCGTCATAAAACCTTGACATTTTGTGACAATAAAGTACTCGAGCCTCTTATCAATTTAAGCTATCGCTCATAGCTATGCCACCCTTGAGTCCCAACTAAAACACTGATAAAACTTCAAATGCCCCTAACTTCTATACGGTGCGTCCTACACCTATCAAAGTTTGCAACTGCACTGGAGCGTCATAAAATCTTGAAATTTAGTGACAATAAAGTACTTGAGCCTCCTATAAGCTATCGCTCATAGTTATGCTACTCTTGAGTCCCAAATCAAACACTGATAAAACTTCAAATTGCCCTAATTTCTATACGGTGCGGCCTACACCTATCAAAGTTTGCGACAATCAACTGCTTTTAACTTTTTACTGGAGCGTTATAAAATCTTGAAATTTTGTGACAATAAAATACTCGAGCCTCTTGTCAATTAAAGTAATTGCTCATAGCTATGCTACCCTTGAGTTCCAAATCAAACTTCAAATGGCCCTAGCTTCTGTACGGTGCGGCCTATACTTATCAAAGTTTGCACCATTCAAATGCTTGTAACTTTTTAATGGAGCGTCATAAAACCTTGAAATGTCAATGTCAAGGGTGTTGCACGTCAAAGAAGCATCTATTTTAACACAACTGAACAGATTGGTCGAAGAGTACTTTTCTGTAGAAAGTTTTGGAGTCCGCAGCACCAGCACAGTCCTGGAGTCAGATGAGAACGCCAGAGCAAGAAAAATATTGATTGAGACCACACAAAACATTGGCCAACGCTATGAAGTTGGTCTATTATGGCGCAACGATGCCACTAAGCTGCCGCAGAGCTATGTTATGGCCAAGCAGCGCCTGTTAAATATTGAGGGGAAGATGTCCCGGGATGCCGCATTTGCAGCCAAATATAAAACGGAAGTCGCCAAATACATTGACAAGGGGTACGCTAAATTGTTGTCACCAGAGGCTGCTGAGAGACATAGTCCTACAACCTGGCACCTTCCTCACTTTGGTGTAGTAAACCGGCATAAGCCGGATAAGCTTCGTATCGTCTTTGATGCTGCAGCTGTATTTCTAGCGTATCGCTCAACTCAGTATTATTAAAGGGTCCTGAGCATGCGCAGCCACTTTTGGCCATCATGCACAAATTTCGACAAGGAGGTATCGCTGTTGCAGGAGATATTCAAGAAATGTTCTCACAAGTCCGCATACGAGCTGAAGACCAGGACTCATAGCGCTTTCTTTGGAGAGACGGAAATTCAGCCGAGCCAATCCGTGTCTACTCAATGATGTCGATGATCTTCGGAGCGATTTGTTCGCCGTGTTGTGCAGAATACATAAAAAACGTGAACGCAGCACAGTTTTTGCCTCACATGCCAGGTGGCGCAAAAGCTGTCATTGACAACACCTATGTGAATGACCTGGTCATAAGTTTTGATGACGTACAGGAGGCCGAGAAGGTAATGTTTGAGGCCCGGAAGATAAACGCTGCCGCAGGATTCACGCTCAGAAATTTCGTATCTAACTGCAAGAAGCTGCAGGTCAAACTGAATGGTACCCAAGTCAAGCAACAAGAAGTTGTCAACACTGAACTGCAGCCAACAACAGAGAAGGTGCTGGGTATGTTTTGGAACTCTGGAGTGGACAGGTTTGAATTCCACTTTAAGTTCCATAGAATTCCACGCCAGGTGCTGGAGTACAGAAGAACACCGACTAAGAGAGAGTTGCTGGGAATCGTTATGGCTATTTACGACCCCTTTGGCCTCCTAGCCAACATCACTATTTTCGCCAAGCTACTTCTGCAGTCGCTGTGGAAGCGGAAAATCCAGTGGGATGAGGAGCTGCCATCAGATTTGGAGAAACAGTGGTTTGCATGGTGGAACGTTTTTCAGGGCGTGAAAAACTTTTCAGTCCCGCGTTGCTTGTCGTATTTGTTGCCGAATGCCGATGATATACAGCTGCACATATTCGTTGATGCTAGTGAAAGTGCATTTACAGCAGTCGCCTTTTTGCGTGTTTGCAAAGCAAACGAGGTAGAAGTCGCATTCGTTGCTGCCAAAACGAGATGTGTACCTGCAAAGGGTATGACCGTACCGCGCCTGGAATTGCAAACGGCCGTACTAGGAAGCCGACTGAAGACTTCGATTGAAGACTGTCATGATTTCAAGATCAACGCTACGACATTTTGGAGCGATTCCCAGATAATTCTGCTTTGGCTTCGTTCCACAACCCGGAAGTATAAGCAATTCGTTTCCTACCGTATTGCTGAGATACTTGCCACTTCCACGCCGATGCAATGGCGCTGGATACCAACATCGATGAACGTCGCCGACGATGCAACTAGAGCCAAGTTGCCACAGTATGTAGAGCAAGACAGCCGTTGGATATTGGGTCCAGATTTCTTGTGCCAAGAAGAAATACACTGGCCTCAAGAAGCTGGGATGCTGCACTCAGAGCACTGTGTATCTGAAGAAGCTGTTAATCAGGTGTTACACATAATAAACACAGACAATATTCTTGATAGTTTGATCAAGTTTTCATCCTACATGAAGACGTTGAGGGTGACAGCATGGATATTTCGGTTCATTCGCAACGCCAAATCTAGATCCCGTCACTTTGGAGAGCTCACAGCAGCTGAAGTTTCTGATGCTGAAAAATTTGTATGCCGTCGCGTACAATACGAGTCATTTGCAGATGAAATGTCAGCTTTACGCGCAAGTACAGGAATTGTAAAGACCAGTGCCATATTTAAGCTCACGCCGATGCTGTATCCTGATGGTCTGCTAAGAGTCAACGGAAGAATCGACGCCGCTAATTACATCCCTGAATCAGCCCGACGCCCGATAATATTACCCCAGAAACATCGCGAGTCGCAGCTGATAATGAAGCATTAACACCAAAAGAGACATCACCAGAACGACTGCCTAACAATAAATGAAATGCGGCAAAAGTTCTGGGTGCCTCATGCTCGCACATTATTAAAAAGGATCAAGAGGGATTGTGTCATTTGTATCACCGCTCGAGCCAAGCCATCTGTGCCACTTATGGGACAGTTAGCCACAGACCGCCTAACACCGTACGTCCGACCTTTTACCTACTCAGGGGTGGACTACTGTGGACCATTCTGCGTTGCTATCGGCCGCAGACGAGAGAAACGTTGGGTGGCATTATTCACTTGCCTCACCACTCGAGCCCTACATTTGGAGGTGGCAGAACATCTGTCCACCGATGCATTTTTAATTTGTTTCAGGAATTTTGTGAACCGTCGCGGTGTGCCGATTAGAATTCGTAGCGACAATGGCACCAACTTTATAGGTGCACAAAAAGAGTTTCGCCAGGAGAACCGCTTATTTGACGTAGATCGGGTTCGACGGGCAATGTCAAAGGAAAACATAGAGTGGATTTTTAATTGCCCAGCCAATCCTAGCGCTGGAGGTTGTTGGGAGCGGCTTGTCCAATGCGTGAAACGCCTGCTACAGGTTACCCTAAAGGATGAGGCACCACGCTTGGAGACCTTCCGCAGCGCACTGATTGAGGCGGAAAATATAATAAACAGCCGTCCACTTACAGAACTTCCTATAACCCATGAAGAAGAGGAACCACTTACTCCGAACCACTTCTTGAGTGGCTGCCTCAATTCCGCTCAAACACCTGCACCGGAAGATGAGAAAATCTGTCTGCGCAAACAATGGAGAATTGCGCAGAACCTGAAGGATCGTCTGTGGAAAAGGTGGATTGTGGACTACTTGCCACAACGTTTGCACCGACAAAAATGGAGGACTACAGCCATGACATTTGACACAATAAAACTATACTTATGCTATGCGATCCTGTCTTACCAAGAAGCCAATGGGTCAAAGGGCGAATAATTGAAGTCTTCACTGCCAAGGACGGCCAAGTCCGGAATGCCGCGGTACGCATCAGCCGCGGTTTTATCCGTCAATCTGCATCTAAGCTAGCCGCTTTAAGTTTCGTGGATCCCAGTATGAATCCACCGGGAGGTGGGATATCGCAGTAAAACTATTGTCTTCGCCGTAAGATGTCTCGCCGAAGTACAATCTCGCCCGGTAATTTTTAACGAACGAGTGAGTAGCAGAAGAGCAACCGGGAAGAAAGCAGCAAATTCTAAACAGCCAAGAAGCTGGCACTGAAATTTAAACCAACCGCACCACAAATATAATAACAATTTGAATTCATAATTTTTAATTTTGTTAACAAATAATTACAAATATAATTACAAAAGTTTTAGAATAATTACAAATATAATTACAGTCATAAAACCTTGAAAATTGCTAACAATAAAGTCCTCGAGCCTCTTATCAATTCAAGCTATCGCTCACAGCTATGCTACCCTTGACTCCCAAATCAAACACTGATAAAACTTCAAATGACCCTAACTTCTATACGGTGCGTCCCACACCTATCAAAGTTTGCAACAATCAAATGCTTGTAACTTTTTACTGGAGCGTCATAAATCTTTGAAATTTTGTGACAATAAAGTACTCGAGCCTCTTAGCAATTTAAGCTATCGCTCAAAACTATGCTACCCTTGAGTCCCAACTAAAACACTGATAAAACTTCAAATGGCCCTAACTTCTATACGGTGCGTCCTACACCTATAAAAGTTTGCAACTGCACTGGAGCATCATAAAATCTTGAAATTTAGTGACAATAAAGTACTTGAGCCTCCTACCACTTTAAGCTATCGCTCATAGTTATGCTACCCTTGAGTCCCAAATCAAACACTGATAAAACTTCAAATGGCCCTAACTTCTATACGGCACGTCCTATACCTATCAAAGTTTGCAACATTCAAATGCTTGTAACTTTTTACTGGAGCGTCATAAAATCTTGAAATTTTGTGACAATAAAGAACTCGAGTCTCTTATCAATAAAAATTATCGCTCATAGCTATGCTACCCGCGAGTCCCAAATCAAACACTGATAAAACTTCAAATGGCCCTAACTTCTATACGGTGCGTCATACACCTATAAAAGTTTGCAACATTCAAATGCTTTTAACTTTTTACTGGAACGTCATAAAATCTTGAAATTGTTTGACAATAAAGTACTCGAGCCACTTATTACTTTAAGCTATCGCTCATAGCTATGCTACCCTTGAGCCTCAAATCAAACACTGATAACTTTAAATAGCCCTAACTTATATACATACGGTGGGGTTCTTTACCTATCAAAGTTTGCAACATTCAAATGCTTTTAACTTTTTACTGGAGCCTCATAAAACCTTGAAAGTTTGTGACAATAAAGTACTTGAGCCTCCTACCACTTTAAGCTATCGCTCAAAGTTATGCTACCCTTGAGTTCCACATCAAGCACTGCTAAAACTTCCAATGGCCTTAAATTCTATACGGTGCGTCCTACACCTATCAAAGTTTGCAACAATCAAATGCTTGTAACTTTTTACTGGAGCGTCATAAAACCTTGAAATTTTGTGACAATAAAGTACTCGAGCCTCTTATCAATTTAAGCTATCGCTCATAGCTATGCTACCCTTGAGTCCCAAATAAGACACTGATCAAACTTCAAATGACCCTAACTTCTATACGGTGCGTCCTACACCTATCAAAGTTTGCAACAATCAAATGCTTGTAACTTTTAACTGGAGCGTCATAAAACCTTGAAATTTTGTGACAATAAAGTACTCGAGCCTCTTATCAACTTAAGCTATCGCTCATAGCTATTCTACCCTTGACTCACAAATCAAACACTGATACAACTTCAAATGACCCTAACTTATATACGGTGCGTCCTACACCTATCAAAGTTTGCAACATTCAAATGCAAGTAACTTTTAACTGGAGCAACATAAAACCTGGAAATTTTGTGACAATAAAGTACTCGTGCCTCTTATCAATTTAAGCTATTGCTCATAGCTATGCTACCCTTGAGTCCCAACTAAAACACTGATAAAACTTCCAATGGCCCTAACTTCTATACGGTGCGTCCTACACCTATCGAAGTTTGCACCATTCAAATGCTTGTAACTTTTTACTGGAGCGTCATAAAATTTTTAAATTTTGTGACAATAAAATACTCGAGTCTCTTATCAATTAAAGTTATCGCTCATAGCTATGCTACCCTTGAGTGCCAAATCAAACACTGATAAAACTTCAAATGGCCCTAACTTATATACGGTGCGTCATACACCTATAAAAGTTTGCAACATTCAAATGCTTGTAACTTTTTACTGGAGCGTCATAAAATCTTGAAATTTTGTGACAATAAAGATCTCGAGTCTCTTATCAATTAAAGTTATCGCTCATAGCTATGCTACCCTTGAGTCCCAAATCAAACACTGATAAAACTTCAAATGGCCCTAACTTATATACGGTGCGTCATACACCTATAAAAGTTTGCAACATTCAAATGCTTTTAACTTTTTACTGGAGCGTCATAAAATCTTGAAATTGTTTGCCAATAAAGTACTCGAGCCTCTTATTACTTTAAGCTATCGCTCATAGCTATGCTACCCTTGAGTCCCAAATCAAACACTGATAAAACTTCAAATTGCCCCAATTTCTATACGGTGCGGCCTACACTGCTTTTAACTTTTTACTGGAGCGTTATAAAATCTTGAAATTTTGTGACAATAAAATACTCGAGCCTCTTGTCAATTAAAGTTATCGCTCATAGCTATGCTACCCTTGAGTTCCAAATCAAACACTGATAAAATTTCAAATGCCACTAACTTCTATACGGCGAGTCCTATACCTAGTTCCTAGTGAGTCCTATACCTAGTTCTCCAAAGTTTGCAACATTGTAACTTTTTACTGGAGCGTCATACAACTTTGAAATTTGGTGACAATAAAGTACTCGAGCCTCTTATCAGTTTAAGCTATCGCTCACAGCTATGCTACCCTTGAGTCCCACATCAAGCACTGCTAAAACTTCAAATGGCCCTAAATTCTATACGGTGCGTCCTACACCTATCAAAGTTTGCAACAATCAAATGCTTGAAACTTTTTACTGGAGCGTCATAAAACCTTGAAATTTTGTGACAATAAAGTGCTCGAGCCTCTTATCAACTTAAGCTATTGCTCATAGCTATGCTACCCTTGAGTCCCAACTAAAACACTGATAAAACTTCCAATGGCCCTAACTTCTATACGGTGCGTCCTACACCAATCAAAGTTTGCAACAGTCAAATGCTTGTAACTTTTTACTGGAGCGTCATAAAACCTTGAAATTTTGTGACAATAAAGTACTCGAGCCTCTTATCAATTTAAGCTTTCGCTCATAGCTATGCTACCCTTGACTCCCAAATCAAACACTGATCCAACTTCAAATGACCCTAACTTCTATACGGTGCGTCCTACACCTATCAAAGTTTGCAACAATCAAATGCTTGTAACTTTTTACTGGAGCGTCATAAAACCTTGAAATTTTGTGATAATAAAGTACTCGAGCCTCTTAACAATTTAAGCTATCGCTCATAGCTATGCTACCCTTGACTCCCAAATCAAAAACTGATCCAACTTCAAATGGCCCTAACTTCTATACGGTGCGTCCTACACCTATCAAAGTTTGCAACAGTCAAATGCTTGTAACTTTTTACTGGAGCGTCATAAAACCTTGAAATTTTGTGACAATAAAGTACTCGAGCCTCTTATTACTTTACGCTATCGCTCATAGCTATGCTACCCTTGAGTCCCAAATCAAACACTGATAAAACTTCAAATTGCCCTAATTTCTATACGGTGCGGCCTACACCTATCAAAGTTTGCAACAATCAAATGCTTGTCACTTTTAACTGGAGCGTCATAAAACCTTGAAATTTTGTGACAATAAAGTACTCGAGCCTCTTATCAACTTAAGCTATCGCTCATAGCTATTCTACCCTTGACTCCCAAATCAAACACTGATACAACTTCAAATGACCCTAACTTATATACGGTGCGTCCTACACCTATCAAAGTTTGCAACATTCAAATGCAAGTAACTTTTAACTGGAGCAACATAAAACCTGGAAATTTTGTGACAATAAAGTACTCGTGCCTCTTATCAATTTAAGCTATTGCTCATAGCTATGCTACCCTTGAGTCCCAACTAAAACACTGATAAAACTTCCAATGGCCCTAACTTCTATACGGTGCGTCCTACACCTATCGAAGTTTGCACCATTCAAATGCTTGTAACTTTTTACTGGAGCGTCATAAAATTTAAAAATTTTGTGACAATAAAATACTCGAGCCTCTTGTAAATTAAACTTATCGCTCATAGCTATGCTACCCTTGAGTCACAATTCAAACACTAATAAAACTTCAAATGGCCCTAACTTCTATACGGTACGTCCTATACCTATCAAAGTTTGCAACATTCAAATGCTTGTAACTTTTTACTGGAGCGTCATAAAATCTTGAAATTTTGTGACAATAAAGATCTCGAGTCTCTTATCAATTAAAGTTATTGCCCATAGCTATGCTACCCTTGAGTCCCAAATCAAACACTGATAAAACTTCAAATGGCCCTAACTTATATACGGTGCGTCATACACCTATAAAAGTTTGCAACATTCAAATGCTTTTAACTTTTTACTGGAGCGTCATAAAATCTTGAAATTGTTTGACAATAAAGTACTCGAGCCTCTTATTACTTTAAGCTATCGCTCATAGCTATGCTACCCTTGAGTCCCAAATCAAACACTGATAAAACTTCAAATTGCCCCAATTTCTATACGGTGCGGCCTACACTGCTTTTAACTTTTTACTGGAGCGTTATAAAATCTTGAAATTTTGTGACAATAAAATACTCGAGCCTCTTGTCAATTAAAGTTATCGCTCATAGCTATGCTACCCTTGAGTTCCAAATCAAACACTGATAAAATTTCAAATGCCACTAACTTCTATACGGTGAGTCCTATACCTAGTTCCTAGTGAGTCCTATACCTAGTTCTCCAAAGTTTGCAACATTGTAACTTTTTACTGGAGCGTCATACAACTTTGAAATTTGGTGACAATAAAGTACTCGAGCCTCTTATCAGTTTAAGCTATCGCTCACAGCTATGCTACCCTTGAGTCCCACATCAAGTACTGCTAAAACTTCAAATGGCCCTAAATTCTATACGGTGCGTCCTACACCTATCAAAGTTTGCAACATTCAAATGCAAGTAACTTTTAACTGGAGCAACATAAAACCTGGAAATTTTGTGACAATAAAGTACTCGTGCCTCTTATCAATTTAAGCTATTGCTCATAGCTATGCTACCCTTGACTCCCAACTAAAACACTGATAAAACTTCCAATGGCCCTAACTTCTATACGGTGCGTCCTACACCTATCAAAGTTTGCAACAGTCAAATGCTTGTAACTTTTTACTGGAGCGTCATAAAACCTTGAAATTTTGTGACAATAAAGTACTCGAGCCTCTTATCAATTTAAGCTATCGCTCATAGCTATGCTACCCTTGACTCCCAAATCAAACACTGATCCAACTTCAAATGACCCTAACTTCTATACGGTGCGTCCTACACCTATCAAAGTTTGCAACAATCAAATGCTTGAAACTTTTTGCTGGAGCGTCATAAAACCTTGAAATTTTGTGAGAATAAAGTACTCGAGCCTCTTATTACTTTACGCTATCGCTCATAGCTATGCTACCCTTGAGTCCCAAATCAAACACTGATAAAACTTCAAATTGCCCTAATTTCTATACGGTGCGGCCTACACCTATCAAAGTTTGCAACAATCAAATGCTTGTAACTTTTAACTGGAGCGTCATAAAACCTTGAAATTTTGTGACAATAAAGTACTCGAGCCTCTTATCAACTTAAGCTATCGCTCATAGCTATTCTACCCTTGACTCCCAAATCAAACACTGATACAACTTCAAATGACCCTAACTTATATACGGTGCGTCCTACACCTATCAAAGTTTGCAACATTCAAATGCAAGTAACTTTTAACTGGAGCAACATAAAACCTGGAAATTTTGTGACAATAAAGTACTCGTGCCTCTTATCAATTTAAGCTATTGCTCATAGCTATGCTACCCTTGAGTCCCAACTAAAACACTGATAAAACTTCCAATGGCCCTAACTTCTATACGGTGCGTCCTACACCTATCGAAGTTTGCACCATTCAAATGCTTGTAACTTTTTACTGGAGCGTCATAAAATTTTAAAATTTTGTGACAATAAAATACTCGAGCCTCTTGTAAATTAAACTTATCGCTCATAGCTATGCTACCCTTGAGTCACAATTCAAACACTAATAAAACTTCAAATGGCCCTAACTTCTATACGGTGCGTCCTACACCTATCAAAGTTTGCAACAGTCAAATGCTTGTAACTTTTTACTGGAGCGTCATAAAACCTTGAAATTTTGTGACAATAAAGTACTCGAGCCTCTTATTACTTTACGCTATCGCTCATAGCTATGCTACCCTTGAGTCCCAAATCAAACACTGATAAAACTTCAAATTGCCCTAATTTCTATACGGTGCGGCCTACACCTATCAAAGTTTGCAACAATCAAATGCTTGTCACTTTTAACTGGAGCGTCATAAAACCTTGAAATTTTGTGACAATAAAGTACTCGAGCCTCTTATCAACTTAAGCTATCGCTCATAGCTATTCTACCCTTGACTCCCAAATCAAACACTGATACAACTTCAAATGACCCTAACTTATATACGGTGCGTCCTACACCTATCAAAGTTTGCAACATTCAAATGCAAGTAACTTTTAACTGGAGCAACATAAAACCTGGAAATTTTGTGACAATAAAGTACTCGAGCCTCTTATCAATTTAAGCTATCGCACATAGCTATGCTACCCTTGGGTCCCAAATAAGACACTGATCAAACTTCAAATGACCCTAACTTCCATACGGTGCGTCCTACACCTATCAAAGTTTGCAACAATCAAATGCTTGAAACTTTTTGCTGGAGCGTCATAAAACCTTGAAATTTTGTGACAATAAAGTACTCGAGCCTCTTATTACTTTACGCTATCGCTCATAGCTATGCTACCCTTGAGTCCCAAATCAAACACTGATAAAACTTCAAATTGCCCTAATTTCTATACGGTGCGGCCTACACCTATCAAAGTTTGCGACAATCAACTGCTTTTAACTTTTTACTGGAGCGTTATAAAATCTTGAAATTTTGTGACAATAAAATACTCGAGCCTCTTGTCAATTAAAGTTATCGCTCATAGCTATGCTACCCTTGAGTTCCAAATCAAACACTGATAAAATTTCAAATGCCACTAACTTCTATACGGTGAGTCCTATACCTATCAAAGTTTGCAACATTGTAACTTTTTACTGGAGCATCATAAAACTTTGAAATTTGGTGACAATAAAGAGCTCGAGCCTCTTATCAGTTTAAGCTATCGCTCACAACTATGCTACCCTTGAGTCCCACATCAAGCACTGCTAAAACTTCAAATGGCCCTAAATTCTATACGGTGCGGCCTACAACTATCAAAGTTTGCGACAATCAACTGCTTTTAACTTTTTTTTGGAGCGTCACAGGACCTTGAAATTTTGTGACAATAAAGTACTCGTGCCTCTTATCAATTAAAGTTATCGCTCATAGCTATGCTACCCTTGAGTTCCAAATCAAACTTCAAATGGCCCTAGCTTCTGTACGGTGCGGCCTATACTTATCAAAGTTTGCACCATTCAAATGCTTGTAACTTTTTAATGGAGCGTCATAAAACCTTGAAATTTTTTGACAATAAAGTGCTCGAGCCTCTTATCAATTTAAGCTATCGCTCATAGCTATGCTACCCTTGAGTCCCAAATCAAACGCTGATAAAACTTCAAATGGCCCTAACTTCTATACGGTGCGTCATACACCTATAAAATTTTGCAACATTCAAATGCTTTTAACTTTTTACTGGAGCGTTATAAAATCTTGAAATTTTGTGACAATAAAATACTCGAGCCTCTTGTCAATTAAAGTTATCGCTCATAGCTATGCTACCCTTGAGTTCCAAATCAAACACTGATAAAATTTCAAATGCCACTAACTTCTATACGGTGAGTCCTATACCTATCAAAGTTTGCAACATTGTAACTTTTTACTGGAGCGTCATAAAACTTTGAAATTTGGTGACAATAAAGTACTCGAGCCTCTTATAACTTTAAGCTATCGCTCACAGCTATGCTACCCTTGAGTCCCACATCAAGCACTGCTAAAACTTCAAATGGCCCTAAATTCTATACGGTGCGTAATACACCTATCAAAGTTTGCAACATTCAAATGCAAGTAACTTTTAACTGGAGCATCATAAAACCTGGAAATTTTGTGACAATAAAGTACTCGTACCTCTTATCAATTTACGCTATCGCTCATAGCTATGCTACCCTTGAGTCCCAACTAAAACACTGATAAAACTTCCAATGGCCCTAACTTCTATACGGTGCGTCCTACACCTATCAAAGTTTGCAACAATCAAATGCTTGTAACTTTTTACTGGAGCGTCATAAAACCTTGAAATTTTGTGACAATAAAGTACTCGAACCTCTTATCAATTTAAGCTATCGCTCATAGCTATGCTACCCTTGACTCCCAAATCAAACACTGATACAACTTCAAATGACCCTAACTTCTATACGGTGCATCCTACACATATCAAAGTTTGCAACAATCAAATGCTTGTAACTTTTTACTGGACCGTCATAAAACCTTGAAATTTTGTGACAATGAAGTACTCGAGCCTCTTATCAATTTAAGCTATCGCTTATAGCTATGCTACCCTTGAGTCCCAAATAAGACACTGATCAAACTTCAAATGACCCTAACTTCTATACGGTGCGTCCTACACCTATCAAAGATTGCAACAATCAAATGCTTGAAACTTTTTACTGGAGCGTCATAAAACCTTGAAATTTTGTGACAATAAAGTACTCGAGCCTCTTATCAACTTAAGCTATCGCTCATAGCTATGCTACCCTTGACTCCCAAGTCAAACACTGATACAACTTCAAATTACCCTAACTTATATACGGTGCGTCCTACACCTATCGAAGTTTGCAACATTCAAATGCAAGTAACTTTTTACTGGAGCGTCATAAAAACTTGAAATTTTGTGACAATAAATTACTCGAGCCTCTTATCAATTTAAGCTATCGCTCACAGCTATGCTACCCTTGAGTCCCAAATAAGACATTGATAAAACTTCAAATGACCTTAACTTCTATACGGTGCGTTCTACACCTATCAAAGTTTTCAACAATCAAATGCTTGTAACTTTTTACTGGAGCGTCATAAAACCTTGAAATTTTGTGACAATAAAGTGCTCGAGCCTCTTATCAATTTAAGCTATCGCTCATGGCTATGCTAGCCTTGAGTCCCAAATCAAACACTGCTAAAACGCCACATGGCCCTAACTTATATACGGTGCATCGTACACCTATCAAAGTTTGCAACATTTAAATGCAAGTAAATTTTTACTGGAGCGTCATAAAACCTGGAAATTTTGTGACAATAAAGTACTCGTGCCTCTTATCAATTTAAGCTATCGCTCATAGCTATGCTACCCTTGAGTCCCAAATAAAACACTGATAAAACTTCAAATGGCCCTAACTTCTATACGGTGCGTCCTACACCTATCAAAGCTTGTAACTTTTTACTGGAGCGTCATAAAACCTTGAAATTTTGTGACAATAAAGTACTCGAGCCTCTTATCAATTTAAGCTATCGCTCATAGCTATGCTACCCTTGACTCCCAAATCAAACACTGATACAACTTCAAATGACCCTAACTTCTATACGGTGCGTCCTACACCTATCAAAGTTTGCAACAATCAAATGCTTGTAACTTTTTACTGGAGCGTCATAAAACCTTGAAATTTTGTGACAATAAAGTACTCGAGCCTCTTATCAATTTAAGCTATCGCTCATGGCTATGCTACCCTTGAGTCCCAAATCAAACACTGCTAAAACGTCACATGGCCCTAACTTATATACGGTGCGTCCTACACCTATCAAAGTTTGCAACATTCAAATGCAAGTAACTTTTTACTGGAGCGTCATAAAACCTCGAAATTTTGTGACAATAAAGTACTCGTGCCTCTTATCAATTTAAGCTATCGCTCATAGCTATGCTACCCTTGACTCCCAAATCAAACACAGATACAACTTCAAATGACCCTAACTTCTATACAGTGCATCCTACACCTATCAAAGTTTGCAACAATCAAATGCTTGTAACTTTTTACTGGAGCGTCATAAAACCTTGAAATTTTGTGACAATGAAGTACTCGAGCCTCTTATCAATTTAAGCTATCGCTCATAGCTATGCTACCCTTGAGTCCCAAATAAGACACTGATCAAACTTCAAATGACCCTAACTTCTATACGGTGCGTCCTACACCTATCAAAGTTTGCAACAATCAAATGCTTGAAACTTTTTACTGGAGCGTCATAAAACCTTGAAATTTTGTGACAATAACGTACTCGAGCCTCTTATCAATTTAAGCTATCGCTCATGGCTATTCTAGCCTTGAGTCCCAAATCAAACACTGCTAAAACGTCACATGGCCCTAACTTATATACGGTGCGTCCTACACCTATCAAAGTTTGCAGCATTCAAATGCAAGTAAATTTTTACTGGAGCGTCATAAAGCCTGGAAATTTTGTGACAATAAAGTACTCGTGCCTCTTATCAATTTAAGCTATCGCTCATAGCTATGCTACCCTTGAGTCCCAAATAAAACACTGATAAAACTTCAAATGGCCCTAACTTCTATACGGTGCGTCCTACACCTATCAAAGCTTGTAACTTTTTACTGGAGCGTCATAAAACCTTGAAATTTTGTGACAATAAAGTACTCGAGCCTCTTATCAACTTAAGCTATCGCTCATAGCTATGCTACCCTTGACTCCCAAGTCAAACACTGATACAACTTCAAATGACCCTAACTTATATACGGTGCGTCCTACACCTATCAAAGTTTGCAACATTCAAATGCAAGTAACTTTTTACTGGAGCGTCATAAAACCTTGAAATTTTGTGACAATAAATTACTCGAGCCTCTTATCAATTTAAGCTATCGCTCACAGCTATGCTACCCTTGAGTCCCAAATAAGACACTGATAAAACTTCAAATGACCTTAACTTCTATACGGTGCGTTCTACACCTATCAAAGTTTTCAACAATCAAATGCTTGTAACTTTTTACTGGAGCGTCATAAAACCTTGAAATTTTGTGACAATAAAGTGCTCGAGCCTCTTATCAATTTAAGCTATCGCTCATGGCTATGCTAGCCTTGAGTCCCAAATCAAACACTGCTAAAACGTCACATGGCCCTAACTTATATACGGTGCGTCCTATACCTATCAAAGTTTGCAACATTCAAATGCAAGTAAATTTTTACTGGAGCGTCATAAAACCTCGAAATTTTGTAACAATAAAGTACTCGTGCCTCTTATCAATTTAAGCTATCGCTCATAGCTATGCTACCCTTGAGTCCCAAATAAAACACTGATAAAACTTCAAATGGCCCTAACTTCTATACGGTGCGTCCTACACCTATCAAAGCTTGTAACTTTTTACTGGAGCGTCATAAAACCTTGAAATTTTGTGACAATAAAGTACTCGAGCCTCTTATCAATTTAAGCTATCGCTCATAGCTATGCTACCCTTGACTCCCAAATCAAACACTGATACAACTTCAATTGACCCTAACTTCTATACGGTGCGTCCTACACCTATCAAAGTTTGCAACAATCAAATGCTTGTAACTTTTTACTGGAGCGTCATAAAACCTTGAAATTTTGTGACAATAAAGTACTCGAGCCTCTTATCAATTTAAGCTATCGCTCATGGCTATGCTACCCTTGAGTCCCAAATCAAACACTGCTAAAACGTCACATGGCCCTAACTTATATACGGTGCGTCCTACACCTATCAAAGTTTGCAACATTCAAATGCAAGTAACTTTTTACTGGAGCGTCATAAAACCTCGAAATTTTGTGACAATAAAGTACTCGTGCCTCTTATCAATTTAAGCTATCGCTCATAGCTATGCTACCCTTGACTCCCAAATCAAACACTGATACAACTTCAAATGACCCTAACTTCTATACAGTGCATCCTACACCTATCAAAGTTTGCAACAATCAAATGCTTGTAACTTTTTACTGGAGCGTCATAAAACCTTGAAATTTTGTGACAATGAAGTACTCGAGCCTCTTATCAATTTAAGCTATCGCTCATAGCTATGCTACCCTTGAGTCTCAAATAAAACACTGATCAAACTTCAAATGACCCTAACTTCTATACGGTGCGTCCTACACCTATCAAAGTTTGCAACAATCAAATGCTTGAAACTTTTTACTGGAGCGTCATAAAACCTTGAAATTTTGTGACAATAACGTACTCGAGCCTCTTATCAATTTAAGCTATCGCTCATGGCTATTCTAGCCTTGAGTCCCAAATCAAACACTGCTAAAACGTCACATGACCCTAACTTATATACGGTGCGTCCTACACCTATCAAAGTTTGCAACATTCAAATGCAAGTAAATTTTTACTGGAGCGTCATAAAGCCTGGAAATTTTGTGACAATAAAGTACTCGTGCCTCTTATCAATTTAAGCTATCGCTCATAGCTATGCTACCCTTGAGTCCCAAATAAAACACTGATAAAACTTCAAATGGCCCTAACTTCTATACGGTGCGTCCTACACCTATCAAAGCTTGTAACTTTTTACTGGAGCGTCATAAAACCTTGAAATTTTGTGACAATAAAGTACTCGAGCCTCTTATCAACTTAAGCTATCGCTCATAGCTATGCTACCCTTGACTCCCAAGTCAAACACTGATACAACTTCAAATGACCCTAACTTATATACGGTGCGTCCTACACCTATCAAAGTTTGCAACATTCAAATGCAAGTAACTTTTTACTGGAGGGTCATAAAACCATGAAATTTTGTGACAATAAATTACTCGAGCCTCTTATCAATTTAAGCTATCGCTCACAGCTATGCTACCCTTGAGTCCCAAATAAGACACTGATAAAACTTCAAATGACCTTAACTTCTATACGGTGCGTTCTACACCTATCAAAGTTTTCAACAATCAAATGCTTGTAACTTTTTACTGGAGCGTCATAAAACCTTGAAATTTTGTGACAATAAAGTGCTCGAGCCTCTTATCAATTTAAGCTATCGCTCATGGCTATGCTAGCCTTGAGTCCCAAATCAAACACTGCTAAAACGTCACATGGCCCTAACTTATATACGGTGCGTCCTACACCTATCAAAGTTTGCAACATTCAAATGCAAGTAAATTTTTACTGGAGCGTCATAAAACCTGGAAATTTTGTGACAATAAAGTACTCGTGCCTCTTATCAATTTAAGCTATCGCTCATAGCTATGCTACCCTTGAGTCCCAAATAAAACACTGATAAAACTTCAAATGGCCCTAACTTCTATACGGTGCGTCCTACACCTATCAAAGCTTGTAACTTTTTACTGGAGCGTCATAAAACCTTGAAATTTTGTGACAATAAAGTACTCGAGCCTCTTATCAATTTAAGCTATCGCTCATAGCTATGCTACCCTTGACTCCCAAATCAAACACTGATACAACTTCAATTGACCCTAACTTCTATACGGTTCGTCCTACACCTATCAAAGTTTGCAACAATCAAATGCTTGTAACTTTTTACTGGAGCGTCATAAAACCTTGAAATTTTGTGACAATAAAGTACTCGAGCCTCTTATCAATTTAAGCTATCGCTCATGGCTATGCTACCCTTGAGTCCCAAATCAAACACTGCTAAAACGTCACATGGCCCTAACTTATATACGGTGCGTCCTACACCTATCAAAGTTTGCAACATTCAAATGCAAGTAACTTTTTACTGGAGCGTCATAAAACCTCGAAATTTTGTGACAATAAAGTACTCGTGCCTCTTATCAATTTAAGCTATCGCTCATAGCTATGCTACCCTTGACTCCCAAATCAAACACTGATACAACATCAAATGACCCTAACTTCTATACGATGCATCCTACACCTATCAAAGTTTGCAACAATCAAATGTTTGTAACTTTTTACTGGAGCGTCATAAAACCTTGAAATTTTGTGACAATGAAGTACTCGAGCCTCTTACAAATTTAAGCTATCGCTCATAGCTATGCTACCCTTGAGTCCCAAATAAGACACTGATCAAACTTCAAATCACCCTAACTTCTATACGGTGCGTCCTACACCTATCAAAGTTTGCAACAATCAAATGCTTGAAACTTTTTACTGTAGCGTCATAAAACCTTGAAATTTTGTGACAATAAAGTACTCGAGCCTCTTATCAACTTAAGCTATCCCTCATAGCTGTGCTACCCTTGACTCCCAAGTCAAACACTGATACAACTTCAAATGACCCTAACTTATATACGGTGCGTCCTACACCTATCAAAGTTTGCAACATTCAAATGCAAGTAAATTTTTACTGGAGCGTCATAAAACCTTGAAATTTTGTGACAATAAATTACTCGAGCCTCTTATCAATTTAAGCTATCGCTCACAGCTATGCTACCCTTGAGTCCCAAATAAGACACTGATAAAACTTCAAATGACCTTAACTTCTATACGGTGCGTTCTACACCTATCAAAGTTTTCAACAATCAAATGCTTGTAACTTTTTACTGGAGCGTCATAAAACCTTGAAATTTTGTGACAATAAAGTGCCCGAGCCTCTTATCAATTTAAGCTATCGCTCATGGCTATGCTACCCTTGAGTCTCAATTCAAACACTGCTAAAACGTCACATGGCCCTAACTTATATACGGTGCGTCCTACACCTATCAAAGTTTGCAACATTCAAATGCAAGTAAATTTTTACTGGAGCGTCATAAAACCTGGAAATTTTGTGACAATAAAGTACTCGTGCCTCTTATCAATTTAAGCTATCGCTCATAGCTATGCTACCCTTGAGTCCCAAATAAAACACTGATAAAACTTCAAATGGCCCTAACTTCTATACGGTGCGTCCTACACCTATCAAAGCTTGTAACTTTTTACTGGAGCGTCATAAAACCTTGAAATTTTCTGACAATAAAGTACTCGAGCCTCTTATCAATTTAAGCTATCGCTCATAGCTATGCTACCCTTGACTCCCAAATCAAACACTGATACAACTTCAAATGACCCTAACTTCTATACGGTGCGTCCTACACCTATCAAAGTTTGCAACAATCAAATGCTTGTAACTTTTTACTGGAGCGTCATAAAACCTTGAAATTTTCTGACAATAAAGTACTCGAGCCTCTTATCAATTTAAGCTATCGCTCGTATTTATGCTACCCTTGAGTCCCAAATCAAACACTGCTAAAACGTCACATGGCCCTAACTTATATACGGTGCGTCCTACACCTATCAAAGTTTGCAACATTCAAATGCAAGTAACTTTTTACTGGAGCGTCATAAAACCTCGAAATTTTGTGACAATAAAGTACTCGTGCCTCTTATCAATTTAAGCTGTCGCTCATAGCTATGCTACCCTTGAGTCCCAAATAAAACACTGATAAAACTTCAAATGGCCCTAACTTCTATACGGTGCGTCCTACACCTATCAAAGTTTGCAACAATGAAATGCTTGTAACTTTTTACTGGAGCGTCATAAAACCTTGAAATTGTTTGACAATAAAGAACTCGAGCCTCTTATCAATTTACGCTATCGCTCATAGCTATGCTTCCCTTGAGTCCCAAATCAAACACTGATAAATCTTCAAATTGCCCTAATTTCTATACGGTGCGTCCTATACCTATCAAAGTTTGCCACATTGTAATTTTTACTGGAGCGTCATAAAACTTTGAAATTTGGTGACAATAAAGTACTCGAGCCTCTTATCAGTTTAAGCTATCGCTCACAGCTATGCTATCCTTGAGTCCCACATCAAGCACTGCTATAACTTCAAATGGCCCAAAATTCTATACGGTGCGGCCTACACCTATCAAAGTTTGCGACAATTAACTGCTTTTAACTTTTCTTTGGAGCGTCATAAAATCTTGAAATTTTGTGACAAAAAAGTACTCGTACCTCTTATCAATTAAAGTTATCGCTCATAGCTATGCTACCCTTGAGTCCCAAATCAAACTTGAAATGGCCCTAATTTCTGTACGGTGCGTCCTATACTTATCAAAGTTTGCAGCATTCCAATGCTTGTAACTTTTTAATGGAGCGTCATAAAACCTTGAAATTTTTTGACAATAAAGTACCCGAGCCTCTTATCAATTTAAGCTATCACTCATAGCTATGCTACCCTTGAATCCCAAATCAAACACTGATAAAACTTCAAATGGCCCTAACTTCTATACGGTGCGTCATACACCTATAAAAGTTTGCAACATTCAAATGCTTTTAACTTTTTACTGGAGCGTTATAAAATCTTGAAATTTTGTGACAACAAAATACTCGAGCCTCTTGTCAATTAAAGTTTTCGCTCATAGCTATACTACCCTTGAGTTCCAAATCAAACACTGATAAAATTTCAAATGCCACTAACTTCTATACGGTGAGTCCTATACCTATCAAAGTTTGCAACATTGTAACTTTTTACTGGAGCTTCATAAAACTTTGAAATTTGGTGACAATAAAGTATTCGAGCCTCTTATCATTTTAAGCTATCGCTCACAGCTACGATACCCTTAAGTCCCACATCAAGCACTGCTAAAACTTCAAATGACCCTAAATTCTATACGCTGCGTCCTACACCTATCAAAGTTTGCAACATTCAAATGCAAGTAACTTTTTACTGGAGCGTCATAAAACTTTGAAATTTTGTGACAATAAAGAACTCGAGCCTCTTATCAACTTAAGCTATCGCTCATAGCTATGCTACCCTTGAATCCCAAATCAAACACTGATACAACTTCGAGTGACCCTAACTTATATACGGTGCGTCCTACACCTATCAAAGTTTGCAACATTCAAATGCAAGTAACTTTTTACTGGAGCGTCATAAAACCTTGAAATTTTGTGGCAATAAAGTACTCGAGCCTCTTATCAATTTAAGCTATCGCTCACAGCTATGCTACCCTTGAGTCCTAAATCAAACATTGATATAACTTCAAATGGCTCTAACTTCTATACGTCCTACACCTATCAAAGTCTGCAACCATCAATTGCTTGTAACTTTTTAGTGGAGCGTCATAAAATATTGAAACTTTGTGACAATAAAGTACTCGTACCTCTTATCAATTAAAGTTATCGCTCATAACTATGCTACCCTTGAGTCCCAAATCAAACTTGAAATGGCCCTAACTTTTGTACGGTGCGTCCTATACCTATTAAAGTTTGCAACATTGTAACTTTTTACTGGAGCGTCATAAAACCTTGAAATTTTCTGACAATCAATTTCTCGAGACTCTTATAAATTTAAGCTATCGCTCATAGCTATGCTGCCCTTGAGTCCCAAATCAAACACTGATAAAACTTCAAATGGCCCTAACTTCTATACGGTGCGTCATACACGTATAAAAGTTTGCAACATTCAAATGCTTTTAACTTTTTACTGGAGCGTTATAAAATCTTGAAATTTTGTGACAATAAAATACTCAAGCCTCTTGTCAATTAAAGTTTTCGCTCATAGCTATGCTACCCTTGAGTTCCTAATCAAACACTGATAAAATTTCAAATGCCACTAACTTCTATACGGTGAGTCCTATACCTATCAAAGATTGCAACATTGTAACTTTTTAGTGGAGCTTCATAAAACTTTGAAATTTGGTGACAATAAAGTACTCGAGCCTCTTATCATTTTAAGCTATCGCTCACAGCTATGCTACCCTTGAGTCCCAAATAAGACACTGATAAAACTTCAAATGACCCTAACTTCTATACGGTGCGTCCTACACCTATCAATGTTTGCAACAATCAAATGCTTGTAACTTTTTACTGGAGCGTCATGAAACTTTAAAATTTTGTGACAATAAAATACTCGAGCCTCTTATCAACTTAAGCTATCGCTCATAGCTATGCTACCCTTGACTCCCAAATCAAATACTGATACAACTTCAAGTGACCCTAGCTTATATACGGTGCGTCCTACACCTATCAAAGTTTGCAACATTCAAATGCAAGTAACTTTTTACTGGAGCGTCATAAAACCTTTAAATTTTGTGACAATAAATCCTCTTATCAATTTAAGCTATCGCTCATAGCTATGCTACCCTTGAGTCCCAAATCAAACACTGCTAAAATTTCACATGGCCCTAACTTATATACGGTGCGTCCTACACCTATCAAAGTTTGCAACATTCAAATGCAAGTAACTTTTTACTGGAGCGTCATAAAACCTTGAAATTTTGTGACAATAAAGTACTCGAGCCTCTTATCAATTTAAGCTATCGCTCACAGCTATGCTACCCTTGAGTCCTAAATCAAACATTGATATAACTTCAAATGGCTCTAACTTCTATACGTCCTACACCTATCAAAGTCTGCAACCATCAATTGCTTGTAACTTTTTACTGGAGCGTCATAAAACATTGAAATTTTGTGACAATAAAGTACTCGTACCTCTTATCAATTTAAGCTATCGCTCACAGCTAGGCTACAATTGAGTCCCACATCAAACACTGATAGAACTTCAAATGGCCCTCTGTCAGCGGCTCTGTAGGCGTCTCAGTCGCTGCCGCTGTCGATTGGGGGCTCTGCTGCCTTCTCTATGCCTATATCAACCCCAACTGCCTCAGTCGCCTTCTCAGTCGGCGTCGCAGCCTCTGTCAGCGGCTCTGTAGGCGTCTCAGTTGCTGCCGCTGTGGATTGGGGGGTCTGCTGCCTTCTCTATGCCTATATCTACCCCTATCTGCCTCAGTCAGCGTCTCTGTAAGCGTCGCAGTCGCTACCGCTGTCGATTGGGTGGTCTGCTGCCTTCTGTCGATTGGGGGGTACGGTGCGTCCTATATCTTGCCTTCTGTCGATTGGGGGGTACGGTGCGTCCTATATCTATCAAAGTTTGCACCATTCAAATGCTTGTAACTTTTTACTGGAGCGTCATAAAATCTAAAAATTGTGTGACAATAAAATACTCGAGCCTCTTGTCAATTGAAGTTATCGCTCATAGCCATGCTACCCTTGAGTCCCAAATCAAACACTGCTAAAACTTCACATGGCCCTAACTTATATACGGTGCGTCCTACACCTATCAAAGTTTGCAACATTCAAATGCAAGTAACTTTTTATTGGAGCGTTATAAAACCTGGAAATTTTGTGACAATAAATTACTCTTGCCTCTTATCAATTTAAGCTATAGCTCACAGCTATGCTACCCTTGAGTCCTAAATCAAACATTGATATAACTTCAAATGGCTCTAACTTCTATACGTCCTACACCTATCAAAGTCTGCAACCATCAATTGCTTGTAACTTTTTACTGGAGCGTCATAAAACATTGAAATTTTGTGACAATAAAGTACTCGTACCTCTTATCAATTAAAGTTATCGCTCATAGCTATGCTGCCCTTGAGTCCCAAATCAAACACTGATAAAACTTCAAATGGCCCTAACTTCTATACGGTGCGTCATACACCTATAAAAGTTTGCAACATTCAAATGCTTTTAACTTTTTACTGGAGCGTTATAAAATCTTGAAATTTTGTGACAATAAAATACTCAAGCCTCTTGTCAATTAAAGTTTTCGCTCATAGCTATGCTACCCTTGAATTCCTAATCAAACACTGATAAAATTTCAAATGCCACTAACTTCTATACGGTGAGTCCTATACCTATCAAAGTTTGCAACATTGTAACTTTTTACTGGAGCTTCATAAAACTTTGAAATTTGGTGACAATAAAGTACTCGAGGCTCTTATCATTTTAAGCTATCGCTCACAGCTATGCTACCCTTAAGTCCCACATCAAGCACTGCTAAAACTTCAAATGGCCCTAAATTCTATACGCTGCGTCCTGCACCTATCAAAGTTTGCAACATTCAAATGCAAGTAACTTTTTACTGGAGCATCATAAACCCTGGAAATTTTGTGACAATAAAGTACTCGTGCCTCTTATCAATTTAAGCTGTCGCTCATAGCTATGCTACCCTTGAGTCCCAAATAAGACACTGATAAAACTTCAAATGACCCTAACTTCTATACGGTGCGTCCTACACCTATCAATGTTTGCAACAATCAAATGCTTGTAACTTTTTACTGGAGCATCATGAAACTTTGAAATTTTGTGACAATAAAATACTCGAGCCTCTTATCAACTTAAGCTATCGCTCATAGCTATGCTACCCTTGACTCCCAAATCAAATACTGATACAACTTCAAGTGACCCTATGAAACCAATGTGCCACACGTCTTCAGATTGTGTACGTAAAAGCAGATCAGATGAAGTCAAATGCGCCTTGTGTGAAGGTAATCACCCAGCAAATTACAAAGGTTGTGTAGTCTATAAAAATCTTCAGAATGAAATGAAATACCCACAATTAAGGAAAAACGACAATTTACCCATGAATCCTACTCAACAACAGGAAGTTCTGGTAAATCCCAGTACATCAAAACAAACTCAAAATGTACTTTCATACGCTCAGGCACTGAAACACTCAACACAAGTAACTAATGAAAACACAACGGCCCTACCAATTAATACTGTTCCTGCAGAAACCCAAGCTCCGAACGAAATGCGAGAAATGATAATGCTACTCCGGCAAGTCATGCAACAAATCACAACAATGATGAACTTATTAGTGACCCTCACGACTAAGAATTGCTCATCCTCAATCCCATAAAAATCATTCTATGGAACGCTAATGGGCTGTCAAAACATTTATTAGAAATTAAAAAATTCCTTAAAACATACGAAATAGATATACTCCTAATATCTGAAACCCATTTCACCAACAAAAGCCATTTTCAGATTCCGAACTTTAAGTTTTATCATACCCTGCACCCAGATAATAAGGCTCATGCAGGTTCAGCAATATTAATACGCAATAACATAAAACACTGTGAGAGCACATCTTATCGCACAGAAGCTATACAAGCCACGAATATAATTGTTGATGACTGGAAAGGGCCAATTACAATTTCCGCTGTCTACAGCCCACCTAAACACACAATAAAAATGGAGGAGTATGAGAAATTCTTTAAGACCCTTGGCAATAGATTCCTAGCTGGAGGAGACTATAACGCAAAGCACACATACTGGGGTTCCCGTCTCACTACACCAAAAGGTCGACAGCTTTATGCGGCCATTGGAAAATTAAATTTACTCCCTGTCTCTTCAGGTACACCAACATACTGGCCAACAGATGTAAGAAAAATTCCCGATTTGATTGACTTCTGTGTGACGAAAGGTATCATGCTTAGTGATCTTAAATGTAGCCCATGTTTTGAGCTGTCTTCTGACCACTCTCCAGTTCTCGTCGAGCTTAACAACAGTCTTGCCCTTCTTCCCAGTCAATGTAGCTTACATAATCACAAAACTGATTGGAATCGCTTCCGATATATGGTATCTTCCACAATTGATTTAAAACTATCACTGAAATCTGAAGAAGATATCATTGCGGCTGTTGAACACTTCAACAACTGCCTGCAACAAGCTGCGTGGGACTCCACCCCCACACTAAATGAGCGAAAGTCAACGAACATCTCCAAACCTATAAAAGAAAAACTGAGAGAAAAGCGATATGCAAGAAAAAAGTGGCAACAAACTAGACATCCTGAGGACAAGAAAAAATTAAATGCGCTTACAAAAGAACTTAAAGAGATCCTTAATAACGAACGAAACACCCAACTCCATCATTACCTCAGTAATCTCGATGCAACAGCTGCTACAGAATACTCTCTCTGGAAAGCAACTAGGAATCTAAAGAGACCCACAATGTTCCAATCCGCTTTACGAATGGAAAATAACGAATGGGCTAAAAGTGACCTTGAAAGAGCAGTCACATTTGCCCGACACTTAAAAAAAGTATTTACTCCACAGGAAATCGAGCCCCCAGCATGTGTAACAGAAGAAGTGAAAAGTGTTCTGAGTAATACCCATCAGATGGACCTACCCATACGTAAATTTTCCAAATCTGAAGTGAAAGCAGCTATTGATAAGCTAAATATTAAGAAAGCCCCTGGGTACGACCTTATCACTGGAAAAATAGTAAAACAACTTCCAGAAGAAGGAGTGACATATCTTACCTACTTATTTAACGCGGTACTAACATCTGGCTTTATACCTCCCCAATGGAAAGTGTCACAATTAAAAATGATTCTCAAACCCGGAAAAAGCGCTGATAAAGTTGAATCGTATCGCCCAATTAGCTTGTTACCGATTGCTTCTAAACTCATGGAAACCCTTTTCCTGAAAAGACTACTCCCAATTATAGAAGAGCGAAAGCTAATTCCAAATCATCAATTTGGTTTCAGGAAAAAACACAGCACAATCGAACAGTTTCATAGGATTGTTGAGTATATACACACTGCATTCGAACATAAACAATATTGTACAGCAGCGTTTCTTGACATCTCGCAAGCATTTGATCGCGTTTGGCACGATGGCTTGCTTTACAAAATAAAAACTACACTCCCCATTAACTACTATGTGTTAATCAAGTCTTATCTTACAAATAGATATTTTTTCGTAAAGCAAGGTGAGGAACAATCTGAGCTCCTTGAAAGCTCAGCAGGCGTACCCCAAGGAAGTGTCATGGGCCCAATACTTTATCTACTTCAAACGTACGACTTACCATCAGCTGAAGGAGTCACCATAGGTACCTTTGCAGATGACACTGCTGTCTTAGCTGTTGACACTCTCCCACACTTAGCTTCCTCTAAAATCCAGAGTGGGCTAAACAAAATTACTGACTGGCTAAAAAAATGGAAAATCAAGTTGAACGAAACAAAATCAGTCCAGGTTACATTCACTCTCAAACGAAACACCTGCCCACCCGTTAAACTCAACGGCATAAATATACCCCAATGTAATGAGGCTAGATACCTTGGGATGCACCTCGACAGAAGATTAACTTGGAAAACACATATATTTACAAAACGAAAATCACTCGGTATAAAGCTCAGAAATCTACACTGGCTCTTGAATCGAAACTCCAAAGTCTCAATCGATAGCAAATTGCTCTTGTACTCAGCAATTTTAAAACCAGTTTGGACATACGGTATTCAGCTGTGGGGCACTGCGGCAACTTCCAATGTTGAAATACTTCAAAGATTCCAATCAAAGACCCTAAGAATGATTGTAAACGCGCCCTATTATGTCACAAACAACCAAATCCATCGTGACCTCAAAGTTCCTACAGTCGCTCAAGAAATAAAAAAGCTCTCTACTTCGCACAATCTGAGACTCCTAGTCCACCAAAATTCACTGATATCGGAACTCACTTCCAACCCCTTCACTTTCATCCGACTGAAGAGAAAATCCACAACAGATCTCCTGTGCTAATAGGCAATGGCTGCACCACTGGGTGTAGTCCATAAAAGACAGTAAATACAAAAATTAGTCTTAAGTTATTAAATATTGCTGAATGTGATTGAATGTAACAGATTGCAATAAAATATTTGGATATTAAAAAAAAAAAAAAAAAAAAGTGACCCTAACTTATATACGGTGCGTCCTACACCTATCAAAGTTTGCAACATTCAAATGCAAGTAACTTTTTACTGGAGCGTCATAAAACCTTGAAATTTTGTAACAATCTATGGTATGCTACGATCCCTATGGGCTACGCAATATTTTACGCCTTTCAGGATTAGAATGATACTAGCCAAGTCCTACCTTCTCCCAACTATGTTATATGGTTGTGAAATATTTGGGAACTGTGATGCAGTAAGTAAACGAAAACTCAATGTGTTATTTAACACTATAACGAGGTACATTTATGGTTTAAGTCGAAGAGATCATGTGTCTAGGCGCGCAATAGAACTTTTTCACATCACATTCGATCAGCTTCTTGACACTCGAAGTATTCTATTGTTGCATAAGATTATTTGCACTCGGGAGCCTCCATATTTGTTTAGGCGCCTTAAATTTACTCGCTCTGGCCGTTCTAATCGGCTTGTCCCGTTAAGACATTCCTCACTTATGTCTGATCGTCAATTTTTCGTTAATGCTGTGAGACTTTGGAATTCACTGCCTGTACGGATTCAAGGTATTGGCAATGCTAATCTATTCAAAATTGAGCTTAATAAACACTTCCAGGGGCAATGAATTTATGAGCTGAATTGGGTTGTGCTATGGATTGTGTGTGACCGCGTACACTGTTTATATGTATGCATCCTTTTGTGACTAATAACAAATTTAAAGCTGTACATTTTTATTGATTCAAAGCTGTTTTGTATTGAAAGATGAATTGTTGAAATTCATATTGTAATGTTCTGTTTTTGTACTCTGTGAGCTATTGTATTTTATAGTATAAGTTTAAACTAAGTCCGGATTATTGTACTAAATGTATCATTTCATGTTATTGGGACAATCTTACAAGGTTTTGCCTTAATGTCCCAAGGTGAACGCAAATTAATAATAATAATAATAAATCCTCTTATCAATTTAAGCTATCGCTCATAGCTATGCTACCCTTGAGTCCCAAATCAAACACTGCTAAAACTTCACATGGCCCTAACTTATATACGGTGCGTCCTACACCTATCAAAGTTTGCAACATTCAAATGCAAGTAACTTTTTACTGGAGCGTCATAAAACCTTGAAATTTTGTGACAATAAAGTACTCGAGCCTCTTATCAATTAAAGCTATCGCTCACAGCTATGCTACCCTTGAGTCCTAAATCAAACATTGATATAACTTCAAATGGCTCTAACTTCTATACATCCTACACCTATCAAACTCTGCAACCATCAATTGCTTGTAACTTTTTACTGGAGCGTCATAAAACCTTGAAATTTTGTGACAATAAATTACTCGTGCCTCTTATCAATTTAAGCTATCGCTCACAGCTAGGCTACAATTGAGTCCCACATCAAACACTGATAGAACTTCAAATGGCCCTCTGTCAGCGGTTCTGTAGGCGTCTCAGTCGCTGCCGCTGTCGATTGGGGGGTCTGCTGCCTTCTCTATGCCTATATCAACCCCAACTGCCTCAGTCGCCTTCTCAGTCGGCGTCGCAGCCTCTGTCAGCGGCTCTTTAGGCGTCTCAGTTGCTGCCGCTGTGGATTGGGGGGTCTGCTGTCTTCTCTATGCCTATATCTACCCCTATCTGCCTCAGTCAGCGTCTCTGTAAGCGTCGCAGTCACTACCGCTGTCGATTGGGGGGTCTGCTGCCTTCTGTCGATTGGGGGGTACGGTGCGTCCTATATCTATCAAAGTTTGCACCATTCAAATGCTTGTAACTTTTTACTGGAGCGTCATAAAATCTAAAAATTGTGTGACAATAAAATACTCGAGCCTCTTGTCAATTGAAGTTATCGCTCATAGCCATGCTACCCTTGAGTCCCAAATCAAACACTGCTAAAACTTCACATGGCCCTAACTTATATACGGTGCGTCCTACACCTATCAAAGTTTGCAACATTCAAATGCAAGTAACTTTTTACTGGAGCGTCATAAAACCTGGAAATTTTGTGACAATAAATTACTCGTGCCTCTTATCAATTTAAGCTATCGCTCATAGCTATGCTACCCTTGAGTCTCAAATAAAACACTGATAAAACTTCAAATGGCCCTAACTTCTATACGGTGCGTCCTACACCTATCAAAGTTGGCAACAATCAAATGTGTCGGCTAAGATCGCCCTCCATCATTTATTTTATAAATTTTTAATTTATATAATATTAATTATTTGTAAACTTGTATTCCGGGCCACCCTAATACTGTTTTTCTATAATTGTCACAGCAACACCAACATACATACATTCATAATATGACTCCGTTTGACCATTATGTAGTCATTGTCGTTAGATGTTTACATCTTCGATGCAAAGAAGAATAACAACAACAGCGCGATTTGAAGTTATTTACTTCCAATGTTCTATTCAGCCGCTGCATTGTTGTTGTTATTCCCTTTGCTTTCGCTGCTTAGAATAACTGTCTGATTTTGGTCGAATGTTTAGTGGTCCGATGAATTACAGTTTCAGTTCAGTTGTTATTGAGTTGAGAAACATATCACAGAAAAAGAAGTGATTGTTAAAAGAGCCATAAGTTTAGAATTGTTTATAATAGACAGAAGAAAATTGTGAACAAAAAAGAGCCACAGAGCCACATAATAAAGAAAGGACCAAACTGAGTTAAATTAAAATTAAATAAAGTGTGTTTAATTTTAAATACCAATAGAAAAGTGTTTCTGTGCAACATTTTGGCGACCGTGGCAGGACGGTTCGTAATAAAATTAGCTTATTTTAAAAAACAAAATAAAGTTTTTCGAATTGTGTCGGGGAGCACAAAATTATTTCGTGCCTTCATGGGAGAGACGTAATTATTTTCATCATTTCGTCGTTGGAGTTAACTCATCGTTGGAATTACGTCGCTTCAGTTAAGGAATTTGCTGCTGCTGCCACTGCGAAATTTTGAGACATAATTTTATAACGGTCGTGTATATTTTTTTTGTGGAAGAAATTTTACTTCGGTGATTTCTATAGCGGGAACCTTTCCTTTCGAATTCGGCAATAGTGGTTCGTTAGCTCGCTCTTTAAAGTGGTTCAAATACGGTTTTGTTACCATAGACATTCCCGTACATATTTTCGGCATTATCCTAACGGGAAATATATACTCGATTTGAGGCGTCGCAATAAGTGTTTCGCGCTTTAATTTTTCGGCTCTATATTATTGGTTCGTGTTCGCGGAATATAACTAACCTTCATAAGAAGGTTGAAAAAGATGGCGATAAAGTTGACCCCACCATTTTGGATTGCCGTTTGCAGATATTGGAGTCATATTTTAAGCAATTTTGTTTCATCCAAGGACAGATTGAAAAACATAGTTCCACCGATAATTCGAGGAGTGAGTTGGAGGACATTTTTATTGCAGCTAAAGCTAAAATAATGATTTTGATGAATAAAAATCGTGGCTCTACATCGATGGACCACAGTTTTTTCAACGCTTCAATAGCTGGCGGCTCAAATCCCAATCGTCTACCCTCGTTAAAGTTGCCTCGATTTGATGGAAAGTACGCGGATTATACAAGGTTTATCTCAACTTTCAACAACATGGTCCATGAGAATTTATCAATTACTGCTGTTGATAAATTTAACTATTTGCTGAGTTGTCTCTCGGGTCCAGCGTTAGCAGTGGTGGAGCCGTACACCGTAACGGAAGAAAATTATCCGAAGGCGCTAACGCGGTTAGAAGAGAGGTACAACAATAAGGTGCTGATTTTCTTGGAACACATCAACGCTCTTTTCAATATTACTTCGATGCACAAAGGTGATAGTGGTTCGTTAAGGAATATTATTGACACTGTAGCTGCTATTCGTGGCTCGTTGTTGTCGCTCGGCACAGAAATGGACATCATGAACGCCATTTTGGTTCACATGGTGTTATCTAAAGTGGACGCTGATACGAAGGAAAATTATGATGAGAAGGAGGATTTTAAAATGCTGCCTTCTTGGGACACTTGTTACGAAACTTTAAGCCATCGATGTCAATTTCTTGAGCGCCATGGAAGAAAGATAAATGGAATTGAAAACCAGAAGATTGCGAAACCAAAATCAGGTTCTGGTTGGCCCTCCCGTACATTTGTGAATTCAAATTCGAATTGTGGTTATTGTAACTCATCCGAGCACAATATATCAACTTGTTCATCGTTTTCGTCTCTCGTTGTTTTAGAACGCTTTAACTTTGTAAAGCGTAGCGGACATTGCATTAACTGTCTTCGCAAGGGGCATTTAGTATCGAAGTGCTCATCCAAATCTCGTTGCAGAATTTGTCAGTCATCGCATCATACGTTATTACATAAATTTAGTGGTCCTGAACAAGCTGGCCCATCAACGTCTCAACAGGCTCCGACTCAACTTACCTCAACCAACCATAACCCAGTATCGTTGGTAGTACGATCATTTAAGCGAGCGATCATCCCAACCGCAGTAGTGCTTATATTGGACAGCTGTGGCACATTTCAGCCGGTAAGAGCTCTTCTTGATTCGTGTTCCGAGATAAATTTCATTGCAGAAGAAACGGCTAAAAGACTCCAGCTGAAGTTAAAGCCATACAACCAAGAAGTATCCGGAATTGGTGAAGTTCGAACCAAGATAAGGTCATGTGTCGCTGCTACGATCAAATCCCGTGTAACCTCGTTCCAGTGGTCCTCAAGTTTTGCTGTTACGAAGTCTATAGCTGCTCGACAACCTGGTGAGTACATTCAGACGTCACATTGGCAGATACCCAGTTCCGTAGAACTTGCAGACCCTATGTTCTATAAGCCGCAGCATGTAGATCTGCTTATTAGCACCGAAATATTTTTTGACTTGTTGCTCGATGGTAGTATTTCGCTGGGGAGTAATATGCCTTGTCTCACCAATACAGAGTTTGGTTGGGTTGTCGGTGGCACTTTTGCTTCAACTTTAAAATCGTCGTTGCCCACCTGTAATCTCGCAACAAGCACTTCAACTTGCAACCTTGAGTCAATGTTAAATAAATTCTGGGAAGTGGAGGAATATATAACTTCCCCATCAAAATATTCACTTGAAGAAGAATCGTGTGAACGGCACTTTGTAGAAAACGTTTGCATCGATCAGGCCAATAGAATTCAACTACGTCTACCGTTTAACAAATCGCCTAATATATTAGGAAGCGTTTTTTATCGCTCGAAAGACGCTTAGAACGTGATTCGGTCTTAAAATCTATGTATGTGGAGTTCATGGAGGAATACTTGTCATTGGGACACATGTCGCCTTATCACAGCTCGCTACGTAGTCCGAATTACGTCATATCTCACCATTGTGTTCTCAGGCCACAAAGCACCACAACAAAAATACGAGTGGTCTTTGATGCGTCGGCTCAAACTTCGTCAAATCATTCGTTGAATGATATACTTATGGTCGGCCCTACAATACAGCAGGACCCTATCACCACACTTTTTTCGTTTCGATTAAATAAATACGCTCTCACCGCTGATATTTCGAAAATGTATCGCCAGTTTCGTATCGACGAAAGAGATCGAAGGTACCAACTCATATTATGGAGAAGCCGCAAGGAGGAAGAAATAAAAGTGTTTCAACTCAACACTGTCACATATGGTTTGTCGTCTGCCCCATTTTTAGCAATTCGTAGTTTGTTTGTCATTGCAGAAAAATATGGTGGCTCCTTCCCTATTGGCTCAAAGGTTCTTCGCGAAGACCTCTACGTAGACGACGTACTCACTGGCGCGAACGATGTCGACACCCTACTCACTAAAAGAGCTGATTTAGTCCACATTCTGCGTTTGCATGGGCTCGAGCTAGCTAAATGGAATAGTAACTGCAGCGCAATTTCGAAGGCTCACAACGATGACATCATCATTAATATAGCTGAAGATGACTTCACCAAAGCCTTAGGTATGTCTTGGAAGCCTAAGGTTGATATGTTTTGCTTCAGATTCGAGTTGCCCGAAGTCTCTGTTCCTACAAAGAGGTCCATGTTATCCGTTGTTTCCAAAATCTACGATTTGCTCGGAATTTTCAGTCCTGTGGTAATTCGCTGCAAAATTCTACTGCAGGAAACATGGGTCCAGAATTTTGCCTGGGATGATGTTATAACTGTGCCTCGATATGTATTGACATTCCTCGACGTGCAAGGAGAAATCCATGGATTCGCTGACGCCTCTCAACGGGCATATGGTTGTTGTCTTTATTATCGAGTTAGCGACCAAGGTACGTACAAAACAACTCTGCTTATCGCCAAGTCAAAGGTCGCTCCAATAAAAGCCCAGTCGTTGCCTCGTCTTGAATTATGTGCTGCCGTCTTATTAAGCAAAACGTGGCACAAAATTAAACCTAAAATTGAAAAATTTGTATCATCGACCTATTTTTGGACTGACTCCAAAATAGTTCTGCAATGGCTAAAATTGCATTCGTCAACACTACAATGTTTCGTCGCCAATCGTGTCTCAGAGCTGCAAGAACAAACAAGAGGTGTCGTTTGGAGACACGTTCCTTCAAAAAGTAACCCGGCTGATATCGTCTCTCGTGGTTGTAGCGCTGAAGAGTTGCCCAATACGATATGGTTCAGTGGTCCAGCTTTTCTGCAAGAGAATCCCTCTAAATGGCCTAAAATGGAAGAAGCAACATCCGTGGATCCAATCGAGTGTAGAAAGTCTGCAGCCTTCAAGTGCTCTGACGTCACACCATCAATCACAGAGGAAATAATTGATAAGCATTCATCATATTTTAAAATTTTTCGAATAATTGCTTATATCTTTCGTTTATTTAATAGATGCCCAGTAAACCGTTCGTTGAAGCTCAAGGACCTAGTCCATATTAGCCCCTGTGAAATGGATCAAATATTTTGGCGAATTGTGGCCCATATACAACAAGCCACTTTTAAAGATGACATCACCGCACTTGAGAAGGGGAAATTAGTTCACCCATCGCTGCAAAAATTAACGCCATTTTTGCATAAAACTGAAGTCGGCCATGGCTTTGTAATTTTAATAAGAGTTGGTGGTCGACTCTCCAACGCACCTATACCATACGACGCTCGTTTTCCTGCTTTGTTGCCCAAAAACCATCGGTTTGTCAAGTTGTACATTGAACATTTGCATCGCAAACATTTGCACGCAGGTCCGAAGGTTTTACTGGGCATCGTGAGGCAAAAGATATGGATAGTCAACGCTAGAGACGTGGTTCGGAATGTGGTCCGACAATGCGTACACTGTTTCCGCTACAGGCCCAAATTGATGGAGCAAATTATGGGAAATTTGCCAGCTGATCGTCTTCGAGCTGAACGCCCATTTTTAATAACTGGTGTCGATTTTTGTGGACCATTTTCAACATCGTATCGTATTCGGGGTAAAGTGCCATACAAGACTTACATCGCTGTGTTTGTTTGCTTTAGCTCAAAAGCAACACACTTGGAGCTCGTTTCCGACTTGTCAACAAACAACTTTATTTTATGTCTCAAGCGTTTCGTGGCACGACGTGGCATACCCCAAAAGCTATATTGCGACAATGCTACGAATTTTGTTGAGGCTCACAATAAATTGGCAGAGCTCAAAGCCACACTTTTTCGCGATGAAGTTGTCCACGAAATGAAAACGTTCTCCAGCCAAAAAGGATTTGAATTTTGTTTTATACCCCCTCGTGCCCCCCACTTTGGTGGACTGTGGGAGGCAGCCGTTAAATCTACCAAAACGTTTCTCCTGAAAAACATCGGCCAAGCATGTCTGACGTTCGAAGAGTTGCAGACCCTCGTAACAGAGTTAGAATCAATTTCAAATTCTCGCCCTATCGCACCGATGTCAGACGACCCAAATGACGGCGAGGCGCTTACTCCAGGTCATTTGCTTATTGGTTCTTCGTTAATCGCAACTCCAGACGAAATCTTTGATGTCACGAAACAATCGTCGCTCACCCGTTGGCAGCGTATTGCGTTTTTAAAGCAACAGTTTTGGGAATTGTGGTCCCGAGATTATCTATTGTCGCTCCAGCAACGCACAAAGTGGCTAAACGCACAGCCAAACATTAAAGAAGGCCAACTAGTCATTATCCATGAGGACAACACCCCACCACAACAATGGCTATTGGCTCGAGTACTGAAACCTATATCCGGCCCTGATGGACGAGTCCGAGTAGTCGAGTTGAAAACAAAAAGTGGTTTGTTTCGTCGTCCCATACACAAGGTGGCTCCCTTACCTTCTCCAGATGATGTTTGAAAAGGAGGCCTTTCAACGGGGGGAGAATGTCGGATAAGATCGCCCTCCATCATTTATTTTATAAATTTTTATTTTATATAATATTAATTATTTGTAAACTTGTATTCCGGGCCACCCTAATACTGTTTTTCTATAATTGTCACAGCAACACCAACATACATACATACATAATATGGTTCCGTTTGACCATTATGTAGTCATTGTCGTTAGATGTTTACATCTTCGATGCAAAGAAGAATAACAACAACAGCGCGATTTGAAGTTATTTACTTCCAATGTTCTATTCAGCCGCTGCATTGTTGTTGTTATTCCCTTTGCTTTCGCTGCTTAGAATAACTGTCTGATTTTGGTCGAATGTTTAGTGGTCCGATGACTTACAGTTTCAGTTCAGTTGTTATTGAGTTGAGAAACATATCACAGAAAAAGAAGTGATTGTTAAAAGAGCCATAAGTTTAGAATTGTTTATAATAGACAGAAGAAAATTGTGAACAAAAAAGAGCCACAGAGCCACATAATAAAGAAAGGACCAAACTGAGTTAAATTAAAATTAAATAAAGTGTGTTTAATTTTAAATAACAATAGAAAAGTGTTTCTGTGCAACAAAATGCTTGTAACTTTTTACTGGAGCGTCATAAAACCTTGAAATTTTGTGACAATAAAGTACTCGAGCCTCTTATCAGTTTAAGCTATCGCTCACAGCTAGGCTACAATTGAGTCCCACATCAAACACTGATAAAACTTCAAATGGCCCTCTGTCAGCGGCTCTGTAGGCGTCTCAGTCGCAGCCGCTGTCGATTGGGGGGTCTGCTGCCTTCTCTATGCCTATATCAACCCCAACTGCTTCAGTCGCCTTCTCAGTCGGCGTCGCAGCCTCTGTCGGCGGCTCTGTAGGCGTCTCAGTTGCTGCCGCTGTCGATTGGGGGGGTCTGCTGCATTCTCTATGCCTATATTACCCCTATCTCCCTCAGTCGACTTCTCAGTCGGTGTCGCAGCCTCTGTCAGCGTCTCTGTAGGCGTCTCAGACGCTGCGGCTGTCGATTGGGGAGTCTGCTGCCTTCTCTATGCCTATATCTACCCCTATCTGCCTCAGTCAGCGTCTCTGTAAGCGTCGCAGTCGCTGCCGCTGTCGATTGGGGGGTCTGCTGCCTTCTGTCGATTGGGGGGTACGGTGCGTCCTATATCTATCAAAGTTTGCACCATTCAAATGCTTGTAACATTTTACTGGAGCGGCATAAAATTTAAAAATTTTGTGACAATAAAATACTCGAGCCTCTTGTCAATTGAAGTTATCGCTCATAGCCATGCTACCCTTGTGTCCCAAATCAAACACTGCTAAAACTTCACATGTCCCTAACTTATATATGGTGCGTCCTATACCTATTAAAGTTTGCTACATTGTAGCTTTTTACTGGAGCGTCATAAAACCTTGAAATTTTCTGAAAATGAATTTCTCGAGCCTCTTATAAATTTAAGCTATCGCTCACAGCTATGCTACCCTTGAGCCCCACTTCAAACACTGCTAAAACTTCAAATGACCCTAACTTCTATACGGTACGTCCTACACCTATCAAAGTTTGCAACATTCAAATGCTGGTAACTTTTTACTGGAGCGTCATAAAATCTTGAAATATTGTGACAATAAAGAACTCGAGTCTCTTATCAATTTAAGCTATCGCTCACAGCTATGCTACCCTTGAGTCCTAAATCAAACATTGATATAACTTCAAATGGCCCTAACTTCTATACGGTGCGTCATACACCTATAAAAGTTTGCAACATTCAAATGCTTTTAACTTTTTACTGGAGCGTCATAAAATCTTGAAAGTGTTTGACAATAAATTACTCAAGCCTCTTATTACTTTAAGCTATCGCTCATAGCTATGCTACCCTTGAGTCCCAAATAAAACACTGATAAAACTTCAAATGACCTTAACTTCTATACGGTGCGTTCTACACCTATCAAAGTTTGCAACAATCAAATGCTTGTAACTTTTTACTGGAGCGTCATAAAACTTTGAAATTTTGTGACAATAAAGTACTCGAGCCTCTTATCAATTTAAGCTATCGCTCATAGCTATGCTACCCTTGCGTCCCAAATCAAACACTGCTAAAACTTCACATGGCCCAATTTATATACGGTGCGTCCTACACCTATCAAAGTTTGCAACATTCAAATGCAATTAACTTTTTACTGGAGCGTCATAAAACCTGGAAATTTTGTGACAATAAAGTACTCGTGCCTCTTATCAATTTAAGCTATCGCTCTTCACTATGCTACCCTTGAGTCCCAAATAAAACACTGATAAAACTTCAAATGGCCCTAACTTCTATACGCTGCGTCCTACACCTATCAAAGTTTGCAACAATCAAATGCTTGTAACTTTTTACTGGAGCGTCATAAAACCTTGAAATTTTGTGACAATAAAGTACTCGAAAAGCTATCGCTCATAGCTATGCTACCCTTGAGTCCCAAATAAGACACTGATAAAACTTCAAATGACCCTAACTTCTATACGGTGCGTCCTACACCTATCAAAGTTTGCAACAATCAAATGCTTGTAACTTTTTACTGGAGCGTCATAAAACCTTGAAATTTTGTGACAATAAAGTACTCGAGCCTCTTATCAATTTAAGCTATCGCTCATAGCTATGCTACCCTTGAGTCCCAAATCAAACACTGCTAAAACTTCACATGACCCTAAGTTATATATGGTGCGTCCTACACCTATCAAAGATTGCAACAATCAAATGCTTGTAACTTTTTACTGGAGCGTCATAAAACCTTGAAATTTTGTGACAATAAAGTACTCGAGACGCTATCGCTCATAGCTATGCTACCCTTGAGTCCCAAATAAGACACTGATAAAACTTCAAATGACCCTAACTTCTATACGGTGCGTCCTACACCTATCAAAGTTTGCAACAATCAAATGCTTGTAACTTTTTACTGGAGCGTCATAAAACCTTGAAATTTTGTGACAATAAAGTACTCGAGCCTCTTATCAATTTAAGCTATCGCTCATAACTATGCTACCCTTGAGTCCCAAATAAGACACTGATAAAACTTCAAATGACCCTAACTACTATACGGTGCGTCCTGCACCTATCAATCTCTGCAACCATCAATTGCTTGTAACTTTTTACTGGAGCGTCATAAAACCTTGAAATTTTGTGACAATAAATTACTCGTGCCTCTTAGCAATTTAAGCTGTCGCTCACAGCTAGGCTACAATTGAGTCCCACATCAAACACTGATAAAACTTCAAATAGCCCTAACTTCTGTACGGTGCGTCCTATATCTATCAAAGTTTGCACCATTCAAATGCTTGTAACTTTTTACTGGAGCGTCATAAAATCTAAAAATTTTGTGACAATAAAATACTCGAGCCTCTTTTAAATTAAACTTATCGCTCATAGCTATGCTACCCTTGAGTCCCAAATCAAACACTGATAAAACTTCAAATGGCACTAACTTCTGTACGGTGCGTCCTATACCTATTAAAGTTTGCTACATTGTAACTTTTTACTGGAGCGTCATAAAACCTTGAAATTTTGTGACAATAAAGTACTCGAGCCTCTTATCAATTTAAGCTGTCGCTCATAGCTATGGTAGCCTTGAGTTCCAAATAAAACACTGATAAAACTTCAAATGGCCCTAACTTCTATACGGTGCGTCCTACACCTATCAAAGTTTGGAACAATGAAATGCTTGTAACTTTTTACTGGAGCGTCATAAAACCGTGAAATTTTGTGACAATAAATTACTCGTGCCTCTTATCAATTAAGCTATCGCTCACAGCTAGGCTACAATTGAGTCCCACATCAAACACTGTTAAAACTTTAAATGGCCCTAACTTCTATACGGTGCGTCCTATACCTATTAAAGTTAGCAACATTGTAACTTTCTACTGGAGCGTCATAAAACCTTGAAATTGTTTGACAATAAAGTACTCGAGCCTCTTATCAATTTACGCTATCGCTCATAGCTATGCTTCCCTTGAGTCCCAAATCAAACACTGATAAATCTTCAAATTGCCCTAATTTCTATACGGTGCGTCCTATACCTATCAAAGTTTGCAACATTGTAACTTTTTACTGGAGCGTCATAAAACTTTGAAATTTGGTGACAATAAAGTACTCGAGCCTCTTATCAGTTTAAGCTATCGCTCACAGCTATGCTATCCTTGAGTCCCACATCAAGCACTGCAAAACTTCAAATGGCCCAAAATTCTATACGGTGCGGCCTACACCTATCAAAGTTTGTGACAATTAACTGCTTTTAACTTTTCTTTGGAGCGTCATAAAACCTTGAAATTTTGTGACAATAAAGTACTCGTACCTCTTATCAATTAAACTTATCGCTCATAGCTATGCTACCCTTGAGTCCCAAATCAAACTTGAAATGGCCCTAATTTCTGTACGGTGCGTCCTATACTTATCAAAGTTTGCGCCATAAAAAATGCTTAAAACTTTTTAATGGAGCGTCATAAAACCTTGAAATTTTTTGACAATAAAGTACTCGAGCCTCTTATCAATTTAAGCTATCACTCATAGCTATGCTACCCTTGAATCCCAAATCAAACACTGATAAAACTTCAAATGGCCCTAACTTCTATACGGTGCGTCATACACCTATAAAAGTTTGCAACATTCAAATGCTTTTAACTTTTTACTGAAGCGTTATAAAATCTTGAAATTTTGTGACAATAAAATAATCGAGCCTCTTGTCAATTAAAGTTTTCGCTCATAGCTATGGTACCCTTGAGTTCCAAATCAAACACTGATAAAATTTCATACGGTGAGTCCTATACCTATCAAAGTTTGCAACATTGTAACTTTTTACTGGAGCTTCATAAAACTTTGAAATTTGGTGACAATAAAGTATTCGAGCCTCTTATCATTTTAAGCTATCGCTCACAGCTATGCTACCCTTAAGTCCCACATCAAGCACTGCTAAAACTTCAAATGACCCTAAATTCTGTACGCTGCGTCCTACACCTATCAAAGTTTGCAATATTCAACTGCAAGTAACTTTTTACTGGAGCGTCATAAAACCTTGAAGTTTTGTGACAATAAAGTACTCGAGCCTCTTATCAATTTAATCTATCGCTCATAGCTATGCTACCCTTGAGTCCCAAATAAGACACTGATAAAACTTCAAATTACCCTAACTTCTATACGCTTCGTCCCACACCTATCAAAGTTTGCAACAATCAAATGCTTGTAACTTTTTACTGGAGCGTCATAAAACCTTGAAATTTTGTGACAATAAAGTACTCGAGCCTCTTATCAGTTTAAGCTATCGCTCACAGCTAGGCTACAATTGAGTCCCACATCAAACACTGATAAAACTTCAAATGGCCCTCTGTCAGCGGCTCTGTAGGCGTCTCAGTCGCTGCCGCTGTCGATTGGGGGGTCTGCTGCCTTCTCTATGCCTATATCAACCCCAACTGCCTCAGTCGCCTTCTCAGTCGGCGTCGCAGCCTCTGTCGGCGGCTCTGTAGGCGTCTCAGTTGCTGCCGCTGTCGATTGGGGGGGTCTGCTGCATTATCTATGCCTATATTACCCCTATCTGCCACAGTCAGCGTCTCTGTAAGCGTCGCAGTCGCTGCCGCTGTCGATTGGGGGGTCTGCTGCCTTCTGTCGATTGGGGGGTACGGTGCGTCCTATATCTATCAAAGTTTGCACCATTCAAATGCTTGTAACTTTTTACTGGAGCGTCATAAAATTTAAAAACTGTATGACAATAAAATACTCGAGCCTCTTGTCAATTGAAGTTATCGCTCATAGCCATGCTACCCTTGTGTCCCAAATCAAACACTGCTAAAACTTCACATGGCCCTAACTTATATATGGTGCGTCCTATACCTATTAAAGTTTGCTACATTGTAGCTTCTTACTGGAGCGTCATAAAACCTTGAAATTTTCTGAAAATGAATTTCTCGAGCCTCTTATAAATTTAAGCTATCGCTCACAGCTATGCTACCCTTGAGCCCCACTTCAAACACTGCTAAAACTTCAAATGACCCTAACTTCTATACGGTACGTCCTACACCTATCAAAGTTTGCAACATTCAAATGCTTGTAACTTTTTACTGGAGCGTCATAAAATCTTGAAATTTTGTGACAATAAAGAACTCGAGTCTCTTATCAATTTAAGCTATCGCTCACAGCTATGCTACCCTTGAGTCCTAAATCAAACATTGATATAACTTCAAATGGCCCTAACTTCTATACGGTGCGTCATACACCTATAAAAGTTTGCAACATTCAAATGCTTTTAACTTTTTACTGGAGCGTCATAAAATCTTGAAATTTTTTGACAATAAAGTACTCGAGCCTCTTATTACTTTAAGCAATCGCTCATAGCTATGCTACCCTTGAGCCCCAAATCAAACACTGATAACTTCAAATGACCCTAACTTATATACGGTGCGTCCTACACCTATCAAAGTTTGCAACATTCAAATGCAAGTAACTTTTTACTGGAGCGTCATAAAACCTTGAAATTTTGTGACAATAAATTACTCGAGCCTCTTATCAATGTAAGCTATCTCTCATAGCTATGCTACCCTTGAGTCCCAAATAAGATACTGATAAAACTTCAAATGACCTTAACTTCTATACGGTGCGTTCTACACCTATCAAAGTTTGCAACAATCAAATGCTTGTAACTTTTTACTGGAGCGTCATAAAACCTTGAAATTTTGTGACAATAAAGTACTCGAGCCTCTTATCAATTTAAGCTATCGCTCATAGCTATGCTACCCTTGCGTCCCAAATCAAACACTGCTAAAACTTCACATGGCCCTAACTTATATACGGTGCGTCCTACACCTATCAAAGTTTGCAACATTAAAATGCAATTAACTTTTCACTGGAGCGTCATAAAACCTGGAAATTTTGTGACAATAAAGTACTCGTGCCTCTTATCAATTTAAGCTATCGCTCATAGCTATGCTACCCTTGAGTCCCAAATAAAACACTGATAAAACTTCAAATGGCCATAACTTCTATACGCTGCGTCCTACACCTATCAAAGTTTGCAACAATCAAATGCTTGTAACTTTTTACTGGAGCGTCATAAAACCTTGAAATTTTGTGACAATAAAGTACTCGAGAAGCTATCGCTCATAGCTATGCTACCCTTGAGTCCCAAATAAGACACTGATAAAACTTCAAATGACCCTAACTTCTATACGGTGCGTCCTACACCTATCAAAGTGTGCAACAATCAAATGCTTGTAACTTTTTACTGGAGCGTCATAAAACCTTGAAATTTTGTGACAATAAAGTACTCGAGCCTCTTATCAATTTAAGCTATCGCTCATAGCTATGCTACCCTTGAGTCCCAAATCAAACACTGCTAAAACTTCACATGACCCTAACTTATATACGGTGCGTCCCACACCTATCAAAGTTTGCAACATTCAAATGCAACTAACTTTTTACTGGAGCGTCATAAAACCTGGAAATTTTGTGACAATAAAGTACTCGTGCCTCTTATCAATTTAAGCTATCGCTCATAGCTATGCTACCCTTGAGTCCCAAATAAAACACTGATAAAACTTCAAATGGCCCTAACTTCTATACGGTGCGTCCTACACCTATCAAAGTTTGCAACAATCAAATGCTTGTAACTTTTTACTGGAGCGTCATAAAACCTTGAAATTTTGTGACAATAAAGTACTCGAGCCTCTTATCAATTTAAGCTATCGCTCATAACTATGCTACCCTTGAGTCCCAAATAAGACACTGATAAAACTTCAAATGACCCTAACTACTATACGGTGCGTCCTACACCTATCAAACTCTGCAACCATCAATTGCTTGTAACTTTTTACTGGAGCGTCATAAAACCTTGAAATTTTGTGACAATAAATTACTCGTGCCTCTTAGCAATTTAAGCTATCGCTCACAGCTAGGCTACAATTGAGTCCCACATCAAACACTGATAAAACTTCAAATAGCCCTAACTTCTGTACGGTGCGTCCTATATCTATCAAAGTTTGCACCATTCAAATGCTTGTAACTTTTTACTGGAGCGTCATAAAATCTAAAAATTGTGTGACAATAAAATACTCGAGCCTCTTTTAAATTAAACTTATCGCTCATAGCTATGCTACCCTTGAGTCCCAAATCAAACACTGATAAAACTTCAAATGGCACTAACTTCTGTACGGTGCGTCCTATACCTATTAAAATTTGCTACATTGTAACTTTTTACTGGAGCGTCATAAAACCTTGAAATTTTCTGAAAATGAGTTTCTCGAGCCTCTTATAAATTTAAGCTATCGCTCACAGCTATGCTACCCTTCAGCCCCACTTCAAACACTTTTAAAACTTCAAATGACCCTAACTTCTATACGGTACGTGCTACACCTATCAAAGTTTGCAACATTCAAATGCTTGTAACTTTTTACTGGAGCGTCATAAAATCTGGAAATTTTGTGACAATAAGGAATTCGAGTCTCTTATCTATTAAAGTTATCGCTCATAGCTATGCTACCCTCGAGTCCCAAATCAAACACTGATAAAACTTCAAATGGTCCTCACTTCTATACGGTGCGTCATACACCTATAAAAGTTTGCAACATTCAAATGCTTTTAACTTTTTACTGGAGCGTCATAAAATCTTGAAATTGTTTGACAATAAAGTACTCGAGCCTCTTATTACTTTAAGCTATCGCTCATAGCTATGCTACCCTTGAGCCCCAAATCAAACACTGATAACTTCAAATAGCCCTAAATTCTATACGGTGGGGTTCTTTACCTATCAAAGTTTGCAACATTCAAATGCTTTTAACTTTTTACTGGCGCGTCATAAAACCTTGAAATTGTTTGACAATAAAGTACTCGACCCTCTTATCAATTTACGCTATCGCTCATAGCTATGCTTCCCTTGAGTCCCAAATCAAACACTGATAAAACTTCAAATTGCCCTAATTTCTATACGGTGCGTCCTATACCTATCAAAGTTTGCAACATTGTAACTTTTTACTGGAGCGTCATAAAACTTTGAAATTTGGTGACAATAAAGTACTCGAGCCTCTTATCAGGTTAAGCTATCGCTCACAGCTATGTTACCCTTGAGTCCCACATCAAGCACTGCTAAAACTTCAAATGGCCCTAAATTCTATACGGTGCGGCCTACACCTATCAAAGTTTGCGACAATCAACTGCTTTTAACTTTTTTTTGGAGCGTCATAAAACCTTGAAATTTTGTGACAATAATGTACTCGTGCCTCTTATCAATTTAAGCTATCGCTCATAGCTATGCTACCCTTGAGTCCCAAATAAAATACTGATAAAACTTCAAATGGCCCTAACTTCTATACGGTGCGTCCTACACATATCAAAGTTTGCAACAATCAAATGCTTGTAACTTTTTACTGGAGCGTCATAAAACCTTGAAATTTTGTGACAATAAAGTACATACTCGAGACTCTTATCAATTTAAGCTATCGCTCATAGCTATGCTACCCTTGAGTCCCAAATCAAAAACTGATAAAACTTCAAATGGCCCTAACTTCTATACGGTGCGTCCTATACTTATCAAAGTTTGCACCATTCAAATGCCTGTATTTTTTAATGAAGCGTCATAACACCTTGAAATTTTGTGACAATAAAGTGCTCGAGTCTCTTATCAATTTAAGATATCGCTCATAGCTATGCTACCCTTGAGTACCAAATCAAACACTGCTAAAACTTCACATGGCCCTAACTTATATACGGTGCGTCCTACACCTATCAAAGTTTGCAACATTCAAATGCAAGTAACTTTTTACTGGAGCGTCATAAAACCTGGAAATTTTGTGACAATAAAGTACTCGTGCCTCTTATCAATTTAAGCTATCGCTCATAGCTATGCTACCCTTGAGTCCCAAATAAAACACTGATAAAACTTCAAATGGCCCTAAATTCTATACGGTGCGTCCTACACCTATCAAAGTTTGCAACAATCAAATGCTTGTAACTTTTCACTGGAGCGTCATAAAACCTTGAAATTTTGTGGCAATAAAGTACTCGAGCCTCTTATCAATTTAAGCTATCGCTCATAGCTATGCTACCCTTGAGTCCCAAATAAGACACTGATAAAACTTCAAATGACCCTAACTTCTATACGGTGCGTCCTATACCTATCAAAGTTTGCAACATTCAAATGCAAGTAACTTTGTACTGGAGCGTCATAAAACCTGGAAATTTTGTGACAATAAAGTACTCGTGCCTCTTATCAATTTAAGCTATCGCTCATAGCTATGCTACCCTTGAGTCCCAAATAAAACACTGATAAAACTTCAAATGGCCCTAAATTCTATACGGTGCGTCCTACACCTATCAAAGTTTGCAACAATCAAATGCTTGTAACTTTTCACTGGAGCGTCATAAAACCTTGAAATTTTGTGGCAATAAAGTACTCGAGCCTCTTATCAATTTAAGCTATCGCTCATAGCTATGCTACCCTTGAGTCCCAAATAAGACACTGATAAAACTTCAAATGACCCTAACTTCTATACGGTGCGTCCTACACCTATCAAAGTTTGCAACAATCAAATGCTTGTAACTTTTTACTGGAGCGTCATAAAACCTTGAAATTTTGTGACAATTAAGTACTCGAGCCTCTTATCAATTTAAGCTATCGCTCATAGCTATGCTACCCTTGAGTCCCAAATAAGACACTGATAAAACTTCAAATGACCCTAACTACTATACGGTGCATCCTACACCTATCAAAGTTTGCAAAAATCAAATGCTTGTAACTTTTTACTGGAGCGTCATAAAACCTTGAAATTTTCTGAAAATAAATTACTCGAGCCACTTATCAACTTAAGCTATCGCTCACAGCTATGCTACCCTTGAGTCCTAAATCAAACATTGATACAACTTCAAATGGCCCTAACTTCTATACGTCCTATACCTATCAAAGTCTGCAACCATCAATTGCTTGTAACTTTTTACTGGAGCGTCATAAAACCTTGAAATTTTGTGACAATAAAGTACTCGAGCCTCTTATCAATTTAAGCTATCGCTCATAGCTATGCTACCCTTGAGTCCCAAATAAGACACTGGTAAAACTTCAAATGACCCTAACTTCTATACGGTGCGTCCTACACCTATCAAAGTTTGCAACAATCAAATGCTTGTAACTTTTTACTGGAGCGTCATAAAACCTTGAAATTTTGTGACAATAAAGTACTCGAGAATCTTATCAATTTAAGCTATCGCTCATAGCTATGCTACCCTTGAGTCCCAAATAAGACACTGATAAAACTTCAAATGACCCTAACTTCTATACGGTGCGTCCTACACCTATCAAAGTTTGCAACAATCAAATGCTTGTAACTTTTTACTGGAGCGTCATAAAACCTTGAAATTTTGTGACAATAAAGTACTCGAGCCTCTTATCAATTTAAGCTATCGCTCATAGCTATGCTACCCTTGAGTCCCAAATAAGACACTGATAAAACTTCAAATGACCCTAACTACTATACGGTGCATCCTACACCTATCAAAGTTTGCAAAAATCAAATGTTTGTAACTTTTTACTGGAGCGTCATAAAACCTTGAAATTTTCTGACAATAAATTACTCGAGCCTCTTATCAACTTAAGATATCGCTCATAGCTATGCTACCCTTGAGTACCAAATCAAACACTGCTAAAACTTCACATGGCCCTAACTTATATACGGTGCGTCGTACACCTATCAAAGTTTGCAACATTCAAATGCAAGTAACTTTTTACTGGAGCGTCATAAAACCTGGAAATTTTGTGACAATAAAGTACTCGTGCCTCTTATCAATTTAAGCTATCGCTCATAGCTATGCTACCCTTGAGTCCCAAATAAAACACTGATAAAACTTCAAATGGCCCTAACTTCTATACGGTGCGTCCTACACCTATCAAAGTTTGCAACAATCAAATGCTTGTAACTTTTTACTGGAGCGTCATAAAATCTAAAAATTTTGTGACAATAAAATACTCGAGCCTCTTTTAAATTAAACTTATCGCTCATAGCTATGCTACCCTTGAGTCCCAAATCAAAAACTGATAAAACTTCAAATGGCCCTAACTTCTATACGGTGCGTCCTATACTTATCAAAGTTTGCACCATTCAAATGCCTGTATTTTTTAATGAAGCGTCATAACACCTTGAAATTTTGTGACAATAAAGTGCTCGAGTCTCTTATCAATTTAAGATATCGCTCATAGCTATGCTACCCTTGAGTACCAAATCAAACACTGCTAAAACTTCACATGGCCCTAACTTATATACGGTGCGTCCTACACCTATCAAAGTTTGCAACATTCAAATGCAAGTAACTTTTTACTGGAGCGTCATAAAACCTGGAAATTTTGTGACAATAAAGTACTCGTGCCTCTTATCAATTTAAGCTATCGCTCATAGCTATGCTACCCTTGAGTCCCAAATAAAACACTGATAAAACTTCAAATGGCCCTAAATTCTATACGGTGCGTCCTACACCTATCAAAGTTTGCAACAATCAAATGCTTGTAACTTTTCACTGGAGCGTCATAAAACCTTGAAATTTTGTGGCAATTAAGTACTCGAGCCTCTTATCAATTTAAGCTATCGCTCATAGCTATGCTACCCTTGAGTCCCAAATAAGACACTGATAAAACTTCAAATGACCCTAAATACTATACGGTGCATCCTACACCTATCAAAGTTTGCAAAAATCAAATGCTTGTAACTTTTTACTGGAGCGTCATAAAACCTTGAAATTTTCTGAAAATAAATTACTCGAGCCTCTTATCAACTTAAGCTATCGCTCACAGCTATGCTACCCTTGAGTCCTAAATCAAACATTGATACAACTTCAAATGGCCCTAACTTCTATACGTCCTATACCTATCAAAGTCTGCAACCATCAATTGCTTGTAACTTTTTACTGGAGCGTCATAAAACCTTGAAATTTTGTGACAATAAAGTACTCGAGCCTCTTATCAATTTAAGCTATCGCTCATAGCTATGCTACCCTTGAGTCCCAAATAAGACACTGGTAAAACTTCAAATGACCCTAACTTCTATACGGTGCGTCCTACACCTATCAAAGTTTGCAACAATCAAATGCTTGTAACTTTTTACTGGAGCGTCATAAAACCTTGAAATTTTGTGACAATAAAGTACTCGAGAATCTTATCAATTTAAGCTATCGCTCATAGCTATGCTACCCTTGAGTCCCAAATAAGACACTGATAAAACTTCAAATGACCCTAACTTCTATACGGTGCGTCCTACACCTATCAAAGTTTGCAACAATCAAATGCTTGTAACTTTTTACTGGAGCGTCATAAAACCTTGAAATTTTGTGACAATAAAGTACTCGAGCCTCTTATCAATTTAAGCTATCGCTCATAGCTATGCTACCCTTGAGTCCCAAATAAGACACTGATAAAACTTCAAATGACCCTAACTACTATACGGTGCATCCTACACCTATCAAAGTTTGCAAAAATCAAATGTTTGTAACTTTTTACTGGAGCGTCATAAAACCTTGAAATTTTCTGACAATAAATTACTCGAGCCTCTTATCAACTTAAGATATCGCTCATAGCTATGCTACCCTTGAGTACCAAATCAAACACTGCTAAAACTTCACATGGCCCTAACTTATATACGGTGCGTCCTACACCTATCAAAGTTTGCAACATTCAAATGCAAGTAACTTTTTACTGGAGCGTCATAAAACCTGGAAATTTTGTGACAATAAAGTACTCGTGCCTCTTATCAATTTAAGCTATCGCTCATAGCTATGCTACCCTTGAGTCCCAAATAAAACACTGATAAAACTTCAAATGGCCCTAACTTCTATACGGTGCGTCCTACACCTATCAAAGTTTGCAACAATCAAATGCTTGTAACTTTTTACTGGAGCGTCATAAAATCTAAAAATTTTGTGACAATAAAATACTCGAGCCTCTTTTAAATTAAACTTATCGCTCATAGCTATGCTACCCTTGAGTCCCAAATCAAACACTGATAAAACTTCAAATGGCATTAACTTCTGTACGGTGCGTCCTATACCTATTAAAATTTGCTATATTGTAACTTTTTACTGGAGCGTCATAAAACCTTGAAATTTTCTGAAAATTAGTTTCTCGAGCCTCTTATAAATTTAAGCTATCGCTCACAGCTATGCTACCCTTCAGCCCCACTTCAAACACTTTTAAAACTTCAAATGACCCTAACTTCTATACGGTACGTGCTACACCTATCAAAGTTTGCAACATTCAAATGCTTGTAACTTTTTACTGGAGCGTCATAAAATCTGGAAATTTTGTGAAAATAAGGAATTCGAGTCTCTTGTCAATTAAAGTTATCGCTCATAGCTATGCTACCCTCGAGTCCCAAATCAAACACTGATAAAACTTCAAATGGTCCTCACTTCTATACGGTGCGTCATACACCTATAAAAGTTTGCAACATTCAAATGCTTTTAACTTTTTACTGGAGCGTCATAAAATCTTGAAATTGTTTGACAATAAAGTACTCGAGCCTCTTATTACTTTAAGCTATCGCTCATAGCTATGGTACCCTTGAGCCCCAAATCAAACACTGATAACTTCAAATAGCCCTAAATTCTATACGGTGGGGTTCTTTACCTATCAAAGTTTGCAACATTCAAATGCTTTTAACTTTTTACTGGCGCGTCATAAAACCTTGAAATTGTTTGACAATAAAGTACTCGACCCTCTTATCAATTTACGCTATCGCTCATAGCTATGCTTCCCTTGAGTCCCAAATCAAACACTGATAAAACTTCAAATTGCCCTAATTTCTATACGGTGCGTCCTATACCTATCAAAGTTTGCAACATTGTAACTTTTTACTGGAGCGTCATAAAACTTTGAAATTTGGTGACAATAAAGTACTCGAGCCTCTTATCAGTTTAAGCTATCGCTCACAGCTATGTTACCCTTGAGTCCCACATCAAGCACTGCTAAAACTTCAAATGGCCCTAAATTCTATACGGTGCGGCCTACACCTATCAAAGTTTGCGACAATCAACTGCTTTTAACTTTTTTTTGGAGCGTCATAAAACCTTGAAATTTTGTGACAATAAAGTACTCGTGCCTCTTATCAATTTAAGCTATCGCTCATAGCTATGCTACCCTTGAGTCCCAAATAAAATACTGATAAAACTTCAAATGGCCCTAACTTCTATACGGTGCGTCCTACACATATCAAAGTTTGCAACAATCAAATGCTTGTAACTTTTTACTGGAGCGTCATAAAACCTTGAAATTTTGTGACAATAAAGTTCTCGAGCCTCTTATCAATTTAAGCTATCGCTCATAGCTATGCTACCCTTGAGTCCCAAATCAAACACTGATAAAACTTCAAATGGCCCTAACTTCTATACGGTGCGTCCTACACCTATCAAAGTTTGCAACAATCAAATGCTTGTAACTTTTTAATGGAGCGTCATAAAACCTTGAAATTTTGTGACAATAAAATGCTCGAGTCTCTTATCAATTTAAGATATCGCTCATAGCTATGCTACCCTTGAGTACCAAATCAAACACTGCTAAAACTTCACATGGCCCTAACTTATATACGGTGCGTCCTACACCTATCAAAGTTTGCAACAATCAAATGCTTGTAACTTTTTACTGGAGCGTCATAAAACCTTGAAATTTTGTGACAATTAAGTACTCGAGCCTCTTATCAATTTAAGCTATCGCTCATAGCTATGCTACCCTTGAGTCCCAAATAAGACACTGATAAAGCTTCAAATGGCCCTAACTACTATACGGTGCATCCTACACCTATCAAAGTTTGCAAAAATCAAATGCTTGTAACTTTTTACTGGAGCGTCATAAAACCTTGAAATTTTCTGAAAATAAATTACTCGAGCCTCTTATCAACTTAAGCTATCGCTCACAGCTATGCTACCCTTGAGTCCTAAATCAAACATTGATACAACTTCAAGTGGCCCTAACTTCTATACGTCCTATACCTATCAAAGTCTGCAACCATCAATTGCTTGTAATTTTTTACTGGAGCGTCATAAAACCTTGAAATTTTGTGACAATAAATTACTCGTGCCTCTTAGCAATTTAAGCTATCGCTCACAGCTAGGCTACAATTGAGTCCCACATCAAACACTGATAAAACTTCAAATAGCCCTAACTTCTGTACGGTGCGTCCTATATCTATCAAAGTTTGCACCATTCAAATGCTTGTAACTTTTTACTGGAGCGTCATAAAATCTAAAAATTTTGTGACAATAAAATACTCGAGCCTCTTTTAAATTAAACTTATCGCTCATAGCTATGCTACCCTTGAGTCCCAAATCAAACACTGATAAAACTTCAAATGGCACTAACTTCTGTACGGTGCGTCCTATACCTATTAAAATTTGCTACATTGTAACTTTTTACTGGAGCGTCATAAAACCTTGAAATTTTCTGAAAATGAGTTTCTCGAGCCTCTTATAAATTTAAGCTATCGCTCACAGCTATGCTACCCTTCAGCCCCACTTCAAACACTTTTAAAACTTCAAATGACCCTAACTTCTATACGGTACGTGCTACACCTATCAAAGTTTGCAACATTCAAATGCTTGTAACTTTTTACTGGAGCGTCATAAAATCTGGAAATTTTGTGACAATAAGGAATTCGAGTCTCTTATCAATTAAAGTTATCGCTCATAGCTATGCTACCCTCGAGTCCCAAATCAAACACTGATAAAACTTCAAATGGTCCTCACTTCTATACGGTGCGTCATACACCTATAAAAGTTTGCAACATTCAAATGCTTTTAACTTTTTACTGGAGCGTCATAAAATCTTGAAATTGTTTGACAATAAAGTACTCGAGCCTCTTATTACTTTAAGCTATCGCTCATAGCTATGCTACCCTTGAGCCCCAAATCAAACACTGATAAAACTTCAAATGGCCCTAACTTCTATACGGTGCGTCCTACACCTATCAAAGTTTGCAACAATCAAATGCTTGTAACTTTTTAATGGAGCGTCATAAAACCTTGAAATTTTGTGACAATAAAATGCTCGAGTCTCTTATCAATTTAAGATATCGCTCATAGCTATGCTACCCTTGAGTACCAAATCAAACACTGCTAAAACTTCACATGGCCCTAACTTATATACGGTGCGTCCTACACCTATCAAAGTTTGCAACAATCAAATGCTTGTAACTTTTTACTGGAGCGTCATAAAACCTTGAAATTTTGTGACAATTAAGTACTCGAGCCTCTTATCAATTTAAGCTATCGCTCATAGCTATGCTACCCTTGAGTCCCAAATCAAACACTGATAAAACTTCAAATGACCCTAACTACTATACGGTGCATCCTACACCTATCAAAGTTTGCAAAAATCAAATGCTTGTAACTTTTTACTGGAGCGTCATAAAACCTTGAAATTTTCTGAAAATAAATTACTCGAGCCTCTTATCAACTTAAGCTATCGCTCACAGCTATGCTACCCTTGAGTCCTAAATCAAACATTGATACAACTTCAAGTGGCCCTAACTTCTATACGTCCTATACCTATCAAAGTCTGCAACCATCAATTGCTTGTAATTTTTTACTGGAGCGTCATAAAACCTTGAAATTTTGTGACAATAAATTACTCGTGCCTCTTAGCAATTTAAGCTATCGCTCACAGCTAGGCTACAATTGAGTCCCACATCAAACACTGATAAAACTTCAAATAGCCCTAACTTCTGTACGGTGCGTCCTATATCTATCAAAGTTTGCACCATTCAAATGCTTGTAACTTTTTACTGGAGCGTCATAAAATCTAAAAATTTTGTGACAATAAAATACTCGAGCCTCTTTTAAATTAAACTTATCGCTCATAGCTATGCTACCCTTGAGTCCCAAATCAAACACTGATAAAACTTCAAATGGCACTAACTTCTGTACGGTGCGTACTATACCTATTAAAATTTGCTACATTGTAACTTTTTACTGGAGCGTCATAAAACCTTGAAATTTTCTGAAAATGAGTTTCTCGAGCCTCTTATAAATTTAAGCTATCGCTCACAGCTATGCTACCCTTCAGCCCCACTTCAAACACTTTTAAAACTTCAAATGACCCTAACTTCTATACGGTACGTGCTACACCTATCAAAGTTTGCAACATTCAAATGCTTGTAACTTTTTACTGGAGCGTCATAAAATCTGGAAATTTTGTGACAATAAGGAATTCGAGTCTCTTATCAATTAAAGTTATCGCTCATAGCTATGCTACCCTCGAGTCCCAAATCAAACACTGATAAAACTTCAAATGGTCCTCACTTCTATACGGTGCGTCATACACCTATAAAAGTTTGCAACATTCAAATGCTTTTAACTTTTTACTGGAGCGTCATAAAACCTTGAAATTGTTTGACAATAAAGTACTCGACCCTCTTATCAATTTACGCTATCGCTCATAGCTATGCTTCCCTTGAGTCCCAAATCAAACACTGATAAAACTTCAAATTGCCCTAATTTCTATACGGTGCGTCCTATACCTATCAAAGTTTGCAACATTGTAACTTTTTACTGGAGCGTCATAAAACTTTGAAATTTGGTGACAATAAAGTACTCGAGCCTCTTATCAATTTAAGCTATCGCTCATAGCTATGCTACCCTTGAGTCCCAAATCAAACACTGATAAAACTTCAAATGGCCCTAACTTCTATACGGTGCGTCCTACACCTATCAAAGTTTGCAACAATCAAATGCTTGTAACTTTTGAATGGAGCGTCATAAAACCTTGAAATTTTGTGACAATAAAGTGCTCGAGTTTCTTATCAATTTAAGATATCGCTCATAGCTATGCTACCCTTGAGTACCAAATCAAACACTGCTAAAACTTCACATGGCCCTAACTTATATACGGTGCGTCCTACACCTATCAAAGTTTGCAACATTCAAATGCAAGTAACTTTTTACTGGAGCGTCATAAAACCTGGAAATTTTGTGACAATAAAGTACTCGTGCCTCTTATCAATTTAAGCTATCGCTCATAGCTATGCTACCCTTGAGTCCCAAATCAAACACTGATAAAACTTCAAATGGCCCTAACTTCTATACGGTGCGTCCTACACCTATCAAAGTTTGCAACAATCAAATGCTTGTAACTTTTTAATGGAGCGTTATAAAACCTTGAAATTTTGTGACAATAAAGTGCTCGAGTCTCTTATCAATTTAAGATATCGCTCATAGCTATGCTACCCTTGAGTACCAAATCAAACACTGCTAAAATTTCACATGGCCCTAACTTATATACGGTGCGTCCTACACCTATCAAAGTTTGCAACATTCAAATGCAAGTAACTTTTTACTGGAGCGTCATAAAACCTGGAAATTTTGTGACAATAAAGTACTCGTGCCTCTTATCAATTTAAGCTATCGCTCATAGCTATGCTACCCTTGAGTCCCAAATAAAACACTGATAAAACTTCAAATGGCCCTAACTTCTATACGGTGCGTCCTACACCTATCAAAGTTTGCAACAATCAAATGCTTGTAACTTTTCACTGGAGCGTCATAAAACCTTGAAATTTTGTGGCAATAAAGTACTCGAGCCTCTTATCAATTTAAGCTATCGCTCATAGCTATGCTACCCTTGAGTCCCAAATAAGACACTGATAAAACTTCACATGGCCCTAACTTAGATACGGTGCGTCCTACACCTATCAAAGTTTGCAACATTCAAATGCAAGTAACTTTTTACTGGAGCGTCATAAAACCTGGAAATTTTGTGACAATAAAGTACTCGTGCCTCTTATCAATTTAAGCTATCGCTCATAGCTATGCTACCCTTGAGTCCCAAATCAAACACTGATAAAACTTCAAATGGCCCTAACTTCTATACGGTGCGTCCTACACCTATCAAAGTTTGCAACAATCAAATGCTTGTAACTTTTTAATGGAGCGTCATAAAACCTTGAAATTTTGTGACAATAAAGTGCTCGAGTCTCTTATCAATTTAAGATATCGCTCATAGCTATGCTACCCTTGAGTACCAAATCAAACACTGCTAAAACTTCACATGGCCCTAACTTATATACGGTGCGTCCTACACCTATCAAAATTTGCAACATTCAAATGCAAGTAACTTTTTACTGGAGCGTCATAAAACCTGGAAATTTTGTGACAATAAAGTACTCGTGCCTCTTATCAATTTAAGCGATCGCTCATAGCTATGCTACCCTTGAGTCCCAAATAAAACACTGATAAAACTTCAAATGGCCCTAACTTCTATACGGTGCGTCCTACACCTATCAAAGTTTGCAACAATCAAATGCTTGTAACTTTTCACTGGAGCGTCATAAAACCTTGAAATTTTGTGGCAATAAAGTACTCGAGCCTCTTATCAATTTAAGCTATCGCTCATAGCTATGCTACCCTTGAGTCCCAAATAAGACACTGATAAAACTTCAAATGACCCTAACTTCTATACGGTGCGTCGTACACCTATCAAAGTTTGCAACAATCAAATGCTTGTAACTTTTTACTGGAGCGTCATAAAATCTAAAAATTTTGTGACAATAAAATACTCGAGCCTCTTTTAAATTAAACTTATCGCTCATAGCTATGCTACCCTTGAGTCCCAAATCAAACACTGATAAAACTTCAAATGGCACTAACTTCTGTACGGTGCGTCCTATACCTATTAAAATTTGCTACATTGTAACTTTTTACTGGAGCGTCATAAAACCTTGAAATTTTCTGAAAATGAGTTTCTCGAGCCTCTTATAAATTTAAGCTATCGCTCACAGCTATGCTACCCTTCAGCCCCACTTCAAACACTTTTAAAACTTCAAATGACCCTAACTTCTATACGGTACGTGCTACACCTATCAAAGTTTGCAACATTCAAATGCTTGTAACTTTTTACTGGAGCGTCATAAAATCTGGAAATTTTGTGACAATAAGGAATTCAAGTCTCTTATCAATTAAAGTTATCGCTCATAGCTATGCTACCCTCGAGTCCCAAATCAAACACTGATAAAACTTCAAATGGTCCTCACTTCTATACGGTGCGTCATACACCTATAAAAGTTTGCAACATTCAAATGCTTTTAACTTTTTACTGGAGCGTCATAAAATCTTGAAATTGTTTGACAATAAAGTACTCGAGCCTCTTATTACTTTAAGCTATCGCTCATAGCTATGCTACCCTTGAGCCCCAAATCAAACACTGATAACTTCAAATAGCCCTAAATTCTATACGGTGGGGTTCTTTACCTATCAAAGTTTGCAACATTCAAATGCTTTTAACTATTTACTGGCGCGTCATTAAACCTTGAAATTGTTTGACAATAAAGTACTCGACCCTCTTATCAATTTACGCTATCGCTCATAGCTATGCTTCCCTTGAGTCCCAAATCAAACACTGATAAAACTTCAAATTGCCCTAATTTCTATACGGTGCGTCCTATACCTATCAAAGTTTGCAACATTGTAACTTTTTACTGGAGCGTCATAAAACTTTGAAATTTGGTGACAATAAAGTACTCGAGCCTCTTATCAGTTTAAGCTATCGCTCACAGCTATGTTTCCCTTGAGTCCCACATCAAGCACTGCTAAAACTTCAAATGGCCCTAAATTCTATACGGTGCGGCCTACACCTATCAAAGTTTGCGACAATCAACTGCTTTTAACTTTTTTTTGGAGCGTCATAAAACCTTGAAATTTTGTGACAATAAAGTACTCGTGCCTCTTATCAATTTAAGCTATCGCTCATAGCTATGCTACCCTTGAGTCCCAAATAAAATACTGATAAAACTTCAAATGGCCCTAACTTCTATACGGTGCGTCCTACACATATCAAAGTTTGCAACAATCAAATGCTTGTAACTTTTTACTGGAGCGTCATAAAACCTTGAAATTTTGTGACAATAAAGTACTCGAGCCTCTTATCAATTTTAAGCTATCGCTCATAGCTATGCTACCCTTGAGTCCCAAATCAAACACTGATAAAACTTCAAATGGCCCTAACTTCTATACGGTGCGTCCTACACCTATCAAAGTTTGCAACAATCAAATGCTTGTAACTTTTTAATGGAGCGTCATAAAACCTTGAAATTTTGTGACAATAAAGTGCTCGAGTCTCTTATCAATTTAAGATATCGCTCATAGCTATGCTACCCTTGAGTACCAAATCAAACACTGCTAAAACTTCACATGGCCCTAACTTATATACGGTGCGTCCTACACCTATCAAAGTTTGCAACATTCAAATGCAAGTAACTTTTTACTGGAGCGTCATAAAACCTGGAAATTTTGTGACAATAAAGTACTCGTGCCTCTTATCAATTTAAGCTATCGCTCATAGCTATGCTACCCTTGAGTCCCAAATAAAACACTGATAAAACTTCAAATGGCCCTAACTTCTATACGGTGCGTCCTACACCTATCAAAGTTTGCAACAATCAAATGCTTGTAACTTTTCACTGGAGCGTCATAAAACCTTGAAATTTTGTGGCAATAAAGTACTCGAGCCTCTTATCAATTTAAGCTATCGCTCATAGCTATGCTACCCTTGAGTCCCAAATAAGACACTGATAAAACTTCAAATTACCCTAACTTCTATACGGTGCGTCCTACACGTATCAAAGTTTGCAACAATCAAATGCTTGTAACTTTTTACTGGAGCGTCATAAAATCTAAAAATTTTGTGACAATAAAATACTCGAGCCTCTTTTAAATTAAACTTATCGCTCATAGCTATGCTACCCTTGAGTCCCAAATCAAACACTGATAAAACTTCAAATGGCACTAACTTCTGTACGGTGCGTCCTATACCTATTAAAATTTGCTACATTGTAACTTTTTACTGGAGCGTCATAAAACCTTGAAATTTTCTGAAAATGAGTTTCTCGAGCCTCTTATAAATTTAAGCTATCGCTCACAGCTATGCTACCCTTCAGCCCCACTTCAAACACTTTTAAAACTTCAAATGACCCTAACTTCTATACGGTGCGTCCTACACCTATCAAAGTTTGCAACAATCAAATGCTTGTAACTTTTTAATGGAGCGTCATAAAACCTTGAAATTTTGTGACAATAAAGTGCTCGAGTCTCTTATCAATTTAAGATATCGCTCATAGCTATGCTACCCTTGAGTACCAAATCAAACACTGCTAAAACTTCACATGGCCCTAACTTATATACGGTGCGTCCTACACCTATCAAAGTTTGCAACATTCAAATGCAAGTAACTTTTTACTGGAGCGTCATAAAACCTGGAAATTTTGTGACAATAAAGTACTCGTGCCTCTTATCAATTTAAGCTATCGCTCATAGCTATGCTACCCTTGAGTCCCAAATAAAACACTGATAAAACTTCAAATGGCCCTAACTTCTATACGGTGCGTCCTACACCTATCAAAGTTTGCAACAATCAAATGCTTGTAACTTTTCACTGGAGCGTCATAAAACCTTGAAATTTTGTGGCAATAAAGTACTCGAGCCTCTTATCAATTTAAGCTATCGCTCATAGCTATGCTACCCTTGAGTCCCAAATAAGACACTGATAAAACTTCAAATTACCCTAACTTCTATACGGTGCGTCCTACACCTATCAAAGTTTGCAACAATCAAATGCTTGTAACTTTTTACTGGAGCGTCATAAAATCTAAAAATTTTGTGACAATAAAATACTCGAGCCTCTTTTAAATTAAACTTATCGCTCATAGCTATGCTACCCTTGAGTCCCAAATCAAACACTGATAAAACTTCAAATGGCACTAACTTCTGTACGGTGCGTCCTATACCTATTAAAATTTGCTACATTGTAACTTTTTACTGGAGCGTCATAAAACCTTGAAATTTTCTGAAAATGAGTTTCTCGAGCCTCTTATAAATTTAAGCTATCGCTCACAGCTATGCTACCCTTCAGCCCCACTTCAAACACTTTTAAAACTTCAAATGACCCTAACTTCTATACGGTACGTGCTACACCTATCAAAGTTTGCAACATTCAAATGCTTGTAACTTTTTACTGGAGCGTCATAAAATCTGGAAATTTTGTGACAATAAGGAATTCGAGTCTCTTATCAATTAAAGTTATCGCTCATAGCTATGCTACCCTCGAGTCCCAAATCAAACACTGATAAAACTTCAAATGGTCCTCACTTCTATACGGTGCGTCATACACCTATAAAAGTTTGCAACATTCAAATGCTTTTAACTTTTTACTGGAGCGTCATAAAATCTTGAAATTGTTTGACAATAAAGTACTCGAGCCTCTTATTACTTTAAGCTATCGCTCATAGCTATGCTACCCTTGAGCCCCAAATCAAACACTGATAACTTCAAATAGCCCTAAATTCTATACGGTGGGGTTCTTTACCTATCAAAGTTTGCAACATTCAAATGCTTTTAACTTTTTACTGGCGCGTCATAAAACCTTGAAATTGTTTGACAATAAAGTACTCGACCCTCTTATCAATTTACGCTATCGCTCATAGCTATGCTTCCCTTGAGTCCCAAATCAAACACTGATAAAACTTCAAATTGCCCTAATTTCTATACGGTGCGTCCTATACCTATCAAAGTTTGCAACATTGTAACTTTTTACTGGAGCGTCATAAAACTTTGAAATTTGGTGACAATAAAGTACTCGAGCCTCTTATCAGTTTAAGCTATCGCTCACAGCTATGTTACCCTTGAGTCCCACATCAAGCACTGCTAAAACTTCAAATGGCCCTAAATTCTATACGGTGCGGCCTACACCTATCAAAGTTTGCGACAATCAACTGCTTTTAACTTTTTTTTGGAGCGTCATAAAACCGTGAAATTTTGTGACAATAAAGTACTCGTGCCTCTTATCAATTTAAGCTATCGCTCATAGCTATGCTACCCTTGAGTCCCAAATAAAATACTGATAAAACTTCAAATGGCCCTAACTTCTATACGGTGCGTCCTACACATATCAAAGTTTGCAACAATCAAATGCTTGTAACTTTTTACTGGAGCGTCATAAAACCTTGAAATTTTGTGACAATAAAGTACTCGAGCCTCTTATCAATTTAAGCTATCGCTCATAGCTATGCTACCCTTGAGTCCCAAATCAAACACCGATAAAACTTCAAATGGCCCTAACTTCTATACGGTGCGTCCTACACCTATCAAAGTTTGCAACAATCAAATGCTTGTAACTTTTTAATGGAGCGTCATAAAACCTTGAAATTTTGTGACAATAAAGTGCTCGAGTCTCTTATCAATTTAAGATATCGCTCATAGCTATGCTACCCGTGAGTAACAAATCAAACACTGCTAAAACTTCACATGGCCCTAACTTATATACGGTGCGTCCTACACCTATCAAAGTTTGCAACATTCAAATGCAAGTAACTTTTTACTGGAGCGTCATAAAACCTGGAAATTTTGTGACAATAAAGTATTCGTGCCTCTTATCAATTTAAGCTATCGCTCATAGCTATGCTACCCTTGAGTCCCAAATCAAACACTGATAAAACTTCAAATGGCCCTAACTTCTATACGGTGCGTCCTACACCTATCAAAGTTTGCAACAATCAAATGCTTGTAAATTTTTAATGGAGCGTCATAAAACCTTGAAATTTTGTGACAATAAAGTGCTCGAGTCTCTTATCAATTTAAGATATCGCTCATAGCTATGCTACCCTTGAGTACCAAATCAAACACTGCTAAAACTTCACATGGCCCTAACTTATATACGGTGCGTCCTACACCTATCAAAGTTTGCAACATTCAAATGCAAGTAACTTTTTACTGGAGCGTCATAAAACCTGGAAATTTTGTGACAATAAAGTACTCGTGCCTCTTATCAATTTAAGCTATCGCTTATAGCTATGCTACCCTTGAGTCCCAAATAAAACACTGCTAAAACTTCACATGGCCCTAACTTATATACGGTGCGTCCTACACCTATCAAAGTTTGCAACATTCAAATGCAAGTAACTTTTTACTGGAGCGTCATAAAACCTGGAAATTTTGTGACAATAAAGTACTCGTGCCTCTTATCAATTTAAGCTATCGCTCATAGCTATGCTACCCTTGAGTCCCAAATAAAACACTGATAAAACTTCAAATGGCCCTAACTTCTATACGGTGCGTCCTACACCTATCAAAGTTTGCAACAATCAAATGCTTGTAACTTTTCACTGGAGCGTCATAAAATCTTGAAATTTTGTGGCAATAAAGTACTCGAGCCTCTTATCAATTTAAGCTATCGCTCATAGCTATGCTACCCTTGAGTCCCAAATAAGACACTGATAAAACTTCAAATGACCCTAACTTCTATACGGTGCGTCCTACACCTATCAAAGTTTGCAACAATCAAATGCTTGTAACTTTTTACTGGAGCTTCATAAAACCTTGAAATTTTGTGACAATTAAGTACTCGAGCCTCTTATCAATTTAAGCTATCGCTCATAGCTATGCTACCCTTGAGTCCCAAATAAGACACTGATAAAACTTCAAATGACCCTAACTACTATACGGTGCATCCTACACCTATCAAAGTTTGCAAAAATCAAATGCTTGTAACTTTTTGCTGGAGCGTCATAAAACCTTGAAATTTTCTGACAATAAATTACTCGAGCCTCTTATCAACTTAAGATATCGCTCATAGCTATGCTACCCTTGAGTACCAAATCAAACACTGCTAAAACTTCACATGGCCCTAACTTATATACGGTGCGTCCTACACCTATCAAAGTTTGCAACATTCAAATGCAAGTAACTTTTTACTGGAGCGTCATAAAAGCTGGAAATTTTGTGACAATAAAGTACTCGTGCCTCTTATCAATTTAAGCTATCGCTCATAGCTATGCTACCCTTGAGTCCCAAATAAAACACTGATAAAACTTCAAATGGCCCTAACTTCTATACGGTGCGTCCTACACCTATCAAAGTTTGCAACAATCGAATGCTTGTAACTTTTTACTGGAGCGTCATAAAACCTTGAAATTTTGTGACAATAAAGTTCTCGAGCCTCTTATCAATTTAAGCTATCGCTCATAGCTATGGTACCCTTAAGTCCCAAATAAGACACTGATAAAACTTCAAATGACCCTAACTTCTATACGGTGCGTCCTACACCTATCAAAGTTTGCAACAATCAAATGCTTGTAACTTTTTACTGGAGCGTCATAAAACCTTGAAATTTTGTGACAATAAAGTACTCGAGCCTCTTATCAATTTAAGCTATCGCTCATAGCTATGCTACCCTTGAGTACCAAATCAAACACTGCTAAATCTTCACATGGCCCTAACTTATATACGGTGCGTCCTACACCTATCAAAGTTTGCAACATTCAAATGCAAGTAACTTTTTACTGGAGCGTCATAAAACCTGGAAATTTTGTGACAATAAAGTACTCGTGCCTCTTATCAATTTAAGCTATCGCTCACAGCTAGGCTACAATTGAGTCCCACATGAAACAATGTTAAAACTTTAAATGGCCCTAACTTCTATACGGTGCGTCCTATACCTATTAAAGTTAGCAACATTGTAACTTTTTACTGGAGCGTCATGAAACCTTGAAATTTTCTGACAATAAATTTCTCGAGCCTCTTATAAATTTAAGCTATCGATCACAGCTATGCTACCCTTGAGTCCCACATCAAACTCTGCTAAAACTTCAAATGGCCCTAACTTCTATACGGTGCGTCATGCAGCTATTAAAGTTTGCAACATTGTAACTTTTTACTGGAGCGTCATAAAATCTTTCAACTTTGTGACAATTAAGAACTCGAGCCTCTTATCAATTTAAGCTATCGCTCATAGCTATGCTACCCTTGAGTCCCAAATAAGACACTGATAAAACTTCAAATGGCCCTAACTTCTATACGGAGCATCCCACATCTATAGAAGTTGGCAACATTCAAATGCTTGTAACTTTTTACTGGAGCGTCATAAAATCTTGAAATTTAGTGACAATAAAGTACTCGAGCCTCTTATCACTTTAAGCTATAGCTCATAGTTATGCTACCCTTGAGTCCCAAATCAAACACTGATAAAATTTCAAATAGCCCTAACATCTATACGGTGGGGTTCTTTACTTATAAAAGTTTGCTACATTCAAATGCTTTTAGCTTTTTACTGGAGCGTAATAAAACCTTGAAATTTTGTGACAATAAAGTACTCGAACCTCTTATCAATTTAAGCTATCTCTCACACCTATGCTACAAAAGTTTTCAACAATCAAATGCTTGTAACTTTTCACTGGAGCGTCATAAAACCTTGAAATTTTATGACAATAAAGTACTCGAGCCTCTTATCAATTTACGCTATCGCTCATTGCTATGCTACCCTTGACTCCCAAATCAAACACTGATAAAACTTCAAATGACCCTAACTTCTATACGGTGCGGCCTACACCTATCAAAGTTTGCAACAATTAAATGCTTGTAACTTTTTACTGGAGCGTAATAAATCTTTTGAAATTTTGTGACAACACATTACTCGAGCCTCTTATTAATTTAAGCTATCGCTCACAGCTAGGCTACAATTGAGTCCCACATCAAGCACAGATAAAACTTCAAATAGTCCTAACTTCTATACGGTGCGTCCTATACCTATCAAAGTTTGCAACATTCAAATGCTTGTAACTTTTTACTGAAGCGTCATAAAACCTTGAAATTTTGTGACAATAAATTACTCGTGCCTCTTATCAATTGAAGCTATCGCTCATAGCTATGCTACCCTTGAGTCCCAAAAAAAACACTGATAAAACTTCAAATGGCCCTAACTTCTATACGGTGCGTCCTACACCTATCAAAGTTTGCAACAATCAAATGCTTGTAACTTTTTACTGGAGCGTCATAAAACCTTGAAATTTTCTGACAATAAATTACTCGAGCCTCTTATCAACTTAAGATATCGCTCATAGCTATGCTACCCTTGAGTACCAAATCAAACACTGCTAAATCTTCACATGGCCCTAACTTATATACGGTGCGTCCTACACCTATCAAAGTTTGCAACATTCAAATGCAAGTAACTTTTTACTGGAGCGTCATAAAACCTGGAAATTTTGTGACAATAAAGTACTCGTGCCTCTTATCAATTTAAGCTATCGCTCATAGCTATGCTATCCTTGAGTCCCAAATAAAACACTGATAAAACTTCAAATGGCCCTAACTTCTATACGGTGCGTCCTACACCTATCAAAGTTTGCAACAATCAAATGCTTGTAACTTTTCACTGGAGCGTCATAAAACCTTGAAATTTTGTGACAATAAAGTACTCGAGCCTCTTATCAATTTAAGCTATCGCTCATAGCTATGCTACCCTTAAGTCCCAAATAAGACACTGATAAAACTTCAAATGACCCTAACTTCTATACGGTGCGTCCTACACCTATCAAAGTTTGCAACAATCAAATGCTTGTAACTTTTTACTGGAGCGTCATAAAACCTTGAAATTTTGTGACAATAAAGTACTCGAGCCTCTTATCAATTTAAGCTATCGCTCATAGCTATGCTACCCTTGAGTCCCAAATAAGACACTGATAAAACTTCAAATGACCCTAACTACTATACGGTGCATCCTACACCTATCAAAGTTTGCAAAAATCAAATGCTTGTAACTTTTTACTGGAGCGTCATAAAACCTTGAAATTTTCTGACAATAAATTACTCGAGCCTCTTATCAACTTAAGATATCGCTCATAGCTATGCTACCCTTGAGTACCAAATCAAACACTGCTAAAACTTCACATGGCCCTAACTTATATACGGTGCGTCCTACACCTATCAAAGTTTGCAACATTCAAATGCAAGTAACTTTTTACTGGAGCGTCATAAAACCTGGAAATTTTGTGACAATAAAGTACTCGTGCCTCTTATCAATTTAAGCTATCGCTCATAGCTATGCTACCCTTGAGTCCCAAATAAAACACTGATAAAACTTCAAATGGCCCTAACTTCTATACGGTGCGTCCTACACCTATCAAAGTTTGCAACAATCAAATGCTTGTAACTTTTTCCTGGAGCGTCATAAAACCTTGAAATTTTGTGAAAATAAATTATTCGTGCCTCTTATCAATTTAAGCTATCGCTCACAGCTAGGCTACAATTGAGTCCCACATGAAACAATGTTAAAACTTTAAATGGCCCTAACTTCTATACGGTGCGTCCTATACCTATTAAAGTTAGCAACATTGTAACTTTTTACTGGAGCGTCATGAAACCTTGAAATTTTCTGACAATAAAATTCTCGAGCCTCTTATAAATTTAAGCTATCGATCACAGCTATGCTACCCTTGAGTCCCACATCAAACTCTGCTAAAACTTCAAATGGCCCTAACTTCTATACGGTGCGTCATGCAGCTATTAAAGTTTGCAACATTGTAACTTTTTACTGGAGCGTCATAAAATCTTTCAACTTTGTGACAATAAAGAACTCGAGCCTCTTATCAATTTAAGCTATCGCTCATAGCTATGCTACCCTTGAGTCCCAAATAAGACACTGATAAAACTTCAAATGGCCCTAACTTCTATACGGAGCATCCCACATCTATAGAAGTTGGCAACATTCAAATGCTTGTAACTTTTTACTGGAGCGTCATAAAATCTTGAAATTTAGTGACAATAAAGTACTCGAGCCTCTTATCACTTTAAGCTATAGCTCATAGTTATGCTACCCTTGAGTCCCAAATCAAACACTGATAAAATTTCAAATAGCCCTAACATCTATACGGTGGGGTTCTTTACTTATAAAAGTTTGCTACATTCAAATGCTTTTAGCTTTTTACTGGAGCGTCATAAAACCTTGAAATTTTATGACAATAAAGTACTCGAGCCTCTTATCAATTTACGCTATCGCTCATTGCTATGCTACCCTTGACTCCCAAATCAAACACTGATAAAACTTCAAATGACCCTAACTTCTATACGGTGCGGCCTACACCTATCAAAGTTTGCAACAATTAAATGCTTGTAACTTTTTACTGGAGCGTAATAAATCTTTTGAAATTTTGTGACAACACATTACTCGAGCCTCTTATCAATTTAAGCTATCGCTCACAGCTAGGCTACAATTGAGTCCCACATCAAGCACAGATAAAACTTCAAATAGTCCTAACTTCTATACGGTGCGTCCTATACCTATCAAAGTTTGCAACATTCAAATGCTTTTAACTTTTTTACTGGAGCGTCATAAAACCTTGAAATTTTTTTACAATAAATTACTCGATCCTCTTATCAATTTAAGCTATCGCTCATAGCCATGCTGCCCTTGAGTCCCAAATAAGACTGTTTGGGAGTTTTTATACCCAAACAACCTTAATCACCATGATCATCCCCACGGTACCATGCAAATCCACATCTGGTATCCCTGGATACCAATATCAACATTACATATGCATAAGTCAGCTCATATTTACATACATATTAACTAAGGCAAATCAGTCAAGGTTTTACGGTTGTCGTTTTCTCATGATTTGTGCATGCATTACCTTTACACCGCTAACAATACCCCTCAAGTTCGACCTACACATGAAGCAACAGTTAGAGTTTTTTGTCTCTGTTGTTTTGCGCTTGTGTTTTGTTGTTGTGTTATTGGAAGTAAATGCAGTTTCTGCTGTAGAGTTTTTTAACATTAACTTCGAGAAGAAGGTCAAAAAGATTTTAAATGAGTATTAAAAATAGTGTTGACTAATGAAGAGATCCTCAAGAACAATAGAATTAAATAATTAATAGTTAATAAAAATTCCTTGTAAAATTATTAAGAAAATAATAAATGAACGGAAGAAAAAAGATAAAATTAATTAATAAAAAATGATTTTTTATTAAAAGAAAAGAACCCCTCGTTTAAGCTTCTTAAACAGAAGCTCTCATACATAAAAGTGGTGCCGAAACCCGGGAGTTGTCCATGTGCTGACACAAATCCCTCATATTTTAAATAAAAATTTACTGCCGTCGTGCTACGGATAACATAACCTCATTTTGTTGCCACGAATTTCGCGCTAAATTCACTACAAAATGGAGACAGTTATTGAAGATCAACATAATATAATCAACTATATCGCTCGTATGTAGCAATCTTTTAATGCTAAACCAAAAGAAGCGTAAGTCCAAAGGTTATGCTCAAGCTGTGCTCGAAGACTTGGAGCAGAATTTCAAATTATTTAAAGATAGCCACGAGTTGGTTGTGAGCATAGTTCGAGAACAGTCCCTCGCGGAGAGGGATGTACCCTACCTAAGTACCAATATGTATTACACTTGTTGTGATACATATATCTCATTTAAAACTAATATTCTTGATTTAATGTTTGAATTTGATTCTCCACAGACTCCAACCGTCCACGCAAGTACATTCGCCGCAAGCAGCCGCAACGAAACATTTTTCGCCGGAGTACGACTGCCAAAAATGCAACTTCCAACATTTTCTGGAGATTATCTCAATTGGGTCTCTTATCGCGATACGTTTTTGTCACTAGTTCATGAACCAGCGTCACTCACTGATATCCAGAAATTTTTATATTTGAAAAGTTCGTGCACAGGTACTCCCCTTTCTATGATCAACGAATATCCAGTTGCCGGTTCTAGCTATGCACTTGCATGGGAAGCTCTCGAGAGGAGATTTCACAATGAAAGAAAGCTTGTCGATCAAATCTTAAAGCGATTATTTTCCATACCGCCCACCAAGGGAAACGTTTATTCTATTAAAGAACTTCTCGATACCACCAGAAATTGTTTAGCTCAACTAAAAGCATTAAAAATCGATACTACCACCTGGGATTCGATTTTGATTTATTTGACGTCTCAGAAGCTAGACGTTCAAACCCGCAAAGAATGGGAGCAGTCGCTCCAGGCCAGTACAGCGGTACCTCCTATGACTGAAATGCTTGTTTTTTTGGAAACTACTTTTAGAGCTTAGGAATGCGTTGAAGATGCAAATATTCCAAGCAGTTCAAACAAAAGTTATGGGGACAGCAAATTTGAAAATCGTCGTAAGCCAACGAAAATTGTTCGAGCCCACACAGCTACTTCTACTATGTTGGATGAAAACTGCCCGTGCTGCAACAAACGTCATCCGTTATACAAATGTTTTAAATTTGCAACGATATCTTCAGCAGAGAAGAAAAACATCGTCAATCAACATCGGCTGTGTCGAAACTGTCTTCGTACCGGACATTTACAACCCGCATGTAAGTTGAAGTCAGTTTGTCAAAACTGTAGTGAGCCACATCACACTGTTGTCCACAACGAATACTATTCTGGAAACACCTCGTTGACAACTGCTACGACACCAAATGCTACAGCAAATCAGACTTTTGCTCAACCTCCTACTACTTCTACTCCTACAACTGCATCTGTAAGTACGCTTCACTCCAATATGAATACAAGCCATATAAATCCTGCCTTACTTGCCACAGTAAAGGTAATTATAAAAATTAATAAGTCTGCTTATAGTGTAAAAGCCCTTGTAGACCAAGGATCTCAGGTCACATTTATATCTGAGGAATTAGCCCAGCTATTGCCCATACCGAAATTAAAAACGCATGTCGATGTCTGTGGGATTGGAGGAAACAAATCCGTCACGGTGAAGAAGTCCGTAAATTTAAATCTCTACTCCACATATGATCAACAATTTGAATTGCCGATAACTGCACTTGTTGTACCATCAGTTTCATCATATATTCCCCCCAAATTAAATTTGATCACAATTCCAGATTTACCAGAAAATCATCTTGCCGATAAAGATTTCTTGTTAGCAGAAAAAATTGATCTCCTTCTCGGAAATGACGTCTATGGTGATCTATTACTAGCTCAGACGAAAAAATTAGAAAATGGTCTATTTTTACAAGAAACTCATTTTGGATACATGGTTTCTGGGTCTCCAAGATCAAATTTGTCCGCAGCAACAATTTCTGCTAATTTGTGTTCGCTAGAAAATCAGCTACGCCTATTTTGGGAACCTGAAGAATTTGTAGATGAGAAACAATTCACACCCGAAGAGATGTTATGTGAAAAATTGTTTAATGAAACGCATACTAGAGATGATACCGGACGCTATACTGTCCATTTACCCTTCAAGAGTATACTTCAAGGTCAATCCCCTCCAACTTTTTCCCACACGGACTACAATGCACTTAAACGGTTAAAACAGCTGGAATCTACTTTCAAAAATAAACCTAAATTTGCTGAGGACTATAAGAAATTCATGACGGAGTATGAAACGCTTAACCATAGGTAAAACTTGGTGAGTACCCTCATGCAATACCGAAAAATGCTTATTTCTTTCCCCATCATGGTGTACTCAGAGAGAGTAGTACAACAACAAAATTACGTGTTCTTTTTGATGGTCGAAATCACAGACCTCCTCAGACTTCTATAAATGAGGAACTATCAGTCGGGCCTGCACTGCAAAATGTTTTGTCTACTATTATATCTCGATGGAGGAGATATCGAATAGCTTTCACAGCTGATATAGAAAAAATGTTCAGACAAATCAATGTCTGTAAAGAACATCAGCCTTCACAATGTATACTTTGGAGAGATGAAACTACAAATAAAATTAACATTTACAGTTTACTTACAGTAACGTATGGTACTACGTCAACTCCATATTTGGCACTCAGAGTACTACAACAGCTCGCCGAAGATGAAGAGAAACAATTCCCACAAGCTAGCCAAATACTTCGCTCAGACACATATGTCGATGACGTCATATCTGGCGCTGATAGTTTTGATGACGCTCTAAAATTACAGCAACAACTTTGCTCTTCAGTGAAATCTGGTGGATTTCACCTTCGAAAATGGAACTCTACTTCTTCACGATTAATTAATCACATTCCAGAGGAAGATCGTGAAAAGAAAGAGCTATTTACACTCAATGAACCAAACATGGCGAAAGCTCTTGGTCTTTATTGGGACATTACAACCGATTCTTTTTGTTTTACAATAAATTTTACATTTGCTCAAACTGTTACTAAACGCACCTTGCTTTCAGAGGCAGCTAAGTTATTTGATTCCCTAGGCTGGTTATCTCCCACAACTATAAATTATGTTCCAGCTACTATGGAAACTAAAACGCGATTGGGATGATACACTACCAGAACAGATTCAAAACGTATGGATAAATTTTCGATCAACGCTGAAGTCTTTTGAGAAAATACGAATTCCTCGATGGCTTGGATATACATCTAAACAATCTACAATTGACCTTCACGGCTTTAGTGATGCATCACTAACTGCCTACGCTGCTGTTGTCTACGCTCGAATTGTAGCTGAATCTGGTGAGATAATTATTAATTTATTACAGGCAAAAACAAAGGTAGCCCGTTTAAAAAATGAAACAATTCCGAGACTGGAATTAAGTGCAGCTACGCTTTTAGCAAAATTGATCGCTAAAATTAAATCAAACAACGATTTCAACATTGGGCGCATCGTATACTGGACGGATAGTACCATCGTTCTTGCGTGGCTAAAAAATTACAACAGACGGTTGGAAGTCTACGTGGCAAACAGAGTTGCACAAATTCATAAGCTTTGCGACGTCACCGATTGGAGATATGTTCCATCAGCTGATAACCCTGCAGATTGCGCTTCTCGCGGATTATTTCCTGAAGAACTTATCAAGCATTCATTATGGTGGACTGGTCCATCATGGCTGAAAACTGATTCAAATGATTGGCCTTCCTCCCCGGCAAATTCATATATTGATAAATCTACTGTAAACGCTGCTACAGAAGAAAAAATTTACAACAACAATGTTATTGTCTGTCACTCAACCAATACAGAAACAGCAACAGCATTCCCTAAATTCCTGTCGAAATATTCCAGTTTCACTACGTTAATACGTGTGATGGCATACCTTTTTCGTTATTTCAAAAATTTTAAATGCAAAATACAGAAGATCGAAATAGATACAAGCTCTTTAAAAACATGGGAACTTACAAGAGCAAGGAATCATCTAATTCGAATAACACAAGCTGTAACATTTCGGGAAGAAATACAATGCTTAAAATCAAGTAAACCTCTTCCTAATAATAGCCGAATTCTGAAGTTATCACCATTTTTAGATGAATTGGATATTGTCAGAGTTGGTGGTCGCATATCTCAGGCCGAGATTCCATTCCACACGAAGCATCCTATACTTTTGACCAAACAAAATCCTATTTCCCTTCTTATCTTTTCAGAAGCACATAAAAAGACTTGCCACGGTAGTCTTCTGCTAATGCAGGCCTATGTTTCACGGCATTATTGGGTAGTCTCTGCTCGTGACTTAGCAAAAAAGATGCAACGCAATTGCATCGTGTGCTTCAAATACAAAACTAAGACTTGTCAACAATTAATGGGTAACCTGCCAGCTGTCCGCCTTCAGCCAGCCCGCCCCTTCAAGCATAGTGGGCTCGACTACGCCGGCCCCATCAATATAAAAATATCATCCTTAAGAACGGCATCTACTTCTAAGGGATACATTTGCCTTTTCATATATATGTGCACCAAGATAATAGATTTGGAAGCCGTCACCAGCCTTAATGTAGACGCATTCTTAGCAGCTTATCGCCGTTTTATTGCTCGTCGAGGAATTTGTACGGACCTATACTCCGATTGTGGTACAAATTTCGTTGGTGCGAATAAAGAGCTGCGAGTCATTTATCAGCGCAATAAATTATCCCTTCCCGAGCATCTCGCTGAAACACTGGCCAATCAAGGTACGAAATGGCACTTCTTCCTCCTGCTTCGCCTCATTTTGGTGGACTCTGGGAAGCAGGAGTAAAATCCACAAAACATCATTTACGTCGAATAGTCAATGATCGTCTCCTCAATTACGAAGAACTAAGTACGCTTCTCGCACAGATTGAAAGCATTCTAAACTCCAGACCTCTATGTCCCCTGTCAACTGATCCCCAAGATCACAACGCGCTTATACCTGCGCACTTTTTAATCGGTGAACCTACAGTTTGCATTCCGGATGAAGATTTATTGGATGCAAACGTTGATCGACCCTGTCGTTGGAAACAGATTGTACTTCTTAAGCAACACTTCTGGGAAAGATGGAAAATAGAGTACATGTGTCGACTACAATCACGCACCAAATGGAATAAAATAATCGATAACATTAGAGTTGGCGATATCGTACTCTTACTCAATGAAAAAAGTGTTCCTGGTCAGTGGCCTCTCGCAAAAGTTGAAGAATTACATCCTGGTAATGATGGCTTGGTTCGAGTGGTTACTCTCTACTGCAACAAGAAATATATTAAACGTCCAATTGCCAAACTGTGTCGATTACCAACAAATGACATCACGTCAACAGAAGATACGGAATCATCAAGCAACAGTCCTAATTAAGAACAGAGGTTCTTGGCGGGCAGAATGTTTGGGAGTTTTTATACCCAAACAACCTTAATCACCATGATCATCCCCACGGTACCATGCAAATCCACATCTGGTATCCCTGGATACCAATATCAACATTACATATGCCTAAGTCAGCTCATATTTACATACATATTAACTAAGGCAAATCAGTCAAGGTTTTACGGTTGTCGTTTTCTCATGATTTGTGCATGCATTCCCTTTACACCGCTAACAATACCCCTCAAGTTGGACCTACACATTAAGCAACAGTTAGAGTTTTTTGTCTCTGTTGTTTTGCGCTTGTGTTTTGTTGTTGTGTTATTGGAAGTAAATGCAGTTTCTGCTGTAGAGTTTTTTAACATTAACTTCGAGAAGAAGGTCAAGAAGATTTTAAATGAGTATTAAAAATAGTGTTGACTAATGAAGAGCTCCTCAAGAACAATAGAATTAAATAACTAATAGTTAATAAATTCCTTGCAAAATTATTAAGAAAATAATAAATGAACGGAAGAAAAAAAATAAAATTAATTAATAAAAAATTACTTTTTATTAAAAGAAAAGAACCCTCGTTTAAGCTTCTTAAACAGAAGCTCTCATACAAAGACACTGATAAAACTTCAAATAGCCCTAACATCTATACGGTGGGGTTCTTTACCTATCAAAGTTTGCAACATTCAAATGCTTTTAACTTTTTACTGGAGCGTCATAAAACCTTGAAATTTTGTGACAATAAAGTACTCGAACCTCTTATCAATGTACACTATAACTCATAGCTATGCTCCCGTTGAGTCCCAAATCAAACACTGATAAAACTTCAAATAGCCCTAACTTCTATACGGTGCGTCCTATACCTATCAAAGTTTGCAACATTCAAATGCTTTTAACTTTTTACTGGAGCGTCATAAAACCGTGAAATTGTGTGACAATAAAGTACTCGAGCCTATTATCAATTTAAGCTATCGGTCACAGCTAGCTACCAAAGTTTGCAACAATCAAATGCTTGTAACTTTTTACTGGAGCGTCATAGAACCTTGAAATTTTGTGAAAATAAATTACTCATGCCTCTCATTTGTTTGATTTGGGACTCAAGGGTATCATAGCAATAACCGATAGCTTAAATTGATAAGAGGCACGAGTACTTTATTGTCACAAAATTTCAAGGTTTTATGACGCTCCAGTAAAAACTTACAAGCATTTGAATGGTGCAAACCTTGATAGGTATAGGACGCACCGTACAGAAGTTGGTGCCATTTGAAGTTTTATCAGTGTTAGTTTTGGGACTCAAGGGTAGCTTAGCTATGAGCGATAGCTTAAATTGAGAAGAGGTACAAGTACTTTATTGTCACAAAATTTCGAGATTTTATGACGCTCCATTAAAAAGTTACAAGCATTTGAATGGTGAAAACTCTGATAGATATAGGACGCACCGTACAGAAGTTAGGGCCATTTGAAGTTATATCAGTGTTTGATTTGGGACTCAAGGGTAGCATAGCTATGAGCGATAACTTTAACTGACAAGAGGCTCGAGTATTGTATTGTCACAAAATTTACAAGCATTTGAAGGGTGCAAACTCTGATAGATATAGGACGCACCGTATACAAGTTAGGGCTATTTAAAGTTTTGTCAGTGTTTGATTTGGGACTCAAGGGGAGCATAGCTATGAGCGATAGCGTAAATTGATAAGAGGCCCGAGTACTTAATTGTCACAAAATTTCACGGTTTTATGACGCTCCAGTAAAAAACTTATAAGCATTTGATTATTGCAAACTATGATAGGTGTAGGACGCACCGTATAGAAGTTAGGGCCATTTGAAGTTTTATCAGTGTTTGATTTGGGACTCAAGGGTAGCATAGCTATGAGCGATAACTTTAATTGATTAGAGGCACGAGTAATTTATTGTCACAAAATTTCAAGGTTTTATGACGCTCCAGTAAAAAGTTACACTCCTACGCTGGGTAGTCACCTTGTTGCGGTGTGGGGGCTTACTGTGTTCTGGAACATGGTACATGAAAGACGGTGACATGGTCCAGTTACGCAAACTAAGAACTACCTTCAACGCACAGGTTGAAAGTAGTTTTCTACGATTCCTGCTCAGTCGTTAAGGCTAGTTAGTAGTCGTACTGGCCAATATCGAACGTCTCACTGAGACCGCCGGATCGCCCAGACACTAACAATTGGTCAGCCCTTCAGGGAAGTGCGGCAATTCCTTTACATACCAATGGCCCACTTTCAGTACGGTCATGTTTCTTCTGGACTTGGGTCGCAGATTGCCCTGCGGGGGAGAGAGAAAACTCCCTGGGGCAGGGTTCACCAGACCTATTGACCCAAAAAAAAATACCCTAAATTCACGGTGGAACAGCTATGCCAGTGAGCTTGCTTGACGGGGTAGAGTCAAGCTTAAAAGCGATTTCCGTACGAGGTCCGTCGAACCTACGGTTTTAATTAGCCTTACCACGGGGGCGCCCGTGGGTGACCAAAACGCAAAAGAAAATTCAAGAAAAATATATAGAAAACTTAAGCCTATATGAAACAAAAATGGACTGCACACCTTCAAATGTGCATAGTGTGGCTACAATGAACCAACAGCCATCATTGGCCGAGGGGGCATCTGGTCCCATCGACAATGAAAGCATGGAGCACGACCTGTTGGGGGGGGGGCACCCGGTCCCTTACCCGACAGGCCGGATAAGATGGACATCCCACTTAGCCAGGAATCGGCTGGGGTGTCTATCTCCTCGGAACAGGAGAGAAATCTTCTTGAACCTGCTCCAGAGAAGATTCCAAAACTTAGGGTGAAGCTGTCTGGCGCTGGACGTAAACGTTTTAAGGCTTTGCTTGCCAGGGGCATATCGCTGGAAACAGCTCGGTCCTTGGCGGCAAATCCAGCCAACGTGTCTGCGCGATGGACCCCTAAAAGATCCCGTTCAGATGGCTCCACGCCGACATCGAACTCCAGGCCGACAAAGCGGTTTGCACAAGAGGGCAACAAAAACATTGATAAAATGTCAATAGTGCCCCCAGCGGTCCCGCCGGTGTGTGGTGAGATGAAGTAAGTGGAGACCTTACTTGGGGGTGAACCTGGTCCCAGAAAGAAGGTAGCGAGTGTCTCTGAAAGACATGGCGTGCAGGGCGCCTCCTTGGGGGTTCCCTGCTCAAAGCCTACTCTAGCGGAGACAGTCTGCTCCAAAAAGATAGGGGTTATACCTAGCAATTTCCCGGAGGGCATATGGTCCACTGAAGAAATTGGGAAGGTACAACGGTGTATTCTTGACAAGATGTTCGAGACTCGTGGGGGCCCAGTGAAGCCACACTTTGCAGGCTGTAGTTTCAAGCCTGGATGGATGACGATCAACTGTCTGGACAACGAAACCGTAGCCTGGGCTGAAGGAAGGATACCAGCCATGAAGCCATGGGAGGGGGCTGAGTTGAAGGTGGTGGACGAGGCAAAAGTGCCCAAGGCCAAGATCTTCGTTGGCTACTTTCGCTCGGTGTCTTGGCAAAATGACCGAATTTTGGGGCAAGTGGAGTCGCAGAATTTGGGCATTAGTGTCAGCGAGTGGCGGGTGCTCCATCGCCTACAAAAAGGTGACCAGGTCGAGCTGGCAATTGCTCTGGACCCCATCTCGTCTGAAAGGGTTGAGACACTGGGTAACAAGGTCTGCTATGGCTTTGGCAGTGCCCAGCTCTGACCTAGACTGAAGGGGAACAGGGCAAAATCTGCTGTTGGTGTTGAAGAGCAACCAACAACATCTGTTGCAGCGCGGGCAAAGCAGAGTAGCCAGAAGCCGAAAACGGGGCCCATTTTCACAAAGCCAGTACCGAGAGCGGAGAGAGGCAACACTCGTGGCCAACGTTCAAAACCATCTGCTCTCACTGGTAGGCTCAGGAAATGGGGATGATTGGAGGCACCTTCGAAATGAGAAATGTTAGGAAGACCAACTGGTCGATATATTTACTTTTACTTAGAGCAAAATATTGCGTGCCTTAGTGAAAAAATAAATAACTCTCAGGAACTAGATCTTGAAGTTAACAAATTAAATAATATAATAATCGAGGCTTTTGAAAGTAATTGCAATTTAGTTGTGAAGAAACGTTCTAGGAACGTACCGTGGTGGAGCGGGGAGCTAAATGTTTTGCGCAAAAAAGCCCGTCAACTCTTTAATAGAGCCAAGTCTAATGGTGACTGTGCATCTTATAGAAGTGCCTTAACAGCCTATAATAATGAGTTGAGAAGATCTAAGAGAGAATCATGGAAAAAGTACTGTTAGGAGATTGAAACCCTCCCAGCAGCTACCCGACTCCAGAAATCACTCAATAAAGATCACTCAAACGGCCTTTCTACACTCAAGAAGCCTGACGGAAATTTTACGGAGAGCCTGGAAGAGACGGGACAGCTTTTGTTGGACACTCACTTTCCAGGCTGTGCCACTAGCGGAGAGGATAGTGAAATCATCGAGAATACTCGTTTCTGGATGCCTACACGGAGGGAACACTCACTGGCTCGCAGAATCTTCACCGTCAATAAAACCAAATGGGCTATCTCCACTTTTAGACCATTCAAATCGCCAGGTGTCGATAATATACTACCGTGCCTACTTCGGCAAGGTGTTGATGTATTAGCACCTGTGCTAACAAACATTTTCAGGATAAGCCTGGAACTAGCCTAAACCTTGGACGAAGCCTAGGGTGGCTTTCATACCGAAAGGCGGACCACACGCCAAAAGCCTATCAGCCCATTAGCCTAACGTCATTCCTGCTAAAAGTTATGGAAAAAATTCTGTACCAATATATCAGGGAAACTTATCTTAGCTTACCAATCAGGCAAATCGACTGAGACAGCCATACATAGCGTAACGAGCAAAATTGAAAAGGCGTTTCAGGGTAAAGAAATAGCTCTCTGTACATCGGTTGACATTACGGGGGCTTTTGACAACGCTACTTTCTGATCAATTGAGGAGGGGATGAACAGGAAAGGTATAAAAAGACTGATCATAACATGGGTTCTCAATATGCTGAAAAACAGAACAACAATCTTTGAAACAGGGACAGCAAAGCAAATTGTCAGGTCAACCAAAGGATGTCCCCAGGGGGCGTCCTATCGCCACTCCTATGGTTATTGGTTATCGCTCCAGTAAAAAGTTACAAGCATTTGAATGTAGGAACCTTTGATAGGTATAGGATGCACCGTACAGAAGTTAGGGCCATTTGAAGTTTTATCAGTGTTTGACTTGAGAGTCAAGCGTAACATAGCTATGAGCGATAGCTTAAATTGATAAGAGGCTCGAGTACTTTATTGTCACAAAACTTCAAGATTTTATGAAGCTCCAGTAAAAAGTTACAAGCATTTTAATGTTGCAAACTTTGATGGGTGTAGGAGGCACCGTACAGAACTTAGGGCCATTTGAGGTTTTATCAGCGTTCGATTTGGGACTCAAGGGAAGCATAGCTATGAGCGATAGCTTAAATTGATAAGAGGCTCGAGTACTTTATTGTTAGAAAATTTCAAGATTTTATGACGCTCCAGTAAAAAGTTACAAGAATTTGAATGTTGCAAACTTTGATAGGTATAGGACGCACAGTATAGAAGTTAGGACCATTTGAAGATTTATCAGTGTTTGATTTGGGACTCAAGGATAGCATAGCTATGAACGATAGCTTAAATTGATAAGAGGCTCAAGTACTTTATTGTCACAAAATTTCAAAGTTTTATGACGCTCCAGTAGTAAGTTACAAGCATTTGATTGTTGCAAACTTTGAAGGTGTAGTTTGCACCGTATAGAAGTTAGGGCCGTTTGAAGACTTATCGGTGTTTGATTTGGGACTCAAGGATAGTACAACTATGAGCGATAGCTTAAATTGATGAGGCTCGAGTACTTTATGGTAAAAAAATGTCAATGTTTTATGACGCTCCAGTAAAAAGTTACAAGCATTTGAATGGTGCAAACTTTGATAGGTATGGGACGCACCGTACCGAAGTTATGGCCATTTGAAGTTTTATCAGTGTTTGATTTGGGACTCACGGGTAGCATTGATATGAGCGATAACCTTCATTGAGATAAGAGGCTCGAGTACTTTATTGTCACAAAATTTCAAGACTTTATGATACTCCAGTAAAAAGTTACAAGCATTTGAATGTTGCAAACTTTGATAGGTATAGGCCGCACCGTACAGAAGTTAGGGAGATTTGAAGTTTTATCAGTGCTGGATTTGGGACTCAAGGGTAGCTTAGCTATGAGCGATAATTTTAATTGACAAGAGGCTCGAGTACTTTATTGTCAAAAAATTTTAAGGTTTTATGACGCTCCAGTAAAAAGTTACAAGCATTTGATTGTTGCAAACTTTGATAGTCGTAGGACGCACCGTATAGAAGTTAGGGCCATTTCAAGTTTTAGCAGTGTTTGATTTGGGACTCAAGGGCATCATAGCTATAACCGATAGCTTAAATTGATAAGAGGCACGAGTGCTTCATTGTCACTAAATTTCAAAGTTTATGACGCTCTAGTAAAATATCACAAGCATTTGTTTGTTGGAAACTTTGATAGGTGTAGGACGCAACGTATAGAAGTGAGGGCCATTTGACGTTTTATCAGTGTTTGATTTGGGACTCAAGGGTAGCGTAGCTATGAGCGATAGCTTAAATTGAGAAGAGGCTCGAGTACTTTATTGTCAAAAAATTTCAAGGTTTTATGACGCTCCAGTAAAAAATTACAAGCATTTGAATGGTGCAAACTTTAATAGGTATAGGACGCACCCTACAGAAGTTGGTGCCATTTGAAGTTTTATCAGTGTTTGATTTGGGACTGAAGGATAGCATAGCTATGAGCGATAGCTTAAATTGATAAGAGACTCGAGTACTTTATTGTCAGAAAATTTCAAGGATTTATGAGACTCCAGTAAAAAGTTACAAGCTTTTGAATTTTTCAAACTTTGATAGGTGTAGGACGCATCGTATAGAAGTTAGGGCCATTTGAAATTTTAGCAACGTTTGATGTGGGACTCAAGGGAAGCATAGCTATGAGCGATAGCTTAAATTGATTAGAGGCTCGAGTACTTTATTGTCACAAAATTTCAAGGCTTTATGACGCTCCAGTAAAAAGTTACAAGCATTTGAATGTTGCAAACATTGATAGCTAGAGGACGCACAGTATAGAAGTTAGGGCCATTTGAAGATTTATCAGTGTTTGATTTGGGACTCAAGGATAACATAGCTATGAGCGATAGCTTAAATTGATAAGAGGCACGAGTACTTTATTGTCACTAAATTTCAAAGTTTATGTCGCTCCAGTAAAAAGTTACAAGCATTTGAATGTTGGAAACTTTGATAGGTGTAGGACGCAACGTATAGAAGTTAGGGACATTTGACATTTTATCAGTGTTTGATTTGGGACTCAAGGGTAGCATAGCTATAATCGATATCTTAAGTTGATAAGAGGCTAAAGTACTTTATTGTCACAAAATTTCGAGATTTTATGACGCTCCATTAAAAAGTTACAAGCAATAGATGGTTGCAGACTTGAATACCTGTAGGACGTATAGAAGTTAGTGCCACTTGAAGAATTATCAGTGTTTGATTTGGGACTCAAGGGTAGCATAGCTATGAGCGATAGCTTAAATTGAGAAGAGGCACAAGTACTTTATTGTCACAAAATTTCGAGATTTTATGACGCTCCATTAAAAAGTTACAAGCAATACATGGTTGCAGACTTGAATAGGTGTACGACGTATAGAAGTTAGGGCCACTTTAAGTTTTATCAGTGTTTGATTTGGTACTCAAGGGTACCATAGCCATGAGCGATAGCTTAAATTTTTAAGAGGCTCGAGTAATTTATTGTCACAAAATTTCAAAGATTATGTCGCTCCAGCAAAAAGTTACAAGCATTTGATTGTTGTAAACTTTGATAGGTATAGGACGCACCGTACAGAAGTTATGGCCATTTCAAGTTTTAGCAGTGTTTGATTTGGGACTCAAGGGTATCATAGCTATAACCGATAGCTTAAATTGATAAGAGGCACGAGTACTTTATTGTCACTAAATTTCAAAGTTTATGACGCTCCAGTAAAAAGTTACAAGCATTTGAATGGTGCAAACTGTGATAGGTATAGGACGCACCGTACAGAAGTTGGTGCCATTTGAAGTTTTATCAGTGTTTGATTTGGGACTCAAGGGAAGCTTAGCTATGAGCGATAGCTTAAATTGATAAGAGGCTCGAGTACTTTATGGTCAAAAAATTTAAAGGTTTTATGACGCTCCAGTAAAAAGTTACAAGCATTTGATTGTTGCAAACTTTGATAAGTGTAGGATGCACCGTATAGAAGCTAGTGAAATTTGAAGATTTATCAGTGTTTGATTTGGGACTCATGGATAGCACAGCTATGAACGATAGCTTAAATTGATAAGAGGCACGAGTACTTTATTGTCACAGAATTTCAAGGTTTTATGACGCTCCAGTAAAAAGTTACGAGCATTTGAATTGTGCAAACTTTGATAGGTATAGGACGCACCGTACAGAAGTTGGTGCCATTTGAAGTTTTATCAGTGTTTGATTTGGGACTCAAAAGTAGCTTAGCTATGAGCGATAGCTTAAATTGAGAAGAGGCACAAGTACTTTATTGTCACAAAATTTGGAGATCTTATGACGGTCCTTTAAAAAGTTACAAGCAATAGATGGTTGCAGACTTGGATAGGTGTAGGAATTATAGAAGTTAGGGCCATTTGAAGATTTATCAGTGTTTGATTTGGGACTGAAGGATAGCATAGCTATGAGCGATAGCTTAAATTGATAAGAGACTCGAGTACTTTATTGTCAGAAAATTTCAAGGATTTATGAGACTCCAGTAAAAAGTTACAAGCTTTTGAATTTTGCAAACTTTGATAGGTGTAGGACGCATCGTATAGAAGTTAGGGCCATTTGAAATTTTAGCAGCGTTTGATGTGGGACTCAAGGGAAGCATAGCTATGAGCGATAGCTTAAATTGATTAGAGGCTCGAGTACTTTATTGTCACAAAATTTCAAGGCTTTATGACGCTCCAGTAAAAAGTTACAAGCATTTGAATGTTGCAAACATTGATAGCTAGAGGACGCACAGTATAGAAGTTAGCGCCATTTGAAGATTTATCAGTGTTTGATTTGGGACTCAAGGATAACATAGCTATGAGCCATAGCTTAAATTGATAAGAGGCACGAGTACTTTATTGTCACTAAATTTCAAAGTTTATGTCGCTCCAGTAAAAAGTTACAAGCATTTGAATGTTGGAAACTTTGATAGGTGTAGGACGCAACGTATAGAAGTTAGGGACATTTGACATTTTATCAGTGTTTGATTTGGGACTCAAAGGTAGCATAGCTATAAGCGATATCTTAAGTTGATAAGAGGCTAAAGTACTTTATTGTCACAAAATTTCGAGATTTTTTGACGCTCCATTAAAAAGTTACAAGCAATAGATGGTTGCAGACTTGAATAGCTGTAGGACGTATAGAAGTTAGTGCCACTTGAAGAATTATCAGTGTTTGATTTGGGACTCAAGGGTACCATAGCCATGAGCGATAGCTTAAATTTATGAGAGGCTCGAGTACTTTATTGTCACAAAATTTCAAAGATTATGACGCTCCAGCAAAAAGTTACAAGCATTTGATTGTTGCAAACTTTGATAGGTATGGGACGCACCGTACAGAAGTTATGGCCATTTGAAGTTTTATCAGTGATTGATTTGGGACTCAAGGATAGCATAGATATGAGCGATAACTTTAATTGATAAGATGCTCGAGTACTTTATTGTCAAAAAATTTGAAGATTTTATGATGCTCCAGTAAAAAGTTACAAGCATTTGATTGTTGCAAACTTTGATAGGTGTAGGACGCACCGTATAGAAGTTAGGGCCATTTTAAGTTTTAGCAGTGTTTGATTTGGGACTCAAGGGTAGCTTAGCTATGAACGATAGCTTAAATTGATAAGAGGCTCGAGTACTTTATGGTAAAAAAAATTTCAAGGTTTTATGACGCTCCAGTAAAAACTTACAAGCATTTGAATGGTGCAAACTGTGATAGGTATAGGACGCACCGTACAGAAGTTGGTGCCATTTGAAGTTTTATCAGTGTTTGATTTGGGACTCAAGGGTAGCTTAGCTATGAGCGATAGCTTAAATTTTGAAGAGGCACAAGTACTTTATTGTCACAAAATTTGGAGATCTTATGACGGTCCATTAAAAAGTTACAAGCAATAGATGGTTGCAGACTTGGATAGGTGTAGGACGTATAGAAGTAAGGGCCATTTCAAGATTTATCAGTGTTTGATTTGGGACTCAAGGATAGCATAGCTATGAGCGATAGCTTAAATTGATAAGAGGCCCGAGTACTTTACTGTCACAAAATTTCAAAGTTTTATGACGCTCCAGTAATAAGTTACAAGCATTTGATTGTTGCAAACTTTGATAAGTGTAGGATGCACCGTATAGAAGCTAGTGAAATTTGAAGATTTATCAGTGTTTGATTTGGGACTCATGGATAGCACAGCTATGAACGATAGCTTAAATTGATAAGAGGCACGAGTACTTTATTGTCACAGAATTTCAAGGTTTTATGACGCTCCAGTAAAAAGTTACAAGCATTTGAATTGTGCAAACTTTGATAGGTATAGGACGCACCGTACAGAAGTTGGTGCCATTTGAAGTTTTATCAGTGTTTGATTTGGGACTCAAAAGTAGCTTAGCTATGAGCGATAGCTTAAATTGAAAAGAGGCACAAGTACTTTATTGTCACAAAATTTGGAGATCTTATGACGGTCCTTTAAAAAGTTACAAGCAATAGATGGTTGCAGACTTGGATAGGTGTAGGACGTATAGAAGTTAGGGCCATTTGAAGATTTATCAGTGTTTGATTTGGGACTGAAGGATAGCATAGCTATGAGCGATAGCTTAAATTGATAAGAGACTCGAGTACTTTATTGTCACAAAATTTCAAGGATTTATGACGCTCCAGTAAAAAGTTACAAGCTTTTGAATTTTGCAAACTTTGATAGGTGTAGGACGCATCGTATAGAAGTTAGGGTCATTTGAAATTTTAGCAGCGTTTGATGTGGGACTCAAGAGAAGCATAGCTATGAGCGATAGCTTAAATTGATAAGAGGCTCGAGTACTTTATTGTCACAAAATTTCAAGGCTTTATGACGCTCCAGTAAAAAGTTACAAGCATTTGAATGTTGCAAACATTGATAGCTAGAGGACGCACAGTATAGAAGTTAGGGCCATTTGAAGATTTATCAGTGTTTGATTTGGGACTCAAGGATAACATAGCTATGAGCGATAGCTTAAATTGATAAGAGGCTCGAGTACTTTATTGTCCAAAATTTCAAGACTTTATGATACTCCAGTAAAAAGTTACAAGCATTTGAATGTTGCAAACTTTGATAGGTATAGGCCGCACCGTACAGAAATTAGGGAGATTTGAAGTTTTATCAGTGTTTGATTTGGGACTCAAGGGTAGCATAGATATGAGCGATAACTTTCATTGATAAGAGGCTCGAGTACTTTATTGTCACAAAATTTCAAGGTTTATGACGCTCCATTAAAAAGTTACAAGCATTTGATTGTTGGAAACTTTGATAGGTGTAGGACGCACCGTATAGAAGTTAGGGCCATTTCAAGTTTTAGCAGTGTTTGATTTGGGACTCAAGGGTATCATAGCTATAACCGATAGCTAAAATTGATAAGAGGCACGAGTACTTTATTGTCACTAAATTTCAAAGTTTATGTCGCTCCAGTAAAAAGTTACAAGCATTTGAATGTTGGAAACTTTGATAGGTGTAGGACGCAACGTATAGAAGTTAGGGACATTTGACATTTTATCAGTGTTTGATTTGGGACTCAAGGGTAGCATAGCTATAAGCGATATCTTAAATTGATAAGAGGCTAAAGTACTTTATTGTCACAAAATTTCGAGATTTTATGACGCTCCATTAAAAAGTTACAAGCAATAGATGGTTGCAGACTTGAATAGCTGTAGGACGTATAGAAGTTAGGGCCACTTGAAGAATTATCAGTGTTTGAGTTGGGACTCAAGGGTACCATAGCCATGAGCGATAGCTTAAATTTATGAGAGGCTCGAGTACTTTATTGTCACAAAATTTCAAAGATTATGACGCTCCAGCAAAAAGTTACAAGCATTTGATTGTTGCAAACTTTGATAGGTATGGGACGCACCGTACAGAAGTTATGGCCATTTGAAGTTTTATCAGTGTTTGATTTGGGACTCAAGGATAGCATAGATATGAGCGATAACTTTAATTGATAAGATGCTCGAGTACTTTATTGTCACAAAATTTGAAGATTTTATGATGCTCCAGTAAAAAGTTACAAGCATTTGATTGTTGCAAACTTTGATAGGTGTAGGACGCACCGTATAGAAGTTAGGGCCATTTTAAGTTTTAGCAGTGTTTGATTTGGGACTCAAGGGTAGCTTAGCTATGAGCGATAGCTTAAATTGAGAAGAGGCTCGAGTACTTTATTGTCAAAAAATTTCACGGTTTTATGACGCTCCAGTAAAAAGTTACAAGCATTTGAATGGTGCAAACTTTGATAGGTATAGGACGCACAGTATAGAAGTTGGTGCCATTTGAAGTTTTATCAGTGTTTGATTTGGGACTCAAGGGTAGCTTAGCTATGAGCGATAGCTTAAATTGAGAAGAGGCACAAGTACTTTATTGTCACAAAATTTGGAGATTTTATGACGCCCCATTAAAAAGTTACAAGCAGTAGATGTTTGCAGACTTGGATAGGTGTAGGACGTATAGAAGTTAGGGCCATTTGAAGATTTATCAGTGTTTGATTTGGGACTCATGGATAGCACAGCTATGAACGATAGCTTAAATTGATAAGAGGCTCGAGTACTTTATGGTAAAAAAAATTTCAAGGTTTTATGACGCTCCAGTAAAAAGTTACATGCATTTGAATGGTGCAAACTGTGATAGGTATAGGACGCACCGTACAGCAGTTAGGACCATTTGAAGTTTTATCAGTGTTTGATTTGGGACTCAAGGGTAGCATAGATATGAGCGATAACTTTAATTGATAAGAGGCTCGAGTACTTTATTGTCAGAAAATTTCAAGATTTTATGATGCTCCAGTAAAAAGGTACAAGCATTTGAATGTTGGAAACTTTGATAGGTATAGGATGCAGAAGTTAGGGCCATTTGAAGTTTTGTCAGTGTTTGATTTGGAACTCAAGGGAAGCATAGCTATGAGCGACAGCTGAAATTGAGAAGAGGATCGAGCACTTTATTGTCAAAAAATTTCAAGATTTTATGATGCTCCAGTAAAAAGATACAAACAATAGATGGTTGCAGACTTTGATAGGTGTAGGACGTATAGAAGTTAGGGCCGTTTGAAGTTTTATCAGAGTTTGATTTGGGACTCAAGGGTAGCGTAGCTATGAGCGATGGCTTAAATAGATAAGAAGCTCGAGTACTTTATTGTCACAAAATTTCAAGGATTTATGACGCTCCAGTAAAAAGTTACAAGCATTTGAATTTTGAAAACTTTGATTGGTATAGGACACATCGTATAGAAGTTAGGGCCATTTGAAGTTTTATCAGTGTTTGATTTGGGACTCAAAAGTAGCTTAACTATGAGCGATAGCTTAAATTGAGAAGAGGCACAAGTACTTTATTGTCACAAAATTTGGAGATCTTATGACGGTCCTTTAAAAAGTTACAAGCAATAGATGGTTGCAGACTTGGATAGGTGTAGAACGTATAGAAGTTAGGGCCATTTGAAGATTTATCAGTGTTTGATTTGGGACTGAAGGATAGCATAGCTATGAGCGATAGCTTAAATTGATAAGAGACTCGAGTACTTTATTGTCACAAAATTTCAAGGATTTATGACGCTCCAGTAAAAAGTTACAAGCTTTTGAATTTTGCAAACTTCGATAGGTGTAGGACGCATCGTATAGAAGTTAGGGCCATTTGAAATTTAAGCAGCTTTTGATGTGGGACTCAAGGGAAGCATAGCTATGAGCGATAGCTTAAATTGATAAGAGGCTCGAATACTTTATTGTCACAAAATTTCAAGGCTTTATGACGCTCCAGTAAAAAGTTACAAGCATTTGAATGTTGCAAACATTGATAGCTAGAGGACGCACAGTATAGAAGTTAGGGCCATTTGAAGATTTATCAGTGTTTGATTTGGGACTCAAGGATAACATAGCTATGAGCGATAGCTTAAATTGATAAGAGGCTCGAGTACTTTATTGTCCAAAATTTCAAGACTTTATGATACTCCAGTAAAAAGTTACAAGCATTTGAATGTTGCAAACTTTGATAGGTATAGGCCGCACCGTACAGAAGTTAGGGAGATTTGAAGTTTTATCAGTGTTTGATTTGGGACTCAAGGGTAGCATAGATATGAGCGATAACTTTCATTGATAAGAGGCTCGAGTACTTTATTGTCACAAAATTTCAAGGTTTATGACGCTCCATAAAAAGTTACAAGCATTTGATTGTTGGAAACTTTGATAGGTGTAGGACGCACCGTATAGAAGTTAGGGCCATTTCAAGCTTTAGCAGTGTTTGATTTGGGACTCAAGGGTAGCATAGCTATGAGCGATAGCTTAAATTGAGAAGAGGCACAAGTACTTTATTGTCACAAAATTTGGAGATCTTATGACGGTCCTTTAAAAAGTTACAAGCAATAGATGGTTGCAGACTTGGATAGGTGTAGAACGTATAGAAGTTAGGGCCATTTGAAGATTTATCAGTGTTTGATTTGGGACTGAAGGATAGCATAGCTATGAGCGATAGCTTAAATTGATAAGAGACTCGAGTACTTTATTGTCACAAAATTTCAAGGATTTATGACGCTCCAGTAAAAAGTTACAAGCTTTTGAATTTTGCAAACTTCGATAGGTGTAGGACGCATCGTATAGAAGTTAGGGCCATTTGAAATTTAAGCAGCTTTTGATGTGGGACTCAAGGGAAGCATAGCTATGAGCGATAGCTTAAATTGATAAGAGGCTCGAATACTTTATTGTCACAAAATTTCAAGGCTTTATGACGCTCCAGTAAAAAGTTACAAGCATTTGAATGTTGCAAACATTGATAGCTAGAGGACGCACAGTATAGAAGTTAGGGCCATTTGAAGATTTATCAGTGTTTGATTTGGGACTCAAGGATAACATAGCTATGAGCGATAGCTTAAATTGATAAGAGGCTCGAGTACTTTATTGTCCAAAATTTCAAGACTTTATGATACTCCAGTAAAAAGTTACAAGCATTTGAATGTTGCAAACTTTGATAGGTATAGGCCGCACCGTACAGAAGTTAGGGAGATTTGAAGTTTTATCAGTGTTTGATTTGGGACTCAAGGGTAGCATAGATATGAGCGATAACTTTCATTGATAAGAGGCTCGAGTACTTTATTGTCACAAAATTTCAAGGTTTATGACGCTCCATAAAAAGTTACAAGCATTTGATTGTTGGAAACTTTGATAGGTGTAGGACGCACCGTATAGAAGTTAGGGCCATTTCAAGCTTTAGCAGTGTTTGATTTGGGACTCAAGGGTAGCATAGCTATGAGCGATAGCTTAAATTGATAAGAGGCACGAGTACTTTATTGTCACAAAATTTCCAGGTTTTATGACGCTCCAGTAAAAAGTTACTTGCATTTGAATGTTGCAAACTTTGATAGGTGTAGGACGCACCGTATATAAGTTAGGGCCATGTGAAGTTTTAGCAGTGTTTGATTTGGTACTCAAGGGTAGCATAGCTATGAGCGATATCTTAAGTTGATAAGAGGCTCGAGTAATTTATTGTCAGAAAATTTCAAGGTTTTATGACGCTCTAGTAAAAAGTTACAAGCATTTGATTTTTGCAAACTTTGATAGGTGTAGGATGCACCGTATAGTAGTTAGGGTCATTTGAAGTTTTATCAGTGTCTTATTTGGGACTCAAGGGCAGCATAGCTATGAGCGATAGCTTAAATTGATAAGAGGCTCGAGTACTTTATTGTCACAAAATTTCAAGGTTTTATGACGCTCCAGTAAAAAGTTACAAGCATTTGATTGTTGCAAACTTTGATATGTGTAGGACGCACCGTATAGAAGTTAGGGTCATTTGAAGTTTTATCAGTGTCTTATTTGGGACTCAAGGGTAGCATAGCTATGAGCGATAGCTTAAATTGATAAGAGGCTCGAGTACTTTATGGTCAAAAAATTTCAAGGATTTATGACGCTCTAGTAAAAAGTTACAAGCATTTGAATGGTGAAAACTTTGATAGGTATAGGGCGCACCGTACAGAAGTTATGGCCATTTGAAGTTTTGTCAGTGTTTGATTTGGGATTCACGGGTAGCATAGATATGAGCGACAGCTTAAATTGAGAAGAAGCTCGAGTACTTTATTGTCAACAAATTTCAAGGTTTTATGACGCTCCAGTAAAAAGTTACAAGCATTTGAATGGTGCAAACTTTGATAGGTATAGGACGCACCGTACAGAAGTTGGTGCCATTTGAAGTTTTATCAGTGTTTGATTTGGGACTCAAAAGTAGCTTAGCTATGAGCGATAGCTTAAATTGAGAAGAGGCACAAGTACTTTATTGTCACAAAATTTGGAGATCTTATGGCGGTCCATTAAAAAGTTACAAGCAATAGATGGTTGCAGACTTGGATAGGTGTAGGACGTATAGAAGTTAGGGCCATTTGAAGATTTTTCAGTGTTTGATTTGGGACTCATGGATAGCACAGCTATGAACGATAGCTTAAATTGATAAGAGGCTCGAGTACTTTATGGTAAAAAAAATTTCAAGGTTTTATGACGCTCCAGTAAAAAGTTACATGCATTTGAATGGTGCAAACTTTGATAGGTATAGGACGCACCGTACAGAAGTAAGGACCATTTGAAGTTTTATCAGTGTTTGATTTGGGACTCAAGGGTAGCATAGATATGAGCGATAACTTTAATTGATAAGAGGCTCGAGTACTTTATTGTCAGAAAATTTCAAGATTTTATGATGCTCCAGTAAAAAGTTACAAGCATTTGAATGTTGGAAACTTTGATAGGTATAGGATGCAGAAGTTAGGGCCATTTGAAGTTTTGTCAGTGTTTGATTTGGAACTCAAGGGAAGCATAGCTATGAGCGACAGCTGAAATTGAGAAGAGGATCGAGTACTTAATTGTCAAAAAATTTCAAGATTTTATGATGCTCCAGTAAAAAGATACAAACAATAGATGGTTGCAGACTTTGATAGGTGTAGGACGTATAAAAGTTAGGGCCGTTTGAAGTTTTATCAGAGTTTGATTTGGGACTCAAGAGTAGCGTAGCTATGAGCGATGGCTTAAATTGATAAGAAGCTCGAGTACTTTATTGTCACAAAATTTCAAGGATTTATGACGCTCCAGTAAAAAGTTACAAGCATTTGAATTTTGAAAACTTTGATTGGTATAGGACACATCGTATAGAAGTTAGGGCCATTTGAAGGTTTAGCCGTGTTTGATGTGGGACTCAAGAGTCGCATAGCTATGAGCGATATCTTAAATTGATAAGAGGCTCGAGTACTTTATTGTCACACAATTTCAAGGCTTTATGACGCTCCAGTAAAAAGTTACAAGCATTTGAATATTGCAAACTTTGATAGCTATAGGACGCACAGTATAGAAGTTAGGGCCATTTGAAGATTTATCAGTGGTTGATTTGGGACTCAAGGGTACCATAGCCATGAGCGATAGCTTAAATTTATAAGAGGCTCGAGTACTTTATTGTCACAAAATTTCAAAGATTATGACGCTCCAGCAAAAAGTTACAAGCATTTGAATTTTGAAAACTTTGATTGGTATAGGACACATCGTATAGAAGTTAGGGCCATTTGAAGGTTTAGCCGTGTTTGATGTGGTACTCAAGGGTAGCATAGATATGAGCGATACCTTTCATTGATAAGAGGCTCGACTACTTTATTGTCCAAAATTTCAAGATTTTATGATACTCCAGTAAAAAGTTACAAGCATTTGAATGGTGCAAACTTTGATAGGGATGGGACGCACCGTACAGAAGTTGGTGCTATTTGAAGTTTTATCAGTGTTTGATTTGGGACTCAAGGGTAGCATAGCTATGAGCGATAGCTTAAATTGAGAAGAAGCACAAGTACTTTATTGTCACAAAATTTCGAGATTTTATGACGCTCCATTAAAAAGTTACAAGCAACAGATGGTTGCAGACTTGAATAGGTGTAGGACGTATAGAAGTTAGAGCCACTTGAAGTTTTATCAGTGGTTGATTTGGGACTCAAGGGTACCATAGCCATGAGCGATAGCTTAAATTTATAAGAGGCTCGAGTACTTTATTGTCACAAAATTTCAAAGATTATGACGCTCCCGTAAAAAGTTACAAGCATTTGATTGTTGCAAACTCTGATAGTTATAGGACGCACCGTACAGAAGTTATGGCCATTTGAAGTGTTATCAGTGTTTGATTTGGGACTCAAGGGTAGCATAGATATGAGCTATAACTTTAATTGATAAGAGGCTCGAGTACTTTATTTGGTCAGAAAATTTCAAGAGTTTATGATGCTCCAGTAAAAAGTTGCAAGCTTTTGAATGTTGGAAACTCTGATAGGTATAGGACGCACCGTACAGAAGTTAGGGCCATTTGAAGTTTTATCAGTGTTTTAATTTGGACTCAAGGGTATCATAGCTATAACCGATAGCTTAAATTGATAAGAGGCACGAGTACTTTATGGTAAAAAAATTTCAAGGTTTTATGACGCTCCAGTAAAAAGTTACAATCATTTGAATGGTGCAAACTTTGATAGGTGTAGGACGCACCGTATAGAAGTTAGGGCCATTTCAAGTTTTAGCAGTGTTTGATTTGGGAATCAAGGGTATCATAGCTATAACCAATAGCTTAAATTGATAAGAGGCACGAGTACTTTATTGTCACAAAATTTCAAGGTTTTATGACGCTCCAGTAAAAAGTTACAAGCATTTCAATGTTGCAAACTTTTATAGCTAGGACGCACAGTATAGAAGTTAGGGCCATTTGAAGATTTATCAGTGTTTGATTTGGGACTCAAGAATAACAAAGCTATGAGCGATAGCTTAAATTGATAAGAGGCTCGAGTACTTTATGGTCAAAAAATTTCAAGGATTTATGACGCTCTAGTAAAAAGTTACAAGCATTTGAATGGTGAAAACTTTGATAGGTATAGGACGCACCGTACAGAAGTTAGGACCATTTGAAGTTTTATCAGTGTTTGATTTGGGACTCAAGGGTAGCATAGATATGAGCGATAACTTTAATTGATAAGAGGCTCGACTACTTTATTGTCACAAAATTTCAAAGTTTTATGACGCTCCAGTAATAAGTTACAAGCATTTGATTGTTGCACACTTTGAGAAGTGTAGGATGCACCGTATAGAAGTTAGGGCCATTTGAAGATTTATCAGTGTTTGATTTGGGACTCATGGATAGCACAGCTAAGAACGAAAGCTTAAATTGATAAGAGGCTCGAGTACTTTATGGTAAAAAAATGTCAAGGTTTTATGACGCTCCAGTAAAAAGTTACAAGCATTTGGATGGTGCAAACTTTGGTTGGTATAGGACGCACCGTATATAGTGATAGGGATGGGACGCACCGTACAGAAGTTGGTGCTATTTGAAGTTTTATCAGTGTTCGATTTGGGACTCAAGGGTAGCATAGATATGAGCTATAACTTTAATTGATAAGAGGCTCGAGTACTTTATTTGGTCAGAAAATTTCAAGATTTTATGATGCTCCAGTAAAAAGTTGCAAGCTTTTGAATGTTGGAAACTCTGATATGTATAGGACGCACCGTACAGAAGTTAGGGCCATTTGAAGTTTTATCACTGTTTTAATTTGGACTCAAATTATAGCTATAACCGATAGCTTAAATTGATAAGAGGCACGAGTACTTTATGGTAAAAAAATTTCAAGGTTTTATGACGCTCCAGTAAAAAGTTACAAGCATTTGAATGGTGCAAACTTTGATAGGTGTAGGACGCACCGTACAGAAGTTATGGCCATTTGAAGTTTTATCAGTGTTTGATTTGGGATTCACGGGTAGCATAGATATGAGCGACAGCTTAAATTGAGAAGAAGCTCGAGTACTTTATTGTCAAAAAATTTCAAGGTTTTATGACGCGCCAGTAAAAAGTTAAAAGCATTTGAAGGTTGCGAATTTTGATAGGTATAGAATGCACCGTATAGAAGAAAGGGCTATTTTCAGGTTTAGCAGTGTTTGATTTGTGACTCAAGAGGAGCATAGTTATGAGCGATGGCTTAAATCGATAAGAGGCTCGAGTACTTTATTGTCACAAAATTTCAAAGTTTTATGACGCTCCAGTAAAAAGTTATAAGCATTTGATTATTGCAAACTTTGATAGGTGTAGAGCGCACCGTATAGAAGTTAGGGCCATTTGAAGTTTTATCAGTGTTTGATTTGGGATTCAAGGGTAGCATAGCTGTGAGCGATAACTTTAATTGACAAGAGGCTCGAGTACTTTATAGTCACAAAATTTCCAGATTTTATGATGCTCCAGTAAAAAGTTACAAGCATTTGAATGTTGGAAACTTTGATAGGTATAGGACGCACCGTACAGAAGGTAGGGCCATTTGAAGTTTTATCAGTGTTTGCTTTGGGACTCAAGGGTAGCATAGCTATGAGCGATAACTTTAATTGACAAGAGGCTCGAGTATTTTATTGTCACAAAATTAAAAGATTTTATGACGCTCCAGTAAAAAGTTAGAAAAAATTGAATGTTGCAAACTTTCATAGCTAGGACGTACAGTATAGAAGTTAGGGCCATTTGAAGATTTATCAGTGTCTCATTTGGGACTCAAGGATAACAAAGCTATGAGCGATAGCTTAAATTGATAAGAGGCTCGAGTACTTTATGGCCAAAAAATTTCAAGGATTTATGACGCTCTAGTAAAAAGTTACAAGCATTTGAATGGTGAAAACTTTGATAGGTATAGGGCGCACCGTACAGAAGTTATGGCCATTTGAAGTTTTATCAGAGTTTGATTTGGGATTCACGGGTAGCATAGCTATGAGCGATGGCTTAAATTGATAAGAGGCTCGAGTACTTTATTGTCAAAAAATTTCAAAGTTTATGACGCTCCAGTAAAAAGTTACAAGCATTTGATTGTTGCAAACTTTGATAGGTGTAGGACGCAACGTAAAGAAGTTGGGGCCATTTGAAATTTTATCAGTGTTTGATTTGGAACTCAAGGGTAGCTTTGCTATGGGCGATAGCTTAAATTGAGAAAAGGCTCGAGTACTTTATTGTCAAAAAATTTCAAGGTTTTATGACGCTCCTGTAAAAAGTTACAAGCATATGAATGTTGCAAACTTTGATAGGTATAGGACGCACCGTACAGAAGTAAGGGCCATTTGAAGATTTATCAGTGTTTGATTTGGGCCTCATGGATAGCACAGCTATGAACGATAGCTTAAATTGATAAGAGGCACGAGTACTTTATTGTCACAGAATTTCAAAGTTTTATGACGCTCCAGTAATAAGTTACAAGCATTTGAATGTTGCAAACTTTGATAGGTATAGGACGCACCGTCTAGAAGTTAGGGACATTTGAAGATTTATCAGTGTTTGATTTGGGACTCATGGATAGCACAGCTATGAGCGATAGCTTAAATTGATGAGGCTCGAGTACTCTATGGTCAAAAAATTTCAAGGATTTATGACACTCCAGTAGAAAGTTACAAGCATTTGAATGGTGCAAACTTTGATAGGTATAGGACGCACCGTACAGAAGTTATGGCCATTTGAAGTTTTATCAGTGTTTGATTCGGGACTCAAGGGTAGCATAGATATGAGCGATAACTTTCATTGATAAGAGGCTCGAGTACTTTATTGTCCAAAATTTCAAGATTTTATGATACTCCAGTAAAAAGTTACAAGCATTTGAATGTTGCAAGCTTTGATAGGTATAGGCCGCACCGTACAGAAGTTAGGGAGATTTGAAGTTTTATCAGTGTTTTATTTGGTACTCAAGGGTAGCTTAGCTATGAGCGATAACTTTAATTGACAAGAGACTCGAGTACTTTATTGTCACAAAATTTCAAGGTTTTATGACGTTCCAGTAAAAAGTTACAAGCATTTGATTGTTGGAAACATTGATAGGTGTAAGACGCACCGTATAGAAGTAAGGGCCATTTCAAGTTCTAGCAGTGTTTGATTTGGGACTCAAGGGTATCATAGCTATAACCGATAGCTTAAATTGATAAGAGGCACGAGTACTTTATTGTCACTAAATTTCGAGATTTTATGACGCTCCATTAAAAAGTTACAAGCAATAGATGGTTGCAGACTTGAATAGCTGTAGGACGTATAGAAGTTAGGGCCACTTGAAGAATTATCAGTGTTTGATTTGGGACTCAAGGGTACCATAGCCATGAGCGATAGCTTAAATTTATGAGAGGCTCGAGTACTTTATTGTCACAAAATTTCAAAGATTATGACGCTCCAGCAAAAAGTTACAAGCATTTCATTGTTGCAAACTTTGATAGGTATGGGACGCACCGTACAGAAGTTATGGCCATTTGAAGTTTTATCAGTGTTTGATTTGGGACTCAAGGGTAGCATAGATATGAGCGATAACTTTAATTGATAAGAGGCTCGAGTACTTTATTGTCACAAAATTTGAAGATTTTATGATGCTCCAGTAAAAAGTTACAAGCATTTGATTGTTGCAAACTTTGATAGGTGTAGGACGCACCGAAGAGATGTTAGGGCCATTTTAAGTTTTAGCAGTGTTTGATTTGGGACTCAAGGGTAGCTTAGCTATGAGCGATAGCTTAAATTGAGAAGAGGCTCGAGTACTTTATTGTCAAAAAATTTCAAGGTTTTATGACGCTCCAGTAAAAAGTTACAAGCATTTGAATGGTGCAAACTGTGATAGGTATAGGACGCACCGTACAGAATTTGGTGCCATTTGAAGTTTTATCAGTGTTTGATTTGGGATTCAAGGGTAGCTTAGCTATGAGCGATAGCTTAAATTTTGAAGAGGCACAAGTACTTTATTGTCACAAAATTTGGAGATCTTATGACGGTCCATTAAAAAGTTACAAGCAATAGATGGTTGCAGACTTGGATAGGTGTAGGACGTATAGAAGTAAGGGCCATTTCAAGATTTATCAGTGTTTGATTTGGGACTCAAGGATAGCATAGCTATGAGCGATAGCTTAAATTGATAAGAGGCCCGAGTACTTTATTGTCACAAAATTTCAAAGTTTTATGACGCTCCAGTAATAAGTTACAAGCATTTGATTGTTGCAAACTTTGATAAGTGTAGGACGCACCGTATAGAAGCTAGTGAAATTTGAAGATTTATCAGTGTTTGATTTGGGACTCATGGATAGCACAGCTATGAACGATAGCTTAAATTGATAAGAGGCACGAGTACTTTATTGTCACAGAATTTCAAGGTTTTATGTCGCTCCAGTAAAAAGTTACAAGCATTTGAATGGTGCAAACTTTGATAGGTATAGGACGCACCGTACAGAAGTTGGTGCCATTTGAAGTTTTATCAGTGTTTGATTTGGGACTCAAAAGTAGCTTAGCTATGAGCGATAGCTTAAATTTTGAAGAGGCACAAGTACTTTATTGTCACAAAATTTGGAGATCTTATGACGGTCCATTAAAAAGTTACAAGCAATAGATGGTTGCAGACTTGGATAGGTGTAGGACGTATAGAAGTAAGGGCCATTTCAAGATTTATCAGTGTTTGATTTGGGACTCAAGGATAGCATAGCTATGAGCGATAGCTTAAATTGATAAGAAGCTCGAGTACTTTATTGTCACAAAATTTCAAGGCTTTATGACGCTCCAGTAAAAAGTTACAAGCACTTTAATGTTGCAAACATTTATAGCTAGAGGACGCACAGTATAGAAGTTAGGGCCATTTGAAGATTTATCAGTGTTTGATTTGGGACTCAAGGATAACATAGCTATGAGCGATAGCTTAAATTGATAAGAGGCTCGAGTACTTTATTGTCCAAAATTTCAAGACTTTATGATACTCCAGTAAAAAGTTACAAGCATTTGAATGTTGCAAACTTTGATAGGTATAGGCCGCACCGTACAGAAGTTAGGGAGATTTGAAGTTTTATCAGTGTTTGATTTGGGACTCAAGGGTAGCATAGATATGAGCGATAACTTTCATTGATAAGAGGCTCGAGTACTTTATTGTCACCAAATTTCAAGGTTTATGACGCTCCATTAAAAAGTTACAAGCATTTGATTGTTGGAAACTTTGATAGGTGTAGGACGCACCGTATAGAAGTTAGGGCCATTTCAAGTTTTAGCAGTGTTTGATTTGGGACTCAAGGGTATCATAGCTATAACCGATAGCTTAAATTGATAAGAGGCACGAGTACTGTATTGTCACTAAATTTCAAAGTTTATGACGCTCCAGTAAAAAGTTACAAGCATTTGAATGTTGGAAACTTTGATATGTGTAGGACGCAACGTATAGAAGTTAGGGCCATTTGACATTTTATCAGTGTTTGATTTGGGACTCAAGGGTAGCATAGCTATAAGCGATATCTTAAATTGATAAGAGGCTGAAGTACTTTATTGTCACAAAATTTCGAGATTTTATGACGCTACATTAAAAACTTACAAGCAATAGATGGTTGCAGACTTGAATAGCTGTAGGACGTATAGAAGTTAGGGCCACTTGAAGAATTATCAGTGTTTGATTTGGGACTCAAGGGTACCATAGCTATGAGCGATAGCTTAAATTTATGAGAGGCTCGAGTACTTTATTGTCACAAAATTTCAAAGATTATGACGCTCCAGCAAAAAGTTACAAGCATTTGATTGTTGCAAACTTTGATAGGTATGGGACGCACCGTACAGAAGTTATGGCCATTTGAAGTTTTATCAGTGTTTAATTTGGGACTCAAGGGTAGCATAGATATGAGCGATAACTTTAATTGATAAGAGGCTCGAGTACTTTATTGTCACAAAATTTGAAGATTTTATGATGCTCCAGTAAAAAGTTACAAGCATTTGATTGTTGCAAACTTTGATAGGTGTAGGACGCACCGTATAGAAGTTAGGGCCATTTTAAGTTTTAGCAGTGTTTGATTTGGGACTCAAGGGTAGCTTAGCTATGAGCGATAGCTTAAATTGAGAAGAGGCTCGAGTACTTTATTGTCAAAAAATTTCAAGGTTTTATGACGCTCCAGTAAAAAGTTACAAGCATTTGAATGGTGCAAACTTTGATAGGTATAGGACGCACAGTATAGAAGTTTGTGCCATTTGAAGTTTTATCAGTGTTTGATTTGGGACTCAAGGGTAGCTTAGCTATGAGCGATAGCTTAAATTGAGAAGAGGCACAAGTACTTTATTGTCACAAAATTTCAAGGATTTATGACGCTCCAGTAAAAAGTTAGAAGCATTTGAATTTTGAAAACTTTGATTGGTATAGGACACATCGCATAGAAGTTAGGGCCATTTGAAGGTTTAGCCGTGTTTGATGTGGGACTCAAGAGTAGCATAGCTATGAGCGATATCTTAAATTGATAAGAGGCTCGAGTACATTATTGTCACAAAATTTCAAGGCTTTATGACGCTCCAGTAAAAAGTTACAAGCATTTGAATATTGCAAACTTTGATAGCTATAGGACGCACAGTATAGAAGTTAGGGCCATTTTAAGTTTTAGCAGTGTTTGATGTGGGACTCAAGAGTAGCATAGCTATGAGCGATAGCTTAAATTGATAAGAGGCTCGAGTACTTTATTGTCACAAAATTTCAAAGTTTTATGACGCTCCAGTAATAAGTTACAAGCATTTGATTGTTGCAAACTTTGATAAGTGTAGGACGCACCGTATAGAAGTTAGTGCCATTTGAAGATATATCAGTGTTTGATTTGGGACTCATGGATAGCACAGCTATGAACGATAGCTTAAATTGATAAGAGGCTCGAGTACTTTATGGTAAAAAAAATTTCAAGGTTTTATGACGCTCCAGTAAAAAGTTACATGCATTTGAATGGTGCAAACTTTGATAGGTATAGGACGCACCGTACAGAAGTAAGGACCATTTGAAGTTTTATCAGTGTTTGATTTGGGGCTGAAGGGTAGCATAGATATGAGCGATAACTTTAATTGATAAGAGGCTCGAGTACTTTATTGTCAGAAAATTTCAAGATTTTATGATGCTCCAGTAAAAATTTACAAGCATTTGAATGTTGGAAACCTTGATAGGTATGGGATGCAGAAGTTAGGGCCATTTGAAGTTTTGTCAGTGTTTGATTTGGGACTCAAGGGAAGCATAGCTATGAGCGACAGCTGAAATTGAGAAGAGGATCGAGTACTTTATTGTCAAAAAATTTCAAGATTTTATGATGCTCCAGTAAAAAGTTACAAGCTATAGATGGTTGCAGACTTTGATAGGTGTAGGACGTATAGAAGTTAGGGCCGTTTGAAGTTTTATCAGAGTTTGATTTGGGACTCAAGGGTAGCGTAGCTATGAGTGATGGCTTAAATTGATAAGAAGCTCGAGTACTTTATTGTCACAAAATTTCAAGGATTTATGACGCTCCAGTAAAAAGTTACAAGCATTTGAATTTTGAAAACTTTCATTGGTATAGGACACATCGTATAGAAGTTAGGGCCATTTGAAGGTTTAGCCGTGTTTGATGTGGGACTCAAGAGAAGCATAGCTATGAGCGATATCTTAAATTGATAAGAGGCTCGAGTACTTTATTGTCACAAAATTTCAAGGCTTTATGACGCTCCAGTAAAAAGTTACAAGCATTTGAATGGTGCAAACTTTGATAGGTATAGGACGCACCGTACAGAAGTAAGGACCATTTGAAGTTTTATCAGTGTTTGATTTGGGACTCAAGGGTAGCATAGATATGAGCGATAACTTTAATTGATAAGAGGCTCGAGTACTTTATTGTCAGAAAATTTCAAGATTTTATGATGCTCCAGTAAAAATTTACAAGCATTTGAATGTTGGAAACCTTGATAGGTATAGGATGCAGAAGTTAGGGCCATTTGAAGTTTTGTCAGTGTTTGATTTGGGACTCAAGGGAAGCATAGCTATGAGCGACAGCTGAAATTGAGAAGAGGATCGAGTACTTTATTGTCAAAAAATTTCAAGATTTTATGATGCTCCAGTAAAAAGTTACAAGCTATAGATGGTTGCAGACTTTGATAGGTGTAGGACGTATAGAAGTTAGGGCCGTTTGAAGTTTTGTCAGTGTTTGATTTGGGACTCAAGGGAAGCATAGCTATGAGCGATATCTTAAATTGATAAGAGGCTCGAGTACATTATTGTCACAAAATTTCAAGGCTTTATGACGCTCCAGTAAAAAGTTACAAGCATTTGAATATTGCAAACTTTGATAGCTATAGGACGCACAGTATAGAAGTTAGGGCCATTTTAAGTTTTAGCAGTGTTTGATGTGGGACTCAAGAGTAGCATAGCTATGAGCGATAGCTTAAATTGATAAGAGGCTCGAGTACTTTATTGTCACAAAATTTCAAAGTTTTATGACGCTCCAGTAATAAGTTACAAGCATTTGATTGTTGCAAACTTTGATAAGTGTAGGACGCACCGTATAGAAGTTAGTGCCATTTGAAGATATATCAGTGTTTGATTTGGGACTCATGGATAGCACAGCTATGAACGATAGCTTAAATTGATAAGAGGCTCGAGTACTTTATGGTAAAAAAAATTTCAAGGTTTTATGACGCTCCAGTAAAAAGTTACATGCATTTGAATGGTGCAAACTTTGATAGGTATAGGACGCACCGTACAGAAGTAAGGACCATTTGAAGTTTTATCAGTGTTTGATTTGGGACTCAAGGGTAGCATAGATATGAGCGATAACTTTAATTGATAAGAGGCTCGAGTACTTTATTGTCAGAAAATTTCAAGATTTTATGATGCTCCAGTAAAAATTTACAAGCATTTGAATGTTGGAAACCTTGATAGGTATGGGATGCAGAAGTTAGGGCCATTTGAAGTTTTGTCAGTGTTTGATTTCGGACTCAAGGGAAGCATAGCTATGAGCGACAGCTGAAATTGAGAAGAGGATCGAGTACTTTATTGTCAAAAAATTTCAAGATTTTATGATGCTCCAGTAAAAAGTTACAAGCTATAGATGGTTGCAGACTTTGATAGGTGTAGGACGTATAGAAGTTAGGGCCGTTTGAAGTTTTATCAGAGTTTGATTTGGGACTCAAGGGTAGCGTAGCTATGAGTGATGGCTTAAATTGATAAGAAGCTCGAGTACTTTATTGTCACAAAATTTCAAGGATTTATGACGCTCCAGTAAAAAGTTACAAGCATTTGAATTTTGAAAACTTTGATTGGTATAGGACACATCGTATAGAAGTTAGGGCCATTTGAAGGTTTAGCCGTGTTTGATGTGGGACTCAAGAGAAGCATAGCTATGAGCGATATCTTAAATTGATAAGAGGCTCGAGTACTTTATTGTCACAAAATTTCAAGGCTTTATGACGCTCCAGTAAAAAGTTACAAGCATTTGAATGGTGCAAACTTTGATAGGTATAGGACGCACCGTACAGAAGTAAGGACCATTTGAAGTTTTATCAGTGTTTGATTTGGGACTCAAGGGTAGCATAGATATGAGCGATAACTTTAATTGATAAGAGGCTCGAGTACTTTATTGTCAGAAAATTTCAAGATTTTATGATGCTCCAGTAAAAATTTACAAGCATTTGAATGTTGGAAACCTTGATAGGTATAGGATGCAGAAGTTAGGGCCATTTGAAGTTTTGTCAGTGTTTGATTTGGGACTCAAGGGAAGCATAGCTATGAGCGACAGCTGAAATTGAGAAGAGGATCGAGTACTTTATTGTCAAAAAATTTCAAGATTTTATGATGCTCCAGTAAAAAGTTACAAGCTATAGATGGTTGCAGACTTTGATAGGTGTAGGACGTATAGAAGTTAGGGCCGTTTGAAGTTTTATCAGAGTTTGATTTGGGACTCAAGGGTAGCGTAGCTATGAGTGATGGCTTAAATTGATAAGAAGCTCGAGTACTTTATTGTCACAAAATTTCAAGGATTTATGACGCTCCAGTAAAAAGTTACAAGCATTTGAATTTTGAAAACTTTGATTGGTATAGGACACATCGTATAGAAGTTAGGGCCATTTGAAGGTTTAGCCGTGTTTGATGTGGGACTCAAGAGTAGCATAGCTATGAGCGATATCTTAAATTGATAAGAGGCTCGAGTACTTTATTGTCACAAAATTTCAAGGCTTTATGACGCTCCAGTAAAAAGTTACAAGCATTTGAATATTGCAAACTTTGATAGCTATAGGACGCACAGTATAGAAGTTAGGGCCATTTGAAGATTTATCAGTGTTTGATTTGGGACTCAAGAATAACATAGCTATGAGCGATAACTTAAATTGATAAGAGGCTCGAGTACTTTATGGTCAAAAAATTTCAAGGATTTATGACGCTCCAGTAAAAAGTTACAAGCATTTGAATGGTGCAAACTTTGATAGAAATGGGACGCACCGTACAGAAGTTGGTGCTATTTGAAGTTTTATCAGTGTTTGATTTGGGACTCAAGGGTAGCATAGCTATGAGCGATAGCTTAAATTGAGAAGAAGCACAAGTACTTTATTGTCACAAAATTTCGAGATTTTATGACGCTCCATTAAAAAGTTACAAGCAACAGATGGTTGCAGACTTGAATAGGTGTAGGACGTATAGAAGTTAGAGCCACTTGAAGTTTTATCAGTGGTTGATTTGGGACTCAAGGGTACCATAGCCATGAGCGATAGCTTAAATTTATAAGCGGCTCGAGTACTTTATTGTCACAAAATTTCAAAGATTATGACGCTCCAGCAAAAAGTTACAAGCATTTGATTGTTGCAAACTCTGATAGTTATAGGACGCACCGTACAGAAGTTATGGCCATTTGAAGTTTTATCAGTGTTTGATTTGGGACTCAAGGGTAGCATAGATATGAGCGATAACTTTAATTGATAAGAGGCTCGACTACTTTATTGTCACAAAATTTCAAGATTTTATGATGCTCCAGTAAAAAGTTACAAGCATTTGATTGTTGCAAACTTTGATAGGTGTAGGACGCACCGTATAGAAGTTAGGGCCATTTGAAGATTTATCAGTGTTTGATTTGGGACTCAAGGATAGCATAGCTATGAGCGATAGCTTAAATTGATAAGAGGCTCGAGTACTTTATTGTCACAAAATTTCAAAGTTTTATGACGCTCCAGTAATAAGTTACAAGCATTTGATTGTTGCACACTTTGAGAAGTGTAGCACGCACCGTATAGAAGTTAGGGCCATTTCCAGATTTATCAGTGTTTGATTTGGGACTCATGGATAGCACAGCTATGAACGAAAGCTTAAATTGATAAGAGGCTCGAGTACTTTATGGTAAAAAAATGTCAAGGTTTTATGACGCTCCAGTAAAAAGTTACAAGCATTTGGATGGTGCAAACTTTGGTTGGTATAGGACGCACCGTACAGAAGTTAGGGCCATTTGAAGTTTTATCAGTGTTCGATTTGGGACTCAAGGGTAGCATAGCTGTGAGCGATAACTTAAATTGATAAGATGCACGAGTACTTTATGGTAAAAAAATTTCAAGGTTTTATGACGCTCCAGTAAAAAGTTACAAGCATTTGAATGGTGCAAACTTTGATAGGTGTAGGACGCACCGTATAGAAGTTAGGGCCATTTCAAGTTTTAGCAGTGTTTGATTTGGGAATCAAGGGTATCATAGCTATAACCAATAGCTTAAGTTGATAAGAGGCACGAGTACTTTATTGTCACAAAATTTCAAGGTTTTATGACGCTCCAGTAAAAAGTTACAAGCAATAGATGGTTGCAGAATTTGATAGGTGTAGGACGTATAGAAGTTAGGGCCGTTTGAAGTTTTATCAGTGTTTGATTTGGGACCCAAGGGTAGCATAGCTATGAGCGATGGCTTAAATTGATAAGAAGCTCGAGTACTTTATTGTCACAAAATTTCAAGGAATTATGACGCTCCAGTAAAAAGTTACAAGCATTTGAATGTTGCAAACTTTGATAGGTGTAGGACGCATCGTATAGAAGTTAGGGCCATTTTAAGTTTTAGCAGTGTTTGATGTGGGACTCAAGAGTAGCATAGCTATGAGCGATAGCTTAAATTGATAAGAGGTTCGAGTAGTTTATTGTCACAAAATTTCAAGGTTTTATGACGCTCCAGTAAAAAGTTACAAGCAATAGATGGTTGCAGAATTTGATAGGTGTAGGACGTATAGAAGTTAGGGCCGTTTGAAGTTTTATCAGTGTTTGATTTGGGACTCAAGAATAACATAGCTATGAGCGATAACTTAAATTGATAAGAGGCTCGAGTACTTTATGGTCAAAAAATTTCAAGGATTTATGACGCTCTAGTAAAAAGTTACAAGCATTTGAATGGTGAAAACTTTGATAGGTATAGGACGCACCGTACAGAAGTTATGGCCATTTGAAGTTTTATCAGTGTTTGAGTTGGGATTCACGGGTAGCTTAGATATGAGCGACAGCTTAAATTGAGAAGAAGCTCGAGTACTTTATTGTCAAAAAATTTCAAGGTTTTATGACGCTCCAGTAAAAAGCTAAAAGCATTTGAAGGTTGCGAAGTTTGATAGGTATAGAATGCACCGTATAGAGGAAAGGGCTATTTTCAGTTTTAGCAGTGTTTGATTTGTGACTCAAGGGGAGCATAGTTATGACCGATAGCTTAAATCGATAAGAGGCTCGAGTACTTTATTGTCACAAAATTTCAAAGTTTTATGACGCTCCAGTAAAAAGTTATAAGCATTTGATTATTGCAAACTTTGATAGGTGTAGAGCGCACCGTATAGAAGTTAGGGCCATTTGAAGTTTTATCAGTGTTTGATTTGGGACTCAAGGGTAGCATAGCTGTGAGCGATAACTTTAATTGACAAGAGGCTCGAGTACTTTATAGTCACAAAAGTTCCAGATTTTATGATGCTCCAGTAAAAAGTTACAAGCATTTGAATGTTGGAAACTTTGATAGGTATAGGACGCACCGTACAGAAGGTAGGGCCATTTGAAGTTTTATCAGTGTTTGCTTTGGGACTCAAGGGTAGCATAGCTATGAGCGATAACTTTAATTGACAAGAAGCTCGAGTATTTTATTGTCACAAAATTAAAAGATTTTATGACGCTCCAGTAAAAAGTTAGAAAAAATTGAATGTTGCAAACTTTGATTGCTAGGACGCACAGTATAGAAGTTAGGGCCATTTGAAGATTTATCAGTGTTTGATTTCGGACTCAAGGATAACAAAGCTATGAGCGATAGCTTAAATCGATAAGAGGCTCGAGTACTTTATTGTCACAAAATTTCAAAGTTTTATGACGCTCCAGTAAAAAGTTATAAGCATTTGATTATTGCAAACTTTGATAGGTGTAGAGCGCACCGTATAGAAGTTAGGGCCATTTGAAGTTTTGTCAGTGTTTGATTTGGGATTCACGGGTAGCATAGATATGAGCGACAGCTTAAATTGAGAAGAAGCTCGAGTACTTTATTGTCAAAAAATTTCAAGGTTTTATGACGCTCCAGTAAAAAGATACAAGCATTTGAATGTTACAAACTTTGATAGGTATAGGACGCACCGTACAGAAGTTAGGGCCATTTGAAGTTTTATCAGTGTTTTATTTGGGACTCAAGGGAAACATAGCTATGAGCGATATCTTAAATTGATAAGAGGCTCGAGTACTTTATTGTTAGAAAACTTCAAGATTTTGTGACGCTCCAATAAAAAGTTACAAGCATTTGAATGTGGCGAACATTGATAGGTGTAGGACGCACCGTATAGAAGTTAGGGCCATTTGAAGTTTTAGCAGAGTTTGATGTGGGACTCAAGGGAAGCATAGCTATGAGCGACAGCTTAAATTGAGAAGAGGGTCGAGTACTTTATTGTCAAAAAATTTCAAGGTTTTATGAAGCTCCAGTAAAAAGTTACAAGCATTTGAATGATGCAAACTTTGATAGTTTTGGACGCACCGTACAGAAGTTAGGGCCATTTGAAGTTTTATCAGTGCTTTATTTTGGGACTCAAGGGTAACATAGCTATGAGCGATATCTTAAATTGATGAGAGGCACGAGTACTTTATTGTTAGAAAACTTCAAGATTTTATGACGCTCCAATAAAAAGTTACAAGCATTTGAATGTGGCAAACATTGACAGGTGTAGGACGCAGAAGTTAGGTCCATTTGAAGATTTATCAGTGTTTGATTTGGGACTCAAGGATAACATAGCTATGAGCGATAGCTTAAATTGATAAGAGGCTCGAGTACTTTATGGTCAAAAAATTTCAAGGATTTATGACGCTCCAGTAAAAAGTTACAAGCATTTGAATGGTGCAAACTTTGATAGCTATAGGACGCACCGCACAGAAGTTATGGCCATTTGAAGTTTTATCAGTGTTTGATTTGGGACTCAAGGGTATCATAGCTATAACCGATAGCTTAAATTGATAAAAGGCACGAGTACTTTATTGTCACAAAATTTCAAGGTTTTATGACGCTCCAGTAAAAAGTTACAAGCAATAGATGGTTGCAGACTTTGATAGGTGTAGGACGTATAGAAGTTAGGGCCGTTTGAAGTTTTATCAGTGTTTGATTTGGGACTCAAGGATAGCATAGCTATGAGCGATGGCTTAAATTGATTAGAGGCTCGAGTACTTTATTGTCAGAAAATTTCAAGGTTTTATGACGCTCGTAGAAAGTAACAAAGTTGTTAACTTTGATAGGTATAGGACGCACCGTACAGAAGTTGGTGCCATTTGAAATTTTTTCAGTGTTTGATTTGGGACTCAAGGGTAGCATAGCTATGAAAACTCTAACTGACAAGAGGTTCGAGTACTTTATTGTCACAAAATTTCCAGATTTTATGACGCTCCAGTAAAAAGTTACAAGCATTTGATTATTGCAAACTTTGATAGGTGTAGGACCCACCGTATAGAAGTAAGGGCCATTTGAAGTTTTAGCAGTGTTTGATTTGGGACCCAAGGGTAGCATAGCTATGAGCGATAGCTTTAAATTTCAAGGTTTTATGCCGCTCCAGAAAAAAATTACAAGCATTTGATTGTTACAAACTTTGATAGGTATATAATGCACCGTATAGAAGTTAGGGCTATTTGAAGTTTTGTCAGTGTTTGATTTGGGACTCAAGGGGAGCATAGCTATGAGCGATAGCGTTAATTGATAAAAGGCTCGAGTACTTTATTGTCACAATATATCAAGGCTTTATGACGCTCCAGTAAAAAATTAAAAGCATTTGAAGGTTGCGAAGTTTGATAGGTATAGAATGCACCGTATAGAAGAAAGGGCTATTTTCAGTTTTAGCAGTGTTTGATTTGTAACTCAAGGGCAGCATAGTTATGAGCGATAGCTTAAATCGATAAGAGGCTCGAGTACTTTATTGTCACAAAATTTCAAAGTTTTATGACGCTCCAGTAAAAAGTTATAAGCATTTGATTATTGCAAACTTTGATAGGTGTAGGACGCACCGTATAGAAGTTAGGACCATTTGAAGTTTTATCAGTGTTTGATTTGGGACTCAAGGGTAGCATAGCTGTGAGCGATAACTTTAATTGACAAGAGGCTCGAGTACTTTATAGTCACAAAATTTCCAGTAAAAAGTTACAAGCATTTGAATGTTGGAAACTTTGATAGGTATAGGACGCACCGTACAGAAGGTAGGGCCATTTGAAGTTTTATCCGTGTTTGCTTTGGGCTCAAGGATAGAAGAGCTATGAGCGATAACTTTAATTGACAAGAGGCTCGAGTATTTTATTGTCACAAAATTAAAAGATTTTATGACGCTCCAGTAAAAAGTTAGAAAAAATTGAATGGTGCGAACTTTCATTGGTATAGGACGCACAGTACAGAAGTTAGGGCCATTTGAAGTTTTATCAGTGTTTGATTTGGGACTCAAGGGTAGCATAGCTATGAGCGATAACTTTAATTGACAAGAGGCTCGAGTATTTTATTGTCACTAAATGTCAAGGTTTTACGACTCTCCAGTAAAAAGTTACAAGCATTTGAATGTTGCAAATTTTGATAGGTATAGGACGCTCCGTATAGAAGTTAGGGCCTTTTGAAGATTTATCAGTGTTTGATTTGGGACTCAAGGATAGCATAGCTATGAGCCATAGCTTAAATTGATAAGAGGCTCGAGTACTTTATTGTCACAAAATTTCAAAGTTTTATGACGCTCCAGTAATAAGTTACAAGCATTTGATTGTTGCAAACTTTGATAAGTGTAGGACGCACCGTATAGAAGTTAGGGACATTTGAAGATTTATCAGTGTTTGATTTCGGACTCATGGATAACACAGCTATGAACGATAGCTCAAATTGATAAGAGGCTCGAATACTTTATAGCAAAAAAAATTCAAGGTTTTATGACGCTCCAGTAAAAAGTTACAAGCATTTGAATGGTGCAAACTTTGATTGGTATAGGACGCACCGTACAGAAGTTAGGGCCATTTGAAGTTTTATCAGTGTTTGATTTGGGACTCAAGGGTAGCATAGCCATGAGCGATAGCTTCAATTGATATGAGGCTCGAGTATTTTATTGCCACAAAATTTCAAGATTTTGTGATGCTCCAGTAAAAAGTTACAAGCATTTGAATGTTGCAAACTTTGGTAGGTAGGATGCACCGTAAAGAAGTTAGGGCCATTTGAAGTTTTATCAGTGTTTTATTTCGGACTCAAGGGTAGCATAGCTATGAGCGATAGCTTCAATTGATAGGAGGCTCGAGTACTTTATTTACACAAAATTTCAAGATTTTGTGATGCTCCAGTAAAAAGTTACAAGCATTTGAATGTTGCAAACTTTGATAGGTAGGATGCACCGTATAGAAGTTAGGGCCATTTGAAGTTTTATCAGTGTTTGATTTGGGACTCAAGGGTAGCATTGCTGTGAGCGATAGCTTAAATTTATAAGAGGCTCGAGTACTTTATTGTCAGAAAATTTCAAGGTTTTATGACGCCCCAGTAGAAAGTTACAACGTTGTTAACTTTGATAGGTATAAGACGCACCGTACAGAAGTTGGTGCCAGTTGAAGTTTTTTCAGTGTTTGATTTGGGACTCAAGGGTAGCATAGCTATGAGCGATAACTTTAACTGACAAGAAGTTCGAATACTTTATTGTCACTAAATTTCAAAGTTTATGACGCTCCAGTAAAAAGTTACAAGCATTTGATTGTTGAAAACTTTGATAGGTGTAGGACGCACCGTATAGAAGTTAGGGCCATTTCAAGTTTTAGCAGTGTTTGATTTGGGACTCAAGGGTATCATAGCTATAACCGATAGCTTAAATTGATAAGAGGCACGAGTACTTTATTGTCACTAAATTTCAAAGTTTATGACGCTCTAGTAAAAAGTTACAAGCATTTGATTGTTGGAAACTTTGATAGGTGTAGGACGCAACGTACAGAAGTTAGGGCCATTTGACGTTTTATCAGTGTTTGATTTGGGACTCAAGGGTAGCATAGATATGAGCGATAACTTTCATTCATAAGAGGCTCGAGTACTTTATTGTCAAAAAATTTCAAGGTTTTATGACGCTCCAGTAAAAAGTTACAAGCATTTGAATGGTCCAAACTTTGATAGGTATAGGACGCACCGTACAGAAGTTGGTGCCATTTGGAGTTTTATCAGTGTTGGATTTGGGACTCAAGGGTAGCATAGCTATGAGCGATAGCTTAAATTGAGAAGAGGCACAAGTACTTTATTGTCACAAAATTTCGAGATTTTATGACGCTCCATTAAAAAGTTACAAGAAATAGATGGTTGCAGACTTGAATAGGTGTAGGACGTATAGAAGTTAGGGCCACTTGAAGTTTTATCAGTGTTTGATTTGGGACTCAAGGGCACCATAGCCATGAGCGATAGCTTAAATTTATAAGGCTCGAGTACTTTATTGTCACGGAATTTCAAAGATTATGACGCTCCAGCAAAAAGTTACAAGCATTTGATTGTTGCAAACTTTGATAGGTATAGGACGCACCGTACAGAAGTTATGGCCATTTGAAGTTTTATCAGTGTTTGATTTGGGACTCACGGGTAGCATAGATATGAGCGATAACTTTAATTGATAAGCGGCTCGAGTACTTTATGGTCACAAAATTTCAAGATTTTTTGATGCTCCAGTAAAAAGTTACAAGCATTTGAATGTTGGAAACTTTGATAGGTATAGGACGCACCGTACAGAAGTTAGGGCAATTTGAAGTTTTATCAGTGTTTGATTTGGGACTCAAGGGTAGCATAGCTATGAACGATAGCGTAAATTGATAAGAAGCTCGAGTACTTTATTGTCACAAAATGTCAAGGTTTTACGACTCTCCAGTAAAAACTTACAAGCATTTGATTGTTGCAAACTTTGATAGGTATAGGACGCACCGTACAGAAGTTATGGCCATTTGAAGTTTTACCAGTGTTTGATTTGGGACTCAAGGGTAGCATAGATATGAGCGATAACTTTAATTGATAAGAGGCTCGAGTACTTTATTGTCACAAAATTTCAAGATTTTTTGATGCTCCAGGACGCACCGTATAGAAGTTAGGGCCATTTCAAGTTTTAGCAGTGTTTTATTTGGGATTCAAGTGTATCATAGCTATAACCGATAGCTTAAATTGATAAGAGGCACGAGTACTTTTTTGTCACAAAATTTCAAGGTTTTATGACGCTCCAGTAAAAAGTTACAAGCAATAGATGGTTGCAGACTTTAATAGGTGTAGGACGTATAGAAGTTAGGGCCGTTTGAAGTTTTATCAGTGTTTGATTTGGGACTCAAGGATAGCATAGCTATGGGCGATGGCTTAAATTGATAAGAGGCTCGAGTACTTTATTGTCACAAAATTTGGAGATTTTATGACGCTCCATTAAAAAGTTACAAGCAATAGATGGTTGCAGACTTGGATAGGTGTATGACGTATAGAAGTTAGGGCCTTTTGAAGATTTATCAGTGTTTGATTTGGAACTCAAGGATAGCATAGCTATGAGCGATAGCATAAATTGATAAGAGGCTCGAGTACTTTATTGTCACAAAATTTCAAAGTTTTATGACGCTCCAGTAATAAGTTACAAGCATTTGATTGTTGCAAACTTTGATAAGTGTAGGACGCACCCTATAGAAGTTAGGGCCATTTGAAGATTTATCAGTGTTTGATTTGGGACTCATGGATAGCACAGCTATGAACGATAGCTTAAATTGATAAGAGGCTCGAGTACTTTATAGTAAAAAAAATTCAAGGTTTTATGACGCTCCAGTAAATAGTTACAAGCATTTTAATGGTGCAAACTTTGATTGGTATAGGACACACCGTACAGAAGTTAGGTCCATTTGAAGTTTTTTCAGTGTTTGATTTGGGACTCAAGGGTAGCATAGCTATGAGCGATAACTTTAACTGACAAGAGGTTCGAGTACTTTATTGTCACAAAATTTCCAGATTTTATGACGCTCCAGTAAAAAGTTACAAGCATTTGATTATTGCAAACTTTGATAGGTGTAGGACCCACCGTATAGAAGTAAGGGCCATTTGAAGTTTTAGCAGTGCTTGAGTTGTGACCCAAGGGTAGCATAGCTATGCGCGATAGCTTTAAATTTCAAGGTTTTATGCTGCTCCAGTAAAAAGTTACAAGCATTTGATTGTTACAAACTTTGATAGGTATAGAATGCACCGTATAGAAGTTAGGTCCATTTGAAGATTTATCAGTGTTTGATTTGGGACTCAAGGATAACATAGCTATGAGCGATAGCTTAAATTGATAAGAGGCTCGAGTACTTTATGGTCAAAAATTTCAAGGATTTATGACGCTCCAGTAAAAAGTTACAAGCATTTGAATGGTGCAAACTTTGATAGCAATAGGACGCACCGTACAGAAGTTATGGCCATTTGAAGTTTTATCAGTGTTTGATTTGGGACTCAAGGGTATCATAGCTATAACCGATAGCTTAAATTGATAAGAGGCACGAGTACTTTATTGTCACAAAATTTCAAGGTTTTATGACGCTCCAGTAAAAAGTTACAAGCAATAGATGGATGCAGACTTTGATAGGTGTAGGACGTATAGAAGTTAGGGCCGTTTGAAGTTTTATCAGTGTTTTTTTTGGGACTCAAGGATAGCATAGCTATCAGCGATGGCTTAAATTGATTAGAGGCTCGAGTATTTTATTGTCAGAAAATTTCAAGGTTTTATGACGCCCCAGTAGAAAGTTACAAAGTTGTTAACTTTGCTAGGTATAGGACGCACCGTACAGAAGTTGGTGCCATTTGAAGTTTTTTCAGTGTTTGATTTGGGACTCAAGGGTAGCATAGCTATGAGCGATAGCTTTAAATTTCAAGGTTTTATGCCGCTCCAGAAAAAAATTACAAGCATTTGATTGTTACAAACTTTGATAGGTATATAATGCACTGTATAGAAGTTAGGGCTATTTGAAGTTTTGTCAGTGTTTGATTTGGGATTCAAGGGGAGCATAGCTATGAGCGATAGCGTAAATTGATAAGAGGCTCGAGTACTTTATTGTCACAATATTTCAAGGCTTTATGACGCTCCAGTAAAAAATTAAAAGCATTTGAAGGTTGCGAAGTTTGATAGGTATAGAATGCACCGTATAGAAGAAAGGGCTATTTTCAGTTTTAGCAGTGTTTGATTTGTGACTCAAGGGGAGCATAGTTATGAGCGATAGCTTAAATCGATAAGAGGCTCGAGTACTTTATTGTCACAAAATTTCAAAGATTTATGACGCTCCAGTAAAAAGTTATAAGCATTTGATTATTGCAAACTTTGATAGGTGTAGGACGCACCGTATAGAAGTTAGGGCCATTTGAAGTTTTATCAGTGTTTGATTTGGGACTCAAGGGTAGCATAGCTGTGAGCGATAACTTTAATTGACAAGAGGCTCGAGTACTTTATAGTCACAAAATTCCCAGTAAAAAGTTACAAGCATTTGAATGTTGGAAATTTTGATAGGTATAGGACGCACCGTACAGAAGGTAGGGCCATTTGAAGTTTTATCAGTGTTTGCTTTGGGACTCAAGGGTAGCATAGCTATGAGCGATAACTTTAATTGACAAGAGGCTCGAGTATTTTATTGTCACAAAATTAAAAGATTTTATGACGCTCCAGTAAAAAGTTAGAAAAAATTTAATGGTGCAAACTTTGATTGGTATAGGACGCACAGTACAGAAGTTAGGGCCATTTGAAGTTTTATCAGTGTTTGATTTGGGACTCAAGGGTAGCATAGCTATGAACGATATCGTAAATTGATAAGAAGCTCGAGTACTTTATTGTCACAAAATGTCAAGGTTTTACGACTCTCCAGTAAAAAGTTACAAGCATTTGAATGGTGCAAACTTTGATTGGTATAGGACGCACCGTACAGAAGTTAGGGCCATTTGAAGTTTTATCAGTGTTTGATTTGGGACTCAAGGGTAGCATAGCCATGAGCGATAGCTTCAATTGATATGAGGCTCGAGTACTTTATTGCCACAAAATTTCAAGATTTTGTGATGCTCCAGTAAAAAGTTACAAGCATTTGAATGTTGCAAACTTTGATAGGTAGGATGCACCGTAAAGAAGTTAGGGCCATTTGAAGTTTTATCAGTGTTTTATTTGGGACTCAAGGGTAGCATAGCTATGAGCGATAGCTTCAATTGATAGGAGGCTCGAGTACTTTATTTACACAAAATTTCAAGATTTTGTGATGCTCCAGTAAAAAGTTACAAGCATTTGAATGTTGCAAACTTTGATAGGTAGGATGCACCGTATAGAAGTTAGGGCCATTTGAAGTTTTATCAGTGTTTTGTTTGGGACTCAAGGGTAGCATTGCTGTGAGCGATAGCTTAAATTTATAAGAGGCCCGAGTACTTTATTGTCAGAAAATTTCAAGGTTTTATGACGCCCCAGTAGAAAGTTACAACGTTGTTAACTTTGATAGGTATAAGACGCACCGTACAGAAGTTGGTGCCATTTGAAGTTTGTGCAGTGTTTGGTTTGGGACTCAAGGGTAGCATAGCTATGAGCGATAACTTTAACTGACAAGAGGTTCGAGTACTTTATTGTCACTAAATTTCAAAGTTTATGACGCTCCAGTAATAAGTTACAAGCATTTGATTGTTGCAAACTTTGATAGGTGTAGGACGCACCGTATAGAAGTTAGGGCCATTTCAAGTTCTAGCAGTGTTTGATTTGGGACTCAAGGGTATCATAGCTATAACCGATAGCTTAAATTGATAAGAGGCACGAGTACTTTATTGTCACAAAATTTCAAAGTTTATGACGCTCCAGTAAAAAGTTACAAGCATTTGATTGTTGCAAACTTTGATAGGTATAGGACGCAACGTACAGAAGTTAGGGCCATTTGACGTTTTATCAGTGTTTGATTTGTGACTCAAGGGTAGCATAGATATGAGCGACAACTTTCATTCATAAGAGGCTCGAGTACTTTATTGTCACAAAATTTCAAAGATTATGACGCTCCAGTAAAAAGTTACAAGCATTTGAATAGTCCAAACTTTGATAGGTATAGGACGCACCGTACAGAAGTTATGGCCATTTGAAGTTTTATCAGTGTTTGATTTGGGACTCACGGGTAGCATAGATATGAGCGATAACTTTAATTGATAAGAGGCTCGAGTACTTTATGGTCACAAAATTTCAAGATTTTTTTATGCTCCAGTAAAAAGTTACAAGCATTTGAATGTTGGAAACTTTGATAGGTATAGGACGCACCGTACAGAAGTTAGGGCAATTTGAAGTTTTATCAGTGTTTGATTTGGGACTCAAGGGTAGCATAGCTATGAACGATAGCGTAAATTGATAAGAAGCTCGAGTACTTTATTGTCACAAAATGTCAAGGTTTTACGACTCTCCAGTAAAAACTTACAAGCATTTGATTGTTGCAAACTTTGATAGGTATAGGACGCACCGTACAGAAGTTATGGCCATTTGAAGTTTTACCAGTGTTTGATTTGGGACTCAAGGGTAGCATAGATATGAGCGATAACTTTAATTGATAAGAGGCTCGAGTACTTTATTGTCACAAAATTTCAAGATTTTTTGATGCTCCAGGACGCACCGTATAGAAGTTAGGGCCATTTCAAGTTTTAGCAGTGTTTGATTTGGGATTCAAGTGTATCATAGCTATAACCGATAGCTTAAATTGATAAGAGGCACGAGTACTTTTTTGTCACAAAATTTCAAGGTTTTATGACGCTCCAGTAAAAAGTTACAAGCAATAGATGGTTGCAGACTTTAATAGGTGTAGGACGTATAGAAGTTAGGGCCGTTTGAAGTTTTATCAGTGTTTGATTTGGGACTCAAGGATAGCATAGCTATGGGCGATGGCTTAAATTGATAAGAGGCTCGAGTACTTTATTGTCACAAAATTTGGAGATTTTATGACGCTCCATTAAAAAGTTACAAGCAATAGATGGTTGCAGACTTGGATAGGTGTATGACGTATAGAAGTTAGGGCCTTTTGAAGATTTATCAGTGTTTGATTTGGAACTCAAGGATAGCATAGCTATGAGCGATAGCATAAATTGATAAGAGGCTCGAGTACTTTATTGTCACAAAATTTCAAAGTTTTATGACGCTCCAGTAATAAGTTACAAGCATTTGATTGTTGCAAACTTTGATAAGTGTAGGACGCACCCTATAGAAGTTAGGGCCATTTGAAGATTTATCAGTGTTTGATTTGGGACTCATGGATAGCACAGCTATGAACGATAGCTTAAATTGATAAGAGGCTCGAGTACTTTATAGTAAAAAAAATTCAAGGTTTTATGACGCTCCAGTAAATAGTTACAAGCATTTTAATGGTGCAAACTTTGATTGGTATAGGACACACCGTACAGAAGTTAGGTCCATTTGAAGTTTTTTCAGTGTTTGATTTGGGACTCAAGGGTAGCATAGCTATGAGCGATAACTTTAACTGACAAGAGGTTCGAGTACTTTATTGTCACAAAATTTCCAGATTTTATGACGCTCCAGTAAAAAGTTACAAGCATTTGATTATTGCAAACTTTGATAGGTGTAGGACCCACCGTATAGAAGTAAGGGCCATTTGAAGTTTTAGCAGTGCTTGAGTTGTGACCCAAGGGTAGCATAGCTATGCGCGATAGCTTTAAATTTCAAGGTTTTATGCTGCTCCAGTAAAAAGTTACAAGCATTTGATTGTTACAAACTTTGATAGGTATAGAATGCACCGTATAGAAGTTAGGTCCATTTGAAGATTTATCAGTGTTTGATTTGGGACTCAAGGATAACATAGCTATGAGCGATAGCTTAAATTGATAAGAGGCTCGAGTACTTTATGGTCAAAAATTTCAAGGATTTATGACGCTCCAGTAAAAAGTTACAAGCATTTGAATGGTGCAAACTTTGATAGCAATAGGACGCACCGTACAGAAGTTATGGCCATTTGAAGTTTTATCAGTGTTTGATTTGGGACTCAAGGGTATCATAGCTATAACCGATAGCTTAAATTGATAAGAGGCACGAGTACTTTATTGTCACAAAATTTCAAGGTTTTATGACGCTCCAGTAAAAAGTTACAAGCAATAGATGGATGCAGACTTTGATAGGTGTAGGACGTATAGAAGTTAGGGCCGTTTGAAGTTTTATCAGTGTTTTTTTTGGGACTCAAGGATAGCATAGCTATCAGCGATGGCTTAAATTGATTAGAGGCTCGAGTATTTTATTGTCAGAAAATTTCAAGGTTTTATGACGCCCCAGTAGAAAGTTACAAAGTTGTTAACTTTGCTAGGTATAGGACGCACCGTACAGAAGTTGGTGCCATTTGAAGTTTTTTCAGTGTTTGATTTGGGACTCAAGGGTAGCATAGCTATGAGCGATAGCTTTAAATTTCAAGGTTTTATGCCGCTCCAGAAAAAAATTACAAGCATTTGATTGTTACAAACTTTGATAGGTATATAATGCACTGTATAGAAGTTAGGGCTATTTGAAGTTTTGTCAGTGTTTGATTTGGGATTCAAGGGGAGCATAGCTATGAGCGATAGCGTAAATTGATAAGAGGCTCGAGTACTTTATTGTCACAATATTTCAAGGCTTTATGACGCTCCAGTAAAAAATTAAAAGCATTTGAAGGTTGCGAAGTTTGATAGGTATAGAATGCACCGTATAGAAGAAAGGGCTATTTTCAGTTTTAGCAGTGTTTGATTTGTGACTCAAGGGGAGCATAGTTATGAGCGATAGCTTAAATCGATAAGAGGCTCGAGTACTTTATTGTCACAAAATTTCAAAGATTTATGACGCTCCAGTAAAAAGTTATAAGCATTTGATTATTGCAAACTTTGATAGGTGTAGGACGCACCGTATAGAAGTTAGGGCCATTTGAAGTTTTATCAGTGTTCGAGTCTCGAGTACTTTATTGTCACAAAATTTCAAGATTTTTTTATGCTCCAGTAAAAAGTTACAAGCATTTGAATGTTGGAAACTTTGATAGGTATAGGACGCACCATACAGAAGTTAGGGCAATTTGAAGTTTTATCAGTATCATAGCATAGCTATGAGCGATAGCTTAAATTGAGAAGAGGCACAAGTACTTTATTGTCACAAAATTTCGATATTTTATGACGCTCCATTAAAAAGTTACAAGAAATAGATGGTTGCAGACTTGAATAGGTGTAGGACGTAAAGAAGCCACTTGAAGTTTTATCAGTGTTTGATTTGGGACTCAAGGGCACCATAGCCATGAGCGATAGCTTAAATTTATAAGGCTCGAGTACTTTATTGTCACAAAATTTCAAAGATTATGACGCTCCCGCAAAAAATTACAAGCATTTGATTGTTGCAAACTTTGATAGGTATAGGACGCACCGTACAGAAGTTATGGCCATTTGAAGTTTTATCAGTGTTTGATTTGGGACTCAAGGGTAGCATAGATATGAGCGATAACTTTAATTGATAAGAGGCTCGAGTACTTTATTGTCACAAAATTTCAAGATTTTTTGATGCTCCAGAACGCACCGTATAGAAGTTAGGGCCATTTCAAGTTTTAGCAGTGTTTGATTTGGGATTCAAGGGTATCATAGCTATAACCGATAGCTTAAATTGATAAGAGGCACGAGTACTTTTTTGTCACAAAATTTCAAGGTTTTATGACGCTCCAGTAAAAAGTTACAAGCAATAGATGGTTGCAGACTTTCATAGGTGTAGGACGTATATAGAAGTTAGGGCCGTTTGAAGTTTTATCAGTGTTTGATTTGGGACTCAAGGATAGCATAGCTATGAGCGATGGCTTAAATTGATAAGAGGCTCGAGTACTTTATTGTCACAAAATTTGGAGATTTTATGACGCTCCATTAAAAAGTTACAAGCAATAGATGGTTGCAGACTTGGATAGGTGTAGGACGTATAGAAGTTAGGGCCTTTTGAAGATTTATCAGTGTTTGATTTGGGACTCAAGGATAGCATAGCTATGAGCGATAGCATTAATTGATAAGAGGCTCGAGTACTTTATTGTCACAAAATTTCAAAGTTTTATGACGCTCCAGTAATAAGTTACAAGCATTTGATTGTTGCAAACTTTGATAAGTGTAGGACGCACCCTATAGAAGTTAGGGCCATTTGAAGATTTATCAGTGTTTGATTTGGGACTCATGGATAGCACAGCTATAAACGATAGCTTAAATTGATAAGAGGCTCGAGTACTTTATAGTAAAAAAAATTCAAGGTTTTATGACGCTCCAGTAAATAGTTACAAGCATTTGAATGGTGCAAACTTTGATTGGTATAGGACGCACCGTACAGAAGTTAGGTCCATTTGAAGTTTTTTCAGTGTTTGATTTGGGACTCAAGGGTAGCATAGCTATGAGCGATAACTTTAACTGACAAGAGGTTCGAGTACTTTATTGTCACAAAATTTCCAAATTTTATGACGCTCCAGTAAAAAGTTACAAGCATTTGATTATTGCAAACTTTGATAGGTGTAGGACCCACCGTATAGAAGTAAGGGCCATTTGAAGTTTTAGCAGTGTTTGATTTGGGACCCAAGGGTAGCAGAGCTATGCGCGATAGCTTTAAATTTCAAGGTTTTATGCCGCTCCAGTAAAAAGTTACAAGCATTTGATTGTTACAAACTTTGATAGGTATAGGACGCACCGTACAGAAGTTAGGGCCATTTGAAGTTTTATCAGTGTTTGCTTTGGGACTCAAGGGTAGCATAGCTATGAGCGATAACTTTAATTGACAAGAGGCTCGAGTATTTTATTGTCCCAAAATTAAAAGATTCTATGACGCTCCAGTAAAAAATTAGAAAAAATTGAATGGTGCAAACTTTGATTGGTATAGGACGCACAGTACAGAAGTTAGGGCCATTTGAAGTTTTATCAGTGTTTGATTTGGGACTCAAGGATAGCATAGCTATGAACGATAGCGTAAATTGATAAGAAGCTCGAGTACTTTATTGTCACAAAATGTCAAGGTTTTACGACTCTCCAGAAAAAAGTTAAAAGCATTTGAATGTTGCAAACTTTGATAGGTATAGGACGCTCCGTATAGAAGTTAGGGCCATTTGAAGTTTTATCAGTGCTTTATTTGGGACTCAAGGGTAGCAGAGCAATGAGCGATAGCTTCAATTGAGAAGAGGCTCGAGTACTTTATTGTCACAAATTTTCAAGATTTTATGACGCTCCAGTAAAAAGTTACAAGCATTTGAATGTTGCAAACTTTGATACGTAGGATGCACCGTATAGAAGTAAGGGCCACTTGAAGTTTCAGCAGTGTTTGATGTGGGATTCAAGGGTAGCATAGCTGTGAGCGATAGCTTAAATTGATAAGAGGCTCGAGTACTTTATTGTCAGAAAATTTCAAGATTTTTTGACGCTCCAGTAAAAAGTTACAAGCAATTGATGGTTGCCGGCTTTGATAGGTGTAGGACGTATAGAAGTTAGGGACATTTGAAGGTTTATCAGTGTTTGATTTGGGACTCAAGGGTAGCATAGCTTTGAGCGATAGGTTAAATTGAGAAGAGGCTCGAGTACTTTATTGTCAAAAAATTTCAAGGTTTTATGACGCTCTAGTAAAAAGTTACAAGCATTTGAATGGTGCAAACACAAGTATTTGAATGGTGCAAGTTACAAGCATTTGAATGGTATAGAACACACCATATAGAAGTTAGGGCTATTTGGAATTTTATCAGTGTTTGATTTTTGACTCAAGGGTAGCATAGCTATGAGCGATAGCGTAAATTGAAAACAAGCTCGAGTACTTTATTGTCACAAAATTTCAAGGTTTTATGACTCTCCAGTAAAAAGTTAAAAGCATTTGAATGTTGCAAACTTTGATAAATATAGGACACTCCGTATAGAAGTTAGGGCCATTTGAAGTTTTATCAGTATTTTATTTGGGACTCAAGGGTAGCATAGCTATGAGCGATAGCTTCAATTGATAGGAGGCTCGAGTACTTTATTGTCACAAAATTTCAAGATTTTGTGACGCTCCAGTAAAAAGTTACAAGCATTTGAATGTTGCAAACTTTTATAGGTTGGATGCACCGTATAGAATCTAGGGCCACTTGAAGTTTCAGCGGTGTTTGATGTGGGACTCAAGGGTTGCATAGCTATGAGCGATAACTTTAATTGACAAGAGGCTCGAGTCCTTAATAGTCACAAAATTTCCAGATTCTATGATGCTCCAGTAAAAAGTTACAAGCATTTGAATGTTGGTATAGAACGCACCGTACATAAGTTAGGGCCATTCGAAGTTTTATCAGTGCTTGCTTTGGGACTCAAGGGTAGCATAGCTATGAGCGATAGCTTAAATTGATAAGAGGCTCGAGTACTTTACTGTCACAAAATTTCAAAGTTTTATGACGCTTCAGTGAAAAGTTATAAGCATTTGATTATTGCAAACTTTGATAGGTGTAGGACGCCCCGTATTGAAGTTAGGGCTCTTTGAAGTTTTATCAGTGTTTGATATGGGACTCAAGGGTAGCATAGCTATGAGCGATAGCTTAAATTGAAAAGAGGCACGAGTATTTTATAGTCACCAAATTTCAAGGTTTTATGACGTTCCAGTAAAAAGTTACAAGCAATTGATGGTTGCAGACTTTGATAGGTGTAGGACGTATAGAAGTTGGGGTCATTTGAAGTTTTATCAGTGTTTGAAGCTTGGACTCAAGGGTAGCATACCTAAGAGTGCTAGGTTAAATTGATAAGTGGCTCGAGTAATTTTTTGTTACAAAATTTCAAAGCTTTATGACGGTCCAGTAAAAAGTTACAAGCATTTGATTGTTGCAAACTTTGATAGGTGTAGGACGCACCGTATAGAAGTTAGGGCCATTTGAAGTTTTATCAGTGTTTGATTTGGGACTCAAGGATAGCATAGCTATGAGCGATAGCTTAATTTGATTAGAGGCACGAGTACTTTATTGTACCAAATTTCAAGATTTTATGACGCTCCAGTCAAATGTTAGAACCATTTGAATGTTGCAAACTTTGATAGATATAGGACGCACCGTATAGAAGTTAGGGCCATTTGAAGTTTTATCAGTGTTTGATTTGGGGCTCAAGGGTAGCATAGCTATGAGCGCTAGGTTAAATTGATAAGGGGCTCCACTAATTTATTGTCACAAAATTTCAAAGCTTTATGACGCTCCAGTAAACAGTTACAAGCATTTGATTGTTGCAAACTTTGAGAGGTGTAGGACGCACCGTATAGAAGTTAGGGCCATTTGAAGTTTTCTCAGTGTTTGATTTGGGACTCAAGGATAGCATAGCTATGAGCGATAGCTTAATTTGATTAGAGGCACGAGTACTTTATTGTCACCAAATTTCAAGGTTTTATGACGCTCCAGTAAAAAGTTACAAGCAATTGATGGTTGCAGATTTTGATAGGTGTAGGACGTATAGAAGTTAGGGCCATTTGAAGTTTTATCAGTGTTTGATTTGGGACTCAAGGGTAGCATAGCTATGAGCAATATCTTAATTTTATAAGAGGCACGAGTACTTTATTGTCACAAAATTTCAAGGTTTTATGACGCTCCTGTAAAAAGTTACAAGCAATTGATGTTTGCAGACACTGCTAGGTGTAGGACGTACAGCACTTACCGCCATTTGAGGTTTTATCAGATTTAATTTGGGACTCAAGGGAAGCATTGCTATGACCTATAGCTAAAATTGATAAGAGGCACGAGTACTTTATTGTTCCAAAATTTCGAGATTTTATGACGCTCCAGTAAAAAGTTACAAGCTTTTGTTTGTTGCAAACTTTGACAGGAATAAGACGCACCGTATAGAAGTTAGAGCCATATTAAGTTTTATCAGTGTTTTATATGGGACTCAAGGGTTGCATAGCTATGAGCGATAGCTTAAATTGATAACAGGCTCGAGTACCTTATTCTCACAAAATTTCAAGATTTTATGACGATCCAGTAAAAAGTTAGAAGCAATGGAATGTTGATAGGTGTAGGACGCACCGTATAGAAGTTAGGGCCATTTGAAGTCTCAGCAGTGTTTGATTTGGGACTCAAGGATAGCATAGCAATGAGCGATAACTTTAATTGACAAGAGGCTCTAGTACTTTATAGTCACAAAATTTCCAGATTTTATGATGCTCCAGTAAAAAGTTACAAGCATTTGAATGTTGGAAACTTTGATAGGTATAGGACGCACCGTACAGAAGTTAGGCCCATTTGAAGTTTTATCAGTGTTTGCTTTGGGACTCAAGGGTAGCATAGCTATGAGCGATAGCTTTAATTGATAAGAGGCTCGAGTACTTTATTGTCACAAAATTTCGAGATTTTATGACGCTCCAGTAAAAAGTTACAAGCATTTATTTGTTCCAAACTTTGATAGGAATAGGACGCACCGTATAGAAGTTAGGGCCATTTGAAGTTTTATCAGGGTTTGATTTGATACTCAAGGGTAGCATAGTTATGATCGATAGCTTAAATTGATAAGAGGCACGAGTACTTTATAGTTACAAAATTTCAAGTTTTTATGACGCTCCAGTAAAATGTTAGAACCATTTGAATGTTGCAAACTTTGATAGGTGTAGGACGCACCGTATAGAAGTTAGGGCCATTTGAAGATTTATCAGTGTTAGATTTGGGACTCAAGGGTAGCATAGCTATGAGCGATAGCTTAATTTGATTAGAGGGACGAGAACTTTATTGTCACAAAATTTCAAGGTTTTATGACGCTCTAGTAAAAAGTTACAAGCATTTTAATGTTGCAAACTTTGATAGGTATCGGACGCACAGTATAGAAGTTAGGGCCACTTGAAGATTTATCAGTCTTTGTTTTGTGACTCAAGGATAGCAAAGCTATGAGCGATAGCTTAAATTGATAAGCGGCTCGAGTACTTTATGGTAAAAAAATTTCAATGTTTTATGACGCTCCAGTAAAAAGTTATAAGCATTTGATTATTGCAAACTTTGATAGGTGTAGGACGCACCGTACAGAAGTTAGGGCCATTTGAAGTTTCATCAGTGTTTGATTTGGGACTCAAGGGTAGCATAGATATGAGCGATAATTTTAATTGATAAGAGGCTCGAGTATTTTATTGTCACAAAATTAAAGGATTTTATGACGCTCCAGTAAAAAGTTAGAAAAAATTTAATGGTGCAAACTTTGATAGGTATAGGACGCAACGTACAGAAGTTAGGGCCATTTGAAGTTTTATCAGTGTTTGATTGTGGACTCAAGGGGAGCATAGTTATGAGCGATAGCTTAAATTGATAAGAGACTCGAGTACTTTATTGTCACAAAATTTCAAAGTTTTATGACGCTCCTGGAAAAAGTTATAAGCATTTGATTATTGCAAACTTTGATAGGTGTAGGACGCACCGTATAGAAGTTACGGCCATTGGAAGTATTATCAGTGTTTGATTTGGGACTCAAGGGTAGCATAGCTATGAGCGATAACTTTAATTGACAAGAGGCTCTAGTACTTTATAGTCACAAAATTTCCAGATTTTATGATGCTCCAGTAAAAAGTTACAAGCATTTGAATGTTGGAAACTTTGATAGGTATAGGACGCACCGTACAGAAGTTAGGCCCATTTGAAGTTTTATCAGTGTTTGCTTTGGGACTCAAGGGTAGCATAGCTATGAGCGATAACTTTAATTGACAAGAGGCTCGAGTATTTTATTGTCACAAAATTAAAAGATTTTTGACGCTCCAGTAAAAAGTTAGAAAAAATTGAATGTTGCAAACTTTGATAGGTATAGGACGCACCGTACAGAGGTTAGGGCCATTTGAAGTTTTATCAGTGTTTGATTTGGGACTCAAGGGTAGCATAGCTATGAGCGATAACTTTAATTGACAAGAGGCTCTAGTACTTTATAGTCACAAAATTTCCAGATTTTATGATGCTCCAGTAAAAAGTTACAAGCATTTGAATGTTGGAAACTTTGATAGGTATAGGACGCACCGTACAGAAGTTAGGCCCATTTGATGTTTTATCAGTGTTTGCTTTGGGACTCAAGGGTAGCATAGCTATGAGCGATAACTTTAATTGACAAGAGGCTCGAGTATTTTATTGTCACATAATTAAAAGGTTTTATGACGCTCCAGTAAACAGTTAGAAAAAATTTAATGGTGCAAACTTTGATTGCTAGGACGCACAGTATAGAAGTTAGGGCCATTTCAAGATTTATCAGTGTTTGATTTCGGACTCAAGGATAACAAAGCTATGAGCGATAGCTTAAATTGATAAGAGGCTCGAGTACTTTATGGTCAAAAAATTTCAAGGTTTTATGACGCTCCAGTAAAAAGTTACAACCATTTGAATGTTGCAAATTTTGATAGATATAGGACGCACCGTATAGAAGTTAGGGCCATTTGAAGTTTTATCAATGTTTGATTTGGGACTCAAGAATAGCATAGCTATGAGCGATAGCTTAATTTGATTAGAGGCACGAGTACTCTATTGTCACAAAATTTCAAGGTTTTATGACGCTCCAGTAAAAAGTTACAACCATTTGAATGTTGCAAATTTTGATAGATATAGGACGCACCGTATAGAAGTTAGGGCCATTTGAAGTTTTATGAGTGTTTGATTTGGGGCTCAAGGGTAGCATAGCTATGAGCGCTAGGTTAAATTGATAAGGGGCTCGAGTTCTTTATTGTCAAAAAATTTGAAGGTTTTATGAAGCTCCAGTAAAAAGTTACAACCATTTGAATGTTGCAAACTTTGATAGGTATCGGACGCACAGTATAGAAGTTAGGGTAATTTGAAGATTTATCAGTGTTTGATTTGGGACTCAAGGATAGCATAGCTATGAGCGATAGCTTAAATTGATAAGAGGCACGAGTATTTTATAGTCACAAAATATCAAGGTTTTATGACGTTCCAGTAAAAAGTTACAAGCATTTGAATGTTGCAAACTTTGATAGGTAGGATGCACCGTATAGAAGTTAGGGCCACTTGAAGTTTCAGCAGTGTTTGATGTGGGACTCAAGGGTAGCCTAGCTGTGAGCGATAGCTTAAAATGAAAAGAGGCACGGGTACTTTATTGTAAGAAAATTTCAAGGTTTTATGACGCCCCAGTAGAAAGTTACAATGTTTCAAACTTTGATAGGTATAGGACACACCGTACAGAAGTTGGTGCCATTTGAAGTTTTATCAGTGTTTGATTTGGGACGCAAGGGTAGCATAGCTATGAGCGATAAGTTTAATTGACAAGAGGTTCGAGTACTTTATAGTCACAAAATTTCCAGATTTTATGATGCTCCAGTAAAAAGTTACAAGCATTTGAATGTTGATAGGTGTAGGACGCACCGTATAGAAGTTAGGGCCATTTGAAGTTTTATCAGTGTTTGATTTGGGACTCAAGGATGGCATAGCTATGAGCGATAGCTTAATTTGATTAGAGGCACGAGTACTTTATTGTCACAAAATTTCAAGGTTTTATGATGCTCCAGTAAAAAGTTACAAGCAATTTATGGTTGCAGACTTTGATAGGTGTAGGACGTATAGAAGTTAGGGCCATTTGAAGTTTTATCAGTGTTTGATTTAGGACTGAAGGGTAGCATAGCTATGAGCGATAGCTTAATTTGATTAGAGGCACGAGTACTTTATTGTCACAAAATTTCAAGGTTTTATGACGCTCCTGTAAAAAGTTACAAGCAATTGATGTTTGCAGACATTGATAGGTGTAGGACGTGTAGCACCTACCGCCATTTGAGGTTTATCAGATTTAATTTGGGACTCAACGGAAGCATTGCTATGACCGATAGCTAAAATTGATAAGAGACACGAGTACTTTATTGTTACAAAATTTCGAGGTTTTATGACGCTCCAGTAAAAAGTTACAAGCTTTTATTTGTTGCAAACTTTGATAGGAATAGGACGCACGGCATATAAGTTAGGGCCATATGAAGTTTTATCAGTGTTTTATATGGGACTCAAGGATTGCATAGCTATGAGCGATAGCTTAAATTGATAACAGGCTCGAGTTCCTTATTCTCACAAAATGTCAACATTTTATGACGATCCAGTAAAAAGTTACAAGCATTTGAATGTTGATAGGTGTAGATTGCACCGTATAGAAGTTAGGGCCATTGAAGTCTTAGCAGTGTTTGATTTGGGACTCAAAAGTAGCATAGCAATGAGCGATAACTTTAATTGATAAGAGGCTCGAGTACTTTATTGTCACAAAATTTCAAGGTTTTATGACGCCCCAGTAGAAAGTTACAATGTTGCAAACTTTAATAGGTATAGGATGCACCGTACAGAAGTTGGTGCCATTTGAAATTTTATCAGTGTTTGATTTGGGACGCAAGGGTAGCATAGCTATGAGCGATAACTTTAATTGACAAGTTTTGTCAGTGTTTGATTTGGGACTCAAGGATGGCTTAGCTATGAGCGATAGCTTAATTTGATTAGAGGCACGAGTACTTTATTCTCACAAAATTTCAAGGTTTCATGACGCTCCAGTAAAAAGTTACAAGCAATTTATGGTTGCAGACTTTGATAGGTGTAGGACGTATAGAAGTTAGGGCCATTTGACGTTTTATCAGTGTTTGATTTGGGACTCAAGGGTAGCATAGCTATGAGCGATAGGTTAATTTGATAAGAGGCACGAGTACTTTATTGTCACAAAATTTCAAGGTTTTATGCCGCTCCAGTAAAAAGTTACAAGCATTTGATTGTTGCAAACTTTGATAGGTATAGAATGCACCGTATAGAATATAGGGCTATTTGAAGCTTTGTCAGTGTTTGATTTGGGACTCAAGGGGAGCATAGCTATGAGCGATAGCTTAATTTGATAAGAGGCTCGAGTACTTTATTGTCACAAAATTTCAAGGTTTTATGAAGCTCCAGTAAAAAATTAAAAGCATTTGAAGGTTGCAAAGTTTGATAGGTATACAACGCACCGTATAGAAGTTAGGGCTATTTGAAGCTTTGTCAGTGTTTGATTTGAGACTCAAGGGGAGCATAGCTGTGAGCGATAGCTTAAACTGATAAGAGGCTCGAGTACTTTATTGTCAGAAAATTTCAAGGTTTTATGACGCTCGAAAAAAAGTTACAAGCATTTGAATGTTGCAAACTTTGATAGGTATAGGACACTCCGTACAGTAGTTAGGGCCATTTGAAATTTTATCAGTGTTTTATTTTGGGACTCTAGGGTAACATAGCTATGAGCGATAACTTTAATTGTCAAGAGGTTCGAGTACTTTATAGTCACAAAATTTCCAGATTTTATGATGCTCCAGTAAAAAGTTACAAGCATTTGAATGTTGATAGGTGTAGGACGCACCGTATAGAAGTTAGGGACATTGAAGTCTTAGCAGTGTTTGATTTGGGACTCAAAGGTAGCATAGCTATGAGCGATAACTTTAATTGATAAGACGCTCGAGTACTTTATTATCACAAAATTTCAAGGTTTTATGACGCTCCAGTAAAAAATTAAAAGCATTTGAAGGTTGCAAATTTTGATAGGTATAGGATGCACCGTACAGAAGCTAGGGCCATTTGAAGTTTTATCAGTGTTTGATTTGGGACTCAAGGGAAGCATAGCTATGAGCGATAGCTTAAATTGATAAGAGGCTCGAGTACTTTATTGTCACAAAATGGCGAGATTTTAGGACGCTCCAGTAAAAAGTTACAAGCATTTATTTGTTGCAAACTTTGATAGGAATAGGACGCATCGTATATAAGTTAGGGCCATTTGAAGTTTTATCAGTGTTTGATTTGCACCTCAAGGGTAGGAGAGCTATAAGCGATGGCTTAAATTGATAAGAGGCACGAGTACTGTATAGTCACAAAGTTTCAAGATTTTATGACGCTCCAGTAAAATGTTAGAACCATTTGAATGTTGCAAACTTTGATAGGTGTAGGACGCACCGTATAGAAGTTAGGGCCATTTGAAGATTTATCAGTGTTAGATTTGTGACTCAAGGGGAGCATAGCTACGAGCGATAGAGTAAATTGATAAGAGGCTCGAGTACTTTATTGTGACAAAATTTAAAGGTTTTATGAAGTTCCAGTAAAAAGTTACAACCATTTGAATGTTGCAAATTTTGATAGATATAGGACGCACCGTATAGAAGCTAGGGCCATCTGAAGTTTTATCAGTGTTTGATTTAGGGCTCAAAGGTAGCATAGCTATGAGCGCTAGGTTAAATTGATAAGGGGCTCGAGTACTTTATTGTCAAAAAATTTCAAAGCTTTATGACGCTCCAGTAAAAAGTTACAAGCTATTGATTGTTGCAAACTTTGATAGGTGTATGACGCATCGTATATAAGTTAGGGCAATTTGAAGTTTTATCAGTGTTTGATTTGGCACTCAAGTGTAGCATAGCTATGAGCGATAGCTTATTTTGATTAGAGGCACGAGTAATTTATGGTAAAAAAATTTCAATGTTTTATGACGCTCCAGTAAAAAGTTACAAGCATTTGAATGGTGCAAACATTGATAGGTATAGGACGTAGCGTACAGAAGTTAGGGCCATCTGAAGTTTTATCAGTGTTTGATTTGGGACTCAAGGGTAGCATAGATATGAGCGATAATTTTAATTGAGAAGAGGCTCGAGTACTTTATAGTCACAAAATTTCCAGATTTTATGATGCTCCAGTAAAAAGTTACAAGCATTTGAATGTTGGAAACTTTGATAGGTATAGGACGCACCGTACAGAAGTTAGGCCCATTTTAAATTTTATCAGTGTTTGGTTTGGGACTCAAAGGTAGCATAGCTATGAGCGATAACTTTAATTGACAAGAGGCTCGAGTATTTTATTGTCACAAAATTAAAAGATTTTATGACGCTCCAGTAAGAAATTACAAGCATTTGAATGTTGGAAATTTTGATAGGTATAGGACGCACCGTACAGAAGTTACGGCCATTTGAAGTTTTATCAGTGTTTGATTTGGGACTCAAGGGGAGCATAGTTATGAGCGATAGCGTAAATTGATAAGAAGCTCGAGTACTTTATTGTCACAAAATTTCAAGGTTTTATGACTCTCCAGAAAAAGTTAATAGCATTTGAATGTTGCAAACTTTGATAGGTATAGGACGCTCCGTATAGAAGTTAGGGCCATTTGAAGTTTTATCAGTGTTTTATTTGGGACTCAAGGGAAGCATAGCTATGAGAAGAGGCTCGAGTACTTTATTGTCAAAAAATTTCAAGGTTTTATGATGCTCTAGTAAAATATTCAAGCATTTGAATGGTGCAAACTATGATAGGTATAGAACACACCGTATAGAAGTTAGGGCTATTTGAAGTTTTATCAGTGTTTGATTTGTGACTCAAGGGGAGCATAGCTATGAGCGATAGCGTAAATTGAAAACAGGCTCGAGTACTTTATTGTCACAAAATTTCAAGGTTTTATGACTCTCCAGTAAAAAGTTAAAACCATTTGAATGTTGCAAACTTTGATAAATATAGGACACTCCGTATAGAAGTTAGGGCCATTTGAAGCTTTATCAGTGTTTTATTTGGGACTCAATTGTAGCATAGCTATGAGCGATAGCTTAAATTGAGAAGAGGCTCGAGAACTTTATTGTCAAAAAATTTCAAGGTTTTATGACGCTCTTGTAAAAGGTTACAAGCTATTGATGGTTGCAGACTTTGATAGGTGTAGGCCGTATAGAAGTTAGGGCCATTTGAAGTTTTAGCAGTGTTTTATTTGGGACTCAAGGGTAGCATAGCTTTGAGCGATAGCTTAAATTGAGAAGAGGCTCGAGTACTTTATTGTCCAAAAATTTCAAGGTTTTATGACGCTCCAGTAAAAAGTTACAAGCAATTGATGGTTGCAGACTTTGATAGGTGTAGGACGTATAGAAGTTAGGGCCATTTGAAGTTTTATCAGTGTTTTATTTGGGACTCAAAGGTAGCATAGCTTTGAGCAATAGCTTAAATTGAGAAAAGGCTCGAATACTTTATTGTCAAAAAATTTCAAGTTTTATGACGCTCCAGTAAAAAGTTACAAGCATTTGAATGTTGCAAACTTTGATACGTAGGACGCACCGTATAGAAGTTAGGGCCATTTGAAGTTTTATCAGTGTTTGATTTGGAACTCAAGGGTAGCATAGCTATGAGCGAAAGCTTAATTTGATTAGAGGCACGAGTACTTTATGGTAAAAAAATTTCAATGTTTTATGACGCTCCAGTAAAAAGTTACAAGCATTTGATGATTGCAAACTTTGATAGGTGTAGAACGCACCGTATAGAATATAGGGCTATTTGAAGTTTTGTCAGTGTTTGATTTGGGACTCAAGGGGAGCATAGCTATGAGCGATAGCGTAAATTGATAAGAGGCTCGAGTACTTTATTGTCACAAAATTTCATGGTTTTATGACGCTCCAGTAAAAAATTAAAAGCATTTGAAGGTTGCAAAGTTTGATAGGTATAGAACGCACCGTATAGAAGTAAGGGCTATTTGAAGTTTTATCAGTGTTTGATTTGTGACTCAAGGGGAGCATAGTTATGAGCGATAGCTTTAAAATTTCAAGGTTTTATGACGCCCCAGTAGAAAGTTACAATGTTGCAAACTTTGATAGGTATAGGACGCACCGTACAGAAGTTGGTGCCATTTGAAGTTTTATCAGTGTTTGATTTGGGACGCAAGGGCAGCATAGCTATGAGCGATAGCGTAAATTGATAAGAGGCTCGAGTACTTTATTGTCACAAAATTTCATGGTTTTATGACGCTCCAGTAAAAAATTAAAAGCATTTGAAGGTTGCAAAGTTTGATAGGTATAGAACGCACCGTATAGAAGTAAGGGCTATTTGAAGTTTTATCAGTGTTTGATTTGTGACTCAAGGGGAGCATAGTTATGAGCGATAGCTTAAATTGATAAGTGGCTCGAGTAATTTATTGTAACAAAATTTCAAAGCTTTATGACGCTCCAGTAAAAAGTTACAAGCATTTGATTATTGCAAACTTTGATAGGTGTAGGACGCCCCGTATTGAAGTTAGGGCTATTTGAAGTTTTATCAGTGTTTGATATGGGACTCAAGGGTAGCATAGCTATGAGCGATAGCTTAAATTGATATGAGGCACGAGTATTTAATAGTCACAAAATTTCAAGATTTTATGACGTTCCAGTAAAAAGTTACAAGCATTTGAATGTTGCAAACTTTGATAGGTAGGATGTACCGTATAGAAGTTAGGGCCACTTGAAGTTTCAGCAGTGTTTGTTGTGGGACTCAAGGGTAGCATAGCTGTGAGCGATAGCTTAAATTGACAAGAGGTTCGAGTACTTTATTGTCACAAAATTTCAAGGTTTTATGACGCTCCTGTAAAAAGTTACAAGCAATTGATGTTTGCAGACGTTGATAGGTGTAGGATGTATAGCACTTACCGCCATTTGAGGTTTTATCAGATTTAATTTGGGACTCAAGGGAAGCATTGCTATGACCGATAGCTAAAATTCATAAGAGGCACGAGTACTTTATTGTTACAAAACTTCGAGATTTTATGACGCTCCAGTAAAAAGTTACAAGCTTTTATTTGTTGCAAACTTTGATAGAAATAGGACCATATGAAGTTTTATCAGTGTTTTATATGGGACTCAAGGGTTGCATAGCAATGAGCGATAACTTTAATTGATAAGAGGCTCGAGTACTTTATTGTCACCAAATTTCAAGGTTTTATGACGCTCCAGTAAAAAATTAAAAGCATTTGAAGGTTGCAAAGTTTGATAGGTATAGGATGCACCGTACAGAAGTTAGGGCCATATGAAGTTTTATCCGTGTTTGATTTGGAACTCAAGGGAAGCATAGCTATGAGCGATAGCTTAAATTGATAAGAGGCTCGAGTACTTTATTGTCACAAAATTTCGAGATTTTATGACGCTCCAGTAAAAAGTTACAAGCATTTATTTGTTGCAAAATTTGATAGGAATAGGACGCACCGTATAGAAGTTAGGGCCATTTGAAGTTTTATCAGTGTTTGATTTGAGACTCAAGGGTAGCATAGCTATGAGCGATAGCTTAAATTGAGAAGAGGCTCGAGTACTTTATTGTCAAAAAATTTCAAGGTTTTATGACGCTCTAGTAAAAGGTTACAAGCATTTGAATGGTGCAAACTTTGATAGGTATAGAACACACCGTATAGAAGTTAGGGCTATTTGAAGTTTTATCACTGTTTGATTTGTGACTCAAGGGGAGCATAGCTATGAGCGATAGCGTAAATTGAAAGCAGGCTCGAGTACTTTATTGTCACAAAATTTCAAGGTTTTATGACTCTCCAGTAAAAAGTTAAAACAATTTGAATGTTGCAAACTTTGATAAATATAGGACACTCTGTATAGAAGTTAGGGCCATTTGAAGTTTTATCAGTGTTTTATTTGGGACTCAAGGGTAGCATAGCTATGAGCGATAGCTTAAATTGAGAAGAGGCTCGAGAACTTTATTGTCAAAAAATTTCAAGGTTTTATGACGCTCTTGTAAAAGGTTACAAGCAATTGATGGTTGTAGACTTTGATAGGGGTAGGACGTATAGAAGTTAGGGCCATTTGAAGTTTTATCAGTGTTTTATTTGGGACACAAGGGTAGCATAGCTTTGAGCGATAGCTTAAATTGAGAAGAGGCTCGAGTACTTTATTGTCAAAAAATTTCAAGGTTTTATGACGCTCCGTTAAAAAGTTACAAGTAATTGATGGTAGCAGACTTTGATAGGTGTAGGACGTATAGAAGTTAGGGCCATTTGAAGTTTTATCAGTGTTTTATTTAGGACTCAAGGGTAGCATAGCTTTGAGCGATAGCTTAAATTGAGAAGAGGCTCGAGTACTTTATTGTCCAAAAATTTCAAGGTTTTATGACGCTCCAGTAAAAAGTTACAAGCAATTGATGGTTGCAGACTTTGATAGGTGTAGGACGTATAGAAGTTAGGGCCATTTGAAGTTTTATCAGTGTTTTATTTGGGACTCAAGGGTAGCATAGCTTTGAGCGATAGCTTAAATTGAGAAGAGGCTCGAGTACTTTATTGTCAAAAAATTTCAAGGTTTTATGACGCTCTAGTAAAAGGTTACAAGCATTTAAATGGTGTAAACTTTGATAGGTATAGAACACACTGTATAGAAGTTAGGGCTATTTGAAGTTTTATCAGTGTTTGATTTGTGATTCAAGGGTAGCATAGCTATGAGCGATAGCGTAAATTGAAAACAGGCTCGAGTACTTTATTGTCACAAAATTTTAAGATTTTGTGACGCTCCAGTAAAAAGTTACAAGCATTTGAATGTTGCAAACTTTGATAGGTAGGATGCACCGTATAGAATTTAGGGCAATTTGAAGTTTTTATCAGTGTTTGATTTGGGACTCAAGGGTAGCATAGCTATGAGCGATAGCTTAATTTGATTAGAGGCACGAGTACTTTATGGTAAAAAAATTTCAATGTTTTATGACGCTCCAGTAAAAAGTTACAAGCATTTGATTATTGCAAACTTTGATAGGTGTAGGACCCACCGTACAGAAGTAAGGGCCATTTGAAGTTTTAGCAGTGTTTGATTTGGGACCCAAGGGTAGCATAGCTATGAGCGATAGCTTTAAAATTTCAAGGTTTTATGCCGCTCCAGTAAAAAGTTACAAGCTTTTGATTGTTGCAAACTTTGATAGGTATAGAATGCACCGTATAGAATATAGGGCTATTTGAAGTTTTGTCAGTGTTTGATTTGGGACTCAAGGGGAGCATAGCTATGAGCGATAGCGTAAATTGATAAGAGGCTCGAGTACTTTATTGTCACAAAATTTCATGGTTTTATGACGCTGCAGTAAAAAATTAAAAGCATTTGAAGGTTGCACAGTTTGATAGGTATAGAACGCACCGTATAGAAGTTAGGGCTATTTGAAGTTTTATCAGTGTTTGATTTGTGACTCAAGGGCAGCATAGTTATGAGCGATAGCTTAAATTGATAACAGGCACGAGTATTTTATAGTCACAAAATTTCAAGGTTTTATGGCGTTCCAGTAAAAAGTTACAAGCATTTGAATGTTGCAAACTTTGATAGGTAGGATGTACCGTATAGAAGTTAGGGCCACTTGAAGTTTCAGCAGTGTTTGATGTGGGACTCAAGGGTAGCATAGCTCTGAGCGATAGCTTAAATTGACAAGAGGTTCGAGTACTTTATTGTCACAAAATTTCAAGCTTTTATGCCGCTCCAGTAAAAAGTTACAAGCATTTGATTGTTGCAAACTTTGATAGGTATAGAATGCACCGTATAGAAGTTAGGGCTATTTGAAGTTTTATCAGTGTTTGCTTTGTGACTCCAGGGGAGCATAGTTATGAGCGATAGCTTAAATTGATAAGAGGCACGAGTACTTTATAGTCACAAAATTTCAAGATTTTATGACGCTCCAGTAAAATGTTAGAACCATTTGAATGTTGCAAACTTTGATAGTTGTAGGACGTATAGAAGTTAGGGCCATTTAAAGTTTTATCAGTGTTTGAAGTTTGGACTCAAGGGTAGCATAGCTATGAGCGCTAGGTTAAATTGATAAGTGGCTCGAGTAATTTATTGTCACAAAATTTCAAAGCTTTATGACGCTCCAGTAAAAAGTTACAAGCATTTGATTATTGCAAACTTTGATAGGTGTAGGACGCCCCGTATTGAAGTTAGGGCTATTTGAAGTTTTATCAGTGTTTGATTTGTGATTCAAGGGTAGCATAGCTATGAGCGATAGCGTAAATTGAAAACAGGCTCGAGTACTTTATTGTCACAAAATTTCAAGATTTTGTGTCGCTCCAGTAAAAAGTTACAAGCATTTGAATGTTGCAAACTTTGATAGGTAGGATGCACCGTATAGAATTTAGGGCAATTTGAAGTTTTATCAGTGTTTGATTTGGGACTCAAGGGTACCATAGCTATGAGCGATAGCTTAATTTGATTCGAGGCACGAGTACTTTATGGTAAAAAAATTTCAATGTTTTATGACGCTCCAGTAAAAAGTTACAAGCATTTGATTATTGCAAACTTTGATAGGTGTAGGACCCACCGTACAGAAGTAAGGGCCATTTGAAGTTTTAGCAGTGTTTGATTTGGGACCCAAGGGTAGCATAGCTATGAGCGATAGCTTTAAAATTTCAAGGTTTTATGCCGCTCCAGTAAAAAGTTACAAGCTTTTGATTGTTGCAAACTTTGATAGGTATAGAATGCACCGTATAGAATATAGGGCTATTTGAAGTTTTGTCAGTGTTTGATTTGGGACTCAAGGGGAGCATAGCTATGAGCGATAGCGTAAATTGATAAGAGGCTCGAGTACTTTATTGTCACAAAATTTCATGGTTTTATGCCGCTCCAGTAAAATGTTAGAAACATTTGAATGTTGCAAACTTTGATAGGTGTAGGACGCACCGTATAGAAGTTATGGCCATTTGAAGTTTTATCAGTGTTTGATTTGGGACTCAAGGACAGCATAGCTATGAGCGATAGCTTAATTTGATTAGAGGCACGAGTACTTTATTGTCACAAAATTTCAAGGTTTTATGACGCTCCTGTAAAAAGTTACAAGCAATTGATGTTTGCAGACGTTGATAGGTGTAGGATGTATAGCACTTACCGCCATTTGAGGTTTTGTCAGATTTAATTTGGGACTCAAGGGAAGCATTGCTATGACCGATAGCTAAAATTCATAAGAGGCACGAGTACTTTATTGTTACAAAATTTCGAGATTTTATGACGCTCCAGTAAAAAGTTACAAGCTTTTATTTGTTGCAAACTTTGATAGGAATAGGACGCACCGTATAGAATTTAGGGCCATATGAAGCTTTATCAGTGTTTTATATGGGACTCAAGGGTTGCATAGCAATGAGCGATAACTTTAATTGATAAGAGGCTCGAGTACTTTATTGTCACAAAATTTCAAGGTTTTATGACGCTCCAGTAAAAAATTAAAAGCATTTGAAGGTTGCAAAGTTTGATAGGTATAGGATGCACCGTACAGAAGTTAGGGCCATTTGAAGTTTTATCCGTGTTTGATTTGGAACTCAAGGGAAGCATAGCTATGAGCGATAGCTTAAATTGAGAAGAGGCTCGAGTACTTTATTGTCAAAAAATTTCAAGGTTTTATGACGCTCTAGTAAAAGGTTACAAGCATTTGAATGGTGCAAACTTTGATAGGTATAGAACACACCGTATAGAAGTTAGGGCTATTTGAAGTTTTATCAGTGTTTGATTTGTGACTCAAGGGGAGCATATCTATGAGCGATAGCGTAAATTGAAAACAGGCTCGAGTACTTTATTGTCACAAAATTTCAAGGTTTTATGACTCTCCAGTAAAAAGTTAAAACCATTTGAATGTTGCAAACTTTGATAAATATAGGACACTCCGTATAGAAGTTAGGGCCATTTGAAGTTTTATCAGTGTTTTATTTGGGACTCAAGGGTAGCATAGCTATGAGCGATAGCTTAAATTGAGAAGAGGCTCGAGAACTTTATTGTCAAAAAATTTCAAGGTTTTATGACGCTCTTGTAAAAGGTTACAAGCAATTGATAGTTCCAGACTTTGATAGGGGTAGGACGTATAGAAGTTAGGGCCATTTGAAGTCTTATCAGTGTTTTATTTGGGACACAAGGGTAGCATAGCTTTGAGCTATAGCTTAAATTGAGAAGAGGCTCGAGTAGGTAGGTAGGTAGGTAGGAGTGGCCGCCCAGTTTGCCAAAAGCACACTTGAGCACACATAATGGCCCATTGTGATACCACGGTGTGGCGCCGTTCAAGCACTGACTAAAAAGGTTCCCATACTTGGGATGGTGATAGTCAGCGCAAGGACAGCGCCTGGAAAGGCACGACTCCCCCGTCATGTTTCAGGAAACCATCCTGATACTTTGATGAACCTGGCTATGTCCCTAATATTAATGGATGACAGCTCTGTCAGGCTTGTAAGAAATGGGGCACCAAAGGTGCGAATTCTTCTTCTGCTCAAGGATGGGCAGTGGCGTAAGAGGTGGAAAACCGTCTCGTCCTCCTCCTCGAAGCCACAAACTCGGCAAAAGTCATTTGAGGGTAGGCCCAGTCTTTCTGCGTGCTGTCCCATTATGCAGTGGCTGGTCAAAACCGACACAGTTGTCGACAGTGATACGCGATCAAGTCGAAGAAGTTGATTGGTTCTGTTTTTGTCCATGCTTGCCCAAGTTAGTCTAGCCGTGTGGCAGGATTCCTCGTTAGCCCAGGATTTGTAGGCGTCAGCCAGATATTTCCGTTTGACTTCGAGCTTGGCTGTTGCCAGTGGAATGCCGATGTTTACAGAGGGGTGAATGTCGTGCATTAGCGTGCCTGCCTTGGCAAGCTCGTCCGCCTCGCAGTTTCCCGGGATTTCGCTGTGTCCGGGAACCCAGACTAGGTGCACCCGAGAGTAACTTGCGAGCTCATTTAAAGATGTTCGACATTCATGAACTAGTCTTGATGTGGCCGTGGAGCCAAAAAGAGATTTAATGGCGGCCTGGCTGTCTGAGAAGATAGATACGTCAACTGCGCCGATATCACTACTCAGCATCCATTTGGCTGCGTGGTAAATGGCCATGACCACAGCTTGAAAAACGCTGCAATGGTCTGGGAGACGCAGGGAGATGTTTAAGTCCAGCTTGTCGGAATAAATACCACTGCCGACTCTACCTCCAAGCTTGGAACCGTCGGTGTAGATTTTGACTGTTTCACCGACGATTCGGTTTTCTGATTTCCAGTCGCTTCGACTTGGAATAGTGAGGTCAAATTCCCTGTTCAAATCGGGATAGACCGACATATAATCTATAAAGTTGGGGACAGGTGGGTCCTGATTCAGAATTGAAGCATGGCCTGTCAGGGTTATGCGCCAGTGCGAAAGAGCATTAAGTCTAATCTCTGTCAGCTTGGCTTGTTGCTTAACCAGGATCCCCGAGGGGAGCCAGTGCAGCATGGCAAAAAGGGCTTTCGTAGTTGTGCTACGAAGAGCGCCAGTGATCAGTAGAGCAATGGATCTTCTGATTTTATCAAGGGGTTTGATATTACAGGCCTTTTCAAGAGCTTGCCACCAGAAGACCGACCCGTATAACAGGTTTGGTTCAACGATGGCCGTGTAGAGCCAGAGCACGACTCGAGGACGAAGTCCCCATCGTGCACCAACTGCTCTTTTACAGCAGTATATAGCGCATGTTGCCTTACGTGCCCTCTCAGCTAGATTGGCTTTCCAATTAAGCTTTGGGTCGAGAATTGGGCCTAAGTACTTAACGTGTGTGCTCAAAGAGAGCGGAGTGCCGTTTAGACTAGGCATTGTAAACTTTGGAATTTTGTACTTTCTAGTGAAAAGCATAGTCTCGGTTTTGGATGGGTTAACCCCAAGTTCGAATTCGCGACACCAGTTCGACACAATAGAGAGTGAATAGTTAAGTTTTTCGGAAAGTGTTTGTGGGAATTTGCCGGCTCGAGTACTTTATTGTCAAAAAATTTCAAGGTTTTATGACGCTCCGTTAAAAAGTTACAAGTAATTGATGGTTGCAGACTTTGATAGGTGTAGGACGTATAGAAGTTAGGGCCATTTGAAGTTTTATCAGTGTTTTATTTAGGACTCAAGGGTAGCATAGCTTTGACTGATAGCTTAAATTGAGAAGAGGCTCGAGTACTTTATTGTCCAAAAATTTCAAGGTTTTATGACGCTCCAGTAAAAAGTTACAAGCAATTGATGGTTGCAGACTTTGATAGGTGTAGGACGTATAGAAGTTAGGGCCATTTGAAGTTTTATCAGTGTTTTATTTGGGACTCAAGGGTAGCATAGCTTTGAGCGATAGCTTAAATTTAGAAGAGGCTCGAGTACTTTATTGTCAAAAAATTTCAAGGTTTTATGACGCTCTAGTAAAAGGTTACAAGCATTTAAATGGTGTAAACTTTGATAGGTATAGAACACACTGTATAGAAGTTAAGGCTATTTGAAGTTTTATCAGTGTTTGATTTGTGATTTAAGGGTAGCATAGCTATGAGCGATAGCGTAAATTGAAAACAGGCTCGAGTACTTTATTGTCACAAAATTTCAAGATTTTGTGACGCTCCAGTAAAAAGTTACAAGCATTTGATTATTGCAAACTTTGATAGGTGTAGGACCCACCGTACAGAAGTAAGGGCCATTTGAAGTTTTAGCAGTGTTTGATTTAGGACCCAAGGGTAGCATAGCTATGAGCGATAGCTTTAAAATTTCAAGGTTTTATGCCGCTCCAGTAAAAAGTTACAAGCTTTTGATTGTTGCAAACTTTGATAGGTATAGAATGCACCGTATAGAATATAGGGCTATTTGAAGTTTTGTCAGTATTTGATTTGAGACTCAAGGGGAGCATAGCTATGAGCGATAACATAAATTGATAAGAGGCTCGAGTACTTTATTGTCACAAAATTTCATGGTTTTATGACGCTCCAGTAAAAAATTAAAAGCATTTGAAGGTTGCAAAGTTTGATAGGTATAGAACGCACCGTATAGAAGTTAGGGCTATTTGAAGTTTTATCAGTGTTTGATTTGTGACTCAAGGGGAGCATAGTTATTAGCGATAGCTTAATTTGATTAGAGGCACGTGTACTTTATGGTAAAAAAATTTCAATGTTTTATGACGCTCCAGTAAAAAGTTACAAGCATTTGATTATTGCAAACTTTGATAGGTGTAGGACCCACCGTACAGAAGTAAGGGCCATTTGAAGTTTTAGCAGTGTTTGATTTGGGACCCAAGGATAGCATAGCTATGAGCGATAGCTTTAAAATTTCAAGGTTTTATGCCGCTCCAGTAAAAAGTTACAAGCTTTTGATTGTTGCAAACTTTGATAGGTATAGAATGCACCGTATAGAAGTTAGGGCTATTTGAAGTTTTATCAGTGTTTGATATGGGACTCAAGGGTAGCATAGCTATGAGCGATAGCTTAAATTGATAAGAGGCACGAGTATTTTATAGTCACAAAATTTCAAGGTTTTATGGCGTTCCAGTAAAAAGTTACAAGCATTTGAATGTTGCAAACTTTGATAGGTAGGATGTACCGTATAGAAGTTAGGGCCACTTGAAGTTTCAGCAGTGTTTGATGTGGGACACAAGGGTAGCATAGCTCTGAGCGATAGCTTAAATTGACAAGAGGTTCGAGTACTTCATTGTCACAAAATTTCAAGCTTTTATGCCGCTCCAGTAAAAAGTTACAAGCATTTGATTGTTGCAAACTTTGATAGGTATAGAATGCACCGTATAGAAGCTAGGGCTATTTGAAGTTTTATCAGTGTTTGATTTGTGACTCAAGGGGAGCATAGTTATGAGCGATAGCTTAAATTGATAAGATTCACGAGTACTTTATAGTCACAAAATTTCAAGATTTTATTACGCTCCAGTAAAATGTTAGAACCATTTGAATGTTGCAAACTTTGATAGTTGTAGGACGTATAGAAGTTAGGGCCATTTAAAGTTTTATCAGTGTTTGAAGTTTGGACTCAAGGGTAGCATAGCTATGAGCGCTAGGTTAAATTGATAAGTGGCTCGAGTAATTTATTGTCACAAAATTTCAAAGCTTTATGACGCTCCAGAAAAAAGTTACAAGCATTTGATTATTGCAAACTTTGATAGGTGTAGGACGCCCCGTATTGAAGTTAGGGCTATTTGAAGTTTTATCAGTGTTTGATATGGGACTCAAGGGTAGCATAGCTATGAGCGATAGCTTAAATTGATAAGAGGCACGAGTATTTTATAGTCACAAAATTTCAAGGTTTTATGACGTTCCAGTAAAAAGTTACAAGCATTTGAATGTTGCAAACTTTGATAGGTAGGATGTACCGTATAGAAGTTAGGGCCACTTGAAGTTTCAGCAGTGTTTGTTGTGCGACTCAAGGGTAGCAAAGCTGTGAGCGATAGCTTAAATTGACAAGAGGTTCGAGTACTTTATTGTCAGAAAATTTCAAGCTTTTAAGCCGCTCCAGTAAAATGTTAGAAACATTTGAATGTTGCAAACTTTGATAGGTGTAGAACGCACCGTATAGAAGTTATGGCCATTTGAAGTTTTATCAGTGTTTGATTTGGGACTCAAGGACAGCATAGCTATGAGCGATAGCTTAATTTGATTAGAGGCACGAGTACTTTATTGTCACAAAATTTCAAGGTTTTATGACGCTCCTGTAAAAAGTTTCAAGCAATTGATGTTTGCAGACGTTCATAGGTGTAGGATGTATATCACTTACCGCCATTTGAGGTTTTATCAGATTTAATTTGGGACTCAAGGGAAACATTGCTATGACCGATAGCTAAAATTCATAAGAGGCACGAGTACTTTATTGTTACAAAATTTTGAGATTTTATGACGCTCCAGTAAAAAGTTACAAGCTTTTATTTGTTGCAAACTTTGATAGGAATAGGACGCACCGTATAGAATTTAGGGCCATATGAAGACTTATCAGGGTTTTATATGGGACTCAAGGGTTGCATAGCAATGAGCGATAACTTTAATTGATAAGAGGCTCGAGTACTTTATTGTCACAAAATTTCAAGGTTTTATGACGCTCCAGTAAAAAATTAAAAGCATTTGAAGGTTGCAAATTTTGATAGGTGTAGGACGCACCATATAGAAGTTAGGGCCATTTGAAGATTTATCAATGTTAGAGTTGGGACTCAAGGGGAGCATAGCTATGATCGATAACTTTAATTGACAAGAGGCTCGAGTACTTTATGGTAAAAAAATTTCAATATTTTATGACGCTCCAGTAAAAAGTTACAAGCATTTGAATGGTGCAAACTTTGATAGGTATAGGTCGCACCGTACAGAAATTAGGGCCATTTGAATTTTTATCAGTGTTTGGTTTGGGACTCAAGGGTAGCATAGCTATGAGCGATAACTTTAATTGACAAGAGGCTCGAGTATTTTATTGTCACAAAATTAAAAGATTTTATGACGCTCCAGTAAAAAGTTAGAAAAAATTGAAGGGTGCAGACTTTGATAGGTATAGGACGCACCGTACAGAAGTTAGGGCCATTTGAAGTTTTATCAGTGTTTGATTGGGGACTCAAGGGTAGCATAGCTATGAGCGATAGCTTAAATTGATAAGAGGCTCGAGTACTTTATTATCAGAAAATTTCAAGGTTTTATGACGCTCCAGTAAAAAGTTACAAGCAATTGATGGTTGCAGACTATGATAGGTGTAGGACGTATAGAAGTTAGGGCCATTTGAAGTTTTATCAGTGTTTGATTTGTGACTCAAAGGTAGCACAGCTATGAGCGATAGCTTCAATTGATAGGAGGCTCGAGTACTTTATTGTCACAAAATTTCAAGATTTTTTGACGCTCCAGTAAAAAGTTACAAGCATATGAATGTTGCAAACTTTGATAGGTAGGATTCACCGAATAGAAGTTACGGCCACTTGAAGTTTCAGCAGTGTTTGATGTGGGACTCAAGGATAGCATAGCTGTGAGCGATAGCTTAAATTGATAAGAGGCGCGAGTACTTTATTGTTTGAAAGTTTCAAGGTTTTATGACGCCCCAGTAGAAAGTTACAATGTTGCAAACTTTGATAGGTATAGGACGCACCGTACAGAAGTTGTTGCCATTTGAAGTTTTATCAGTGTTTGACTTGGGACTCAAGGGAAGCATAGCTATGAGCGATAACTTTAATTGACAAGAGGTTCGAGTACTTTATTGTCACAAAATTTCAAGATTTTATGACGCTCCAGTAAAAAGTTACAAGCATTTGATTATTGCAAACTTTGATACGTGTAGGACCCACCGTATAGAAGTAAGGGCCATTTGAAGTTTTAGCAGTGTTTGATGTGGGATTCAAGGGTAGCATAGCTGTGAGCGATAGCTTAAATTGATAAGAGGCTCGAGTACTTTATTGTCAGAAAATTTCAAGGTTTTATGACGCTCCAGTAAAGAGTTACAAGCAATTGATGGTTGCAGACTTTGATAGGTGTAGGACGTATAGAAGTTAGGGCCATTTGAAGTTTTATCAGTGTTTGATTTGGGACTCAAGGGTAGCATACCTTTGAGCGATAGCTTAAATTGAGAAGAGGCTCGAATACTTTATTGTCAAAAAATTTCAAGGTTTTATGACGCTCTAGTAAAAAGTTACAAGCATTTGAAAGGTGCAAACTTTGATAGGTATATAACACACCGTATAGAAGTTAGGGCTATTTGAAGTTTTATCAGTGTTTGATTTGTGACTCAAGGGTAGCATAGCTATGAGCGATAGCGTAAATTGAAAACAGGCTCGAATACTTTATTGTCACAAAATTTCAAGGCTTTATGACGCTCCAGTAAAAAATTAAAAGCATTTGAAGGTTGCACAGTTTGATAGGTATAGAACGCACCGTATAGAAGTTAGGGCTATTTGAAGTTTTATCAGTGTTTGATTTGTGACTCAAGGGGAGCATAGTTATGAGCGATAGTTTAAATTGATAAGAGGCTCGAGTAATTTATTGTCACAAAATTTCAAAGTTTTATGACGCTCCAGTAAAAAGTTACAAGCATTTATTTGTTGCAACTTTTGACAGGAATAAGACGCAGCGTATAGAAGTTAGGGCCATTTGAAGTTTTATCAGTGTTTGATTTGTGACTCAAGGGGAGCATGGTTATGAGCGATAGTTTAAATTGATAAGAGGCTCGGGTACTCTATTGTCACAAAATTTCAAAGATTTATGACGCTAAAGTAAAAAGTTATAAACATTTGATTATTGCAAACTTTGATAGGTGTAGGACGCCCCGTATTGAAGTTAGGGCTATTTGAAGTTTTATCAGTGTTTGATATGGGACTCAAGGGTAGCATAGCTATGAGCGATAGCTTAAATTGATAAGAGGCACGAGCATTTTATAGTCACAAAATTTCAAGGTTTTATGACGTTCCAGTATTGATGGTTGCAGACTTTGATAGGTGTAGGATGTATAGAAGTGAGGGCCATTTGAAGTTTTATCAGTGTTAGATTTGGGACTCAAGGGTAGCATAGCTACGAGCGATAGCTTAAATTGATAAGAGGCACGAGTACTTTATAATCACAAAATTTCAAGATTTTATGACGCTCCAGTAAAATGTTACAACCATTTGAATGTTGCAAACTTTCATAGGCGTAGGACGCTTCGTATAGAAGTTAGGGAAATTTGAAGTTTTATCAGTGTTAGATTTGGGACTCAAGGGAAGCATAGCTATGAGCGATAGCGTAAATTGATAAGAGGCTCGAGTACTTTATTGTCAAAAAATTTCAAGGTTTTATGACGCTCTAGTAAAAAGTTAGAAGCAATTGAATGGTGCAAACTTTGATAGGTATAGAACACACCGGATAGAAGTTAGGGCTATTTGAAGTTTTAACAGTATTTGATTTGTGACTCAAGGGTAGCATAGCTATGAGCAATAGCGTAAATTGAAAACAGGCTCGAATACTTTATTGTCACAAAATTTCAAGATTTTGTGACGCTCCAGTAAAAAGTTACAAGCATTTGAATGGTGCAAACTTTGATAGGTATAGGACGCAACGTACATAAATTAGGGCCATTTGAAGTTTTATCAGTGTTTGGTTTGGGACTCAAGGGTAGCATAGCTATGAGCGATAACTTTAATTGACAAGAGGCTCGAGTATTTTATTGTCACAAAATTAAAAGATTTTATGACGCTCCAGTAAAAAGTTAGAAAAAATTGAATGGTGCAGACTTTGATAAAGTATAGGACGCACCGTACATAAGTTAGGGCCATTTGAAGTTTTATCAGTGTTTGATTGGGGACTCAAGGGTAGCATAGCTATGAGCGATAGCTTAAATTGATAAGAGTCTCGAGTACTTTATTATCAGAAAATTTCAAGGTTTTATGACGCTCCAGTAAAAAGTTACAAGCAATTGATGGTTGCAGACTATGATAGGTGTAGGACGTATAGAAGTTAGGGCCATTTGAAGTTTTATCAGTGTTTGATTTGGGACTCAAAGGTAGCATAGCTATGAGCGATAGCTTAAATTGAGAAGAGGCTCGAGTACTTTATTGTCAAAAAATTTCAAGGTTTTATGACGCTCTAGTAAAAAGTTATAAGCATTTGAATGGTGCAAACTTTGATAGGTATAGAACACACCGTATAGAAGTTAAGGCTATTTGAAGTTTTATCAGTGTTTGATTTGTGACTCAAGGGTAGCATAGCTATGAGCGATAGCGTAAATTGAAAACAGGCTCGAATACTTTATTGTCACAAAATTTCAAGGCTTTATGACGCTCCAGTAAAAAATTAAAAGCATTTGAAGGTTGCACAGTTTGATAGGTATAGAACGCACCGTATAGAAGTTAGGGCTATTTGAAGTTTTATCAGTGTTTGATTTGTGACTCAAGGGGAGCATAGTTATGAGCGATAGTTTAAATTGATAAGAGGCTCGAGTAATTTATTGTCACAAAATTTCAAAGTTTTATGACGCTCCAGTAAAAAGTTACAAGCATTTATTTGTTGCAACTTTTGACAGGAATAAGACGCAGCGTATAGAAGTTAGGGCCATTTGAAGTTTTATCAGTGTTTGATTTGTGACTCAAGGGGAGCATGGTTATGAGCGATAGTTTAAATTGATAAGAGGCTCGGGTACTCTATTGTCACAAAATTTCAAAGATTTATGACGCTAAAGTAAAAAGTTATAAACATTTGATTATTGCAAACTTTGATAGGTGTAGGACGCCCCGTATTGAAGTTAGGGCTATTTGAAGTTTTATCAGTGTTTGATATGGGACTCAAGGGTAGCATAGCTATGAGCGATAGCTTAAATTGATAAGAGGCACGAGCATTTTATAGTCACAAAATTTCAAGGTTTTATGACGTTCCAGTATTGATGGTTGCAGACTTTGATAGGTGTAGGATGTATAGAAGTGAGGGCCATTTGAAGTTTTATCAGTGTTAGATTTGGGACTCAAGGGTAGCATAGCTACGAGCGATAGCTTAAATTGATAAGAGGCACGAGTACTTTATAGTCACAAAATTTCAAGATTTTATGACGCTCCAGTAAAATGTTACAACCATTTGAATGTTGCAAACTTTCATAGGCGTAGGACGCTTCGTATAGAAGTTAGGGCAATTTGAAGTTTTATCAGTGTTAGATTTGGGACTCAAGGGAAGCATAGCTATGAGCGATAGCGTAAATTGATAAGAGGCTCGAGTACTTTATTGTCAAAAAATTTCAAGGTTTTATGACGCTCTAGTAAAAAGTTAGAAGCAATTGAATGGTGCAAACTTTGATAGGTATAGAACACACCGTATAGAAGTTAGGGCTATTTGAAGTTTTAACAGTATTTGATTTGTGACTCAAGGGTAGCATAGCTATGAGCAATAGCGTAAATTGAAAACAGGCTCGAATACTTTATTGTCACAAAATTTCAAGATTTTGTGACGCTCCAGTAAAAAGTTACAAGCATTTGAATGGTGCAAACTTTGATAGGTATAGGACGCAACGTACATAAATTAGGGCCATTTGAAGTTTTATCAGTGTTGGGTTTGGGACTCAAGGGTAGCATAGCTATGAGCGATAACTTTAATTGACAAGAGGCTCGAGTATTTTATTGTCACAAAATTAAAAGATTTTATGACGCTCCAGTAAAAAGTTAGAAAAAATTGAATGGTGCAGACTTTGATAAAGTATAGGACGCACCGTACAGAAGTTAGGGCCATTTGAAGTTTTATCAGTGTTTGATTGGGGACTCAAGGGTAGCATAGCTATGAGCGATAGCTTAAATTGATAAGAGTCTCGAGTACTTTATTATCAGAAAATTTCAAGGTTTTATGACGCTCCAGTAAAAAGTTACAAGCAATTGATGGTTGCAGACTATGATAGGTGTAGGACGTATAGAAGTTAGGGCCATTTGAAGTTTTATCAGTGTTTGATTTGGGACTCAAAGGTAGCATAGCTATGAGCGATAGCTTAAATTGAGAAGAGGCTCGAGTACTTTATTGTCAAAAAATTTCAAGGTTTTATGACGCTCTAGTAAAAAGTTACAAGCATTTGAATGGTGCAAACTTTGATAGGTATAGAACACACCGTATAGAAGTTAAGGCTATTTGAAGTTTTATCAGTGTTTGATTTGTGACTCAAGGGTAGCATAGCTATGAGCGATAGCGTAAATTGAAAACAGGCTCGAATACTTTATTGTCACAAAATTTCAAGGTTTTGTGACGCTCCAGTAAAAAGTTACAAGCATTTGAATGTTGCAAACTTTGATAATAAGGATGTACCGTATAGAAGTTAGGGCCACTTGAAGTTTCAGCAGTGTTTGATGTGGGACTCAAGGGTAGCATAACTGTGAGCGATAGCTTAAATTGATAAGAGGCTCGAGAACTTTATTGTTTGAAAATTTCAAGGTTTTATGACGCCCCAGTAGAAAGTTACAATGTTGCAAACTTTGATAGGTATAGGATGCACCGTACAGAAGTTGTTGCCATTTGAAGTTTTATCAGTGTTTGATTCGGGACTCAAGGGTAGCATAGCTATGATCGATAACTTTAATTGACAAGAGGTTCGAGTACTTTATTGTCAGAAAATTTCAAGGTTTTATGACGCTCCAGTAAAGAGTTACAAGCAATTGATGGTTGCAGACTTTGATAGGTGTAGGACGTATAGAAGTTAGGGCCATTTGAAGTTTTATCAGTGTTTGATTTGGGACTCAAGGGTAGCATACCTTTGAGCGATAGCTTAAATTGAGAAGAGGCTCGAATACTTTATTGTCAAAAAATTTCAATTTTTTATGACGCTCTAGTAAAAAGTTACAAGCATTTGATTATTGCAAACTTTGATAGGTGTAGGACCCACCGTATAGAAGTAAGGGCCATTTGAAGTTTTAGCTGTGTTTGATGTGGGATTCAAGGGTAGCATAGCTGTGAGCGATAGCTTAAATTGATAAGAGGTTCGAGTACTTTATTGTCAGAAAATTTCAAGGTTTTATGACGCTCCAGTAAAGAGTTACAAGCAATTGATGGTTGCAGACTTTGATAAGTGTAGGACGTATAGAAGTTAGGGCCATTTGAAGTTTTATCAGTGTTTGATTTTGGACTCAAGGGTAGCATACCTTTGAGCCATAGCTTAAATTGAGAAGAGGCTCGAATACTTTATTGTCAAAAAATTTCAAGGTTTTATGACGCTCTAGTAAAAAGTTACAAGCATTTGAAAGGTGCAAACTTTGATAGGTGTAGAACACACCGTATAGAAGTTAGGGCTATTTGAAATTTTATCAGTGTTTGATCTGTGACTCAAGGGGAGCATAGTTATGAGCGATAGTTTAAATTGATAAGAGGCTCGAGAAATTTATTGTCACAAAATTTCAAAGTTTTATGACGCTCCAGTAAAAAGTTACAAGCATTTATTTGTTGCAACTTTTGATAGGAATAAGACGCAGCGTATAGAAGTTAGGGCCATTTGAAGTTTTATCAGTGTTTGATTTGTGACTCAAGGGGAGCATAGTTATGAGCGATAGTTTAAATTGATAAGAGGCTCGAGTACTCTATTGTCACAAAATTTCAAAGTTTTATGACGCTAAAGTAAAAAGTTATAAGCATTTGATTATTGCAAACTTTGATAGGTGTAGGACGCCCCGTATTGAAGTTAGGGCTATTTGAAGTTTTATCAGTGTTTGATATGGGACTCAAGGGTAGCATAGCTATGAGCGATAGCTTAAATTGATAAGAGGCACGAGTATTTTATAGTCACAAAATTTCAAGGTTTTTTGCCGTTCCAGTATTGATGGTTGCAGACTTTGATAGGTGTAGGATGTATAGAAGTGAGGGCCATTTGAAGGTTTATCAGTGTTTGAAGTTTGGACTCAAGGGTAGCATAGCTATGAGCGCTAGGTTAAATTGATAAGCATTTGAATGTTGCAAACTTTGATAGGCGTAGGACGCCTCGTATAGAAGTTAGGGCAATTTGAAGTTTTGTCAGTGTTGGATTTGGGACTCAAGGGTAGCATAGCTATGAGCGATAGCTTAAATTGATAAGAGGCGCGAGTACTTTATAGTCACAAAATTTCAAGTTTTTATGACGCTCCAGTAAACTGTTACAACCATTTGAATGTTGCAAACTTTGATAGGCGTAGGACGCTTCGTATAGAAGTTAGGGCAATTTGAAGTTTCATCAGTGTTAGATTTGGAACTCAAGGGGAGCATAGCTATGAGCGATAGCGTAAATTGATAAGAGGCTCGAGAACTTTATTGTCACAAAATTTCAAGGTTTTATGACCCTCCAGTAAAAAATTATAAGCATTTGATTATTGCAAACTTTGATAGGTGTAGGACGCACCGTATAGAAGTTAGGGCCATTTGAAGTTTTATCAGTGTTTTATTTGGGACTCAAGGGTAGCATAGCTTTGAGCGATAGCTTAAATTGAGAAGAGGCTCGAATACTTTATTGTCAAAAAATTTCAAGGTTTTATGACGCTCTAGTAAAAAGTTACAAGCATTTGAATGGTGCAAACTTTGATACGTAGGTTGCACCGTATAGAAGTTAGGGCCACATAAAGTTTCAGCAGTGTTTGATGTGGGATTCAAGGGTGGCATAGCTGTGAGCGATAGCTTAATAAGATAAGAGGCTCGAGTACTTTATTGTCAGAAAATTTCAAGGTTTTATGACGCTCCAGTAAAAAGTTACAAGAAATTGATGGTTGCAGACTTTGATAGGTGTAGGACGTATAGAAGTTAGGGCCATTTGAAGTTTTATCAGTGTTTGATTTGGGACTCAAGGGTAGCATAGCTTTGAGCGATAGCTTAAATTGAGAAGAGGCTCGAATACTTTATTGTCAAAAAATTTCAAGGTTTTATGACGCTCTAGTAAAAAGTTACAAGCATTTGAAAGGTGCAAACTTTGATAGGTATACTACACACCGTATAGAAGTTAGGGCTATTTGAAGTTTTATCAGTATTTGATTTGTGACTCAAGGGTAGCATAGATATGTGCGATAGCGTAAATTGAAAACAGGCTCGAATACTTTATTGTCACAAAATTTCAAGATTTTGTGACGCTCCAGTAAAAAGTTACAAGCATTTGAATGTTGCAAACTTTGATAATAAGGATGCACCGTATAGAAGTTAGGGCCACTTGAAGTTTCAGCAGTGTTTGATGTGGGACTCAAGGGTAGCATAACTGTGAGCGATAGCTTAAATTGATAAGAGGCTCGAGTACTTTATTGTTTGAAAATTTCAAGGTTTTATGACGCCCCAGTAGAAAGTTACAATGTTGCAAACTTTGATAGGTATAGGACGCACCGTACAGAAGTTGTTGCCATTTGAAGTTTTATCAGTGTTTGATTTGGGACTCAAGGGTAGCATAGCTATGAGCGATAACTTTAATTGACAACACTATATACTAGGGCTATTTGAAGTTTTATCAGTGTTTGATTTGTGACTCAAGGGGAGCTTAGTTATGAGCGATAGTTTAAATTGATAAGAGGCTCGAGTAATTTATTGTCACAAAATTTCAAGATTTTTTGACGCTCCAGTAAAAAGTTAGAAAAAATTGAATGGTGCAGACTTTGATAGGTATAGGACGCACCGTACAGAAGTTAGGGCCATTTGAAGTTTTATCAGTGTTTGATTGGGGACTCAAGCATAGCTATGAGCGATAGCTTAAATTGATAAGAGTCTCGAGTACTTTATTATCAGAAAATTTCAAGGTTTTATGACGCTCCAGTAAAAAGTTACAAGCAATTGATGGTTGCAGACTATGATAGGTGTAGGACGTATAGAAGTTAGGGCCATTTGAAGTTTTATCAGTGTTTGATTTGTGACTCAAAGGTAGCATAGCTATGAGCGATAGCTTAAATTGAGAAGAGGCTCGAGTAATTTATTGCCAAAAAATTTCAAGGTTTTATGACGCTCTAGTAAAAAGTTACAAGCATTTGAATGGTGCAAACTTTGATAGGTATAGAACACACCGTATAGAAGTTAAGGCTATTTGAAGTTTTATCAGTGTTTGATTTGTGACTCAAAGGTAGCACAGCTATGAGCGATAGCTTCAATTGATAGGAGGCTCGAGTACTTTATTGTCACAAAATTTCAAGATTTTTGCCGCTCCAGTAAAAAGTTACAAGCATATGAATGTTGCAAACTTTGATAGGTAGGATGCACCGAATAGAAGTTACGGCCACTTGAAGTTTCAGCAGTGTTTGATTTGGGACCCAAGGCTAGCATAGCTATGAGGGATAGCTTAAATTTATAAGAGGCTCGAGTACTTTATTGTCAGAAAATTTCAAGGTTTTATGACGCTCCAGTAGAAAGTTACAATGTTGCAAACTTTGATAGGTATAGGACGCACCGTACAGAAGTTGGTGCCATTTGAAGTGTTTCCAATGTTTGATTTAGGACTCAAGGGTAGCATAGCTATGAGTGATAACTTTAATTGACAAGAGGTTCGAGTACTTTATTGTCACAAAATTTCCAGATTTTATGACGCTCCAGTAAAAAGTTACAAGCATTTGATTGTTGCAAACTTTGATAGGTATAGAATGCACCGTATACAAGTTAGGACTATTTGAAGTTTTGTAAGTGTTTGATTTGGGACTCAAGGGGAGCATAGCTATGAGCGATAGCGTAAATTGATAAGAGGCTCGAGTACTTTATTGTCACAAAATTTCAAGGTTTTATGACGCTCCAGTAAAAAATTATAAGCATTTGATTATTGCAAACTTTGATAGGTGTAGGACGCACCGTATAGAAGTTAGGGCCATTTGAAGTTTTATCAGTGTTTTATTTGGGACTCAAGGGAAGCATAGCTTTGAGCGATAGCATAAATTGAGAAGAGGCTCGAATACTTTATTGTCAAAAAATTTCTAGGTTTTATGACGCTCTAGTAAAAAGTTACAAGCATTTGAATGGTGCAAACTTTGATACGTAGGTTGCACCGTATAGAAGTTAGGGCCACATAAAGTTTCAGCAGTGTTTGATGTGGGATTCAAGGGTAGCATAGCTGTGAGCGATAGCTTAAATTGATAAGAGGCTCGAGTACTTTATTGTCAGAAAATTTCAAGGTTTTATGACGCTCCAGTAAAAAGTTACAAGCAATTGATGGTTGCAGACTTTGATAGGTGTAGGATGTATAGAAGTTAGGGCCATTTGAAGTTTTATCAGTGTTTGATTTGGGACTCAAGGGTAGCATGGCTTTGAGCGATAGCTTAAATTGAGAAGAGGCTCGAATAATTTATTGTCAAAAAATTTCAAGGTTTTATGACGCTGTAGTAAAAAGTTACAAGCATTTGAAAGGTGCAAACTTTGATAGGTATAGAACACACCATATAGAAGTTAGGGCTATTTGAAGTTTTATCAGTATTTGATTTGTGACTCAAGGGTAGCATAGCTATGAGCGATAGCGTAAATTGAAAACAGGCTCGAAAACTTTATTGTCACAAAATTTCAAGATTTTGTGACGCTCCAGTAAAAAGTTACAAGCATTTGAAAGGTGCAAACTTTGATAGGTATAGAACACACCGTATAGAAGTTAGGGCTATTTGAAGTTTTATCAGTGTTTGATTTGTGACTCAAGGGGAGCATAGTTATGAGCGATAGTTTAAATTGATAAGAGGCTCGAGTAATTTATTGTCACAAAATTTCAAAGTTTTATGACGCTCCAGTAAAAAGTTACAAGCATTTATTTGTTGCAACTTTTGATAGGAATAAGACGCCGCGTATAGAAGTTAGGGCCATTTGAAGTTTTATCAGTGTTTGATTTGTGACTCAAGGGGAGCATAGTTATGAGCGATAGTTTAAATTGATAAGAGGCTCGAGTACTCTATTGTCACAAAATTTCAAAGTTTTATGACGCTAAAGTAAAAAGTTATAAGCATTTGATTATTGCAAACTTTGATAGGTGTAGGACGCCCCGTATTGAAGTTAGGGCTATTTGAAGTTTTATCAGTGTTTGATATGGGACTCAAGGGTAGCATAGCTATGAGCGATAGCTTAAATTGATAAGCATTTGAATGTTGCAAACTTTGATAGGCGTAGGACGCTTCGTATAGAAGTTAGGGCAATTTGTTTTGTCAGTGTTAGATTTGGGACTCAAGGGTAGCATAGCTATGAGCGATAGCTTAAATTGATAAGAGGCACGAGTACTTTATAGTCACAAAATTTCAAGATTTTATGACGCTCCAGTAAAATGTTACAACCATTTGAATGTTGCAAACTTTGATAGGCGTAGGACGCTTCGTATAGAAGTTAGGGCAATTTGAAGTTTTATCAGTGTTAGATTTGGGACTCAAGGGGAGCATAGCTATGAGCGATAGCGTAAATTGATAAGAGGCTCGAGAACTTTATTGTCACAAAATTTCAATGTTTTATGACGCTCCAGTAAAAAATTATAAGCATTTGATTATTGCAAACTTTGATAGGTGTAGGATGCACCGTATAGAAGTTAGGGCCATTTGAAGTTTTATTAGTGTTTTATTTGGGATTCAAGGGTAGCATAGCTTTGAGCGATAGCTTAAATTGATAAGAGGCTCGAGTACTTTATTGTCAGAAAATTTCAAGGTTTTATGACGCTCCAGTAAAAAGTTACAAGCAATTGATGGTTGCAGACTTTGATAGGTGTAGGACGTATAGAAGTAAGGGCCATTTGAAGTTTTATCAGTGTTTGATTTGGGACTCAAGGGTAGCATAACTTTGAGCGCTAGCTTAAATTGAGAAGAGGCTCGAATACTTTATTGTCAAAAAATTTCAAGGTTTTATGACGCTCTAGTAAAAAGTTACAAGCATTTGAAAGGTGCAAACTTTGATAGGTATACTACACACCGTATAGAAGTTAGGGCTATTTGAAGTTTTATCAGTATTTGATTTGTGACTTAAGGGTAGCATAGCTATGTGCGATAGCGTAAATTGAAAACAGGCTCGAATACTTTATTGTCACAAAATTTCAAGATTTTGTGACGCTCCAGTAAAAAGTTACAAGCATTTGAATGTTGCAAACTTTGATAGGTAGGATGCACCGTATAGAAGTTAGGGCCACTTGAAGTTTCAGCAGTGTTTGATGTGGGACTCAAGGGTAGCATAGCTGTGAGCGATAGCTTAAATTGATAAGAGGCTCGAGTACTTTATTGTTTGAAAATTTCAAGGTTTTATGACGCCCCAGTAGAAAGTTACAATGTTGCAAACTTTGATAGGTATAGGACGCACCGTACAGAAGTTGTTGCCATTTGAAGTTTTATCAGTGTTTGATTTGGGACTCAAGGGTAGCATAGCTATGAGCGATAACTTTAATTGACAAGAGGTTCGAGTACTCTATTGTCACAAAATTTCAAGATTTTATGACGCTCCAGTAAAAAGTTACAAGCATTTGATTATTGCAAACTTTGATAGGTGTAGGACCCACCGTTTAGAAGTAAGGGCCATTTGATGTTTTAGCAGTGTTTGATGTGGGATTCAAGGGTAGCATAGCTGTGAGCGATAGCTTAAATTGATAAGAGGCTCGAGTACTTTATTTTCAGAAAATTTCAAGGTTTTATGACGCTCCAGTAAAGAGTTATAAGCAATTGATGGTTGCAGACTTTGATAGGTGTAGGACGTATAGAAGTTAGGGCCATTTGAAGTTTTATCAGTGTTTGATTTGGGACTCAAGGGTAGCATACCTTTGAGCGATAGCTTAAATTGAGAAGAGGCTCGAATACTTTATTGTCAAAAAATTTCAAGGTTTTATGACGCTCTAGTAAAAAGTTACAACCATTTGAAAGGTGCAAACTTTGATAGGTATAGAACACACCGTATAGAAGTTAGGGCTATTTGAAGTTTTATCAGTGTTTGATTTGTGACTCAAGGGTAGCATAGCTATGAGCGATAGCGTAAATTGAAAACAGGCTCGAATACTTTATTGTCACAAAATTTCAAGGCATTATGACGCTCCAGTAAAAAATTAAAAGCATTTGAAGGTTGCACAGTTTGATAGGTATAGAACGCACCGTATAGAAGTTAGGGCTATTTGAAGTTTTATCAGTGTTTGATTTGTGACTCAAGGGGAGCATAGTTATGAGCGATAGTTTAAATTGATAAGAGGCTCGAGGAATTTATTGTCACATAATTTCAAAGTTTTATGACGCTCCAGTAAAAAGTTACAAGCATTTATTTGTTGCAACTTTTGATAGGAATAAGACGCAGCGTATAGGAGTTAGGGCCATTTGAAGTTTTATCAGTGTTTGATTTGTGACTCAAGGGGAGCATAGTTATGAGCGATAGTTTAAATTGATAAGAGGCTCGAGTACTCTATTGTCACAAAATTTCAAAGTTTTATTACGCTAAAGTAAAAAGTTATAAGCATTTGATTATTGCAAACTTTGATAGGTGTAGGACGCCCCGTATTGAAGTTAGGGCTATTTGAAGTTTTATCAGTGTTTGATATGGGACTCAAGGGTAGCATAGCTATGAGCTATAGCTTAAATTGATAAGAGGCACGAGTATTTTATAGTCACAAAATTTCAAGATTTTATGACGTTCCAGTATTGATGGTTGCAGACTTTGATGGGTGTAGGATGTATAGAAGTGAGGGCCATTTGAAGTTTTATCAGTGTTTGAAGTTTGTACTCAAGGGTAGCATAGCTATGAGCGCTAGGTTAAATTGATAAGCATTTGAATGTTGCAAACTTTGATAGGCGTAGGACGCCTCGTATAGAAGTTAGGGCAATTTGAAGTTTTGTCAGTGTTGGATTTGGGACTCAAGGGTAGCATTGCTATGAGCGATAGCTTAAATTGATAAGAGGCGCGAGTACTTTATAGTCACAAAATTTCAAGTTTTTATGACGCTCCAGTAAACTGTTACAACCATTTGAATGTTGCAAACTTTGATAGGCGTAGGACGCTTCGTATAGAAGTTAGGGCAATTTGAAGTTTCATCAGTGTTAGATTTGGAACTCAAGGGGAGCATAGCTATGAGCGATAGCGTAAATTGATAAGAGGCTCGAGAACTTTATTGTCACAAAATTTCAAGGTTTTATGACCCTCCAGTAAAAAATTATAAGCATTTGATTATTGCAAACTTTGATAGGTGTAGGACGCACCGTATAGAAGTTAGGGCCATTTGAAGTTTTATCAGTGTTTTATTTGGGACTCAAGGGTAGCATAGCTTTGAGCGATAGCTTAAATTGAGAAGAGGCTCGAATACTTTATTGTCAAAAAATTTCAAGGTTTTATGACGCTCTAGTAAAAAGTTACAAGCATTTGAATGGTGCAAACTTTGATACGTAGGTTGCACCGTATAGAAGTTAGGGCCACATAAAGTTTCAGCAGTGTTTGATGTGGGATTCAAGGGTAGCATAGCTGTGAGCGATAGCTTAAATTGATAAGAGGCTCGAGTACTTTATTGTAACAAAATTTCGAGGTTTTGTGACGTTCCAGTAAAAAGTTAAAAGCAATTGATGGTGGCAGACTTTGATAGGAGTAAGACGTATATAAGTTAGGGCCATTTGAAGTTTTATCAGTGTTTGAAGTTTGGACTCAAGGGTAGCATAGCTATGAGCGCTAGGTTAAATTGATAAGTGGCTCGAGTACTTTATTGTCAAACAATTTCAAAGCTTTATGACGCGCCAGTAAAAAGTTACAAGCTATTGATTGTTGCAAACTTTGATAAGTGTATGACGCACCGTATAGAAGTTAGGGCCATTTGAAGTTTAATCAGTGTTTGATTTGGGACTCAAGGGTAGCATAGCTATGAGCGATAGCTTAATTTGATTAGAGGCGCGAGTATTTTATTGTAACAAAATTTCGAGGTTTTATGACGTTCCAGTAAAAAGTTACAAGCATTTATTTGTTGCAAACTTTGATAGGAATAGGACGCAACGTATAGAAGTTAGGGCCATTTGAACTTTTATCAGTGTTTGATTTGGGAATCAAGGGTAGCATAGCTATGAGCGATAGCTGAAATTGATAAGAGGCACGAGTTCTTTATTGTCACAAAATTTCAAGGTTTTATGACGTTCCAGTAAAAGGTTACAAGCAATTGATGGTTGCAGACTTTGAAAGGTGTAGGATGTATAGAAGTTAGGGCCATTTGAAGTTTTATCAGTGTTTGAAGTTTGGACTCAAGGGTAGCATAGCTATGAGCGCTAGGTTAAATTGATAAGCATTTGAGTGTTGAAAAACTTTGATAGGCGTAGGACTCTCCGTATAGAAGTTAGGGCAATTTGAAGTTTTATCAGTGTTAGATTTGGGACTCAAAAGTAGCATAGCTATGAGCGATAGCTTAAATTGATAAGAGGCACGAGTACTTTATAGTCACAAAATTTCAAGACTTTTTAACGCTCCCGTCAAATGTTACAACCATTTGAATATTGCAAACTTTGATAGCTGTAATACGCACCGTATAGAAGTTAGGGCCATTTGAATATTCATCAGTGTTTGATTTGGGACTCAAGGGGAGCATAGCTACGAGCGATAGCGTTAATTGATAAGAGGCTCGAGTACTTTATTGTCACAAAATTTTAAGGTTTAATGACGCTCCAGTAAAAAGTTACAACCATTTGAATGTTGCAAATTTTGATAAATATAGGACGAAACGTATAGAAGTTAGGGCCATTTGAACTTTTATCAGTGTTAGATTTGGGATTCAAGGGTAGCATAGCTATGAGCGATAGCTTAAATTGATAAGAGGCACGAGTACTTTATAGTCACAAAATTTCAAGACATTTTGACGCTCCCGTCAAATGTTACAACCATTTGAAAGTTGTAAACTTTGATAGATGTAATACGCACCGAATAGAAGTTAGGGCCATTTGAATATTCATCAGTGTTTGATTTGGGACTCAAGGGTAGCATAGCTATGAGCGATAGCTTAAGTTGATTAGAGGCACGAGTATTTTATTGTAACAAAATTTCAAGGTTTTGTGACGTTCCAGTAAAAAGTTAAAAGCAATTGATGGTTGCAGACTTTGATAGGTGTAGGACGTATAGAAGTGAGGGCCATTTGAAGTTTTATCAGTGTTTGAAGTTTGTACTCAAGGGTAGCATAGCTATGAGCGCTAGGTTAAATTGATAAGCATTTGAATGTTGCAAACTTTGATAGGCGTAGGACGCCTCGTATAGAAGTTAGGGCAATTTGAAGTTTTGTCAGTGTTGGATTTGGGACTCAAGGGTAGCATAGCTATGAGCGATAGCTTAAATTGATAAGAGGCGCGAGTACTTTATAGTCACAAAATTTCAAGTTTTTATGACGCTCCAGTAAACTGTTACAACCATTTGAATGTTGCAAACTTTGATAGGCGTAGGACGCTTCGTATAGAAGTTAGGGCAATTTGAAGTTTCATCAGTGTTAGATTTGGAACTCAAGGGGAGCATAGCTATGAGCGATAGCGTAAATTGATAAGAGGCTCGAGAACTTTATTGTCACAAAATTTCAAGGTTTTATGACCCTCCAGTAAAAAATTATAAGCATTTGATTATTGCAAACTTTGATAGGTGTAGGACGCACCGTATAGAAGTTAGGGCCATTTGAAGTTTTATCAGTGTTTTATTTTTGACTCAAGGGTAGCATAGCTTTGAGCGATAGCTTAAATTGAGAAGAGGCTCGAATACTTTATTGTCAAAAAATTTCAAGGTTTTATGACGCTCTAGTAAAAAGTTACAAGCATTTGAATGGTGCAAACTTTGATACGTAGGTTGCACCGTATAGAAGTTAGGGCCACATAAAGTTTCAGCAGTGTTTGATGTGGGATTCAAGGGTAGCATAGCTGTGAGCGATAGCTTAAATTGATAAGAGGCTCGAGTACTTTATTGTAACAAAATTTCGAGGTTTTGTGACGTTCCAGTAAAAAGTTAAAAGCAATTGATGGTGGCAGACTTTGATAGGAGTAAGACGTATATAAGTTAGGGCCATTTGAAGTTTTATCAGTGTTTGAAGTTTGGATTCAAGGGTAGCATAGCTATGAGCGATAGCTTAAATTGATAAGAGGCACGAGTACTTTATAGTCACAAAATTTCAAGACATTTTGACGCTCCCGTCAAATGTTACAACCATTTGAATGTTGTAAACTTTGATAGATGTAATACGCACCGAATAGAAGTTAGGGCCATTTGAATATTCATCAGTGTTTGATTTGGGACTCAAGGGTAGCATAGCTATGAGCGATAGCTTAATTTGATTAGAGGCACGAGTATTTTATTGTAACAAAATTTCAAGGTTTTGTGACGTTCCAGTAAAAAGTTAAAAGCAATTGATGGTTGCAGACTTTGATAGGTGTAGGACGTATATAAGTTAGGGCCATTTGAAGTTTTATCAGTGTTTGAAGTTTGGACTCAAGGGTAGCATAGCTATGAGCGCTAGGTTAAATTGATAAGTGGATGGAGTAATTTATTGTCCCAAAATTTCAAAGCTTTATGACGCTCAAGTAAAAAGTTACAAGCATTTGATTGTTGCAATTTTTGATAGGTGTAGGACGCACCGTATAGATGTTACGGCTATTTGAAGTTTTATCAATTTTTGATTTGGGACTCAAGGAAAGCATAGCTATGAGTGATAGCTTAAATTGATAAGAGGCACGAGTACTTTATTGTCACAAAATTTCGAGATTTTATGACGCTCCAGTAAAGAGTTACAAGCATTTATTTGTTGCAAACTTTGATAGGGATAGGACGCACCTTATAGAAGTTAGGGCCATTTGAAGTTTTATCAGTGTTTGATTTGAGACTCAAGGGTAGCATAGCTATGAGCGATAGCTTAAATTGATAAGAGGCTCGAGTACTTTATTGTCACAAAATTTCAAGGTTTTATGACATTCCAGTAAAAAGTTACAAGCAATTGATGGTTGCAGACTTTGATAGGTGTAGGACGTATAGTAGTTAGGGCCATTTGAAGTTTTATCAGTGTTTGATTTGGGACTCAAGGGTAGCTTAGCTGTCAGCGATAGCTTAAATTGATAAGTGGCTCGAGTAATTTATTGTCACAAAATTTCAAGGTTTTATGACGCTCCTGTAAAAAGTTACAAGCAATTGATGTTTGCAGATATTTATCAGATTTAATTTGGGACTCAAGGGAAGCATTGCTATGACCGATAGCTAAAATTGATAAGAGGCACGAGTACTTTATTGTTACAAAATTTCGAGATTTTCTGACGCTCCAGTAAAAAGTTACAAGCATTTATTTGTTGCAAACTTTGATAGGAATAGGCCGCACCGTATAGAAGTTAGGGCCATATGAAGTTTTATCAGTGTAATAATTGCATTAACAGTTGATGTGCAAACCTCATTGGGAGGTATGTAACATTCAAACTTTTAATGCATAACATCTTCTTTTGCATACAATTAGGCTTGTGTTAAGCAAACCTTGCCAGCTTAACGATGGAATTTGCATTGTTGACAAAAACTCCAATATATACTACATCAGCGAAGGCATTGCACTGGATGAAACATGATATCAAATGCAATACGCTGAAAAACTCAATTCAAGGCCAGCTTGCAAATTTGTCAATAATGCACATTTCATGGTTATGCTGTCAATTCAATAATACCTAATATGTATAGGCAAATTATGTGTAATATATGTATATAGAAAAATGAATAAATACCCACGATTGGCACATCCAAAAGTCAGTCAATCAGTAAGAGTTAACTGTGAGTCTTTTCATTTTAACTTAACTTTGATTGATTCTCCTTCTCCGACACCAAGGTTTATGTGCCTGTTGTCAAACCCACCATCAACTCGGTACAGGCACCGCTGTTGACATTAGGTCCTTTTTCAACGATACCAAGGTTTACGTGCCTGGTATCAACTTTATAATCAACTCGGTACAAGAACCGTTGCTGAAATTCAGCTGTTAATTTTAGTTTAACACAGTGTTTTATATGGGACTCAAGGGTTGCATAGCTATGAGCGATAGCTTTAATTGATAACAGGCTCGAGTACCTTATTCTCACAAAATTTCAAGATTTTATGACGATCCAGTAAAAAGTTACAAGCATTTGAATGTTGATAGGTGTAGGACGCACCGTATAAAAGTTAGGGCCATTTGAAGTTTTATCAGTGTTAGATTTGGGACTCAAGGGGAGCATAGCTACGAGCGATAGCGTAAATTGATAAGAGGCTCGTATACTTTATTGTCACAAAATTTAAAGGATTTATGAAGCTCCAGTAAAAAGTTACAAACATTTGAATGTTTCAAATTTTGATAGATATAGGACGCACCGTATAGAAGTTAGGGCCCTTTGAAGTTTTATCAGTGTTTGATTTGGGGCTCAAGGGTAGCATAGCTATGAGCGCTAGGTGCAATTGATAAGTGGCTCGAGTACTTTATTGTCAAACAATTTCAAAGCTTTATGACGCTCCAGTAAAAAGTTACAATCTATTGATTGTTGCAAACTTTGATAAGTGTATGACGCACCGTATAGAAGTTAGGGCAATTTGAAGTTTTATCAGTGTTTGATGTGGGACTCAAGGGTAGCATAGCTATGAGCGATAGCTTAATTTGATTAGAGGCGCGAGTATTTTATTGTCACAAAATTTCGAGGTTTTATGACGCTCCAGTAAAAAGTTACAAGCATTTATTTGTTGCAAACTTTGATAGGAATAGGACGCAACGTATAGAAGTTAGGGCCATTTGAAGTTTTATCAGTGTTTGATTCGGGAATCAAGGGTAGCATAGCTATGAGCGATAGCTTAAATTGATAAGAGGCACGAGTACTTTATAGTCACAAAATTTCAAGGTTTTATGACGTTCCAGTAAAAAGTTAAAAGCAATTGATGGTTGCAGACTTTGATAGGTGTAGGACGTATAGAAGTTAGGGCCATTTGAATTTTTATCAGTGTTTGAAGTTTGGACTCAAGGGTAACATAGCTATGAGCGCTAGGTTAAATTGATAAGTGGCTCGTGTAATTTATTGTCACAAAATTTCAAAGCTTTATGACGCTCCAGTAAAAAGTTACAAGCATTTGACCGTATAGAAGTTACGGCAATTTGAAGTTTTATCAGTTTTTGATTTGGGACTCAAGGGAACCATAGCTATGAGCGATAGCTTAAATTGATAAGAGGCACGAGTACTTTATTGTCAAAAAATTTCGAGATTTTATGACGCTCCAGTAAAGAGTTACAAGCATTTATTTGTTGCAAATTTTGATAAATATAGGACGCACCGTATAGAAGTTAGGGCCATTTGAAGTTTTATCAGTGTTTGATTTGAGACTCAAGGGTAGCATAACTATGAGCGATAGCTTAAATTGATAAGAGGAACTAATACTTTATAGTCACAAAATTTCAAGATTTTATGACGATCCAGTAAAAAGTTACAAACATTTGAATGTTGCAAATGTTGATAAATATAGGACGCACCGTATAGGAGTTAGGGCCATTTTAAGTTTTATCAGTGTTTGATTTGGGACTCAAGGGTAGCATAGCTATGAGTGATAGCTTAAATTTATAAGAGGCTCGAGTACTTTATTGTCACAAAATTTCACGGTTTTATGACGTTCCAGTAAAAAGTTACAAGCAATTGATGGTTGCAGACTTAAATAGGTGTAGGATGTATAGAAGTTAGGGCCATTTGAAGTTTTATCAGTGTTTGAAATTTGGACTCAAGGGTAGCATAGCTATGAGCGCTAGTTTAAATTGATAAGTGGCTCGAGTACTTTATTGTCAAAAAATTTCAAACCTTTATGGCGCCCCAGTAAAAAGTTACAAGCATTTGATTGTTGCAAACTTTGATAGGTGTATGACGCACCGTATAGAAGTTAGGGCCATTTGAAGTTTTATCAGTGTTTGATTTGGGACTCAAGAGTAGCATAGCTGTGAGTGATAGCTTAAATTGATAAGAGGCTCGAGTACTTTATTGTCACAAAATTTCACGGTTTTATGACGTTCCAGTAAAAAGTTACAAGCAATTGATGGTTGCAGACTTTGATAGGTGTAGGATGTATAGAAGTTAGGGCCATTTGAAGTTTTATCAGTGTTTGAAATTTGGACTCAAGGGTAGCATAGCTATGACCGATAGTTAAAATTGATAAGAGGCACGAGTACTTTATTGTTACAAAATTTCGAGATTTTATGACGCTCCAGTAAAAAGTTACAAGCATTTATTTGTTGCAAACTTTGATAGGAATAGGCCGCACCGTATAGAAGTTAGGGCCATATGAAGTTTCATCAGTGTAATAATTGCATTAACAGTTGATGTGCAAACCTCATTGGGAGGTATGTAACATTCAAACTTTTAATGCATAACATCTTCTTTTGCATACAATTAGGCTTGTGTTAAGCAAACCTTGCCAGCTTAACGATGGAATTTGCATTGTTGACAAAAACTCCAATATATACTACATCAGCGAAGGCATTGCACTGGATGAAACATGATATCAAATGCAATACGCTGAAAAACTCAATTCAAGGCCAGCTTGCAAATTTGTCAATAATGCACATTTCATGGTTATGCTGTCAATTCAATAATACCTAATATGTATAGCCAAATTATATGTAATATATGTATATAGAAAAATGAATAAATACCCACGATTGGCACATCCAAAAGTCAGTCAATCAGTAAGAGTTAACTGTGAGTCTTTTCATTTTAACTTAACATTGATTGACTCTCCTTCTCCGACACCAAGGTTTATGTGCCTGTTGTCAAACCCACCATCAACTCGGTAGCACCGCTGTTGACATTAGGTCCTTTTTCAACGATACCAAGGTTTACGTGCCTGGTATCAACTTTATAATCAACTCGGTACAAGAACCGTTGCTGAAATTCAGCAGTTAATTTTAGTTTAACACAGTGTTTTATATGGGACTCAAGGGTTGCATAGCTATGAGCGATAGCTTTAATTGATAACAGGCTCGAGTACCTTATTCTCACAAAATTTCAAGATTTTATGACGATCCAGTAAAAAGTTACAAGCATTTGAATGTTGATAGGTGTAGGACGCACCGTATAAAAGTTAGGGCCATTTGAAGTTTTATCAGTGTTATATTTGGGACTCAAGGGGAGCATAGCTACGAGCGATAGCGTAAATTGATAAGAGGCTCGTGTACTTTATTGTCACAAAATTTAAAGGTTTTATGAAGCTCCAGTAAAAAGTTACAAATATTTGAATGTTACAAATTTTGATAGATATAGGACGCACCGTATAGAAGTTAGGGCCCTTTGAAGTTTTATCAGTGTTTGATTTGGGGCTCAAGGGTAGCATAGCTATGAGCGCTAGGTTAAATTGATAAGTGGCTCGAGTAATTTATTGTCACAAAATTTCAAGGTTTTATGACGCTCCTGTAAAAAGTTACAAGCAATTGATGGTTGCAGACTTTGATAGGTGTAGGACGTATAGAAGTTAGGGCCATTTGAAGTTTTATCAGTGTTTGAAGTTTGGACTCAAGGGTAGCATAGTTATGAGCGATAGCTTAAATTGATAAGAGGCACGAGTACTTTATTGTCACAAAATTTCGAGATTTTATGACGCTCCAGTAAAAAGTTACAAGCATTTATTTGTTGCAAACATTGATAGGAATAGGACGCACCGAATAGAAGTTAGGGCCTATTGAAGTTTTATCAGTGTTTGATTTGAGACTCAAGGGTAGCATAGCTATGAGCGATAGCTTAAATTGATAAGAGGAACGAATACTTTATAGTCACAAAATTTCAAGATTTTATGACGCTCCAGTAAAAAGTTACAACCATTTGAATGTTGCAAATTTTGATAAATATAGGACGCACCGTATAGGAGTTAGGGCCATTTGAAGTTTTATCAGTGTTTGATTTGGGACTCAAGGGTAGCATAGCTATGAGTGATAGCTTAAATTTATAAGAGGCTCGAGTACTTTATTGTCACAAAATTTCACGGTTTTATGACGTTCCAGTAAAAAGTTACAAGCAATTGATGGTTGCAAACTTTGATAGGTGTAGGATGTATAGAAGTTAGGGCCATTTGAAGTTTTATCAGTGTTTGAAATTTGGACTCAAGGGTAGCATAGCTATGACCGATAGCTAAATTGATAAGAGGCACGAGTACTTTATTGTTACAAAATTTCGAGATTTTATGACGCTCCAGTAAAAAGTTACAAGCATTTATTTGTTGCAAACTTTGATAGGAATAGGCCGCACCGTATAGAAGTTAGGGCCATATGAAGTTTTATCAGTGTAATAATTGCATTAACAGTTGATGTGCAAACCTCATTGGGAGGTATGTAACATTCAAACTTTTAATGCATAACATCTTCTTTTGCATACAATTAGGCTTGTGTTAAGCAAACCTTGCCAGCTTAACGATGGAATTTGCATTGTTGACAAAAACTCAAATATATACTACATCAGCGAAGGCATTGCACTGGATGAAACATGATATCAAATGCAATACGCTGAAAAACTCAATTCAAGGCCAGGTTGCAAATTTGTCAATAATGCACATTTCATGGTTATGCTGTCAATTCAATAATACCTAATATGTATAGCCAAATTATATGTAATATATGTATATAGAAAAATGAATAAATACCCACGATTGGCACATCCAAAAGTCAGTCAATCAGTAAGAGTTAACTGTGAGTATTTTCATTTTAACTTAACATTGATTGATTCTCCTTCTCCGACACCAAGGTATATGTGCCTGTTGTCAAACCCACCATCAACTCGGTACAAGCACCGCTGTTGACATTAGGTCCTTTTTCAACGATACCAAGGTTTACGTGCCTGGTATTAACTTTATAATCAACTCGGTACAAGAACCGTTGCTGAAATTCAGCTGTTAATTTTAATTTTTACACAGTGTTTTATATGGGACTCAAGGGTTGCATAGCTATGAGCGATAGCTTTAATTGATAACAGGCTCGAGTACCTTATTCTCACAAAATTTCAAGATTTTATGACGATCCAGTAAAAAGTTACAAGCATTTGAATGTTGATAGGTGTAGGACGCACCGTATAAAAGTTAGGGTCATTTGAAGTTTTATCAGTGTTAGATTTGGGACTCAAGGGGAGCATAGCTACGAGCGATAGCGTAAATTGATAAGAGGCTCGTGTACTTTATTGTCACAAAATTTAAAGGTTTTATGAAGCTCCAGTAAAAAGTTACAAACATTTGAATGTTACAAATTTTGATAGATATAGGACGCACCGTATAGAAGTTAGGGCCCTTTGAAGTTTTATCAGTGTTTGATTTGGGGATCAAGGGTAGCATAGCTATGAGCGCTAGGTTAAATTGATAAGTGGCTCGAGTACTTTATTGTGAAACAATTTCAAAGCTTTATGACGCTCCAGTAAAAAGTTACAATCTATTGTTGTTGCAAACTTTGATAAGTGTATGACGCACCGTATAGAAGTGAGGGCAATTTGAAGTTTAATCAGTGTATGATTTGGGACTCAAGGGTAGCATAGCTATGAGCGATAGCTTAATTTGATTAGAGGCACGAGTATTTTATTGTCACAAAATTTCGAGGTTTTATGACGCTCCAGTAAAAAGTTACAAGCATTTATTTGTTGCAAACTTTGATAGGAGAAAGACGCAACGTATAGAAGTTAGGGCCATTTGAAGTTTTATCAGTGTTTGATTTGGGAATCAAGGGTATCATAGCTATGAGCGATAGATTAAATTGATAAGAGGCACGAGTACTTTATAGTCACAAAATTTCAAGGTTTTATGACGTTCCAGTAAAAAGTTACAACCATTTGAATGTTGCAAATTTTGATAAATATAGGACGCACCGTATAGGAGTTAGGGCCATTTGAAGTTTTATCAGTGTTTGATTTGAGACTCAAGGGTAGCATAGCTATGAGCGATAGCTTAAATTGATAAGAAGAACGAATACTTTATAGTCACAAAATTTCAAGATTTTATGACGCTCCAGTAAAAAGTTACAACCATTTGAATGTTGCAAATTTTGATAAATATAGGACGCACCGTATAGGAGTTAGGGCCATTTGAAGTTTTATCAGTGTTTGATTTGGGACTCAAGGGAAGCATAGCTATGAGTGATAGCTTAAATTGATAAGTGGCTCGAGTAATTTATTGTCACAAAATTTCAAGGTTTTATGACGCTCCTGTAAAAAGTTACAAGCAATTAATGTTTGCAGACATTGATAGGTATAGGACGTATAGCACTTACCGCCATTTGAGGTTTTATCAGATTTAATTTGGGACTCAAGGGAAGCATTGCTATGACCGATAGCTAAAATTGATAAGAGGCACGAGTACTTTATTGTTACAAATTTCGAGATTTTATGACGCTCCAGTAAAAAGTTACAAGCATTTATTTGTTGCAAACTTTGATAGGAATAGGACGCACCGTATAGAAGTTAGGGCCATATGAAGTTTTATCAGTGTTTTATATGGGACTCAAGGGTTGCATAGCTATGAGCGATAGCTTTAATTGATAACAGGCTCGAATACCTTATTCTCACAAAATTTCAAGATTTTATGACGATCCAGTAAAAAGTTGCAAGCATTTGAATGTTGATAGTTGTAGGACGCACCGTATAGAAGTTAGGGCCATTTGAAGTCTTAGCAGAGTTTGATTTGGGACTCAAGGGTAGCATAGCAATGAGCGATAACTTTAATTGATAAGAGGCTCGAGTACTTTATTGTCAGAAAATTTCGAGATTTTATGACGCTCCAGTAAAAAGTTACAAGCATTTATTTGTTGCAAACTTTGATAGGAATAGGACGCACCGTATAGAAGTTAGGGCCTTATGAAGTTTTATCAGTGTTTGATTTGGGGCTCAAGGGTAGCATAGCTATGAGCGCTAGGTTAAATTGATAAGTGGCTCGAGTACTTTATTGTCAAACAATTTCAAAGCTTTATGGCGCTCCAGTAAAAAGTTACAAGCTATTGATTGTTGCAAACTTTGATAAGTGTATGACGCACCGTATAGAAGTTAGGGCCATTTGAAGTTTTATCAGTGTTTGAAGTTTGGACTCAAGGGTAGCATAGCTATGAGCGCTAGGTTAAATAGATAAGTGGCTCGAGTAATTTATTGTCACAAAATTTCAAAGCTTTATGACTCTCCAGTAAAAAGTAAAAAGCATTTGATTGTTGCAAACTTTGATAGGTGTATGACGCCCATATAGAAGTTAGGGCCATTTGAAGTTTTATCAGTGTTTGATTTGGGACTCAAGGGTAGCATACCTATAAGCGATGGCTTAATTTGATTAGAGGCACGAGTACTTTATTGTCATAAAATTTCAAGGTTTTATGACGCTCCAGTAAAAAGTTACAAGCATTTATTTGTTGCAAACTTTGATAGGAATAAGACGCACCGTATAGAAGTTAGGGCCTATTGAAGTTTTATCAGTGTTTGATTTGAGACTCAAGGGTAGCATAGCTATGAGCGATAGCTTAAATTGATAAGAGGAACGAATACTTTATAGTCGCAAAATTTCAAGATTTTATGACGCTCCAGTAAAAAGTTACAACCATTTGAATGTTGCAAATTTTGATAAATATAGGACGCACCGTATAGGAGTTAGGGCCATTTGAAGTTTTATCAGTGTTTGATTTGGGACTCAAGGGTAGCATTGCTATGAGTGATAGCTTAAATTTATAAGAGGCTCGAGTACTTTATTGTCACAAAATTTCACGGTTTTATGACGTTCCAGTAAAAAGTTACAAGCAATTGATGGTTGCAGACTTTGATAGGTGTAGGACGTATAGAAGTTAGGGCCATTTAAAGTTTTATCAGTGTTTGATTTGGGGCTCAAGGGTAGCATAGCTATGAGCGCTAGGTTAAATTGATAAGTGGCTCGAGTACTTTATTGTCAAACAATTTCAAAGCTTTATGGCGCTATAGTAAAAAGTTACAAGCTATTGATTGTTGCAAACTTTGATAAGTGTATGACGCACCGTATAGAAGTTAGGGCCATTTGAAGTTTTATCAGTGTTTGAAGTTTGGACTCAAGGGTAGCATAGCTATGAGCGCTAGGTTAAATTGATAAGTGGCTCGAGTAATTTATTGTCACAAAATTTCAAAGCTTTATGACGTCCCAGTAAAAAGTTACAAGCATTTGATTGTTGCAAACTTTGATAGGTGTATGATGCACCGTATAGAAGTTAGGGCCATTTGAAGTTTTATCAGAGTTTGATTTGGGACTCAAGGTAGCATAGCTATGAGCGATGGCTTAATTTGATTAGAGGCAGGAGTACTTTATTGTCACAAAATTTCAAGGTTTTATGACGCTCCAGTAAAAAGTTACAAGCATTTATTTGTTGCAAACTTTGATAGGAATAAGACGCACCGTATAGAAGTTAGGGCCATTTAAAGTTTTATCAGTGTTTGATTTGGGAATCAAGGGTAGCATAGCTATGAGCGATAGCTTAAATTGATAAGAGGCACGAGTACTTTATAGTCACAAAATTGCAAGGTTTTATGACGTTCCAGTAAAAAGTTATAAGCAATTGATGGTTTCAGACTTTGATAGGTGTAGGACGTATAGAAGTTAGGGCCTATTGAAGTTTTATCAGTGTTTGATTTGAGACTCAAGGGTAGCATAGCTATGAGCGATAGCTTAAATTGATAAGAGGAACGAATACTTTATAGTCACAAAATTTCAAGATTTTATGACGCTCCAGTAAAAAATTACAACCATTTGAATGTTGCAAATTTTGATAAATATAGGACGCACCGTATAGGAGTTAGGGCCATTTGAAGTTTTATCAGTGTTTGATTTGGGACTCAAGGGTAGCATAGCTATGAGTGATAGCTTAAATTTATAAGAGGCTCGAGTACTTTATTGTCACAAAATTTCACGGTTTTATGTCGTTCCAGTAAAAAGTTACAAGCAATTGATGGTTGCAGACTTTGATAGGTGTAGGACGTATAGAAGTTAGGGCCATTTAAAGTTTTATCAGTGTTTGATTTGGGGCTCAAGGGTAGCATAGCTATGAGCGCTAGGTTAAATTGATAAGTGGCTCGAGTACTTTATTGTCAAACAATTTCAAAGCTTTATGGCGCTATAGTAAAAAGTTACAAGCTATTGATTGTTGCAAACTTTGATAAGTGTATGACGCACCGTATAGAAGTTAGGGCCATTTGAAGTTTTATCAGTGTTTGAAGTTTGGACTCAAGGGTAGCATAGCTATGAGCGCTAGGTTAAATTGATAAGTGGCTCGAGTAATTTATTGTCACAAAATTTCAAAGCTTTATGACGTCCCAGTAAAAAGTTACAAGCATTTGATTGTTGCAAACTTTGATAGGTGTATGATGCACCGTATAGAAGTTAGGGCCATTTGAAGTTTTATCAGAGTTTGATTTGGGACTCAAGGTAGCATAGCTATGAGCGATGGCTTAATTTGATTAGAGGCAGGAGTACTTTATTGTCACAAAATTTCAAGGTTTTATGACGCTCCAGTTAAAAGTTACCAGCATTTATTTGTTGCAAACTTTGATAGGAATAAGACGCACTGTATAGAAGTTAGGGCCATTTGAAGTTTTATCAGTGTTTGATTTGGGACTCAAGGGTAGCATAGCTATGAGCGATAGCTTAAATTGATAAGAGGCACGAGTACTTTATAGTCACAAAATTGCAAGGTTTTATGACGTTCCAGTAAAAAGTTACAACAATTTGAATGTTGCAAATTTTGATAAATATAGGACGCAACGTATAGAACTTAGGGCCATTTGAACTTTTATCAGTGTTTGATTTGGGACTCAAGGGCAGCATAGCTATGAATGATAGCTTAAATTGATAAGAAGCTCGAGTACTTTATTGTCACAAAATTTCACGGTTTTATGACGTTCCAGTAAAAAGTTACAAGTAATTGATGGTTGAAGACTTTGATAGGTGTAGGACGTATAGAAGTTAGGGCCATTTGAAGTTTTATCAGTGTTTGAAGTTTGGACTCAAGGGTAGCATAGCTATGAGCGCTAGGTTAAATTGATAAGTGGCTCGAGTAATAAATTGTCCCAAAATTTCAAAGCTTTATGACGCTCCAGTAAAAAGTTACAAGCATTTGATTGTTGCAATTTTTGATAGGTGTAGGACGCACCGTATAGAAGTTACGGCAATTTGAAGTTTTATCAGTTTTTGATTTGGGACTCAAGGGAAGCATAGCTATGAGCGATAGCTTAAATTGATAAGAGGCACGAGTACTTTATTTTCACAAAATTTCGAGATTTTATGACGCTCCAGTAAAGAGTTACAAGCATTTATTTGTTGCAAATTTTGATAGGAATAGGACGCACCGTATAGAAGTTAGGGCCATTTGAAGTTTTATCAGTGTTTGATTTGAGACTCAAGGGTAGCATAGCTATGAGCGATAGCTTAAATTGATAAGAAGAACGAATACTTTATAGTCACAAAATTTCAAGATTTTATGACGCTCCAGTAAAAAGTTACAACCATTTGAATGTTGCAAATTTTGATAAATATAGGACGCACCGTATAGGAGTTAGGGCCATTTGAAGTTTTATCAGTGTTTGATTTGGGACTCAAGGGAAGCATAGCTATGAGTGATAGCTTAAATTTATAAGAGGCTCGAGTACTTTATTGTCACAAAATTTCACAGTTTTATGACGTTCCAGTAAAAAGTTACAAGCAATTGATGGTTGCAGACTTTGATAGGTGTAGGATGTATAGAAGTTAGGGCCATTTGAAGTTTTATCAGTGTTTGAAATTTGGACTCAAGGGTAGCATAGCTATGAGCGCTAGGTTAAATTGATAAGTGGCTCGAGTACTTTATTGTCAAAAAATTTCAAACCTTTATGGCGCTCCAGTAAAAAGTTACAAGCATTTGATTGTTGCAAACTTTGATAGGTGTATGACGCACCGTATAGAAGTTAGGGCCATTTGAAGTTTTATCAGTGTTTGATTTGGGACTCAAGGGTAGCATAGCTATGAGCGATAGCTTAAATTGATAAGTGGCTCGAGTAATTTATTGTCACAAAATTTCAAGGTTTTATGACGCTCCTGTAAAAAGTTACAAGCAATTAATGTTTGCAGACATTGATAGGTATAGGACGTATAGCACTTACCGCCATTTGAGGTTTTATCAGATTTAATTTGGGACTCAAGGGAAGCATTGCTATGACCGATAGCTAAAATTGATAAGAGGCACGAGTACTTTATTGTTACAAATTTCGAGATTTTATGAGGCTCCAGTAAAAAGTTACAAGCATTTATTTGTTGCAAACTTTGATAGGAATAGGACGCACCGTATAGAAGTTAGGGCCATATGAAGTTTTATCAGTGTTTTATATGGGACTCAAGGGTTGCATAGCTATGAGCGCTAGGTTAAATTGATAAGTGGCTCGAGTACTTTATTGTCAAACAATTTCAAAACTTTATGGCGCTCCAGTAAAAAGTTACAAGCTATTGATTGTTGCAAACTTTGATAAGTGTATGACGCACCGTATAGAAGTTAGGGCCATTTTAAGTTTTATCAGTGTTTGAAGTTTGGACTCAAGGGTAGCATAGCTATGAGCGCTAGGTTAAATAGATAAGTGGCTCGAGTAATTTATTGTCACAAAATTTCAAAGCTTTATGACTCTCCAGTAAAAAGTAAGAAGCATTTGATTGTTGCAAACTTTGATAGGTGTATGACGCCCATATAGAAGTTAGGGCCATTTGAAGTTTTATCAGTGTTTAATTTGGGACTCAAGGGTAGCATACCTATGAGCGATGGCTTAATTTGATTAGAGGCACGAGTACTTTATTGTCATAAAATTTCAAGGTTTTATGACGCTCCAGTAAAAAGTTACAAGCATTTATTTGTTGCAAACTTTGATAGGAATAAGACGCACTGTATAGAAGTTAGGGCCATTTAAAGTTTTATCAGTGTTTGATTTGGGAATCAAGGGTAGCATAGCTATGAGCGATAGCTTAAATTGATAAGAGGCACGAGTACTTTATAGTCACAAAATTGCAAGGTTTTATGACGTTCCAGTAAAAAGTTAAAAGCAATTGATGGTTGCAGACTTTGATAGGTGTAATACGTATAGAAGTTAGGGCCATTTGAAGTTTTATCAGTGTTTGAAGTTTGGACTCAAGGGTAGCATAGCTGTGAGCGCTAGGTTAAATTGATAAGTGGCTCGAGTAATTTATTGTCACAAAATTTCAAAGCTTTATGACGCTCCAGTAAAAAGTTACAAGCATTTGATTGTTGCAATTTTCGATAGGTGTAGGACGCACCGTATAGAAGTTACGGCAATTTGAAGTTTTATGAGTGTTTGATTTGGGAATCAAAGGTACCATAGCTATGAGCGATGGCTTAATTTGATTAGAGGCACGAGTACTTTATTGTCACAAAATTTCAAGGTTTTATGACGCTCCAGTAAAAATTTACAAGCATTTATTTGTTGTAAACTTTGATACTAATAAGACGCACCGTATAGGAGTTAGGGCCATTTGAAGTTTTATCAGTGTTTGATTTGGGACTCAAGGGTAGCATAGCTATGAGCGATAGCTTAAATTGATAAGAGGCACGAGTACTTTATAGTCACAAAATTTCAAGGTTTTATGACGTTCCAGTAAAAAGTTAAAAGCAATTGATGGTTGCAGACTTTGATAGGTGTAGGACGTATAGAAGTTAGGGCCATTTGAAGTTTCACAGTGTTTGAAGTTTGGACTCAAGGGTAGCATAGCTATGAGCGCTAGGTTAAATTGATAAGTGGCTCGAGTAATTTATTGTCACAAAATTTCAAAGCTTTATGACGTCCCAGTAAAAAGTTACAAGCATTTGATTGTTGCAAACTTTGATAGGTGTATGATGCACCGTATAGAAGTTAGGGCCATTTGAAGTTTTATCAGAGTTTGATTTGGGACTCAAGGTAGCATAGCTATGAGCGATGGCTTAATTTGATTAGATGCAGGAGTACTTTATTGTCACAAAATTTCAAGGTTTTATGACGCTCCAGTTAAAAGTTACAAGCATTTATTTGTTGCAAACTTTGATAGGAATAAGACGCACTGTATAGAAGTTAGGGCCATTTGAAGTTTTATCAGTGTTTGATTTGGGACTCAAGGGTAGCATAGCTATGAGCGATAGCTTAAATTGATAAGAGGCACGAGTACTTTATAGTCACAAAATTGCAAGGTTTTATGACGTTCCAGTAAAAAGTTACAACAATTTGAATGTTGCAAATTTTGATAAATATAGGACGCAACGTATAGAAGTTAGGGCCATTTGAACTTTTATCAGTGTTTGATTTGGGACTCAAGGGCAGCATAGCTATGAATGATAGCTTAAATTGATAAGAAGCTCGAGTACTTTATTGTCACAAAATTTCACGGTTTTATGACGTTCCAGTAAAAAGTTACAAGTAATTGATGGTTGCAGACTTTGATAGGTGTAGCACGTATAGAAGTTAGGGCCATTTGAAGTTTTATCAGTGTTTGAAGTTTGGACTCAAGGGTAGCATAGCTATGAGCGCTAGGTTAAATTGATAAGTGGCTCGAGTAATAAATTGTCACAAAATTTCAAAGCTTTATGACGCTCCAGTAAAAAGTTACAAGCATTTGATTGTTGCAAACTTTGATAGGTGTATGACGCACCGTATAGAAGTTAGGGCCATTTGAAGTTTTATCAGTGTTTGATTTGGGACTCAAGGGTAGCATAGCTATGAGCGATGGCTTAATTTGATTAGAGGCACGAGTACTTTATAGTCACAAAATTTCAAGGTTTTATGACGCTCCAGTAAAAAGTTACAAGCATTTATTTGTTGCAAACTTTGATAGGAATAGGACGCCCCGTATATAAGTTAGGGCCATTTGAAGTTTTTTCAGTGTTTGATTTGAGACTCAATGGTAGCATAGCTATGAGCGATAGCTTAAATTGATAAGAGGAACGAGTACTTTATAGTCACAAAATTTCAAGATTTTATGACGCTCCAGTAAAATGTTACAACCATTTGAATGTTGCAAATTTTGATAAATATAGGACGCACCGTATAGGAGTTAGGGCCATTTGAAGTTTTATCAATGTTTGATTTGGGACTCAAAGGTAGCATAGCTATGAGTGATACCTTACATTGATAAGAGGCTCGATTACTTTATTGTCACAAAATTTCACGGTTTTATGACGTTCCAGTAAAAAGTTACAATGTTGTAAACTTTGATAGGTATAGGGCGCACCGTATAGAAGTTAGGGCCATTTGAAGTTTTATCAGTGTTTGATTTGGGACTCAAGGGTAGCATAGCTATAAGCGATAGATTAAATTGATAAGAGGCTCGAGTACTTTATTGTCAAAAAATTTCAAGGTTTTATGACGCTCGAGTAAAAGTTACAAGCACCGTACAGAAGTTAGGGCCATTTGAAGTTTTATCAGTGTTTGATTTGGGACTCAAGGGAAGCATAGCTATGAGCGATAGCTTAAATTTATAAGAGGCACGAGTACTTTATTGTCGCAAAATTTCCAGATTTTATGACGCTCAAGTAGAAAGTTACAAGCATTTATTTGTTGCAAACTTTGATATGAATAGGATGCACCGTATAGAAGTTAGGGCCATTTGAAGTTTTATCAGTGTTTGATTTGGGACTCAAGGGTAGCATAGCTATGTGTGATAGCTTAAATTGATAAGAGGCTCGAGTACTTTATTGTCACAAAATTTCATGGTTTTATGACGTTCCAGTAAAAAGTTACAAGCAATTGATGGTTGCAGAGTTTGATAGGTGTAGGAAGTATAGTAGTTAGGGCCATTTGAAGTTTTATCAGTGTTTGAAGTTTGGACTCAAGGGTCGCATAGCTTTGTCGATAGCTCAAACTGATAAGAAGCTCGAGTACTTTATTGTCACAAAATTTCAAGATTTTATGACGCTCCAGTAAAAAGTTACAAGCATTTGAATGTTTGATAGGTGTAAGACGCACCGTATAGAAGTTATGGCCATTTAAAGTTTTATCAGTGTTTGATTTGGGACTCAAGGGTAGTATAGATATGAGCGTTAACTTTAATTGATAAGAGGCTCAAGTACGTTATTGTCACTAAATTTCAAGATTTTATGATGCTCCAGTAAAAAGTTACAAGCATTTGAATTATGCAAACATTGATAGGTATAGGCCGCACTGTACAGAAGTTAGGGCCATTTGAAGTTTTATCAGTGTTTGATTTGGGACTCAAGTGTAGCCTAGATATGAGCGATAACTTTAATTGATAAGAAGCTCGAGTACTTTATTGTCACAAAATTTCAAGATTTTATGACGCTCCAGTAAAAAGTTACAAGCATTTGAATGTTTGATAGGTGTAGGACGCACCGTATAGAAGTTAGGGCCATTTGAAGTTTTATCAGTGTTTGATTTGGGACTCAAGGGTAGCATAGCGATGAACGATAACTTTAATTGACAAGAGGCTCGAGTACTTTATTGTCACAAAATTTCAAGATTTTATGACGCTCCAGTAAAAAGTTACAAGCATTTTTTTGTTGCAAACTTTGATAGGTATAGGACACACCGTACAGAAGCTAGGGCCCTTTGAAGTATTATCAGTGTTTGATTTGGGACTCAAGGGTAGCATAGCTATGATCGATAGATTAAAGTGATAAGTGGCTCGAGTACTTTATTGTCACAAAATTTCAAGATTTTATGACGCTCCAGTAAAAAGTTACAAGCATTTAATTGTTGATAGGTGTAGGACGCACCGTATATAAGTTAGGGCCATAAGAAGTTTTATCAGTCTTTGATTTAGGACTCAAGGGTACCATAGCTATGAGCGAGAGCTTAAATTGATAAGAGGCTCGAGTACTTTATTGTCAAAAAATTTCAAGGTTTTATGACACTCCAGTAAAAAGTTACAGTGTTGCAAACTTTGATATGTATAGGGCGCACCGTATAGAAGTAAGGACCATTTGAAGTTTTATCAGTGATTTGGGACTCAAGGGTAGCATAGCTATGAGCGATAACTTTAATTTTGATAGGTATAGGATGCACCGTATAGAAGTTAGGGCTATTTGAAGTTTTGTCAGTGTTTGATTTGGGACTCAAGGGTAGCGTAGCTATGAGCGATAGCTTAAATTGATAAGAGGCACGTGTACTTTATTGTCACAATATATCAAGGTTTTATGACGCTCCAGTAAAAAGCTACAAGCATTTGAATGTTGCAAACTTTGATAGGTATAGGACGCACCGTATAGAAGTTAGGGCCATTTGTAGTCTTAGCAGTGTTTGATTTGGGACTCAAGGGTAGCGTAGCTATGAGCGATAGTTTAAATTGATAAGAGGCACGAGTACTTTATTGTCACAAAATATCAAGGTTTTATGACGCTCCAGTAAAAAGTTACAAGCACTTGAATGTTGCAAACTTTGATAGGTATAGGACGCACCGTACAGAAGTTAGGGCCAATTGAAGTTTTATCAGTGTTTGATATGGGACTCCAGGGTAGCGTAGCTTTAAGCGATAACTTTAATTGACAAGAGGCTCGAGTACTTTATTGTCACAAAATATCAATATTTTATGACGCTCCAATAAAAAGTCACAGGCATTTTAATGTTGCAAACTTTGATAGGTGTAGGACTCACCGTACAGAACTTAGCTTCATTTGAGGTTTTATCTGTGTTTGATTTGGGACTCAAGGGAAGCATAGCTATGAGCGATAGCTTAAATTGATAAGAGGCTCGAGTACTTTATTGTCACAAAATTTCAATATTTTATGACGCTAAAGGAAAAAGTTACAAGCATTTGAATGTTGCAAACTTTGAGAAGTGTAGGACGCAACGTATAGAAGATAGGGCCAATTGAAGTTTTGTTAGTGTTTGATATGGGACTCCAGGGTAGCGTAGCTATAAGCGATAACTTTAATTGACAAGAGGCTCGAGTACTTTATTGTCACAAAATATCAAGATTTTATGACGCTCCTGTAAAAAGTGACAAGCATTTCAATGTTGCAAACTTTGATAGGTATAGGACGCACCGTACAGAAGTTAGGGCCAATTGAAGTTTTATCAGTGTTTGATATGGGACTCCAGGGTAGCGTAGCTTTAAGCGATAACTTTAATTGACAAGAGGCTCGAGTACTTTATTGTCACATAATATCAATATTTTATGACGCTCCAGTAAAAAGTTACAAGCATTTTAATGTTGCAAACATTGAAATGTATAGGACGCACCGTACCAAGTTAGGGCCCTTTGAAGTCCTATCAGTGTTTCATTTGGGACTCAAGGGTAGCATAGCTATGAGCGATAGCTTAAAGTGATAGGCTCCAGTAAAAAGTTACAAGCATTTGAATGTTGCAAACTTTGATAGGTGTAGGACGCTCCGTATAGGAGTTAGGGCCATTTGAAGTTTTATCAGTGTTTTATTTAGGACTCAAGGGTAGCATAGCTATGAGCGATAGCTTAAATTGTAAAGAGGCTCGAGTACTTTATTGTCACAAAATTTCAAGGTTTTATGACGCTCCAGTAAAAAGTTACAATGTTGCAACCTTTGATACGTATAGGACGCACCGCAAAGAAGTTAGGGCCATTTGAATTTTTAGCAGTGTTTGATTTAGGACTCATGGGTAGCACAGCTATGAGCGATAACTTTAATTGACAAGAGGCTCGAGTACTTTATTGTCACAAAATTTCAAGATTTTATAACGCTCCAGTAAAAAGTTACAAGCATTTGAATGTTGCAAACTTTGCTAGGTGTAGGACGCACCGTATAGAAGCTAGGGCCATTTGAAGTCTTAGAAGTGTTTTATTTGGGACTCAAGAGTAGCATAGCTATGAGCGATAGCTTAAATTGATAAGAGGCTCGAGTACTTTATTGTCACAAAATTTCAAGGTTTTATGACGCTGCAGTAAAAAGTTACAAGCATTTGAATGTTGCAAATTTTGATAGGTGTAGGACGCACCGTATAGAAATTAGGACCATTTGAAGTCTTAGCAGTGTTAGCTTTGGGACTCAAGAGTAGCATAGCTGTGAGCGATAGCTTAAATTGTAAAGAGGCTCGCGTACTTTATTGTCACAAAATTTCAAGGTTTTATGACGCTGCAGTAAAAAGTTACAATGTTGCAACCTTTGATACGTATAGGACGCACAGCAAAGAAGTTAGGGCCATTTGAATTTTTAGCAGTGTTTGATTTAAGACTCATGGGTAGCACAGCTATGAGCTATAACTTTAATTGACAAGAGGCTCGAGTACTTTATTGTCACAAAATTTCAAGATTTTATAACGCTCCAGTAAAAAGTTACAAGCATTTGAATGTTGCAAACTTTGCTAGGTGTAGGATGCACCGTATAGAAGTTAGGGCCATTTGAAGTCTTAGAAGTGTTTTATTTGGGACTCAAGAGTAGCATAGCTATGAGCGATAGCTTAAATTGATAAGAGGCTCGAGTATTTTATTGTCACAAAATTTCAAGGTTTTATGACGCTGCAGTAAAAAGTTACAATGTTGCAACCTTTGATACGTATAGGGCGCACCGTATAGAAGTTATGGTCATTTGAAGTTTAAGTAGTGTTTGATTTGGGACTCAAGGGTAGCATAGCTATGAGCAATAGCTTAAATAGATAAGAGGCACGAGTACTTTATTGTCACAAAATTTCAAGGTTTTATGACGCTCCAGTAAAAAGTTACAAGCATTTGAATGTTGCAAACTTTGATAGGTATAGGACGTACCATATAGAAGTTAGGGCCATTTGAAGTTTTATCAGTGGTTGATTTGGAACTCAAGAGTAGCATAGCTATGAGCGATAGCTTAAATTGATAAGAGGCTCGAGTACTTAATTGTCACAAATTTCAAGATTTTATAACGCTCCAGTAAAAAGTTACAAGCATTTGAATGTTGCAAACTTTGCTAGGTGTAGGACGCACCGTATAGAAGTTAGGGCCATTTGAAGTCTTAGAAGTGTTTTATTTGGGACTCAAAGGTAGCATAGCTATGAGCGATAGCTTAAATTGATAAGAGGCACGAGTAGTTTATTGTCACAAAATTTCAAGGTTTTATGACGCTGCAGTAAAAAGTTACAATGTTGCAACCTTTGATACGTATAGGGCGCACCGTATAGAAGTTATGGTCATTTGAAGTTTAAGTAGTGTTTGATTTGGGACTCAAGGGTAGCATAGCTATGAGCAATAGCTTAAATAGATAAGAGGCACGAGTACTTTATTGTCACAAAATTTCAAGGTTTTATGACGCTCCAGTAAAAAGTTACAAGCATTTGAATGTTGCAAACTTTGATAAGTATAGGACGCACCGTATAGAAGTTAGAGCCATTTGAAGTTTTATCAGTGGTTGATTTGGGACTCAAGTGTAGCATAGATATGAGCGATAACTTTAATTGACAAGAGGCTCGAGTACTTAATTGTCACAAATTTCAAGATTTTATAACGCTCCAGTAAAAAGTTACAAGCATTTGAATGTTGCAAACTTTGCTAGGTGTAGGACGCACCGTATAGAAGTTAGGGCCATTTGAAGTCTTAGAAGTGTTTTATTTGGGACTCAAAGGTAGCATAGCTATGAGCGATAGCTTAAATTGATAAGAGGCACGAGTAGTTTATTGTCACAAAATTTCAAGGTTTTATGACGCTCCAGTAAAAAGTTACAAGCATTTGAATGTTGCAAACTTTGATAAGTATAGGACGCACCGTATAGAAGTTAGAGCCATTTGAAGTTTTATCAGTGGTTGATTTGGGACTCAAGTGTAGCATAGCTATGTGAGATACCTTAATTTCATAAGGGGCACGAATACTTTATTGACACAAAATTTCAATATTTTATGACGCTCTAGTAAAAAGTTACAAACAATTGAAAGTAGCAAACTTTGATAGGTGTAGGATGCACCGTATAGAAGTTAGGGCCATTTGAAGTCTTAGAAGTGTTTTATTTGGGACTCAAGAGTATCATAGCTATGAGCGATAGCTTAAATTGATAAGAGGCTCGAGTACTTTATTGTCACAAAATTTCAAGGTTTTATGACGCTGCAGTAAAAAGTTACAAGCATTTGAATGTTGCAAACTTTGATAAGTATAGGACGCTCCGTAGAGAAGTTAGGGCCATTTGAAGTTTTATCAGTGGTTGTTTTGGGACTCAAAGGTAGCATAGCTATGTGCGATAGATTAGGTTGATAAGAGGACCGAGTACTTTATTGTCACAAAATTCCAAGGTTTTTTGACGCTCCAGTAAAAAGTTACACCCATTTGAATGTTGCAAACTTTGATAAGTGTAGGATGCACCGCATAGAAGTTAGGGCCATTTGAAGTTTTATCAGTGTTTGATTTGGGACTCATTGGTAGCACAGCTATGAGCGATAACTTTAATTGACAAGAGGCTCGAGTACTTAATTGTCACAAAATTTCAAGATTTTAGACCGCTCCAGTAAAAAGTTACAAGCATTTGTATGTTGCAAACTTTGCTAGGTGTTGGACGCACCGTATAGAAGTTAGGGCCATTTGAAGTCTTAGAAGTGTTTGATTTGGGACTCAAGGGTAGCGTAGCTATGAGCGATAGTTTAAATTGATAAGAGGCACGAGTACTTTATTGTCACAAAATATCAAGGTTTTATGACGCTCCAGTAAAAAGTTACAAGCACTTGAATGTTGCAAACTTTGATAGGTATAGGACGCACCGTACAGAAGTTAGGGCCAATTGAAGTTTTATCAGTGTTTGATATGGGACTCCAGGGTAGCGTAGCTTTAAGCGATAACTTTAATTGACAAGAGGCTCGAGTACTTTATTGTCAAAAAATTTCAAGGTTTTATGACACTCCAGTAAAAAGTTACAGTGTTGCAAACTTTGATATGTATAGGGCGCACCGTATAGAAGTAAGGACCATTTGAAGTTTTATCAGTGATTTGGGACTCAAGGGTAGCATAGCTATGAGCGATAACTTTAATTTTGATAGGTATAGGATGCACCGTATAGAAGTTAGGGCTATTTGAAGTTTTGTCAGTGTTTGATTTGGGACTCAAGGGTAGCGTAGCTATGAGCGATAGCTTAAATTGATAAGAGGCACGTGTACTTTATTGTCACAATATATCAAGGTTTTATGACGCTCCAGTAAAAAGCTACAAGCATTTGAATGTTGCAAACTTTGATAGGTATAGGACGCACCGTATAGAAGTTAGGGCCATTTGTAGTCTTAGCAGTGTTTGATTTGGGACTCAAGGGTAGCGTAGCTATGAGCGATAGTTTAAATTGATAAGAGGCACGAGTACTTTATTGTCACAAAATATCAAGGTTTTATGACGCTCCAGTAAAAAGTTACAAGCACTTGAATGTTGCAAACTTTGATAGGTATAGGACGCACCGTACAGAAGTTAGGGCCAATTGAAGTTTTATCAGTGTTTGATATGGGACTCCAGGGTAGCGTAGCTTTAAGCGATAACTTTAATTGACAAGAGGCTCGAGTACTTTATTGTCACAAAATATCAATATTTTATGACGCTCCAATAAAAAGTCACAGGCATTTTAATGTTGCAAACTTTGATAGGTGTAGGACTCACCGTACAGAACTTAGCTTCATTTGAGGTTTTATCTGTGTTTGATTTGGGACTCAAGGGAAGCATAGCTATGAGCGATAGCTTAAATTGATAAGAGGCTCGAGTACTTTATTGTCACAAAATTTCAATATTTTATGACGCTAAAGGAAAAAGTTACAAGCATTTGAATGTTGCAAACTTTGAGAAGTGTAGGACGCAACGTATAGAAGATAGGGCCAATTGAAGTTTTGTTAGTGTTTGATATGGGACTCCAGGGTAGCGTAGCTATAAGCGATAACTTTAATTGACAAGAGGCTCGAGTACTTTATTGTCACAAAATATCAAGATTTTATGACGCTCCTGTAAAAAGTGACAAGCATTTCAATGTTGCAAACTTTGATAGGTATAGGACGCACCGTACAGAAGTTAGGGCCAATTGAAGTTTTATCAGTGTTTGATATGGGACTCCAGGGTAGCGTAGCTTTAAGCGATAACTTTAATTGACAAGAGGCTCGAGTATTTTATTGTCACAAAATATCAATATTTTATGACGCTCCAGTAAAAAGTTACAAGCATTTTAATGTTGCAAACATTGAAATGTATAGGACGCACCGTACCAAGTTAGGGCCCTTTGAAGTCCTATCAGTGTTTCATTTGGGACTCAAGGGTAGCATAGCTATGAGCGATAGCTTAAAGTGATAGGCTCCAGTAAAAAGTTACAAGCATTTGAATGTTGCAAACTTTGATAGGTGTAGGACGCTCCGTATAGGAGTTAGGGCCATTTGGAGTTTATCAGTGTTTTATTTAGGACTCAAGGGTAGCATAGCTATGAGCGATAGCTTAAATTGTAAAGAGGCTCGAGTACTTTATTGTCACAAAATTTCAAGGTTTTATGACGCTCCAGTAAAAAGTTACAATGTTGCAACCTTTGATACGTATAGGACGCACCGCAAAGAAGTTAGGGCCATTTGAATTTTTAGCAGTGTTTGATTTAGGACTCATGGGTAGCACAGCTATGAGCGATAACTTTAATTGACAAGAGGCTCGAGTACTTTATTGTCACAAAATTTCAAGATTTTATAACGCTCCAGTAAAAAGTTACAAGCATTTGAATGTTGCAAACTTTGCTAGGTGTAGGACGCACCGTATAGAAGCTAGGGCCATTTGAAGTCTTAGAAGTGTTTTATTTGGGACTCAAGAGTAGCATAGCTATGAGCGATAGCTTAAATTGATAAGAGGCTCGAGTACTTTATTGTCACAAAATTTCAAGGTTTTATGACGCTGCAGTAAAAAGTTACAAGCATTTGAATGTTGCAAATTTTGATAGGTGTAGGACGCACCGTATAGAAATTAGGACCATTTGAAGTCTTAGCAGTGTTAGCTTTGGGACTCAAGAGTAGCATAGCTGTGAGCGATAGCTTAAATTGTAAAGAGGCTCGCGTACTTTATTGTCACAAAATTTCAAGGTTTTATGACGCTGCAGTAAAAAGTTACAATGTTGCAACCTTTGATACGTATAGGACGCACCGCAAAGAAGTTAGGGCCATTTGAATTTTTAGCAGTGTTTGATTTAGGACTCATGGGTAGCACAGCTATGAGCTATAACTTTAATTGACAAGAGGCTCGAGTACTTTATTGTCACAAAATTTCAAGATTTTATAACGCTCCAGTAAAAAGTTACAAGCATTTGAATGTTGCAAACTTTGCTAGGTGTAGGATGCACCGTATAGAAGTTAGGGCCATTTGAAGTCTTAGAAGTGTTTTATTTGGGACTCAAGAGTAGCATAGCTATGAGCGATAGCTTAAATTGATAAGAGGCTCGAGTACTTTATTGTCACAAAATTTCAAGGTTTTATGACGCTGCAGTAAAAAGTTACAATGTTGCAACCTTTGATACGTATAGGGCGCACCGTATAGAAGTTATGGTCATTTGAAGTTTAAGTAGTGTTTGATTTGGGACTCAAGGGTAGCATAGCTATGAGCAATAGCTTAAATAGATAAGAGGCACGAGTACTTTATTGTCACAAAATTTCAAGGTTTTATGACGCTCCAGTAAAAAGTTACAAGCATTTGAATGTTGCAAACTTTGATAGGTATAGGACGTACCATATAGAAGTTAGGGCCATTTGAAGTTTTATCAGTGGTTGATTTGGAACTCAAGAGTAGCATAGCTATGAGCGATAGCTTAAATTGATAAGAGGCTCGAGTACTTTATTGTCACAAAATTTCAAGGTTTTATGACGCTCCAGTAAAAAGTTACAAGCATTTGAATGTTGCAAACTTTGATAAGTATAGGACGCACCGTATAGAAGTTAGAGCCATTTGAAGTTTTATCAGTGGTTGATTTGGGACTCAAGTGTAGCATAGATATGAGCGATAACTTTAATTGACAAGAGGCTCGAGTACTTAATTGTCACAAATTTCAAGATTTTATAACGCTCCAGTAAAAAGTTACAAGCATTTGAATGTTGCAAACTTTGCTAGGTGTAGGACGCACCGTATAGAAGTTAGGGCCATTTGAAGTCTTAGAAGTGTTTTATTTGGGACTCAAAGGTAGCATAGCTATGAGCGATAGCTTAAATTGATAAGAGGCACGAGTAGTTTATTGTCACAAAATTTCAAGGTTTTATGACGCTCCAGTAAAAAGTTACAAGCATTTGAATGTTGCAAACTTTGATAAGTATAGGACGCACCGTATAGAAGTTAGAGCCATTTGAAGTTTTATCAGTGGTTGATTTGGGACTCAAGTGTAGCATAGCTATGTGAGATACCTTAATTTCATAAGGGGCACGAGTACTTTATTGACACAAAATTTCAATATTTTATGACGCTCTAGTAAAAAGTTACAAAGAATTGAAAGTAGCAAACTTTGATAGGTGTAGGATGCACCGTATAGAAGTTAGGGCCATTTGAAGTCTTAGAAGTGTTTTATTTGGGACTCAAGAGTAGCATAGCTATGAGCGATAGCTTAAATTGATAAGAGGCTCGAGTACTTTATTGTCACAAAATTTCAAGGTTTTATGACGCTGCAGTAAAAAGTTACAAGCATTTGAATGTTGCAAACTTTGATAAGTATAGGACGCTCCGTAGAGAAGTTAGGGCCATTTGAAGTTTTATCAGTGGTTGTTTTGGGACTCAAAGGTAGCATAGCTATGTGCGATAGATTAGGTTGATAAGAGGCTCGAGTACTTTATTGTCACAAAATTCCAAGGTTTTTTGACGCTCCAGTAAAAAGTTACACCCATTTGAATGTTGCAAACTTTGATAAGTGTAGGATGCACCGCATAGAAGTTAGGGCCATTTGAAGTTTTATCAGTGTTTGATTTGGGACTCATTGGTAGCACAGCTATGAGCGATAACTTTAATTGACAAGAGGCTCGAGTACTTAATTGTCACAAAATTTCAAGATTTTAGACCGCTCCAGTAAAAAGTTACAAGCATTTGTATGTTGCAAACTTTGCTAGGTGTTGGACGCACCGTATAGAAGTTAGGGCCATTTGAAGTCTTAGAAGTGTTTTATTTGGGACTCAAAGGTAGCATAGCTATGAGCGATAGCTTAAATTGATAAGAGGCACGAGTAGTTTATTGTCACAAAATTTCAAGGTTTTATGACGCTCCAGTAAAAAGTTACAAGCATTTGAATGTTGCAAACTTTGATAAGTATAGGACGCACCGTATAGAAGTTAGAGTCATTTGAAGTTTTATCAGTGGTTGATTTGGGACTCAAGTGTAGCATAGCTATGTGAGATACCTTAATTTGATAAGGGGCACGAGTACTTTATTGACACAAAATTTCAAGATTTTATGACGCTCTAGTAAAAAGTTACAAACAATTGAAAGTTGCAAACTTTGATAGGTGTAAAATGAACCGTATAGAAGTTAGGGCCTTTTGAAGTTTTATCAGTGTTTGATTTGGGACTCAAGGGTAGCATAGTTATGAGCGATGGCTTAAGTTGATAAGAGGCTCGAGTACTTTATTGTCACCAAATTTCAAGGTTTTATGACGCTCCAGTAAAAAGTTACAAGCAATGGATGGTCTCAGACTCTGATAGGTGTAGAACGTATAGAAGTTAGGGCCATTTGAAGTTTTATCAGTGTTTGATTTGGGACTCAAGGGTAGCATAGCTATGAGCGATAGCTTAAGTTGATAAGAGACTCGAGTACTTTATTGTCACCAAATTTCAAAATTTATGACGCTCCAGTAAAAAGTCACAGGCATTTTAATGTTGCAAACTTTGATAGGTGTAGGACGCACCGTACAGAAGTTAGGGCCAATTGAAGTTTTATCAGTGATTGATATGGGACTCCAGGGTAGCGTAGCTATAAGCGATAACTTTAATTGACAAGAGGCTCGAGTACTTTATTGTCACAAAATATCAATATTTTATGACGCTCCAGTAAAAAGTTACAAGCATTTTAATGTTGCAAACTTTGAAATGTATAGGACGCACCGTACAAAAGTTAGGGCCCTTTGAAGTCCTATCAGTGTTTGATTTGGGACTCAAAGGTAGCATAGCCATGAGCGATAGCTTAAAGTGATAAGCTCCAGTAAAAAGTTACAAGCATTTGAATGTTGCAAACTTTGATAGGTGTAGGACGCTCCGTATAGAAGTTAGGGCCATTTGAAGTTTTATCAGTGTTTTATTTAGGACTCAAGGGTAGCATAGCTATGAGCGATAACTTTAATTGACAAGAGGCTCGAGTACTTTTTGTCACAAAATTTCAAGATTTTATAACGATCCAGTAAAAAGTTACAAGCATTTGAATGTTGCAAACTTTACTAGGTGTAGGACGCACCGTATAGAAGTTAGGGCCATTTGAAGTCTTAGAAGTGTTTTATTTGGGACTCAAGAGTAGCATAGCTATGAGCGATAGCTTAAATTGATAAGAGGCTCGAGTACTTTATTGTCACAAAATTTCAAGGTTTTATGACGCTGCAGTAAAAAGTTACAATTTTGCAACCTTTGATAGGTATAGGACGCACTGTATAGAAGTTAGGGCCATTTGAAGTTTTAGCAGTGTTTGATTTGGGACTCAAGGGTAGCATAGCTATGAGCGATAGCTTAATTTGATAAGAGGCACGAGCACTTTATTTTCACAAAATTTCAAGGTTTTATGACGCTCCAGTAAAAAGTTACAAGCATTTGAATGTTGCAAACTTTGATAGGTATAGGACGTACCATATAGAAGTTAGGGCCATTTGAAGTTTTGTCAGTGGTTGATTTGGGACTCAACTGTAGCATAGCTATGTGCGATAGCTTAATTTGATAAGATGCACGAGTACTTTATTGTCACCAAATTTCAAGATTTTATGACGCTCCAGTAAAAAGTTACAAGCATTTGAATTTTGCAAACTTTGCTAGGTATAGGACGCTCCGTAGAGAAGTTAGGGCCATTTGAAGTTTTATCAGTGGTTGTTTTGGGACTCAAAGGTAGCATAGCTATGTGCGATAGATTAGGTTGATAAGAGGCTCGAGTACTTTATTGTCACAAAATTCCAAGGTTTTTTGACGCTCCAGTAAAAAGTTACACCCATTTGAATGTTGCAAACTGTGATAAGTGTAGGATGCACCGCATAGAAGTTAGGGCCATTTGAAGTTTTATCAGTGTTTGATTTGGGACTCAAGTGTAGCATAGCTATGTGAGATACCTTAATTTGATAAGGGGCACGAGTACTTTATTGACACAAAATTTCAAGATTTTATGACGCTCTAGTAAAAAGTTACAAACAATTGAAAGTTGCAAACTTTGATAGGTGTAAAATGAACCGTATAGAAGTTAGGGCCATTTGAAGTTTTATCAGTGTTTGATTTGGGACGCAAGGGTAGCATAGTTATGAGCGATGGCTTAAGTTGATAAGAGGCTCGAGTACTTTATTGTCACAAAATTTCAAGGTTTTATGACGCTCCAGTAAAAAGTTACAAGCAATGGATGGTCTCAGACTCTGATAAGTGTAGAACGTATAGAAGTTAGGGCCATTTGAAGTTTTATCAGTGTTTGATTTGGGACTCAAGGGTAGCATAGCTATGAGCGATAGCTTAAGTTGATAAGAGGCTCGAGTACTTTATTGTCACAAAATTTCAAAATTTATGACGCTCCAGTAAAAAGTCACAGGCATTTTAATGTTGCAAACTTTGATAGGTGTAGGACGCACCGTACAGAAGTTAGGGCCAATTGAAGTTTTATCAGTGATTGATATGGGACTCCAGGGTAGCGTAGCTATAAGCGATAACTTTAATTGACAAGAGGCTCGAGTACTTTATTGTCACAAAATATCAATATTTTATGACGCTCCAGTAAAAAGTTACAAGCATTTTAATGTTGCAAACTTTGAAATTATAGGACGCACCGTACAAAAGTTAGGGCCCTTTGAAGTCCTATCAGTGTTTGATTTGGGACTCAAAGGTAGCATAGCCATGAGCGATAGCTTAAAGTGATAAGCTCCAGTAAAAAGTTACAAGCATTTGAATGTTGCAAACTTTGATAGGTGTAGGACGCTCCGTATAGAAGTTAGGGCCATTTGAAGTTTTATCAGTGTTTTATTTAGGACTCAAGGGTAGCATAGCTATGAGCGATAACTTTAATTGACAAGAGGATCGAGTACTTTTTGTCACAAAATTTCAAGATTTTATAACGCTCCAGTAAAAAGTTACAAGCATTTGAATGATGCAAACTTTGCTAGGTGTAGGACGCACCGTATAGAAGTTAGGGCCATTTGAAGTCTTAGAAGTGTTTTATTTGGGACTCAAGAGTAGCATAGCTATGAGCGATAGCTTAAATTGATAAGAGGCTCGAGTACTTTATTGTCACAAAATTTCAAGGTTTTATGACGCTGCAGTAAAAAGTTACAATGTTGCAACCTTTGATAGGTATAGGACGCACTGTATAGAAGTTAGGGCCATTTGAAGTTTTAGCAGTGTTTGATTTGGGACTCAAGGGTAGCATAGCTATGAGCGATAGCTTAAATTGATAAGAGGCACGAGCACTTTATTGTCACAAAATTTCAAGGTTTTATGACGCTCCAGTAAAAAGTTACAAGCATTTGAATGTTGCAAACTTTGATAGGTATAGGACGTACCATATAGAAGTTAGGGCCATTTGAAGTTTTGTCAGTGGTTGATTTGGGACTCAACTGTAGCATAGCTATGTGCGATAGCTTAATTTGATAAGATGCACGAGTACTTTATTGTCACCAAATTTCAAGATTTTATGACGCTCCAGTAAAAAGTTACAAGCATTTGAATTTTGCAAACTTTGATAGGTATAGGACGCTCCGTAGAGAAGTTAGGGCCATTTGAAGTTTTATCAGTGGTTGTTTTGGGACTCAAAGGTAGCATAGCTATGTACGATAGATTAGGTTGATAAGAGGCTCGAGTACTTTATTGTCACAAAATTCCAAGGTTTTTTGACGCTCCAGTAAAAAGATACACCCATTTGAATGTTGCAAACTTTGATAAGTGTAGGATGCACCGCATAGAAGTTAGGGCCATTTGAAGTTTTATCAGTGTTTGATTTGGGACTCATTGGTAGCACAGCTATGAGCGATAACTTTAATTGACAAGAGGCTCGAGTACTTAATTGTCACAAAATTTCAAGATTTTAGACCGCTCCAGTAAAAAGTTACAAGCATTTGTATGTTGCAAACTTTGCTAGGTGTTGGACGCACCGTATAGAAGTTAGGGCCATTTGAAGTCTTAGAAGTGTTTTATTTGGGACTCAAAGGTAGCATAGCTATGAGCAATAGCTTAAATTGATAAGAGGCACGAGTAGTTTATTGTCACAAAATTTCAAGGTTTTATGACGCTCCAGTAAAAAGTTACAAGCATTTGAATGTTGCAAAATTTGATAAGTATAGAACGCACCGTATAGAAGTTAGAGTCATTTGAAGTTTTATCAGTGGTTGATTTGGGACTCAAGTGTAGCATAGCTATGTGAGATACCTTAATTTGATAAGGGGCACGAGTACTTTATTGACACAAAATTTCAAGATTTTATGACGCTCTAGTAAAAAGTTACAAACAATTGAAAGTTGCAAACTTTGATAGGTGTAAAATGAACCGTATAGAAGTTAGGGCCATTTGAAGTTTTATCAGTGTTTGATTTGGGACTCAAGGGTAGCATAGTTTGAGCGATGGCTTAAGTTGATAAGAGGCTCGAGTACTTTATTGTCACAAAATTTCAAGGTTTTATGACGCTCCAGTAAAAAGTTACAAGCAATGGATGGTCTCAGACTCTGATAGGTGTAGAACGTACAGAAGTTAGGGCCATTTGAAGTTTTATCAGTGTTTGATTTGGGACTCAAGGGTAGCATAGCTATGAGCGATAGCTTAAGTTGATAAGAGGCTCGAGTACTTTATTGTCACAAAATTTCAAGATTTATGACGCTCCAGTAAAAAGTCACAGGCATTTTAATGTTGCAAACTTTGATAGGTGTAGGACGCACCGTACAGAAGTTAGGGCCAATTGAAGTTTTATCAGTGATTGATATGGGACTCCAGGGTAGCGTAGCTACAAGCGATAACTTTAATTGACAAGAGGCTCGAGTACTTTATTGTCACAAAATATCAATATTTTATGACGCTCCAGTAAAAAGTTACAAGCATTTTAATGTTGCAAACTTTGAAATGTATAGGACGCACCGTACAAAAGTTAGGGCCCTTTGAAGTCCTATCAGTGTTTGATTTGGGACTCAAAGGTAGCATAGCCATGAGCGATAGCTTAAAGTGATAAGCTCCAGTAAAAAGTTACAAGCATTTGAATGTTGCAAACTTTGATAGGTGTAGGACGCTCCGTATAGAAGTTAGGGCCATTTGAAGTTTTATCAGTGTTTTATTTAGGACTCAAGGGTAGCATAGCTATGAGCGATAGCTCAAATTGATAAGAGGCTCGAGTACTTTATTGTCACAAAATTTTAAGGTTTTATGACGCTGCAGTAAAAAGTTACAAGCATTTGAATGTTGCAAACTTTGCTAGGTTAGGACTAGGTGTAGCAGTACTGTTGTGGCATCTAATTTTCTTTCTGTGGCTCGAGGTGTGCCACAGGGCTCCATTTTGGGTCCACTTCTCTTTTGCATATACATAAATGACTTGCCGACTGTCTTACAATATTGTAATATTCAAATGTATGCTGACGATGTTCAGATTTACATCAGTTGTACACCGAACGAAGTTGCCGATTGTGTCACCAAAATTAATAAAGACCTGAATAATATATATGTATGGGCAGGAAGGAATGGTTTGTGTCTTAATCCGGCTAAATCTAAGTGTTTGGTGATCTACAAGAAACACATCGTAACCGCGGGCCTCCCTGGGATATTTATGCATTCATCGGCAATTAATTATGTAAATGTGATTAAAAATTTGGGGGTCATATTTGATGGTGCTCTATCGTGGAATAATCATATTGCAGTAACGGTTGGTAAAGTCTATGGTATGCTACGATCCCTATGGGCTACGCAATATTTTACGCCTTTCAGGATTAGAATGATACTAGCCAAGTCCTACCTTCTCCCAACTATGTTATATGGTTGTGAAATATTTGGGAACTGTGATGCAGTAAGTAAACGAAAACTCAATGTGTTATTTAACACTATAACGAGGTACATTTATGGTTTAAGTCGAAGAGATCATGTGTCTAGGCGCGCAATAGAACTTTTTCACATCACATTCGATCAGCTTCTTGACACTCGAAGTATTCTATTGTTGCATAAGATTATTTGCACTCGGGAGCCTCCATATTTGTTTAGGCGCCTTAAATTTACTCGCTCTGGCCGTTCTAATCGGCTTGTCCCGTTAAGACATTCCTCACTTATGTCTGATCGTCAATTTTTCGTTAATGCTGTGAGACTTTGGAATTCACTGCCTGTACGGATTCAAGGTATTGGCAATGCTAATCTATTCAAAATTGAGCTTAATAAACACTTCCAGGGGCAATGAATTTATGAGCTGAATTGGGTTGTGCTATGGATTGTGTGTGACCGCGTACACTGTTTATATGTATGCATCCTTTTGTGACTAATAGCAAATTTAAAGCTGTACATTTTTATTGATTCAAAGCTGTTTTGTATTGAAAGATGAATTGTTGAAATTCATATTGTAATGTTCTGTTTTTGTACTCTGTGAGCTATTGTATTTTATAGTATAAGTTTAAACTAAGTCCGGATTATTGTACTAAATGTATCATTTCATGTTATTGGGACAATCTTACAAGGTTTTGCCTTAATGTCCCAAGGTGAACGCAAATTAATAATAATAATAATAATAATAGGACGCACCGTATAGAAGTTAGGGCCATTTGAAGTCTTAGATGTGTTTTATTTGGGACTCAAGAGTAGCATAGCTATGAGCGATAGCTTAAATTGATAATAGGCTCGAGTACTTTATTGTCACAAAATTTCAAGGTTTTATGACGCTGCAGTAAAAAGTTACAATGTTGCAACCTTTGATAGGTATAGGACGCACCGTATAGATGTTAGGGCCATTTGAAGTTTTAGCAGTGTTTGATTTGGGACTCAAGGGTAGCATAGCTATGAGCGATAGCTTAAATTGATAAGAGGCACGAGTACTTTATTGTCACAAAATTTCAAGGTTTTATGACGCTCCAGTAAAAAGTTACAAGCATTTGAATGTTGCAAACTTTGATAGGTATAGGACGTACCATATAGATGTTAGGGCCATTTGAAGTTTTATCAGTGGTTGATTTGGGACTCAAAGGTAGCATAGCTATGTGCGACAGCTTAATTTGATAAGATGCACGAGTACTAATGAGGTAGCCAAAGAGGGCCTCATCTGGGCAATCGTTGACACTGGAAACAGTGACGGTACCATTTCTCCAGCGAACTGGAAAATGGTGGAGAAGGCCCTTTTCCTTCTTCTACAGGGACATCCTGAGGGCCAATCCTGACCTATCACCTGTATGCCGGGAGGTGGGATGGTATCAGGGGCACGTGAAGCTCATCGCGTGCTCAGATGAGCGCTCGGCTGAGCTTTATAAGATGGCCATCTCAATGGTTGGCGAAATCTGGCCGGTGGCCACGCTCTTAGCTGTTCCCAGAGACCAGATCCCGAACCGCCCGCGTTCTAGGGCCTGGGTTCCGGCAGAGCACTCCTCGCCGGAAGAAATTCTGGAGTTGCTTAGGCTCAGCAATTACGACCTCCCCACGGATGACTGGAAGGTCGCAAAAAAAAGCGAGCCCAAGGGCAACTCTCGAGAGATTATCATTATTCTTAATGCGGACTCTCTAGCCCCTATTAATGCCAAATGGCAGAGATCAACTACGGCTGTAGTTCGATCTCACTCAACGGGTATAGGAGCAACAACCAGGGAACATACAAGCCCCCCACTCTGGCCGAACCGGATCTAACCTTCGATGATGGGGAGAGTTACGCTTCGGCCTCAGAATCGGTAGGCAGTTTCTGCGGATGTCCGATAACTAATATCGACGACGTTGGTGATTCTCCTCTCTCAGAAGAGGAGGCAGCCAGCGTGACGATGATGGCCACCTCCGTGAATGGTGAGGGTATTACAGATTAACCTTCACCATTCCATGGCTGCCTCGGCATCCCTGATCCTCCACCTGACTCAAAAAGGAGAGGAACTCATACTGGTCCAAGAACCTTGGCTCGTAAATGATCAGGTTCGCGGACTCACTATAAGCGGATACCGCACAGTATTCGTGCACGATCGAGGTAAACCCAGAGCCTGTATTCTTGCTAAGAACAATATTAACGCTCTTCTTCTTCACAGGTTCAGCGACAAGGATAATGTAGCCATGGTTATTTCCACCAACACCATGGCTATATGGATCGTCAGCAGCTACATGGCGCACGACCACGGGCTGACGCCGCCTCCAGATAATAGAAAGCGCATCCCGGTATTCATCGGGGCCGATGCCAATGCCCATCACGAGGTGTGGGGCAGCACGGATACCTTTGATTTCATTCTTACTAACGACATAGTCATTGTTAACAGGGGGAGAGAGCCAACCTTTATTACCTCAAATAGAAGGGAGGCTCTCGATCTAACCCTTGGCAATAATCACTCGTCTCAACTTATTTCGAGCTAGCGCGTTTTGCAGGAATGCTCCTTCTCGGACCACTGTTACATCTGTTTTAGAATTGCGATCTCTTATACGTTAGATACGGCAGAGCGCAAAATACACACTAACAGGAAAAGAACTGACTGGAAAAAATTCCAGACCTTTATGGAGTCGGGCCTGCAGTCGACTCCGCCCACTATCACCTCTATATAGATCGAGCAGTTGAAACCATTACAGCACTATTTAACTCTGCTGCCAAATCAGCCTGCAACTTCCCGAAGCCAAGAGGAAAACCAAAACCCCATTGGTGGAATTCGGAAATTGCTGAGCTACGAAAAGAATGCCGCAAGCTCTTCAACAGAGCCAAAGCTACAAATGACTGGCTCCCTTTCAAAGACAAACAAAGGGAACTCAAGTATATGGTTAGGAGATTCAAACGAACGTCTTGGCGAGACTTCTGTGGCAACATAGAAAGCTCGTCCGAGACAAGTAGACTCTGGAGGATTCTCAATACCACCCCTCGGGCTCTGGAATGTATTCAGGGATGGGACGGTACCTGGACTGACTCTGAAACCGACACTCTAGACGCCCTAATACAAACACACTTCCCGGGGAATGAAATCTTTGTGGATTGCAGGTCTCTTAACTCCAACCACTCTTTAAGACACTCAACTCAATTCCAAATGACCAACATGCATATTCAGTGGGCCATCAACAGCTTTAAGCGTTTTAAATCTCCCGGGCCTGATGGTATCATTCCCGCGGACATTCAGCACACTGCAAGTGCGGTTGCGCATTGGCTACTGCATATTTATAATGCATGCCTAAGATGGTCGTACATTCCCAAAAGCTGGAGAGAAGCTCGAGTAGTTTTCATCCCTAAAGCGGGAAAGTCGACCCACCAAGCCTAAGGACTATCGACCAATTAGTTTGTCCTCCTTTCTTTTGAAAACACTGGAAAGGGTCCTTGATATACAAATCAGGAGCTCTATTATTTCCACGTGCCTTTCCAAATCAGAACTTGCCTATACTAAAGGCAAGTCTGTGGAAACAGCGCTTCACGTGCTCATTGAGCAAGTAGAGAAATCTCTGGCCAACAAAGAATATACTCTTGCAGTATTTCTCGATATAGAAGGGGCATTCAACAATATTTGTCCCTCCGCCACTACTAAATCCTTAGTAAACCTTAACCTGGACCCCAGCTTGGTTAGGTTCATCGAACAGCTACTGAAAACACGCGTCATTGGCTCCTGAATAGGAAACGTACATGCTAAAAGGACTGTCAAGAGAGGTACTCCACAAGCCGGTGTGCTCTCACCCCTCATATGGAATCTGACGGTGAACACACTACGTAGGAGATTAGATCAGACCGGCTGCAGCACTATAGCTTATGCGGACGACATTGATATCTCTGTTTCCGGTAAATATCTGTCAACACTATCAGAAAAGCTAAGCTACACTCTTAGCATTTTGTCCCAACGGTGTCTTGAAGTTGGCCTAGATGTCAACCCTTCCAAAACTGAGGTTATGCTCTTCACCAGGAAGCACAAAATACCAAGTTTTGACTTACCCAAACTTAATGGTAATACGCTTAGCCAGAGCAATAGCGTCAAGTATCTAGGTCTGATCCTGGACCCTAAGCTCCATTGGGAAGCAAATTTGGCGGAGAGGGTACGGAAGCCCACGTGTGCTCTGTACTGTTGCAAGAGATCCATGGGAACAACATGGGGCGTCCAACCTCGAACCATGTCCTGGCTCTATGCGGAGGTGGTTGAGCCGTACTTTCTTTATGGCGCTGTCTTCTGGTGGCCCGCAACTGACAAGGCGGTGAACCTAAAATCTCTTGACAAGGTTAGAAGAACAGCAGCGGTTCTGATAACAGGGGCTCTGCGTACTACCTCTACCAAAGCTCTATTTGTATTCCTACATTGGTTGCCCACTAGGCTTCTGGTCAGGCAACAAGCAAAATGCTCGTCAACCAGACTCAATGCTATATCGCGCTGGACTAGGCTGAACCTGGGCCATGCCAATGTTCTGATGCAGGACACGCCCGTACAGACAGACGTTGACTATACGTGCTCTACACCTAATCTAAACAACGGGTTCGACACTTACATTCCTAGTAGAGAGGAATGGTCCAACAATTTAGTGGTCACTGGCAGTTCCATTGACATATATACGGATGGCTCCAAACTGGAGAATAAGGTCGGTTGCGGTATCTTCTACAGAAAACTTGGCATCAAGCTCTCCTATCGTCTCCCTGACCATTGCAGCGTCTTTCAGGCGGAAGTAATGGCAATATTCCAAGCGTCCAAGTGTCTTATTCGCAATGAAGTATGCGATGTGATGATACGCATATTCACCGACAGTCAGGCGGCAATCAAGTCACTGGCTGGTGTATTCACCACCTCTAAGCTTGTACTCGATTGCCGCTCCACCCTGAACGTCATCTCAGGTAACTCACAAGTTCAGATATGCTGGGTGCCTGGACATAGCGACATTCTAGGAAACTGCGAGACCGATGAATTGGCCAAAATAGGTACGCTGCTCCCTGACATCTCTCCCTTCTTTGATTTAGGTGTCCCACTGGCCACGGTCAAATGGGCCATAAAACATGACTATCTTGAGGCAGCTAAAAAAGCCTGGGTAAATGAACATACCTGTAGTGTTGTCAGACAAACCTGGAGCACTATCGACATTAGGCGTACTAGTCAGCTACTCAATATTAGCAGGAACTCCATCGGCACTATAATAAATGTGCTCACGGGACACTGTCTGATCGGGAAACATGCTGAAAGACTAGCACTGCCCCATAATGACTTCTGTCGCAGCTGTGGCTCTGAGGAGGAGGAAGAAACAGTACTTCATCTCATGTCAGAGTCCAGCTCTGGCCAGGCGAAGATTAAAATTCCTAGGCTCACCTTTCTTCACTTCCTTAACCAAACTATCTTCCATCAACATCAAGGACATAGCCAGGTTCATTTCGGAATCACTGTGGTTCCAAAAATTCTAGACGGGGGAATCGCGTCGTCATAGTGTGGTACCACAACGAGCCATTCTATGTGCTTAAGTGTGCTTTTTGCGACAAAGGCTGCCACTCCTACCTACCTACCTACCTAGGGCCATTTGAAGTTTTATCAGTGTCTGATTTGGGACTCAAAGGTAGCATAGCTATGAGCGATAGCTTAAATTGATAAGAGGCTCGAGTAGTTTATTGCCACAAAATTTCTAAATTTTATGACGCTCCATTAAAAAGTTACAAGCATTTGAATGTTGCAAACTTTAATAGGTATAGGGACGCACCTTATAGAAGTTAGGGCCATTTGAAGTTTTATCAGTGTTTGATTTGGGACTCAAGTGTAGCTTAGCTATGAGAAATCGCTTAAATTGTTAAGAGGCTAGAGTACTTTATTGTCACAAAACTTCGAGATTTTATGACGCTCCAGTAAAATGTTACAAGCATTTGAATGTTGCAAACTTTGATAGGTATAGGACGCACCGTATAGAAGTTATGGCCATTTGAAGTTTTATTAATATTTGGTTTGGGACTCAAGGATAGCATAGATATGACCGATAGCTTAAATTGATAAGAGGCTCGAGTACTTTATTGTCACAAAATTTCAAAGTTTTATGACGCTCCAGTGAGAAGTTACAAGCATTTGATTGCTGCAGACTTTGATAGGTGTAGGACTCACCGTATAGAAATTATGGTCATTTGAAGTTCTATCAGTATTTGGTTTGGGACTCAAGGATAGCATAGCTATGACCGATAGCTTAAATTGATAAGAGGCTCGAGTACTTTATTGTCACAAAATTTCAAAGTTTTATGACGCTCAAGTAAGAAGTTACAAGCATTTGATTGCTGCATACTTTGATAAGTGTAGGACGCACCGTATAGAAGTAATGGCCATTTGAAGTTTTATCAGTATTTGGTTTGGGACTCAAGGATAGCATAGCTATGACCGATAGCTTAAATTGATAAGAGGCACGAGTACTTTATTGTCACAAAATTTCGAGATTTTATGACGCTCCAGTAAAAAGTGTATTAGTTGCAAACTTTGATAGGTATAGGGCGCACCGTACAGAAGTTAGGGCCCTTTGAAGTCTTATCAGTGTATAATTTGGGACTCAATGTTAGCATAGATATGAGCGATAACTTCAATTGATAAGAGGCTCGAATTCTTTATTGTCACAAAATTTCAAGATTTTATGACGCTCCAGTAAAAAGTTACAAGCATTTGAATGTTGCAAACTTTGATAGGTGTAGGACGCTCCGTATAGAAGTTAGGGCCATTTGAAGTTTTATCAGTGTTTTATTTGGGACTCAAGGCTAGCATAGCTATGAGCGATAGCTTCAATTGATAAGAGGCTCGAGTACTTTATTGTCAGAGAATTTCAAGATTTTATGACGCACCAGTAAAAAGTTACAAGCATTTGAATATTGCAAACTTTGATAGTGTAGGACGCACCGTACAGAAGAGAGTGGCATTTGAAGTTTTATTATTGTTTGATTTGGGACTCAAGGGTAGCATAGCTATGAGCGATTACTTTAATTAACAAGAGGCTCGAGTACTTTTTTGTCACAAAATTTCAAGGTTTTATAACGCTCCAGTAAAAAGTTACAAGCAATGGATGGTCGCAGACTTTGATAGGTGTGGGACGTATAGAAGTTAGGGCCATTTGAAGTTTTATCAGTGTTTGATTTGGAATTAAGGGTAGCATAGCTATGAGCGGTAGCTCCAGTAAAAAGTTACAAGCATTTGAATGTTGCAAACTTTGATAGGTGTAGGACGCACCGTATAGAAGTTAGGGCCATTTGAAGGCTTCGCAGTGTTTGATTTCGGACTCAAGACTAGCATAGCTATGAGCGATAGCTTAAATTGATAAGAGGCTCGAGTACTTTATTGTCACAAAATTTCAAGGCTTTATGACGCTGCAGTAAAAAGTTACAATGTTGCAAGCTTTGATAGGTATAGGACGCACCACAAAGAAGTTAGGGCCATTTGAAGATTTAGCAGTGTTTGAATTAGGACTCAAGGGTAGCACAGCTATGTGCGATAGCTTAATTTGATAAGAGGCACGAGTACTTTATTGTTACAAAATTTCAAGCTTTTATGACGCTCCAGTAAAAAGTTACAAGCATTTGAATGTTGCAACCTTTGATAGGTATAGGACGCACCGTATAGAAGTTAGGGCCAGTTGAAGTTTTATCAGTGGTTGATTTGGGACTCAAGTGTAGCATAGCTATGTGCGATAGCTTAATTTGATAAGAGGCACGAGTACTTTATTGTCACAAAATTTCCAGATTTTATGACGCTCCAGTAAAAAGTTACAAGCATTTGAATGTTGCAAACTTTGATAGGTATAGGACGCACCGTATAGAAGTTAGGGCCATTTGAAGTTTTAGCAGTGTTTGATTTGGAACTTAATGGTAGCGTAGCTATGAGCGATAGCTTAAATTGATAAGAGGCACGAGTACTTTATTGTCACAAAATATCAAGATTTTATGAAGCTCCAGTAAAAAATTACAATGTTGCAACCTTTGGTAGGTATAGGACGCACCACAAAGAAGTTAGGGCCATTTGAAGTTTTAGTAGTGTTTGAATTAGGACTCAAGGGTAGCACAGCTATGTGCGATACCTTAATTTGATAAGAGTCACGAGTACTTTATTGCTACAAAATTTCAAGGTTTTATGACGCTCCAGTAAAAAGTTACAAGCATTTGAATGTTGCAAACTTTGCTAGGTGTAGGATGCACCGTATAGAAGTTAGGGCCATTTGAAGTTTTATCAGTGGTTGATTTGGGACTCAATTGTAGCATAGCTATGTGCGATAGTTTAATAAGATAAGAGGCACGAGTACTTTATTGTCACAAAATTTCCAAATTTTATGACGCTCCAGTAAAAAGTTAGCATAGCTATGAGCGATAGCTTAAGTTGATAAGAGGCTCGAGTACTTTATTGTCACAAAATTTCAAGGCTTTATCACGCTGCAGTAAAAAGTTACAATGTTGCAACCTTTGATAGGTATAGGACGCACCGTATAGAAGTTGAGGCCATTTGAAGTTTTCTCAGTGGTTGATTTGGGACTCAAGTGTAGCATAGCTATGTGCGATAATTTAATTTGATAAGAGGCACGAGTACTATATTATCACAAAATTTCAAGGTTTTATGACGCTCCAGTAAAAAGTTACAAGCATTTAAATGTTGCAAACTTTGATAAGCATAGGACGCACCGTATGGAAGTTAGGGCTATTTGAAGTTTTATCAGTGGTTGATTTGGGACTCAAGTGTAGCATAGCTATGAGTAATAGCTTAAATTGATAAGAGGCTCGAGTAGTTTATTGTCACAAAATTTCAAAATTTTATGACTGAGTGTTTGATTTGGAACTCAAGGGTAGCATAGCTATGTGAGATAGCTTAATTTAATAAGAGGCACGAGAACTTTATTGTCACAAAATTTCAAAATTTTATGACGCTCCAGTAAAAAGTTACAAGCAATGGAGGGTCGCAGACTCTGATAGGTGTAGGACAATTGGAAGTTAGGGCCATTTGAAGTTTTATCAGTGTTTGATTTTGGACTCAAGGGTAGCATAGCTATGAGCGATAGCTTAAAATAATAAGAGGCTCGAGTAGTTTATTGTCACAAAATTTCAAAATTTTATGACGCTCCAATAAAAAGTTACAAGCATTTGAATGTTGCAAACTTTGATAGGTGTAGGGCGCACCGTATAGAAGTTCGGGCCATTCGAAGTTTTATCAGTGTTTGATTTGGGACTCACGGGTAACATAGTTATGAGCGATATCTTAAGTTGATAAGAGGCTCGAGTACTTTATTGTCACAAAATTTCAAGGTTTTATGATGCTCCAGTAAAAAGTTAAAAGCAATGGATGGTCGCAGACTCTGATAGGTGTAGGACGTATAGAAGTTAGGGCCATTTGAAGTTTTATCAGTGTTTGATTTGGGACTCAAGGGTAGCATAGCTATGCGCAATAGCTTAAATTGATAAGAGGCTCGAGTAGTTTATTGTCACAAAATTTCAAAATTTTATTACGCTCCAGTAAAAAGTTACAAACATTTGAATGTTGCAAACTTTGATAGGTGTAGGACGCACCGTATAGAAGTTAGGGCCATTTGAAGCTTAATCAGTGTTTGATTTGGGCCTCAAGGGTAGTATAGTTATTAGCGATAGCTTAAGTTGATAAGAGGCTCGAGTACTTTATTGTCACAAAATTTCAAGGTTTTATGACGCACTAGTAAAAAGTTACAAGCAATGGATGGTCGCCGACTCTGATAGGTGGAGGACGTATAGAAGTTAGGGCCATTTGAAGTTTTACCAGTGTTTGATTTGGGGCTCAAGGATAGCATAGCTATGAGCGATATTTTAAGTTGATAAGAGGCTCGAGTACTCTATGGTCAAAAAATTTCAAGGTTTTATGACGCTCCAGTAAAAAGTTACAAGCATTTAAATGGTGCAAACTTTGATAGGTATAGGACGCACCGTACAGAAGTTAGGGCCATTTGAAGTTTTATCAGTGTTTGATTTGGGACTCAAGGGTAGCATAGCTATGAGCGATAACTTTAATTGACAAGAGGCTCGAGTACTTTATTGTCACAAAATTTCCAGATTTTATGACGCTTCAGTAAAAAATTACAAGCATTTGATTGTTGCAAACTTTTATAGGTGTAGGACGCACCGTATAGACGTTAGGGCTATTTGAAGTTTTAGCTGTGTTTGATTTGGGACTCAAGGGTAGCATAGTTATGAGCGCTAGCTTAAATTTATAAGAGGCTCGAGTATTTTATTGTCACAAAATTCCAAGGTTTTATGACGCTGCAGTAAAAAGTTACAATGTTGCAACCATTGATAGGTATAGGACGCACCGTATAGAAGTTAGGGCCATTTGAAGTTTTATCAGTAGTTGATTTGGGACTCAAGTGTAGCATAGCTATGTGCCATAGCTTAATTTGATAAGAGGCTCGAGTATTTTATTGTCACAAAATTCTAAGGTTTTATCAAGCTGCAGTAAAAAGTTACAATGTTGCAACCATTTATAGGTATAGGACGCACCGTATAGAAGTTAGGGCCATTAGAAGTTGTATCAGTGGTTGATTTGGGACTCAAGTGTAGCATAGCTATGTGCGATAGCTTAAATTGATAAGAGGCACGAGTACTTTATTGTCACAAAATATCAAGGTTTTATGACGCTCCAGTAAAAAATTACAATGTTGCAACCTTTGGTAGGTATAGGACGCAACACAAAGAAGTTAGGGCGAATTTGAAGTTTTAGCAGTGTTTGAATTGGGACTCAAGGGTAGCACAGCTATGTGCGATAGCTTAATTTGATAAGAGGCACGAGTACTTTATTGTCACAAAATTTCCAGATTTTATGACGCTCCAGTAAAAAGTTACAAGCAATGGATGGTCGCAGACTCTGATAGGTGTAGGACGTATAGAAGTTAGGGCCATTTGAAGTTTTATCAGTGTTTGATTTGGGACTCAAGGGTAGCATAGATATGAGCGATAGCTTAAATTGATAAGAGGCTCGAGTAGTTTATTGTCACAAAATTTCAAAATTTTATAACGCTCCAGTAAAGAGTTACAAGCATTTGAATGTTGCAAATTTTGATAAATATAGGACGCACCATATAGGAGTTAGGGCTATTTGAAGTTTTATCAGTGTTTCATTTGGGACTCAAGGTTAGCATAGTTATGAGTGATAGCTTAAATTGATAAGAGGCTCGAGTACTTTATTGTCACAAAATTTCACGGTTTTATGACGTTCCAGTAAAAAGTTACAAGCATTTATTTGTTGCAAACCTTGAGAGGTGTAGGACCCACCGTACAGAAGTTAGGGCCATTTGAAGTTTTATCAGTTTTTGATTTGGGACTCAAAGGTAGCATAGCTATGAGCGATGGCTTAATTTGATGAGAGGCACGAGTACTTCATAGTCACAAAATTGCAAGGTTTTATGACGTTCCAGTAAAAAGTTAAAAGCATTTGATGGTTGCAGACTTTGATAGGTGTAGGACGTATAGAAGTTAGGGCCATTTGAAGTTTTATCAGTGTTTGATTTGGGACTCAAGGGTAGCATAGTTATAAGCGATATCTTAAGTTGATAAGAGGCTCGAGTACTTTATTGTCACAAAATTTCAAGGTTTTATGACGCTCCAGTAAAAGGTTACAAGCATTTGATTGTTGCAATCTTTAATAGGAGTAGGGACGCACCTTATAGAAGTTAGGGCCATTTTATCAGTGCTTGATTTGGGGCTCAAGGATAGCATAGCTATGAGCGATAGCTTAAGTTGATAAGAGGCTCGAGTGCTTTATGGTCAAAAAATTTCAAGGTCTTATGCCGCTCCAGTAAAAAGTTACAAGCATTTGAATGGTGCAAACTTTGATAGGTATAGGACGCACCGTATAGAAGTTAGGGCCATTTGAAGTTTTATCAGTGTTTGATTTGGGACTCAAGGGTAGCATAGCTATGAACGATAACTTTAATTGACAAGAGGCTCGAGTACTTTATTGTCACAAAATTTCAAGATTTTATGACGCTCCAGTAAAAAGTTACAAGCATTTGATTGTTGCAAACTTTTATAGGTGTAGGACGCACCGTATAGATGTTAGGGCTATTTGAAGTTTTATCAGTGTTTTTTTTGGGACTCAAGGGTAGCATAGTTATGAGCGATAGCTTAAATTTATAAGAGGCTCGAGTATTTTATAGTCACAAAATTCCAAGGTTTTATGACGCTGCAGTAAAAAGTTACAATGTTGCAACCTTGGATAGGTATAGGACGCACCGTATAGAAGTTAGGGCCATTTGAAGCTTTATCAGTGGTTGATTTGGGACTCAAGTGTAGCATAGCTATGTGCGATAGCTTAATTTGATAAGAGGCACGAGTACTTTATTGTCACAAAATTTCCAGATTTTATGACGCTCCAGTAAAAAGTTACAAACATTTGAATGTTCCAAACTTTGATAGGTATAGGACGCACCGTATAGAAGTTAGGGCCATTTGAAGTTTTAGCAGTGTTTTATTAGAGACTCCATGGCAGCGTAGCTATGAGCGATAGCTTAAATTGATAAGAGGCACTAGTACTTTATTGACACAAAATATCAAGGTTTTATGACGCTCCAGTAAAAAGTTACAAGCATTTGAACGTTGCAAACTTTGATAGGTAGCATAGCTATGTGCGAAAATTTAATTTGATAAGAGGCACGAGTACTTTATTGTCACAAAATTTCAAGGTTTTATGACGCTCCAGTAAAAAGTTACAAGTATTTAAATGTTGCAAACTTTGATAAGTATAGGACGCACCGTATGGTAGTTAGGGCTATTTGAAGTTTTATCAGTGGTTGATTTGGGACTCAAGTGTAGCATAGCTATGAGCGATAGCTTAAATTGATAAGAGGCTCGAGTAGTTTATTGTCACAAAATTTCAAAATTTTATGACGCTCCAGTAAAAATTTACAAGCACTTGAATGTTGCAAACTTTGATAGGTGTAGGACGCACCGTATAGAAGTTAGGGCCATTTGAAGTTTTATCAGTGTTTGATTTGGGACTCAAGGGTAGCATAGTTATGAGCGATATCTTAAGTTGATAAGAGGCTCGAGTACTTTATTGTCACAAAATTTCAAGGTTTTATGACGCTCCAGTAAAAAGTTACAAGCAATGGATGGTCGCAGACTCTGATAGGTGTAGGACGTATAGAAGTTAGGGCCATTTGAAGTTTCATCAGTGTTTGATTTGGGACTCAATGGTAGCATAGATATGAGCGATAGCTTAAATTGATAAGAGGCTCGAGTAGTTTATTGTCACAAAATTTCAAAATTTTATAACGCTCCAGTAAAGAGTTACAAGCATTTGAATGTTGCAAATTTTGATAAATATAGGACGCACCATATAGGAGTTAGGGCTATTTCAAGTTTTATCAGTGTTTCATTTGGGACTCAAGTTAAGCATAGTTATGAGTGATAGCTTAAATTGATAAGAGGCTCGAGTACTTTATTGTCACAAAATTTCACGGTTTTATGACGTTCCAGTAAAAAGTTACAAGCATTTATTTGTTGCAAACTTTGATAGGTGTAGGACCCAAAGTATAGAAGTTAGGGCCATTTGAAGTTTTATCAGTGTTTGATTTGGGACTCAAAGGTAGCATAGCTATGAGCGATGGCTTAATTTGATGAGAGGCACGAGTACTTTATAGTCACAAAATTGCAAGGTTTTATGGCGTTCCAGTAAAAAGTTAAAAGCAATTGATGGTTGCAGACTTTGATAGGTGTAGGACGTATAGAAGTTAGGGCAATTTGAAGTTTTATCAGTGTTTGAAGTATGGACTCAAGGGTAGCATAGCTGTGAGCGCTAGGTTAAATTGATAAGTGGCGCGAGTAATTTATTGTCACAAAATTTCAAAGCTTTATGACGCTCCAGTAAAAAGTTACAAGCATTTGATTGTTGCAATTTTTGATAGGTGTAGGACGCACCGTATAGAAGTTACGGCAATTTGAAGTTTTATGAGTGTTTGATTTGGGACTCAAGGGAAGCATAGCTATGAGCGATAGCTTAAAGTGTTAAGAGGCACGAGTACTTTATTGTCACAAAATTTTGAGATTTTATGACGCTCCAGTAAAAAGTTACAAGCATTTATTTGTTGCAAACTTTGATAGGAATAGGACGCCCCGTATAGAAGTTATGGCCATTTGAGGTTTTTTCAGTGTTTGATTTGAGACTCAAGGGTAGCATAGCTATGAGCGATAGCTTAAATTTTTAAGAGGAACGAGTACTTTATAGTCAGAAAATTTCAAGATTTTATGACGATCCAGTAAAAAGTTACAAGCATTTGAAAGTTGATAGGTGTAGAACGCACCGTATAGAAGTTAGGGCCATTTGAAGTCTTAGCAGTGTTTGATTTGGGACTCAAGAGTAGCATAGCTGTGAGCGATATCTTAAATCGATAACAGGCTCGAGGACATTATTCTCACAAAATTGCAAGGTTTTATGACGCTCCAGTAAAAAGTTACAATGTTGCAAACTTTGATAGGTATAGGGCGCACCGTATCGAAGTTAGGGCCATTTGAAGTTTTATCAGTGTTTGATTTGGGACTCAAGGGTAGCATAGCGATGAGCGATAGATTAAATTGATAAGAGGCTCGAGTACTTTATTTCCAAAAAATTTCAAGATTTTATGACGTTCCAGTAAAAAGTTACAAGCATTTGAATTATGCAAACATTGATAGGTATAGGACGCACTGTACAGAAGTTAGGGCCATTTGAAGTTTTATCAGTGTTTGATTTGGGACTCAAGTGTAGCCTAGGTAGGTAGGTAGGTAGGAGTGGCCGCCCAGTTTGCCAAAAGCGCACTTGAGCACACATAATGGCCCATTGTGATACCACGGTGTGGCGCCGTTCAAGCACTGACTAAAAAGGTTCCCATACTTGGGATGGTGATAGTCAGCGCAAGGACAGCGCCTGGAAAGGCACGACTCCCCCGTCATGTTTCAGGAATGCTATGTCGTCCGCATAGGCTATCACTTTGCATCCAGTAGATTCCAATCTCACCAGTAGTGTGTTAACTGCCAGGTTCCAGAGGAGGGGTGATAAAACACCCCCTTGTGGCGTGCCCCTGTTAACCACCCTCCTGGATTGGGCACTGCCGATCGTGGAAGTGATGATCCTAGATTTTAGTAGAAGCTCTATAAATTTAAGAAGACCTGAATTCAGGTTAAGATTATAGAGTGCGGAGATGACAGCGTTGGGGCATACATTGTTGAATGCTCCCTCGATGTCCAGATATATGGCAAGTGTGAATTCCTTGTACGCCAAGGATTTGTCAACTTGAGAAATGAGAGAATGAAGTGCTGTTTCAACCGATTTGCCTTTAGAGTAAGCGTGTTGAGATACAGAGAGAAGAGAAGGGTTGATCGATGTCCTGATATGTAGGTCAAGAGCTCTTTCTAGAACCTTAAGAAGAAAGGATGTTAGACTTATGGGTCTGTAATCCTTAGGTTTGGTGTGCGAGGCCTTCCCAACTTTTGGTATGAAGACGACCCGAGCCGTGCGCCAGCGTAAGGGAATGTATTGCAGTCTGAGGCTTGCATTATATATTTGAAGCAGCCATGGAAGGATAATCTCTTCCCCATTTTGGATATCGGCAGGAATGATGCCGTCCGGTCCGGGGGACTTGTATGGCTTAAAGGTTTGAATGGACCATTCAAGGTGACTTTTTGTCACTTGGAATGTGGGGAGGGTATCATGCGAAACCTGCTCCACCTGGTAGAATGCTTGATCGGCTGAGGCTAAACTCCCTGGGAAGTGGGTGTCTAGCAGGATATCAAGGGTTTCGGCGCTTGAGTGAGTCCAGCTGCCATCTGGTTTTTGGATACAGTCAAGGGCTTTGTTAGAGGAGTGGAGAATTTTACGAAGACGGCTAGCCTCGGACGTCGATTCAATGCTTTCGCAAAATTCCCTCCATGACGCTCGTTTCCCTCGCCTAATGGCGTATTTCAACTCTTTTTGTTTATTTTTGAAAGGGGCCCACTCAGCTGTAACTTTAGCTTTGTTGAAAAGCATTCTACAAGTTTTGCGAAGACTTGCAATTTCCGAGTTCCACCACGGAGGCTTAGGTTTGCCCCGTGGTTCGGGAGTGATGCAAGAAATATGAGTGGCTTTTTTAAAAGCTGTGGACAGATCCTCGACCGCCCGATCAATGTCGGGACAGTTGTGGATAATAGGGGGAGTCGTTGCTAAGCATGACCCCAGTTTGAGCAGGAAAAGAGGCCAGTTCGTGTTTTTTCTATTGACAGGTTTAAGAGATTCTGTATTGCCTGTAGTCTCCCTCAAGTCAATGTCAAAGGTGATATAGCAGTGGTCCGAAAAGGAGCATTCCTGTGAGACGAACCAATTGCTTATCATGTTCGAGTAGTTATCGCTGACGAGGGTGATGTCAAGCACTTCCTTCCTTACGGATGTAAGGAAGGTCGGCTCATTTCCCCGGTTAGCAATGCCTAAGTTATTTGAAATGATAAAGTCGAAAAGACACTCACCTCGATCATTTGTGCCGGAGCTGCCCCATATTTCGTGATGGGCATTGGCATCGGCGCCGATAATTACCGGAATCTGTTTCTGGTGGGCTACAGCAACCATTTGCTTCAGTATGTTTGGTGGCGGGGAGTCGCCATAGTCATGAGCCATGTAGTTCGAGGAGATCCAGAAAGTTCGTGGACCCTTTTCAATGACCATGGCAACATTGTCTTTGTCACTGAATCTAGGGAGTAAAAGAGCGTTAACGCTGTTTTTTACCAGAATGCCGGATCTTGGTTTACCTTGATCCTCGATATATACCATACGATATCCGTAGGCATTGAGTCCAAAAACCCGGTCATTTATGACCCAAGGTTCTTGGACGAGAATGAGCTCCTCCCCTATATCCGAGAGGCGGAGAAGCAGGGCTGCCGAGGCAGTTTTCGAATGCTGAAGGTTAATCTGTAGTACCTTCAGCATTGTCTGGAAGATTGATTATAGTGGAATTCAACTCCTCCTCTTCGGACATTGGAGAGATGTATCCACCAGCCGCATCCGTATCCATGTGGTCGAAGAATTCTCCGACCAGTTCGGAAGTTGAGAAGCGGCTGCTTCTGGTTGTAACGGAGTACATACTCTCATTGTCACTACCCGACAAAGGGGTGAGAGACGGGCCCGAGCAGCTAGGCTCTTTGGCAGTGGCTTGTGGGACAGCACCAGCTGGGGGAGGCTGTTGGGGGGCTTGGGCATCGCACTTGTAGATGCGGAGAGTGATGGCTCCAAAGCCATAATTAATCACCCCCTCGCGGGAGTTGATGGGAACAAGGGATTGCTCGTTCAAAATGATGGTGACCTCACGCAAAGTGCCTTTGGGGTCACCAACTTTCGCGAGCTTCCAGCCATCGGTGGGAAGATCGGTGTTGCTGAGCTTGAGGATCTTTAAGATTGCCTCGGGCTCAGAGGGCTCGGCAGGAAGCCATGTTTTGGAGCGAGGGCGTTGGGGAACCTGGTCCAAAGGTACAGCGTTGAGCTGTGCACCCGGCCATATCTCACCTACCCTATTGATCGCTACCTTGTATAGATCCGCCGAGCGTTAGTCCGAGCAAGATATGATCTTAATATGTCCTTGATACCACCCTGCGTCACGGCAGCTGGGTGAAGGACCAGGGTTGAGGGACATAACCTCAACGAAAATTGGTAACAGTCCCATTTCGACCTGTCTCCAATTGGCAGGAGTAATGGTCCCATCGGCATTGGCAGAGTCGACCACAGCCCATGTGAGGCTCTCTTTCACAATCTCACTAAGCGGTTTGGAGAGCTTAGGCTTGGGAGTAGCCAGCCTTACGCGCTTAGGGATGCTTTGGGTGGATTGTCCCGGGCGATCGGCTGATCTCTGCCTCTTGGGGTTACCGGCTGCTTGTGCAGTAGAGGAGTGGACACGCACATCAGCGTGTGCTTTTGCCCACTCTAGCTTGCCCTTGTCGTATTCTGACAGTTGAGATGGTTCTGAAGCGTTGAGCCTCGTCAAAATACGGTAAGCCGCTCTACGCGTCCTGTACGCCCTTGTACTCGGGTTCACGTTGGTAGGTGCATCTGAAGGAGGAGCGGTACGAGGAGCAGTTACCATCGACTTGTGAGGCAATATCGAGGCGTTTGCTGAAGAGGGCTTAGGCGGAGCGACTGCTGCTGGTTTGTGAGTCAATACCCTAGCAGCCGCTGAAGAGCCTGGGGACAGCGAAGAGCTCTTGGGTGGCTTATTAGCCGAAGCTGTGGTGCTTGTTGAAGGGGCAGTGCTTATGCTGCTTGTCTTCGAACCAAGGGCGGTGGTGTTGCTGGTGGGCATTTGCCTAGCCAGGGTTTTGCGCGTCCCTGAGGGGATATGCGCGGAAATTTTGTTTGTGTTTGTGTTTGTGTTTTTATTTTTTGTTGTGTCCATGCAATAAGGGTCCCCACTCAAAGCCGCTATCTCAGTCCGAACGTGTGGTCACTAAATATGATCCCATGATTATCTGTGCCAGCAGGGAGGCCATGCGAGGGTTGGCACAAGCCCTTATGGGGTCAAGTGCTCAGAGCCAGACCAGTGCTAATCGGGAGTTCCACTCAACCGAACCCACACTACCGACCTAACGGTAACAGACGTCGAACGTACTTTGAGGCCTGCAAAGGTTTTAACGGGACGGAGGCAGCTGCAACCTTAGACTGGAGCCGTTCACACTCAAGTTTCACCTTGGTGCTACCGTGACAAAAGACAGCTAGGTCCAGAAAATTACAGCTACCAGCCCAGGGCAATCAGAACAGTTACATTGGTCCAAAGAGAAGTCCGGGAACGAAGGATAGGGGTCGTGCCAATTGGTGCTACTGAATTATCATGCAAGAAAACAGCAGCACCTGGGGGAGTGTAGACCATTTAGCGTAACCCAGGGTGCACCGCGTGGAGGCGGTCTACATTACACCCCAAGTGTAGCCTAGATATGAGCGATAACTTTAATTGATAAGAGGCTCGAGTACTTTATTGTCACAAAATTTCAAGATTTTATGACGCTGCAGTAAAAAGTTACAAGTATTTGAATGTTTGATAGGTGTAGGACGCACCGTATAGAAGTTAAGGCCATTTGAAGTTTTATCAGTGTTTGATTTGGGACTCAAGTGTAGCATAGCGATGAACGATAACTTTAATTGACAAGAGGCTCGAGTACTTTATTGTCACAAAATTTCAAGATTTTATGACACTCCAGTAAAAAGTTACAAACATTTAATTGTTGATAGGTGTAGAACGCACCGTATAGAAGTTAGGGCCATTTGAAGTCTTAGCAGTCTTTGATTTGGGACTCAAGAGTAGCATAGCTATGAGCGATAGCTTAAATTGATAAGACGCTCGAGTACTTTATTGTCACTAAATTTCAAGGTTTTGTGACGCTCCAGTAAAAAGTTACAAGCAATTGATGGTTGCAGACTTTGATAGGTGCAGGACGTATAGAAGTTAAGGCCATTTGAAGTTTTAACAGTGTTTGATTTGGGACTCAAGGGTAGCATAGCTATGAGCGATAGCTTAAATTGATAAGAGGCTCGAGTTCTTTATTGTAAAAAATGTTCAAGGTTTTATGACGCTCCAGTAAAAATTACAAGTATTTGAAAGTTGATAGGTATAGGACGCACCGTATAGAAGTTAGGGCCATTAGAAGTTGTATCAGTGGTTGATTTGGGACTCAAGTGTAGCATAGCTATGTGCGATAGCTTAAATTGATAAGAGGCACGAGTACTTTATTGTCACAAAATATCAAGGTTTTATGACGCTCCAGTAAAAAATTACAATGTTGCAACCTTTGGTAGGTATAGGACGCAACACAAAGAAGTTAGGGCGAATTTGAAGTTTTAGCAGTGTTTGAATTGGGACTCAAGGGTAGCACAGCTATGTGCGATAGCTTAATTTGATAAGAGGCACGAGTACTTTATTGTCACAAAATTTCCAGATTTTATGACGCTCCAGTAAAAAGTTACAAGCAATGGATGGTCGCAGACTCTGATAGGTGTAGGACGTATAGAAGTTAGGGCCATTTGAAGTTTTATCAGTGTTTGATTTGGGACTCAAGGGTAGCATAGATATGAGCGATAGCTTAAATTGATAAGAGGCTCGAGTAGTTTATTGTCACAAAATTTCAAAATTTTATAACGCTCCAGTAAAGAGTTACAAGCATTTGAATGTTGCAAATTTTGATAAATATAGGACGCACCATATAGGAGTTAGGGCTATTTGAAGTTTTATCAGTGTTTCATTTGGGACTCAAGGTTAGCATAGTTATGAGTGATAGCTTAAATTGATAAGAGGCTCGAGTACTTTATTGTCACAAAATTTCACGGTTTTATGACGTTCCAGTAAAAAGTTACAAGCATTTATTTGTTGCAAACCTTGAGAGGTGTAGGACCCACCGTACAGAAGTTAGGGCCATTTGAAGTTTTATCAGTTTTTGATTTGGGACTCAAAGGTAGCATAGCTATGAGCGATGGCTTAATTTGATGAGAGGCACGAGTACTTCATAGTCACAAAATTGCAAGGTTTTATGACGTTCCAGTAAAAAGTTAAAAGCATTTGATGGTTGCAGACTTTGATAGGTGTAGGACGTATAGAAGTTAGGGCCATTTGAAGTTTTATCAGTGTTTGATTTGGGACTCAAGGGTAGCATAGTTATAAGCGATATCTTAAGTTGATAAGAGGCTCGAGTACTTTATTGTCACAAAATTTCAAGGTTTTATGACGCTCCAGTAAAAGGTTACAAGCATTTGATTGTTGCAATCTTTAATAGGAGTAGGGACGCACCTTATAGAAGTTAGGGCCATTTTATCAGTGCTTGATTTGGGGCTCAAGGATAGCATAGCTATGAGCGATAGCTTAAGTTGATAAGAGGCTCGAGTGCTTTATGGTCAAAAAATTTCAAGGTCTTATGCCGCTCCAGTAAAAAGTTACAAGCATTTGAATGGTGCAAACTTTGATAGGTATAGGACGCACCGTATAGAAGTTAGGGCCATTTGAAGTTTTATCAGTGTTTGATTTGGGACTCAAGGGTAGCATAGCTATGAACGATAACTTTAATTGACAAGAGGCTCGAGTACTTTATTGTCACAAAATTTCAAGATTTTATGACGCTCCAGTAAAAAGTTACAAGCATTTGATTGTTGCAAACTTTTATAGGTGTAGGACGCACCGTATAGATGTTAGGGCTATTTGAAGTTTTATCAGTGTTTTTTTTGGGACTCAAGGGTAGCATAGTTATGAGCGATAGCTTAAATTTATAAGAGGCTCGAGTATTTTATAGTCACAAAATTCCAAGGTTTTATGACGCTGCAGTAAAAAGTTACAATGTTGCAACCTTGGATAGGTATAGGACGCACCGTATAGAAGTTAGGGCCATTTGAAGCTTTATCAGTGGTTGATTTGGGACTCAAGTGTAGCATAGCTATGTGCGATAGCTTAATTTGATAAGAGGCACGAGTACTTTATTGTCACAAAATTTCCAGATTTTATGACGCTCCAGTAAAAAGTTACAAACATTTGAATGTTCCAAACTTTGATAGGTATAGGACGCACCGTATAGAAGTTAGGGCCATTTGAAGTTTTAGCAGTGTTTTATTAGAGACTCCATGGCAGCGTAACTATGAGCGATAGCTTAAATTGATAAGAGGCACTAGTACTTTATTGACACAAAATATCAAGGTTTTATGACGCTCCAGTAAAAAGTTACAAGCATTTGAACGTTGCAAACTTTGATAGGTAGCATAGCTATGTGTGAAAATTTAATTTGATAAGAGGCACGACTACTTTATTGTCACAAAATTTCAAGGTTTTATGACGCTCCAGTAAAAAGTTACAAGTATTTAAATGTTGCAAACTTTGATAAGTATAGGACGCACCGTATGGTAGTTAGGGCTATTTGAAGTTTTATCAGTGGTTGATTTGGGACTCAAGTGTAGCATAGCTATGAGCGATAGCTTAAATTGATAAGAGGCTCGAGTAGTTTATTGTCACAAAATTTCAAAATTTTATGACGCTCCAGTAAAAATTTACAAGCACTTGAATGTTGCAAACTTTGATAGGTGTAGGACGCACCGTATAGAAGTTAGGGCCATTTGAAGTTTTATCAGTGTTTGATTTGGGACTCAAGGGTAGCATAGTTATGAGCGATATCTTAAGTTGATAAGAGGCTCGAGTACTTTATTGTCACAAAATTTCAAGGTTTTATGACGCTCCAGTAAAAAGTTACAAGCAATGGATGGTCGCAGACTCTGATAGGTGTAGGACGTATAGAAGTTAGGGCCATTTGAAGTTTCATCAGTGTTTGATTTGGGACTCAATGGTAGCATAGATATGAGCGATAGCTTAAATTGATAAGAGGCTCGAGTAGTTTATTGTCACAAAATTTCAAAATTTTATAACGCTCCAGTAAAGAGTTACAAGCATTTGAATGTTGCAAATTTTGATAAATATAGGACGCACCATATAGGAGTTAGGGCTATTTCAAGTTTTATCAGTGTTTCATTTGGGACTCAAGTTAAGCATAGTTATGAGTGATAGCTTAAATTGATAAGAGGCTCGAGTACTTTATTGTCACAAAATTTCACGGTTTTATGACGTTCCAGTAAAAAGTTACAAGCATTTATTTGTTGCAAACTTTGATAGGTGTAGGACCCAAAGTATAGAAGTTAGGGCCATTTGAAGTTTTATCAGTGTTTGATTTGGGACTCAAAGGTAGCATAGCTATGAGCGATGGCTTAATTTGATGAGAGGCACGAGTACTTTATAGTCACAAAATTGCAAGGTTTTATGGCGTTCCAGTAAAAAGTTAAAAGCAATTGATGGTTGCAGACTTTGATAGGTGTAGGACGTATAGAAGTTAGGGCAATTTGAAGTTTTATCAGTGTTTGAAGTATGGACTCAAGGGTAGCATAGCTGTGAGCGCTAGGTTAAATTGATAAGTGGCGCGAGTAATTTATTGTCACAAAATTTCAAAGCTTTATGACGCTCCAGTAAAAAGTTACAAGCATTTGATTGTTGCAATTTTTGATAGGTGTAGGACGCACCGTATAGAAGTTACGGCAATTTGAAGTTTTATGAGTGTTTGATTTGGGACTCAAGGGAAGCATAGCTATGAGCGATAGCTTAAAGTGTTAAGAGGCACGAGTACTTTATTGTCACAAAATTTTGAGATTTTATGACGCTCCAGTAAAAAGTTACAAGCATTTATTTGTTGCAAACTTTGATAGGAATAGGACGCCCCGTATAGAAGTTATGGCCATTTGAGGTTTTTTCAGTGTTTGATTTGAGACTCAAGGGTAGCATAGCTATGAGCGATAGCTTAAATTTTTAAGAGGAACGAGTACTTTATAGTCAGAAAATTTCAAGATTTTATGACGATCCAGTAAAAAGTTACAAGCATTTGAAAGTTGATAGGTGTAGAACGCACCGTATAGAAGTTAGGGCCATTTGAAGTCTTAGCAGTGTTTGATTTGGGACTCAAGAGTAGCATAGCTGTGAGCGATATCTTAAATCGATAACAGGCTCGAGGACATTATTCTCACAAAATTGCAAGGTTTTATGACGCTCCAGTAAAAAGTTACAATGTTGCAAACTTTGATAGGTATAGGGCGCACCGTATCGAAGTTAGGGCCATTTGAAGTTTTATCAGTGTTTGATTTGGGACTCAAGGGTAGCATAGCGATGAGCGATAGATTAAATTGATAAGAGGCTCGAGTACTTTATTTCCAAAAAATTTCAAGATTTTATGACGTTCCAGTAAAAAGTTACAAGCATTTGAATTATGCAAACATTGATAGGTATAGGACGCACTGTACAGAAGTTAGGGCCATTTGAAGTTTTATCAGTGTTTGATTTGGGACTCAAGTGTAGCCTAGGTAGGTAGGTAGGTAGGAGTGGCCGCCCAGTTTGCCAAAAGCGCACTTGAGCACACATAATGGCCCATTGTGATACCACGGTGTGGCGCCGTTCAAGCACTGACTAAAAAGGTTCCCATACTTGGGATGGTGATAGTCAGCGCAAGGACAGCGCCTGGAAAGGCACGACTCCCCCGTCATGTTTCAGGAATGCTATGTCGTCCGCATAGGCTATCACTTTGCATCCAGTAGATTCCAATCTCACCAGTAGTGTGTTAACTGCCAGGTTCCAGAGGAGGGGTGATAAAACACCCCCTTGTGGCGTGCCCCTGTTAACCACCCTCCTGGATTGGGCACTGCCGATCGTGGAAGTGATGATCCTAGATTTTAGTAGAAGCTCTATAAATTTAAGAAGACCTGAATTCAGGTTAAGATTATAGAGTGCGGAGATGACAGCGTTGGGGCATACATTGTTGAATGCTCCCTCGATGTCCAGATATATGGCAAGTGTGAATTCCTTGTACGCCAAGGATTTGTCAACTTGAGAAATGAGAGAATGAAGTGCTGTTTCAACCGATTTGCCTTTAGAGTAAGCGTGTTGAGATACAGAGAGAAGAGAAGGGTTGATCGATGTCCTGATATGTAGGTCAAGAGCTCTTTCTAGAACCTTAAGAAGAAAGGATGTTAGACTTATGGGTCTGTAATCCTTAGGTTTGGTGTGCGAGGCCTTCCCAACTTTTGGTATGAAGACGACCCGAGCCGTGCGCCAGCGTAAGGGAATGTATTGCAGTCTGAGGCTTGCATTATATATTTGAAGCAGCCATGGAAGGATAATCTCTTCCCCATTTTGGATATCGGCAGGAATGATGCCGTCCGGTCCGGGGGACTTGTATGGCTTAAAGGTTTGAATGGACCATTCAAGGTGACTTTTTGTCACTTGGAATGTGGGGAGGGTATCATGCGAAACCTGCTCCACCTGGTAGAATGCTTGATCGGCTGAGGCTAAACTCCCTGGGAAGTGGGTGTCTAGCAGGATATCAAGGGTTTCGGCGCTTGAGTGAGTCCAGCTGCCATCTGGTTTTTGGATACAGTCAAGGGCTTTGTTAGAGGAGTGGAGAATTTTACGAAGACGGCTAGCCTCGGACGTCGATTCAATGCTTTCGCAAAATTCCCTCCATGACGCTCGTTTCCCTCGCCTAATGGCGTATTTCAACTCTTTTTGTTTATTTTTGAAAGGGGCCCACTCAGCTGTAACTTTAGCTTTGTTGAAAAGCATTCTACAAGTTTTGCGAAGACTTGCAATTTCCGAGTTCCACCACGGAGGCTTAGGTTTGCCCCGTGGTTCGGGAGTGATGCAAGAAATATGAGTGGCTTTTTTAAAAGCTGTGGACAGATCCTCGACCGCCCGATCAATGTCGGGACAGTTGTGGATAATAGGGGGAGTCGTTGCTAAGCATGACCCCAGTTTGAGCAGGAAAAGAGGCCAGTTCGTGTTTTTTCTATTGACAGGTTTAAGAGATTCTGTATTGCCTGTAGTCTCCCTCAAGTCAATGTCAAAGGTGATATAGCAGTGGTCCGAAAAGGAGCATTCCTGTGAGACGAACCAATTGCTTATCATGTTCGAGTAGTTATCGCTGACGAGGGTGATGTCAAGCACTTCCTTCCTTACGGATGTAAGGAAGGTCGGCTCATTTCCCCGGTTAGCAATGCCTAAGTTATTTGAAATGATAAAGTCGAAAAGACACTCACCTCGATCATTTGTGCCGGAGCTGCCCCATATTTCGTGATGGGCATTGGCATCGGCGCCGATAATTACCGGAATCTGTTTCTGGTGGGCTACAGCAACCATTTGCTTCAGTATGTTTGGTGGCGGGGAGTCGCCATAGTCATGAGCCATGTAGTTCGAGGAGATCCAGAAAGTTCGTGGACCCTTTTCAATGACCATGGCAACATAGTCTTTGTCACTGAATCTAGGGAGTAAAAGAGCGTTAACGCTGTTTTTTACCAGAATGCCGGATCTTGGTTTACCTTGATCCTCGATATATACCATACGATATCCGTAGGCATTGAGTCCAAAAACCCGGTCATTTATGACCCAAGGTTCTTGGACGAGAATGAGCTCCTCCCCTATATCCGAGAGGCGGAGAAGCAGGGCTGCCGAGGCAGTTTTCGAATGCTGAAGGTTAATCTGTAGTACCTTCAGCATTGTCTGGAAGATTGATTATAGTGGAATTCAACTCCTCCTCTTCGGACATTGGAGAGATGTATCCACCAGCCGCATCCGTATCCATGTGGTCGAAGAATTCTCCGACCAGTTCGGAAGTTGAGAAGCGGCTGCTTCTGGTTGTAACGGAGTACATACTCTCATTGTCACTACCCGACAAAGGGGTGAGAGACGGGCCCGAGCAGCTAGGCTCTTTGGCAGTGGCTTGTGGGACAGCACCAGCTGGGGGAGGCTGTTGGGGGGCTTGGGCATCGCACTTGTAGATGCGGAGAGTGATGGCTCCAAAGCCATAATTAATCACCCCCTCGCGGGAGTTGATGGGAACAAGGGATTGCTCGTTCAAAATGATGGTGACCTCACGCAAAGTGCCTTTGGGGTCACCAACTTTCGCGAGCTTCCAGCCATCGGTGGGAAGATCGGTGTTGCTGAGCTTGAGGATCTTTAAGATTGCCTCGGGCTCAGAGGGCTCGGCAGGAAGCCATGTTTTGGAGCGAGGGCGTTGGGGAACCTGGTCCAAAGGTACAGCGTTGAGCTGTGCACCCGGCCATATCTCACCTACCCTATTGATCGCTACCTTGTATAGATCCGCCGAGCGTTAGTCCGAGCAAGATATGATCTTAATATGTCCTTGATACCACCCTGCGTCACGGCAGCTGGGTGAAGGACCAGGGTTGAGGGACATAACCTCAACGAAAATTGGTAACAGTCCCATTTCGACCTGTCTCCAATTGGCAGGAGTAATGGTCCCATCGGCATTGGCAGAGTCGACCACAGCCCATGTGAGGCTCTCTTTCACAATCTCACTAAGCGGTTTGGAGAGCTTAGGCTTGGGAGTAGCCAGCCTTACGCGCTTAGGGATGCTTTGGGTGGATTGTCCCGGGCGATCGGCTGATCTCTGCCTCTTGGGGTTACCGGCTGCTTGTGCAGTAGAGGAGTGGACACGCACATCAGCGTGTGCTTTTGCCCACTCTAGCTTGCCCTTGTCGTATTCTGACAGTTGAGATGGTTCTGAAGCGTTGAGCCTCGTCAAAATACGGTAAGCCGCTCTACGCGTCCTGTACGCCCTTGTACTCGGGTTCACGTTGGTAGGTGCATCTGAAGGAGGAGCGGTACGAGGAGCAGTTACCATCGACTTGTGAGGCAATATCGAGGCGTTTGCTGAAGAGGGCTTAGGCGGAGCGACTGCTGCTGGTTTGTGAGTCAATACCCTAGCAGCCGCTGAAGAGCCTGGGGACAGCGAAGAGCTCTTGGGTGGCTTATTAGCCGAAGCTGTGGTGCTTGTTGAAGGGGCAGTGCTTATGCTGCTTGTCTTCGAACCAAGGGCGGTGGTGTTGCTGGTGGGCATTTGCCTAGCCAGGGTTTTGCGCGTCCCTGAGGGGATATGCGCGGAAATTTTGTTTGTGTTTGTGTTTGTGTTTTTATTTTTTGTTGTGTCCATGCAATAAGGGTCCCCACTCAAAGCCGCTATCTCAGTCCGAACGTGTGGTCACTAAATATGATCCCATGATTATCTGTGCCAGCAGGGAGGCCATGCGAGGGTTGGCACAAGCCCTTATGGGGTCAAGTGCTCAGAGCCAGACCAGTGCTAATCGGGAGTTCCACTCAACCGAACCCACACTACCGACCTAACGGTAACAGACGTCGAACGTACTTTGAGGCCTGCAAAGGTTTTAACGGGACGGAGGCAGCTGCAACCTTAGACTGGAGCCGTTCACACTCAAGTTTCACCTTGGTGCTACCGTGACAAAAGACAGCTAGGTCCAGAAAATTACAGCTACCAGCCCAGGGCAATCAGAACAGTTACATTGGTCCAAAGAGAAGTCCGGGAACGAAGGATAGGGGTCGTGCCAATTGGTGCTACTGAATTATCATGCAAGAAAACAGCAGCACCTGGGGGAGTGTAGACCATTTAGCGTAACCCAGGGTGCACCGCGTGGAGGCGGTCTACATTACACCCCAAGTGTAGCCTAGATATGAGCGATAACTTTAATTGATAAGAGGCTCGAGTACTTTATTGTCACAAAATTTCAAGATTTTATGACGCTGCAGTAAAAAGTTACAAGTATTTGAATGTTTGATAGGTGTAGGACGCACCGTATAGAAGTTAAGGCCATTTGAAGTTTTATCAGTGTTTGATTTGGGACTCAAGTGTAGCATAGCGATGAACGATAACTTTAATTGACAAGAGGCTCGAGTACTTTATTGTCACAAAATTTCAAGATTTTATGACACTCCAGTAAAAAGTTACAAACATTTAATTGTTGATAGGTGTAGAACGCACCGTATAGAAGTTAGGGCCATTTGAAGTCTTAGCAGTCTTTGATTTGGGACTCAAGAGTAGCATAGCTATGAGCGATAGCTTAAATTGATAAGACGCTCGAGTACTTTATTGTCACTAAATTTCAAGGTTTTGTGACGCTCCAGTAAAAAGTTACAAGCAATTGATGGTTGCAGACTTTGATAGGTGCAGGACGTATAGAAGTTAAGGCCATTTGAAGTTTTAACAGTGTTTGATTTGGGACTCAAGGGTAGCATAGCTATGAGCGATAGCTTAAATTGATAAGAGGCTCGAGTTCTTTATTGTAAAAAATGTTCAAGGTTTTATGACGCTCCAGTAAAAATTACAAGTATTTGAAAGTTGATAGGTGTAGGACGCACCGTATAGAAGTAAGGGCCATTTGAAGTCTTAGCAGTGTTTGATTTGGGACTCAAGGGTAGCATAGCTATGAGCGATTGATTAAATTGATAAGAGGCTCGAGTACTTTATTGTCAAAAAATGTCAGGGTTTTATGACGCTCCAGTAAAAGTTACAAGCATTTGAATGGTACAAACTTTGATAGGTATAGGACGCACCGTACAGAAGTTAGGGCCATTTGAAGTTTTATCATTGTTTGATTTGGGACTCAAGGGAAGCATAGCTATGAGCGATAGCTTAAATTTATAAGAGGCACGAGTACTTTATTGTCACAAAATTTCCAGATTTTATGACGCTCAAGTAGAAAGTTACAAGCATTTATTTGTTGCAAACTTTGATATGAACAGGATGCACCGTATAGAAGGTAGGGCGATTTGAAGTTTTATCAGTGTTTGATTTGGGACTCAAGGGTAGCATAGCTATGAGTGATAGCTTAAATTGATAAGAGGCTCGAGTACTTTATTGTCACAAACTTTCAAGGTTTTATGACGTTCCAGTAAAAAGTTACAAGCAATTGATGGTTGCAGACTTTGATAGGCGTAGGAAGTATAGTAGTTAGGGCCATTTGAAGTTTTATCAGTGTTTGAAGTTTGGACTCAAGGGTAGCATAGCTATGGGCGATAGCTTAAAGTGATAAGAAGCTCGAGTACTTTATTGTCACAAAATTTCAAGATTTTATGACGCTCCAGTAAAAAGTTACAAGCATTTGAATGTTTGATAGGTGTAGAACGCACCGTATAGAAGTTAGGGCCATTTGAAGTTTTATCAGTGTTTGATTTGGGACTCAAGGGTAGCATAGCGATGAACGATAACTTTAATTGGCAAGAGGATCGAGTACTTTATAGTCACTAAATTTCAAGATTTTATGACGCTCCAGTAAAAAGTTACAATCATTTTAATGTTGCAAACTTTGATAGGTGTAGGACGCACCGTACATAACTTATCTCCATTTGAAGTTTTGTCAGTGTTTGATTTGGGACTCAAGGGAAGCATTGCTATGACCGCTAGCTAAAATTGATAAGAGGCACGAGTACTTTATTGGCACAAAATTTCGAGATTTTATGACGCTCCAGTAAAAAGTTACAAGCATTTTTTTGTTGCAAACTTTGATAGGTATAGGACGCACCGTACAGAAGTTAGGGCCCATTGATGTCTTATCAGTGTTTGATTTGGGACTCAATGGTAGCATAGCTATGATCGATAGATTAAAATGAAAGTGGCTCGAGTACTTTATTGTCACAAAATTTCAAGATTTTATGACGCTCCAGTAAAAAGTTACAAGCATTGGAATATTGCAAATTTTGATAGGTGCAGGACGCACCGTATAGAAGTTAGGGCCATTTGAAGTTTTAACAGTGTTTTATTTGAGACTCAAGGGTTGCATAGCTATGAGCGATAGCTTAAATTGATAAGAGGCTCGAGTACTTTATTGTCACAAAATTTCAAGATTTTATGACGCTCCAGTAAAAAGTTACAAGCATTTAATTGTTGATAGGTGTAGAACGCACCGTATAGAAGTTAGGGCCATTTGAAGTCTTAGCAGTCTTTGATTTGGGACTCAAGAGTAGCATAGCTATGAGCGATAGCTTAAATTGATAAGACGCTCGAGTACTTTATTGTCACAAAATTTTAAGGTTTTATGACGCTCCAGTAAAAAGTTTCAATGTTGCAAACTTTGATTGGTATAGGGCGCACCGTATAGAAGTTAGGGCCATTGGAAGTTTTATCAGTGTTTCATTTGGTACTCAAGGGTAGCATATCTATGAGCGATAGCTTAAATTGATAAGAGGCTCGAGTGCTTACTTGTCCTAAAATTTCAAAGTTTTTTGACGCTCCAGTAAAAAGCATTTGATTGTTGCAAACTTTGGTAGGTGTAGGACGCACCGTATAGACGTTAGGGCTATTTGAAGTTTTATCAGTGTTTGATTTGGGACTCAAGGGTTGAATAGCTATGAGCGATAGCTTGATTTGATAAGAGGCACGAGTACTTTATTGTCACAAAATTTCAAGGTTTTGTGACGCTCCAGTAAAAAGTTACAAGCAATTGATGGTTGCAGACTTTGATAGGTGTAGGACGTATAGAAGTTAGGGCCATTTGAAGTTTTAACAGTGTTTGATTTGGGACTCAAGGGTAGCATAGCTATGAGCGAGAGCTTAAATTGATAGGAGGCTCGAGTACTTTATTGTCACAAGATTTCAAAGTTTTATGAGGCCTCAGTTAAAAGTTACAAGCATTTGATTGTTGCAAACTTTGACAGGTGTAGGACGCACCGTATAGAAGTTAGGGCCATAAGAAGTTTTATCAGTCTTTGATTTAGGACTCAAGGGTAGCATAGCTATGAGCGATAGCTTAAATTGATAAGAGGCTCGAGTACTTTATTGTAAAAAATTTTCAAGGTTTTATAACGCTCCAGTAAAAAGTTACAATGTTGCAAACTTTGATATATATAGGGCGCACCGTATAGAAGTTAGGACCATTTGAAGTTTTATCAGTGTTTTATTTGGGACTCAAGGGTTGCATAGCTATGAGCGATAGCTTAAATTGATAAGAGGCTCGAGTACTTTATTGTAAAAAATTTTCAAGGTTTTATAACGCTCCAGTAAAAAGTTACAAGCATTTGAATGGTGCAAACTTTGATAGGTATAGGACGCACCGTACAGAAGTTAGGGCTATTTGAAGTTTTGCCAGTGATTGATTTGGGACTCAAGGGTAGCATAGCTATGAGCGATAACTTTAATTTTGATAGGTATAGGATGCCCCGTATAGAAGTTAGGGCTATTTGAAGTTTTGTCAGTGTTTGATTCGATACTCAAGGGTAGCACAGCTATGAGCGATAACTTTAATTGACAAGAGGCTCGAGTACTGTATTGTCACAAAATTTCAAGGTTTTATGACCCTCCAGTAAAAAGTTACAGTCAATGCATGGTCGCAGACTTCGATAGGTGTAGGACGAATAGAAGTTAGGGCCATTTGAAGTTTTATCAGTATTTGATTTGGGACTCAAGGATAGCATAGATATGAGCGGTAACTTTAGTTGATAAAAGGCTCGAGTACTTTATTGCCACAAAATTTTAAGGTTTTATGATGCTCCAGTAAGATGTTACAAACATTTGAATGTTGCAAACTTTGATAGGTGTAGGACGCACCGTATAGAAGATAGGGCCTTTTGAAGTTTTATCAGTGTTTGATTTGGGACTCAAGGGTAGAATAGCTGTGAGCGACAACTTTAATTGACAAGAGGCTCGAGTACTTTATTGTCACAAAATTTCGAGGTTTTATGACCCTCTAGTAAAAAGTTACAGTCATTGCATGGTCGGCGACTTTGATAGGTGTAGGACGAATAGAAGTTAGAGCCATTTGAAGTTTTATCAGTGTTTGATTTGGGACTCAAGGGTAGCATAGCTATGAGCGATATCTTTAATTGACAAGAGGCACGAGTACTTTATTGTCACACAATTTCAAGATTTTATGACGCTCCAGTAAAAAGTTACAATCATTTTAATGTTGCAAACTTTGATAGGTGTAGGACGCACCGTACAGAACTTATCTCCATTTGAGGTTTTATCAATGTTTGATTTGGGACTCAAGGGAAGCATTGCTATGATCGATAGCTAAAATTGATAAGAGGTACGAGTACTTTATGTCATTTCAAGGTTTTATGACCCTCCAGTAAAAAGTTACAGTCAATGCATGGTCGCAGACTTTGATAGGTGTAGGACGAATAGAAGTTAGAGCCATTTGAAGTTTTATCAGTGTTTGATTTGGGACTCAAGGGTAGCATAGCTATGAGCGATATCTTTAATTGACAAGAGGCACGAGTACTTTATTGTCACACAATTTCAAGATTTTATGACGCTCCAGTAAAAAGTTACAATCATTTTAATGTTGCAAACTTTGATAGGTGTAGGACGCACCGTACAGAACTTATCTCCATTTGAGGTTTTATCAGTGTTTGATTTGGGACTCCAGGGAAGTATTGCTATGATCGATAGCTAAAATTGATAAGAGGTACGAGTACTTTATGTCATTTCAAGGTTTTATGACCCTCCAGTAAAAAGTTACAGTCAATGCATGGTCGCAGACTTTGATAGGTGTAGGACGAATAGAAGTTAGAGCCATTTGAAGTTTTATCAGTGTTTGATTTGGGACTCAAGGGTAGCATAGCTATGAGCGATATCTTTAATTGACAAAGGGGCACGAGTACTTTATTGTCACACAATTTCAAGATTTTATGACGCTCCAGTAAAAAGTTACAATCATTTTAATGTTGCAAACTTTGATAGGTGTAGGACGCACCGTACAGAACTTATCTCCATTTGAGGTTTTATCAGTGTTTGATTTGGGACTCCAGGGAAGTATTGCTATGATCGATAGCTAAAATTGATAAGAGGCACGAGTTATTGTCACAAAAATTCGAGATTTTATGATGCTCCAGTAAAAAGTTACAAGCATTTATTTGTTGCAAACTTTGATAGGTGTAGGACGCACCATACAGAACTTATCTCCATTTGAGGTTTTATCAGTGTTTGATTTGGGACTCAAGGGAAGCATTGCTATGACCGATAGCTAAAATTGATAAGAGCACGAGTACTTTATTGGCACAAAATTTCGAGATTTTATGACGCTCCAGTAAAAAGTTACCGGCATTTTTTTGTTGCAAACTTTGATAGTTGTATTACGCACCGTACAGAAGTTAGGGCCCTTTGAAGTCTTATCAGTGTTTGATTTGGGACTCAAGGGTAGCATAGCTATGATCGATAGATGAAAGTGATAAGTGGCTCGAGTACTTTATTGTCACAAAATTTCAAGATTCTATGACGCTCCAGTAAAAAGTTACAAGCATTGGAATATTGCAAATTTTGATAGGTGCAGGACGCACCGTATAGAAGTTAGGGCCATTTGAAGTTTTAACAGTGTTTTATTTCAGACTCAAGGGTTGCATAGCTATGAGCGATAGCTTAAATTGATAAGACGCTCGAATACTTTATTGTCACAAAATTTTAAGGTTTTATGACGCTCCAGTAAAAAGTTTCAATGTTGCAAACTTTGATTGGTATAGGGCGCACCGTATAGAAGTTAGGGGCATTGGAAGATTTATCAGTGGTTCATTTGGTACTCAAGGGTAGCGTAGCTATGAGCGATAGCTTAAATTGATAGGAGGCTCGAGTGCTTACTTGTCCTAAAATTTCAAAGTTTTTTGACGCTCCAGTAAAAAGCATTTGATTGTTGCAAATTTTGGTAGGTGTAGGACGCACCGTATAGACGTTAGGGCCATTTGAAGTTTTATCAGTGTTTGATTTGGGACTCAAGAATAGCATAGATATGAGCGACAACTTTAATTGATAAGAGGCTCGAGTACTTTATTGTCACAAAATTTCAAGATTTTATGACGCTCCAGTAAAAAGTTACAAGCATTTAATTGTTGATAGGTGTAGAACGGACCGTATAGAAGTTAGGGCCATTTGAAGTCTTAGCAGTCTTTGATTTGGGACTCAAGAGTAGCATAGCTATGAGCGATAGCTTAAATTGATAAGACGCTCGAGTACTTTATTGTCACAAAATTTTAAGGTTTTATGACGCTCCAGTAAGAAGTTTCAATGTTGCAAACTTTGATTGGTATAGGGCGCACCGTATAGAAGTTAGGGGCATTGAAAGTTTTATCAGTGTTTCATTTGGTACTCAAGGGTAGCATAGCTATGAGCGATAGCTTAAATTGATAAGAGGCTCGAGTGCTTACTTGTCCTAAAATTTCAAAGTTTTTTGACGCTCCAGTAAAAAGCGTTTGATTGTTGCAAACTTTGGTAGGTGTAGGACGCACCGTATAGACGTTAGGGCTATTTGAAGTTTTATCAGTGTTTGATTTGGGACTCAAGGGTTGCATAGCTATGAGCGATAGCTTGATTTGATAAGAGGCACGAGTACTTTATTGTAAAAAAATGACAAGGTTTTATGACACTCCAGTAAAAAGTTACAATGTTGCAAACTTTGATATGTATAGGGCGCACCGTATAGAAGTTAGGACCATTTGAAGTTTTATCAGTGTTTTATTTGGGACTCAAGGGTAGCATAGCTATGAGCGATAACTTTAATTTTGATAGGTAGAGGATGCACCGTATAAAAGTTAGGGCTATTTGAAATTTTGTCAGTGTTTGATTTTGGACTCAAGGGTAGCACAGCTATGAGCGATAACTTTAATTGACAAGAGGCTCGAGTACTTTATTGTCACAAAATTTCAAGGTTTTATGACCCTCCAGTAAAAAGTTACAGTCAATGCATGGTCGCAGACTTTGATAGGTGTAGGACGAATAGAAGTTAGGGCCATTTGAAGTTTTATCAGTGTTTGATTTGGGACTCAAGGATAGCATAGATATGAGCTATAACTTTAATTGATAAGAGGCTCGAGTACTTTATTGTCACAAAATTTCAAGGTTTTATGACCCTCCAGTAAAAAGTTACAGTCAATGCATGGTCGCAGACTTTGATAGGTGTAGGACGAATAGACTTTAGAGCCATTTGAAGTTTTATCAGTGTTTGATTTGGGACTCAAGGGTAGCATAGCTATGAGCGATAGCTTAAGTTGATAAGAGGCTCGAGTACTTTATTGTCACAAAATTTCAAGATTTATGACGCTCCAATAAAAAGTCACAGGCATTTTAATGTTGCAAACTTTGATAGGTGTAGGACGCACCGTACAGAACTTAGCTTCATTTGAGGTTTTATCTGTGTTTGATTTGGGACTCAAGGGAAGCATAGCTATGAGCGATAGCTTAAATTGATAAGAGGCTCGAGTACTTTATTGTCAGAGAATTTTAAGATTTAATGATGCTCCTGTAAAAAGTGACAAGCATTTGAATGTTGCAAACTTTGATAGGTATAGGACGCACCGTACAGAAGTTAGGGCCATTTGAAGTTTTATCAGTGTTTGATTTGGGACTCAAGGGTAGCATAGCTATGAGCGATAACTTTAATTGACAAGAGGCTCGAGTACTTTATTGTCACAAAATTTCAAGATTTTATGACGCTCCAGTAAAAAGTTACAAGCATTTTAATGTTGCAAACTTTGATAGGTATAGGACGCATCGTACAAAAGTTAGGGCCCTTTGGAGTGTCCTATCAGTGTTTGATTTGGGACTCAAGGGTAGCATAGCTATGAGCGATAGCTTAAAGTGATAAGTGGCACGAGTACTTTATTGTCACAAAATTTCAAGATTTTATGATGCTCCTGTAAAAAGTGACAAGCATTTGAATGTTGCAAACTTTGATAGGTATAGGACGTACCGTATAGAAGTTAGGACCATTTTAAGTTTTATCAGTGGTTGATTTGGGACTCAAGTGTAGCACAGCTATGTGCGATAGCTTAATTTGATAAGAGGCTCGAGTACTTCATTGTCTCAAAATTACAAGGTTTTATGACGCTCCAGTAAAAAGTTACAATGTTGCAAACTTTGATAGGTATAGGGCGCACCGTATAGAAGTTAGGACCAGTTGAAGTTTTATCAGTGTTTTATTTGGGACTCAAGGGATACATAGCTATGAGCGATAGCTTAAATTGATAAGAGACTCGAGTACTTTATTGTAAAAAAATTTCAAGGTTTTATGACGCTCCAGTAAAAAGTTACAAGCATTTGAATGGTGCAAACTTTGATAGGTATAGGACGCACCGTACAGAAGTTAGGGCCATTTGAAGTTTTATCTGTGATTTATTTGGGACTCAAGGGTAGCATAGCTATGAGCGATAATTTTAATTTTGATAGGTATAGGATGCACTGTATAGAAGTTAGGGCTATTTGAAGTTTTGTCAGTGTTTTATGACGCTCCAGTAAAAAGTTACAAGCATTTGAATGTTGCAAACCTTGGTAAGTGTAGGACGCACCGTACAGAAGTTAGGGCCATTTGAAGTTTTATCAGTGTTTGATTTGGTACTCAAGGGTAGCATATATATGAGCGATAACTTTAATTGATAAGAGGCTCGAGTACTTTATCGTCACTAAATTTCAAGGTTTTATGATGCTCCAGTAAAAAGTTACAAGCATTTGAATGTTGCAAACTTTGATAGGTGTAGGACGCACCGTACAGAACTTAGCTTCATTTGAGGTTTTATCAGTGTTTGATTTGGGACTCAAGGGAAGCATAGCTATGAGCGATAGCTTAAATTAAATAAGAGGCTCGAGTACTTTATTGTCACAAAATTTCAAGATTTTATGACGCTCCAATAAAAAGTTACAAGCATTTTAATGTTGCAAACTTTGATAGGTATAGGACGCACCGTACAAAAGTTAGGGCCCTTTGAAGTTTTATCAGTGTTTGATTTGGGACTCAAGGGTAGCATAGCTATGAGCAATATCGTTAATTGACAAGAGGCTCGAGTACTTTATTGTCACAAAATTTCAAGGTTTTATGACGCTCCAGTAAAAAGTTACAAGCATTTTAATGTTGCAAACTTTGATAGGTGTAGGACGCACCGTACAGACCTTAGCTTCATTTGAGGTTTTTCAGTGTTTGATTTGGGGCTCAAGGGAAGCATAGCTATTAGCGATAGCTTAAAGTGATAAGTGGCGCGAGTACTTTATTGTCACAAAATTTCAAGATTTTATGACGCTCCAGTAAAAAGTTACAAGCATTTGAATGTTGCAAACTTTGATAGGTATAGGACGCACCGTATAGAAGTAAGAGCAATTTGAAGTTTTAGCAATGTTTGATTTGGGACTCAAGGGTACCGTAGATATAAGCGATAGCTTAAATTGATAAGAGGCACGATTAGTTTATTGTCACAAAATTTCAAGGTTTTATGACGCTCCAGTAAAAAGTTACAAGCATTTTAATGTTGCAAACTTTGATAGGTATAGAACGCACCGTACAGAAGTTAGGGCCATTTGAAAATTTATCAGTGGTTGATTTGGGACTCAAGTGTAGCATAGCTACGTACGATAGCTTAATTTGATAAGAGGCACGAGTACTTTATTGTCACAAAATTTCAAGGTTTTATGACGCTCCAGTAAAAAGTTACAAGCATTGGAATATTGCAAATTTTGATAGGTATAGGACGCACCGTATAGAAGTTAGGGCCAGTTGAAGTTTTAGCAGTGTTTGATCTGGGACTCAAGGGTAGCATAGCTATGAGCGATAGCATAAATTGATAAGATGCACGAGTACTTTATTGTCACAAAATATCAAGGTTTTATGACGCTCCCGTAAAAAGTTACAAGCATTTTAATGTTGCAAACTTTGATAGGTATAGGATGCACCGTATAGAAGTAAGGGCAATTTGAAGTTTTAGCAGTGTTTGATTTGGGACTCAAGGGTAGCGTAGCTATGAGCGATAGCTTAAATTGATAAGAGGCACGAGTACTTTATTGTCACAAAATATCAAGGTTTTATGACGCTCCAGTAAAAAGTTACACGCACTTGAATGTTGCAAACTTTGATAGGTATAGGACGCACCGTATAGAAGTTAGGGCCATTTGAAGTTTTATCAGTGGTTGATTTGGGACTCAAGTGTAGCATAGCTATGTGTAATAGTTTAATTTGATAAGAGGCACGAGTAATTTATTGTCACAAAATTTCAAGGTTTTATGACGCTCCAGTAAAAAGTTACAAGCATTTGAATGTTGCAAACTTTGATAAGTATAGGACGCACCGTATAGAAGTTAGGGCCATTTGAAGTTTTATCAGTGTTTGATTTGGGACTCAAGGGTAGCATAGCTATGAGCGATAGCTTAAGTTGATAAGAGGCTCGAGTACTTTATTGTCACAAAATTTCAAGATTTATGACGCTCCAATAAAAAGTCACAGGCATTTTAATGTTGCAAACTTTGATAGGTGTAGGACGCACCGTACAGAACTTAGCTTCATTTGAGGTTTTATCTGTGTCTGATTTGGGACTCAAGGGAAGCATAGCTATTAGCGATAGCTTAAAGTGATAAGATGCTCGAGTACTTTATTGTCACAAAATTTCAAGATTTTATGACGCTCCAGTAAAAAGTTACAAGCATTTGAATGTTGCAAACTTTGATAGGTATAGGACGCACCGTATAGAAGTAAGAGCAATTTGAAGTTTTAGCAATGTTTGATTTGGGACTCAAGGGTACCGTAGATATAAGCGATAGCTTAAATTGATAAGAGGCACGATTAGTTTATTGTCACAAAATTTCAAGGTTTTATGACGCTCCAGTAAAAAGTTACAAGCATTTTAATGTTGCAAACTTTGATAGGTATAGAACGCACCGTACAGAAGTTAGGGCCATTTGAAAATTTATCAGTGGTTGATTTGGGACTCAAGTGTAGCATAGCTACGTACGATAGCTTAATTTGATAAGAGGCACGAGTACTTTATTGTCACAAAATTTCAAGGTTTTATGACGCTCCAGTAAAAAGTTACAAGCATTGGAATATTGCAAATTTTGATAGGTATAGGACGCACCGTATAGAAGTTAGGGCCAGTTGAAGTTTTAGCAGTGTTTGATCTGGGACTCAAGGGTAGCATAGCTATGAGCGATAGCATAAATTGATAAGATGCACGAGTACTTTATTGTCACAAAATATCAAGGTTTTATGACGCTCCCGTAAAAAGTTACAAGCATTTTAATGTTGCAAACTTTGATAGGTATAGGATGCACCGTATAGAAGTAAGGGCAATTTGAAGTTTTAGCAGTGTTTGATTTGGGACTCAAGGGTAGCGTAGCTATGAGCGATAGCTTAAATTGATAAGAGGCACGAGTACTTTATTGTCACAAAATATCAAGGTTTTATGACGCTCCAGTAAAAAGTTACACGCACTTGAATGTTGCAAACTTTGATAGGTATAGGACGCACCGTATAGAAGTTAGGGCCATTTGAAGTTTTATCAGTGGTTGATTTGGGACTCAAGTGTAGCATAGCTATGTGTAATAGTTTAATTTGATAAGAGGCACGAGTAATTTATTGTCACAAAATTTCAAGGTTTTATGACGCTCCAGTAAAAAGTTACAAGCATTTGAATGTTGCAAACTTTGATAAGTATAGGACGCACCGTATAGAAGTTAGGGCCATTTGAAGTTTTATCAGTGTTTGATTTGGGACTCAAGGGTAGCATAGCTATGAGCGATAGCTTAAGTTGATAAGAGGCTCGAGTACTTTATTGTCACAAAATTTCAAGATTTATGACGCTCCAATAAAAAGTCACAGGCATTTTAATGTTGCAAACTTTGATAGGTGTAGGACGCACCGTACAGAACTTAGCTTCATTTGAGGTTTTATCTGTGTCTGATTTGGGACTCAAGGGAAGCATAGCTATGAGCGATAGCTTAAATTGATAAGATGCTCGAGTACTTTATTGTCACAAAATTTCAATATTTTATGACGCTAAAGGAAAAAGTTACAAGCATTTGAATGTTGAAAACTTTGATAAGTGTAGGACGCACTGTATAGGAGATAGGGCCATATGAAGTTTTATCAGTGTTTGATTTGGGACTCAAGGGCAGCATAGCTATGAGCGAGAACTTTAATTGATATGAGGCTCGACTACTTTATTGTCACAAAATTTCAAGGTTTTATGACGCTCCAGTAAAAAGTTACAAGCACTTGATTGTTGCAAACTTTGATAGGTATAGGACGCACCGTATAGAAGTTAGGGCCATTTGAAGTTTTATCAGTGGTTGATTTGGGACTCAAGTGTAGCATAGCTATGTGTAATAGTTTAATTTGATAAGAGGCACGAGTAATTTATTGTCACAAAATTTCAAGGTTTTATGACGCTCTAGTGAAAAGTTACAAGCATTTGAATGTTGCAAACTTTGATAAGTATAGGACGCACCGTATAGAAGTTAGGGCCATTTGATGTCTTAGCAGTGTTTGATTTGGGACTCAAGGGTAGCGTAGCTATGAGCGATAGCTTAAATTGATAAGAGGCACGAGTACTTTATTGTCACAAAATATCAAGGTTTTATGACGCTCCAGTAAAAAGTTACAAGCACTTGAATGTTGCAAACTTTGATAGGTGTAGGACGCACCGTACAGAACTTAGCTTCATTTGAGGTTTTATCTGTGTCTGATTTGGGACTCAAGGGAAGCATAGCTATTAGCGATAGCTTAAAGTGATAAGATGCTCGAGTACTTTATTGTCACAAAATTTCAAGATTTTATGACGCTCCAGTAAAAAGTTACAAGCATTTGAATGTTGCAAACTTTGATAGGTATAGGACGCACCGTATAGAAGTAAGAGCAATTTGAAGTTTTAGCAATGTTTGATTTGGGACTCAAGGGTACCGTAGATATAAGCGATAGCTTAAATTGATAAGAGGCACGATTAGTTTATTGTCACAAAATTTCAAGGTTTTATGACGCTCCAGTAAAAAGTTACAAGCATTTTAATGTTGCAAACTTTGATAGGTATAGAACGCACCGTACAGAAGTTAGGGCCATTTGAAAATTTATCAGTGGTTGATTTGGGACTCAAGTGTAGCATAGCTACGTACGATAGCTTAATTTGATAAGAGGCACGAGTACTTTATTGTCACAAAATTTCAAGGTTTTATGACGCTCCAGTAAAAAGTTACAAGCATTGGAATATTGCAAATTTTGATAGGTATAGGACGCACCGTATAGAAGTTAGGGCCAGTTGAAGTTTTAGCAGTGTTTGATCTGGGACTCAAGGGTAGCATAGCTATGAGCGATAGCATAAATTGATAAGATGCACGAGTACTTTATTGTCACAAAATATCAAGGTTTTATGACGCTCCCGTAAAAAGTTACAAGCATTTTAATGTTGCAAACTTTGATAGGTATAGGATGCACCGTATAGAAGTAAGGGCAATTTGAAGTTTTAGCAGTGTTTGATTTGGGACTCAAGGGTAGCGTAGCTATGAGCGATAGCTTAAATTGATAAGAGGCACGAGTACTTTATTGTCACAAAATATCAAGGTTTTATGACGCTCCAGTAAAAAGTTACACGCACTTGAATGTTGCAAACTTTGATAGGTATAGGACGCACCGTATAGAAGTTAGGGCCATTTGAAGTTTTATCAGTGGTTGATTTGGGACTCAAGTGTAGCATAGCTATGTGTAATAGTTTAATTTGATAAGAGGCACGAGTAATTTATTGTCACAAAATTTCAAGGTTTTATGACGCTCCAGTAAAAAGTTACAAGCATTTGAATGTTGCAAACTTTGATAAGTATAGGACGCACCGTATAGAAGTTAGGGCCATTTGAAGTTTTATCAGTGTTTGATTTGGGACTCAAGGGTAGCATAGCTATGAGCGATAGCTTAAATTGATAAGAGGCTCGAGTACTTTATTGTCACAAAATTTCAAGATTTATGACGCTCCAATAAAAAGTCACAGGCATTTTAATGTTGCAAACTTTGATAGGTGTAGGACGCACCGTACAGAACTTAGCTTCATTTGAGGTTTTATCTGTGTCTGATTTGGGACTCAAGGGAAGCATAGCTATGAGCGATAGCTTAAATTGATAAGATGCTCGAGTACTTTATTGTCACAAAATTTCAATATTTTATGACGCTAAAGGAAAAAGTTACAAGCATTTGAATGTTGAAAACTTTGATAAGTGTAGGACGCACTGTATAGGAGATAGGGCCATATGAAGTTTTATCAGTGTTTGATTTGGGACTCAAGGGCAGCATAGCTATGAGCGAGAACTTTAATTGATATGAGGCTCGACTACTTTATTGTCACAAAATTTCAAGGTTTTATGACGCTCCAGTAAAAAGTTACAAGCACTTGATTGTTGCAAACTTTGATAGGTATAGGACGCACCGTATAGAAGTTAGGGCCATTTGAAGTTTTATCAGTGGTTGATTTGGGACTCAAGTGTAGCATAGCTATGTGTAATAGTTTAATTTGATAAGAGGCACGAGTAATTTATTGTCACAAAATTTCAAGGTTTTATGACGCTCTAGTGAAAAGTTACAAGCATTTGAATGTTGCAAACTTTGATAAGTATAGGACGCACCGTATAGAAGTTAGGGCCATTTGATGTCTTAGCAGTGTTTGATTTGGGACTCAAGGGTAGCGTAGCTATGAGCGATAGCTTAAATTGATAAGAGGCACGAGTACTTTATTGTCACAAAATATCAAGGTTTTATGACGCTCCAGTAAAAAGTTACAAGCACTTGAATGTTGCAAACTTTGATAGGTATAGGACGCACCGTATAGAAATTAGGGCCATTTGAAGTTTTATCAGTGGTTGATTTGGGACTCAAGTGTAGCATAGCTATGTGTAATAGTTTAATTTGATAAGAGGCACGAGTAATTTATTGTCACAAAATTTCAAGGTTTTATGACGCTCCAGTAAAAAGTTACAAGCATTTGAATGTTGCAAACTTTGATAAGTATAGGACGCACCGTATAGAAGTTAGGGCCATTTGATGTCTTAGCAGTGTTTGATTTGGGACTCAAGGGTAGCGTAGCTATGAGCGATAGCTTAAATTGATAAGAGGCATGAGTACTTTATTGTCACAAAATATCAAGGTTTTATGACGCTCCAGTAAAAAGTTACAAGCACTTGAATGTTGCAAACTTTGATAGGTATAGGACGCACCGTATAGAAGTTAGGGCCATTTGAAGTTTTATCAGTGGTTGATTTGGGACTCAAGTGTAGCATAGCTATGTGTAATAGTTTAATTTGATAAGAGGCACGAGTAATTTATTGTCACAAAATTTCAAGGTTTTATGACGCTCCAGTAAAAAGTTACAAGCATTTGAATGTTGCAAACTTTGATAAGTATAGGACGCACCGTATAGAAGTTAGGGCCATTTGAAGTTTTAGCATTGTTTGATTTGGGACTCAAGGGTAGCATAGCTATGAGCGATAGCTTAAGTTGATAAGAGGCTCGAGTACTTTATTGTCACAAAATTTCAAGATTTATGACGCTCCAATAAAAAGTCACAGGCATTTTAATGTTGCAAACTTTGATAGGTGTAGGACGCACCGTACAGAACTTAGCTTCATTTGAGGTTTTATCTGTGTTTGATTTGGGACTCAAGGGAAGCATAGCTATGAGCGATAGCTTAAATTGATAAGATGCTCGAGTACTTTATTGTCACAAAATTTCAATATTTTATGACGCTAAAGGAAAAAGTTATAAGCATTTGAATGTTGAAAACTTTGATAAGTGTAGGACGCACCGTATAGGAGATAGGGCCATATGAAGTTTTATCAGTGTTTGATTTGGGACTCAAGGGCAGCATAGCTATGAGCGAGAACTTTAATTGATATGAGGCTCGACTACTTTATTGTCACAAAATTTCAAGGTTTTATGACGCTCCAGTAAAAAGTTACAAGCACTTGAATGTTGCAAACTTTGATAGGTATAGGACGCATCGTATAGAAGTTAGGGCCATTTGAAGTTTTATCAGTGGTTGATTTGGGACTCAAGTGTAGCATAGCTATGTGCAATAGTTTAATTTGGTAAGAGGAACGAGTAATTTATTGTCACAAAATTTCAAGGTTTTATGACGCTCCAGTAAAAAGTTACAAGCATTTGAATGTTGCAAACTTTGATAAGTATAGGACGCACCGTATAGAAGTTAGGGCCATTTGATGTCTTAGCAGTGTTTGATTTGGGACTCAAGGGTAGCGTAGCTATGAGCGATAGCTTAAATTGATAAGAGGCACGAGTACTTTATTGTCACAAAATATTAAGGTTTTATGACGCTCCAGTAAAAAGTTACAAGCACTTGAATGTTGCAAACTTTGTAGGTATAGGACGCACCGTATAGAAGTTAGGGTCATTTGAAGTTTTATCAGTGGTTGATTTGGGACTCAAGTGTAGCATAGCTATGTGTAATAGTTTAATTTGATAAGAGGCACGAGTAATTTATTGTCACAAAATTTCAAGGTTTTATGACGCTCCAGTAAAAAGTTACAAGCATTTGAATGTTGCAAACTTTGATAAGTATAGGACGCACCGTATAGAAGTTAGGGCCATTTGATGTCTTAGCAATGTTTGATTTGGGGCTCAAGGGTAGCGTAGCTATGAGCGATAGCTTAAGTTGATAAGAGGCTCGAGTACTTTATTGTCACAAAATTTCAAGATTTATGACGCTCCAATAAAAAGTCACAGGCATTTTAATGTTGCAAACTTTGATAGGTGTAGGACGCACCATACAGAACTTAGCTTCATTTGAGGTTTTATCTGTGTTTGATTTGGGACTCAAGGGAAGCATAGCTATGAGCTATAGCTTAAATTGATAAGAGGCTCGAGTACTTTATTGTCACAAAATTTCAATATTTTATGACGCTAAAGGAAAAAGTTACAAGCATTTGAATGTTGAAAACTTTGATAAGTGTAGGACGCACCGTATAGGAGATAGGGCCATATGAAGTTTTATCAGTGTTTGATTTGGGACTCAAGGGCAGCATAGCTATGAGCGAGAACTTTAATTGATATGAGGCTCGACTACTTTATTGTCACAAAATTTCAAGGTTTTCTGACGCTCCAGTAAGAAGCTAAAAGCATTTGACTGTTGCAAACTTAGATAGGTATAGGACGCACCGTACAGAAGTTAGGGCCAATTGAAGTTTTATCAGTGTTTGATATGGGACTCCAGGGTAGCGTAGCTTTAAGCGATAACTTTAATTGACAAGAGGCTCGAGTACTTTATTGTCACAAAATATCAATATTTTATGACGCTCCAGTAAAAAGTCACAAGCATTTTAATGTTGCAAACTTTGAAATGTATAGGACGCACCGTACAAAAGTTAGGGCCCTTTGAAGTCCTATCAGTGTTTGATTTGGGACTCAAGGGTAGCATAGCTATGAGCGATAGCTTAAAGTGATAAGCTCCATTAAAAAGTTACAAGCATTTGAATGTTGCAAACTTTGATAGGTGTAGGCCGCTCCGTAAAGAAGTTAGGGTAATTTGAAGTTTTATCAGTGTTTTATTTAGGACTCAAGGGTAGCATAGCTATGAGCGATAACTTAAATTGATAAGAGGCTCGAGTACTTTGTTGTAACCAAATTTCAAGATTTTATGACGGTCCAGTAAAAAGTTGCAAGCATTTGAATGTTGCAAATTTTGATAGGTGTGGGACGCACCGTATAGAAATTAGGACCATTTGAAGTCTTAGCAGTGTTAGATTTGGGACTCAAGAGTAGCATAGCTATGAGCGATAGCTTAAATTGTAAAGAGGCTCGAGTACTTTATTGTCACAAATTTTTTAGGTTTTATGACGCTCCAGTAAAAAGTTTCAATGTTGCAACCTTTGATACGTATAGGACGCTCCGCAAAGAAGTTAGGGCAATTTGAATCTTTAGCAGTGTTTGATTTAGGACTCATGGGTAGCACAGCTATGAGCGATAACTTTAATTGACAAGAGGCTGGAGTACTTTATTGTCACAAAATTTCAAGATTTTATAACGCTCCAGAAAAAAGTTACAAGCATTTGAATGTTGCAAACTTTGCTAGGTGTAGGACGCACCGTATAAAAGTTAGGGCCATTTGAAGTCTTAGAAGTGTTTTATTTGGGACTCAAGAGTAGCATAGCTATGAGCGATAGCTTAAATTGATAAGAGGCTCGAGTACTTTATTGTCACAAAATTTCAAGGTTTTATGACGCTGCAGTATAAAGTTACAATGTTGCAACCTTTGATAGGTATACGACGCACCGCATAGAAGTTAGGGCCATTTGAAGTTTTAGCAGTGTTTGATTTGGGACTCAAGGGTAGCATAGCTATGTGCGATAGCTTAGGTTGATAAGAGGCTCGAGTACTTTATTGTCACAAAATTCCAAGGTTTTTTGACGCTCCAGTAAAAAGTTACACCCATTTGAATGTTGCAAACTTTGATAAGTGTAGGATGAACCGCATAGAAGTTAGGGCCATTTAAAGTTTTATCAGTGTTTGATTTGGGACTCAAGGGTAGCACAGCTATGAGCGATAACTTTAATTGACAAGAGGCTCGAGTACTTTATTGTCACAAAATTTCAAGATTTTATTACGCTCCAGTAAAAAGTTACAAGCATTTGAATGTTGCAAACTTTGCTAGGTGTAGGACGCACCGTATAGAAGTTAGGGCCATTTGAAGTCTTAGAAGTGTTTTATTTGGGACTCAAAGGTAGCATAGCTATGAGCGATAGCTTAAAGTGATAAGCTCCAGTAAAAAGTTACAAGCATTTGAATGTTGCAAACTTTGATAGGTGTAGGACGCTCCGCATAGAAGTTAGGGCCATTTGAAGTTTTATCAGTGTTTTATTTAGGACTCAAGGGTAGCATAGCTATGAGCGATAACTTTAATTGACAAGAGGCTCGAGTACTTTATTGTCACAAATTTTCAAGATTTTATAACGCTCCAGTAAATCATAGGAAATTGATAAGAGGCTCGAGTACTTTGTTGTCACCAAATTTCAAGATTTTATGACGCTCCAGTAAAAAGTTGCAAGCATTTGAATGTTACAAATTTTGATAGGTGTAGGACGCACCGTATATAAATTAGGACCATTTGAAGTCTTAGCAGTCTTAGATTTGGGACTCAAGAGTAGCATAGCTATGAGCGATAGCTTAAATTGTAAAGAGGCTCGAGTACTTTATTGTCACAAAATTTCAAGGTTTTATGACGCTCCAGTAAAAAGTTTCAATGTTGCAACCTTTGATACGTATAGGACGCACCGCAAAGAAGTTAGGGCCATTTGATTTTTAGCAGTGTTTGATTTAGGACTCATGGGTAGCACAGCTATGAGCGATAACTTTAATTGACAAGAGGCTCGAGTACTTTATTGTCACAAAATTTCAAGGTTTTCTGACGCTCCAGTAAGAAGTTAAAAGCATTTGACTGTTGCAAACTTAGATAGATATAGGACGCACCGTACAGAAGTTAGGGCCAATTGAAGTTTTATCAGTGTTTGATATGGGACTCCAGGGTAGCGTAGCTTTAAGCGATAACTTGAATTGACAAGAGGCTCGAGTACTTTATTGTCACAAAATATCAATATTTTATGACGCTCCAGTAAAAAGTCACAAGCATTTTAATGTTGCAAACTTTGAAATGTATAGGACGCACCGTACAAAAGTTAGGGCCCTTTGAAGTCCTATCAGTGCTTGATTTGGGACTCAAGGGTAGCGTAGCTATGAGCGATAGCTTAAATTGATAAGAGGCATGAGTACTTTATTGTCACAAAATATCAAGGTTTTATGACGCTCCAGTAAAAAGTTACAAGCACTTGAATGTTGCAAACTTTGATAGGTATAGGACGCACCGTATAGAAGTTAGGGCCATTTGAAGTTTTATCAGTGGTTGATTTGGGACTCAAGTGTAGCATAGCTATGTGTAATAGTTTAATTTGATAAGAGGCACGAGTAATTTATTGTCACAAAATTTCAAGGTTTTATGACGCTCCAGTAAAAAGTTACAAGCATTTGAATGTTGCAAACTTTGATAAGTATAGGACGCACCGTATAGAAGTTAGGGCCATTTGAAGTTTTATCAGTGTTTGATTTGGGACTCAAGGGTAGCATAGCTATGAGCATTTGAATGTTGAAAACTTTGATAAGTGTAGGACGCACCGTATAGGAGATAGGGCCATATGAAGTTTTATCAGTGTTTGATTTGGGACTCAAGGGCAGCATAGCTATGAGCGAGAACTTTAATTGATATGAGGCTCGACTACTTTATTGTCACAAAATTTCAAGGTTTTATGACGCTCCAGTAAAAAGTTACAAGCACTTGAATGTTGCAAACTTTGATAGGTATAGGACGCACCGTATAGAAGTTAGGGCCATTTGAAGTTTTATCAGTGGTTGATTTGGGACTCAAGTGTAGCATAGCTATGTGCAATAGTTTAATTTGGTAAGAGGCACGAGTAATTTATTGTCACAAAATTTCAAGGTTTTATGACGCTCCAGTAAAAAGTTACAAGCATTTGAATGTTGCAAACTTTGATAAGTATAGGACGCACCGTATAGAAGTTAGGGCCATTTGATATCTTAGCAGTGTTTGATTTGGGACTCAAGGGTAGCGTAGCTATGAGCGATAGCTTAAACTGATAAGAGGCACGAGTACTTTATTGTCACAAAATATTAAGGTTTTATGACGCTCCAGTAAAAAGTTACAAGCACTTGAATGTTGTAAACTTTGTAGGTATAGGACGCACCGTATAGAAGTTAGGGTCATTTGAAGTTTTATCAGTGGTTGATTTGGGACTCAAGTGTAGCATAGCTATGTGTAATAGTTTAATTTGATAAGAGGCACGAGTAATTTATTGTCACAAAATTTCAAGGTTTTATGACGCTCCAGTAAAAAGTTACAAGCATTTGAATGTTGCAAACTTTGATAAGTATAGGACGCACCGTATAGAAGTTAGGGCCATTTGATGTCTTAGCAGTGTTTGATTTGGGACTCAAGGGTAGCGTAGCTATGAGCGATAGCTTAAGTTGATAAGAGGCTCGAGTACTTTATTGTCACCAAATTTCAAGATTTATGACGCTCCAATAAAAAGTCACAGGCATTTTAATGTTGCAAACTTTGATAGGTGTAGGACGCACCATACAGAACTTAGCTTCATTTGAGGTTTTATCTGTGTTTGATTTGGGACTCAAGGGAAGCATAGCTATGAGCTATAGCTTAAATTGATAAAAGGCTCGAGTACTTTATTGTCACAAAATTTCAATATTTTATGACGCTAAAGGAAAAAGTTACAAGCATTTGAATGTTGAAAACTTTGATAAGTGTAGGACGCACCGTATAGGAGATAGGGCCATATGAAGTTTTATCAGTGTTTGATTTGGGACTCAAGGGCAGCATAGCTATGAGCGAGAACTTTAATTGATATGAGGCTCGACTACTTTATTGTCACAAAATTTCAAGGTTTTCTGACGCTCCAGTAAGAAGTTAAAAGCATTTGACTGTTGCAAACTTAGATAGGTATAGGACGCACCGTACAGAAGTTAGGGCCAATTGAAGTTTTATCAGTGTTTGATATGGGACTCCAGGGTAGCGTAGCTTTAAGCGATAACTTTAATTGACAAGAGGCTCGAGTACTTTATTGTCACAAAATATCAATATTTTATGACGCTCCAGTAAAAAGTCACAAGCATTTTAATGTTGCAAACTTTGAAATGTATAGGACGCACCGTACAAAAGTTAGGGCCCTTTGAAGTCCTATCAGTGTTTGATTTGGGACTCAAGGGTAGCATAGCTATGAGCGATAGCTTAAAGTGATAAGCTCCATTAAAAAGTTACAAGCATTTGAATGTTGCAAACTTTGATAGGTGTAGGACGCTCCGTAAAGAAGTTAGGGCCATTTGAAGTTTTATCAGTGTTTTATTTAGGACTCAAGGGTAGCATAGCTATGAGCGATAGCTTAAATTGATAAGAGGCTCGAGTACTTTGTTGTCACCAAATTTCAAGATTTTATGACGCTCCAGTAAAAAGTTGCAAGCATTTGAATGTTGCAAATTTTGATAGGTGTGGGACGCACCGTATAGAAATTAGGACCATTTGAAGTCTTAGCAGTGTTAGATTTGGGACTCAAGAGTAGCATAGCTATGAGCGATAGCTTAAATTGTAAAGAGGCTCGAGTACTTTATTGTCACAAATTTTTTAGGTTTTATGACGCTCCAGTAAAAAGTTTCAATGTTGCAACCTTTGATACGTATAGGACGCTCCGCAAAGAAGTTAGGGCAATTTGAATCTTTAGCAGTGTTTGATTTAGGACTCATGGGTAGCACAGCTATGAGCGATAACTTTAATTGACAAGAGGCTGGAGTACTTTATTGTCACAAAATTTCAAGATTTTATGACGCTCCAGAAAAAAGTTACAAGCATTTGAATGTTGCAAACTTTGCTAGGTGTAGGACGCACCGTATAAAAGTTAGGGCCATTTGAAGTCTTAGAAGTGTTTTATTTGGGACTCAAGAGTAGCATAGCTATGAGCGATATCTTAAATTGATAAGAGGCTCGAGTACTTTATTGTCACAAAATTTCAAGGTTTTATGACGCTGCAGTATAAAGTTACAATGTTGCAACCTTTGATAGGTATACGAGGCACCGCATAGAAGTTAGGGCCATTTGAAGTTTTAGCAGTGTTTGATTTGGGACTCAAGTGTAGCATAGCTATGTGCGATAGCTTAGGTTGATAAGAGGCTCGAGTACTTTATTGTCACAAAATTCCAAGGTTTTTTGACGCTCCAGTAAAAAGTTACACCCATTTGAATGTTGCAAACTTTGATAAGTGTAGGATGAACCGCATAGAAGTTAGGGCCATTTAAAGTTTTATCAGTGTTTGATTTGGGACTCATGGGTAGCACAGCTATGAGCGATAACTTTAATTGACAAGAGGCTCGAGTACTTTATTGTCACAAAATTTCAAGATTTTATTACGCTCCAGTAAAAAGTTACAAGCATTTGAATGTTGCAAACTTTGCTAGGTGTAGGACGCACCGTATAGAAGTTAGGGCCATTTGAAGTCTTAGAAGTGTTTTATTTGGGACTCAAAGGTAGCATAGCTATGAGCGATAGCTTAAAGTGATAAGCTCCAGTAAAAAGTTACAAGCATTTGAATGTTGCAAACTTTGATAGGTGTAGGACGCTCCGCATAGAAGTTAGGGCCATTTGAAGTTTTATCAGTGTTTTATTTAGGACTCAAGGGTAGCATAGCTATGAGCGATAACTTTAATTGACAGGAGGCTCGAGTACTTTATTGTCACAAATTTTCAAGATTTTATAACGCTCCAGTAAATCATAGGAAATTGATAAGAGGCTCGAGTACTTTGTTGTCACCAAATTTCAAGATTTTATGACGCTCCAGTAAAAAGTTGCAAGCATTTGAATGTTACAAATTTTGATAGGTGTAGGACGCACCGTATATAAATTAGGACCATTTGAAGTCTTAGCAGTCTTAGATTTGGGACTCAAGAGTAGCATAGCTATGAGCGATAGCTTAAATTGTAAAGAGGCTCGAGTACTTTATTGTCACAAAATTTCAAGGTTTTATGACGCTCCAGTAAAAAGTTTCAATGTTGCAACCTTTGATACGTATAGGACGCACCGCAAAGAAGTTAGGGCCATTTGATTTTTAGCAGTGTTTGATTTAGGACTCATGGGTAGCACAGCTATGAGCGATAACTTTAATTGACAAGAGGCTCGAGTACTTTATTGTCACAAAATTTCAAGTTTTTCTGACGCTCCAGTAAGAAGTTAAAAGCATTTGACTGTTGCAAACTTAGATAGGTATAGGACGCACCGTACAGAAGTTAGGGCCAATTGAAGTTTTATCAGTGTTTGATATGGGACTCCAGGGTAGCGTAGCTTTAGGCGATAACTTTAATTGACAAGAGGCTCGAGTACTTTATTGTCACAAAATATCAATATTTTATGACGCTCCAGTAAAAAGTCACAAGCATTTTAATGTTGCAAACTTTGAAATGTATAGGACGCACCGTACAAAAGTTAGGGCCCTTTGAAGTCCTATCAGTGTTTGATTTGGGACTCAAGGGTAGCATAGCTATGAGCGATAGCTTAAAGTGATAAGCTCCATTAAAAAGTTACAAGCATTTGAATGTTGCAAACTTTGATAGGTGTAGGACCCTCCGTACAGAAGTTATGGCCATTTGAAGTTTTATCAATGTTTTATTTAGGACTCAAGGGTAGCATAGCTATGAGCGATAGCTTAAATTGATAAGAGGCTCGAGTACTTTGTTGTCACCAAATTTCAAGATTTTATGACGCTCCAGTAAAAAGTTGCAAGCATTTGAATGTTGCAAATTTTGATAGGTGTGGGACGCACCGTATAGAAATTAGGACCATTTGAAGTCTTAGCAGTGTTAGATTTGGGACTCAAGAGTAGCATAGCTATGAGCGATAGCTTAAATTGTAAAGAGGCTCGAGTACTTTATTGTCACAAATTTTTTAGGTTTTATGACGCTCCAGTAAAAAGTTTCAATGTTGCAACCTTTGATACGTATAGGACGCACCGCAAAGAAGTTAGGGCAATTTGAATCTTTAGCAGTGTTTGATTTAGGACTCATGGGTAGCACAGCTATGAGCGATAACTTTAATTGACAAGAGGCTGGAGTACTTCATTGTCACAAAATTTCAAGATTTTATAACGCTCCAGAAAAAAGTCACAAGCATTTGAATGTTGCAAACTTTGCTAGGTGTAGGACGCACCGTATAAAAGTTAGGGCCATTTGAAGTCTTAGAAGTGTTTTATTTGGGACTCAAGAGTAGCATAGCTATGAGCGATAGCTTAAATTGATAAGAGGCTCGAGTACTTTATTGTCACAAAATTTCAAGGTTTTATGACGCTGCAGTATAAAGTTACAATGTTGCAACCTTTGATAGGTATACGACGCACCGTATAGAAGTTAGGGCCATTTGAAGTTTTAGCAGTGTTTAATTTTGGACTCAAGGGTAGCATAGCTATGTGCGATAGCTTAGGTTGATAAGAGGCTCGAGTACTTTATTGTCACAAAATTCCAAGGTGTTTTGACGCTCCAGTAAAAAGTTACACCCATTTGAATGTTGCAAACTTTGATAAGTGTAGGATGAACCGCATAGAAGTTAGGGCCATTTAAAGTTTTATCAGTGTTTGATTTGGGACTCATGGGTAGCACAGCTATAAGCGATAACTTTAATTGACAAGAGGCTCGAGTACTTTATTGTCACAAAATTTCAACATTTTATTACGCTCCAGTAAAAAGTTACAAGCATTTGAATGTTGCAAACTTTGCTAGGTGTAGGACGCACCGTATAGAAGTTAGGGCCATTTGAAGTCTTAGAAGTGTTTTATTTGGGACTCAAAGGTAGCATAGCTATGAGCGATAGCTTAAAGTGATAAGCTCCAGTAAAAAGTTACAAGCATTTGAATGTTGCAAACTTTGATAGGTGTAGGACGCTCCGCATAGAAGTTAGGGCCATTTGAAGTTTTATCAGTGTTTTATTTAGGACTCAAGGATAGCATAGCTATGAGCGATAACTTTAATTGACAAGAGGCTCGAGTACTTTATTGTCACAAAATTTCAAGGTTTTATGACGCTCCAGTAAAAAGTTTCAATGTTGCAACCTTTGATACGTATAGGACGCACCGCAAAGAAGTTAGGGCCATTTGATTTTTAGTAGTGTTTGATTTAGGACTCATGGGTAGCACAGCTATGAGCGATAACTTTAATTGACAGGAGGCTCGAGTACTTTATTGTCACAAATATTCAAAATTTTATAACGCTCCAGTAAAAAGTTACAAGCACTTGAATGTTGCAAACTTTGCTAGGTGTAGGACGCACCGTATAGAAGTTAGGGCCATTTGAAGTCTTAGAAGTGTTTTATTTGGGACTCAAGAGTAACATAGCTATGAGCGATAGCTTAAATTGATAAGAGGCTCGAGTACTTTATTGTCACAAAATTTCAAGGTTTTATGACGCTGCAGTATAAAGTTACAATGTTGCAACCTTTGATAGGTATAGGACGCACCGTATAGAAGTTAGGGCCATTTGAAGTTTTAGCAGTGTTTGATTTGGGACTCAAGGGTAGCATAGCTATGAGCGATAGCTTAAATTGATAAGAGGCACGAGTACTTTATTGTCACAAAATTTCAAGGTTTTATGACGCTCCAGTAAAAAGTTACAAGCATTTGAATGTTGCAAACTTTGATAGGTATAGGACGTACCATATAGAAGTTAGGGCCATTTGAAGTTTTATCAGTGGTTGATTTGGGACTCAACTGTAGCATAGCTATGTGCGATAGCTTAATTTGATAAGATGCACGAGTACTTTATTGTCACCAAATTTCAAGATTTTATGACGCTCCAGTAAAAAGTTACAAGCATTTGAATTTTGCAACCTTTGATAGGTATAGGACGCACCGTAGAGAAGTTAGGGCCATTTGAAGTTTTATCAGTGGTTGATTTGGGACTCAAAGGTAGCATAGCTATGTGCAATAGCTTAGGTTGATAAGAGGCTCGAGTACTTTATTGTCACAAAATTCCAAGGTTTTTTGACGCTCCAGTAAAACGTTACACCCATTTGAATGTTGCAAACTTTGATAAGTGTAGGATGCACCGCATAGAAGTTAGGGCCATTTGAAGTTTTATCAGTGTTTGATTTGGGACTCATGGGTAGCACAGCTATGAGCGATAATTTTAATTGACAAGAGGCTCGAGTACTTTATTGTCACAAAATTTCAAGATTTTATAACGCTCCAGTAAAAAGTTACAAGCATTTGAATGTTGCAAACTTTTCTAGGTGTAGGACGCACCGTATAGAAGTAAGGGCCATTTGAAGTTTTATCAGTGGTTGATTTGGGACTCAAGTGTAGCATAGCTATGTGTAATAGTTTAATTTGATAAGAGGCACGAGTAATTTATTGTCACAAAATTTCAAGGTTTTATGACGCTCCAGTAAAAAGTTACAAGCATTTGAATGTTGCAAACTTTGATAAGTATAGGACGCACCGTATAGAAGTTAGGGCCATTTGAAGTTTTATCAGTGTTTGATTTGGGACTCAAGGGTAGCATAGCTATGAGCGATAGCTTAAATTGATAAGAGGCTCGAGTACTTTATTGTCACAAAATTTCAAGATTTATGACGCTCCAATAAAAAGTCACAGGCATTTTAATGTTGCAAACTTTGATAGGTGTAGGACGCACCGTACAGAACTTAGCTTCATTTGAGGTTTTATCTGTGTTTGATTTGGGACTCAAGGGAAGCATAGCTATGAGCGATAGCTTAAATTGATAAGAGGCTCGAGTACTTTATTGTCACAAAATTTCAATATGACGCTAAAGGAAAAAGTTACAAGCATTTGAATGTTGAAAACTTTGATAAGTGTAGGACGCACCGTATAGGAGATAGGGCCATATGAAGTTTTATCAGTGTTTGATTTGGGACTCAAGGGCAGCATAGCTATGAGCGAGAACTTTAATTGATATGAGGCTCGACTACTTTATTGTCACAAAATTTCAAGGTTTTATGACGCTCCAGTAAAAAGTTACAAGCACTTGAATGTTGCAAACTTTGATAGGTATAGGACGCACCGTATAGAAGTTAGGGCCATTTGAAGTTTTATCAGTGGTTGATTTGGGACTCAAGTGTAGCATAGCTATGTGCAATAGTTTAATTTGATAAGAGGCACGAGTAATTTATTGTCACAAAATTTCAAGGTTTTATGACGCTTCAGTAAAAAGTTACAAGCATTTGAATGTTGCAAACTTTGATAAGTATAGGACGCACAGTATAGAAGTTAGGGCCATTTGAAGTTTTATCAGTGTTTGATTTGGGACTCAAGGGTAGCATAGCTATGAGCGATAGCTTAAGTTGATAAGAGGCTCGAGTACTTTATTGTCACAAAATTTCAAGATTTATGACGCTCCAATAAAAAGTCACAGGCATTTTAATGTTGCAAACTTTGATAGTTGTAGGACGCACCATACAGAACTTAGCTTCATTTGAGGTTTTATCTGTGTTTGATTTGGGACTCAAGGGAAGCATAGCTATGAGCGATAGCTTAAATTGATAAGAGGCTCGAGTACTTTATTGTCACAAAATTTCAATATTTTATGACGCTAAAGGAAAAAGTTACAAGCATTTGAATGTTGAAAACTTTGACAAGTGTAGGACGCACCGTATAGGAGATAGGGCCATATGAAGTTTTATCAGTGTTTGATTTGGGACTCAAGGGCAGCATAGCTATGAGCGAGAACTTTAATTGATATGAGGCTCGACTACTTTATTGTCACAAAATTTCAAGGTTTTCTGACGCTCCAGTAAGAAGTTAAAAGCATTTGACTGTTGCAAACTTAGATAGGTATAGGACGTACAGAAGTTAGGGCCAATTGAAGTTTTATCAGTGTTTGATATGGGACTCCAGGGTAGCGTAACTTTAAGCGATAACTTTAATTGACAAGAGGCTCGAGTACTTTATTGTCACAAAATATCAATATTTTATGACGCTCCAGTAAAAAGTCACAAGCATTTTAATGTTGCAAACTTTGAAATGTATAGGACACACCGTACAAAAGTTAGGGCCCTTTGAAGTCCTATCAGTGTTTGATTTGGGACTCAAGGGTAGAATAGCTATGAGCGATAGCTTAAAGTGATAAGCTCCATTAAAAAGATACAAGCATTTGAATGTTGCAAACTTTGATAGGTGTAGGACGCTCCGTAAAGAAGTTAGGGCCATTTGAAGTTTTATCAGTGTTTTATTTAGGACTCAAGGGTAGCATAGCTATGAGCGATAGCTTAAATTGATAAGAGGCTCGAGTACTTTGTTGTCACCAAATTTCAAGATTTTATGACGCTCCAGTAAAAAGTTGCAAGCATTTGAATGTTGCAAATTTTGATAGGTGTGAGACGCACCGTATAGAAATTAGGACCATTTGAAGTCTTAGCAGTCTTAGATTTGGGACTCAAGAGTAGCATAGCTATGAGCGATAGCTTAAATTGTAAAGAGGCTCGAGTACTTTATTGTCACAAAATTTCAAGGTTTTATGACGCTCCAGTAAAAAGTTTCAATGTTGCAACCTTTGATACGTATAGGACGCACCGCAAAGAAGTTAGGGCCATTTGATTTTTAGCAGTGTTTGATTTAGGACTCATGGGTAGCACAGCTATGAGCGATAACTTTAATTGACAGGAGGCTCGAGTACTTTATTGTCACAAATATTCAAAATTTTATAACGCTCCAGTAAAAAGTTACAAGCACTTGAATGTTGCAAACTTTGCTAGGTGTAGGACGCACCGTATAGAAGTTAGGGCCATTTGAAGTCTTAGAAGTGTTTTATTTGGGACTCAAGAGTAACATAGCTATGAGCGATAGCTTAAATTGATAAGAGGCTCGAGTGCTTTATTGTCACAAAATTTCAAGGTTTTATGACGCTGCAGTATAAAGTTACAATGTTGCAACCTTTGATAGGTATAGGACGCACCGTATAGAAGTTAGGGCCATTTGAAGTTTTAGCAGTGTTTGATTTGGGACTCAAGGGTAGCATAGCTATGAGCGATAGCTTAAATTGATAAGAGGCACGAGTACTTTATTGTCACAAAATTTCAAGGTTTTATGACGCTCCAGTAAAAAGTTACAAGCATTTGAATGTTGCAAACTTTGATAGGTATAGGACGTACCATATAGAAGTTAGGGCCATTTGAAGTTTTATCAGTGGTTGATTTGGGACTCAACTGTAGCATAGCTATGTGCGATAGCTTAATTTGATAAGATGCACGAGTACTTTATTGTCACCAAATTTCAAGATTTTATGACGCTCCAGTAAAAAGTTACAAGCATTTGAATTTTGCAACCTTTGATAGGTATAGGACGCACCGTAGAGAAGTTAGGGCCATTTGAAGTTTTATCAGTGGTTGATTTGGGACTCAAAGGTAGCATAGCTATGTGCAATAGCTTAGGTTGATAAGAGGCTCGAGTACTTTATTGTCACAAAATTCCAAGGTTTTTTGACGCTCCAGTAAAACGTTACACCCATTTGAATGTTGCAAACTTTGATAAGTGTAGGATGCACCGCATAGAAGTTAGGGCCATTTGAAGTTTTATCAGTGTTTGATTTGGGACTCATGGGTAGCACAGCTATGAGCGATAATTTTAATTGACAAGAGGCTCGAGTACTTTATTGTCACAAAATTTCAAGATTTTATAACGCTCCAGTAAAAAGTTACAAGCATTTGAATGTTGCAAACTTTTCTAGGTGTAGGACGCACCGTATAGAAGTAAGGGCCATTTGAAGTTTTATCAGTGGTTGATTTGGGACTCAAGTGTAGCATAGCTATGTGTAATAGTTTAATTTGATAAGAGGCACGAGTAATTTATTGTCACAAAATTTCAAGGTTTTATGACGCTCCAGTAAAAAGTTACAAGCATTTGAATGTTGCAAACTTTGATAAGTATAGGACGCACCGTATAGAAGTTAGGGCCATTTGAAGTTTTATCAGTGTTTGATTTGGGACTCAAGGGTAGCATAGCTATGAGCGATAGCTTAAGTTGATAAGAGGCTCGAGTACTTTATTGTCACAAAATTTCAAGATTTATGACGCTCCAATAAAAAGTCACAGGCATTTTAATGTTGCAAACTTTGATAGGTGTAGGACGCACCGTACAGAACTTAGCTTCATTTGAGGTTTTATCTGTGTTTGATTTGGGACTCAAGGGAAGCATAGCTATGAGCGATAGCTTAAATTGATAAGAGGCTCGAGTACTTTATTGTCACAAAATTTCAATATGACGCTAAAGGAAAAAGTTACAAGCATTTGAATGTTGAAAACTTTGATAAGTGTAGGACGCACCGTATAGGAGATAGGGCCATATGAAGTTTTATCAGTGTTTGATTTGGGACTCAAGGGCAGCATAGCTATGAGCGAGAACTTTAATTGATATGAGGCTCGACTACTTTATTGTCACAAAATTTCAAGGTTTTATGACGCTCCAGTAAAAAGTTACAAGCACTTGAATGTTGCAAACTTTGATAGGTATAGGACGCACCGTATAGAAGTTAGGGCCATTTGAAGTTTTATCAGTGGTTGATTTGGGACTCAAGTGTAGCATAGCTATGTGCAATAGTTTAATTTGATAAGAGGCACGAGTAATTTATTGTCACAAAATTTCAAGGTTTTATGACGCTTCAGTAAAAAGTTACAAGCATTTGAATGTTGCAAACTTTGATAAGTATAGGACGCACAGTATAGAAGTTAGGGCCATTTGAAGTTTTATCAGTGTTTGATTTGGGACTCAAGGGTAGCATAGCTATGAGCGATAGCTTAAGTTGATAAGAGGCTCGAGTACTTTATTGTCACAAAATTTCAAGATTTATGACGCTCCAATAAAAAGTCACAGGCATTTTAATGTTGCAAACTTTGATAGTTGTAGGACGCACCATACAGAACTTAGCTTCATTTGAGGTTTTATCTGTGTTTGATTTGGGACTCAAGGGAAGCATAGCTATGAGCGATAGCTTAAATTGATAAGAGGCTCGAGTACTTTATTGTCACAAAATTTCAATATTTTATGACGCTAAAGGAAAAAGTTACAAGCATTTGAATGTTGAAAACTTTGACAAGTGTAGGACGCACCGTATAGGAGATAGGGCCATATGAAGTTTTATCAGTGTTTGATTTGGGACTCAAGGGCAGCATAGCTATGAGCGAGAACTTTAATTGATATGAGGCTCGACTACTTTATTGTCACAAAATTTCAAGGTTTTCTGACGCTCCAGTAAGAAGTTAAAAGCATTTGACTGTTGCAAACTTAGATAGGTATAGGACGTACAGAAGTTAGGGCCAATTGAAGTTTTATCAGTGTTTGATATGGGACTCCAGGGTAGCGTAACTTTAAGCGATAACTTTAATTGACAAGAGGCTCGAGTACTTTATTGTCACAAAATATCAATATTTTATGACGCTCCAGTAAAAAGTCACAAGCATTTTAATGTTGCAAACTTTGAAATGTATAGGACACACCGTACAAAAGTTAGGGCCCTTTGAAGTCCTATCAGTGTTTGATTTGGGACTCAAGGGTAGAATAGCTATGAGCGATAGCTTAAAGTGATAAGCTCCATTAAAAAGATACAAGCATTTGAATGTTGCAAACTTTGATAGGTGTAGGACGCTCCGTAAAGAAGTTAGGGCCATTTGAAGTTTTATCAGTGTTTTATTTAGGACTCAAGGGTAGCATAGCTATGAGCGATAGCTTAAATTGATAAGAGGCTCGAGTACTTTGTTGTCACCAAATTTCAAGATTTTATGACGCTCCAGTAAAAAGTTGCAAGCATTTGAATGTTGCAAATTTTGATAGGTGTGAGACGCACCGTATAGAAATTAGGACCATTTGAAGTCTTAGCAGTGTTAGATTTGGGTCTAAGAGTAGCATAGCTATGAGCGATAGCTTAAATTGTAAAGAGGCTCGAGTACTTTATTGTCACAAATTTTTTGGGTTTTATGACGGTCCAGTAAAAAGTTTCAATGTTGCAACCTTTGATACGTATAGGACGCACCGCAAAGAAGTTAGGGCAATTTGAATTTTTAGCAGTGTTTGATTTAGGACTCATGGGTAGCACAGCTATGAGCGATAACTTTAATTGACTCGAGTACTTTATTGTCACAAAATTTCAAGATTTTATAACGCTCCAGAAAAAAGTTACAAGCATTTGAATGTTGCAAACTTTGCTAGGTGTAGGACGCACCGTATAAAAGTTAGGGCCATTTGAAGTCTTAGAAGTGTTTTATTTGGGACTCAAGAGTAGCATAGCTATGAGCAATAGCTTAAATTGATAACAGGCTCGAGTACTTTATTGTCACAAAATTTCAAGGTTTTATGACGCTGCAGTATAAAGTTACAATGTTGCAACCTTTGATAGGTATAGGACGCACCGTATAGAAGTTAGGGCCATTTGAAGTTTTAGCAGTGTTTGATTTGGGACTCAAGGGTAGCATAGCTATGTGCGATAGCTTAGGTTGATAAGAGGCTCGAGTACTTTATTCTCACAAAATTCCAAGGTTTTTTGACGCTCCAATAAAAAGTTACACCCATTTGAATGTTGCAAACTTTGATAAGTGTAGGATGAACCGCATAGAAGTTAGGGCCATTTAAAGTTTTATCAGTGTTTGATTTGGGACTCATGGGTAGCACAGCTATGAGCGATAACTTTAATTGACAAGAGGCTCGAGTACTTTATTGTCACAAAATTTCAAGATTTTATTACGCTCCAGTAAAAAGTTACAAGCATTTGAATGTTGCAAACTTTGCTAGGTGTAGGACGCACCGTATAGAAGTTAGGGCCATTTGAAGTCTTAGAAGTGTTTTATTTGGGACTCAAAGGTAGCATAGCTATGAGCGATAGCTTAAAGTGATAAGCTCCAGTAAAAAGTTACAAGCATTTGAATGTTGCAAACTTTGATAGGTGTAGGACGCTCCGCATAGAAGTTAGGGCCATTTGAAGTTTTATCAGTGTTTTATTTAGGACTCAAGGGTAGCATAGCTATGAGCGATAACTTTAATTGACAAGAGGCTCGAGTACTTTATTGTCACAAATTTTCAAGATTTTATAACGCTCCAGTAAATCATAGGAAATTGATAAGAGGCTCGAGTACTTTGTTGTCACCAAATTTCAAGATTTTATGACGCTCCAGTAAAAAGTTGCAAGCATTTGAATGTTGCAAATTTTGATAGGTGTAGGACGCACCGTATATAAATTAGGACCATTTGAAGTCTTAGCAGTCTTAGATTTGGGACTCAAGAGTAGCATAGCTATGAGCGATAGCTTAAATTGTAAAGAGGCTCGAGTACTTTATTGTCACAAAATTTCAATGTTTTATGACGCTCCAGTAAAAAGTTTCAATGTTGCAACCTTTGATACGTATAGGACGCACCGCAAAGAAGTTAGGGCCATTTGATTTTTAGCAGTGTTTGATTTAGGACTCATGGGTAGCACAGCTATGAGCGATAACTTTAATTGACAAGAGGCTCGAGTACTTTATTGTCACCAATTTTCAAGATTTTATAACGCTCCAGTAAAAAGTTACAAGCACTTGAATGTTGCAAACTTTGCTAGGTGTAGGACGCACCGTATAGAAGTTAGGGCCATTTGAAGTCTTAGAAGTGTTTTATTTGGGACTCAAGAGTAGCATAGCTATGAGCGATAGCTTAAATTGATAAGAGGCTCGAGTACTTTATTGTCACAAAATTTCAAGGTTTTATGACGCTGCAGTATAAAGTTACAATGTTGCAACCTTTGATAGGTATAGGACGCACCGTATAGAAGTTAGGGCCATTTGAAGTTTTAGCAGTGTTTGATTTGGGACTCAAGGGTAGCATAGCTATGAGCGATAGCTTAAATTGATAAGAGGCACGAGTACTTTATTGTCACAAAATTTCAAGGTTTTATGACGCTCCAGTAAAAAGTTACAAGCATTTGAATGTTGCAAACTTTGATAGGTATAGGACGTACCATATAGAAATTAGGGCCATTTGAAGTTTTATCAGTGGTTGATTTGGGACTCAACTGTAGCATAGCTATGCGCGATAGCTTAATTTTATAAGATGCACGAGTACTTTATTGTCACCAAATTTCAAGATTTTATGACGCTCCAGTAAAAAGTTACAACCATTTGAATGTTGCAAACTTTGATAAGTATAGGACGCACCGTATAGAAGTTAGAGCCATTTGAAGTTTTATCAGTGGTTGATTTGGGACTCAAGTGTAGCATAGCTATGTGAGATTCCTTAATTTGATAAGAGGCACGAGTACTTTATTGACACAAAATTTGAAGATTTTATGACGCTCTAGTAAACTGTTACAAACAATTGAAAGTTGCAAACTTTGATAGGTGTAGGATGCACGGTATAGAAGTTAGGGCCATTTGAAGTTTTATCAGTGTTTGATTTGGGACTCAAGGGTAGCATAGTTATGAGCGATGGCTTAATTTGATAAGAGGCTCGAGTACTTTATTGTCACAAAATTTCAAGGTTTTATGACGCTCCAGTAAAAAGTTACAAGCAATGGATGGTCTCAGACTCTGGTAGGTGTAGAACGTATAGAAGTTAGGGCCATTTGAAGTTTTATCATTGTTTGATTTGGGACTCATGGGTAGCATAGCTATGAACGATAGCTTAAGTTGATAAGAGGCTCGAGTACTTTATTGTCACAAAATTTCAAGATTTATGACGCTCCAGTAAAAACTCACTGGCATTTTAATGTTGCAAAACTTTGATAGGTGTAGGACGTACCGTACAGAACTTAGCTTCATTTGAGGTTTTATCTGTGTTTGATTTGGGACTCAAGGGAAGCATAGCTATGAGCGATAACTTAAAGTGATAAGAGGCTCGAGTACTTTATTGTCACAAAATTTCAATATTTTATGACGCTAAAGGAAAAAGTTACAAGCATTTGAATGTTGCAAATTTTGATAAGTGTATGTAGGTCGCACCGTCTAGAAGATAGGTCCATGTGAAGTTTTATCAGTGTTTGATTTGGGACTCAAGGGCAGCATAGCTATGAGCGAGAACTTTAATTGATAAGAGGCTCGACTACTTTATTGTCACAAAATTTCAAGGTTTTCTGACGCTCCAGTAAGAAGTTAAAAGCATTTGAATGCTGCAAACTTTGATAGGTATAGGACGCACCGTACAGAAGTTAGGGCCAATTGAAGTTGTATCAGTGTTTGATATGGGACTCCAAGGTAGCGTAGCTATAAGCGATAACTTTAATTGACAAGAGGCTCGAGTACTTTATTGTCACAAAATATCAATATTTTATGATGCTCCAGTAAAAAGTTACAAGCATTTTAATGTTGCAATCTTTGAAATGTACAAAAGTTAGGGCCCTTTGAAGTCCTATCAGTGTTTGATTTGGGACTCAAGGGTAGCATAGCTATGAGCGATAGCTTAAAGTGATAAACTCCAGTAAAAAGTTACAAGCATTTGAATGTTGCAAACTTTGATAGGTGTAGGACGCTCCGTATAGAAGTTAGGGACATTTGAAGTTTTATCAGTGTTTTATTTAGGACTCAAGGGTAGCATAGCTATGAGCGATAGCTTAAATTGATAAGAGGCTCGAGTACTTTATTGCCACAAAATTTCAAGATTTTATAACGCTCCAGTAAAAAGTTACAAGCATTTGAATGTTGCAAACTTTGCTAGGTGTAGGACGCACCGCATAGAAGTTAGGGCCATTTGAAGCCTTAGAAGTGTTTTATTTGGGACTCAAGAGTAGCATAGCTATGAGCGATAGCTTAAATTGATAAGAGGCTCGAGTACTTTATTGTCACAAAATTTCAAGGTTTTATGACGCTGCAGTAAAAAGTTACAAGCACTTGAATGTTGCAATTTTTGATAGGTGTAGGACGCACCGTATAGAAATTAGGACCATTTGAAGTTTTATCAGTGTTTGATTTGGGACTCATGGGTAGCACAGCTATGAGCGATAATTTTAATTGACAAGAGGCTCGAGTACTTTATTGTCACAAAATTTCAAGATTTTATAACGCTCCAGTAAAAAGTTACAAGCATTTGAATGTTGCAAACTTTTCTAGGTGTAGGACGCACCGTATAGAAGTAAGGGCCATTTGAAGTCTTAGAAGTGTTTTATTTGGGACTCAAAGGTAGCATAGCTATGAGCGATAGCTTAAATTGATAAGAAGCACGAGTAGTTTATTGTCACAAAATTTCAAGGTTTTATGACGCTCCAGTAAAAAGTTACAAGCACTTGAATGTTGCAAACTTTGATAGGTATAGGACGCACCGTATAGAAGTTAGGGCCATTTGAAGTTTTATCAGTGGTTGATTTGGGACTCAAGTGTAGCATAGCTATGTGTAATAGTTTAATTTGATAAGAGGCACGAGTAATTTATTGTCACAAAATTTCAAGGTTTTATGACGCTCCAGTAAAAATTTACAAGCATTTGAATGTTGCAAACTTTGATAAGTATAGGACGCACCGTATAGAAGTTAGGGCCATTTGAAGTTTTCTCAGTGTTTGATTTGGGACTCAAGGGTAGCATAGCTATGAGCGATAGCTTAAGTTGATAAGAGGCTCGAGTACTTTATTGTCACAAAATTTCAAGATTTATGACGCTCCAATAAAAAGTCACAGGCATTTTAATGTTGCAAACTTTGATAGGTGTAGGACGCACCGTACAGAACTTAGCTTCATTTGAGGTTTTATCTGTGTTTGATTTGGGACTCAAGGGAAGCATAGCTATGAGCGATAGCTTAAATTGATAAGAGGCTCGAGTACTTTATTGTCACAAAATTTCAATATTTTATGACGCTAAAGGAAAAAGTTACAAGCATTTGAATGTTGAAAACTTTGATAAGTGTAGGACGCACCGTATAGGAGATAGGGCCATATGAAGTTTTATCAGTGTTTGATTTGGGACTCAAGGGCAGCATAGCTATGAGCGAGAACTTTAATTGATATGAGGCTCGACTACTTTATTGTCACAAAATTTCAAGGTTTTATGACACTCCAGTAAAAAGTTACAAGCACTTGAATGTTGCAAACTTTGATAGGTATAGGACGCACCGTATAGAAGTTAGGGCCATTTGAAGTTTTATCAGTGGTTTATTTGGGACTCAAGTGTAGCATAGCTATGTGCAATAGTTTAATTTGATAAGAGGCACGAGTAATTTATTGTCAGAAAATTTCAAGGTTTTATGACGCTTCAGTAAAAAGTTACAAGCATTTGAATGTTGCAAACTTTAATAAGTATAGGACGCACAGTATAGAAGTTAGGGCCATTTGAAGTTTTATCAGTGTTTGATTTGGGACTCAAGGGTAGCATAGCTATGAGCGATAGCTTAAGTTGATAAGAGGCTCGAGTACTTTATTGTCACAAAATTTCAAGATTTATGACGCTCCAATAAAAAGTCACAGGCATTTTAATGTTGCAAACTTTGATAGTTGTAGGACGCACCATACAGAATTTAGCTTCATTTGAGGTTTTATCTGTGTTTGATTTGGAACTCAAGGGAAGCATAGCTATGAGCGATAGCTTAAATTGATAAGAGGCTCGAGTACTTTATTGTCACAAAATTTCAATATTTTATGACGCTAAAGGAAAAAGTTACAAGCATTTGAATGTTGAAAACTTTGATAAGTGTAGGACGCACCGTATAGGAGATAGGGCCATATGAAGTTTTATCAGTGTTTGATTTGGGACTCAAGGGCAGCATAGCTATGAGCGAGAACTTTAATTGACAAGAGGCTCGAGTACTTTATTGTCACAAAATATCAATATTTTATGACGCTCCAGTAAAAAGTCACAAGCATTTTAATGTTGCAAACTTTGAAATGTATAGGACACACCGTACAAAAGTTAGGGCCCTTTGAAGTCCTATCAGTGTTTGATTTGGGACTCAAGGGTAGAATAGCTATGAGCGATAGCTTAAAGTGATAAGCTCCATTAAAAAGATACAAGCATTTGAATGTTGCAAACTTTGATAGGTGTAGGACGCTCCGTAAAGAAGTTAGGGCCATTTGAAGTTTTATCAGTGTTTTATTTAGGACTCAAGGGTAGCACAGCTATGAGCGATAGCTTAAATTGATAAGAGGCTCGAGTACTTTGTTGTCACCAAATTTCAAGATTTTATGACGCTCCAGTAAAAAGTTGCAAGCATTTGAATGTTGCAAATTTTGATAGGTGTGGGACGCACCGTATAGAAATTAGGACCATTTGAAGTCTTAGCAGTGTTAGATTTTGGTCTAAGAGTAGCATAGCTATGAGCGATAGCTTAAATTGTAAAGAGGCTCGAGTACTTTATTGTCACAAATTTTTTTGGTTTTATGACGGTCCAGTAAAAAGTTTCAATGTTGCAACCTTTGATACGTATAGGACGCACCGCAAAGAAGTTAGGGCAATTTGAATTTTTAGCAGTGTTTGATTTAGGACTCATGGGTAGCACAGCTATGAGCGATAACTTTAATTGACTCGAGTACTTTATTGTCACAAAATTTCAAGATTTTATAACGCTCCAGAAAAAAGTTACAAGCATTTGAATGTTGCAAACTTTGCTAGGTGTAGGACGCACCGTATAAAAGTTAGGGCCATTTGAAGTCTTAGAAGTGTTTTATTTGGGACTCAAGAGTAGCATAGCTATGAGCGATAGCTTAAATTGATAACAGGCTCGAGTACTTTATTGTCACAAAATTTCAAGGTTTTATGACGCTGCAGTATAAAGTTACAATGTTGCAACCTTTGATAGGTATAGGACGCACCGTATAGAAGTTAGGGCCATTTGAAGTTTTAGCAGTGTTTGATTTGGGACTCAAGGGTAGCATAGCTATGTGCGATAGCTTAGGTTGATAAGAGGCTCGAGTACTTTATTCTCACAAAATTCCAAGGTTTTTTGACGCTCCAATAAAAAGTTACACCCATTTGAATGTTGCAAACTTTGATAAGTGTAGGATGAACCGCATAGAAGTTAGGGCCATTTAAAGTTTTATCAGTGTTTGATTTGGGACTCATGGGTAGCACAGCTATGAGCGATAACTTTAATTGACAAGAGGCTCGAGTACTTTATTGTCACAAAATTTCAAGATTTTATTACGCTCCAGTAAAAAGTTACAAGCATTTGAATGTTGCAAACTTTGCTAGGTGTAGGACGCACCGTATAGAAGTTAGGGCCATTTGAAGTCTTAGAAGTGTTTTATTTGGGACTCAAAGGTAGCATAGCTATGAGCGATAGCTTAAAGTGATAAGCTCCAGTAAAAAGTTACAAGCATTTGAATGTTGCAAACTTTGATAGGTGTAGGACGCTCCGCATAGAAGTTAGGGCCATTTGAAGTTTTATCAGTGTTTTATTTAGGACTCAAGGGTAGCATAGCTATGAGCGATAACTTTAATTGACAAGAGGCTCGAGTACTTTATTGTCACAAATTTTCAAGATTTTATAACGCTCCAGTAAATCATAGGAAATTGATAAGAGGCTCGAGTACTTTGTTGTCACCAAATTTCAAGATTTTATGACGCTCCAGTAAAAAGTTGCAAGCATTTGAATGTTGCAAATTTTGATAGGTGTAGGACGCACCGTATATAAATTAGGACCATTTGAAGTCTTAGCAGTCTTAGATTTGGGACTCAAGAGTAGCATAGCTATGAGCGATAGCTTAAATTGTAAAGAGGCTCGAGTACTTTATTGTCACAAAATTTCAATGTTTTATGACGCTCCAGTAAAAAGTTTCAATGTTGCAACCTTTGATACGTATAGGACGCACCGCAAAGAAGTTAGGGCCATTTGATTTTTAGCAGTGTTTGATTTAGGACTCATGGGTAGCACAGCTATGAGCGATAACTTTAATTGACAAGAGGCTCGAGTACTTTATTGTCACAAATTTTCAAGATTTTATAACGCTCCAGTAAAAAGTTACAAGCACTTGAATGTTGCAAACTTTGCTAGGTATAGGACGTACCATATAGAAATTAGGGCCATTTGAAGTTTTATCAGTGGTTGATTTGGGACTCAACTGTAGCATAGCTATGCGCGATAGCTTAATTTTATAAGATGCACGAGTACTTTATTGTCACCAAATTTCAAGATTTTATGACGCTCCAGTAAAAAGTTACAAGCATTTGAATGTTGCAAACTTTGATAAGTATAGGACGCACCGTATAGAAGTTAGAGCCATTTGAAGTTTTATCAGTGGTTGATTTGGGACTCAAGTGTAGCATAGCTATGTGAGATTCCTTAATTTGATAAGAGGCACGAGTACTTTATTGACACAAAATTTGAAGATTTTATGACGCTCTAGTAAACTGTTACAAACAATTGAAAGTTGCAAACTTTGATAGGTGTAGGATGCACGGTATAGAAGTTAGGGCCATTTGAAGTTTTATCAGTGTTTGATTTGGGACTCAAGGGTAGCATAGTTATGAGCGATGGCTTAATTTGATAAGAGGCTCGAGTACTTTATTGTCACAAAATTTCAAGGTTTTATGACGCTCCAGTAAAAAGTTACAAGCAACGGATGGTCTCAGACTCTGGTAGGTGTAGAACGTATAGAAGTTAGGGCCATTTGAAGTTTTATCATTGTTTGATTTGGGACTCATGGGTAGCATAGCTATGAACGATAGCTTAAGTTGATAAGAGGCTCGAGTACTTTATTGTCACAAAATTTCAAGATTTATGACGCTCCAGTAAAAACTCACTGGCATTTTAATGTTGCAAAACTTTGATAGGTGTAGGACGTACCGTACAGAACTTAGCTTCATTTGAGGTTTTATCTGTGTTTGATTTGGGACTCAAGGGAAGCGTAGCTATGAGCGATAACTTAAAGTGATAAGAGGCTCGAGTACTTTATTGTCACAAAATTTCAATATTTTATGACGCTAAAGGAAAAAGTTACAAGCATTTGAATGTTGCAAACTTTGATAAGTGTATGTAGGTCGCACCGTCTAGAAGATAGGTCCATGTGAAGTTTTATCAGTGTTTGATTTGGGACTCAAGGGCAGCATAGCTATGAGCGAGAACTTTAATTGATAAGAGGCTCGACTACTTTATTGTCACAAAATTTCAAGGTTTTCTGACGCTCCAGTAAGAAGTTAAAAGCATTTGAATGCTGCAAACTTTGATAGGTATAGGACGCACCGTACAGAAGTTAGGGCCAATTGAAGTTGTATCAGTGTTTGATATGGGACTCCAAGGTAGCGTAGCTATAAGCGATAACTTTAATTGACAAGAGGCTCGAGTACTTTATTGTCACAAAATATCACTATTTTATGATGCTCCAGTAAAAAGTTACAAGCATTTTAATGTTGCAATCTTTGAAATGTACAAAAGTTAGGGCCCTTTGAAGTCCTATCAGTGTTTGATTTGGGACTCAAGGGTAGCATCGCTATGAGCGATAGCTTAAAGTGATAAACTCCAGTAAAAAGTTACAAGCATTTGAATGTTGCAAACTTTGATAGGTGTAGGACGCTCCGTATAGAAGTTAGGGACATTTGAAGTTTTATCAGTGTTTTATTTAGGACTCAAGGGTAGCATAGCTATGAGCGATAGCTTAAATTGATAAGAGGCTCGAGTACTTTATTGCCACAAAATTTCAAGATTTTATAACGCTCCAGTAAAAAGTTACAAGCATTTGAATGTTGCAAACTTTGCTAGGTGTAGGACGCACCGTATAGAAGTTAGGGCCATTTGAAGTCTTAGAAGTGTTTTATTTGGGACTCAAGAGTAGCATAGCTATGAGCGATAGCTTAAATTGATAAGAGGCTCGAGTACTTTATTGTCACAAAATTTCAAGGTTTTATGACGCTGCAGTAAAAAGTTACAAGCACTTGAATGTTGCAATTTTTGATAGGTGTAGGGCGCACCGTATAGAAATTAGGACCATTTGAAGTTTTAGCAGTGTTAGCTTTGGGACTCAAGAGTAGCATAGCTATGAGCGATAGCTTAAATTGTAAAGAGGCTCGAGTACTTTATTGTCACAAAATTTCAAGGTTTTATGACGCTGCAGTAAAAAGTTACAAGCATTTGAATGTTGCAAATTTTGATAGGTGTAGGACGCACCGTATAGAAATTAGGACCATTTGAATTTTTAGCAGTGTTAGCTTTGGGACTCAAGATTAGCATAGCTATGAGCGATAGATTAAATTGTATAGAGGCTCAAGTACTTTATTGTCACAAAATTTCAAGGTTTTATGAAGCTGCAGTAAAAAGTTACAATGTTGCAACCTTTGATACGTATAGGACGCACCGCAAAGAAGTTAGGGCCATTTGAATTTTTAGCAGTGTTTGAATTAGGACTCATGGGTAGCACAGCTATGAGCGATAACTGAAATTGACAAGAGGCTCGAGTACTTTATTGTCACAAATTTTCAAGATTTTATAACGCTCCAGTAAAAAGTTACAAGCACTTGAATGTTGCAAACTTTGCTAGGTGTAGGACGCACCGTATAGAAGTTAGGGCCATTTGAAGTCTTAGAAGTGTTTTATTTGGGACTCAAGAGTAAAATAGCTATGAGCGATACCTTAAATTGATAAGAGGCTCGAGTACTTTATTGTTACAAAATTTCAAGGTTTTATGACGTTGCAGTATAAAGTTACAATGTTGCAACCTTTGATAGGTATAGGACGCACCGTATAGAAGTTAGGGCCATTTGAAGTTTTAGCAGTGTTTGATTTGGGACTCAAGGGTAGCATAGCTATGAGCGATAGCTTAAATTGATAAGAGGCACGAGTACTTTATTGTCACAAAATTTCAAGGTTTTATGACGCTCCAGTAAAAAGTTACAAGCATTTGAATGTTGCAAACTTTGATAGGTATAGGACGTACCATATAGAAGTTAGGGCCATTTGAAGTTTTATCAGTGGTTGATTTGGGACTCAAGTGTAGCATAGCTATGTGAGATTCCTTAATTTGATAAGAGGCACGAGTACTTTATTGACACAAAATTTGAAGATTTTATGACGCTCTAGTAAAATGTTACAAACAATTGAAAGTTGCAAACTTTGATAGGTGTAGGACGCACCGTATAGAAATTAGGACCATTTGAAGTTTTAGCAGTGTTAGCTTTGGGACTCAAGAGTAGCATAGCTATGAGCGATAGCTTAAATTGTAAAGAGGCTCGAGTACTTTATTGTCACAAAATTTCAAGGTTTTATGACGCTGCAGTAAAAAGTTACAAGCATTTGAATGTTGCAAATTTTGATAGGTGTAGGACGCACCGTATAGAAATTAGGACCATTTGAAGTTTTAGCAGTGTTAGCTTTGGGACTCAAGATTAGCATAGCTATGAGCGATAGATTAAATTGTATAGAGGCTCAAGTACTTTATTGTCACAAAATTTCAAGGTTTTATGACGCTGCAGTAAAAAGTTACAATGTTGCAACCTTTGATACGTATAGGACGCACCGCAAAGAAGTTAGGGCCATTTGAATTTTTAGCAGTGTTTGAATTAGGACTCATGGGTAGCACAGCTATGAGCGATAACTTTAATTGACAAGAGGCTCGAGTACTTTATTGTCACAAATTTTCAAGATTTTATAACGCTCCAGTAAAAAGTTACAAGCACTTGAATGTTGCAAACTTTGCTAGGTGTAGGACGCACCGTATAGAAGTTAGGGCCATTTGAAGTCTTAGAAGTGTTTTATTTGGGACTCAAGAGTAGCGTAGCTATGAGCGATAGCTTAAATTGATAAGAGGCACGAGTACTTTATTGTCACAAAATTTCAAGGTTTTATGACGCTCCAGTAAAAAGTTACAAGCATTTGAATGTTGCAAACTTTGATAGGTATAGGACGTACCATATAGAAGTTAGGGTCATTTGAAGTTTTATCAGTGGTTGATTTGGGACTCAACTGTAGCATAGCTATGCGCGATAGCTTAATTTGATAAGATGCACGAGTACTTTATTGTCACCAAATTTCAAGATTTTATGACGCTCCATTAAAAAGTTACAAGCATTTGAATGTTGCAAACTTTGATAAGTATAGGACGCACCGTATAGAAGTTAGAGCCATTTGAAGTTTTATCAGTGTTTGATTTGGGACTCAAGGGTAGCATAGTTATGAGCGATGGCTTAATTTGATAAGAGGCTCGAGTACTTTAATGTCACAAAATTTCAAGGTTTTATGACGCTCCAGTAAAAAGTTACAAGCAATGGATGGTCTCAGACTCTGGTAGGTGTAGAACGTATAGAAGTTAGGGCCATTTGAAGTTTTATCAGTGTTTGATTTTGGACTCATGGGTAGCATAGCTATGAACGATAGCTTAAGTTGATAAGAGGCTCGAGTACTTTATTGTCACAAAATTTCAAGATTTATGACGCTTCAGTAAAAACTCACTGGCATTTTAATGTTGCAAACTTTGATAGGTGTAGGACGTACCGTACAGAACTTAGCTTCATTTGAGGTTTTATCTGTGTTTGATTTGGGACTCAAGGGAAGCATAGCTATGAGCGATAACTTAAAGTGATAACAGGCTCGAGTACTTTATTGTCACAAAATTTCAATATTTTATGACGCTAAAGGAAAAAGTTACAAGCATTTGAATGTTGCAAACTTTGATAAGTGTAGGTCGCACCGTCTAGAAGATAGGTCCATGTGAAGTTTTATCAGTGTTTGATTTGGGACTCAAGGGCAGCATAGCTATGAGCGAGAACTTTAATTGATAAGAGGCTCGACTACTTTATTGTCACAAAATTTCAAGGTTTTCTGACGCTCCAGTAAGAAGTTAAAAGCATTTGAATGCTGCAAACTTTGATAGGTATAGGATGCACCGTACAGAAGTTAGCGCCAATTGAAGTTGTATCAGTGTTTGATATGGGACTCCAGGGTAGCGTAGCTATAAGCGATAACTTTATTTGACAAGAGGCTCGAGTACTTTATTGTCACAAAATATCAATATTTTATGATGCTCCAGTAAAAAGTTACAAGCATTTTAATGTTGCAATCTTTGAAATGTACAAAAGTTAGGGCCCTTTGAAGTCCTATCAGTGTTTGATTTGGGACTCAAGGGTAGCATAGCTATGAGCGATAGCTTAAATTGATAAGAGGCTCGAGTACTTTATTGCCACAAAATTTCAAGATTTTATAACGCTCCAGTAAAAAGTTACAAGCATTTGAATGTTGCAAACTTTGCTAGGTGTAGGACGCACCGTATAGAAGTTAGGGCCATTTGAAGTCTTAGAAGTGTTTTATTTGGGACTCAAGAGTAGCATAGCTATGAGCGATAGATTAAATTGATAAGAGGCTCGAGTACTTTATTGTCACAAAATTTCAAGGTTTTATGACGCTGAAGTAAAAAGTTACAATGTTGCAACCTTTGATAGATATAGGACGCACCGTATATAAGTTAGGGCCATTTGAAGTTTTAGCAGTGTTTGATTTGGGACTCAAGGGTACCATGGCTATGAGCGATAGCTTAAATTGATAAGAGGCACGAGTACTTTATTGTCACAAAATTTCAAGGTTTTATGACGCTCCAGTAAAAAGTTACAAGCATTTGAATGTTGCAAACTTTGATAGGTATAGGACGTACCATATAGAAGTTAGGGCCATTTGAAGTTTTATCAGTGGTTGATTTGGGACTCAACTATAGCATAGCTATGTGCGATAGCTTAATTTGATAAGATGCACGAGTACTTTATTGTCACCAAATTTCAAGATTTTATGACGCTCCAGTAAAAAGTTACATGCATTTGAATTTTGCAAACTTTGATAGGTATAGGACGCACCGTAGAGAAGTTAGGGCCATTTGAAGTTTTATCAGTGGTTGATTTGGGACTCAAAGGTAGCATAGCTATGTGCGATAACTTAGGTTGATAAGAGGCTCGAGTACTTTATTGTCACAAAATTCCAAGGTTTTTTGACGCTCCAGTAAAAAGTTACACCCATTTGAATGTTGCAAACTTTGATAAGTGTAGGATGCACCGCATAGAAGTTAGGGCTATTTGAAGTTTTATCAGTGTTTGATTTGGGACTCAAAGGTAGCATAGTTATGAGCGATAGCTTAAATTGATAAGAGGCTCGAGTACTTTATTGTCACAAAATTCCAAGGTTTTGACGCTCCAGTAAAAAGTTACAAGCAACTGATGGTCGCAGACTTTGATAGGTGTAGCACGTATAGAAGTTAGGGCCATTTTGTGTAGTGTAGTTCGCCGCCTCGTGGTGCACTCTGAATAGCGCTAAATGGTCTATATCCCCCCCCCCCCCCGGCATCCGGTGCAACCTCCCTGTGGAGAGCATCTGATTTCAGACGGCACGACCCTATTCGTCCACGGACTACCCCCCAACAATCTTTTTATTTGATTGCTCCTGTGCTGGCGGGTGTGGCTTCTGGACCAATTACCACTGGGGTGAAACCCAGTGCGAACGGCTCCAGTTTATGGTCACATCCGTCTCCGTCCCGTTAAAACCTTGGCAGTTCAAAGTTCGTTCGATGTACGTCGTCATTTGGTTGACGATGTAGGTTTGGTTGAGACTAGCTCCCAATTAGCACTGGTCTGGCTCTGAGCACTCGCACCCATAAGGACTTTTGCCAACCCTCGCATGGCTTCCTGCATTTGCATAGATAACCATGGGACCAATAAGGTGACTACATATTCGTACTGAGATAGCGGCTTTGAGTGGGGATCATTTTGCATGGACACCTTTTTAAAATCCAACAAAAAACCAGCGGCCAACTCACAAGGGGAGCCAAAACCAACAACGAGCTTAGTTAGGCAAAAAACAGCCTTAAGCGCAACAACAACTTCGTCTTGGACATTTGTCGCCAGACCAAGGATGTCGTCGTGTGTTACGGCCAAAAGGCCAGCCCCGCTCCCAGCCACAAGTCATCCTCACAGGGTCATAAAAACCCTGCTTCGGACCATCCCAGCACCAGGGCTGCTAGGCCGGGTGCTAGAGTCGCCCCTCCGTCCGTTCCTCGGGCTGGTACAGGGAGAGCTTGGGTAAATAAGCCGACCTCCTCCAGCACGGGCCCCAGCACCTTCAGGTGCTCGCACGCATGTCGACTGAGCATCCCTCCCAATCAATCGTGCGGGAAACTAAGCGCCCACGACTGGCTTCCAAGCCGAGACTGACTCGGCCATTTAATGAGGTAGCCAAAGAGGGCCTCATCTGGGCAATCGTTGACACTGGAAACAGTGACAGTACCATTTCTCCAGCGAACTGGAAAATGGTGGAGAAGGCCCTTTTCAGGATCTACAGGGACATCCTGAGGGCCAATCCTGGCCTATCACCTGTATGCCGGGACGCGGGATGGTATCAGGGGCACGTGATGCTCATCGCGTGCTCAGATGAGCGCTCTGCTGAGCTTTATAAGATGGCCATCTCAATGGTTGGCGAAATCTGGCCGGAAGCCACTCTCTTAGCTGTTCCCAGAGACCAGATCCCGAACCGCCCGCGTTCTAGGGCCTGGGTTCCGGCAGAGCACTCCTCGCCGGAAGAAATTCTGGAGTTTCTTAGGCTCAGCAATTACGACCTCCCCACGGATGACTGGAAGGTCGCAAAAATAAGCGAGCCCAAGGGCAACTCTCGAGAGATCATCATTATTCTTAATGCGGACTCTCTAGCCCCTATTAATGCCAAAAAGGGAGAGATCAACTACGGCTGTAGTTCGATCTCACTCAAGGTCTATAGCAGCAACAACCAGAGAGCATACAAGTCTCCCACTCTGGCCGAACCGGATCTAACCTTCGATGATGGGGAGAGTTACGCTTCGGCCTCAGAATCGGTAGGCAGTTTCTGCGGACGTCCGATAACTAATATCGACGACGTTGGTGATTCTCCTCTCTCAGAAGAGGAGGCAGCCAGCGTGACGATGATGGCCACCTCCGTGAATGGTGAGGGTATTACAGATTAACCTTCACCATTCCATGGCTGCCTCGGCATCCCTGATCCTCCACCTGACTCAAAAAGGAGAGGAACTCATACTGGTCTAAGAACCTTGGCTCGTAAATGATCAGGTTCGCGGACTCACTATAAGCGGATACCGCACAGTATTCGTGCACGATCGAGGTAAACCCAGAGCCTGTATTCTTGTTAAGAACAATATTAACGCTCTTCTTCTTCACAGGTTCAGCGACAAGGATAATGTAGCCATGGTTATTTCCACCAACACCATGGCTATATGGATCGTCAGCAGCTACATGGCGCACGACCACGGGCTGACGCCGCCTCCAGATAATAGAAAGCGCATCACGGTATTCATCGGGGCCGATGCCAATGTTCATCACGAGGTGTGGGGCAGCACGGATACCTTTGATTTCATTCTTACTAACGACATAGTCATTGCTAACAGGGGGAGAGAGCCAACCTTCATTACCTCAAATAGAGAAATAGGAGGATCTCGATCTAACCCTTGGCAATAATCACTCGTCTCAACTTATTTCGAGCTAGCGCGTTTTGCAGGAATGCTCCTTCTCGGACCACTGTTACATCTGTTTTAGAGTTGCGATCTCTGATACGTTAGATACGGCAGAGCGCAAAATACTCACTAACAGGAAAAGAACTGACTGGACAAAATTCCAGACCATTATGGAGTCGGGCCTGCAGTCGACTCCTCCCACTATCACCTCGATATAGATCGAGCGGTTGAAACCATTACAGCACTATTTAACTCTGCTGCCAAATCAGCCTGCAACTTCCCGAAGCCAAGAGGAAAAGCAAAACCCCCTTGGTGGAATTCGGAAATTGCTGAGCTACGAAAAGAATGCCGCAAGCTCTTCAACAGAGCCAAAGCTACAAATGACTGGCTCCCTTTCAAAGACAAACAAAGGGAACTCAAGTATATGGTTAGGAGATCCAAACGAAAGTCTTGGCGAGACTTCTGTGGCAACATAGAAAGCTCGTCCGAGACAAGTAGAATCTGGAGGATTCTCAATACTACCCCTCGGGCTCTGGAATGTATTCAGGGATGGGACGGTACCTGGACTGACTCTGAAACCGACACTCTAGACGCCCTAATAGAAACTCACTTCCCAGGGAATGAAATCTTTGTGGATTGTAGGTCTCTTAACTCCAACCACTCTTTAAGACACTCAACTCAATTTCAAATGACCAACACGCATATTCAGTGGGCCATCAACAGCTTTAAGCCTTTTAAATCTCCCGGGCCTGATGGTATCATTCCCGCGGACATTCAGCACACTGCAAGTGCGGTTGCGCATTGGCTACTGCATATTTATAATGCATGCCTAAGATGGTCGTACATTCCCAAAAGCTGGAGAGAAGCTCGAGTAGTTTTCATCCCTAAAGCGGGAAAGTCGACCCACACCAAGCCTTAAGGACTATCGACCAATTAGTTTGTCCTCCTTTCTTTTGAAAACACTGGAAAGGGTCCTTGATATACAAATCAGGAGCTCTATTATTTCCACGTGCCTTTCCAAATCACAATATGCCTATACTAAAGGCAAGTCTGTGGAAACAGCGCTTCACGTGCTCATTGAGCAAGTAGAGAACAAAGAATATACTGTCAACAAAGAATATACTGTTGCAGTATTTCTCGATATAGAAGGGGCATTCAACAATATTTGTCCCTCCGCCACTACTAAATCCTTAGTAAACCTTAACCTGGACCCCAGCTTGGTTAGGTTCATCGAACAGCTACTGAAAACACGCGTCATTGGCTCCTGAATAGGAAACGTACATGCTAAAAGGACTGTCAAGGGAGGTACTCCACAAGCCGGTGTGCTCTCACCCCTCATATGGAATCTGACGGTGAACACACTACGTAGGAGATTAGATCAGACCGGCTGCAGCACTATAGCTTATGCGGACTACATTGCTATCTCTGTTTCCGGTAAATATCTGTCAACACTATCAGAAAAGCTAAGCTACACTCTTAGCATTTTGTCCCAATGGTGTCTTGAAGTTGGTCTAGATGTCAACCCTTCCAAAACTGAGGTTATGGTCTTCACCAGGAAGCACAAAATACCAAGTTTTGACTTACCCAAACTTAAGGGGAATACGCTTAGCCTAAGCAATAGCGTCAATTATCTAGGTCTGATCCTGGACCCTAAGCTCCATTGGGAAGCAAATTTGGCGGAGAGGGTACGGAAGCCCACGTGTGCTCTGTACTGTTGCAAGAGATCCATGGGAACAACATGGGGCGTCCAACCTCGAACCATATCCTGGCTCTATGCGGAGGTGGTTGAGCCGTACTTTCTGTACGGCGCTGTCTTCTTGTGGCCCGCAACTGACAAGGCGGTGAACCTAGAACCTCTTGACAAGGTTAGAAGAACAGCAGCGGTTCTGATAACAGGGGCTCTGCGTACTACCTCTACCAAAGCTCTATTTGCATTCCTACATTGGTTGCCACTAGGCTTCTGGTTAGGCAACAAGCAAAATGCTCGGCAACCAGACTCAATGCTATATCGCGCTGGACTAGGCTGAACCTGGGCCACGCAAATGTTCTGATGCAGGACACGCCCGTACAGACAGACGTTGACTATACGTGCTCTACACCTAATCTAAACCACGGGTGCGATACTTACATTCCTAGTCGAGAGGAATGGTCCAACAATTTAGTGGTCACTGGCAGTTCCATTGACATATATACAGATGGCTCCAAACTGGAGAATAAGGTCGGTTGCGGTATCTTCTACAGAAAACTTGGCATCAACCTCTCCTATCGTCTCCCTGGCCATTGCAGCGTCTTTCAGGCGGAAGTAATGGCAATATTCCAAGCGTCCAAGTGTCTTATTCGCAATGAAGTATGTGATGTGATGATACGCATATTCACCGACAGTCAGGCGGCAATCAAGTCACTGGCTGGTGTATTCACTACCTCTAAGCTTGTACTCGATTGCCGCTCCACCGTGAACGTCATCTCAATTAACTCACAAGTTCAGATATGCTGGGTGCCTGGACATAGCGACATTCTAGGAAACTGCGAGACCGAATTGAGCCAAAATAGGTACGCTGCTCCCTGATATCTCCCCCTCCTTTGATGTAGGTGTCCCACTGGCCACGGTAAAATGGGCCATAAAACATGACTATCTTGAGGCAGCTAAAAAAGCCTGGGTAAATGAACATACCTTTAGTGTTGCCAGACAAACCTGGAGCACTATCGACATTAGGCGTACTAGTCAGCTACTCAATATTAGCAGGAACTCCATCGGCACTATAATAAATGTGCTCACAGGACACTGTCTGATCGGGAAACATGCTGAAAGACTAGCACTGCCCCATAATGACTTCTGTCGCAGCTGTGGCTCTGAGGAGGAGGAAGAAACAGTACTTCATCTCATGTCAGTGCCCAGCTCTGGCCAGGCGAAGATTAAAATTCCTAGGCTCACCTTTCTTCACTTCCTTAACCAAACTATCTTCCATCAACATCAAGGACATAGCCAGGTTCATTTCGGAATCACTGTGGTTCCCAAAATTCTAGACGGGGGAATCGCGTCGTCATAGTGTGGTACCACAAAGAGCCCTTCCATGTGCTTAAGTGTGTTTTTTGCGACAAAGGCTGCCACTCCTACCTACCTACCTACCTATGGCCATTTGCAGTTTTATCAGTGTCTGATTTGGGACTCAAAGGTAGCATAGCTATGAGCGATAGCTTAAATTTATAAGAGGCTAGAGTACTTTATTGTCACAAAACTTCGAGATTTTATGCCGCTCCAGTAAAATATTACAAGTATTTGAATGTTGCAAACTTTGATAGGTATAGGACGAACCGCATAGAAGTTATGGCCATTTGAAGTTTTATTAGTATTTGGTTTGGGACTCAAGGATAGCATAGCTATGAGCGATAGCTTCAATTGATAAGAGGATCGAGTACTTTATTGTCAGAAAATTTCAAGATTTTATGACGCTCCAGTAAAAAGTTACAAGCATTTGAATGTTGCAAACTTTGATAGTGTAGGACGAACCGTACAGAAGATAGTGCCATTTGAAGTTTTATTATTGTTTGATTTGGGACTCAATGGTAGCATAGCTATGAGCGATTACCTTAATTAACAAGAGGCTCGATTACTTTATTGTCACAAAATTTCAAGATTTTATAACGCTCCAGAAAAAAGTTACAAGCATTTTAATGTTGCAACCTTTGATAGGTAAAGGACGCACCGTATAGAAGTTAGGGCCATTTGAAGTTTTAGCGGTGTTTGATTTAGGACTCAAGGGTAGCACAGCTATGAGCGATAACTTTAATTAACAAGAGGCTCGAGTACTTTATTGTCACAAAATTTCAGGATTTTAAACGTTCCAGTAAAAAGTTACAAGCATTTGAATGTTGCAAACTTTGGTAGGTGCAGGACGCACCGTATAGAAGTTAGGGCCATTTGAAGTTGTATCAGTGTTTGATTTGGGACTCAAGTGTAGCATAGCTATGAGCGATAGCTTAAGTTGATAAGAGGGTCGAGTACTTTATTGTCACAAAATTTCAAGGTTTTATGACGCTCCAGTAAAAAGTTACAAGCAATGGATAGTCGCAGACTTTGATAGGTGTAGGACGTATAGAAGTTAGGGCCATTTGAAGTTTTCTCAGTGTTTGATTTGGGACTCAAGGGTAGCATAGCTATGAGCGATAGCTCCAGTAAAAAGTTACAAGCATTTGAATGTTGCAAACTTTGATAGGTGTAGGACGCACCGTATAGAAGTTAGGGCCATTTGAAGGCTTCGCAGTGTTTGATTTGGGACTCAAGAGTAGCATAGCTATGAGGGATAGCTTAAATTGATAAGAGGTTCGAGTAGTTTATTGTCACAAAATTTCAAGGCTTTATGACGCTGCAGTAAAAAGTTACAATGTTGCAACCTTTGATAGGTATAGGACGCACCACAAAGAAGTTAGGGCCATTTGAAGATTTAGAAGTGTTTGAATTAGGACTCAAGGGTAGCAAAGCTATGTGCGATAGCTTAATTTGATAAGAGGCACGAGTACTTTATTGTTACAAAATTTCAAGGTTTTATGACGCTCCAGTAAAAAGTTACAAGCATTTGAACGTTGCAAACAGACTCAAGTGTAGCATAGCTATGTGCGATAATTTAATTTGATAAGAGCACGAGTACTTTATTGTCACAAAATTTCAAGGTTTTATGACGCTGCAGTAAAAAGTTACAATGTTGCAACCTTTGATAGGTATGGGACGCACCACAAAGAAGTTAGGGCCATTTGAAGTTTTAGCAGTGTTTGAATTAGGACTCAAGGGTAGCACAACTATGTGCGATAGCTTAATTTGATAAGAGGCACGAGTACTTTATTGTCACAAAATTTCCAGATTTTATGAAGCTCCAGTAAAAAGTTAGCATAGCTATGAGCGATAGCTTAAGTTGATAAGAGGCTCGAGTACTTCATTGTCACAAAATTTCAAGGTTTTATGACGCTCCAGTAAAAAGTTACAAGCAATGGATGGTCGCAGACTTTGATAGGTGTAGGACGTATAGAAGTTAGGGCCATTTGAAGTTTTATCAGTGTTTGATTTGGGACTCAAGTGTAGCATAGCTATGAGCGATAGCTCCAGAAAAAAGTTACAAGCATTTGAATGTTGCAAACTTTGATAGGTGTAGGACGCACCGTGTAGAAGTTAGGGCCATTTGAATGATTCGCAGTGTTTAATTTGGGACTCAAGAGTAGCATAGCTATGAGCGATAGCTTAAATTGATAAGAGGCTCGAGTACTTTATTGTCACAAAATTTCAAGATTTTATGACGCTCCAGTAAAAAGTTACAAGCATTTGAATGTTGCAAACTTTGATAGGTGTAGGACGCTCCGTATAGAAGCTAGGGCCATTTGAAGTTTTATCAGTGTTTTATTTGGGACTCAAGGCTAGCATAGCTATGAGCGATAGCTTCAATTGATAAGAGGATCGAGTACTTTATTGTCAGAAAATTTCAAGATTTTATGACGCTCCAGTAAAAAGTTACAAGCATTTGAATGTTGCAAACTTTGATAGTGTAGGACGAACCGTACAGAAGATAGTGCCATTTGAAGTTTTATTATTGTTTGATTTGGGACTCAATGGTAGCATAGCTATGAGCGATTACCTTAATTAACAAGAGGCTCGATTACTTTATTGTCACAAAATTTCAAGATTTTATAACGCTCCAGAAAAAAGTTACAAGCATTTTAATGTTGCAACCTTTGATAGGTAAAGGACGCACCGTATAGAAGTTAGGGCCATTTGAAGTTTTAGCGGTGTTTGATTTAGGACTCAAGGGTAGCACAGCTATGAGCGATAACTTTAATTAACAAGAGGCTCGAGTACTTTATTGTCACAAAATTTCAGGATTTTAAACGTTCCAGTAAAAAGTTACAAGCATTTGAATGTTGCAAACTTTGGTAGGTGCAGGACGCACCGTATAGAAGTTAGGGCCATTTGAAGTTGTATCAGTGTTTGATTTGGGACTCAAGTGTAGCATAGCTATGAGCGATAGCTTAAGTTGATAAGAGGGTCGAGTACTTTATTGTCACAAAATTTCAAGGTTTTATGACGGTCCAGTAAAAAGTTACAAGCAATGGATAGTCGCAGACTTTGATAGGTGTAGGACGTATAGAAGTTAGGGCCATTTGAAGTTTTCTCAGTGTTTGATTTGGGACTCAAGGGTAGCATAGCTATGAGCGATAGCTCCAGTAAAAAGTTACAAGCATTTGAATGTTGCAAACTTTGATAGGTGTAGGACGCACCGTATAGAAGTTAGGGCCATTTGAAGGCTTCGCAGTGTTTGATTTGGGACTCAAGAGTAGCATAGCTATGAGGGATAGCTTAAATTGATAAGAGGTTCGAGTAGTTTATTGTCACAAAATTTCAAGGCTTTATGACGCTGCAGTAAAAAGTTACAATGTTGCAACCTTTGATAGGTATAGGACGCACCACAAATAAGTTAGGGCCATTTGAAGATTTAGAAGTGTTTGAATTAGGACTCAAGGGTAGCAAAGCTATGTGCGATAGCTTAATTTGATAAGAGGCACGAGTACTTTATTGTTACAAAATTTCAAGGTTTTATGACGCTCCAGTAAAAAGTTACAAGCATTTGAACGTTGCAAACAGACTCAAGTGTAGCATAGCTATGTGCGATAATTTAATTTGATAAGAGCACGAGTACTTTATTGTCACAAAATTTCAAGGTTTTATAACGCTGCAGTAAAAAGTTACAATGTTGCAACCTTTGATAGGTATGGGACGCACCACAAAGAAGTTAGGGCCATTTGAAGTTTTAGCAGTGTTTGAATTAGGACTCAAGGGTAGCACAACTATGTGCGATAGCTTAATTTGATAAGAGGCACGAGTACTTTATTGTCACAAAATTTCCAGATTTTATGAAGCTCCAGTAAAAAGTTAGCATAGCTATGAGCGATAGCTTAAGTTGATAAGAGGCTCGAGTACTTCATTGTCACAAAATTTCAAGGTTTTATGACGCTCCAGTAAAAAGTTACAAGCAATGGATGGTCGCAGACTTTGATAGGTGTAGGACGTATAGAAGTTAGGGCCATTTGAAGTTTTATCAGTGTTTGATTTGGGACTCAAGTGTAGCATAGCTATGAGCGATAGCTCCAGAAAAAAGTTACAAGCATTTGAATGTTGCAAACTTTGATAGGTGTAGGACGCACCGTGTAGAAGTTAGGGCCATTTGAATGATTCGCAGTGTTTAATTTGGGACTCAAGAGTAGCATAGCTATGAGCGATAGCTTAAATTGATAAGAGGCTCGAGTACTTTATTGTCACAAAATTTCAAGGCTTTATGACGCTGCAGTAAAAAGTTACAATGTTGCAACCTTTGATAGGTATAGGACGCACCACAAAGAAGTTAGGGCCATTTGAAGTTTTAGCAGTGTTTGAATTAGGACTGAAGGGTAGCACAGCTATGTGCGATAGCTTAATTTGATAAGAGGCACGAGTACTTTATTGTTACAAAATTTCAAGGTTTTATGACGCTCCAGTAAAAAGTTACAAGCATTTGAACGTTGCAAACAGACTCAAGTGTAGCATAGCTACGTGCGATAATTTAATTTGATAAGAGCACGAGTACTTTATTGTCACAAAATTTCAAGGTTTTATGACGCTGCAGTAAAAAGTTACAATGTTGCAACCTTTGATAGGTATAGGACGCACCGTATAGAAGTTAGGGCCATTTGAAGTTTTATCAGTGGTTGATTTGGGACTCAAGTGTAGCATAGCTATGTGCGATAGCTTAATTTGATAAGAGGCACGAGTACTTTATTGTCACAATATTTCCAGATTTTATGACGCTCCAGTAAAAAGTTACAAGCATTTGAATGTTGCAAACTTTGATAGGTATAGGACGCACCGTATAGAAGTTAGGGCCATTTGAAGTTTTAGCAGTGTTTGATTAGGGACTCAATGGTAGCGTAGCTATGAGCGATAACTTAAATTGATAAGAGGCACGAGTACTTTATTGTCACAAAATATCAAGGTTTTATGACGCTCCAGTAAAAAGTTACAAGCATTTGAACGTTGCAAACTTTGATGGGTATAGGACTCAAGTGTAGCATAGCTATGTGCGATAATTTAATTTTATAAGAGTCACGAGTACTTTATTTTCACAAAGTTTCAAGGTTTTATGACGCTCCAGTAAAAAGTTACAAGCATTTGAATATTGCAAACTTTAATAGGTATATAATGCACCGTATAGAAGTTAGGGCCATTTAAAGTTTTAGCAGTGTTTGATTTGGAACTCAAGGGCAGCATAGCTATGTGAGATAGCTTCATTTGATAAGAGGCCCGAGTACTTTATTGTCACAAAATTTCAAAATTTTATGACGCTCCAGTAAAAAGTTACAAGCAATGGAGGGTCGCAGACTCTGATAGGTGTAGGACGTATAGAATTTAGGGCCATTTGAAGTTTTATCAGTGTTTGATTTGGGACTCAAGGGTAGCATAGCTATGAGCGATAGCTTAAATTGATAAGAGGCTCGAGTAGTTTATTGTCACAAAATTTGAAGATTTTATGATGCTCCAGTAAAATGTTACAAGCATTTGAATGTTGCAAACTTTGATAGGTATAGGACGCACCGTATAGAAGTTAGGGCTATTTGAAGTTTTATCAGTGTTTGATTTGGGACTCAAGGGAAGCAAAGCTATGAGCGATAACTTTAATTGACAAGAGGCTCGAGTACTTTATTGTCACAAAATTTCAAGATTTTATGACGCTCCAGTAAAAAGTTACAAGCATTTGAATGGTGCAAACTTTGATAGGTATAGGACGCACCGTACAGAAGTTAGGGCCATTTGAAGTTTTATCAGTGTTTGATTTGGGACTCAAGGGAAGCAAAGCTATGAGCGATAACTTTAATTGACAAGAGGCTCGAGTACTTTATTGTCACAAAATTTCAAGATTTTATGACGCTCCAGTAAAAATATACAAGCATTTGATTGTTGCAAACTTTTATAGGTGTAGGACGCACCGTATAGACGTTAGGGCTATTTGAAGTTTTATCAGTGTTTGATTTAGAACTCAAGGGTAGCATAGTTATGAGCGATAGCTTAAGCTGATAAGAAGCTAGAGTGCTCTATTGTCACAAAATTTCAAGGTTTTATGACGCTCCAGTAAAAAGTTACAAGCAATGGATGGTCGCAGACTCTGATAGGTGTAGGACGTATAGAAGTTAGGGCCATTTGAAATTTTATCAGTGTTTGGTTTGGGACTCAAGGGTAGCATAGCTCTGAGCGATAGCTTAAATTGATAAGAGGCTCGAGTACTTTACTGTCACAAAATTTCAATATTTTATGACGCTCCAGTAAAATGTTACAAGCATTTGATTCTTGCAAACTTTTATAGGTGTAGGTCACACCGTATAGACGTTAGGGCTATTTGGAGTTTTATCAGTGTTTGATTTGGGACTCAAGGGTAGCATAGTTATGAGCGATAGCTTAAGTTGATAAGACGCTCGAGTAGTTTATTGTCACAAAATTTCAAAATTTTATGACGCTCCAGTAAAAAGTTACAAGCATTTTAATGTTGCAAACTTTGATAGGTGTAGGACGCACCGTACAGAACTTAGCTTCATTTGAGGTTTTTCAGTGTTTGATTTGGGACTCAAGGGAAGCATAGCTATGAGCGATAGCTTAAATTGATAAGAGGCTCGAGTACTTTATTGTCACAAAATTTCAATATTTTATGACGCTCCAGTAAAAAGTTACAAGCATTTGTATGGTGCAAACTTTGATAGGTACAGGACGCACCGTACAGAAGTTAGGGCCATTTGAAGTTTTATCAGTGTTTGATTTGGGACTCAAGGATAGCATAGCTATGAGCGATAACTTTAATTGACAAGAGGCTCGAGTACTTTATTGTCACAAAATATCAAGGTTTTATGACGCTCCAGTAAAAAGTTACAAGCATTTGAATGTTGCGAACTTTGATTAGTATAGGACGCACCGTATGGAAGTTAGGGCTATTTGAAGTTTTATCAGTGGTTGATTTGGGACTCAAGTGTAGCATAGCTATGTGAGATAGCTAATTTGATAAGAGGCACGAGTACTTTATTATCACAAAATTTCAAGGTTTTATGACGCTCCAGTAAAAAGTTACAAGCATTTGAATGTTGCGAACTTTGATTAGTATAGGACGCACCGTATGGAAGTTAGGGCTATTTGAAGTTTTATCAGTGGTTGATTTGGGACTCAAGTGTAGCATAGCTATGTGAGATAGCTAATTTGATAAGAGGCACGAGTACTTTATTATCACAAAACTTCAAGGTTTTATGACGCTCCAGTAAAAAGTTACAAGCATTTGAACGGTGCAAACTGTGATAGGTATAGGACTCAAGTGTAGCATAGCTATGTGCGATAATTTAATTTGATAAGAGGTACGAGTACTTTATTGTCACAAATTTTCAAGGTTTCATGACGCTCCAGTAAAAAGTTACAAGCATTTAAATGTTGCAAACTTTAATAGGTATAGGGACGCACCTTATAGAAGTTAGGGCCATTTGAAGTTTTATCAGTGTTTGATTTGGGACTCAAGTGTAGCATAGCTATGAGAGATCGCTTAACTTGATGAAAGGGTAGAGTACTTTATAGTCACAAAATATCAAGATTTTATGACGCTCCAGTAAAATGTTACAAGCATTTGAATGTTGCAAACTTTGATAGGTATAGGACGCACCGTATAGAAGTTAGGGCTATTTGAAGTTTTATCAGTGTTTAATTTGGGACTCAAGGGTAGCATAGCTATGAGCGATAGCTTCAATTTTAAGAGGCACTACTACTTTATTGTCAAAAAATTTCAAAGTTTTATGACGCTCCAGTAAAATGTTACAAGCATTTGATTGTTGCAAACTTGAATAGGTATAGGGACGCACCTTATAGAAGTTAGGGCCATCTGAAGTTTTATCAGTGTTTGATTTGGGACTCAAGAGTAGCATAGCTATGAGAGATCGCTTAAATTGATAAAAGGCTAGAGTACTTTATAGTCACAAAATTTCAAGATTTTATGACGCTCCAGTAAAATGTTACAAGCATTTGAATATTGCAAATATTGATAGGTATAGGACGCACCGTATAGAAGCTAGGGCTATTTGAAGTTTTATCAGTGTTTAATTTGAGACGCAAGGGCAGCATAGCTATGAGCGATAGCTTAAATTGATAAGAGGCTCGAGTACTTTATTGTCACAAAATTTCAAAGTTTTATGACGCTCCAGTAAGAAGTTACAAGCATTTGATTGCTGCAAACTTTGATAAGTGTAGGACGCACCGTGTAGAAGTTGTGACCATTTGAAGTTTTATCAGTGTTTGATTTGGGACTCAAGGATAGCATAGCTATGAGCGATAGGTTAAGTTGATAAGAGGCTCGAGTACTTTATTGTCACAAAATTTCAAGGTTTTATGACGTTCCAGTAAAAAGTTACAAGCAATGGATGGTCGCAGACTCTGATAGGTGTAGGACGTATATAAGTTAGGGCCATTTGAAATTTTATCAGTGTTTGCTTTGGGACTCAAGGGTAGCATAGCTATGAGCGATAGCTTAAATTGATAACAGGCTCGAGTACTTTATTTTCACCAAATTTCAAGATTTTATGATGCTCCAGTAAAATGTTACAAGCATTTGATTGTTGCAAACTTTGATAGGTGTTGGACGCTCCGTATAGAAGTTAGGGCCATTTGAAGATTTATCAGTGTTTTATTTAGGACTCAAGGGTAGCATAGCTATGAGCGATAGCTTAAATTGATAACAGGCTCGAGTACTTTATTGTCACCAAATTTCAAAATTTTATGACGATCCAGTAAAATGTTACAAGCATTTGATTGTTGCAAACTTGAATAGGTATAGGGACGCACCTTATAGAAGTTAGGGCCATTTGAAGTTTTATCAGTGTTTGATTTGGGACTCAAGAGTAGCATAGCTATGAGAGATCGCTTAAATTGATAAAAGGCTAGAGTACTTTATAGTCACAAAATTTCAAGATTTTATGACGCTCCAGTAAAATGTTACAAGCATTTGAATATTGCAAATATTGATAGGTATAGGACGCACCGTATAGAAGCTAGGGCTATTTGAAGTTTTATCAGTGTTTAATTTGAGACGCAAGGGCAGCATAGCTATGAGCGATAGCTTAAATTGATAAGAGGCTCGAGTACTTTATTGTCACAAAATTTCAAAGTTTTATGACGCTCCAGTAAGAAGTTACAAGCATTTGATTGCTGCAAACTTTGATAAGTGTAGGACGCACCGTGTAGAAGTTGTGACCATTTGAAGTTTTATCAGTGTTTGATTTGGGACTCAAGGATAGCATAGCTATGAGCGATAGGTTAAGTTGATAAGAGGCTCGAGTACTTTATTGTCACAAAATTTCAAGGTTTTATGACGTTCCAGTAAAAAGTTACAAGCAATGGATGGTCGCAGACTCTGATAGGTGTAGGACGTATATAAGTTAGGGCCATTTGAAATTTTATCAGTGTTTGCTTTGGGACTCAAGGGTAGCATAGCTATGAGCGATAGCTTAAATTGATAACAGGCTCGAGTACTTTATTTTCACCAAATTTCAAGATTTTATGATGCTCCAGTAAAATGTTACAAGCATTTGATTGTTGCAAACTTTAATAGGTATAGGGACGCACCTTATAGAAGTTAGGGCCATTTGAAGTTTTATCAGTGTTTGATTTGGGACTCAAGTGTAGCATAGCTATGAGAGATCGCTTAAATTGATAAAAGACTAGAGTACTTTATAGTCACAAAATTTCAAGATTTTATGACGCTCCAGTAAAATGTTACAAGCATTTGAATGTTGCAAACTTTGATAGGTATAGGACGCACCGTATAGAAGTTAGGGCTATTTGAAGTTTTATCAGTGTTTAATTTGGGACGCAAGGGCAGCATAGCTATGAGTTATTGCTTAAATTGAAAAGAGGCTCGAGTACTTTATTGTCACAAAATTTCAAAGTTTTATGACGCTCCAGTAAGAAGTTACAAGCATTTGATTGCTGCAAACTTTGATAGGTGTAGAACGCACCGTATAGAAGTTGTGACCATTTGAAGTTTTATCAGTGTTTGATTTGGGACTCAAGGATAGCATAGCTATGAGCGATAGGTTAAGTTGATAAGAGGTTCGAGTACTTTATTGTCACAAAATTTCAAGGTTCTATGACGCTCCAGTAAAAAGTTGCAAGCAATGGATGGTCGCAGACTCTGATAGGTGTAGGACGTATAGAAGTTAGGGCCATTTGAAATTTTATCAGTGTTTGCTTTGGGACTCAAGGGTAGCAAAGCTATGAGCGATAGCTTAAATTGATAAGAGGCTCGAGTACTTTATGGTCAAAAAATTTCAAGGTTTTATGACGGTCCAGTAAAAAGTTACAAGCATTTGAATGGTGCAAAGTTTTATAGGTGTAGGACGCACCGTATAGACGTTAGGTCTATTTGCAGTTTTATCAGTGTGTGATTTGGGACTCAAGGGTAGCATAGTTATTAGAGATAGCTTAAGTTGATAAGAGGCTCGAGTACTTTATTGTCACAAAATTTCAAGGTTTTATGACGCTCCAGTAAAAAGTTACAAGCAATGGATGGTCGCAGACTCTGATAGGTGTAGGACGTATAGAAGTTAGGGCCATTTGAAGTTTTATCAGTGTTTGCTTTGGGACTCAAAGGTAGCAGAACTATGAGCGATAGCCTAAATTGTTAAGAGGCTCGAGTACTTTATTGTCACAAAATTTCAATATTTTATGACGCTCCAGTAAAAAGTTACAAGCATTTGATTGTTGCAAACTTTTATAGGTGTAGGATGCACCGTATAGACGTTAGGGCTATTTGAAGTTTTATCAGTGTTTGATTTGGGACTCAAGGAAAACATAGCTATGAGCGATAGCTTAAGTTGATAAGAGGCTCGAGTACTTTATTGTCACAAAATTTCAAGGTTTTATGACGCTCCAGTAAAAAGTTACAAGCAATGGATGGTCGCAGACTCTGATAGGTGTAGGACGTATAGAAGTTAGGGCCATTTGAAGTTTTATCACTGTTTGCTTTGGGACTCAAGGGTAGCATAGTTATGAGCGATAGCTTAAATTGATAAGAGGCTCGAGTACTTTATGGTCAAAAAATTTCTAGGTTTTATGACGCTCCAGTAAAAAGTTACAAGCATTTGAATGGTGCAAAGTTTGATAGGTGTAGGACGCACCGTATAGACGTTTGGGCTATTTCAAGTTTTATCAGTGTTGGATTTGGGACTCAAGGGTAGTTATGAGCGATAGCTTAAGTTGATAAGAGGCTCGAGTACTTTATTGACACAAAATTTCAAGGTTTTATGACGCTCCAGTAAAAGGTTACAAGCAATGGATAGTCGCAGACTCTGATAGGTGTAGGACGTATAGAAGTTAGGGCCATTTGAAGTTTTATCAGAGTTTGATTTGGGACTCAAGGAAAACATAGCTATGAGCGATAGCTTAAATTGAAAAGAGGCTCGAGTACTTTATTGTCACAAAATTTCAAGATTTTATGATGCTCCTGTAAAAAGTGACAAGCATTTGAATGTTGCAAACTTTGATAGGTATAAGACGCACTGTACAAAAGTTAGGGCCCTTTGAAGTCCTATCAGTGTTTGATTTGGGGCTCAAGGGTAGCATAGCTATGAGCAATAGCTTAAACTGATAAGTGGCTCGAGTACTTTATTGTCACAAAATTTCAAGGTTTTATGACGCTCCAGTAAAAAGTTACAAGCATCTGAATGTTGCAAACTTTGATAGGTGTTGGACGCTCCGTATAGAAGTTAGGGCCATTTGAAGATTTATCAGTGTTTTATTTAGGACTCAAGGGTAGCATAGCTATGAGCGATAGCTTAAATTGATAACAGGCTCGAGTACTTTATTGTCACCAAATTTCAAGATTTTATGACGATCCAGTAAAAAGTTACAAGCATTTGAATGTTGCAATCTTTGATAGGTGTAGGACGCACCGTATAGAAGTTAGGGCCATTTGAAGTTTTGGCAGTGTTTGATTTGGGACTCAAGAGTAGCATAGCTATGAGCGATAACTTTAATTGACAAGAGGCTCGACTACTTTATTGTCACAAAATTTCAAGATTTTATAACGCTCCAGTAAAAAGTTACAAGCATTTGAATGTTGCAAACATTGATAGGTATAGGACGCACCGTATAGAAGTTAGGGCTATTTGAAGTTTTATCAGTGTTTAATTTGGGACTCAAGGGTAGCATAGCTATGAGCGATAGCTTAAATTGATAACAGGCTCGAGTACTTTATTTTCACCAAATTTCAAGATTTTATGATGCTCCAGTAAAATGTTACAAGCATTTGATTGTTGCAAGCTTTAATAGGTATAGGGACGCACCTTATAGAAGTTAGGGCCATTTGAAGTTTTATCAGTGTTTGATTTGGGACTCAAGTGTAGCATAGCTATGAGAGATCTCTTAAATTGATAAAAGACTAGAGTACTTTATAGTCACAAAATTTCAAGATTTTATGACGCTCCAGTAAAATGTTACAAGCATTTGAATGTTGCAAACTTTGATAGGTATAGGACGCACCGTATAGAAGTTAGGGCCATTTGAAGTTTTGGCAGTGTTTGATTTGGGACTTAAGAGTAGCATAGCTATCAGCGATAACTTTAATTGACAAGAGGCTCGACTACTTTATTGTCACAAAATTTCAAGATTTTATAACGCTCCAGTAAAAAGTTACAAGCATTTGAATGTTGCAAACATTGATAGGTATAGGACGCACCGTGTAGAAGTTAGGGCTATTTGAAGTTTTATCAGTGTTTAATTTGGGACGCAAGGTTCTATGACGCTCCAGTAAAAAGTTGCAAGCAATGGATGGTCGCAGACTCTGATAGGTGTAGGACGTATAGAAGTTAGGGCCATTTGAAATTTTATCAGTGTTTGCTTTGGGACTCAAGGGTAGCAAAGCTATGAGCGATAGCTTAAATTGATAAGAGGCTCGAGTACTTTATGGTCAAAAAATTTCAAGGTTTTATGACGGTCCAGTAAAAAGTTACAAGCATTTGAATGGTGCAAAGTTTTATAGGTGTAGGACGCACCGTATAGACGTTAGGTCTATTTGCAGTTTTATCAGTGTGTGATTTGGGACTCAAGGGTAGCATAATTATTAGCGATAGCTTAAGTTGATAAGAGGCTCGAGTACTTTATTGTCACAAAATTTCAAGGTTTTATGACGCTCCAGTAAAAAGTTACAAGCAATGGATGGTCGCAGACTCTGATAGGTGTAGGACGTATAGAAGTTAAGGCCATTTGAAGTTTTATCAGTGTTTGCTTTGGGACTCAAAGGTAGCAGAACTATGAGCGATAGCCTAAATTGATAAGAGGCTCGAGTACTTTATTTTCACAAAATTTCAATATTTTATGACGCTCCAGTAAAAAGTTACAAGCATTTGATTGTTGCAAACTTTTATAGGTGTAGGATGCACCGTATAGACGTTAGGGCTATTTGAAGTTTTATCAGTGTTTGATTTAGGACTCAAGGGTAGCATAGTTAAGAGCGATAGCTTAAGTTGATAAGAGGCTCGAGTACTTTATTGTCACAAAATTTCAAGGTTTTATGACGCTCCAGTAAAAAGTTACAAGCAATGGATGGTCGCAGACTCTGACAGGTGTAGGACGTATAGAAATTAGGGCCATTTGAAGTTTTATCAGTGTTTGCTTTGAGACTCAAGGGTAGCAGAACTATGAGCGATAGCTTAAATTGATAAGAGGCTCGAGTACTTTATTGTCACCAAATTTCAATATTTTATGACGCTCCAGTAAAAAGTTACAAGCATTAGATTGTTGCAAACTTTTATAGGTGTAGGACGCACCGTATAGAAGTTATGGCCGTTTGAAGTTTTATCAGTGTTTGATTTGGGACTCAAGGAAAACATAGCTATGAGCGATAGCTTAAGTTGATAAGAGGCTCGAGTACTTTATTGTCACAAAATTTCAAGGTTTTATGACGCTCCAGTAAAAAGTTACAAGCAATGGATGGTCGCAGACTCTGATAGGTGTAGGACGTATAGAAGTTAGGGCCATTTGAAGTTTTATCACTGTTTGCTTTGGGACTCAAGGGTAGCATAGTTATGAGCGATAGCTTAAATTGATAAGAGGCTCGAGTACTTTATGGTCAAAAAATTTCTAGGTTTTATGACGCTCCAGTAAAAAGTTACAAGCATTTGAATGGTGCAAAGTTTGATAGGTGTAGGACGCACCGTATAGACGTTTGGGCTATTTCAAGTTTTATCAGTGTTGGATTTGGGACTCAAGGGTAGTTATGAGCGATAGCTTAAGTTGATAAGAGGCTCGAGTACTTTATTGACACAAAATTTCAAGGTTTTATGACGCTCCAGTAAAAGGTTACAAGCAATGGATGGTCGCAGACTCTGATAGGTGTAGGACGTATAGAAGTTAGGGCCATTTGAAGTTTTATCAGAGTTTGCTTTGGGACTCAAGGGTAGCATAGCTATGAGCGATAGCTTAAATTGAAAAGAGGCTCGAGTACTTTATTGTCACAAAATTTCAAGATTTTATGATGCTCCTGTAAAAAGTGACAAGCATTTGAGTGTTGCAAACTTTGATAGGTATAAGACGCACTCTACAAAAGTTAGGGCCCTTTGAAGTCCTATCAGTGTTTGATTTGGGGCTCAAGGGTAGCATAGCTATGAGCAATAGCTTAAACTGATAAGTGGCTCGAGTACTTTATTGTCACAAAATTTCAAGGTTTTATGACGCTCCAGTAAAAAGTTACAAGCATCTGAATGTTGCAAACTTTGATAGGTGTTGGACGCTCCGTATAGAAGTTAGGGCCATTTGAAGATTTATCAGTGTTTTATTTAGGACTCAAGGGTAGCATAGCTATGAGCGATAGCTTAAATTGATAACAGGCTCGAGTACTTTATTGTCACCAAATTTCAAGATTTTATGACGATCCAGTAAAAAGTTACAAGCATTTGAATGTTGCAATATTTGATAGGTGTAGAACGCACCGTATAGAAGTTAGGGCCATTTGAAGTTTTGGCAGTGTTTGATTTGGGACTCAAGAGTAGCATAGCTATGAGCGATAACTTTAATTGACAAGAGGCTCGACTACTTTATTGTCACAAAATTTCAAGATTTTATAACGCTCCAGTAAAAAGTTACAAGCATTTGAATGTTGCAAACATTGATAGGTATAGGACGCACCGTATAGAAGTTAGGGCTATTTGAAGTTTTATCAGTGTTTGATTTGGGACTCAAGGGTAGCATAGCTATGAGCGATAGCTTAAATTGATAACAGGCTCGAGTACTTTATTTTCACCAAATTTCAAGATTTTATGATGCTCCAGTAAAATGTTACAAGCATTTGATTGTTGCAAACTTTAATAGGTATAGGGACGCACCTTATAGAAGTTAGGGTCATTTGAAGTTTTATCAGTGTTTGATTTGGGACTCAAGTGTAGCATAGCTATGAGAGATCGCTTAAATTGATAAAAGACTAGAGTACTTTATAGTCACAAAATTTCAAGATTTTATGACGCTCCAGTAAAATGTTACAAGCATTTGAATGTTGCAAACTTTGATAGGTATAGGACGCACCGTATAGAAGTTAGGGCCATTTGAAGTTTTGGCAGTGTTTGATTTGGGACTCAAGAGTAGCATAGCTATGAGCGATAACTTTAATTGACAAGAGGCTCGACTACTTTATTGTCACAAAATTTCAAGATTTTATAACGCTCCAGTAAAAAGTTACAAGCATTTGAATGTTGCAAACATTGATAGGTATAGGACGCACCGTATAGAAGTTAGGGCTATTTGAAGTTTTATCAGTGTTTAATTTGGGACGCAAGGGCAGCATAGCTATGAGCGATAGCTTAAATTGATAAGAGGCTCGAGTACTTTATTGTCACAAAATTTCAAAGTTTTATGACGCTCCAGTAAGAAGTTACAAGCATTTGATTGCTGCAAACTTTGATAGGTGTAGAACGCACCGTATAGAAGTTGTGACCATTTGAAGTTTTATCAGTGTTTGATTTGGGACTCAAGGATAGCATAGCTATGAGCGATAGGTTAAGTTGATAAGAGGCTCGAGTACTTTATTGTCACAAAATTTCAAGGTTTTATGACGCTCCAGTAAAAAGTTACAAGCAATGGATGGTCGCAGACTCTGATAGGTGTAGGACGTATAGAAGTTAAGGCCATTTGAAGTTTTATCAGTGTTTGCTTTGGGACACAAAGGTAGCAGAACTATGAGCGATAGCCTAAATTGATAAGAGGCTCGAGTACTTTATTGTCACAAAATTTCAATATTTTATGACGCTCCAGTAAAAAGTTACAAGCATTTGATTGTTGCAAACTTTTATAGGTGTAGGATGCACCGTATAGACGTTAGGGCTATTTTAAGTTTTATCAGTGTTTGATTTAGGACTCAAGGGTAGCATAGTTAAGAGCGATAGCTTAAGTTGATAAGAGGCTCGAGTACTTTATTGTCACAAAATTTCAAGGTTTTATGACGCTCCAGTAAAAAGTTACAAGCAATGGATGGTCGCAGACTCTGACAGGTGTAGGACGTATAGAAATTAGGGCCATTTGAAGTTTTATCAGTGTTTGCTTTGGGACTCCAGGGTAGCAGAACTATGAGCGATAGCTTAAATTGATAAGAGGCTCGAGTACTTTATTGTCACAAAATTTCAAGATTTTATAACGCTCCAGTAAAAAGTTACAAGCATCTGAATGTTGCAAACTTTGATAGGTGTTGGACGCTCCGTATAGAAGTTAGGGCCATTTGAAGATTTATCAGTGTTTTATTTAGGACTCAAGGGTAGCATAGCTATGAGCGATAGCTTAAATTGATAACAGGCTCGAGTACTTTATTGTCACCAAATTTCAAGATTTTATGACGATCCAGTAAAAAGTTACAAGCATTTGAATGTTGCAATATTTGATAGGTGTAGAACGCACCGTATAGAAGTTAGGGCCATTTGAAGTTTTGGCAGTGTTTGATTTGGGACTCAAGAGTAGCATAGCTATGAGCGATAACTTTAATTGACAAGAGGCTCGACTACTTTATTGTCACAAAATTTCAAGATTTTATAACGCTCCAGTAAAAAGTTACAAGCATTTGAATGTTGCAAACATTGATAGGTATAGGACGCACCGTATAGAAGTTAGGGCTATTTGAAGTTTTATCAGTGTTTAATTTGGGACTCAAGGGTAGCATAGCTATGAGCGATAGCTTAAATTGATAACAGGCTCGAGTACTTTATTTTCACCAAATTTCAAGATTTTATGATGCTCCAGTAAAATGTTACAAGCATTTGATTGTTGCAAACTTTAATAGGTATAGGGACGCACCTTATAGAAGTTAGGGTCATTTGAAGTTTTATCAGTGTTTGATTTGGGACTCAAGTGTAGCATAGCTATGAGAGATCGCTTAAATTGATAAAAGACTAGAGTACTTTATAGTCACAAAATTTCAAGATTTTATGACGCTCCAGTAAAATGTTACAAGCATTTGAATGTTGCAAACTTTGATAGGTATAGGACGCACCGTATAGAAGTTAGGGCCATTTGAAGTTTTGGCAGTGTTTGATTTGGGACTCAAGAGTAGCATAGCTATGAGCGATAACTTTAATTGACAAGAGGCTCGACTACTTTATTGTCACAAAATTTCAAGATTTTATAACGCTCCAGTAAAAAGTTACAAGCATTTGAATGTTGCAAACATTGATAGGTATAGGACGTACCGTATAGAAGTTAGGGCTATTTGAAGTTTTATCAGTGTTTAATTTGACGCAAGGGCAGCATAGCTATGAGCGATAGCTTAAATTGATAAGAGGCTCGAGTACTTTATTGTCACAAAATTTCAAAGTTTTATGACGCTCCAGTAAGAAGTTACAAGCATTTGATTGCTGCAAACTTTGATAGGTGTAGAACGCACCGTATAGAAGTTGTGACCATTTGAAGTTTTATCAGTGTTTGATTTGGGACTCAAGGATAGCATAGCTATGAGCGATAGGTTAAGTTGATAAGAGGCTCGAGTACTTTATTGTCACAAAATTTCAAGGTTTTATGACGCTCCAGTAAAAAGTTACAAGCATTTGAATGTTGCAAACATTGATAGGTATAGGACGCACCGTATAGAAGTTAGGGCTATTTGAAGTTTTATCAGTGTTTAATTTGGGACTCAAGGGTAGCATAGCTATGAGAGATCACTTAAATTGATAACAGGCTCGAGTACTTTATTGTCACAAAATTTCAAGATTTTATGACGATCCAGCAAAAAGTTACAAGCATTTGAATGTTGCAAACTTTGATAGGTGTAGGACGCACCGTATAGAAGTTAGGGCCATTTGAAGTTTTAGCAGTGTTTGATTTGGGACTCAAGAGTAGCATAGCTATTAGCGATAACTTTAATTGACAAGAGGCTCGACTACTTTATTGTCACAAAATTTCAAGATTTTATAACGCTCCAGTAAAAAGTTACAAGCATTTGAATGTTGCAAACTTTGATAGGTATAAGACGCACCGTACAAAAGTTATGGCCATTTGAAGTTTTATCAGTGTTTGATTTAGGACTCAAGGGTAGCATAGCTAAGAGCGATAGCTTAAATTGATAAGAGGCTCGACTACTTTATTGTCACAAAATTTCAAATTTTATGACGCTCCAGTAAAAAGTTACAAGCATTTGAATGCTGCAAACCTTTATAGGTATAGGATGCACCGTATAGAAGTTAGGGCTATTTGAAGTTTTATCAGTGTTTAATTTGGGACTCAAGGGTAGCATAGCTATGAGCGATAGCTTAAATTGATAAGAGGCACTACTACTTTATTGTCACAAAATTTCAATATTTTATGACGCTCCAGTAAAAAGTTACAAGCATTTGATTGTTGCAAACTTTTATAGGTGTAGGACGCACCGTATAGACGTTAGGGCTATTTGAAGTTTTATCAGTGTTTGATTTGGGACTCAAGTGTAGCATAGCTATGAGAGATCGCTTAAATTGATAAAAGGCTAGAGTACTTTATAGTCACAAAATTTCAAGGTTTTATGACGCTCCTGTAAAAAGTTACAAGCATTTGATTGTTGCAAACTTTTATAGGTGTAGGACGCACCGTATAGACGTTAGGGCTATTTGAAGTTTTATCAGTGTTTGATTTGGGACTCAAGTGTAGCATAGCTATGAGAGATCGCTTAAATTGATGAAAGGGTAGAGAACTTTATAGTCACAAAATTTCAAGGTTTTATGACGCTCCAGTAAAAAGTTACAAGCAATGGATGGTCGCAGACTCTGACAGGTGTAGGACGTATAGAAATTAGGGCCATTTGAAGTTTTATCAGTGTTTGCTTTGGGACTCAAGGGTAGCATAGTTATGAGCGATAGCTTAAATTGATAAGAGGCTCGAGTACTTTATGGTCAAAAAATTTCTAGGTTTTATGACGCTCCAGTAAAAAGTTACAAGCATTTGAATGGTGCAAAGTTTGATAGGTGTAGGACGCACCGTATAGACGTTTGGGCTATTTCAAGTTTTATCAGTGTTGGATTTGGGACTCAAGGGTAGTTATGAGCGATAGCTTAACTTGATAAGAGGCTCGAGTACTTTATTGACACAAAATTTCAAGGTTTTATGACGCTCCAGTAAAAGGTTACAAGCAATGGATGGTCGCAGACTCTGATAGGTGTAGGACGTATAGAAGTTAGGGCCATTTGAAGTTTTATCAGAGTTTGCTTTGGGACTCAAGGGTAGCATAGCTATGAGCGATAGCTTAAATTGAAAAGAGGCTCGAGTACTCTATTGTCACAAAATTTCAAGATTTTATGATGCTCCTGTAAAAAGTGACAAGCATTTGAATGTTGCAAACTTTGATAGGTATATGACGCACTGTACAAAAGTTAGGGCCCTTTGAAGTCCTATCAGTGTTTGATTTGGGGCTCAAGGGTAGCATAGCTATGAGCAATAGCTTAAACTGATAAGTGGCTCGAGTACTTTATTGTCATAAATTTCAAGGTTTTATGACGCTCCAGTAAAAAGTTACAAGCATTTGAATGTTGCAAACATTGATATTTATAGGACGCACCGTATAGAAGTTAGGGCTATTTGAAGTTTTATCAGTGTTTAATTTGGGACTCAAGGGTAGCATAGCTATGAGAGACCGCTTAAATTGATAACAGGCTCGAGTACTTTATTGTCACAAAATTTCAAGATTTTATGACGATCCAGCAAAAAGTTACAAGCATTTGAATGTTGCAAACTTTGATAGGTGTAGGACGCACCGTATAGAAGTTAGGGCCATTTGAAGTTTTAGCAGTGTTTGATTTGGGACTCAAGAGTAGCATAGCTATTAGCGATAACTTTAATTGACAAGAGGCTCGACTACTTTATTGTCACAAAATTTCAAGATTTTATAACGCTCCAGTAAAAAGTTACAAGCATTTGAATGTTGCAAACTTTGATAGGTATAAGACGCACCGTACAAAAGTTATGGCCATTTGAAGTTTTATCAGTGTTTGATTTAGGACTCAAGGGTAGCATAGCTAAGAGCGATAGCTTAAATTGATAAGAGGCTCGACTACTTTATTGTCACAAAATTTCAAATTTTATGACGCTCCAGTAAAAAGTTACAAGCATTTGAATGCTGCAAACCTTTATAGGTATAGGATGCACCGTATAGAAGTTAGGGCTATTTGAAGTTTTATCAGTGTTTAATTTGGGACTCAAGGGTAGCATAGCTATGAGCGATAGCTTAAATTGATAAGAGGCACTACTACTTTATTGTCACAAAATTTCAATATTTTATGACGCTCCAGTAAAAAGTTACAAGCATTTGATTGTTGCAAACTTTTATAGGTGTAGGACGCACCGTATAGACGTTAGGGCTATTTGAAGTTTTATCAGTGTTTGATTTGGGACTCAAGTGTAGCATAGCTATGAGAGATCGCTTAAATTGATAAAAGGCTAGAGTACTTTATAGTCACAAAATTTCAAGGTTTTATGACGCTCCTGTAAAAAGTTACAAGCATTTGATTGTTGCAAACTTTTATAGGTGTAGGACGCACCGTATAGACGTTAGGGCTATTTGAAGTTTTATCAGTGTTTGATTTGGGACTCAAGTGTAGCATAGCTATGAGAGATCGCTTAAATTGATGAAAGGGTAGAGAACTTTATAGTCACGAAATTTCAAGATTTTATGACGCTCCAGTAAAATGTTACAAGCATTTGAATGTTGCAAACTTTGATAGGTGTAGGACGCACCGTATAGAAGTTAGGGCCATTTGAAGTTTTAGCAGTGTTTGATTTGGGACTCAAGAGTAGCATAGCTATGAGCGATAACTTTAATTGACTAGAGGCTCGACTACTTTATTGTCACAAAATTTCAAGATTTTATAACGCTCCAGTAAAAAGTTACAAGCATTTGAATGTTGCAAACATTGATAGGTATAGGACGCACCGTATAGAAGTTAGGGCTATTTGAAGGTTTATCAGTGTTTAATTTGGGAATCAAGGGTAGCATAGCTATGAGCGATAGCTTAAATTGATAAGAGGCACTACTACTTTATTGTCACAAAATTTCAATATTTTATGACGCTCCAGTAAAAAGTTACAAGCATTTGATTGTTGCAAACTTTTATAGGTGTAGGACGCACCGTATAGACGTTAGGGCTATTTGAAGTTTTATCAGTGTTTGATTTGGGACTCAAGTGTAGCATAGCTATGAGAGATCGCTTAAATTGATGAAAGGGTAGAGTACTTTATAGTCACAAAATTTCAAGATTTTATGACGCTCCAGTAAAATGTTACAAGCATTTGAATGTTTCAAACTTTGATAGGTATAGGACGCACCGTATAGAAGTTAGGGCTATTTGAAGTTTTATCAGTGTTTAATTTGGGGCTCAAGGGTAGCATAGCTATGAGCGATAGCTTAAATTGATAAGAGGCACTACTACTTTATTGTCAAACAATTTCAAGGTTTTATGACGCTCCAGTAAAATGTTACAAGCATTTGAATGTTGCAAACTTTGATAGGTATAGGACGCACCGTATAGAAGCTAGGGCTATTTGAAGTTTTATCAGTGTTTAATTTGGGACGCAAGGGCAGCATAGCTATGAGCGATAGCTTAAATTGATAAGAGGCTCGAGTACTTTATTGTCACAAAATTTCAAAGTGTTATGACGCTCCAGTAAGAAGTTACAAGCATTTGAATGCTGCAAACTTTGATAGGTGTAGGACGCACCGTATAGAAGTAGTGACCATTTGAAGTTTTATCAGTGTTTGATTTGGGACTCAAGGATAGCATAGATATGAGCGATAGGTTAAGTTGATAAGAGGCTCGAGTACTTTATTGTCACAAAATTTCAAGATTTTATGACGCTCCAGTAAAAAGTTACAAGCAATGGATGGCCGCAGACTCTGATAGGTGTAGGACGTATAGAAGTTAGGGCCATTTGAAATTTTATCAGTGTTTGCTTTGGGACTCAAGGGTAGCATAGCTATGAGCGATAGCTTAAATTGATAAGAGGCTCGAGTACTTTATGGTCAAAAAATTTCAAGGTTTTATGACGGTCCAGTAAAAAGTTACAAGCATTTGAATGGTGCAAAGTTTTATAGGTGTAGGACGCACCGTATAGACGCTAATCCTATTTGCAGTTTTATCAGTGTTTGATTTGGGACGCAATGGTAGCATAGTTATGAGCGATAGCTTAAGTTGATAAGAGGCTCGAGTACTTTATTTTCACAAAATTTCAAGGTTTTATGACGCTCCAGTAAAAAGTTACAAGCAATGGATGGTCGCAGACTCTGATAGGTGTAGGACGTATAGAAATTAGGGCCATTTGAAGTTTTATCAGTGTTTGCTTTGTGACTCAAGGGTAGCAGAACTATTAGCGATAGCTTAAATTGATAAGAGGCTCGAGTACTTTATTGTCACAAAATTTCAAAGTTTTATGACAATCCAGTAAGAAGTTACAAGCATTTGAATGCTGCAAACTTTGATAGGTGTAGGACGCACCGTATAGAAGTAGTGACCATTTGAAGTTTTATCAGTGTTTGATTTGGGACTCAAGGATAGCATAGCTATGAGCGATAGGTTAAGTTGATAAGAGGCTCGAGTACTTTATTGTCACAAAATTTCAAGGTTTTATGACGCTCCCAGTAAAAAGTTACAAGCAATGGATGGCCGCAGACTCTGATAGGTGTAGGACGTATAGAAATTAGGGCCATTTGAAGTTTTATCAGTGTTTGCTTTGTGACTCAAGGGTAGCAGAACTATTAGCGATAGCTTAAATTGATAAAAGGCTCGAGTACTTTATTGTCACAAAATTTCAAAGTTTTATGACAATCCAGTAAGAAGTTACAAGCATTTGAATGCTGCAAACTTTGATAGGTGTAGGACGCACCGTATAGAAGTAGTGACCATTTGAAGTTTTATCAGTGTTTGATTTGGGACTCAAGGATAGCATAGCTATGAGCGATAGCTTAAATTGATAAGAGGCTCGAGTACTTTATGGTCAAACAATTTCTAGGTTTTATGACGCTCCAGTAAAAAGTTACAAGCATTTGAATGGTGCAAAGTTTGATAGGTGTAGGACGCACCGTATAGACGTTTGGGCTATTTCAAGTTTTATCAGTGTTGGATTTGGGACTCAAGGGTAGTTATGAGCGATAGCTTAAGTTGATAAGAGGCTCGAGTACTTTATGGTCAAAAAATTTCTAGGTTTTATGACGCTCCAGTAAAAAGTTACAAGCATTTGAATTGTGCAAAGTTTTATAGGTGTAGGACGCACCGTATAGACGTTTGGACTATTTCAAGTTTTATCAGTGTTCGATTTGGGACTCAAGGGTAGTTATGAGCGATAGCTTAAGTTGATAAGAGGCTCGAGTACTTTATTGACACAAAATTTCAAGGTTTTATGACGCTCCAGTAAAAGGTTACAAGCAATGGATGGTCGCAGACTCTGATAGGTGTAGGACGTATAGAAGTTAGGGCCATTTGAAGTTTTATCAGAGTTTGCTTTGGGACTCAAGGGTAGCATAGCTATGAGCGATAGCTTAAATTGAAAAGAGGCTCGAGTACTTTATTGTCACAAAATTTCAAGATTTTATGATGCTCCTGTAAAAAGTGACAAGCATTTGAATGTTGCAAACTTTGATAGGTATAAGACGCACCGTACAAAAGTTAGGGCCCTTTGAAGTCCTATCAGTGTTTGATTTGGGGCTCAAGGGTAGCATAGCTATGAGCAATAGCTTAAACTGATAAGTGGCTCGAGTATATTATTGTCACAAAATTTCAAGGTTTTATGACGCTCCAGTAAAAAGTTACAAGCATCTGAATGTTGCAAACTTTGATAGGTGTTGGATGCTCCGTATAGAAGCTAGGGATATTTGAAGTTTTATCAGTGTTTAATTTGGGACGCAAGGGCAGCATAGCTATGAGCGATAGCTTAAATTGATAAGAGGCTCGAGTACTTTATTGTCACAAAATTTCAAAGTGTTATGACGCTCCAGTAAGAAGTTACAAGCATTTGAATGCTGCAAACTTTGATAGGTGTAGGACGCACCGTATAGAAGTAGTGACCATTTGAAGTTTTATCAGTGTTTGATTTGGGACTCAAGGATAGCATAGATATGAGCGATAGGTTAAGTTGATAAGAGGCTCGAGTACTTTATTGTCACAAAATTTCAAGATTTTATGACGCTCCAGTAAAAAGTTACAAGCAATGGATGGCCGCAGACTCTGATAGGTGTAGGACGTATAGAAGTTAGGGCCATTTGAAATTTTATCAGTGTTTGCTTTGGGACTCAAGGGTAGCATAGCTATGAGCGATAGCTTAAATTGATAAGAGGCTCGAGTACTTTATGGTCAAAAAATTTCAAGGTTTTATGACGGTCCAGTAAAAAGTTACAAGCATTTGAATGGTGCAAAGTTTTATAGGTGTAGGACGCACCGTATAGACGCTAATCCTATTTGCAGTTTTATCAGTGTTTGATTTGGGACGCAATGGTAGCATAGTTATGAGCGATAGCTTAAGTTGATAAGCGGCTCGAGTACTTTATTTTCACAAAATTTCAAGGGTTTATGACGCTCCAGTAAAAAGTTACAAGCAATGGATGGTCGCAGACTCTGATAGGTGTAGGACGTATAGAAATTAGGGCCATTTTAAGTTTTATCAGTGTTTGCTTTGTGACTCAAGGGTAGCAGAACTATTAGCGATAGCTTAAATTGATAAGAGGCTCGAGTACTTTATTGTCACAAAATTTCAAAGTTTTATGACAATCCAGTAAGAAGTTACAAGCATTTGAATGCTGCAAACTTTGATAGGTGTAGGACGCACCGTATAGAAGTAGTGACCATTTGAAGTTTTATCAGTGTTTGATTTGGGACTCAAGGATAGCATAGCTATGAGCGATAGCTTAAATTGATAAGAGGCTCGAGTACTTTATGGTCAAAAAATTTCTAGGTTTTATGACGCTCCAGTAAAAAGTTACAAGCAATGGATGGTCGCAGACTCTGATAGGTGTAGGACGTATAGAAATTAGGGCCATTTGAAGTTTTATCAGTGTTTGCTTTGTGACTCAAGGGTAGCAGAACTATTAGCGATAGCTTAAATTGATAAGAGTCTCGAGTACTTTATTGTCACAAAATTTCAAAGTTTTATGACAATCCAGTAAGAAGTTACAAGCATTTGAATGCTGCAAACTTTGATAGGTGTAGGACGCACCGTATAGAAGTAGTGACCATTTGAAGTTTTATCAGTGTTTGATTTGGGACTCAAGGATAGCATAGCTATGAGCGATAGGTTAAGTTGATAAGAGGCTCGAGTACTTTATTGTCACAAAATTTCAAGGTTTTATGACGCTCCCAGTAAAAAGTTACAAGCAATGGATGGCCGCAGACTCTGATAGGTGTAGGACGTATAGAAATTAGGGCCATTTGAAGTTTTATCAGTGTTTGCTTTGTGACTCAAGGGTAGCAGAACTATTAGCGATAGCTTAAATTGATAAGAGGCTCGAGTACTTTATTGTCACAAAATTTCAAAGTTTTATGACAATCCAGTAAGAAGTTACAAGCATTTGAATGCTGCAAACTTTGATAGGTGTAGGACGCACCGTATAGAAGTAGTGACCATTTGAAGTTTTATCAGTGTTTGATTTGGGACTCAAGGATAGCATAGCTATGAGCGATAGCTTAAATTGATAAGAGGATCGAGTACTTTATGGTCAAAAAATTTCTAGGTTTTATGACGCTCCAGTAAAAAGTTACAAGCATTTGAATGGTGCAAAGTTTGATAGGTGTAGGACGCACCGTATAGACGTTTGGGCTATTTCAAGTTTTATCAGTGTTGGATTTGGGACTCAAGGGTAGTTATGAGCGATAGCTTAAGTTGATAAGAGGCTCGAGTACTTTATGGTCAAAAAATTTCTAGGTTTTATGACGTTCCAGTAAAAAGTTACAAGCATTTGAATTGTGCAAAGTTTTATAGGTGTAGGACGCACCGTATAGACGTTTGGACTATTTCAAGTTTTATCAGTGTTCGATTTGGGACTCAAGGGTAGTTATGAGCGATAGCTTAAGTTGATAAGAGGCTCGAGTACTTTATTGACACAAAATTTCAAGGTTTTATGACGCTCCAGTAAAAGGTTACAAGCAATGGATGGTCGCAGACTCTGATAGGTGTAGGACGTATAGAAGTTAGGGCCATTTGAAGTTTTATCAGAGTTTGCTTTGGGACTCAAGGGTAGCATAGCTATGAGCGATAGCTTAAATTGAAAAGAGGCTCGAGTACTTTATTGTCACAAAATTTCAAGATTTTATGAAGCTCCTGTAAAAAGTGACAAGCATTTGAATGTTGCAAACTTTGATAGGTATAAGACGCACCGTACAAAAGTTAGGGCCCTTTGAAGTCCTATCAGTGTTTGATTTGGGGCTCAAGGGTAGCATAGCTATGAGCAATAGCTTAAACTGATAAGTGGCTCGAGTACATTATTGTCACAAAATTTCAAGGTTTTATGACGCTCCAGTAAAAAGTTACAAGCATCTGAATGTTGCAAACTTTGATAGGTGTTGGATGCTCCGTATAGAAGTTAGGGCCATTTGAAGATTTATCAGTGTTTTATTTAGGACTTCAGGGTAGCATAGCTATGAGCGATAGCTTAAATTGATAACAGGCTCGAGTACTTTATTGTCACCAAATTTCAAGATTTTATGACGATCCAGTAAAAAGTTACAAGCATTTGAATGTTGCAAACTTTGATATGTGTAGGACGCACCGTATAGAAGTTAGGGCCATTTGAAGTTTTATCAGAGTTTGCTTTGGGACTCAAGAGTAGCATAGCTATGAGCGATAACTTTAATTGACAAGAGGCTCGACTACTTTATTGTCACAAAATTTCAAGATTTTATAACGCTCCAGTAAAAAGTTACAAGCATTTGAATGTTGCAAACATTGATAGGTATAGGACGCACCGTATAGAAGTTAGGGCTATTTGAAGTTTTATCAGCGTTTAATTTGGGACTCAAGGGTAGCATAGCTATGAGCGATAGCATAAATTGATAAGAGGCTCGAGTACTTTATTGTCACAAAATTTAAAGATTTTATAACGCTCCAGTAAAAAGTTACAAGCATTTGAATGTTGCAAACTTTGATAGGTGTTGCACGCTCCGTATAGAAGTTAGGGCCATTTGAAGTTTTATCAGTGTTTTATTTAGGACTCAAGGGTAGCATAGCTATGAGCGATAGCTTTAATTGATAAGAGGCACTACTACTTTATTGTCAAAAAACTTCAAGGTTTTATGACGCTCCAGTAAAATGTTACAAGCATTTGATTGTTGCAAACTTTAATATTTATAGGGACGCACCTTATAGAAGTTAGGGCCATTTGAAGTTTTATCAGTGTTTGATTTGGGACTCAAGTGTAGCATAGCTATGAGAGATCGCTTAAATTGATAAAAGGCTAGAGTACTTTATAGTCACAAAATTTCAAGATTTTATGATGCTCCAGTAAAATGTTACAAGCATTTGACTGTTGCAAACATTGATAGGTATAGGACGCACCGTATAGAAGTTAGGGCTATTTGAAGTTTTATCAGTGTTTAATTTGGGACTCAAGGGTAGCATAGCTATGAGCGATAGCATAAATTGATAAGAGGCTCGAGTACTTTATTGTCACAAAATTTCAAGATTTTATGACGCTCCAGTAAAAAGTTACAAGCAATGGATGGCCGCAGACTCTGATAGGTGTAGGACGTATAGAAGTTAGGGCCATTTGAAATTTTATCAGTGTTTGCTTTGGGACTCAAGGGTAGCATAGCTATGAGCGATAGCTTAAATTGATAAGAGGCTCGAGTACTTTATGGTCAAAAAATTTCAAGGTTTTATGACGGTCCAGTAAAAAGTTACAAGCATTTGAATGGTGCAAAGTTTTATAGGTGTAGGACGCACCGTATAGACGCTAATCCTATTTGCAGTTTTATCAGTGTTTGATTTGGGACGCAATGGTAGCATAGTTATGAGCGATAGCTTAAGTTGATAAGAGGCTCGAGTACTTTATTTTCACAAAATTTCAAGGTTTTATGACGCTCCAGTAAAAAGTTACAAGCAATGGATGGTCGCAGACTCTGATAGGTGTAGGACGTATAGAAATTAGGGCCATTTGAAGTTTTATCAGTGTTTGCTTTGTGACTCAAGGGTAGCAGAACTATTAGCGATAGCTTAAATTGATAAGAGGCTCGAGTACTTTATTGTCACAAAATTTCAAAGTTTTATGACAATCCAGTAAGAAGTTACAAGCATTTGAATGCTGCAAACTTTGATAGGTGTAGGACGCACCGTATAGAAGTAGTGAACATTTGAAGTTTTATCAGTGTTTGATTTGGGACTCAAGGATAGCATAGCTATGAGCGATAGGTTAAGTTGATAAGAGGCTCGAGTACTTTATGGTCAAAAAATTTCTAGGTTTTATGACGCTCCAGTAAAAAGTTACAAGCATTTGAATGGTGCAAAGTTTGATAGGTGTAGGACGCACCGTATAGACGTTTGGGCTATTTCAAGTTTTATCAGTGTTGGATTTGGGACTCAAGGGTAGTTATGAGCGATAGCTTAAGTTGATAAGAGGCTCGAGTACTTTATGGTCAAAAAATTTCTAGGTTTTATGACGCTCCAGTAAAAAGTTACAAGCATTTGAATTGTGCAAAGTTTTATAGGTGTAGGACGCACCGTATAGACGTTTGGACTATTTCAAGTTTTATCAGTGTTCGATTTGGGACTCAAGGGTAGTTATGAGCGATAGCTTAAGTTGATAAGAGGCTCGAGTACTTTATTGACACAAAATTTCAAGGTTTTATGACGCTCCAGTAAAAGGTTACAAGCAATGGATGGTCGCAGACTCTGATAGGTGTAGGACGTATAGAAGTTAGGGCCATTTGAAGTTTTATCAGAGTTTGCTTTGGGACTCAAGGGTAGCATAGCTATGAGCGATAGCTTAAATTGAAAAGAGGCTCGAGTACTTTATTGTCACAAAATTTCAAGATTTTATGATGCTCCTGTAAAAAGTGACAAGCATTTGAATGTTGCAAACTTTGATAGGTATAAGACGCACCGTACAAAAGTTAGGGCCCTTTGAAGTCCTATCAGTGTTTGATTTGGGGCTCAAGGGTAGCATAGCTATGAGCAATAGCTTAAACTGATAAGTGGCTCGAGTACATTATTGTCACAAAATTTCAAGGTTTTATGACGCTCCAGTAAAAAGTTACAAGCATCTGAATGTTGCAAACTTTGATAGGTGTTGGATGCTCCGTATAGAAGTTAGGGCCATTTGAAGATTTATCAGTGTTTTATTTAGGACTTCAGGGTAGCATAGCTATGAGCGATAGCTTAAATTGATAACAGGCTCGAGTACTTTATTGTCACCAAATTTCAAGATTTTATGACGATCCAGTAAAAAGATACAAGCATTTGAATGTTGCAAACTTTGATATGTGTAGGACGCACCGTATAGAAGTTAGGGCCATTTGAAGTTTTATCAGAGTTTGCTTTGGGACTCAAGAGTAGCATAGCTATGAGCGATAACTTTAATTGACAAGAGGCTCGACTACTTTATTGTCACAAAATTTCAAGATTTTATAACGCTCCAGTAAAAAGTTACAAGCATTTGAATGTTGCAAACATTGATAGGTATAGGACGCACCGTATAGAAGTTAGGGCTATTTGAAGTTTTATCAGCGTTTAATTTGGGACTCAAGGGTAGCATAGCTATGAGCGATAGCATAAATTGATAAGAGGCTCGAGTACTTTATTGTCACAAAATTTAGAGATTTTATAACGCTCCAGTAAAAAGTTACAAGCATTTGAATGTTGCAAACTTTGATAGGTGTTGCACGCTCCGTATAGAAGTTAGGGCCATTTGAAGTTTTATCAGTGTTTTATTTAGGACTCAAGGGTAGCATAGCTATGAGCGATAGCTTTAATTGATAAGAGGCACTACTACTTTATTGCCAAAAAACTTCAAGGTTTTATGACGCTCCAGTAAAATGTTACAAGCATTTGATTGTTGCAAACTTTAATATTTATAGGGACGCACCTTATAGAAGTTAGGGCCATTTGAAGTTTTATCAGTGTTTGATTTGGGACTCAAGTGTAGCATAGCTATGAGAGATCGCTTAAATTGATAAAAGGCTAGAGTACTTTATAGTCACAAAATTTCAAGATTTTATGATGCTCCAGTAAAATGTTACAAGCATTTGACTGTTGCAAACATTGATAGGTATAGGACGCACCGTATAGAAGTTAGGGCTATTTGAAGTTTTATCAGTGTTTAATTTGGGACTCAAGGGTAGCATAGCTATGAGCGATAGCATAAATTGATAAGAGGCTCGAGTACTTTATTGTCACAAAATTTCAATATTTTATGACGCTCCAGTAAAAAGTTACAAGCATTTGATTGTTGCAAACTTTTATAGGTGTAGGACGCACCGTATAGAAGTTAGGGCTATTTGAAGTTTTATCAGTGTTTGCTTTGGGACTCAAGGGTAGCATAGCTATGAGCGATAGCTTAAATTGATAAGAGGCTCGAGTACTTTATGGTCAAACAATTTCAACGTTTTATGACGCACCAGTAAAAAGTTACAAGCATTTGATTGCTGCAAACCTTTATAGGTATAGGACGCACCGTATAGAAGTTAGGGCTATTTGAAGTTTTATCAGTGTTTGATTTGGGACTCAAGGATAGCATAGCTATGAGCGATAGTTTAAGTAAATAAGAGGCTCGAGTACTTTATTGTCACCAAATTTCAAGGTTTTATGACGCTCCAGTAAAATGTTACAAGCAATGGATGGTCGCAGACTCTGATAGGTGTAGGACGTATAGAAGTTATTGCCATTTGAAGTTTTATCAGTGTTTGATTTGGGACTCAAGGGTAGCATAGTTATGAGCGATAGCTTAAATTGATAAGAGGCTCGAGTACTTTATTGTCACAAAATTTCAATATTTTATAACGCTCCGGTAAAAAGTTACAAGCATTTGATTGTTGCAAACTTTTATAGGTGTAGGACGCACCGTATAGACGTTAGGGCTATTTGAAGTTTTATTAGTGTTTGATTTGGGACTCAAGGGTAGCATAGTTATGAGCGATAGCTTAAGTTGATAAGAGGCTCGAGTACTTTATTGTCACAAAATTTCAAGGTTTTATGACCCTCCAGTAAAAAGTTACAGTCAATGCATGGTCGCAGACTTTGATAGGTGTAGGACGTATAGAAGTTAGGGCCATTTGAAGTTTTATCAGTGTTTGCTTTGGGACTCAAGGGTAGCATAGCTATGAGCGATAGCTTAAATTGATAAGCGGCTCGAGTAGTTTATTGTCACAAAATTTCAAAATTGTATGACGCTCCAATAAAAAGTTACAAGTTTTTGAATGGTGCAAACTTTGATAGGTATAGGACGCACCGTATAGAAGTTAGGGCTATTTGAAGTTTTATCAGCGTTTAATTTGGGACTCAAGGGTAGCATAGCTATGAGCGATAGCATAAATTGATAAGAGGCTCGAGTACTTTATTGTCACAAAATTTAGAGATTTTATAACGCTCCAGTAAAAAGTTACAAGCATTTGAATGTTGCAAACTTTGATAGGTGTTGCACGCTCCGTATAGAAGTTAGGGCCATTTGAAGTTTTATCAGTGTTTTATTTAGGACTCAAGGGTAGCATAGCTATGAGCGATAGCTTTAATTGATAAGAGGCACTACTACTTTATTGTCAAAAAACTTCAAGGTTTTATGACGCTCCAGTAAAATGTTACAAGCATTTGATTGTTGCAAACTTTAATATTTATAGGGACGCACCTTATAGAAGTTAGGGCCATTTGAAGTTTTATCAGTGTTTGATTTGGGACTCAAGTGTAGCATAGCTATGAGAGATCGCTTAAATTGATAAAAGGCTAGAGTACTTTATAGTCACAAAATTTCAAGATTTTATGATGCTCCAGTAAAATGTTACAAGCATTTGACTGTTGCAAACATTGATAGGTATAGGACGCACCGTATAGAAGTTAGGGCTATTTGAAGTTTTATCAGTGTTTAATTTGGGACTCAAGGGTAGCATAGCTATGAGCGATAGCATAAATTGATAAGAGGCTCGAGTACTTTATTGTCACAAAATTTCAATATTTTATGACGCTCCAGTAAAAAGTTACAAGCATTTGATTGTTGCAAACTTTTATAGGTGTAGGACGCACCGTATAGAAGTTAGGGCTATTTGAAGTTTTATCAGTGTTTGCTTTGGGACTCAAGGGTAGCATAGCTATGAGCGATAGCTTAAATTGATAAGAGGCTCGAGTACTTTATGGTCAAACAATTTCAACGTTTTATGACGCACCAGTAAAAAGTTACAAGCATTTGATTGCTGCAAACCTTTATAGGTATAGGACGCACCGTATAGAAGTTAGGGCTATTTGAAGTTTTATCAGTGTTTAATTTGGGACTCAAGGATAGCATAGCTATGAGCGATAGTTTAAGTAAATAAGAGGCTCGAGTACTTTATTGTCACAAAATTTCAAGGTTTTATGACGCTCCAGTAAAATGTTACAAGCAATGGATGGTCGCAGACTCTGATAGGTGTAGGACGTATAGAAGTTATTGCCATTTGAAGTTTTATCAGTGTTTGATTTGGGACTCAAGGGTAGCATAGTTATGAGCGATAGCTTAAATTGATAAGAGGCTCGAGTACTTTATTGTCACAAAATTTCAATATTTTATAACGCTCCGGTAAAAAGTTACAAGCATTTGATTGTTGCAAACTTTTATAGGTGTAGGACGCACCGTATAGACGTTAGGGCTATTTGAAGTTTTATTAGTGTTTGATTTGGGACTCAAGGGTAGCATAGTTATGAGCGATAGCTTAAGTTGATAAGAGGCTCGAGTACTTTATTGTCACAAAATTTCAAGGTTTTATGACCCTCCAGTAAAAAGTTACAGTCAATGCATGGTCGCAGACTTTGATAGGTGTAGGACGTATAGAAGTTAGGGCCATTAGAAGTTTTATCAGTGTTTGATTTGGGACTCAAGGGTAGCGTAGCTATGAACGATAGCTTAAATTGATAAGAGGCTCGAGTACTTTATTGTTACAAAATTTCAAGATTTTATGACCCTCCAGTAAAGGTATACAAACAATTGATGGTCGCAGACTTTGATAGGTGTAGGACGTATAGAAGTTAGGGCCATTTGAAGTTTTATCAGTGTTTGATTTGGGACTCAAGTTGAGCTTAGATATGAGCGATAACTTTAATTGATAAGAGGCTCGAGTACTTTATTGTCACAAAATTTCAAGATTTTATGATGCTCCTGTAAAAAGTGACAAGCATTTAAATGTTGCAAACTTTGATAGGTAAAAGACGCACCGTACAAAAGTTAGGGCCCTTTGAAGTCCTATCTGTGTTTGATTTGGGGCTCAAGGGTAGCTTAGCTATGAGCAATAGCTTAAACTGATAAGTGGCTCGAGTACTTTATTGTCACAAAATTTCAAGGTTTTATGACGCTCCAGTAAAGAGTTACAAGCATCTGAATGTTGCAAACTTTGATAGGTGTTGGACGCTCCGTATAGAAGTTAGGGCCATTTGAAGTTTTATCAGTGTTTTATTTAGGACTCAAGGGTAGCATAGCTATGAGCGATAGCTTCAATTGATAACAGGCTCGAGTACTTTATTGTCACCAATTTTCAAGATTTTATGACGCTCCAGTAAAAAGTTACAAGCATTTGAATGTTGCAAACTTTGATAGGTGTAGAACGCACCGTATAGAAGTTAGGACCATGTGAAGTTTTAGCAGTGTTTGATTTGGTACTCAAGAGGAGCATAGCTATGAGCGATAACTTTAATTGACAAGAGGCTCGACTACTTTATTGTCACTAAATTTCAAGATTTTATAAGGCTCCAGTAAAAAGTTACAAGCATTTCAATGTTGCAAACATTGATAGGTATAGGACGCACCGTATAGAAGTTAGGGCTCTTTGAAGTTTTATCAGTGTTTAATTTGGGACTCAAGGGTAGCATAGCTATGAGCGATAGCTTAAATTGCTAAGAGGCACTACTACTTTATTGTCAAAAAACTTCAAGGTTTTATGACGCTCCAGTAAAATGTTACAAGCATTTGATTGTTGCAAACTTTAATATTTATAGGGACGCACCTTATAGAAGTTAGGGCCATTTGAAGTTTTATCAGTGTTTGATTTGGGACTCAAGTGTAGCATAGCTATGAGAGATCGCTTAAATTGATAAAAGGCTAGAGTAGTTTATAGTCACAAAATTTCAAGATTTTATGACGCTCCAGTAAAATGTTACCAGCATTTGAATGTTGCAAATATTGATAGGTATAGGACGCACCGTATAGAAGTTAGGGCTCTTTGAAGTTTTATCAGTGTTTAATTTGGGACTCAAGGGTAGCATAGCTATGAGCGATAGCATAAATTGATAAGAGGCTCGAGTACTTTTTGTCACAAAATTTCAAGATTTTATAACGCTCCAGTAAAAAGTTACAAGCATTTGAATGTTGCAAACTTTGATAGGTGTTGGACGCTCTGTATAGAAGTTAGGGCCATTTGAAGTTTTATCAGTGTTTTATTTAGGACTCATGGGTAGCATAGCTATGAGCGATAGCTTAAATTGATAAGAGGCTCGAATACTTTATTGTCACAAAATTTCAAGGTTTTATGACGCTGCAGTAAAATGTTACAAGCATTTGATTGTTGCAAATTTTAATAGGTATAGGGACGCACCTTATAGAAGTTAGGGCCATTTGAAGTTTCATCAGTGTTTGATTTGGGACTCAAGTGTAGCATAGCTATGAGAGATCGCTTAAATTGATAAAAGGCTAGAGTACTTTATAGTCACAAAATTTCAAGATTTTATGACGCTCCAGTAAAATGTTACAAGCATTTGAATGTTGCAAACATTGATAGGTATAGGACGCACCGTATAGAAGTTAGGGCTATTTGAAGTTTTATCAGTGTTTAATTTGGGACTCAAGGGTAGCATAGCTATGAGCGATAGCATAAATTGATAAGAGGCTCGAGTACTTTATTGTCACAAAATTTCAAAGTTTTATGACGCTCCAGTAAGAAGTTACAAGCATTTGATTGCTGCAAACTTTGATAGGTGTAGGACGCACCGTATAGAAGTTATGGCCATTTGAAGTTTTATCAGTGTTTGATATGGGACTCAAGGATAGCTTAGCTATGAGCGATAGTTTAAGTAAATAAGAGGCTCGAGTACTTTATTGTCACAAAATTTCAAGGTTTTATGACGCTCTAGTAAAAAGTTACAAGCAATGGATGGTCGCAGACTCTGATAGGTGTAGGACGTATAGCAGTTAGGGCCATTTGAAGTCTTAGAAGTGTTTGATTTGGGACTCAAGAGTAGCATAGCTATGAGCGATAGCTTAAATTGATAAGAGGCTCGAGTACTTTATTGTCACAAAATATCAATGTTTTATGATGCTCCAGTAAAAAGTTACAAGCATTTGAACGTTGCAAACTGTGATAGGTATAGGACTCAAGTGTAGCATAGCTATGTGCGATAATTTAATTTGATAAGAGGTACGAGTACTTTATTGTCACAAAATTTCAAGGTTTCATGACGCTCCAGTAAAAAGTTACAAGCATTTAAATGTTGCAAACTTTGATAAGTATAGGACGCACCGTATGGAAGTTAGGGCTATTTGAAGTTTTATCAGTGTTTGATTTGGGACTCAAGGGTAGCATAGCTATGAGCGATAGCTTAAATTGATAAAAGGCTAGAGTACTTTATAGTCAGAAAATTTCAAGGTTTTATGACGCTCCAGTAAAATGTTACAAGCATTTGATTGTTGCAAACTTTAATAGGTATAGGGACGCACCTTATAGAAGTTAAGGCCATTTGAAGTTTTATCAGTGTTTGATTTGGGACTCAAGTGTAGCATAGCTATGAGAGATCGCTTAAATTGATAAAAGGCTAGAGTACTTTATAGTCACAAAATTTCAAGGTTTTCGGACGCTCCAGTAAAATGTTACAAACATTTGATTGTTGCAAACTTTAATAGGTATAGGGACGCACCTAATAGAAGTTAGGGCCATTTGAAGTTTTATCAGTGTTTGATTTGGGACTCAAGTGTAGCATAGCTATCAAAGATCGCTTAAATTGATGAAAGGCTAGAGTACTTTATAGTCACAAAATTTCAAGATTTTATGACGCTCCAGTAAAATGTTACAAGCATTTGAATGTTGCAAACTTTAATAGGTATAGGACGCACCGTATAGAAGTTAGGGCTATTTGAAGTTTTTTATCAGTGTTTAATTTGGGACTCAAAGGTAGCATAGCTATGAACGATAGCTTAAATTGATAAGAGGTACTACTACTTTATTGTCACAAAATTTCAAGATTTTATAACGCTCCAGTAAAAAGTTACAAGCATTTGAATGTTGCAAACTTTGATAGGAGTTGGACGCTCCGTATAGAAGTTAGGGCCATTTGAAGTTTTATCAGTGTTTTATTTAGGACTCAAGGTTAGCATAGCTATGAGCAATAGCTTAAACTGATAAGTGGCTCGAGTTCTTTATTGTCACAAAATTTCAAGGTTTTATGACGCTCCAGTAAAAAGTTACAAGCATCTGAATGTTGCAAACTTTGATAGGTGTTGGACGCTCCGTATAGAAGTTAGGGCCATTTGAAGATTTATCAGTATTTTATTTAGGACTCAAGGGTAGCATAGCTATGAGCGATAGCTTAAATTGATAAGAGGCTCGAATACTTTATTGTCACAAAATTTCAAGGTTTTATGACGCTGCAGTAAAATGTTACAAGCATTTGATTGTTGCAAATTTTTAATAGGTATAGGGACGCACCTTATAGAAGTTAGGGCCATTTGGAGTTTCATCAGTGTTTGATTTGGGACTCAAGTGTAGCATAGCTATGAGAGATCGCTTAAATTGATAAAAGGCTAGAGTACTTTATAGTCACAAAATTTCAAGATTTTATGACGCTCCAGTAAAATGTTACAAGCATTTGAATGTTGCAAACATTTATAGGTATAGGACGCACCGTATAGAAGTTAGGGCTATTTGAAGTTTTATCAGTGTTTAATTTGGGACTCAAGGGTAGCATAGCTATGAGCGATAGCATAAATTGATAAGAGGCTCGAGTACTTTATTGTCACAAAATTTCAATATTTTATGACGCTCCAGTAAAATGTTACCAGCATTTGATTGTTGCAAACTTTAATATTTATAGGGACGCACCTTATAGAAGTTAGGGCCATTTGAAGTATTATCAGTGTTTTATTTAGGACTCAAGGGTAGCATAGCTATGAGCAATAGCTTAAACTGATAAGTGGCTCGAGTACTTTATTGTCACAAAATTTCAAGGTTTTATGACGTTCCAGTAAAAAGTTACAAGCATTTGATTGCTGCAAACTTTGATAGGTGTAGGACGCACCGTATAGAAGTTATGGCCGTTTGAAGTTTTATCAGTGTTTGATTTGGGACTCAAGGATAGCTTAGCTATGAGCGATAGTTTAAGTAAATAAGAGGCTCGAGTACTTTATTGTCACAAAATTTCAAGGTTTTATGACGCTCTAGTAAAAAGTTACAAGCAATGGATGGTCGCAGACTCTGATAGGTGTAGGACGTATAGAAGTTAGGGCCATTTGAAGTTTTATCAGTGTTTGCTTTGGGACTCAAGGGTAGCATAGCTATGAGCGATAGCATAAATTGATAAGAGGCTCGAGTACTTTATTGTCACAAAATTTCAATATTTTATGACGCTCCAGTAAAAAGTTACAAGCATTTGATTGTTGCAAACTTTTATAGGTGTAGGACGCACCGTATAGACGTTAGGGCTATTTGAAGTTTTGTCAGTGTTTGATTTGGGACTCAAGGGTAGCATAGTTATGAGCGATAGATTAAATTGATAAGAGGCTCGAGTACTTTATTGTCACAAAATTTCAATATTTTATGACGCTCCAGTAAAATGTTACAAGCATTTGAATGTTGCAAACTTTGATTAGTATAGGACGCACCGTATGGAAGTTAGGGCTATTTGAAGTTTTATCAGTGTTTGATTTGGGACTCAAGTGTAGCATAGCTATGTGAGATAGCTTAATTTGATAAGAGGCACGAGTACTTTATTGTCACAAAATTTCAAGGTTTTATGACGCTCCAGTAAAAAGTTACAAGCATTTGAATGTTGCAAACTTTGGTAGGTGTAGGACGCACCGTATAGAAGTTAGGGACATTTGAAGTCTTAGAAGTGTTTGATTTGGGACTCAAGAGTAGCATAGCTATGAGCGATAGCTTAAATTGATAAGAGGCTCGAGTACTTTATTGTCACAAAATATCAAGGTTTTATGATGCTCCAGTAAAAAGTTACAAGCATTTGAACGTTGCAAACTGTGATAGGTATAGGACTCAAGTGTAGCATAGCTATGTGCAATAATTTAATTTGATAAGAGGTACGAGTACTTTATTGTCACAAAATTTCAAGGTTTCATGACGCTCCAGTAAAAAGTTACAAGCATTTAAATGTTGCAAACTTTGATAAGTATAGGACGCACCGTATGGAAGTTAGGGCTATTTGAAGTTTTATCAGTGTTTGATTTGGGACTCAAGGGTAGCATAGCTATGAGCGATAGCTTAAATTGATAAAAGGCTAGAATACTTTATAGTCACAAAATTTCAAGGTTATATGACGCTCCAGTAAAATGTTACAAGCATTTGATTGTTGCAAACTTTACTAGGTATAGGGACGCACCTTATAGAAGTTAGGGCCATTTGAAGTTTTTTCAGTGTTTGATTTGGGACTCAAGTGTAGCATAGCTATGAGAGATCGCTTAAATTGATAAAAGGCTAGAGTACTTTACAGTCACAAAATTTCAAGGTTTTATGACGCTCCAGTAAAATGTTACAAGCATTTGATTGTTGCAAACTTTAATAGGTATAGGGACGCACCTAATAGAAGTTAGGGCCATTTGAAGTTTTATCAGTGTTTGATTTGGGACTCAAGTGTAGCATAGCTATGAAAGATCGCTTAAATTGATGAAAGGCTAGAGTACTTTATAGTCACAAAATTTCAAGATTTTATGACGCTCCAGTAAAATGTTACAAGCATTTGAATGTTGCAAACTTTAATAGGTATAGGACGCACCGTATAGAAGTTAGGGCTATTTGAAGTTTTTTATCAGTGTTTAATTTGGGACTCAAAGGTAGCATAGCTATGAGCGATAGCTTAAATTGATAAGAGGCACTACTACTTTATTGTCACAAAATTTCAAGATTTTATAACGCTCCAGTAAAAAGTTACAAGCATTTGAATGTTGCAAACTTTGATAGGTGTTGGACGCTCCGTATAGAAGTTAGGGCCATTTGAAGTTTTATCAGTGTTTTATTTAGGACTCAAGGGTAGCATAGCTATGAGCGATAGCTTAAATTGATAAGAGGCTCGAATACTTTATTGTCACAAAATTTCAAGGTTTTATTTCAGTAAAATGTTACAAGCATTTGATTGTTACAAATTTTAATAGGTATAGGGACGCACCTTATAGAAGTTAGGGCCATTTGAAGTTTCATCAGTGTTTGATTTGGGACTCAAGTGTAGCATAGCTATGAGAGATCGCTTAAATTGATTAAAGGCTAGAGTACTTTATTGTCACAAAATTTCAAGATTTTATGACGCTCCAGTAAAATGTTACAAGCATTTGAATGTTGCAAACATTGATAGGTATAGGACGCACCGTATAGAAGTTAGGGTTATTTGAAGTTTTATCAGTGTTTAATTTGGGATTCAAGGGTAGCATAGCTATGAGCGATAGCATAAATTGATAAGAGGCTCGAGTACTTTATTGTCACAAAATTTCAAAGTTTTATGACGCTCCAGTAAGAAGTTACAAGCATTTGATTGCTGCAAACTTTGATAGGTGTAGGACGCACCGTATAGAAGTTATGGCCATTTGAAGTTTTATCAGTGTTTGATTTGGGACTCAAGGATAGCTTAGCTATGAGCGATAGTTTAAGTAAATAAGAGGCTCGAGTACTTTATTGTCACAAAATTTCAAGGTTTTATGACGCTCTAGTAAAAAGTTACAAGCAATGGATGGTCGCAGACTCTGATAGGTGTAGGACGTATAGAAGTTAGGGCCATTTGAAGTTTTATCAGTGTTTGCTTTGGGACTCAAGGGTAGCATAGCTTTGAGCGATAGCTTAAATTGATAAGAGGCTCGAGTACTTTATTGTTACAAAATTTCAATATTTTATGACGCTCCAGTAAAAAGTTACAAGCATTTGATTGTTGCAAACTTTTATAGGTGTAGGACGCACCGTATAGACGTTAGGGCTATTTGAAGTTTTGTCAGTGTTTGATTTGGGACTCAAGGGTAGCATAGTTATGAGCGATAGATTAAATTGATAAGAGGCTCGAGTACTTTATTGTCACAAAATTTCAATATTTTATGACGCTCCAGTAAAATGTTACAAGCATTTGAATGTTGCAAACTTTGATTAGTATAGGACGCACCGTATGGAAGTTAGGGCTATTTGAAGTTTTATCAGTGTTTGATTTGGGACTCAAGTGTAGCATAGCTATGTGAGATAGCTTAATTTGATAAGAGGCACGAGTACTTTATTGTCACAAAATATCAAGGTTTTATGATGCTCCAGTAAAAAGTTACAAGCATTTGAACGTTGCAAACTGTGATAGGTATAGGACTCAAGTGTAGCATAGCTATGTGCGATAATTTAATTTGATAAGAGGTACGAGTACTTTATTGTCACAAAATTTCAAGGTTTCATGACGCTCCAGTAAAAAGTTACAAGCATTTAAATGTTGCAAACTTTGATAAGTATAGGACGCACCGTATGGAAGTTAGGGCTATTTGAAGTTTTATCAGTGTTTGATTTGGGACTCAAGGGTAGCATAGCTATGAGCGATAGCTTAAATTGATAAAAGGCTAGAGTACTTTATAGTCACAAAATTTCAAGGTTTTATGACGCTCCAGTAAAATGTTACAAGCATTTGATTGTTGCAAACTTTACTAGGTATAGGGACGCACCTTATAGAAGTTAGGGCCATTTGAAGTTTTATCAGTGTTTGATTTGGGACTCAAGTGTAGCATAGCTATGAGAGATCGCTTAAATTGATAAAAGGCTAGAGTACTTTATAGTCACAAAATTTCAAGGTTTTATGACGCTCCAGTAAAATGTTACAAGCATTTGATTGTTGCAAACTTTAATAGGTATAGGGACGCACCTAATAGAAGTTAGGGCCATTTGAAGTTTTATTAGTGTTTGATTTGGGACTCAAGTGTAGCATAGCTATGAAAGATCGCTTAAATTGATGAAAGGCTAGAGTACTTTATAGTCACAAAATTTCAAGATTTTATGACGCTCCAGTAAAATGTTACAAGCATTTGAATGTTGCAAACTTTAATAGGTATAGGACGCACCGTATAGAAGTTAGGGCTATTTGAAGTTTTTTATCAGTGTTTAATTTGGGACTCAAAGGTAGCATAGCTATGAGCGATAGCTTAAATTGATAAGAGGCACTACTACTTTATTGTCAAAAAATTTCAAGGTTTTATGACGCTCCAGTAAAATGTTACAAGCATTTGATTGTTGCAAACTTTAATAGGTATAGGGACGCACCTTATAGAAGTTAGGGCCATTTGAAGTTTTATCAGTGTTTGATTTGGGACTCAAGTGTAGCATAGCTATGAGAGATCGCTTAAATTGATAAAAGGCTAGAGTACTTTATAGTCAAAAAATTTCAAGATTTTATGACGCTCCAGTAAAATGTTACAAGCATTTGAATGTTGCAAACATTGATAGGTATAGGACGCACCGTATAGAAACTAGGGCTATTTGAAGTTTTATCAGTGTTTAATTTGGGACGCAAGGGCAGCATAGCTATGAGCGATAGCTTAAATTGATAAGAGGCTCGAGTACTTTATTGTCACAAAATTTCAAAGTTTTATGACGCTCCAGTAAGAAGTTACAAGCATTTGATTGCTGCAAACTTTGATAGGTGTAGGACGCACCGTATAGAAGTTGTGACCATTTGAAGTTTTATCAGTGTTTGATTTGGGACTCAAGGATAGCATAGCTATGAGCGATAGGTTAAGTTGATAAGAGGCTCGAGTACTTTATTGTCACAAAATTTCAAGGTTTTATGACGCTCCAGTAAAAAGTTACAAGCAATGGATGGTCGCAGACTCTGATAGGTGTAGGACGTATAGAAGTTAGGGCCATTTGAAATTTTATCAGTGTTTGCTTTGGGACTCAAGGGTAGCATAGCTATGAGCGATAGCTTAAATTGATAAGAGGCTCGAGTCCTTTATGGTCAAAAAATTTCAAGGTTTTATGACGCTCCAGTAAAAAGTTACAAGCATTTGAATGGTGCAAAGTTTTATAGGTGTAGGACGCACCGTATAGACGTTAGGCCTATTTGCAGTTTTATCAGTGTTTGATTTGGGACTCAAGGGTAGCATAGTTATGAGCGATAGCTTTAGTTGATAAGAGGCTCGAGTACTTTATTGTCACAAAATTTCAAGGTTTTATGACGCTCCAGTAAAAAGTTGCAAGCAATGGATGGTCGTAGACTCTGATAGGTGTAGGACGTATAGAAGTTTTATGACGCTCCAGTAAAAAGTTGCAAGCAATGGATGGTCGCAGACTCTGATAGGTGTAGGACGTATAGAAGTTAGGGCCATTTGAAGTTTTATCAGTGTTTGCTTTGGGACTCAAGGGTAGCATAGCTATGAGCGATAGCTTAAATTGATAAGAGGCTCGAGTACTTTATTGTCACAAAATTTCAATATTTTATGACGCTCCAGTAAAAAGTTACAAGCATTTAATTGTTGCAAACTTTTATAGGTGTAGGACGCACCGTATAGACGTTAGGGCTATTTGTAGTTTTATCAGTGTTTGATTTGGGACTCAAGGGTAGCATAGTTATGAGCGATAGCTTAAATTGATAAGAGGCTCGAATACGTTATTGTCACAAAAGCTATGTGAGATAGCTTAATTTGATAAGAGGCTTACTTGATAAGAGGCGTACTTTATTGTCACAAAATTTCAAGGTTTTATGACGCTCCAGTAAAAAGTTACAAGCATTTGAATGTTGCAAACTTTGGTAGGTGTACGACGCACCGTATAGAAGTTAGGGCCATTTGAAGTCTTAGAAGTGTTTGATTTGGGACTCAAGAGTAGCATAGCTATGAGCGATAGCTTAAATTGATAAGAGGCTCGCGTACTTTATTGTCACAAAATATCAAGGTTTTATGATGCTCCAGTAAAAAGTTACAAGCATTTGAACGTTGCAAACTGTGATAGGTATAGGACTCAAGTGTAGCATAGCTATGTGCGATAATTTAATTTGATAAGAGGTACGAGTACTTTATTGTCACAAAATTTCAAGGTTTCATGACGCTCTAGTAAAAAGTTACAAGCATTTAAATGTTGCAAACTTTGATAAGTATAGGACGCACCGTATGGAAGTTAGGGCTATTTGAAGTTTTATCAGTGTTTGATTTGGGACTCAAGGGTAGCATAGCTATGAGCGATAGCTTAAATTGATAAAAGGCTAGAGTACTTTATAGTCACAAAATTTCAAGGTTTTATGACGCTCCAGTAAAATGTTACAAGCATTTGAATGTTGCAAACTTAAATAGGTATAGGGACGCACCTTATAGAAGTTAGGGCCATTTGAAGTTTTATCAGTGTTTGATTTGGGACTCAAGTGTAGCATAGCTATGAAATATCGCTTAAATTGATGAAAGGCTAGAGTACTTTATAGTCACAAAATTTCAAGATTTTATGACGCTCCAGTAAAATGTTACAAGCATTTGAATGTTGCAAACTTTAATAGGTATAGGACGCACCGTATAGAAGTTAGGGCTATTTGAAGTTTTTTATCAGTGTTTAATTTGGGACTCAAAGGTAGCATAGCTATGAGCGATAGCTTAAATTGATAAGAGGCACTACTACTTTATTGTCAAAAAATTTCAAGGTTTTATAACGCTCCAGTAAAATGTTACAAGCATTTGATTGTTGCAAACTTTAATAGGTATAGGGACGCACCTTATAGAAGTTAGGGCCATTTGAAGTTTTATCAGTGTTTGATTTGGGACTCAAGGGTAGCATAGTTATGAGCGATAGCTTAAGTTGATAAGAGGCTCGAGTACTTTATGGTCAAAAAATTTCAAGGTTTTATGACGCTCCAGTAAAAAGTTACAAGCATTTGAATGGTGCAAAGTTTTATAGGTGTAGGACGCACCGTATAGACGTTAGGACTATTTGCAGTTTTATCAGTGTTTGATTTGGGACTCAAGGGTAGCATAGTTATGAGCGATAGCTTAAGTTGATAAGAGGCTCGAGTACTTTATTGTCACAAAATTTCAAGGTTTTATGACGCTCCAGTAAAATGTTGCAAACATTTGATTGTTGCAAACTTTAATAGGTATAGGGACGCACATTATAGAAGTTAGGGCCATTTGAAGTTTTATCAGTGTTTGATTTGGGACTCAAGTGTAGCATAGCTATGAGAGATCGCTTAAATTGATAAAAGGCTAGAGTACTTTATAGTCACAAAAATTCAAGATTTTATGACGCTCCAGTAAAATGTTACAAGCATTTGAATGTTGCAAACATTGATAGGTATAGGACGCACCATATAGAAACTAGGGCTATTTGAAGTTTTATCAGTGTTTAATTTGGGACGCAAGGGCAGCATAGCTATGAGCGATAGCTTAAATTGATAAGAGGCTCGAGTACTTTATTGTCACAAAATTTCAAAGTTTTATGACGCTCCAGTAAGAAGTTACAAGCATTTGATTGCTGCAAACTTTGATAGGTGTAGGACGCACCGTATAGAAGTTGTGACCATTTGAAGTTTTATCAGTGTTTGATTTGGGACTCAAGGATAGCATAGCTATGAGCGATAGGTTAAGTTGATAAGAGGCTCGAGTACTTTATTGTCACAAAATTTCAAGGTTTTATGACGCTCCAGTAAAAAGTTACAAGCAATGGATGGTCGCAGACTCTGATAGGTGTAGGACGTATAGAAGTTAGGGCCATTTGAAATTTTATCAGTGTTTGCTTTGGGACTCAAGGGTAGCATAGCTATGAGCGATAGCTTAAATTGATAAGAGGCTCGAGTACTTTATGGTGAAAAAATTTCAAGGTTTTATGACGCTCCAGTAAAAAGTTACAAGCATTTGAATGGTGCAAAGTTTTATAGGTGTAGGACGCACCGTATAGACGTTTGGGCTATTTGAAGTTTTATCAGTGTTTGATTTGGGACTCAAGGGTAATATAGTTAAGAGCGATAGCTTAAGTTGATAAGAGGCTCGAGTACTTTATTGTCACAACATTTGAAGGTTTTATGACGCTCCAGTAAAAAGTTACAAGCAATGGATGGTCGCAGACTTGGATAGGTGTAGGACGTATAAAAATTAGGGCCATTTGAAGTTTTATCAGTGTTTGCTTTGATACTCAAGGGTAGCATAGCTATGAGCGATAGCATAATTGATAAGAGGCTCGAGTACTTTATTGTCACAAAATTTAAATATTTTATGACGCTCCAGTAAAAAGTTACAAGCATTTGATTGTTGCAAACTTTTATAGATGTAGGACGCATCGTATAGACGGTAGGGCTATTTCAAGTTTTATCAGTGTTTGATTTGCGACTCAAGGGTAGCATAGTTATGAGCGATAGCTTAAGTTGATAAGAGGCTCGAGTACTTTATTGTCACAAAATTTCAAGGTTTTATGACGCTCCAGTAAAAAGTTACAAGCAATGGATGGTCGCAGACTCTGATAGGTGTAGGACGTATAGAAGTTAGGGCCATTTGAAATTTTATCAGTGTTTGGTTTGGGACTCAAGGGTAGCATAGCTCTGAGCGATAGCTTAAATTGATAAGAGGCTCGAGTACTTTACTGTCACAAAATTTCAATATTTTATGACGCTCCAGTAAAAAGTTACAAGCATTTGATTGTTGCAAACTTTTATAGGCGTAGGACGCACCGTATAGAAGTTATGGCCGTTTGAAGTTTTATCAGTGTTGGATTTGGGACTCAAGGATAACATAGCTATGAGCGATAGCTTAAGTTGATAAGAGGCTCGGGTACTTTATTGTCACAAAATTTGAAGGTTTTATGACGCTCCAGTAAAAAGTTACAAGCAACGGATGGTCGCAGACTCTGATAGGTGTAGGACGTATAGAAGTTAGGGCCATTTGAAGTTTTATCAGTGCTTGCTTTGGGACTCAAGGGTAGCATAGCTATGAGCGATAGCTTAAATTGATAAGAGGCCCGTGTACTTTATGGTCAAAAAATTTCTAGGTTTTATGACGCTCCAGTAAAAAGTTACAAGCATTTGAATGGTGCAAAGTTTTATAGGTGTAGGACGCACCGTATAGACGTTTGGGCTATTTGAAGTTTTATCAGTGTTTGATTTGGGACTCAAGGGTAGTTATGAGCGATAGCTTAAGTTGATAAGAGGCTCGAGTACTTTATTGACACACAATTTCAAGGTTTTATGACGCTCCAGTAAAAGGTTACAAGCAATGGATGGTCGCAGACTCTGATAGGTGTAGGACGTATAGAAGTTAGGGCCATTTGAAGTTTTATCAGTGTTTGCTTTGGGACTCAAGGGTAGCATAGCTATGAGCGATAACTTTAATTGACAAGAGGCTCGAGTACTTTATTGTCACAAAATTTCAAGATTTTATGACGCTCCAGTAAAAAGTTACAAGCATTTTAATGTTGCAAACTTTGATAGCTGTAGGACGCACCGTACAGAACTTAGCTTCATTTGAGGTTTTATCAGTGTTTGATTTGGGCCTCAAGGGAAGCATAGCTATTAGCGATATCTTAAATTGATAAGAGGCTCGAGTACTTTATTGTCACAAAGTTTCAATAATTTATGACGCTCCAGTAAAAAGTTACAAGTATTTGATTGTTGCAAACTTTTATAGGTGTAGGACGCACCGTATAGACATTTGGGCTATTTGAAGTTTTATCAGTGTTTGATTTGGGACTCAAGGGTAACATAGCTATGAGCGATAGCTTAAATGGATAAGAGGCTCGACTACTTTATTGTCACAAATTTGCAAGGTTTTATGACCCTCCAGTAAAAGTTTAAAAGCAATGGATGGTTGCATACTTTGATAGGTGTAGTACGTATAGAAGTTACGGCCATTTGAAGTTTTATCAGTGTTTGAATTCGGGCTCAAGGATAGCATAGATACGAGCGATAACTTTAATTGATAAGAGGCTCGAGTACTTTATTGTCACAAAATTTCAAGATTTTATGATGCTCCTGTAAAAAGTGACAAGCATTTGAATGTTGAAAACTTTGATAGGTATAAGACGCACCGTACAAAAGTTAGGGCCCTTTGAAGTCCTATCAGTGTTTGATTTGGGGCTCAAGGGTAGCATAGCTATGAGCGATAGCTTAAATTGATAACAGGCTCGAGTACTTATTGTCACCAAATTTCAAGATTTTATGACGCTCCAGTAAAAAGTTACAAGCATTTGAATGTTGCAAACTTTGATAGGTGTAGGACGCACCGTATAGAAGTTAGGGCCTTTTGAAGTTTTAGCAGTGTTTGATTTGGGACTCAAGAGTAGCATAGCTATGAGCGATAACTTTAATTGACAAGAGACTCGACTACTTTATTGTCACAAAATTTCAAGATTCTATAACGCTCCAGTAAAAAGTTACAAGCATTTGAATGTTGCAAACATTGATAGGTATAGGACGCACCGTAGAAGTTAGGGCTATTTGAAGTTTTATCAGTGTTTAATTTGGGACTCAAGGGTAGCATAGCTATGAGCGATAGCTGAAATTGATAAGAGGCACTACTACTTTATTGTCAAAAAACTTCAAGGTTTTATGACGCTCCAGTAAAATGTTACAAGCATTTGATTGTTGCAAACTTTAATATTTATAGGGACGCACCTTATAGAAGTTAGGGCCATTTGAAGTTTTATCAGTGTTTGATTTGGGACTCAAGTGAAGCATAGCTATGAGAGATCGCTTAAATTGATAAAAGGCTAGAGTACTTTATAGTCACAAAATTGCAAGATTTTATGACGCTCCAGTAAAATGTTACAAGCATTTGAATGTTGCTTACATTAATAGGTATAGGTCGCACCGTATAGAAGTAAGGGCCATTTGAAGTTTTATCAGTGTTTTATTTAGGACTCAAGGGTAGCATAGCTATGACCGATAGCTTAAATTGATAAGAGGCTCGACAACTTTATTGTCACAAAATTTCAAAATTTTTCTGACGCTCCAGTAAAAAGTTACAAGCATTTTAATGCGGCAAACCTTTATAGGTATAGGATGCACCGTATAGAAGTTAGGGCTATTTGAAGTTTTATCAGTGTTTAATTTGGGACTCAAGGGTAGCATAGCTATGAGCGATAGCTTAAATTGATAAGAGGCTCGACTACTTTATTGTCACAAAATTTCAAGATTTTAAAACGCTCCAGTAAGAAGTTACAAGCATTTGATTGCTGCAAACTTTGATAAGTGTAGGACGCACCGTATAGAAGTTATGGCCATTTGAAGTTTTATCAGTGTTTGATTTGGGACTCAAGGATAGCATAGCTATGAGCGATAGTTTAAGTAAATAAGAGGCTCGAGTACTTTATTGTCACAAAATTTCAAGGTTTTATGACGCTCCCGTAAAAAGTTACAAGCAATGGATGGTCGCAGACTCTGATAGGTGTAGGACGTATAGAAGTTTTATGACGCTCCAGTAAAAAGTTACAAGAAATGGATGGTCGCAGACTCTGATAGGTGTAGGACGTATAGAAGTTAGGGCCATTTGAAGTTTTATCAGTGTTTGCTTTGTGACTCAAGGGTAGCATAGCTATGAGCGATAGCTTAAATTGATAAGAGGCTCGAGTACTTTATTGTCACAAAATTTAAATATTTTATGACGCTCCAGTAAAAAGTTACAAGCATTTGATTGTTGCAAACTTTTATAGATGTAGGACGCATCGTATAGACGGTAGGGCTATTTCAAGTTTTATCAGTGTTTGATTTGCGACTCAAGGGTAGCATAGTTATGAGCGATAGCTTAAGTTGATAAGAGGCTCGAGTACTTTATTGTCACAAAATTTCAAGGTTTTATGACGCTCCAGTAAAAAGTTACAAGCAATGGATGGTCGCAGACTCTGATAGGTGTAGGACGTATAGAAGTTAGGGCCATTTGAAATTTTATCAGTGTTTGGTTTGGGACTCAAGGGTAGCATAGCTCTGAGCGATAGCTTAAATTGATAAGAGGCTCGAGTACTTTACTGTCACAAAATTTCAATATTTTATGACGCTCCAGTAAAAAGTTACAAGCATTTGATTGTTGCAAACTTTTATAGGCGTAGGACGCACCGTATAGAAGTTATGGCCGTTTGAAGTTTTATCAGTGTTGGATTTGGGACTCAAGGATAACATAGCTATGAGCGATAGCTTAAGTTGATAAGAGGCTCGGGTACTTTATTGTCACAAAATTTGAAGGTTTTATGACGCTCCAGTAAAAAGTTACAAGCAACGGATGGTCGCAGACTCTGATAGGTGTAGGACGTATAGAAGTTAGGGCCATTTGAAGTTTTATCAGTGCTTGCTTTGGGACTCAAGGGTAGCATAGCTATGAGCGATAGCTTAAATTGATAAGAGGCCCGTGTACTTTATGGTCAAAAAATTTCTAGGTTTTATGACGCTCCAGTAAAAAGTTACAAGCATTTGAATGGTGCAAAGTTTTATAGGTGTAGGACGCACCGTATAGACGTTTGGGCTATTTGAAGTTTTATCAGTGTTTGATTTGGGACTCAAGGGTAGTTATGAGCGATAGCTTAAGTTGATAAGAGGCTCGAGTACTTTATTGACACACAATTTCAAGGTTTTATGACGCTCCAGTAAAAGGTTACAAGCAATGGATGGTCGCAGACTCTGATAGGTGTAGGACGTATAGAAGTTAGGGCCATTTGAAGTTTTATCAGTGTTTGCTTTGGGACTCAAGGGTAGCATAGCTATGAGCGATAACTTTAATTGACAAGAGGCTCGAGTACTTTATTGTCACAAAATTTCAAGATTTTATGACGCTCCAGTAAAAAGTTACAAGCATTTTAATGTTGCAAACTTTGATAGCTGTAGGACGCACCGTACAGAACTTAGCTTCATTTGAGGTTTTATCAGTGTTTGATTTGGGCCTCAAGGGAAGCATAGCTATTAGCGATATCTTAAATTGATAAGAGGCTCGAGTACTTTATTGTCACAAAGTTTCAATAATTTATGACGCTCCAGTAAAAAGTTACAAGTATTTGATTGTTGCAAACTTTTATAGGTGTAGGACGCACCGTATAGACATTTGGGCTATTTGAAGTTTTATCAGTGTTTGATTTGGGACTCAAGGGTAACATAGCTATGAGCGATAGCTTAAATGGATAAGAGGCTCGACTACTTTATTGTCACAAATTTGCAAGGTTTTATGACCCTCCAGTAAAAGTTTAAAAGCAATGGATGGTTGCATACTTTGATAGGTGTAGTACGTATAGAAGTTACGGCCATTTGAAGTTTTATCAGTGTTTGAATTCGGGCTCAAGGATAGCATAGATACGAGCGATAACTTTAATTGATAAGAGGCTCGAGTACTTTATTGTCACAAAATTTCAAGATTTTATGATGCTCCTGTAAAAAGTGACAAGCATTTGAATGTTGAAAACTTTGATAGGTATAAGACGCACCGTACAAAAGTTAGGGCCCTTTGAAGTCCTATCAGTGTTTGATTTGGGGCTCAAGGGTAGCATAGCTATGAGCGATAGCTTAAATTGATAACAGGCTCGAGTACTTATTGTCACCAAATTTCAAGATTTTATGACGCTCCAGTAAAAAGTTACAAGCATTTGAATGTTGCAAACTTTGATAGGTGTAGGACGCACCGTATAGAAGTTAGGGCCTTTTGAAGTTTTAGCAGTGTTTGATTTGGGACTCAAGAGTAGCATAGCTATGAGCGATAACTTTAATTGACAAGAGACTCGACTACTTTATTGTCACAAAATTTCAAGATTCTATAACGCTCCAGTAAAAAGTTACAAGCATTTGAATGTTGCAAACATTGATAGGTATAGGACGCACCGTAGAAGTTAGGGCTATTTGAAGTTTTATCAGTGTTTAATTTGGGACTCAAGGGTAGCATAGCTATGAGCGATAGCTGAAATTGATAAGAGGCACTACTACTTTATTGTCAAAAAACTTCAAGGTTTTATGACGCTCCAGTAAAATGTTACAAGCATTTGATTGTTGCAAACTTTAATATTTATAGGGACGCACCTTATAGAAGTTAGGGCCATTTGAAGTTTTATCAGTGTTTGATTTGGGACTCAAGTGAAGCATAGCTATGAGAGATCGCTTAAATTGATAAAAGGCTAGAGTACTTTATAGTCACAAAATTGCAAGATTTTATGACGCTCCAGTAAAATGTTACAAGCATTTGAATGTTGCTTACATTAATAGGTATAGGTCGCACCGTATAGAAGTAAGGGCCATTTGAAGTTTTATCAGTGTTTTATTTAGGACTCAAGGGTAGCATAGCTATGACCGATAGCTTAAATTGATAAGAGGCTCGACAACTTTATTGTCACAAAATTTCAAAATTTTTCTGACGCTCCAGTAAAAAGTTACAAGCATTTTAATGCGGCAAACCTTTATAGGTATAGGATGCACCGTATAGAAGTTAGGGCTATTTGAAGTTTTATCAGTGTTTAATTTGGGACTCAAGGGTAGCATAGCTATGAGCGATAGCTTAAATTGATAAGAGGCTCGACTACTTTATTGTCACAAAATTTCAAGATTTTAAAACGCTCCAGTAAGAAGTTACAAGCATTTGATTGCTGCAAACTTTGATAAGTGTAGGACGCACCGTATAGAAGTTATGGCCATTTGAAGTTTTATCAGTGTTTGATTTGGGACTCAAGGATAGCATAGCTATGAGCGATAGTTTAAGTAAATAAGAGGCTCGAGTACTTTATTGTCACAAAATTTCAAGGTTTTATGACGCTCCCGTAAAAAGTTACAAGCAATGGATGGTCGCAGACTCTGATAGGTGTAGGACGTATAGAAGTTTTATGACGCTCCAGTAAAAAGTTACAAGAAATGGATGGTCGCAGACTCTGATAGGTGTAGGACGTATAGAAGTTAGGGCCATTTGAAGTTTTATCAGTGTTTGCTTTGTGACTCAAGGGTAGCATAGCTATGAGCGATAGCTTAAATTGATAAGAGGCTCGAGTACTTTATTGTCACAAAATTTCAATATTTTATGACGCTCCAGTAAAAAGTTACAAGCATTTGATTGTTGCAAACTTTATAGGTGTAGGACGCACCGTATAGACGTTAGGGCTATTTGAAGTTTTGTCAGTGTTTGATTTGGTACTCAAGGGTAGCATAGTAATATGCGATAGCTTAAGTTGATAAGAGGCTCGAGTACTTTATTGTCACAAAATTTCAAGGTTTTATGAAGCTCCAGTAAAAAGTTACAAGCAATGGATGGTCGCAGACTCTGATAGGTGTAGGGCGTATAGAAGTTAGGGCCATTTGAAGTTTTATCAGTGTTTGCTTTTGGACTCAAGGGAAGCATAGCCATGAGCGATAGCTTAAATTGATAAGGGGCTCGAGTCACAAAATTTCAATATTTTATGACGCTCCAATAAAAAGTTACAAGCATTTGATTGTTGCAAACTTTTATAGGTGTAGGACGCACCGTATAGACGTTAGGGCTATTTGAAGTTTTATCAGTGTTTGATTTGGGACTCAAGGGTAGCATAGTTATGAGCGATAGCTTAAGTTGATAAGAGGCTCGAGTACTTTATTGTCACAAAATTTCAAGGTTTTATGACGCTCCAGTGAAAAGTTACAAGCAATGGATGGTCGTAGACTCTGATAGGTGTAGGACGTATAGAAGTTAGGGCCATTTGAAGTTTTATCAGTGTTTGCTTTAAGACTCAAGGGTAGAATAGCTATGAGCGATAGCTTAAATTGATAAGAGGCTCGACTACTTTATTGTCACAAAATTTCAAGATTTTATGACGCTCCAGTAAGAAGTTACAAGCATTTGAATGTTGCATACATTGATAGGTATAGGACGCACCGTATAGGAGTTAGGGCCATTTGAAGTTTTATCAGTGTTTTATTTAGGACTCAAGGGTAGCATAGGTATGAGCGATAGCTTAAATTGATAAGAGGCTCGAGTACTTTATTGTCACAAAATTTCAAGGTTTTATGACGCTCCAGTAAAAAGTTACAAGCAATGGATGGTCGCAGACTCTGATAGGTGTACGACGTATAGAAGTTAGGGCCATTTGAAGTTTTATCAGTGTTTGCTTTGGGACTCAAGGGTAGCAGAACTATGAGCGATAGCCTAAATTGATAAGAGGCTCGAGTACTTTATTGTCACAAAATTTCAATATTTTATGATGCTCCAGTAAAAAGTTACAAGCATTTGATTGTTGCAAACTTTTATAAGTGAATGACGCATCGTATAGACGTTAGGGCTATTTGAAGTTTTATCAGTGTTTGATTTGGGACTCAAGGGTAATATAGTTAAGAGCGATAGCTTAAGTTGATAAGAGGCTCGAGTACTTTATTGTCACAAAATTTGAAGGTTTTATGACGCTCCAGTAAAAAGTTACAAGCAATGGATGGTCGCAGACTTGGATAGGTGTAGGACGTATAAAAATTAGGGCCATTTGAAGTTTTATCAGTGTTTGCTTTGATACTCAAGGGTAGCATAGCTATGAGCGATAGCATAATTGATAAGAGGCTCGAGTACTTTATTGTCACAAAATTTAAATATTTTATGACGCTCCAGTAAAAAGTTACAAGCATTTGATTGTTGCAAACTTTTATAGATGTAGGACGCATCGTATAGACGATAGGGCTATTTCAAGTTTTATCAGTGTTTGATTTGCGACTCAAGGGTAGCATAGTTATGAGCGATAGCTTAAGTTGATAAGAGGCTCGAGTACTTTATTGTCACAAAATTTCAAGGTTTTATGACGCTCCAGTAAAAAGTTACAAGCAATGGATGGTCGCAGACTCTGATAGGTGTAGGACGTATAGAAGTTAGGGCCATTTGAAATTTTATCAGTGTTTGGTTTGCGACTCAAGGGTAGCATAGCTCTGAGCGATAGCTTAAATTGATAAGAGGCTCGAGTACTTTACTGTCACAAAATTTCAATATTTTATGACGCTCCAGTAAAAAGTTACAAGCATTTGATTGTTGCAAACTTTTATAGGCGTAGGACGCACCGTATAGAAGTTATGGCCGTTTGAAGTTTTATCAGTGTTTGATTTGGGACTCAAGGATAACATAGCTATGAGCGATAGCTTAAGTTGATAAGAGGCTCGGGTACTTTATTGTCACAAAATTTGAAGGTTTTATGACGCTCCAGTAAAAAGTTACAAGCAACGGATGGTCGCAGACTCTGATAGGTGTAGGACGTATAGAAGTTAGGGCCATTTGAAGTTTTATCAGTGCTTGCTTTGGGACTCAAGGGTAACATAGCTATGAGCGATAGCTTAAATTGATAAGAGGCTCGTGTACTTTATGGTCAAAAAATTTCTAGGTTTTATGACGCTCCAGTAAAAAGTTACAAGCATTTGAATGGTGCAAAGTTTTATAGGTGTAGGACGCACCGTATAGACGTTTGGGCTATTTGAAGTTTTATCAGTGTTTGATTTGGGACTCAAGGGTAACATAGCTATGAGCGATAGCTTAAATGGATAAGAGGCTCGACTACTTTATTGTCACAAAATTGCAAGGTTTTATGACCCTCCAGTAAAAGTTTAAAAGCAATGGATGGTTGCATACTTTGATAGGTGTAGTACGTATAGAAGTTAGGGCCATTTGAAGCTTTATCAGTGTTTGAATTCGGGTTCAAGGATAGCATAGATATGAGCGATAACTTTAATTGATAAGAGGCTCGAGTACTTTATTGTCACAAAATTTCAAGATTTTATGATGCTCCTGTAAAAAGTGACAAGCATTTGAATGTTGAAAACTTTGATAGGTATAAGACGCACCGTACAAAAGTTAGGGCCCTTTGAAGTCCTATCAGTGTTTGATTTGGGGCTCAAGGGTAGCATAGCTATGAGCGATAGCTTAAATTGATAACAGGCTCGAGTACTTTATTGTCACCAAATTTCAAGATTTTATGACGCTCCAGTAAAAAGTTACAAGCATTTGAATGTTGCAAACTTTGATAGGTGTAGGACGCACCGTATAGAAGTTAGGGCCTTTTGAAGTTTTAGCAGTGTTTGATTTGGGACTCAAGAGTAGCATAGCTATGAGCGATAACTTTAATTGACAAGAGACTCGACTACTTTATTGTCACAAAATTTCAAGATTCTATAACGCTCCAGTAAAAAGTTACAAGCATTTGAATGTTGCAAACATTGATAGTTATAGGACGCACCGTATAGAAGTTAGGGCTATTTGAAGTTTTATCAGTGTTTAATTTGGGACTCAAGGGTAGCATAGCTATGAGCGATAGCTGAAATTGATAAGAGGCACTACTACTTTATTGTCAAAAAACTTCAAGGTTTTATGACGCTCCAGTAAAATGTTACAAGCATTTGATTGTTGCAAACTTTAATATTTATAGGGACGCACCTTATAGAAGTTAGGGCCATTTGAAGTTTTATCAGTGTTTGATTTGGGACTCAAGTGTAGCATAGCTATGAGAGATCGCTTAAATTGATAAAAGGCTAGAGTACTTTATAGTCACAAAATTGCAAGATTTTATGACGCTCCAGTAAAATGTTACAAGCATTTGAATGTTGCTTACATTAATAGGTATAGGACGCACCGTATAGAAGTAAGGGCCATTTGAAGTTTTATCAGTGTTTTATTTAGGACTCAAGGGTAGCATAGCTATGATAGCTTAAATTGATAAGAGGCTCGACTACTTTATTGTCACAAAATTTCAAAATTTTTCTGACGCTCCAGTAAAAAGTTACAAGCATTTGAATGCGGCAAACCTTTATAGGTATAGAATGCACCGTATAGAAGTTAGGGCTATTTGAAGTTTTATCAGTGTTTAATTTGGGACTCAAGGGTAGCATAGCTATGAGCGATAGCTTAAATTGATAAGAGGCTCGACAACTTTATTGTCACAAAATTTCAAGATTTTAAAACGCTCCAGTAAGAAGTTACAAGCATTTGATTGCTGCAAACTTTGATAAGTGTAGGACGCACCGTATAGAAGTTATGGCCATTTGAAGTTTTATCAGTGTTTGATTTGGGACTCAAGGATAGCATAGCTATGAGCGATAGTTTAAGTAAATAAGAGGCTCGAGTACTTTATTGTCACAAAATTTCAAGGTTTTATGACGCTCCAGTAAAAAGTTACAAGCAATGGATGGTCGCAGACTCTGATAGGTGTAGGACGTATAGAAGTTTTATGACGCTCCAGTAAAAAGTTACAAGCAATGGATGGTCGCAGACTCTGATAGGTGTAGGACGTATAGAAGTTAGGGCCATTTGAAGTTTTATCAGTGTTTGCTTTGTGACTCAAGGGTAGCATAGCTATGAGCGATAGCTTAAATTGATAAGAGGCTCGAGTACTTTATTGTCACAAAATTTCAATATTTTATGACGCTCCAGTAAAAAGTTACAAGCATTTGATTGTTGCAAACTTTTATAGGTGTAGGACGCACCGTATAGACGTTAGGGCTATTTGAAGTTTTGTCAGTGTTTGATTTGGTACTCAAGGGTAGCATAGTAATATGCGATAGCTTAAGTTGATAAGAGGCTCGAGTACTTTATTGTCACAAAATTTCAAGGTTTTATGAAGCATCAGTAAAAAGTTACAAGCAATGGATGGTCGCAGACTCTGATAGGTGTAGGGCGTATAGAAGTTAGGGCCATTTGAAGTTTTATCAGTGTTTGCTTTTGGACTCAAGGGTAGCATAGCCATGAGCGATAGCTTAAATTGATAAGAGGCTCGAGTCACAAAATTTCAATATTTTATGACGCTCCAATAAAAAGTTACAAGCATTTGATTGTTGCAAACTTTTATAGGTGTAGGACGCACCGTATAGACGTTAGGGCTATTTGAAGTTTTATCAGTGTTTGATTAGGGACTCAAGGGTGGCATAGTTATGAGTGATAGCTTAAGTTGATTAGAGGCTCGAGTACTTTATTGTCACAAAATTTCAAGGTTTTATGACGCTCCAGTGAAAAGTTACAAGCAATGGATGGTCGTAGACTCTGATAGGTGTAGGACGTATAGAAGTTAGGGCCATTTGAAGTTTTATCAGTGTTTGCTTTAAGACTCAAGGGTAGCATAGCTATGAGCGATAGCTTAAATTGATAAGAGGCTCGACTACTTTATTGTCACAAAATTTCAAGGTTTTATGACGCACCAGTAAAAAGTTACAAGCAATGGATGGTCGTAGACTCTGATAGTTGTAAGAGGTATAGAAGTTAGGGCTATTTGAAGTTTTATCAGTGTTTGCTTTGGGACTCAAGGGTAGCATAGCTATGAGCGATAGCTTAAATTGATAAGAGGCTCGAGTACTTTCTTGTCAAACAATTTCAAGGTTTTATGATGCACCAGTAAAAAGTTACAAGCATTTGAATGGTGCAAAGTTGTATAGGTGTAGGACGCACCGTATAGACGTTAGGGCTATTTGAAGTTTTATCAGTGTTTGATTTGGGACTCAAGGGTAGCATAGTTATGAGTGATAGCTTAAGTTGATAAGAGGCTCGAGTACTTTATTGTCACAAAATTTCAAGATTTTATGACGCTCCAGTGAAAAGTTACAAGCAATGGATGGTCGTAGACTCTGATAGGTGTAGGACGTATAGAAGTTAGGGCCATTTGAAGTTTTATCAGTGTTTGCTTTAAGACTCAAGGGTAGCATAGCTATGAGCGATAGCTTAAATTGATAAGAGGCTCGACTACTTTATTGTCACAAAATTTCAAGATTTTATGACGCTCCAGTAAAATGTTACAAGCATTTGAATGTTGCATACATTGATAGGTATAGGACGCACCGTATAGAAGTTAGGGCCATTTGAAGTTTTATCAGTGTTTTATTTAGGACTCAAGGGTAGCATAGGTATGAGCGATAGCTTAAATTGATAAGAGGCTCGACTACTCTATTGTCACAAAATTTCAAGATTTTATAACGCTCCAGTAAAAATTTACATGCATTTGAATGTTGCAACCTTTGATAGGTATAAGATGCACCGTACAAAAGTTAGGGCCCTTTGAAGTCCTATCAGTGTTTGATTTAGGACTCAAGGATAGCATAGCTATGAGCGATAGTTTAAGTAAATAAGAGGCTTGAGTACTTTATTGTCACAAAATTTCAAGGTTTTATGACGCTCCAGTAAAAAGTTACAAGCAATGGATGGTCGCAGACTCTGATAGGTGTAGGACGTATAGAAGTTTTATGACGCTCCAGTAAAAAGTTACAAGCAATGGATAGTCGCAGACTCTGATAGGTGTAGGACGTATAGAAGTTAGGGCCATTTGAAGTTTTATCAGTGTTTGATTTGTGACTCAAGGGTAGCATAGCTATGAGCGATAGCTTAAATTGATAAGAGGCTCGAGTACTTTGTTGTCACAAAATTTCAATATTTTATGACGCTAAAGTAAAAAGTTACAAGCATTTGATTGTTGCAAACTTTTATAGGTGTAGGACGCACCATATAGACGTTAGGGCTATTTGAAGTTTTGTCAGTGTTTGATTTGGGACTCAAGGGTAGCATAGTAATATGCGATAGCTTAAGTTGATAAGAGGCTCGAGTACTTTATTGTCACAAAATTTCAAGGTTTTATGAAGCTCCAGTAAAAAGTTACAAGCAATGGATGGTCGCAGACTCTGATAGGTGTAGGACGTATAGAAGTTAGGGCCATTTGAAGTTTTATCAGTATTTGCTTTGGGACTCAATGGTAGCATAGCTATGAGGGATAGCTTAAATTGATAAGAGGCTCGAGTACTTTATTGTCACAAAATTTCAATTTTTATGACGCTCCAGTAAAAAGTTACAAGCATTTGATTGTTGCAAACTTTTATAGGTGTAGGACGCACCGTATAGAAGTTATGACCATTTGAAGTTTTATCAGTGTTTGATTTGGGACTCGAGGATAGCATAGCTATGAGCGATAGCTTAAGTTGATAAGAGGCTCCAGTACTTTATTGTCACAAAATTTCAAGGTTTTATGACGCTCCAGTAAAAAGTTACAAGCAATGGATGGTCGCAGACTCTGATAGGCGTAGGACGTATAGAAGTTAGGGCTAGTTGAAGTTTTATCAGTGTTTGCTTTGGGACTCAAGGGTAGCATAGCTATGAGCGATAGCTTAAACTGATAAGAGGCTCGACTACTTTATTGTCACAAAATTTCAAGGTTTTATGACGCTCCAGTAAAAAGTTACAAGCAATGGATGGTCGCAGACTCTGATAGGTGTAGGACGTATAGAAGTTAGGGCCATTTGAAATTTTATCAGTGTTTGGTTTGGGACTCAAGGGTAGCATAGCTCTGAGCGATAGCTTAAATTGATAAGAGGCTCGAGTACTTTACTGTCACAAAATTTCAATATTTTATGACGCTCCAGTAAAAAGTTACAAGCATTTGATTGTTGCAAACTTTTATAGGCGTAGGACGCACCGTATAGAAGTTATGGCCGTTTGAAGTTTTATCAGTGTTTGATTTGGGACTCGAGGATAGCATAGTTATGAGTGATAGCTTAAGTTGATTAGAGGCTCGAGTACTTTATTGTCACAAAATTTCAAGGTTTTATGATGCTCCAGTAAAAAGTTACAAGCAATGGATGCTCGCAGACTCTGATAGGTGTAGGACGTATCGAAGTTAGGGCCATTTGAAGTTTTATCATTATTTGCTTTGGGACTCAAGGGTACCATAGCTATGAGGGATAGCTTAAATTGATAAGAGGCTCGAGTTCTTTATTGTCACAAAATTTCAATATTTTATGACGCTCCAGTAAAAAGTTACAAGCATTTGATTGTTGCAAACTTTTATAGGTGTAGGACGCACCGTATAAAAGTTATGGCCATTTGAAGTTTTATCAGTGTTTGATTTGGGACTCAAGGACAGCATAGCTACGAGCGATAGCTTAAGTTGATAAGAGGCTCGAGTACTTTATTGTCACAAAATTTCAAGGTTTTATGACGCACCAGTAAAAAGTTACAAGCATTTGAATGGTGCAAAGTTTTATAGGTGTAGGACGCACCGTATAGACGTTAGGGCTATTTGAAGTTTTATCAGTGTTTGATTTGGGACTCAAGGGTAGCATAGCTATGAGCGATAGCTTAAATTGATAAGAGGCTCGAGTACTTTATTGTCACAAAATTTCAAGGTTTTATGACGCGCCAGTAAAAAGTTACAAGCAGTGGATGGTCGCAGACTCTGATAGGTGTAGGAAGTATAGAAGTTAGGGCCATTTGAAGTTTTATCAGTATTTGCTTTGGGACTCAATGGTAGCATAGCTATGAGGGATAGCTTAAATTGATAAGAGGCTCGAGTACTTTATGGTCACAAAATTTCAATATTTTATGACGCTCCAGTAAAAAGTTACAAGCATTTGATTGTTGCAAACTTTTATAGGTGTAGGACGCACCGTATAGAAGTTATGGCCATTTGAAGTTTTATCAGTGTTTGATTTGGGACTCAAGGAGAGCATAGCTACGAGCGATAGCTTAAGTTGATAAGAGGCTCGAGTACTTTATTGTCACAAAATTTCAATATTTTATGACGCTCCAATAAAAAGTTACAAGCATTTGATTGTTGCAAACTTTTATAGGTGTAGGACACACCGTATAGACGTTAGGGCTATTTGAAGTTTTATCAGTGTTTGATTTGGACTCAAGGGTAGCATAGTTATGAGTGATAGCTTAAGTTGATTAGAGGCTCGAGTACTTTATTGTCACAAAATTTCAAGGTTTTATGACGCGCCAGTAAAAAGTTACAAGCAGTGGATGGTCGCAGACTCTGATAGGTGTAGGAAGTATAGAAGTTAGGGCCATTTGAAGTTTTATCAGTATTTGCTTTGGGACTCAATGGTAGCATAGCTGTGAGGGATAGCTTAGATTGATAAGAGGCTCGAGTACTTTATTGTCACAAAACTTCAATATTTTATGACGCTCTAGTAAAAAGTTACAAGCATTTGATTGTTGCAAACTTTTATAGGTGTAGGACGCACCGTATAGAAGTTATGGCCATTTGAAGTTTTATCAGTGTTTAATTTGGGACTCAAGGATAGCATAGCTATGAGCGATAGCTTAAGTTGATAAGAGGCTCGAGTACTTTATTGTCGCAAAATTTCAAGGTTTTATGACGCTCCAGTAAAAAGTTACAAGGAATGGATGGTCGCAGACTCTGATAGGCGTAGGACGTATAGAAGTTAGGGCTATTTGAAGTTTTATCAGTGTTTGCTTTGGGACTCAAGGGTAGCATAGCTATGAGCAATAGCTTAAACTGATAAGAGGCTCGACTACTTTATTGTCACAAAATTTCAAGGTTTTATGACGCTAGTAAAAAGTTACAAGCAATGGATGGTCGCAGACTCTGATAGGTGTAGGACGTATAGAAGTTTTATGACGCTCCAGTAAAAAGTTACAAGCAATGGATGGTCGCAGACTCTGATAGGTGTAGGACGTATAGAAGTTAGGGCCATTTGAAGTTTTATCAGTGTTTGCTTTGTGACTCAAGGGTAGCATAGCTATGAGCGATAGCTTAAATTGATAAGAGGCTCGAGTACTTTATTGTCACAAAATTTCAATATTTTATGACGCTCCAGTAAAAAGTTACAAGCATTAGTTTGTTGCAAACTTTTATAGGTGTAGGACGCACCGTATAGACGTTAGGGCTATTTGAAGTTTTGTCAGTGTTTGATTTGGGACTCAAGGGTAGCATAGTAATATGCGATAGCTTAAGTTGATAAGAGGCTCGAGTACTTTATTGTCACAAAATTTCAAGGTTTTATGAAGCTCCAGTAAAAAGTTACAAGCAATGGATGGTCGCAGACTCTGATAGGTGTAGGACGTATAGAAGTTAGGGCCATTTGAAGTTTTATCAGTGTTTGCTTTTGGACTCAAGGGTAGCATAGCCATGAGCGATAGCTTAAATTGATAAGAGGCTCGAGTACTTTATTGTCACAAAATTTCAATATTTTATGACGCTCCAATAAAAAGTTACAATCATTTGATTGTTGCAAACTTTTATAGGTGTAGGACGCACCGTATAGACGTTAGGGCTATTTAAAGTTTTATCAGTGTTTGATTTGGGACTCAAGGGTAGCATAGTTATGAGTGATAGCTTAAGTTGATTAGAGGCTCGAATACTTTATTGTCACAAAATTTCAAGGTTTTATGAAGCTCCAGTAAAAAGTTACAAGCAATGGATGGTCGCAGACTCTGATAGGTGTAGGACGTATAGAAGTTAGGGCCATTTGAATATTTATCAGTGCTTGCTTTAGGACTCAAGGGTAGCATAGCTATGAGCGATAGCTTAAATTGATAAGAGGCTCGACTACTTTATTGTCACAAAATTTCAAGATTTTATGACGCTCCAGTAAAATGTTACAAGCATTTGAATGTTGCATACATTGATAGGTATAGGACGCACCGTATAGAAGTTAGGGCCATTTGAAGTTTTATCAGTGTTTTATTTAGGACTCAAGGGTACCATAGGTATGAGCGATAGCTTAAATTGATAAGAGGCTCGACTACTTTATTGTCACAAAATTTCAAGATTTTATAACGCTCCAGTAAAAAGTTACATGCATTTGAATGTTGCAAACTTTGATAGGTATAAGATGCACCGTACAAAAGTTAGGGCCCTTTGAAGTCCTATCAGTGTTTGATTTAGGACTCAAGGATAGCATAGCTATGAGCGATAGTTTAAGTAAATAAGAGGCTCGAGTACTTTATTGTCACAAAATTTCAAGGTTTTATGACGCTCCAGTAAAAAGTTACAAGCAATGGATGGTCGCAGACTCTGATAGGTGTAGGACGTATCGAAGTTTTATGACGCTCCAGTAAAAAGTTACAAGCAATGGATGGTCGCAGACTCTGATAGGTGTAGGACGTATAGAAGTTAGGGCCATTTGAAGTTTTATCAGTATTTGCTTTGGGACTCAATGGTAGCATAGCTATGAGGGATAGCTTAAATTGATAAGAGGCTCGAGTACTTTATTGTCACAAAATTTCAATTTTTATGACGCTCCAGTAAAAAGTTACAAGCATTTGATTGTTGCAAACTTTTATAGGTGTAGGACGCACCGTATAGAAGTTATGGCCATTTGAAGTTTTATCAGTGTTTGATTTGGGACTCGAGGATAGCATAGCTATGAGCGATAGCTTAAGTTGATAAGAGGCTCGAGTACTTTATTGTCACAAAATTTCAAGGTGTTATGACGCTCCAGTAAAAAGTTACAAGCAATGGATGGTCGCAGACTCTGATAGGCGTAGGACGTATAGAAGTTAGGGCTATTTGAAGTTTTATCAGTGTTTGCTTTGGGACTCAAGGGTAGCATAGCTATGAGCGATAGCTTAAACTGATAAGAGGCTCGACTACTTTATTGTCACAAAATTTCAAGGTTTTATGACGCTCCAGTAAAAAGTTACAAGCAATGGATGGTCGCAGACTCTGATAGGTGTAGGACGTATAGAAGTTTTATGACGCTCCAGTAAAAAGTTACAAGCAATGGATGGTCGCAGACTCTGATAGGTGTAGGACGTATAGAAGTTAGGGCCATTTGAAGTTTTATCAATGTTTGCTTTGTGACTCAAGGGTAGCATAGCTATGAGCGATAGCTAAAATTGATAAGAGGCTCGAGTACTTTATTGTCACAAAATTTCAATATTTTATGACGCTCCAGTAAAAAGTTACAAGCATTTGATTGTTGCAAACTTTTATAGGTGTAGGACGCACCGTATAGACGTTAGGGCTATTTGAAGTTTTGTCAGTGTTTGATTTGGGACTCAAGGGTAGCATAGTAATATGCGATAGCTTAAGTTTATAAGAGGCTCGAGTACTTTATTGTCACAAAATTTCAAGGTTTTATGAAGCTCCAGTAAAAAGTTACAAGCAATGGATGGTCGCAGACTCTGATAGGTGTAGGACGTATAGAAGTTAGGGCTATTTGAAGTTTTATCAGTGTTTGCTTTTGGACTCAAGGGTAGCATAGCCATGAGCGATAGCTTAAATTGATAAGAGGCTCGAGTACTTTATTGTCAAAAAATTTCAATATTTTATGACGCTCCAATAAAAAGCTACAAGCATTTGATCGTTGCAAACTTTTATAGGTGTAGGACACACTGTATAGACGTTAGGGCTATTGGAAGTCTTATCAGTGTTTGATTTGGGACTCAAGGGTAGCATAGTTATGAGTGATAGCTTAAGTTGATTAGAGGCTCGAGTACTTTATTGTCACAAAATTTCAAGGTTTTATGACGCACCAGTAAAAAGTTACAAGCAATGGATGGTCGCAGACTCTGATAGGTGTAGGACGTATAGAAGTTAGGGCCATTTGAAGTTTTATCAGTATTTGCTTTGGGACTCAATGGTAGCATAGCTATGAGGGATAGCTTAAATTGATAAGAGGCTCGAGTACTTTATTGTCACAAAATTTCAATTTTTATGACGCTCCAGTAAAAAGTTACAAGCATTTGATTGTTGCAAACTTTTATAGGTGTAGGACGCACCGTATAGAAGTTATGGCCATTTGAAGTTTTATCAGTGTTTGATTTGGGACTCGAGGATAGCATAGCTATGAGCGATAGCTTAAGTTGATAAGAGGCTCGAGTACTTTATTGTCACAAAATTTCAAGGTGTTATGACGCTCCAGTAAAAAGTTACAAGCAATGGATGGTCGCAGACTCTGATAGGCGTAGGACGTATAGAAGTTAGGGCTATTTGAAGTTTTATCAGTGTTTGCTTTGGGACTCAAGGGTAGCATAGCTATGAGCGATAGCTTAAACTGATAAGAGGCTCGACTACTTTATTGTCACAAAATTTCAAGGTTTTATGACGCTCCAGTAAAAAGTTACAAGCAATGGATGGTCGCAGACTCTGATAGGTGTAGGACGTATAGAAGTTTTATGACGCTCCAGTAAAAAGTTACAAGCAATGGATGGTCGCAGACTCTGATAGGTGTAGGACGTATAGAAGTTAGGGCCATTTGAAGTTTTATCAGTGTTTGCTTTTGGACTCAAGGGTAGCATAGCCATGAGCGATAGCTTAAATTGATAAGAGGCTCGAGTACTTTATTGTCACAAAATTTCAATATTTTATGACGCTCCAATAAAAATTTACAAGCATTTGATTGTTGCAAATTTTTATAGGTGTAGGACGCACCGTATAGAAGTTAGGGCTATTTGAAGTTTTATCAGTGTTTGATTTTGGTCTCAAGGGTAGCATAGTTATGAGTGATAGCTTAAGTTGATTAGAGGCTCGAGTACTTTATTGTCACAAAATTTCAAGGTTTTATGATGCTCCAGTAAAAAGTTACAAGCAATGGATGCTCGCAGACTCTGATAGGTGTAGGACGTATCGAAGTTAGGGCCATTTGAAGTTTTATCATTATTTGCTTTGGGACTCAAGGGTACCATAGCTATGAGGGATAGCTTAAATTGATAAGAGGCTCGAGTTCTTTATTGTCACAAAATTTCAATATTTTATGACGCTCCAGTAAAAAGTTACAAGCATTTGATTGTTGCAAACTTTTATAGGTGTAGGACGCACCGTATAGAAGTTATGGCCATTTGAAGTTTTATCAGTGTTTGATTTGGGACTCAAGGACAGCATAGCTACGAGCGATAGCTTAAGTTGATAAGAGGCTCGAGTACTTTATTGTCACAAAATTTCAAGGTTTTATGACGCACCAGTAAAAAGTTACAAGCATTTGAATGGTGCAAAGTTTTATAGGTGTAGGACGCACCGTATAGACGTTAGGGCTATTTGAAGTTTTATCAGTGTTTGATTTGGGACTCAAGGGTAGCATAGCTATGAGCGATAGCTTAAATTGATAAGAGGCTCGAGTACTTTATTGTCACAAAATTTCAAGGTTTTATGACGCGCCAGTAAAAAGTTACAAGCAGTGGATGGTCGCAGACTCTGATAGGTGTAGGAAGTATAGAAGTTAGGGCCATTTGAAGTTTTATCAGTATTTGCTTTGGGACTCAATGGTAGCATAGCTATGAGGGATAGCTTAAATTGATAAGAGGCTCGAGTACTTTATGGTCACAAAATTTCAATATTTTATGACGCTCCAGTAAAAAGTTACAAGCATTTGATTGTTGCAAACTTTTATAGGTGTAGGACGCACCGTATAGAAGTTATGGCCATTTGAAGTTTTATCAAGGTTTGATTTGGGACTCAAGGACAGCATAGCTACGAGCGATAGCTTAAGTTGATAAGAGGCTCGAGTACTTTATTGTCACAAAATTTCAATATTTTATGACGCTCCAATAAAAAGTTACAAGCATTTGATTGTTGCAAACTTTTATAGGTGTAGGACACACCGTATAGACGTTAGGGCTATTTGAAGTTTTATCAGTGTTTGATTTGCACTCAAGGGTTGCATAGTTATGAGTGATAGCTTAAGTTGATTAGAGGCTCGAGTACTTTATTGTCACAAAATTTCAAGGTTTTATGACGCGCCAGTAAAAAGTTACAAGCAGTGGATGGTCGCAGTCTCTGATAGGTGTAGGAAGTATAGAAGTTAGGGCCATTTGAAGTTTTATCAGTATTTGCTTTGGGACTTAATGGTAGCATAGCTGTGAGGGATAGCTTAAATTGATAAGAGGCTCGAGTACTTTATTGTCACAAAACTTCAATATTTTATGACGCTCTAGTAAAAAGTTACAAGCATTTGATTGTTGCAAACTTTTATAGGTGTAGGACGCACCGTATAGAAGTTATGGCCATTTGAAGTTTTATCAGTGTTTAATTTGGGACTCGAGGATAGCATAGCTATGAGCGATAGCTTAAGTTGATAAGAGGCTCGAGTACTTTATTGTCACAAAATTTCAAGGTTTTATGACGCTCCAGTAAAAAGTTACAAGGAATGGATGGTCGCAGACTCTGATAGGCGTAGGACGTATAGAAGTTAGGGCTATTTGAAGTTTTATCAGTGTTTGCTTTGGGACTCAAGGGTAGCATAGCTATGAGCGATAGCTTAAACTGATAAGAGGCTCGACTACTTTATTGTCACAAAATTTCAAGGTTTTATGACGCTAGTAAAAAGTTACAAGCAATGGATGGTCGCAGACTCTGATAGGTGTAGGACGTATAGAAGTTTTATGACGCTCCAGTAAAAAGTTACAAGCAATGGATGGTCGCAGACTCTGATAGGTGTAGGACGTATAGAAGTTAGGGCCATTTGAAGTTTTATCAGTGTTTGCTTTGTGACTCAAGGGTAGCATAGCTATGAGCGATAGCTTAAATTGATAAGAGGCTCGAGTACTTTATTGTCACAAAATTTCAATATTTTATGACGCTCCAGTAAAAAGTTACAAGCATTAGTTTGTTGCAAACTTTTATAGGTGTAGGACGCACCGTATAGACGTTAGGGCTATTTGAAGTTTTGTCAGTGTTTGATTTGGGACTCAAGGGTAGCATAGTAATATGCGATAGCTTAAGTTGATAAGAGGCTCGAGTACTTTATTGTCACAAAATTTCAAGGTTTTATGAAGCTCCAGTAAAAAGTTACAAGCAATGGATGGTCGCAGACTCTGATAGGTGTAGGACGTATAGAAGTTAGGGCCATTTGAAGTTTTATCAGTGTTTGCTTTTGGACTCAAGGGTAGCATAGCCATGAGCGATAGCTTAAATTGATAAGAGGCTCGAGTACTTTATTGTCACAAAATTTCAATATTTTATGACGCTCCAATAAAAAGTTACAAGCATTTGATTGTTGCAAACTTTTATAGGTGTAGGACGCACCGTATAGACGTTAGGGCTATTTAAAGTTTTATCAGTGTTTGATTTGGGACTCAAGGGTAGCATAGTTATGAGTGATAGCTTAAGTTGATTAGAGGCTCGAATACTTTATTGTCACAAAATTTCAAGGTTTTATGAAGCTCCAGTAAAAAGTTACAAGCAATGGATGGTCGCAGACTCTGATAGGTGTAGGACGTATAGAAGTTAGGGCCATTTGAATATTTATCAGTGCTTGCTTTAGGACTCAAGGGTAGCATAGCTATGAGCGATAGCTTAAATTGATAAGAGGCTCGACTACTTTATTGTCACAAAATTTCAAGATTTTATGACGCTCCAGTAAAATGTTACAAGCATTTGAATGTTGCATACATTGATAGGTATAGGACGCACCGTATAGAAGTTAGGGCCATTTGAAGTTTTATCAGTGTTTTATTTAGGACTCAAGGGTAGCATAGGTATGAGCGATAGCTTAAATTGATAAGAGGCTCGACTACTTTATTGTCACAAAATTTCAAGATTTTATAACGCTCCAGTAAAAAGTTACATGCATTTGAATGTTGCAAACTTTGATAGGTATAAGATGCACCGTACAAAAGTTAGGGCCCTTTGAAGTCCTATCAGTGTTTGATTTAGGACTCAAGGATAGCATAGCTATGAGCGATAGTTTAAGTAAATAAGAGGCTCGAGTACTTTATTGTCACAAAATTTCAAGGTTTTATGACGCTCCAGTAAAAAGTTACAAGCAATGGATGGTCGCAGACTCTGATAGGTGTAGGACGTATCGAAGTTTTATGACGCTCCAGTAAAAAGTTACAAGCAATGGATGGTCGCAGACTCTGATAGGTGTAGGACGTATAGAAGTTAGGGCCATTTGAAGTTTTATCAGTGTTTGCTTTGGGACTCAAGGGTAGCATAGCTATGAGCGATAGCTTAAATTGATAAGAGGCTCGAGTACTTTGTTGTAACAAAATTTCAATATTTTATGACGCTAAAGTAAAAAGTTACAAGCATTTGATTGTTGCAAACTTTTATAGGTGTAGGACGCACCATATAGACGTTAGGGCTATTTGAAGTTTTGTCAGTGTTTGATTTGGGACTCAAGGGTAACATAGTAATATGCGATAGCTTAAGTTGATAAGAGGCTCGAGTACTTTATTGTCACAAAATTTCAAGGTTTTATGAAGCTCCAGTAAAAAGTTACAAGCAATGGATGGTCGCAGACTCTGATAGGTGTAGGACGTATAGAAGTTAGGGCCATTTGAAGTTTTATCAGTGTTTGCTTTTGGACTCAAGGGTAGCATAGCCATGAGCGATAGCTTAAATTGATAAGAGGCTCGAGTACTTTATTGTCACAAAATTTCAATATTTTATGACGCTCCAATAAAAAGCTACAAGCATTTGATCGTTGCAAACTTTTATAGGTGTAGGACACACTGTATAGACGTTAGGGCTATTGGAAGTTTTATCAGTGTTTGATTTGGGACTCAAGGGTAGCATAGTTATGAGTGATAGCTTAAGTTGATTAGAGGCTCGAGTACTTTATTGTCACAAAATTTCAAGGTTTTATGACGCACCAGTAAAAAGTTACAAGCAATGGATGGTCGCAGACTCTGATAGGTGTAGGACGTATAGAAGTTAGGGCCATTTGATGTTTTATCAGTATTTGCTTTGGGACTCAATGGTAGCATAGCTATGAGGGATAGCTTAAATTGATAAGCGGCTCGAGTACTTTATTGTCACAAAATTTCAATTTTTATGACGCTCCAGTAAAAAGTTACAAGCATTTGATTGTTGCAAACTTTTATAGGTGTAGGACGCACCGTATAGAAGTTATGGCCATTTGAAGTTTTATCAGTGTTTGATTTGGGACTCGAGGATAGCATAGCTATGAGCGATAGCTTAAGTTGATAAGAGGCTCGAGTACTTTATTGTCACAAAATTTCAAGGTGTTATGACGCTCCAGTAAAAAGTTACAAGCAATGGATGGTCGCAGACTCTGATAGGTGTAGGACGTATAGAAGTTTTATGACGCTCCAGTAAAAAGTTACAAGCAATGGATGGTCGCAGACTCTGATAGGTGTACGACGTATAGAAGTTAGGGCCATTTGAAGTTTTATCAGTGTTTGCTTTGGGACTCAAGGGTAGCAGAACTATGAGCGATACCCTAAATTGATAAGAGGCTCGAGTACTTTATTGTCACAAAATTTCAATATTTTATGATGCTCCAATAAAAAGTTACAAGCATTTGATTGTTGCAAACTTTTATAAGTGAATGACGCATCGTATAGACGTTAGGGCTATTTGAAGTTTTATCAGTGTTTGATTTGGGACTCAAGGGTAGCATAGTTAAGAGCGATAGCTTAAGTTGATAAGAGGCTCGAGTACTTTATTGTCACAAAATTTCAATATTTTATGACGCTAAAGTAAAAAGTTACAAGCATTTGATTGTTGCAAACTTTTATAGGTGTAGGACGCACCATATAGACGTTAGGGCTATTTGAAGTTGTGTCAATGTTTGATTTGGGACTCAAGGGTAGTATAGTAATATGCGATAGCTTAAGTTGATAAGAGGCTCGAGTACTTTATTGTCACAAAATTTCAAGGTTTTATGAAGCTCCAGTAAAAAGTTACAAGCAATGGATGGTCGCAGGCTCTGATAGGTGTAGGACGTATAGAAGTTAGGGCCATTTGAAGTTTTATCAGTGTTTGCTTTTGGACTCAAGGGTAGCATAGTCATGAGCGATAGCTTAAATTGATAAGAGGCTCGAGTACTTTATTGTCACAAAATTTCAATATTTTATGACGCTCCAATAAAAAGTTACAAGCATTTGATTGTTGCAAACTTTTATAGGTGTAGGACACACCGTATAGACGTTAGGGCTATTTGAAGTTTTATCAGTGTTTGATTTGGGACTCAAGGGTAGCATAGTTATGAGTGATAGCTTAAGTTGATTAGAGGCTCGAGTACTTTATTGTCACAAAATTTCAATGTTTTATGACGCTCCAGTAAAAAGTTACAAGCATTTGATTGTTGCAAACTTTTATAGGTGTAGGACGCACCATATAGAAGTTATGTCCATTTGAAGTTTTATCAGTGTTTAATTTGGGACTCGAGGATAGCATAGCTATGAGCGATAGCTTAAGTTGATAAGAGGCTCGAGTACTTTATTGTCACAAAATTTCAAGGTTTTATGACGCTCCAGTAAAAAGTTACAAGGAATGGATGGTCGCAGACTCTGATAGGCGTAGGACGTATAGAAGTTAGGGCTATTTGAAGTTTTATCAGTGTTTGCTTTGGGACTCAAGGATAGCATAGCTATGAGCGATAGCTTAAACTGATAAGAGGCTCGACTACTTTATTGTCACAAAATTTCAAGGTTTTATGACGCTAGTAAAAAGTTACAAGCAATGGATGGTCGCAGACTCTGATAGGTGTAGGACGTATAGAAGTTTTATGACGCTCCAGTAAAAAGTTACAAGCAATGGATGGTCGCAGACTCTGATAGGTGTAGGACGTATAGAAGTTAGGGCCATTTGAAGTTTTATCAGTGTTTGCTTTGTGACTCAAGGGTAGCATAGCTATGAGCGATAGCTTAAATTGATAAGAGGCTCGAGTACTTTATTGTCACAAAATTTCAATATTTTATGACGCTCCAGTAAAAAGTTACAAGCATTTGATTGTTGCAAACTTTTATAGGTGTAGGACGCACCGTATAGACGTTAGGGCTATTTGAAGTTTTGTCAGTGTTTGATTTGGGACTCAAGGGTAGCATAGTAATATGCGATAGCTTAAGTTGATAAGAGGCTCGAGTACTTTATTGTCACAAAATTTCAAGGTTTTATGAAGCTCCAGTAAAAAGTTACAAGCAATGGATGGTCGCAGACTCTGATAGGTGTAGGACGTATAGAAGTTAGGGCCATTTGAAGTTTTATCAGTGTTTGCTTTTGGACTCAAGGGTAGCATAGCCATGAGCGATAGCTTAAATTGATAAGAGGCTCGAGTACTTTATTGTCACAAAATTTCAATATTTTATGACGCTCCAATAAAAAGTTACAAGCATTTGATTGTTGCACACTTTTATAGGTGTAGGACGCACCGTATAGACGTTAGGGCTATTTAAAGTTTTATCAGTGTTTGATTTGGGACTCAAGGGTAGCATAGTTATGAGTGATAGCTTAAGTTGATTAGAGGCTCGAATACTTTATTGTCACAAAATTTCAAGGTTTTATGAAGCTCCAGTAAAAAGTTACAAGCAATGGATGATCGCAGACTCTGATAGGTGTAGGACGTATAGAAGTTAGGGCCATTTGAATATTTATCAGTGCTTGCTTTAGGACTCAAGGGTAGCATAGCTATGAGCGATAGCTTAAATTGATAAGAGGCTAGACTACTTTATTGTCACAAAATTTCAAGATTTTATGACGCTCCAGTAAAATGTTACAAGCATTTGAATGTTGCATACATTGATAGGTATAGGACGCACCGTATAGAAGTTAGGGCCATTTGAAGTTTTATCAGTGTTTTATTTAGGACTCAAGGGTAGCATAGGTATGAGCGATAGCTTAAATTGATAAGAGGCTCGACTACTTTATTGTCACAAAATTTCAAGATTTTATAACGCTCCAGTAAAAAGTTACATGCATTTGAATGTTGCAAACTTTGATAGGTATAAGATGCACCGTACAAAAGTTAGGGCCCTTTGAAGTCCTATCAGTGTTTGATTTAGGACTCAAGGATAGCATAGCTATGAGCGATAGTTTAAGTAAATAAGAGGCTCGAGTACTTTATTGTCACAAAATCTCAAGGTTTTATGACGCTCCAGTAAAAAGTTACAAGCAATGGATGGTCGCAGACTCTGATAGGTGTAGGACGTATCGAAGTTTTATGACGCTCCAGTAAAAAGCTACAAGCAATGGATGGTCGCAGACTCTGATAGGTGTAGGACGTATAGAAGTTAGGCCCATTTGAAGTTTTATCAGTGTTTGCTTTGGGACTCAAGGGTAGCATAGCTATGAGCTATAGCTTAAATTGATAAGAGGCTCGAGTACTTTGTTGTAACAAAATTTCAATATTTTATGACGCTAAAGTAAAAAGTTACAAGCATTTGATTGTTGCAAACTTTTATAGGTGTAGGACGCACCATATAGACGTTAGGGCTATTTGAAGTTTTGTCAGTGTTTTATTTGGGACTCAAGGGTAGCATAGTAATATGCGATAGCTTAAGTTGATAAGAGGCTCGAGTACTTTATTGTCACAAAATTTCAAGGTTTTATGAAGCTCCAGTAAAAAGCTACAAGCAATGGATGGTCGCAGACTCTGATAGGTGTAGGACGTATAGAAGTTAGGGCCATTTGAAGTTTTATCAGTGTTTGCTTTTGGACTCAAGGGTAGCATAGCCATGAGCGATAGCTTAAATTGATAAGAGGCTCGAGTACTTTATTGTCACAAAATTTCAATATTTTATGACGCTCCAATAAAAAGCTACAAGCATTTGATTGTTGCAAACGTTTATAGGTGTAGGACACACTGTATAGACGTTAGGGCTATTGGAAGTTTTATCAGTGTTTGATTTGGGACTCAAGGGTAGCATAGTTATGAGTGATAGCTTAAGTTGATTAGAGGCTCGAGTACTTTATTGTCACAAAATTTCAAGGTTTTATGACGCACCAGTAAAAAGTTACAAGCAATGGATGGTCGCAGACTCTGATAGGTGTAGGACGTATAGAAGTTAGGGCCATTTGAAGTTTTATCAGTATTTGCTTTGGGACTCAATGGTAGCATAGCTATGAGGGATAGCTTAAATTGATAAGAGGCTCGAGTACTTTATTGTCACAAAATTTCAATTTTTATGACGCTCCAGTAAAAAGTTACAAGCAATGGATGGTCGCAGACTGTGATAGGCGTAGGACGTATAGAAGTTAGGACTATTTGAAGTTTTATCAGTGTTTGCTTTGGGACTCAAGGGTAGCATAGCTATGAGCGATTGCTTAAACTGATAAGAGGCTCGACTACTTTATTGTCACAAAATTTCAAGGTTTTATGACGCTCCAGTAAAAAGTTACAAGCAATGGATGGTCGCAGACTCTGATAGGTGTAGGACGTATAGAAGTTTTATGACGCTCCAGTAAAAAGTTACAAGCAATGGATGGTCGCAGACTCTGATAGGTGTAGGACGTATAGAAGTTAGGGCCATTTGAAGTTTTATCAGTGTTTGCTTTGTGACTCAAGGGTAGCATAGCTATGAGCGATAGCTTAAATTGATAAGAGGCTCGAGTACTTTATTGTCACAAAATTTCAATATTTTATGACGCTCCAGTAAAAAGTTACAAGCATTTGATTGTTGCAAACTTTTATAGGTGTAGGACGCACCGCATAGACGTTAGGGCTATTTGAAGTTTTGTCAGTGTTTGATTTGGGACTCAAGGGTAGCATAGTAATATGCGATAGCTTAAGTTGATAAGAGGCTTGAGTACTTTATTGTCACAAAATTTCAAGATTTTATGAAGCTCCAGTAAAAAGTTACAAGCAATAGATGGTCGCAGACTCTGATAGGTGTAGGACGTATAGAAGTTAGGGCCATTTGAAGTTTTATCAGTGTTTGCTTTTGGACTCAAGGGTAGCATAGCCATGAGCGATAGCTTAAATTGATAAGAGGCTCGAGTACTTTATTGTCACAAAATTTCAATATTTTATGACGCTCCAATAAAAAGTTACAAGCATTTGATTGTTGCAAACTTTTATAGGTGTAGGACGCACCGTATAGACGTTAGGGCTATTTAAAGTTTTATCAGTGTTTGATTTGGGACTCAAGGGTAGCATAGTTATGAGTGATAGCTTAAGTTGATTAGAGGCTCGAATACTTTATTGTCACAAAATTTCAAGGTTTTATGATGCTCCAGTAAAAAGTTACAAGCAATGGATGCTCGCAGACTCTGATAGGTGTAGGACGTATAGAAGTTAGGGCTATTTGAAGTTTTATCAGTGTTTGATTTGGGACTCAAGGGTCATAGTTATGAGCGATAGCTTAAGTTGATAAGAGGCTCGAGTACTTTATTGTCACAAAATTTCAAGGTTTTATGACGCTCCAGTGCAAAGTTACAAGCAATGGATGGTCGCAGACTCTGATAGGTGTAGGACGTATAGAAGTTAGGGCCATTTGAAGTTTTATCAGTGTTTGCTTTGGGACTCAAGGGTAGCATAGCTATGAGCGATAGCTTAAATTGATAAGAGGCTTGACTACTTTATTGTCACAAAATTTCAAGATTTTATAACGCTCCAGTAAAAAGTTACAAGCATTTGCATGTTGCAAACATTGATAGGTATAGGACGCACCGTATAGAAGTTAGGGCTATTTAAAGTTTTATCAGTGTTTGATTTGGGACTCAAGGACAGCATTGCTACGAGCGATAGCTTAAGTTGATAAGAGGCTTGAGTACTTTATTGTCACAAAATTTCAAGGTTTTATGACGCACCAGTAAAAAGTTACAAGCAATAAATGGTCGTAGACTCTGATAGGTGTAGGACGTATAGAAGTTAGGGCTATTTGAAGTTTTATCAGTGTTTGCTTTGGGTCTCAAGGGTAGCATAGCTATGAGCGATAGCTTAAATTGATAAGAGGCTCGAGTACTTTATGGTCAAACAATTTTAAGGTTTTATGACGCACCGGTAAAAAGTTACAAGCATTTGAATGGTGCAAAGTTTTATAGGTGTAGGACGCACCGTATAGACGTTAGGGCTATTTGAAGTTTTATCAGTGTTTGATTTGGGACTCAAGGGTAGCATAGTTATGAGCGATAGCTTAAGTTGATAAGGGGCTCGAGTACTTTATTGTCACAAAATTTCAAGGTTTTATGACGCTCCAGTAAAAAGTTACAAGCAATGGATGGTCGCAGACTCTGATAGGTGTAGGACGTATAGAAGTTTTATGACGCTCCAGTAAAAAGTTACAAGCAATGGATGGTCGCAGACTCTGATAGGTGTACGACGTATAGAAGTTAGGGCCATTTGAAGTTTTATCAGTGCTTGCTTTGGGACTCAAGGGTAGCAGAACTATGAGCGATACCCTAAATTGATAAGAGGCTCGAGTACTTTATTGTCACAAAATTTCAATATTTTATGATGCTCCAATAAAAAGTTACAAGCATTTGATTGTTGCAAACTTTTATAAGTGAATGACGCATCGTATAGACGTTAGGGCTATTTGAAGTTTTATCAGTGTTTGATTTGGGACTCAAGGGTAGCATAGTTAAGAGCTATAGCTTAAGTTGATAAGAGGCTCGAGTACTTTATTGTCACAAAATTTGAAGGTTTTATGACGCTCCAGTAAAAAGTTACAAGCAATGGATAGTCGCAGACTTGGATAGGTGTAGGACGTATAGAAATTAGGGCCATTTGAAGTTTTATCAGTGTTTGCTTTGGGTCTCAAGGGTAGCATAGCTATGAGCGATAGCTTAAATTGATAAGAGGCTCGAGTACTTTATTGTCACAAAATTTCAATATTTTATGACGCTAAAGTAAAAAGTTACAAGCATTTGATTGTTGCAAACTTTTATAGGTGTAGGACGCACCATATAGACGTTAGGGCTATTTGAAGTTTTGTCAGTGTTTGATTTGGGACTCAAGGGTAGCATAGTAATATGCGATAGCTTAAGTTGATAAGAGGCTCGAGTACTTTATTGTCACAAAATTTCAAGGTTTTATGAAGCTCCAGTAAAAAGTTACAAGCAATGGATGGTCGCAGACTCTGATAGGTGTAGGACGTATAGAAGTTAGGGCCATTTGAAGTTTTATCAGTATTTGCTTTGGGACTCAATGGTATCATAGCTATGAGGGATAGCTTAAATTGATAAGAGGCTCGAGTACTTTATTGTCACAAAATTTCAAGGTTTTATGACGCTCCAGTAAAAAGTTACAAGCAATGGATGGTCGCAGACTGTGATAGGCGTAGGACGTATAGAAGTTAGGATTATTTGAAGTTTTATCAGTGTTTGCTTTGGGACTCAAGGGTAGCATAGCTATGAGCGATTGCTTAAACTGATAAGAGGCTCGACTACTTTATTGTCACAAAATTTCAAGGTTTTATGACGCTCCAGTAAAAAGTTACAAGCAATGGATGGTCGCAGACTCTGATAGGTGTAGGACGTATAGAAGTTTTATGACGCTCCAGTAAAAAGTTACAATCAATGGATGGTCGCAGACTCTGATAGGTGTAGGACGTATAGAAGTTAGGGCCATTTGAAGTTTTATCAGTGTTTGCTTTGTGACTCAAGGGTAGCATAGCTATGAGCGATAGCTTAAATTGATAAGAGGCTCGAGTACTTTATTGTCACAAAATTTCAATATTTTATGACGCTCCAGTAAAAAGTTACAAGCATTTGATTGTTGCAAACTTTTATAGGTGTAGGACGCACCGCATAGACGTTAGGGCTATTTGAAGTTTTGTCAGTGTTTGATTTGGGACTCAAGGGTAGCATAGTAATATGCGATAGCTTAAGTTGATAAGAGGCTTGAGTACTTTATTGTCACAAAATTTCAAGATTTTATGAAGCTCCAGTAAAAAGTTACAAGCAATAGATGGTCGCAGACTCTGATAGGTGTAGGACGTATAGAAGTTAGGGCCATTTGAAGTTTTATCAGTGTTTGCTTTTGGACTCAAGGGTAGCATAGCCATGAGCGATAGCTTAAATTGATAAGAGGCTCGAGTACTTTATTGTCACAAAATTTCAATATTTTATGACGCTCCAATAAAAAGTTACAAGCATTTGATTGTTGCAAACTTTTATAGGTGTAGGACGCACCGTATAGACGTTAGGGCTATTTAAAGTTTTATCAGTGTTTGATTTGGGACTCAAGGGTAGCATAGTTATGAGTGATAGCTTAAGTTGATTAGAGGCTCGAATACTTTATTGTCACAAAATTTCAAGGTTTTATGATGCTCCAGTAAAAAGTTACAAGCAATGGATGCTCGCAGACTCTGATAGGTGTAGGACGTATAGAAGTTAGGGCTATTTGAAGTTTTATCAGTGTTTGATTTGGGACTCAAGGGTCATAGTTATGAGCGATAGCTTAAGTTGATAAGAGGCTCGAGTACTTTATTGTCACAAAATTTCAAGGTTTTATGACGCTCCAGTGCAAAGTTACAAGCAATGGATGGTCGCAGACTCTGATAGGTGTAGGACGTATAGAAGTTAGGGCCATTTGAAGTTTTATCAGTGTTTGCTTTGGGACTCAAGGGTAGCATAGCTATGAGCGATAGCTTAAATTGATAAGAGGCTTGACTACTTTATTGTCACAAAATTTCAAGATTTTATAACGCTCCAGTAAAAAGTTACAAGCATTTGCATGTTGCAAACATTGATAGGTATAGGACGCACCGTATAGAAGTTAGGGCTATTTAAAGTTTTATCAGTGTTTGATTTGGGACTCAAGGACAGCATTGCTACGAGCGATAGCTTAAGTTGATAAGAGGCTTGAGTAATTTATTGTCACAAAATTTCAAGGTTTTATGACGCACCAGTAAAAAGTTACAAGCAATGGATGGTCGTAGACTCTGATAGGTGTAGGACGTATAGAAGTTAGGGCTATTTGAAGTTTTATCAGTGTTTGCTTTGGGACTCAAGGGTAGCATAGCTATGAGCGATAGCTTAAATTGATAAGAGGCTCGAGTACTTTATGGTCAAACAATTTCAAGGTTTTATGACGCACCAGTAAAAAGTTACAAGCATTTGAATGGTGCAAAGTTTTATAGGTGTAGGACGCACCGTATAGACGTTAGGGCTATTTGAAGTTTTATCAGTGTTTGATTTGGGACTCAAGGGTAGCATAGTTATGAGCGATAGCTTAAGTTGATAAGAGGCTCGAGTACTTTATTGTCACAAAATTTCAAGGTTTTATGACGCTCCAGTAAAAAGTTACAAGCAATGGATGGTCGCAGACTCTGATAGGTGTAGGACGTATAGAAGTTTTATGACGCTCCAGTAAAAAGTTACAAGCAATGGATGGTCGCAGACTCTGATAGGTGTACGACGTATAGAAGTTAGGGCCATTTGAAGTTTTATCAGTGCTTGCTTTGGGACTCAAGGGTAGCAGAACTATGAGCGATACCCTAAATTGATAAGAGGCTCGAGTACTTTATTGTCACAAAATTTCAATATTTTATGATGCTCCAATAAAAAGTTACAAGCATTTGATTGTTGCAAACTTTTATAAGTGAATGACGCATCGTATAGACGTTAGGGCTATTTGAAGTTTTATCAGTGTTTGATTTGGGACTCAAGGGTAGCATAGTTAAGAGCTATAGCTTAAGTTGATAAGAGGCTCGAGTACTTTATTGTCACAAAATTTGAAGGTTTTATGACGCTCCAGTAAAAAGTTACAAGCAATGGATAGTCGCAGACTTGGATAGGTGTAGGACGTATAGAAATTAGGGCCATTTGAAGTTTTATCAGTGTTTGCTTTGGGTCTCAAGGGTAGCATAGCTATGAGCGATAGCTTAAATTGATAAGAGGCTCGAGTACTTTATTGTCACAAAATTTCAATATTTTATGACGCTAAAGTAAAAAGTTACAAGCATTTGATTGTTGCAAACTTTTATAGGTGTAGGACGCACCATATAGACGTTAGGGCTATTTGAAGTTTTGTCAGTGTTTGATTTGGGACTCAAGGGTAGCATAGTAATATGCGATAGCTTAAGTTGATAAGAGGCTCGAGTACTTTATTGTCACAAAATTTCAAGGTTTTATGAAGCTCCAGTAAAAAGTTACAAGCAATGGATGGTCGCAGACTCTGATAGGTGTAGGACGTATAGAAGTTAGGGCCATTTGAAGTTTTATCAGTATTTGCTTTGGGACTCAATGATATCATAGCTATGAGGGATAGCTTAAATTGATAAGAGGCTCGAGTACTTTATTGTCACAAAATTTCAAGGTTTTATGACGCTCCAGTAAAAAGTTACAAGCAATGGATGGTCGCAGACTCTGATAGGCGTAGGACGTATAGAAGTTAGGACTATTTGAAGTTTTATCAGTGTTTGCTTTGGGACTCAAGGGTAGCATAGATATGAGCGATAGCTTAAACTGATAAGAGGCTCGACTACTTTATTGTCACAAAATTTCAAGGTTTTATGACGCTCCAGTAAAAAGTTACAAGCAATGGATGGTCGCAGACTCTGATAGGTGTAGGACGTATAGAAGTTTTATGACGCTCCAGTAAAAAGTTACAAGCAATGGATGGTCGCAGACTCTGATAGGTGTAGGACGTATAGAAGTTAGGGCCATTTAAAGTTTTATCAGTGTTTGCTTTGTGCCTCAAGGGTAGCATAGCTATGAGCGATAGCTTAAATTGATAAGAGGCTCGAGTACTTTATTGTCACAAAATTTCAATATTTTATGACGCTCCAGTAAAAAGTTACAAGCATTTGATTGTTGCAAACTTTTATAGGTGTAGGACGCACCGTATAGACGTTAGGGCTATTTGAAGTTTTGTCAGTGTTTGATTTGGGACTCAAGGGTAGCATAGTAATATGCGATAGCTTAAGTTGATAAGAGGCTTGAGTACTTTATTGTCACAAAATTTCAAGGTTTTATGAAGCTCCAGTAAAAAGTTACAAGCAATAGATGGTCGCAGACTCTGATAGGTGTAGGACGTATAGAAGTTAGGGCTATTTGAAGTTTTATCAGTGTTTGATTTGGGACTCAAGGGTCATAGTTATGAGCGATAGCTTAAATTGATAAGAGGCTCGAGTACTTTATTGTCACAAAATTTCAAGGTTTTATGACGCTCCAGTGCAAAGTTACAAGCAATGGATGGTCGCAGACTCTGATAGGTGTAGGACGTATAGAAGTTAGGGCCATTTGAAGTTTTATCAGTGTTTGCTTTGGGACTCAAGGGTAGCATAGCTATGAGCGATAGCTTAAATTGATAAGAGGCTTGACTACTTTATTGTCACAAAATTTCAAGATTTTATAACGCTCCAGTAAAAAGTTACAAGCATTTGCATGTTGCAAACATTGATAGGTATAGGACGCACCGTATAGAAGTTAGGGCTATTTGAAGTTTTATCAGTGTTTGCTTTGGGACTCAAGGGTAGCATAGCTATGAGCGATAGGTTAAATTGATAACAGGCTCGAGTACTTTATTGTCATCAAATTTCAAGATTTTATGACGCTCCAGTAAAAAGTTACAAGCATTTGAATGTTGCAAACTTTGATAGGTGTAGGACGCACCGTATAGAAGTTAGGGCCATTTGAAGTTTTAGCAGTGTTTGATTTGGGACTCAAGAGTAGCATAGCTATGAGCGATAACTTTAATTGACAAGAGGCTCGACTACTTTATTGTCACAAAATTTCAAGATTTTATAACGCTCCAGTAAAAAGTTACAAGCATTTGAATGTTGCAAACATTGATAGGTATAGGCCGCACCGTATAGAAGTTAGGGCTATTTGAAGTTTTATCAGTATTTAATTTGGGACTCAAGGGTAGCATAGCTATGAGCGATAGCTTAAATTGATAAGAGGCACTAATACTTTATTGTCAAAAAAACTTCAAGGTTTTATGACGCTCCAGTAAAATGTTACAAGCATTTGATTGTTGCAAACTTTAATATTTATAGGGACGCACCTTATAGAAGTTAGGTTCATTTGAAGTTTTATCAGTGTTTGATTTGGGACTCCAGTGTAGCATAGCTATGAGAGATCGCTTAAATTGATAAAAGGCTAGAGTACTTTATTGTCACAAAATTTCAAGATTTTATGACGCTCCAGTAAAATGTTACAAGCATTTGAATGTTGCATACATTGATAGGTATAGGACGCACCGTATAGAAGTTAGGGCCATTTGAAGTTTTATCAGTGTTTTATTTAGGACTCAAGGGTAGCATAGGTATGAGCGATAGCTTAAATTGATAAGAAGCTCGACTACTTTATTGTCACAAAATTTCAAGATTTTATAACGCTCCAGTAAAAAGTTACAAGCATTTGAATGTTGCAAACTTAGATAGGTATAAGACGCACCGTACAAAAGTTAGGGCCCTTTGAAGTCCTATCAGTGTTTGATTTAAGACTCAAGGATAGCATAGCTATGAGCGATAGTTTAAGTAAATAAGAGGCTCGAGTACTTTATTGTCACAAAATTTCAAGGTTTTATGACGCTCCAGTAAAAAGTTACAAGCAATGGATGGTCGCAGACTCTGATAGGTGTAGGACGTATAGAAGTTTTATGACGCTCCAGTAAAAAGTTACAAGAAATGGATGGTTGCAGACTCTGATAGGTATAGGACGTATAGAAGTTAGGGCCATTTGAAGTTTTATCAGTGTTTGCTTCGGGACTCAAGGGTAGCATAGCTATGAGCGATAGCTTAAATTGATAAGAGGCTCGAGTACTTTATTGTCACAAAATTTCAATATTTTATGACGCTCCAGTAAAAAGTTACAAGCATTTGATTTTGCAAACTTTTATAGGTGTAGGACGCACCGTATAGACGTTAGGGCTATTTGAAGTTTTGTCAGTGTTTGATTTGGGACTCAAGGGTAGCATAGTAATATGCGATAGCTTAAGTTGATAAGAGGCTCGAGTACTTTATTGTGACAAAATTTCAAGGTTTTATGAAGCTCCAGTAAAAAGTTACAAGCAATGGATGGTCGCAGACTCTGATAGGTGTAGGACGTATAGAAGTTAGGGCTATTTGAAGTTTTATCAGTGTTTGATTTGGGACTCAAGGGTCATAGTTATGAGCGATAGCTTAAATTGATAAGAGGCTCGAGTACTTTATTGTCACAAAATTTCAAGGTTTTATGACGCTCCAGTGCAAAGTTACAAGCAATGGATGGTCGCAGACTCTGATAGGTGTAGGACGTATAGAAGGTAGGGCCATTTGAAGTTTTATCAGTGTTTGCTTTGGGACTCAAGGGTAGCATAGCTATGAGCGATAGCTTAAATTGATAAGAGGCTTGACTACTTTATTGTCACAAAATTTCAAGATTTTATAACGCTCCAGTAAAAAGTTACAAGCATTTGCATGTTGCAAACATTGATAGGTATAGGACGCACCGTATAGAAGTTAGGGCTATTTGAAGTTTTATCAGTGTTTGCTTTGGGACTCAAGGGTAGCATAGCTATGAGCGATAGGTTAAATTGATAACAGGCTCGAGTACTTTATTGTCATCAAATTTCAAGATTTTATGACGCTCCAGTAAAAAGTTACAAGCATTTGAATGTTGCAAACTTTGATAGGTGTAGGACGCACCGTATAGAAGTTAGGGCCATTTGAAGTTTTAGCAGTGTTTGATTTGGGACTCAAGAGTAGCATAGCTATGAGCGATAACTTTAATTGACAAGAGGCTCGACTACTTTATTGTCACAAAATTTCAAGATTTTATAACGCTCCAGTAAAAAGTTACAAGCATTTGAATGTTGCAAACATTGATAGGTATAGGACGCACCGTATAGAAGTTAGGGCTATTTGAAGTTTTATCAGTGTTTAATTTGGGACTCAAGGGTAGCATAGCTATGAGCGATAGCTTAAATTGATAAGAGGCACTAATACTTTATTGTCAAAAAAACTTCAAGGTTTTATGAAGCTCCAGTAAAATGTTACAAGCATTTGATTGTTGCAAACTTTAATATTTATAGGGACGCACCTTATAGAAGTTAGGGCCATTTGAAGTTTTATCAGTGTTTGATTTGGGACTCCAGTGTAGCATAGCTATGAGAGATCGCTTAAATTGATAAAAGGCTAGAGTACTTTATTGTCACAAAATTTCAAGATTTTATGACGCTCCAGTAAAATGTTACAAGCATTTGAATGTTGCATACATTGATAGGTATAGGACGCACCGTATAGAAGTTAGGGCCATTTGAAGTTTTATCAGTGTTTTATTTAGGACTCAAGGGTAGCATAGGTATGAGCGATAGCTTAAATTGATAAGAAGCTCGACTACTTTATTGTCACAAAATTTCAAGATTTTATAACGCTCCAGTAAAAAGTTACAAGCATTTGAATGTTGCAAACTTAGATAGGTATAAGACGCACCGTACAAAAGTTAGGGCCCTTTGAAGTCCTATCAGTGTTTGATTTAAGACTCAAGGATAGCATAGCTATGAGCGATAGTTTAAGTAAATAAGAGGCTCGAGTACTTTATTGTCACAAAATTTCAAGGTTTTATGACGCTCCAGTAAAAAGTTACAAGCAATGGATGGTCGCAGACTCTGATAGGTGTAGGACGTATAGAAGTTTTATGACGCTCCAGTAAAAAGTTACAAGAAATGGATGGTCGCAGACTCTGATAGGTATAGGACGTATAGAAGTTAGGGCCATTTGAAGTTTTATCAGTGTTTGCTTTGGGACTCAAGGGTAGCATAGCTATGAGCGATAGCTTAAATTGATAAGAGGCTCGAGTACTTTATTGTCACAAAATTTCAATATTTTATGACGCTCCAGTAAAAAGTTACAAGCATTTGATTTTGCAAACTTTTATAGGTGTAGGACGCACCGTATAGACGTTAGGGCTATTTGAAGTTTTGTCAGTGTTTGATTTGGGACTCAAGGGTAGCATAGTAATATGCGATAGCTTAAGTTGATAAGAGGCTCGAGTACTTTATTGTGACAAAATTTCAAGGTTTTATGAAGCTCCAGTAAAAAGTTACAAGCAATGGATGGTCGCAGACTCTGATAGGTGTAGGACGTATAGAAGTTAGGGCTATTTGAAGTTTTATCAGTGTTTGCTTTGGGACTCAAGGGTAGGATAGCTATGAGCGATAGCTTAAATTGATAACAGGCTCGAGTACTTTATTGTCACCAAATTTCAGTATTTTATGACGCTCCAGTAAAAAGTTACAAGCATTTGAATGTTGCAAACTTTGATAGGTGTAGGACGCACCGTTTAGAAGTTAGGGCCATTTGAAGTTTTAGCAGTGTTTGATTTGGGACTCAAGAGTAGCATAGCTATGAGCGATAACTTTAATTGACAAGAGGCTCGACTACTTTATTGTCACAAAATTTCAAGATTTTATAACGCTCCAGTAAAAAGTTACAAGCATTTGAATGTTGCAAACATTGATAGGTATAGGACGCACCGTATAGAAGTTAGGGCTATTTGAAGTTTTATCAGTGTTTAATTTGGGACTCAAGGGTAGCATAGCTATGAGAGAAAGCTTAAATTGATAAGAGGCACTAATACTTTATTGTCAAAAAAACTTCAATATTTTATGACGCTCCAGTAAAAAGTTACAAGCATTTGATTGTTGCAAACTTTTATAGGTGTAGGACGCACCGTATAGACGTTAGGGCTATTTGAAGCTTTGTCAGTGTTTGATTTGGGACTCAAGGGTAGCATAGTAATATGCGATAGCTTAAGTTGATAAGAGGCTCGAGTACTTTATTGTCACAAAATTTCAAGGTTTTATGAAGCTCCAGTAAAAAGTTACAAGCAATGGATGGTCGCAGACTCTGATAGGTGTAGGACGTATAGAAGTTAGGGCCATTTGAAGTTTTATCAGTGTTTGCTTTTGGACTCAAGGGTAGCATAGCCATGAGCGATAGCTTAAATTGATAAGAGGCTCGAGTACTTTATTGTCACAAAATTTCAATATTTTATGACGCTCCAATAAAAAGTTACAAGCATTTGATTGTTGCAAACTTTTATAGGTGTAGGACGCACCGTATAGAAGTTATGGCCATTTGAAGTTTTATCAGTTTTTGATTTGGGACTCGAGGATAGCAAAGCTATGAGCGATAGCTTAAGTTGATAAGAGGCTCGAGTACTTTATTGTCACAAAATTTCAAGGTTTTATGACGCTCCAGTAAAAAGTTACAAGCAATGGATGGTCGCAGACTCTGATAGGTGTAGGACGTATAGAAGTTAGGGCTATTTGAAGTTTTATCAGTGTTTGCTTTGGGACTCAAGGGTAGCATAGCTATGAGCGATAGCTTAAATTGATAACACGCTCGAGTACTTTATTGTCACCAAATTTCAAGATTTTATGACGCTCCAGTAAAAAGTTACAAGCATTTGAATGTTGCAAACTTTGATAGGTGTAGGACGCACCGTATAGAAGTTAGGGCCATTTGAAGTTTTAGCAGTGTTTGATTTGGGACTCAAGAGTAGCATAGCTATGATCGATAACTTTAATTGACAAGAGGCTCGACTACTTTATTGTCACAAAATTTCAAGATTTTATAACGCTCCAGTAAAAAGTTACAAGCATTTGAATGTTGCAAACATTGATAGGTATAGGACGCACCGTATAGAAGTTAGGGCTATTTGAAGTTTTATCAGTGTTTAATTTGGGACTCAAGGGTAGCATAGTTATGAGCGATAGTTTAAATTGATAAGAGGCACTAATACTTTATTGTCAAAAAACTTCAAGGTTTTATGACGCTCCAGTAAAATATTACAAGCATTTGATTGTTGCAAACTTTAATATTTATAGGGACGCACCTTATAGAAGTTAGGGCCATTTGAAGTTTTATCAGTGTTTGATTTGGGACTCAAGTGTAGCATAGCTATGAGAGATCGCTTAAATTGATAAAAGGCTAGAGTACTTTATAGTCACAAAATTTCAAGATTTTATGACGCTCCAGTAAAATGTTACAAGCATTTGAATGTTGCATACATTGATAGGTATAGGACGCACCGTATAGAAGTTAGGGCCATTTGAAGTTTTATCAGTGTTTTATTTAGGACTCAAGGGTAGCATAGGTATGAGCGATAGCTTAAATTGATAAGAGGCTCGACTTCTTTATTGTCACAAAATTTCAAGATTTTATAACGCTCCAGTAAAAAGTTACAAGCATTTGAATGTTGCAAACTTTGATAGGTATAAGACGCACCGTACAAAAGTTAGGGCCCTTTGAAGTCCTATCAGGGTTTGATTTAGGACTCAAGGATAGCATAGCTATGAGCGATAGTTTAAGTAAATAAGAGGCTCGAGTACTTTATTGTCACAAAATTTCAAGGTTTTATGACGCTCCAGTAAAAAGTTACAAGCAATGGATGGTCGCAGACTCTGATAGGTGTAGGACGTATAGAAGTTTTATGACGCTCCAGTAAAAAGTTACAAGCAATGGATGGTCGCAGACTCTGATAGGTGTAGGACGTATAGAAGTTAGGGCCATTTGAAGTTTTATCAGTGTTTGCTTTGGGACTCAAGGGTAGCATAGCTATGAGCGATAGCTTAAATTGATAAGAGGCTCGAGTACTTTATTGTCACAAAATTTCAATATTTTATGACGCTCCAGTAAAAAGTTACAAGCATTTGATTGTTGCAAACTTTTATAGGTGTAGGACGCACCGTATAGACGTTAGGGCTATTTGAAGTTTTGTCAGTGTTTGATTTGGGACTCAAGGGTAGCATAGTAATATGCGATAGCTTAAGTTGATAAGAGGCTCGAGTACTTTATTGTCACAAAATTTCAAGGTTTTATGAAGCTCCAGTAAAACGTTACAAGCAATGGATGGTCGCAGACTCTGATAGGTGTAGGACGTATAGAAGTTAGGGCCATTTGAAGTTTTATCAGTGTTTGCTTTTGGACTCAAGGGTAGCATAGCCATGAGCGATAGCTTAAATTGATAAGAGGCTCGACTACTTTATTGTCACAAAATTTCAAGATTTTATAACGCTCCAGTAAAAAGTTACAAGCATTTGAATGTTGCAAACTTAGATAGGTATAAGACGCACCGTACAAAAGTTAGGGCCCTTTGAAGTCCTATCAGTGTTTAATTTAGTACTCAAGGATAGCATAGCTATGAGCGATAGTTTAAGTAAATAAGAGGCTCGAGTACTTTATTGTCACAAAATTGCAAGGTTTTATGACGCTCCAGTAAAAAGTTACAAGCAATGGATGGTCGCAGACTCTGATAGGTGTAGGACGTATAGAAGTTTTATGACGCTCCAGTAAAAAGTTACAAGCAATGGATGGTCGCAGACTCTGATAGGTATAGGACGTATAGAAGTTAGGGCCATTTGAAGTTTTATCAGTGTTTGCTTTGGGACTCAAGGGTAGCATAGCTATGAGCGATAGCTTAAATTGATAAGAGGCTCAAGTACTTTATTGTCACAAAATTTCAATATTTTATGACGCTCCAGTAAAAAGTTACAAGCATTTGATTGTTGCAAACTTTTATAGGTGTAGGACGCACCGTATAGACGTTAGGGCTATTTGAAGTTTTGTCAATGTTTGATTTGGGACTCAAGGGTAGCATAGTATTATGCGATAGCTTAAGTTGATAAGAGGCTCGAGTACTTTATTGTCACAAAATTTCAAGGTTTTATGAAGCTCCAGTAAAACGTTACAAGGGATGGTCGCAGACTCTGATAGGTGTAGGACGTATAGAAGTTAGGGCCATTTGAAGTTTTATCAGTGTTTGCTTTTGGACTCAAGGGTAGCATAGCCATGAGCGATAGCTTAAATTGATAAGAGGCTCGACTACTTTATTGTCACAAAATTTCAAGATTTTATAACGCTCCAGTAAAAAGTTACAAGCATTTGAATGTTGCAAACTTAGATAGGTATAAGACGCACCGTACAAAAGTTAGGGCCCTTTGAAGTCCTATCAGTGTTTGATTTAGTACTCAAGGATAGCATAGCTATGAGCGATAGTTTAAGTAAATAAGAGGCTCGAGTACTTTATTGTCACAAAATTTCAAGGTTTTATGACGCTCCAGTAAAAAGTTACAAGCAATGGATGGTCGCAGACTCTGATAGGTGTAGGACGTATAGAAGTTTTATGACGCTCCAGTAAAAAGTTACAAGCAATGGATGGTCGCAGACTCTGATAGGTATAGGACGTATAGAAGTTAGGGCCATTTGAAGTTTTATCAGTGTTTGCTTTGGGACTCAAGGGTAGCATAGCTATGAGCGATAGCTTAAATTGATAAGAGGCTCGAGTACTTTATTGTCACAAAATTTCAATATTTTATGACGCTCCAGTAAAAAGTTACAAGCATTTGATTGTTGCAAACTTTTATAGGTGTAGGACGCACCCTATAGACGTTAGGGCTATTTGAAGTTTTGTCAGTGTTTGATTTGGGACTCAAGGGTAGCATAGTAATATGCGATAGCTTAAGTTGATAAGAGGCTCGAGTACTTTATTGTGACAAAATTTCAAGGTTTTATGAAGCTCCAGTAAAAAGTTACAAGCAATGGATGGTCGCAGACTCTGATAGGTGTAGGACGTATAGAAGTTAGGGCTATTTGAAGTTTTATCAGTGTTTGCTTTGGGACTCAAGGGTAGGATAGCTATGAGCGATAGCTTAAATTGATAACAGGCTCGAGTACTTTATTGTCACCAAATTACAGTATTTTATGACGCTCCAGTAAAAAGTTACAAGCATTTGAATGTTGCAAACTTTGATAGGTGTAGGACGCACCGTTTAGAAGTTAGGGCCATTTGAAGTTTTAGCAGTGTTTGATTTGGGACTCAAGAGTAGCATAGCTATGAGCGATAACTTTAATTGACAAGAGGCTCGACTACTTTATTGTCACAAAATTTCAAGATCTTATAACGCTCCAGTAAAAAGTTACAAGCATTTGAATGTTGCAAACATTGATAGGTATAGGACGCTCCGTATAGAAGTTAGGGCTATTTGAAGTTTTATCAGTGTTTAATTTGGGACTCAAGGGTAGCATAGCCATGAGCGATAGCTTAAATTGATAAGAGGCTCGAGTACTTTATTGTCACAAAATTTCAATATCTTATGACGCTCCAATAAAAAGTTACAAGCATTTGATTGTTGCAAACTTTTATAGGTGTAGGACGCACCGTATAGACGTTAGGGCTATTTGAAGTTTTGTCAGTGTTTGATTTGGGACTCAAGGGTAGCATAGTAATATGCGATAGCTTAAGTTGATAAGAGGCTCGAGTACTTTATTGTCACAAAATTTCAAGGTTTTATGAAGCTCCAGTAAAAAGTTACAAGCAATGGATGGTCGCAGACTCTGATAGGTGTAGGACGTATAGAAGTTAGGGCTATTTGAAGTTTTATCAGTGTTTGCTTTAGAACTCAAGGGTAATATAGCTATGAGCGATAGCTTAAATTGATAACAGGCTCGAGTACTTTATTGTCACCAAATTTCAGTATTTTATGACGCTCCAGTAAAAAGTTACAAGCATTTGAATGTTGCAAACTTTGATAGGTGTAGGACGCACCGTTTAGAAGTTAGGGCCATTTGAAGTTTTAGCAGTGTTTGATTTGGGACTCAAGGGTAGCATAGCTATGAGCGATAGCTTAAATTGATAAGAGGCTCGACTACTTTATTGTCACAAAATTTCAAGATTTTATAACGCTCCAGTAAAAAGTTACAAGCATTTGCATATTGCAAACATTGATAGGTATAGGACGCACCGTATAGAAGTTAGGGCTATTTGAAGTTTTATCAGTGTTTGCTTTGGGACTCAACGGTAGCAAAGCTATGAGCGATAGCTTAAATTGATAACACGCTTGAGTACTTTATTGTCACCAAATTTCAAGATTTTATGACGCTCCAGTAAAAAGTTACAAGCATTTGAATGTTGCAAACTTTGATAGGTGTAGGACGCACCGTATAGAAGTTAGGGCCATTTGAAGTTTTAGCAGTGTTTGATTTGGGACTCAAGAGTAGCATAGCTATGATCGATAACTTTAATTGACAAGAGGCTTGACTACTTTATTGTCACAAAATTTCAAGATTTTATAACGCTCCAGTAAAAAGTTACAAGCATTTGAATGTTGCAAACATTCATAGGTATAGGACGCACCGTATAGAAGTTAGGGCTATTGGAAGTTTTATCAGTGTTTAATTTGGGACTCAAGGGTAGCATAGTTATGAGCGATAGCTTAAATTGATAAGAGGCACTAATACTTTATTGTCAAAAAACTTCAGGGTTTTCTGACGCTCCAGTAAAATATTACAAGCATTTGATTGTGGCAAACTTTAATATTTATAGGGACGCACCTTATAGAAGTTAGGGCCATTTGAAGTTTTATCAGTGTTTGATTTGGGACTCAAGTGTAGCATAGCTATGAGAGATCGCTTAAATTGATAAAAGGCTAGAGTACTTTATAGTCACAAAATTTCAAGATTTTATGACGCTCCAGTAAAATGTTACAAGCATTTGAATGTTGCATACATTGATAGGTATAGGACGCACCGTATAGAAGTTAGGGCCATTTGATGTTTTATCAGTGTTTTATTTAGGACTCAAGGGTAGCATAGGTATGAGCGATAGCTTAAATTGATAAGAGGCTCGACTTCTTTATTGTCACAAAATTTCAAGATTTTATAAAAGTTACAAGCATTTGAATGTTGCAAACTTTGATAGGTATAAGACGCACCGTACAAAAGTTAGGGCCCTTTGAAGTCCTATCAGTGTTTGATTTAGGACTCAAGGATAGCATAGCTATGAGCGATAGTTTAAGTAAATAAGAGGCTCGAGTACTTTATTGTCACAAAATTTCAATATTTTATGACGCTCCAGTAAAAAGTTACAAGCATTTGATTGTTGCAAACTTTTATAGGTGTAGGACGCACCGTATAGACGTTAGGGCTATTTGAAGTTTTGTCAGTGTTTGATTTGGGACTCAAGGGTAGCATAGTAATATGCGATAGCTTAAGTTGATAAGAGGTTCGACTACTTTATTGTCACAAAATTTCAAGATTTTATAACGCTCCAGTAAAAAGTTACAAGCATTTGCATATTGCAAACATTGATAGGTATAGGACGCACCGTATAAAAGTTAGGGCTATTTGAAGTTTTATCAGTGTTTGCTTTGGGACTCAAGGGTAGCAAAGCTATGAGCGATAGCTTAAATTGATAACACGCTTGAGTACTTTATTGTCACCAAATTTCAAGATTTTATGACGCTCCAGTAAAAAGTTACAAGCATTTGAATGTTGCAAACTTTGATAGGTGTAGGACGCACCGTTTAGAAGTTAGGGCCATTTGAAGTTTTAGCAGTGTTTGATTTGGGACTCAAGGGTAGCATAGCTATGAGCGATAGCTTAAATTGACAAGAGGCTCGACTACTTTATTGTCACAAAACTTCAAGATTTTATAACGCTCCAGTAAAAAGTTACAAGCATTTGAATGTTGCAAACATTCATAGGTATAGGACGCACCGTATAGAAGTTAGGGCTATTGGAAGTTTTATCAGTGTTTAATTTGGGACTCAAGGGTATCATAGTTATGAGCGATAGCTTAAATTGATAAGAGGCACTAATACTTTATTGTCAAAAAACTTCAGGGTTTTATGACGCTCCAGTAAAATATTACAAGCATTTGATTGTTGCAAACTTTAATATTTATAGGGACGCACCTTATAGAAGTTAGGGCCATTTGAAGTTTTATCAGTGTTTGCTTTTGGACTCAAGGGTAGCATAGCCATGAGCGATAGCTTAAATTTATAAGAGGCTCGAGTACTTTATTGTCACAAAATTTCAATATTTTATGACGCTCAAATAAAAAGTTACAAGCATTTGATTGTTACAAACTTTTATAGGTGTAGGACACATCGTATAGACGTTAGGGCTATTTGAAGTTTTATCAGTGTTTGATTTGGGACTCAAGGGTAGCATAGTTATGAGTGATAGCTTAAGTTGATTAGAGGCTCGAGTACTTTATTGTCACAAAATTTCAAGGTTTTATGACGCGCCAGTAAAAAGTTACAAGCAATGGATGGTCGCAGACTCTGATAGGTGTAGGACGTATAGAAGTTAGGGCCATTTGAAGTTTTATCAGTATTTGCTTTCGGACTCAATGGTAGCATAGCTATGAGGGATAGTTTAAATTGATAAGAGGCTCGAGTACTTTATTGTCACAAAATTTCAATATTTTATGACGCTCCAGTAAAAAGTTACAAGCATTTGATTGTTGCAAACTTTTATAGGTGTAGGACGCACCGTATAGAAGTTATGGCCATTTGAAGTTTTATCAGTGTTTGATTTGGGACTCGAGGATAGCATAGCTATGAGCGATAGCTTAAGTTGATAAGAGGCTCGAGTACTTTATTGTCACAAAATTTCAAGGTTTTATGACGCTCCAGTAAAAAGTTACAAGCAATGGATGGTCGCCGACTCTGATAGGTGTAGGACGTATAGAAGTTAGGGCTATTTGAAGATTTATCAGTGTTTGCTTTGGGACTCAAGGGTAGCATAGCTATGAGCGATAGCTTAAATTGATAACACGCTCGACTACTTTATTGTCACAAAATTTCAAGATTTTATAACGCTCCAGTAAAAAGTTACAAGCATTTGCATATTGCAAACTTTGATAGGTGTAGGACGCACCGTATAGAAGTTAGGGCTATTTGAAGTTTTAGCAGTGTTTGATTTGGGACTCAAGAGTAGCATAGCTATGATCGGTAACTTTAATTGACAAGAGGCTCGACTACTTTATTGTCACAAAATTTCAAGATTTTATAACGCTCCAGTAAAAAGTTACAAGCATTTGAATGTTGCAAACATTGATAGGTATAGGACGCACCGTATAGAAGTTAGGGCTATTTGAAGTTTTATCAGTGTTTAATTTGGGACTCAAGGGTAGCATAGTTATGAGCGATAGCTTAAATTGATAAGAGGCACTAATACTTTATTGTCAAAAAACTTCAAGGTTTTATGACGCTCCAGTAAAATGTTACAAGCATTTGATTGTTGCAAACTTTAATATTTATAGGGACGCACCTTATAGAAGTTAGGGCCATTTGAAGTTTTATCAGTGCTTGATTTGGGACTCAAGTGTAGCATAGCTATGAGAGATCGCTTAAATTGATAAAAGGCTAGAGTACTTTATAGTCACAAAATTTCAAGATTTTATGACGCTCCAGTAAAATGTTACAAGCATTTGAATGTTGCATACATTGATAGGTATAGGACGCACCGTATAGAAGTTAGGGCCATTTGAAGTTTTATCAGTGTTTTATTTAGGACTCAAGGGTAGCATAGGTATGAGCGATAGCTTAAATTGATAAGAGGCTCGACTTCTTTATTGTCACCAAATTTCAAGATTTTATAACGCTCCAGTAAAAAGTTACAAGCATTTGAATGATGCAAACTTTGATAGGTATAAGACGCACCGTACAAAAGTTAGGGCCCTTTGAAGTCCTATCAGTGTTTGATTTAGGACTCAAGGATAGCATAGCTATGAGCGATAGTTTAAGTAAATAAGAGGCTCGAGTACTTTATTGTCACAAAATTTCAAGGTTTTATGACGCTCCAGTAAAAAGTTACAAGCAATGGATGGTCGCAGACTCTGATAGGTGTAGGACGTATAGAAGTTTTATGACGCTCCAGTAAAAAGTTACAAGCAATGGATGGTCGCAGACTCTGATAGGTGTAGGACGTTTAGAAGTTAGGGCCATTTGAAGTTTTATCAGTGTTTGCTTTGGGACTCAAGGGTAGCATAGCTATGAGCGATAGCTTAAATTGATAAGAGGCTCGAGTACTTTATTGTCACAAAATTTCAATATTTTATGACGCTCCAGTAAAAAGTTACAAGCATTTGATTGTTGCAAACTTTTATAGGTGTAGGACGCACCGTATAGACGTTAGGGCTATTTGAAGTTTTGTCAGTGTTTGATTTGGGACTCAAGGGTAGCATAGTAATATGCGATAGCTTAAGTTGATAAGAGGCTCGAGTACTTTATTGTCACAAAATTTCAAGGTTTTATGAAGCTCCAGTCAAAAGTTACAAGCAATGGATGGTCGCAGACTCTGATAGGTGTAGGACGTATAGAAGTTAGGGCCATTTGAAGTTTTATCAGTGTTTGCTTTTGGACTCAAGGGTAGCATAGCCATGAGCGATAGCTTAAATTGATAAGAGGCTCGAGTACTTTATTGTCACAAAATTTCAATATTTTATGTCGCTTCAATAAAAAGTTACAAGCATTTGATTGTTGCAAACTTTTATAGGTGTAGGACACACCGTATAGACGTTAGGGCTATTTGAAGTTTTATCAGTGTTTGATTTGGGACTCAAGGGTAGCAGAGTTATGAGTGATAGCTTAAGTTGATTAGAGGCTCGAGTACTCTATTGTCACAAAATTTCAAGGTTTTATGATGCGCCAGTAAAAAGTTACAAGCAATGGATGGTCGCAGACTCTGATAGGTGTAGGACGTATAGAAGTTAGGGCCAATTGAAGTTTTATCAGTATTTGCTTTGGGACTCAATGGTAGCATAGCTATGAGGGATAGCTTAAATTGATAAGAGGCTCGAGAACTTTATTGTCACAAAATTTCAATATTTTATGACGCTCCAGTAAAAAGTTACAAGCATTTGATTGTTGCAAACTTTTATAGGTGTAGGACGCACCGTATAGAAGTTATGGCCATTTGAAATTTTATCAGTGTTTGATTTGGGACTCGAGGATAGCATAGCTTTGAGCGATAGCTTAAGTTGATAAGAAGCTCGAGTACTTTATTGTCACAAAATTTCAAGGTTTTATGACGCTCCAGTAAAAAGTTACAAGCAATGGATGGTCGCAGACTCTGATAGGTGTAGGACGTATAGAAGTTAGGGCTATTTGAAGTTTTATCAGTGTTTGCTTTGGGACTCAAGGGTAGCATAGCTATGAGCGATAGCTTAAATTGATAAGAGGCTCGAGTACTTTATGGTCAAACAATTTCAAGGTTTTATGACGCACCAGTAAAAAGTTACAAGCATTTGAATGGTGCAAAGTTTTATAGGTGTAGGACGCACCGTATAGACTTAGGGCTATTTGAAGTTTTATCAGTGTTTGATTTGGGACTCAAGGGTAGCATAGTTATGAGCTATAGCTTAAGTTGAAAAGAGGCTCGAGTACTTTATTGTCACAAAATTTCAAGGTTTTATGACGCTCCAGTGAAAAGTTACAAGCAATGGATGGTCGCAGACTCTGATAGGTGTAGGACGTATAGAACTTAGGGCCATTTGAAGTTTTATCAGTGTTTGCTTTGGGACTCAAGGGTAGAATAGCTATGAGCGATAGCTTAAATTGATAAGAGGCTCGAGTACTTTATTGTCACCAAATTTCAAGATTTTATGACGCTCCAGTAAAAAGTTACAAGCATTTGAATGTTGCAAACTTTGATAGGTGTAGGACGCACCGTATAGAAGTTAGGGCCATTTGAAGTGTTAGCAGTGTTTGATTTGGGACTCAAGAGTAGCATAGCTATGAGCGATAACTTTAATTGACAAGAGGCTCGACTACTTTATTGTCACAAAATTTCAAGATTTTATAACGCTCCAGTAAAAAGTTACAAGCATTTGAATGTTGCAAACATTGATAGGTATAGGACGCACCGTATAGAAGTTAGGGCTATTTGAAGTTTTATCAGTGTTTAATTTTGGACTCAAGGGTAGCATAGCTATGAGCGATAGCTTAAATTGATAAGAGGCAATACTAATTTATTGTCAAAAAACTTCAAGGTTTTATGACGCTCCAGTAAAATGTTACAAGCATTTGATTGTTGCAAACTTTAATATTTATAGGGACGCACCTTATAGAAGTTAGGGCCATTTGAAGTTTTATCAGTGTTTGATTTGGGACTCAAGTGTAGCATAGCTATAAGAGATCGCTTAAATTGATAAAAGGCTAGAGTACTTTATAGTCACAAAATTTCAAGATTTTATGACGCTCCAATAAAAAGTTACAAGCATTTGAATGTTGCAAACTTTGATAGGTGTTGCACGCTCCGTATAGAAGTTAGGGCCATTTGAAGTTTTATCAGTGTTTCATTTAGGACTCAAGGGTAGCATAGCTATGAGCGATAGCTTAAATTGATAAGAGGCTCGACTACTTTATTGTCACAAAATTTCAAAATTTTATGACGCTCCAGTAAAAAGTTACAAGCATTTGAATGTTGCATACATTGATAGGTATAGGACGCACCGTATAGAAGTTAGGGCCATTTGAAGTTTTATCAGTGTTTTATTTAGGACTCAAGGGTAGCATAGGTATGAGCGATAGCTTAAATTGATAAGAGGCTCGACTTCTTTATTGTCACCAAATTTCAAGATTTTATAACGCTCCAGTAAAAAGTTACAAGCATTTGAATGTTGCAAACTTTGATAGGTATAAGACGCACCGTACAAAAGTTAGGGCCCTTTGAAGTCCTATCAGTGTTTGATTTAGGACTCAAGGATAGCATAGCTATGAGCGATAGTTTAAGTAAATTAGAGGCTCGAGTACTTTATTGTCACAAAATTTCAAGGTTTTATGACGCTCCAGTAAAAAGTTACAAGCAATGGATGGTCGCAGACTCTGATAGGTGTAGGACGTATAGAAGTTTTATGACGCTCCAGTAAAAAGTTACAAGCAATGGATGGTCGCAGACTCTGATAGGTGTAGGACGTTTAGAAGTTAGGGCCATTTGAAGTTTTATCAGTGTTTGCTTTGGGACTCAAGGGTAGCATAGCTATGAGCGATAGCTTAAATTGATAAGAGGCTCGAGTACTTTATTGTCACAAAATTTCAATATTTTATGACGCTCCAGTAAAAAGTTACAAGCATTTGATTGTTGCAAACTTTTATAGGTGTAGGACGCACCGTATAGACGTTAGGGCTATTTGAAGTTTTGTCAGTGTTTGATTTGGGACTCAAGGGTAGCATAGTAATATGCGATAGCTTAAGTTGATAAGAGGCTCGAGTACTTTATTGTCACAAAATTTCAAGGTTTTATGAAGCTCCAGTAAAAAGTTACAAGCAATGGATGGTCGCAGACTCTGATAGGTGTAGGACGTATAGAAGTTAGGGCCATTTGAAGTTTTATCAGTGTTTGCTTTTGGACTCAAGGGTAGCATAGCCATGAGCGATAGCTTAAATTGATAAGAGGCTCGAGTACTTTATTGTCACAAAATTTCAATATTTTATGTCGCTTCAATAAAAAGTTACAAGCATTTGATTGTTGCAAACTTTTATAGGTGTAGGACACACCGTATAGACGTTAGGGCTATTTGAAGTTTTATCAGTGTTTGATTTGGGACTCAAGGGTAGCAGAGTTATGAGTGATAGCTTAAGTTGATTAGAGGCTCGAGTACTTTATTGTCACAAAATTTCAAGGTTTTATGATGCGCCAGTAAAAAGTTACAAGCAATGGATGGTCGCAGACTCTGATAGGTGTAGGACGTATAGAAGTTAGGGCCAATTGAAGTTTTATCAGTATTTGCTTTGGGACTCAATGGTAGCATAGCTATGAGGGATAGCTTAAATTGATAAGAGGCTCGAGAACTTTATTGTCACAAAATTTCAATATTTTATGACGCTCCAGTAAAAAGTTACAAGCATTTGATTGTTGCAAACTTTTATAGGTGTAGGACGCACCGTATAGAAGTTATGGCCATTTGAAATTTTATCAGTGTTTGATTTGGGACTCGAGGATAGCATAGCTATGAGCGATAGCTTAAGTTGATAAGAAGCTCGAGTACTTTATTGTCACAAAATTTCAAGGTTTTATGAAGCTCCAGTAAAAAGTTACAAGCAATGGATGGTCGCAGACTCTGATAGGTGTAGGACGTATAGAAGTTAGGGCTATTTGAAGTTTTATCAGTGTTTGCTTTGGGACTCAAGGGTAGCATAGCTATGAGCGATAGCTTAAATTGATAAGAGGCTCGAGTACTTTATGGTCAAACAATTTCAAGGTTTTATGACGCACCAGTAAAAAGTTACAAGCATTTGAATGGTGCAAAGTTTTATAGGTGTAGGACGCACCGTATAGACTTAGGGCTATTTGAAGTTTTATCAGTGTTTGATTTGGGACTCAAGGGTAGCATAGTTATGAGCTATAGCTTAAGTTGAAAAGAGGCTCGAGTACTTTACTGTCACAAAATTTCAAGGTTTTATGACGCTCCAGTGAAAAGTTACAAGCAATGGATGGTCGCAGACTCTGATAGGTGTAGGACGTATAGAACTTAGGGCCATTTGAAGTTTTATCAGTGTTTGCTTTGGGACTCAAGGGTAGAATAGCTATGAGCGATAGCTTAAATTGATAAGAGGCTCGAGTACTTTATTGTCACCAAATTTCAAGATTTTATGACGCTCCAGTAAAAAGTTACAAGCATTTGAATGCTGCAAACTTTGATAGGTGTAGGACGCACCGTATAGAAGTTAGGGCCATTTGAAGTGTTAGCAGTGTTTGATTTGGGACTCAAGAGTAGCATAGCTATGAGCGATAACTTTAATTGACAAGAGGCTCGACTACTTTATTGTCACAAAATTTCAAGATTTTATAACGCTCCAGTAAAAAGTTACAAGCATTTGAATGTTGCAAACATTGATAGGTATAGGACGCACCGTATAGAAGTTAGGGCTATTTGAAGTTTTATCAGTGTTTAATTTGGGACTCAAGGGTAGCATAGCTATGAGCGATAGCTTAAATTGATAAGAGGCAATACTAATTTATTGTCAAAAAACTTCAAGGTTTTATGACGCTCCAGTAAAATGTTACAAGCATTTGATTGTTGCAAACTTTAATATTTATAGGGACGCACCTTATAGAAGTTAGGGCCATTTGAAGTTTTATCAGTGTTTGATTTGGGACTCAAGTGTAGCATAGCTATAAGAGATCGCTTAAATTGATAAAAGGCTAGAGTACTTTATAGTCACAAAATTTCAAGATTTTATGACGCTCCAGTAAAAAGTTACAAGCATTTGAATGTTGCAAACTTTGATAGGTGTTGCACGCTCCGTATAGAAGTTAGGGCCATTTGAAGTTTTATCAGTGTTTCATTTAGGACTCAAGGGTAGCATAGCTATGAGCGATAGCTTAAATTGATAAGAGGCTCGACTACTTTATTGTCACAAAATTTCAAAATTTTATGACGCTCCAGTAAAAAGTTTCAAGCATTTGAATGCTGCAAACCTTTATAGGTATAGGACGCACCGTATAGAAGTTAGGGCTATTTGAAGTTTTATCAGTGTTTAATTTGGGACTCAAGGGTAGCATAGCTATGAGCGATAGCATAAATTGATAAGAGGCTCGAGTACATTATTGTCACAAAATTTCAAAGTTTTATGACGCTCCAGTAAGAAGTTACAAGCATTTGATTGCTGCAAACTTTGATAGGTGTAGGACGCACCGTATAGAAGTTATGGCCATTTGAAGTTTTATCAGTGTTTGATTTGGGACTCAAGGATAGCATAGCTATGAGCGACAGTTTAAGTAAATAAGAGGCTCGAGTACTTTATTGTCACAAAATTTCAAGGTTTTATGACGCTCCAGTAAAAAGTTACAAGCAATGGATGGTCGCAGACTCTGATAGGTGTAGGACGTATAGAAGTTTTATGACGCTCCAGTAAAAAGTTACAAGCAATGGATGGTCGCAGACTCTGATAGGTGTAGGACGTAAAGAAGTTAGGGCCATTTGAAGTTTTATCAGTGTTTGCTTTGGGACTCAAGGGTAGCATAGCTATGAGCGATAGCTTAAGTTGATAAGAGGCTCGAGTACCTTATTGTCACAAAATTTCAAGGTTTTATGACGCTCCAGTAAAAAGTTACAAGCAATGGATGGTCTCAGACTCTGATAGGTGTAGGATGTATAGAAGTGAGGGCCATTTGAAGTTTTATCAGTGTTTGCTTTGGGACTCAAGGGTAGAATAGCTATGAGCGATAGCTTAAATTGATAAGCGGCTCGAGTAGTTTATTGTCACAAAATTTCAAAATTTTATGACGCTCCAGTAAAAAGTTACAAGCATTTGAATGGTGCAAACTTTGATAGGTATAGGACGAACCGTACAGAAGTTAGGGCCATTTGAAGCTTTATCAGTGTTTGATTTGGGACTCAAGGGTAGCATAGCTATGAGCGATAGCTTAAATTGATAACAGGCTCAAGTACTTTATTGTCACCAAATTTCAAGATTTTATGACGCTCCAGTAAAAAGTTACAAGCATTTGAATGTTGCAAACTTTGATAGGTGTAGGACGCACCGTATAGAAGTTAGGGCCATTTGAAGTTTTAGCAGTGTTTGATTTGGGACTCAAGAGTAGCATAGCTATGAGCGATAACTTTAATTGACAAGAGGCTCGACTACTTTATTGTCACAAAATTTCAAGATTTTATAACGCTCCAGTAAAAAGTTACAAGCATTTGAATGTTGCAAACATTGATAGGTATAGGACGCACCGTATAGAAGTTAGGGCTATTTGAAGTTTTATCAGTGTTTAATTTGGGACTCAAGGGTAGCATAGCTATGAGCGATAGCTTAAATTGATAAGAGGCAATACTAATTTATTGTCAAAAAACTTCAAGGTTTTATGACGCTCCAGTAAAATGTTACAAGCATTTGATTGTTGCAAACTTTAATATTTATAGGGACGCACCTTATAGAAGTTAGGGCCATTTGAAGTTTTATCAGTGTTTGATTTGGGACTCAAGTGTAGCATAGCTATAAGAGATCGCTTAAATTGATAAAAGGCTAGAGTACTTTATAGTCACAAAATTTCAAGATTTTATGACGCTCCAGTAAAAAGTTACAAGCATTTGAATGTTGCAAACTTTGATAGGTGTTGCACGCTCCGTATAGAAGTTAGGGCCATTTGAAGTTTTATCAGTGTTTCATTTAGGACTCAAGGGTAGCATAGCTATGAGCGATAGCTTAAATTGATAAGAGGCTCGACTACTTTATTATCACAAAATTTCAAAATTTTATGACGCTCCAGTAAAAAGTTACAAGCATTTGAATGCTGCAAACCTTTATAGGTATAGGACGCAACGTATAGAAGTTAGGGCTATTTGAAGTTTTATCAGTGTTTAATTTGGGACTCAAGGGTAGCATAGCTATGAGCGATAGTATAAATTGATAAGAGGCTCGAGTACATTATTGTCACAAAATTTCAAAGTTTTATGACGCTCCAGTAAGAAGTTACAAGCATTTGATTGCTGCAAACTTTGATAGGTGTAGGACGCACCGTATAGAAGTTATGGCCATTTGAAGTTTTATCAGTGTTTGATTTGGGACTCAAGGATAGCATAGCTATGAGCGATAGTTTAAGTAAATAAGAGGCTCGAGTACTTTATTGTCACAAAATTTCAAGGTTTTATGACGCTCCAGTAAAAAGTTACAAGCAATGGATGGTCGCAGACTCTGATAGGTGTAGGACGTATAGAAGTTTTATGACGCTCCAGTAAAAAGTTACAAGCAATGGATGGTCGCAGACTCTGATAGGTGTAGGACGTATAGAAGTTAGGGCCATTTGAAGTTTTATCAGTGTTTGATTTGGGACTCAAGGATAGCATAGCTATGAGCGATAGTTTAAGTAAATAAGAGGCTCGAGTACTTTATTGTCACAAAATTTCAAGGTTTTATGACGCTCCAGTAAAAAGTTACAAGCAATGGATGGTCGCAGACTCTGATAGGTGTAGGACGTATAGAAGTTTTATGACGCTCCAGTAAAAAGTTACAAGCAATGGATGGTCGCAGACTCTGATAGGTGTAGGACGTATAGAAGTTAGGGCCATTTGAAGTTTTATCAGTGTTTAATTTGGGACTCAAGGGTAGCATAGCTATGAGCGATAGCATAAATTGATAAGAGGCTCGAGTACTTTATTGTCACAAAATTTCAAGATTTTACGACGCTCCAGTAAAATGTTACAAGCATTTGAATGTTGCATACATTGATAGGTATAGGATGCACCGTATAGAAGTTAGGGCTATTTGAAGTTTTATCAGTGTTTAATTTGGGACTCAAGGGTAGCATAGCTATGAGCGATAGCATAAATTGATAAGAGGCTCGAGTACTTTATTGTCACAAAATTTCAAGATTTTATAACGCTCCAGTAAAAAGTGACAAGCATTTGAATGTTGCAAACTTTGATAGGTGTTGCACGCTCCGTATAGAAGTTAGGGCCATTTGAAGTTTTATCAGTGTTTTATTTAGGACTCAAGGGTAGCATAGCTATGAGCGATAGCTTAAATTGATACGAGGCTCGAGTACATTATTGTCACAAAATTTCAAGATTTTATAACGCTCCAGTAAAAAGTTACAAGCATTTGAATGTTGCAAACTTTGATAGGTGTAAGACGCACCGTATAGAAGTTATGGCCATTTGAAGTTTTATCAGTGTTTGATTTGGGACTCAAGGATAGCATAGCTATGAGCGATAGTTTAAGTAAATAAGAGGCTCGAGTACTTTATTGTCACAAAATTTCAAGGTTTTATGACGCTCCAGTAAAAAGTTACAAGCAATGGATGGTCGCAGACTCTGATAGGTGTAGGACGTATAGAAGTTTTATGACGCTCCAGTAAAAAGTTACAAGCAATGGATGGTCGCAGACTCTGATAGGTGTAGGACGTATAGAAGTTAGGGCCATTTGAAGTTTTATCAGTGTTTGCTTTGGGACTCAAGGGTAGCATAGCTATGAGCGATAGCTTAAATTGATAAGAGGCTCGAGTACTTTATGGTCAAACAATTTCAAGGTTTTATGACGCACCAGTAAAAAGTTACAAGCATTTGAATGGTGCAAACTTTTATAGGTGTAGGACGCACCGTATAGACGTTAGGGCTATTTGAAGTTTTATCAGTGTTTGATTTGGGACTCAAGGGTAGCATAGTTATGAGCGATAGCTTAAGTTGATAAGAGGCTCGAGTACTTTATTGTCACAAAATTTCAAGGTTTTATGACGCTCCAGTAAAAAGTTACAAGCAATGGATGGTCTCAGACTCTGATAGGTGTAGGATGTATAGAAGTGAGGGCCATTTGAAGTTTTATCAGTGTTTGCTTTGGGACTCAAGGGTAGAATAGCTATGAGCGATAGCTTAAATTGATAAGCGGCTCGAGTAGTTTATTGTCACAAAATTTCAAAATTTTATGACGCTCCAGTAAAAAGTTACAAGCATTTGAATGGTGCAAACTTTGATAGGTATAGGACGCACCGTACAGAAGTTAGGGCCATTTGAAGTTTTATCAGTGTTTGATTTGGGACTCAAGGGTAGCATAGCAATGAGCGATAGCTTAAATTGATAACAGGCTCAAGTACTTTATTGTCACCAAATTTCAAGATTTTATGACGCTCCAGTAAAAAGTTACAAGCATTTGAATGTTGCAAACTTTGATAGGTGTAGGACGCACCGTATAGAAGTTAGGGCCATTTGAAGTTTTAGCAGTGTTTGATTTGGGACTCAAGAGTAGCATAGCTATGAGCGATAACTTTAATTGACAAGAAGCTCGACTACTTTATTGTCACAAAATTTCATGATTTTATAACGCTCCAGTAAAAAGTTACAAGCATTTGAATGTTGCAAACATTGATAGGTATAGGATGCACCGTATAGAAGTTAGGGCTATTTGAAGTTTTATCAGTGTTTAATTTGGGACTCAAGGGTAGCATAGCTATGAGCGATAGCTTAAATTGATAAGAGGCACTACTACTTTATTGTCAAAAAACTTCAAGGTTTTATGACGCTCCAGTAAAATGTTACAAGCATTTGATTGTTGCAAACTTTAATATTTATAGGGACGCACCTTATAGAAGTTAGGGCCATTTGAAGTTTTATCAGTGTTTGATTTGGGACTCAAGTGTAGCATAGCTATGAGCGATAGCTTAAATTGATAAGAGGCTCGACTACTTTATTGTCACAAAATTTCAAGATTTTATAACGCTCCAGTAAAAAGTTACAAGCATTTGAATGTTGCAAACTTTGATAGGTATAAGACGCACCCTACAAAAGTTAGGGCCCTTTGAAGTCCTATCAGTGTTTGATTTAGGACTCAAGGGTAGCATAGCTATGAGCGATAGCTTAAATTGATAAGAGGCTCGACTACTTTATTGTCACAAAATTTCAAAATTTTATGACGCTCCAGTAAAAAGTTACAAGCATTTGAATGCTGCAAACCTTTATAGGTATAGGACGCACCGTATAGAAGTTAGGGCTATTTGAAGTTTTATCAGTGTTTAATTTGGGACTCAAGGGTAGCATAGCTATGAGCGATAGCATAAATTGATAAGAGGCTCGAGTACATTATTGTCACAAAATTTCAAAGTTTTATGACGCTCCAGTAAGAAGTTACAAGCATTTGATTGCTGCAAACTTTGATAGGTGTAGGACGCACCGTATAGAAGTTATGGCCATTTGAAGTTTTATCAGTGTTTGATTTGGGACTCAAGGATAGCATAGCTATGAGCGATAGTTTAAGTAAATAAGAGGCTCGAGTACTTTGTTGTCACAAAATTTCAAGGTTTTATAACGCTCCAGTAAAAAGTTACAAGCAATGGATGGTCGCAGACTGTGATAGGTGTAGGACGTATAGAAGTTTTATGACGCTCCAGTAAAAAGTTACAAGCAATGGATGGTCGCAGACTCTGATAGGTGTAGGACGTATAGAAGTTAGGGCCATTTGAAGTTTTATCAGTGTTTGCTTTGGGACTCAAGGGTAGCATAGCTATGAGCGATAGCTTAAATTGATAAGAGGCTCGAGTACTTTATGGTCAAACAATTTCAAGGTTTTATGACGCACCAGTAAAAAGTTACAAACATTTGAATGGTGCAAACTTTTATAGGTGTAGGACACACCGTATAGACGTTAGGGCTATTTGAAGTTTTATCAGTGTTTGATTTGGGACTCAAGGGTAGCATAGTTATGAGCGATAGCTTAAGTTGATAAGAGGCTCGAGTACTTTATTGTCACAAAATTTCAAGGTTTTATGACGCTCCAGTAAAAAGTTACAAGCAATGGATGGTCTCAGACTCTGATAGGTGTAGGATGTATAGAAGTTAGGGCTATTTGAAGTTTTATCAGTGTTTAATTTGGGACTCAAGGGTAGCATAGCTATGAGCGATAGCATAAATTGATAAGAGGCTCGAGTACATTATTGTCACAAAATTTCAAAGTTTTATGACGCTCCAGTAAGAAGTTACAAGCATTTGATTGCTGCAAACTTTGATAGGTGTAGGACGCACCGTATAGAAGTTATGGCCATTTGAAGTTTTATCAGTGTTTGATTTGGGACTCAAGGATAGCATAGCTATGAGCGATAGTTTAAGTAAATAAGAGGCTCGAGTACTTTATTGTCACAAAATTTCAAGGTTTTATAACGCTCCAGTAAAAAGTTACAAGCAATGGATGGTCGCAGACTCTGATAGGTGTAGGACGTATAGAAATTTTATGACGCTCCAGTAAAAAGTTACAAGCAATGGATGGTCGCAGACTCTGATAGGTGTAGGATGTATAGAAGTTAGGGCCATTTGAAGTTTTATCAGTGTTTGCTTTGGGACTCAAGGGTAGCATAGCTATGAGCGATAGCTTAAATTGATAAGAGGTTCGAGTACTTTATGGTCAAACAATTTCAAGGTTTTATGACGCACCAGTAAAAAGTTACAAGCATTTGAATGGTGCAAACTTTTATAGGTGTAGGACACACCGTATAGACGTTAGGGCTATTTGAAGTTTTATCAGTGTTTGATTTGGGACTCAAGGGTAGCATAGTTATGAGCGATAGCTTAAGTTGATAAGAGGCTCGAGTACTTTATTGTCACAAAATTTCAAGGTTTTATGACGCTCCAGTAAAAAGTTACAAGCAATGGATGGTCTCAGACTCTGATAGGTGTAGGATGTATAGAAGTGAGGGCCATTTGAAGTTTTATCAGTGTTTGCTTTGGGACTCAAGGGTAGAATAGCTATGAGCGATAGCTTAAATTGATAAGCGGCTCGAGTAGTTTATTGTCACAAAATTTCAAAATTTTATGACGCTCCAGTAAAAAGTTACAAGCATTTGAATGGTGCAAACTTTGATAGGTATAGGACGCACCGTACAGAAGTTAGGGCCATTTGAAGTTTTATCAGTGTTTGATTTGGGACTCAAGGTCTGATAGGTGTAGGATGTATAGAAGTTAGGGCTATTTGAAGTTTTATCAGTGTTTAATTTGGGACTCAAGGGTAGCATAGCTATGAGCGATAGCATAAATTGATAAGAGGCTCGAGTACATTATTGTCACAAAATTTCAAAGTTTTATGACGCTCCAGTAAGAAGTTACAAGCATTTGATTGCTGCAAACTTTGATAGGTGTAGGACGCACCGTATAGAAGTTATGGCCATTTGAAGTTTTATCAGTGTTTGATTTGGGACTCAAGGATAGCATAGCTATGAGCGATAGTTTAAGTAAATAAGAGGCTCGAGTACTTTATTGTCACAAAATTTCAAGGTTTTATAACGCTCCAGTAAAAAGTTACAAGCAATGGATGGTCGCAGACTCTGATAGGTGTAGGACGTATAGAAATTTTATGACGCTCCAGTAAAAAGTTACAAGCAATGGATGGTCGCAGACTCTGATAGGTGTAGGATGTATAGAAGTTAGGGCCATTTGAAGTTTTATCAGTGTTTGCTTTGGGACTCAAGGGTAGCATAGCTATGAGCGATAGCTTAAATTGATAAGAGGTTCGAGTACTTTATGGTCAAACAATTTCAAGGTTTTATGACGCACCAGTAAAAAGTTACAAGCATTTGAATGGTGCAAACTTTTATAGGTGTAGGACACACCGTATAGACGTTAGGGCTATTTGAAGTTTTATCAGTGTTTGATTTGGGACTCAAGGGTAGCATAGTTATGAGCGATAGCTTAAGTTGATAAGAGGCTCGAGTACTTTATTGTCACAAAATTTCAAGGTTTTATGACGCTCCAGTAAAAAGTTACAAGCAATGGATGGTCTCAGACTCTGATAGGTGTAGGATGTATAGAAGTGAGGGCCATTTGAAGTTTTATCAGTGTTTGCTTTGGGACTCAAGGGTAGAATAGCTATGAGCGATAGCTTAAATTGATAAGCGGCTCGAGTAGTTTATTGTCACAAAATTTCAAAATTTTATGATGCTCCAGTAAAAAGTTACAAGCATTTGAATGGTGCAAACTTTGATAGGTATAGGACGCACCGTACAGAAGTTAGGGCCATTTGAAGTTTTATCAGTGTTTGATTTGGGACTCAAGGGTAGCGTAGCTATGAACGATAGCTTAAACTGATAAGTGGCTCGAGTACTTTATTGTCACAAAATTTCAAGATTTTATGACGCTCCAGTAAAAAGTTACAAGCATTTGAATGTTGCAAACTTTGATAGGTGTAGGACGCACCGTATAGAAGTTAGGGCCATTTGAAGTTTTAACAGTGTTTGATTTGGGACTCAAGAGTAGCATAGCTATGAGCGATAACTTTAATTGACAAGAGGCTCGACTACTTTATTGTCACAAAATTTCCAGATTTTATAACGCTCCAGTAAAAAGTTACAAGCATTTGAATGTTGCAAACTTTGATAGGTGTAGGACGCACCGTATAGAAGTTATGGCCATTTGAAGTTTTATCAGTGTTTGATTTGGGACTCAAGGATAGCATAGCTATGAGCGATAGTTTAAGTAAATAAGAGGCTCGAGTACTTTATTGTCACAAAATTTCAAGGTTTTATAACGCTCCAGTAAAAAGTTACAAGCAATGGATGGTCGCAGACTGTGATAGGTGTAGGACGTATAGAAGTTTTATGACGCTCCAGTAAAAAGTTACAAGCAATGGATGGTCGCAGACTCTGATAGGTGTAGGACGTATAGAAGTTAGGGCCATTTGAAGTTTTATCAGTGTTTGCTTTGGGACTCAAGGGTAGCATAGCTATGAGCGATAGCTTAAATTGATAAGAGGCTCGAGTACTTTATGGTCAAACAATTTCAAGGTTTTATGACGCACCAGTAAAAAGTTACAAACATTTGAATGGTGCAAACTTTTATAGGTGTAGGACACACCGTATAGACGTTAGGGCTATTTGAAGTTTTATCAGTGTTTGATTTGGGACTCAAGGGTAGCATAGTTATGAGCGATAGCTTAAGTTGATAAGAGGCTCGAGTACTTTATTGTCACAAAATTTCAAGGTTTTATGACGCTCCAGTAAAAAGTTACAAGCAATGGATGGTCTCAGACTCTGATAGGTGTAGGATGTATAGAATTGAGGGCCATTTGAAGTTTTATCAGTGTTTGCTTTGGGACTCAAGGGTAGAATAGCTATGAGCGATAGCTTAAATTGATAAGAGGCTCGACTACTTTATTGTCAAAAAATTTCAAAATTTTATGACGCTCCAGTAAAAAGTTACAAGCATTTGAATGCTGCAAACCTTTATAGGTATAGGACGCACCGTATAGAAGTTAGGGCTATTTGAAGTTTTATCAGTGTTTAATTTGGGACTCAAGGGTAGCATAGCTATGAGCGATAGCATAAATTGATAAGAGGCTCGAGTACATTATTGTCACAAAATTTCAAAGTTTTATGACGCTCCAGTAAGAAGTTACAAGCATTTGATTGCTGCAAACTTTGATAGGTGTAGGACGCACCGTATAGAAGTTATGGCCATTTGAAGTTTTATCAGTGTTTGATTTGGGACTCAAGGATAGCATAGCTATGAGCGATAGTTTAAGTAAATAAGAGGCTCGAGTACTTTATTGTCACAAAATTTCAAGGTTTTATAACGCTCCAGTAAAAAGTTACAAGCAATGGATGGTCGCAGACTCTGATAGGTGTAGGACGTATAGAAGTTTTATGACGCTCCAGTAAAAAGTTACAAGCAATGGATGGTCGCAGACTCTGATAGGTGTAGGATGTATAGAAGTTAGGGCCATTTGAAGTTTTATCAGTGTTTGCTTTGGGACTCAAGGGTAGCATAGCTATGAGCGATAGCTTAAATTGATAAGAGGTTCGAGTACTTTATGGTCAAACAATTTCAAGGTTTTATGACGCACCAGTAAAAAGTTACAAGCATTTGAATGGTGCAAACTTTTATAGGTGTAGGACACACCGTATAGACGTTAGGGCTATTTGAAGTTTAATCAGTGTTTGATTTGGGACTCAAGGGTAGCATAGTTATGAGCGATAGCTTAAGTTGATAAGAGGCTCGAGTACTTTATTGTCACAAAATTTCAAGGTTTTATGACGCTCCAGTAAAAAGTTACAAGCAATGGATGGTCTCAGACTCTGATAGGTGTAGGATGTATAGAAGTGAGGGCCATTTGAAGTTTTATCAGTGTTTGCTTTGGGACTCAAGGGTAGAATAGCTATGAGCGATAGCTTAAGTTGATAAGCGGCTCGAGTAGTTTATTGTCACAAAATTTCAAAATTTTATGACGCTCCAGTAAAAAGTTACAAGCATTTGAATGGTGCAAACTTTGATAGGTATAGGACGCACCGTACAGAAGTTAGGGCCATTTGAAGTTTTATCAGTGTTTGATTTGGGACTCAAGGGTAGCGTAGCTATGAACGATAGCTTAAACTGATAAGTGGCTCGAGTACTTTATTGTCACAAAATTTCAAGATTTTATGACGCTCCAGTAAAAAGTTACAAGCATTTGAATGTTGCAAACTTTGATAGGTGTAGGACGTACCGTATAGAAGTTATGGCCATTTGAAGTTTAATCAGTGTTTGATTTGGGACTCAAGGGTAGCATAGTTATGAGCGATAGCTTAAATTGATAAGAGGCTCGAGTACTTTATGGTCAAACAATTTCAAGGTTTTATGACGCACCAGTAAAAAGTTACAAGCATTTGAATGGTGCAAACTTTGATAGGTACAGGACGCACCGTACAGAAGTTAGGGCCATTTGAAGTTTAATCAGTGTTTGATTTGGGACTCAAGGGTAGCATAGTTATGAGCGATAGCTTAAATTGATAAGAGGCTCGAGTACTTTATGGTCAAACAATTTCAAGGTTTTATGACGCACCAGTAAAAAGTTACAAGCATTTGAATGGTGGAAAGTTTTATAGGTGTAGGACGCACCGTATAGACGTTAGGCTATTTGAAGTTTTATCAGTGTTTGATTTGGGACTCAAGGGTAGCATAGTTATGAGCGATAGCTTAAGTTGATAAGAGGCTCGAGTACTTTATTGTCACAAAATTTCAAGGTTTTATGACGCTCCAGTGAAAAGTTACAAGCAATGGATGGTCGCAGATTCTGATAGGTGTAGGACGTATAGAACTTAGGGCCATTTGAAGTTTTATCAGTGTTTGCTTTGGGACTCAAGGGTAGCATAGCTATGAGCGATAGCTTAAATTGATAAGAGGCTCGACTACTTTATTGTCACAACATTTCAAGATTTTATAATGCTCCAGTGAAAAGTTACAAGTATTTGAATGTTGCAAATATTGATAGGTATAGGACGCACCGTATAGAAGTTAGGGCTATTTGAAGTTTTAGCAGTGTTTGATTTGGGACTCAAGAGTAGCATAGCTATGAGCGATAACTTTAATTGACAAGAGGCTCGACTACTTTATAGTCACAAAATTTCAAGATTTTATAACGCTCCAGTAAAAAGTTACAAGCATTTGAATGTTGCAAACATTGATAGGTATAGGACGCACCGTATAGAAGTTAGGGCTATTTGAAGTTTTATCAGTGTTTAATTTGGGACTCAAGGATAGCATAGCTATGAGCGATAGCTTAAATTGATAAGAGGCACTACTACTTTGTCAAAAAACTTCAAGGTTTTATGACGCTAGGGCTATTTGAAGTTTTATCAGTGTTTAATTTGGGACTCAAGGGTAGCATAGCTATGAGCGATAGCATAAATTGATAAGAGGCTCGAGTACTTTATTGTCACAAAATTTCAAGATTTTATAACGCTCCAGTAAAAAGTTACAAGCATTTGAATGTTGCAAACTTTGATAGGTGTTGCACGCTCCGTATAGAAGTTAGGGCCATTTGAAGTTTTATCAGTGTTTTATTTAGGACTCAAGGGTAGCATAGCTATGAGCGATAGCTTAAATTGATAAGAGGCTCGACTACTTTATTGTCACAAAATTTCAAGATTTTATAACGCTCCAGTAAAAAGTTACAAGCATTTGAATGTTGCAAACTTTGATAGGTATAAGACGCACCGTACAAAAGTTAGGGCCCTTTGAAGTCCTATCAGTGTTTGATTTAGGACTCAAGGGTAGCATAGCTATGAGCGATAGCTTAAATTGATAAGAGGCTCGACTATTTTATTGTCACAAAAATTTCAAAGTTTTATGACGCTCCAGAAAGAAGTTACAAGCATTTGATTGCTGCAAACTTTGATAGGTGTAGGACGTACCGTATAGAAGTTATGGCCATTTGAAGTTTTATCAGTGTTTGATTTGGGACTCAAGGATAGCATAGCTATGAGCGATAGTTTAAGTAAATAAGAGGCTCGAGTACTTTATTGTCACAAAATTTCAAGGTTTTATGACGCTCCAGTAAAAAGTTACAAGCAATGGATGGTCGCAGACTCCGATAGGTGTAGGACGTATAGAAGTTTTATGACGCTCCAGTAAAAAGTTACAAGCAATGGATGGTCGCAGACTCTGATAGGTGTAGGACGTATAGAAGTTAGGGCCATTTGAAGTTTTATCAGTGTTTGCTTTGGGACTCAAGGGTAGCATAGCTATGAGCGATAGCTTAAATTGATAAGAGGCTCGAGTACTTTATGGTTAAACAATTTCAAGGTTTTATGACGCACCAGTAAAAAGTTACAAGCATTTGAATGGTGCAAACTTTTATAGGTGTAGGACGCACCGTATAGACGTTAGGGCTATTTGAAGTTTTATCAGTGTTTGATTTGGGACTCAAGGGTAGCATAGTTATGAGCGATAGCTTAAGTTGATAAGAGGCTCGAGTACTTTATTGTCACAAAATTTCAAGGTTTTATGACGCTCCAGTAAAAAGTTACAAGCAATGGATGGTCTCAGACTCTGATAGGTGTAGGATGTATAGAAGTGAGGCCCATTTGAAGTTTTATCAGTGTTTGCTTTGGGACAAAAGGGTAGAATAGCTATGAGCGATAGCTTAAATTGATAAGCGGCTCGAGTAGTTTATTGTCACAAAATTTCAAAATTTTATGACGCTCCAGTAAAAAGTTACAAGCATTTGAATGGTGCAAACTTTGATAGGTGTAGGACGTACCGTATAGAAGTTATGGCCATTTGAAGTTTAATCAGTGTTTGATTTGGGACTCAAGGGTAGCATAGTTATGAGCGATAGCTTAAATTGATAAGAGGCTCGAGTACTTTATGGTCAAACAATTTCAAGGTTTTATGACGCACCAGTAAAAAGTTACAAGCATTTGAATGGTGCAAACTTTGATAGGTATAGGACGCACCGTACAGAAGTTAGGGCCATTTGAAGTTTAATCAGTGTTTGATTTGGGACTCAAGGGTAGCATAGTTATGAGCGATAGCTTAAATTGATAAGAGGCTCGAGTACTTTATGGTCAAACAATTTCAAGGTTTTATGACGCACCAGTAAAAAGTTACAAGCATTTGAATGGTGGAAAGTTTTATAGGTGTAGGACGCACCGTATAGACGTTAGGCTATTTGAAGTTTTATCAGTGTTTGATTTGGGACTCAAGGGTAGCATAGTTATGAGCGATAGCTTAAGTTGATAAGAGGCTCGAGTACTTTATTGTCACAAAATTTCAAGGTTTTATGACGCTCCAGTGAAAAGTTACAAGCAATGGATGGTCGCAGATTCTGATAGGTGTAGGACGTATAGAACTTAGGGCCATTTGAAGTTTTATCAGTGTTTGCTTTGGGACTCAAGGGTAGCATAGCTATGAGCGATAGCTTAAATTGATAAGAGGCTCGACTACTTTATTGTCACAACATTTCAAGATTTTATAATGCTCCAGTGAAAAGTTACAAGTATTTGAATGTTGCAAATATTGATAGGTATAGGACGCACCGTATAGAAGTTAGGGCTATTTGAAGTTTTAGCAGTGTTTGATTTGGGACTCAAGAGTAGCATAGCTATGAGCGATAACTTTAATTGACAAGAGGCTCGACTACTTTATAGTCACAAAATTTCAAGATTTTATAACGCTCCAGTAAAAAGTTACAAGCATTTGAATGTTGCAAACATTGATAGGTATAGGACGCACCGTATAGAAGTTAGGGCTATTTGAAGTTTTATCAGTGTTTAATTTGGGACTCAAGGATAGCATAGCTATGAGCGATAGCTTAAATTGATAAGAGGCACTACTACTTTGTCAAAAAACTTCAAGGTTTTATGACGCTAGGGCTATTTGAAGTTTTATCAGTGTTTAATTTGGGACTCAAGGGTAGCATAGCTATGAGCGATAGCATAAATTGATAAGAGGCTCGAGTACTTTATTGTCACAAAATTTCAAGATTTTATAACGCTCCAGTAAAAAGTTACAAGCATTTGAATGTTGCAAACTTTGATAGGTGTTGCACGCTCCGTATAGAAGTTAGGGCCATTTGAAGTTTTATCAGTGTTTTATTTAGGACTCAAGGGTAGCATAGCTATGAGCGATAGCTTAAATTGATAAGAGGCTCGACTACTTTATTGTCACAAAATTTCAAGATTTTATAACGCTCCAGTAAAAAGTTACAAGCATTTGAATGTTGCAAACTTTGATAGGTATAAGACGCACCGTACAAAAGTTAGGGCCCTTTGAAGTCCTATCAGTGTTTGATTTAGGACTCAAGGGTAGCATAGCTATGAGCGATAGCTTAAATTGATAAGAGGCTCGACTATTTTATTGTCACAAAATTTTCAAAGTTTTATGACGCTCCAGAAAGAAGTTACAAGCATTTGATTGCTGCAAACTTTGATAGGTGTAGGACGTACCGTATAGAAGTTATGGCCATTTGAAGTTTTATCAGTGTTTGATTTGGGACTCAAGGATAGCATAGCTATGAGCGATAGTTTAAGTAAATAAGAGGCTCGAGTACTTTATTGTCACAAAATTTCAAGGTTTTATGACGCTCCAGTAAAAAGTTACAAGCAATGGATGGTCGCAGACTCCGATAGGTGTAGGACGTATAGAAGTTTTATGACGCTCCAGTAAAAAGTTACAAGCAATGGATGGTCGCAGACTCTGATAGGTGTAGGACGTATAGAAGTTAGGGCCATTTGAAGTTTTATCAGTGTTTGCTTTGGGACTCAAGGGTAGCATAGCTATGAGCGATAGCTTAAATTGATAAGAGGCTCGAGTACTTTATGGTTAAACAATTTCAAGGTTTTATGACGCACCAGTAAAAAGTTACAAGCATTTGAATGGTGCAAACTTTTATAGGTGTAGGACGCACCGTATAGACGTTAGGGCTATTTGAAGTTTTATCAGTGTTTGATTTGGGACTCAAGGGTAGCATAGTTATGAGCGATAGCTTAAGTTGATAAGAGGCTCGAGTACTTTATTGTCACAAAATTTCAAGGTTTTATGACGCTCCAGTAAAAAGTTACAAGCAATGGATGGTCTCAGACTCTGATAGGTGTAGGATGTATAGAAGTGAGGGCCATTTGAAGTTTTATCAGTGTTTGCTTTGGGACAAAAGGGTAGAATAGCTATGAGCGATAGCTTAAATTGATAAGCGGCTCGAGTAGTTTATTGTCACAAAATTTCAAAATTTTATGACGCTCCAGTAAAAAGTTACAAGCATTTGAATGGTGCAAACTTTGATAGGTATAGGACGCACCGTACAGAAGTTAGGGCCATTTGAAGTTTTATCAGTGTTTGATTTGGGACTCAAGAGTAGCATAGCTATGAGCGATAACTTTAATTGACAAGAGGCTCGACTACTTTATTGTCACAAAATTTCCAGATTTTATAACGCTCCAGTAAAAAGTTACAAGCATTTGAATGTTGCAAACATTGATAGGTATAGAATGCACCGTATAGAAGTTAGGGCTATTTGAAGTTTTATCAGTGTTTAATTTGGGACTCAAGGGTAGCATAGCTATGAGCGATAGCTTAAATTGATAAGAGGCACTACTACTTTATTGTCAAAAAACTTCAAGGTTTTATGACGCTCCAGTAAATTGTTACAAGCATTTGATTGTTGCAAACTTTAATATTTATAGGGACGCACCTTATAGAAGTTAGGGCCATTTGAAGTTTTATCAGTGTTTGATTTGGGACTCAAGTGTAGCATAGCTATGAGAGATCGCTTAAATTGATAAAAGGCTAGAGTACTTTATAGTCACAAAATTTCAAGATTTTATGACGCTCCAGTAAAAAGTTACAAGCATTTGAATGTTGCAAACTTTGATAGGTGTTGCATGCTCCGTATAGAAGTTAGGGCCATTTGAAGTTTTATCAGTGTTTTCTTTAGGACTCAAGGGAAGCGTATCTATGAGCGCTAGCTTAAATTGATAAGAGGCTCGACTATTTTATTGTCACAAAATTTCAAGATTTTATAACGCTCCAGTAAAAAGTTACAAGCATTTGAATGTTGCAAACTTTGATAGGTATAAGACGCACCGTACAAAAGTTAGGGCCCTTTGAAGTCCTATCAGTGTTTGATTTAGGACTCAAGGGTAGCATAGCTATGAGCGATAGCTTAAATTGATAAGAGGCTCGACTACTATTGTCACAAAATTTCAAAATTTTATGACGCTCCAGTAAAAAGTTACAAGCATTTGAATGCTGCAAACCTTTATAGGTATAGGACGCACCGTATAGAAGTTAGGGCTATTTGAAGTTTTATCAGTGTTTAATTTGGGACTCAAGGGTAGCATAGCTATGAGCGATAGCATAAATTGATAAGAGGCTCGAGTACATTATTGTCACAAAATTTCAAAGTTTTATGACGCTCCAGTAAGAAGTTACAAGCATTTGATTGCTGCAAACTTTGATAGGTGTAGGACGCACCGTATTGAAGTTATGGCCATTTGAAGTTTTATCAGTGTTTGATTTGGGACTCAAGGGTAGCATAGCTATGAGCGATAGCTTAAATTGATAAGAGGCTCGACTACTTTATTGTCACAAAATTTCAAGATTTTATAACGCTCCAGTAAAAAGTTACAAGCATTTGAATGTTGCAAAATTTGATAGGTATAAGACGCACCGTACAAAAGTTAGGGCCATTTGAAGTTTTAGCAGTGTTTGATTTGGGACTCAAGAGTAGCATAGCTATGAGCGATAACTTTAATTGACAAGAGGCTCGACTACTTTATTGTCACAAAATTTCAAGATTTTATAACGCTCCAGTAAAAAGTTAGAAGCATTTGAATGTTGCAAACATTGATAGGTATAGGATGCACCGTATAGAAGTTAGGGCTATTTGAAGTTTTATCAGTGTTTAATTTGGGACTCAAGGGTAGCATAGCTATGAGCGATAGCTTAAATTGATAAGAGGCTCGAGTACTTTATGGTCAAACAATTTCAAGGTTTTATGACGCACCAGTAAAAAGTTACAAGCATTTGAATGGTGCAAAGTTTTATAGGTGTAGGACGCACCGTATAGACGTTAGGGCTATTTGAAGTTTTATCAGTGTTTGATTTGGGACTCAAGGGTAGCATAGTTATGAGCGATAGCTTAAGTTGATAAGAGGCTCGAGTACTTTATTGTCACAAAATTTCAAGGTTTTATGACGCTCCAGTGAAAAGTTACAAGCAATGGATGGTCGCAGACTCTGATAGGTGTAGGACGTATAGAACTTAGGGCCATTTGAAGTTTTAGCAGTGTTTGATTTGGGACTCAAGAGTAGCATAGCTATGAGCGATAACTTTAATTGACAAGAGGCTCGACTACTTTATTGTCACAAAATTTCAAGATTTTATAACGCTCCAGTAAAAAGTTACAAGCATTTTAATGTTGCAAACATTGATAGGTATAGGACGCACCGTATAGAAGTTAGGGCTATTTGAAGTTTTATCAGTGTTTAATTTGGGACTGAAGGGTAGCATAGCTATGAGCGATAGCTTAAATTGATAAGAGGCACTACTACTTTATTGTCAAAAAACTTCAAGGTTTTATGACGCTCCAGTAAAATGTTACAAGCATTTGATTGTTGCAAACTTAATTATTTATAGGGACGCACCTTATAGAAGTTAGGGCCATTTGAAGTTTTATCTGTGTTTGACTTGGGACTCAAGTGTAGCATAGCTATGAGAGATCGCTTAAATTGATAAAAGGCTAGAGTACTTTATAGTCACAAAATTTCAAGATTTTATGACGCTCCAGTAAAATGCTACAAGCATTTGAATGTTGCATACATTGATAGGTATAGGACGCACCGTATAGAAGTTAGGGCTATTTGAAGTTTTATCAGTGTTTAATTTGGGACTCAAGGGTAGCATAGCTATGAGCGATAGCATAAATTGATAAGAGGCTCGAGTACTTTATAGTCACAAAATTTCAAGATTTTATAACGCTCCAGTAAAAAGTTACAAGCATTTGAATGTTGCATACTTTGATAGGTGTTGCACGCTCCGTATAGAAGTTAGGGCCATTTGAAGTTTTATCAGTGTTTTATTTAGGACTCAAGGGTATCATAGCTATGAGCGATAGCTTAAATTGATAAGAGGCTCGACTACTTTATTGTCACAAAATTTCAAGATTTTCTAACGCTCCAGTAAAAAGTTACAAGCATTTGAATGTTGCAAACTTTGATAGGTATAAGACGCACCGTACAAAAGTTAGGGCCCTTGGAAGCCCTATCAGTGTTTGATTTAGGACTCAAGGGTAGCATAGCTATGAGCGATAGCTTAAATTGATAAGAGGCTCGACTACTTTATTGTCACAAAATTTCAACATTTTATGACGCTCCAGTAAAAAGTTACAAGCATTTGAATGCTGCAAACCTTTATAGGTATAGGACGCACCGTATAGAAGTTAGGGCTATTTGAAGTTTTATCAGTGTTTAATTTGGGACTCAAGGGTAGCATAGCTATGAGCGATAGCATAAATTGATAAGAGGCTCGAGTACATTATTGTCACAAAAATTTCAAAGTTTTATGACGCTCCAGTAAGAAGTTACAAGCATTTGATTGCTGCAAACTTTGATAGGTGTAGGACGTACCGTATAGAAGTTATGGCCATTTGAAGTTTTATCAGTGTTTGATTTGGGACTCAAGGATAGCATAGCTATGAGCGATAGTTTAAGTAAATAAGAGGCTCAAGTACTTTATTGTCACAAAATTTCAAGGTTTTATGACGCTCCAGTAAAAAGTTACAAGCAATGGATGGTCGCAGACTCCGATAGGTGTAGGACGTATAGAAGTTTTATGACGCTCCAGTAAAAAGTTACAAGCATTTGAATGCTGCAAACCTTTATAGGTATAGGACGCACCGTATAGAAGTTAGGGCTATTTGAAGTTTTATCAGTGTTTAATTTGGGACTCAAGGGTAGCATAGCTATGAGCGATAGCATAAATTGATAAGAGGCTCGAGTACATTATTGTCACAAAATTTCAAAGTTTTATGACGCTCCAGTAAGAAGTTACAAGCATTTGATTGCTGCAAACTTTGATAGGTGTAGGACGCACCGTATAGAAGTTATGGCCATTTGAAGTTTTATCAGTGTTTGATTTGGGACTCAAGGATAGCATAGCTATGAGCGATAGTTTAAGTAAATAAGAGGCTCGAGTACTTTATTGTCACAAAATTTCAAGGTTTTATGACGGTCCAGTAAAAAGTTACAAGCAATGGATGGTCGCAGACTCTGATAGGTGTAGGACGTATAGAAGTTTTATGACGCTCCAGTAAAAAGTTACAAGCAATGGATGGTCGCAGACTCTAATAGGTGTAGGACGTATAGAAGTTAGTGCCATTTGAAGTTTTATCAGTGTTTGCTTTGGGACTCAAGGGTAGCATAGCTATGAGCGATAGCTTAAATTGATAAGAGGCACTACTACTTTATTGTCAAAAAACTTCAAGGTTTTATGACGCTCCAGTAAAATGTTACAAGCATTTGATTGTTGCAAACTTTAATATTTATAGGGACGCACCTTATAGAAGTTAGGGCCATTTGAAGTTTTATCAGTGTTTGATTTGGGACTCAAGTGTAGCATAGCTATGAGAGATCGCTTAAATTCATAAAAGGCTAGAGTACTTTATAGTCACAAAATTTCAAGATTTTATGACGCTCCAGTAAAATGTTACAAGCATTTGAATGTTGCATTCATTGATAGGTATAGGACGCACCGTATAGAAGTTAGGGCTATTTGAAGTTTTATCAGTGTTTAATTTGGGACTCAAGGGTAGCATAGCTATGAGCGATAGCATAAATTGATAAGAGGCTCGAGTACTTTATTGTCACAAAATTTCAAGATTTTATAACGCTCCAGTAAAAAGTTACAAGCATTTGAATGTTGCAAACTTTGATAGGTATAAAACGCACCGTACAAAAGTTAGGGCCCTTTGAAGTCCTATCAGTGTTTGATTTAGGACTCAAGGGTAGCATAGCTATGAGCGATAGCTTAAATTGATAAGAGGCTCGACTATTTTATTGTGACAAAATTTCAAAATTTTATGACGCTCCAGTAAAAAGTTACAAGCATTTGAATGCTGCAAACCTTTATAGGTATAGGACGCACCGTATAGAAGTTAGGGCTATTTGAAGTTTTATCAGTGTTTAATTTGGGACTCAAGGGTAGCATAGCTATGAGCGATAGCATAAATTGATAAGAGGCTCGAGTACATTATTGTCACAAAAATTTCAAAGTTTTATGACGCTCCAGTAAGAAGTTACAAGCATTTGATTGCTGCAAACTTTGATAGGTGTAGGACGTATCGTATAGAAGTTATGGCCATTTGAAGTTTTATCAGTGTTTGATTTGGGACTCAAGGATAGTATAGCTATGACCGATAGTTTAAGTAAATAAGAGGCTCGAGTACTTTATTGTCACAAAATTTCAAGTTTTTATGACGCTCCAGTAAAAAGTTACAAGCAATGGATGGTAACAGACTCCGATAGGTGTAGGACGTATAGAAGTTTTATCACGCTCCAGTAAAAAATTACAAGCAATGGATGGTCGCAGACTCTGATAGGTGTAGGACGTATAGAAGTTAGGGCCATTTGAATTTTTATCGGTGTTTGCTTTGGGACTCAAGGGTAGCATAGCTATGAGCGATAGCTTAAATTGATAAGAGGCTCGAGTACTTTATGGTTAAACAATTTCAAGGTTTTATGACGCACCAGTAAAAAGTTACAAGCATTTGAATGGTGCAAACTTTTATAGGTGTAGGACGCACCGTATAGACGTTAGGGCTATTTGAAGTTTTATCAGTGTTTGATTTGGGACTCAAGGGTAGCATAGTTATGAGCGATAGCTTAAGTTGATAAGAGGCTCGAGTACTTTATTGTCACAAAATTTCAAGGTTTTATGACGCTCCAGTAAAGAGTTACAAGCAATGGATGGTCTCAGACTCTGATAGGTGTAGGATGTATAGAAGTGAGGGCCATTTGAAGTTTTATCAGTGTTTGCTTTGGGACAAAAGGGTAGAATAGCTATGAGCGATAGCTTAAATTGATAAGCGGCTCGAGTAGTTTATTGTCACAAAATTTCAAAATTTTATGACGCTCCAGTAAAAAGTTACAAGCATTTGAATGGTGCAAACTTTGATAGGTATAGGACGCACCGTACAGAAGTTAGGGCCATTTGAAGTTTTATCAGTGTTTGATTTGGGACTCAAGGATAGCATAGCTATGAGCGATAGTTTAAGTAAATAAGAGGCTCGAGTACTTTATTGTCACAAAATTTCAAGGTTTTATGACGCTCCAGTAAAAAGTTACAAGCAATGGATGGTCGCAGACTCTGATAGGTGTAGGACGTATAGAAGTTTTATGACGCTCCAGTAAAAAGTTACAAGCAATGGATGGTCGCAGACTCTGATAGGTGTAGGACGTATAGAAGTTAGGGCCATTTGAAGTTTTATCAGTGTTTGCTTTGGGACTCAAGGGTAGCATAGCTATGAGCGATAGCTTAAATTGATAAGAGGCACTACTACTTTATTGTCAAAAAACTTCAAGGTTTTATGACGCTCCAGTAAAATGTTACAAGCATTTGATTGTTGCAAACTTTAATATTTATAGGGACGCACCTTATAGAAGTTAGGGCCATTTGAAGTTTTATCAGTGTTTTATTTGGGACTCAAGTGTAGCATAGCTATGAGAGATCGCTTAAATTGATAAAAGGCTAGAGTACTTTATAGTCACAAAATTTCAAGATTTTATGACGCTCCAGTAAAATGTTACAAGCATTTGAATGTTGCATACATTGATAGGTATAGGACGCACCGTATAGAAGTTAGGGCTATTTGAAGTTTTATCAGTGTTTAATTTGGGACTCAAGGGTAGCATAGCTATGAGCGATAGCATAAATTGATAAGAGGCTCGAGTACTTTATTGTCACAAAATTTCAAGATTTTATAACGCTCCAGTAAAAAGTTACAAGCATTTGAATGTTGCAAACTTTGATAGGTATAAAACGCACCGTACAAAAGTTAGGGCCCTTTGAAGTCCTATCAGTGTTTGATTTAGGACTCAAGGGTAGCATAGCTATGAGCGATAGCTTAAATTGATAAGAGGCTCGACTATTTTATTGTCACAAAATTTCAATATTTTATGACGCTCCAGTAAAAAGTTACAAGCATTTGAATGCTGCAAACCTTTATGGGTATAGGACGCACCGTATATAAGTTAGGGCTATTTGAAGTTTTATCAGTGTTTAATTTGGGACTCAAGGGTAGCATAGCTATGAGCGATAGCATAAATTGATAAGAGGCTCGAGTACATTATTGTCACAAAAATTTCAAAGTTTTATGACGCTCCTGTAAGAAGTTACAAGCATTTGATTGCTGCAAACTTTGATAGGTGTAGGACGTATCGTATAGAAGTTATGGCCATTTGAAGTTTTATCAGTGTTTGATTTGGGACTCAAGGATAGCATAGCTATGAGCGATAGTTTAAGTAAATAAGAGGCTCGAGTACTTTATTGTCACAAAATTTCAAGGTTTTATGACGCTCCAGTAAAAAGTTACAAGCAATGGATGGTCACAGACTCCGATAGGTGTAGGACGTATAGAAGTTTTATGACGCTCCAGTAAAAAGTTACAAGCAATGGATGGTCGCAGACTCTGATAGGTATAGGACGCACCGTACAGAAGTTAGGGCCATTTGAAGTTTTATCAGTGTTTAATTTGGGACTCAAGGGTAGCATAGCTATGAGCGATAGCTTAAATTGATAAGATGCTCGAGTACTTTATGGTTAAACAATTTCAAGGTTTTATGACGCACCAGTAAAAAGTTACAAGCATTTGAATGGTGCAAACTTTTGTAGGTGTAGGACGCACCGTATAGACGTTAGGGCTATTTGAAGTTTTATCAGTGTTTGATTTGGGACTCAAGGGTAGCATAGTTATGAGCGATAGCTTAAGTTGATAAGAGGCTCGAGTACTTTATTGTCACAAAATTTCAAGGTTTTATGACGCTCCAGTAAATAGTTACAAGCAATGGATGGTCTCAGACTCTGATAGGTGTAGGATATATAGAAGTGAGGGCCATTTGAAGTTTTATCAGTGTTTGCTTTGGGACAAAAGGGTAGAATAGCTATGAGCGATAGCTTAAATTGATAAGCGGCTCGAGTAGTTTATTGTCACAAAATTTCAAAATTTTATGACGCTCCAGTAAAAAGTTACAAGCATTTGAATGGTGCAAACTTTGATAGGTATAGGACGCACCGTACAGAAGTTAGGGCCATTTGAAGTTTTATCAGTGTCTGATTTGGGACTCAAGGGTAGCATAGCTATGAGCGATAGCTTAAATTGATAAGAGGCACTACTACTTTATTGTCAAAAAACTTCAAGGTTTTATGACGCTCCAGTAAAATGTTACAAGCATTTGATTGTTGCAAGCTTTAATATTTATAGGGACGCACCTTATAGAAGTTAGGGCCATTTGAAGTTTTATCAGTGTTTGATTTGGGACTCAAGTGTAGTATAGCTATGAGAGATCGCTTAAATTGATAAAAGGCTAGAGTACTTTATAGTCAGAAAATTTCAAGTTTTTATGACGCTCCAGTAAAATGTTACAAGCATTTGAATGTTGCATACATTGATAGGTATAGGACGCACCGTATAGAAGTTAGGGCTATTTGAAGTTTTATCAGTGTTTAATTTGGGACTCAAGGGTAGCATAGCTATGAGCGATAGCATAAATTGATAAGAGGCTCGAGTACTTTATTGTCACAAAATTTCAAGATTTTATAACGCTCCAGTAAAAAGTTACAAGCATTTGAATGTTGCAAACTTTGATAGGTGTTGCACGCTCCGTATAGAAGTTAGGGCTATTTGAAGTTTTATCAGTGTTTAATTTGGGACTCAAGGGTAGCATAGCTATGAGCGATAGCATAAATTGATAAGAGGCTCGAGTACTTTATTGTCACAAAATTTCAAGATTTTATAACGCTCCAGTAAAAAGTTACAAGCATTTGAATGTTGCAAACTTTGATAGGTGTTGCACGCTCCGTATAGAAGTTAGGGCCATTTGAAGTTTTATCAGTGTTTTATTTAGGACTCAAGGGTAGCATAGCTATGAGCGATAGCTTAAATTGATAAGAGGCTCGACTACTTTATTGTCACAAAATTTCAAGATTTTATGACGCTCCAGTAAAAAGTTACATGCATTTGAATGTTGCAAACTTGGATAGGTATAAGACGGACCGTACAAAAGTTAGGGCCCTTTGAAGTCCTATCAGTGTTTGATTTAGGACTCAAGGGTAGCATAGCTATGAGCGATAGCTTAAATTGATAAGAGGCTCGACTACTTTATTGTCACAAAATTTCAAAATTTTATGACGCTCCAGTAAAAAGTTACAAGCATTTTAATGCTGCAAACCTTTATAGGTATAGGACGCACCGTATAGAAGTTAGGGCTATTTGAAGTTTTATCAGTGTTTAATTTGGGACTCAAGGGTAGCATAGCTATGAGCGATAGCATAAATTGATAAGAGGTTCGAGTACATTATTGTCCAGCATTCGAAAACTGCCTCGGCAGCCCTGCTTCTCCGCCTCTCGGATATAGGGGAGGAGCTCATTCTCGTCCAAGAACCTTGGGTCATAAATGACCGGGTTTTTGGACTCAATGCATACGGATATCGTATGGTATATATCGAGGATCAAGGTAAACCAAGATCCGGCATTCTGGTAAAAAACAGCGTTAACGCTCTTTTACTCCCTAGATTCAGTGACAAAGACAATGTTGCCATGGTCATTGAAAAGGGTCCACGAACTTTCTGGATCTCCTCGAACTACATGGCTCATGACTATGGCGACTCCCCGCCACCAAACATACTGAAGCAAATGGTTGCTGTAGCCCACCAGAAACAGATTCCGGTAATTATCGGCGCCGATGCCAATGCCCATCACGAAATATGGAGCAGCTCCGGCACAAATGATCGAGGTGAGTGTCTTTTCGACTTTATCATTTCAAATAACTTAGGCATTGCTAACCGGGCAAATGAGCCGACCTTCCTTACATCCGTAAGGAAGGAAGTGCTTGACATCACCCTCGTCAGCGATAACTACTCGAACATGATAAGCAATTGGTTCGTCTCACAGGAATGCTCCTTTTCGGACCACTGCTATATCACCTTTGACATTGACTTGAGGGAGACTACAGGCAATACAGAATCTCTTAAACCTGTCAATAGAAAAAACACGAACTGGCCTCTTTTCCGGCTCAAACTGGGGTCATGCTTAGCAACGACTCCCCCTATTATCCACAACTGTCCCGACATTGATCGGGCGGTCGACGATCTGTCCACAGCTTTTAAAAAAGCCACTCATATTTCTTGCATCAATCCCGAACCACGGGGCAAACCTAAGCCTCCGTGGTGGAACTCGGAAATTGCAAGTCTTCGCAAAACTTGTAGAATGCTTTTCAACAAAGCTAAAGTTACAGCTGAGTGGGCCCCTTTCAAAAATAAACAAAAAGAGTTGAAATACGCCATTAGGCGAGGGAAACGAGCGTCATGGAGGGAATTTTGCGAAAGCATTGAATCGACGTCCGAGGCTAGTCTTCGTAAAATTCTCCACTCCTCTAACAAAGCCCTTGACTGTATCCAAAAACCAGATGGCAGCTGGACTCACTCAAGCGCCGAAACCCTTGATATCCTGCTAGACACCCACTTCCCAGGGAGTTTAGCCTCAGCGGATCAAGCACTCTACCAGGTGGAGCAGGTTTCGCATGATACCCTCCCCACATTCCAAGTGACAAAAAGTCACCTTGAATGGTCCATTCAAACCTTTAAGCCATACAAGTCCCCCGGACCGGACGGCATCATTCCTGCCGATATCCAAAATGGGGAAGAGATTATCCTTCAATGGCTGCTTCAAATATATAATGCAAGCCTCAGACTGCAATACATTCCCTTAAGCTGACGCACGGCTCGGGTCGTCTTCATACCAAAAGTTGGGAAGGCCTCGCACACCAAACCTAAGGATTACAGACCCATAAGTCTAACATCCTTTCTTCTTAAGGTTCTAGAAAGAGCTCTTGACCTACATATCAGGACATCGATCAACCCTTCTCTTCTCTCTGAATCTCAACACGCTTACTCTAAAGGCAAATCGGTTGAAACAGCACTTCATTCTCTCATTTCTCAAGTTGACAAATCCTTGGCGTACAAGGAATTCACACTTGCCATATTTCTGGACATCGAGGGAGCATTCAACAATGTATGCCCCAACGCTGTCATCTCCGCACTCTATAATCTTAACCTGAATTCAGGTCTTCTTAAATTTATAGAGCTTCTACTAAAATCTAGGATCATCACTTCCACGATCGGCAGTGCCCAATCCAGGAGGGTGGTTAACAGGGGCACGCCACAAGGGGGTGTTTTATCACCCCTCCTCTGGAACCTGGCAGTTAACACACTACTGGTGAGATTGGAATCTACTGGATGCAAAGTGATAGCCTATGCGGACGACATAGCAATCGCGGCATCCGGCAAATTCCCACAAACACTTTCCGAAAAACTTAACTATTCACTCTCTATTGTGTCGAACTGGTGTCGCGAATTCGAACTTGGGGTTAACCCATCCAAAACCGAGACTATGCTTTTCACTAGGAAGTACAAAATTCCAAAGTTTACAATGCCTAGTCTAAACGGCACTCCGCTCTCTTTGAGCACACAAGTTAAGTACTTAGGCCTGATTCTCGACCCAAAGCTTAATTGGAAAGCCAATCTAGCTGAGAGGGCACGTAAGGCAACATGCGCTATATACTGCTGTAAAAGAGCAGTTGGTGCACGATGGGTACTTCGTCCTCGAGTCGTGCTCTGGCTCTACACGGCCATCGTTGAACCAAACCTGTTATACGGGTCGGTCTTCTGGTGGCAAGCTCTTGAAAAAGCCTGTAATATCAAACCCCTTGATAAAATCAGAAGATCCATTGCTCTACTGATCACTGGCGCTCTTCGTAGCACACCTACGAAAGCCCTTTTTGCCATGCTGCACTGGCTCCCCTCGGGGATCCTGGTTAAGCAACAAGCCAAGCTGACAGCGATTAGACTTAATGCTCTTTCGCACTGGCGCACAACCCTGACAGGCCATGCTTCAATTCTGAATCAGGACCCACCTGTCGCCAACTTTATAGATTATATGTCGGTCTATCCCGATTTGAACAGGGAATTCGACCTCACTATTCCAAGTCGAAGCGACTGGACCTCAGAAAACCGAATCGTCGGTGAAACAGTCGAAATCTACACCGACGGTTCCAAGCTTGGAGGTAGAGTCGGCAGCGGTATTTATTCCGACAAGCTGGACTTAAACATCTCCCTACGTCTCCCAGACCATTGCAGCGTTTTTCAAGCTGAGGTCATGGCCATTTACCACGCCGCCAAATGGATGCTGAGTAGTGATATCGGCGCAGTTGACGTATCTATCTTCTCAGACAGCCAGGCCGCCATTAAATCTCTTTTTGGCTCCACGGCCACATCAAGACTAGGTCATGAATGTCGAACATCTTTAAATGAGCTCGCAAGTTACTCTCGGGTGCACCTAGTCTGGGTTCCCGGACACAGCGAAATCCCTGGAAACTGCGAGGCGGACGAGCTTGCCAAGGCAGGCACGCTAATGCACGACATTCACCCCTCTGTAAACATCGGCATTCCACTGGCAACAGCCAAGCTCGAAGTCAAACGGAAATATCTGGCGGACGCCTACAAATCCTGGGCTAACGAGGAATCCTGCCACACGGCTAGACTAGCTTGGGCAAGCATGGACAAAAACAGAACCAATCAACTTCTTCGACTTGATCGCGTATCACTGTCGACAACTGTGTCGGTTTTGACCGGCCACTGCATAATGGGACAGCACGCAGAAAGACTGGGCCTACCCTCAAATGACTTTTGCCGACGCTGTGGCTTCGAGGAGGAGGACGAGACGGTTTTCCACCTCTTATGCCACTGCCCATCCTTGAGCAGAAGAAGAATTCGCACCTTTGGTGCCCCATTTCTTACAAGATTGACAGAGCTGTCATCCATTAATATTAGGGACATAGCCAGGTTCATCAAAGTATCAGGATGGTTTCCTGAAACATGACGGGGGAGTCGTGCCTTTCCAGGCGCTGTCCTTGCGCTGACTATCACCATCCCAAGTATGGGAACCTTTTTAGTCAGTGCTTGAACGGCGCCACACCGTGGTATCACAATGGGCCATTATGTGTGCTCAAGTGTGCTTTTGGCAAACTGGGCGGCCACTCCTACCTACCTACCTACCTACATTATTGTCACAAAATTTCAAAGTTTTATGACGCTCCAGTAAGAAGTTACAAGCATTTGATTGCTGCAAACTTTGATAGGGCAAGGACGCACCGTATAGAAGTTATGGCCATTTGAAGTTTTATCAGTGTTTGATTTGGGACTCAAGGATAGCATAGCTATGAGCGATAGTTTAAGTAAATAAGAGGCTGGAGCGTCATAAAACCTAGAAAGGTTTTATGACGCTCCAGTAAAAAGTTACAAGCAATGGATGGTCGCAGATTCTGATAGGTGTAGGACGTATAGAAGTTTTATGACGCTCCAGTAAAAAGTTACAAGCAATGGATGGTCGCAGACTCTGATAGGTGTAGGACGTATAGAAGTTAGGGCCATTTGAAGTTTTATCAGTGTTTGCTCTGGGACTCAAGGGTAGCATAGCTATGAGCGATAGCTTAAATTGATAAGAGGCTCGAGTACTTTTTGGTCAAACAATTTCAAGGTTTTATGACGCACCAGTAAAAAGTTACAAGCATTTGAATGGTGCAAACTTTTATAGGTGTAGGACGCACCGTATAGACGTTAGGGCTATTTGAAGTTTTATCAGTGTTTGATTTGGGACTCAAGTGTAGCATAGTTATGAGCGATAGCTTAAGTTGATAAGAGGCTCGAGTACTTTATTGTCACAAAATTTCAAGGTTTTATGACGCTCCAGTAGAAAGTTACAAGCAATGGATGGTCTCAGACTCTGATAGGTGCAGGATGTATAGAAGTGAGGGCCATTTGAAGTTTTATCAGTGTTTGCTTTGGGACTCAAGGGTAGAATAGCTATGAGCGATAGCTTAAATAGATAAGCGGCTCGAGTAGTTTTTTGTCACAAAATTTCAAAATTGTATGACGCTCCAGTAAAAAGTTACAAGCATTTGAATGTTGAAAACTTTGATAGGTGTTGCACGCTCCGTATAGAAGTTAGGGCTATTTGAAGTTTTATCAGTGTTTGATTTGGGACTCAAGGGTAGCATAGCTATGAGCGATAGCTTAAATTGATAAGAGGCTCGACTACTTTATTGTCACAAAATTTCAAGATTTTATGACGCTCCAGTAAAAAGTTACATGCATTTGAATGTTGCAAACTTGGATAGGTATAAGACGGACCGTACAAAAGTTAGGGCCCTTTGAAGTCCTATCAGTGTTTGATTTAGGACTCAAGGGTAGCATAGCTATGAGCGATAGCTTCAATTGATAAGAGGCTCGACTACTTTATTGTCACAAAATTTCAAAATTTTATGACGCTCCAGTAAAAAGTTACAAGCATTTGAATGCTGCAAACCTTTATAGGTATAGGACGCACCGTATAGAAGTTAGGGCTATTTGAAGTTTTATCAGTGTTTAATTTGGGACTCAAGGGTAGCATAGCTATGAGCGATAGCATAAATTGATAAGAGGTTCGAGTACATTATTGTCCAGCATTCGAAAACTGCCTCGGCAGCCCTGCTTCTCCGCCTCTCGGATATAGGGGAGGAGCTCATTCTCGTCCAAGAACCTTGGGTCATAAATGACCGGGTTTTTGGACTCAATGCATACGGATATCGTATGGTATATATCGAGGATCAAGGTAAACCAAGATCCGGCATTCTGGTAAAAAACAGCGTTAACGCTCTTTTACTCCCTAGATTCAGTGACAAAGACAATGTTGCCATGGTCATTGAAAAGGGTCCACGAACTTTCTGGATCTCCTCGAACTACATGGCTCATGACTATGGCGACTCCCCGCCACCAAACATACTGAAGCAAATGGTTGCTGTAGCCCACCAGAAACAGATTCCGGTAATTATCGGCGCCGATGCCAATGCCCATCACGAAATATGGAGCAGCTCCGGCACAAATGATCGAGGTGAGTGTCTTTTCGACTTTATCATTTCAAATAACTTAGGCATTGCTAACCGGGCAAATGAGCCGACCTTCCTTACATCCGTAAGGAAGGAAGTGCTTGACATCACCCTCGTCAGCGATAACTACTCGAACATGATAAGCAATTGGTTCGTCTCACAGGAATGCTCCTTTTCGGACCACTGCTATATCACCTTTGACATTGACTTCAGGGAGACTACAGGCAATACAGAATCTCTTAAACCTGTCAATAGAAAAAACACGAACTGGCCTCTTTTCCGGCTCAAACTGGGGTCATGCTTAGCAACGACTCCCCCTATTATCCACAACTGTCCCGACATTGATCGGGCGGTCGACGATCTGTCCACAGCTTTTAAAAAAGCCACTCATATTTCTTGCATCAATCCCGAACCACGGGGCAAACCTAAGCCTCCGTGGTGGAACTCGGAAATTGCAAGTCTTCGCAAAACTTGTAGAATGCTTTTCAACAAAGCTAAAGTTACAGCTGAGTGGGCCCCTTTCAAAAAGAAACAAAAAGAGTTGAAATACGCCATTAGGCGAGGGAAACGAGCGTCATGGAGGGAATTTTGCGAAAGCATTGAATCGACGTCCGAGGCTAGTCTTCGTAAAATTCTCCACTCCTCTAACAAAGCCCTTGACTGTATCCAAAAACCAGATGGCAGCTGGACTCACTCAAGCGCCGAAACCCTTGATATCCTGCTAGACACCCACTTCCCAGGGAGTTTAGCCTCAGCGGATCAAGCACTCTACCAGGTGGAGCAGGTTTCGCATGATACCCTCCCCACATTCCAAGTGACAAAAAGTCACCTTGAATGGTCCATTCAAACCTTTAAGCCATACAAGTCCCCCGGACCGGACGGCATCATTCCTGCCGATATCCAAAATGGGGAAGAGATTATCCTTCAATGGCTGCTTCAAATATATAATGCAAGCCTCAGACTGCAATACATTCCCTTAAGCTGACGCACGGCTCGGGTCGTCTTCATACCAAAAGTTGGGAAGGCCTCGCACACCAAACCTAAGGATTACAGACCCATAAGTCTAACATCCTTTCTTCTTAAGGTTCTAGAAAGAGCTCTTGACCTACATATCAGGACATCGATCAACCCTTCTCTTCTCTCTGAATCTCAACACGCTTACTCTAAAGGCAAATCGGTTGAAACAGCACTTCATTCTCTCATTTCTCAAGTTGACAAATCCTTGGCGTACAAGGAATTCACACTTGCCATATTTCTGGACATCGAGGGAGCATTCAACAATGTATGCCCCAACGCTGTCATCTCCGCACTCTATAATCTTAACCTGAATTCAGGTCTTCTTAAATTTATAGAGCTTCTACTAAAATCTAGGATCATCACTTCCACGATCGGCAGTGCCCAATCCAGGAGGGTGGTTAACAGGGGCACGCCACAAGGGGGTGTTTTATCACCCCTCCTCTGGAACCTGGCAGTTAACACACTACTGGTGAGATTGGAATCTACTGGATGCAAAGTGATAGCCTATGCGGACGACATAGCAATCGCGGCATCCGGCAAATTCCCACAAACACTTTCCGAAAAACTTAACTATTCACTCTCTATTGTGTCGAACTGGTGTCGCGAATTCGAACTTGGGGTTAACCCATCCAAAACCGAGACTATGCTTTTCACTAGGAAGTACAAAATTCCAAAGTTTACAATGCCTAGTCTAAACGGCACTCCGCTCTCTTTGAGCACACAAGTTAAGTACTTAGGCCTGATTCTCGACCCAAAGCTTAATTGGAAAGCCAATCTAGCTGAGAGGGCACGTAAGGCAACATGCGCTATATACTGCTGTAAAAGAGCAGTTGGTGCACGATGGGTACTTCGTCCTCGAGTCGTGCTCTGGCTCTACACGGCCATCGTTGAACCAAACCTGTTATACGGGTCGGTCTTCTGGTGGCAAGCTCTTGAAAAAGCCTGTAATATCAAACCCCTTGATAAAATCAGAAGATCCATTGCTCTACTGATCACTGGCGCTCTTCGTAGCACACCTACGAAAGCCCTTTTTGCCATGCTGCACTGGCTCCCCTCGGGGATCCTGGTTAAGCAACAAGCCAAGCTGACAGCGATTAGACTTAATGCTCTTTCTCACTGGCGCACAACCCTGACAGGCCATGCTTCAATTCTGAATCAGGACCCACCTGTCGCCAACTTTATAGATTATATGTCGGTCTATCCCGATTTGAACAGGGAATTCGACCTCACTATTCCAAGTCGAAGCGACTGGACCTCAGAAAACCGAATCGTCGGTGAAACAGTCGAAATCTACACCGACGGTTCCAAGCTTGGAGGTAGAGTCGGCAGCGGTATTTATTCCGACAAGCTGGACTTAAACATCTCCCTACGTCTCCCAGACCATTGCAGCGTTTTTCAAGCTGAGGTCATGGCCATTTACCACGCCGCCAAATGGATGCTAAGTAGTGATATCGGCGCAGTTGACGTATCTATCTTCTCAGACAGCCAGGCCGCCATTAAATCTCTTTTTGGCTCCACGGCCACATCAAGACTAGGTCATGAATGTCGAACATCTTTAAATGAGCTCGCAAGTTACTCTCGGGTGCACCTAGTCTGGGTTCCCGGACACAGCGAAATCCCTGGAAACTGCGAGGCGGACGAGCTTGCCAAGGCAGGCACGCTAATGCACGACATTCACCCCTCTGTAAACATCGGCATTCCACTGGCAACAGCCAAGCTCGAAGTCAAACGGAAATATCTGGCGGACGCCTACAAATCCTGGGCTAACGAGGAATCCTGCCACACGGCTAGACTAACTTGGGCAAGCATGGACAAAAACAGAACCAATCAACTTCTTCGACTTGATCGCGTATCACTGTCGACAACTGTGTCGGTTTTGACCGGCCACTGCATAATGGGACAGCACGCAGAAAGACTGGGCCTACCCTCAAATGACTTTTGCCGACGCTGTGGCTTCGAGGAGGAGGACGAGAGGGTTTTCCACCTCTTATGCCACTGCCCATCCTTGAGCAGAAGAAGAATTCGCACCTTTGGTGCCCCATTTCTTACAAGATTGACAGAGCTGTCATCCATTAATATTAGGGACATAGCCAGGTTCATCAAAGTATCAGGATGGTTTCCTGAAACATGACGGGGGAGTCGTGCCTTTCCAGGCGCTGTCCTTGCGCTGACTATCACCATCCCAAGTATGGCAACCTTTTTAGTCAGTGCTTGAACGGCGCCACACCGTGGTATCACAATGGGCCATTATGTGTGCTCAAGTGTGCTTTTGGCAAACTGGGCGGCCACTCCTACCTACCTACCTACCTACATTATTGTCACAAAATTTCAAAGTTTTATGACGCTCCAGTAAGAAGTTACAAGCATTTGATTGCTGCAAACTTTGATAGGGCAAGGACGCACCGTATAGAAGTTATGGCCATTTGAAGTTTTATCAGTGTTTGATTTGGGACTCAAGGATAGCATAGCTATGAGCGATAGTTTAAGTAAATAAGAGGCTGGAGCGTCATAAAACCTAGAAAGGTTTTATGACGCTCCAGTAAAAAGTTACAAGCAATGGATGGTCGCAGATTCTGATAGGTGTAGGACGTATAGAAGTTTTATGACGCTCCAGTAAAAAGTTACAAGCAATGGATGGTCGCAGACTCTGATAGGTGTAGGACGTATAGAAGTTAGGGCCATTTGAAGTTTTATCAGTGTTTGCTCTGGGACTCAAGGGTAGCATAGCTATGAGCGATAGCTTAAATTGATAAGAGGCTCGAGTACTTTTTGGTCAAACAATTTCAAGGTTTTATGACGCACCAGTAAAAAGTTACAAGCATTTGAATGGTGCAAACTTTTATAGGTGTAGGACGCACCGTATAGACGTTAGGGCTATTTGAAGTTTTATCAGTGTTTGATTTGGGACTCAAGTGTAGCATAGTTATGAGCGATAGCTTAAGTTGATAAGAGGCTCGAGTACTTTATTGTCACAAAATTTCAAGGTTTTATGACGCTCCAGTAGAAAGTTACAAGCAATGGATGGTCTCAGACTCTGATAGGTGTAGGATGTATAGAAGTGAGGGCCATTTGAAGTTTTATCAGTGTTTGCTTTGGGACTCAAGGGTAGAATAGCTATGAGCGATAGCTTAAATAGATAAGCGGCTCGAGTAGTTTTTTGTCACAAAATTTCAAAATTGTATGACGCTCCAGTAAAAAGTTACAAGCATTTGAATGGTGCAAACTTTGATAGGTATAGGACGCACCGTACAGAAGTTAGGGCCATTTGAAGTTTTATCAGTGTTTGATTTGGGACTCAAGGGTAGCGTAGCTATGAACGATAGCTTAAACTGATAAGTGGCTCGAGTACTTTATTGTCACAAAATTTCAAGGTTTTATGACGCTCCAGTAAAAAGTTACAAGCATCTGAATGTTGCAAACTTTGATAGGTGTTGGACGCTCCGTATAGAAGTTAGGGCCATTTCAAGTTTTATCAGTGTTTTATTTAGGACTCAAGGGTAGCATAGCTATGAGCGATAGCTTAAATTGATAACAGGCTCGAGTACTTTATTGTCACCAAATTTCAAGATTTTATGACGCTCCAGTAAAAAGTTACAAGCATTTGAATGTTGCAAACATTGATAGGTATAGGATGCACCGTATAGAAGTTAGGGCTATTTGAAGTTTTATCAGTGTTTAATTTGGGACTCAAGGGTAGCATAGCTATGAGCGATAGCTTAAATTGATAAGAGGCACTACTACTTTATTGTCAAAAAACTTCAAGGTTTTAAGACGCTCTAGTAAAATGTTACAAGCATTTGATTGTTCCAAACTTTAATATTTATAGGGACGCACCTTATAGAAGTTAGGGCCATTTGAAGTTTTATCAGTGTTTGATTTGGGACTCAAGTGTAGCATAGCTATGAGAGACTTAACCCTTATGTCAACGGCAACATACCTGGGTATGTTTCGCGTTTTCAAAACGCTGTAGCTCTGAACTGGATAATTGGATCGACTTGAAATTTCGTGATATCCTAGCGAAAACTGTTTTACGCAATAGTCTTAACTTTGGTTAGGATTGGGTCATCCGTTTGGTAGATAAAGCCCATTTACAAAGTTGCACCCTTACGTCAACAGCATACATACCTGGGTATATGGGCTATGTATAGTAAAACGCATGCAAATATGATGATATTTTTGAAAAGTATAATTTCTTTTGAGTGAAAAAAATACTTATGGTATAAAAATTATTATAAACTAAAAAATACTTATGAAAAAATATTTAAAAAAACTACGAAAAAATTTAAAATTATTGAAATTCAATTACATCTATCGCATTGTGGCAAGTCTTTGGAATGCTCTGCGCACAATGGTTTCTTGCATAATGTGCATGCTTTACGAGTAGGGCGTCGTTTGAAGCAGATGTAGCAATTCCCCTTTACTTTTAGGCGTCCCGTACTATCACGCTCCTCCGCTTCATGTGCTCCAGCATCCACGGCTCGGATGGGCCTACCCATCATGGCTTCGATGGCGTTGCGCGTTGAAAAAACTCTGGATATTCTGCTGTCATTCGCCCTTCTCTTTATTTCTGGCTTGCATAGTTGCTCGCTTAGCTCATGGAGAAACATCCTACGGCGGCTTGTATATGATTTCAGGTGAGTGTTGTTGTCAACGTATATTATGTATGCAGCAAACGCAGCAACGTCCACAATATTATAAAAGAAAGCCAAAGGCCATCTATTTGTGCGCCGCTTTGTACTATATTCTGACAAGCACATGTCCATGTTATCAACTCCACCTTTGGTTTTGTTGTAGTCCAATATAAGCAATGGATTCTTCTTAGGACCGGCCGTTTCTGTTGTATAATGAGAAGTAGACAATATTACAACCGCCTTGTTTTTCTTGGGCACGTACGAGCACATCGTAACGTGATTATAGAACCCAAACATTGATGATTCAGCCTCACGTCCTTTGGGGTTGGCAAATGCTGCTGGCACGAATGTACGCCTTTTGTTGCAAGTACCCAATATAGATAAATTATTGTCTATCATCAAACATTTTGCCAAGTTGTAGCTAGTGAAAAAGTTGTCACATACAATATTTCTTCCACTTCCACCAAAAAGGTTGACACATAAATCTTTTACTACTCTTTCACCAACGTTTTTTTCACGTTCACTAGACGGTGCAATTCCTGTATAGATTTGTCCCTGCATTGAAAAATTAAATTCAATTTAGGTATTTATATTTTCAACAATATTGATAGTACCTGCAATGGATAGGACGAAATGGAGTCGCACACCCACCACACTTTTATCCCATATTTGGCAGGTTTTGATGGTATGTATTGCGTGAAACCAGTTCCACCACGATAAGCATACAATTGTTCATCTACGGTGACGTTGGCTCCTGCCACGTAATATCTACGAAGACAGCTGTTTAGCATCAAAAAAACGTCCGATATTGCTGCTGCTTTGTCAGTTTGTTTGCGTTGCTGGCGTGTGTTTCCATTATCAAAACGAATAAAGCGGCTAATTGCCCAAAATCGTCGTACACTCATTGCAGCACGTAATAATGGATGTGATTTAGTTTTCCACAAATCTTTCGTATGCACGTAACCGGAATGTGTAACACCACTTAGCAAAAGTACGCCCAAATATGCATCAAAGTCACTTTCTGTTATGGGAATCCATGATCTGGCTTCTCTTGTTGGATGTTTTGTATTGCCATCATCAAAGAATTGCCTTGCCTTTCGATTTGATTCACGAATAATTATGTCGCATATTTCGCCTGACATTATCAATTTGAAAGTTTCTGCAATGGTCAAACCTTGCGTTGCCCGTACTGGTCCAGATTGTGCACTTCTTAGAATGTTGTGCGTACGGAATCTAACAGGTTGTGGTTGTATCGAAGACCAAACATTACCATCTCTGGCAGTAAAATATTCCCCAGTTTCAATTGGCGCATCTTCAAGTTCTTCATCAGAATCACTGTCGTCCTCTGTGTCATATTCTGGTAACGTGGGCTCTTCAAAGTCTGAGTCATCGACACCAATATCACCTACACATTCATCTAAAGCCTCGTCATCAACTATTGAATCGTGGTCACTTATTGTTTCCTGGCTCTCTTCAAGCGTTTGACGAATATATGCTTGCTGTTCTTCGTACGAAAGTGCACTTATGTAGTTGTCGTGGAGTAAGCCATTCACCATCTGCCATTTCACTTTTATTTTATTTTTTTATTTCTACAAAATTAACAGAAACGTCTTTTCACTTCCAATCACAAATGTAAACTAAATTTGCTGACGAAACTACAAAGAATGAAATTTCTGCAAATTTCTTTTGTCTCTCCATTTCCCGCCATTTCTCGGCATGCAATTTCCCATAAAAAACGTATGTACAATGACTACCTGCAAGGGTAAAACTGGTTCTGAACCTTTTGTCTCTTACTAACACAATAAAAAAATGCAAGGGTAAAACTGGTTCTGAACCTTTTGTCTCTTACTAACACAATAAAAAAATGCAAGGGTAAAACTGGTTTTGAACCTTTTCTCTCTTTCTAACAAAATAAAAAAATATGCAGAATGGCGGGAAATGGAGAGACAAAAGAAATTCCAACAAACGAGTTAGATATTAGCATTTATATGCTAACTGCATGACATTCCCCATACAAAACGTATGTACCCGGGTGTGTTGCTGTTGACGTGCGTAAAGAAGTTCTGCCGTTGACATAAGGGTTAAATTGATAAGAGGCTCGAGTACTTTATTGTCACAAAATTTGAAGGTTTTATCACGTTCCAATAAAAAGTTACAAGCAAATCAATGTTGCAAACTTTGATAGGTGTAGGATGCACCGTATAGAAGTTAGGGCTATTTGAAGTTTTATCAGTGTTTAATTTAGGACTCAAGGGTAGCATAGCTATGAGCGATAGCTTAAACTGATAAGTGGCTCGAGTACTTTATTGTCACAAAATTTCAAGGTTTTATGACGCTCCAGTAAAAAGTTACAAGCATCCGAATGTTGCAAACTTTGATAGGTGTTGGACGCTCCGTATAGAAGTTAGGGCCATTTGAAGTTTTATCAGTGTTTTATTTAGGACTCAAGGGTAGCATAGCTATGAGCGATAGCTTAAATTGATAAGAGGCTCGAATACTTTATTGTCACAAAATTACAAGGTTTTATGACGCTGCAGTAAAATGTTACAAGCATTTGATTGTTGCAAATTTTAATAGGTATAGGGACGCACCTTATAGAAGTTAGGGCCATTTTAAGTTTTATCAGGGTTTGATTTGGGACTCAAGTGTAGCATAGCTATGAGAGATCGCTTAAATTGATAAAAGGCTAGAGTACTTTATAGTCACAAAATTTCAAGATTTTATGACGCTCCAGTAAAATGTAACAAGCATTTGAATGTTGCAAACATTGATAGGTATAGGACGCACCGTATAGAAGTTAGGGCTATTTGAAGTTTTATCAGTGTTTAATTTGGGACTCAAGGGTATCATAGCTATGAGCGATAGCATAAATTGATAAGAGGCTCGAGTACTTTATTGTCACAAAATTTCAAGATTTTATAACGCTCCAGTAAAAAGTTACAAGCATTTGAATGTTGCAAACTTTGATAGGTGTTGGACGCTCCGTATAGAAGTTAGGGCCATTTGAAGTTTTATCAGTGTTTTATTTAGGACTCAAGGGTAGCATACCTATGAGCGATGGCTTAAATTGATAAGAGGCTCGACTACTTTATTGTCACAAAATTTCAAGATTTTATAACGCTCCAGTAAAAAGTTACAAGCATTTGAATGTTGCAAACTTTGATAGGTATAAGACGCACCGTACTAAAGTTAGGGCCCTTTGAAGTCCTATCAGTGTTTGATTTGGGGCTCAAGGGTAGCATAGCTATGAGTAATAGCTTAAACTGATAAATGGCTCGAGTACTTTATTGTCACAAACTTTCAAGGTTTTATGACGCTCCAGTAAAAAGTTACAAGCATCTGAATGTTGCAAACTTTGATAGGTGTTGGACGCTCCGTATAGAAGTTAGGGCCATTTGAAGTTTTATCAGTGTTTTATTTAGGACTCAAGGGTAGCATAGCTATGAGCGATAGCTTAAATTGATAAGAGGCTCGAATACTTTATTGTCACAAAATTTCAAGGTTTTATGACGCTGCAGTAAAATGTTACAAGCATTTGATTGTTGCAAATTTTAATAGGTATAGGGACGCACCTTATAGAAGTTAGGGCCATTTGAAGTTTTCTCAGTGTTTGATTTGGGACTTAAGTGTAGCATAGCTATGAGAGATCGCTTAAATTGATAAAAGGCTAGAGAACTTTATAGTCACAAAATTTCAAGATTTTATGACGCTCCAGTAAAATGTTACAAGCATTTGAATGTTGCAAACATTGATAGGTATAGAAGTTAGGGCTATTTGAAGTTTTATCAGTGTTTAATTTGGGTTTTAAGGGTAGCATAGCTATGAGCGATAGATTATATTGATAAGAGGCTCGAGTACTTTATTGTCACCAAATTTCAAGATTTTATGACGCTCCAGTAAAAAGTTACAAGCATTTGAATGTTGCAAGCTTTGATAGGTGTAGGACGCACCTTGTAGAAGTTAGGGCCATTTGAAGTTTTATCAGTGTTTGATTTGGGACTCAAGTGTAGCATAGCTATGAGAGATCGCTTAAATTGATAAAAGGCTAGAGTACTTTATAGTCACAAAATTTCAAGATTTTATGACGCTCCAGTAAAATGTTACAAGCATTTGAATGTTGCAAACATTGATAGGTATAGGACGCACCGTATAGAAGTTAGGGCTATTTGAAGTTTTATCAGTGTTTAATTTGGGACTCAAGGGTAGCATAGCTATGAGCGATAGCATAAATTGATAAGAGGCTCGAGAACTTTATTGTCACAAAATTTCAAAGTTTTATGACGCTCCAGTAAGAAGTTACAAGCATTTGATTGCTGCAAACTTTTATAGGTGTAGGACGCACCGTATAGAAGTTATGGCCATTTGAAGTTTTATCAGTGCTTGATTTGGGACTCAAGGATAGCATTGCTATGAGCGATAGTTTAAGTAAATAAGAGGCTCGAGTACTTTATTGTCACAAAATTTCAAGGTTTTATGACGCTCCAGTAAAAAGTTTCAAGCAATGGATGGTCGCAGACTCTGATAGGTGTAGAACGTATAGAAGTTTTATGACGCTCCAGTTAAAAGTTACAAGCAATGGATGGTCGCAGACTCTGATAGGTGTAGGACGTATAGAAGTTAGGGCCATTTGAAGTTTTATCAGTGTTTGCTTTGGGACTCAAGGGTAGTATAGCTATGAGCGATAGCTTAAATTGATAAGAGGCTCGAGTACTTTATTGTCACAAAATTTCAATATTTTATGACGCTCCAGTAAAAAGTTACAAGCATTTGATTGTTGCAAACTTTTATAGATGTAGGACACACCGTATGCACGTTAGGGCTATTTGAAGTTTTATCAGTGTTTGATTTGGGACTCAAGGGTAGCATAGTTATGAGCGATAGCTTAAGTTGATAAGAGGCTCAAGTACTTTATTGTCACAAAATTTCAAGGTTTTATGACGCTCCAGTAAAAAGTTACAAGCAATGGATGGTCGCAGACTCTGATAGGTGTAGGATGTATAGAAGTGAGGGCCATTTGAAGTTTTATCAGTGTTTGCTTTGGGACTCAAGGGTAGAATAGCTATGAGCGATAGCTTAAATTGATAAGCGGCTCGAGTAGTTTTTTGTCACAAAATTTCAAAATTTTATGACGCTCCAGTAAAAAGTTACAAGCATTTGAATGGTGCAAACTTTGATAGGTATAGGACGCACCGTATAGAAGTTAGGGCTATTTGAAGTTTTATCAGTGTTTAATTTGGGACTCAAGGGTAGCATAGCTATGAGCGATAGCATAAATTGATAAGAGGCTCGAGTACTTTATTGTCACAAAATTTCAATATTTTATGACGCTCCAGTAAAAAGTTACAAGCATTTGATTGTTGCAAACTTTTATAGGTGTAGGACGCACCGTATAGAAGTTAGGGCTATTTGAAGTTTTATCAGTGTTTGATTTGGGACTCAAGGGTAGCATAGTTATGAGTGATAGCTTAAGTTGATTAGAGGCTCGAGTACTTTATTGTCACAAAATTTCAAGGTTTTATGACGCTCCAGTAAAAAGTTACAAGCAATGGATGGTCACAGATTCTGATAGGTGTAGGACGTATAGAAGTTAGGGCTATTTGAAGTTTTATCAGTGTTTGCTTTGGGACTCAAGGGTAGCATAGCTATGAGCCATAGCTTAAATTGATAAGAGGCTCGAGTACTTTATGGTCAAACAATTTCAAGGTTTTATGACGCGCCAGTAAAAAGTGACAAGCATTTGAATGGTGCAAAGTTTTATAGGTGTAGGACGCACTGTATAGACGTTAGGGCTATTTGAAGTTTTATCAGTGTTTGATTTGGGACTCAAGGGTAGCATAGTTATGAGCGATAGCTTAAGTTGATAAGAGGCTCGAGTACTTTATTGTCACAAAATTTCAAGGTTTTATGACGCTCCAGTGAAAAGTTACAAGCAATGGATGGTCGCAGACTCTGATAGGTGTAGGACGTATAGAAGTTAGGGCCATTTGAAGTTTTATCAGTGTTTGCTTTGGGACTCAAGGGTAGTATAGCTATGAGCGATAGCTTAAATTGATAAGAGGCTCGAGTACTTTATTGTCACAAAATTTCAATATTTTATGACGCTCCAGTAAAAAGTTACAAGCATTTGATTGTTGCAAACTTTTATAGGTGTAGGACGCACCGTATGCACGTTAGGGCTATTTGAAGTTTTATCAGTGTTTGATTTGGGACTCAAGGGTAGCATAGTTATGAGCGATAGCTTAAGTTGATAAGAGGCTCAAGTACTTTATTGTCACAAAATTTCAAGGTTTTATGACGCTCCAGTAAAAAGTTACAAGCAATGGATGGTCGCAGACTCTGATAGGTGTAGGATATATAGAAGTGAGGGCCATTTGAAGTTTTATCAGTGTTTGCTTTGGGACTCAAGGGTAGAATAGCTATGAGCGATAGCTTAAATTGATAAGCGGCTCGAGTAGTTTTTTGTCACAAAATTTCAAAATTTTATGACGCTCCAGTAAAAAGTTACAAGCATTTAAATGGTGCAAACTTTGATAGGTATAGGACGCACCGTACAGAAGTTAGGGCCATTTGAAGTTTTATTAGTGTTTGATTTGGGACTCAAGGGTAGCGTAGCTATGAACGATAGCTTAAATTGATAAGAGGCTCGAGTACTTCATTGCCACAAAATTTCAAGGTTTTATGACCCTCCAGTAAAAGTATACAAGCAATGGATGGTCGCAGACTTTGATAGGTGTAGGACGTATAGAAGTTAGGGCCATTTGAAATTTTATCAGTGTTTGATTTGGGACTCAAGTTGAGCATAGATATGAACGATAACTTAAATTGATAAGAGGCTCGAGTACTTTATTGTCACAAAATTTCAAGATTTTATGATGCTCCTGTAAAAAGTAACAAGCATTTGAATGTTGCAAACTTTGATAGGTATAGGACGCACCGTGCAAAAGGTAGGGCCCTTTGAAGCCCTATCAGTGTTTAATTTGGGACTCAAGGGTAGCATAGCTATGAGCGATAGCTTAAACTGATAAGTGGCTCGAGTACTTTATTGTCACAAAATTTCAAGGTTTTATGACGCTCCAGTAAAAAGTTACAAACATCTGAATGTTGCAAACTTTGATAGGTGTTGGACGCTATGTATAGAAGTTAGGGCCATTTGAAGTTTTATCAGTGTTTTATTTAGGACTCAAGGGTAGCATACCTATGAGCGATAGCTTAAATTGATAAGAGGCTCGAGTACTTTATTGTCACAAAATTTCAAAGTTTTATGACTCTGCAGTAAAAACTTACAATGTAGCAACCTTTGATAGGTATAAGACGCACCGAAAAGAAGTTAGGGCCATTTGAAGTTTTAGCAGTGTTTGATTTAGGACTCAAGGGTAGCATAGCTATGAGCGATAACTTTAATTGACAAGAGGCTCGACTACTTTATTGTCACAAAATTTATAGATTTTATAACGCTCCAGTAAAAAGTTACAAGCATTTCAATGTTGCAAACGTTGCTAGGTGTAGGACGCACCGTATAGAAGTTAGGGCCATTTGAAGTCTTAGAAGTGTTTTATTTGGGACTCAAGAGTAGCATAGCTACGAGCGATTGCTTAAATTGATAGCAGGCTCGAGTAGTTTATTGTCACAAAATTTCAAGGTTTTATGACGCTGCAGTAAAGGCTTAAAATGTTGCAACCTTTGATAGGTATAGGGCGCACCGAAAAGAAGGTAGGGCCATTTGAAGTTTTAGCAGTGTTTGATTTAGGACTCAAGGGTAGCACAGCTATGAGCGATAACTTTAATTGACAAGAGGCTCGAGTACTTAATTGTCACAAAATTTCAAAATTTTATAACGCTCCAGTAAAAAGTTACAAGCATTTGAATGTTGCAAACTTTGCTAGGTGTAGGACGCACCGTATAGAAGTTAGGGCCATTTGAAGTTTCAGAAGTGTTTGTTTGGGACTCAAGAGTAGCATGGCTATGAGCGATAGCTTAAATTTGATAAGAGGCTCGAGTACTTTATTGTCACAAAATTTCAAGGTTTTATGACGCTGCAGAAAAAAGTTGCAATGTTGCAACCTTTGATAGGTATAGGACGCACCGTATAGAAGTTAGGGCCATTTGAAGTTTTAGCAGTGTTTGATTTGGGACTCAAGGGTAGCGTAGCTATGAACGATAGCTTAAATTGATAAGAGGCACGAGTACTTTATTGTAATAAAATATCAAGGTTTTATGACGCTCCAGTAAAAAGTTACAAGCGTTTGAATGTTGCATACTTTGATAAGTATAGGACGCACCGTACTGAAGTTAAGGCCATTTGAAGTTTTATCAGTGGTTGATTTGGGACTCAAGTGTAGCATAGCTATGTGCGATAGTTTAATTTAATAAGAGGCACGAGTATTTTATTGTTACAAAATTTCAAGGTTTTATGACGCTCCAGTAAAAAGTTACAAGCAATGGATGGTCGCAGACTCTGATAGGTGTAGAACGTATAGAAGTTTTATGACGCTCCAGTAAAAAGTTACAAACAATGGATGGTCGCAGACTCTGATAGGTGTAGGACGTATAGAAGTTAGGGCCATTTGAAGTTTTATCAGTGTTTGCTTTGTGACTCAAGGGTAGCATAGCTATGAGCGATAGCTTAAATTGATAAGAGGCTCGAGTACTTTATGGTCAAACAATTTCAAGGTTTTATGACGCACCAGTAAAAAGTTACAAGCATTTGAATGGTGCAAAGTTTTATAGGTGTAGGACACACCGTATAGACCTTAGGTCTATTTGAAGTTTTATCAGTTTTTGATTTGAAGTTTTATCAGTGTTTGATTTGGGACTCAAGGGTAGCATAGTTATGAGCGATAGCTTAAGTTGATAAGAGGCTCGAGTACTTTATTGTCACAAAGTTTCAAGGTTTTATGACGCTCCAGTAAAAAGTTACAAGCAATGGATGGTCGCAGACTCTGATAGGTGTAGGATGAATAGAAGTGAGGGCCATTTGAAGTTTTATCAGTGTTTGCTTTGGGACTCAAGGGTAGAATAGCTATGAGCGATAGCTTAAATTGATAAGCGGCTCGAGTACTTTATTGTCACAAAATTTCAAGATTTTATGATGCTCCTGTAAAAAGTGACAAGCATTTGAATGTTGCAAACTTTGATAGGTATAGGACGCACCGTACAAAAGTTAGGGCCCTTTAAAGTCCTATCAGTGTTTTACTTGGGACTCAAGAGTAGCATAGCTATGAGCGATTGCTTAAATTGATGAGAGGCTCGAGTACTTTATTGTCACAAAATTTCAAGGTTTTATGACTCTGCAGTAAAAACTTATAATGTAGCAACCTTTGATAGGTATAGGACGCACCGAAAAGAAGTTAGGGCCATTTGAAGTTTTAGCAGTGTTTGATTTAGGATTCAAGGGTAGCATAGCTATGAGCGATAACTTTAATTGACAAGAGGCTCGAATACTTAATTGTCACAAAATTTCAAAATTTTATAACGCTCCAGTAAAAAGTTACAAGCATTTGAATGTTGCAAACTTTGCTAGGTGTAGGACGCACCGTATAGAAGTTAGGGCCATTTGAAGTCTTAGAAGTGTTTTATTTGGGACTCAAGAGTAGCATAGCTATGAGCGATTGCTTAAATTGATAAGAGGCTCGAGTAATTTATTGTCACAAAATTTCAAAATTTTATGACGCTGCAGTAAAGACTTACAATGTTGCAACCTTTGATAGGTATAGGGCGCACCGAAAAGAAGGTAGGGCCATTTGAAGTTTTAGCAGTGTTTGATTTGGGACTCAAGCGTAGCGTAGCTATGAACGATAGCTTAAATTGATAAGAGGCACGAGTACTTTATTGTAACAAAATATCAAGGTTTTATGACGCTCCAGTAAAAAGTTACAAACATCTGAATGTTGCAAACTTTGCTAGGTGTAGGACGCACCGTATAGAAGTTAGGGCCATTTGAAGTTTTAGAAGTGTTTGTTTGGGACTCAAGAGTAGCATGGCTATGAGCGATAGCTTAAATTTGATAAGAGGCTCGAGTACTTTATTGTCACAAAATTTCAAGATTTTATAACGCTCCAGTAAAAAGTTACAAGCATTTGAATGTTGCAAACTTTGATAGGTGTAGGACGCACCGTATAGAAGTTAGGACCATTTGAAGTCTTAGCAGTGTTTGATTTGGGACTCAAGAGTAGCATAGCTATGAGCAATAACTTTAATTGACAAGAGGCTTGACTACTTTATTGTCACAAAATTTCAAGATTTTATAACGCTCCAGTAAAAAGTTAAAAGCATTTGGATGTTGCAAACTTTGCTAGGTGTAGGATGCACCGTATAGAAGTAAGGGCCATTTGAAGTCTTATAAGTGTTTTAATTGGGACTCAAGAGTAGCATAGCTATGAGCGATTGCTTAAATTGATAAGAGGCTCGAGTACTTTATTGTCACAAAATTTCAAAGTTTTATGACTCTGCAGTAAAAACTTACAATGTAGCAACCTTTGATAGGTATAGGACGCACCGAAAAGAAGTTAGGGCAATTTGAAGTTTTAGCAGTGTTTGATTTAGGACTCAAGGGTAGCATAGCTATGAGCGATAACTTTAATTGACAAGAGGCTCGAGTACTTAATTGTCACAAAATTTCAAAATTTTATAACGCTCCAGTAAAAAGTTACAAGCATTTGAATGTTGCAAACTTTGCTAGGTGTAGGACGCACCGTATAGAAGTTAGGGCCATTTGAAGTTTTAGAAGTGTTTGTTTGGGACTCAAGAGTAGCATGGCTATGAGCGATAGCTTAAATTTGATAAGAGGCTCGAGTACTTTATTGTCACAAAATTTCAAAGTTTTATGACTCTGCAGTAAAAACTTACAATGTAGCAACCTTTGATAGGTATAGGACGCACCGAAAAGAAGTTAGGGCCATTTGAAGTTTTAGCAGTGTTTGATTTAGGACTCAAGGGTAGCATAGCTATGAGCGATAACTTTAATTGACAAGAGGCTCGACTACTTTATTGTCACAAAATGTATAGATTTTACAACGCTCCAGTAAAAAGTTACAAGCATTTGAATGTTGCAAACGTTGCTAGGTGTAGGACGCACCGTATAGAAGTTAGGGCCATTTGAAGTCTTAGAAGTGTTTTATTTGGGACTCAAGAGTAGCATAGCTACGAGCGATTGCTTAAATTGATAAGAGGCTCGAGTACTTTATTGTCACAAAATTTCAAGGTTTTATGACGCTGCAGTAAAGACTTACAATGTTGCAACCTTTGATAGGTATAGGGCGCACCGAAAAGAAGGTAGGGCCATTTGAAGTTTTAGCAGTGTTTGATTTAGGACTCAAGGGTAGCACAGCTATGAGCGATAACTTTAATTGACAAGAGGCTCGAGTACTTAATTGTCACAAAATTTCAAAATTTTATAACGCTCCAGTAAAAAGTTACAAGCATTTGAATGTTGCAAACTTTGCTAGGTGTAGGACGCACCGTATAGAAGTTAGGGCCATTTGAAGTTTTAGAAGTGTTTGTTTGCGACTCAAGAGTAGCATGGCTATGAGCGATAGCTTAAATTTGATAAGAGGCTCGAGTACTTTATTGTAACAAAATATCAAGGTTTTATGACGCTCCAGTAAAAAGTTACAAGCGCTTGAATGTTGCATACTTTGATAAGTATAGGACGCACCGTATTGAAGTTAAGGCCATTTGAAGTTTTATCAGTGGTTGATTTGGGACTCAAGTGTAGCATAGCTATGTGCGATAGTTTAATTTAATAAGAGGCACGAGTACTTTATTGTTACAAAATTTCAAGGTTTTATGACGCTCCAGTAAAAAGTTACAAGCAATGGATGGTCGCAGACTCTGATAGGTGTAGAACGTATAGAAGTTTTATGACGCTCCAGTAAAGAGTTACAAGCAATGGATGGTCGCAGACTCTGATAGGTGTAGGACGTATAGAAGTTAGGGCCATTTGAAGTTTTATCAGTGTTTGCTTTGGGACTCAAGGGTAGCATAGCTATGAGCGATAGCTTAAGTTGATAAGAGGCTCGAGTACTTTGTTGTCACAAAATTTCAAGGTTTTATGACGCTCCAGTAAAAAGTTACAAGCAATGGATGGTCGCAGACTCTGATAGGTGTAGGATGTATAGAAGTGAGGGCCATTTGAAGTTTTATCAGTGTTTGCTTTGGGACTCAAGGGTAGAATAGCTATGAGCGATAGCTTAAATTGATAAGCGGCTCGAGTAGTTTATTGTCACAAAATTTCAAAATTTTATGACGCTCCAGTAAAAAGTTACAAGCATTTGAATGGTGCAAACTTTGATAGGTATAGGACGCACCATACAGAAGTTAGGGCCATTTGAAGTTTTATCAGTGTTTGATTTGGGACTCAAGTTGAGCATAGATATGAGCGATAACTTTAATTGATAAGAGGCTCGAGTACTTTATTGTCACAAAATTTCAAGATTTTATGATGCTCCTGTAAAAAGTGGCAAGCATTTGAATGTTGCAAACTTTGATAGGTATAGGACGCACCGTACAAAAGTTAGGGCCCTTTAAAGTCCTATCAGTGTTTTACTTGGGACTCAAGAGTAGCATAGCTATGAGCGATTGCTTAAATTGATAAGAGGCTCGAGTACTTTATTGTCACAAAATTTCAAGGTTTTATGACTCTGCAGTAAAAACTTATAATGTAGCAACCTTTGATAGGTATAGGACGCACCGAAAAGAAGTTAGGGCCATTTGAAGTTTTAGCAGTGTTTGATTTAGGACTCAATGGTAGCATAGCTATGAGCGATAACTTTAATTGACAAGAGGCTCGACTACTTTATTGTCACAAAATTTATAGATAAGTATAGGACGCACCGTATTGAAGTTAAGGCCATTTGAAGTTTTATCAGTGGTTGATTTTGGACTCAAGTGTAGCATAGCTATGTGCTATAGTTTAATTTAATAAGAGGCACGAGTACTTTATTGTACAAAATTTCAAGGTTTTATGACCCTCCAGTAAAAGTATACAAGCAATGGATGGTCGCAGACTTTGATAGGTGTAGGACGTATAGAAGTTAGGGCCATTTGCAGTTTTATCAGTGTTTGATTTGGGACTCAAGTTGAGTATAGATATGAGCGATAACTTTAATTGATAAGAGGCTCGAGTACTTTATTGTCACAAAATTTCAAGATTTTATGATGCTCCTGTAAAAAGTGACAAGCATTTGAATGTTGCAAACCTTTATAGGTATAGGACGCACCGTACCAAAGTTAGGGCCCTTTGAAGTCTTATCAGTGTTTGATTTGGGACTCAAGGGTAGCATGGCTCGAGTACTTTATTGTCACAAAATTTCAAGGTTTTATGACGCTCCACTAAAAAGTTACAAACATCTGAATGTTGCAAACTTTGATAGGTGTCGGACGCTACGTATAGAAGTTAGGGCCATTTGAAGTTTTATCAGTGTTTTATTTAGGACTCAAGGGTAGCATACCTATGAGCGATAGCTTAAATTGATAAGAGGCTCGAGTACTTTATTGTCACCAAATTTCAAGATTTTGTGGCGCTCCAGTAAAAAGTTACAAGCATTTGAATGTTGCAAACTTTGATAGGTGTAGGACGCACCGTATAGAAGTTAGGGCCATTTGAAGTCTTAGCAGTGTTTGATTTGGGACTCAAGAGTAGCATAGCTATGAGCGATAACTTTAATTGATAAGAGGCTCGAGTACTTTATTGTCACAAAATTTCAAGATTTTATGATGCTCCTGTAAAAAGTGACAAGCATTTGAATGTTGCAACCTTTGATAGGTATAGGACGCACCGTATAGAAGTTAGGGCCATTTGAAGTTTTAGCAGTGTTTGATTTGGGACTCAAGGGTAGCGTAGCTATGAACGATAACTTAAATTGATAAGAGGCACGAGTACTTTATTGTAACAAAATATCAAGGTTTTATGACGCTCCAGTAAAAAGTTACAAGCGTTTGAATGTTGCATACTTTGATAAGTATAGGACGCACCGTATAGAGTTAAGGCCATTTGAAGTTTTATCGGTGGTTGATTTGGGACTCAAGTGTAGCATAGCTATGTGCGATAGTTTAATTTAATAAGAGGCACGAGTACTTTATTGTTACAAAATTTCAAGGTTTTATGACGCTCCAGTAAAAAGTCACAAGCATTTGAATGTTGCAAATTTTGATAAGTATAGGACGCACCGTATAGAAGTTAGGGCCATTTGAAGTTTTATCAGTGTTTTATTTAGGACTCAAGGGTAGCATAGCTATGAGCGATAGCTTAAATTGATAAGAGGCTCGAGTACTTTATTGTCACCAAATTTCAAGATTTTATGACGCTCCAGTAAAAAGTTACAAGCATTTGAATATTGCAAACTTTGATAGGTGTAGGAAGCACCGTATTGAAGTTAGGGCCATTTGAAGTCTTAGCAGTGTTTGATTTGGGACTCAAGAGTAGCATAGCTATGAGCGATAACTTTAATTGACAAGAGGCTCGACTACTTTATTGTCACAAAATTTCAAGATTTTATAACGCTCCAGTAAAAAGTTACAAGCATTGGAATGTTGCAAACTTTCCTAGGTGTAGGACGCACCGTATAGAAGTTAGGGCCATTTGAAGTCTTAGAAGTGCTTTATTTGGGACTCAAGAGTAGCATAGCTATGTGCGATTGCTTAAATTGATAAGAGGGTCGAGTACTTTATTGTCACAAAATTTTAAGGTTTTATGACGCTGCAGTAAAAACTTACATGCAACCTTTGGTAGGTATAGGACACACCGAAAAGAAGGTAGGGCCATTTGAAGTTTTAGCTGTGTTTGATTTAGGACTCAAGGGTAGCACAGCTATGAGCGATAAGTTTAATTGACAAGAGGCTCGACTACTTTATTGTCACAAAATTTCAAGATTTTATAACGCTCCAGTAAAAAGTTACAAGCATTTGAATGTTGCAAACTTTGCTAGGTGTAGGACGCACCGTATATAAGTTAGGGCCATTTGAAGTCTTAGAAGTGTTTTATTTGGGACTCAAGAGTAGCATAGCTATGAGCGATTGCTTAAATTGATAAGAGGCTCGAGTACTTTATTGTCACAAAATTTCAAGGTTTTATGACGCTGCAGTAAAAAGTTGCAATGTTGCAACCTTTGATAGGTAAAGGACGCACCGTATAGAAGTTAGGGCCATTTGAAGTTTTAGCAGTGTTTGATTTGGGACTCAAGGGTAGCGTAGCTATGAACGATAGCTTAAATTGATAAGAGGCTCGAGTACTTAATTGTCACAAAATTTCAAGATTTTATAACGCTCCAGTAAAAAGCTACAAGCATTTGAAAGTTTCAAACTTTGCTAGGTGTAGGACGCACCGTATAGAAGTTAGGGCCATTTGAAGTTTTAGAAGTGTTTATTTGGGACTCAAGAGTAGCATAGCTATGAGCGATAGCTTAAATTTGATAAGAGGCTCGAGTTCTTTATTGTCACAAAATTTCAAGGTTTTATGACGCTGCAGTAAAAAGTTGCAATGTTGCAACCTTTGATAGGTATAGGACGCACGGTATAGAAGTTAGGGCCATTTGAAGTTTTATCAGTGGTTGATTTGGGACTCAAGTGTAGCATAGCTATGTGAGATAGCTTAATTTGATAAGAGGCACAAGTACTTTATTGTCACAAAATTTCAAGATTTTATGACGCTCCAGTAAAAAGTGACAAACATTTGAATATCGCAAACTTTGAGAGGTGTAGGACGTACCGTATAGAAGTTAGGGCCATTTGAAGTTTTATCAGTGTTTGATTTGGGACTCAAAGGTAGCATAGTTATGAGCGATAGCTTAAATTGATAAGAGTAGTTTATTGTCACAAAATTTCAAAATTTTATGACGTTCCAGTAAAAAGTTACAAGCATTTGATTTTTGCAAACTTTGATAGGTGTAGGATGCACCGTATATAAGTAAGGGCCATTTAAAGTGTTATCAGTGTTAATTTGGGACTCAAGGGTAGCATAGCTATGAGCAATAGCTTAAACTGATAAGTGACTCGAGAACTTTATTGTCACAAAATTTCAAGGTTTTATGACGCTCCAGTAAAAAGTTACAAGCATCTGAATGTTGCAAACTTTGATAGGTGTTGGACGCTCCGTATAGAAGTTAGGGCCATTTGAAGTTTTATCAGTGTTTTATTTAGGACTCAAGGGTAGCATAGCTATGAGCGATAGCTTAAATTGATAAGAGGCTCGAGTACTTTATTGTCACCAAATTTCAAGATTTTATTACGCTCCAGTAAAAAGTTACAAGCATTTGAATGTTGCAAGCTTTGATAGGTGTAGGACGCACCGTATAGAAGTTAGGGTCATTTGAAGTTTTATCAGTGTTTGATTTGGGACTCAAAGGTAGCATAGTTATGAGCGATAGCTTAAATTGATAAGAGTGGTTTATTGTCACAAAATTTCAAAATTTTATGACGCTCCAGTAAAAAGTTACAAGCATTTGATTTTTGCAAACTTTGATAGGTGTAGGACGCACCCTATAGAAGTAAGGGCCATTTAAAGTTTTATCAGTGTTTGATTTGGGACTCAAGGGTAGTATAGCTATGAGCGATAGCTTAAACTGATAAGTGGCTCGAGTACTTTATTGTCACAAAATTTCAAGGTTTTATGACACTCCAGTAAAAAGTTACAAGCATCTGAATGTTGCAAACTTTGATAGGTGTAGGACGCACCGTATAGAAGTTAGGACCATTTGAAGTCTTAGCAGTGTTTGATTTGGGACTCAAGAGTAGCATAGCTATGAGCGATAACTTTAATTGACAAGAGGCTCGACTACTTTATTGTCACAAAATTTCAAGATTTTATAACGCTCCAGTAAAAAGTTACAAGCATTTGAATGTTGCAAACTTTGCTAGGTGTAGGACACACCGTATAGAAGTTAGGGCCATTTGAAGTCTTAAAAGTGCTTTATTTGGGACTCAAGAGTAGCTTAGCTATGAGCGATTGCTTAAATTGATAAGAGGCTCGAGTACTTTATTGTCACAAAATTTCAAGGTTTTATGACGCTGCAGTAAAAAGTTGCAATTTTGCAACCTTTGATAGGTATAGGGACGCACCTTATAGAAGTTTGGGCCATTTGAAGTTTTATCAGTGTTTGATTTGGGACTCAAGGGTAGCGTAGCTATGAACGATAGCTTAAATTGATAAGAGGCACGAGTACTTTATTGTCACAAAATATCAAGGTTTTATGACGCTCCAGTAAAAAGTTACAAGCGTTTGAATGTTGCATACTTTGATAAGTATAGGACGCACCGTATAGAAGTTAAGGCCATTTGAAGTTTTATCAGTGGTTGATTTAAGACTCAAGTGTAGTATAGCTATGGGCGATAGTTTAATTTAATAAGAGGCACGAGTACTTTATTGTTACAAAATTTCAAGGTTTTATGCCGCTCCAGTAAAAAGTTACAAGCATTTGAATGTTGCAAATTTTGATAAGTATAGGACGCACCGTGTAGAAGTTAGGGCCATTTGAAGTTTTATCAGTGGTTGATTTTGGTCTCAAGTGTAGCATAGCTATGTGAGATAGCTTAATTTGATAAGAGGCACAAGTACTTTATTGTCACAAAATTTCAAGATTTTATGACGCCCCAGTAATAAGTTACAAGCATCTGAATGTTGCAAACTTTGATAGGTGTTGGACGCTCCGTATAGAAGTTAGGGCCATTTGAAGTTTTATCAGTGTTTTATTTAGAACTCAAAGGTAGCATAGTTATGAGCGATAGCTTAAATTGATAAGAGTAGTTTATTGTCAAAAAATTTCAAAATTTTATGACGCTCCAGTAAAAAGTTACAAGCATTTGATTTTTGCAAGCTTTGATAGGTGTTGGACGCTCCGAATAGAAGTTAGGGCCATTTGAAGTTTTATCAGTGTTTTATTTAGGACTCAAGGGTAGCATAGCTATGAGCGATAGCTTAAATTGATAAGAGGCTCGAGTACTTTATTGTCACCAAATTTCAAGATTTTATGACGCTCCAGTAAAAAGTTACAAGCATTTGAATGTTGCAAGCTTTGATAATTGTAGGACGCACCGTATAGAAGTTAGGGTCATTTGAAGTTTTATCAGTGTTTGATTTGGGACTCAAGGGTAGCATAGCTATGAGCGATAGCTTAAATTGATAAGAGGCTCGAGTACTTAATTGTCACAAAATTTCAAGATTTTATAACGCTCCAGTAAAAAGCTACAAGCATTTGAAAGTTTCAAACTTTGCTAGGTGTAGGACGCACCGTATAGAAGTTAGGGCCATTTGAAGTTTTAGAAGTGTTTATTTGGGACTCAAGAGTAGCATAGCTATGAGCGATAGCTTAAATTTGATAAGAGGCTCGAGTTCTTTATTGTCACAAAATTTCAAGGTTTTATGACGCTGCAGTAAAAAGTTGCAATGTTGCAACCTTTGATAGGTATAGGACGCACGGTATAGAAGTTAGGGCCATTTGAAGTTTTATCAGTGGTTGATTTGGGACTCAAGTGTAGCATAGCTATGTGAGATAGCTTAATTTGATAAGAGGCACAAGTACTTTATTGTCACAAAATTTCAAGATTTTATGACGCTCCAGTAAAAAGTGACAAACATTTGAATATCGCAAACTTTGAGAGGTGTAGGACGTACCGTATAGAAGTTAGGGCCATTTGAAGTTTTATCAGTGTTTGATTTGGGACTCAAAGGTAGCATAGTTATGAGCGATAGCTTAAATTGATAAGAGTAGTTTATTGTCACAAAATTTCAAAATTTTATGACGTTCCAGTAAAAAGTTACAAGCATTTGATTTTTGCAAACTTTGATAGGTGTAGGATGCACCGTATATAAGTAAGGGCCATTTAAAGTGTTATCAGTGTTAATTTGGGACTCAAGGGTAGCATAGCTATGAGCAATAGCTTAAACTGATAAGTGACTCGAGAACTTTATTGTCACAAAATTTCAAGGTTTTATGACGCTCCAGTAAAAAGTTACAAGCATCTGAATGTTGCAAACTTTGATAGGTGTTGGACGCTCCGTATAGAAGTTAGGGACATTTGAAGTTTTATCAGTGTTTTATTTAGGACTCAAGGGTAGCATAGCTATGAGCGATAGCTTAAATTGATAAGAGGCTCGAGTACTTTATTGTCACCAAATTTCAAGATTTTATTACGCTCCAGTAAAAAGTTACAAGCATTTGAATGTTGCAAGCTTTGATAGGTGTAGGACGCACCGTATAGAAGTTAGGGTCATTTGAAGTTTTAGCAGTGTTTGATTTGGGACTCAAAGGTAGCATAGTTATGAGCGATAGCTTAAATTGATAAGAGTGGTTTATTGTCACAAAATTTCAAAATTTTATGACGCTCCAGTAAAAAGTTACAAGCATTTGATTTTTGCAAACTTTGATAGGTGTAGGACGCACCCTATAGAAGTAAGGGCCATTTAAAGTTTTATCAGTGTTTGATTTGGGACTCAAGGGTAGTATAGCTATGAGCGATAGCTTAAACTGATAAGTGGCTCGAGTACTTTATTGTCACAAAATTTCAAGGTTTTATGACACTCCAGTAAAAAGTTACAAGCATCTGAATGTTGCAAACTTTGATAGGTGTAGGACGCACCGTATAGAAGTTAGGACCATTTGAAGTCTTAGCAGTGTTTGATTTGGGACTCAAGAGTAGCATAGCTATGAGCGATAACTTTAATTGACAAGAGGCTCGACTACTTTATTGTCACAAAATTTCAAGATTTTATAACGCTCCAGTAAAAAGTTACAAGCATTTGAATGTTGCAAACTTTGCTAGGTGTAGGACACACCGTATAGAAGTTAGGGCCATTTGAAGTCTTAGAAGTGCTTTATTTGGGACTCAAGAGTAGCTTAGCTATGAGCGATTGCTTAAATTGATAAGAGGCTCGAGTACTTTATTGTCACAAAATTTCAAGGTTTTATGACGCTGCAGTAAAAAGTTGCAATTTTGCAACCTTTGATAGGTATAGGGACGCACCTTATAGAAGTTTGGGCCATTTGAAGTTTTATCAGTGTTTGATTTGGGACTCAAGGGTAGCGTAGCTATGAACGATAGCTTAAATTGATAAGAGGCACGAGTACTTTATTGTCACAAAATATCAAGGTTTTATGACGCTCCAGTAAAAAGTTACAAGCGTTTGAATGTTGCATACTTTGATAAGTATAGGACGCACCGTATAGAAGTTAAGGCCATTTGAAGTTTTATCAGTGGTTGATTTAAGACTCAAGTGTAGTATAGCTATGGGCGATAGTTTAATTTAATAAGAGGCACGAATACTTTATTGTTACAAAATTTCAAGGTTTTATGGCGCTCCAGTAAAAAGTTACAAGCATTTGAATGTTGCAAATTTTGATAAGTATAGGACGCACCGTGTAGAAGTTAGGGCCATTTGAAGTTTTATCAGTGGTTGATTTTGGTCTCAAGTGTAGCATAGCTATGTGAGATAGCTTAATTTGATAAGAGGCACAAGTACTTTATTGTCACAAAATTTCAAGATTTTATGACGCCCCAGTAATAAGTTAAGAGCATCTGAATGTTGCAAACTTTGATAGGTGTTGGACGCTCCGTATAGAAGTTAGGGCCATTTGAAGTTTTATCAGTGTTTTATTTAGAACTCAAAGGTAGCATAGTTATGAGCGATAGCTTAAATTGATAAGAGTAATTTATTGTCAAAAAATTTCAAAATTTTATGACGCTCCAGTAAAAAGTTACAAGCATTTGATTTTTGCAAGCTTTGATAGGTGTTGGACGCTCCGAATAGAAGTTAGGGCCATTTGAAGTTTTATCAGTGTTTTATTTAGGACTCAAGGGTAGCATAGCTATGAGCGATAGCTTAAATTGATAAGAGGCTCGAGTACTTTATTGTCACCAAATTTCAAGATTTTATGACGCTCCAGTAAAAAGTTACAAGCATTTGAATGTTGCAAGCTTTGATAGGTGTAGGACGCACCGTATAGAAGTTAGGGTCATTTGAAGTTTTATCAGTGTTTGATTTGGGACTCAAAGGTAGCATAGTTATGAGCGATAGCTTAAATTAATAAGAGTAGTTTATTGTCACAAAATTTCAAAATTTTATGACGCTCCAGTAAAAAGTTACAAGCATTTGATTTTTGCAAACTTTGATACTTGTAGGACGCACCGTATAGAAGTAAGGGCCATTTAAAGTTTTATCAGTGTTTGATTTTTGACACAAGGGTAGTATAGCTATGAGCGATAGCTTAAACTGATAAGTGGCTCGAGTACTTTATTGTCACAAAATTTCAAGGTTTTATGACACTCCAGTAAAAAGTTACAAGCATCTGAATGTTGCAAACTTTGATAGGTGTAGGACGCACCGTAGGACCATTTGAAGTTTTATCAGTGGTTGATTTGGGACTCAAGTGTAGCATAGCTATGTGAGATAGCTTAATTTGATAAGAGGCACAGTACTTTATTGTCACAAAATTTCAAGATTTTATGACGCTCCAGTAAAAAGTGACAAACATTTGAATGTCGCAAACTTTGATAGGTGTAGGACGCACCGTATAGAAGTTAGGGCCATTTGAAGTTTTATCAGTGTTTGATTTGGGACTCAAAGGTAGCATAGTTATGAGCGATAGCTTAAATTGATAAGAGTAGTTTATTGTCACAAAATTTCAAAATTTTATGACGCTCCAGTAAAAAGTTACAAGCATTTGATTTTTGCAAACTTTGATAGGTGTAGGACGCACCGTGTAGAAGTAAGGGCCATTTAAAGTTTTATCAGTGTTTGATTTGGGACTCAAGGGTAGCATAGCTATGAGCGATAGCTTAAGCTGATAAGTGGCTCGAGTACTTTATTGTCACAAAACTTCAAGGTTTTATGACACTCCAGTAAAAAGTTACAAGCATCTGAATGTTGCAACATTTGATAGGTATAGGACGCACCGTATAGAAGTTAGGGCCATTTGAAGTTTTAGCAGTGTTTGATTTGGGACTCAAGGGTAGCGTAGCTATGAACGATAGCTTAAATTGATAAGAGGCACGAGTACTTTATTGTCACAAAATATCAAGGTTTTATGACGCTCCAGTAAAAAGTTACAAGCGTTTGAATGTTGCATACTTTGATAAGTATAGGACGCACCGTATAGAAGTTAAGGCCATTTGAAGTTTTATCAGTGGTTGATTTGGGTCTCAAGTGTAGTATAGCTATGTGCGATAGTTTAATTTAATAAGAGGCACGAGTACTTTATTGCTACAAAATTTCAAGGTTTTATGACGCTCCAGTAAAAAGTTACAAGCATTTGAATGTTGCAAATTTTGATAAGTATAAGACGCACCGTGTAGAAGTTAGGGCCATTTGAAGTTTTATCAGTGGTTGATTTGGGACTCAAGTGTAGCATAGCTATGTGAGATAGCTTAATTTGATAAGAGTACTTTAGTACTTTATTGTCACAAAATTTCAAGATTTTATGACGCTCCAGTAAAAAGTGACAAACATATGAATGTCGCAAACTTTGATAGGTGTAGGACGCATCGTATAGAAGTTAGGGCCATTTGAAGTCTTAGCAGTGTTTGATTTGGGACTCAAGGGTAGCACAGCTATGAGCGATAACTTTAATTGACAAGAGGCTCGACTACTTTATTGTCATAAAATTTCAAGATTTTATATCGCTCCAGTAAAAAGTTACAAGCATTTGAATGTTGCAAACTTTGCTAGGTGTAGGACGCACCGTATATTAGTTAGGGCCATTTGAAGTCTTAGAAGTGTTTTATTTGAGACTCAAGAGTAGCATAGCTATGAGCGATTGCTTAAATTGATAAGAGTCTCGAGTACTTTATTGTCGCAAAATTTCAAGGTTTTATGACGCTGCAGTAAAAACTTACAATGTTGCAACCGTTGATAGGTATAGGACGCACCGAAAAGAAGTTAGGGCCATTTGAAGTTTTAGCAGTGTTTGATTTAGGACTCAAGGTTAGCACAGCTATGAGCGATAACTTTAATTGACAAGAGGCTCGAGTACTTAATTGTCACAAAATTTCAAGATTTTATAAAGCTTCAGTAAAAAGTTACAAGCATTTGAATGTTGCAAACTTTGCTAGGTGTAGGACGCACCGTATAGAAGTTAGGGCCATTTGAAGTCTTAGAAGTGTTTTATTTGGGACTCAAGGGTAGCATAGCTATGGGCGATTGCTTAAATTGCTACGAGGCTCGAGTACTTTATTGTCCCAAAATTTCAAGTTTTTATGTCGCTGCAGTAAAAACTTACAATGTTGCAACCTTTGATAGGTATAGGACGCACCGAAAAGAAGTTAGGGCCATTTGAAGTTTTAGCAGTGTTTGATTTAGGACTCAAGGGTAGCACAGCTATGAGCGATAACTTTAATTGACAAGGGGCTCGAGTACTTAATTGTCACAAAATTTCAAGATTTTATAACGCTCCAGTAAAAAGTTACAAGCATTTGAATGTTGCAAACTTTGCTAGGTGTAGGACGCATCGTATAGAAGTTAGGGCCATTTGATGTTTTAGAAGTGTTTATCTGGGATTCAAGAGTAGCATGGCTATGAGCGATAGCTTAAATTTGATAAGAGGCTCGAGTACTTTATTGTCACAAAATTTCAAGGTTTTATGACGCTGCAGTAAAAAGTTGCAATGTTGCAACCTTTGATAGGTATAGGACGCACCGTATAGAAGTTAGGGCCATTTGCAGTTTTAGCAGTGTTTGATTTGGGACTCAAGGGTAGCATAGCTATGAGCGATAGCTTAAATTGATAAGAGGCTCGAGTACTTTATTGTCACCAAATTTCAAGATTTTATTACGCTCCAGTAAAAAGTTACAAGCATTTGAATGTTGCAAGCTTTGATAGGTGTAGGACGCACCGTATAGAAGTTAGGGCCATTTGAAGTTTTATCAGTGTTTTATTTAGGACTCAAGGGTAGCATAGCTATGAGCGATAGCTTAAATTGATAAGAGGCTCGAGTACTTTATTGTCACCAAATTTCAAGATTTTATTACGCTCCAGTAAAAAGTTACAAGCATTTGAATGTTGCAAGCTTTGATAGGTGTAGGACGCACCGTATAGAAGTTAGGGTCATTTGAAGTTTTATCAGTGTTTGATTTGGGACTCAAAGGTAGCATAGTTATGAGCGATAGCTTAAATTGATAAGAGTGGTTTATTGTCACAAAATTTCAAAATTTTATGACGCTCCAGTAAAAAGTTACAAGCATTTGATTTTTGCAAACTTTGATAGGTGTAGGACGCACCCTATAGAAGTAAGGGCCATTTAAAGTTTTATCAGTGTTTGATTTGGGACTCAAGGGTAGTATAGCTATGAGCGATAGCTTAAACTGATAAGTGGCTCGAGTACTTTATTGTCACAAAATTTCAAGGTTTTATGACACTCCAGTAAAAAGTTACAAGCATCTGAATGTTGCAAACTTTGATAGGTGTAGGACGCACCGTATAGAAGTTAGGACCATTTGAAGTCTTAGCAGTGTTTGATTTGGGACTCAAGAGTAGCATAGCTATGAGCGATAACTTTAATTGACAAGAGGCTCGACTACTTTATTGTCACAAAATTTCAAGATTTTATAACGCTCCAGTAAAAAGTTACAAGCATTTGAATGTTGCAAACTTTGCTAGGTGTAGGACACACCGTATAGAAGTTAGGGCCATTTGAAGTCTTAGAAGTGCTTTATTTGGGACTCAAGAGTAGCTTAGCTATGAGCGATTGCTTAAATTGATAAGAGACTCGAGTACTTTATTGTCACAAAATTTCAAGGTTTTATGACGGTGCAGTAAAAAGTTGCAATTTTGCAACCTTTGATAGGTATAGGGACGCACCTTATAGAAGTTTGGGCCATTTGAAGTTTTATCAGTGTTTGATTTGGGACTCAAGGGTAGCGTAGCTATGAACGATAGCTTAAATTGATAAGAGGCACGAGTACTTTATTGTCACAAAATATCAAGGTTTTATGACGCTCCAGTAAAAAGTTACAAGCGTTTGAATGTTGCATACTTTGATAAGTATAGGACGCACCGTATAGAAGTTAAGGCCATTTGAAGTTTTAGCAGTAGTTGATTTAAGACTCAAGTGTAGTATAGCTATGGGCGATAGTTTAATTTAATAAGAGGCACGAGTACTTTATTGTTACAAAATTTCAAGGTTTTATGGCGCTCCAGTAAAAAGTTACAAGCATTTGAATGTTGCAAACTTTGGTAGGTAGAGGACGCACCGTACAGAAGTTAGGGCCATTTGAAGTTTTATAAGTGTTTGATTTGGGACTCAAAGGTAGCATAGTTATGAGCGATAGCTTAAATTGATAAGAGTAGTTTATTGTCACAAAATTTCAAAATTTTATGACGTTCCAGTAAAAAGTTACAAGCATTTGATTTTTGCAAACTTTGATAGGTGTAGGATGCACCGTATAGAAGTAAGGGCCATTTAAAGTTTTATCAGTGTTAATTTGGGACTAAATGGTAGCATAGCTATGAGCGATAGCTTAAACTGATAAGTGGCTCGAGTACTTTATTGTCACAAAATTTCAAGGTTTTATGAAGCTCCAGTAAAAAGTTACAAGCATCTGAATGTTGCAAACTTTGATAGGTGTTGGACGCTCCGTATAGAAGTTAGGGCCATTTGAAGTTTTATCAGTGTTTTATTTAGAACTCAAAGGTAGCATAGTTATGAGCGATAGCTTAAATTGATAAGAGTAGTTTATTGTCAAAAAATTTCAAAATTTTATGACGCTCCAGTAAAAAGTTACAAGCATTTGATTTTTGCAAGCTTTGATAGGTGTTGGACGCTCCGAATAGAAGTTAGGGCCATTTGAAGTTTTATCAGTGTTTTATTTAGGACTCAAGGGTAGCATAGCTATGAGCGATAGCTTAAATTGATAAGAGGCTCGAGTACTTTATTGTCACCAAATTTCAAGATTTTATGACGCTCCAGTAAAAAATTACAAGCATTTGAATGTTGCAAGCTTTGATAGGTGTAGGACGCACCGTAGGACCATTTGAAGTTTTATCAGTGGTTGATTTGGGACTCAAGTGTAGCATAGCTATGTGAGATAGCTTAATTTGATAAGAGGCACAGTACTTTATTGTCACAAAATTTCAAGATTTTATGACGCTCCAGTAAAAAGTGACAAACATTTGAATGTCGCAAACTTTGATAGGTGTAGGACGCACCGTATAGAAGTTAGGGCCATTTGAAGTTTTATCAGTGTTTGATTTGGGACTCAAAGGTAGCATAGTTATGAGCGATAGCTTAAATTGATAAGAGTAGTTTATTGTCACAAAATTTCAAAATTTTATGACGCTCCTGTAAAAAGTTACAAGCATTTGATTTTTGCAAACTTTGATAGGTGTAGGACGCACCGTGTAGAAGTAAGGGCCATTTAAAGTTTTATCAGTGTTTGATTTGGGACTCAAGGGTAGCATAGCTATGAGCGATAGCTTAAGCTGATAAGTGGCTCGAGTACTTTATTGTCACAAAACTTCAAGGTTTTATGACACTCCAGTAAAAAGTTACAAGCATCTGAATGTTGCAACATTTGATAGGTATAGGACGCACCGTATAGAAGTTAGGGCCATTTGAAGTTTTAGCAGTGTTTGATTTGGGACTCAAGGGTAGCGTAGCTATGAACGATAGCTTAAATTGATAAGAGGCACGAGTACTTTATTGTCACAAAATATCAAGGTTTTATGACGCTCCAGTAAAAAGTTACAAGCGTTTGAATGTTGCATACTTTGATAAGTATAGGACGCACCGTATAGAAGTTAAGGCCATTTGAAGTTTTATCAGTGGTTGATTTGGGACTCAAGTGTAGTATAGCTATGTGCGATAAATTAATTTAATAAGAGGCACGAGTACTTTATTGTTACAAAATTTCAAGGTTTTATGACGCTCCAGTAAAAAGTTACAAGCATTTGAATGTTGCAAATTTTGATAAGTATAAGACGCACCGTGTAGAAGTTAGGGCCATTTGAAGTTTTATCAGTGGTTGATTTGGGACTCAAGTGTAGCATAGCTATGTGAGATAGCTTAATTTGATAAGAGTACTTTAGTACTTTATTGTCACAAAATTTCAAGATTTTATGACGCTCCAGTAAAAAGTGACAAACATATGAATGTCGCAAACTTTGATAGGTGTAGGACGCACCGTATAGAAGTTAGGGCCATTTGAAGTCTTAGCAGTGTTTGATTTGGGACTCAAGGGTAGCACAGCTATGAGCGATAACTTTAATTGACAAGAGGCTCGACTACTTTATTGTCATAAAATTTCAAGATTTTATATCGCTCCAGTAAAAAGTTACAAGCATTTGAATGTTGCAAACTTTGCTAGGTGTAGGACGCACCGTATATTAGTTAGGGCCATTTGAAGTCTTAGAAGTGTTTTATTTGAGACTCAAGAGTAGCATAGCTATGAGCGATTGCTTAAATTGATAAGAGTCTCGAGTACTTTATTGTCGCAAAATTTCAAGGTTTTATGACGCTGCAGTAAAAACTTACAATGTTGCAACCGTTGATAGGTATAGGACGCACCGAAAAGAAGTTAGGGCCATTTGAAGTTTTAGCAGTGTTTGATTTAGGACTCAAGGTTAGCACAGCTATGAGCGATAACTTTAATTGACAAGAGGCTCGAGTACTTAATTGTCACAAAATTTCAAGATTTTATAAAGCTTCAGTAAAAAGTTACAAGCATTTGAATGTTGCAAACTTTGCTAGGTGTAGGACGCACCGTATAGAAGTTAGGGCCATTTGAAGTCTTAGAAGTGTTTTATTTGGGACTCAAGGGTAGCATAGCTATGGGCGATTGCTTAAATTGCTACGAGGCTCGAGTACTTTATTGTCCCAAAATTTCAAGTTTTTATGTCGCTGCAGTAAAAACTTACAATGTTGCAACCTTTGATAGGTATAGGACGCACCGAAAAGAAGTTAGGGCCATTTGAAGTTTTAGCAGTGTTTGATTTAGGACTCAAGTGTAGTATTGCTATGTGCGATAGTTTAATTTGACAAGAAGCACGAGTACTTTATTGTCACAAAATTTCAAGGTTTTATGACGCTGCAGTAAAAAGTTACAATGTTGCAACCTTTGATAGGTATAGGAAGCACCGTATAGAAGTTAGGGCCATTTGAAGTTTTATCAGTGTTTGATTTGGGACTCAAGGATAACATAGATATGAGCCATAACTTTAATTGATAAGAGGCTCGAGTACTTTATTGTCACAAAATTTCAAGATTTTATGATGCTCTTGTAAAAAGTGACAAGCATTTGAACGTTGCAAACTTTGATAGGTATAGGACGCACCGTACAGAAGTTAGGGCCCTTTGAAGTCCTGTCAGTGTTTGATTTGGGACTCAAGGGTAGCATAGCTATGAGCGATAGCTTAAAGTGATAAGTGGCTCGAGTACTTTATTGCCAGAAAGTTTCAAGATTTTATCGCGCTCCAGTAATAAATTGCTAGCATTTGAATGTTGCAAACTTTGCTAGGTGTAGGACGCACCGTATAGAAGTTAGGGCCATTTGATGTTTTAGAAGTTTTTATCTGGGATTCAAGAGTAGCATGGCTATGAGCGATAGCTTAAATTTGATAAGAGGCTCGAGTACTTTAATGTCACAAAATTTCAAGGTTTTATGACGCTGCAGTAAAAAGTTGCAATGTTGCAACCTTTGATAGGTATAGGACGCACCGTATAGAAGTTAGGGCCATTTGCAGTTTTAGCAGTGTTTGATTTGGGACTCAAGGGTAGCGTAGCTATGAACGATAGCTTAAATTGATAAGAGGCACGAGTACTTTATTGTCACAAAATATCAAAGTTTTATGACGCTCCAGTAAAAAGTTACAAGCGTTTGAATGTTGCATACTTTGATAAGTATAGGACGCACCGTATTGAAGTTAAGGCCATTTGAAGTTTTATCAGTGGTTGATTTAGGACTCAAGTGTAGCATAGCCATGTGCGGTAGTTTAATTTAATAAAAGGCACGAGTACTTTATTGTTAGAAAATTTCAAGGTTTTATGACGCTCCAGTAAAAAGTTACAAGCATTTGAATGTTGCAAATTTTGATAAGTATAGGACGCACCGTGTAGAAGTTAGGGCCATTTGAAGTTTTATCAGTGGTTGATTTGGGACTCAAGTGTAGTATTGCTATGTGCGATAGTTTAATTTGACAAGAAGCACGAGTACTTTATTGTCACAAAATTTCAAGGTTTTATGACGCTGCAGTAAAAAGTTACAATGTTGCAACCTTTGATAGGTATAGGAAGCACCGTATAGAAGTTAGGGCCATTTGAAGTTTTATCAGTGTTTGATTTGGGACTCAAGGATAACATAGATATGAGCCATAACTTTAATTGATAAGAGGCTCGAGTACTTTATTGTCACAAAATTTCAAGATTTTATGATGCTCTTGTAAAAAGTGACAAGCATTTGAACGTTGCAAACTTTGATAGGTATAGGACGCACCGTACAGAAGTTAGGGCCCTTTGAAGTCCTGTCAGTGTTTGATTTGGGACTCAAGGGTAGCATAGCTATGAGCGATAGCTTAAAGTGATAAGTGGCTCGAGTACTTTATTGCCAGAAAGTTTCAAGATTTTATCGCGCTCCAGTAATAAATTGCTAGCATTTGAATGTTGCAAACTTTGATAGGTGTAGGACGCTCCGTATAGAAGTTAGGGCCATTTGAAGTTTTAGCAGTGTTTGATTTAGGACTCAAGGGTAGCACAGCTATGAGCGATAACTTTAATTGACAAGACGCTCGAGAACTTTATTGTTGCTGTAGGACGCTCCGTATAGAAGTTAGGGCCATTTGAAGATTTAGCAGTGTTTGATTTAGGACTGAAGGGTAGCACAGCTATGAGCCATAACTTTAATTGCCAAGAGGTTCGAGTACTTTATTGTCACAAAATTTCAAGATTTTATAACGCTCCAGTAAAAAGTTACAAGCATTTGAATGTTGCAAACTTTGTGTAGGACACACCGTATAGAACTTAGGGCCATTTGAAGTCGTAGAAGTGTTTTTTTTGGGACTCAAGAGTAGCATAGCTATGAGCGATAGCCTAAATTGATAAGAGGCTCGAGTACTTTATTGTCACAAAATTTCAAGGTTTTATGACGCTGCAGTAAAAAGTTACAATGTTGCAACCTTTGATAGGTATAGGACGCACCGCAAAGAAGTTAGGGCCATTTGAAGTTTTATCATTGTTTTAGTTAGGACTCAAGGGTAGCATAGCTATGAGCGATAGCTTAAATTGACAAGAGGCTCGACTACTTTATTGTCACCAAATTTCAAGATTTTATGACGCTGCAGTAAAAAGTTACAAGCATTTGAATTTTGCAAACTTTGATAGGTATAGGACGTACCGTATAGAAGTTAGGGCCATTTGAAGTCCTATCAGTGTTGGATTTGGGACTTAAGTTTAGCATAGCTATGAGCGATAGCTTAAATTGATAAGAGGCTCAAGTACTTTATTGTCACCAAATTTCAAGATTTTATGTCGCTCCAGTAAAAAGTTACAAGCATTTGAATGTTGCAAACTTTTATAGGTGTAGGACGCACTGTATAGAAGTTAGGGCCATTTGAAGTCTTAGAAGTGTTTTATTTGGGGCTCAAGAGTAGCATAGCTATGAGCGATAGTTTAAATTGATAAGAGGCTCGAGTACTTTATTGTCACAAAATTTCAAGGTTTTATGACGCTGTAGTAAAAAGATACAATGTTGCAAACTTTGATAGGTCTAGGACGCACCGTATAGAAGTTAGGGCCATTTGAAGCTTTAGCAGTGTTTGATTTGGGACTCAAGGGTAGAATAGCTATGAGCGATAACGTTAATTGACAACAGGCTCGAGTACTTTATTGTCAGAAAATTTCAAGGTTTTATGACGGTCCAGTAAAAAGTTGCAAGCAATGCATGGTCGCAGACTTTGATAGGTGTAGGACGTATAGAAGTTAGGGCCATTTGAAGTTTTATCAGTGTTTGATTTGGGACTCAAGTGTACAATAGCTATGAGAGATCGCTTAAATTGTAAGAGGCTAGAGTACCTTATAGTCACAAAATTTCAAGATTTTATGGCGCTCCAGTAAAAAGTTACAAGCATTTGAATGTTGCAAACTTTGCTAGGTGTAGGACGCACCATATAGAAGTTAGGGCCATTTGAAGTCTTAGAAGTGTTTTATTTGGGACTCAAGAGTAGCATAGCTATGAGCGATAGTTTAAATTGATAAGAGGCTCGAGAACTTTATTGTTAGAAAATTTCAAGATTTTATGACGCTCCAGTAAAAAGTTACAAGCATTTGAATGTTGCAAACTTTGCTAGGTGTAGGACGCACCGTATAGAAGTTAGGGCCATTTGAAGTCTTAGAAGTGTTTTATTTGGGACTCAAGAGTAGCATAGCTATGAGCGATAGCTTAAATTGATAAGAGGCTCGAGAACTTTATTGTCACAAAATTTCAAGGTTTTATAACGCTGCAGTAAAAAGTTATTTGAATGTCGCAAACTTTGATAGGTGTTGGACGCTCCGTATAGAAGTTAGGGCCATTTGAAGCTTTAGCAGTGTTTGATTTGGGACTCAAGGGTAGCATAGCTATGAGCGATAACGTTAATTGACAAGAGGCTCGAGTACTTTATTGTCACAAAATTTCAAGATTTTATGACGCTCCAGTAAAAAGTTACAAGCATTTTAATGTTGCAAACTTTGATAGGTATAGGACGCACCGTACAAAAGTTAGGGCCCTTTGAAGTCCAATCTGTGTTTGATTTGGGACTCAAGGGTAGCATAGCTATGAGCGATAGCTTAAAGTGATAAGTGGCTCGAGTAGTTTATTGTCACAAAATTTCAAGATTTTATGACGCTCCAGTAAAAAGTTATTTGAATGTCGCAAACTTTAACAGGTGTTGGACGCTCCGTATAGAAGTTAGGGCCATTTGAAGTTTTATCAGTGTTTTATTTAGGACTCAAGGGTAGCATAGCTATGAGCGACAGCTGAAATTGATAAGAGACTCGAGTACTTAATTGTCACAAAATTTCAAGATTTTATAACGCTCCAGTAAAAAGTTACAAGCATTTGAATGTTGCAAACTTTGCTAGGTGTAGGACGGACCGTATAGAAGTTAGGGCCATTAGAAGTCTTAGAAGTGTTTTATTTGGGACTCAAGAGTAGCATAGCTATGAGCAAAACCCTAAAATAATAAGAGGCTAGAGTACTTTATTGTCACAAAATTTCAAGATTTTATAAGGCTCCAGTAAAAAGTTACAAGCATTTGAATGTTGCAAACTTTGCTAGGTGTAGGAAGCACCGTATAGAAGTTAGGGCCATTTGAAGTTTTATCAGTGTTTGATTTGGGACTCAAGGATAGCTTAGATATGAGCGATAACTTTAATTGATAAGAGGCTCGAGTACTTTATTGTCACAAAATTTCAAGATTTTATGATGCTCTTGTAAAAAGTGACAAGCATTTGAACGTTGCAAACTTTGATAGGTATAGGACGCACCGTACAGAAGTTAGGGCCCTGTGAAGTCCTATCAGTGTTTGATTTGGGACTCAAGGGTAGCATAGCTATGAGCGATAGCTCAAAGTGATAAGTGGCTCGAGTACTTTATTGTCACAAAATTTCAAGATTTTATGACGCTCCAGTAAAAAGTTATTTGAATGTCGCAAACTTTGACAGGTGCTGGACGCTCCGCATAGAAGTTAGGGCCATTTGAAGTTTTATCAGTGTTTTATTTAGGACTCAAGGGTAGCATAGCTATGAGCGATAGGTTAAATTGATAAGAGGCTCGAGTACTTTATTGTCAGAAAATTTCAAGATTTTATGACGCTGCAGTAAAAAGTTACAATGTTGCAACTTTTGATAGGTATAGGACGCACCGCTAAGAAGTTATTGCCATTTGAAGTTTTAGCAGTGTTTGATTTAGGGCTCAAGGGTAGTCCAGCTATGAGCGATAAATTTAATTGACAAAATGCTCGAGTACTTTATTGTCACAAAATTTCAAGATTTTACAACGCTTCAGTTAAAAGTTACAAGCATTTGAATGTTGCAAACTTTGCTAGGTGTAGGACGCACCGTATAGAAGTTAGGGCCATTTGAAGTCTTAGAAGTGTTTTATTTGGGACTCAAGAGTAGCATAGCTATGAGCGAAACCCTAAAATAATAAGAGGCTCGAGTACTTTATTGTCTCAAAATTTCAAGGTTTTATGACGCTACAGTAAAAAGTTACAATGTTGCAACCTTTGATAGGTATAGGAAGCACCGTATAGAAGCTAGGGCCATTTGAAGTTTTATCAGTGTTTGATTTGGGACTCAAGGATAGCATACATATGAGCGATAACTTTAATTGATAAGAGGCTCGAGTACTTTATTGTCACAAAATTTCAAGATTTTATGATGCTCTTGTAAAAAGTGACAAGCATTTGAACGTTGCAAACTTTGATAGGTATAGGACGCACCGTACAGAAGTTTGGGCCCTTTGAAGTCCTATCAGTGTTTGATTTGGGACTCAAGGGTAGCATAGCTATGAGCGATAGCTTAAAATGATAAGTGGCTCGAGTACTTTATTGTCAGAAAATTTCAAGATTTTATGACGCTCCAGTAAAAAGTTACAAGCATTTGAATGTTGCAAACTTTGATAGGTGTAGGACGCACCGTATAGAAGTTAGGGCCATTTGAAGACTTAGCAGTGTTTGAATTGGGACTCAAGAGTAGCATAGCTATGAGCGATAGCTTAAATTGATAAGACGCTCGAGTACTTTATTGTCACAAAATTTCAAGGTTTTATGACGCTGCAGTAAAAACTTACAATGTTGCAACCTTTGATAGGTATAGGACGCACCGCAAAGAAGTTAGGGCCATTTGAAGTTTTAGCAGTGTTTGATTTAGGACTCAAGGGTAGCACAGCTATGAGCCATTACTTTAATTGACAAAATGCTCGAGTACTTTATTGTCACAAAATTTCAAGATTTAATAACGTTCCAGTAAAAAGTTACAAGCATTTGAATGTTGCAAACTTTGCTAGGTGTAGGACGCACCGTATAGAAGTTAGGGCCATTTGAAGTCTTACAATTGTTTTTTTTGGGACTCAAGAGTAGCTTAGCTATGTGCGAAAGCTTAAATTGATAAGAGGCTCGAGTACTTTATTGTCACAAAATTTCAAGGTTTTATGACGCTGCAGTAAAAAGTTACAAGCATTTGAATGTTGCAAACTTTGCTAGGTGTAGGACGGACCGTATAGAAGTTAGGGCCATTAGAAGTCTTAGAAGTGTTTTATTTGGGACTCAAGAGTAGCATAGCTATGAGCAAAACCCTAAAATAATAAGAGGCTAGAGTACTTTATTGTCACAAAATTTCAAGATTTTATAAGGCTCCAGTAAAAAGTTACAAGCATTTGAATGTTGCAAACTTTGCTAGGTGTAGGAAGCACCGTATAGAAGTTAGGGCCATTTGAAGTTTTATCAGTGTTTGATTTGGGACTCAAGGATAGCTTAGATATGAGCGATAACTTTAATTGATAAGAGGCTCGAGTACTTTATTGTCACAAAATTTCAAGATTTTATGATGCTCTTGTAAAAAGTGACAAGCATTTGAACGTTGCAAACTTTGATAGGTATAGGACGCACCGTACAGAAGTTAGGGCCCTGTGAAGTCCTATCAGTGTTTGATTTGGGACTCAAGGGTAGCATAGCTATGAGCGATAGCTCAAAGTGATAAGTGGCTCGAGTACTTTATTGTCACAAAATTTCAAGATTTTATGACGCTCCAGTAAAAAGTTATTTGAATGTCGCAAACTTTGACAGGTGCTGGACGCTCCGCATAGAAGTTAGGGCCATTTGAAGTTTTATCAGTGTTTTATTTAGGACTCAAGGGTAGCATAGCTATGAGCGATAGGTTAAATTGATAAGAGGCTCGAGTACTTTATTGTCAGAAAATTTCAAGATTTTATGACGCTGCAGTAAAAAGTTACAATGTTGCAACTTTTGATAGGTATAGGACGCACCGCAAAGAAGTTATTGCCATTTGAAGTTTTAGCAGTGTTTGATTTAGGGCTCAAGGGTAGTCCAGCTATGAGCGATAAATTTAATTGACAAAATGCTCGAGTACTTTATTGTCACAAAATTTCAAGATTTTACAACGCTTCAGTTAAAAGTTACAAGCATTTGAATGTTGCAAACTTTGCTAGGTGTAGGACGCACCGTATAGAAGTTAGGGCCATTTGAAGTCTTAGAAGTGTTTTATTTGGGACTCAAGAGTAGCATAGCTATGAGCGAAACCCTAAAATAATAAGAGGCTCGAGTACTTTATTGTCTCAAAATTTCAAGGTTTTATGACGCTACAGTAAAAAGTTACAATGTTGCAACCTTTGATAGGTATAGGAAGCACCGTATAGAAGCTAGGGCCATTTGAAGTTTTATCAGTGTTTGATTTGGGACTCAAGGATAGCATACATATGAGCGATAACTTTAATTGATAAGAGGCTCGAGTACTTTATTGTCACAAAATTTCAAGATTTTATGATGCTCTTGTAAAAAGTGACAAGCATTTGAACGTTGCAAACTTTGATAGGTATAGGACGCACCGTACAGAAGTTTGGGCCCTTTGAAGTCCTATCAGTGTTTGATTTGGGACTCAAGGGTAGCATAGCTATGAGCGATAGCTTAAAATGATAAGTGGCTCGAGTACTTTATTGTCAGAAAATTTCAAGATTTTATGACGCTCCAGTAAAAAGTTACAAGCATTTGAATGTTGCAAACTTTGATAGGTGTAGGACGCACCGTATAGAAGTTAGGGCCATTTGAAGACTTAGCAGTGTTTGAATTGGGACTCAAGAGTAGCATAGCTATGAGCGATAGCTTAAATTGATAAGACGCTCGAGTACTTTATTGTCACAAAATTTCAAGGTTTTATGACGCTGCAGTAAAAACTTACAATGTTGCAACCTTTGATAGGTATAGGACGCACCGCAAAGAAGTTAGGGCCATTTGAAGTTTTAGCAGTGTTTGATTTAGGACTCAAGGGTAGCACAGCTATGAGCCATAACTTTAATTGACAAAATGCTCGAGTACTTTATTGTCACAAAATTTCAAGATTTAATAACGTTCCAGTAAAAAGTTACAAGCATTTGAATGTTGCAAATTTTGCTAGGTGTAGGACGCACCGTATAGAAGTTAGGGCCATTTGAAGTCTTACAAGTGTTTTTTTTGGGACTCAAGAGTAGCTTAGCTATGCGCGAAAGCTTAAATTGATAAGAGGTTCGAGTACTTTATTGTCACAAAATTTCAAGGTTTTATGACGCTGCAGTAAAAAGTTACAAGCATTTGAATTTTGCAAACTTTGATAGGTATAGGACGTACCGTATAGAAGTTAGGGCCATTTGAAGTTTTATCAGTGGTTGATTTGGGACTCAAGTGTAGCATAGCTATGTGCGATAGCTTAATTTGATAAGTGGCTCGAGTACTTTATTGTCACAAAATTTCAAGGTTTTATGACGCTCCAGTAAAAAGTTACAAGCATTTGAATATTGCAAGCTTTGATAGGTATAGGACGCACCGTATAGAAGTTAGGGCCATTTGAAGTTTTAGCAGTGTTTGATTTGGGACTCAAGGGTAGCATAGCTATGAGCGATAGCTTAAATTGATAAGAGGCTCGAGTACTCTATTTTCACAAAATTTCAAGGTTTTATGACGCTCCAGTAAAAAGTTACAAGCATTTGAATATTGCAAGCTTTGATAGGTATAGGACGCACCGTATAGAAGTTAGGGCCATTTGAAGTTTTATCAGTGGTTGAATTGGGACTCAAGTGTAGCATAGCTATGTGCGATAGCGAAATTTGATAAGATGCACGAGTACTTTATTGTCACAAAGTTTCAAGGTTTTCTGACGGTCCAGTAAAAAGTTACAAGCAATGGATGGTCGCAGACTTTGATAGGTGTAGGACGTATTGAAGTTAGGCCCATTTGAAGTTTTATCAGTGTTTGAATTGGGACTCAAAGGTAGCATAGCTATGAGCGATAGCTTAAATTGATAAGAGTAGTGTATTGACGCTCGAGTAAAAGGTTACAAGCATTTGATTTTTGCAAACTCTGATAGGTGTAGGTCGCACCGTATAGAAGTAAGGGACATTTAAAGTTTTATCAGTGTTTGATTTGGGACTCAAGGGTAGCTTAGCTATGAGCGATAGCTAAAATTGATAAGAGGCTCGAGTGCTTTTTTGTCACAAAATTTCAAGGTTTTATGACGCTGCAGTAAAAAGTTACAATGTTGCAACCTTTGATAGGTATATGACGCACCGTATAGAATTTAGGGCCATTTGAAGTTTTAGCAGTGTTTGATTTGGGATTCAAGGGTAGCATAGCTATGAGCGATAGCTTAAATTGATAAGAGGCTTGTGTACTTTATTGTCACCAAATTTCCAGATTTTATGACGCTCCAGTAATAAGTTACAAGCATTTGAATGTTGCAAACTTTGATAGGTGTAGGACGCACCGTATAGAAGTTAGGGCCATTTGAAGACTTAGCAGTGTTTGATTTGGGACTCAAGAGTAGCATAGCTATGAGCGATAGCTTAAATTGATAAGACGCTCGAGTACTTTATTGTCACAAAATTTCAAGGTTTTATGACGCTCCAGTAAAAAGTTACAAGCAATGGGTGGTCGCAGACTTTGATAGGTGTAGGACGTATAGAAGTTAGGGCCATTTGAAGTTTTATCAGAGGTTGAATTGGGACTCAAGAGTAGCGTAGCTATGAGCGATAGCTTAAATTGATGAGACACTCGAGTACTTTATTGTCACAAAATTTCGAGGTTTTATGACGCTGCAGTAAAAACTTACAATGTTGCAACCTTTGATAGGTATAGGACGCATCACAAAGAAGTTAGGGCCATTTGAAGTTTTAGCAGTGTTTGATTTGGGACTCAATGGTAGCATAGCTATGAGCGATAGCTTAAATTGATAAGAAGCACGAGTACTTTATTGTCACAAAATTTCAAGATTTTATGACGCTCCAGTAAAAAGTTATTTGAATGTCGCAAACTTTGACAGGTGCTGGACGCTCCGCATAGAAGTTAGGGCCATTTGAAGTTTTATCAGTGTTTTATTTAGGACTCAAGGGTAGCATAGCTATGAGCGATAGGTTAAATTGATAAGAGGCTCGAGTACTTTATTGTCAGAAAATTTCAAGATTTTATGACGCTGCAGTAAAAAGTTACAATGTTGCAACTTTTGATAGGTATAGGACGCACCGCAAAGAAGTTATTGCCATTTGAAGTTTTAGCAGTGTTTGATTTAGGGCTCAAGGGTAGTCCAGCTATGAGCGATAAATTTAATTGACAAAATGCTCGAGTACTTTATTGTCACAAAATTTCAAGATTTTATAACGCTTCAGTTAAAAGTTACAAGCATTTGAATGTTGCAAACTTTGCTAGGTGTAGGACGCACCGTATAGAAGTTAGGGCCATTTGAAGTCTTAGAAGTGTTTTATTTGGGACTCAAGAGTAGCATAGCTATGAGCGAAACCCTAAAATAATAAGAGGCTCGAGTACTTTATTGTCTCAAAATTTCAAGGTTTTATGACGCTACAGTAAAAAGTTACAATGTTGCAACCTTTGATAGGTATAGGAAGCACCGTATAGAAGCTAGGGCCATTTGAAGTTTTATCAGTGTTTGATTTGGGACTCAAGGATAGCATACATATGAGCGATAACTTTAATTGATAAGAGGCTCGAGTACTTTATTGTCACAAAATTTCAAGATTTTATGATGCTCTTGTAAAAAGTGACAAGCATTTGAACGTTGCAAACTTTGATAGGTATAGGACGCACCGTACAGAAGTTTGGGCCCTTTGAAGTCCTATCAGTGTTTGATTTGGGACTCAAGGGTAGCATAGCTATGAGCGATAGCTTAAAATGATAAGTGGCTCGAGTACTTTATTGTCAGAAAATTTCAAGATTTTATGACGCTCCAGTAAAAAGTTACAAGCATTTGAATGTTGCAAACTTTGATAGGTGTAGGACGCACCGTATAGAAGTTAGGGCCATTTGAAGACTTAGCAGTGTTTGAATTGGGACTCAAGAGTAGCATAGCTATGAGCGATAGCTTAAATTGATAAGACTCTCGAGTACTTTATTGTCACAAAATTTCAAGGTTTTATGACGCTGCAGTAAAAACTTACAATGTTGCAACCTTTGATAGGTATAGGACGCACCGCAAAGAAGTTAGGGCCATTTGAAGTTTTAGCAGTGTTTGATTTAGGACTCAAGGGTAGCACAGCTATGAGCCATAACTTTAATTGACAAAATGCTCGAGTACTTTATTGTCACAAAATTTCAAGATTTAATAACGTTCCAGTAAAAAGTTACAAGCATTTGAATGTTGCAAATTTTGCTAGGTGTAGGACGCACCGTATAGAAGTTAGGGCCATTTGAAGTCTTACAAGTGTTTTTTTTGGGACTCAAGAGTAGCTTAGCTATGCGCGAAAGCTTAAATTGATAAGAGGCTCGAGTACTTTATTGTCACAAAATTTCAAGGTTTTATGACGCTGCAGTAAAAAGTTACAAGCATTTGAATTTTGCAAACTTTGATAGGTATAGGACGTACCGTATAGAAGTTAGGGCCATTTGAAGTTTTATCAGTGGTTGATTTGGGACTCAAGTGTAGCATAGCTATGTGCGATAGCTTAATTTGATAAGTGGCTCGAGTACTTTATTGTCACAAAATTTCAAGGTTTTATGACGCTCCAGTAAAAAGTTACAAGCATTTGAATATTGCAAGCTTTGATAGGTATAGGACGCACCGTATAGAAGTTAGGGCCATTTGAAGTTTTAGCAGTGTTTGATTTGGGACTCAAGGGTAGCATAGCTATGAGCGATAGCTTAAATTGATAAGAGGCTCGAGTACTCTATTTTCACAAAATTTCAAAGTTTTATGACGCTCCAGTAAAAAGTTACAAGCATTTGAATATTGCAAGCTTTGATAGGTATAGGACGCACCGTATAGAAGTTAGGGCCATTTGAAGTTTTATCAGTGGTTGAATTGGGACTCAAGTGTAGCATAGCTATGTGCGATAGCGAAATTTGATAAGATGCACGAGTACTTTATTGTCACAAAGTTTCAAGGTTTTCTGACGGTCCAGTAAAAAGTTACAAGCAATGGATGGTCGCAGACTTTGATAGGTGTAGGACGTATAGAAGTTAGGCCCATTTGAAGTTTTATCAGTGTTTGATTTGGGACTCAAAGGTAGCATAGCTATGAGCGATAGCTTAAATTGATAAGAGTAGTGTATTGACGCTCGAGTAAAAGGTTACAAGCATTTGATTTTTGCAAACTCTGATAGGTGTAGGTCGCACCGTATAGAAGTAAGGGACATTTAAAGTTTTATCAGTGTTTGATTTGGAACTCAAGGGTAGCTTAGCTATGAGCGATAGCTAAAATTGATAAGAGGCTCGAGTGCTTTTTTGTCACAAAATTTCAAGGTTTTATGACGCTGCAGTAAAAAGTTACAATGTTGCAACCTTTGATAGGTATATGACGCACCGTATAGAATTTAGGGCCATTTGAAGTTTTAGCAGTGTTTGATTTGGGATTCAAGGGTAGCATAGCTATGAGCGATAGCTTAAATTGATAAGAGGCTTGTGTACTTTATTGTCACCAAATTTCCAGATTTTATGACGCTCCAGTAATAAGTTACAAGCATTTGAATGTTGCAAACTTTGATAGGTGTAGGACGCACCGTATAGAAGTTAGGGCCATTTGAAGACTTAGCAGTGTTTGATTTGGGACTCAAGAGTAGCATAGCTATGAGCGATAGCTTAAATTGATAAGACGCTCGAGTACTTTATTGTCACAAAATTTCAAGGTTTTATGACGCTCCAGTAAAAAGTTACAAGCAATGGATGGTCGCAGACTTTGATAGGTGTAGGACGTATAGAAGTTAGGGCCATTTGAAGTTTTATCAGAGGTTGAATTGGGACTCAAGAGTAGCGTAGCTATGAGCGATAGCTTAAATTGATGAGACACTCGAGTACTTTATTGTCACAAAATTTCGAGGTTTTATGACGCTGCAGTAAAAACTTACAATGTTGCAACCTTTGATAGGTATAGGACGCATCACAAAGAAGTTAGGGCCATTTGAAGTTTTAGCAGTGTTTGATTTGGGACTCAATGGTAGCATAGCTATGAGCGATAGCTTAAATTGATAAGAGGCACGAGTACTTTATTGTCACAAAATGTCAAGGTTTCATGACGCTGCAGTAAAAAGTTACAAGCATTTGAATTTTGCAAACTTTGATAGGTATAGGACGTACCGTATAGAAGTTAGGGCCATTTGAAGTTTTATCAGTGGTTGATTTGGGACTCAAGTGTAGCATAGCTATGTGCGATAGCTTAATTTGATAAGAGGCTCGAGTACTCTATTGTCACAAAATTTCAAGGTTTTATGACGCTGCAGTAAAAAGTTACAAGCATTTGAATTTTGCAAACTTTGATAGGTATAGGACGTACCGTATAGAGGTTAGGGCCATTTGAAATTTTATCAGTGGTTGATTTGGGACTCAAGTGTAGCATAGCTATGTGCGATAGCGAAATTTCATAAGATGCACGAGTACTTTATTGTCACAAAGTTTCAAGGTTTTATGACGGTCCAGTAAAAAGTTACAAGCAATGGATGGTCGCAGACTTTGATAGGTGTAGGACGTATAGAAGTTAGGCCCATTTGAAGTTTTATCAGTGTTTGATTTGGGACTCAAAGGTAGCATAGCTATGAGCGATAGCTTAAATTGATAAGAGTAGTGTATTGACGCTCGAGTAAAAGGTTACAAGCATTTGATTTTTGCAAACTCTGATAGGTGTAGGTCGCACCGTATAGAAGTAAGGGACATTTAAAGTTTTATCAGTGTTTGATTTGGGACTCAAGGGTAGCTTAGCTATGAGCGATAGCTAAAATTGATAAGAGGCTCGAGTGCTTTTTTGTAACAAAATTTCAAGGTTTTATGACGCTGCAGTAAAAAGTTACAATGTTGCAACCTTTGATAGGTATATGACGCACCGTATAGAATTTAGGGCCATTTGAAGTTTTAGCAGTGTTTGATTTGGGATTCAAGGGTAGCATAGCTATGAGCGATAGCTTAAATTGATAAGAGGCTTGTGTACTTTATTGTCACCAAATTTCCAGATTTTATGACGCTCCAGTAATAAGTTACAAGCATTTGAATGTTGCAAACTTTGATAGGTGTAGGACGCACCGTATAGAAGTTAGGGCCATTTGAAGACTTAGCAGTGTTTGATTTGGGACTCAAGAGTAGCATAGCTATGAGCGATAGCTTAAATTGATAAGACGCTCGAGTACTTTATTGTCACAAAATTTCAAGGTTTTATGACGCTCCAGTAAAAAGTTACAAGCAATGGATGGTCGCAGACTTTGATAGGTGTAGGACGTATAGAAGTTAGGGCCATTTGAAGTTTTATCAGAGGTTGAATTGGGACTCAAGAGTAGCGTAGCTATGAGCGATAGCTTAAATTGATGAGACACTCGAGTACTTTATTGTCACAAAATTTCGAGGTTTTATGACGCTGCAGTAAAAACTTACAATGTTGCAACCTTTGATAGGTATAGGACGCATCACAAAGAAGTTAGGGCCATTTAAAGTTTTATCAGTGTTTGATTTGGGACTCAAGGGTAGCTTAGCTATGAGCGATAGCTAAAATTGATAAGAGGCTCGAGTGCTTTATTGTCACAAAATTTCAAGGTTTTATGACGCTGCAGTAAAAAGTTACAATGTTGCAATCTTTGATAATTATAGGACGCACCGTATAGAAGTTAGGGGCATTTAAAGTTTTAGCCGTGTTTGATTTGGGACTAAAGGGTAGCATAGCTATGAGCGATAGACGTTAATTGACAAGAGGCTCGAGTACTTTATTGTCACCAAATTTCAAGATTTTATGACGCTCCAGTAATAAGTTACAAGCATTTTAATGTTGCAAACTTTGATAGGTATAGGACGCACCGTATAGAAGTTAGGGCCATTTGAAGACTTAGCAGTGTTTGATTTGGGACTCAAGAGTAGCATAGCTATGAGCGATAGCTTAAATTGATAAGACGCTCGAGTACTTTATTGTCACAAAATTTCAAGGTTTTATGACGCTCCAGTAAAAAGTTACAAGCAATGGATGGTCGCAGACTTTGATAGGTGTAGGACGTATAGAAGTTAGGGCCATTTGAAGTTTTATCAGAGGTTGAATTGGGACTCAAGAGTAGCGTAGCTATGAGCGATAGCTTAAATTGATGAGACACTCGAGTACTTTATTGTCACAAAATTTCGAGGTTTTATGACGCTGCAGTAAAAACTTACAATGTTGCAACCTTTGATAGGTATAGGACGCATCACAAAGAAGTTAGGGCCATTTGAAGTTTTAGCAGTGTTTGATTTGGGACTCAATGGTAGCATAGCTATGAGCGATAGCTTAAATTGATAAGAGGCACGAGTACTTTATTGTCACAAAATGTCAAGGTTTCATGACGCTGCAGTAAAAAGTTACAAGCATTTGAATTTTGCAAACTTTGATAGGTATAGGACGTACCGTATAGAAGTTAGGGCCATTTGAAGTTTTATCAGTGGTTGATTTGGGACTCAAGTGTAGCATAGCTATGTGCGATAGCTTAATTTGATAAGAGGCTCGAGTACTCTATTGTCACAAAATTTCAAGGTTTTATGACGCTGCAGTAAAAAGTTACAAGCATTTGAATTTTGCAAACTTTGATAGGTATAGGACGTACCGTATAGAGGTTAGGGCCATTTGAAATTTTATCAGTGGTTGATTTGGGACTCAAGTGTAGCATAGCTATGTGCGATAGCGAAATTTCATAAGATGCACGAGTACTTTATTGTCACAAAGTTTCAAGGTTTTATGACGGTCCAGTAAAAAGTTACAAGCAATGGATGGTCGCAGACTTTGATAGGTGTAGGACGTATAGAAGTTAGGCCCATTTGAAGTTTTATCAGTGTTTGATTTGGGACTCAAAGGTAGCATAGCTATGAGCGATAGCTTAAATTGATAAGAGTAGTGTATTGACGCTCGAGTAAAAGGTTACAAGCATTTGATTTTTGCAAACTCTGATAGGTGTAGGTCGCACCGTATAGAAGTAAGGGACATTTAAAGTTTTATCAGTGTTTGATTTGGGACTCAAGGGTAGCTTAGCTATGAGCGATAGCTAAAATTGATAAGAGGCTCGAGTGCTTTTTTGTAACAAAATTTCAAGGTTTTATGACGCTGCAGTAAAAAGTTACAATGTTGCAACCTTTGATAGGTATATGACGCACCGTATAGAATTTAGGGCCATTTGAAGTTTTAGCAGTGTTTGATTTGGGATTCAAGGGTAGCATAGCTATGAGCGATAGCTTAAATTGATAAGAGGCTTGTGTACTTTATTGTCACAAAATTTCCAGATTTTATGACGCTCCAGTAATAAGTTACAAGCATTTGAATGTTGCAAACTTTGATAGGTGTAGGACGCACCGTATAGAAGTTAGGGCCATTTGAAGACTTAGCAGTGTTTGATTTGGGACTCAAGAGTAGCATAGCTATGAGCGATAGCTTAAATTGATAAGACGCTCGAGTACTTTATTGTCACAAAATTTCAAGGTTTTATGACGCTCCAGTAAAAAGTTACAAGCAATGGATGGTCGCAGACTTTGATAGGTGTAGGACGTATAGAAGTTAGGGCCATTTGAAGTTTTATCAGAGGTTGAATTGGGACTCAAGAGTAGCGTAGCTATGAGCGATAGCTTAAATTGATGAGACACTCGAGTACTTTATTGTCACAAAATTTCGAGGTTTTATGACGCTGCAGTAAAAACTTACAATGTTGCAACCTTTGATAGGTATAGGACGCATCACAAAGAAGTTAGGGCCATTTAAAGTTTTATCAGTGTTTGATTTGGGACTCAAGGGTAGCTTAGCTATGAGCGATAGCTAAAATTGATAAGAGGCTCGAGTGCTTTATTGTCACAAAATTTCAAGGTTTTATGACGCTGCAGTAAAAAGTTACAATGTTGCAATCTTTGATAATTATAGGACGCACCGTATAGAAGTTAGGGGCATTTAAAGTTTTAGCCGTGTTTGATTTGGGACTAAAGGGTAGCATAGCTATGAGCGATAGACGTTAATTGACAAGAGGCTCGAGTACTTTATTGTCACCAAATTTCAAGATTTTATGACGCTCCAGTAATAAGTTACAAGCATTTTAATGTTGCAAACTTTGATAGGTATAGGACGCACCGTATAGAAGTTAGGGCCATTTGAAGACTTAGCAGTGTTTGATTTGGGACTCAAGAGTAGCATAGCTATGAGCGATAGCTTAAATTGATAAGACGCTCGAGTACTTTATTGTCACAAAATTTCAAGGTTTTATGACGCTCCAGTAAAAAGTTACAAGCAATGGATGGTCGCAGACTTTGATAGGTGTAGGACGTATAGAAGTTAGGGCCATTTGAAGGTTTATCAGTGGTTGATTTTGGACTCAAGTGTAGCATAGCTATGTGCGATAGCGAAATTTGATAAGATGCACGAGTACTTTATTGTCACAAAGTTTCAAGGTTTTATGACGGTCCAGTAAAAAGTTACAAGCAATGGATGGTCGCAGACTTTGATAGGTGTAGGACGTATAGAAGTTAGGCCCATTTGAAGTTTTAGCAGTGTTTGATTTGGGACTCAAAGGTAGCATAGCTATGAGCGATAGCTTAAATTGATAAGAGTAGTGTATTGACGCTCCAGTAAAAAGTTACAAGCATTTGATTTTTGCAAACTTTGATAGGTGTAGGTCGCACCGTATAGAAGTAAGGGCCATTTAAAGTTTTATCAGTGTTTGATTTGGGACTCAAGGGTAGCTTAGCTATGTGCGATAGCTAAAATTGATAAGAGGCTCGAGTGCTTTATTGTCACAAAATTTCAAGGTTTTATGACGCTGCAGTAAAAAGTTACAAGCAATGGATGGTCGCAGACTTTGATGGGTGTAGGACGTATAGAAGTTAGGGCCATTTGAAGTTTTATCAGTGTTTGATTTGGGACTCAAGAGTGACGTAGCTATGAGCGATAGCTTAAATTGATGAGAGACTCGAGTACTTTATTGTCACAAAATTTCAAGGTTTTATGACGCTGCAGTAAAAACTTACAATGTTGCAACCTTTGATAGGTATAGGACGCACCACAAAGAAGTTAGGGCCATTTGAAGTTTTAGCAGTGTTTGATTTAGGACTCAAGGGTAGCACAGCTATGAGCCATAACTTTAATTGACAAAATGCACGAGTACTTTATTGTCACAAAATTTGAAGATTTTATAACGCTCCAGTAAAAAGTTACAAGCATTTGAATGTTGCAAACTTTGCTAGGTGTAGGACGCACCGTATAGAAGTTAGGGCCATTTGAAGTCTTAGAAGTGTTTTTTTTGGGACTCAAGAGTAGCATAGCTATGAGCGATAGCTTAAATTGATAAGAGGCTCGAGTACTTTATTGTCACAAAATTTCAAGGTTTTATGACGCTGCAGTAAAAAGTTACAATGTTGCAACCTTTGATAGGTATAGGACGTACCGTATAGAAGTTAGGGCCATTTGAAGTTTTAGCAGTGTTTGATTTGGGACTCAATGGTAGCATAGCTATGAGCGATAGCTTAAATTGATAAGAGGCACGAGTACTTTATTGTCACAAAATGTCAAGGTTTTATGACGCTGCAGTAAAAAGTTACCAGCATTTGAATTTTGCAAACTTTGATAGGTATAGGACGTACCGTATAGAAGTAAGGGCCATTTGAAGTTTTATCAGTGGTTGATTTGCGACTCAAGTGTAGCTTAGCTATGTGCGATAGCTTAATGTGATAAGATGCACGACTACTTTATTGTCACAAAATTTCAAGGTTTTATGACGCTCCAGTAAAAAGTTACAAGCATTTGAATATTGCAAGCTTTGATAGGTATAGGACGCACCGTATAGAAGTTAGGGCCATTTGAAGTTTTAGCAGTGTTTGATTTGGGTCTCAAGGGTAGCATAGCTATGAGCGATAACTTAAATTGATAAGAGGCTCGAGTACTCTATTGTCACAAAATTTCAAGGTTTTATGACGCTCCAGTAAAAAGTTACAAGCATTTGAATGTTGCAAACTTTGATAGTTGTAGGAGGCACCGTACAGAACTTAGGGCCATTTGAGGTTTTATCAGCATAGCTATGAGCGATAGCTTAAATCGATAAGAGGCTCGAGTATTTTATTGTCACAAAATTTCAAGCTTTTATGACGCTGCAGTAAAAAGTTACAATGTTGCAGCCTTTGATAGGTATAGGACGCACCGGATAGAAGTTAGGGCCATTTGAAGTTTTAGCAGTGTTTGATTTGGGACTCAAGGGTAGCAAAGCTATGAGCGATAACGTTAATAGACAAGAGGCTCGAGTACTTTATTGTCACAAAATTTCAAGATTTCATAACGCTCCAGTAAAAAGTTACAAGCATTTGAATGGTGCAAACTTTGATAGGTGTAGGACGCTCCGTATAGAAGTTAGGGCCATTTGAAAACTTAGCAGTGTTTGATTTGGGACTCAAGAGTAGCAGAATTGATAAGAGACTCGAGTACTTTATTGCCACAAAATTTCAAGATTTTATGATGCTCCTGTAAAAAGTGACAAGCATTTGAACGTTGCAAACTTTGATAGGTATAGGACGCACCGTAAAAAAGTTAGGGCCCTTTGAAGTCCTATCAGTGTTTGATTTGGGACTCAAGGGTAGCATAGCTATGAGCGATAGCTTAAACTGATACGTGGCTCGAGTACTTCATTGTCACAAAATTTCAAGATTTTATGACGCTCCAGTAAAAAGTTATTTGAATGTCGCAAACTTTTATAGGTGTAGGACGCACAGTATAGAGGTTATGGCCATTTGAAGTTTTATCACTTTCTGATTTGGGACTCAAGGATAGCATAGCTATGAGCGATAGCTTAAATTGATAAGAGACTCGAGTACTTTATGGTCACAAAATTTCAAGGTTTTATGACGCTCCAGTAAAAAGTTACAAGCATTTGAATGTTGCAAATTTTGATAGGTATAGGACGTACCGTATAGAAGTTAGGGCCATTTGAATCTTTATCAGTGGTTGATTTGGGACTCAAGTGTAGCGTAGCTATGAATGATATCTTAAATTGATAAGAGGCACGAGTAGTTTATTGTCACAAAATTTCAAGATTTTATGACGCTCCAGTAAAAAGTTACAAACATTTGAATGTTGCAAACTTTGATAGGTGTATGACGCACCGTATAGAACTAAGGGCCATTTGAAGACTTAGCAGTGTTTGATTTGGGACTCAAGAGTAGCATAGATATGAGCGATAACTTTAATTGATAAGAGACTCGAGTACTTTATTGTCACAAAATTTCCAGATTTTATGATGCTCCTGTAAAAAGTGACAAGCATTTGAACGTTGCAAACTTTGATAAATATAGGACGCACCGTACAAAAGTTAGGGCCCTTTGAAGTCCTATCAGTGTTTGATTTGGGACTCAAGGGTAGCATTGCTATGAGCGATAGCTTAAACTGATACGTGGCTCGAGTACTTCATTGTCACAAAATTTCAAGATTTTATGACGCTCCAGTAAAAAGTTATTTGAATGTCGCAAACTTTGATAGGTGTTGGACGCTCCGTATAGAAATTAGAGCCATTTGAAGTTTTATCAGTGTTTTATTTAAGACTCAAGGGTAGCATAGCTATAAGCGATAGCTTAAATTGATAAGAGGCTCGAGTACTTTATTGTCTTGTCACAAAATTTCAAGGTTTTATGACGCTGCAGTAAAAAGTTACAATGTTGCAACCTTTGATAGGTATAGGACGCACTGTATAGAAGTTAGGGCCATTTGAAGTTTTAGCAGTGTTTGATTTGGGACTCAAGGGTAGCACAGCTATAAGCGATAGCTTAAATTGGTAAGAGGCACGAGTAATTTATTGTCACAAAATGTCAAGATTTCATAACGCTCCAGTAAAAAGTTACATGCATTTGAATGTTGCAAACTTTGCTAGGTGTAGGACGCACCGTACAAAAGTTAGGGCCCTTTGAAGTCCTATCAGTGTTCGATTTGGGACTCAAGAGTAGCATAGCTATGAGCGATAGGTTAAATTGGTAAGAGGCACGAGTACTTTATTGTCACAAAATTTCTAGGTTTTATGACGCTCCAGTAAAAAGTTACAAGCAATGGATGGTCGCAGACTTTGATAGGTGTAGGACGTATAGAAGTTAGGGCTATTTGAAGTTTTTTCAGTGTTTGATTTGGGACTCAAGGATAGCATAGATATGAGCGATAACTTTAATTGATAAGAGACGCGAGTACTTTATTGTCACAAAATTTCAAGACTTTATGATGCTCCTGTAAAAAGTGGCAAGCATTTGAACGTTGCAAACTTTGATAGGTATAGGACGCACCGTACAGAAGTTAGGAGCCTTTGAAGTCCTATCAGTGTTTGATTTGGGACTCAAGGGTAGCATAGCTATGAGCGACAGCTTAAAGTCATAAGTGGCTCGAGTACTTTATTGTCACAAAATTTCAAGATTTTATGGCACTCCAGTAAAAAGTTACAAGCATTTGAATGTTGCAAACTTTAATAGGTATAGGGACCCACGAAGTTAGGGCTATTTGAAGTTTTATCAGTGTATGATTTGTGACTCAAGTGTAGCATAGCTATGAGAGATCGCTTAAATTGATAAGAGGCTAGAGTACTTTATAGTCACAAAATTTCAAGATTTTATGACGCTCCAGTAAAATGTTACAAGCGTTTGATTGTTGCAAACTTTGATAGGTATAGGACGCACCGTATAGAAGTTAGGGCTATTTAAAGTTTTATCAGTGTTTGATTTGGGACTCAAGGATAGCAGAGCTATGAGCGATAGCTTAAATTGATAAGAGGCTCGAGTACTTTATTGTCACAAAATTTCAAAGTTTTATGACGCTCCAGTAAGAAGTTACAAGCATTTGATTGCTGCAAACTTTGATAGGTGTAGGACGTACCGTATAGAAGTTAGGGCCATTTGAAGCTTTATCAATGGTTGATTTGGGACTCAAGTGTAGCGTAGCTATGAACGATATCTTAAATTGATAAGAGGCACGAGTACTTTATTGTCACAAAATTTCAAGATTTTATGACGCTCCAGTAAAAAGTTACAAACATTTGAATGTTGCAGACTTTGATAGTGTAGGACGCACCGTACAGAAGTTAGGGTCATTTGAAATTTTAGCAGTGTTTGATTTGGGACTCAAGGGTAGCGTAGCTATGAACGATATCTTAAATTGATAAGAGGCACGAGTACTTTATTGTCACAAAATTTCAAGATTTTATGACGCTCCAGTAAAAAGTTACAAACATTTGAATGTTGCAAACTTTGATAGGTGTATGACGCACCGTATAGAACTAAGGGCCATTTGAAGACTTAGCAGTGTTTGATTTGGGACTGAAGAGTAGCATAGATATGAGCGATAACTTTAATTGATAAGAGACTCGAGTACTTTATTGTCACAAAATTTCCAGATTTTATGATGCTCCTGTAAAAAGTGACAAGCATTTGAACGTTGCAAACTTTGATAGGTATAGGACGCACCGTACAAAAGTTAGGGCCCTTTGAAGTCCTATCAGTGTTTGATTTGGGACTCAAGGGTAGCATAGCTATGAGCGATAGCTATGAGCGATAGCTTAAACTGATACGTGGCTCGAGTACTTCATTGTCACAAAATTTCAAGATTTTATGACGTTCCAGTAAAAAGTTATTTGAATGTCGCAAACTTTGATAGGTGTATGACGCACCGTATAGAAGTTAGGGCCATTTGAAGTTTTATCAGTGGTTGATTTGGGACTCAAGTGTAGCTTAGCTATGTGCGATAGCTTAATGTGATAAGATGCACGAGTACTTTATTGTCACAAAATTTCAAGGTTTTATGACGCTCCAGTAAAAAGTTACAAGCATTTGAATGTTGCAAACTTTGATAGGTGTAGGACGCACCGTATAGAAGTTAGGGCCATTTGAAGTTTTAGCAGTGTTTGATGTGGGACTCAAGGGTAGCATAGCTATGAGCGATAACTTTAATTGACAAGACGCTCGAGTACTTTATTTTGCACAAATTTCAAGATTTTATAACGCTAAAGTAAAAAGTTACAAGAATTTGAATGTTGCAAACTTTGATAGGTATAGGACGCACCGTACAGAAGTTAGGGCCATTTGAAGTTTTATTAGTGTTTCATTTGGGACTCAATGTTAGCATAGCTTTGAGCGATAGCTTAAATTGACTAGAGGCTCGAGTACTTTATTGTTACAAAATTTCAAGGTTTTATGACGCTCCAGTAAAAAGTTACAGGCATTTGTATGTTGCAAACTTTGATAGGTGTAGGACGTACCGTATAGAAGTTAGGGCCATTGGAAGTTTTATCAGTGTTTGATTTGGGACTCAAGGGTAGCATAGCTATGAGCGATAACGTTAATTGACAAGAGGCTCGAGTACTTTATTCTCACAAAATTTCAAGGTTTTATGACGCTCCAGTAAAAAGTTACAAGCAATGGATGATCGCAGACTTTGATAGGTGTAGGACGTATAGAAGTTAGGGCCATTTGAAGTTAAATCAAGGTTTTGATTTGGGACTCAAGGATAGCATAGATATGAACGATAACTTTAAATGATAAGAGGCTCGATTGCTTTATTGTCACAAAATATCAAGATTTTATGATGCTCCAGTAAAATTTACAAGCATTTTAATGTTGCAAACTCTGATAGGTATAGGACGCATGGTACAAAAGTTAGGGCCCTTTGAAGTCCTATCAGTGTTTGATTTGGGACTCAAGGGTAGCATAGCTATGAGCGATAGCTTAAACTGATACGTGGCTCGAGTACTTCATAGTGACAAAATTTCACGATTTTATAACGCTCCAGTAAAAAGTTATTTGAATGTCGCAAACTTCGATAGGTGTTGGACGCTCCGTATAGAAGTTAGGGCCATTTGAAGTTTTATCAGTGTTTAAGCTAGGACTCAAGGGTAGCATAGCTATGAGCGATAGCTTAAAGAGGCTCGAGTACTTTATTGTCACCAAATTTCAAGATTTTATGCCGCTCCAGTAAAGAGTTACAAGCATTTGAATGTTGCAAACTTTGCTAGGTGTAGGACGCACCGTATAGCAGTTAGGGCCATTTGAAGTCTTAGAAGTGTTTTATTTGGGACTCAAGAGTAGCATAGCTATGAGCGATAGCTTAAATCGATAAGAGGCTCGAGTATTTTATTGTCACAAAATTTCAAGGTTTTATGACGCTGCAGTAAAAAGTTACAATGTTGCAGCCTTTGATAGGTATAGGACGCACCGGATAGAAGTTAGGGCCATTTGAAGTTTTAGCAGTGTTTGATTTGGGACTCAAGGGTAGCATAGCTATGAGCGATAACGTTAATAGACAAGAGGCTCGAGTACTTTATTGTCACAAAATGTCAAGATTTCATAACGCTCCAGTAAAAAGTTACATGCATTTGAATGTTGCAAACTTTGCTAGGTGTAGGACGCACCGTACAAAAGTTAGGGCCCTTTGAAGTCCTATCAGTGTTCGATTTGGGACTCAAGAGTAGCATAGCTATGAGCGATAGGTTAAATTGGTAAGAGGCACGAGTACTTTATTGTCACAAAATGTCTAGGTTTTATGACGCTCCACTAAAAAGTTACAAGCAATGGATGGTCACAGACTTTGATAGGTGTAGGACGTATAGAAGTTAGGGCTATTTGAAGTTTTTTCAGTGTTTGATTTGGGACTCAAGGATAGCATAGATATGAGCGATAACTTTAATTGATAAGAGACGCGAGTGCTTTATTGTCACAAAATTTCAAGACTTTATGATGCTCCTGTAAAAAGTGGCAAGCATTTGAACGTTGCAAACTTTGATAGGTATAGGACGTACCGTACAGAAGTTAGGACCCTTTGAAGTCCTATCAGTGTTTGATTTGGGACTCAAGGGTAGCATAGCTATGAGCGACAGCTTAAAGTGATAAGTGGCTCGAGTACTTTATTGTCACAAAATTTCAAGATTTTATGGCACTCCAGTAAGAAGTTACAAGCATTTGAATGTTGCAAACTTTAATAGGTATAGGGACCCACGAAGTTAGGGCTATTTGAAGTTTTATCAGTGTTTGATTTGTGACTCAAGTGTAGCATAGCTATGAGAGATCGCTTAAATTGATAAGAGGCTAGAGTACTTTATAGTCACAAAATTTCAAGATTTTATGACGCTCCAGTAAAATGTTACAAGCGTTTGATTGTTGCAAACTTTGATAGGTATAGGACGCACCGTATAGAAGTTAGGGCTATTTAAAGTTTTATCAGTGTTTGATTTGGGACTCAAGGATAGCAGAGCTATGAGCGACAGCTTAAATTGATAAGAGGCTCGAGTACTTTATTGTAACAAAATTTCAAAGTTTTATGACGCTCCAGTAAGAAGTTACAAGCATTTGATTGCTGCAAACTTTGATAGGTGTAGGACGCACAGTATAGAAGTTATGGCCATTTGAAGTTTTATCACTTTCTGATTTGGGACTCAAGGATAGCATAGCTATGAGCGATAGCTTAAATTGATAAGAGAATCGAGTACTTTATTGTCACAAAATTTCAATATTTTATGACGCTCCAGTAAAAAGTTACAAGCATTTGAATGTTGCAAATTTTGATAGGTATAGGACGTACCGTATAGAAGTTAGGGCCATTTGAACCTTTATCAGTGGTTGATTTGGGACTCAAGTGTAGCGTAGCTATGAATGATATCTTAAATTGATAAGAGGCACGAGTACTTTATTGTCACAAAATTTCAAGATTTTATGACGCTCCAGTAAAAAGTTACAAACATTTCAATGTTGCAAGCTTTGATAGGTGTATGACGCACCGTACAGAAGTTAGGGCCATTTGAAATTTTAGCAGTGTTTGATTTGGGACTCAAGGGTAGCGTAGCTATGAACGATATCTTAAATTGATAAGAGGCACGAGTACTTTATTGTCACAAAATTTCAAGATTTTATGACGCTCCAGTAAAAAGTTACAAACATTTCAATGTTGCAAGCTTTGATAGGTGTATGACGCACCGTATAGAACTAAGGGCCATTTGAAGACTTAGCAGTGTTTGATTTGGGACTCAAGAGTAGCATAGATATGAGCGATAACTTTAATTGATAAGAGACTCGAGTACTTTATTGTCACAAAATTTCCAGATTTTATGATGCTCCTGTAAAAAGTGACAAGCATTTGAACGTTGCAAACTTTGATAGGTATAGGACGCACCGTATAGAACTAAGGGCCATTTGAAGACTTAGCAGTGTTTGATTTGGGACTCAAGAGTAGCATAGATATGAGCGATAACTTTAATTGATAAGAGACTCGAGTACTTTATTGTCACAAAATTTCCAGATTTTATGATGCTCCTGTAAAAATAGACAAGCATTTGAACGTTGCAAACTTTGATAGGTATAGGACGCACCGTACAAAAGTTAGGGCCCTTTGAAGTCCTATCAGTGTTTGATTTGGGACTCAAGTGTAGCATAGCTATGAGCGATAGCTTAAACTGATACGTGGCTCGAGTACTTCATTGTCACAAAATTTCAAGATTTTATGACGCTTCAGTAAAAAGTTATTTGAATGTCGCAAACTTTGATAGGTGTTGGACGCTCCGTATAGAAATTAGGGCCATTTGAAGTTTTATCAGTGTTTTATTTAAGACTCAAGGGTAGCATAGCTATGAGCGATAGCTTAAATTGATAAGAGGCTCGAGTACTTATTGTCACAAAATTTCAAGGTTTTATGACGCTCCAGTAAAAAGTTACAATGTTGCAACCTTTGATAGGTATAGGATGCACCGTATAGAAGTTAGGGCCATTTGAAGTTTTAGCAGTGTTTGATTTGGGACTCAAGGGTAGCATAGCTATAAGCGATAGCTTAAATTGGTAAGAGGCACGAGTAATTTATTGTCACAAAATTTCAAGATTTCATAACGCTCCAGTAAAAAGTTACATGCATTTGAATGTTGCAAACTTTGCTAGGTGTATGACGCACCGTACAAAAGTTAGGGCCCTTTGAAGTCCTATCAGTGTTCGATTTGGGACTCAAGAGTAGCATAGCTATGAGCGATAGGTTAAATTGGTAAGAGGCACGAGTACTTTATTGTCACAAAATTTCTAGGTTTTATGACGCTCCAGTAAAAAGTTACAAGCAATGGATGGTCGCAGACTTTGATAGGTGTAGGACGTATAGAAGTTAGGGCTATTTGAAGTTTTTTCAGTGTTTGATTTGGGACTCAAGGATAGCATAGATATGAGCGATAACTTTAATTGATAAGAGACGCGAGTACTTTATTGTCACAAAATTTCAAGACTTTATGATGCTCCTGTAAAAAGTGGCAAGCATTTGAACGTTGCAAACTTTGATAGGTATAGGACGCACCGTACAGAAGTTAGGAGCCTTTGAAGTCCTATCAGTGTTTGATTTGGGACTCAATGGTAGCATAGCTATGAGCGACAGCTTAAAGTCATAAGTGGCTCGAGTACTTTATTGTCACAAAATTTCAAGATTTCATGGCACTCCAGTAAAAAGTTACAAGCATTTGAATGTTGCAAACTTTAATAGGTATAGGGACCCACGAAGTTAGGGCTATTTGAAGTTTTATCAGTGTATGATTTGTGACTCAAGTGTAGCATAGCTATGAGAGATCGCTTAAATTGATAAGAGGCTAGAGTACTTTATAGTCACAAAATTTCAAGATTTTATGACGCTCCAGTAAAATGTTACAAGCGTCTGATTGTTGCAAACTTTGATAGGTATAGGACGCACCGTATATAAGTTAGGGCTATTTAAAGTTTTATCAGTGTTTGATTTGGGACTCAAGGATAGCAGAGCTATGAGCGATAGCTTAAATTGATAAGAGGCTCGAGTACTTTATTGTCACAAAATTTCAAAGTTTTATGACGCTCCAGTAAGAAGTTACAAGCATTTGATTGCTGCAAACTTTGATAGGTGTAGGACGTACCGTATAGAAGTTAGGGCCATTTGAAGCTTTATCAATGGTTGATTTGGGACTCAAGTGTAGCGTAGCTATGAACGATATCTTAAATTGATAAGAGGCACGAGTACTTTATTGTCACAAAATTTCAAGATTTTATGACGCTCCAGTAAAAAGTTACAAACATTTGAATGTTGCAAACTTTAATAGGTGTAGGACGCACCGTACAGAAGTTAGGGTCATTTGAAATTTTAGCAGTGTTTGATTTGGGACTCAAGGGTAGCGTAGCTATGAACGATATCTTAAATTGATAAGAGGCACGAGTACTTTATTGTCACAAAATTTCCAGATTTTATGATGCTCCTGTAAAAAGTGACAAGCATTTGAACGTTGCAAACTTTGATAGGTATAGTTCGCACCGTATAGAAGTTAGGGCCATTTGAAGTTTTAGCAGTGTTTGATTTGGGACTCAAGGGTAGCGTAGCTATGAACGATATCTTAAATTGATAAGAGGCACGAGTACTTTATTGTCACAAAATTTCAAGATTTTATGACGCTCCAGTAAAAAGTTACAAACATTTCAATGTTGCAAACTTTGATGGGTGTATGACGCACCGTATAGAACTAAGGGCCATTTGAAGACTTAGCAGTGTTTGATTTGGGACTCAAGAGTAGCATAGATATGAGCGATAACTTTAATTGATAAGAGACTCGAGTACTTTATTGTCACAAAATTTCCAGATTTTATGATGCTCCTGTAAAAAGTGACAAGCATTTGAACGTTGCAAACTTTGATAGGTATAGGACGCACCGTATAGAACTAAGGGCCATTTGAAGACTAAGCAGTGTTTGATTTGGGACTCAAGAGTAGCATAGATATGAGCGATAACTTTAATTGATAAGAGACTCGAGTAGTTTATTGTCACAAAATTTCCAGATTTTATGATGCTCCTGTAAAAATAGACAAGCATTTGAACGTTGCAAACTTTGATAGGTATAGGACGCACCGTACAAAAGTTAGGGCCCTTTGAAGTCCTATCAGTGTTTGATTTGGGACTCAAGTGTAGCATAGCTATGAGCGATAGCTTAAACTGATACGTGGCTCGAGTACTTCATTGTCACAAAATTTCAAGATTTTATGACGCTCCAGTAAAAAGTTATTTGAATGTCGCAAACTTTGATAGGTGTTGGACGCTCCGTATAGAAATTAGGGCCATTTGAAGTTTTATCAGTGTTTTATTTAAGACTCAAGGGTAGCATAGCTATGAGCGATAGCTTAAATTGATAAGAGGCTCGAGTACTTATTGTCACAAAATTTCAAGGTTTTATGACGCTCCAGTAAAAAGTTACAATGTTGCAACCTTTGATAGGTATAGGACGCACCGTATAGAAGTTAGGGCCATTTGAAGTTTTAGCAGTGTTTGATTTGGGACTCAAGGGTAGCATAGCTATAAGCGATAGCTTAAATTTGTAAGAGGCACGAGTAATTTATTGTCACAAAATTTCAAGATTTCATAACGCTCCAGTAAAAAGTTACATGCATTTGAATGTTGCAAACTTTTCTAGGTGTAGGACTCACCGTCCAAAATTAGGGCCCTTTGAAGTCCTATCAGTGTTCGATTTGGGACTCAAGAGTAGCATAGCTATGAGCGATAGGTTAAATTGGTAAGAGGCACGAGTACTTTATTGTCACAAAATTTCAAAGTTTTATGACGCTCCAGTAAAATGTTACAAGCGTTTGATTGTTGCAAACTTTGATAGGTATAGGACGCACCGTATAGAAGTTAGGGCTATTTAAAGTTTTATCAGTGTTTGATTTGGGACTCAAGGATAGCAGAGCTATGAGCGATAGCTTAAATTGATAAGAGGCTCGAGTACTTTATTGTCACAAAATTTCAAAGTTTTATGACGCTCCAGTAAGAAGTTACAAGCATTTGATTGCTGCAAACTTTGATAGGTGTAGGACGTACCGTATAGAAGTTAGGGCCATTTGAAGCTTTATCAATGGTTGATTTGGGACTCAAGTGTAGCGTAGCTATGAACGATATCTTAAATTGATAAGAGGCACGAGTACTTTATTGTCACAAAATTTCAAGATTTAATGACGCTCCAGTAAAAAGTTACAAACATTTGAATGTTGCAAACTTTGATAGGTGTAGGACGCACCGTACAGAAGTTAGGGCCATTTGAAATTTTAGCAGTGTTTGATTTGGGACTCAAGGGTAGCGTAGCTATGAACGATACCTTAAATTGATAAGAGGCACGAGTACTTTATTGTCACAAAATTTCCAGATTTTATGATGCTCCTGTAAAAAGTGACAAGAATTTGAACGTTGCAAACTTTGATAGGTATAGGACGCACCGTACAAAAATTAGGGCCCTTTGAAGTCCTATCAGTGTTTGATTTGGGACTCAAGGGTAGCATAGCTATGAGCGATAGCTTAAACTGATACGTGGCTCGAATACTTCATTGTCACAAAATTTCAAGATTTTATGACGCTCCAGTAAAAAGTTATTTGAATGTCGCAAACTTTGATAGGTGTTGGACGCTCCGTATAGAAATTAGGGCCATTTGAAGTTTTATCAGTGTTTTATTTAAGACTCAAGGGTAGCATAGCTATGAGCGATAGCTTAAATTGATAAGAGGCTCGATTACTTTATTGTCACCAAATTTCAAGATGTTATGACGCTCCAGTAAAAAGTTACAAGCATTTGAATGTTGCAAACTTTTATAGGTGTAGAACGCACCGCAAAGAAGTTAGGGCCATTTGAAGTTTTAGCAGTGTTTGATTTAGGACTAAAGGGTCGCACAGCTATGAGCGATAACTTTAATTGACAAGAGGCTCGAGTACTTTATTGTCACAAAATTTCAAGGTTTTATGACGCTGCAGTAAAAAGTTACAATGTTGCAACCTTTGATAGGTATAGGACGCACCGTATAGAAGTTAGGGCCATTTGAAGTTTTAGCAGTGTTTGATTTGGGACTCAAGGGTAGAATAGCTATAAGCGATAGCTTAAATTGGTAAGAGGCACGAGTAATTTATTGTCACAAAATTTCAAGATTTCATAACGCTCCAGTAAAAAGTTACATGCATTTGAATGTTGCAAACTTTGCTAGGTGTAGGACGCACCGTACAAAAGTTAGGGCCCTTTGAAGTCCTATCAGTGTTCGGTTTGGGACTCAAGAGTAGCATAGCTATGAGCGATAGGTTAAATTGGTAAGAGGCACGAGTACTTTATTGTCACAAAATTTCAAAGTTTTATGACGCTCCAGTAAAAAGTTACAAGCGTTTGATTGTTGCAAACTTTGATAGGTATAGGACGCACCGTATAGAAGTTAGGGCTATTTAAAGTTTTATCAGTGTTTGATTTGGGACTCAAGGATAGCAGAGCTATGAGCGATAGCTTAAATTGATAAGAGGCTCGAGTACTTTATTGTCACAAAATTTCAAAGTTTTATGACGCTCCAGTAAGAAGTTACAAGCATTTGATTGCTGCAAACTTTGATGGGTGTAGGACGTACCGTATAGAAGTTAGGGCCATTTGAAGCTTTATCAATGGTTGATTTGGGACTCAAGTGTAGCGCAGCTATGAACGATATCTTAAATTGATAAGAGGCACGAGTACTTTATTGTCACAAAATTTCAAAGTTTTATGACGCTCCAGTAAAATGTTACAAGCGTTTGATTGTTGCAAACTTTGATAGATATAGGACGCACCGTATAGAAGTTAGGGCTATTTAAAGTTTTATCAGTGTTTGATTTGGGACTCAAGGATAGCAGAGCTATGAGCGATAGCTTAAATTGATAAGAGGCTCGAGTACTTTATTGTCACAAAATTTCAAAGTTTTATGACGCTCCAGTAAGAAGTTACAAGCATTTGATTGCTGCAAACTTTGATAGGTGTAGGACGTACCGTATAGAAGTTAGGGCCATTTGAACCTTTATCAATGTTTGATTTGGGACTCAAGTGTAGCGTAGCTATGAACGATATCTTAAATTGATAAGAGGCACGAGTTCTTTATTGTCACAAATTTTGAAGATTTAATGACGCTCCAGTAAAAAGTTACAAACATTTGAATGTTGCACACTTTGATAGGTGTAGGACGCACCGTACAGAAGTTAGGGCCATTTGAAATTTTAGCAGTGTTTGATTTGGGACTCAAGGGTAGCGTAGCTATGAACGATATCTTAAATTGATAAGAGGCACGAGTACTTTATTGTCACAAAATTTCAAGATTTAATGACGCTCCATTAAAAAGTTACAAACATTTGAATGTTGCAAACTTTGATAGGTGTAGGACGCACCGTACAGAAGTTAGGGCCATTTGAAATTTTAGCAGTGTTTGATTTGGGACTCAAGGGTAGCGTAGCTATGAACGATACCTTAAATTGATAAGAGGCACGAGTACTTTATTGTCACAAAAATTCCAGATTTTATGATGCTCCTGTAAAAAGTGACAAGAATTTGAACGTTGCAAACTTTGATAGGTATAGGACGCACCGTACAAAAATTAGGGCCCTTTGAAGTCCTATCAGTGTTTGATTTGGGACTCAAGGGTAGCATAGCTATGAGCGATAGCTTAAACTGATACGTGGCTCGAGTACTTCATTGTCACAAAATTTCAAGATTTTATGACGCTCCAGTAAAAAGTTATTTGAATGTCGCAAACTTTGATAGGTGTTGGACGCTCCGTATAGAAATTAGGGCCATTTGAAGTTTTATCAGTGTTTTATTTAAGACTCAAGGGTAGCATAGCTATGAGCGATAGCTTAAATTGATAAGAGGCTCGATTACTTTATTGTCACCAAATTTCAAGATTTTATGACGCTCCAGTAAAAAGTTACAAGCATTTGAATGTTGCAAACTTTTATAGGTGTAGAACGCACCGCAAAGAAGTTAGGGCCATTTGAAGTTTTAACAGTGTTTGATTTAGGACTAAAGGGTCGCACAGCTATGAGCGATAACTTTAATTGACAAGAGGCTCGAGTACTTTATTGTCACAAAATTTCAAGGTTTTATGACGCTGCAGTAAAAAGTTACAATGTTGCAACCTTTGATAGGTATAGGACGCACCGTATAGAAGTTAGGGCCATTTGAAGTTTTAGCAGTGTTTGATTTGGGACTCAAGGGTAGAATAGCTATAAGCGATAGCTTAAATTGGTAAGAGGCACGAGTAATTTATTGTCACAAAATTTCAAGATTTCATAACGCTCCAGTAAAAAGTTACATGCATTTGAATGTTGCAAACTTTGCTAGGTGTAGGACGCACCGTACAAAAGTTAGGGCCCTTTGAAGTCCTATCAGTGTTCGGTTTGGGACTCAAGAGTAGCATAGCTATGAGCGATAGGTTAAATTGGTAAGAGGCACGAGTACTTTATTGTCACAAAATTTCAAAAATTTATGACGCTCCAGTAAAATGTTACAAGCGTTTGATTGTTGCAAACTTTGATAGGTATAGGACGCACCGTATAGAAGTTAGGGCTATTTAAAGTTTTATCAGTGTTTGATTTGGGACTCAAGGATAGCAGAGCTATGAGCGATAGCTTAAATTGATAAGAGGCTCGAGTACTTTATTGTCACAAAATTTCAAAGTTTTATGACGCTCCAGTAAGAAGTTACAAGCATTTGATTGCTGCAAACTTTGATAGGTGTAGGACGTACCGTATAGAAGTTAGGGCCATTTGAAGCTTTATCAATGGTTGATTTGGGACTCAAGTGTAGCGTAGCTATGAACGATATCTTAAATTGATAAGAGGCACGAGTACTTTATTGTCACAAAATTTCAAGATTTAATGACGCTCCAGTAAAAAGTTACAAACATTTGAATGTTGCAAACTTTGATAGGTGTAGGACGCACCGTACAGAAGTTAGGGCCATTTGAAATTTTAGCAGTGTTTGATTTGGGACTCAAGGGTAGCGTAGCTATGAACGATACCTTAAATTGATAAGAGGCACGAGTACTTTATTGTCACAAAATTTCCAGATTTTATGATGCTCCTGTAAAAAGTGACAAGAATTTGAACGTTGCAAACTTTGATAGGTATAGGACGCACCGTACAAAAATTAGGGCCCTTTGAAGTCCTATCAGTGTTTGATTTGGGACTCAAGGGTAGCATAGCTATGAGCGATAGCTTAAACTGATACGTGGCTCGAGTACTTCATTGTCACAAAATTTCAAGATTTTATGACGCTCCAGTAAAAAGTTATTTGAATGTCGCAAACTTTGATAGGTGTTGGACGCTCCGTATAGAAATTAGGGCCATTTGAAGTTTTATCAGTGTTTTATTTAAGACTCAAGGGTAGCATAGCTATGAGCGATAGCTTAAATTGATAAGAGGCTCGATTACTTTATTGTCACCAAATTTCAAGATTTTATGACGCTCCAGTAAAAAGTTACAAGCATTTGAATGTTGCAAACTTTTATAGGTGTAGAACGCACCGCAAAGAAGTTAGGGCCATTTGAAGTTTTAGCAGTGTTTGATTTAGGACTAAAGGGTCGCACAGCTATGAGCGATAACTTTAATTGACAAGAGGCTCGAGTACTTTATTGTCACAAAATTTCAAGGTTTTATGACGCTGCAGTAAAAAGTTACAATGTTGCAACCTTTGATAGGTATAGGACGCACCGTATAGAAGTTAGGGCCATTTGAAGTTTTAGCAGTGTTTGATTTGGGACTCAAGGGTAGAATAGCTATAAGCGATAGCTTAAATTGGTAAGAGGCACGAGTAATTTATTGTCACAAAATTTCAAGATTTCATAACGCTCCAGTAAAAAGTTACATGCATTTGAATGTTGCAAACTTTGCTAGGTGTAGGACGCACCGTACAAAAGTTAGGGCCCTTTGAAGTCCTATCAGTGTTCGGTTTGGGACTCAAGAGTAGCATAGCTATGAGCGATAGGTTAAATTGGTAAGAGGCACGAGTACTTTATTGTCACAAAATTTCAAAGTTTTATGACGCTCCAGTAAAATGTTACAAGCGTTTGATTGTTGCAAACTTTGATAGGTATAGGACGCACCGTATAGAAGTTAGGGCTATTTAAAGTTTTATCAGTGTTTGATTTGGGACTCAAGGATAGCAGAGCTATGAGCGATAGCTTAAATTGATAAGAGGCTCGAGTACTTTATTGTCACAAAATTTCAAAGTTTTATGACGCTCTAGTAAGAAGTTACAAGCATTTGATTGCTGCAAACTTTGATGGGTGTAGGACGTACCGTATAGAAGTTAGGGCCATTTGAAGCTTTATCAATGGTTGATTTGGGACTCAAGTGTAGCGTAGCTATGAACGATATCTTAAATTGATAAGAGGCACGAGTACTTTATTGTCACAAAATTTCAAAGTTTTATGACGCTCCAGTAAAATGTTACAAGCGTTTGATTGTTGCAAACTTTGATAGGTATAGGACGCACCGTATAGAAGTTAGGGCTATTTAAAGTTTTATCAGTGTTTGATTTGGGACTCAAGGATAGCAGAGCTATGAGCGATAGCTTAAATTGATAAGAGGCTCGAGTACTTTATTGTCACAAAATTTCAAAGTTTTATGACGCTCCAGTAAGAAGTTACAAGCATTTGATTGCTGCAAACTTTGATAGGTGTAGGACGTACCGTATAGAAGTTAGGGCCATTTGAATCTTTATCAATGTTTGATTTGGGACTCAAGTGTAGCGTAGCTATGAACGATATCTTAAATTGATAAGAGGCACGAGTACTTTATTGTCACAAATTTTCAAGATTTAATGACGCTCCAGTAAAAAGTTACAAACATTTGAATGTTGCAAACTTTGATAGGTGTAGGACGCACCGTACAGAAGTTAGGGCCATTTGAAATTTTAGCAGTGTTTGATTTGGGACTCAAGGGTAGCGTAGCTATGAACGATATCTTAAATTGATAAGAGGCACGAGTACTTTATTGTCACAAAATTTCAAGATTTAATGACGCTCCATTAAAAAGTTACAAACATTTGAATGTTGCAAACTTTGATAGGTGTAGGACGCACCGTACAGAAGTTAGGGCCATTTGAAATTTTAGCAGTGTTTGATTTGGGACTCAAGGGTAGCGTAGCTATGAACGATACCTTAAGTTGATAAGAGGCACGAGTACTTTATTGTCACAAAAATTCCAGATTTTATGATGCTCCTGTAAAAAGTGACAAGAATTTGAACGTTGCAAACTTTGATAGGTATAGGACGCACCGTACAAAAATTAGGGCCCTTTGAAGTCCTATCAGTGTTTGATTTGGGACTCAAGGGTAGCATAGCTATGAGCGATAGCTTAAACTGATACGTGGCTCGAGTACTTCATTGTCACAAAATTTCAAGATTTTATGACGCTCCAGTAAAAAGTTATTTGAATGTCGCAAACTTTGATAGGTGTTGGACGCTCCGTATAGAAATTAGGGCCATTTGAAGTTTTATCAGTGTTTTATTTAAGACTCAAGGGTAGCATAGCTATGAGCGATAGCTTAAATTGATAAGAGGCTCGATTACTTTATTGTCACCAAATTTCAAGATTTTATGACGCTCCAGTAAAAAGTTACAAGCATTTGAATGTTGCAAACTTTTATAGGTGTAGAACGCACCGCAAAGAAGTTAGGGCCATTTGAAGTTTTAACAGTGTTTGATTTAGGACTAAAGGGTCGCACAGCTATGAGCGATAACTTTAATTGACAAGAGGCTCGAGTACTTTATTGTCACAAAATTTCAAGGTTTTATGACGCTGCAGTAAAAAGTTACAATGTTGCAACCTTTGATAGGTATAGGACGCACCGTATAGAAGTTAGGGCCATTTGAAGTTTTAGCAGTGTTTGATTTGGGACTCAAGGGTAGAATAGCTATAAGCGATAGCTTAAATTGGTAAGAGGCACGAGTAATTTATTGTCACAAAATTTCAAGATTTCATAACGCTCCAGTAAAAAGTTACATGCATTTGAATGTTGCAAACTTTGCTAGGTGTAGGACGCACCGTACAAAAGTTAGGGCCCTTTGAAGTCCTATCAGTGTTCGGTTTGGGACTCAAGAGTAGCATAGCTATGAGCGATAGGTTAAATTGGTAAGAGGCACGAGTACTTTATTGTCACAAAATTTCAAAAATTTATGACGCTCCAGTAAAATGTTACAAGCGTTTGATTGTTGCAAACTTTGATAGGTATAGGACGCACCGTATAGAAGTTAGGGCTATTTAAAGTTTTATCAGTGTTTGATTTGGGACTCAAGGATAGCAGAGCTATGAGCGATAGCTTAAATTGATAAGAGGCTCGAGTACTTTATTGTCACAAAATTTCAAAGTTTTATGACGCTCCAGTAAGAAGTTACAAGCATTTGATTGCTGCAAACTTTGATAGGTGTTGGACGCTCCGTATAGAAATTAGGGCCATTTGAAGTTTTATCAGTGTTTTATTTAAGACTCAAGGGTAGCATAGCTATGAGCGATAGCTTAAATTGATAAGAGGCTCGATTACTTTATTGTCACCAAATTTCAAGATTTTATGACGCTCCAGTAAAAAGTTACAAGCATTTGAATGTTGCAAACTTTTATAGGTGTAGAACGCACCGCAAAGAAGTTAGGGCCATTTGAAGTTTTAGCAGTGTTTGATTTAGGACTAAAGGGTCGCACAGCTATGAGCGATAACTTTAATTGACAAGAGGCTCGAGTACTTTATTGTCACAAAATTTCAAGGTTTTATGACGCTGCAGTAAAAAGTTACAATGTTGCAACCTTTGATAGGTATAGGACGCACCGTATAGAAGTTAGGGCCATTTGAAGTTTTAGCAGTGTTTGATTTGGGACTCAAGGGTAGAATAGCTATAAGCGATAGCTTAAATTGGTAAGAGGCACGAGTAATTTATTGTCACAAAATTTCAAGATTTCATAACGCTCCAGTAAAAAGTTACATGCATTTGAATGTTGCAAACTTTGCTAGGTGTAGGACGCACCGTACAAAAGTTAGGGCCCTTTGAAGTCCTATCAGTGTTCGGTTTGGGACTCAAGAGTAGCATAGCTATGAGCGATAGGTTAAATTGGTAAGAGGCACGAGTACTTTATTGTCACAAAATTTCAAAGTTTTATGACGCTCCAGTAAAATGTTACAAGCGTTTGATTGTTGCAAACTTTGATAGGTATAGGACGCACCGTATAGAAGTTAGGGCTATTTAAAGTTTTATCAGTGTTTGATTTGGGACTCAAGGATAGCAGAGCTATGAGCGATAGCTTAAATTGATAAGAGGCTCGAGTACTTTATTGTCACAAAATTTCAAAGTTTTATGACGCTCTAGTAAGAAGTTACAAGCATTTGATTGCTGCAAACTTTGATGGGTGTAGGACGTACCGTATAGAAGTTAGGGCCATTTGAAGCTTTATCAATGGTTGATTTGGGACTCAAGTGTAGCGTAGCTATGAACGATATCTTAAATTGATAAGAGGCACGAGTACTTTATTGTCACAAAATTTCAAAGTTTTATGACGCTCCAGTAAAATGTTACAAGCGTTTGATTGTTGCAAACTTTGATAGGTATAGGACGCACCGTATAGAAGTTAGGGCTATTTAAAGTTTTATCAGTGTTTGATTTGGGACTCAAGGATAGCAGAGCTATGAGCGATAGCTTAAATTGATAAGAGGCTCGAGTACTTTATTGTCACAAAATTTCAAAGTTTTATGACGCTCCAGTAAGAAGTTACAAGCATTTGATTGCTGCAAACTTTGATAGGTGTAGGACGTACCGTAGAGAAGTTAGGGCCATTTGAATCTTTATCAATGTTTGATTTGGGACTCAAGTGTAGCGTAGCTATGAACGATATCTTAAATTGATAAGAGGCACGAGTACTTTATTGTCACAAATTTTCAAGATTTAATGACGCTCCAGTAAAAAGTTACAAACATTTGAATGTTGCAAACTTTGATAGGTGTAGGACGCACCGTACAGAAGTTAGGGCCATTTGAAATTTTAGCAGTGTTTGATTTGGGACTCAAGGGTAGCGTAGCTATGAACGATATCTTAAATTGATAAGAGGCACGAGTACTTTATTGTCACAAAATTTCAAGATTTAATGACGCTCCATTAAAAAGTTACAAACATTTGAATGTTGCAAACTTTGATAGGTGTAGGACGCACCGTACAGAAGTTAGGGCCATTTGAAATTTTAGCAGTGTTTGATTTGGGACTCAAGGGTAGCGTAGCTATGAACGATACCTTAAGTTGATAAGAGGCACGAGTACTTTATTGTCACAAAAATTCCAGATTTTATGATGCTCCTGTAAAAAGTGACAAGAATTTGAACGTTGCAAACTTTGATAGGTATAGGACGCACCGTACAAAAATTAGGGCCCTTTGAAGTCCTATCAGTGTTTGATTTGGGACTCAAGGGTAGCATAGCTATGAGCGATAGCTTAAACTGATACGTGGCTCGAGTACTTCATTGTCACAAAATTTCAAGATTTTATGACGCTCCAGTAAAAAGTTATTTGAATGTCGCAAACTTTGATAGGTGTTGGACGCTCCGTATAGAAATTAGGGCCATTTGAAGTTTTATCAGTGTTTTATTTAAGACTCAAGGGTAGCATAGCTATGAGCGATAGCTTAAATTGATAAGAGGCTCGATTACTTTATTGTCACCAAATTTCAAGATTTTATGACGCTCCAGTAAAAAGTTACAAGCATTTGAATGTTGCAAACTTTTATAGGTGTAGAACGCACCGCAAAGAAGTTAGGGCCATTTGAAGTTTTAACAGTGTTTGATTTAGGACTAAAGGGTCGCACAGCTATGAGCGATAACTTTAATTGACAAGAGGCTCGAGTACTTTATTGTCACAAAATTTCAAGGTTTTATGACGCTGCAGTAAAAAGTTACAATGTTGCAACCTTTGATAGGTATAGGACGCACCGTATAGAAGTTAGGGCCATTTGAAGTTTTAGCAGTGTTTGATTTGGGACTCAAGGGTAGAATAGCTATAAGCGATAGCTTAAATTGGTAAGAGGCACGAGTAATTTATTGTCACAAAATTTCAAGATTTCATAACGCTCCAGTAAAAAGTTACATGCATTTGAATGTTGCAAACTTTGCTAGGTGTAGGACGCACCGTACAAAAGTTAGGGCCCTTTGAAGTCCTATCAGTGTTCGGTTTGGGACTCAAGAGTAGCATAGCTATGAGCGATAGGTTAAATTGGTAAGAGGCACGAGTACTTTATTGTCACAAAATTTCAAAAATTTATGACGCTCCAGTAAAATGTTACAAGCGTTTGATTGTTGCAAACTTTGATAGGTATAGGACGCACCGTATAGAAGTTAGGGCTATTTAAAGTTTTATCAGTGTTTGATTTGGGACTCAAGGATAGCAGAGCTATGAGCGATAGCTTAAATTGATAAGAGGCTCGAGTACTTTATTGTCACAAAATTTCAAAGTTTTATGACGCTCCAGTAAGAAGTTACAAGCATTTGATTGCTGCAAACTTTGATAGGTGTTGGACGCTCCGTATAGAAATTAGGGCCATTTGAAGTTTTATCAGTGTTTTATTTAAGACTCAAGGGTAGCATAGCTATGAGCGATAGCTTAAATTGATAAGAGGCTCGATTACTTTATTGTCACCAAATTTCAAGATTTTATGACGCTCCAGTAAAAAGTTACAAGCATTTGAATGTTGCAAACTTTTATAGGTGTAGAACGCACCGCAAAGAAGTTAGGGCCATTTGAAGTTTTAGCAGTGTTTGATTTAGGACTAAAGGGTCGCACAGCTATGAGCGATAACTTTAATTGACAAGAGGCTCGAGTACTTTATTGTCACAAAATTTCAAGGTTTTATGACGCTGCAGTAAAAAGTTACAATGTTGCAACCTTTGATAGGTATAGGACGCACCGTATAGAAGTTAGGGCCATTTGAAGTTTTAGCAGTGTTTGATTTGGGACTCAAGGGTAGAATAGCTATAAGCGATAGCTTAAATTGGTAAGAGGCACGAGTAATTTATTGTCACAAAATTTCAAGATTTCATAACGCTCCAGTAAAAAGTTACATGCATTTGAATGTTGCAAACTTTGCTAGGTGTAGGACGCACCGTACAAAAGTTAGGGCCCTTTGAAGTCCTATCAGTGTTCGGTTTGGGACTCAAGAGTAGCATAGCTATGAGCGATAGGTTAAATTGGTAAGAGGCACGAGTACTTTATTGTCACAAAATTTCAAAGTTTTATGACGCTCCAGTAAAATGTTACAAGCGTTTGATTGTTGCAAACTTTGATAGGTATAGGACGCACCGTATAGAAGTTAGGGCTATTTAAAGTTTTATCAGTGTTTGATTTGGGACTCAAGGATAGCAGAGCTATGAGCGATAGCTTAAATTGATAAGAGGCTCGAGTACTTTATTGTCACAAAATTTCAAAGTTTTATGACGCTCCAGTAAGAAGTTACAAGCATTTGATTGCTGCAAACTTTGATGGGTGTAGGACGTACCGTATAGAAGTTAGGGCCATTTGAAGCTTTATCAATGGTTGATTTGGGACTCAAGTGTAGCGTAGCTATGAACGATATCTTAAATTGATAAGAGGCACGAGTACTTTATTGTCACAAAATTTCAAAGTTTTATGACGCTCCAGTAAAATGTTACAAGCGTTTGATTGTTGCAAACTTTGATAGGTATAGGACGCACCGTATAGAAGTTAGGGCTATTTAAAGTTTTATCAGTGTTTGATTTGGGACTCAAGGATAGCAGAGCTATGAGCGATAGCTTAAATTGATAAGAGGCTCGAGTACTTTATTGTCACAAAATTTCAAAGTTTTATGACGCTCCAGTAAGAAGTTACAAGCATTTGATTGTTGCAAACTTTGATAGGTGTAGGACGTACCGTATAGAAGTTAGGGCCATTTGAATCTTTATCAATGTTTGATTTGGGACTCAAGTGTAGCGTAGCTATGAACGATATCTTAAATTGATAAGAGGCACGAGTACTTTATTGTCACAAATTTTCAAGATTTAATGACGCTCCAGTAAAAAGTTACAAACATTTGATTGTTGCAAACTTTGATAGGTGTAGGACGCACCGTACAGAAGTTAGGGCCATTTGAAATTTTAGCAGTGTTTGATTTGGGACTCAAGGGTAGCGTAGCTATGAACGATATCTTAAATTGATAAGAGGCACGAGTACTTTATTGTCACAAAATTTCAAGATTTAATGACGCTCCATTAAAAAGTTACAAACATTTGAATGTTGCAAACTTTGATAGGTGTAGGACGCACCGTACAGAAGTTAGGGCCATTTGAAATTTTAGCAGTGTTTGATTTGGGACTCAAGGGTAGCGTAGCTATGAACGATACCTTAAGTTGATAAGAGGCACGAGTACTTTATTGTCACAAAAATTCCAGATTTTATGATGCTCCTGTAAAAAGTGACAAGAATTTGAACGTTGCAAACTTTGATAGGTATAGGACGCACCGTACAAAAATTAGGGCCCTTTGAAGTCCTATCAGTGTTTGATTTGGGACTCAAGGGTAGCATAGCTATGAGCGATAGCTTAAACTGATACGTGGCTCGAGTACTTCATTGTCACAAAATTTCAAGATTTTATGACGCTCCAGTAAAAAGTTATTTGAATGTCGCAAACTTTGATAGGTGTTGGACGCTCCGTATAGAAATTAGGGCCATTTGAAGTTTTATCAGTGTTTTATTTAAGACTCAAGGGTAGCATGGCTATGAGCGATAGCTTAAATTGATAAGAGGCTCGATTACTTTATTGTCACCAAATTTCAAGATTTTATGACGCTCCAGTAAAAAGTTACAAGCATTTGAATGTTGCAAACTTTTATAGGTGTAGAACGCACCGCAAAGAAGTTAGGGCCATTTGAAGTTTTAACAGTGTTTGATTTAGGACTAAAGGGTCGCACAGCTATGAGCGATAACTTTAATTGACAAGAGGCTCGAGTACTTTATTGTCACAAAATTTCAAGGTTTTATGACGCTGCAGTAAAAAGTTACAATGTTGCAACCTTTGATAGGTATAGGACGCACCGTATAGAAGTTAGGGCCATTTGAAGTTTTAGCAGTGTTTGATTTGGGACTCAAGGGTAGAATAGCTATAAGCGATAGCTTAAATTGGTAAGAGGCACGAGTAATTTATTGTCACAAAATTTCAAGATTTCATAACGCTCCAGTAAAAAGTTACATGCATTTGAATGTTGCAAACTTTGCTAGGTGTAGGACGCACCGTACAAAAGTTAGGGCCCTTTGAAGTCCTATCAGTGTTCGGTTTGGGACTCAAGAGTAGCATAGCTATGAGCGATAGGTTAAATTGGTAAGAGGCACGAGTACTTTATTGTCACAAAATTTCAAAAATTTATGACGCTCCAGTAAAATGTTACAAGCGTTTGATTGTTGCAAACTTTGATAGGTATAGGACGCACCGTATAGAAGTTAGGGCTATTTAAAGTTTTATCAGTGTTTGATTTGGGACTCAAGGATAGCAGAGCTATGAGCGATAGCTTAAATTGATAAGAGGCTCGAGTACTTTATTGTCACAAAATTTCAAAGTTTTATGACGCTCCAGTAAGAAGTTACAAGCATTTGATTGCTGCAAACTTTGATAGGTGTAGGACGTACCGTATAGAAGTTAGGGCCATTTGAATCTTTATCAATGTTTGATTTGGGACTCAAGTGTAGCGTAGCTATGAACGATATCTTAAATTGATAAGAGGCACGAGTACTTTATTGTCACAAATTTTCAAGATTTAATGACGCTCCAGTAAAAAGTTACAAACATTTGAATGTTGCAAACTTTGATAGGTGTAGGACGCACCGTACAGAAGTTAGGGCCATTTGAAATTTTAGCAGTGTTTGATTTGGGACTCAAGGGTAGCGTAGCTATGAACGATATCTTAAATTGATAAGAGGCACGAGTACTTTATTATCACAAAATTTCAAGATTTAATGACGCTCCATTAAAAAGTTACAAACATTTGAATGTTGCAAACTTTGATAGGTGTAGGACGCACCGTACAGAAGTTAGGGCCATTTGAAATTTTAGCAGTGTTTGATTTGGGACTCAAGGGTAGCGTAGCTATGAACGATACCTTAAGTTGATAAGAGGCACGAGTACTTTATTGTCACAAAAATTCCAGATTTTATGATGCTCCTGTAAAAAGTGACAAGAATTTGAACGTTGCAAACTTTGATAGGTATAGGACGCACCGTACAAAAATTAGGGCCCTTTGAAGTCCTATCAGTGTTTGATTTGGGACTCAAGGGTAGCATAGCTATGAGCGATAGCTTAAACTGATACGTGGCTCGAGTACTTCATTGTCACAAAATTTCAAGATTTTATGACGCTCCAGTAAAAAGTTATTTGAATGTCGCAAACTTTGATAGGTGTTGGACGCTCCGTATAGAAATTAGGGCCATTTGAAGTTTTATCAGTGTTTTATTTAAGACTCAAGGGTAGCATGGCTATGAGCGATAGCTTAAATTGATAAGAGGCTCGATTACTTTATTGTCACCAAATTTCAAGATTTTATGACGCTCCAGTAAAAAGTTACAAGCATTTGAATGTTGCAAACTTTTATAGGTGTAGAACGCACCGCAAAGAAGTTAGGGCCATTTGAAGTTTTAACAGTGTTTGATTTAGGACTAAAGGGTCGCACAGCTATGAGCGATAACTTTAATTGACAAGAGGCTCGAGTACTTTATTGTCACAAAATTTCAAGGTTTTATGACGCTGCAGTAAAAAGTTACAATGTTGCAACCTTTGATAGGTATAGGACGCACCGTATAGAAGTTAGGGCCATTTGAAGTTTTAGCAGTGTTTGATTTGGGACTCAAGGGTAGAATAGCTATAAGCGATAGCTTAAATTGGTAAGAGGCACGAGTAATTTATTGTCACAAAATTTCAAGATTTCATAACGCTCCAGTAAAAAGTTACATGCATTTGAATGTTGCAAACTTTGCTAGGTGTAGGACGCACCGTACAAAAGTTAGGGCCCTTTGAAGTCCTATCAGTGTTCGGTTTGGGACTCAAGAGTAGCATAGCTATGAGCGATAGGTTAAATTGGTAAGAGGCACGAGTACTTTATTGTCACAAAATTTCAAAAATTTATGACGCTCCAGTAAAATGTTACAAGCGTTTGATTGTTGCAAACTTTGATAGGTATAGGACGCACCGTATAGAAGTTAGGGCCATTTAAAGTTTTATCAGTGTTTGATTTGGGACTCAAGGATAGCAGAGCTATGAGCGATAGCTTAAATTGATAAGAGGCTCGAGTACTTTATTGTCACAAAATTTCAAAGTTTTATGACGCTCCAGTAAGAAGTTACAAGCATTTGATTGCTGCAAACTTTGATAGGTGTTGGACGCTCCGTATAGAAATTAGGGCCATTTGAAGTTTTATCAGTGTTTTATTTAAGACTCAAGGGTAGCATAGCTATGAGCGATAGCTTAAATTGATAAGAGGCTCGATTACTTTATTGTCACCAAATTTCAAGATTTTATGACGCTCCAGTAAAAAGTTACAAGCATTTGAATGTTGCAAACTTTTATAGGTGTAGAACGCACCGCAAAGAAGTTAGGGCCATTTGAAGTTTTAGCAGTGTTTGATTTAGGACTAAAGGGTCGCACAGCTATGAGCGATAACTTTAATTGACAAGAGGCTCGAGTACTTTATTGTCACAAAATTTCAAGGTTTTATGACGCTGCAGTAAAAAGTTACAATGTTGCAACCTTTGATAGGTATAGGACGCACCGTATAGAAGTTAGGGCCATTTGAAGTTTTAGCAGTGTTTGATTTGGGACTCAAGGGTAGAATAGCTATAAGCGATAGCTTAAATTGGTAAGAGGCACGAGTAATTTATTGTCACAAAATTTCAAGATTTCATAACGCTCCAGTAAAAAGTTACATGCATTTGAATGTTGCAAACTTTGCTAGGTGTAGGACGCACCGTACAAAAGTTAGGGCCCTTTGAAGTCCTATCAGTGTTCGATTTGGGACTCAAGAGTAGCATAGCTATGTGCGATAGTTTAATTTGATAAGAGGCAGGAGTACTTTATTGTCACAAAATTTCAAGCTTTTATGACGCTCCAGTAAAAAGTTACAAGCATTTGAATGTTGCAAACTTTGATAGGTATAGGACGTACCGTATAGAAGTTAGGGCCATTTGAAGCTTTATCAGTGGTTGATTTGGGACTCAAGTGTAGCATAGCTATGAGCGATAGCTTAAATTGGTAAGAGGCACGAGTACTTTATTGTCACAAAATTTCTAGGTTTTATGACGCTCCAGTAAAAAGTTACAAGCAATGGATGGTCGCAGACTTTGATAGGTGTAGGACGCACCGTACAGAACTTAGGGCCATTTGAGATTTTATCAGTGTTTGATTTGGGACTCAAGGGAAGCATATATGTGAGCGATAACTTTAGTTGATAAGAGGCTCGAGTACTTTATTGTCACAAAATTTCAAGATTTTATGACGCTCCAGTAAAAAGTTACAAGCATTTGAATGTTGCAAATTTTTAGAAGTATAGAACGCACCGTATAAAAGTTAGGGCCATTTGAAGTTTTATCAGTGGTTGATTTGGGACTCAAGTGTAGCATAGCTATGTGCGATAGTTTAATTTGATAAGAGGCAGGAGTACTTTATTGTCACAAAATTTCAAGCTTTTATGACGCTCCAGTAAAAAGTTACAAGCATTTGAATGTTGCAAACTTTGATAGGTATAGGACGTACCGTATAGAAGTTAGGGCCATTTGAAGCTTTATCAGTGGTTGATTTGGGACTCAAGTGTAGCATAGCTATGAGCGATAGCTTAAATTGGTAAGAGGCACGAGTACTTTATTGTCACAAAATTTCAAGCTTTTATGGCGCTCCATTAAAAAGTTACAAGCATTTCAATGTTGCAAACTTTGATAGGTGTAGGACGCACCGTACAGAACTTAGGGCCATTTGAAGACTTAGCAGTGTTTGATTTGGGACTCAAGAGCGTTGCAAACTTTGATAGGTATAGGACGCACCGTACTGAAGTTAGGAGCCTTTGAAGTCCTATCAGTGTTAGATTTGGGACTCAAGGGTAGCATAGCTATGAGCAACAGCTTAAAGTCATAAGTGGCTCGAGTACTTTATTGTCACAAAATTTCAAGATTTTATGGCACTCCAATAAAAAGTTACAAGCATTTGAATGTTGCAAACTTTAATAGGTATAGGGACCCACGAAGTTAGGGCTATTTGAAGTTTTATCAGTGTATGATTTGTGACTCAAGTGTAGCATAGCTATGAGAGATCGCTTAAATTGATAAGAGGCTCGAGTACTTTATTGTCACATAATTTCAAAGTTTTATGACGCTCCAGTAAGAAGTTACAAGCATTTGATTGCTGCAAACTTTGATATGTGTAGGACGTACCGTATAGAAGTTAGGGCCATTTGAAGCTTTATCAATGGTTGATTTGGGACTCAAGTGTAGCGTAGCTATGAACGATATCTTAAATTGATAAGAGGCACGAGTACTTTATTGTCACAAAATTTCAAGATTTTATGACGCTCCAGTAAAAAGTTACAAACATTTGAATGTTGCAAACTTTGATAGGTGTATGACGCACCGTATAGAACTAAGGGCCATTTGAAGACTTAGCAGTGTTTGATTTGGGACTCAAGAGTAGCATAGATATGAGCGATAACTTTAATTGATAAGAGACTCGAGTACTTTATTGTCACAAAATTTCCAGATTTTATGATGCTCCTGTAAAAAGTGACAAGCATTTGAACGTTGCAAACTTTGATAGGTATAGGACGCACCGTACAAAAGTTAGGGCCCTTTGAAGTCCTATCAGTGTTTGATTTGGGACTCAAGGGTAGCATAGCTATGAGCGATAGCTTAAATTGGTAAGAGGCACGAGTACTTTATTGGCACAAAATTTCAAGCTTTTATGACGCTCCAGTAAAAAGTTACAAGCATTTGAATGTTGCAAACTTTGATAGGTATAGGACGTACCGTATAGAAGTTAGGGCCATTTGAAGCTTTATCAGTGGTTGATTTGGGACTCAAGTGTAGCATAGCTATGAGCGATAGCTTAAATTGGTAAGAGGCACGAGTACTTTATTGTCACAAAATTTCAAGCTTTTATGGCGCTCCATTAAAAAGTTACAAGCATATCAATGTTGCAAACTTTGATAGGTGTAGGACGCACCGTACAGAACTTAGGGCCATTTGAGATTTTATCAGTGTTTGATTTGGGACTCAAGGGAAGCATATATGTGAGCGATAACTTTAGTTGATAAGAGGCTCGAGTACTTTATTGTCACAAAATTTCAAGATTTTATGACGCTCCAGTAAAAAGTTACAAGCATTTGAATGTTGCAAATTTTGAGAAGTATAGGACGCACCATATAAAAGTTAGGGCCATTTGAAGTTTTATCAGTGGTTGATTTGGGACTCAAGTGTAGCATAGCTATGTGCGATAGTTTAATTTGATAAGAGGCAGGAGTACTTTATTGTCACAAAATTTCAAGGTTTTATGACGCTCCAGTAAAAAGTTACAAGCATTTGAATGTTGCAAACTTTGCTAGGTATCAGACGCACCGTACAGAAGTTAGGGCCAATTGAAGTTTTATCAGTGTTTGATTTGGGACTCAAGGGTAGCATAGCTATGAGCAACAGCTTAAAGTCATAAGTGGCTCGAGTACTTTATTGTCACAAAATTTCAAGATTTTATGGCACTCCAATAAAAAGTTACAAGCATTTGAATGTTGCAAACTTTAATAGGTATAGGGACCCACGAAGTTAGGGCTATTTGAAGTTTTATCAGTGTATGATTTGTGACTCAAGTGTAGCATAGCTATGAGAGATCGCTTAAATTGATAAGAGGCTCGAGTACTTTATTGTCACATAATTTCAAAGTTTTATGACGCTCCAGTAAGAAGTTACAAGCATTTAATTGCTGCAAACTTTGATATGTGTAGGACGTACCGTATAAAAGTTAGGGCCATTTGAAGCTTTATCAATGGTTGATTTGGGACTCAAGTGTAGCGTAGCTATGAACGATATCTTAAATTGATAAGAGGCACGAGTACTTTATTGTCACAAAATTTCAAGATTTTATGACGCTCCAGTAAAAAGTTACAAACATTTGAATGTTGCAAACTTTGATAGGTGTATGACGCACCGTATAGAACTAAGGGCCATTTGAAGACTTAGCAGTGTTTGATTTGGGACTCAAGAGTAGCATAGATATGAGCGATAACTTTAATTGATAAGAGACTCGAGTACTTTATTGTCACAAAATTTCCAGATTTTATGATGCTCCTGTAAAAAGTGACAAGCATTTGAACGTTGCAAACTTTGATAGGTATAGGACGCACCGTACAAAAGTTAGGGCCCTTTGAAGTCCTATCAGTGTTTGATTTGGGACTCAAGGGTAGCATAGCTATGAGCGATAGCTTAAATTGGTAAGAGGCACGAGTACTTTATTGGCACAAAATTTCAAGCTTTTACGACGCTCCAGTAAAAAGTTACAAGCATTTGAATGTTGCAAACTTTGATAGGTATAGGACGTACCGTATAGAAGTTAGGGCCATTTGAAGCTTTATCAGTGGTTGATTTGGGACTCAAGTGTAGCATAGCTATGAGCGATAGCTTAAATTGGTAAGAGGCACGAGTACTTTATTGTCACAAAATTTCAAGCTTTTATGGCGCTCCATTAAAAAGTTACAAGCATATCAATGTTGCAAACTTTGATAGGTGTAGGACGCACCGTACAGAACTTAGGGCCATTTGAGATTTTATCAGTGTTTGATTTGGGACTCAAGGGAAGCATATATGTGAGCGATAACTTTAGTTGATAAGAGGCTCGAGTACTTTATTGTCACAAAATTTCAAGATTTTATGACGGTCCAGTAAAAAGTTACAAGCATTTGAATGTTGCAAATTTTGAGAAGTATAGGACGCACCATATAAAAGTTAGGGCCATTTGAAGTTTTATCAGTGGTTGATTTGGGACTCAAGTGTAGCATAGCTATGTGCGATAGTTTAATTTGATAAGAGGCAGGAGTACTTTATTGTCACAAAATTTCAAGGTTTTATGACGCTCCAGTAAAAAGTTACAAGCATTTGAATGTTGCAAACTTTGCTAGGTATCAGACGCACCGTACAGAAGTTAGGGCCAATTGAAGTTTATCAGTGTTTGATTTGGGACTCAAGGGTAGCGTAGCTATGAACGATATCTTAAATTGATAAGAGGCACGAGTACTTTATTGTCACAAAATTTCAAGATTTTATGACGCTCCAGTAAAAAGTTACAAACATTTGAATGTTGCAAACTTTGATAGGTGTATGACGCACCGTGTAGAACTAAGGGCCATTTGAAGACTTAGCAGTGTTTGATTTGGGACTCAAGAGTAGCATAGATATGAGCGATAACTTTAATTGATAAGAGACTCGAGTACTGTATTGTCACAAAATTTCCAGATTTTATGATGCTCCTGTAAAAAGTGACAAGCATTTGAACGTTGCAAACTTTGATAGGTATAGGACGCACCGTACAAAAGTTAGGGCCCTTTGAAGTCCTATCAGTGTTTGATTTGGGACTCAAGGGTAGCATAGCTATGAGCGATAGCTTAAACTGATACGTGGCTCGAGTACTTCAGTGTCACAAAATTTCAAGATTTTATGACGCTCCAGTAAAAAGTTATTTGAATGTCGCAAACTTTGATAGGCGTTGGACGCTCCGTATAGAAGTTAGGGCCATTTGAAGTTTTATCAGTGTTTTATTTAAGACTCAAGGGTAGCATAGCTATGAGCGATAGCTTAAATTGATAAGAGGCTCGATTACTTTATTGTCACCAAATTTCAAGATTTTATGACGCTCCAGTAAAAAGTTACAAGCATTTGAATGTTGCAAACTTTTATAGGTGTAGAACGCACCGCAAAGAAGTTAGGGCCATTTGAAGTTTTAGCAGTGTTTGATTTAGGACTAAAGGGTAGCATAGCTATGAGCGATAACTTTAATTGACAAGAGGCTCGAGTACTTTATTGTCACAAAATTTCAAGGTTTTATGACGCTGCAGTAAAAAGTTACAATGTTGCAACCTTTGATAGGTATAGGAGGCACGAGTAATTTATTGTCACAAAATTTCAAGATTTCATAACGCTCCAGTAAAAAGTTACATGCATTTGAATGTTGCAAACTTTGCTAGGTATAGGACGCACCGTACAAAAGTTAGGGCCCTTTGAAGTCCTATCAGTGTTCGATTTGGGACTCAAGAGTAGCATAGCTATGAGCGATAGGTTAAATTGGTAAGAGGCACGAGTACTTTATTGTCACAAAATTTCTAGGTTTTATGACGCTCCAGTAAAAAGTTACAAGCAATGGATTGTCGCAGACTTTGATAGGTGTAGGACGTATAGAAGTTAGGGCTATTTGAAGTTTTTTCAGTGTTTGATTTGGGACTCAAGGATAGCATAGATATGAGCGATAACTCTAATTGATAAGAGACGCGAGTACTTTATTGTCACAAAATTTCAAGACTTTATGATGCTCCTGTAAAAAGTGGCAAGCATTTGAACGTTGCAAACTTTGATAGGTATAGGACGCACCGTACATAAGTTAGGAGCCTTTGAAGTCCTATCAGTGTTTGATTTGGGACTCAAGGGTAGCATAGCTATGAGCGACAGCTTAAAGTCATAAGTGGCCCGAGTACTTTATTTTCACAAAATTTCAAGATTTTATGGCACTCCAGTAAAAAGTTACAAGCATTTGAATGTTGCAAACTTTAATAGGTATAGGGACCCACGAAGGAAGGGCTATTTGAAGTTTTATCAGTGTATGATTTGTGACTCAAGTGTAGCATAGCTATGAGAGATCGCTTAAATTGATAAGAGGCTAGAGTACTTTATAGTCACAAAATTTCAAGATTTTATGACGCTCCAGTAAAATGTTACAAGCGTTTGATTGTTGCAAACTTTGATAGGTATAGGACGCACCGTATAGAAGTTAGGCCTATTTAAAGTTTTATCAGTGTTTGATTTGGGACTCAAGGATAGCAGAGCTATGAGCGATAGCTTAAATTGATAAGAGGCTCGAGTACTTTATTGTCACAAAATTTCAAAGTTTTATGACGCTCCAGTAAGAAGTTACAAGCATTTGATTGCTGCAAACTTTGATATGTGTAGGACGTACCGTATAGAAGTTAGGGCCATTTGAAGCTTTATCAATGGTTGATTTGGGACTCAAGTGTAGCGTAGCTATGAACGATATCTTAAATTGATAAGAGGCACGAGTACTTTATTGTCACAAAATTTCAAGATTTTATGACGCTCCAGTAAAAAGTTACAAACATTTGAATGTTGCAAACTTTGATAGGTGTAGGACGCACCGTACAGAAGTCAGGGCCATTTGAAATTTTAGCAGTGTTTGATTTGGGACTCAAGGGTAGCGTAGCTATGAACGATATCTTAAATTGATAAGAGGCACGAGTACTTTATTGTCACAAAATTTCAAGATTTTATGACGCTCCAGTAAAAAGTTACAAACATTTGAATGTTGCAAACTTTGATAGGTGTAGGACGCACCGTACAGAACTTAGGGCCATTTGAGATTTTATCAGTGTTTGATTTGGGACTCAAGGGAAGCATATATGTGAGCGATAACTTTAGTTGATAAGAGGCTCGAGTAATTTATTGTCACAAAATTTCAAGATTTTATGACGCTCCAGTAAAAAGTTACAAGCATTTGAATGTTGCAAATTTTGAGAAGTATAGGACGCACCATATAAAAGTTAGTGCCATTTGAATTTTTATCAGTGGTTGATTTGGGACTCAAGTGTAGCATAGCTATGTGCGATAGTTTAATTTGATAAGAGGCAGGAGTACTTTATTGTCACAAAATTTCAAGCTTTTATGACGCTCCAGTAAAAAGTTACAAGCATTTGAATGTTGCAAACTTTGATAGGTATAGGACGTACCGTATAGAAGTTAGGGCCATTTGAAGCTTTATCAGTGGTTGATTTGGGACTCAAGTGTAGCATAGCTATGAGCGATAGCTTAAATTGGTAAGAGGCACGAGTACTTTATTGTCACAAAATTTCAAGCTTTTATGGCGCTCCATTAAAAAGTTACAAGCATTTCAATATTGCAAACTTTGATAGGTGTAGGACGCACCGTACAGAACTTAGGGCCATTCGAAATTTTATCAGTGTTTGATTTGGGACTCAAGGGAAGCATATATGTGAGCGATAACTTTAGTTGATAAGAGGCTCGAGTACTTTATTGTCACAAAATTTCAAGATTTTATGACGCTCCAGTAAAAAGTTACAAGCATTTGAATGTTGCAAATTTTGAGAAGTATAGGACGCACCATATAAAAGTTAGGGCCATTTGAAGTTTTATCAGTGGTTGATTTGGGACTCAAGTGTAGCATAGCTATGTGCGATAGTTTAATTTGATAAGAGGCAGGAGTACTTTATTGTCACAAAATTTCAAGGTTTTATGACGCTCCAGTAAAAAGTTACAAGCATTTGAATGTTGCAAACTTTGCTAGGTTACAGACGCACCGTACAGAAGTTAGGGCCAATTGAAGTTTTATCAGTGTTTGATTTGGGACTCAAGGGTAGCGTAGCTATGAACGACATCTTAAATTGATAAGAGGCACGAGTACTTTATTGTCACAAAATTTCAAGATTTTATGACGCTCCAGTAAAAAGTTACAAACATTTGAATGTTGCAAACTTTGATAGGTGTATGACGCACCGTATAGAACTAAGGGCCATTTGAAGACTTAGCAGTATTTGATTTGGGACTCAAGAGTAGCATAGATATGAGCGATAACTTTAATTGATAAGAGACTCGAGTACTTTATTGTCACAAAATTTCCAGATTTTATGATGCTCCTGTAAAAAGTGACAAGCATTTGAACGTTTCAAACTTTGATAGGTATAGGACGCACCGTACAAAAGTTAGGGCCCTTTGAAGTCCTATCAGTGTTTGATTTGGGACTCAAGGGTAGCATAGCTATGAGCGATAGCTTAAACTGATACGTGGCTCGAGTACTTCAGTGTCACAAAATTTCAAGATTTTATGACGCTCCAGTAAAAAGTTATTTGAATGTCGCAAACTTTGATAGGTGTTGGACGCTCCGTATAGAAGTTAGGGCCATTTGAAGTTTTGTCAGTGTTTTATTTAAGACTCAAGGGTAGCATAGCTATGAGCGATAGCTTAAATTGATAAGAGGCTCGATTACTTTATTGTCACAAAATTTCAAGATTTTATGACGCTCCAGTAAAAAGTTACAAGCATTTGAATGTTGCAAACTTTTATAGGTGTAGAACGCACCGCAAAGAAGTTAGGGCCATTTGAAGTTTTAGCAGTGTTTGATTTAGGACTAAAGGGTCGCACAGCTATGAGCAATAACTTTAATTGACAAGAGGCTCGAGTACTTTATTGTCACAAAATTTCAAGGTTTTATGACGCTGCAGTAAAAAGTTACAATGTTGCAACCTTTGATAGGTATAGGACGCACCGTATAGAAGTTAGGGCCATTTGAAGTTTTAGCAGTGTTTGATTTGGGACTCAAGGGTAGCATAGCTATAAGCGATAGCTTAAATTGGTAAGAGGCACGAGTAATTTATTGTCACAAAATTTCAAGATTTCATAACGCTCCAGTAAAAAGTTACATGCATTTGAATGTTGCAAACTTTGCTAGGTATAGGACGCACCGTACAAAAGTTAGGGCCCTTTGAAGTCCTATCAGTGTTCGATTTGGGACTCAAGAGTAGCATAGCTATGAGCGATAGGTTAAATTGGTAAGAGGCACGAGTTCTTTATTGTCACTAAATTTCTAGGTTTTATGACGCTCCAGTAAAAAGTTACAAGCAATGGATGGTCGCAGACTTTGATAGGTGTAGGACGTATAGAAGTTAGGGCTATTTGAAGTTTTTTCAGTGTTTGATTTGGGACTCAAGGATAGCATAGATATGAGCGATAACTTTAATTGATAAGAGACGCGAGTACTTTATTGTCACAAAATTTCAAGACTTTTTGATGCTGCTGTAAAAAGTGGCAAGCATTTGAACGTTGCAAACTTTGATAGGTATAGGACGCACCGTACATAAGTTAGGAGCCTTTGAAGTCCTATCAGTGTTTGATTTGGGACTCAAGGGTAGCATAGCTATGAGCGATAGCTTAAATTGGTAAGAGGCACGAGTACTTTATTGTCACAAAATTTCAAGCTTTTATGACGCTCCAGTAAAAACTTACAAGCATTTGAATGTTGCAAACTTTGATAGGTATAGGACGTACCGTATAGAAGTTAGGGCCATTTGAAGCTTTATCAGTGGTTGATTTGGGACTCAAGTGTAGCATAGCTATGAGCGATAGCTTAAATTGGTAAGAAGCACGAGTACTTTATTGTCACAAAATTTCAAGCTTTTATGGCGCTCCATTAAAAAGTTACAAGCATATCAATGTTGCAAACTTTGATAGGTGTAGGACGCACCGTACAGAACTTAGGGCCATTTGAGATTTTATCAGTGTTTGATTTGGGACTCAAGGGAAGCATATATGTGAGCGATAACTTTAGTTGATAAGAGGCTCGATTACTTTATTGTCACAAAATTTCAAGATTTTATGACGCTCCAGTAAAAAGTTACAAGCATTTGAATGTTGCAAATTTTGAGAAGTATAGGACGCACCATATAAAAGTTAGTGCCATTTGAATTTTTATCAGTGGTTGATTTGGGACTCAAGTGTAGCATAGCTATGTGCGATAGTTTAATTTGATAAGAGGCAGGAGTACTTTATTGTCACAAAATTTCAAGCTTTTATGACGCTCCAGTAAAAAGTTACAAGCATTTGAATGTTGCAAACTTTGATAGGTATAGGACGTACCGTATAGAAGTTAGGGCCATTTGAAGCTTTATCAGTGGTTGATTTGGGACTCAAGTGTAGCATAGCTATGAGCGATAGCTTAAATTGGTAAGAGGCACGAGTACTTTATTGTCACAAAATTTCAAGCTTTTATGGCGCTCCATTAAAAAGTTACAAGCATTTCAATATTGCAAACTTTGATAGGTGTAGGACGCACCGTACAGAACTTAGGGCCATTTGAAATTTTATCAGTGTTTGATTTGGGACTCAAGGGAAGCATATATGTGAGCGATAACTTTAGTTGATAAGAGGCTCGAGTACTTTATTGTCACAAAATTTCAAGATTTTATGACGCTCCAGTAAAAAGTTACAAGCATTTGAATGTTGCAAATTTTGAGAAGTATAGGACGCACCATATAAAAGTTAGGGCCATTTGAAGTTTTATCAGTGGTTGATTTGGGACTCAAGTGTAGCATAGCTATGTGCGATAGTTTAATTTGATAAGAGGCAGGAGTACTTTATTGTCACAAAATTTCAAGGTTTTATGACGCTCCAGTAAAAAGTTACAAGCATTTGAATGTTGCAAACTTTGCTAGGTATCAGACGCACCGTACAGAAGTTAGGGCCAATTGAAGTTTTATCAGTGTTTGATTTGGGACTCAAGGGTAGCGTAGCTATGAACGACATCTTAAATTGATAAGAGGCACGAGTACTTTATTGTCACAAAATTTCAAGATTTTATGACGCTCCAGTAAAAAGTTACAAACATTTGAATGTTGCAAACTTTGATAGGTGTATGACGCACCGTATAGAACTAAGGGCCATTTGAAGACTTAGCAGTATTTGATTTGGGACTCAAGAGTAGCATAGATATGAGCGATAACTTTAATTGATAAGAGACTCGAGTACTTTATTGTCACAAAATTTCCAGATTTTATGATGCTCCTGTAAAAAGTGACAAGCATTTGAACGTTGCAAACTTTGATAGGTATAGGACGCACCGTACAAAAGTTAGGGCCCTTTGAAGTCCTATCAGTGTTTGATTTGGGACTCAAGGGTAACATAGCTATGAGCGATAGCTTAAGCTGATACGTGGCTCGAGTACTTCAGTGTCACAAAATTTCAAGATTTTATGACGCTCCAGTAAAAAGTTATTTGAATGTCGCAAACTTTGATAGGTGTTGGACGCTCCGTATAGAAGTTAGGGCCATTTGAAGTTTTGTCAGTGTTTTATTTAAGACTCAAGGGTAGCATAGCTATGAGCGATAGCTTAAATTGATAAGAGGCTCGATTACTTTATTGTCACCAAATTTCAAGATTTTATGACGCTCCAGTAAAAAGTTACAAGCATTTGAATGTTGCAAACTTTTATAGGTGTAGAACGCACCGCAAAGAAGTTAGGGCCATTTGAAGTTTTAGCAGTGTTTGATTTAGGACTAAAGGGTCGCACAGCTATGAGCAATAACTTTAATTGACAAGAGGCTCGAGTACTTTATTGTCACAAAATTTCAAGGTTTTATGACGCTGCAGTAAAAAGTTACAATGTTGCAACCTTTGATCGGTATAGGACGCACCGTATAGAAGTTAGGGCCATTTGAAGTTTTAGCAGTGTTTGATTTGGGACTCAAGGGTAGCATAGCTATAAGCGATAGCTTAAATTGGTAAGAGGCACGAGTAATTTATTGTCACAAAATTTCAAGATTTCATAACGCTCCAGTAAAAAGTTACATGCATTTGAATGTTGCAAACTTTGCTAGGTATAGGACGCACCGTACAAAAGTTAGGGCCCTTTGAAGTCCTATCAGTGTTCGATTTGGGACTCAAGAGTAGCATAGCTATGAGCGATAGGTTAAATTGGTAAGAGGCACGAGTTCTTTATTGTCACTAAATTTCTAGGTTTTATGACGCTCCAGTAAAAAGTTACAAGCAATGGATGGTCGCAGACTTTGATAGGTGTAGGACGTATAGAAGTTAGGGCTATTTGAAGTTTTTTCAGTGTTTGATTTGGGACTCAAGGATAGCATAGATATGAGCGATAACTTTAATTGATAAGAGACGCGAGTACTTTATTGTCACAAAATTTCAAGACTTTTTGATGCTGCTGTAAAAAGTGGCAAGCATTTGAACGTTGCAAACTTTGATAGGTATAGGACGCACCGTACATAAGTTAGGAGCCTTTGAAGTCCTATCAGTGTTTGATTTGGGACTCAAGGGTAGCATAGCTATGAGCGACAGCTTAAAGTCATAAGTGGCTCGAGTACTTTATTTTCACAAAATTTCAAGATTTTATGGCACTCCAGTAAAATTTACAAGCATTTGAATGTTGCAAACTTTAATAGGTATAGGGACCCACGAAGTTAGGGCAATTTGAAGTTTTATCAGTGTATGATTTGTGACTCAAGTGTAGCATAGCTATGAGAGATCGCTTAAACTGATAAGAGGCTAGAGTACTTTATAGTCACAAAATTTCAAGATTTTATGACGCTCCAGTAAAATGTTACAAGCGTTTGATTGTTGCAAACTTTGATAGGTATAGGACGCACCGTATAGAAGTTAGGGCTATTTAAAGTTTTATCAGTGTTTGATTTGGGACTCAAGGATAGCAGAGCTATGAGCGATTGCTTAAATTGATAAGAGGCTCGAATACTTTATTGTCACAAAATTTCAAAGTTTTATGACGCTCCAGTAAGAAATTACAAGCATTTGATTGCTGCAAACTTTGATAGGTATAGGACGTACCGTATAGAAGTTAGGGCCATTTGAAGCTTTATCAGTGGTTGATTTGGGACTCAAGTGTAGCATAGCTATGAGCGATAGCTCAAATTGGTAAGAGGCACGAGTACTTTATTGTCACAAAATTTCAAGCTTTTATGGCGCTCCATTAAAAAGTTACAAGCATTTCAATGTTGCAAACTTTGATAGGTGTAGGACGCACCGTACAGAACTTAGGGCCATTTGAGATTTTATCAGTGTTTGATTTGGGACTCAAGGGAAGCATATATGTGAGCGATAACTTTAGTTGATAAGAGGCTCGAGTACTTTATTGTCACAAAGTTTCAAGATTTTATGACGCTCCAGTAAAAAGTTACAAGCATTTGAATGCTGCAAATTTTGAGAAGTATAGGACGCACCATATAAAAGTTAGGGCCATTTGAAGTTTTATCAGTGGTTGATTTGGGACTCAAGTGTAGCATAGCTATGTGCGATAGTTTAATTTGATAAGAGGCAGGAGTACTTTATTGTCACAAAATTTCAAGGTTTTATGACGCTCCAGTAAAAAGTTACAAGCATTTGAATGTTGCAAACTTTGCTAGGTATAGGACGCACCGTACAGAAGTTAGGGCCAATTGAAGTTTTATCAGTGTTTGATTTGGGACTCAAGGGTAGCATAGATATGAGCGATAACTTTAATTGATAAGAGGCTCCAGTACTTTATTGTCACAAAATTTCAAGATTTTATGACGCTCCAGTAAAAAGTTACAAGCATTTTAATGTTGCAAATTTTGAGAAGTATAGGACGCACCATATAAAAGTTAGGGCCATTTGAAGTTTTATCAGTGGTTGATTTGGGACTCAAGTGTAGCATAGCTATGTGCGATAGTTTAATTTGATAAGAGGCACGAGTACTTTATTGTCACAAAATTTTAAGATTTTATGACGCTCCAGTAAAAAGTTACAAGCATTTGAATGTTGCAAATTTTGAGAAGTATAGGACGCACCATATAAAAATTAGGGCCATTTGAAATTTTATCAGTGGTTGATTTGGGACTCAAGTGTAGCATAGCTATGTGCGATAGTTTAATTTGATAAGAGGCACGAGTACTTTATTGTCACAAAATTTCAAGGTTTTATGACGCTCCAGTAAAAAGTTACAAACATTTGAATGTTGCAAACTTTGATAGGTGTGGGACCCACCGTAGTAAGGGCCATTTGAAATTTTATCAGTGTTTGATTTGGGACTCAAAGGTAGCATAGTTATGAGCGCTAGCTTAATTTGATAAGGGGCTCGAGTACTTTATTTTCACAAAATTTCAAAGTTTTATGACGTTCCAGTAAGAAGTTACAAGCATTTGATTGCTGCAAACTTTGATAGGTGTAGGACGCACCGTATAGAAGTTATGGCCATTTGAAATTTTATCAATGTTTGATTTGGGACTCAAGGATAGCATAGCTATGAGCGATAGCTTAAATTGATAAGAGGCTCCAGTACTTTAGGTTTTATGACGCTCCAGTAAAAAGTTACAATGTTGCAACCTTTGATAGGTATAGGACGCACCGTATAGAAGCTAGGGCCATTTGAAGTTTTAGCAGTGTTTGATTTGGGACTCAAGGGTAGCTTAGCTATAAGCGATAGCTTAAATTGGTAAGAGGCACGAGTAATTTATTGTCACAAAATTTCAAGATTTCATAACGCTCCAGTAAAAAGTTACATGCATTTGAATGTTGCAAACTTTGCTAGGTATAGGACGCACCGTACAAAAGTTAGGGCCCTTTGAAGTCCTATCAGTGTTCGATTTGGGACTCAAGAGTAGCATAGCTATGAGCGATAGGTTAAATTGGTAAGAGGCACGAGTACTTTATTGTCACAAAATTTCTAGGTTTTATGACGCTCCAGTAAAAAGTTACAAGCAATGGATGGTCGCAGACTTGGATAGGTGTAGGACGTATAGAAGTTAGGGCTATTTGAAGTTTTTTCAGTGTTTGATTTGGGACTCAAGGATAGCATAGATATGAGCGATAACTTTAATTGATAAGAGACGCGAGTACTTTATTGTCACAAAATTTCAAGACTTTATGATGCTCCTGTAAAAAGTGGCAAGCATTTGAACGTTGCAAACTTTGATAGGTATAGGACGCACCGTACATAAGTTAGGAGCCTTTGAAGTCCTATCAGTGTTTGATTTGGGACTCAAGCTATGAGCGACAGCTTAAAGTCATAAGTGGCTCGAGTACTTTATTTTCACAAATTTCAAGATTTTATGGCACTCCAGTAAAAAGTTACAAGCATTTGAATGTTGCAAACTTTAATAGGTATAGGGACCCACGAAGTTAGGGCTATTTAAAGTTTTATCAGTGTATGATTTGTGACTCAAGTGTAGCATAGCTATGAGCGATAACTTCAATTGATAAGAGGCTCGAGTACTTTATTGTCACAAAATTTCAAGGTTCTATGACGCTCCAGTAAAAAGTTACAAGCATTTGAATGTTGCAAACTTTGCTAGGTATAGGACGCACCGTACAGAAGTTAGGGCCAATTGAAATTTTGTCAGTGTTTGATTTGGGACTCAAAGGTAGCATAGTTATGAGCGCTAGCTTAATTTGATAAGGGGCTCGAGTACTTTAGGTTTTATGACGCTCCAGTAAAAAGTTACAAGCATTTGAATGGTGCAAACTTTGATAGGTATAGGGACTCACGAAGTTAGAGCTATTTGAAGTTTTATCAGTGTTTGATTTGGGACTCAAGCGTAGCATAGCTATGAGAGATCGCTTAAATTGATAAGAGGCTAGAGTACTTTATAGTCACACAATTTCAAGATTTTATGACGCTCCAGTAAAATGTTACAAGCATTTGAATGTTGCAAACTTTGCTAGGTATAGGACGCACCGTACAGAAGTTAGGGCCAATTGAAGTTTTATCAGTGTTTGATTTGGGACTCAAGGGTAGCATAGATATGAGAACTTTAATTGATAATGATAACTTTAATTGATAAGAGGCTCGAGTACTTTATTGTCACAAAATTTCAAGATTTTATGACGCTCCAGTAAAAAGTTACAAGCATTTGAATGTTGCAAATTTTGATAAGTATAGGACACACCATATAGAAGTTAGGGACAATTGAAGTTTTATCAGTGGTTGATTTGGGACTCAAGTGTAGCATAGCTATGTGAGATAGCTTAATTTGATAAGAGGCACCAGTACTTTATTGTCATAAAATTTCAAGATTTTATGACGCTCCAGTAAAAAGTTACAAACATTTGAATGTTGCAAACTTTGATAGGTGTAGGACGCACCGTATAGAAGTAAGGGCCATTTGAAATTTTATCAGTGTTTGATTTGGGACTCAAAGGTAGCATAGTTATGAGCGCTAGCTTAATTTGATAAGGGGCTCGAGTACTTTATTTTCACAAAATTTCAAAGTTTTATGACGTTCCAGTAAGAAGTTACAAGCATTTGATTGCTGCAAACTTTGATAGGTGTAAGACGCACCGTATAGAAGTTATGGCCATTTGAAATTTTATCAATGTTTGATTTGGGACTCAAGGATAGCATAGCTATGAGCGATAGCTTAAATTGATAAGAGGCTCCAGTACTTTAGGTTTTATGACGCTCCAGTAAAAAGTTACAAGCATTTGAATGGTGCAAACTTTGATAGGTATAGGGACGCACGAAGTTAGAGCTATTTGAAGTTTTATCAGTGTTTGATTTGGGACTCAAGCGTAGCATAGCTATGAGAGATCGCTTAAATTGATAAGAGGCTAGAGTACTTTATAGTCACACAATTTCAAGATTTTATGACGCTCCAGTAAAATGTTACAAGCATTTGAATGTTGCAAACTTTGCTAGGTATAGGACGCACCGTACAGAAGTTAGAGCCAATTGAAGTTTTATCAGTGTTTGATTTGGGACTCAAGGGTAGCATAGATATGAGCGATAACTTAAATTGATAAGAGGCTCGACTACTTTATTGTCACAAAATTTCAAGATTTTATGACGCTCCGGTAAAAAGTTACAAGCATTTCAATGTTGCAAACTTTGATAGGTGTAGGACGCACCGTACAGAACTTAGGGCCATTTGAGATTTTATCAGTGTTTGATTTGGGACTCAAGGGAAGCATATATATGAGCGATAACTTTAGTTGATAAGAGGCTCGAGTATTGATTGTCACAAAATTTCAAGATTTTATCACGCTCCAGTAAAAAGTTACAAGCATTTAAATGTTGCAAATTTTGATAAATATAGGACGCACCGTATAGAAGTTAGGGCCATTTGAAATTTTATCAGTGTTTGATTTGGGACTCAAACGTAGCATAGTTATGAGCGCTAGCTTAATTTGATAAGAGGCTCGAGTACTTTATTTTCACAAAATTTCAAAGTTTTATGACGCTCCAGTAAGAAGTTAAAAGCATTTGATTGCTGCAAACTTTGATACGTGTAGGACGCACCGTATAGAAGTTATGGCCATTTGAAATTTTATCAATGTTTGATTTGGGACTCAAGGATAGCATAGCTATGAGCGATAGCTTAAATTGATAAGAGGCTCGAGTACTTTAGGTTTTATGACGCTCCAGTAAAAAGTTACAAGCATTTGAATGGTGCAAACTTTGATAGGTGTAGGATGCACCATATAGAAGTTAGGGCTATTTGAAGTTTTATCAGTGTTTGATTTGGGACTCAAGGGTAGCTTAGCTATAAGCGATAGCTTAAATTGGTAAGAGGCACGAGTAATTTATTGTCACAAAATTTCAAGATTTCATAACGCTCCAGTAAAAAGTTACATGCATTTGAATGTTGCAAACTTTGCTAGGTATAGGACGCACCGTACAAAAGTTAGGGCCCTTTGAAGTCCTATCAGTGTTCGATTTGGGACTCAAGAGTAGCATAGCTATGAGCGATAGGTTAAATTGGTAAGAGGCACGAGTACTTTATTGTCACAAAATTTCTAGGTTTTATGACGCTCCAGTAAAAAGTTACAAGCAATGGATGGTCGCAGACTTGGATAGGTGTAGGACGTATAGAAGTTAGGGCTATTTGAAGTTTTTTCAGTGTTTGATTTGGGACTCAAGGATAGCATAGATATGAGCGATAACTTTAATTGATAAGAGACGCGAGTACTTTATTGTCACAAAATTTCAAGACTTTATGATGCTCCTGTAAAAAGTGGCAAGCATTTGAACGTTGCAAACTTTGATAGGTATAGGACGCACCGTACATAAGTTAGGAGCCTTTGAAGTCCTATCAGTGTTTGATTTGGGACTCAAGCTATGAGCGACAGCTTAAAGTCATAAGTGGCTCGAGTACTTTATTTTCACAAATTTCAAGATTTTATGGCACTCCAGTAAAAAGTTACAAGCATTTGAATGTTGCAAACTTTAATAGGTATAGGGACCCACGAAGTTAGGGCTATTTAAAGTTTTATCAGTGTATGATTTGTGACTCAAGTGTAGCATAGCTATGAGCGATAACTTCAATTGATAAGAGGCTCGAGTACTTTATTGTCACAAAATTTCAAGGTTCTATGACGCTCCAGTAAAAAGTTACAAGCATTTGAATGTTGCAAACTTTGCTAGGTATAGGACGCACCGTACAGAAGTTAGGGCCAATTGAAATTTTGTCAGTGTTTGATTTGGGACTCAAAGGTAGCATAGTTATGAGCGCTAGCTTAATTTGATAAGGGGCTCGAGTACTTTAGGTTTTATGACGCTCCAGTAAAAAGTTACAAGCATTTGAATGGTGCAAACTTTGATAGGTATAGGGACTCACGAAGTTAGAGCTATTTGAAGTTTTATCAGTGTTTGATTTGGGACTCAAGCGTAGCATAGCTATGAGAGATCGCTTAAATTGATAAGAGGCTAGAGTACTTTATAGTCACACAATTTCAAGATTTTATGACGCTCCAGTAAAATGTTACAAGCATTTGAATGTTGCAAACTTTGCTAGGTATAGGACGCACCGTACAGAAGTTAGGGCCAATTGAAGTTTTATCAGTGTTTGATTTGGGACTCAAGGGTAGCATAGATATGAGAACTTTAATTGATAATGATAACTTTAATTGATAAGAGGCTCGAGTACTTTATTGTCACAAAATTTCAAGATTTTATGACGCTCCAGTAAAAAGTTACAAGCATTTGAATGTTGCAAATTTTGATAAGTATAGGACACACCATATAGAAGTTAGGGACAATTGAAGTTTTATCAGTGGTTGATTTGGGACTCAAGTGTAGCATAGCTATGTGAGATAGCTTAATTTGATAAGAGGCACCAGTACTTTATTGTCATAAAATTTCAAGATTTTATGACGCTCCAGTAAAAAGTTACAAACATTTGAATGTTGCAAACTTTGATAGGTGTAGGACGCACCGTATAGAAGTAAGGGCCATTTGAAATTTTATCAGTGTTTGATTTGGGACTCAAAGGTAGCATAGTTATGAGCGCTAGCTTAATTTGATAAGGGGCTCGAGTACTTTATTTTCACAAAATTTCAAAGTTTTATGACGTTCCAGTAAGAAGTTACAAGCATTTGATTGCTGCAAACTTTGATAGGTGTAAGACGCACCGTATAGAAGTTATGGCCATTTGAAATTTTATCAATGTTTGATTTGGGACTCAAGGATAGCATAGCTATGAGCGATAGCTTAAATTGATAAGAGGCTCCAGTACTTTAGGTTTTATGACGCTCCAGTAAAAAGTTACAAGCATTTGAATGGTGCAAACTTTGATAGGTATAGGGACGCACGAAGTTAGAGCTATTTGAAGTTTTATCAGTGTTTGATTTGGGACTCAAGCGTAGCATAGCTATGAGAGATCGCTTAAATTGATAAGAGGCTAGAGTACTTTATAGTCACACAATTTCAAGATTTTATGACGCTCCAGTAAAATGTTACAAGCATTTGAATGTTGCAAACTTTGCTAGGTATAGGACGCACCGTACAGAAGTTAGAGCCAATTGAAGTTTTATCAGTGTTTGATTTGGGACTCAAGGGTAGCATAGATATGAGCGATAACTTAAATTGATAAGAGGCTCGACTACTTTATTGTCACAAAATTTCAAGATTTTATGACGCTCCGGTAAAAAGTTACAAGCATTTCAATGTTGCAAACTTTGATAGGTGTAGGACGCACCGTACAGAACTTAGGGCCATTTGAGATTTTATCAGTGTTTGATTTGGGACTCAAGGGAAGCATATATATGAGCGATAACTTTAGTTGATAAGAGGCTCGAGTATTGATTGTCACAAAATTTCAAGATTTTATCACGCTCCAGTAAAAAGTTACAAGCATTTAAATGTTGCAAATTTTGATAAATATAGGACGCACCGTATAGAAGTTAGGGCCATTTGAAATTTTATCAGTGTTTGATTTGGGACTCAAACGTAGCATAGTTATGAGCGCTAGCTTAATTTGATAAGAGGCTCGAGTACTTTATTTTCACAAAATTTCAAAGTTTTATGACGCTCCAGTAAGAAGTTAAAAGCATTTGATTGCTGCAAACTTTGATACGTGTAGGACGCACCGTATAGAAGTTATGGCCATTTGAAATTTTATCAATGTTTGATTTGGGACTCAAGGATAGCATAGCTATGAGCGATAGCTTAAATTGATAAGAGGCTCGAGTACTTTAGGTTTTATGACGCTCCAGTAAAAAGTTACAAGCATTTGAATGGTGCAAACTTTGATAGGTGTAGGATGCACCATATAGAAGTTAGGGCTATTTGAAGTTTTATCAGTGTTTGATTTGGGACTCAAGGGTAGCTTAGCTAAGAGCGATAGCTTAAATTGATACGAGGCTAGAGTACTTTATAGTCACAAAATTTCAAGATTTTATGACGCTCCAGTAAAATGTTACAAGCATTTGAATGTTGCAAACTTTGATAGGTATAGGACGCACCGTATAGAAGTTAGGGCTATTTGAAGTTTTATCAGTGTTTGATTTGGGACTCAAGCGTAGCATAGCTATGAGAGATCATTTAAATTGATAAGAGGCTAGAGTACTTTATAGTCACAAAATTTCAAGATTTTATGACGCTCCAGTAATAGGTTACAACATTTGAATGTTGCAAACTTTGATAGGTATAGGACGCACCGTATAGAAGTTATTGCCATTTGAAGTTTTATCAGTGTTTGATTTGGGACTCAAGGATAGCATAGCTATGAGCGATAGCTTAAATTGATAAGAGGCTCGAGTACTTTATTGTCAAAAAATATCAACGTTTTATGTCGCTCCAGTAAAAAGTTACAAGCATTTGAATGGTGCAAACTTTGATAGGTATAGGACCCACCGTACAGAAGTTAGGGCCATTTGAAGTTTTATCAGTGTTTGATTTGGGACTCAAGGGTAGCATAGATATGAACGATAAGTTTAATTGATAAGAGGCTCGAGTACTTTATTGTCACAAAATATCAAGATTTTATGATGCTCCAGTAAAAAGTTACAAGCATTTGAATGTTGCAAACTTTGATAGGTATAGGACGCACCGTACAGAAGTTAGGGCCATTTGAAGTTTTATCAGTGTTTGATTTGGGACTCAACGGTAGCATATCTATGAGCGATAACTTTAATTGACAAGAGGCTCGAGTACTTTATTGCCACAAAATATCAAGATTTTATGATGCTCCAGTAAAAAGTTACAAGCATTTCAATGTTGCAAACTTTGATAGGTGTAGGACGCACCATACAGCACTTGGGCCATTTGAGATTTTATCAGTGTTTGATTTGGGACTCAAGGGAAGCATAGCTATGACCGATAGCTTAAATTGATAAGAGGCTCGAGTAGTTTATTATCACAAAATTTCAAAATTTTATGACGCTCCAGTAAAAAGTTACAAACATTTGATTTTTGCAAACTTTGATAAGTGTAGGACGCACCCTATAGAAGTAACGGCCATTTAAAGTTTTATCAGTGTTTGATTTGGGACTCAAGTGTAGCTTAACTATGAGCGATAGCTTAATTTATAAGAGGCACTACTACTTTATTGTCACAAAATTTCAAGGTTTTATGGCGCTCCAGTAAAAAGTTACAAGCATTTGAATGTTGAAAACTTTAATAGGTATAGGCATGCACCTTATAGAAGTTAGGGCCATTTGAAGTTTTATCAGTGTTTGATTTGGGACTCAAGTGTAGCATAGCTATTAGAGATCGCTTAAATTGATAAGAGGCTCGAGTTCTTTATGGTCAAAAAATTTCAAGGTTTTATGACGCTCCAGTAAAAAGTTAAAAGCATTTGAATGGTGCAAACTTTGATAGATATAGGACCCACCGTACAGAAGTTAGGGCCATTTGAAGTTTTATCTTTGTTTGATTTGGTTTTCAAGGGTAGCATAGATATGAGCGATAACTTTAATTGATAAGAGGCTCGAGTACTTTATTGTCACAAAATATCAAGATTTTATGAAGCTCCAGTAAAAAGTTACAAGCATTTGAATGTTGCGAACTTTGATAGGTATAGGATGCACCGTAGAGAAGTTAGGATCGTTTGCAGTTTTATCAGTGTTTGATTTGGGACTCAACGGTAGCATATCTATGAGCGATAACTTTAATTGACAAGAGGCTCGAGTACTTTATTGTCACAAAATTTCAAGATTTTATGACGATCTAGTAAAAAGTTACAAGCATTTCAATGTTGCAAACTTTGATAGGTGTAGGACGCACTGTACAGAAGATAGTGCCATTTGAAGTTTTATTATTGTTTGATTTGGGACTCCAGGGTAGCATAGCTTTGAGGGATTATTTTAATTGACAAGAAGCTCGAGCACTTTATTGTCACAAAATTTCAAGATTTTATAACGCTCCAGTAAAAAGTTACAAGCATTTGAATGTTGCAAACTTTGATAGGTATAGGATGCACCATACAGAAGTTAGGGCCATTTGAAGTTTTATCAGTGTTTGATTTGGGACTCAAACTTAGCATAGCTATGAGCGATAGCGTATATTGATAAGAGACTCGAGTAATTTATTGTCACAAATTTTCAAGGTGTTATGACGCTCCAGTAAAAAATTAAAAGCATTTGAATGTTGCAAACTTTGATAGGTATAGAACGCATCGTATAGAAGTTAGGGCCATTTAAAGTTTTATCAGTGTTTGATTTGGGACTCAAGTGTAGCATAGCTATGAGCGATAGCTTAAATTGATAAGAGGCTCGAGTACTTTATTGTCAAAAAATTTCAAGGTTTTATGTCGCTCCAGTAAAAAGTTACAAGCATTTGAATGGTGCAAACTTTGATAAGTATAGGACCCACCGTACAGAAGTTAGGGCCATTTGAAGTTTTATCAGTGTTTGATTTGGGACTCAAGGGTAGCATAGATATGAGCGATAAGTTTAATTGATAAGAGGCTCGAGTACTTTATTGTCACAAAATATCAAGATTTTATGATGATCCAGTAAAAAGTTACAAGCATTTGAATGTTGCAAATTTTGATAGGTATAGGACGCACCGTACAAAAGTTAGGGCCATTTGAAGTTTTTTCAGTGTTTGATTTGGGACTCAACGATAGCATATCTATGAGCGATAACTTTAATTGACAAGAGGCTCGCGTACTTTATTCTCACAAAATTTCAAGATTTTATGACGCTCCAGTAAAAAGTTACAAGCATTTCAATGTTGCAAACTTTGATAGGTGTAGGACGCACCGTACATCACTTGGGCCATTTAAGATTTTATCAGTGTTTGATTTGGGACTGAAGGGAAGCATAGCTATGACTGATTGCTTAAATTGATAAGAGGCACGACTAGTTTACTGCCACAAAATTTCATAATTTTATGACGCTCCAGTAAAAAGTTACAAGCATTTGATTGTGCAAACTTTGATAGGTGTAGGACGCACCGTATAGAAGTAAGGGCCATTTAAAGTTTTATCAGTGTTTGATTTGGGACTCAAGGATAGCTTTGCTATGAGCGATAGCTTATATTGATGAGAGGCACTACTACTTTATTGTCACAAAATTTCAAGGTTTTATGACGCTCCAGTAAAAAGTTACAAGCATTTGAATGTTGCAAACTTTAATAGGTATAGGGATGCACTTTATAGAAGTTAGGGCCATTTGAAGTTTTATCAGTGTTTGATTTGGGACTCACGGATAGCATAGCTATGAGCGATAGCTTAAATTGATAAGAGGCTCGAGTACTTTATGGTCAAAAAATTTCAAGGTTTTATGACGCTCCAGTAAAAAGTTACAAGCACTTGAATGGTGCAAACTTTGATAGGTATAGGACCCACCGTACAGAAGTTAGGGCCATTTGAAGTTTTATCAGTGTTTGATTTGGGAGTCAAGGTTAGCATAGATATGAGCGATAACTTTAATTGATAAGTGGCTCGGGTACTTTATTGTCACAAAATATCAAGATTTTATGAAGCTCCATTAAAAAGCTACAAGCATTTGAATGTTGCAAACTTTGATAGGTATAGGATGCACTTTATAGAAGTTAGGGCCATTTGAAGTTTTATCAGTGTTTGATTTGGGACTCAACGATAGCACAGCTATGAGCGATAGCTTAAATTGATAAGAGGCTCGAGTACTTTATGGCCAAAAAATTTCAAGGTTTTATGACGCTTCAGTAAAAAGTTACAAGTACTTGAATGGTGCAAACTTTGATAGGTATAGGACGCACCGTTCAGAAGTTAGGGCCATTTGAAGTTTTATCAGTGTTTCATTTTGGACTCAAGCGTAGCATAGCTATGAGCGATAGCGTATATTGATAAGAGACTCGATTACTTTATTGTCACAAATTTTCAAGGTTTTATGACGCTCCAGTAAAAAGTTAAAAGCATTTGAATGTTGCAAACTTTGATAGGTATAGAAAGTATCGTATAGAAGTTAGGGCCATTTAAAGTTTTATCAGTGTTTGATTTGGGACTCAAGTGTAGCATAGCTATGAGCGATAGCTTAAATTGATAAGAGGCTCGAGTACTTTATTGTCAAAAAATTTCAAGGTTTTATGTCGCTCCAGTAAAAAGTTACAAGCATTTGAATGGTGCAAACTTTGATAGGTATAGGACCCACCGTACAGAAGTTAGGGCCATTTGAAGTTTTATCAGTGTTTGATTTGGGACTCAAGGGTAGCATAGATATGAGCGATAAGTTTAATTGATAAGAGGCTCGAGTACTTTATTGTCACAAAATATCAAGATTTTATGATGCTCCAGTAAAAAGTTACAAGCATTTGAATGTTGCAAATTTTGATAGGTATAGGACGCACCGTACAGAAGTTAGGGCCATTTGAAGTTTTATCAGTGTTTGATTTGGGACTCAAAGGGTAGCATATCTATGAGCGATAACTTTAATTGACAAGAGGCTCGCGTACTTTATTGTCACAAAATTTCAAGATTTTATGACGCTCCAGAAAAAAGTTACAAGCATTTCAATGTTGCAAACTTTGATAGGTGTAGGACGCACCGTACATCACTAGGGCCATTTGAGATTTTATCAGTGTTTGATTTGGGACTCAAGGGAAGCATAGCTATGACCGATAGCTTAAATTGATAAGAGGCACGAGTAGTTTACTGCCACAAAATTTCAAAATTTTATGACGCTCCAGTAAAAAGTTACAAGCATTTGAATGTTGCAAACTTTGATAGGTGTAGGACGCACCGTATAGAAGTAAGGGCCATTTAAAGTTTTATCAGTGTTTGATTTGGGACTCAAGGGTAGCTTTGCTATGAGCGATAGCTTATATTGATAAGAGGCACTACTACTTTATTGTCACAAAATTTCAAGGTTTTATGACGCTCCAGTAAAAAGCTACAAGCATTTGAATGTTGCAAACTTTAATAAGTATAGGGATGCACTTTATAGAAGTTAGGGCCATTTGAAGTTTTATCAGTGTTTGATTTGGGACTCAAGGATAGCATAGCTATGAGCGATAGCTTAAATTGATAAGAGGCTCGAGTACTTTATGGTCAAAAAATTTCAAGGTTTTATGACGCTCCAGTAAAAAGTTACAAGCACTTGAATGGTGCAAACTTGGATAGGTATAGGACCCACCGTACAGAAGTTAGGGCCATTTGAAGTTTTATCAGTGTTTGATTTGGGAGTCAAGGTTAGCATAGATATGAGCGATAACTTTAATTGATAAGTGGCTCGAGTACTTTATTGTCACAAAATATCAAGATTTTATGAAGCTCCAGTAAAAAGTTACAAGCATTTGAATGTTGCAAACTTTGATAGGTATAGGATGCACTTTATAAAAGTTAGGGCCATTTGAAGTTTTATCAGTGGTTGATTTGGGACTCAAGGATAGCATAGCTATGAGCGATAGCTTAAATTGATAAGAGGCTCGAGTACTTTATGGTCAAAAAATTTCAAGGTGTTATGACGCTCCAGTAAAAAGTTACAAGCACTTGAATGGTGCAAACTTTGATAGGTATAGGACCCACCGTACAGAAGTTAGGGCCATTTGAAGTTTTATTATTGTTTGATTTGGGACTCAAGGGTAGCATAGCTATGAGGGATTACTTTAATTGACAATAAGCTCGAGCACTTTATTGTCACAAAATTTCAAGATTTTATAAAGCTCCAGTAAAAAGTAACAAGCATTTGAATGTTGCAAACTTTGATAGGTATAGGACGCACCGTACAGAAGTTAGGGCCATTTAAAGTTTTATCAGTGTTTGATTTGGGACTCAACCGTAGCATAGCTATGAGCGATAGCGTATATTGATAAGAGACTCGATTACTTTATTGTCACAAATTTTCAAGGTTTTATGACGCCCCAGTAAAAAGTTAAAAGCATTTGAATGTTGCAAATTTTGATAGGTATAGAACGCTTCGTATAGAAGTTAGGGCGATTTAAAGTTTTATCAGTGTTTGATTTGGGACTCAAGTGTAGCATAGCTATGAGCGATAGCTTAAATTGATAAGAGGCTCGAGTACTTTATTGTAAAAAAATTTCAAGGTTTTATGTCGCTCCAGTAAAAATTTACAAGCATTTGAATGGTGCAAACTTTGATAGGTATATGACCCACCGTACAGAAGTTAGGGCCATTTGAAGTTTTATCAGTGTTTGATTTGGGACTCAAAGGTAGCATAGATATGAGCGATAAATTTAATTGATAAGAGGCTCGAGTACTTTATTGTCACAAAATATCAAGATTTTATGATGCTCCAGTAAAAAGTTACAAGCATTTGAATGTTGCACATTTTGATAGGTATAGGAAGCACCGTACAGAAGTTAGGGCCATTTGAAGTTTTATCAGTGTTTGATTTGGGACTCAACGGTAGCATATCTATGAGCGATAACTTTAATTGACAAGAGGCTCGCGTACTTTATTGTCACAAAATTTCAAGATTTTATGACGCTCCAGAAAAAAGTTACAAGCATTTCAATGTTGCAAACTTTGATAGGTGTAATACGCACCGTATATCACTTGGGCCAATTGAGATTTTATCAGTGTTTGATTTGGGACTCAAGGGAAGCATAGCTATGACCGATAACTTAAATTGATAAGAGGCACGAGTAGTTTACTGCCACAAAATTTCAAAATTTTATGACGCTCCAGTAAAAAGTTACATGCATTTGATTGTGCAAACTTTGATAGGTGTAGGACGCACCGTATAGAAGTAAGGGCCATTTAAAGTTTTATCAGTGTTTGATTTGGGACTCAAGGGTAGCTTTGCTATGAGCGATAGCTTATATTGATAAGAGGCACTACTACTTTATTGTCACAAAATTTCAAGGTTTTATGACGCTCCAGTAAAATGTTACAAGCATTTGAATGTTGCAAACTTTAATAGGTATAGGGATGCACTTTATAGAAGTTAGGGCTATTTGAAGTTTTATCAGTGTTTGATTTGGGACTCAAGGATAGCATAGCTATGAGCGATAGCTTAAATTGATAAGAGGCTCGAGTACTTTATGGTCAAAAAATTTCAAGGTTTTATGACGCTCCAGTAAAAAGTTACAAGCACTTGAATGGTGCAAACTTTGATAGGTATAGGACCCACCGTACAGAAGTTAGGGCCATTTTAAGTTTTATCAGTGTTTGATTTGGGAGTCAAGGTTAGCATAGATATGAGCGATAACTTTAATTGATAAGTGGCTCGAGTACTTTATTGTCACAAAATATCAAGATTTTATGAAGCTCCAGTAAAAAGTTACAAGCATTTGAATATTGCAAACTTTGATAGGTATAGGATGCACCGTAGAGAAGTTAGGGCCATTTGAAGTTTTATCAGTGTTTGATTTGGGACTCAACGGTAGCATATGTATGAGCGATAACTTTAATTGACAAGAGGCTCGAGTACTTTATTGTCACAAATTTTCAAGGTTTTATGAGGCTCCAGTAAAAAGTTACAAGAATTTGAATGTTGCAAACTTTGATAGGTATAGGACGCACCTTAAAGTAGTTAGGGCCATTTGAAGTTTTATCAGTGTTTGATTTTGGACTCAAGCGTAGCATAGCTATGAGCGATAGCGTATATTGATAAGAGACTCGATTACTTTATTGTCACAAATTTTCAAGGTTTTATGACGCTCCAGTAAAAAGTTAAAAGCATTTGAATGTTGCAAACTTTGATATGTATAGGACCCACCGTACAGAAGTTAGGGCCATTTGAAGTTTTATCAGTGTTTGATTTGGGACTCAAGGGTAGCATAGATATGAGCGATAAGTTTAATTGATAAGAGGCTCGAGTACTTTATTGTCACAAAATATCAAGATTTTATGATGCTCCAGTAAAAAGTTACAAGCATTTGAATGTTGCAAATTTTGATAGGTATAGGACGCACCGTACAGAAGTTAGGGCCATTTGAAGTTTTATCAGTGTTTGATTTGGGACTCAACGGTAGCATATCTATGAGCGATAACTTTAATTGACAAGAGGCTCGCGTACTTTATTGTCACAAAATTTCAAGATTTTATGACGCTCCAGAAAAAAGTTACAAGCATTTCAATGTTGCAAACTTTGATAGGTGTAGGACGCACCGTACATCACTAGGGCCATTTGAGATTTTATCAGTGTTTGATTTGGGACTCAAGGGAAGCATAGCTATGACCGATAGCTTAAATTGATAAGAGGCACGAGTAGTTTACTGCCACAAAATTTCAAAATTTTATGACGCTCCAGTAAAAAGTTACAAGCATTTGAATGTTGCAAACTTTGATAGGTGTAGGACGCACCGTATAGAAGTAAGGGCCATTTAAAGTTTTATCAGTGTTTGATTTGGGACTCAAGGGTAGCTTTGCTATGAGCGATAGCTTATATTGATAAGAGGCACTACTACTTTATTGTCACAAAATTTCAAGGTTTTATGACGCTCCAGTAAAAAGTTACAAGCATTTGAATGTTGCAAACTTTAATAGGTATAGGGATGCACTTTATAGAAGTTAGGGCCATTTGAAGTTTTATCAGTGTTTGATTTGGGACTCAAGGAGAGCATAGCTATGAGCGATAGCTTAAATTGATAAGAGGCTCGAGTACTTTATGGTCAAAAAATTTCAAGGTTTTATGACGCTCCAGTAAAAAGTTACAAGCACTTGAATGGTGCAAACTTTGATAGGTATAGGACCCACCGTACAGAAGTTAGGGCCATTTGAAGTTTTATCAGTGTTTGATTTGGGAGTCAAGGTTAGCATAGATATGAGCGATAACTTTAATTGATAAGTGGCTCGAGTACTTTATTGTCACAAAATATCAAGATTTTATGAAGCTCCAGTAAAAAGTTACAAGCATTTGAATGTTGCAAACTTTGATAGGTATAGGATGCACTTTATAGAAGTTAGGGCCATTTGAAGTTTTATCAGTGTTTGATTTGGGACTCAAGGATAGCATAGCTATGAGCGATAGCTTAAATTGATAAGAGTACTTTATGGTAAACAAATTTCAAGGTTTTATGACGCTCCAGTAAAAAGTTACAAGCACTTGAATGGTGCAAATTTTGATAAGTATAGGACCCACCGTACAGAAGTTAGGGCCATTTGAAGTTTTATTATTGTTTGATTTGGGACTCAAGGGTAGCATAGCTATGAGGGATTACTTTAATTGACAATAAGCTCGAGCACTTTATTGTCACAAAATTTCAAGATTTTATAAAGCTCCAGTAAAAAGTAACCAGCATTTGAATGTTGCAAACTTTGATAGGTATAGGACGCACCGTACAGAAGTTAGGGCCATTTAAAGTTTTATCAGTGTTTGATTTGGGACTCAACCGTAGCATAGCTATGAGCGATAGCGTATATTGATAAGAGACTCGATTACTTTATTGTCACAAATTTTCAAGGTTTTATGATGCTCCAGTAAAAAGTTAAAAGCATTTGAATGTTGCAAACTTTGATAGGTATAGAACGCTTCGTATAGAAGTTAGGGCGATTTAAAGTTTTATCAGTGTTTGATTTGGGACTCAAGGGTAGCATAGCTATGAGCGATAGCTTAAATTGATAAGAGGCTCGAGTACTTTATTGTAAAAAAATTTCAAGGTTTTATGTCGCTCCAGTAAAAATTTACAAGCATTTGAATGGTGCAAACTTTGATAGGTATATGACCCACCGTACAGAAGTTAGGGCCATTTGAAGTTTTATCAGTGTTTGATTTGGGACTCAAGGGTAGCATAGATATGAGCGATAAATTTAATTGATAAGAGTACTTTATTGTCACAAAATATCAAGATTTTATGATGCTCCAGTAAAAAGTTACAAGCATTTGAATGTTGCAAACTTTGATAGGTATAGGATGCACCGTAGAGAAGTTAGGGCCATTTGAAGTTTTATCAGTGTTTGATTTGGGACTCAACGGTAGCATATGTATGAGCTATAACTTTAATTGACAAGAGGCTCGAGTACTTTATTGTCACAAATTTTCAAGGTTTTATGAGGCTCCAGTAAAAAGTTACAAGCATTTGAATGTTGCAAACTTTGATAGGTATAGGACGCACCTTAAAGTAGTTAAGGCCATTTGAAGTTTTATCAGTGTTTGATTTGGGACTCAAGGATAGCATAGCTGTGAGCGATAGCTTAAATTGATAAGAGGCTCGAGTACTTTATGGTCAAAAAATTTCAAGGTTTTATGACGCTCCAGTAAAAAGTTACAAGCACTTGAATGGTGCAAACTTTGATAGGTATAGGACCCACCGTACAGAAGTTAGGGCCATTAGTTTTATCAGTGTTTGATTTGGGAGTCAAGGATAGCATATATATGAGCGATAACTTTAATTGATAAGTGGCTCGAGTACTTTATTGTCACAAAATATCAAGATTTTATGAAGCTCCAGTAAAAAGTTACAAGCATTTGAATGTTGCAAACTTTGATAGGTATAGGATCCACCGTAGAGAAGTTAGGGCCATTTGAAGTTTTATCAGTGTTTGATTTGGGACTCAACGGTAGCATATGTATGAGCGATAACTTTAATTGACAAGAGGCTCGAGTACTTTATTGTCACAAATTTTCAAGGTTTTATGAGGCTCCAGTAAAACGTTACAAGCATTTGAATGTTGCTAATATTGATAGGTATAGGACGCACCTTATAGTAGTTAGGGCCATTTGAAGTTTTATCAGTGTTTGATATGAGCGATTGCGTAAATTGATAAGAGGCTCGAGTACTTTATGGTCAAAAAATTTCAAGGTTTTATGACGCTCCAGTAAAAAGTTACAAGCATTTGAATGGTGCAAACTTTGATAGGTATAGGACGCACCGTATGGCCTTACAAGCATTTGAATATTGCAAACTTTGATAGGTATAGGACGCACATTATAGTAGTTAGGGCCATTTGAAGTTTTATCAGTGTTTGATTTGGGACTCAAGTGTAGCATATCTATGAGCGATAACTTTAATTGACAAGAGGTACGAGTACTTTATTGTCACAAAATTTCAAGGTTTTATAACGCTCCAGTAGAAATTTACAAGCATTTCAATGTTGCAAACTTTGATAGGTGTAGGACGCACCGTACAGAATTTAGGGCCATTCGAGATTTTATTAGTGTTTGATTTGGGACTCAAGGGAAGCATAGCTATGACCAATAACTTAAATTGATACGAGGTACGAGTACTTTATTGTCACAAAATTTCGAGATTTTATGGCGCTCCAGTAAAAAGTTACAAGCATTTATTTGTTGCAAACTTTGATAGGTATAGAACGCTCCGTGCAGAAGTTAGGGTCCTTTGAAGTCTTATCAATGTATGATTTAGGACTCAAGGGTAGCATAGATATGAGCGATAACTTTAATAGTACTTACTTGTCACAAAATTTCAAGGTTTTATGACGCTCCAGTAACTAGCAATTGTAACTACTAGCAATTGATTGTTGCAAACTTTGATAGGTGTAGGACGCACCGTATAGAAGTTAGGGCCATTTGAAGTTTTAGCAGTGTTTGATTTTGGACTCAAGTTTAGCATAGCTATAGCTTTAATTGATAAGAGGCACGAGTACTTTATTGTCACAAAATTTCAAGGTTTTATGACGCTCCAGTAAAAAATTACTTGCATTTGAATGTTGCAAACTTTGATAGGTATAGGACGCACCGTAGAGAAGTTAGGGCTATTTGAAGTTTTAGCAGTGTTTGTTTTGGGACTCAAGGTTAGCATAGCTATGAGCGATAGCTTTAATTGATAAGAGGCACGAGTACTTTATTGTCACAAAATTTCAAGGTTTTATGACGCTCCAGTAAAAACTTACAAGCATTTGAATATTGCAAACTTTGATAGGTATAGGACGCACCGTACAGAAGTTAGGGCCATTTGAAATTTTATCAGTGGTTGATTTGGGACTCAAGGGTAGCATAGCAATGAGAGATAGTTTAATTTGATAAGAGGCACGAGTAAAGTTAGTGAATTTTGAAGTTGCATCAGTGTTTCATTTTTAACTCAAAGGTAGCACTGTTATAGCGATATTTCAAATTGACAATAGTACTTTATTGTCATAAAATTTCAAGGCTTTACGACGGACCAGTAAAAAGTTACAGCATTTCAATGTTGCAAACTTTGATAGTTATATTACGCACAGAATAAAAGTTATCGCATTTTAAAGTTGCATCAGTGTTTCGTTTTTTACTCAAAGGTAGCACTGTTAAACCGATATTTAAAACTGCCAATAGTACTTTATTGTCACAAAATTTCAAGGTCTTATGACGCACCAGTAAAAAGTTACAGCATTTCCATGTTGCAAACTTTAATACTGTTACACCGATATTTCAAATGGACAATAGTCCTTTATTGTCACAAAATTTAAAGTTCGTATGACGCACCAGTAAAAAGTTACAGCATTTCAATGTTGCAAACTTTGATAGTTATATTACGCACAGTATAAAAGTTAGTGAATTTTGGAGTTGCATCAGTGTTTCATTTTTACTCAAGGGTAGCACGGTTATACCGATATTTCAAATTGACAATAATAGTTTTTTTTTGTCAAAAAATTTCGAGGTTTTATGACGCACCAGTAAAAAGTTGCAGCATTTCAATGTTGCAAACTTTGATAATTATATTACGCACAGTATAAAAAGTTAGTGAATTTTGAAGTTGCATCAGTGTTTCATTTTTACTCAAGGGTAGCACTGTTACACCGATATCTCCAATTGAAAATAGTACCTCATTGTCTAAAAATTTAAAGTTCTTATGACGCACCAGTAAAAGTTACAGCATTTAAATGTTGCAAACTTTGATAGTTATATTACGCACAGTATAAAAGTGAGTGAATTTTGTAGTTGCATCAGTGTTTCATTTTTTACTCAAGGGTAGCACTGTTTTACCGATATTTCAAATTGACAATAGTACATTATTGCCACAATATTTCGAGCTTTTATGAGGCACCAGTAAAAAGTAACAGCATTCAATGTTGCAAACTTTGATAGTTATATTACGCACAGTATAAAAGTTAGTGAATTTTTAAGTTGCATCAGTGTTTCATTTTTTACTCAAGTGTAGCACTGTCATACCGCTATTTCAAATTGACAATAGTACTTTATTGTCACAAAATTTCAAGTTCTAATGATGCACCAGTAAAAAGTTACAGCATTTCAATGTTGAAAACTTTGATAGTTATATTACGCACAGTAAAAAGTTACTGAATTTTCAAGTTGCATCGGTATTTCATTTCTAACTCAAAGGTAGCACTGTTAAACCGATATTTAAAACTGCCAATAGTACTTTATTGTCACAAAATTTCAAGGTCTTATGACGCACCAGTAAAAAGTTACAGCATTTCAATGTTGCAAACTTTGATAGTTATATTACGCACAGTATAAAAGTTAGTGAATTTTGAAGTTGCATCAGTGTTTCATTTTTACTCAAGGGTAGCACTGTTATACCGATATTTCAAATTGACAATAATAGTTTTTTTTTTGTCAAAAAATTTCGAGGTTTTATGACGCACCAGTAAAAAGTTGCAGCATTTCAATGTTGCAAACTTTGATAGTTATATTACGCACAGTATAAAAGTTAGTGAATTTTTAAGTTGCATCAGTGTTTCATTTTTTACTCAAGTGTAGCACTGTTATACCGCTAATTCAAATTGACAATAGTACTTTATTGTCACAAAATTTCAAGTTCTAATGATGCACCAGTAAAAAGTTACAGCATTTCAATGTTGCAAACTTTGATAGTTATATTACGCACAGTATAAAAGTTAGTGAATTTTGAAGTTGCATCAGTGTTTCATTTTTACTCAAGGGTAGCACTGTTATACCGATATTTCAAATTGACAATAATAGTTTTTTTTTTGTCAAAAAATTTCGAGGTTTTATGACGCACCAGTAAAAAGTTGCAGCATTTCAATGTTGCAAACTTTGATAGTTATATTACGCACAGTATAAATGTTAGTGAATTTTGAAGTTGCATCAGTGTTTCATTTTTACTCAAGGGTAGCACTGTTATACCGATATCTCCAATTAACAATAGTACCTTATTATCTAAAAATTTAAAGTTATTATGACGCACCAGTAAAAGTTACAGCATTTAAATGTTGCAAACTTTGATAGTTATATTACGCACAGTATAAAAGTGAGTGAATTTTGTAGTTGCATCAGTGTTTCATTTTTTACTCAAGGGTAGCACTGTTTTACCGATATTTTAAATTGACAATAGTACATTATTGCCACAATATTTCGAGGATTTATGAGGCACCAGTAAAAAGTTACAGCATTCAATGTTGCAAACTTTGATAGTTATATTACGCACAGTATAAAAGTTAGTGAAATTTTAAGTTGCATCAGTGTTTCATTTTTCACTCAAAATTAGCACTATCATACCGATATTTCAAATCGATAATAGTACATTATTGTCACAAAATTTCAAGGTCTTATGACGCACCAGTAAAAAGTTACAGCATTTCAATGTTGCAAACTTTGATAGTTATATTACGCCCAGTATAAAAGTAAGTGAACTTTGAAGTTGCATCAGGGTTTCATTTTTTACTCAAGGGTAGCACTGTTATGCCGATATTTCAAATTGACAATAGTACTTTATTGTCATAAAATTTCAAGGTTTTACGATGCACCAGTAAAAAGTTAAAGCATTTCAATGTTGCAAACTTTTATAGTTATATTACGCACAGTATAAAAGTAAGTGAACTTTGAAGTTGCATCAGGGTTTCATTTTTTACTCAAGGGTAGCACTGTTATGCCGATATTTCAAATTGACAATAGTACTTTATTGTCACAAAATTTCAAGTTCTAATGATGCACCAGTAAAAAGTTACAGCATTTCAATGTTGCAAACTTTGATAGTTATATTACGCACAGTAAAAAAGTTACTGAATTTTGAAGTTGCATCGGTATTTCATTTCTTACTCAAAGGTAGCACTGTTAAACCGATATTTAAAACTGCCAATAGTACTTTATTGTCACAAAATTTCAAGTTGTTAAGACGCACCAGTAAAAAGTTACAGCATTTCAATGTTGCAAACTTTGATAGTTATATTACGCACAGTATAAATGTTAGTGAATTTTGAAGTTGCATCAGTGTTTCATTTTTACTCAAGGGTAGCACTGTTATACCGATATCTCCAATTAACAATAGTACCTTATTGTCTAAAAATTTAAAGTTCTTATGACGCACCAGTAAAAGTTACAGCATTTAAATGTTGCAAACTTTGATAGTTATATTACGCACAGTATAAAAGTGAGTGAATTTTGTAGTTGCATCAGTGTTTCATTTTTTACTCAAGGGTAGCACTGTTTTACCGATATTTTAAATTGACAATAGTACATTATTGCCACAATATTTCGAGGATTTATGAGGCACCAGTAAAAAGTTACAGCATTCAATGTTGCAAACTTTGATAGTTATATTACGCACAGTATAAAAGTTTGCGAATTTTGTAGTTGCATCAGTGTTTCACTTATTACTCAAGGGTAGCACTGTTACACCGATATCTCAAATTGACAATAGTACATTATAGTCACAAAATTTCAAGGTCTAATTACGCTCCAGTAAAAAGTTACAGCATTTCAATGTTGCAAACTTTGATAGTTATATTACGCACAGTGTAAAAGTTAGTGAATTTTTAAGTTGCATCAGTGTTTCATTTTTTACTCAAGTGTAGCACTGTTATACCGATATTTCAAATTGACAATAGTACTTTATTGTCACAAAATTTCAAGTTCTTATGACGCACCAGTAAAAAGTTACAGCATTTCAATGTTGCAAACTTTGATAGTTATATTACGCACAGTATAAAAGTAAGTGAACTTTGAAGTTGCATCAGGGTTTCATTTTTTACTCAAGGGTAGCACTGTTATGCCGATATTTCAAATTGATAATAGTACTTTATTGTCACAAAATTTCAAGGTCTTATGACGCACCAGTAAAAAGTTACAGCATTTCAATGTTGCAAACTTTGATAGTTATATTACGCACAGTAAAAAAGTTACTGAATTTTGAAGTTGCATCGGTATTTCATTTCTTACTCAAAGGTAGCACTGTTAAACCGATATTTAAAACTGCCAATAGTACTTTATTGTCACAAAATTTCAAGGTCTAATGACGCACCAGTAAAAAGTTACAGCATTTCAATGTTGCAAACTTTGATAGTTATATTACGCACAGTATAAAAGTTAGTGAATTTTGAAGTTGCATCAGTGTTTCATTTTTTACTCAAGGGTAGCACTGTTTTACCGATATTTTAAATTGACAATAGTACATTATTGCCACAATATTTCGAGGATTTATAAGGCACCAGTAAAAAGTTACAGCATTCAATGTTGCAAACTTTGATAGTTATATTACGCACAGTATAAAAGTTTGCGAATTTTGTAGTTGCATCAGTGTTTCACTTATTACTCAAGGGTAGCACTGTTACACCGATATCTCAAATTGACAATAGTACATTATAGTCACAAAATTTCAAGGTCTAATTACGCTCCAGTAAAAAGTTACAGCATTTCAATGTTGCAAACTTTGATAGTTATATTACGCACAGTATAAAAGTTAGTGAATTTTTTAGTTGCATCAGTGTTTCATTTTTTACTCAAGGGTAGCACTGTTTTACCGATATTTTAAATTGACAATAGTACATTATTGCCACAATATTTCGAGGATTTATGAGGCACCAGTAAAAAGTTACAGCATTCAATGTTGCAAACTTTGATAGTTATATTACGCACAGTATAAAAGTTTGCGAATTTTGTAGTTGCATCAGTGTTTCACTTATTACTCAAGGGTAGCACTGTTACACCGATATCTCAAATTGACAATAGTACATTATAGTCACAAAATTTCAAGGTCTTATGACGCACCAGTAAAAAGTTACAGCATTTCAATGTTGCAAACTTTGATAGTTATATTACGCCCAGTATAAAAGTAAGTGAACTTTGAAGTTGCATCAGGGTTTCATTTTTTACTCAAGGGTAGCACTGTTATGCCGATATTTCAAATTGACAATAGTACTTTATTGTCATAAAATTTCAAGGTTTTACGATGCACCAGTAAAAAGTTAAAGCATTTCAATGTTGATAACTTTTATAGTTATATTACGCACAGTATAAAAGTAAGTGAGCTTTGAAGTTGCATCAGGGTTTCATTTTTTACTCAAGGGTAGCACTGTTATGCCGATATTTCAAATTGATAATAGTACTTTATTGTCACAAAATTTCAAGGTCTTATGACGCACCAGTAAAAAGTTACAGCATTTCAATGTTGCAAACTTTGATAGTTATATTACGCACAGTAAAAAAGTTACTGAATTTTGAAGTTGCATCGGTATTTCATTTCTTACTCAAAGGTAGCACTGTTAAACTGATATTTAAAACTGCCAATAGTACTTTATTGTCACAAAATTTCAAGGTCTTATGACGCACCAGTAAAAAGTTACAGCATTTCAATGTTGCAAACTTTGATAGTTATATTACGCACAGTATAAAAGTTAGTGAATTTTGGAGTTGCATCAGTGTTTCATTTTTACTCAAGGGTAGCACTGTTATACCGATATTTCAAATTGACAATAATAGTTTTTTTTTTGTCAAAAAATTTCGAGGTTTTATGACGCACCAGTAAAAAGTTGCAGCATTTCAATGTTGCAAACTTTGATAGTTATATTACGCACAGTATAAAAGTTAGTGAATTTTGAAGTTGCATCAATGTTTCATTTTTACTCAAGGGTAGCACTGTTACACCGATATCTCCAATTGACAATAGTACCTCATTGTCTAAAAATTTAAAGTTCTTATGACGCACCAGTAAAAGTTACAGCATTTAAATGTTGCAAACTTTGATAGTTATATTACGCACAGTATAAAAGTGAGTGAATTTTGTAGTTGCATCAGTGTTTCATTTTTTACTCAAGGGTAGCACTGTTTTACCGATATTTCAAATTGACAATAGTACATTATTGCCACAATATTTCGAGCTTTTATGAGGCACCAGTAAAAAGTTACAGCATTCAATGTTGCAAACTTTGATAGTTATATTACGCACAGTATAAAAGTAAGTGAACTTTGAAGTTGCATCAGGGTTTCATTTTTTACTCAAGGGTAGCACTGTTATGCCGATATTTCAAATTGATAATAGTACTTTATTGTCACAAAATTTCAAGGTCTTATGACGCACCAGTAAAAAGTTACAGCATTTCAATGTTGCAAACTTTGATAGTTATATTACGCACAGTAAAAAAGTTACTGAATTTTGAAGTTGCATCGGTATTTCATTTCTTACTCAAAGGTAGCACTGTTAAACCGATATTTAAAACTGCCAATAGTACTTTATTGTCACAAAATTTCAAGGTCTAATGAAGCACCAGTAAAAAGTTACAGCATTTCAATGTTGCAAACTTTGATAGTTATATTACGCACAGTATAAAAGTTAGTGAATTTTGAAGTTGCATCAGTGTTTCATTTTTTACTCAAGGGTAGCACTGTTTTACCGATATTTTAAATTGACAATAGTACATTATTGCCACAATATTTCGAGGATTTATAAGGCACCAGTAAAAAGTTACAGCATTCAATGTTGCAAACTTTGATAGTTATATTACGCACAGTATAAAAGTTTGCGAATTTTGTAGTTGCATCAGTGTTTCACTTATTACTCAAGGGTAGCACTGTTACACCGATATCTCAAATTGACAATAGTACATTATAGTCACAAAATTTCAAGGTCTAATTACGCTCCAGTAAAAAGTTACAGCATTTCAATGTTGCAAACTTTGATAGTTATATTACGCACAGTATAAAAGTTAGTGAATTTTTTAGTTGCATCAGTGTTTCATTTTTTACTCAAGGGTAGCACTGTTTTACCGATATTTTAAATTGACAATAGTACATTATTGCCACAATATTTCGAGGATTTATGAGGCACCAGTAAAAAGTTACAGCATTCAATGTTGCAAACTTTGATAGTTATATTACGCACAGTATAAAAGTTTGCGAATTTTGTAGTTGCATCAGTGTTTCACTTATTACTCAAAGGTAGCACTGTTACACCGATATCTCAAATTGACAATAGTACTTTATTGTCACAAAATTTCAAGGTCTTATGACGCACCAGTAAAAAGTTACAGCATTTCAATGTTGCAAACTTTGATAGTTATATTACGCCCAGTATAAAAGTAAGTGAACTTTGAAGTTGCATCAGGGTTTCATTTTTTACTCAAGGGTAGCACTGTTATGCCGATATTTCAAATTGACAATAGTACTTTATTGTCATAAAATTTCAAGGTTTTACGATGCACCAGTAAAAAGTTAAAGCATTTCAATGTTGATAACTTTTATAGTTATATTACGCACAGTATAAAAGTAAGTGAGCTTTGAAGTTGCATCAGGGTTTCATTTTTTACTCAAGGGTAGCACTGTTATGCCGATATTTCAAATTGATAATAGTACTTTATTGTCACAAAATTTCAAGGTCTTATGACGCACCAGTAAAAAGTTACAGCATTTCAATGTTGCAAACTTTGATAGTTATATTACGCACAGTAAAAAAGTTACTGAATTTTGAAGTTGCATCGGTATTTCATTTCTTACTCAAAGGTAGCACTGTTAAACTGATATTTAAAACTGCCAATAGTACTTTATTGTCACAAAATTTCAAGGTCTAATTACGCTCCAGTAAAAAGTTACAGCATTTCAATGTTGCAAACTTTGATAGTTATATTACGCACAGTATAAAAGTTAGTGAATTTTTTAGTTGCATCAGTGTTTCATTTTTTACTCAAGGGTAGCACTGTTTTACCGATATTTTAAATTGACAATAGTACATTATTGCCACAATATTTCGAGGATTTATGAGGCACCAGTAAAAAGTTACAGCATTCAATGTTGCAAACTTTGATAGTTATATTACGCACAGTATAAAAGTTTGCGAATTTTGTAGTTGCATCAGTGTTTCACTTATTACTCAAGGGTAGCACTGTTACACCGATATCTCAAATTGACAATAGTACATTATTGTCACAAAATTTCAAGGTCTTATGACGCACCAGTAAAAAGTTACAGCATTTCAATGTTGCAAACTTTGATAGTTATATTACGCCCAGTATAAAAGTAAGTGAACTTTGAAGTTGCATCAGGGTTTCATTTTTTACTCAAGGGTAGCACTGTTATGCCGATATTTCAAATTGACAATAGTACTTTATTGTCATAAAATTTCAAGGTTTTACGATGCACCAGTAAAAAGTTAAAGCATTTCAATGTTGATAACTTTTATAGTTATATTACGCACAGTATAAAAGTAAGTGAGCTTTGAAGTTGCATCAGGGTTTCATTTTTTACTCAAGGGTAGCACTGTTATGCCGATATTTCAAATTGATAATAGTACTTTATTGTCACAAAATTTCAAGGTCTTATGACGCACCAGTAAAAAGTTACAGCATTTCAATGTTGCAAACTTTGATAGTTATATTACGCACAGTAAAAAAGTTACTGAATTTTGAAGTTGCATCGGTATTTCATTTCTTACTCAAAGGTAGCACTGTTAAACTGATATTTAAAACTGCCAATAGTACTTTATTGTCACAAAATTTCAAGGTCTTATGACGCACCAGTAAAAAGTTACAGCATTTCAATGTTGCAAACTTTGATAGTTATATTACGCACAGTATAAAAGTTAGTGAATTTTGGAGTTGCATCAGTGTTTCATTTTTACTCAAGGGTAGCACTGTTATACCGATATTTCAAATTGACAATAATAGTTTTTTTTTTGTCAAAAAATTTCGAGGTTTTATGACGCACCAGTAAAAAGTTGCAGCATTTCAATGTTGCAAACTTTGATAGTTATATTACGCACAGTATAAAAGTTAGTGAATTTTGAAGTTGCATCAATGTTTCATTTTTACTCAAGGGTAGCACTGTTACACCGATATCTCCAATTGACAATAGTACCTCATTGTCTAAAAATTTAAAGTTCTTATGACGCACCAGTAAAAGTTACAGCATTTAAATGTTGCAAACTTTGATAGTTATATTACGCACAGTATAAAAGTGAGTGAATTTTGTAGTTGCATCAGTGTTTCATTTTTTACTCAAGGGTAGCACTGTTTTACCGATATTTCAAATTGATAATAGTACATTATTGCCACAATATTTCGAGCTTTTATGAGGCACCAGTAAAAAGTTACAGCATTCAATGTTGCAAACTTTGATAGTTATATTACGCACAGTATAAAAGTAAGTGAACTTTGAAGTTGCATCAGGGTTTCATTTTTTACTCAAGGGTAGCACTGTTATGCCGATATTTCAAATTGATAATAGTACTTTATTGTCACAAAATTTCAAGGTCTTATGACGCACCAGTAAAAAGTTACAGCATTTCAATGTTGCAAACTTTGATAGTTATATTACGCACAGTAAAAAAGTTACTGAATTTTGAAGTTGCATCGGTATTTCATTTCTTACTCAAAGGTAGCACTGTTAAACCGATATTTAAAACTGACAATAGTACTTTATCGTCACAAAATTTCAAGGTCTAATGACGCACCAGTAAAAAGGTACAGCATTTCAATGTTGCAAACTTTGATGGTTATATTACGCTCAGTATAAAAATTAGTGAATTTTGAAGTTGCATCAGTGATAAATTTTTTACTCAAGGGTAGCACTGTTTTACCGATATTTTAAATTGACAATAGTACATTATTGCCACAATATTTCGAGGATTTATAAGGCACCAGTAAAAAGTTACAGCATTCAATGTTGCAAACTTTGATAGTTATATTACGCACAGTATAAAAGTTTGCGAATTTTGTAGTTGCATCAGTGTTTCACTTATTACTCAAGGGTAGCACTGTTACACCGATATCTCAAATTGACAATAGTACATTATAGTCACAAAATTTCAAGGTCTAATTACGCTCCTGTAAAAAGTTACAGCATTTCAATGTTGCAAACTTTGATAGTTATATTACGCACAGTATAAAAGTTAGTGAATTTTTTAGTTGCATCAGTGTTTCATTTTTTACTCAAGGGTAGCACTGTTTTACCGATATTTTAAATTGACAATAGTACATTATTGCCACAATATTTCGAGGATTTATGAGGCACCAGTAAAAAGTTACAGCATTCAATGTTGCAAACTTTGATAGTTATATTACGCACAGTATAAAAGTTTGCGAATTTTGTAGTTGCATCAGTGTTTCACTTATTACCCAAAGGTAGCACTGTTACATCGATATCTCAAATTGACAATAGTACATTATTGTCACAAAATTTCAAGGTCTTATGACGCACCAGTAAAAATTTCCAGCATTTCAATGTTGCAAACTTTGAGAGTTATATTACGCCCAGTATAAAAGTAAGTGAACTTTGAAGTTGCATCAGGGTTTCATTTTTTACTCAAGGGTAGCACTGTTATGCCGATATTTCAAATTGACAATAGTACTTTATTGTCATAAAATTTCAAGGTTTTACGATGCACCAGTAAAAAGTTAAAGCATTTCAATGTTGATAACTTTTATAGTTATATTACGCACAGTATAAAAGTAAGTGAGCTTTGAAGTTGCATCAGGGTTTCATTTTTTACTCAAGGGTAGCACTGTTATGCCGATATTTCAAATTGATAATAGTACTTTATTGTCACAAAATTTCAAGGTCTTATGACGCACCAGTAAAAAGTTACAGCATTTCAATGTTGCAAACTTTGATAGTTATATTACGCACAGTAAAAAAGTTACTGAATTTTGAAGTTGCATCGGTATTTCATTTCTTACTCAAAGGTAGCACTGTTAAACTGATATTTAAAATTGACAATAGTACTTTATTGTCACAAAATTTCAAGGTCTTATGACGCACCAGTAAAAAGTTACAGCATTTCAATGTTGCAAACTTTGATAGTTATATTACGCACAGTATAAAAGTTAGTGAATTTTGAAGTTGCATCAGTGTTTCATTTTTACTCAAGGGTAGCACTGTTATACCGATATTTCAAATTGACAATAAAATTTTTTTTTTTGTCAAAAACTTTCGAGGTTTTATGACGCACCAGTAAAAAGTTGCAGCATTTCAATGTTGCAAACTTTGATAGTTATATTACGCACAGTATAAAAGTTAGTGAATTTTGAAGTTGCATCAGTGCTTCATTTTTACTCAAGGGTAGCACTGTTTTACCGATATTTCAAATTGACAATAGTACATTATTGCCACAATATTTCGAGCTTTTATGAGGCACCCGTAAAAAGTTACAGCATTCAATGTTGCAAACTTTGATAGTTATATTACGCACAGCATAAAAGTTAGTGAAATTTTAAGTTGCATTAGTGTTTCATTTTTTAATCAAGGGTAGCACTGTTATACCGATATTTCAAATTGACAATAGTACTTTATTGTCACATAATTTCAAGTTCTTATGATGCACCAGTAAAAAGTTTCAGCCTTTCAATGTTGCAAACTTTGATAATTATATTACGCACAGTAAAAAAGTTACTGAATTTTGAAGTTGCATCGGTACTTCATTTCTTACTCAAAGGTAGCACTGTTAAACCGAGATTTAAAACTGCCAATAGTACTTTATTGTCACAAAATTTCAAGGTCTTATGACGCACCAGTAAAAAGTTACAGCATTTCAATGTTGCAAACTTTGATAGTTATATTACGCACAGTATAAAAGTTAGTGAATTTTGAAGTTGCATCAATGTTTCATTTTTACTCAAGGGTAGCACTGTTACACCGATATCTCCAATTGACAATAGTACCTCATTGTCTAAAAATTTAAAGTTCTTATGACGCACCAGTAAAAGTTACAGCATTTAAATGTTGCAAACTTTGATAGTTATATTACGCACAGTATAAAAGTGAGTGAATTTTGTAGTTGCATCAGTGTTTCATTTTTTACTCAAGGGTAGCACTGTTTTACCGATATTTCAAATTGACAATAATACATTATTGCCACAATATTTCGAGCTTTTATGAGGCACCAGTAAAAAGTTACAGCATTCAATGTTGCAAACTTTGATAGTTATATTACGCACAGTATAAAAGTTAGTGAATTTTTAAGTTGCATCAGTGTTTCATTTTTTACTCAAGTGTAGCACTGTTATACCGCTATTTCAAATTGACAATAGTACTTTATTGTCACAAAATTTCAAGTTCTAATGATGCACCAGTAAAAAGTTACAGCATTTCAATGTTGCAAACTTTGATAGTTATATTACGCACAGTAAAAAAGTTACTGAATTTTGAAGTTGCATCGGTATTTCATTTCTTACTCAAAGGTAGCACTGTTAAACCAATATTTAAAACTGCCAATAGTACTTTATTGTCACAAAATTTCAAGGTCTTATGACGCACCAGTAAAAAGTTACAGCATTTCAATGTTGCAAACTTTGATAGTTATATTACGCACAGTATAAAAGTTAGTGAATTTTGGAGTTGCATCAGTGTTTCATTTTTTACTCAAGTGTAGCACTGTTATACCGCTATTTCAAATTGACAATAGTACTTTATTGTCACAAAATTTCAAGTTCTAATGATGCACCAGTAAAAAGTTACAGCATTTCAATGTTGCAAACTTTGATAGTTATATTACGCACAGTAAAAAAGTTACTGAATTTTGAAGTTGCATCGGTATTTCATTTCTTACTCAAAGGTAGCACTGTTAAACCGATATTTAAAACTGCCAATAGTACATTATTGCCACAATATTTCGAGCTTTTATGAGGCACCAGTAAAAAGTTACAGCATTCAATGTTGCAAACTTTGATAGTTATATTACGCACAGTATAAAAGTTAGTGAATTTTTAAGTTGCATCAGTGTTTCATTTTTTACTCAAGTGTAGCACTGTTATACCGCTATTTCAAATTGACAATAGTACTTTATTGTCACAAAATTTCAAGTTCTAATGATGCACCAGTAAAAAGTTACAGCATTTCAATGTTGCAAACTTTGATAGTTATATTACGCACAGTAAAAAAGTTACTGAATTTTGAAGTTGCATCGGTATTTCATTTCTTACTCAAAGGTAGCACTGTTAAACCGATATTTAAAACTGCCAATAGTACATTATTGTCACAAAATTTCAAGGTCTTATGACGCACCAGTAAAAAGTTACAGCATTTCAATGTTGCAAACTTTGATAGTTATATTACGCCCAGTATAAAAGTAAGTGAACTTTGAAGTTGCATCGGGGTTTCACTTTTTACTCAAGGGTAGCACTGTTATGCCGATATTTCAAATTGACAATAGTACTTTATTGTCATAAAATTTCAAGGTTTTACGATGCACCAGTAAAAAGTTAAAGCATTTCAATGTTGATAACTTTTATAGTTATATTACGCACAGTATAAAAGTTTGTGAATTTTGAAGTTGCATCAGTGTTTCATTTTTACTCAAGGGTAGCACTGTTACACCGATATCTCCAATTGACAATAGTACCTCATTGTCTAAAAATTTAAAGTTCTTATGACGCACCAGTAAAAGTTACAGCATTTAAATGTTGCAAACTTTGATAGTTATATTACGCACAGTATAAAAGTGAGTGAATTTTGTAGTTGCATCAGTGTTTCATTTTTTACTCAAGGGTAGCACTGTTTTACCGATATTTCAAATTGACAATAGTACATTATTGCCACAATATTTCGAGCTTTTATGAGGCACCAGTAAAAAGTTACAGCATTCAATGTTGCAAACTTTGATAGTTATATTACGCACAGTATAAAAGTTAGTGAATTGTTAAGTTGCATCAGTGTTTCATTTTTTACTCAAGTGTAGCACTGTTATACCGCTATTTCAAATTGACAATAGTACTTTATTGTCACAAAATTTCAAGTTCTAATGATGCACCAGTAAAAAGTTACAGCATTCAATGTTGCAAACTTTGATAGTTATATTACGCACAGTAAAAAAGTTATTGAATTTTGAAGTTGCATCGGTATTTCATTTCTTACTCAAAGGTAGCACTGTTAAACCGATATTTAAAACTGCCAATAGTACTTTATTGTCACAAAATTTCAAGGTCTTATGACGCACCAGTAAAAAGTTACAGCATTTCAATGTTGCAAACTTTGATAGTTATATTACGCACAGTAAAAAAGTTACTGAATTTTGAAGTTGCATCGGTATTTCATTTCTTACTCAAAGGTAGCACTGTTAAACCGATATTTAAAACTGCCAATAGTACATTATTGCCACAATATTTCGAGCTTTTATGAGGCACCAGTAAAAAGTTACAGCATTCAATGTTGCAAACTTTGATAGTTATATTACGCACAGTATAAAAGTTAGTGAATTTTTAAGTTGCATCAGTATTTCATTTTTTACTCAAGTGTAGCACTGTTATACCGCTATTTCAAATTGACAATAGTACTTTATTGTCACAAAATTTCAAGTTCTAATGATGCACCAGTAAAAAGTTACAGCATTCAATGTTGCAAACTTTGATAGTTATATTACGCACAGTAAAAAAGTTATTGAATTTTGAAGTTGCATCGGTATTTCATTTCTTACTCAAAGGTAGCACTGTTAAACCGATATTTAAAACTGCCAATAGTACTTTATTGTCACAAAATTTCAAGGTCTTATGACGCACCAGTAAAAAGTTACAGCATTCAATGTTGCAAACTTTGATAGTTATATTACGCACAGTATAAAAGTTAGTGAATTGTTAAGTTGCATCAGTGTTTCATTTTTTACTCAAGTGTAGCACTGTTAAACCGCTATTTCAAATTGACAATAGTACTTTATTGTCACAAAATTTCAAGTTCTAATGATGCACCAGTAAAAAGTTACAGCATTTCAATGTTGCAAACCTTGATAGTTATATTACGCACAGTAAAAAAGTTACTGAATTTTGAAGTTGCATCGGTATTTCATTTCTTACTCAAAGGTAGCACTGTTAAACCGATATTTAAAACTGCCAATAGTACATTATTGCCACAATATTTCGAGCTTTTATGAGGCACCAGTAAAAAGTTACAGCATTCAATGTTGCAAACTTTGATAGTTATATTACGCACAGTATAAAAGTTAGTGAATTTTTAAGTTGCATCAGTGTTTCATTTTTTACTCAAGTGTAGCACTGTTATACCGCTATTTGAAATTGACAATAGTACTTTATTGTCACAAAATTTCAAGTTCTAATGATGCACCAGTAAAAAGTTACAGCATTTCAATGTTGCAAACTTTGATAGTTATATTACGCACAGTATAAAAGTTAGTGAATTGTTAAGTTGCATCAGTGTTTCATTTTTTACTCAAGTGTAGCACTGTTATACCGCTATTTCAAATTGACAATAGTACTTTATTGTCACAAAATTTCAAGTTCTAATGATGCACCAGTAAAAAGTTACAGCATTCAATGTTGCAAACTTTGATAGTTATATTACGCACAGTAAAAAAGTTATTGAATTTTGAAGTTGCATCGGTATTTCATTTCTTACTCAAAGGTAGCACTGTTAAACCGATATTTAAAACTGCCAATAGTACTTTATTGTCACAAAATTTCAAGGCACCAGTAAAAAGTTACAGCATTTCAATGTTGCAAACTTTGATAGTTATATTACGCACAGTAAAAAAGTTACTGAATTTTGAAGTTGCATCGGTATTTCATTTCTTACTCAAAGGTAGCACTGTTAAACCGATATTTAAAACTGCCAATAGTACATTATTGCCACAATATTTCGAGCTTTTATGAGGCACCAGTAAAAAGTTACAGCATTCAATGTTGCAAACTTTGATAGTTATATTACGCACAGTATAAAAGTTAGTGAATTTTTAAGTTGCATCAGTATTTCATTTTTTACTCAAGTGTAGCACTGTTATACCGCTATTTCAAATTGACAATAGTACTTTATTGTCACAAAATTTCAAGTTCTAATGCAGTAAAAAGTTACAGCATTTCAATGTTGCAAACTTTGATAGTTATATTACGCACAGTAAAAAAGTTACTGAATTTTGAAGTTGCATCGGTATTTCATTTCTTACTCAAAGGTAGCACTGTTAAACCGATATTTAAAACTGCCAATAGTATTTTATTGTCACAAAATTTCAAGGTCTTATGACGCACCAGTAAAAAGTTACAGCATTTCAATGTTGCAAACTTTGATAGTTATATTACGCACAGTATAAAAGTTAGTGAAATTTTAAGTTGCATCAGTGTTTCATTTTTCACTCAAAATTAGCACTATTATACCGATATTTCAAATCGATAATAGTACATTATTGTCACAAAATTTCAAGGTCTTATGACGCACCAGTAAAAAGTTACAGCATTTCAATGTTGCAAACTTTGATAGTTATATTACGCCCAGTATAAAAGTAAGTGAACTTTGAAGTTGCATCGGGGTTTCATTTTTTACTCAAGGGTAGCACTGTTATGCCGATATTTCAAATTGACAATAGTACTTTATTGTCATAAAATTTCAAGGTTTTACGATGCACCAGTAAAAAGTTAAAGCATTTCAATGTTGATAACTTTTATAGTTATATTACGCACAGTATAAAAGTTAGTGAATTTTGAAGTTGCATCAGTGTTTCATTTTTACTCAAGGGTAGCACTGTTACACCGATATCTCCAATTGACAATAGTACCTCATTGTCTAAAAATTTAAAGTTCTTATGACGCACCAGTAAAAGTTACAGCATTTAAATGTTGCAAACTTTGATAGTTATATTACGCACAGTATAAAAGTGAGTGAATTTTGTAGTTGCATCAGTGTTTCATTTTTTACTCAAGGGTAGCACTGTTTTACCGATATTTCAAATTGACAATAGTACATTATTGCCACAATATTTCGAGCTTTTATGAGGCACCAGTAAAAAGTTACAGCATTCAATGTTGCAAACTTTGATAGTTATATTACGCACAGTATAAAAGTTAGTGAATTGTTAAGTTGCATCAGTGTTTCATTTTTTACTCAAGTGTAGCACTGTTATACCGCTATTTCAAATTGACAATAGTACTTTATTGTCACAAAATTTCAAGTTCTAATGATGCACCAGTAAAAAGTTACAGCATTCAATGTTGCAAACTTTGATAGTTATATTACGCACAGTAAAAAAGTTACTGAATTTTGAAGTTGCATCGGTATTTCATTTCTTACTCAAAATTAGCACTATTATACCGATATTTCAAATCGATAATAGTACATTATTGTCACAAAATTTCAAGGTCTTATGACGCACCAGTAAAAAGTTACAGCATTTCAATGTTGCAAACTTTGATAGTTATATTACGCACAGTAAAAAAGTTACTGAATTTTGAAGTTGCATCGGTATTTCATTTCTTACTCAAAGGTAGCACTGTTAAACCGATATTTAAAACTGCCAATAGTACTTTATTGTCACAAAATTTCAAGGCACCAGTAAAAAGTTACAGCATTTCAATGTTGCAAACTTTGATAGTTATATTACGCACAGTAAAAAAGTTACTGAATTTTGAAGTTGCATCGGTATTTCATTTCTTACTCAAAGGTAGCACTGTTAAACCGATATTTAAAACTGCCAATAGTACATTATTGCCACAATATTTCGAGCTTTTATGAGGCACCAGTAAAAAGTTACAGCATTCAATGTTGCAAACTTTGATAGTTATATTACGCACAGTATAAAAGTTAGTGAATTTTTAAGTTGCATCAGTATTTCATTTTTTACTCAAGTGTAGCACTGTTATACCGCTATTTCAAATTGACAATAGTACTTTATTGTCACAAAATTTCAAGTTCTAATGATGCACCAGTAAAAAGTTACAGCATTTCAATGTTGCAAACTTTGATAGTTATATTACGCACAGTAAAAAAGTTACTGAATTTTGAAGTTGCATCGGTATTTCATTTCTTACTCAAAGGTAGCACTGTTAAACCGATATTTAAAACTGCCAATAGTATTTTATTGTCACAAAATTTCAAGGTTTTATGAAACACCAGTAAAAAGTTACAGCATTTCAATGTTGCAAACTTTGATAGTTATATTACGCACAGTATAAAAGTTAGTGAAATTTTAAGTTGCATCAGTGTTTCATTTTTCACTCAAAATTAGCACTATTATACCGATATTTCAAATCGATAATAGTACATTATTGTCACAAAATTTCAAGGTCTTATGACGCACCAGTAAAAAGTTACAGCATTTCAATGTTGCAAACTTTGATAGTTATATTACGCCCAGTATAAAAGTAAGTGAACTTTGAAGTTGCATCGGGGTTTCATTTTTTACTCAAGGGTAGCACTGTTATGCCGATATTTCAAATTGACAATAGTACTTTATTGTCATAAAATTTCAAGGTTTTACGATGCACCAGTAAAAAGTTAAAGCATTTCAATGTTGATAACTTTTATAGTTATATTACGCACAGTATAAAAGTTAGTGAATTTTGAAGTTGCATCAGTGTTTCATTTTTACTCAAGGGTAGCACTGTTACACCGATATCTCCAATTGACAATAGTACCTCATTGTCTAAAAATTTAAAGTTCTTATGACGCACCAGTAAAAGTTACAGCATTTAAATGTTGCAAACTTTGATAGTTATATTACGCACAGTATAAAAGTGAGTGAATTTTGTAGTTGCATCAGTGTTTCATTTTTTACTCAAGGGTAGCACTGTTTTACCGATATTTCAAATTGACAATAGTACATTATTGCCACAATATTTCGAGCTTTTATGAGGCACCAGTAAAAAGTTACAGCATTCAATGTTGCAAACTTTGATAGTTATATTACGCACAGTATAAAAGTTAGTGAATTGTTAAGTTGCATCAGTGTTTCATTTTTTACTCAAGTGTAGCACTGTTATACCGCTATTTCAAATTGACAATAGTACTTTATTGTCACAAAATTTCAAGTTCTAATGATGCACCAGTAAAAAGTTACAGCATTCAATGTTGCAAACTTTGATAGTTATATTACGCACAGTAAAAAAGTTACTGAATTTTGAAGTTGCATCGGTATTTCATTTCTTACTCAAAATTAGCACTATTATACCGATATTTCAAATCGATAATAGTACATTATTGTCACAAAATTTCAAGGTCTTATGACGCACCAGTAAAAAGTTACAGCATTTCAATGTTGCAAACTTTGATAGTTATATTACGCACAGTAAAAAAGTTACTGAATTTTGAAGTTGCATCGGTATTTCATTTCTTACTCAAAGGTAGCACTGTTAAACCGATATTTAAAACTGCCAATAGTACTTTATTGTCACAAAATTTCAAGGTCTTATGACGCACCAGTAAAAAGTTACAGCATTTCAATGTTGCAAACTTTGATAGTTATATTACGCACAGTATAAAAGTTAGTGAAATTTTAAGTTGCATCAGTGTTTCATTTTTCACTCAAAATTAGCACTATTATACCGATATTTCAAATCGATAATAGTACATTATTGTCACAAAATTTCAACGTCTTATGACGCACCAGTAAAAAGTTACAGCATTTCAATGTTGCAAACTTTGATAGTTATATTACGCCCAGTATAAAAGTAAGTGAACTTTGAAGTTGCATCGGGGTTTCATTTTTTACTCAAGGGTAGCACTGTTATGCCGATATTTCAAATTGACAATAGTACTTTATTGTCATAAAATTTCAAGGTTTTACGATGCACCAGTAAAAAGTTAAAGCATTTCAATGTTGATAACTTTTATAGTTATATTACGCACAGTATAAAAGTTAGTGAATTTTGAAGTTGCATCAGTGTTTCATTTTTACTCAAGGGTAGCACTGTTACACCGATATCTCCAATTGACAATAGTACCTCATTGTCTAAAAATTTAAAGTTCTTATGACGCACCAGTAAAAGTTACAGCATTTAAATGTTGCAAACTTTGATAGTTATATTACGCACAGTATAAAAGTGAGTGAATTTTGTAGTTGCATCAGTGTTTCATTTTTTACTCAAGGGTAGCACTGTTTTACCGATATTTCAAATTGACAATAGTACATTATTGCCACAATATTTCGAGCTTTTATGAGGCACCAGTAAAAAGTTACAGCATTCAATGTTGCAAACTTTGATAGTTATATTACGCACAGTATAAAAGTTAGTGAATTGTTAAGTTGCATCAGTGTTTCATTTTTTACTCAAGTGTAGCACTGTTATACCGCTATTTCAAATTGACAATAGTACTTTATTGTCACAAAATTTCAAGTTCTAATGATGCACCAGTAAAAAGTTACAGCATTCAATGTTGCAAACTTTGATAGTTATATTACGCACAGTAAAAAAGTTATTGAATTTTGAAGTTGCATCGGTATTTCATTTCTTACTCAAAGGTAGCACTGTTAAACCGATATTTAAAACTGCCAATAGTACTTTATTGTCACAAAATTTCAAGGTCTTATGACGCACCAGTAAAAAGTTACAGCATTTCAATGTTGCAAACTTTGATAGTTATATTACGCACAGTATAAAAGTTAGTGAATTTTTAAGTTGCATCAGTGTTTCATTTTTCACTCAAAATTAGCACTATTATACCGATATTTCAAATCGATAATAGTACATTATTGTCACAAAATTTCAAGGTCTTATGACGCACCAGTAAAAAGTTACAGCATTTCAAAGTTGCAAACTTTGATAGTTATATTACGCCCAGTATAAAAGTAAGTGAACTTTGAAGTTGCATCAGGGTTTCATTTTTTACTCAAGGGTAGCACTGTTATGCCGATATTTCAAATTGACAATAGTACTTTATTGTCATAAAATTTCAAGGTTTTACGATGCACCAGTAAAAAGTTAAAGCATTTCAATGTTGATAACTTTTATAGTTATATTACGCACAGTATAAAAGTAAGTGAACTTTGAAGTTGCCTCAGGGTTTCATTTTTTACTCAAGGGTAGCACTGTTATGCCGATATTTCAAATTGATAATAGTACTTTATTGTCACAAAATTTCAAGGTCTTATGAAGCACCAGTAAAAAGTTACAGCATTTCAATGTTGCAAACTTTGATAGTTATATTACGCACAGTAAAAAAGTTACTGAATTTTGAAGTTGCATCGGTATTTCATTTCTTACTCAAAGGTAGCACTGTTAAACCGATATTTAAAACTGCCAATAGTACTTTATTGTCACAAAATTTCAAGGTCTTATGACGCACCAGTAAAAAGTTACAGCATTTCAATGTTGCAAACTTTGATAGTTATATTACGCACAGTATAAAAGTTAGTGAATTTTTAAGTTGCATCAGTGTTTCATTTTTTACTCAAGTGTAGCACTGGTATACCGCTATTTCAAATTGACAATAGTACTTTATTGTCACAAAATTTCAAGTTCTAATGATGCACCAGTAAAAAGTTACAGCATTTCAATGTTGCAAACTTTGATAGTTATATTACGCACAGTAAAAAAGTTACTGAATTTTGAAGTTGCATCGGTATTTCATTTCTTACTCAAAGGTAGCACTGTTTAACCGAAATTTAAAACTGCCAATAGTACATTATTGCCACAATATTTCGAGCTTTTATGAGGCACCAGTAAAGAGTTACAGCATTCAATGTTGCAAACTTTGATAGTTATATTACGCACAGTATAAAAGTTAGTGAATTTTTAAGTTGCATCAGTGTTTCATTTTTTACTCAAGTGTAGCACTGTTGTACCGATATTTCAAATTGACAATAGTACTTTATTGTCACAAAATTTCAAGTTCTTATGACGCACCAGTAAAAAGTTACAGCATTTCAATGTTGCAAACTTTGATAGTTATATTACGCACAGTATAAAAGTTAGTGAAATTTTAAGTTGCATCAGTGTTTCATTTTTCACTCAAAATTAGCACTATTATACCGATATTTCAAATCGATAATAGTACATTATTGTCACAAAATTTCAAGGTCTTATGACGCACCAGTAAAAAGTTACAGCATTTCAAAGTTGCAAACTTTGATAGTTATATTACGCCCAGTATAAAAGTAAGTGAACTTTGAAGTTGCATCAGGGTTTCATTTTTTACTCAAGGTTAGCACTGTTATGCCGATATTTCAAATTGACAATAGTACTTTATTGTCATAAAATTTCAAGGTTTTACGATGCACCAGTAAAAAGTTAAAGCATTTCAATGTTGATAACTTTTATAGTTATATTACGCACAGTATAAAAGTAAGTGAACTTTGAAGTTGCCTCAGGGTTTCATTTTTTACTCAAGGGTAGCACTGTTATGCCGATATTTCAAATTGATAATAGTACTTTATTGTCACAAAATTTCAAGGTCTTATGAAGCACCAGTAAAAAGTTACAGCATTTCAATGTTGCAAACTTTGATAGTTATATTACGCACAGTATAAAAGTTACTGAATTTTGAAGTTGCATCGGTATTTCATTTCTTACTCAAAGGTATCACTGTTAAACCGATATTTAAAACTGCCAATAGTACTTTATTGTCACAAAATTTCAAGGTCTTATGACGCACCAGTAAAAAGTTACAGCATTTCAATGTTGCAAACTTTGATAGTTATATTACGCACAGTATAAAAGTTAGTGAATTTTGAAGTTGCATCAGTGTTTCATTTTTACTCAAGGGTAGCACTGTTATACCGATAATTCAAATTGACAATAATAGTTTTTTTTTTTGGCAAAAAATTTCGAGGTTTTATGACGCACCAGTAAAAAGTTGCAGCATTTCAATGTTGCAAACTTTGATAGTTATATTACGCACAGTATAAATGTTAGTGAATTTTGAAGTTGCATCAGTGTTTCATTTTTACTCAAGGGTAGCACTGTTATACCGATATCTCCAATTAACAATAGTACCTTATTGTCTAAAAATTTAAAGTTCTTATGACGCACCAGTGAAAGTTACAGCATTTAAATGTTGCAAACTTTGATAGTTATATTACGCACAGTATAAAAGTGAGTGAATTTTGTAGTTGCATCAGTGTTTCATTTTTTACTCAAGGGTAGCACTGTTTTACCGATATTTTAAATTGACAATAGTACATTATTGCCACAATATTTCGAGGATTTATGAGGCACCAGTAAAAAGTTACAGCATTCAATGTTGCAAACTTTGATAGTTATATTACGCACAGTATAAAAGTTTGCGAATTTTGTAGTTGCATCAGTGTTTCACTTATTACTCAAGGGTAGCACTGTTACACCGATATCTCAAATTGACAATAGTACATTATAGTCACAAAATTTCAAGGTCTAATTACGCTCCAGTAAAAAGTTACAGCATTTCAATGTTGCAAACTTTGATAGTTATATTACGCACAGTATAAAAGTTAGTGAACTTTTAAGTTGCATCAGTGTTTCATTTTTTACTCAAGTGTAGCACTGTTATACCGATATCTCAAATTGACAATAGTACTTTATTGTCACAAAATTTCAAGTTCTTATGACGCACCAGTAAAAAGTTACAGCATTTCAATGTTGCAAACTTTGATAGTTATATTACGCACAGTATAAAAGTGAGTGAATTTTGTAGTTGCATCAGTGTTTCATTTTTACTCAAGGGTAGCACTGTTACACCGATATCTCCAATTGACAATAGTACCTCATTGTCTAAAAATTTAAAGTTCTTATGACGCACCAGTAAAAGTTACAGCATTTAAATGTTGCAAACTTTGATAGTTATATTACGCACAGTATAAAAGTGAGTGAATTTTGTAGTTGCATCAGTGTTTCATTTTTTACTCAAGGGTAGCACTGTTTTACCGATATTTCAAATTGACAATAGTACATTATTGCCACAATATTTCGAGCTTTTATGAGGCACCAGTAAAAAGTTACAGTATTCAATGTTGCAAACTGTGATAGTTATATTACGCACAGTATAAAAGTTAGTGAATTGTTAAGTTGCATCAGTGTTTCATTTTTTACTCAAGTGTAGCACTGTTATACCGCTATTTCAAATTGACAATAGTACTTTATTGTCACAAAATTTCAAGTTCTAATGATGCACCAGTAAAAAGTTACAGCATTCAATGTTGCAAACTTTGATAGTTATATTACGCACAGTAAAAAAGTTATTGAATTTTGAAGTTGCATCGGTATTTCATTTCTTACTCAAAGGTAGCACTGTTAAACCGATATTTAAAACTGCCAATAGTACTTTATTGTCACAAAATTTCAAGGTCTTATGACGCACCAGTAAAAAGTTACAGCATTTCAATGTTGCAAACTTTGATAGTTATATTACGCACAGTAAAAAAGTTACTGAACTTTGAAGTTGCATCGGTATTTCATTTCTTACTCAAAGGTAGCACTGTTAAACCGATATTTAAAACTGCCAATAGTACATTATTGCCACAATATTTCGAGCTTTTATGAGGCACCAGTAAAAAATTACAGCATTCAATGTTGCAAACTTTGATAGTTATATTACGCACAGTATAAAAGTTAGTGAATTTTTAAGTTGCATCAGTATTTCATTTTTTACTCAAGTGTAGCACTGTTATACCGCTATTTCAAATTGACAATAGTACTTTATTGTCACAAAATTTCAAGTTCTAATGATGCACCAGTAAAAAGTTACAGCATTTCAATGTTGCAAACTTTGATAGTTATATTACGCACAGTAAAAAAGTTACTGAATTTTGAAGTTGCATCGGTATTTCATTTCTTACTCAAAGGTAGCACTGTTAAACCGATATTTAAAACTGCCAATAGTACTTTATTGTCACAAAATTTCAAGGTCTTATGACGCACCAGTAAAAAGTTACAGCATTTCAATGTTGCAAACTTTGATAGTTATATTACGCACAGTATAAAAGTTAGTGAAATTTTAAGTTGCATCAGTGGTTCATTTTTCACTCAAAATTAGCACTATTATACCGATATTTCAAATCGATAATAGTACATTATTGTCACAAAATTTCAAGGTCTTATGACGCACCAGTAAAAAGTTACAGCATTTCAATGTTGCAAACTTTGATAGTTATATTACGCACAGTAAAAAAGTTACTGAATTTTGAAGTTGCATCGGTATTTCATTTCTTACTCAAAGGTAGCACTGTTAAACCGATATTTAAAACTGCCAATAGTATTTTATTGTCACAAAATTTCAAGGTCTTATGACGCACCAGTAAAAAGTTACAGCATTTCAATGTTGCAAACTTTGATAGTTATATTACGCACAGTATAAAAGTTAGTGAAATTTTAAGTTGCATCAGTGTTTCATTTTTCACTCAAAATTAGCACTATTATACCGATATTTCAAATCGATAATAGTACAATATTGTCACAAAATTTCAAGGTCTTATGACGCACCAGTAAAAAGTTACAGCATTTCAATGTTGCAAACTTTGATAGTTATATTACGCCCATTATAAAAGTAAGTGAACTTTGAAGTTGCATCGGGGTTTCATTTTTTACTCAAGGCTAGCACTGTTATGCCGATATTTCAAATTGACAATAGTACTTTATTGTCATAAAATTTCAAGGTTTTACGATGCACCAGTAAAAAGTTAAAGCATTTCAATGTTGATAACGTTTATAGTTATATTACGCACAGTATAAAAGTTAGTGAATTTTGAAGTTGCATCAGTGTTTCATTTTTACTCAAGGGTAGCACTGTTACACCGATATCTCCAATTGACAATAGTACCTCATTGTCTAAAAATTTAAAGTTCTTATGACGCACCAGTAAAAGTTACAGCATTTCAAAGTTGCAAACTTTGATAGTTATATTACGCCCAGTATAAAAGTAAGTGAACTTTGAAGTTGCATCAGGGTTTCATTTTTTACTCAAGGGTAGCACTGTTATGCCGATATTTCAAATTGACAATAGTACTTTATTGTCATAAAATTTCAAGGTTTTACGATGCACCAGTAAAAAGTTAAAGCATTTCAATGTTGATAACTTTTATAGTTATATTACGCACAGTATAAAAGTAAGTGAACTTTGAAGTTGCCTCAGGGTTTCATTTTTTACTCAAGGGTAGCACTGTTATGCCGATATCTGAAATTGATAATAGTACTTTATTGTCACAAAATTTCAAGGTCTTATGAAGCACCAGTAAAAAGTTACAGCATTTCAATGTTGCAAACTTTGATAGTTATATTACGCACAGAAAAAAAGTTACTGAATTTTGAAGTTGCATCGGTATTTCATTTCTTACTCAAAGGTAGCACTGTTAAACCGATATTTAAAACTGCCAATAGTACTTTATTGTCACAAAATTTCAAGGTCTTATGACGCACCAGTAAAAAGTTACAGCATTTCAATGTTGCAAACTTTGATAGTTATATTACGCACAGTATAAAAGTTAGTGAATTTTTAAGTTGCATCAGTGTTTCATTTTTTACTCAAGTGTAGCACTGGTATACCGCTATTTCCAATTGACAATAGTACTTTATTGTCACAAAATTTCAAGTTCTAATGATGCACCAGTAAAAAGTTACAGCATTTCAATGTTGCAAACTTTGATAGTTATATTACGCACAGTAAAAAAGTTACTGAATTTTGAAGTTGCATCGGTATTTCATTTCTTACTCAAAGGTAGCACTGTTAAACCGATATTTAAAACTGCCAATAGTACATTATTGCCACAATATTTCGAGCTTTTATGAGGCACCAGTAAAGAGTTACAGCATTCAATGTTGCAAACTTTGATAGTTATATTACGCACAGTATAAAAGTTAGTGAATTTTTAAGTTGCATCAGTGTTTCATTTTTTACTCAAGTGTAGCACTGTTGTACCGATATTTCAAATTGACAATAGTACTTTATTGTCACAAAATTTCAAGTTCTTATGACGCACCAGTAAAAAGTTACAGCATTTCAATGTTGCAAACTTTGATAGTTATATTACGCACAGTATAAAAGTTAGTGAATTTTTAAGTTGCATCAGTGTTTCATTTTTTACTCAAGTGTAGCACTGGTATACCGCTATTTCAAATTGACAATAGTACTTTATTGTCACAAAATTTCAAGTTCTAATGATGCACCAGTAAAAAGTTACAGCATTTCAATATTGCAAACTTTGATAGTTATATTACGCACAGTAAAAAAGTTACTGAATTTTGAAGTTGCATCGGTATTTCATTTCTTACTCAAAGGTAGCACTGTTAAACCGATATTTAAAACTGCCAATAGTACATTATTGCCACAATATTTCGAGCTTTTATGAGGCACCAGTAAAGAGTTACAGCATTCAATGTTGCAAACTTTGATAGTTATATTACGCACAGTATAAAAGTTAGTGAATTTTTAAGTTGCATCAGTGTTTCATTTTTTACTCAAGTGTAGCACTGTTGTACCGATATTTCAAATTGACAATAGTACTTTATTGTCACAAAATTTCAAGTTCTTATGACGCACCAGTAAAAAGTTACAGCATTTCAATGTTGCAAACTTTGATAGTTATATTACGCACAGTATAAAAGTTAGTGAAATTTTAAGTTGCATCAGTGTTTCATTTTTCACTCAAAATTAGCACTATTATACCGATATTTCAAATCGATAATAGTACATTATTGTCACAAAATTTCAAGGTCTTATGACGCACCAGTAAAAAGTTACAGCATTTCAAAGTTGCAAACTTTGATAGTTATATTACGCCCAGTATAAAAGTAAGTGAACTTTGAAGTTGCATCAGGGTTTCATTTTTTACTCAAGGGTAGCACTGTTATGCCGATATTTCAAATTGACAATAGTACTTTATTGTCAAAAAATTTCAAGGTTTTACGATGCACCAGTAAAAAGTTAAAGCATTTCAATGTTGATAACTTTTATAGTTATATTACGCACAGTATAAAAGTAAGTGAACTTTGAAGTTGCCTCAGGGTTTCATTTTTTACTCAAGGGTAGCACTGTTATGCCGATATTTCAAATTGATAATAGTACTTTATTGTCACAAAATTTCAAGGTCTTATGAAGCACCAGTGAAAAGTTACAGCATTTCAATGTTGCAAACTTTGATAGTTATATTACGCACAGTAAAAAAGTTACTGAATTTTGAAGTTGCATCGGTATTTCATTTCTTACTCAAAGGTATCACTGTTAAACCGATATTTAAAACTGCCAATAGTACTTTATTGTCACAAAATTTCAAGGTCTTATGACGCACCAGTAAAAAGTTACAGCATTTCAATGTTGCAAACTTTGATAGTTATATTACGCACAGTATAAAAGTTAGTGAATTTTGAAGTTGCATCAGTGTTTCATTTTTACTCAAGGGTAGCACTGTTATACCGATAATTCAAATTGACAATAATAGTTTTTTTTTTGTCAAAAAATTTCGAGGTTTTATGACGCACCAGTAAAAAGTTGCAGCATTTCAATGTTGCAAACTTTGATAGTTATATTACGCACAGTATAAATGTTAGTGAATTTTGAAGTTGCATCAGTGTTTCATTTTTACTCAAGGGTAGCACTGTTATACCGATATCTCCAATTAACAATAGTACCTTATTGTCTAAAAATTTAAAGTTCTTATGACGCACCAGTGAAAGTTACAGCATTTAAATGTTGCAAACTTTGATAGTTATATTACGCACAGTATAAAAGTGAGTGAATTTTGTAGTTGCATCAGTGTTTCATTTTTTACTCAAGGGTAGCACTGTTTTACCGATATTTTAAATTGACAATAGTACATTATTGCCACAATATTTCGAGGATTTATGAGGCACCAGTAAAAAGTTACAGCATTCAATGTTGCAAACTTTGATAGTTATATTACGCACAGTATAAAAGTTTGCGAATTTTGTAGTTGCATCAGTGTTTCACTTATTACTCAAGGGTAGCACTGTTACACCGATATCTCAAATTGACAATAGTACATTATAGTCACAAAATTTCAAGGTCTAATTACGCTCCAGTAAAAAGTTACAGCATTTCAATATTGCAAACTTTGATAGTTATATTACGCACAGTATAAAAGTTAGTGAACTTTTAAGTTGCATCAGTGTTTCATTTTTTACTCAAGTGTAGCACTGTTATACCGATATTTCAAATTGACAATAGTACTTTATTGTCACAAAATTTCAAGTTCTTATGACGCACCAGTAAAAAGTTACAGCATTTCAATGTTGCAAACTTTGATAGTTATATTACGCACAGTATAAAAGTTAGTGAAATTTTAAGTTGCATCAGTGTTTCATTTTTCACTCAAAATTAGCACTATTATACCGATATTTCAAATCGATAATAGTACATTATTGTCACAAAATTTCAAGGTCTTATGACGCACCCGTAAAAAGTTACAGCATTTCAATGTTGCAAACTTTGATAGTTATATTACGCCCAGTATAAAAGTAAGTGAACTTTGAAGTTGCATCAGGGTTTCATTTTTTACTCAAGGGTAGCACTGTTATGCCGATATTTCAAATTGACAATAGTACTTTATTGTCATAAAATTTCAAGGTTTTACGATGCACCAGTAAAAAGTTAAAGCATTTCAATGTTGATAACTTTTATAGTTATATTACGCACAGTATAAAAGTGAGTGAATTTTGTAGTTGCATCAGTGTTTCATTTTTACTCAAGGGTAGCACTGTTACACCGATATCTCCAATTGACAATAGTACCTCATTGTCTAAAAATTTAAAGTTCTTATGACGCACCAGTAAAAGTTACAGCATTTAAATGTTGCAAACTTTGATAGTTATATTACGCACAGTATAAAAGTGAGTGAATTTTGTAGTTGCATCAGTGTTTCATTTTTTACTCAAGGGTAGTACTGTTTTACCGATATTTCAAATTGACAATAGTACATTATTGCCACAATATTTCGAGCTTTTATGAGGCACCAGTAAAAAGTTACAGCATTCAATGTTGCAAACTTTGATAGTTATATTACGCACAGTATAAAAGTTAGTGAATTTTTAAGTTGCATCAGTGTTTCATTTTTTACTCAAGTGTAGCACTGTTATACCGCTATTTCAAATTGACAATAGTACTTTATTGTCACAAAATTTCAAGTTCTAATGATGCACCAGTAAAAAGTTACAGCATTTCAATGTTGCAAACTTTGATAGTTATATTACGCACAGTAAAAAAGTTACTGAATTTTGAAGTTGCATCGGTATTTCATTTCTTACTCAAAGGTAGCACTGTTAAACCGATATTTAAAACTGCCAATAGTACTTTATTGTCACAAAATTTCAAGGTCTTATGACGCACCAGTAAAAAGTTACAGCATTTCAATGTTGCAAACTTTGATAGTTATATTACGCACAGTATAAAAGTTAGTGAATTTTGAAGTTGCATCAGTGTTTCATTTTTACTCAAGGGTAGCACTGTTTTACCGATATTTCAAATTGACAATAGTACTTTATTGTCACAAAATTTCAAGTTCTTATGACGCACCAGTAAAAAGTTACAGCATTTCAATGTTGCAAACTTTGATAGTTATATTACGCACAGTATAAAAGTTAGTGAAATTTTAAGTTGCATCAGTGTTTCATTTTTCACTCAAAATTAGCACTATTATACCGATATTTCAAATCGATAATAGTACATTATTGTCACAAAATTTCAAGGTCTTATGACGCACCCGTAAAAAGTTACAGCATTTCAATGTTGCAAACTTTGATAGTTTTATTACGCCCAGTATAAAAGTAAGTGAACTTTGAAGTTGCAACAGGGTTTCATTTTTTACTCAAGGGTAGCACTGTTATGCCGATATTTCAAATTGACAATAGTACTTTATTGTCATAAAATTTCAAGGTTTTACGATGCACCAGTAAAAAGTTAAAGCATTTCAATGTTGATAACTTTTATAGTTATATTACGCACAGTATAAAAGTTAGTGAATTTTGAAGTTGCATCAGTGTTTCATTTTTACTCAAGGGTAGCACTGTTACACCGATATCTCCAATTGACAATAGTACCTCATTGTCTAAAAATTTAAAGTTCTTATGACGCACCAGTAAAAGTTACAGCATTTAAATGTTGCAAACTTTGATAGTTATATTACGCACAGTATAAAAGTGAGTGAATTTTGTAGTTGCATCAGTGTTTCATTTTTTACTCAAGGGTAGTACTGTTTTACCGATATTTCAAATTGACAATAGTACATTATTGCCACAATATTTCGAGCTTTTATGAGGCACCAGTAAAAAGTTACAGCATTCAATGTTGCAAACTTTGATAGTTATATTACGCACAGTATAAAAGTTAGTGAATTTTTAAGTTGCATCAGTGTTTCATTTTTTACTCAAGTGTAGCACTGTTATACCGCTATTTCAAATTGACAATAGTACTTTATTGTCACAAAATTTCAAGTTCTAATGATGCACCAGTAAAAAGTTACAGCATTTCAATGTTGCAAACTTTGATAGTTATATTACGCACAGTAAAAAAGTTACTGAATTTTGAAGTTGCATCGGTATTTCATTTCTTACTCAAAGGTAGCACTGTTAAACCGATATTTAAAACTGCCAATAGTACTTTATTGTCACAAAATTTCAAGGTCTTATGACGCACCAGTAAAAAGTTACAGCATTTCAATGTTGCAAACTTTGATAGTTATATTACGCACAGTATAAAAGTTAGTGAATTTTGAAGTTGCATCAGTGTTTCATTTTTACTCAAGGGTAGCACTGTTTTACCGATATTTCAAATTGACAATAGTACTTTATTGTCACAAAATTTCAAGTTCTTATGACGCACCAGTAAAAAGTTACAGCATTTCAATGTTGCAAACTTTGATAGTTATATTACGCACAGTATAAAAGTTAGTGAAATTTTAAGTTGCATCAGTGTTTCATTTTTCACTCAAAATTAGCACTATTATACCGATATTTCAAATCGATAATAGTACATTATTGTCACAAAATTTCAAGGTCTTATGACGCACCCGTAAAAAGTTACAGCATTTCAATGTTGCAAACTTTGATAGTTTTATTACGCCCAGTATAAAAGTAAGTGAACTTTGAAGTTGCAACAGGGTTTCATTTTTTACTCAAGGGTAGCACTGTTATGCCGATATTTCAAATTGACAATAGTACTTTATTGTCATAAAATTTCAAGGTTTTACGATGCACCAGTAAAAAGTTAAAGCATTTCAATGTTGATAACTTTTATAGTTATATTACGCACAGTATAAAAGTTAGTGAATTTTGAAGTTGCATCAGTGTTTCATTTTTACTCAAGGGTAGCACTGTTACACCGATATCTCCAATTGACAATAGTACCTCATTGTCTAAAAATTTAAAGTTCTTATGACGCACCAGTAAAAGTTACAACATTTAAATGTTGCAAACTTTGATAGTTATATTACGCACAGTATAAAAGTGAGTGAATTTTGTAGTTGCATCAGTGTTTCATTTTTTACTCAAGGGTAGTACTGTTTTACCGATATTTCAAATTGACAATAGTACATTATTGCCACAATATTTCGAGCTTTTATGAGGCACCAGTAAAAAGTTACAGCATTCAAAGTTGCAAACTTTGATAGTTATATTACGCACAGTATAAAAGTTAGTGAATTTTTAAGTTGCATCAGTGTTTCATTTTTTACTCAAGTGTAGCACTGTTATACCGCTATTTCAAATTGACAATAGTACTTTATTGTCACAAAATTTCAAGTTCTAATGATGCACCAGTAAAAAGTTACAGCATTTCAATGTTGCAAACTTTGATAGTTATATTACGTACAGTAAAAAAGTTACTGAATTTTGAAGTTGCATCGGTATTTCATTTCTTACTCAAAGGTAGCACTGTTAAACCGATATTTAAAACTGCCAATAGTACTTTATTGTCACAAAATTTCAAGGTCTTATGACGCACCAGTAAAAAGTTACAGCATTTCAATGTTGCAAACTTTGATAGTTATATTACGCACAGTATAAAAGTTAGTGAATTTTGAAGTTGCATCAGTGTTTCATTTTTACTCAAGGGTAGCACTGTTATACCGATATTTCAAATTGACAATAATAGTTTTTTTTTTGTCAAAAAATTTCGAGGTTTTATGACGCACCAGTAAAAAGTTGCAGCATTTCAATGTTGCAAACTTTGATAGTTATATTACGCACAGTATAAAAGTAAGTGAACTTTGAAGTTGCATCAGGGTTTCATTTTTTACTCAAGGGTAGCACTGTTAAACCGATATTTAAAACTGCCAATAGTACTTTATTGTCACAAAATTTCAAGGTCTTATGACGCACCAGTAAAAAGTTACAGCATTTCAATGTTGCAAACTTTGATAGTTATATTACGCACAGTATAAAAGTTAGTGAATTTTGAAGTTGCATCAGTGTTTCATTTTTACTCAAGGGTAGCACTGTTTTACCGATATTTCAAATTGACAATAGTACATTATTGCCACAATATTTCGAGCTTTTATGAGGCACCAGTAAAAAGTTACAGCATTCAATGTTGCAAACTTTGATAGTTATATTACGCACAGTATAAAAGTTAGTGAATTTTTAAGTTGGATCAGTGTTTCATTTTATACTCAAGTGTAGAACTGTTATACCGCTATTTCAAATTGACAATAGTACTTTATTGTCACAAAATTTCAAGTTCTAATGATGCACCAGTAAAAAGTTACAGCATTTCAATGTTGCAAACTTTGATAGTTATATTACGCACAGTAAAAAAGTTACTGAATTTTGAAGTTGCATCGGTATTTCATTTTTTACTCAAAGGTAGCACTGTTAAAACGATATTTAAAACTGCCAATAGTACTTTATTGTCACAAAATTTCGAGGTTTTATGACGCACCAGTAAAAAGTTGCAGCATTTCAATGTTGCAAACTTTGATAGTTATATTACGCACAGTATAAATGTTAGTGAATTTTGAAGTTGCATCAGTGTTTCATTTTTACTGAAGGGTAGCACTGCTATACCGATATCTCCAATTAACAATAGTACCTTATTGTCTAAAAATTTAAAGTTCTTATGACGCACCAGTAAAAGTTACAGCATTTAAATGTTGCAAACTTTGATAGTTATATTACGCACAGTATAAAAGTGAGTGAATTTTGTAGTTGCATCAGTGTTTCATTTTTTACTCAAGGGTAGCACTGTTTTACCGATATTTTAAATTGACAATAGTACATTATTGCCACAATATTTCGAGGATTTATGAGGCACCAGTAAAAAGTTATTGCATTCAATGTTGCAAACTTTGATAGTTATATTACGCACAGTATAAAAGTTTGCGAATTTTGTAGTTGCATCAGTGTTTCACTTATTACTCAAGGGTAGCACTGTTACACCGATATCTCAAATTGACAATAGTACATTATAGTCACAAAATTTCAAGGTCTAATTACGCTCCAGTAAAAAGTTACAGCATTTCAATGTTGCAAACTTTGATAGTTATATTACGCACAGTATAAAAGTTAGTGAATTTTTAAGTTGCATCAGTGTTTCATTTTTTACTCAAGTGTAGCACTGTTATACCGATATTTCAAATTGACAATAGTACTTTATTGTCACAAAATTTCAAGGTCTTATGAAGCACCAGTAAAAAGTTACAGCATTTCAATATTGCAAACTTTGATATTTATATTACGCACAGTATAAAAGTTAGTGAAATTTGAAGTTGCATCAGTGTTTAATTTTTCACTCAAAATTAGCACTATTATACCGATATTTCAAATCGATAATAGTACATTATTGTCACAAAATTTCAAGGTCTTATGACGCACCAGTAAAAAGTTACAGCATTTCAATGTTGCAAACTTTGATAGTTATATTACACCCAGTATAAAAGTAAGTGAACTTTGAAGTTGCATCAGGGTTTCATTTTTTACTCAAGGGTAGCACTGTTATGCCGATATTTCAAATTGACAATAGTACTTTATTGTCATAAAATTTCAAGGTTTTACGATGCACCAGTAAAAAGTTAAAGCATTTCAATGTTGATAACTTTTATAGTTATATTACGCACAGTATAAAAGTAAGTGAACTTTGAAGTTGCATCAGGGTTTCATTTTTTACTCAAGGGTAGCACTGTTATGCCGATATTTCAAATTGATAATAGTACTTTATTGTCACAAAATTTCAAGGTCTTATGACGCACCAGTAAAAAGTTACAGCATTTCAATGTTGCAAACTTTGATAGTTATATTACGCACAGAATAAAAGTTATCGAATTTTAAAGTTGCATCAGTGTTTCGTTTTTTACTCAAAGGTAGCACTGTTAAACCGATATTTAAAACTGCCAAGAGTACTTTATTGTCACAAAATTTCAAGGTCTTATGACGCACCAGTAAAAAGTTACAGCATTTCCATGTTGCAAACTTTGATAGTTATATTACGCACAGTATAAAAGTTAGTGAATTTTGAACTTGCATCAGTGTTTCATTTTTTACTCAAGGGTAGCACTGTTACACCGATATTTCAAATTGACAATAGTCCTTTATTGTCACAAAATTTAAAGTTCGTATGACGCACCAGTGAAAAGTTACTGCAATTCAATGTTGCAAACTTTGATAGTTATATTACGCACAGCATAAAAGTTAGTGAAATTTTAAGTTGCATTAGTGTTTCATTTTTTAATCAAGGGTAGCACTGTTATACCGATATTTCAAATTGACAATAGTACTTTATTGTCACATAATTTCAAGTTCTAATGATGCACCAGTAAAAAGTTTCAGCATTTCAATGTTGCAAACTTTGATAGTTATATTACGCACAGTAAAAAAGTTACTGAATTTTGAAGTTGCATCGGTATTTCATTTCTTACTCAAAGGTAGCACTGTTAAACCGAGATTTAAAACTGCCAATAGTACTTTATTGTCACAAAATTTCAAGGTCTTATGACGCACCAGTAAAAAGTTACAGCATTTCAATGTTGCAAACTTTGATAGTTATATTACGCACAGTATAAAAGTTAGTGAAATTTGGAGTTGCATCAGTGTTTCATTTTTACTCAAGGGTAGCACTGTTATACCGATATTTCAAATTGACAATAATAGTTTTTTTTTGTCAAAAAATTTCGAGGTTTTATGACGCACCAGCAAAAAGTTGCAGCATTTCAATGTTGCAAACTTTGATAGTTATATTACGCACAGTATAAAAGTTAGTGAATTTTGAAGTTGCATCAGTGTTTCATTTTTACTCAAGGGTAGCACTGTTACACCGATATCTCCAATTGACAATAGTACCTCATTGTCTAAAAATTTAAAGTTCTTATGACGCACCAGTAAAAGTTACAGCATTTAAATGTTGCAAACTTTGATAGTTATATTACGCACAGTATAAAAGTGAGTGAATTTTGTAGTTGCATCAGTGTTTCATTTTTTACTCAAGGGTAGCACTGTTTTACCGATATTTTATATTGACAATAGTACATTATTGCCACAATATTTCGAGGATTTATGAGGCACCAGTAAAAAGTTACAGCATTCAATGTTGCAAACTTTGATAATTATATTACGCACAGTATAAAAGTTTGCGAATTTTGTAGTTGCATCAGTGTTTCATTTATTACTCAAGGGTAGCACTGTTACACCGATATCTCAAATTGACAATAGTACATTATAGTCACAAAATTTCAAGGTCTAATTACGCTCCAGTAAAAAGTTACAGCATTTCAATGTTGCAAACTTTTATAGTTATATTACGCACAGTATAAAAGTTAGTGAATTTTGAAGTTGCATCAGGGTTTCATTTTTTACTCAAGGGTAGCACTGTTATGCCGATATTTCAAATTGATAATAGTACTTTATTGTCACAAAATTTCAAGGTCTTATGACGCACCAGTAAAAAGTTACAGCATTTCAATGTTGCAAACTTTGATAGTTATATTACGCCCAGTATAAAAGTAAGTGAACTTTGAAGTTGCATCAGGGTTTCATTTTTTACTCAAGGGTAGCACTGTTATGCCGATATTTCAAATTGACAATAGTACTTTATTGTCATAAAATTTCAAGGTTTTACGATGCACCAGTAAAAAGTTAAAGCATTTCAATGTTGATAACTTTTATAGTTATATTACGCACAGTATAAAAGTAAGTGAACTTTGAAGTTGCATCAGGGTTTCATTTTTTACTCAAGGGTAGCACTGTTATGCCGATATTTCAAATTGATAATAGTACTTTATTGTCACAACATTTCAAGGTCTTATGACGCACCAGTAAAAAGTTACAGCATTTCAATGTTGCAAACTTTGATAGTTATATTACGCACAGAATAAAAGTTATCGAATTTTAAAGTTGCATCAGTGTTTCGTTTTTTACTCAAAGGTAGCACTGTTAAACCGATATTTAAAACTGCCAAGAGTACTTTATTGTCACAAAATTTCAAGGTCTTATGACGCACCAGTAAAAAGTTACAGCATTTCCATGTTGCAAACTTTGATAGTTATATTACGCACAGTATAAAAGTTAGTGAATTTTGAACTTGCATCAGTGTTTCATTTTTTACTCAAGGGTAGCACTGTTACACCGATATTTCAAATTGACAATAGTCCTTTATTGTCACAAAATTTAAAGTTCGTATGACGCACCAGTGAAAAGTTACTGCATTTCAATGTTGCAAACTTTGATAGTTATATTACGCACAGCATAAAAGTTAGTGAAATTTTAAGTTGCATTAGTGTTTCATTTTTTAATCAAGGGTAGCACTGTTAAACCGAGATTTAAAACTGCCAATAGTACTTTATTGTCACAAAATTTCAAGGTCTTATGACGCACCAGTAAAAAGTTACAGCATTTCAATGTTGCAAACTTTGATAGTTATATTACGCACAGTATAAAAGTTAGTGAATTTTGGAGTTGCATCAGTGTTTCATTTTTACTCAAGGGTAGCACTGTTATACCGATATTTCAAATTGACAATAATAGTTTTTTTTTGTCAAAAAATTTCGAGGTTTTATGACGCACCAGCAAAAAGTTGCAGCATTTCAATGTTGCAAACTTTGATAGTTATATTACGCACAGTATAAAAGTTAGTGAATTTTGAAGTTGCATCAGTGTTTCATTTTTACTCAAGGGTAGCACTGTTACACCGATATCTCCAATTGACAATAGTACCTCATTGTCTAAAAATTTAAAGTTCTTATGACGCACCAGTAAAAGTTACAGCATTTAAATGTTGCAAACTTTGATAGTTATATTACGCACAGTATAAAAGTGAGTGAATTTTGTAGTTGCATCAGTGTTTCATTTTTTACTCAAGTGTAGCACTGTTATACCGATATTTCAAATTGACAATAGTACTTTATTGTCACAAAATTTCAAGTTCTTATGACGCACCAGTAAAAAGTTACAGCATTTCAATGTTGCAAACTTTGATATTTATATTACGCACAGTATAAAAGTTAGTGAAATTTTAAGTTGCATCAGTGTTTAATTTTTCACTCAAAATTAGCACTATTATACCGATATTTCAAATCGATAATAGTACATTATTGTCACAAAATTTCAAGGTCTTATGACGCACCAGTAAAAAGTTACAGCATTTCAATGTTGCAAACTTTGATAGTTATATTACACCCAGTATAAAAGTAAGTGAACTTTGAAGTTGCATCAGGGTTTCATTTTTTACTCAAGGGTAGCACTGTTATGCCGATATTTCAAATTGACAATAGTACTTTATTGTCATAAAATTTCAAGGTTTTACGATGCACCAGTAAAAAGTTAAAGCATTTCAATGTTGATAACTTTTATAGTTATATTACGCACAGTATAAAAGTAAGTGAACTTTGAAGTTGCATCAGGGTTTCATTTTTTACTCAAGGGTAGCACTGTTATGCCGATATTTCAAATTGATAATAGTACTTTATTGTCACAAAATTTCAAGGTCTTATGACGCACCAGTAAAAAGTTACAGCATTTCAATGTTGCAAACTTTGATAGTTATATTACGCACAGAATAAAAGTTATCGAATTTTAAAGTTGCATCAGTGTTTCGTTTTTTACTCAAAGGTAGCACTGTTAAACCGATATTTAAAACTGCCAAGAGTACTTTATTGTCACAAAATTTCAAGGTCTTATGACGCACCAGTAAAAAGTTACAGCATTTCCATGTTGCAAACTTTGATAGTTATATTACGCACAGTATAAAAGTTAGTGAATTTTGAACTTGCATCAGTGTTTCATTTTTTACTCAAGGGTAGCACTGTTACACCGATATTTCAAATTGACAATAGTCCTTTATTGTCACAAAATTTAAAGTTCGTATGACGCACCAGTGAAAAGTTACTGCAATTCAATGTTGCAAACTTTGATAGTTATATTACGCACAGCATAAAAGTTAGTGAAATTTTAAGTTGCATTAGTGTTTCATTTTTTAATCAAGGGTAGCACTGTTATACCGATATTTCAAATTGACAATAGTACTTTATTGTCACATAATTTCAAGTTCTAATGATGCACCAGTAAAAAGTTTCAGCATTTCAATGTTGCAAACTTTGATAGTTATATTACGCACAGTAAAAAAGTTACTGAATTTTGAAGTTGCATCGGTATTTCATTTCTTACTCAAAGGTAGCACTGTTAAACCGAGATTTAAAACTGCCAATAGAACTTTATTGGCACAAAATGTCAAGGTCTTATGACGCACCAGTAAAAAGTTACAGCATTTCAATGTTGCAAACTTTGACAGTTATATTACGCACAGTATAAAAGTTAGTGAAATTTGGAGGTGCATCAGTGTTTCATTTTTACTCAAGGGTAGCACTGTTATACCGATATTTCAAATTGACAATAATAGTTTTTTTTTGTCAAAAAATTTCGAGGTTTTATGACGCACCAGCAAAAAGTTGCAGCATTTCAATGTTGCAAACTTTGATAGTTATATTACGCACAGTATAAAAGTTAGTGAATTTTGAAGTTGCATCAGTGTTTCATTTTTACTCAAGGGTAGCACTGTTACACCGATATCTCCAATTGACAATAGTACCTCATTGTCTAAAAATTTAAAGTTCTTATGACGCACCAGTAAAAGTTACAGCATTTAAATGTTGCAAACTTTGATAGTTATATTACGCACAGTATAAAAGTGAGTGAATTTTGTAGTTGCATCAGTGTTTCATTTTTTACTCAAGGGTAGCACTGTTTTACCGATATTTTATATTGACAATAGTACATTATTGCCACAATATTTCGAGGATTTATGAGGCACCAGTAAAAAGTTACAGCATTCAATGTTGCAAACTTTGATAATTATATTACGCACAGTATAAAAGTTTGCGAATTTTGTAGTTGCATCAGTGTTTCATTTATTACTCAAGGGTAGCACTGTTACACCGATATCTCAAATTGACAATAGTACATTATAGTCACAAAATTTCAAGGTCTAATTACGCTCCAGTAAAAAGTTACAGCATTTCAATGTGGGAAACTTTTATAGTTATATTACGCACAGTATAAAAGTTAGTGAATTTTGAAGTTGCTTCAGTGTTTCATTTGTCACTCAAGGGTAGCACTGTTTTACCGATATTTCAAATTAAGAGAAATACTTTATTGTCACAAAATTTCAAGGTCTTATGACGCACCAGTAAAAAGTTACAGCATTTCAATGTTGCAAACTTTGATAGTTATATTACGCCCAGTATAAAAGTAAGTGAACTTTGAAGTTGCATCAGGGTTTCATTTTTTACTCAAGGGTAGCACTGTTATGCCGATATTTCAAATTGACAATAGTACTTTATTGTCATAAAATTTCAAGGTTTTACGATGCACCAGTAAAAAGTTAAAGCATTTCAATGTTGATAACTTTTATAGTTATATTACGCACAGTATAAAAGTAAGTGAACTTTGAAGTTGCATCAGGGTTTCATTTTTTACTCAAGGGTAGCACTGTTATGCCGATATTTCAAATTGATAATAGTACTTTATTGTCACAACATTTCAAGGTCTTATGACGCACCAGTAAAAAGTTACAGCATTTCAATGTTGCAAACTTTGATAGTTATATTACGCACAGAATAAAAGTTATCGAATTTTAAAGTTGCATCAGTGTTTCGTTTTTTACTCAAAGGTAGCACTGTTAAACCGATATTTAAAACTTCCAAGAGTACTTTATTGTCACAAAATTTCAAGGTCTTATGACGCACCAGTAAAAAGTTACAGCATTTCCATGTTGCAAACTTTGATAGTTATATTACGCACAGTATAAAAGTTAGTGAATTTTGAACTTGCATCAGTGTTTCATTTTTTACTCAAGGGTAGCACTGTTACACCGATATTTCAAATTGACAATAGTCCTTTATTGTCACAAAATTTAAAGTTCGTATGACGCACCAGTGAAAAGTTACTGCATTTCAATGTTGCAAACTTTGATAGTTATATTACGCACAGCATAAAAGTTAGTGAAATTTTAAGTTGCATTAGTGTTTCATTTTTTAATCAAGGGTAGCACTGTTAAACCGAGATTTAAAACTGCCAATAGTACTTTATTGTCACAAAATTTCAAGGTCTTATGACGCACCAGTAAAAAGTTACAGCATTTCAATGTTGCAAACTTTGATAGTTATATTACGCACAGTATAAAAGTTAGTGAATTTTGGAGTTGCATCAGTGTTTCATTTTTACTCAAGGGTAGCACTGTTATACCGATATTTCAAATTGACAATAATAGTTTTTTTTTGTCAAAAAATTTCGAGGTTTTATGACGCACCAGCAAAAAGTTGCAGCATTTCAATGTTGCAAACTTTGATAGTTATATTACGCACAGTATAAAAGTTAGTGAATTTTGAAGTTGCATCAGTGTTTCATTTTTACTCAAGGGTAGCACTGTTACACCGATATCTCCAATTGACAATAGTACCTCATTGTCTAAAAATTTAAAGTTCTTATGACGCACCAGTAAAAGTTACAGCATTTAAATGTTGCAAACTTTGATAGTTATATTACGCACAGTATAAAAGTGAGTGAATTTTGTAGTTGCATCAGTGTTTCATTTTTTACTCAAGGGTAGCACTGCTTTACCGATATTTTAAATTGACAATAGTACATTATTGCCACAATATTTCGAGGATTTATGAGGCACCAGTAAAAAGTTACAGCATTCAATGTTGCAAACTTTGATAGTTATATTACGCACAGTATAAAAGTTTGCGAATTTTGTAGTTGCATCAGTGTTTCATTTATTACTCAAGGGTAGCACTGTTACACCGATATCTCAAATTGACAATAGTACATTATAGTCACAAAATTTCAAGGTCTAATTACGCTCCAGTAAAAAGTTACAGCATTTCAATGTTGCAAACTTTTATAGTTATATTACGCACAGTATAAAAGTTAGTGAATTTTTAAGTTGCATCAGTGTTTCATTTTTTACTCAAGTGTGGCACTGTTATACCGATATTTCAAATTGACAATAGTACTTTATTGTCACAAAATTTCAAGTTCTTATGACGCACCAGTAAAAAGTTACAGCATTTCAATGTTGCAAACTTTGATAGTTATATTACGCACAGTATAAAAGTTAGTGAAATTTTAAGTTGCATCAGTGTTTCATTTTTCACTCAAAATTAGCACTATTATACCGATATTTCAAATCGATAATAGTACATTATTATCACAAAATTTCAAGGTCTTATGACGCACCAGTAAAAAGTTACAGCATTTCAATGTTGCAAACTTTGATAGTTATATTACGCCCAGTATAAAAGTAAGTGAACTTTGAAGTTGCATCAGGGTTTCATTTTTTACTCAAGGGTAGCACTGTTATGCCGATATTTCAAATTGACAATAGTACTTTATTGTCACAAAATTTCAAGGTCTTATGACGCACCAGTAAAAAGTTACAGCATTTCAATGTTGCAAACTTTGATAGTTATATTACGCACAGTAAGAAAGTTACTGAATTTTGAAGTTGCATCGGTATTTCATTTCTTACTCAAAGGTAGCACTGTTAAACCGATATTTAAAACTGCCAATAGTACTTTATTGTCACAAAATTTCAAGGTCTTATGACCCACCAGTAAAAAGTTACAGCATTTCAATGTTGCAAACTTTGATAGTTATATTACGCACAGTATAAAAGTTAGTGAATTTTGGAGTTGCATCAGTGTTTCATTTTTACTCAAGGGTAGCACTGTTATACCGATATTTCAAATTGACAATAATAGTTTTTTTTTGTCAAAAAATTTCGAGGTTTTATGACGCACCAGTAAAAAGTTGCAGCATTTCAATGTTGCAAACTTTGATAGTTATATTACGCACAGTATAAAAGTTAGTGAATTTTGAAATTGCATCAGTGTTTCATTTTTACTCAAGGGTAGCACTGTTACACCGATATCTCAAATTGACAATAGTACATTATAGTCACAAAATTTCAAGGTCTAATTACGCTCCAGTAAAAAGTTACAGCATTTCAATGTTGCAAACTTTGATAGTTATATTACGCACAGTATAAAAGTTAGTGAATTTTGAAGTTGCATCAGTGTTTCATTTTTACTCAAGTGTAGCACTGTTATACCGATATTTCAAATTGACAATAGTACTTTATTGTCACAAAATTTCAAGTTCTTATGACGCACCAGTAAAAAGTTACAGCATTTCAATGTTGCAAACTTTGATAGTTATATTACGCACAGTATAAAAGTTAGTGAAATTTTAAGTTGCATCCGTGTTTCATTTTTCACTCAAAATTAGCACTATTATACCGATATTTCAAATCGATAATAGTACATTATTGTCACAAAATTTCAAGGTCTTATGACGCACCAGTAAAAAGTTACAGCATTTCAATGTTGCAAACTTTGATAGTTATATTACGCCCAGGATAAAAGTAAGTGAACTTTGAAGTTGCATCAGGGTTTCATTTTTTACTCAAGGGTAGCACTGTTATGCCGATATTTCAAATTGACAATAGTACTTTATTGTCATAAAATTTCAAGGTTTTACGATGCACCAGTAAAAAGTTAAAGCATTTCAATGTTGATAACTTTTATAGTTATATTACGCACAGTATAAAAGTGAGTGAATTTTGTAGTTGCATCAGTGTTTCATTTTTTACTCAAGGGTAGCACTGTTTTACCGATATTTCAAATTGATAATAGTACATTATTGCCACAATATTTCGAGCTTTTATGAAGCACCAGTAAAAAGTTACAGCATTCAATGTTGCAAACTTTGATAGTTATATTACGCACAGTATAAAAGTTAGTGAAATTTTAAGTTGCATCAGTGTTTCATTTTTTACTCAAGTGTAGCACTGTTATACCGCTATTTCAAATTGACGATAGTACTTTATTGTCACAAAATTTCAAGTTCTAATGATGCACCCGTAAAAAGTTACAGCATTTCAATGTTGCAAACTTTGATAGTTATATTACGCACAGTAAAAAAGTTACTGAATTTTGAAGTTGCATCGGTATTTCATTTCTTACTCAAAGGTAGCACTGTTAAACCGATATTTAAAACTGCCAATAGTACTTTATTGTCACAAAATTTCAAGGTCTTATGACGCACCAGTAAAAAGTTACAACATTTCAATGTTGCAAACTTTGATAGTTATATTACGCACAGTATAAAAGTTAGTGAATTTTGAAGTTGCATCAGTGTTTCATTTTTACTCAAGGGTAGCACTGTTATACCGATATTTCAAATTGACAATAATAGTTTTTTTTTTGTCAAAAAATTTCGAGGTTTTATGACGCACCAGTAAAAAGTTGCAGCATTTCAATGTTGCAAACTTTGATAGTTATATTACGCACAGTATAAAAGTAAGTGAACTTTGAAGTTGCATCAGGGTTTCATATTTTACTCAAGGGTAGCACTGTTAAACCGATATTTAAAACTGCCAATAGTACTTTATTGTCACAAAATTTCAAGGTCTTATGACGCACCAGTAAAAAGTTACAGCATTTCAATGTTGCAAACTTTGATAGTTATATTACGCACAGTATAAAAGTTAGTGAATTTTGAAGTTGCATCAGTGTTTCATTTTTACTCAAGGGTAGCACTGTTTTACCGATATTTCAAATTGACAATAGTACATTATTGCCACAATATTTCGAGCTTTTATGAGGCACCAGTAAAAAGTTACAGCATTCAATGTTGCAAACTTTGATAGTTATATTACGCACAGTATAAAAGTTAGTGAATTTTTAAGTTGCATCAGTGTTTCATTTTTTACTCAAGTGTAGCACTGTTATACCGCTATTTCAAATTGACAATAGTACTTTATTGTCACAAAATTTCAAGTTCTAATGATGCACCAGTAAAAAGTTACAGCATTTCAATGTTGCAAACTTTGATAGTTATATTACGCACAGTAAAAAAGTTACTGAATTTTGAAGTTGCATCGGTATTTCATTTCTTACTCAAAGGTAGCACTGTTAAACCGATATTTAAAACTGCCAATAGTACTTTATTGTCACAAAATTTCAAGGTCTTATGACGCACCAGTAAAAAGTTACAGCATTTCAATGTTGCAAACTTTGATAGTTATATTACGCACAGTATAAAAGTTAGTGAATTTTGAAGTTGCATCAGTGTTTCATTTTTACTCAAGGGTAGCACTGTTATACCGATATTTCAAATTGACAATAATAGTTTTTTTTTGTCAAAAAATTTCGAGGTTTTATGACGCACCAGTAAAAAGTTGCAGCATTTCAATGTTGCAAACTTTGATAGTTATATTACGCACAGTATAAATGTTAGTGAATTTTGAAGTTGCATCAGTGTTTCATTTTTACTCAAGGGTAGCACTGTTATACCGATATCTCCAATTAACAATAGTACCTTATTGTCTAAAAATTTAAAGTTCTTATGACGCACCAGTAAAAGTTACAGCATTTAAATGTTGCAAACTTTGATAGTTATATTACGCACAGTATAAAAGTGAGTGAATTTTGTAGTTGCATCAGTGTTTCATTTTTTACTCAAGGGTAGCACTGTTTTACCGATATTTTAAATTGACAATAGTACATTATTGCCACAATATTTCGAGGATTTATGAGGCACCAGTAAAAAGTTACAGCATTCAATGTTGCAAACTTTGATAGTTATATTACGCACAGTATAAAAGTTTGCGAATTTTGTAGTTGCATCAGTGTTTCACTTATTACTCAAGGGTAGCACTGTTACACCGATATCTCAAATTGACAATAGTACATTATAGTCACAAAATTTCAAGGTCTAATTACGCTCCAGTAAAAAGTTACAGCATTTCAATGTTGCAAACTTTGATAGTTATATTACGCACAGTATAAAAGTTAGTGAATTTTTAAGTTGCATCAGTGTTTCATTTTTTACTCAAGTGTAGCACTGTTATACCGATATTTCAAATTGACAATAGTACTTTATTGTCACAAAATTTCAAGTTCTTATGACGCACCAGTAAAAAGTTACAGCATTTCAATGTTGCAAACTTTGATAGTTATATTACGCACAGTATAAAAGTTAGTGACATTTTAAGTTGCATCAGTGTTTCATTTTTCACTCAAAATTAGCACTATTATACCGATATTTCAAATAGATAATAGTACATTATTGTCACAAAATTTCAAGGTCTTATGACGCACCAGTAAAAAGTTACAGCATTTCAATGTTGCAAACTTTGATAGTTATATTACGCCCAGGATAAAAGTAAGTGAACTTTGAAGTTGCATCAGGGTTTCATTTTTTTCTCAAGGGTAGCACTGTTACACCGATATCTCAAATTGACAATAGTACATTATAGTCACAAAATTTCAAGGTCTAATTACGCTCCAGTAAAAAGTTACAGCATTTCAATGTTGCAAACGTTGATAGTTATATTACGCACAGTATAAAAGTTAGTGAATTTTGAAGTTGCATCAGTGTTTCATTTTTACTCAAGGGTAGCACTGTTTTACCGATATTTCAAATTGACAATAGTACATTATTGCCACAATATTTCGAGCTTTTATGAGGCACCAGTAAAAAGTTACAGCATTCAATGTTGCAAACTTTGATAGTTATATTACGCACAGTATAAAAGTTAGTGAACTTTTAAGTTGCATCAGTGTTTCATTTTTTACTCAAGTGTAGCACTGTTATACCGCTATTTCAAATTGACAATAGTACTTTATTGTCACAAAATTTCAAGTTCTAATGATGCACCAGTAAAAAGTTACAGCATTTCAATGTGGCAAACTTTGATAGTTATATTACGCACAGTAAAAAAGTTACTGAATTTTGAAGTTGCATCGGTATTTCATTTCTTACTCAAAGGTAGCACTGTTAAACCGATATTTAAAACTGCCAATAGTACTTTATTGTCACAAAATTTCAAGGTCTTATGACGCACCAGTAAAAAGTTACAGCATTTCAATGTTGCAAACTTTGATAGTTATATTACGCACAGTATAAAAGTTAGTGAATTTTGAAGTTGCATCAGTGTTTCATTTTTACTCAAGGGTAGCACTGTTATACCGATATTTCAAATTGACAATAATAGTTTTTTTTTGTCAAAAAATTTCGAGGTTTTATGACGCACCAGTAAAAAGTTGAAGCATTTCAATGTTGCAAACTTTGATAGTTATATTACGCACAGTATAAATGTTAGTGAATTTTGAAGTTGCATCAGTGTTTCATTTTTACTCAAGGGTAGCACTGTTATACCGATATCTCCAATTAACAATAGTACCTTATTGTCTAAAAATTTAAAGTTCTTATGACGCACCAGTAAAAGTTACAGCATTTAAATGTTGCAAACTTTGATAGTTATATTACGCACAGTATAGAAGTGACTGAATTTTGTAGTTGCATCAGTGTTTCATTTTTTACTCAAGGGTAGCACTGTTTTACCGATATTTTAAATTGACAATAGTACATTATTGCCACAATATTTCGAGGATTTATGAGGCACCAGTAAAAAGTTACAGCATTCAATGTTGCAAACTTTGATAGTTATATTACGCACAGTATAAAAGTTTGCGAATTTTGTAGTTGCATCAGTGTTTCACTTATTACTCAAGGGTAGCACTGTTACACCGATATCTCAAATTGACAATAGTACATTATAGTCACAAAATTTCAAGGTCTAATTACGCTCCAGTAAAAAGTTACAGCATTTCAATGTTGCAAACTTTGATAGTTATATTACGCACAGTATAAAAGTTAGTGAATTTTTAAGTTGCATCAGTGTTTCATTTTTTACTCAAGTGTAGCACTGTTATACCGATATTTCAAATTGACAATAGTACTTTATTGTCACAAAATTTCAAGTTCTTATGACGCACCAGTAAAAAGTTACAGCATTTCAATGTTGCAAACTTTGATAGTTATATTACGCACAGTATAAAAGTTAGTGAAATTTTAAGTAGCATCAGTGTTTCATTTTTCACTCAAAATTAGCACTATTATACCGATATTTCAAATAGATAATAGTACATTATTGTCACAAAATTTCAAGGTCTTATGACGCACCAGTAAAAAGTTACAGCATTTCAATGTTGCAAAATTTGATAGTTATATTACGCCCAGGATAAAAGTAAGTGAACTTTGAAGTTGCATCAGGGTTTCATTTTTTACTCAAGGGTAGCACTGTTATGCCGATATTTCAAATTGACAATAGTACTTTATTGTCATAAAATTTCAAGGTTTTACGATGCACCAGTAAAAAGTTAAAGCATTTCAATGTTGATAACTTTTATAGTTATATTACGCACAGAATAAAAGTTATCGAATTTTAAAGTTGCATCAGTGTTTCGTTTTTTACTCAAAGGTAGCACTGTTAAACCGATATTTAAAACTGCCAATAGTACTTTATTGTCACAAAATTTCAAGGTCTTATGACGCACCAGTAAAAAGTTACAGCATTTCCATGTTGCAAACTTTGATAGTTATATTACGCACAGTATAAAAGTTAGTGAATTTTGAACTTGCATCAGTGTTTCATTTTTTACTCAAGGGTAGCACTGTTACACCGATATTTCAAATTGACAATAGTACTTTATTGTCAAATAATTTCAAGTTCTAATGATGCACCAGTAAAAAGTTTCAGCATTTCAATGTTGCAAACTTCGATAGTTATATTACGCACAGTAAAAAAGTTACTGAATTTTGAAGTTGCATCGGTATTTCATTTCTTACTCAAAGGTAGCACTGTTAAACCGAGATTTAAAACTGCCAATAGTACTTTATTGTCACAAAATTTCAAGGTCTTATGACGCACCAGTAAAAAGTTACAGCATTTCAATGTTGCAAACTTTGATAGTTATATTACGCACAGTATAAAAGTTAGTGAATTTTGGAGTTGCATCAGTGTTTCATTTTTACTCAAGGGTAGCACTGTTATACCGATATTTCAAATTGACAATAATATTTTTTTTTTGTTAAAAAATTTCGAGGTTTTATGACGCACCAGTAAAAAGTTGCAGCATTTCAATGTTGCAAACTTTGATAGGTATATTACGCACAGTATAAAAGTTAGTGAATTTTGAAGTTGCATCAGTGTTTCATTTTTACTCAAGGGTAGCACTGTTACACCGATATCTCCAATTGACAATAGTACCTCATTGTCTAAAAATTTAAAGTTCTTATGACGCACCAGTAAAAGTTACAGCATTTAAATGTTGCAAACTTTGATAGTTATATTACGCACAGTATAAAAGTGAGTGAATTTTGTAGTTGCATCAGTGTTTCATTTTTTACTCAAGGGTAGCACTGTTTTACCGATATTTCAAATTGACAATAGTACATTATTGCCACAATATTTCGAGCTTTTATGAGGCACCAGTAAAAAGTTACAGCATTCAATGTTGCAAACTTTGATAGTTATATTACGCACAGTATAAAAGTTACTGAATTTTGAAGTTGCATCGGTATTTCATATCTTACTCAAAGGTAGCACTGTTAAACCGATATTTAAAACTGCCAATAGTACTTTATTGTCACAAAATTTCAAGGTCTTATGACGCACCAGTAAAAAGTTACAGCATTTCAATGTTGCAAACTTTGATAGTTATATTACGCACAGTATAAAAGTTAGTGAATTTTGAAGTTGCATCAGTGTTTCATTTTTACTCAAGGGTAGCACTGTTATACCGATATTTCAAATTGACAATAATAGTTTTTTTTTTTGTCAAAAAATTTCGAAGTTTTATGATGCACCAGTAAAAAGTTGCAGCATTTCAATGTTGCAAACTTTGATAGTTATATTACGCACATTATAAATGTTAGTGAATTTTGAAGTTGCATCAGTGTTTCATTTTTACTCTTGGGTAGCACTGTTATACCGATATCTCCAATTAACAATAGTACCTTATTGTCTAAAAATTTAAAGTTCTTATGACGCACCAGTAAAAGTTACAGCATTTAAATGTTGCAAACTTTGATAGTTATATTACGCACAGTATAAAAGTGAGTGAATTTTGTAGTTGCATCAGTGTTTCATTTTTTACTCAAGGGTAGCACTGTTTTACCGATATTTTAAATTGACAATAGTACATTATTGCCACAATATTTCGAGGATTTATGAGGCACCAGTAAAAAGTTACAGCATTCAATGTTGCAAACTTTGATAGTTATATTACGCACAGTATAAAAGTTTGCGAATTTTGTAGTTGCATCAGTGTTTCACTTATTACTCAAGGGTAGCACTGTTACACCGATATCTCAAATTGACAATAGTACATTATAGTCACAAAATTTCAAGGTCTAATTACGCTCCAGTAAAAAGTTACAGCATTTCAATGTTGCAAACTTTGATAGTTATATTACGCACAGTATAAAAGTTAGTGAATTTTTAAGTTGCATCAGTGTTTCATTTTTTACTCAAGTGTAGCACTGTTATACCGATATTTCAAATTGACAATAGTACTTTATTGTCACAAAATTTCAAGTTCTTATGACGCACCAGTAAAAAGTTACAGCATTTCAATGTTGCAAACTTTGATATTTATATTACGCACAGTATAAAAGTTAGTGAAATTTTAAGTTGCATCAGTGTTTCATTTTTCACTCAAAATTAGCACTATTATACCGATATTTCAAATCAATAATAGTACATTATTGTCACAAAATTTCAAGGTCTTATGACGCACCAGTAAAAAGTTACAGCATTTCAATATTGCAAACTTTGATAGTTATATTACGCCCAGTATAAAAGTAAGTGAACTTTGCAGTTGCATCAGGGTTTCATTTTTTACTCAAGGGTAGCAATGTTATGCCGATATTTCAAATTGACAATAGTACTTTATTGTCATAAAATTTCAAGGTTTTACGATGCACCAGTAAAAAGTTAAAGCATTTCAATGTTGATAACTTTTATAGTTATATTACGCACAGTATAAAAGTAAGTGAACTTTGAAGTTCCATCAGGGTTTCATTTTTTACTCAAGGGTAGCACTGTTATGCCGATATTTCAAATTGATAATAGTACTTTATTGTCACAAAATTTCAAGGTCTTATGACGCACCAGTAAAAAGTTACAGCATTTCAATGTTGCAAACTTTGATAGTTATATTACGCACAGAATAAAAGTTATCGAATTTTAAAGTTGCATCAGTGTTTCGTTTTTTACTCAAAGGTAGCACTGTTAAACCGATATTTAAAACTGCCAATAGTACTTTATTGTCACAAAATTTCAAGGTCTTATGACGCACCAGTAAAAAGTTACAGCATTTCCATGTTGCAAACTTTGATAATTATATTACGCACAGTATAAAAGTTAGTGAATTTTGGAGTTGCATCAGTGTTTCATTTTTACTCAAGGGTAGCACTGTTATACCGATATTTCAAATTGACAATAATATTTTTTTTTTGTTAAAAAATTTCGAGGTTTTATGACGCACCAGTAAAAAGTTGCAGCATTTCAATGTTGCAAACTTTGATAGGTATATTACGCACAGTATAAAAGTTAGTGAATTTTGAAGTTGCATCAGTGTTTCATTTTTACTCAAGGGTAGCACTGTTACACCGATATCTCCAATTGACAATAGTACCTCATTGTCTAAAAATTTAAAGTTCTTATGACGCACCAGTAAAAGTTACAGCATTTCAATGTTGCAAACTTTGATAGTTATATTACGCACAGTATAAAAGTGAGTGAATTTTGTAGTTGCATCAGTGTTTCATTTTTTACTCAAGGGTAGCACTGTTTTACCGATATTTCAAATTGACAATAGTACATTATTGCCACAATATTTCGAGCTTTTATGAGGCACCAGTAAAAAGTTACAGCATTCAATGTTGCAAACTTTGATAGTTATATTACGCACAGTATAAAAGTTACTGAATTTTGAAGTTGCATCGGTATTTCATTTCTTACTCAAAGGTAGCACTGTTAAACCGATATTTAAAACTGCCAATAGTACTTTATTGTCACAAAATTTCAAGGTCTTATGACGCACCAGTAAAAAGTTACAGCATTTCAATGTTGCAAACTTTGATAGTTATATTACGCACAGTATAAAAGTTAGTGAATTTTGAAGTTGCATCAGTGTTTCATTTTTACTCAAGGGTAGCACTGTTATACCGATATTTCAAATTGACAATAATAGTTTTTTTTTTTGTCAAAAAATTTCGAAGTTTTATGATGCACCAGTAAAAAGTTGCAGCATTTCAATGTTGCAAACTTTGATAGTTATATTACGCACATTATAAATGTTAGTGAATTTTGAAGTTGCATCAGTGTTTCATTTTTACTCAAGGGTAGCACTGTTATACCGATATCTCCAATTAACAATAGTACCTTATTGTCTAAAAATTTAAAGTTCTTATGACGCACCAGTAAAAGTTACAGCATTTAAATGTTGCAAACTTTGATAGTTATATTACGCACAGTATAAAAGTGAGTGAATTTTGTAGTTGCATCAGTGTTTCATTTTTTACTCAAGGGTAGCACTGTTTTACCGATATTTTAAATTGACAATAGTACATTATTGCCACAATATTTCGAGGATTTATGAGGCACCAGTAAAAAGTTACAGCATTCAATGTTGCAAACTTTGATAGTTATATTACGCACAGTATAAAAGTTTGCGAATTTTGTAGTTGCATCAGTGTTTCACTTATTACTCAAGGGTAGCACTGTTACACCGATATCTCAAATTGACAATAGTACATTATAGTCACAAAATTTCAAGGTCTAATTACGCTCCAGTAAAAAGTTACAGCATTTCAATGTTGCAAACTTTGATAGTTATATTACGCACAGTATAAAAGTTAGTGAATTTTTAAGTTGCATCAGTGTTTCATTTTTTACTCAAGTGTAGCACTGTTATACCGATATTTCAAATTGACAATAGTACTTTATTGTCACAAAATTTCAAGTTCTTATGACGCACCAGTAAAAAGTTACAGCATTTCAATGTTGCAAACTTTGATAGTTATATTACGCACAGTATAAAAGTTAGTGAAATTTTAAGTTGCATCAGTATTTCATTTTTCACTCAAAATTAGCACTATTATACCGATATTTCAAATCAATAATAGTACATTATTGTCACAAAATTTCAAGGTCTTATGACGCACCAGTAAAAAGTTACAGCATTTCAATGTTGCAAACTTTGATAGTTATATTACGCCCAGTATAAAAGTAAGTGAACTTTGAAGTTGCATCAGGGTTTCATTTTTTACTCAAGGGTAGCACTGTTATGCCGATATTTCAAATTGATAATAGTACTTTATTGTCACAAAATTTCAAGGTCTTATGACGCACCAGTAAAAAGTTACAGCATTTCAATGTTGCAAACTTTGATAGTTATATTACGCACAGAATAAAAGTTATCGAATTTTAAAGTTGCATCAGTGTTTCGTTTTTTACTCAAAGGTAGCACTGTTAAACCGATATTTAAAACTGCCAATAGTACTTTATTGTCACAAAATTTCAAGGTCTTATGACGCACCAGTAAAAAGTTACAGCATTTCCATGTTGCAAACTTTGATAGTTATATTACGCACAGTATAAAAGTTAGTGAATTTTGAACTTGCATCAGTGTTTCATTTTTTACTCAAGGGTAGCACTGTTACACCGATATTTCAAATTGACAATGGTCCTTTATTGTCACAAAATTTAAAGTTCGTATGACGCACCAGTGAAAAGTTACAGCATTTCCATGTTGCAAACTTTGATAGTTATATTACGCACAGTATAAAAGTTAGTGAATTTTGAACTTGCATCAGTGTTTCATTTTTTACTCAAGGGTAGCAATGTTATGCCGATATTTCAAATTGACAATAGTACTTTATTGTCATAAAATTTCAAGGTTTTACGATGCACCAGTAAAAAGTTAAAGCATTTCAATGTTGATAACTTTTATAGTTATATTACGCACAGTATAAAAGTAAGTGAACTTTGAAGTTGCATCAGGGTTTCATTTTTTACTCAAGGGTAGCACTGTTATGCCGATATTTCAATTTGATAATAGTACTTTATTGTCACAAAATTTCAAGGTCTTATGACGCACCAGTAAAAAGTTACAGCATTTCAATGTTGCAAACTTTGATAGTTATATTACGCACAGAATAAAAGTTATCGAATTTTAAAGTTGCATCAGTGTTTCGTTTTTTACTCAAAGGTAGCACTGTTAAACCGATATTTAAAACTGCCAATAGTACTTTATTGTCACAAAATTTCAAGGTCTTATGACGCACCAGTAAAAAGTTACAGCATTTCCATGTTGCAAACTTTGATAGTTATATTACGCACAGTATAAAAGTTAGTGAATTTTGAACTTGCATCAGTGTTTCATTTTTTACTCAAGGGTAGCACTGTTACACCGATATTTCAAATTGACAATAGTCCTTTATTGTCACAAAATTTAAAGTTCGTATGACGCACCAGTGAAAAGTTACAGCATTTCCATGTTGCAAACTTTGATAGTTATATTACGCACAGTATAAAAGTTAGTGAATTTTGAACTTGCATCAGTGTTTCATTTTTTACTCAAGGGTAGCACTGTTATGCCGATATTTCAAATTGATAATAGTACTTTATTGTCACAAAATTTCAAGGTCTTATGACGCACCAGTAAAAAGTTACAGCATTTCAATGTTGCAAACTTTGATAGTTATATTACGCACAGTATAAAAGTTAGTGAACTTTGGAGTTGCATCAGTGTTTCATTTTTTACTCAAGGGTAGCACTGTTTTACCGATATTTTAAATTGACAATAGTACATTATTGCCACAATATTTCGAGGATTTATGAGGCACCAGTAAAAAGTTACAGCATTCAATGTTGCAAACTTTGATAGTTATATTACGCACAGTATAAAAGTTTGCGAATTTTGTAGTTGCATCAGTGTTTCACTTATTACTCCAGGGTAGCACTGTTACACCGATATCTCAAATTGACAATAGTACATTATAGTCACAAAATTTCAAGGTCTAATTACGCTCCAGTAAAAAGTTACAGCATTTCAATGTTGCAAACTTTGATAGTTATATTACGCACAGTATAAAAGTTAGTGAATTTTTAAGTTGCATCAGTGTTTCATTTTTTACTCAAGGGTAGCACTGTTACACCGATATTTCAAATTGACAATGGTCCTTTATTGTCACAAAATTTAAAGTTCGTATGACGCACCAGTGAAAAGTTACAGCATTTCCATGTTGCAAACTTTGATAGTTATATTACGCACAGTATAAAAGTTAGTGAATTTTGAACTTGCATCAGTGTTTCATTTTTTACTCAAGGGTAGCAATGTTATGCCGATATTTCAAATTGACAATAGTACTTTATTGTCATAAAATTTCAAGGTTTTACGATGCACCAGTAAAAAGTTAAAGCATTTCAATGTTGATAACTTTTATAGTTATATTACGCACAGTATAAAAGTAAGTGAACTTTGAAGTTGCATCAGGGTTTCATTTTTTACTCAAGGGTAGCACTGTTATGCCGATATTTCAAATTGATAATAGTACTTTATTGTCACAAAATTTCAAGGTCTTATGACGCACCAGTAAAAAGTTACAGCATTTCAATGTTGCAAACTTTGATAGTTATATTACGCACAGAATAAAAGTTATCGAATTTTAAAGTTGCATCAGTGTTTCGTTTTTTACTCAAAGGTAGCACTGTTAAACCGATATTTAAAACTGCCAATAGTACTTTATTGTCACAAAATTTCAAGGTCTTATGACGCACCAGTAAAAAGTTACAGCATTTCCATGTTGCAAACTTTGATAGTTATATTACGCACAGTATAAAAGTTAGTGAATTTTGAACTTGCATCAGTGTTTCATTTTTTACTCAAGGGTAGCACTGTTACACCGATATTTCAAATTGACAATAGTCCTTTATTGTCACAAAATTTAAAGTTCGTATGACGCACCAGTGAAAAGTTACAGCATTTCCATGTTGCAAACTTTGATAGTTATATTACGCACAGTATAAAAGTTAGTGAATTTTGAACTTGCATCAGTGTTTCATTTTTTACTCAAGGGTAGCACTGTTATGCCGATATTTCAAATTGATAATAGTACTTTATTGTCACAAAATTTCAAGGTCTTATGACGCACCAGTAAAAAGTTACAGCATTTCAATGTTGCAAACTTTGATAGTTATATTACGCACAGTATAAAAGTTAGTGAACTTTGGAGTTGCATCAGTGTTTCATTTTTACTCAAGGGTAGCACTGTTATACCGATATTTCAAATTGACAATAATATTTTTTTTTTTGTTAAAAAATTTCGAGGTTTTATGACGCACCAGTAAAAAGTTGCAGCATTTCAATGTTGCAAACTTTGATAGTTATATTACGCACAGTATAAAAGTTAGTGAATTTTGAAGTTGCATCAGTGTTTCATTTTTACTCAAGGGTAGCACTGTTACACCGATATCTCCAATTGACAATAGTACCTCATTGTCTAAAAATTTAAAGTTCTTATGACGCACCAGTAAAAGTTACAGCATTTAAATGTTGCAAACTTTGATAGTTATATTACGCACAGTATAAAAGTGAGTGAATTTTGTAGTTGCATCAGTGTTTCATTTTTTACTCAAGGGTAGCACTGTTTTACCGATATTTCAAATTGACAATAGTACATTATTGCCACAATATTTCGAGCTTTTATGAGGCACCAGTAAAAAGTTACAGCATTCAATGTTGCAAACTTTGATAGTTATATTACGCACAGTATAAAAGTTAGTGAATTTTTAAGTTGCATCAGTGTTTCATTTTTTACTCAAGTGTAGCACTGTTATACTGCTATTTCAAATTGACAATAGTACTTTATTGTCACAAAATTTCAAGTTCTAATGATGCACCAGTAAAAAGTTACAGCATTTCAATGTTGCAAACTTTGATAGTTATATTACGCACAGTAAAAAAGTTACTCAATTTTGAAGTTGCATCGGTATTTCATTTCTTACTCAAAGGTAGCACTGTTAAACCGATATTTAAAACTGCCAATAGTACTTTATTGTCACAAAATTTCAAGGTCTTATGACGCACCAGTAAAAAGTTACAGCATTTCAATGTTGCAAACTTTGATAGTTATATTACGCACAGTATAAAAGTTAGTGAATTTTGAAGTTGCATCAGTGTTTCATTTTTACTCAAGGGTAGCACTGTTATACCGATATTTCAAATTGACAATAATAGTTTTTTTTTTTGTCAAAAAATTTCGAGGTTTTATGACGCACCAGTAAAAAGTTGCAGCATTTCAATGTTGCAAACTTTGATAGTTATATTACGCACATTATAAATGTTAGTGAATTTTGAAGTTGCATCAGTGTTTCATTTTTACTCAAGGGTAGCACTGTTATACCGATATCTCCAATTAACAATAGTACCTTATTGTCTAAAAATTTAAAGTTCTTATGACGCACCAGTAAAAGTTACAGCATTTAAATGTTGCAAACTTTGATAGTTATATTACGCACAGTATAAAAGTGAGTGAATTTTGTAGTTGCATCAGTGTTTCATTTTTTACTCAAGGGTAGCACTGTTTTACCGATATTTTAAATTGACAATAGTACATTATTGCCACAATATTTCGAGGATTTATGAGGCACCAGTAAAAAGTTACAGCATTCAATGTTGCAAACTTTGATAGTTATATTACGCACAGTATAAAAGTTTGCGAATTTTGTAGTTGCATCAGTGTTTCACTTATTACTCCAGGGTAGCACTGTTACACCGATATCTCAAATTGACAATAGTACATTATAGTCACAAAATTTCAAGGTCTAATTACGCTCCAGTAAAAAGTTACAGCATTTCAATGTTGCAAACTTTGATAGTTATATTACGCACAGTATAAAAGTTAGTGAATTTTTAAGTTGCATCAGTGTTTCATTTTTTACTCAAGTGTAGCACTGTTATACCGATATTTCAAATTGACAATAGTACTTTATTGTCACAAAATTTCAAGTTCTTATGACGCACCAGTAAAAAGTTACAGCATTTCAATGTTGCAAACTTTGATAGTTATATTACGCACAGTATAAAAGTTAGTGAAATTTTAAGTTGCATCAGTGTTTCATTTTTCGCTCAAAATTAGCACTATTATACCGATATTTCAAATCGATAATAGTACATTATTGTCACAAAATTTCAAGGTCTTATGACGCACCAGTAAAAAGTTACAGCATTTCAATGTTGCAAACTTTGATAGTTATATTACGCCCAGTATAAAAGTAAGTGAACTTTGAAGTTGCATCAGGGTTTCATTTTTTACTCAAGGGTAGCACTGTTATGCCGATATTTCAAATTGACAATAGTACTTTATTGTCATAAAATTTCAAGGTTTTACGATGCACCAGTAAAAAGTTAAAGCATTTCAATGTTGATAACTTTTATAGTTATATTACGCACAGTATAAAAGTAAGTGAAATTTGAAGTTGCATCAGGGTTTCATTTTTTACTCAAGGGTAGCACTGTTATGCCGATATTTCAAATTGATAATAGTACTTTATTGTCACAAAATTTCAAGGTCTTATGACGCACCAGTAAAAAGTTACAGCATTTCAATGTTGCAAACTTTGATAGTTATATTACGCACAGTAAAAAAGTTACTGAATTTTGAAGTTGCATCGGTATTTCATTTCTTACTCAAAGGTAGCACTGTTAAACCGATATTTAAAACTGCCAATAGTACTTTATTGTCACAAAATTTCAAGGTCTTATGACGCACCAGTAAAAAGTTACAGCATTTCAATGTTGCAAACTTTGATAGTTATATTACGCACAGTATAAAAGTTAGTGAATTTTGAAGTTGCATCAGTGTTTCATTTTTACTCAAGGGTAGCACTGTTATACCGATATTTCAAATTGACAATAATAGTTTTTTTTTTGTCAAAAAATTTCGAGGTTTTATGACGCACCAGTAAAAAGTTGCAGCATTTCAATGTTGCAAACTTTGATAGTTATATTACGCACAGTATAAATGTTAGTGAATTTTTAAGTTGCATCAGTGTTTCATTTTTACTCAAGGGTAGCACTGTTATACCGATATCTCCAATTAACAATAGTACCTTATTGTCTATAAATTTAAAGTTCTTATGACGCACCAGTAAAAGTTACAGCATTTAAATGTTGCAAACTTTGATAGTTATATTACGCACAGTATAAAAGTGAGTGAATTTTGTAGTTGCATCAGTGTTTCATTTTTTACTCAAGGGTAGCACTGTTTTACCGATATTTTAAATTGACAATAGTACATTATTGCCACAATATTTCGAGGATTTATGAGGCACCAGTAAAAAGTTACAGCATTCAATGTTGCACACTTTGATAGTTATATTACGCACAGTATAAAAGTTTGCGAATTTTGTAGTTGCATCAGTGTTTCACTTATTACTCAAGGGTAGCACTGTTACACCGATATCTCAAATTGACAATAGTACATTATAGTCACAAAATTTCAATGTCTAATTACGCTCCAGTAAAAAGTTACAGCATTTCAATGTTGCAAACTTTGATAGTTATATTACGCACAGTATAAAAGTTAGTGAATTTTTAAGTTGCATCAGTGTTTCATTTTTTACTCAAGTGTAGCACTGTTATACCGATATTTCAAATTGACAATAGTACTTTATTGTCACAAAATTTCAAGTTCTTATGACACACCAGTAAAAAGTTACAGCATTTCAATGTTGCAAACTTTGATAGTTATATTACGCACAGTATAAAAGTTAGTGAAATTTTAAGTTGCATCAGTGTTTCATTTTTCACTCAAAATTAGCACTATTATACCGATATTTCAAATCGATAATAGTACATTATTGTCACAAAATTTCAAGGTCTTATGACGCACCAGTAAAAAGTTACAGCATTTCAATGTTGCAAACTTTGATAGTTATATTACGCCCAGTATAAAAGTAAGTGAACTTTGAAGTTGCATCAGGGTTTCATTTTTTACTCAAGGGTAGCACTGTTATGCCGATATTTCAAATTGACAATAGTACTTTATTGTCATAAAATTTCAAGGTTTTACGATGCACCAGTAAAAAGTTAAAGCATTTCAATGTTGATAACTTTTATAGTTATATTACGCACAGTATAAAAGTTAGTGAATTTTGAAGTTGCATCAGGGTTTCATTTTTACTCAAGGGTAGCACTGTTACACCGATATCTCCAATTGACAATAGTACCTCATTGTCTAAAAATTTAAAGTTCTTATGACGCACCAGTAAAAGTTACAGCATTTAAATGTTGCAAACTTTGATAGTTATATTACGCACAGTATAAAAGTGAGTGAATTTTGTAGTTGCATCAGTGTTTCATTTTTTACTCAAGGGTAGCACTGTTTTACCGATATTTCAAATTGACAATAGTACATTATTACCACAATATTTCGAGCTTTTATGAGGCACCAGTAAAAAGTTACAGCATTCAATGTTGCAAACTTTGATAGTTATATTACGCACAGTATAAAAGTTAGTGAATTTTTAAGTTGCATCAGTGTTTCATTTTTTACTCAAGTGTAGCACTGTTATACCGCTATTTCAAATTGACAATAGTACTTTATTGTCACAAAATTTCAAGTTCTAATGATGCACCAGTAAAAAGTTACAGCATTTCAATGTTGCAAACTTTGATAGTTATATTACGCACAGTAAAAAAGTTACTGAATTTTGAAGTTGCATCGGTATTTCATTTCTTACTCAAAGGTAGCACTGTTAAACCGATATTTAAAACTGCCAATAGTACTTTATTGTCACAAAATTTCAAGGTCTTATGACGCACCAGTAAAAAGTTACAGCATTTCAATGTTGCAAACTTTGATAATTATATTACGCACAGTATAAAAGTTAGTGAATTTTGAAGTTGCATCAGTGTTTCATTTTTACTCAAGGGTAGCACTGTTTTACCGATATTTCAAATTGACAATAGTACATTATTGCCACAATATTTCGAGCTTTTATGAGGCACCAGTAAAAAGTTACAGCATTCAATGTTGCAAACTTTGATAGTTATATTACGCACAGTATAAAAGTTAGTGAATTTTTAAGTTGCATCAGTGTTTCATTTTTTACTCAAGTGTAGCACTGTTATACCGCTATTTCAAATTGACAATAGTACTTTATTGTCACAAAATTTCAAGTTCTAATGATGCACCAGTAAAAAGTTACAGCATTTCAATGTTGCAAACTTTGATAGTTATATTACGCACAGTAAAAAAGTTACTGAATTTTGAAGTTGCATCGGTATTTCATTTCTTGCTCAAATGTAGCACTGTTAAACCGATATTTAAAACTGCCAATAGTACTTTATTGTCACAAAATTTCAAGGTCTTATGACGCACCAGTAAAAAGTTACAGCATTTCAATGTTGCAAACTTTGATAGTTATATTACGCACAGTATAAAAGTTAGTGAATTTTGAAGTTGCATCAGTGTTTCATTTTTACTCAAGGGTAGCACTCTTATACCGATATTTCAAATTGACAATAATAGTTTTTTTTTTGTCAAAAAATTTCGAGGTTTTATGACGCACCAGTAAAAAGTTGCAGCATTTCAATGTTGCAAACTTTGATAGTTATATTACGCACAGTATAAATGTTAGTGAATTTTGAAGTTGCATCAGTGTTTCATTTTTACTTAATTGTAGCACTGTTATACCGATATCTCCAATTAACAATAGCACCTTATTGTCTAAAAATTTAAAGTTCTTATGACGCACCAGTAAAAGTTACAGCATTTAAATGTTGCAAACTTTGATAGTTATATTACGCACAGTATAAAAGTGAGTGAATTTTGTAGTTGCATCAGTGTTTCATTTTTTACTCAAGGGTAGCACTGTTTTACCGATATTTTAAATTGACAATAGTACATTATTGCCACAATATTTCGAGGATTTATGAGGCACCAGTAAAAAGTTACAGCATTCAATGTTGCAAACTTTGATAGTTATATTACGCACAGTATAAAAGTTTGCGAATTTTGTAGTTGCATCAGTGTTTCACTTATTACTCAAGGGTAGCACTGTTACACCGATATCTCAAATTGACAATAGTACATTATAGTCACAAAATTTCAAGGTCTAATTACGCTCCAGTAAAAAGTTACAGCATTTCAATGTTGCAAACTTTGATAGTTATATTACGCACAGTATAAAAGTTAGTGAATTTTTAAGTTGCATCAGTGTTTCATTTTTTGCTCAAGTGTAGCACTGTTATACCGATATTTCAAATTGACAATAGTACTTTATTGTCACAAAATTTCAAGTTCTTATGACGCACCAGTAAAAAGTTACAGCATTTCAATGTCTCAAACTTTGATAGTTATATTACGCACAGTATAAAAGTTAGTGAAATTTTAAGTTGCATCAGTGTTTCATTTTTCACTCAAAATTAGCACTATTATACCGATATTTCAAATCGATAATAGTACATTATTGTCACAAAATTTTAAGGTCTTATGACGCACCAGTAAAAAGTTACAGCATTTCAATGTTGCAAACTTTGATAGTTATATTACGCCCAGTATAAAAGTAAGTGAACTTTGAAGTTGCATCAGGGTTTCATTTTTTACTCAAGGGTAGCACTGTTATGCCGATATTTCAAATTGACAATAGTACTTTATTGTCATAAAATTTCAAGGTTTTACGATGCACCAGTAAAAAGTTAAAGCATTTCAATGTTGATAACTTTTATAGTTATATTACGCACAGTATAAAAGTAAGTGAACTTTGAAGTTGCATCAGGGTTTCATTTTTTACTCAAGGGTAGCACTGTTATGCCGATATTTCAAATTGATAATAGTACTTTATTGTCACAAAATTTCAAGGTCTTATGACGCACCAGTAAAAAGTTACAGCATTTCAATGTTGCAAACTTTGATAGTTATATTACGCACAGAATAAAAGTTATCGAATTTTAAAGTTGCATCAGTGTTTCGTTTTTTACTCAAAGGTAGCACTGTTAAACCGATATTTAAAACTGCCAATAGTACTTTATTGTCACAAAATTTCAAGGTCTTATGACGCACCAGTAAAAAGTTACAGCATTTCCATGTTGCAAACTTTGATAGTTATATTACGCACAGTATAAAAGTTAGTGAATTTTGAACTTGCATCAGTGTTTCATTTTTTACTCAAGGGTAGCACTGTTACACCGATATTTCAAATTGACAATAGTCCTTTATTGTCACAAAATTTAAAGTTCGTGTGACGCACCAGTGAAAAGTTACAGCATTTCAATGTTGCAAACTTTGATAGTTATATTACGCACAGTATAAAAGTTAGTGAATTTTGAAGTTGCATCAGTGTTTAATTTTTACTCAAGGGTAGCACTGTTATACCGATATTTCAAATTGACAATAATAGTTTTTTTTTTGTCAAAAAATTTCGAGGTTTTATGACGCACCAGTAAAAAGTTGCAGCATTTCAATGTTGCAAACTTTGATAGTTATATTACGCACAGTATAAAAGTAAGTGAACTTTGAAGTTGCATCAGGGTTTCATTTTTTACTCAAGGGTAGCACTGTTAAACCGATATTTAAAACTGCCAATAGTACTTTATTGTCACAAAATTTCAAGGTCTTATGACGCACCAGTAAAAAGTTACAGCATTTCAATGTTGCAAACTTTGATAGTTATATTACGCACAGTATAAAAGTTAGTGAATTTTGAAGTTGCATCAGTGTTTCATTTTTACTCAAGGGTAGCACTGTTTTACCGATATTTCAAATTGACAATAGTACATTATTGCCACAATATTTCGAGCTTTTATGAGGCACCAGTAAAAAGTTACAGCATTCAATGTTGCAAACTTTGATAGTTATATTACGCACAGTATAAAAGTCAGTGAATTTTTAAGTTGCATCAGTGTTTCTTTTTTAATCAAGTGTAGCACTGTTATACCGCTATTTCAAATTGACAATAGTACTTTATTGTCACAAAATTTCAAGTTCTAATGATGCACCAGTAAAAAGTTACAGCATTTCAATGTTGCAAACTTTGATAGTTATATTACGCACAGTAAAAAAGTTACTGAATTTTGAAGTTGCATCGGTATTTCATTTCTTGCTCAAAGGTAGCACTGTTAAACCGATATTTAAAACTGCCAATAGTACTTTATTGTCACAAAATTTCAAGGTCTTATGACGCACCAGTAAAAAGTTACAGCATTTCAATGTTGCAAACTTTGATAGTTATATTACGCACAGTATAAAAGTTAGTGAATTTTGAAGTTGCATCAGTGTTTCATTTTTACTCAAGGGTAGCACTGTTATACCGATATTTCAAATTGACAATAATAGTTTTTTTTTGTCAAAAAATTTCGAGGTTTTATGACGCACCAGTAAAAAGTTGCAGCATTTCAATGTTGCAAACTTTGATAGTTATATTACGCACAGTATAAATGTTAGTGAATTTTGAAGTTGCATCAGTGTTTCATTTTTACTCAATTGTAGCACTGTTATACCGATATCTCCAATTAACAATAGTACCTTATTGTCTAAAAATTTAAAGTTCTTATGACGCACCAGTAAAAGTTACAGCATTTAAATGTTGCAAACTTTGATAGTTATATTACGCACAGTATAAAAGTGAGTGAATTTTGTAGTTGCATCAGTGTTTCATTTTTTACTCAAGGGTAGCACTGTTTTACCGATATTTTAAATTGACAATAGTACATTATTGCCACAATATTTCGAGGATTTTTGAGGCACCAGTAAAAAGTTACAGCATTCAATGTTGCAAACTTTGATAGTTATATTACGCACAGTATAAAAGTTTGCGAATTTTGTAGTTGCATCAGTGTTTCACTTATTACTCAAGGGTAGCACTGTTACACCGATATCTCAAATTGACAATAGTACATTATAGTCACAAAATTTCAAGGTCTAATTACGCTCCAGTAAAAAGTTACAGCATTTCAATGTTGCAAACTTTGATAGTTATATTACGCACAGTATAAAAGTTAGTGAATTTTTAAGTTGCATCAGTGTTTCATTTTTTGCTCAAGTGTAGCACTGTTATACCGATATTTCAAATTGACAATAGTACTTTATTGTCACAAAATTTCAAGTTCTTATGACGCACCAGTAAAAAGTTACAGCATTTCAATGTTGCAAACTTTGATAGTTATATTACGCACAGTATAAAAGTTAGTGAAATTTTAAGTTGCATCAGTGTTTCATTTTTCACTCAAAATTAGCACTATTATACCGATATTTCAAATCGATAATAGTACATTATTGTCACAAAATTTTAAGGTCTTATGACGCACCAGTAAAAAGTTACAGCATTTCAATGTTGCAAACTTTGATAGTTATATTACGCCCAGTATAAAAGTAAGTGAACTTTGAAGTTGCATCAGGGTTTCATTTTTTACTCAAGGGTAGCACTGTTATGCCGATATTTCAAATTGACAATAGTACTTTATTGTCATAAAATTTCAAGGTTTTACGATGCACCAGTAAAAAGTTAAAGCATTTCAATGTTGATAACTTTTATAGTTATATTACGCACAGTATAAAAGTAAGTGAACTTTGAAGTTGCATCAGGGTTTCATTTTTTACTCAAGGGTAGCACTGTTATGCCGATATTTCAAATTGATAATAGTACTTTATTGTCACAAAATTTCAAGGTCTTATGACGCACCAGTAAAAAGTTACAGCATTTCAATTTTGCAAACTTTGATAGTTATATTACGCACAGAATAAAAGTTATCGAATTTTAAAGTTGCATCAGTGTTTCGTTTTTTACTCAAAGGTAGCACTGTTAAACCGATATTTAAAACTGCCAATAGTACTTTATTGTCACAAAATTTCAAGGTCTTATGACGCACCAGTAAAAAGTTACAGCATTTCCATGTTGCAAACTTTGATAGTTATATTACGCACAGTATAAAAGTTAGTGAATTTTGAACTTGCATCAGTGTTTCATTTTTTACTCAAGGGTAGCACTGTTACACCGATATTTCAAATTGACAATAGTCCTTTATTGTCACAAAATTTAAAGTTCGTGTGACGCACCAGTGAAAAGTTACAGCATTTCAATGTTGCAAACTTTGATAGTTATATTACGCACAGCATAAAAGTTAGTGAAATTTTTAGTTGCATTAGTGTTTCATTTTTTAATCAAGGGTAACACTGTTATACCGATATTTCAAATTGACAATAGTACTTTATTGTCACATAATTTCAAGTTCTAATAATGCACCAGTAAAAAGTTTCAGCATTTCAATGTTGCAAACTTTGATAGTTATATTACGCACAGTAAAAAAGTTACTGAATTTTGAAGTTGCATCGGTATTTCATTTCTTGCTCAAAGGTAGCACTGTTAAACCGATATTTAAAACTGCCAATAGTACTTTATTGTCACAAAATTTCAAGGTCTTATGACGCACCAGTAAAAAGTTACAGCATTTCAATGTTGCAAACTTTGATAGTTATATTACGCCCAGTATAAAAGTAAGTGAACTTTGAAGTTGCATCAGGGTTTCATTTTTTACTCAAGGGTAGCACTGTTATGCCGATATTTCAAATTGACAATAGTACTTTATTGTCATAAAATTTCAAGGTTTTACGATGCACCAGTAAAAAGTTAAAGCATTTCAATGTTGATAACTTTTATAGTTATATTACGCACAGTATAAAAGTTAGTGAATTTTGAAGTTGCATCAGTGTTTCATTTTTACACAAGGGTAGCACTGTTACACCGATATCTCCAATTGACAATAGTACCTCATTGTCTAAAAATTTAAAGTTCTTATGACGCACCAGTAAAAGTTACAGCATTTAAATGTTGCAAACTTTGATAGTTATATTACGCACAGTATAAAAGTGAGTGAATTTTGTAGTTGCATCAGTGTTTCATTTTTTACTCAAGGGTAGCACTGTTTTACCGATATTTCAAATTGACAATAGTACATTATTGCCACAATATTTCGAGCTTTTATGAGGCACCAGTAAAAAGTTACAGCATTCAATGTTGCAAACTTTGATAGTTATATTACGCACAGTATAAAAGTTAGTGAATTTTTAAGTTGCATCAGTGTTTCATTTTTTACTCAAGTGTAGCACTGTTATACCGCTATTTCAAATTGCAATAGTACTTTATTGTCACAAAATTTCAAGTTCTAATGATGCACCAGTAAAAAGTTACAGCATTTCAATGTTGCAAACTTTGATAGTTATATTACGCACAGTAAAAAAGTTACTGAATTTTGAAGTTGCATCGGTATTTCATTTCTTACTCAAAGGTAGCACTGTTAAACCGATATTTAAAACTGCCAATAGTACTTTATTGTCACAAAATTTCAAGGTCTTATGACGCACCAGTAAAAAGTTACAGCATTTCAATGTTGCAAACTTTGATAGTTATATTACGCACAGTATAAAAGTTAGTGAATTTTGAAGTTGCATCAGTGTTTCATTTTTACTCAAGGGTAGCACTGTTATACCGATATTTCAAATTGACAATAATAGTTTTTTTTTTGTCAAAAAATTTCGAGGTTTTATGACGCACCAGTAAAAAGTTGCAGTATTTCAATGTTGCAAACTTTGATAGTTATATTACGCACAGTATAAAAGTAAGTGAACTTTGAAGTTGCATCAGGGTTTCATTTTTTACTCAAGGGTAGCACTGTTAAACCGATATTTAAAACTGCCAATAGTACTTTATTGTCACAAAATTTCAAGGTCTTATGACGCACCAGTAAAAAGTTACAGCATTTCAATGTTGCAAACTTTGATAGTTATATTACGCACAGTATAAAAGTTAGTGAATTTTGAAGTTGCATCAGTGTTTCATTTTTACTCAAGGGTAGCACTGTTTTACCGATATTTCAAATTGACAATAGTACATTATTGCCACAATATTTCGAGCTTTTATGAGGCACCAGTAAAAAGTTACAGCATTCAATGTTGCAAACTTTGATAGTTATATTACGCACAGTATAAAAGTTAGTGAATTTTTAAGTTGCATCAGTGTTTCATTTTTTACTCAAGTGTAGCACTGTTATACCGCTATTTCAAATTGACAATAGTACTTTATTGTCACAAAATTTCAAGTTCTAATGATGCACCAGTAAAAAGTTACAGCATTTCAATGTTGCAAACTTTGATAGTTATATTACGCACAGTAAAAAAGTTACTGAATTTTGAAGTTGCATCGGTATTTCATTTCTTGCTCAAAGGTAGCACTGTTAAACCGATATTTAAAACTGCCAATAGTACTTTATTGTCACAAAATTTCAAGGTCTTATGACGCACCAGTAAAAAGTTACAGCATTTCAATGTTGCAAACTTTGATAGTTATATTACGCACAGTATAAAAGTTAGTGAATTTTGAAGTTGCATCAGTGTTTCATTTTTACTCAAGGGTAGCACTGTTATACCGATATTTCAAATTGACAATAATATTTTTTTTTTTGTCAAAAAATTTCGAGGTTTTATGACGCACCAGTAAAAAGTTGCAGCATTTCAATGTTGCAAACTTTGATAGTTATATTACGCACAGTATAAATGTTAGTGAATTTTGAAGTTGCATCAGTGTTTCATTTTTACTCAAGGGTAGCACTGTTATACCGATATCTCCAATTAACAATAGTACCTTATTGTCTAAAAATTTAAAGTTCTTATGACGCACCAGTAAAAGTTACAGCATTTAAATGTTGCAAACTTTGATAGTTATAGTACGCACAGTATAAAAGTGAGTGAATTTTGTAGTTGCATCAGTGTTTCATTTTTTACTCAAGGGTAGCACTGTTTTACCGATATTTTAAATTGACAATAGTACATTATTGCCACAATATTTCGAGGTTTTTTGAGGCACCAGTAAAAAGTTACAGCATTCAATGTTGCAAACTTTGATAGTTATATTACGCACAGTATAAAAGTTTGCGAATTTTGTAGTTGCATCAGTGTTTCACTTATTACTCAAGGGTAGCACTGTTACACCGATATCTCAAATTGACAATAGTACATTATAGTCACAAAATTTCAAGGTCTAATTACGCTCCAGTAAAAAGTTACAGCATTTCAATGTTGCAAACTTTGATAGTTATATTACGCACAGTATAAAAGTTAGTGAATTTTTAAGTTGCATCAGTGTTTCATTTTTTGCTCAAGTGTAGCACTGTTATACCGATATTTCAAATTGACAATAGTACTTTATTGTCACAAAATTTCAAGTTCTTATGACGCACCAGTAAAAAGTTACAGCATTTCAATGTTGCAAATTTTGATAGTTATATTACGCACAGTATAAAAGTTAGTGAAATTTTAAGTTGCATCAGTGTTTCATTTTTCACTCAAAATTAGCACTATTATACCGATATTTCAAATCGATAATAGTACATTATTGTCACAAAATTTGAAGGTCTTATGACGCACCAGTAAAAAGTTACAGCATTTCAATGTTGCAAACTTTGATAGTTATATTACGCCCAGTATAAAAGTAAGTGAACTTTGAAGTTGCATCAGGGTTTCATTTTTTACTCAAGGGTAGCACTGTTATGCCGATATTTCAAATTGACAATAGTACTTTATTGTCATAAAATTTCAAGGTTTTACGATGCACCAGTAAAAAGTTAAAGCATTTCAATGTTGATAACTTTTATAGTTATATTACGCACAGTATAAAAGTAAGTGAACTTTGAAGTTGCATCAGGGTTTCATTTTTTACTCAAGGGTAGCACTGTTATGCCGATATTTCAAATTGATAATAGTACTTTATTGTCACAAAATTTCAAGGTCTTATGACGCACCAGTAAAAAGTTACAGCATTTCAATGTTGCAAACTTTGATAGTTATATTACGCACAGAATAAAAGTTATCGAATTTTAAAGTTGCATCAGTGTTTCGTTTTTTCCTCAAAGGTAGCACTGTTAAACCGATATTTAAAACTGCCAATAGTACTTTATTGTCACAAAATTTCAAGGTCTTATGACGCACCAGTAAAAAGTTACAGCATTTCCATGTTGCAAACTTTGATAGTTATATTACGCACAGTATAAAAGTTAGTGAATTTTGAACTTGCATCAGTGTTTCATTTTTTACTCAAGGGTAGCACTGTTACACCGATATTTCAAATTGACAATAGTCCTTTATTGTCACAAAATTTAAAGTTCGTATGACGCACCAGTGAAAAGTTACAGCATTTCAATGTTGCAAACTTTGATAGTTATATTACGCACAGCATAAAAGTTAGTGAAATTTTAAGTTGCATTAGTGTTTCATTTTTTAATCAAGGGTAGCACTGTCATACCGATATTTCAAATTGACAATAGTACTTTATTGTCACATAATTTCAAGTTCTAATGATGCACCAGTAAAAAGTTTCAGCATTTCAATGTTGCAAACTTTGATAGTTATATTACGCACAGTAAAAAAGTTACTGAATTTTGAAGTTGCATCGGTATTTCATTCCTTACTCAAAGGTAGCACTGTTAAACCGAGATTTAAAACTGCCAATAGTACTTTATTGTCACAAAATTTCAAGGTCTTATGACGCACCAGTAAAAAGTTACAGCATTTCAATGTTGCAAACTTTGATAGTTATATTACGCACAGTATAAAAGTTAGTGAATTTTGGAGTTGCATCAGTGTTTCATTTTTACTCAAGGGTAGCACTGTTATACCGATATTTCAAATTGACAATAATAGTTTTTTTTTTGTCAAAAAATTTCGAGGTTGTATGACGCACCAGTAAAAAGTTGCAGCATTTCAATGTTGCAAACTTTGATAGTTATATTACGCACAGTATAAAAGTTAGTGAATTTTGAAGTTGCATCAGTGTTTCATTTTTACTCAAGGGTAGCACTGTTACACCGATATCTCCAATTGACAATAGTACCTCATTGTCTAAAAATTTAAAGGTCTTATGACGCACCAGTAAAAGTTACAGCATTTAAATGTTGCAAACTTTGATAGTTATATTACGCACAGTATAAAAGTGAGTGAATTTTGTAGTTGCATCAGTGTTTCATTTTTTACTCAAGGGTAGCACTGTTTTACCGATATTTCAAATTGACAATAGTACATTATTGCCACAATATTTCGAGCTTTTATGAGGCACCAGTAAAAAGTTACAGCATTCAATGTTGCAAACTTTGATAGTTATATTACGCACAGTATAAAAGTTAGTGAATTTTTAAGTTGCATCAGTGTTTCATTTTTTACTCAAGTGTAGCACTGTTATACCGCTATTTCAAATTGACAATAGTACTTTATTGTCACAAAATTTCAAGTTCTAATGATGCACGAGTAAAAAGTGACAGCATTTCAATGTTGCAAACTTTGATAGTTATATTACGCACAGTAAAAAAGTTACTGAATTTTGAAGTTGCATCGGTATTTCATTTCTTACTCAAAGGTAGCACTGTTAAACCGATATTTAAAACTGCCAATAGTACTTTATTGTCACAAAATTTCAAGGTCTTATGACGCACCAGTAAAAAGTTACAGCATTTCAATGTTGCAAACTTTGATAGTTATATTACGCACAGTATAAAAGTTAGTGAATTTTGAAGTTGCATCAGTGTTTCATTTTTACTCAAGGGTAGCACTGTTATACCGATATTTCAAATTGACAATAATAGTTTTTTTTTTGTCAAAAAATTTCGAGGTTTTATGACGCTCCAGTAAAAAGTTACAGCATTTCAATGTTGCAAACTTTGATAGTTATATTACGCACAGTATAAAAGTTAGTGAATTTTTAAGTTGCATCAGTGTTTCATTTTTTACTCAAAGGTAGCACTGTTATACCGATATTTCAAATTGACAATAGTACTTTATTGTCACAAAATTTCAAGTTCTTATGACGCACCAGTAAAAAGTTACAGCATTTCAATGTTGCAAACTATGATAGTTATATTACGCACAGTATAAAAGTTAGTGAAATTTTAAGTTGCATCAGTGTTTCATTTTTCACTCAAAATTAGCACTATTATACCGATATTTCAAATCGATAATACTACATTATTGTCACAAAATTTCAAGGTCTTATGACGCACCAGTAAAAAGTTACAGCATTTCAATGTTGCAAACTTTGATAGTTATATTACGCCCAGTATAAAAGTAAGTGAACTTTGAAGTTGCATCAGGGTTTCATTTTTTACTCAAGGGTAGCACTGTTATGCCAATATTTCAAATTGACAATAGTACTTTATTGTCATAAAATTTCAAGGTTTTACGATGCACCAGTAAAAAGTTAAAGCATTTCAATGTTGATAACTTTTATAGTTATATTACGCACAGTATAAAAGTAAGTGAACTTTGAAGTTGCATCAGGGTTTCATTTTTTACTCAAGGGTAGCACTGTTATGCCGATATTTCAAATTGATAATAGTACTTTATTATCACAAAATTTCAAGGTCTTATGACGCACCAGTAAAAAGTTACAGCATTTCAATGTTGCAAACTTTGATAGTTATATTACGCACAGTAAAAAAGTTACTGAATTTTGAAGTTGCATCGGTATTTCATTTCTTACTCAAAGGTAGCACTGTTAAACCGATATTTAAAACTGCCAATAGTACTTTATTGTCACAAAATTTCAAGGTCTTATGACGCACCAGTAAAAAGTTACAGCATTTCAATGTTGCAAACTTTGATAGTTATATTACGCACAGTATAAAAGTTAGTGAATTTTGAAGTTGCATCAGTGTTTCATTTTTACTCAAGGGTAGCACTGTTATACCGATATCTCCAATTAACAATAGTACCTTATTGTCTAAAAATTTAAAGTTCTTATGACGCACCAGTAAAAGTTACAGCATTTAAATGTTGCAAACTTTGATAGTTATATTACGCACAGTATAAAAGTGAGTGAATTTTGTAGTTGCATCAGTGTTTCATTTTTTACTCAAGGGTAGCACTGTTTTACCGATATTTTAAATTGACAATAGTACATTATTGCCACAATATTTCGTGGATTTATGAGGCACCAGTAAAAAGTTACAGCATTCAATGTTGCAAACTTTGATAGTTATATTACGCACAGTATAAAAGTGAGTGAATTTTGTAGTTGCATCAGTGTTTCATTTTTTACTCAAGGGTAGCACTGTTTTACCGATATTTTAAATTGACAATAGTACATTATTGCCACAATATTTCGTGGATTTATGAGGCACCAGTAAAAAGTTACAGCATTCAATGTTGCAAACTTTGATAGTTATATTACGCACAGTATAAAAGTTTGCGAATTTTGTAGTTGCATCAGTGTTTCATTTTTTACTCAAGGGTAGCACTGTTTTACCGATATTTTAAATTGACAATAGTACATTATTGCCACAATATTTCGTGGATTTATGAGGCACCAGTAAAAAGTTACAGCATTCAATGTTGCAAACTTTGATAGTTATATTACGCACAGTATAAAAGTTTGCGAATTTTGTAGTTGCATCAGTGTTTCACTTATTACTCAAGGGCACTGTTACACCGATATCTCAAATTGACAATAGTGCATTATAGTCACAAAATTTCAAGGTCTAATTACGCTCCAGTAAAAAGTTACAGCATTTCAATGTTGCAAACTTTGATAGTTATATTACGCCCAGTACAAAAGTAAGTGAACTTTGAAGTTGCATCAGGGTTTCATTTTTTACTCAAGGGTAGCACTGTTATGCCGATATTTCAAATTGACAATAGTACTTTATTGTCATAAAATTTCAAGGTTTTACGATGCACCAGTAAAAAGTTAAAGCATTTCAATGTTGATAACTTTTATAGTTATATTACGCACAGTATAAAAGTAAGTGAACTTTGAAGTTGCATCAGGGTTTCATTTTTTACTCAAGGGTAGCACTGTTATGCCGATATTTCAAATTGATAATAGTACTTTATTGTCACAAAATTTCAAGGTTTTACGATGCACCAGTAAAAAGTTAAAGCATTTCAATGTTGCAAACTTTGATAGTTATATTACGCACAGTTTAAAAGTTAGTGAATTTTGAAGTTGCATCAGTGTTTCAATTTTACTCAAAATTAGCACTATTATACCGATATTTCAAATTGACAATAGTACTTTATTGTCATAAAATTTCAAGGTCTTATGACGCACCAGTAAAAAGTTACAGCATTTCAATGTTGCAAACTTTGATAGTTATATTACGCACAGTATAAAAGTTAGTGAACTTTTAATTTGCATCAGTGTTTCATTTTTTACTCAAAATTAGCACTATTATACCGATATTTCAAATTGACAATAGTACTTTATTGTCATAAAATTTCAAGGTCTTATGACGCACCAGTAAAAAGTTACAGCATTTCAATGTTGCAAACTTTGATAGTTATATTACGCACAGTATAAAAGTAAGTGAAATTTGAAGTTGCATCAGTGTTTCAATTTTACTCCAAGGTAGCACTGCTATAGCGATATTTCAAATTGGCAATAGTACATTATTGTCACAAAATTTCAAGGTCTTAAGACGCACCAGCAAAAAGTTACAGCATTTCAATGTTGCAAACTTTGATAATTATATTAGGCACAGTATAAAAGTAAGTGAAATTTGAAGTTGCATCAGTGTTTCATTTTTTACTCAAGGGTAGCACTGTTATACCGATATTTCAAATTGACAAATAGTACTTTATTGTCTCAAAATTTCAAGGTCGTATGACGCACCAATAAAAAATGACAGCATTTCATTGTTGCAAACTTTGATAGTTATATTACGCACAGTATAAAAGTTAGTGAATTTTGCAGTTGCATCAGTGTTTCATATTTTACTCAATGGTAGCACTGTTTTACCGATATTTCAAATTGACAATAGTATTGTATTGTCACAAAATTTCCAGGTCCTAAGACGCACCAGCAAAATGTTACTGAATTTCAATGTTGCATACTTTGATAGTTATATTACGCACAGTATAAAATTAGTGAATTTTTAAGTTGCATCAGTGTTTCATTTTTCACTCAAAATTAGCACTATTATACCGATATTTCAAATCGATAATAGTACATTATTGTCACAAAATTTCAAGGTCTTATGACGCACCAGTAAAAAGTTACAGCATTTCAATGTTGCAAACTTTGATAGTTATATTACGCACAGTATAAAAGTAAGTGAACTTTGAAGTTGCATCAGGGTTTCATTTTTTACTCAGGGTAGCACTGTTATGCCGATATTTTAAATAGACAATAGTACTTTATTGTCATAAAATTGTAAGGTTCTACGATGCACCAGTAAAAAGTTAAAGCATTTCAATGTTGCAAACTTTTATAGTTATATTACGCACAGTGTAAAAGTTAGTGAACTTTGAAGTTGCATCAGTGTTTCAATTTTACTCCAAAGTAGCACTGTTATAGCGATATTTCAAATTGGCAATAGTACATTATTGTCACAAAATTTCAAGGTCTTAAGACGCACCAGCAAAAAGTTACAGCATTTCAATGTTGCAAACTTTGATAGTTATATTACGCACAGTATAAAAGTAAGTGAACTTTGAAGTTGCATCAGAGTTTCATTTTTTACTCAAGGGTAGCACAGTTATACCGATATTTCAAATTGACAAATAGTACTTTATTGTCACAAAATTTCAAGCTATTAAGACGCTCCAGTAAAAAGTTACAGCATTTCAATGTTGCAAACTTTGATAGTTATATTACGCACAGTATAAAATATAGTGAATTTTTAATTTTCATCAGTGTTTCATTTTTACTCAAGGGTAGCACTGTTATACCGCTATCTCAAATTGACAATAGTACATTATTGTAAAAAAATTTCAAGGTCTTATGACGCTCCAGTAGAAAGTTACAGCATTTCAATGTTGCAAACTTTGATATTTATATTACGCTCAGTATAAAAGTTAGTGAAGTTTTAAGTTGCATCAGTGTTTCATTTTTTACTCAAAGGTAGCACTGTTATACTGATATCTCAAATTGACAATAATACTTAATTACCATAAAATATAAAGCTCTTATGACGCACCAGTAAAAAGTTACAGCATTTCAATGTTGCAAACTTTGATAGTTATATTACTCACCGTATAAAAGTGAGTGAATTTTGAAGTTGCATCAGTGTTTCAATTTTACTCCAAGGTAGCACTGTTATAGCCATATTTCAAATTGGCAATTGTACATTATTGTCACAAAATTTCAAGGTCTTAAGACGCACCAGCAAAAAGTTATAGCATTTCAATGTTGCAAACTTTGATAGTTATATTACGCACAGTATAAAAGTAAGTGAAATTTGAAGTTGCATCAGTGTTTCAATTTTACTCCAAGGTAGCACTGCTATAGCGATATTTCAAATTGGCAATAGTACATTATTGTCACAAAATTTCAAGGTCTTAAGACGCACCAGCAAAAAGTTACAGCATTTCAATGTTGCAAACTTTGATAATTATATTAGGCACAGTATAAAAGTAAGTGAAATTTGAAGTTGCATCAGTGTTTCATTTTTTACTCAAGGGTAGCACTGTTATACCGATATTTCAAATTGACAAATAGTACTTTATTGTCACAAAATTTCAAGGTCGTATGACGCACCAATAAAAAATGACAGCATTTCAATGTTGCAAACTTTGATAGTTATATTACGCACAGTATAAAAGTTAGTGAATTTTGGAGTTGCATCAGTGTTTCATTTTTACTCAAGGGTAGCACTGTTATACCGATATTTCAAATTGACAATAATAGTTTTTTTTTTGTCAAAAAATTTCGAGGTTGTATGACGCACCAGTAAAAAGTTGCAGCATTTCAATGTTGCAAACTTTGATAGTTATATTACGCACAGTATAAAAGTTAGTGAATTTTGAAGTTGCATCAGTGTTTCATTTTTACTCAAGGGTAGCACTGTTACACCGATATCTCCAATTGACAATAGTACCTCATTGTCTAAAAATTTAAAGGTCTTATGACGCACCAGTAAAAGTTACAGCATTTAAATGTTGCAAACTTTGATAGTTATATTACGCACAGTATAAAAGTGAGTAAATTTTGTAGTTGCATCAGTGTTTCATTTTTTACTCAAGGGTAGCACTGTTTTACCGATATTTCAAATTGACAATAGTACATTATTGCCACAATATTTCGAGCTTTTATGAGGCACCAGTAAAAAGTTACAGCATTCAATGTTGCAAACTTTGATAGTTATATTACGCACAGTATAAAAGTTAGTGAATTTTTAAGTTGCATCAGTGTTTCATTTTTTACTCAAGTGTAGCACTGTTATACCGCTATTTCAAATTGACAATAGTACTTTATTGTCACAAAATTTCAAGTTCTAATGATGCACGAGTAAAAAGTTACAGCATTTCAATGTTGCAAACTTTGATAGTTATATTACGCACAGTAAAAAAGTTACTGAATTTTGAAGTTGCATCGGTATTTCATTTCTTACTCAAAGGTAGCACTGTTAAACCGATATTTAAAACTGCCAATAGTACTTTATTGTCACAAAATTTCAAGGTCTTATGACGCACCAGTAAAAAGTTACAGCATTTCAATGTTGCAAACTTTGATAGTTATATTACGCACAGTATAAAAGTTAGTGAATTTTGAAGTTGCATCAGTGTTTCATTTTTACTCAAGGGTAGCACTGTTATACCGATATTTCAAATTGACAATAATAGTTTTTTTTTTGTCAAAAAATTTCGAGGTTTTATGACGCACCAGTAAAAAGTTGCAGCATTTCAATGTTGCAAACTTTGATAGTTATATTACGCACAGTATAAAATATAGTGAATTTTTAAGTTTCATCAGTGTTTCATTTTTACTCAAGGGTAGCACTGTTATACCGCTATCTCAAATTGACAATAGTACATTATTGTCAAAAAATTTCAAGGTCTTATGACGCTCCAGTAGAAAGTTACAGCATTTCAATGTTGCAAACTTTGATATTTATATTACGCTCAGTATAAAAGTTAGTGAAGTTTTAAGTTGCATCAGTGTTTCATTTTTTACTCAAAGGTAGCACTGTTATACTGATATCTCAAATTGACAATAATACTTAATTACCATAAAATATAAAGCTCTTATGACGCACCAGTAAAAAGTTACAGCATTTCAATGTTGCAAACTTTGATAGTTATATTACTCACCGTATAAAAGTGAGTGAATTTTGAAGTTGCATCAGTGTTTCAATTTTACTCCAAGGTAGCACTGTTATAGCCATATTTCAAATTGGCAATTGTACATTATTGTCACAAAATTTCAAGGTCTTAAGACGCACCAGCAAAAAGTTATAGCATTTCAATGTTGCAAACTTTGATAGTTATATTACGCACAGTATAAAAGTAAGTGAACATTGAAGTTGCATCAGTGTTTCATTTTTTACTCAAGGGTAGCACTGTTATACCGATATTTCAAATTGACAAATAGTACTTTATTGTCACAAAATTTCAAGGTCGTATGACGCACCAATAAAAAATGACAGCATTTCAATGTTGCAAACTTTGATAGTTATATTACGCACAGTATAAAAGTTAGTAAATTTTGGAGTTGCATCAGTGTTTCATTTTTACTCAAGGGTACCACTGTTATACCGATATTTCAATTTGACAATAATAGTTTTTTTTTTGTCAAAAAATTTCGAGGTTGTATGACGCACCAGTAAAAAGTTGCAGCATTTCAATGTTGCAAACTTTGATAGTTATATTACGCACAGTATAAAAGTTAGTGAATTTTGAAGTTGCATCAGTGTTTCATTTTTACTCAAGGGTAGCACTGTTACACCGATATCTCCAATTGACAATAGTACCTCATTGTCTAAAAATTTAAAGGTCTTATGACGCACCAGTAAAAGTTACAGCATTTAAATGTTGCAAACTTTGATAGTTATATTACGCACAGTATAAAAGTGAGTGAATTTTGTAGTTGCATCAGTGTTTCATTTTTTACTCAAGGGTAGCACTGTTTTACCGATATTTCAAATTGACAATAGTACATTATTGCCACAATATTTCGAGCTTTTATGAGGCACCAGTAAAAAGTTACAGCATTCAATGTTGCAAACTTTGATAGTTATATTACGCACAGTATAAAAGTTAGTGAATTTTTAAGTTGCATCAGTGTTTCATTTTTTACTCAAGTGTAGCACTGTTATACCGCTATTTCAAATTGACAATAGTACTTTATTGTCACAAAATTTCAAGTTCTAATGATGCACGAGTAAAAAGTTACAGCATTTCAATGTTGCAAACTTTGATAGTTATATTACGCACAGTAAAAAAGTTACTGAATTTTGAAGTTGCATCGGTATTTCATTTCTTACTCAAAGGTAGCACTGTTAAACCGATATTTAAAACTGCCAATAGTACTTTATTGTCACAAAATTTCAAGGTCTTATGACGCACCAGTAAAAAGTTACAGCATTTCAATGTTGCAAACTTTGATAGTTATATTACGCACAGTATAAAAGTTAGTGAATTTTGAAGTTGCATCAGTGTTTCATTTTTACTCAAGGGTAGCACTGTTATACCGATATTTCAAATTGACAATAATAGTTTTTTTTTTGTCAAAAAATTTCGAGGTTTTATGACGCACCAGTAAAAAGTTGCAGCATTTCAATGTTGCAAACTTTGATAGTTATATTACGCACAGTATAAATGTTAGTGAATTTTGAAGTTGCATCAGTGTTTCATTTTTACTCAAGGGTAGCACTGTTATACCGATATCTCCAATTAACAATAGTACCTTATTGTCTAAAAATTTAAAGTTCTTATGACGCACCAGTAAAAGTTACAGCATTTAAATGTTGCAAACTTTGATAGTTATATTACGCACAGTATAAAAGTGAGTGAATTTTGTAGTTGCATCAGTGTTTCATTTTTTACTCAAGGGTAGCACTGTTTTACCGATATTTTAAATTGACAATAGTACATTATTGCCACAATATTTCGAGGATTTATGAGGCACCAGTAAAAAGTTACAGCATTCAATGTTGCAAACTTTGATAGTTATATTACGCACAGTATAAAAGTTTGCGAATTTTGTAGTTGCATCAGTGTTTCACTTATTACTCAAGGGTAGCACTGTTACACAGATATCTCAAATTGACAATAGTACATTATAGTCACAAAGTTTCAAGGTCTAATTACGCTCCAGTACAAAGTTACAGCATTTCAATGTTGCAAACTTTGATAGTTATATTACGCACAGTATAAAAGTTAGTGAATTTTTAAGTTGCATCAGTGTTTCATTTTTTACTCAAGTGTAGCACTGTTATACCGATATTTCAAATTGACAATAGTACTTTATTGTCACAAAATTTCAAGTTCTTATGACGCACCAGTAAAAAGTTACAGCATTTCAATGTTGCAAACTATGATAGTTATATTACGCACAGTATAAAAGTTAGTGAAATTTTAAGTTGCATCAGTGTTTCATTTTTCACTCAAAATTAGCACTATTATACCGATATTTAAAATCGATAATAGTACATTATTGTCACAAAATTTCAAGGTCTTATGACGCACCAGTAAAAAGTTACAGCATCTCAATGTTGCAAACTTTGATAGTTATATTACGCCCAGTATAAAAGTAAGTGAACTTTGAAGTTGCATCAGGGTTTCATTTTTTACTCAAGGGTAGCACTGTTATGCCAATATTTCAAATTGACAATAGTACTTTATTGTCATAAAATTTCAAGGTTTTACGATGCACCAGTAAAAAGTTAAAGCATTTCAATGTTGATAACTTTTATAGTTATATTACGCACAGTATAAAAGTAAGTGAACTTTGAAGTTGCATCAGGGTTTCATTTTTTACTCAAGGGTAGCACTGTTATGCCGATATTTCAAATTGATAATAGTACTTTATTATCACAAAATTTCAAGATCTTATGACGCACCAGTAAAAAGTTACAGCATTTCAATGTTGCAAACTTTGATAGTTATATTACGCACAGTAAAAAAGTTACTGAATTTTGAAGTTGCATCGGTATTTCATTTCTTACTCAAAGGTAGCACTGTTAAACCGATATTTAAAACTGCCAATAGTACTTTATTGTCACAAAATTTCAAGGTCTTATGACGCACCAGTAAAAAGTTACAGCATTTCAATGTTGCAAACTTTGATAGTTATATTACGCACAGTATAAAAGTTAGTGAATTTTGAAGTTGCATCAGTGTTTCATTTTTACTGAAGGGTAGCACTGTTATACCGATATTTCAAATTGACAATAATAGTTTTTTTTTTGTCAAAAAATTTCGAGGTTTTATGACGCACCAGTAAAAAGTTGCAGCATTTCAATGTTGCAAACTTTGATAGTTATATTACGCACAGTATAAATGTTAGTGAATTTTGAAGTTGCATCAGTGTTTCATTTTTACTCAAGGGTAGCACTGTTATACCGATATCTCCAATTAACAATAGTACCTTATTGTCTAAAAATTTAAAGTTCTTATGACGCACCAGTAAAAGTTACAGCATTTAAATGTTGCAAACTTTGATAGTTATATTACGCACAGTATAAAAGTGAGTGAATTTTGTAGTTGCATCAGTGTTTCATTTTTTACTCAAGGGTAGCACTGTTTTACCGATATTTTAAATTGACAATAGTACATTATTGCCACAATATTTCGTGGATTTATGAGGCACCAGTAAAAAGTTACAGCATTCAATGTTGCAAACTTTGATAGTTATATTACGCACAGTATAAAAGTTTGCGAATTTTGTAGTTGCATCAGTGTTTCACTTATTACTCAAGGGCACTGTTACACCGATATCTCAAATTGACAATAGTACATTATAGTCACAAAATTTCAAGGTCTAATTACGCTCCAGTAAAAAGTTACAGCATTTCAATGTTGCAAACTTTGATAGTTATATTACGCCCAGTACAAAAGTAAGTGAACTTTGAAGTTGCATCAGGGTTTCATTTTTTACTCAAGGGTAGCACTGTTATGCCGATATTTCAAATTGACAATAGTACTTTATTGTCATAAAATTTCAAGGTTTTACGATGCACCAGTAAAAAGTTAAAGCATTTCAATGTTGATAACTTTTATAGTTATATTACGCACAGTATAAAAGTAAGTGAACTTTGAAGTTGCATCAGGGTTTCATTTTTTACTCAAGGGTAGCACTGTTATGCCGATATTTCAAATTGATAATAGTACTTTATTGTCACAAAATTTCAAGGTCTTATGACGCACCAGTAAAAAGTTACAGCATTTCAATGTTGCAAACTTTGATAGTTATATTACGCACAGTATAAAAGTTAGTGAATTTTGAAGTTTGCATCAGTGTTTCATTTTTACTCAAGGGTAGCACTGTTATACCGATATCTCCAATTAACAATAGTACCTTATTGTCTAAAAATTTAAAGTTCTTATGACGCACCAGTAAAAAGTTACCGCATTTCAATGGTGCAAACTTTGATAGTTATATTACGCACAGTATAAAAGTAAGTGAACTTTGAATTTGCATCAGTGTTTCAATTTTACTCCAAGGTAGCACTGTTATAGATATATTTCAAATTGGCAATAGTAAATTATTGTCACAAAATTTCAAGGTCTTAAGACGCACCAGCAAAAAGTTACAGCATTCAATGTTGCAAACTTTGATAGTTATATTACGCACAGTATAAAAGTTTGCGAATTCTGTAGTTGCATCAGTGTTTCATTTTTTACTCAAGTGTAGCACTGTTATACCGATATTTCAAATTGACAATAGTACTTTATTGTCACAAAATTTCAAGTTCTCATGACGCACCAGTAAAAAGTTACAGCATTTCAATGTTGTAAACTTTGATAGTTATATTACGCACAGTATAAAAGTTAGTGAAATTTTAAGTTGCATCAGTGTTTCATTTTTCACTCAAAATTAGCACTATTATACCGATATTTCAAATCGATAATAGTACATTATTGTCACAAAATTTCAAGGTCTTATGACGCACCAGTAAAAAGTTACAGCATTTCAATGTTGCAAACTTTGATAGTTATATTACGCCCAGTATAAAAGTAAGTGAACTTTGAAGTTGCATCAGGGTTTCATTTTTTACTCAAGGGTAGCACTGTTATGCCGATATTTCAAATTGACAATAGTACTTTATTGTCATAAAATTTCAAGGTTTTAGGATGCACCAGTAAAAAGTTAAAGCATTTCAATGTTGCAAACTTTGATAGTTATATTACGCCCAGTATAAAAGTAAGTGAACTTTGAAGTTGCATCAGGGTTTCATTTTTTACCCAAGGGTAGCACTGTTATGCCGATATTTCAAATTGACAATAGTACTTTATTGTCATAAAATTTCAAGGTTTTACGATGCACCAGTAAAAAGTTAAAGCATTTCAATGTTGCAAACTTTGATAGTTATATTACGCACAGTTTAAAAGTTAGTGAATTTTGAAGTTGCATCAGTGTTTCAATTTTACTCAAAATTAGCACTATTATACCGATATTTCAAATTGACAATAGTACTTTATTGTCACAAAATTTCAAGGTCTTAAGACGCACCAGCAAAAAGTTACAGCATTCAATGTTGCAAACTTTGATAGTTATATTACGCACAGTATAAAAGTTTGCGAATTCTGTAGTTGCATCAGTGTTTCATTTTTTACTCAAGTGTAGCACTGTTATACCGATATTTCAAATTGACAATAGTACTTTATTGTCACAAAATTTCAAGTTCTCATGACGCACCAGTAAAAAGTTACAGCATTTCAATGTTGTAAACTTTGATAGTTATATTACGCACAGTATAAAAGTTAGTGAAATTTTAAGTTGCATCAGTGTTTCATTTTTCACTCAAAATTAGCACTATTATACCGATATTTCAAATCGATAATAGTACATTATTGTCACAAAATTTCAAGGTCTTATGACGCACCAGTAAAAAGTTACAGCATTTCAATGTTGCAAACTTTGATAGTTATATTACGCCCAGTATAAAAGTAAGTGAACTTTGAAGTTGCATCAGGGTTTCATTTTTTACTCAAGGGTAGCACTGTTATGCCGATATTTCAAATTGACAATAGTACTTTATTGTCATAAAATTTCAAGGTTTTAGGATGCACCAGTAAAAAGTTAAAGCATTTCAATGTTGCAAACTTTGATAGTTATATTACGCCCAGTATAAAAGTAAGTGAACTTTGAAGTTGCATCAGGGTTTCATTTTTTACCCAAGGGTAGCACTGTTATGCCGATATTTCAAATTGACAATAGTACTTTATTGTCATAAAATTTCAAGGTTTTACGATGCACCAGTAAAAAGTTAAAGCATTTCAATGTTGCAAACTTTGATAGTTATATTACGCACAGTTTAAAAGTTAGTGAATTTTGAAGTTGCATCAGTGTTTCAATTTTACTCAAAATTAGCACTATTATACCGATATTTCAAATTGACAATAGTACTTTATTGTCATAAAATTTCAAGGTCTTATGACGCACCAGTAAAAAGTTACAGCATTTCAATGTTGCAAACTTTGATAGTTATATTACGCACAGTATAAAAGTTAGTGAACTTGTAATTTGCATCAGTGTTTCATTTTTTACTCAAAATTAGCACTATTATACCGATATTTCAAATTGACGATAGTACTTTATTGTCATAAAATTTCAAGGTCTTATGACGCACCAGTAAAAAGTTACAGCATTTCAATGTTGCAAACTTTGATAGTTATATTACGCACAGTATAAAAGTAAGTGAACTTTGAAGTTGCATCAGGGTTTCATTTTTTACTCAGGGTAGCACTGTTATGCCGATATTTTAAATAGACAATAGTACTTTATTGTCATAAAATTGTAAGGTTCTACGATGCACCAGTAAAAAGTTAAAGCATTTCAATGTTGCAAACTTTTATAGTTATATTACGCACAGTGTAAAAGTTAGTGAATTTTGAAGTTGCATCAGTGTTTCAATTTTACTCCAAAGTAGCACTGTTATAGCGATATTTCAAATTGGCAATAGTACATTATTGTCACAAAATTTCAAGGTCTTAAGACGCACCAGCAAAAAGTTACAGCATTTCAATGTTGCAAACTTTGATAGTTATATTACGCACAGTATAAAAGTAAGTGAACTTTGAAGTTGCATCAGAGTTTCATTTTTTACTCAAGGGTAGCACAGTTATACCGATATTTCAAATTGACAAATAGTACTTTATTGTCACAAAATTTCAAGCTATTAAGACGCTCCAGTAAAAAGTTACAGCATTTCAATGTTGCAAACTTTGATAGTTATATTACGCACAGTATAAAATATAGTGAATTTTTAAGTTTCATCAGTGTTTCATTTTTACTCAAGGGTAGCACTGTTATACCGCTATCTCAAATTGACAATAGTACATTATTGTCAAAAAATTTCAAGGTCTTATGACGCTCCAGTAGAAAGTTACAGCATTTCAATGTTGCAAACTTTGATATTTATATTACGCTCAGTATAAAAGTTAGTGAAGTTTTAAGTTGCATCAGTGTTTCATTTTTTACTCAAAGGTAGCACTGTTATACTGATATCTCAAATTGACAATAATACTTAATTACCATAAAATATAAAGCTCTTATGACGCACCAGTAAAAAGTTACAGCATTTCAATGTTGCAAACTTTGATAGTTATATTACTCACCGTATAAAAGTGAGTGAATTTTGAAGTTGCATCAGTGTTTCAATTTTACTCCAAGGTAGCACTGTTATAGCCATATTTCAAATTGGCAATTGTACATTATTGTCACAAAATTTCAAGGTCTTAAGACGCACCAGCAAAAAGTTATAGCATTTCAATGTTGCAAACTTTGATAGTTATATTACGCACAGTATAAAAGTAAGTGAACATTGAAGTTGCATCAGTGTTTCATTTTTTACTCAAGGGTAGCACTGTTATACCGATATTTCAAATTGACAAATAGTACTTTATTGTCACAAAATTTCAAGGTCGTATGACGCACCAATAAAAAATGACAGCATTTCAATGTTGCAAACTTTGATAGTTATATTACGCACAGTATAAAAGTTAGTGAATTTTGAAGTTTCATCAGTGTTTCATTTTTACTCAAGGGTAGCACTGTTATACCGCTATCTCAAATTGACAATAGTACATTATTGTCACAAAATTTCAAGGTCTTATGACGCTCCAGTAAAAAGTTACAGCATTTCAATATTGCAAACTTTGATAGTTATATTACGCACAGTATAAAAGTTAGTGAATTTTGAAGTTTCATCTGTGTTTCATTTTTACTCAAGGGTAGCACTGTTATACCGCTATCTCAAATTGACAATAGTACATTATTGTTACAAAATTTCAAGGTCTTATGACGCTCCAGTAAAAAGTTACAGAATTTCAATGTTGCATACTTTGATAGTTATTTTACGCACAGTATAAAATTAGTGAATTTTTAAGTTGCATCAGTGTTTCATTTTTCACTCAAAATTAGCACTATTATACCGATATTTCAAATCGATAATAGTACATTATTGTCACAAAATTTCAAGGTCTTATGACGCACCAGTAAAAAGTTACAGCATTTCAATGTTGCAAACTTTGATAGTTATATTACGCCCAGTATAAAAGTAAGTGAACTTTGAAGTTGCATCAGGGTTTCATTTTTTACTCAAGGGTAGCACTGTTATGCCGATATTTCAAATTGACAATAGTACTTTATTGTCATAAAATTTCAAGGTTTTAGGATGCACCAGTAAAAAGTTAAAGCATTTCAATGTTGCAAACTTTTATAGTTATACATATTACGCACAGTATAAAAGTAAGTGAACTTGGAAGTTGCATCAGGGTTTCATTTTTTACTCAAGGGTAGCACTGTTATGCCGATATTGCAAATTGACAATAGTACTTTATTGTCACAAAATTTCAAGGTCTTATGACGCACCAGTAAAAAGTTACAGCATTTCAATGTTGCAAACTTTGATAGTTATATTACGCCCAGTATAAAAGTAAGTGAACTTTGAAGTTGCATCAGGGTTTCATTTTTACTCAAGGGTAGCACTGTTATGCCGATATTTCAAATTGACAATAGTACTTTATTGTCATAAAATTTCAAGGTTTTACGATGCACCAGTAAAAAGTTACAGCATTTCAATGTTGCAAACTTTGATAATTATATTACGCACATTATAAAAGTAAGTGAACTTTGAAGTTGCATCAGAGTTTCATTTTTTACTCAAGGGTAGCACTGTTATACCGCTATCTCAAATTGACAATAGTACATTATTGTCACAAAATTTCAAGGTCTTATGACTCTCCAGTAAAAAGTTACAGCATTTCAATATTGCAAACTTTGATAGTTATATTACGCACAGTATAAAAGTTAGTGAATTTTGAAGTTTCATCAGTGTTTCATTTTTACTCAAGGGTAGCACTGTTATACCGCTATCTCATATTGACAATAGTACTTTATTGTCATAAAATTTCAAGGTCTTATGACGCACCAGTAAAAAGTTACCGCATTTCAATGTTGCAAACTTTGATAGTTATATTACGCACAGTATAAAAGTAAGTGAACTTTGAAGTTGCACCAGTGTTTCAGTTTTACTCCAAGGTAGCACTGTTATAGAGATATTTCAAATTGGCAATAGTAAATTATTGTCACAAAATTTCAAGGTCTTAAGACGCACCAGCAAAAAGTTACAGCATTTCAATGTTGCAAACTTTGATAATTATATTAGGCAAAGTATAAAAGTAAGTGAACTTTGAAGTTGCATCAGTGTTTCATTTTTTACTCAAGGGTAGCACTGTTATACCGATATTTCAAACTGACAAATAGTACTTTATTGTCTCAAAATTTCAAGGTCTTATGACGCACCAATAAAAAATGACAGCATTTCAATTTTGCAAACTTTGATAGTTATATTACGCACAGTATAAAAGTTAGTGAATTTTGTAGTTGCATCAGTGTTTCATTTTTTACTCAATTGTAGCACTGTTTTACCGCTATCTCAAATTGACAATAGTACATTATTGTCACAAAATTTCAAGGTCTTATGACGCTCCAGTAAAAAGTTACAGCATTTCAATATTGCAAACTTTGATAGTTATATTACGCACAGTATAAAAGTTAGTGAATTTTGAAGTTTCATCAGTGTTTCATTTTTTACTCAAGGGTAGCACTGTTATACCGCTATCTCATATTGAAAATAGTGCTTTATTGTCATAAAATTTCAAGGTCTTATGACGCACCAGTAAAAAAGTTACCGCATTTCAATGTTGCAAACTTTGATAGTTATATTACGCACAGTATAAAAGTAAGAGAACTTTGAAGTTGCATCAGTGTTTCAATTTTACTCCAAGGTAGCACTGTTATAGATATATTTCAAATTGGCAATAGTAAATTATTGTCACAAAATTTCAAGGTCTTAAGACGCACCAGCAAAAAGTTACAGCATTTCAATGTTGCAAACTTTGATAATTATATTAGGCAAAGTATAAAAGTAAGTGAACTTTGAAGTTGCATCAGTGTTTCATTTTTTACTCAAGGGTAGCACTGTTATACCGATATTTCAAATTGACAAATAGTACTTTATTGTCTCAAAATTTCAAGGTCGTATGACGCACCAATAAAAAATGACAGCATTTCAATGTTGCAAACTTTGATAGTTATATTACGCACAGTATAAAAGTTAGTGAATTTTGTAGTTGCATCAGTGTTTCATTTTTTACTGAATTGTAGCACTGTTTTACCGCTATCTCAAATTGACAATAGTACATAATTGTCACAAAATTTCAAGGTCTTATGACGCTCCAGTAAAAAGTTACAGCATTTCAATATTGCAAACTTTGATAGTTATATTACGCACAGTATAAAAGTTAGTGAATTTTGAAGTTTCATCAGTGTTTCATTTTTACTCAAGGGTAGCACTGTTATACCGCTATCTCATATTGAAAATAGTACTTTATTGTCATAAAATTTCAAGGTCTTATGACGCACCAGTAAAAAGTTACCGCATTTCAATGTTGCAAACTTTGATAGTTATATTACGCACAGTATAAAAGTAAGTGAACTTTGAAGTTGCATCAGTGTTTCAATTTTACTCCAAGGTAGCACTGTTATAGATATATTTCAAATTGGCAATAGTAAATTATTGTCACAAAATTTCAAGGTCTTAAGACGTACCAGCAAAAAGTTACAGCATTTCAATGTTGCAAACTTTGATAGTTATATTACGCACAGTATAAAAGTAAGTGAACTTTGAAGTTGCATCAGGGTTTCATTTTTTACTCAGGGTAGCACTGTTATGCCGATATTTTAAATTGACAATAGTACTTTATTGTCATAAAATTTCAAGGTCTTATGACGCACCAATAAAAAATGACAGCATTTCAATTTTGCAAACTTTGATAGTTATATTACGCACAGTATAAAAGTTAGTGAATTTTGTAGTTGCATCAGTGTTTCATTTTTTACTCAATTGTAGCACTGTTTTACCGCTATCTCAAATTGACAATAGTACATTATTGTCACAAAATTTCAAGGTCTTATGACGCTCCAGTAAAAAGTTACAGCATTTCAATATTGCAAACTTTGATAGTTATATTACGCACAGTATAAAAGTTAGTGAATTTTGAAGTTTCATCAGTGTTTCATTTTTACTCAAGGGTAGCACTGTTATACCGCTATCTCATATTGAAAATAGTGCTTTATTGTCATAAAATTTCAAGGTCTTATGACGCACCAGTAAAAAGTTACCGCATTTCAATGTTGCAAACTTTGATAGTTATATTACGCACAGTATAAAAGTAAGAGAACTTTGAAGTTGCATCAGTGTTTCAATTTTACTCCAAGGTAGCACTGTTATAGATATATTTCAAATTGGCAATAGTAAATTATTGTCACAAAATTTCAAGGTCTTAAGACGCACCAGCAAAAAGTTACAGCATTTCAATGTTGCAAACTTTGATAATTATATTAGGCAAAGTATAAAAGTAAGTGAACTTTGAAGTTGCATCAGTGTTTCATTTTTTACTCAAGGGTAGCACTGTTATACCGATATTTCAAATTGACAAATAGTACTTTATTGTCTCAAAATTTCAAGGTCGTATGACGCACCAATAAAAAATGACAGCATTTCAATGTTGCAAACTTTGATAGTTATATTACGCACAGTATAAAAGTTAGTGAATTTTGTAGTTGCATCAGTGTTTCATTTTTTACTGAATTGTAGCACTGTTTTACCGCTATCTCAAATTGACAATAGTACATAATTGTCACAAAATTTCAAGGTCTTATGACGCTCCAGTAAAAAGTTACAGCATTTCAATATTGCAAACTTTGATAGTTATATTACGCACAGTATAAAAGTTAGTGAATTTTGAAGTTTCATCAGTGTTTCATTTTTACTCAAGGGTAGCACTGTTATACCGCTATCTCATATTGAAAATAGTACTTTATTGTCATAAAATTTCAAGGTCTTATGACGCACCAGTAAAAAGTTACCGCATTTCAATGTTGCAAACTTTGATAGTTATATTACGCACAGTATAAAAGTAAGTGAACTTTGAAGTTGCATCAGTGTTTCAATTTTACTCCAAGGTAGCACTGTTATAGATATATTTCAAATTGGCAATAGTAAATTATTGTCACAAAATTTCAAGGTCTTAAGACGTACCAGCAAAAAGTTACAGCATTTCAATGTTGCAAACTTTGATAGTTATATTACGCACAGTATAAAAGTAAGTGAACTTTGAAGTTGCATCAGGGTTTCATTTTTTACTCAGGGTAGCACTGTTATGCCGATATTTTAAATTGACAATAGTACTTTATTGTCATAAAATTTCAAGGTTCTACGATGCACCAGTAAAAAGTTAAAGCATTTCAATGTTGCAAACTTTGATAGTTATATTACGCACAGTATAAAAGTTAGTGAATTTTGTAGTTGCATCAGTGTTTCATTTTTTACTCAATTGTAGCACTGTTTTACCGATATTTCAAATTGACAATAGTATTGTATTGTCACAAAATTTCAAGGTCTTAAGACGCACCTGCAAAAAGTTACAGAATTTCAATGTTGCATACTTTGATAGTTATATTACGCACAGTATAAAATTAGTGAATTTTTAAGTTGCATCAATGTTTCATTTTTCACTCAAAATTAGAATTATACCGATATTTCAAATCGATAATAGTACATTATTGTCACAAAATTTCAAGGTTCTATGACGCACCAGTAAAAAGTTAAAGCATTTCAATGTTGCAAACTTTTATAGTTATATTACGCACAGTGTAAAAGTTAGTGAATTTTGAAGTTGCATCAGTGTTTCAATTTTACTCCAAGGTAGCACTGTTATAGCGATATTTCAAATTGGCAATAGTACATTATTGTCACAAAATTTCAAGGTCTTAAGACGCACCAGCAAAAAGTTACAGCAGTTCAATGTTGCAAACTTTGATAGTTATATTACGCACAGTATAAAAGTAAGTGACCAATAAAAAATGACAGCATTTCAATATTGCAAACTTTGATAGTTATATTACGCACAGTATAAAAGTTAGTGAATTTTTAATTTGTATCAGTGTTTCATTTTTTACTCAAAATTAACACTATTATACCGATATTTCAAATTGATAATAGTACTTTATTGTCACAAAATTTCAAGGTCCTATGACGCACCAGTAAAAAGTTACAGCATTTCAATGCTGCAAACTTTGATAGTTATATTAGTTAGTATAAAAGTTAGTGAATTTTTAAGTTGCATCAGTGTTTCATTTTTCACTCAAAATTAGCACTATTATACCGATATTTCAAATCGATAATAGTACATTATTGTCACAAAATTTCCAGGTCTTATGACGCACCAATAAAAAATGACAGCATTTCAATGTTGCAAACTTTGATAGTTATATTACGCACAGTATAAAAGATAGTGAATTTTGAAGTTTCATCAGTGTTTCATTTTTTACTAAGGGGTAGCACTGTTATACCGATATTTCAAATTGACAAATAGTACTTTATTGTCACAAAATTTCAAGCTATTAAGACACTCCAGTAAAAAGTTACAGCATTTCAATGTTGCAAACTTTGATATTTATATTACGCACAGTATAAAAGTGAGTGAATTTTTAAGTTGCATCAGTGTTTCATTTTTCACTCAAAATTAGCACTATTATCCCGATATTTCAAATCGATACTAGTACTCTATTGTCACATAATTTCAAGGTCTTATGACGCACCAATAAAAAATGACAGCATTTCAATGTTGCAAACTTTGATAGTTATATTACGCAGAGGATAAAGGAGAGTGAATTTTGAAGTTTCATCAGTGTTTCATTTTTACTCAAGGGTAGCACTGTTATGCCGATATTTTAAATTGACAATAGTACTTTATTGTCATAAAATTTCAAGGTTTTACGATGCACCAGTAAAAAGTTAAATCTTTTCAATGTTGCAAACTTTTATAGTTATATTTCTGACCGTATAAAAGTAAGTGACCAATAAAAAATGACAGCATTTCAATATTGCAAACTTTGATAGTTATATTACGCACAGTATAAAAGTTAGTGAATTTTTAATTTGCATCAGTGTTTCATTTTTTACTCAAAATTAGCACTATTACACCGATATTTCAAATTGATAATAGTACTTTATTGTCACAAAATTTCAAGGTCTTATGACGCTCCAGTAAAAAGTTACAGCATTTCAATGTTACAAACTTTGATATTTATATTACGCACAGTATAAAAGTTAGTGAAGTTTTAAGTTGCATCAGTGTTTCATTTTTTACTCAAAGGTAGCACTGTTATACTGATATCTCAAATTGACAATAATACTTAATTACTATAAAATATAAAGCTCTTATGACGCACCAGTAAAAAGTTACAGCATTTCAATGTTGCAAACTTTGATAGTTATATTACTCACCGTATAAAAGTTAGTGACCAATAAAAAATGACAGCATTTCAATATTGCAAACTTTGATAGTTATATTACGCACAGTATAATAGTTAGTGAATTTTTAATTTGCATCAGTGTTTCATTTTTTACTCAAAATTAGCACTATTATACCGATATTTCAAATTGATAATAGTACTTTATTGTCACAAAATTTCAAGGTCCTATGACGCACCAGTAAAAAGTTACAGCATTTCAATGCTGCAAACTTTGATAGTTATATTAGTTAGTATAAAAGTTAGTGAATTTTTAAGTTGCATCAGTGTTTCATTTTTCACTCAAAATTAGCACTATTATACCGATATTTCAAATCGATAATAGTACATTATTGTCACAAAATTTCAAGGTCTTATGACGCACCAATAAAAAATGACAGCATTTCAATGTTGCAAACTTTGATAGTTATATTACGCACAGTATAAAAGATAGTGAATTTTGAAGTTTCATCAGTGTTTCATTTTTTACTAAGGGGTAGCACTGTTATACCGATATTTCAAATTGAGAAATAGTACTTTATTGTCACAAAATTTCAAGCTATTAAGACGCTCTAGTAAAAAGTTACAGCATTTCAATGTTGCAAACTTTGATATTTATATTACGCACAGTATAAAAGTTAGTGAATTTTTAAGTTGTGTTTCATTTTTCACTCAAAATTAGGACTATTATACCGATATTTCAAATCGATAATAGTACATTATTGTCACATAATTTCAAGGTCTTATGACGCACCAATAAAAAATGACAGCATTTCAATGTTGCAAACTTTGATAGTTATATTACGCACAGTATAAAAGATAGTGAATTTTGAAGTTTCATCAGTGTTTCATTTTTACTCAAGGGTAGCTCTGTTATGCCGATATTTTAAATTGACAATAGTACTTTATTGTCATAAAATTTCAAGGTTTTACGATGCACCAGTAAAAAGTTAAAGCATTTCAATGTTGCAAACTTTTATAGTTATATTACGCACAGTGTAAAAGTTAGTGAATTTTGAAGTAGCATCAGTGTTTCATTTTTACTCAAGGGTAGCACTTTTATACCGCTATCTCATATTGACAATAGTACATTATTGTCACACAATTTTAAGGTCTTATGACGCTCCAGTAAAAAGTTACAGCAATTCAATGTTGCAAACTTTGATAGTTATATTACGCACAGTATAAAAGTTAGTGAACTTTGAAGTTTCATCAGTGTTTCATTTTTACTCAAGGGTAGCACTGTTATACCGCTATCTCATATTGACAATAGTACATTATTGTCACAAAATTTTAAGGACTTATGACGCTCCAGTAAAAAGTTACAGCATTTCAATGTTGCAAACTTTGATTGTTATATTACGCACAGTATAAAAGTAAGTGAATTTTGAAGTTTCATCAGTGTTTCATTTTTACTCAAGGGTAGCACTGTTATACCGCTATTTCAAATTGACAATAGTACATTATTGTCACAAAATTTCAAGTTCTTATGCCGCTCCAGTAAAAAGTTACAGCATTTCAATATTGCAAACTTTGATAGTTATATTACGCACAGTATAAAAGTTAGTGAATTTTTAATTTGCATCAGTGTTTCATGTTTTACTCAAAATTAGCACTATTATACCGATATTTCAAATTGATAATAGTACTTTATTGTCACAAAATTTCAAGGTCCTATGACGCACCAGTAAAAAGTTAAAGCATTTCAATGCTGCAAACTTTGATAGTTATATTACGCACAGTATAAAATTTAGTGAATTTTGAAGTTGCATCAGTGTTTCATTTTTTACTCAAAGGCCGCACTGTTATACCGATATTTTAAATTGACAATAGTACTTTATTGTCACAAAATTTCAAGGTCTTATAGCGCGCCAGTAAAAAGTTACAGCTTTTCAATATTGCAAACTTTGATAGTTATATTACGCACAGTATAAAAGTTAGTGAATTTTTAATTTGCATCAGAGTTTCATTTTTTACTCAAAATTAGCACTATTATACCGATATTTCAAATTGATAATAGTACTTTATTGTCACAAAATTTCAAGGTCTTATGACGCACCAGTAAAAAGTTACAGCATTTCAATGTTGCAAACTTTGATAGTTATACTACGCGCAGTATAAAAGTAAGTGAATTTTGAAGTTGCATCAGTGTTTCATTTTTTACTCAATGGTAGCACTGTTTTACCGATATTTAAAATTGCCAATAGTACTTTATTGTCACAAAATTTCAAGGTCTTATGACGCAGCAGTAAAAAGTTACAGAATTTCAATGTTGCAAACTTTGATAGTTATATTACGCACAGTATAAAAGATAGTGAATTTTGAAGTTTCATCAGTGTTTCATTTTTTACTAAGGGGTAGCACTGTTATACCGATATTTCAAATTGACAAATAGTACTTTATTGTCACAAAATTTCAAGCTATTAAGACGCTCCAGAAAAAAGTTACAGCATTTCAATGTTGCAAACTTTGATATTTATATTACGCACAGTATAAAAGTTAGTGAATTTTTAAGTTGCATCAGTGTTTCATTTTTCACTCAAAATTAGCACTATTATACCGATATTTCAAATTGATAATAGTACTTTATTGTCACAAAATGTCAAGGTCTTATGACGCACCAGTAAAAAATTACAGCATTTCAATGTTGCAAACTTTGATAGTTATACTACGCGCAGTATAAAAGTAAGTGAATTTTGAAGTTTCATCAGTGTTTCATTTTTACTCAAGGGTAGCTCTGTTATGCCGATATTTTAAATTGACAATAGTACTTTATTGTCATAAAATTTCAAGGTTTTACGATGCACCAGTAAAAAGTTAAAGCATTTCAATGTTGCAAACTTTTATAGTTATATTACGCACAGTGTAAAAGTTAGTGAATTTTGAAGTAGCATCAGTGTTTCAATTTTACTCCAAGGTAGCACTGTTATAGCGATATTTCAAATTGGCAATTGTACATTATTGTCACAAAATTTAAAGGTCTTAAGACGCACCAGCAAAAAGTTACAGCATTTCAATGTTGCAAACTTTGATAGTTATATTACGCACAGTATAAAAGTTAGTGAATTTTGTAGTTGCATCAGTGTTTCATTTTTTACTCAATGGTAGCACTGTTTTACCGATATTTCAAATTGACAATAGCATTTTATTGTCACAAAATTTCAAGGTCTTTAAACGCACCAGCAAAAAGTTACAGAATTTCAATGTTGCAAGCTTTGATAGTTATATTACGCAAAGTATAAAAGTTAGTGAATTTTGAAGTTTCATCAGTGTTTCATTTTTACTCAAGGGTAGCACTGTTATACCGCCATCTCATATTGACAATAGCACATTATTGTCACAAAATTTTAAGGTCTTATGACGCTCCAGTAAAAAGTTACAGCAATTCAATGTTGCAAACTTTGATAGTTATATTACGCACAGTATAAAAGTTAGTGAACTTTGAAGTTTCATCAGTGTTTCATTTTTACTCAAGGGTAGCACTTTTATACCGCTATCTCAAATTGACAATAGTACATTATTGTCACAAAATTTCAAGGTCTTATGACGCACCAGTAAAAAGTTACAGCATTTAAATGCTGCAAACTTTGATAGTTATATTACGCACAGTATAAAATTTAGTGAATTTTGAAGTTGCATCAGTGTTTCATTTTTTAGTCAAAGGCCGCACTGTTATACCGATATTTTAAATTGACAATAGTACTTTATTGTCACAAAATTTCAAGGTCTTATGACGCTCCAGTAAAAAGTTACAGCATTTCAATATTGCAAACTTTGATAGTTATATTACGCACAGTATAAAAGTTAGTGAAATTTTAATTTGCATCAGTGTTTCATTTTTTACTCAAAATTAGCACTATTATACCGATATTTCAAATTGATAATAGTACTTTATTGTCACAAAATTTCAAGGTCTTATGACGCACCAGTAAAAAGTTACAGCATTTCAATGTTGCAAACTTTGATAGTTATACTACGCGCAGTATAAAAGTAAGTGAATTTTGAAGTTGCATCAGTGTTTCATTTTTTACTCAATGGTAGCACAGTTTTACCGATATTTAAAATTGCCAATAGTACTTTATTGTCACAAAATTTCAAGGTCTTATGACGCACCAGTAAAAAGTTACAGCATTTCAATGTTGCAAACTTTGATAATTATATTACTCACCGTATAAAAGTGAGTGAATTTTGAAGTTGCATCAGTGTTTAAATTTTACTCCAAGGTAGCACTGTTATAGCGATATTTTAAATTGTCAATAGTACATTATTGTCACAAAATTTCAAGGTCTTAAGACGCACCAGCAAAAAGTTACAGCATTTCAATGTTGCAAACTTTGATAGTTATATTACGCACAGTATAAAAGTTAGTGAATTTTGTAGTTCATCAGTGTTTCATTTTTTGTTCAATGGTAGCACTGTTTTACCGATATTTCAAATTGACAACAGTATTTTATTGTCACAAAATTTCAAGGTCTTAAGACGCACCAGTAAAAAGTTACAGAATTTCAATGTTGCAAACTTTGATAGTTATATTACGGAAAGTATAAAAGTTAGTGAATTTTGAAGTTTCATTTTTACTCAAGGGTAGCACTGTTATACCGCTATCTCAAATTGACAATAGTACACTATTGTCACAAAATTTTAAGGTCTTATGACGCTCCAGTAAAAAGTTTCAGCACTTCAATGTTGCAAACTTTGATAGTTATATTACTCACCGTATAAAAGTGAGTGAATTTTGAAGTTGCATCAGTGTTTAAATTTTACTCCAAGGTAGCACTGTTATAGCGATATTTCAAATTGTCAATAGTACATTATTGTCACAAAATTTCAAGGTCTTAAGACGCACCAGCAAAAAGTTACAGCATTTCAATGTTGCAAACTTTGATAGTTATATTACGCACAGTATAAAAGTTAGTGAATTTTGTAGTTCATCAGTGTTTCATTTTTTATTCAATGGTAGCACTGTTTTACCGATATTTCAAATTGACAACAGTATTTTATTGTCAAAAAATTTCAAGGTCTTAAGACGCACCAGTAAAAAGTTACAGAATTTCAATGTTGCAAACTTTGATAGTTATATTACGCAAAGTATAAAAGTTAGTGAATTTTGAAGTTTCATTTTTACTCAAGGGTAGCACTGTTATACCGCTATCTCAAATTGACAATAGTACACTATTGTCACAAAATTTTAAGGTCTTATGACGCTCCAGTAAAAAGTTTCAGCACTTCAATGTTGCAAACTTTGATAGTTATATTACTCACCGTATAAAAGTGAGTGAATTTTGAAGTTGCATCTGTGTTTCAATTTTACTCCAAGGTAGCACTGTTATAGCGATATTTCAAATTGGCAATTGTACATTATTGTCACAAAATTTCAAGGTCTTAAGACGCACCAGCAAAAAGTTACAGCATTTCAATGTTGCAAACTTTGATAGTTATATTACACACAGTATAAAAGTAAGTGAACATTCAAGTTGCATCAGTGTTTCATTTTTTACTCAAGGGTAGCACTGTTATACCGATATTTCAAATTGACAAATAGTACTTTATTGTCACAAAATTTCAAGGTCTTATGACGCACCAGTAAAAAGTTACAGCATTTCAATGTTGCAAACTTTGATAGTTATATTACTCACCGTATAAAAGTGAGTGAATTTTGAAGTTGCATCAGTGTTTAAATTTTACTCCAAGGTAGCACTGTTATAGCGATATTTCAAATTGTCAATAGTACATTATTGTCACAAAATTTCAAGGTCTTAAGACGCACCAGCAAAAAGTTACAGCATTTCAATGTTGCAAACTTTGATAGTTATATTACGCACAGTATAAAAGTTAGTGAATTTTGTAGTTCATCAGTGTTTCATTTTTTGTTCAATGGTAGCACTGTTTTACCGATATTTCAAATTGACAACAGTATTTTATTGTCACAAAATTTCAAGGTCTTAAGACGCACCAGTAAAAAGTTACAGAATTTCAATGTTGCAAACTTTGATAGTTATATTACGGAAAGTATAAAAGTTAGTGAATTTTGAAGTTTCATTTTTACTCAAGGGTAGCACTGTTATACCGCTATCTCAAATTGACAATAGTACACTATTGTCACAAAATTTTAAGGTCTTATGACGCTCCAGTAAAAAGTTTCAGCACTTCAATGTTGCAAACTTTGATAGTTATATTACTCACCGTATAAAAGTGAGTGAATTTTGAAGTTGCATCAGTGTTTAAATTTTACTCCAAGGTAGCACTGTTATAGCGATATTTCAAATTGTCAATAGTACATTATTGTCACAAAATTTCAAGGTCTTTAAACGCACCAGCAAAAAGTTACAGAATTTCAATGTTGCAAGCTTTGATAGTTATATTACGCAAAGTATAAAAGTTAGTGAATTTTGAAGTTTCATCAGTGTTTCATTTTTACTCAAGGGTAGCACTGTTATACCGCCATCTCATATTGACAATAGCACATTATTGTCACAAAATTTTAAGGTCTTATGACGCTCCAGTAAAAAGTTACAGCAATTCAATGTTGCAAACTTTGATAGTTATATTACGCACAGTATAAAAGTTAGTGAACTTTGAAGTTTCATCAGTGTTTCATTTTTACTCAAGGGTAGCACTGTTATACCGTTATCTCAAATTGACAATAGTACATTATTGTCACAAAATTTCAAGGTCTTATGACGCTCCAGTAAAAAGTTACAGCATTTCAATATTGCAAACTTTGATAGTTATATTACGCGCAGTATAAAAGTTAGTGAATTTTTAATTTGCATCAGTGTTTCATTTTTTACTCAAAATTAGCACTATTATACCGATATTTCAAATTGATAATAGTACTTTATTGTCACAAAATTTCAAGGTCTTATGACGCACCAGTAAAAAGTTACAGCATTTAAATGCTGCAAACTTTGATAGTTATATTACGCACAGTATAAAATTTAGTGAATTTTGAAGTTGCATCAGTGTTTCATTTTTTAGTCAAAGGCCGCACTGTTATACCGATATTTTAAATTGACAATAGTACTTTATTGTCACAAAATTTCAAGGTCTTATGACGCTCCAGTAAAAAGTTACAGCATTTCAATATTGCAAACTTTGATAGTTATATTACGCACAGTATAAAAGTTAGTGAAATTTTAATTTGCATCAGTGTTTCATTTTTTACTCAAAATTAGCACTATTATACCGATATTTCAAATTGATAATAGTACTTTATTGTCACAAAATTTCAAGGTCTTATGACGCACCAGTAAAAAGTTACAGCATTTCAATGTTGCAAACTTTGATAGTTATACTACGCGCAGTATAAAAGTAAGTGAATTTTGAAGTTGCATCAGTGTTTCATTTTTTACTCAATGGTAGCACAGTTTTACCGATATTTAAAATTGCCAATAGTACTTTATTGTCACAAAATTTCAAGGTCTTATGACGCACCAGTAAAAAGTTACAGCATTTCAATGTTGCAAACTTTGATAGTTATATTACTCACCGTATAAAAGTGAGTGAATTTTGAAGTTGCATCAGTGTTTAAATTTTACTCCAAGGTAGCACTGTTATAGCGATATTTTAAATTGTCAATAGTACATTATTGTCACAAAATTTCAAGGTCTTAAGACGCACCAGCAAAAAGTTACAGCATTTCAATGTTGCAAACTTTGATAGTTATATTACGCACAGTATAAAAGTTAGTGAATTTTGTAGTTCATCAGTGTTTCATTTTTTGTTCAATGGTAGCACTGTTTTACCGATATTTCAAATTGACAACAGTATTTTATTGTCACAAAATTTCAAGGTCTTAAGACGCACCAGTAAAAAGTTACAGAATTTCAATGTTGCAAACTTTGATAGTTATATTACGGAAAGTATAAAAGTTAGTGAATTTTGAAGTTTCATTTTTACTCAAGGGTAGCACTGTTATACCGCTATCTCAAATTGACAATAGTACACTATTGTCACAAAATTTTAAGGTCTTATGACGCTCCAGTAAAAAGTTTCAGCACTTCAATGTTGCAAACTTTGATAGTTATATTACTCACCGTATAAAAGTGAGTGAATTTTGAAGTTGCATCAGTGTTTAAATTTTACTCCAAGGTAGCACTGTTATAGCGATATTTCAAATTGTCAATAGTACATTATTGTCACAAAATTTCAAGGTCTTAAGACGCACCAGCAAAAAGTTACAGCATTTCAATGTTGCAAACTTTGATAGTTATATTACGCACAGTATAAAAGTTAGTGAATTTTGTAGTTCATCAGTGTTTCATTTTTTATTCAATGGTAGCACTGTTTTACCGATATTTCAAATTGACAACAGTATTTTATTGTCACAAAATTTCAAGGTCTTAAGACGCACCAGTAAAAAGTTACAGAATTTCAATGTTGCAAACTTTGATAGTTATATTACGCAAAGTATAAAAGTTAGTGAATTTTGAAGTTTCATTTTTACTCAAGGGTAGCACTGTTATACCGCTATCTCAAATTGACAATAGTACACTATTGTCACAAAATTTTAAGGTCTTATGACGCTCCAGTAAAAAGTTTCAGCACTTCAATGTTGCAAACTTTGATAGTTATATTACTCACCGTATAAAAGTGAGTGAATTTTGAAGTTGCATCTGTGTTTCAATTTTACTCCAAGGTAGCACTGTTATAGCGATATTTCAAATTGGCAATTGTACATTATTGTCACAAAATTTCAAGGTCTTAAGACGCACCAGCAAAAAGTTACAGCATTTCAATGTTGCAAACTTTGATAGTTATATTACACACAGTATAAAAGTAAGTGAACATTCAAGTTGCATCAGTGTTTCATGTTTTACTCAAGGGTAGCACTGTTATACCGATATTTCAAATTGACAAATAGTACTTTATTGTCACAAAATTTCAAGGTCTTATGACGCACCAGTAAAAAGTTACAGCATTTCAATGTTGCAAACTTTGATAGTTATATTACTCACCGTATAAAAGTGAGTGAATTTTGAAGTTGCATCAGTGTTTAAATTTTACTCCAAGGTAGCACTGTTATAGCGATATTTCAAATTGTCAATAGTACATTATTGTCACAAAATTTCAAGGTCTTAAGACGCACCAGCAAAAAGTTACAGCATTTCAATGTTGCAAACTTTGATAGTTATATTACGCACAGTATAAAAGTTAGTGAATTTTGTAGTTCATCAGTGTTTCATTTTTTGTTCAATGGTAGCACTGTTTTACCGATATTTCAAATTGACAACAGTATTTTATTGTCACAAAATTTCAAGGTCTTAAGACGCACCAGTAAAAAGTTACAGAATTTCAATGTTGCAAACTTTGATAGTTATATTACGGAAAGTATAAAAGTTAGTGAATTTTGAAGTTTCATTTTTACTCAAGGGTAGCACTGTTATACCGCTATCTCAAATTGACAATAGTGTACTATTGTCACAAAATTTTAAGGTCTTATGACGCTCCAGTAAAAAGTTTCAGCACTTCAATGTTGCAAACTTTGATAGTTATATTACTCACCGTATAAAAGTGAGTGAATTTTGAAGTTGCATCAGTGTTTAAATTTTACTCCAAGGTAGCACTGTTATAGCGATATTTCAAATTGTCAATAGTACATTATTGTCACAAAATTTCAAGGTCTTAAGACGCACCAGCAAAAAGTTACAGCATTTCAATGTTGCAAACTTTGATAGTTATATTACACACAGTATAAAAGTAAGTGAACATTGAAGTTGCATCAGTGTTTCATTTTTTACTCAAGGGTAGCACTGTTATACCGATATTTCAAATTGACAAATAGTACTTTATTGTCACAAAATTTCAAGGTCGTATGACGCACCAGTAAAAAATGACAGCATATCAATGTTGCAAACTTTGATAGTTATATTACGCACAGTATAAAAGTTAGTGAATTTTGTAGTTGCATCAGTGTTTCATTTTTTACTCAATGGTAGCACTGTTTTACCGATATTTCAAATAGACAATAGTATTTTATTGTCACAAAATTTCCAGGTCTTAAGACGCACCAGAAAAATGTTACAGAATTTCAATGTTGCAAACTTTGATTGCTATATTACGCAAAGTATAAAAGTTAGTGAATTTTGAAGTTTCATCAGTGTTTCATTTTTACTCAAGGGTAGCACTGTTATACCGCTATCTCAAATTGATAATAGTACTTTATTGTCACAAAATTTCAAGGTCTTATGACGCACCAGTAAAAAGTTACAGCATTTCAATGTTGCAAACTCTGATAGTTATACTACGCGCAGTATAAAAGTAAGTGAATTTTGAGGTTGCATCAGTGTTTCATTTTTTACTCAATGGTAGCACTGTTTTACCGATATTTAAAATTGCCAATAGTACTTTATTGTTACAAAATTTCAAGGTCTTATGACGCACCAGTAAAAAGTTACAGCATTTCAATGTTGCAAACTTTGATAGTTATATTACTCACCGTATTAAAGTGAGTGAATTTTGAAGTTGCATCAGTGTTTAAATTTTACTCCAAGGTAGCACTGTTATAGCGATATTTCAAATTGTCAATAGTACATTATTGTCACTAAATTTCAAGGTCTTAAGACGCACCAGCAAAAAGTTACAGCATTTCAATGTTGCAAACTTTGATAGTTATATTACGCACAGTATAAAAGTTAGTGAATTTTGTAGTTCATCAGTGTTTCATTTTTTATTCAATGGTAGCACTGTTTTACCGATATTTTAAATTGACAACAGTATTTTATTGTCACAAAATTTCAAGGTCTTAAGACGCACCAGTAAAAAGTTACAGAATTTCAATGTTGCAAACTTTGATAGTTATATTACGCAAAGTATAAAAGTTAGTGAATTTTGAAGTTTCATTTTTACTCAAGGGTAGCACTGTTATACCGCTATCTCAAATTGACAATAGTACACTATTGTCACAAAATTTTAAGGTCTTATGACGCTCCAGTAAAAAGTTTCAGCACTTCAATGTTGCAAACTTTGATAGTTATATTACTCACCGTATAAAAGTGAGTGAATTTTGAAGTTGCATCTGTGTTTCAATTTTACTCCAAGGTAGCACTGTTATAGCGATATTTCAAATTGGCAATTGTACATTATTGTCACAAAATTTCAAGGTCTTAAGACGCACCAGCAAAAAGTTACAGCATTTCAATATTGCAAACTTTGATAGTTATATTACACACAGTATAAAAGTAAGTGAACATTGAAGTTGCATCAGTGTTTCATTTTTTACTCAAGGGGAGCACTGTTATACCGATATTTCAAATTGACAAATAGTACTTTATTGTCACAAAATTTCAAGGTCGTATGACACACCAGTAAAAAATGACAGCATATCAATGTTGCAAACTTTGATAGTTATATTACGCACAGTATAAAAGTTAGTGAATTTTGTAGTTGCATCAGTGTTTCATTTTTTACTCAATGGTAGCACTGTTTTACCGATATTTCAAATAGACAATAGTATTTTATTGTCACAAAATTTCAAGGTCTTAAGACGCACCAGAAAAAAGTTACAGAATTTCAATGTTGCAAACTTTGATTGCTATATTACGCAAAGTATAAAAGTTAGTGAATTTTGAAGTTTCATCAGTGTTTCATTTTTACTCAAGGGTAGCACTGTTATACCGCTATCTCAAATTGACAATAGTACATTATTGTCACAAAATTTTAAGGTCTTATGACGCTCCAGTAAAAAGTTACAGCATTTCAATGTTGCAAACTTTGATAGTTATATTACTCACCGTATAAAATTGAGTGAATTTTGAAGTTGCATCAGTGTTTCAATTTTACTCCAAGGTAGCACTGTTATAGCGATATTTCAAATTGGCAATAGTACATTATTGTCACAAAATTTCAAGGTCTTAAGACGCACCAGAAAAAGTTAAAGCATTTCAATGTTGCAAACTTTGATAGTTATATTACGCACAGTATAAAAGTTAGTGAATTTTGTAGTTGCATCAGTGTTTCATTTTTTACTCAATGGTAGCACTGTTTTACCGATATTTCAAATTGACAATAGTACATTATTGTCACAAAATTTTAAGGTTATGACGCTCCAGTAAAAAGTTACAGCATTTCAATGTTGCAAACTTTGATAGTTATGTTACGCACAGTATAAAAGTTAGTGAATTTTGAAGTTTCATCAGTGTTTCATTTTTACTCAAGGGTAGCACTGTTATACCGCTATCTCAAATTGACAATAGTACATTATTGTCACAAAATTTCAAGGTCTTATGACGCTCCAGTAAAAAGTTACAGCATTTCAATATTGCAAACTTTGATAGTTATATTACGCACAGTATAAAAGTTAGTGAATTTTTAAGTTGCATCAGTGTTTCATTTTTTACTCAAAATTAGCACCATTATACCGATATTACAAATTGGTAATAGTACTTTATTGTCAAAAAATTTCAAGGTCTTATGATGCACCAGTAAAAAGTTACAGCATTTCAATGCTGCAAACTTTGATAGTTATATTACGCACAGTATAAAATTTAGTGAATTTTGAAGTTGCATCAGTGTTTCATTTTTTACTCAAAGGCCGCACTGTTATACCGATATTTTAAATTGACAATAGTACTCTATTGTCAAAAAATTTCAAGGTCTAATGACGCTCCAGTAAAAAGTTACAGCATTTCAATATTACAAACTTTGGTAGTTATATTACGCACAGTATTAAAGTTAGTGAATTTTTAATTTGCATCAGTGTTTCATTTTTTACTCAAAATTAGCACTATTATACCGATATTTCAAATTGATAATAGTACTTTATTGTCACAAAATTTCAAGGTCTTATGACGCACCAGTAAAAAGTTACAGCATTTCAATGTTGCAAACTTTGATAGTTATACTACGCGCAGTATAAAAGTAAGTGAATTTTGAAGTTTCATCAGTGTTTCATTTTTAATCAAGGGTAGCACTGTTATACCGCTATCTCAAATTGACAATAGTACATTATTGTCACAAAATTTTAAGGTCTTATGACGCTCCAGTAAAAAGTTACAGCATTTCAATATTGCAAACTTTGATAGTTATATTACGCACAGTATAAAAGTTAGTGAATTTTTAATTTGCATCAGTGTTTCATTTTTTACTCAAAATTAGCACTATTATACCGATATTTTAAATTGACAATAGTACTTTATTGTCACAAAATTTCAAGGTCTTATGACGCTCCAGTAAAAAGTTACAGCATTTCAATATTGCAAACTTTGATAGTTATATTACGCACAGTATAAAAGTTAGTGAATTTTTAAGTTGCATCAGTGTTTCATTTTTTACTCAAAATTAGCACCATTATACCGATATTATAAATTGGTAATAGTACTTTATTGTCAAAAAATTTCAAGGTCTTATGATGCACCAGTAAAAAGTTACAGCATTTCAATGCTGCAAACTTTGATAGTTATATTACGCACAGTATAAAATTTAGTGAATTTTGAAGTTGCATCAGTGTTTCATTTTTTACTCAAAGGCCGCACTGTTATACCGATATTTTAAATTGACAATAGTACTCTATTGTCAAAAAATTTCAAGGTCTAATGACGCTCCAGTAAAAAGTTACAGCATTTCAATATTACAAACTTTGGTAGTTATATTACGCACAGTATTAAAGTTAGTGAATTTTTAATTTGCATCAGTGTTTCATTTTTTACTCAAAATTAGCACTATTATACCGATATTTCAAATTGATAATAGTACTTTATTGTCACAAAATTTCAAGGTCTTATGACGCACCAGTAAAAAGTTACAGCATTTCAATGTTGCAAACTTTGATAGTTATACTACGCGCAGTATAAAAGTAAGTGAATTTTGAAGTTGCATCAGTGTTTCATTTTTTACTCAATGGTAGCACTGTTTTACCGATATTTAAAATTGCCAATAGTACTTTATTGTCACAAAATTTCAAGGTCTTATGACGCACCAGCAAAAAGTTACAGCATTTCAATGTTGCACACTTTGATAGTTATATTACTCACCGTATAAAAGTTAGTGAATTTTGAAGTTTCATCAGTGTTTCATTTTTAATCAAGGGTAGCACTGTTATACCGCTATCTCAAATTGACAATAGTACATTATTGTCACAAAATTTCAAGGTCTTATGACGCTCCAGTAAAAAGTTACAGCATTTCAATATTGCAAACTTTGATAGTTATATTACGCACAGTATAAAAGTTAGTGAATTTTTAATTTGCATCAGTGTTTCATTTTTTACTCAAAATTAGCACTATTATACCGATATTTTAAATTGACAATAGTACTTTATTGTCACAAAATTGCAAGGTCTTATGACGCTCCAGTAAAAAGTTACAGCATTTCAATATTGCAAACTTTGATAGTTATATTACGCACAGTATAAAAGTTAGTGAATTTTTAATTTGCATCAGTGTTTCATTTTTTACTCAAAATTAGCACTATTATACCGATATTTCAAATTGATAATAGTACTTTATTGTCACAAAATTTCAAGGTCTTATGACGCACCAGTAAAAAGTTACAGCATTTCAATGTTGCAAACTTTGATAGTTATACTACGCGCAGTATAAAAGTAAGTGAATTTTGAAGTTGCATCAGTGTTTCATTTTTTACTCAATGGTAGCACTGTTTTACCGATATTTAAAATTGCCAATAGTACTTTATTGTCACAAAATTTCAAGGTCTTATTACGCACCAGTAAAAAGTTACAGCATTTCAATGTTGCAAACTTTGATAGTTATATTACGCACCGTATAAAAGTGAGTGAATTTTGAAGTTGCATCAGTATTTCAATTTTACTCCAAGGTAGCACTGTTATAGCGATATTTCAAATTGGCAATAGTACATTATTGTCACAAAATTTCAAGGTCTAATGACGCTCCAGTAAAAAGCTACAGCATTTCAATATTGCAAACTTTGGTAGTTATATTACGCACAGTATTAAAGTTAGTGAATTTTTAATTTGCATCAGTGTTTCATTTTTTACTCAAAATCAGCACTATTATACCGATATTTCAAATTGATAATAGTACTTTATTGTCACAAAATTTCAAGGTCTTATGACGCACCAGTAAAAAGTTACAGCATTTCAATGTTGCAAACTTTGATAGTTATACTACGCGCAGTATAAAAGTAAGTGAATTTTGAAGTTGCATCAGTGTTTCATTTTTTACTCAATGGTAGCACTGTTTTACCGATATTTAAAATTGCCAATAGTACTTTATTGTCACAAAATTTCAAGGTCTTATGACGCACCAGCAAAAAGTTACAGCATTTCAATGTTGCACACTTTGATAGTTATATTACGCAAAGTATAAAAGTTAGTGAATTTTGAAGTTTCATTTTTACTCAAGGGTAGCACTGTTATACCGCTATTTCAAATTGACAATAGTACACTATTGTCACAAAATTTTAAGGTCTTATTACCCTCCAGTAAAAAGTTTCAGCATTTCAATGTTGCACACTTTGATAGTTATATTACTCACCGTATAAAAGTGAGTGAATTTTGAAGTTGCATCAGTGTTTCAATTTTACTCCAAGGTAGCACTGTTATAGCGATATTTCAAATTGGCAATTGTACATTATTGTCACAAAATTTTAAGGTCTTATTACCCTCCAGTAAAAAGTTACAGCATTTCAATGTTGCAAACTTTGATAGTTATATTACACACAGTATAAAAGTAAGTGAACATTGAAGTTGCATCAGTGTTTCATTTTTTACTCAAGGGTAGCACTGTTATACCGATATTTCAAATTGACAAATAGTACTTTATTGTCACAAAATTTCAAGGTCGTATGACGCACCAGTAAAAAATGACAGCATATCAATGTTGCAAACTTTGATAGTTATATTGCGCACAGTATAAAAGTTAGTGAATTTTGTAGTTGCATCAGTGTTTCATTTTTTACTCAATGGTAGCACTGTTTTACCGATATTTCAAATTGATAATAGTATTTTATTGTCACAAAATTTCAAGGTCTTAAGACGCACCAGCAAAAAGTTACAGAATTTCAATGTTGCAAACTTTGATAGCTATTTTACGCAAAGTATAAAAGTTAGTGAATTTTGAAGTTTCATCAGTGTTTCATTTTTACTCAAGGGTAGCACTGTTATACCGCTATCTCAAATTGACAATAGTACATTATTGTCACAAAATTTTAAGGTCTTATGACGCTCCAGTAAAAAGTTACAGCATTTCAATGTTGCAAACTTTGATAGTTATGTTACGCACAGTATAAAAGTTAGTGAATTTTGAAGTTTCATCCGTGTTTCATTTTTACTCAAGGGTAGCACTGTTATATCGCTATCTCAAATTGACAATAGTGCATTACTGTCACAAAATTTCAAGGTCTTATGACGCTCCAGTAAAAAGTTACAGCATTTAAATATTGCAAACTTTGATAGTTATATTACGCACAGTATAAAAGTTAGTGAATTTTTAAGTTGCATCAGTGTTTCATTTTTTACTCAAAATTAGCACTATTATACCGATATTTCAAATTGATAATAGTACTTTATTGTCACAAAATTTCAAGGTCTTATGATGCATCAGTAAAAAGTTACAGCATTTCAATGCTGCAAACTTTGATAGTTATATTACGCACAGTATAAAATTTAGTGAATTTTGAAGTTGCATCAGTGTTTAATTTTTTTCTCAATGGTAGCACTGTTTTACCGATATTTCAAATTGACAATAGTACTTTATTGTCACAAAATTTCAAGGTCTTATGATGCACCAGCAAAAAGTTACAGCATTTCAATGTTTCACACTTTGATAGTTATATTACTCACCGTATAAAAGTGAGTGAATTTTGAAGTTGCATCAGTGTTTCAATTTTACTCCAAGGTAGCACTGTTATAGCGATATTTCAAATTGGCAATAGTACATTATTGTCACAAAATTTCAAGGTCTTAAGACGCACCAGCAAAAAGTTACAGCATTTCAATGTTGCAAACTTTGATAGTTATATTACGCACAGTATAAAAGTTAGTGAATTTTGTAGTTGCATCAGTGTTTCATTTTTTACTCAATGGTACCACTGTTTTACCGATATTTCAAATTGACAATAGTATTTTATTGTCACAAAATTTCAAGGTCTTAAGACGCACCAACAAAAAGTTACAGAATTTCAATGTTGCAAACTTTGATAACTATTTTACGCAAAGTATAAAAGTTAGTGAATTTTGAAGTTTCATCAGTGTTTCATTTTTACTCAAGGGTAGCACTGCTATACCGCTATCTCAAATTGACAATAGTACATTATTGTCACAAAATTTTAAGGTCTTATGACGCTCTAGTAAAAATTTACAGCATTTCAATGTTGCAAACTTTGATAGTTATATTACTCACCGTATAAAATTGAGTGAATTTTGAAGTTGCATCAGTGTTTCAATTTTACTCCAAGGTAGCACTCTTATAGCGATATTTCAAATTGGCAATAGTACATTATTGTCACAAAATTTCAAGGTCTTATGACGCTCCAGTAAAAAGTTACAGCATTTCAATATTGCAAACTTTGATAGTTATATTACGCACAGTATAAAAGTTAGTGAATTTTTAATTTGCATCAGTGTTTCATTTTTTACTCAAAATTAGCACTATTATACCGATATTTCAAATTGATAATAGTACTTTATTGTCACAAAATTTCAAGGTCTTATGACGCACTAGTAAAAAGTTACAGCATTTCAATGTTGCAAACTTTGATAGTTATACTACGCGCAGTATAAAAGTAAGTGAATTTTGAAGTTGCATCAGTGTTTCATTTTTTACTCAATGGTAGCACTGTTTTACCGATATTTAAAATTGCCAATAGTACTTTATTGTCACAAAATTTCAAGGTCTTATTACGCACCAGTAAAAAGTTACAGCATTTCAATGTTGCAAACTTTGATAGTTATATTACTCACCGTATAAAAGTGAGTGAATTTTGAAGTTGCATCAGTGTTTCAATTTTACTCCAAGGTAGCACTGTTATAGCGAGATTTCAAATTGTCAATAGTACATTATTGTCACAAAATTTCAAGGTCTTAAGACGCACCAGCAAAAAGTTACAGCATTTCAATGTTGCAAACTTTGATAGTTATATTACGCACAGTATAAAAGTTAGTGAATTTTGTAGTTGCATCAGTGTTTCATTTTTTATTCAATGGTAGCACTGTTTTACCGATATTTCAAATTGACAATAGTATTTTATTGTCACAAAATTTCAAGGTCTTAAGACGCACCAGTAAAAAGTTACAGAATTTCAATGTTGCAAACTTTGATAGTTATATTACGCAAAGTATAAAAGTTAGTGAATTTTGAAGTTTCATTTTTACTCAAGGGTAGCACTGTTATACCGCTATCTCAAATTGACAATAGTACACTATTGTCACAAAATTTTAAGGTCTTATGACCCTCCAGTAAAAAGTTTCAGCACTTCAATGTTGCAAACTTTGATAGTTATATTACTCACCGTATAAAAGTGAGTGAATTTTGAAGTTGCATCTGTGTTTCAATTTTACTCCAAGGTAGCACTGTTATAGCGATATTTCAAATTGGCAATTGTACATTATTGTCACAAATTTTCAAGGTCGTAAGACGCACCAGCAAAAAGTTACAGCATTTCAATGTTGCAAACTTTGATAGTTATATTACACACAGTATAAAAGTAAGTGAACATTGAAGTTGCATCAGTGTTTCATTTTTTACTCAAGGGTAGCACTGTTATACCGATATTTCAAATTGACAAATAGTACTTTATTGTCACAAAATTTCAAGGTCGTATGACGCACCAGTAAAAAATGACAGCATATCAATGTTGCAAACTTTGATAGTTATATTACGCACAGTATAAAAGTTAGTGAATTTTGTAGTTGCATCAGTGTTTCATTTTTTACTCAATGGTAGCACTGTTTTACCGATATTTCAAATTGACAATAGTATTTTATTGTCACAAAATTTCAAGGTCTTAAGACGCACCAGCAAAAAGTTACAGAATTTCAATGTTGCAAACTTTGATAGCTATTTTACGCAAAGTATAAAAGTTAGTGAATTTTGAAGTTTCATCAGTGTTTCATTTTTACTCAAGGGTAGCACTGTTATACCGCTATCTCAAGTTGACAATAGTACATTATTGTCACAAAATTTTAAGGTCTTATGACGCTCCAGTAAAAAGTTACAGCATTTCAATGTTGCAAACTTTGATAGTTATGTTACGCACAGTATAAAAGTTAGTGAATTTTGAAGTTTCATCCGTGTTTCATTTTTACTCAAGGGTAGCACTGTTATATCGCTATCTCAAATTGACAATAGTACATTACTGTCACAAAATTTCAAGGTCTTATGACGCTCCAGTAAAAAGTTAAAGCATTTAAATATTGCAAACTTTGATAGTTATATTACGCACAGTATAAAAGTTAGTGAAATTTTAAGTTGCATCAGTGTTTCATTTTTTACTCAAAATTAGCACTATTATACCGATATTTCAAATTGATAATAGTACTTTATTGTCACAAAATTTCAAGGTCGTATGACGCACCAGTAAAAAATGACAGCATATCAATGTTGCAAACTTTGATAGTTATATTACGCACAGTATAAAAGTTAGTGAATTTTGAAGTTGCATCAGTGTTTAATTTTTTTCTCAATGGTAGCACTGTTTTACCGATATTTCAAATTGACAATAGTACTTTATTGTCACAAAATTTCAAGGTCTTATGATGCACCAGCAAAAAGTTACAGCATTTCAATGTTGCACACTTTGATAGTTATATTACTCACCGTATAAAAGTGAGTGAATTTTGAAGTTGCATCAGTGTTTCAATTTTACTCCAAGGTAGCACTGTTATAGCGATATTTCAAATTGGCAATAGTACATTATTGTCACAAAATTTCAAGGTCTTAAGACGCACCAGCAAAAAGTTACAGCATTTCAATGTTGCAAACTTTGATAGTTATATTACGCACAGTATAAAAGTTAGTGAATTTTGTAGTTGCATCAGTGTTTCATTTTTTACTCAATGGTAGCACTGTTTTACCGATATTTCAAATTGACAATAGTATTTTATTGTCACAAAATTTCAAGGTCTTAAGACGCACCAGCAAAAAGTTACAGAATTTCAATGTTGCAAACTTTGATAACTATTTTACGCAAAGTATAAAAGTTAGTGAATTTTGAAGTTTCATCAGTGTTTCATTTTTACTCAAGGGTAGCACTGCTATACCGCTATCTCAAATTGACAATAGTACATTATTGTCACAAAATTTTAAGGTCTTATGACGCTCTAGTAAAAAGTTACAGCATTTCAATGTTGCAAACTTTGATAGTTATATTACTCACCGTATAAAATTGAGTGAATTTTAAAGTTGCATCAGTGTTTCAATTTTACTCCAAGGTAGCACTCTTATAGCGATATTTCAAATTGGCAATAGTACATTATTGTAACAAAATTTCAAGGTCTTAAGACGCACCAGCAAAAAGTTACAGCATTTCAATGTTGCAAACTTTGATAGTATATTACGCACAGTATAAAAGTTAGTGAATTTTGTAGTTGCATCAGTGTTTCATTTTTTACTCAATGGTAGCACTGTTTTACCGATATTTCAAATTGACAATAGTCTTTTATTGTCACAAAATTTCAAGGTCTTAAGACGCACCAGCAAAAAGTTACAGAATTTCAATGTTGCAAACTTTGATAGTTATATTACGCGAAGTATAAAAGTTAGTGAATTTTTAAGTTTCATCAGTGTTTCATTTTTACTCAAGGGTAGCACTGTTATACCGCTATCTCAAATTGACAATAGTACATTATTGTCACAAAATTTTAAGGTCTTATGACGCTCCAGTAAAAAGTTACAGCATTTCAATGTTGCAAACTTTGATAGTTATGTTACGCACAGTATAAAAGTTAGTGAATTTTGAAGTTTTATCCGTGTTTCATTTTTACTCAAGGGTAGCACTGTTATATCGCTATCTCAAATTGACAATAGTACATTACTGTCACAAAATTTCAAGGTCTTATGACGCTCCAGTAAAAAGTTACAGCATTTAAATATTGCAAACTTTGATAGTTATATTACGCACAGTATAAAAGTTAGTGAATTTTTAAGTTGCATCAGTGTTTCATTTTTTACTCAAAATTAGCACTATTATACCGATATTTCAAATTGATAATAGTACTTTATTGTCACAAAATTTCAAGGTCTTATGATGCACCAGTAAAAAGTTACAGCATTTCAATGCTGCAAACTTTGATAGTTATATTACGCACAGTATAAAATTTAGTGAATTTTGAAGTTGCATCAGTGTTTAATTTTTTACTCAATGGTAGCACTGTTTTACCGATATTTCAAATTGACAATAGTACTTTATTGTCACAAAATTTCAAGGTCTTTTGATGCACCAGCAAAAAGTTACAGCATTTCAATGTTGCACACTTTGATAGTTATATTACTCACCGTATAAAAGTGAGTGAATTTTGAAGTTGCATCAGTGTTTCAATTTTACTCCAAGGTAGCACTGTTATAGCGATATTTCAAATTGGCAATAGTACATTATTGTCACAAAATTTCAAGGTCTTAAGACGCACCAGCAAAAAGTTACAGCATTTCAATGTTGCAAACTTTGATAGTTATATTACACACAGTATAAAAGTAAGTGAACATTGAAGTTGCATCAGTGTTTCATTTTTTACTCAAGGGTAGCACTGTTATACCGATATTTCAAATTGACAAATAGTACTTTATTGTCACAAAATTTCAAGGTCGTATGACGCACCAGTAAAAAATGACAGCATATCAATGTTGCAAACTTTGATAGTTATATTACGCACAGTATAAAAGTTAGTGAATTTTGTAGTTGCATCAGTGTTTCATTTTTTACTCAATGGTAGCACTGTTTTACCGATATTTCAAATTGACAATAGTATTTTATTGTCACAAAATTTCAAGGTCTTATGATGCACCAGCAAAAACTTACAGCATTTCAATGTTGCACACTTTGATAGTTATATTACTCACCGTATAAAAGTGAGTGAATTTTGAAGTTGCATCAGTGTTTCAATTTTACTCCAAGGTAGCACTCTTATAGCGATATTTCAAATTGGCAACAGTACATTATTGTCACAAAATTTCAAGGTCTTAAGACGCACCAGCAAAAAGTTACAGAATTTCAATGTTGCAAACTTTGATAGTTATATTACGCAAAGTATAAAAGTTAGTGAATTTTGAAGTTTCATCAGTGTTTCATTTTTACTCAAGGGTAGCACTGTTATACCGCTATCTCAAATTGACAATAGTACATTATTGTCACAAAATTTTAAGGTCTTATGACGCTCCAGTAAAAAGTTACAGCATTTCAATGTTGCAAACTTTGATAGTTATGTTACGCACAGTATAAAAGTTAATGAATTTTGAAGTTTTATCCGTGTTTCATTTTTACTCAAGGGTAGCACTGTTATATCGCTATCTCAAATTGACAATAGTACATTACTGTCACAAAATTTCAAGGACTTATGACGCTCCAGTAAAAAGTTACAGCATTTAAATATTGCAAACTTTGATAGTTATATTACGCACAGTATAAAAGTTAGTGAATTTTTAAGTTGCATCAGTGTTTCATTTTTTACTCAAAATTAGCACTATTATACCGATATTTCAAATTGATAATAGTACTTTATTGTCACAAAATTTCAAGGTCTTATGATGCACCAGTAAAAAGTTACAGCATTTCAATGCTGCAAACTTTGATAGTTATATTACGCACAGTATAAAATTTTGTGAATTTTGAAGTTGCATCAGTGTTTAATTTTTTACTCAATGGTAGCACTGTTTTACCGATATTTCAAATTGACAATAGTACTTTATTGGCACAAAATTTCAAGGTTTTATGATGCACCAGCAAAAAGTTACAGCATTTCAATGTTGCAAACATTGATTGTTATGTTACGCACAGTATAAAAGTTAGTGAATTTTGAAGTTTCATCAGTGTTTCATTTTTACTCAAGGGTAGCACTGTTATATCGCTATCTCAAATTGACAATAGTACATTACTGTCACAAAATTTCAAGGTCTTATGACGCTCCAGTAAAAACTTCCAGCATTTCAATATTGCAAACTTTGATAGTTATATTACGCACAGTATAAAAGTTAGTGAATTTTTAAGTTGCATCAGTGTTTCATTTTTTACTCAAAATTAGCACTATTATACCGATATTTCAAATTGGCAATAGTACATTATTGTCACAAAATTTAAAGGTCTTAAGACGCACCAGCAAAAAGTTACAGCATTTCAATGTTGCAAACTTTGATAGTTATATTACGCACAGTATAAAAGTTAGTGAATTTTGTAGTTGGATCAGTGTTTCATTTTTTACTCAATGGTAGCACTGTTTTACCAATATTTCAAATTGACAATAGTATTTTATTGTCACAAACTTTCAAGGTCTTAAGCCGCACCAGCAAAAAGTTACAGAATTTCAATGTTGCAAACTTTGATAGTTATATTATGCAAAGTATAAAAGTTAGTGAATTTTGAAGTTTCATCAGTGTTTCATTTTTACTCAAGGGTAGCACTGTTATACCGCTATCTCAAATTGACAATAGTACTTTATTGTCACAAAGTTTCAAGGTCTTATGATGCACCAGTAAAAAGTTACAGCATTTCAATGTTGCAAACTTTGATAGTTATATTACTCACCGTATAAAATTAAGTGAATTTTGAAGTTGCATCAGTGTTTCAATTTTACTCCAAGGTAGCACTGTTATAGCGATATTTCAAATTGGCAATAGTACATTATTGTCACAAAATTTCAAGGTCTTAAGACGCACCAGCAAAAAATTACAGCATTTCAATGTTGCAAACTTTGATAGTTATATTACGCAAAGTATAAAAGTTAGTGAATTTTGAAGTTTCATCAGTGTTTCATTTTTACTCAAGGGTAGCACTGTTATACCGCTATCTCAAATAGTACATTATTTTCACAAAATTTTAAGGTCTTATGACGCTCCAGTAAAAAGTTACAGCATTTCAATGTTGCAAACTTTGATAGTTATGTTACGCACAGTATAAAAGTTAGTGAATTTTGAAGTTGCATCAGTGTTTCAATTTTACTCCAAGGTAGCACTCTTATAGCGATATTTCAAATTGGCAATAGTACATTATTGTCACAAAATTTCAAGGTCTTAAGACGCACCAGCAAAAATTACAGCATTTCAATGTTGCAAACTTTGATAGTTATATTACGCACAGTATAAAAGTTAGTGAATTTTGTAGTTGCATCAGTGTTTCATTTTTTACTCAATGGTAGCACTGTTTTACCGATATTTCAAATTGACAATAGTCTTTTATTGTCACAAAATTTCAAGGTCTTAAGACGCACCAGCAAAAAGTTACAGAATTTCAATGTTGCAAACTTTGATAGTTATATTACGCAAAGTATAAAAGTTAGTGAATTTTGAAGTTTTATCAGTGTTTCATTTTTACTCAAGGGTAGCACTGTTATACCGCTATCTCAAATTGACAATAGTACATTATTGTCACAAAATTTTAAGGTCTTATGACGCTCCAGTAAAAAGTTACAGCATTTCAATGTTGCAAACTTTGATAGTTATGTTACGCACAGTATAAAAGTTAGTGAATTTTGAAGTTTCATCCGTGTTTCATTTTTACTCAAGGGTAGCACTGTTATATCGCTATCTCAAATTGACAATAGTACATTACTGTCACAAAATTTCAAGGTCTTATGACGCTCCAGTAAAATGTTACAGCATTTAAATATTGCAAACTTTGATAGTTATATTACGCACAGTATAAAAGTTAGTGAATTTTTAAGTTGCATCAGTGTTTCATTTTTTACTCAAAATTAGCACTATTATACCCATATTTCAAATTGATAATAGTACTTTATTGTCACAAAATTTCAAGGACTTATGATGCATCAGTAAAAAGTTACAGCATTTCAATGCTGCAAACTTTGATAGTTATATTACGCACAGTATAAAAGTTAGTGAATTTTGAAGTTTCATCAGTGTTTAATTTTTACTCAAGGGTAGCACTGTTATATCGCTATCTCAAATTGACAATAGTACGTTACTGTCACAAAATTTCAAGGTCTTATGACGCTCCAGTAATAAGTTACAGCATTTCATTATTGCAAACTTTGATATTTATATTACGCACAGTATAAAAGTTAGTGAATTTTTAAGTTGCATCAGTGTTTCATTTTTTACTCAAAATTAGCACTATTATACCGATATTTCAAATTGATAATAGTACTTTATTGTCACAAAATTTCAAGGTCTTATGATGCACCAGTAAAAAGTTACAGCATTTCAATGCTGCAAACTTTAATAGTTATATTACGCAGAGTATAAAATTTAGTGAATTTTGAAGTTGCATCAGTGTTTCATTTTTTACTCAATGGTAGCACTGTTTTACCGATATTTCAAATTGACAATAGTACTTTATTGTCACAAAATTTCAAGGTCTTATGACGCACCAGCAAAAAGTTACAGCATTTCAATGTTGCACACTTTGATAGTTATATTACTCACCGTATAAAAGTGAGTGAATTTTGAAGTTGCATCAGTGTTTCAATTTTACTCCAAGGTAGCACTGTTATAGCGATATTTCAAATTGGCAATAGTACATTATTGTCACAAAATTTCAAGGTCTTAAGACGCTCCAGTAAAAAGTTACAGCATTTCAATGTTGCAAACTTTGATAGTTATATTACGCACAGTATAAAAGTTAGTGAATTTTGTAGTTGCATCAGTGTTTCATTTTTTACTCAAAATTTGCACTATTATACCGATATTTCAAATTGATAATAGTACTTTATTGTCACAAAATTTCAAGATCTTATGATGCACCAGTAAAAAGTTACAGCATTTCAATGCTGCAAACTTTGATAGTTATATTACGCACAGTATAAAATTTAGTGAATTTTGAAGTTGCATCAGTGTTTCATTTTTTACTCAATGGTAGCACTGTTTTACCGATATTTCAAATTGACAATAGTACTTTATTGTCACAAAATTTCAAGGTCTTATGATGCACCAGCAAAAAGTTACAGCATTTCAATGTTGCACACTTTGATAGTTATATTACTCACCGTATAAAAGTGAGTGAATTTTGAAGTTGCATCAGTGTTTCAATTTTACTCCAAGGTAGCACTGTTATAGCGATATTTCAAATTGGCAATAGTACATTATTGTCACAAAATTTCAAGGTCTTAAGACGCACCAGCAAAAAGTTACAGCATTTCAATGTTGCAAACTTTGATAGTTATATTACGCACAGTATAAAAGTTAGTGAATTTTGTAGTTACATCAGTGTTTCATTTTTTACTCAATGGTAGCACTGTTTTACCGATATTTCAAATTGACAATAGTATTTTATTGTCACAAAATTTCAAGGTCTTAAGACGCACCAGCAAAAAGTTACAGAATTTCAATGTTGCAAACTTTGATATCTATATTACGCAAAGTATAAAAGTTAGTGAATTTTGAAGTTTCATCAGTGTTTCATTTTTACTCAAGGGTAGCACTGTTATACCGCTATCTCAAATTGACAATAGTACATTATTGTCACAAAATTTTAAGGTCTTATGACGCTCCAGTAAAAAGTTACAGCATTTCAATGTTGCAAACTTTGATAGTTATGTTACGCACGGTATAAAAGTTAGTGAATTTTGAAGTTTCATCAATGTTTCATTTTTACTCTAGGGTAGCACTGTTATATCGCTATCTCAAATTGACAATAGTACATTACTGTCACAAAATTTCAAGGTCTTATGACGCTCCAGTAAAAACTTCCAGCATTTCAATATTGCAAACTTTGATAGTTATATTACGCACAGTATAAAAGTTAGTGAATTTTTAAGTTGCATCAGTGTTTAATTTTTTACTCAAAATTAGCACTATTATACCGATATTTCAAATTGACAATAGTACTTTATTGTCACAAAATTTCAAGGTCTTATGACGCACCAGCAAAAAGTTACAGCATTTCAATGTTGCAAACTTTGATAATTATATTACGCACAGTATAAAAGTTAGTGAATTTTGTAGTTGCATCAGTGTTTCATTTTTTACTCAAGGCTAGCACTGTTATATCGCTATCTCAAATTGACAATAGTACGTTACTGTCACAAAATTTCAAGGTCTTATAACGCTCCAGTAATAAGTTACATCATTTCAATATTGCAAACTTTGATAGTTATATTACGCACAGTATAAAAGTTAGTGAATTTTTAAGCTGCATCAGTGTTTCATTTTTTACTCAAAATTAGCACTATTATACCGATATTTCAAATTGATAATAGTACTTTATTGTCACAAAATTTCAAGGTCTTATGATGCACCAGTAAAAAGTTACAGCATTTCAATGCTGCAAACTTTGATAGTTATATTACGCACAGTATAAAATTTAGTGAATTTTGAAGTTGCATCAGTGTTTCATTTTTTACTCAATGGTAGCACTGTTTTACCGATATTTCAAATTGACAATAGTACTTTATTGTCACAAAATTTCAAGGTCTTATGACGCACCAGCAAAAAGTTACAGCATTTCAATGTTGCACACTTTGATAGTTATATTACTCACCGTATAAAAGTGAGTGAATTTTGAAGTTGCATCAGTGTTTCAATTTTATTCCAAGGTAGCACTGTTATAGCGATATTTCAAATTGGCAATAGTACATTATTGTCACAAAATTTCACGGCCTTAAGACGCTCCAGTAAAAAGTTACAGCATTTCAATGTTGCAAACTTTGATAGTTATATTACGCACAGTATAAAAGTTAGTGAATTTTGTAGTTGCATCAGTGTTTCATTTTTTACTCAAAATTAGCACTATTATACCGATACTTCAAATTGATAATAGTACTTTATTGTCACAAAATTTCAAGGTCTTATGATGCACCAGTAAAAAGTTACAGCATTTCAATGCTGCAAACTTTGATAGTTATATTACGCACAGTATAAAATTTAGTGAATTTTGAAGTTGCATCAGTGTTTCATTTTTTACTCAATGGTAGCACTGTTTTACCGATATTTCAAATTGACAATAGTACTTTATTGTCACAAAATTTCAAGGTCTTATGATGCACCAGCAAAAAGTTACAGCATTTCAATGTTGCACACTTTGATAGTTATATTACGCACAGTATAAAAGTTAGTGAAATTTGTAGTTGCATCAGTGTTTCATTTTTTACTCAATGGTAGCACTGTTTTACCGATATTTCAAATTGACAATAGTATTTTATTGTCACAAAATTTCAAGGTCTTAAGACGCACCAGCAAAAAGTTACAGAATTTCAATGTTGCAAACTTTGATAGCTATATTACCCAAAGTATAAAAGTTAGTGAATTTTGAAGTTTCATCAGTGTTTCAGTTTTACTCAAGGGTAGCACTGTTATACCGCTATCTCAAATTGACAATAGTACTTTATTGTCACAAAATTTCAAGGTCTTATGATGCTCCAGTAAAAAGTTACAGCATTTCAATGTTGCAAACTTTGATAGTTATGTTACGCACGGTATAAAAGTTAGTGAATTTTGAAGTTTCATCAGTGTTTCATTTTTACTCTAGGGTAGCACTGTTATATCGCTATCTCAAATTGTCAATAGTACATTACTGTCACAAAATTTCAAGGTCTTATGACGCTCCAGTAAAAACTTCCAGCATTTCAATATTGCAAACTTTGATAGTTATATTACGCACAGTATAAAAGTTAGTGAATTTTTAAGTTGCATCAGTGTTTAATTTTTTACTCAAAATTAGCACTATTATACCGATATTTCAAATTGACAATAGTACTTTATTGTCACAAAATTTCAAGGTCTTATGACGCACCAGCAAAAAGTAGCAGCATTTCAATGTTGCACACTTTGATAGTTATATTACTCACCGTATAAAAGTGAGTGAATTTTGAAGTTGCATCAGTGTTTCAATTTTACTCCAAGGTAGCACTGTTATAGCGATATTTCAAATTGGCAATAGTACATTATTGTCACAAAATTTCAAGGTCTTAAGACGCACCAGCAAAAAGTTACAGCATTTCAATGTTGCAAACTTTGATAGTTATATTACGCACAGTATAAAAGTTAGTGAAATTTGTAGTTGCATCAGTGTTTCATTTTTTACTCAATGGTAGCACTGTTTTACCGATATTTCAAATTGACAATAGTATTTTATTGTCACAAAATTTCAAGGTCTTAAGACGCACCAGCAAAAAGTTACAGAATTTCAATGTTGCAAACTTTGATAGCTATATTACGCAAAGTATAAAAGTTAGTGAATTTTGAAGTTTCATCAGTGTTTCAGTTTTACTCAAGGGTAGCACTGTTATACCGCTATCTCAAATTGACAATAGTACTTTATTGTCACAAAATTTCAAGGTCTTATGATGCTCCAGTAAAAAGTTACAGCATTTCAATGTTGCAAACTTTGATAGTTATGTTACGCACGGTATAAAAGTTAGTGAATTTTGAAGTTTCATCAGTGTTTCATTTTTACTCTAGGGTAGCACTGTTATATCGCTATCTCAAATTGTCAATAGTACATTACTGTCACAAAATTTCAAGGTCTTATGACGCTCCAGTAAAAACTTCCAGCATTTCAATATTGCAAACTTTGATAGTTATATTACGCACAGTATAAAAGTTAGTGAATTTTTAAGTTGCATCAGTGTTTAATTTTTTACTCAAAATTAGCACTATTATACCGATATTTCAAATTGACAATAGTACTTTATTGTCACAAAATTTCAAGGTCTTATGACGCACCAGCAAAAAGTTACAGCATTTCAATGTTGCACACTTTGATAGTTATATTACTCACCGTATAAAAGTGAGTGAATTTTGAAGTTGCATCAGTGTTTCAATTTTACTCCAAGGTAGCACTGTTATAGCGATATTTCAAATTGGCAATAGTACATTATTGTCACAAAATTTCAAGGCCTTAAGACGCTCCAGTAAAAAGTTACAGCATTTCAATGTTGCAAACTTTGATAGTTATATTACGCACAGTATAAAAGTTAGTGAATTTTGTAGTTGCATCAGTGTTTCATTTTTTACTCAAAATTAGCACTATTATACCGATATTTCAAATTGATAATAGTACTTTATTGTCACAAAATTTCAAGGTCTTATGATGCACCAGTAAAAAGTTACAGCATTTCAATGCTGCAAACTTTGATAGTTATATTACGCACAGTATAAAATTTAGTGAATTTTGAAGTTGCATCAGTGTTTCATTTTTTACTCAATGGTAGCACTGTTTTACCGATATTTCAAATTGACAATAGTACTTTATTGTCACAAAATTTCAAGGTCTTATGATGCACCAGCAAAAAGTTACAGCATTTCAATGTTGCACACTTTGATAGTTATATTACGCACAGTATAAAAGTTAGTGAAATTTGTAGTTGCATCAGTGTTTCATTTTTTACTCAATGGTAGCACTGTTTTACCGATATTTCAAATTGACAATAGTATTTTATTGTCACAAAATTTCAAGGTCTTAAGACGCACCAGCAAAAAGTTACAGAATTTCAATGTTGCAAACTTTGATAGCTATATTACGCAAAGTATAAAAGTTAGTGAATTTTGAAGTTTCATCAGTGTTTCAGTTTTACTCAAGGGTAGCACTGTTATACCGCTATCTCAAATTGACAATAGTACTTTATTGTCACAAAATTTCAAGGTCTTATGATGCTCCAGTAAAAAGTTACAGCATTTCAATGTTGCAAACTTTGATAGTTATATTACGCACGGTATAAAAGTTAGTGAATTTTGAAGTTTCATCAGTGTTTCATTTTTACTCTAGGGTAGCACTGTTATATCGCTATCTCAAATTGTCAATAGTACATTACTGTCACAAAATTTCAAGGTCTTATGACGCTCCAGTAAAAACTTCCAGCATTTCAATATTGCAAACTTTGATAGTTATATTACGCACAGTATAAAAGTTAGTGAATTTTTAAGTTGCATCAGTGTTTAATTTTTTACTCAAAATTAGCACTATTATACCGATATTTCAAATTGACAATAGTACTTTATTGTCACAAAATTTCAAGGTCTTATGACGCACCAGCAAAAAGTTACAGCATTTCAATGTTGCACACTTTGATAGTTATATTACTCACCGTATAAAAGTGAGTGAATTTTGAAGTTGCATCAGTGTTTCAATTTTACTCCAAGGTAGCACTGTTATAGCGATATTTCAAATTGGCAACAGTACATTATTGTCACAAAATTTCAAGGTCTTAAGACGCACCAGCAAAAAGTTACAGCATTTCAATGTTGCAAACTTTGATAATTATATTACGCACAGTATAAAAGTTAGTGAATTTTGTAGTTGCATCAGTGTTTCATTTTTTACTCAAGGGTAGCACTGTTATATCGCTATCTCAAATTGACAATAGTACGTTACTGTCACAAAATTTCAAGGTCTTATGATGCACCAGTAAAAAGTTACAGCATTTCAATGCTGCAAGCTTTGATAGTTATATTACGCACAGTATAAAATTTAGTGAATTTTGAAGTTGCATCAGTGTTTCATTTTTTACTCAATGGTAGCACTGTTTTACCGATATTTCAAATTGACAATAGTACTTTATTGTCACAAAATTTCAAGGTCTTATGACGCACCAGCAAAAAGTTACAGCATTTCAATGTTGCACACTTTGATATTTATATTACTCACCGTATAAAAGTGAGTGAATTTTGAAGTTGCATCAGTGTTTCAATTTTACTCCAAGGTAGCACTGTTATAGCGATATTTCAAATTGGCAATAGTACATTATTGTCACAAAATTTCAAGGTCTTAAGACGCTCCAGTAAAAAGTTACAGCATTTCAATGTTGCAAACTTTGATAGTTATATTACGCACAGTATAAAAGTTAGTGAATTTTGTAGTTGCATCAGTGTTTCATTTTTTACTCAAAATTAGCACTATTATACCGATATTTCAAATTGATAATAGTACTTTATTGTCACAAAATTTCAGGGTCTTATGATGCACCAGTAAAAAGTTACAGCATTTCAATGCTGCAAACTTTGATAGTTATATTACGCACAGTATAAAATTTAGTGAATTTTGAAGTTGCATCAGTGTTTCATTTTTTACTCAATGGTAGCACTGTTTTACCGATATTTCAAATTGACAATAGTACTTTATTGTCACAAAATTTCAAGGTCTTATGACGCACCAGCAAAAAGTTACAGCATTTCAATGTTGCACACTTTGATAGTTATATTACTCACCGTATAAAAGTGAGTGAATTTTGAAGTTGCATCAGTGTTTCAATTTTATTCCAAGGTAGCACTGTTATAGCGATATTTCAAATTGGCAATAGTACATTATTGTCACAAAATTTCAAGGTCTTAAGACGCTCCAGTAAAAAGTTACAGCATTTCAATGTTGCAAACTTTGATAGTTATATTACGCACAGTATAAAAGTTAGTGAAATTTGTAGTTGCATCAGTGTTTCATTTTTTACTCAATGGTAGCACTGTTTTACCGATATTTCAAATTGACAATAGTATTTTATTGTCACAAAATTTCAAGGTCTTAAGACGCACCAGCAAAAAGTTACAGAATTTCAATGTTGCAAACTTTGATAGCTATATTACGCAAAGTATAAAAGTTAGTGAATTTTGAAGTTTCATCAGTGTTTCAGTTTTACTCAAGGGTAGCACTGTTATACCGCTATCTCAAATTGACAATAGTACATTATTGTCACAAAATTTTAAGGTCTTATGACGCTCCAGTAAAAAGTTACAGCATTTCAATGTTGCACACTTTGATAGTTATATTACTCACCGTATAAAAGTGAGTGAATTTTGAAGTTGCATCAGTGTTTCAATTTTACTCCAAGGTAGCACTGTTATAGCGATATTTCAAATTGGCAATAGTACATTATTGTCACAAAATTTCAAGGTCTTAAGACGCTCCAGTAAAAAGTTACAGCATTTCAATGTTGCACACTTTGATAGTTATATTACGCACAGTATAAAAGTTAGTGAATTTTTAAGCTGCATCAGTGTTTCATTTTTTACTCAAAATTAGCACTATTATACCGATATTTCAAATTGATAATAGTACTTTATTGTCACAAAATTTTAAGGTCTTATGACGCTCCAGTAAAAAGTTACAGCATTTCAATGTTGCACACTTTGATAGTTATATTACTCACCGTATAAAAGTGAGTGAATTTTGAAGTTGCATCAGTGTTTCAATTTTACTCCAAGGTAGCACTGTTATAGCGATATTTCAAATTGGCAATAGTACATTATTGTCACAAAATTTCAAGGTCTTAAGACGCTCCAGTAAAAAGTTACAGCATTTCAATGTTGCAAACTTTGATAGTTATATTACGCACAGTATAAAAGTTAGTGAATTTTTAAGCTGCATCAGTGTTTCATTTTTTACTCAAAATTAGCACTATTATACCGATATTTCAAATTGATAATAGTACTTTATTGTCACAAAATTTCAAGGTCTTATGACGCACCAGCAAAAAGTTACAGCATTTCAATGTTGCACACTTTGATAGTTATATTACTCACCGTATAAAAGTGAGTGAATTTTGAAGTTGCATCAGTGTTTCAATTTTACTCCAAGGTAGCACTGTTATAGCGATATTTCAAATTGGCAATAGTACATTATTGTCACAAAATTTCAAGGTCTTAAGACGCTCCAGTAAAAAGTTACAGTATTTCAATGTTGCAAACTTTGATAGTTATATTACGCACAGTATAAAAGTTAGTGAATTTTTAAGCTGCATCAGTGTTTCATTTTTTACTCAAAATTAGCACTATTATACCGATATTTCAAATTGATAATAGTACTTTATTGTCACAAAATTTCAAGGTCTTATGATGCACCAGTAAAAAGTTACAGCATTTCAATGCTGCAAACTTTGATAGTTATATTACGCACAGTATAAAATTTAGTGAACTTTGAAGTTGCATCAGTGTTTCATTTTTTACTCAATGGTAGCACTGTTTTACCGATATTTCAAATTGACAATAGTACTTTATTGTCACAAAATTTCAAGGTCTTATGACGCACCAGCAAAAAGTTACAGCATTTCAATGTTGCACACTTTGATAGTTATATTACTCACCGTATAAAAGTGAGTTAATTGTGAAGTTGCATCAGTGTTTCAATTTTACTCCAAGGTAGCACTGTTATAGCGATATTTCAAATTGGCAATAGTACATTATTGTCACAAAATTTCAAGGTCTTAAGACGCACCAGCAAAAAGTTACAGCATTTCAATGTTGCAAACTTTGATAGTTATATTACGCACAGTATAAAAGTTAGTGAATTTTGTAGTTGCATCAGTGTTTCATTTTTTACTCAATGGTAGCACTGTTTTACCGATATTTCAAATTGACAATAGTATTTTATTGTCACAAAATTTCAAGGTCTTAAGACGCACCAGCAAAAAGTTACAGAATTTCAATGTTGCAAACTTTGATAGCTATATTACGCAAAGTATAAAAGTTAGTGAATTTTGAAGTTTCATCAGTGTTTCATTTATACTCAAGGGTAGCACTGTTATACCGCTATCTCAAATTGACAATAGTACATTATTGTCACAAAATTTTAAGGTCTTATGACGCTCCAGTAAAAAGTTACAGCATTTCAATGTTGCAAACTTTGATAGTTATGTTACGCACGGTATAAAAGTTAGTGAATTTTGAAGTTTCATCAGTGTTTCATTTTTACTCTAGGGTAGCACTGTTATATCGTTATCTCAAATTGACAATAGTACATTACTGTCACAAAATTTCAAGGTCTTATGACGCTCCAGTAAAAACTTCCAGCATTTCAATATTGCAAACTTTGATAGTTATATTACGCACAGTATAAAAGTTAGTGAATTTTTAAGTTGCATCAGTGTTTAATTTTTTACTCAAAATTAGCACTATTATACCGATATTTCACATTGACAATAGTACTTTATTGTCACAAAATTTCAAGGTCTTACGACGCACCAGCAAAAAGTTACAGCATTTCAATGTTGCACACTTTGATAGTTATATTACTCACCGTATAAAAGTGAGTGAATTTTGAAGTTGCATCAGTGTTTCAATTTTACTCCAAGGTAGCACTGTTATAGCGATATTTCAAATTGGCAACAGTACATTATTGTCACAAAATTTCAAGGTCTTAAGACGCACCAGCAAAAAGTTACAGCATTTCAATGTTGCAAACTTTGATAATTATATTACGCACAGTATAAAAGTTAGTGAATTTTGTAGTTGCATCAGTGTTTCATTTTTTACTCAAGGGTAGCACTGTTATATCGCTATCTCAAATTGACAATAGTACATTACTGTCACAAAATTTCAAGGTCTTATGACGCTCCAGTAAAAACTTCCAGCATTTCAATATTGCAAACTTTGATAGTTATATTACGCACAGTATAAAAGTTAGTGAATTTTTAAGTTGCATCAGTGTTTAATTTTTTACTCAAAATTAGCACTATTATACCGATATTTCACATTGACAATAGTACTTTATTGTCACAAAATTTCAAGGTCTTATGACGCACCAGCAAAAAGTTACAGCATTTCAATGTTGCACACTTTGATAGTTATATTACTCACCGTATAAAAGTGAGTGAATTTTGAAGTTGCATCAGTGTTTCAATTTTACTCCAAGGTAGCACTGTTATAGCGATATTTCAAATTGGCAATAGTACATTATTGTCACAAAATTTCAAGGTCTTAAGACGCTCCAGTAAAAAGTTACATCATTTCAATATAGCAAACTTTGATAGTTATATTACGCACAGTATAAAAGTTAGTGAATTTTTAAGCTGCATCAGTGTTTCATTTTTTACTCAAAATTAGCACTATTATACCGATATTTCAAATTGATAATAGTACTTTATTGTCACAAAATTTCAAGGTCTTATGATGCACCAGTAAAAAGTTACAGCATTTCAATGCTGCAAACTTTGATAGTTATATTACGCACAGTATAAAATTTAGTGAATTTTGAAGTTGCATCAGTGTTTCATTTTTTACTCAATGGTAGCACTGTTTTACCGATATTTCAAATTGACAATAGTACATTATTGTCACAAAATTTCAAGGTCTTAAGACGCTCCAGTAAAAAGTTACAGCATTTCAATGTTGCAAACTTTGATAGTTATATTACGCACAGTATAAAAGTTAGTGAATTTTTAAGCTGCATCAGTGTTTCATTTTTTACTCAAAATTAGCACTATTATACCGATATTTCAAATTGATAATAGTACTTTATTGTCACAAAATTTCAAGGTCTTATGACGCACCAGCAAAAAGTTACAGCATTTCAATGTTGCACACTTTGATAGTTATATTACTCACCGTATAAAAGTGAGTGAATTTTGAAGTTGCATCAGTGTTTCAATTTTACTCCAAGGTAGCACTGTTATAGCGATATTTCAAATTGGCAATAGTACATTATTGTCACAAAATTTCAAGGTCTTAAGACGCTCCAGTAAAAAGTTACAGTATTTCAATGTTGCAAACTTTGATAGTTATATTACGCACAGTATAAAAGTTAGTGAATTTTTAAGCTGCATCAGTGTTTCATTTTTTACTCAAAATTAGCACTATTATACCGATATTTCAAATTGATAATAGTACTTTATTGTCACAAGATTTCAAGGTCTTATGATGCACCAGTAAAAAGTTACAGCATTTCAATGCTGCAAACTTTGATAGTTATATTACGCACAGTATAAAATTTAGTGAACTTTGAAGTTGCATCAGTGTTTCATTTTTTACTCAATGGTAGCACTGTTTTACCGATATTTCAAATTGACAATAGTACTTTATTGTCACAAAATTTCAAGGTCTTATGACGCACCAGCAAAAAGTTACAGCATTTCAATGTTGCACACTTTGATAGTTATATTACTCACCGTATAAAAGTGAGTTAATTGTGAAGTTGCATCAGTGTTTCAATTTTACTCCAAGGTAGCACTGTTATAGCGATATTTCAAATTGGCAATAGTACATTATTGTCACAAAATTTCAAGGTCTTAAGACGCACCAGCAAAAAGTTACAGCATTTCAATGTTGCAAACTTTGATAGTTATATTACGCACAGTATAAAAGTTAGTGAATTTTGTAGTTGCATCAGTGTTTCATTTTTTACTCAATGGTAGCACTGTTTTACCGATATTTCAAATTGACAATAGTATTTTATTGTCACAAAATTTCAAGGTCTTAAGACGCACCAGCAAAAAGTTACAGAATTTCAATGTTGCAAACTTTGATAGCTATATTACGCAAAGTATAAAAGTTAGTGAATTTTGAAGTTTCATCAGTGTTTCATTTATACTCAAGGGTAGCACTGTTATACCGCTATCTCAAATTGACAATAGTACATTATTGTCACAAAATTTTAAGGTCTTATGACGCTCCAGTAAAAAGTTACAGCATTTCAATGTTGCAAACTTTGATAGTTATGTTACGCACGGTATAAAAGTTAGTGAATTTTGAAGTTTCATCAGTGTTTCATTTTTACTCTAGGGTAGCACTGTTATATCGTTATCTCAAATTGACAATAGTACATTACTGTCACAAAATTTCAAGGTCTTATGACGCTCCAGTAAAAACTTCCAGCATTTCAATATTGCAAACTTTGATAGTTATATTACGCACAGTATAAAAGTTAGTGAATTTTTAAGTTGCATCAGTGTTTAATTTTTTACTCAAAATTAGCACTATTATACCGATATTTCACATTGACAATAGTACTTTATTGTCACAAAATTTCAAGGTCTTACGACGCACCAGCAAAAAGTTACAGCATTTCAATGTTGCACACTTTGATAGTTATATTACTCACCGTATAAAAGTGAGTGAATTTTGAAGTTGCATCAGTGTTTCAATTTTACTCCAAGGTAGCACTGTTATAGCGATATTTCAAATTGGCAACAGTACATTATTGTCACAAAATTTCAAGGTCTTAAGACGCACCAGCAAAAAGTTACAGCATTTCAATGTTGCAAACTTTGATAATTATATTACGCACAGTATAAAAGTTAGTGAATTTTGTAGTTGCATCAGTGTTTCATTTTTTACTCAAGGGTAGCACTGTTATATCGCTATCTCAAATTGACAATAGTACATTACTGTCACAAAATTTCAAGGTCTTATGACGCTCCAGTAAAAACTTCCAGCATTTCAATATTGCAAACTTTGATAGTTATATTACGCACAGTATAAAAGTTAGTGAATTTTTAAGTTGCATCAGTGTTTAATTTTTTACTCAAAATTAGCACTATTATACCGATATTTCACATTGACAATAGTACTTTATTGTCACAAAATTTCAAGGTCTTATGACGCACCAGCAAAAAGTTACAGCATTTCAATGTTGCACACTTTGATAGTTATATTACTCACCGTATAAAAGTGAGTGAATTTTGAAGTTGCATCAGTGTTTCAATTTTACTCCAAGGTAGCACTGTTATAGCGATATTTCAAATTGGCAATAGTACATTATTGTCACAAAATTTCAAGGTCTTATGATGCACCAGTAAAAAGTTACAGCATTTCAATGCTGCAAACTTTGATAGTTATATTACGCACAGTATAAAATTTAGTGAATTTTGAAGTTGCATCAGTGTTTCATTTTTTACTCAATGGTAGCACTGTTTTACCGATATTTCAAATTGACAATAGTACTTTATTGTCACAAAATTTCAAGGTCTTATGACGCACCAGCAAAAAGTTACAGCATTTCAATGTTGCACACTTTGATAGTTATATTACTCACCGTATAAAAGTGAGTGAATTTTGAAGTTGCATCAGTGTTTCAATTTTACTCCAAGGTAGCACTGTTATAGCGATATTTCAAATTGGCAATAGTACATTATTGTCACAAAATTTCAAGGTCTTAAGACGCTCCAGTAAAAAGTTACATCATTTCAATTTTGCAAACTTTGATAGTTATATTACGCACAGTATAAAAGTTAGTGAATTTTTAAGCTGCATCAGTGTTTCATTTTTTACTCAAAATTAGCACTATTATACCGATATTTCAAATTGATAATAGTACTTTATTGTCACAAAATTTCAAGGTCTTATGATGCACCAGTAAAAAGTTACAGCATTTCAATGCTGCAAACTTTGATAGTTATATTACGCACAGTATAAAATTTAGTGAATTTTGAAGTTGCATCAGTGTTTCATTTTTTACTCAATGGTAGCACTGTTTTACCGATATTTCAAATTGACAATAGTACTTTATTGTCACAAAATTTCAAGGTCTTATGACGCACCAGCAAAAAGTTACAGCATTTCAATGTTGCACACTTTGATAGTTATATTACTCACCGTATAAAAGTGAGTGAATTTTGAAGTTGCATCAGTGTTTCAATTTTACTCCAAGGTAGCACTGTTATAGCGATATTTCAAATTGGCAATAGTACATTATTGTCACAAAATTTCAAGGTCTTAAGACGCACCAGCAAAAAGTTACAGCATTTCAATGTTGCAAACTTTGATAGTTATATTACGCACAGTATAAAAGTTAGTGAAATTTGTAGTTGCATCAGTGTTTCATTTTTTACTCAATGGTAGCACTGTTTTACCTATATTTCAAATTGACAATAGTATTTTATTGTCACAAAATTTCAAGGTCTTAAGACGCACCAGCAAAAAGTTACAGAATTTCAATGTTGCAAACTTTGATAGCTATATTACGCAAAGTATAAAAGTTAGTGAATTTTGAAGTTTCATCAGTGTTTCAGTTTTACTCAAGGGTAGCACTGTTATACCGCTATCTCAAATTGACAATAGTACATTATTGTCACAAAATTTTAAGGTCTTATGACGCTCCAGTAAAAAGTTACAGCATTTCAATGTTGCAAACTTTGATAGTTATGTTACGCACAGTATAAAAGTTAGTGAATTTTGAAGTTTCATCAGTGTTTCATTTTTACTCAAGGGTAGCACTGTTATATCGCTATCTCAAATTAACAATAGTACATTACTGTCACAATATTTCAAGGTCTTATGACCCTCCAGTAAAAAGTTACAGCATTTCAATGTTGCAAACTTTGATAGTTATATTACGAACAGTATAAAAGTTAGTGAACTTTTAAGTTGCATCAGTGTTTCATTTTTTACTCAAAATTAGCACTATTATACCGATATTTCAAATTGATAATAGTACTTTATTGTCACAAAATTTTAAGGTCTTATGACGCTCCAGTAAAAAGTTACAGCATTTCAATGTTGCACACTTTGATAGTTATATTACTCACCGTATAAAAGTGAGTGAATTTTGAAGTTGCATCAGTGTTTCAATTTTACTCCAAGGTAGCACTGTTATAGCGATATTTCAAATTGGCAATAGTACATTATTGTCACAAAATTTCAAGGTCTTAAGACGCTCCAGTAAAAAGTTACAGCATTTCAATGTTGCAAACTTTGATAGTTATATTACGCACAGTATAAAAGTTAGTGAATTTTTAAGCTGCATCAGTGTTTCATTTTTTAATCAAAATTAGCACTATTATACCGATATTTCAAATTGATAATAGTACTTTATTGTCACAAAATTTCAAGGTCTTATGACGCACCAGCAAAAAGTTACAGCATTTCAATGTTGCACACTTTGATAGTTATATTACTCACCGTATAAAAGTGAGTGAATTTTGAAGTTGCATCAGTGTTTCAATTTTACTCCAAGGTAGCACTGTTATAGCGATATTTCAAATTGGCAATAGTACATTATTGTCACAAAATTTCAAGGTCTTAAGACGCTCCAGTAAAAAGTTACATCATTTCAATATTGCAAACTTTGATAGTTATATTACGCACAGTATAAAAGTTAGTGAATTTTTAAGCTGCATCAGTGTTTCATTTTTTACTCAAAATTAGCACTATTATACCGATATTTCAAATTGATAATAGTACTTTATTGTCACAAAATTTCAAGGTCTTATGATGCACCAGTAAAAAGTTACAGCATTTCAATGCTGCAAACTTTGATAGTTATATTACGCACAGTATAAAATTTAGTGAATTTTGAAGTTGCATCAGTGTTTCATTTTTTACTCAATGGTAGCACTGTTTTACCGATATTTCAAATTGACAATAGTACTTTATTGTCACAAAATTTCAAGGTCTTATGACGCACCAGCAAAAAGTTACAGCATTTCAATGTTGCACACTTTGATAGTTATATTACTCACCGTATAAAAGTGAGTGAATTTTGAAGTTGCATCAGTGTTTCAATTTTACTCCAAGGTAGCACTGTTATAGCGATATTTCAAATTGGCAATAGTACATTATTGTCACAAAATTTCAAGGTCTTAAGACGCACCAGCAAAAAGTTACAGCATTTCAATGTTGCAAACTTTGATAGTTATATTACGCACAGTATAAAAGTTAGTGAAATTTGTAGTTGCATCAGTGTTTCATTTTTTACTCAATGGTAGCACTGTTTTACCGATATTTCAAATTGACAATAGTATTTTATTGTCACAAAATTTCAAGGTCTTAAGACGCACCAGCAAAAAGTTACAGAATTTCAATGTTGCAAACTTTGATAGCTATATTACGCAAAGTATAAAAGTTAGTGAATTTTGAAGTTTCATCAGTGTTTCAGTTTTACTCAAGGGTAGCACTGTTATACCGCTATCTCAAATTGACAATAGTACATTATTGTCACAAAATTTTAAGGTCTTATGACGCTCCAGTAAAAAGTTACAGCATTTCAATGTTGCAAACTTTGATAGTTATGTTACGCACAGTATAAAAGTTAGTGAATTTTGAAGTTTCATCAGTGTTTCATTTTTACTCAAGGGTAGCACTGTTATATCGCTATCTCAAATTAACAATAGTACATTACTGTCACAAAATTTCAAGGTCTTATGACCCTCCAGTAAAAAGTTACAGCATTTCAATGTTGCAAACTTTGATAGTTATATTACGCACAGTATAAAAGTTAGTGAACTTTTAAGTTGCATCAGTGTTTCATTTTTTACTCAAAATTAGCACTATTATACCGATATTTCAAATTGACAATAGTACTTTATTGTCACAAAATTTCAAGGTCTTATGACGCACCAGCAAAAAGTTACAGCATTTCAATGTTGCACACTTTGATAGTTATATTACTCACCGTATAAAAGTGAGTGAATTTTGAAGTTGCATCAGTGTTTCAATTTTACTCCAAGGTAGCACTGTTATAGCGATATTTCAAATTGGCAATAGTACATTATTGTCACAAAATTTAAAGGTCTTAAGACGCACCAGCAAAAAGTTACAGCATTTCAATGTTGCAAACTTTGATAGTTCTATTACGCACAGTATAAAAGTTAGTCAATTTTGTAGTTGGATCAGTGTTTCATTTTTTACTCAATGGTAGCACTGTTTTACCAATATTTCAAATTGACAATAGTATTTTATTGTCACAAAATTTCAAGGTCTTAAGCCGCACCAGCAAAAAGTTACAGAATTTCAATGTTGCAAACTTTGATAGTTATATTATGCAAAGTATAAAAGTTAGTGAATTTTGAAGTTTCATCAGTGTTTCATTTTTACTCAAGGGTAGCACTGTTATACCGCTATCTCAAATTGACAATAGTACTTTATTGTCACAAAATTTCAAGGTCTTATGATGCACCAGTAAAAAGTTACAGCATTTCAATGTTGCAAACTTTGATAGTTATGTTACGCACGGTATAAAAGTTAGTGAATTTTGAAGTTTCATCAGTGTTTCATTTTTACTCTAGGGTAGCACTGTTATATCGCTATCTCAAATTGACAATAGTACATTACTGTCACAAAATTTCAAGGTCTTATGACGCTCCAGTAAAAACTTCCAGCATTTCAATATTGCAAACTTTGATAGTTATATTACGCACAGTATAAAAGTTAGTGAATTTTTAAGTTGCATCAGTGTTTCATTTTTTACTCAAAATTAGCTCTATCATACCGATATTTCAAATTGATAATAGTACTTTATTGTCACAAAATTTCAAGGTCTTATGATGCACCAGTAAAAAGTTACAGCATTTCAATGCTGCAAACTTTGATAGTTATATTACGCACAGTATAAAATTTAGTGAATTTTGAAGTTGCATCAGTGTTTCATTTTTTACTCAGAGGTAGCACTGTTTTACCGATATTTCAAATTGACAATAGTACTTTATTGTCACAAAATTTCAAGGTCTTATGACGCACTAGCAAAAAGTTACAGCATTTCAATGTTGCACACTTTGATAGTTATATTACTCACCGTATAAAAGTGAGTGAATTTTGAAGTTGCATCAGTGTTTCAATTTTACTCCAAGGTAGCACTGTTATAGCGATATTTCAAATTGGCAATAGTACATTATTGTCACAAAATTTCAAGGTCTTAAGACGCACCAGCAAAAAGTTACAGCATTTCAATGTTGCAAACTTTGATAGTTATATTACGCACAGTATAAAAGTTAGTGAATTTTGTAGTTGCATCAGTGTTTAATTTTTTACTCAATGGTAGCACTGTTTTACCGATATTTCAAATTGACAATAGTATTTTATTGTCACAAAATTTCAAGGTCTTAAGACGCACCAGCAAAAAGTTACAGAATTTCAATGTTGCAAACTTTGATAGCTATATTACGCAAAGTATAAAAGTTAGTGAATTTTGAAGTTTCATCAGTGTTTCATTTTTACTCAATGGTAGCACTGTTTTACCGATATTTCAAATTGACAATGTTATTTTATTGTCACAAAATTTCAAGGTCTTAAGACGCACCAGCAAAAAGTTACAGCATTTCAATGTTGCAAACTTTGATAGTTATATTACGCACAGTATAAAAGTTAGTGAATTTTGTAGTTGGATCAGTGTTTCATTTTTTACTCAATGGTAGCACTGTTTTACCAATATTTCAAATTGGCAATAGTATTTTATTGTCACAAAATTTCAAGGTTTTAAGCCGCACCAGCAAAAAGTTCCAGAATTTCAATGTTGCAAACTTTGATAGTTATATTATGCAAAGTATAAAAGTTAGTGAATTTTGAAGTTTCATCAGTGTTTCATTTTTACTCAATGGTAGCACTGTTTTACCGATATTTCAAATTGACAATAGTACTTTATTGTCACAAAATTTCAAGGTCTTATGACGCACCAGCAAAAAGTTACAGCATTTCAATGTTGCACACTTTGATTGTTATATTACTCACCGTATAAAAGTGAGTGAATTTTGAAGTTGCATCAGTGTTTCAATTTTACTCCAAGGTAGCACTGTTATAGCGATACTTCAAATTGGCAATAGTACATTATTGTCACAAAATTTCAAGGTCTTAAGACGCACCAGCAAAAAGTTACAGCATTTCAATGTTGCAAACTTTGATAGTTATATTACGCACAGTATAAAAGTTAGTGAATTTTGTAGATGCATCAGTGTTTCATTTTTTACTCAATGGTAGCACTGTTTTACCGATATTTCAAATTGACAATAGTATTTAATTGTCACAAAATTTCAAGGTCTTAAGACGCACCAGCAAAAAGTTACAGAATTTCAATGTTGCAAACTTTGATAGCTATATTACGCAAAGTATAAAAGTTAGTGAATTTTGTAGTTGCATCAGTGTTTCATTTTTTACTCAAAATTAGCACTATTATACCGATATTTCAAATTGATAATAGTACTTTATTGTCACAAAATTTCAAGGTCTTATGATGCACCAGTAAAAAGTTACAGCATTTCAATGCTGCAAACTTTAATAGTTATATTACGCAGAGTATAAAATTTAGTGAATTTTTAAGTTGCATCAGTGTTTCATTTTTTACTCAATGGTAGCACTGTTTTACCGATATTTCAAATTGACAATAGTACTTTATTGTCACAAAATTTCAAGGTCTTATGACGCACCAGCAAAAAGTTACAGCATTTCAATGTTGCACACTTTGATAGTTATATTACTCACCGTATAAAAGTGAGTGAATTTTGAAGTTGCATCAGTGTTTCAATTTTACTCCAAGGTAGCACTGTTATAGCGATATTTCAAATTGGCAATAGTACATTATTGTCACAAAATTTCAAGGTCTTAAGACGCACCAGCAAAAAGTTACAGCATTTCAATGTTGCAAACTTTGATAGTTATATTACGCACAGTATAAAAGTTAGTGAATTTTGTAGTTGCATCAGTGTTTCATTTTTTACTCAAGGGTAGCACTGTTATATCGCTATCTCAAATTGACAATAGTACGTTACTGTCACAAAATTTCAAGGTCTTATGACGCTCCAGTAATAAGTTACAGCATTTCAATATTGCAAACTTTGATAGTTATATTACGCACAGTATAAAAGTTAGTGAATTTTTAAGTTGCATCAGTGTTTCATTTTTTACTCAAAATTAGCACTATTATACCGATATTTCAAATTGATAATAGTACTTTATTGTCACAAAATTTCAAGGTCTTATGATGCACCAGTAAAAAGTTACAGCATTTCAATGCTGCAAACTTTGATAGTTATATTACGCACAGTATAAAATTTAGTGAATTTTGAAGTTCCATCAGTGTTTCATTTTTTACTCAATGGTAGCACTGTTTTACCGATATTTCAAATTGACAATAGTACTTTATTGTCACAAAATTTCAAGGTCTTATGACGCACCAACAAAAAGTTACAGCATTTCAATGTTGCACACTTTGATAGTTATATTACTCACCGTATAAAAGTGAGTGAATTTTGAAGTTGCATCAGTGTTTCAATTTTACTCCAAGGTAGCACTGTTATAGCGATATTTCAAATTGGCAATAGTACATTATTGTCACAAAATTTCAAGGTCTTAAGACGCTCCAGTAAAAAGTTACAGCATTTCAATGTTGCAAACTTTGATAGTTATATTACGCACAGTATAAAAGTTAGTGAATTTTTAAGCTGCATCAGTGTTTCATTTTTTACTCAAAATTAGCACTATTATACCGATATTTCAAATTGATAATAGTACTTTATTGTCACAAAATTTCAAGGTCTTATGACGCACCAGCAAAAAGTTACAGCATTTCAATGTTGCACACTTTGATAGTTATATTACTCACCGTATAAAAGTGAGTGAATTTTGAAGTTGCATCAGTGTTTCAATTTTACTCCAAGGTAGCACTGTTATAGCGATATTTCAAATTGGCAATAGTACATTATTGTCACAAAATTTCAAGGTCTTAAGACGCTCCAGTAAAAAGTTACAGCATTTCAATGTTGCAAACTTTGATAGTTATATTACGCACAGTATAAAAGTTAGTGAATTTTTAAGCTGCATCAGTGTTTCATTTTTTACTCAAAATTAGCACTATTATACCGATATTTCAAATTGATAATAGTACTTTATTGTCACAAAATTTCAAGGTCTTATGATGCACCAGTAAAAAGTTACAGCATTTCAATGCTGCAAACTTTGATAGTTATATTACGCACAGTATAAAATTTAGTGAATTTTGAAGTTGCATCAGTGTTTCATTTTTTACTCAATGGTAGCACTGTTTTACCGATATTTCAAATTGACAATAGTACTTTATTGTCACAAAATTTCAAGGTCTTATGACGCACCAGCAAAAAGTTACAGCATTTCAATGTTGCACACTTTGATAGTTATATTACTCACCGTATAAAAGTGAGTGAATTTTGAAGTTGCATCAGTGTTTCAATTTTACTCCAAGGTAGCACTGTTATAGCGATATTTCAAATTGGCAATAGTACATTATTGTCACAAAATTTCAAGGTCTTAAGACGCTCCAGTAAAAAGTTACATCATTTCAATATTGCAAACTTTGATAGTTATATTACGCACAGTATAAAAGTTAGTGAATTTTTAAGCTGCATCAGTGTTTCATTTTTTACTCAAAATTAGCACTATTATACCGATATTTCAAATTGATAATAGTACTTTATTGTCACAAAATTTCAAGGTCTTATGATGCACCAGTAAAAAGTTACAGCATTTCAATGCTGCAAACTTTGATAGTTATATTACGCACAGTATAAAATTTAGTGAATTTTGAAGTTGCATCAGTGTTTCATTTTTTACTCAATGGTAGCCCTGTTTTACCGATATTTCAAATTGACAATAGTACTTTATTGTCACAAAATTTGAAGGTCTTATGACGCACCAGCAAAAAGTTACAGCATTTCAATGTTGCACACTTTGATAGTTATATTACTCACCGTATAAAAGTGAGTGAATTTTGAAGTTGCATCAGTGTTTCAATTTTACTCCAAGGTAGCACTGTTATAGCGATATTTCAAATTGGCAATAGTACATTATTGTCACAAAATTTCAAGGTCTTAAGACGCACCAGCAAAAAGTTACAGCATTTCAATGTTGCAAACTTTGATAGTTATATTACGCACAGTATAAAAGTTAGTGAACTTTTAAGTTGGATCAGTGTTTCATTTTTTACTCAAAATTAGCACTATTATACCGATATTTCAAATTGACAATAGTACTTTATTGTCACAAAATTTCAAGGTCTTATGACGCACCAGCAAAAAGTTACAGCATTTCAATGTTGCACACTTTGATAGTTATATTACTCACCGTATAAAAGTGAGTGAATTTTGAAGTTGCATCAGTGTTTCAATTTTACTCCAAGGTAGCACTGTTATAGCGATATTTTAAATTGGCAATAGTACATTATTGTCACAAAATTTAAAGGTCTTAAGACGCACCAGCAAAAAGTTACAGCATTTCAATGTTGCAAACTTTGATAGTTATATTACGCACAGTATAAAAGTTAGTCAATTTTGTAGTTGGATCAGTGTTTCATTTTTTACTCAATGGTAGCACTGTTTTACCAATATTTCAAATTGACAATAGTATTTTATTGTCACAAAATTTCAATGTTTTAAGCCGCACCAGCAAAAAGTTACAGAATTTCAATGTTGCAAACTTTGATAGTTATATTATGCAAAGTATAAAAGTTAGTGAATTTTGAAGTTTCATCAGTGTTTCATTTTTACTCAAGGGTAGCACTGTTATACCGCTATCTCAAATTGACAATAGTACTTTATTGTCACAAAATTTCAAGGTCTTATGATGCACCAGTAAAAAGTTACAGCATTTCAATGTTGCAAACTTTGATAGTTATGTTACGCACGGTATAAAAGTTAGTGAATTTTGAAGTTTCATCAGTGTTTCATTTTTACTCTAGGGTAGCACTGTTATATCGCTATCTCAAATTGACAATAGTACATTACTGTCACAAAATTTCAAGGTCTTATGACGCTCCAGTAAAAACTTCCAGCATTTCAATATTGCAAACTTTGATAGTTATATTACGCACAGTATAAAAGTTAGTGAATTTTTAAGTTGCATCAGTGTTTCATTTTTTACTCAAAATTAGCTCTATTATACCGATATTTCAAATTGATAATAGTACTTTATTGTCACAAAATTTCAAGGTCTTATGATGCACCAGTAAAAAGTTACAGCATTTCAATGCTGCAAACTTTGATAGTTATATTACGCACAGTATAAAATTTAGTGAATTTTGAAGTTGCATCAGTGTTTCATTTTTTACTCAATGGTAGCACTGTTATACCGCTATCTCAAATTGACAATAGTACTTTATTGTCACAAAATTTCAAGGTCTTATGATGCACCAGTAAAAAGTTACAGCATTTCAATGCTGCAAACTTTGATAGTTATATTACGCACAGTATAAAATTTAGTGAATTTTGAAGTTGCATCAGTGTTTCATTTTTTACTCAATGGTAGCACTGTTTTACCGATATTTCAAATTGACAATAGTACTTTATTGTCACAAAATTTCAAGGTCTTATGACGCACCAGCAAAAAGTTACAGCATTTCAATGTTGCACACTTTGATAGTTATATTACTCACCGTATAAAAGTGAGTGAACTTTGAAGTTGCATCAGTGTTTCAATTTTACTCCAAGGTAGCACTGTTATAGCGATATTTCAAATTGGCAAAAGTACATTATTGTCACAAAATTTCAAGGTCTTAAGACGCTCCAGTAAAAAGTTACATCATTTCAATATTGCAAACTTTGATAGTTATATTACGCACAGTATAAAAGTTAGTGAATTTTTAAGCTGCATCAGTGTTTCATTTTTTACTCAAAATTAGCACTATTATACCGATATTTCAAATTGATAATAGTACTTTATTGTCACAAAATTTCAAGGTCTTATGATGCACCAGTAAAAAGTTACAGCATTTCAATGCTGCAAACTTTGATAGTTATATTACGCACAGTATAAAATTTAGTGAATTTTGAAGTTGCATCAGTGTTTCATTTTTTACTCAATGGTAGCACTGTTTTACCGATATTTCAAATTGACAATAGTACTTTATTGTCACAAAATTTCAAGGTCTTATGACGCACCAGCAAAAAGTTACAGCATTTCAATGTTGCACACTTTGATAGTTATATTACTCACCGTATAAAAGTGAGTGAATTTTGAAGTTGCATCAGTGTTTCAATTTTACTCCAAGGTAGCACTGTTATAGCGATATTTCAAATTGGCAATAGTACATTATTGTCACAAAATTTCAAGGTCTTAAGACACCAGCAAAAAGTTACAGCATTTCAATGTGGCAAACTTTGATAGTTATATTACGCACAGTATAAAAGTTAGTGAAATTTGTAGTTGCATCAGTGTTTCATTTTTTACTCAATGGTAGCACTGTTTTACCGATATTTCAAACTGACAATAGTATTTTATTGTCACAAAATTTTAAGGTCTTATGACGCTCCAGTAAAAAGTTACAGCATTTCAATGTTGCAAACTTTGATAGTTATGTTACGCACAGTATAAAAGTTAGTGAATTTTGAAGTTTCATCAGTGTTTCATTATTACTCAAGGGTAGCACTGTTATATCGCTATCTCAAATTGACAATAGTACATTACTGTCACAAAATTTCAAGGTCTTATGACCCTCCAGTAAAAAGTTACAGCATTTCAATGTTGCAAACTTTGATAGTTATATTACGCACAGTATAAAAGTTAGTGAACTTTTAAGTTGCATCAGTGTTTCATTTTTTACTCAAAATTAGCACTATTATACCGATATTTCAAATTGACAATAGTACTTTATTGTCACAAAATTTCAAGGTCTTATGACGCACCAGCAAAAAGTTACAGCATTTCAATGTTGCACACTTTGATAGTTATATTACTCACCGTATAAAAGTGACTGAATTTTGAAGTTGCATCAGTGTTTCAATTTTACTCCAAGGTAGCACTGTTATAGCGATATTTCAAATTGGCAATAGTACATTATTGTCACAAAATTTAAAGGTCTTAAGACGCACCAGCAAAAAGTTACAGCATTTCAATGTTGCAAACTTTGATAGTTATATTACGCACAGTATAAAAGTTAGTCAATTTTGTAGTTGGATCAGTGTTTCATTTTTTACTCAATGGTAGCACTGTTTTACCAATATTTCAAATTGACAATAGTATTTTATTGTCACAAAATTTCAAGGTTTTAAGCCGCACCAGCAAAAAGTTACAGAATTTCAATGTTGCAAACTTTGATAGTTATATTATGCAAAGTATAAAAGTTAGTGAATTTTGAAGTTTCATCAGTGTTTCATTTTTACTCAAGGGTAGCACTGTTATACCGCTATCTCAAATTGACAATAGTACTTTATTGTCACAAAATTTCAAGGTCTTATGATGCACCAGTAAAAAGTTACAGCATTTCAATGTTGCAAACTTTGATAGTTATGTTACGCACGGTATAAAAGTTAGTGAATTTTGAAGTTTCATCAGTGTTTCATTTTTACTCTAGGGTAGCACTGTTATATCGCTATCTCAAATTGACAATAGTACATTACTGTCACAAAATTTCAAGGTCTTATGACGCTCCAGTAAAAACTTCCAGCATTTCAATATTGCAAACTTTGATAGTTATATTACGCACAGTATAAAAGTTAGTGAATTTTTAAGTTGCATCAGTGTTTCATTTTTTACTCAAAATTAGCTCTATTATACCGATATTTCAAATTGATAATAGTACTTTATTGTCACAAAATTTCAAGGTCTTATGATGCACCAGTAAAAAGTTACAGCATTTCAATGCTGCAAACTTTGATAGTTATATTACGCACAGTATAAAATTTAGTGAATTTTGAAGTTGCATCAGTGTTTCATTTTTTACTCAGAGGTAGCACTGTTTTACCGATATTTCAAATTGACAATAGTACTTTATTGTCACAAAATTTCAAGGTCTTATGACGCACTAGCAAAAAGTTACAGCATTTCAATGTTGCACACTTTGATAGTTATATTACTCACCGTATAAAAGTGAGTGAATTTTGAAGTTGCATCAGTGTTTCAATTTTACTCCAAGGTAGCACTGTTATAGCGATATTTCAAATTGGCAATAGTACATTATTGTCACAAAATTTCAAGGTCTTAAGACGCACCAGCAAAAAGTTACAGCATTTCAATGTTGCAAACTTTGATAGTTATATTACGCACAGTATAAAAGTTAGTGAATTTTGTAGTTGCATCAGTGTTTAATTTTTTACTCAATGGTAGCACTGTTTTACCGATATTTCAAATTGACAATAGTATTTTATTGTCACAAAATTTCAAGTTCTTAAGACGCACCAGCAAAAAGTTACAGAATTTCAATGTTGCAAACTTTGATAGCTATATTACGCAAAGTATAAAAGTTAGTGAATTTTGAAGTTTCATCAGTGTTTCATTTTTACTCAATGGTAGCACTGTTTTACCGATATTTCAAATTGACAATGGTATTTTATTGTCACAAAATTTCAAGGTCTTAAGACGCACCAGCAAAAAGTTACAGCATTTCAATGTTGCAAACTTTGATAGTTATATTACGCACAGTATAAAAGTTAGTGAATTTTGTAGTTGGATCAGTGTTTCATTTTTTACTCAATGGTAGCACTGTTTTACCAATATTTCAAATTGGCAATAGTATTTTATTGTCACAAAATTTCAAGGTTTTAAGCCGCACCAGCAAAAAGTTCCAGAATTTCAATGTTGCAAACTTTGATAGTTATATTATGCAAAGTATAAAAGTTAGTGAATTTTGAAGTTTCATCAGTGTTTCATTTTTACTCAATGGTAGCACTGTTTTACCGATATTTCAAATTGACAATAGTACTTTATTGTCACAAAATTTCAAGGTCTTATGACGCACCAGCAAAAAGTTACAGCATTTCAATGTTGCACACTTTGATTGTTATATTAGTCACCGTATAAAAGTGAGTGAATTTTGAAGTTGCATCAGTGTTTCAATTTTACTCCAAGGTAGCACTGTTATAGCGATATTTCAAATTGGCAATAGTACATTATTGTCACAAAATTTCAAGGTCTTAAGACGCACCAGCAAAAAGTTACAGCATTTCAATGTTGCAAACTTTGATAGTTATATTACGCACAGTATAAAAGGTAGTGAATTTTGTAGATGCATCAGTGTTTCATTTTTTACTCAATGGTAGCACTGTTTTACCGATATTTCAAATTGACAATAGTATTTTATTGTCACAAAATTTCAAGGTCTTAAGACGCACCAGCAAAAAGTTACAGCATTCAATGTTGCAAACTTTGATAGCTATATTACGCAAAGTATAAAAGTTAGTGAAATTTGTAGTTGCATCAGTGTTTCATTTTTTACTCAAAATTAGCCCTATTATACCGATATTTCAAATTGATAATAGTACTTTATTGTCACAAAATTTCAAGGTCTTATGATGCACCAGTAAAAAGTTACAGCATTTCAATGCTGCAAACTTTAATAGTTATATTACGCAGAGTATAAAATTTAGTGAATTTTTAAGTTGCATCAGTGTTTCATTTTTTACTCAATGGTAGCACTGTTTTACCGATATTTCAAATTGACAATAGTACTTTATTGTCACAAAATTTCAAGGTCTTATGACGCACCAGCAAAAAGTTACAGCATTTCAATGTTGCACACTTTGATAGTTATATTACTCACCGTATAAAAGTGAGTGAATTTTGAAGTTGCATCAGTGTTTCAATTTTACTCCAAGGTAGCACTGTTATAGCGATATTTCAAATTGGCAATAGTACATTATTGTCACAAAATTTCAAGGTCTTAAGACGCACCAGCAAAAAGTTACAGCATTTCAATGTTGCAAACTTTGATAGTTATATTACGCACAGTATAAAAGTTAGTGAATTTTGTAGTTGCATCAGTGTTTCATTTTTTACTCAATGGTAGCACTGTTTTACCGATATTTCAAATTGACAATAGTATTTTATTGTCACAAAATTTCAAGGTCTTAAGACGCACCAGCAAAAAGTTACAGAATTTCAATGTTGCAAACTTTGATAGCTATATTACGCAAAGTATAAAAGTTAGTGAATTTTGAAGTTTCATCAGTGTTTCATTTTTACTCAAGGGTAGCACTGTTATACCGCTATCTCAAATTGACAATAGTACATTATTGTCACAAAATTTTAAGGTCTTATGACGCTCCAGTAAAAAGTTACAGCATTTCAATGTTGCAAACTTTGATAGTTATGTTACGCACGGTATAAAAGTTAGTGAATTTTGAAGTTTCATCAGTGTTTCATTTTTACTCTAGGGTAGCACTGTTATATCGCTATCTCAAATTGACAATAGTACATTACTGTCACAAAATTTCAAGGTCTTATGACGCTCCAGTAAAAACTTCCAGCATTTCAATATTGCAAACTTTGATAGTTATATTACGCACAGTATAAAAGTTAGTGAATTTTTAAGTTGCATCAGTGTTTAATTTTTTACTCAAAATTAGCACTATTATACCGATATTTCAAATTGACAATAGTACTTTATTGTCACAAAATTTCAAGGTCTTATGACGCACCAGCAAAAAGTTACAGCATTTCAATGTTGCACACTTTGATAGTTATATTACTCACCGTATAAAAGTGAGTGAATTTTGAAGTTGCATCAGTGTTTCAATTTTACTCCAAGGTAGCACTGTTATAGCGATATTTCAAATTGGCAACAGTACATTATTGTCACAAAATTTCAAGGTCTTAAGACGCACCAGCAAAAAGTTACAGCATTTCAATGTTGCAAACTTTGATAGTTATATTACGCACAGTATAAAAGTTAGTGAATTTTGTAGTTGGATCAGTGTTTCATTTTTTACTCAATGGTAGCACTGTTTTACCAATATTTCAAATTGGCAATAGTATTTTATTGTCACAAAATTTCAAGGTTTTAAGCCGCACCAGCAAAAAGTTCCAGAATTTCAATGTTGCAAACTTTGATAGTTATATTATGCAAAGTATAAAAGTTAGTGAATTTTGAAGTTTCATCAGTGTTTCATTTTTACTCAATGGTAGCACTGTTTTACCGATATTTCAAATTGACAATAGTACTTTATTGTCACAAAATTTCAAGGTCTTATGACGCACGAGCAAAAAGTTACAGCATTTCAATGTTGCACACTTTGATTGTTATATTACTCACCGTATAAAAGTGAGTGAATTTTGAAGTTGCATCAGTGTTTCGATTTTACTCCAAGGTAGCACTGTTATAGCGATATTTCAAATTGGCAATAGTACATTATTGTCACAAAATTTCAAGGTCTTAAGACGCACCAGCAAAAAGTTACAGCATTTCAATGTTGCAAACTTTGATAGTTATATTACGCACAGTATAAAAGTTAGTGAATTTTGTAGATGCATCAGTGTTTCATTTTTTACTCAATGGAGGCACTGTTTTACCGATATTTCAAATTGACAATAGTATTTTATTGTCACAAAATTTCAAGGTCTTAAGACGCACCAGCAAAAAGTTACAGAATTTCAATGTTGCAAACTTTGATAGCTATATTACGCAAAGTATAAAAGTTAGTGAATTTTGTAGTTGCATCAGTGTTTCATTTTTTACTCAAAATTAGCACTATTATACCGATATTTCAAATTGATAATAGTACTTTATTGTCACAAAATTTCAAGGTATTATGATGCACCAGTAAAAAGTTACAGCATTTCAATGCTGCAAACTTTAATAGTTATATTACGCAGAGTATAAAATTTAGTGAATTTTTAAGTTGCATCAGTGTTTCATTTTTTACTCAATGGTAGCACTGTTTTACCGATATTTCAAATTGACAATAGTACTTTATTGTCACAAAATTTCAAGGTCTTATGACGCACCAGCAAAAAGTTACAGCATTTCAATGTTGCACACTTTGATAGTTATATTACTCACCGTATAAAAGTGAGTGAATTTTGAAGTTGCATCAGTGTTTCAATTTTACTCCAAGGTAGCACTGTTATAGCGATATTTCAAATTGGCAATAGTACATTATTGTCACAAAATTTCAAGGTCTTAAGACGCACCAGCAAAAAGTTACAGCATTTCAATGTTGCAAACTTTGATAGTTATATTACGCACAGTATAAAAGTTAGTGAATTTTGTAGTTGCATCAGTGTTTCATTTTTTACTCAATGGTAGCACTGTTTTACCGATATTTCAAATTGACAATAGTATTTAATTGTCACAAAATTTCAAGGTCTTAAGACGCACCAGCAAAAAGTTACAGAATTTCAATGTTGCAAACTTTGATAGCTATATTACGCAAAGTATAAAAGTTAGTGAATTTTGAAGTTTCATCAGTGTTTCATTTTTACTCAAGGGTAGCACTGTTATACCGCTATCTCAAATTGACAATAGTACATTATTGTCACAAAATTTTAAGGTCTTATGACGCTCCAGTAAAAAGTTACAGCATTTCAATGTTGCAAACTTTGATAGTTATGTTACGCACGGTATAAAAGTTAGTGAATTTTGAAGTTTCATCAGTGTTTCATTTTTACTCTAGGGTAGCACTGTTATATCGCTATCTCAAATTGACAATAGTACATTACTGTCACAAAATTTCAAGGTCTTATGACGCTCCAGTAAAAACTTCCAGCATTTCAATATTGCAAACTTTGATAGTTATATTACGCACAGTATAAAAGTTAGTGAATTTTTAAGTTGCATCAGTGTTTAATTTTTTACTCAAAATTAGCACTATTATACCGATATTTCAAATTGACAATAGTACTTTATTGTCACAAAATTTCAAGGTCTTATGACGCACCAGCAAAAAGTTACAGCATTTCAATGTTGCACACTTTGATAGTTATATTACTCACCGTATAAAAGTGAGTGAATTTTGAAGTTGCATCAGTGTTTCAATTTTACTCCAAGGTAGCACTGTTATAGCGATATTTCAAATTGGCAACAGTACATTATTGTCACAAAATTTCAAGGTCTTAAGACGCACCAGTAAAAAGTTACAGCATTTCAATGCTGCAAACTTTGATAGTTATATTACGCACAGTATAAAAGTTAGTGAATTTTGTAGTTGCATCAGTGTTTCATTTTTTACTCAAGGGTAGCACTGTTATATCGCTATCTCAAATTGACAATAGTACGTTACTGTCACAAAATTTCAAGGTCTTATGACGCTCCAGTAATAAGTTACAGCATTTCAATATTGCAAACTTTGATAGTTATATTACGCACAGTATAAAAGTTAGTGAATTTTTAAGTTGCATCAGTGTTTCATTTTTTACTCAAAATTAGCACTATTATACCGATATTTCAAATTGATAATAGTACTTTATTGTCACAAAATTTCAAGGTCTTATGATGCACCAGTAAAAAGTTACAGCATTTCAATGCTGCAAACTTTGATAGTTATATTACGCACAGTATAAAATTTAGTGAATTTTGAAGTTGCATCAGTGTTTCATTTTTTACTCAATGGTAGCACTGTTTTACCGATATTTCAAATTGACAATAGTACTTTATTGTCACAAAATTTCAAGGTCTTATGACGCACCAGCAAAAAGTTACAGCATTTCAATGTTGCACACTTTGATAGTTATATTACTCACCGTATAAAAGTGAGTGAATTTTGAAGTTGCATCAGTGTTTCAATTTTACTCCAAGGTAGCACTGTTATAGCGATATTTCAAATTGGCAATAGTACATTATTGTCACAAAATTTCAAGGTCTTAAGACGCTCCAGTAAAAAGTTACAGCATTTCAATGTTGCAAACTTTGATAGTTATATTACGCACAGTATAAAAGTTAGTGAATTTTGTAGATGCATCAGTGTTTCATTTTTTACTCAATGGTAGCACTGTTTTACCGATATTTCAAATTGACAATAGTATTTTATTGTCACAAAATTTCAAGGTCTTAAGACGCACCAGCAAAAAGTTACAGAATTTCAATGTTGCAAACTTTGATAGCTATATTACGCAAAGTATAAAAGTTAGTGAATTTTGTAGTTGCATCAGTGTTTCATTTTTTACTCAAAATTAGCACTATTATACCGATATTTCAAATTGATAATAGTACTTTATTGTCACAAAATTTCAAGGTCTTATGATGCACCAGTAAAAAGTTACAGCATTTCAATGCTGCAAACTTTAATAGTTATATTACGCAGAGTATAAAATTTAGTGAATTTTTAAGTTGCATCAGTGTTTCATTTTTTACTCAATGGTAGCACTGTTTTACCGATATTTCAAATTGACAATAGTACTTTATTGTCACAAAATTTCAAGGTCTTATGACGCACCAGTAAAAAGTTACAGCATTTCAATGTTGCACACTTTGATAGTTATATTACTCACCGTATAAAAGTGAGTGAATTTTGAAGTTGCATCAGTGTTTCAATTTTACTCCAAGGTAGCACTGTTATAGCGATATTTCAAATTGGCAATAGTACATTATTGTCACAAAATTTCAAGGTCTTAAGACGCACCAGCAAAAAGTTACAGCATTTCAATGTTGCAAACTTTGATAGTTATATTACGCACAGTATAAAAGTTAGTGAATTTTGTAGTTGCATCAGTGTTTCATTTTTTACTCAATGGTAGCAATGTTTTACCGATATTTCAAATTGACAATAGTATTTTATTGTCACAAAATTTCAAGGTCTTAAGACGCACCAGCAAAAAGTTACAGAATTTCAATGTTGCAAACTTTGATAGCTATATTACGCAAAGTATAAAAGTTAGTGAATTTTGAAGTTTCATCAGTGTTTCATTTTTACTCAAGGGTAGCACTGTTATACCGCTATCTCAAATTGACAATAGTACATTATTGTCACAAAATTTTAAGGTCTTATGACGCTCCAGTAAAAAGTTACAGCATTTCAATGTTGCAAACTTTGATAGTTATGTTACGCACGGTATAAAAGTTAGTGAATTTTGAAGTTTCATCAGTGTTTCATTTTTACTCTAGGGTAGCACTGTTATATCGCTATCTCAAATTGACAATAGTACATTACTGTCACAAAATTTCAAGGTCTTATGACGCTCCAGTAAAAACTTCCAGCATTTCAATATTGCAAACTTTGATAGTTATATTACGCACAGTATAAAAGTTAGTGAATTTTTAAGTTGCATCAGTGTTTAATTTTTTACTCAAAATTAGCACTATTATACCGATATTTCAAATTGACAATAGTACTTTATTGTCACAAAATTTCAAGGTCTTATGACGCACCAGCAAAAAGTTACAGCATTTCAATGTTGCACACTTTGATAGTTATATTACTCACCGTATAAAAGTGAGTGAATTTTGAAGTTGCATCAGTGTTTCAATTTTACTCCAAGGTAGCACTGTTATAGCGATATTTCAAATTGGCAACAGTACATTATTGTCACAAAATTTCAAGGTCTTAAGACGCACCAGCAAAAAGTTACAGCATTTCAATGTTGCAAACTTTGATAGTTATATTACGCACAGTATAAAAGTTAGTGAATTTTGTAGTTGCATCAGTGTTTCATTTTTTACTCAAGGGTAGCACTGTTATATCGCTATCTCAAATTGACAATAGTACGTTACTGTCACAAAATTTCAAGGTCTTATGACGCTCCAGTAATAAGTTACAGCATTTCAATATTGCAAACTTTGATAGTTATATTACGCACAGTATAAAAGTTAGTGAATTTTTAAGTTGCATCAGTGTTTCATTTTTTACTCAAAATTAGCACTATTATACCGATATTTCAAATTGATAATAGTACTTTATTGTCACAAAATTTCAAGGTCTTATGATGCACCAGTAAAAAGTTACAGCATTTCAATGCTGCAAACTTTGATAGTTATATTACGCACAGTATAAAATTTAGTGAATTTTGAAGTTGCATCAGTGTTTCATTTTTTACTCAATGGTAGCACTGTTTCACCGATATTTCAAATTGACAATAGTACTTTATTGTCACAAAATTTCAAGGTCTTATGACGCACCAGCAAAAAGTTACAGCATTTCAATGTTGCACACTTTGATAGTTATATTACTCACCGTATAAAAGTGAGTGAACTTTGAAGTTGCATCAGTGTTTCAATTTTACTCCAAGGTAGCACTGTTATAGCGATATTTCAAATTGGCAATAGTACATTATTGTCACAAAATTTCAAGGTCTTAAGACGCACCAGCAAAAAGTTACAGCATTTCAATGTTGCAAACTTTGATAGTTATATTACGCACAGTATAAAAGTTAGTGAAATTTGTAGTTGCATCAGTGTTTCATTTTTTACTCAATGGTAGCACTGTTTTACCGATATTTCAAATTGACAATAGTATTTTATTGTCACAAAATTTCAAGGTCTTAAGACGCACCAGCAAAAAGTTACAGAATTTCAATGTTGCAAACTTTGATAGCTATATTACGCAAAGTATAAAAGTTAGTGAATTTTGAAGTTTCATCAGTGTTTCAGTTTTACTCAAGGGTAGCACTGTTATACCGCTATCTCAAATTGACACCAGTACATTATTGTCACAAAATTTTAAGGTCTTATGACGCTCCAGTAAAAAGTTACAGCATTTCAATGTTGCAAACTTTGATAGTTATGTTACGCACAGTATAAAAGTTAGTGAATTTTGAAGTTTCATCAGTGTTTCATTTTTACTCAAGGGTAGCACTGTTATATCGCTATCTCAAATTGACAATAGTACATTACTGTCACAAAATTTCAAGGTCTTATGACCCTCCAGTAAAAAGTTACAGCATTTCAATGTTGCAAACTTTGATAGTTATATTACACACAGTATAAAATTTAGTGAACTTTTAAGTTGCATCAGTGTTTCATTTTTTACTCAAAATTAGCACTATTATACCGATATTTCTAATTGACAATAGTACTTTATTGTCACAAAATTTCAAGGTCTTATGACGCACCAACAAAAAGTTACAGCATTTCAATGTTGCACACTTTGATAGTTATATTACTCACCGTATAAAAGTGAGTGAATTTTGAAGTTGCATCAGTGTTTCAATTTTACTCCAAGGTAGCACTGTTATAGCGATATTTCAAATTGGCAATAGTACTTTATTGTCACAAAATTTCAAGGTGTTATGATGCACCAGTAAAAAGTTACAGCATTTCAATGCTGCAAACTTTGATAGTTATATTACGCACAGTATAAAATTTAGTGAATTTTGAAGTTGCATCAGTGTTTCATTTTTTACTCAGAGGTAGCACTGTTTTACCGATATTTCAAATTGACAATAGTACTTTATTGTCACAAAATTTCAAGGTCTTATGACGCACTAGCAAAAAGTTACAGCATTTCAATGTTGCACACTTTGATAGTTATATTACTCACCGTATAAAAGTGAGTGAATTTTGAAATTGCATCAGTGTTTCAATTTTACTCCAAGGTAGCACTGTTATAGCGATATTTCAAATTGGCAATAGTACATTATTGTCACAAAATTTCAAGGTCTTAAGACGCACCAGCAAAAAGTTACAGCATTTCAATGTTGCAAACTTTGATAGTTATATTACGCACAGTATAAAAGTTAGTGAATTTTGTAGTTGCATCAGTGTTTAATTTTTTACTCAATGGTAGCACTGTTTTACCGATATTTCAAATTGACAATAGTATTTTATTGTCACAAAATTTCAAGGTCTTAAGACGCACCAGCAAAAAGTTACAGAATTTCAATGTTGCAAACTTTGATAGCTATATTACGCAAAGTATAAAAGTTAGTGAATTTTGAAGTTTCATCAGTGTTTCATTTTTACTCAATGGTAGCACTGTTTTACCGATATTTCAAATAGACAATGGTATTTTATTGTCACAAAATTTCAAGGTCTTAAGACGCACCAGCAAAAAGTTACAGCATTTCAATGTTGCAAACTTTGATAGTTATATTACGCACAGTATAAAAGTTAGTGAATTTTGTAGTTGGATCAGTGTTTCATTTTTTACTCAATGGTAGCACTGTTTTACCAATATTTCAAATTGACAATAGTACATTATTGTCACAAAATTTCAAGGTCTTAAGACGCACCAGCAAAAAGTTACAGCATTTCAATGTTGCAAACTTTGATAGTTATATTACGCACAGTATAAAAGTTAGTGAATTTTGTAGACGCATCAGTGTTTCATTTTTTACTCAATGGTAGCACTGTTTTACCGATATTTCAAATTGACAATAGTATTTTATTGTCACAAAATTTCAAGGTCTTAAGACGCACCAGCAAAAAGTTACAGAATTTCAATGTTGCAAACTTTGATAGCTATATTACGCAAAGTATAAAAGTTAGTGAATTTTGAAGTTTCATCAGTGTTTCATTTTTACTCAAGGGTAGCACTGTTATACCGCTATCTCAAATTGACAATAGTACATTATTGTCACAAAATTTTAAGGTCTTATGACGCTCCAGTAAAAAGTTACAGCATTTCAATGTTTCAAACTTTGATAGTTATGTTACGCACAGTATAAAAGTTAGTGAATTTTGAAGTTTTATCAGTGTTTCATTTTTACTCAAGGGTAGCACTGTTATATCGCTATCTCAAATTGACAATAGTACATTACTGTCACAAAATTTCAAGGTCTTATGACGCTCCAGTAAAAACTTCCAGCATTTCAATATTGCAAACTTTGATTGTTATATTACGCACAGTATAAAAGTTAGTGAATTGTTAAGTTGCATCAGTGTTTCATTTTTTACTCAAAATTAGCACTATTATACCGATATTTCAAATTGATAATAGTACTTTATTGTCACAAAATTTCAAGGTCTTATGATGCACCAGTAAAAAGTTACAGCATTTCAATGCTGCAAACTTTGATAGTTATATTACGCACAGTATAAAATTTAGTGAATTTTGAAGGTGCATCAGTGTTTCATTTTTTACTCAATGGTAGCACTGTTTTACCGATATTTCAAATTGACAATAGTACTTTATTGTCACAAAATTTCAAGGTCTTATGACGCACCAGCAAAAAGTTACAGCATTTCAATGTTGCACACTTTGATAATTATATTACTCACCGTATAAAAGTGAGTGAATTTTGAAGTTGCATCAGTGTTTCAATTTTACTCCAAGGTAGCACTGTTATAGCGATATTTCAAATTGGCAATAGTACATTATTGTCACAAAATTTCAAGGTCTTAAGACGCACCAGCAAAAAGTTACAGCATTTCAATGTTGCAAACTTTGATAGTTATATTACGCAAAGTATAAAAGTTAGTGAATTTTTAAGTTTCATCAGTGTTTCATTTTTACTCAAGGGTAGCACTGTTATATCGCTATCTCAAATTGACAATAGTACGTTACTGTCACAAAATTTCAAGGTCTTATGACGCTCCAGTAATAAGTTACAGCATTTCAATATTGCAAACTTTGATAGTTATATTACGCACAGTATAAAAGTTAGTGAATTTTTAAGTTGCATCAGTGTTTCATTTTTTACTCAAAATTTGCTCTATTATACCGATATTTCAAATTGATAATAGTACTTTATTGTCACAAAATTTCAAGGTGTTATGATGCACCAGTAAAAAGTTACAGCATTTCAATGCTGCAAACTTTGATAGTTATATTACGCACAGTATAAAATTTAGTGAATTTTGAAGTTGCATCAGTGTTTCATTTTTTACTCAGAGGTAGCACTGTTTTACCGATATTTCAAATTGACAATAGTACTTTATTGTCACAAAATTTCAAGGTCTTATGACGCACTAGCAAAAAGTTACAGCATTTCAATGTTGCACACTTTGATAGTTATATTACTCACCGTATAAAAGTGAGTGAATTTTGAAATTGCATCAGTGTTTCAATTTTACTCCAAGGTAGCACTGTTATAGCGATATTTCAAATTGGCAATAGTACATTATTGTCACAAAATTTCAAGGTCTTAAGACGCACCAGCAAAAAGTTACAGCATTTCAATGTTGCAAACTTTGATAGTTATATTACGCACAGTATAAAAGTTAGTGAATTTTGTAGTTGCATCAGTGTTTAATTTTTTACTCAATGGTAGCACTGTTTTACCGATATTTCAAATTGACAATAGTATTTTATTGTCACAAAATTTCAAGGTCTTAAGACGCACCAGCAAAAAGTTACAGAATTTCAATGTTGCAAACTTTGATAGCTATATTACGCAAAGTATAAAAGTTAGTGAATTTTGAAGTTTCATCAGTGTTTCATTTTTACTCAATGGTAGCACTCTTTTACCGATATTTCAAATTGACAATGGTATTTTATTGTCACAAAATTTCAAGGTCTTAAGACGCACCAGCAAAAAGTTACAGCATTTCAATGTTGCAAACTTTGATAGTTATATTACGCACAGTATAAAAGTTAGTGAATTTTGTAGTTGGATCAGTGTTTCATTTTTTACTCAATGGTAGCACTGTTTTACCAATATTTCAAATTGACAATAGTACATTATTGTCACAAAATTTCAAGGTCTTAAGACGCACCAGCAAAAAGTTACAGCATTTCAATGTTGCAAACTTTGATAGTTATATTACGCACAGTATAAAAGTTAGTGAATTTTGTAGACGCATCAGTGTTTCCTTTTTTACTCAATGGTAGCACTGTTTTACCGATATTTCAAATTGACAATAGTATTTTATTGTCACAAAATTTCAAGGTCTTAAGACGCACCAGCAAAAAGTTACAGAATTTCAATGTTGCAAACTTTGATAGCTATATTACGCAAAGTATAAAAGTTAGTGAATTTTGAAGTTTCATCAGTGTTTCATTTTTACTCAAGGGTAGCACTGTTATACCGCTATCTCAAATTGACAATAGTACATTATTGTCACAAAATTTTAAGGTCTTATGACGCTCCAGTAAAAAGTTACAGCATTTCAATGTTGCAAACTTTGATAGTTATGTTACGCACAATATAAAAGTTAGTGAATTTTGAAGTTTTATCAGTGTTTCATTTTTACTCAAGGGTAGCACTGTTATATCGCTATCTCAAATTGACAATAGTACATTACTGTCACAAAATTTCAAGGTCTTATGACGCTCCAGTAAAAACTTCCAGCATTTCAATATTGCAAACTTTGATTGTTATATTACGCACAGTATAAAAGTTAGTGAATTGTTAAGTTGCATCAGTGTTTCATTTTTTACTCAAAATTAGCACTATTATACCGATATTTCAAATTGATAATAGTACTTTATTGTCACAAAATTTCAAGGTCTTATGATGCACCAGTAAAAAGTTACAGCATTTCAATGCTGCAAACTTTGATAGTTATATTACGCACAGTATAAAATTTAGTGAATTTTGAAGGTGCATCAGTGTTTCATTTTTTACTCAATGGTAGCACTGTTTTACCGATATTTCAAATTGACAATAGTACTTTATTGTCACAAAATTTCAAGGTCTTATGACGCACCAGCAAAAAGTTACAGCATTTCAATGTTGCACACTTTGATAATTATATTACTCACCGTATAAAAGTGAGTGAATTTTGAAGTTGCATCAGTGTTTCAATTTTACTCCAAGGTAGCACTGTTATAGCGATATTTCAAATTGGCAATAGTACATTATTGTCACAAAATTTAAAGGTCTTAAGACGCACCAGCAAAAAGTTACAGCATTTCAATGTTGCAAACTTTGATAGTTATATTACGCACAGTATAAATGTTAGTGAATTTTGTAGTTGCATCAGTGTTTCATTTTTTACTCAATGGTAGCACTGTTTTACCGATATTTCAAATTGACAATAGTATTTTATTGTCACAAAATTTCAAAGTCTTAAGACACACCAGCAAAAAGTTACAGAATTTCCATGCTGCAAACTTTGATAGTTATATTACGCAAAGTATAAAAGTTAGTGAATTTTGAAGTTTCATCAGTGTTTCATTTTTACTCAAGGGTAGCACTGTTATACCGCTATCTCAAATTGACAATAGTACATTATTGTCACAAAATTTTAAGGTCTTATGACGCTCCAGTAAAAAGTTACAGCATTTCAATGTTGCAAACTTTGATAGTTATATTACTCACCGTATAAAATTGAGTGATTTTTTAAGTTGCATCAGTGTTTCAATTTTACTCCAAGGTAGCACTCTTATAGCGATATTTCAAATTGGCAATAGTACATTATTGTCACAAAATTTCAAGGTCTTAAGACGCACCAGCAAAAAGTTACAGCATTTCAATGTTGCAAACTTTGATAGTTATATTACGCACAGTATGAAAGTTAGTGAATTTTGTAGTTGCATCAGTGTTTCATTTTTTACTCAATGGTAGCACTGTTTTACCGATATTTCAAATTGGCAATAGTACATTATTGTCACAAAATTTTAAGGTCTTATGACGCTCCAGTAAAAAGTTACAGCATTTCAATGTTGCAAACTTTGATAGTTATGTTACGCACAGTATAAAAGTTAGTGAATTTTGAAGTTTCATCAGTGTTTCATTTTTACTCAAGGGTAGCACTGTTATATCGCTATCTCAAATTGACAATAGTACATTACTATCACAAAATTTCAAGGTCTTATGACGCTCCAGTAAAAAGTTACAGCATTTCAATATTGCAAACTTTGATAGGTATATTACGCACAGTATAAAAGTTAGTGAATTTTGAAGTTGCATCAGTGTTTAATTTTTTACTCAATGGTAGCACTGTTTTACCGATATTTCAAATTGACAATATTACTTTATTGTCACAAAATTTCAAGGTCTTATGACGCACCAGCAAAAAGTTACAGCATTTCAATGTTGCACACTTTGATAGTTATATTACTCACCGTATAAAAGTGAGTGAATTTTGAAGTTGCATTAGTGTTTCAATTTTACTCCAAGGTAGCACTGTTATAGCGATATTTCAAATTGGCAATAGTACATTATTGTCACAAAATTTCAAGGTCTTAAGACGCACCAGCAAAAAGTTACAGCATTTCAATGTTGCAAACTTTGATAGTTATATTACGCACAGTATAAAAGTTAGTGAATTTTGTAGACGCATCAGTGTTTCATTTTTTACTCAATGGTAGCACTGTTTTACCGATATTTCAAATTGACAATAGTATTTTATTGTCACAAAATTTCAAGGCCTTAAGACGCACCAGCAAAAAGTTACAGAATTTCAATGTTGCAAACTTTGATAGCTATATTACGCAAAGTATAAAAGTTAGTGAATTTTGAAGTTTCATCAGTGTTTCATTTTTACTCAAGGGTAGCACTGTTATACCGCTATCTCAAATTGACAATAGTACATTATTGTCACAAAATTTTAAGGTCTTATGACGCTCCAGTAAAAAGTTACAGCATTTCAATGTTGCAAACTTTGATAGTTATGTTACGCACAGTATAAAAGTTAGTGAATTTTGAAGTTTTATCAGTGTTTCATTTTTACTCAAGGGTAGCACTGTTATATCGCTATCTCAAATTGACAATAGTACATTACTGTCACAAAATTTCAAGGTCTTATGACGCTCCAGTAAAAACTTCCAGCATTTCAATATTGCAAACTTTGATAGTTATATTACGCACAGTATAAAAGTTAGTGAATTGTTAAGTTGCATCAGTGTTTCATTTTTTACTCAAAATTAGCACTATTATACCGATATTTCAAATTGATAATAGTACTTTATTGTCACAAAATTTCAAGGTCTTATGATGCACCAGTAAAAAGTTACAGCATTTCAATGCTGCAAACTTTGATAGTTATATTACGCACAGTATAAAATTTAGTGAATTTTGAAGGTGCATCAGTGTTTCATTTTTTACTCAATGGTAGCACTGTTTTACCGATATTTCAAATTGACAATAGTACTTTATTGTCACAAAATTTCAAGGTCTTATGACGCACCAGCAAAAAGTTACAGCATTTCAATGTTGCACACTTTGATAATTATATTACTCACCGTATAAAAGTGAGTGAATTTTGAAGTTGCATCAGTGTTTCAATTTTACTCCAAGGTAGCACTGTTATAGCGATATTTCAAATTGGCAATAGTACATTATTGTCACAAAATTTAAAGGTCTTAAGACGCACCAGCAAAAAGTTACAGCATTTCAATGTTGCAAACTTTGATAGTTATATTACGCACAGTATAAATGTTAGTGAATTTTGTAGTTGCATCAGTGTTTCATTTTTTACTCAATGGTAGCACTGTTTTACCGATATTTCAAATTGACAATAGTATTTTATTGTCACAAAATTTCAAAGTCTTAAGACACACCAGCAAAAAGTTACAGAATTTCCATGCTGCAAACTTTGATAGTTATATTACGCAAAGTATAAAAGTTAGTGAATTTTGAAGTTTCATCAGTGTTTCATTTTTACTCAAGGGTAGCACTGTTATACCGCTATCTCAAATTGACAATAGTACATTATTGTCACAAAATTTTAAGGTCTTATGACGCTCCAGTAAAAAGTTACAGCATTTCAATGTTGCAAACTTTGATAGTTATATTACTCACCGTATAAAATTGAGTGATTTTTTAAGTTGCATCAGTGTTTTAATTTTACTCCAAGGTAGCACTCTTATAGCGATATTTCAAATTGGCAATAGTACATTATTGTCACAAAATTTCAAGGTCTTAAGACGCACCAGCAAAAAGTTACAGCATTTCAATGTTGCAAACTTTGATAGTTATATTACGCACAGTATAAAAGTTAGTGAATTTTGTAGTTGCATCAGTGTTTCATTTTTTACTCAATGGTAGCACTGTTTTACCGATATTTCAAATTGGCAATAGTACATTATTGTCACAAAATTTTAAGGTCTTATGACGCTCCAGTAAAAAGTTACAGCATTTCAATGTTGCAAACTTTGATAGTTATGTTACGCACAGTATAAAAGTTAGTGAATTTTGAAGTTTCATCAGTGTTTCATTTTTACTCAAGGGTAGCACTGTTATATCGCTATCTCAAATTGACAATAGTACATTACTATCACAAAATTTCAAGGTCTTATGACGCTCCAGTAAAAAGTTACAGCATTTCAATATTGCAAACTTTGATAGGTATATTACGCACAGTATAAAAGTTAGTGAATTTTGAAGTTGCATCAGTGTTTAATTTTTTACTCAATGGTAGCACTGTTTTACCGATATTTCAAATTGACAATATTACTTTATTGTCACAAAATTTCAAGGTCTTATGACGCACCAGCAAAAAGTTACAGCATTTCAATGTTGCACACTTTGATAGTTATATTACTCACCGTATAAAAGTGAGTGAATTTTGAAGTTGCATTAGTGTTTCAATTTTACTCCAAGGTAGCACTGTTATAGCGATATTTCAAATTGGCAATAGTACATTATTGTCACAAAATTTCAAGGTCTTAAGACGCACCAGTAAAAAGTTACAGCATTTCAATGTTGCAAACTTTGATAGTTATATTACGCACAGTATAAAAGTTAGTGAATTTTGTAGTTGCATCAGTGTTTCATTTTTTACTCAATGGTAGCACTGTTTTACCGATATTTCAAATTGACAATAGTATTTTATTGTCACAAAATTCCAAGGTCTTAAGCCGCAGCAGCAAAAAGTTACAGAATTTCAATGTTGCAAACTTTGATAATTATATTATGCAAAGTATAAAAGTTAGTGAATTTTGAAGTTTCATCAGTGTTTCATTTTTACTCAAGGGTGGCACTGTTATACCGCTATCTCAAATTGACAATAGTACATTATTGTCACAAAATTTTAAGGTCTTATGACGCTCCAGTAAAAAGTTACAGCATTTCAATGTTGCAAACTTTGATAGTTATATTACTCACCGTATAAAATTGAGTGAATTTTGAAGTTGCATCAGTGTTTCAATTTTACTCCAAGGTAGCACTGTTATAGCGATATTTCAAATTGGCAATAGTACATTATTGTCACAAAATTTCAAGGTCTTAAGACGCACCAGCAAAAAGTTACAGCATTTCAATGTTGCAAACTTTGATAGTTATATTACGCAAAGTATAAAAGTTAGTGAATTTTGAAGTTTCATCAGTATTTCATTTTTACTCAAGGGTAGCACTGTTATACCGCTATCTCAAATAGTACATTATTGTCACAAAATTTTAAGGTCTTATGATTTTCCAGTAAAAAGTTACAGCATTTCACTGTTGCAACCTTTGATAGTTATGTTACGCACAGTATAAAAGTTAGTGAATTTTGAAGTTTCATCAGTGTTTAATTTTTACTCAAGGGTAGCACTGTTATATCGCAATCTCAAATTGACAATAGGACATTACTGTCACAAAATTTCAAGGTCTTATGACGCTCCAGTAATATGTTACAGCATTTCAATATTGCAAACTTTGATAGTTATATTACGCACAGTATAAAAGTTAGTGCATTTTTAAGTAGCATCAGTGTTTCATTTTTTACTCAAAATTAGCACTATTATACCGATATTTCAAGTTGATAACAGTACTTTATTGTCACAAAATTTCAAGGTCTTATGATGCACCAGTAAAAAGTTACAGCATTTCAATGTTGCAAACTTTGATAGTTATATTACGCACAGTATAAAAGTTAGTGAATTTTGTAGTTGCATCAGTGTTTCATTTTTTACTCAATGGTAGCACTGTTTTACCGATATTTCAAATTGACAATAGTATTTTATTGTCACAAAATTTCAAGGTCTTAAGCCGCACCAGCAAAAAGTGACAGCATTTCAATGTTGCAAACTTTGATAGTTATATTACGCACAGTATAAAAGTTAGTGAATTTTGTAGTTGCATCAGTGTTTCATTTTTTACTCAATGGTAGCACTGTTTTACCGATATTTCAAATTGACAATAGTACTTTATTGTCACAAAATTTCAAGGTCTTATGATGCACCAGCAAAAAGTTACAGCATTTCAATGTTGCACACTTTGATAGTTATATTACTCACCGTATAAAAGTGAGTGAATTTTGAAGTTGCATCAGTGTTTCAATTTTACTCCAAGGTAGCACTGTTATAGCGATATTTCAAATTGGCAATAGTACATTATTGTCACAAAATTTCAAGGTCTTAAGACGCACCAGCAAAAAGTTACAGCATTTCAATGTTGCAAACTTTGATAGTTTTATTACGCACAGTATAAAATTGAGTGAATTTTGTAGTTGCATCAGTGTTTCATTTTTTACTCAATGGTAGCACTGTTTTACTGATATTTCAAATTGACAATAGTATTTTATTGTCACAAAATTTCAAGGTCTTAAGACGCACCAGCAAAAAGTTACAGAATTTCAATGTTGCAAACTTTGATAGCTATATTACGCAAAGTATAAAAGTTAGTGAATTTTGAAGTTTCATCAGTGTTTCATTTTTACTCAAGGGTAGCACTGTTATACCGCTGTCTCAAATTGACAATAGTACATTATTGTCACAAAATTTTAAGGTCTTATGACGCTCCAGTAAAAAGTTACAGCATTTCAATGTTGCAAACTTTGATAGTTATATTACTCACCGTATAAAATTGAGTGAATTTTGAAGTTGCATCAGTGTTTCAATTTTACTCCAAGGTAGAACTGTTATAGCGATATTTCAAATTGGCAATAGTACATTATTGTCACAAAATTTCAAGGTCTTAAGACGCACCAGCAAAAAGTTACAGCATTTCAATGTTGCAAACTTTGATAGTTATATTACGCATAGTATAAAAGTTAGTGAATTTTGTAGTTGCATCAGTGTTTCATTTTTTACTCAATGGTAGCACTGTTTTACCGATATTTCAAATTGACAATAGTATTTTATTGTCACAAAATTTCAAGGTCTTAAGACGCACGAGCAAAAAGTTACAGAATTTCAATGTTGCAAACTTTGATAGTTATATTACGCAAAGTATAAAAGTTAGTGAATTTTGAAGTTTCATCAATGTTTCATTTTTACTCAAGGGTAGCACTGTGATACCGCTATCTCAAATTGACAATAGTACATTATTGTCACAAAATTTTAAGGTCTTATGACGCTCCAGTAAAAAGTTACAGCATTTCAATGTTGCAAACTTTGATAGTTATGTTACGCACAGTATAAAAGTTAGTGAATTTTGAAGTTGCATCAGTGTTTCATTTTTTACTCAATGGTAGCACTGTTTTACCGATATTTCAAATTGACAATAGTACTTTATTGTCACAAAATTTCAAGGTCTTATGACGCACCAGCAAAAAGTAACAGCATTTCAATGTTGCACACTTTGATAGTTATATTACTCACCGTATAAAAGTGAGTGAATTTTGAAGTTGCATCAGTGTTTCATTTTTTACTCAATGGTAGCACTGTTTTACCGATATTTCAAATTGACAATAGTACTTTATTGTCACAACATTTCAAGGTCTTATGACGCACCAGCAAAAAGTAACAGCATTTCAATGTTGCAAACTTTGATAGTTATATTACTCACCGTATAAAAGTGAGTGAATTTTGAAGTTGCATCAGTGTTTCAATTTTACTCCAAGGTAGCACTGTTATAGCGATATTTCAAATTGGCAATAGTACTTTATTGTCACAAAAATCCAAGGTCTTATGATGCACCAGCAAAAAGTTACAGCATTTCAATGTTGCACACTTTGATAGTTATATTACTCACCGTATAAAAGTGAGTGAATTTTGAAGTTGCATCAGTGTTTCAATTTTACTCCAAGGTAGCACTGTTATAGCGATATTTCAAATTGGCAATAGTACATTATTGTCACAAAATTTCAAGGTCTTAAGACGCACCAGCAAAAAGTTACAGCATTTCAATGTTGCAAACTTTGATAGTTTTATTACGCACAGTATAAAATTGAGTGAATTTTGTAGTTGCATCAGTGTTTCATTTTTTACTCAATGGTAGCACTGTTTTACCGATATTTCAAATTGACAATAGTATTTTATTGTCACAAAATTTCAAGGTCTTAAGACGCACCAGCAAAAAGTTACAGAATTTCAATGTTGCAAACTTTGATAGCTATATTACGCAAAGTATAAAAGTTAGTGAATTTTGAAGTTTCATCAGTGTTTCATTTTTACTCAAGGGTAGCACTGTTATACCGCTATCTCAAATTGACAATAGTACATTATTGTCACAAAATTTTAAGGTCTTATGACGCTCCAGTAAAAAGTTACAGCATTTCAATGTTGCAAACTTTGATAGTTATATTACTCACCGTATAAAATTGAGTGAATTTTGAAGTTGCATCAGTGTTTCAATTTTACTCCAAGGTAGCACTGTTATAGCGATATTTCAAATTGGCAATAGTACATTATTGTCACAAATTTTCAAGGTCTTAAGACGCACCAGCAAAAAGTTACAGCATTTCAATGTTGCAAACTTTGATAGTTATATTACGCAAAGTATAAAAGTTAGTGAATTTTGAAGTTTCATCAGTGTTTCATTTTTACTCAAGGGTAGCACTGTTATACCGCTATCTCAAATAGTACATGATTGTCACAAAATTTTAAGGTCTTATGACTTTCCAGTAAAAAGTTACAGCATTTCACTGTTGCAAACTTTGATAGTTATGTTACGCACAGTATAAAAGTTAGTGAATTTTGAAGTTTCATCAGTGTTTAATTTTTACTCAAGGGTAGCACTGTTATATCGCAATCTCAAATTGACAATAGTACATTACTGTCACAAAATTTCAAGGTTTAATGACGCTCCAGTAATATGTTACAGCATTTCAATATTGCAAACTTTGATAGTTATATTACGCACAGTATAAAAGTTAGTGAATTCTTAAGTAGCATCAGTGTTTCATTTTTTACTCAAAATTAGCACTATTATACCGATATTTCAAGTTGATAATAGTACTTTATTGTCACAAAATTTCAAGGTCTAATGATGCACCAGTAAAAAGTTACAGCATTTCAATGTTGCAAACTTTGATAGTTATATTACGCACAGTATAAAAGTTAGTGAATTTTGTAGTTGCATCAGTGTTTCATTTTTTACTCAATGGTAGCACTGTTTTACCGATATTTCAAATTGACAATAGTATTTTATTGTCACAAAATTTCAAGGTCTTAAGCCGCACCAGCAAAAAGTTACAGCATTTCAATGTTGCAAACTTTGATAGTTATATTACGCACAGTATAAAAGTTAGTGAATTTTGTAGTTGCATCAGTGTTTCATTTTTTACTCAATGGTAGCACTGTTTTACCGATATTTCAAATTGACAATAGTACTTTATTGTCACAAAAATCCAAGGTCTTATGATGCACCAGCAAAAAGTTACAGCATTTCAATGTTGCACACTTTGATAGTTATATTACTCACCGTATAAAAGTGAGTGAATTTTGAAGTTGCATCAGTGTTTCAATTTTACTCCAAGGTAGCACTGTTATAGCGATATTTCAAATTAGCAATAGTACATTATTGTCACAAAATTTCAAGGTCTTAAGACGCACCAGCAAAAATTTACAGCACTTCAATGTTGCAAACTTTGATAGTTTTATTACGCACAGTATAAAATTGAGTGAATTTTGTAGTTGCATCAGTGTTTCATTTTTTACTCAATGGTAGCACTGTTTTACCGATATTTCAAATTGACAATAGTATTTTATTGTCACAAAATTTCAAGGTCTTAAGACGCACCAGCAAAAAGTTACAGAATTTCAATGTTGCAAACTTTGATAGCTATATTACGCAAAGTATAAAAGTTAGTGAATTTTGAAGTTTCATCAGTGTTTCATTTTTACTCAAGGGTAGCACTGTTATACCGCTATCTCAAATAGTACATTATTGTCACAAAATTTTAAGGTCTTATGACTTTCCAGTAAAAAGTTACAGCATTTCACTGTTGCAAACTTTGATAGTTATGTTACGCACAGTATAAAAATTAGTGAATTTTGAAGTTTCATCAGTGTTTAATTTTTACTCAAGGGTAGCACTGTTATATCGCAATCTCAAATTGACAATAGTACATTACTGTCACAAAATTTCAAGGTTTAATGACGCTCCAGTAATATGTTACAGCATTTCAATATTGCAAACTTTGATAGTTATATTACGCACAGTATAAAAGTTAGTGAATTCTTAAGTAGCATCAGTGTTTCATTTTTTACTCAAAATTAGCACTATTATACCGATATTTCAAGTTGATAATAGTACTTTATTGTCACAAAATTTCAAGGTCTTATGATGCACCAGTAAAAAGTTACAGCATTTCAATGTTGCAAACTTTGATAGTTATATTACGCACAGTATAAAAGTTAGTGAATTTTGTAGTTGCATCAGTGTTTCATTTTTTACTCAATGGTAGCACTGTTTTACCGATATTTCAAATTGACAATAGTATTTTATTGTCACAAAATTTCAAGGTCTTAAGCCGCACCAGCAAAAAGTTACAGCATTTCAATGTTGCAAACTTTGATAGTTATATTACGCACAGTATAAAAGTTAGTGAATTTTGTAGTTGCATCAGTGTTTCATTTTTTACTCAATGGTAGCACTGTTTTACCGATATTTCAAATTGACAATAGTACTTTATTGTCACAAAAATCCAAGGTCTTATGATGCACCAGCAAAAAGTTACAGCATTTCAATGTTGCACACTTTGATAGTTATATTACTCACCGTATAAAAGTGAGTGAATTTTGAAGTTGCATCAGTGTTTCAATTTTACTCCAAGGTAGCACTGTTATAGCGATATTTCAAATTAGCAATAGTACATTATTGTCACAAAATTTCAAGGTCTTAAGACGCACCAGCAAAAATTTACAGCATTTCAATGTTGCAAACTTTGATAGTTTTATTACGCACAGTATAAAATTGAGTGAATTTTGTAGTTGCATCAGTGTTTCATTTTTTACTCAATGGTAGCACTGTTTTACCGATATTTCAAATTGACAATAGTATTTTATTGTCACAAAATTTCAAGGTCTTAAGACGCACCAGCAAAAAGTTACAGAATTTCAATGTTGCAAACTTTGATAGCTATATTACGCAAAGTATAAAAGTTAGTGAATTTTGAAGTTTCATCAGTGTTTCATTTTTACTCAAGGGTAGCACTGTTATACCGCTATCTCAAATTGACAATAGTACATTATTGTCACAAAATTTTAAGGTCTTATGACGCTCCAGTAAAAAGTTACAGCATTTCAATGTTGCAAACTTTGATAGTTATATTACTCACCGTATAAAATTGAGTGAATTTTGAAGTTGCATCAGTGTTTCAATTTTACTCCAAGGTAGCACTGTTATAGCGATATTTCAAATTGGCAATAGTACATTATTGTCACAAAATTTCAAGGTCTTAAGACGCACCAGCAAAAAGTTACAGCATTTCAATGTTGCAAACTTTGATAGTTATATTACGCACAGTATAAAAGTTAGTGAATTTTGTAGTTGCATCAGTGTTTCATTTTTTACTCAATGGTAGCACTGTTTTACCGATATTTCAAATTGACAATAGTATTTTATTGTCACAAAATTTCAAGGTCTTAAGACGCACGAGCAAAAAGTTACAGAATTTCAATGTTGCAAACTTTGATAGTTATATTACGCAAAGTATAAAAGTTAGTGAATTTTGAAGTTTCATCAATGTTTCATTTTTACTCAAGAGTAGCACTGTGATACCGCTATCTCAAATTGACAATAGTACATTATTGTCACAAAATTTTAAGGTCTTATGACGCTCCAGTAAAAAGTTACAGCATTTCAATGTTGCAAACTTTGATAGTTATGTTACGCACAGTATAAAAGTTAGTGAATTTTGAAGTTGCATCAGTGTTTCATTTTTTACTCAATGGTAGCACTGTTTTACCGATATTTCAAATTGACAATAGTACTTTATTGTCACAAAATTTCAAGGTCTTATGTCGCACCAGCAAAAAGTAACAGCATTTCAATGTTGCACACTTTGATAGTTATATTACTCACCGTATAAAAGTGAGTGAATTTTGAAGTTGCATCAGTGTTTCATTTTTTACTCAATGGTAGCACTGTTTTACCGATATTTCAAATTGACAATAGTACTTTATTGTCACAACATTTCAAGGTCTTATGACGCACCAGCAAAAAGTAACAGCATTTCAATGTTGCAAACTTTGATAGTTATATTACTCACCGTATAAAAGTGAGTGAATTTTGAAGTTGCATCAGTGTTTCAATTTTACTCCAAGGTAGCACTGTTATAGCGATATTTCAAATTGGCGGTAGTACATTATTGTCACAAAATTTCAAGGTCTTAAGACGCACCAGCAAAAAGTTACAGCATTTCAATGTTGCAAACTTTGATAGTTATATTACGCACAGTATAAAATTGAGTGAATTTTGTAGTTGCATCAGTGTTTAATTTTTTACTCAATGGTAGCACTGTTTTACCGATATTTCAAATTGACAATAGTATTTTATTGTCACAAAATTTCAAGGTCTTAAGACGCACCAGCAAAAAGTTACAGAATTTCAATGTTGCAAACTTTGATAGCTATATTACGCAAAGTATAAAAGTTAGTGAATTTTGAAGTTTCATCAGTGTTTCATTTTTACTCAAGGGTAGCACTGTTATACCGCTATCTCAAATTGACAATAGTACATTATTGTCACAAAATTTTAAGGTCTTATGACGCTCCAGTAAAAAGTTACAGCATTTCAATGTTGCAAACTTTGATAGTTATATTACTCACCGTATAAAATTGAGTGAATTTTGAAGTTGCATCAGTGTTTCAATTTTACTCCAAGGTAGCACTGTTATAGCGATATTTCAAATTGGCAATAGTACATTATTGTCACAAAATTTCAAGGTCTTAAGACGCACCAGCAAAAAGTTACAGCATTTCAATGTTGCAAACTTTGATAGTTATATTACGCACAGTATAAAAGTTAGTGAATTTTGTAGTTGCATCAGTGTTTCATTTTTTACTCAATGGTAGCACTGTTTTACCGATATTTCAAATTGACAATAGTATTTTATTGTCACAAAATTTCAAGGTCTTAAGACGCACGAGCAAAAAGTTACAGAATTTCAATGTTGCAAACTTTGATAGTTATATTACGCAAAGTATAAAAGTTAGTGAATTTTGAAGTTTCATCAATGTTTCATTTTTACTCAAGAGTAGCACTGTGATACCGCTATCTCAAATTGACAATAGTACATTATTGTCACAAAATTTTAAGGTCTTATGACGCTCCAGTAAAAAGTTACAGCATTTCAATGTTGCAAACTTTGATAGTTATGTTACGCACAGTATAAAAATAACTGAATTTTGAAGTTGCATCAGTGTTTCATTTTTTACTCAATGGTAGCACTGTTATACCGATATCTCAAATTGACAATAGTACTTTATTGTCACAAAATTTCAAGGTCTTATGACGCACCAGCAAAAAGTAACAGCATTTCAATGTTGCACCCATTGATAGGAATATTACGCACCGTATGAAAATGAGTGAATTTTGAAGTTTCATCAGTGTTTCATTTTTTACTCAATGGTAGCACTGTTTTACCGATATTTCAAATTGACAATAGTACTTTATTGTCACAACATTTCAAGGTCTTATGACGCACCAGCAAAAAGTAACAGCATTTCAATGTTGCAAACTTTGATAGTTATATTACTCACCGTATAAAAGTGAGTGAATTTTGAAGTTGCATCAGTGTTTCAATTTTACTCCAAGGTAGCACTGTTATAGCGATATTTCAAATTGGCGGTAGTACATTATTGTCACAAAATTTCAAGGTCTTAAGACGCACCAGCAAAAAGTTACAGCATTTCAATGTTGCAAACTTTGATAGTTATATTACGCACAGTATAAAATTGAGTGAATTTTGTAGTTGCATCAGTGTTTAATTTTTTACTCAATGGTAGCACTGTTTTACCGATATTTCAAATTGACAATAGTATTTTATTGTCACAAAATTTCAAGGTCTTAAGACGCACCAGCAAAAAGTTACAGAATTTCAATGTTGCAAACTTTGATAGCTATATTACGCAAAGTATAAAAGTTAGTGAATTTTGAAGTTTCATCAGTGTTTCATTTTTACTCAAGGGTAGCACTGTTATACCGCTATCTCAAATTGACAATAGTACATTATTGTCACAAAATTTTAAGGTCTTATGACGCTCCAGTAAAAAGTTACAGCATTTCAATGTTGCAAACTTTGATAGTTATATTACTCACCGTATAAAATTGAGTGAATTTTGAAGTTGCATCAGTGTTTCAATTTTACTCCAAGGTAGCACTGTTATAGCGATATTTCAAATTGGCAATAGTACATTATTGTCACAAAATTTCAAGGTCTTAAGACGCACCAGCAAAAAGTTACAGCATTTCAATGTTGCAAACTTTGATAGTTATATTACGCACAGTATAAAAGTTAGTGAATTTTGTAGTTGCATCAGTGTTTCATTTTTTACTCAATGGTAGCACTGTTTTACCGATATTTCAAATTGACAATAGTACTTTATTGTCACAAAATTTCAAGGTCTTAAGACGCACGAGCAAAAAGTTACAGAATTTCAATGTTGCAAACTTTGATAGTTATATTACGCAAAGTATAAAAGTTAGTGAATTTTGAAGTTTCATCAATGTTTCATTTTTACTCAAGGGTAGCACTGTGATACCGCTATCTCAAATTGACAATAGTACATTATTGTCACAAAATTTTAAGGTCTTATGACGCTCCAGTAAAAAGTTACAGCATTTCAATGTTGCAAACTTTGATAGTTATGTTACGCACAGTATAAAAGTTAGTGAATTTTGAAGTTGCATCAGTGTTTCATTTTTTACTCAATGGTAGCACTGTTTTACCGATATTTCAAATTGACAATAGTACTTTATTGTCGCAAAATTTCAAGGTCTTATGACGCACCAGCAAAAAGTAACAGCATTTCAATATTGCACACTTTGATAGTTATATTACTCACCGTATAAAAGTGAGTGAATTTTGAAGTTGCATCAGTGTTTCATTTTTTACTCAATGGTAGCACTGTTTTACCGATATTTCAAATTGACAATAGTACTTTATTGTCACAACATTTCAAGGTCTTATGACGCACCAGCAAAAAGTAACAGCATTTCAATGTTGCAAACTTTGATAGTTATATTACTCACCGTATAAAAGTGAGTGAATTTTGAAGTTGCATCAGTGTTTCAATTTTACTCCAAGGTAGCACTGTTATAGCGATATTTCAAATTGGCAATAGTACATTATTGTCACAAAATTTGAAGGTCTTAAGACGCACCAGCAAAAAGTTACAGCATTAAAATGTTGCAAACTTTGATAGTTATATTACGCACAGTATAAAAGTTAGTGAATTTTGTAGTTGCATCAGTGTTTCATTTTTTACTCAATGGTAGCACTGTTTTACCGATATTTCAAATTGACAATAGTATTTTATTGTCACAAAATTTCAAGGTCTTAAGCCGCACCAGCAAAAAGTTACAGAATTTCAATGTTGCAAACTTTGATAGTTATATTATGCAAAGTATAAAAGTTAGTGAATTTTGAAGTTTAATCAGTGCTTCATTTTTACTCAAGGGTAGCACTGTTATACCGCTATCTCAAATTGACAATAGTACTTTATTGTCACAAAATTTTAAGGTCTTATGACGCTCCAGTAAAAAGTTACAGCATTTCAATGTTGCAAACTTTGATAGTTATATTACTCACCGTATAAAATTGAGTGAATTTTGAAGTTGCTTCAGTGTTTCATTTTTTATTCAATGGTAGCACTGTTTTACCGATATTTCAAATTGACAATAGTATTTTATTGTCACAAAATTTCAAGGTCTTGAGACGCACCAGTAAAAAGTTACAGAATTTCAATGTTGCAAACTTTGATAGTTATATTACGCAAAGTATAAAAGTTAGTGAATTTTGAAGTTTCATTTTTACTCAAAGGTAGCACTGTTATACCGCTATCTCAAATTGACAATAGTACACTATTGTCACAAAATTTTAAGGTCTTATGACGCTCCAGTAAAAAGTTTCAACACTTCAATGTTGCAAACTTTGATAGTTATATTACTCACCGTATAAAAGTGAGTGAACTTTGAAGTTGCATCTGTGTTTCAATTTTACTCCAAGGTAGCACTGTTATAGCAATATTTCAAATTGGCAATTGTACATTATTGTCACAAAATTTTAAGGTCCTAAGACGCACCAGCAAAAAGTTACAGCATTTCAATGTTGCAAACTTTGATAGTTATATTACACACAGTATAAAAGTAAGTGAACTTTGAAGTTGCATCAGTGTTTCATTTTTTACTCAAGGGTAGCACTGTTATACCGATATTTCAAATTGACAAATAGTACTTTATTGTCACAAAATTTCAACGCACCAGTAAAAAATGACAGCATATCAATGTTGCAAACTTTGATAGTTATATTACGCACAGTATAAAAGTTAGTGAATTTTGTAGTTGCATCAGTGTTTCATTTTTTACTCAATGGTAGCACTGTTTTACCGATATTTAAAATTGACAATAGTATTTTATTGTTACAAAATTTCAAGGTCTTAAGACGCACCAGCAAAAAGTTACAGAATTTCAATGTTGCAAACTTTGATAGCTATATTACGCAAAGTATAAAAGTTAGTGAATTTTGAAGTTTCATCAGTGTTTCATTTTTACTCAAGGGTAGCACTGTTATACCGCTATCTCAAATTGACAATAGTACATTATTGTCACAAAATTTTAAGGTCTTATGACGCTCCAGTAAAAAGTTACAGCATTTCAATGTTGCAAACTTTGATAGTTATATTACTCACCGTATAAAATTGAGTGAATTTTGAAGTTGCATCAGTGTTTCAATTTTACTCCAAGGTAGCACTGTTATAGCGATATTTCAAATTGGCAATAGTACATCATTGTCACAAAATTTCAAGGTCTTAAGACGCACCAGCAAAAAGTTACAGCATTTCAATGTTGCAAACTTTGATAGTTATATTACGCACAGTATAAAAGTTAGTGAATTTTGTAGTTGCATCAGTGTTTCATTTTTTACTCAATGGTAGCACTGTTTTACCGATATTTCAAATTGACAATAGTGCTTTATTGTCACAAAATTTCAAGGTCTTATGACGCACCAGCAAAAAGTTACAGCATTTCAATGTTGCACACTTTGATAGTTATATTACTCACCGTATAAAATTGAGTGAATTTTGAAGTTGCATCAGTGTTTCAATTTTACTCCAAGGTAGCACTGTTTTACCGATATTTCAAATTGACAATAGTATTTTATTGTCACAAAATTTCAAGGTCTTAAGAGGCACCAGCAAAAAGTTAAAGAATTTCAATGTTGCAAACTTTGATAGCTATATTACGCAAAGTATAAAAGTTAGTGAATTTTGAAGTTTCATCAGTGTTTCATTTTTACTCAAGGGTAGCACTGTTATACCGCTATCTCAAATTGACAATAGTACATTATTGTCACAAAATTTTAATGTTTTATGACGCTCCAGTAAAAAGTTACAGCATTTCAATGTTGCAAACTTTGATAGTTATATTACTCACCGTATAAAATTGAGTGAATTTTGAAGTTGCATCAGTGTTTCAATTTTACTCCAAGGTAGCACTGTTACAGCGATATTTCAAATTGACAATAGTACATTATTGTCACAAAATTTCAAGGTCTTAAGACGCACCAGCAAAAAGTTACAGCATTTCAATGTTGCAAAATTTGATAGTTATATTATGCACAGTATAAAAGTTAGTGAATTTTGTAGTTGCATCAGTGTTTCATTTTTTACTCAATGGTAGCACTGTTTTACCGATATTTCAAATTGACAATAGTATTTTATTGTCACAAAATTTCAAGGTCTTAAGACGCACGAGCAAAAAGTTACAGAATTTCAATGTTGCAAACTTTGATAGTTATATTACGCAAAGTATAAAAGTTAGTGAATTTTGAAGTTTCATCAATGTTTCATTTTTACTCAAGGGTAGCACTGTTATACCGCTATCTCAAATTGACAATAGCACATTATTGTCACACAATTTTAAGGTCTTATGACGCTCCAGTAAAAAGTTACAGCATTTCAATGTTGCAAACTTTGATAGTTATGTTACGCACAGTATAAAAGTTAGTGAATTTTGAAGTTTCATCAGTGTTTCATTTTTACTCAAGGGTAGCACTGATATATCGCTATCTCAAATTGACAATAGTACATTACTGTCACAAAATTTCAAGGTCTTATGATGCTCCAGTAAAAAGTTACAGCATTTCAATATTGCAAACTTTGATAGTTATATTACGCACAGTATAAAAGTTAGTGAATTTTTAAGTTGCATCAGTGTTTAATTTTTTACTCAAAATTAGCACTATTATACCGATATTTCTAACTGATAATAGTACTTTATTGTCACAAAATTTCAAGGTCTTATGATGCACCAGTAAAAAGTTACAGCATTTCAATGCTGCAAACTTTGATAGTTATATTACGCACAGTATAAAATTTAGTGAATTTTGAAGTTGCATCAGTGTTTAATTTTTTACTCAATGGTAGCACTGTTTTACTGATATTTCAAATTGACAATAGTACTTTATTGTCACAAAATTTCAAGGTCTTATGACGCACCAGCAAAAAGTAACAGCATTTCAATGTTGCACACTTTGATAGTTATATTACTCACCGTATAAAAGTGAGTGAATTTTGAAGTTGCATCAGTGTTTCAATTTTACTCAAAGGTAGCACTGTTATAGCGATATTTCAAATTGGCAATAGTACATTATTGTCACAAAATTTCAAGGTCTTAAGACGCACCAGCAAAAAGTTACAGCATTTCAATGTTGCAAACTTTGATAGTTATATTACGCACAGTATAAAAGTTAGTGAATTTTGTAGTTGCATCAGTGTTTCATTTTTTACTCAATGGTAGCACTGTTTTACCGATATTTCAAATTGACAATAGTATTTTATTGTCACAAAATTTCAAGCTCTTAAGCCGCACCAGCAAAAAGTTACAGAATTTGAATGTTGCAAACTTTGATAGCTATATTACGCAAAGTATAAAAGTTAGTGAATTTTGAAGTTTCATCAGTGTTTCATTTTTAATCAAGGGTAGCACTGTTATACCGCTATCTCAAATTGACAATAGTACATTATTGTCACAAAATTTTAAGGTCTTATGACGCTCCAGTAAAAAGTTACAGCATTTCAATGTTGCAAACTTTGATAGTTATATTACTCACCGTATAAAATTGAGTGAATTTTGAAGTTGCATCAGTGTTTCAATTTTACTCCAAGGTAGCACTGTTATAGCGATATTTCAAATTGGCAATAGTACATTATTGTCACAAAATTTCAAGGTCTTAAGACGCACCAGCAAAAAGTTACAGCATTTCAATGTTGCAAACTTTGATAGTTATATTACGCACAGTATAAAAGTTAGTGAATTTTGTAGTTGCATCAGTGTTTCATTTTTTACTCAATGGTAGCACTGTTTTACCGATATTTCAAATTGACAATAGTATTTTATTGTCACAAAATTTCAAGGTCTTAAGACGCACGAGCAAAAAGTTACAGAATTTCAATGTTGCAAACTTTGATAGTTATATTACGCAAAGTATAAAAGTTAGTGAATTTTGAAGTTTCATCAATGTTTCATTTTTACTCAAGGGTAGCACTGTTATACCGCTATCTCAAATTGACAATAGTACATTATTGTCACACAATTTTAAGGTCTTATGACGCTCCAGTAAAAAGTTACAGCATTTCAATGTTGCAAACTTTGATAGTTATGTTACGCACAGTATAAAAGTTAGTGAATTTTGAAGTTTCATCAGTGTTTCATTTTTACTCAAGGGTAGCACTGTTATATCGCTATCTCAAATTGACAATAGTACATTACTGTCACAAAATTTCAAGGTCTTATGATGCTCCAGAAAAAGTTACAGCATTTCAATATTGCAAACTTTGATAGTTATATTACGCACAGTATAAAAGTCAGTGAATTTTTAAGTTGCATCAGTGTTTAATTTTTTACTCAAAATTAGCACTATTATACCGATATTTCAAACTGATAATAGTACTTTATTGTCACAAAATTTCAAGGTCTTATGATGCACCAGTAAAAAGTTACAGCATTTCAATGCTGCAAACTTTGATAGTTATATTACGCATAGTATAAAATTTAGTGAATTTTGAAGTTGCATCAGTGTTTCATTTTTTACTCAATGGTAGCACTGTTTTACCGATATCTCAAATTGACAATAGTACTTTATTGTCACAAAATTTCAAGGTCTTATGACGCACCAGCAAAAAGTAACAGCATTTCAATGTTGCACACTTTGATAGTTATATTACTCACCGTATAAAAGTGAGTGAATTTTGAAGTTGCATCAGTGTTTCAATTTTACTCAAAGGTAGCACTGTTATAGCGATATTTCAAATTGGCAATAGTACATTATTGTCACAAAATTTCAAGGTCTTAAGACGCACCAGCAAAAATTTACAGCATTTCCATGTTGCAAACTTTGATAGTTATATTACGCACAGTATAAAAGTAAGTGAACTTTGAAGTTGCATCAGTGTTTCATTTTTTACTCAAGGGTAGCACTGTTATACCGATATTTCAAATTGACAAATAGTACTTTATTGTCACAAAATTTCAACGCACCAGTAAAAAATGACAGCATATCAATGTTGCAAACTTTGATAGTTATATTACGCACAGTATAAAAGTTAGTGAATTTTGTAGTTGCATCAGTGTTTCATTTTTTACTCAATGGTAGCACTGTTTTACCGATATTTAAAATTGACAATAGTATTTTATTGTTACAAAATTTCAAGGTCTTAAGACGCACCAGCAAAAAGTTACAGAATTTCAATGTTGCAAACTTTGATAGGTATATTACGCAAAGTATAAAAGTTAGTGAATTTTGAAGTTTCATCAGTGTTTCATTTTTACTCAAGGGTAGCACTGTTATACCGCTATCTCAAATTGACAATAGTACATTATTGTCACAAAATTTTAAGGTCTTATGACGCTCCAGTAAAAAGTTACAGCATTTCAATATTGCAAACTTTGATAGTTATATTACTCACCGTATAAAATTGAGTGAATTTTGAAGTTGTATCAGTGTTTCAATTTTACTCCAAGGTAGCACTGTTATAGCGATATTTCAAATTGGCAATAGTACATTATTGTCACAAAATTTCAAGGTCTTAAGACGCACCAGCAAAAAGTTACAGCATTTCAATGTTGCAAACTTTGATAGTTATATTACGCACAGTATAAAAGTTAGTGAATTTTGTAGTTGCATCAGTGTTTCATTTTTTACTCAATGGTAGCACTGTTTTACCGATATTTCAAATTGACAATAGTACTTTATTGTCACAAAATTTCAAGGTCTTATGACGCACCAGCAAAAAGTTACAGCATTTCAATGTTGCACACTTTGATAGTTATATTACTCACCGTATAAAAGTGAGTGAATTTTGAAGTTGCATCAGTGTTTCAATTTTACTCCAAGGTAGCACTGTTATAGCGATATTTCAAATTGGCAATAGTACATTATTGTCACACAATTATAAGGTCTTTTGACGCTCCAGTAAAAAGTTACAGCATTTCAATGTTGCAAACTTTGATAGTTATGTTACGCACAGTATAAAAGTTAGTGAATTTTGAAGTTTCATCAGTGTTTCATTTTTACTCAAGGGTAGCACTGTTATATCGCTATCTCAAATTGACAATAGTACATTACTGTCACAAAATTTCAAGGTCTTATGATGCTCCAGTAAAAAGTTACAGCATTTCAATATTGCAAACTTTGATAGTTATATTACGCACAGTATAAAAGTCAGTGAATTTTTAAGTTGCATCAGTGTTTAATTTTTTACTAAAAATTAGCACTATTATACCGATATTTCAAACTGATAATAGTACTTTATTGTCACAAAATTTCAAGGTCTTATGATGCACCAGTAAAAAGTTACAGCATTTCAATGCTGCAAACTTTGATAGTTATATTACGCACAGTATAAAATTTAGTGAATTTTGAAGTTGCATCAGTGTTTCATTTTTTACTCAATGGTAGCACTGTTTTACCGATATTTCAAATTGACAATAGTACTTTATTGTCACAAAATTTCAAGGTCTTATGACGCACTAGCAAAAAGTAACAGCATTTCAATGTTGCACACTTTGATAGTTATAATACTCACCGTATAAAAGTGAGTGAATTTTGAAGTTGCATCAGTGTTTCAATTTTACTCAAAGGTAGCACTGTTATAGCGATATTTCAAATTGGCAATAGTACATTATTGTCACAAAATTTCAAGGTCTTAAGACGCACCAGCAAAAATTTACAGCATTTCAATGTTGCAAACTTTGATAGTTATATTACGCACAGTATAAAAGTAAGTGAACTTTGAAGTTGCATCAGTGTTTCATTTTTACTCAAGGGTAGCACTGTTATACCGATATTTCAAATTGACAAATAGTACTTTATTGTCACAAAATTTCAACGCACCAGTAAAAAATGACAGCATATCAATGTTGCAAACTTTGATAGTTATATTACGCACAGTATAAAAGTTAGTGAATTTTGTAGTTGCATCAGTGTTTCATTTTTTACTCAATGGTAGCACTGTTTTACCGATATTTAAAATTGACAATAGTATTTTATTGTTACAAAATTTCAAGGTCTTAAGACGCACCAGCAAAAAGTTACAGAATTTCAATGTTGCAAACTTTGATAGGTATATTACGCAAAGTATAAAAGTTAGTGAATTTTGAAGTTTCATCAGTGTTTCATTTTTACTCAAGGGTAGCACTGTTATACCGCTATCTCAAATTGACAATAGTACATTATTGTCACAAAATTTTAAGGTCTTATGACGCTCCAGTAAAAAGTTACAGCATTTCAATATTGCAAACTTTGATAGTTATATTACTCACCGTATAAAATTGAGTGAATTTTGAAGTTGCATCAGTGTTTCAATTTTACTCCAAGGTAGCACTGTTATAGCGATATTTCAAATTGGCAATAGTACATTATTGTCACAAAATTTCAAGGTCTTAAGACGCACCAGCAAAAAGTTACAGCATTTCAATGTTGCAAACTTTGATAGTTATATTACGCACAGTATAAAAGTTAGTGAATTTTGTAGTTGCATCAGTGTTTCATTTTTTACTCAATGGTAGCACTGTTTTACCGATATTTCAAATTGACAATAGTACTTTATTGTCACAAAATTTCAAGGTCTTATGACGCACCAGCAAAAAGTTACAGCATTTCAATGTTGCACACTTTGATAGTTATATTACTCACCGTATAAAAGTGAGTGAATTTTGAAGTTGCATCAGTGCTTCAATTTTACTCCAAGGTAGCACTGTTATAGCGATATTTCAAATTGGCAATAGTACATTATTGTCACAAAATTTCAAGGTCTTAAGACGCACCAGCAAAAAGTTACAGCATTTCAATGTTGCAAACTTTGATAGTTATATTACGCACAGTATAAAATTGAGTGAATTTTGTAGTTGCATCAGTGTTTCATTTTTTACTCAATAGTAGCACTGTTTTACCGATATTTCAAATTGACAATAGTATTTTATTGTCACAAAATTTCAAGGTCTTAAGAGGCACCAGCAAAAAGTTAAAGAATTTCAATGTTGCAAACTTTGATAGCTATATTACGCAAAGTATAAAAGTTAGTGAATTTTGAAGTTTCATCAGTGTTTCATTTTTACTCAAGGGTAGCACTGTTATACCGCTATCTCAAATTGACAATAGTACATTATTGTCACAAAATTTTAATGTTTTATGACGCTCCAGTAAAAAGTTACAGCATTTCAATGTTGCAAACTTTGATAGTTATATTACTCACCGTATAAAATTGAGTGAATTTTGAAGTTGCATCAGTGTTTCAATTTTACACCAAGGTAGCACTGTTACAGCGATATTTCAAATTGACAATAGTACATTATTGTCACAAAATTTCAAGGTCTTAAGACGCACCAGCAAAAAGTTACAGCATTTCAATGTTGCAAACTTTGATAGTTATATTATGCACAGTATAAAAGTTAGTGAATTTTGTAGTTGCATCAGTATTTCATTTTTTACTAAATGGTAGCACTGTTTTACCGATATTTCAAATTGACAATAGTATTTTATTGTCACAAAATTTCAAGGTCTTAAGACGCACGAGCAAAAAGTTACAGAATTTCAATGTTGCAAACTTTGATAGTTATATTACGCAAAGTATAAAAGTTAGTGAATTTTGAAGTTTCATCAATGTTTCATTTTTACTCAAGGGTAGCACTGTTATACCGCTATCTCAAATTGACAATAGTACATTATTGTCACAAAATTTTAAGGTCTTATGACGCTCCAGTAAAAAGTTACAGCATTTCAATATTGCAAACTTTGATAGTTATATTACTCACCGTATAAAATTGAGTGAATTTTGAAGTTGCATCAGTGTTTCAATTTTACTCCAAGGTAGCACTGTTATAGCGATATTTCAAATTGGCAATAGTACATTATTGTCACAAAATTTCAAGGTCTTAAGACGCACCAGCAAAAAGTTACAGCATTTCAATGTTGCAAACTTTGATAGTTATATTACGCACAGTATAAAAGTTAGTGAATTTTGTAGTTGCATCAGTGTTTCATTTTTTACTCAATGGTAGCACTGTTTTACCGATATTTCAAATTGACAATAGTACTTTATTGTCACAAAATTTCAAGGTCTTATGACGCACCAGCTAAAAGTTACAGCATTTCAATGTTGCACACTTTGATAGTTATATTACTCACCGTATAAAAGTGAGTGAATTTTGAAGTTGCATCAGTGTTTCAATTTTACTCCAAGGTAGCACTGTTATAGCGATATTTCAAATTGGCAATAGTACATTATTGTCACAAAATTTCAGGGTCTTAAGACGCACCAGCAAAAAGTTACAGCATTTCAATGTTGCAAACTTTGATAGTTATATTACGCACAGTATAAAATTGAGTGAATTTTGTAGTTGCATCAGTGTTTCATTTTTTACTCAATAGTAGCACTGTTTTACCGATATTTCAAATTGACAATAGTATTTTATTGTCACAAAATTTCAAGGTCTTAAGAGGCACCAGCAAAAAGTTAAAGAATTTCAATGTTGCAAACTTTGATAGCTATATTACGCAAAGTATAAAAGTTAGTGAATTTTGAAGTTTCATCAGTGTTTCATTTTTACTCAAGGGTAGCACTGTTATACCGCTATCTCAAATTGACAATAGTACATTATTGTCACAAAATTTCAAGGTCTTAAGAAGCACCAGCAAAAAGTTACAGCATTTCAATGTTGCAAACTTTGATAGTTATATTACGCACAGTATAAAAGTTAGTGAATTTTGTAGTTGCATCAGTGTTTCATTTTTTACTCAATGGTAGCACTGTTTTACCGATATTTCAAATTGACAATAGTATTTTATTGTCACAAAATTTCAAGGTCTTAAGACGCACGAGCAAAAAGTTACAGAATTTCAATGTTGCAAACTTTGATAGTTATATTACGCAAAGTATAAAAGTTAGTGAATTTTGAAGTTTCATCAATGTTTCATTTTTACTCAAGGGTAGCACTGTTATACCGCTATCTCAAATTGACAATAGTACATTATTGTCACACAATTTTAAGGTCTTATGACGCTCCAGTAAAAAGTTACAGCATTTCAATGTTGCAAACTTTGATAGTTATGTTACGCACAGTATAAAAGTTAGTGAATTTTGAAGTTTCATCAGTGTTTCATTTTTACTCAAGGGTAGCACTGTTATATCGCTATCTCAAATTGACAATAGTACATTACTGTCACAAAATTTCAAGGTCTCATGATGCTCCAGTAAAAAGTTACAGCATTTCAATATTGCAAACTTTGATAGTTATATTACGCACAGTATAAAAGTCAGTGAATTTTTAAGTTGCATCAGTGTTTAATTTTTTACTCAAAATTAGCACTATTATACCGATATTTCAAACTGATAATAGTACTTTATTGTCACAAAATTTCAAGGTCTTATGATGCACCAGTAAAAAGTTACAGCATTTCAATGCTGCAAACTTTGATAGTTATATTACGCACAGTATAAAATTTAGTGAATTTTGAAGTTGCATCAGTGTTTCATTTTTTACTCAATGGTAGCACTGTTTTACCGATATTTCAAATTGACAATAGTACTTTATTGTCACAAAATTTCAAGGTCTTATGACGCACCAGCAAAAAGTAACAGCATTTCAATGTTGCACACTTTGATAGTTATATTACTCACCGTATAAAAGTGAGTGAATTTTGAAGTTGCATCAGTGTTTCAATTTTACTCAAAGGTAGCACTGTTATAGCGATATTTCAAATTGGCAATAGTACATTATTGTCACAAAATTTCAAGGTCTTAAGACGCACCAGCAAAAAGTTACAGCATTTCAATGTTGCAAACTTTGATAGTTATATTACGCACAGTATAAAAGTTAGTGAATTTTGTAGTTGCATCAGTGTTTCATTTTTTACTCAATGGTAGCACTGTTTTACCGATATTTCAAATTGACAATAGTATTTTATTGTCACAAAATTTCAAGGTCTTAAGACGCACGAGCAAAAAGTTACAGAATTTCAATGTTGCAAACTTTGATAGTTATATTACGCAAAGTATAAAAGTTAGTGAATTTTGAAGTTTCATCAATGTTTCATTTTTACTCAAGGGTAGCACTGTGATACCGCTATCTCAAATTGATAATAGTACATTATTGTCACAAAATTTTAAGGTCTTATGACGCTCCAGTAAAAAGTTACAGCATTTCAATGTTGCAAACTTTGATAGTTATGTTACGCACAGTATAAAAGTTAGTGAATTTTGAAGTTTCATCAGTGTTTCATTTTTACTCAAGGGTAGCACTGTTATATCGCTATCTCAAATTGACAATAGTACATTACTGTCACAAAATTTCAAGCTCTTATGATGCTCCAGTAAAAAGTTACAGCATTTCAATATTGCAAACTTTGATAGTTATATTACGCACAGTATAAAAGTCTGTGAATTTTTAAGTTGCATCAGTGTTTAATTTTTTACTCAAAATTAGCACTATTATACCGATATTTCAAACTGATAATAGTACTTTATTGTCACAAAATTTCAAGGTCTTATGATGCACCAGTAAAAAGTTACAGCATTTCAATGCTGCAAACTTTGATAGTTATATTACGCACAGTATAAAATTTAGTGAATTTTGAAGTTGCATCAGTGTTTCATTTTTTACTCAATGGTAGCACTGTTTTACCGATATTTCAAATTGACAATAGTACTTTATTGTCACAAAATTTCAAGGTCTTATGACGCACTAGCAAAAAGTAACAGCATTTCAATGTTGCACACTTTGATAGTTATATTACTCACCCTATAAAATTGAGTGAATTTTGAAGTTGCATCAGTGTTTCAATTTTACTCCAAGGTAGCACTGTTATAGCGATATTTCAAATTGGCAATAGTACATTATTGTCACAAAATTTCAAGGTCTTAAGACGCACCAGCAAAAAGTTACAGCATTTCAATGTTGCAAACTTTGATAGTTATATTACGCACAGTATAAAAGTTAGTGAATTTTGTAGTTGCATCAGTGTTTCATTTTTTACTCAATGGTAGCACTGTTTTACCGATATTTCAAATTGACAATAGTATTTTATTGTCACAAAATTTCAAGGTCTTAAGACGCACGAGCAAAAAGTTACAGAATTTCAATGTTGCAAACTTTGATAGTTATATTACGCAAAGTATAAAAGTTAGTGAATTTTGAAGTTTCATCAATGTTTCATTTTTACTCAAGGGTAGCACTGTGATACCGCTATCTCAAATTGATAATAGTACATTATTGTCACAAAATTTTAAGGTCTTATGACGCTCCAGTAAAAAGTTACAGCATTTCAATGTTGCAAACTTTGATAGTTATGTTACGCACAGTATAAAAGTTAGTGAATTTTGAAGTTTCATCAGTGTTTCATTTTTACTCAAGGGTAGCACTGTTATATCGCTATCTCAAATTGACAATAGTACATTACTGTCACAAAATTTCAAGCTCTTATGATGCTCCAGTAAAAAGTTACAGCATTTCAATATTGCAAACTTTGATAGTTATATTACGCACAGTATAAAAGTCAGTGAATTTTTAAGTTGCATCAGTGTTTAATTTTTTACTCAAAATTAGCACTATTATACCGATATTTCAAACTGATAATAGTACTTTATTGTCACAAAATTTCAAGGTCTTATGATGCACCAGTAAAAAGTTACAGCATTTCAATGCTGCAAACTTTGATAGTTATATTACGCACAGTATAAAATTTAGTGAATTTTGAAGTTGCATCAGTGTTTCATTTTTTACTCAATGGTAGCACTGTTTTACCGATATTTCAAATTGACAATAGTACTTTATTGTCACAAAATTTCAAGGTCTTATGACGCACTAGCAAAAAGTAACAGCATTTCAATGTTGCACACTTTGATAGTTATATTACTCACCGTATAAAAGTGAGTGAATTTTGAAGTTGCATCAGTGTTTCAATTTTACTCAAAGGTAGCACTGTTATAGCGATATTTCAAATTGGCAATAGTACATTATTGTCACAAAATTTCAAGGTCTTAAGCCGCACCAGCAAAAAGTTACAGAATTTCAATGTTGCAAACTTTGATAGTTATATTATGCAAAGTATAAAAGTTAGTGAATTTTGAAGTTTAATCAGTGTTTCATTTTTACTCAAGGGTAGCACTGTTATACCGCTATCTCAAATTGACAATAGTACTTTATTGTCACAAAATTTTAAGGTCTTATGACGCTCCAGTAAAAAGTTACAGCATTTCAATGTTGCAAACTTTTATAGTTATATTACTCACCGTATAAAATTGAGTGAATTTTGAAGTTGCATCAGTGTTTCATTTTTTATTCAATGGTAGCACTGTTTTACCGATATTTCAAATTGACAATAGTATTTTATTGTCACAAAATTTCAAGGTCTTAAGACGCACCAGTAAAAAGTTACAGAATTTCAATGTTGCAAACTTTGATAGTTATATTACTCACCGTATAAAAGTGAGTGAATTTTGAAGTTGCATCTGTGTTTCAATTTTACTCCAAGGTAGCACTGTTATAGCGATATTTCAAATTGGCAATTGTACATTATTGTCACAAAATTTCAAGGTCCTAAGACGCACCAGCAAAAAGTTACAGCATTTCAATGTTGCAAACTTTGATAGTTATATTACACACAGTATAAAAGTAGTGAACTTTGAAGTTGCATCAGTGTTTCATTTTTTACTCAAGGGTAGCACTGTTATACCGATATTTCAAATTGACAAATAGTACTTTATTGTCACAAAATTTCAACGCACCAGTAAAAAATGACAGCATATCAATGTTGCAAACTTTGATAGTTATATTACGCACAGTATAAAAGTTAGTGAATTTTGTAGTTGCATCAGTGTTTCATTTTTTACTCAATGGTAGCACTGTTTTACCGATATTTCAAATTGACAATAGTACTTTATTGTCACAAAATTTCAAGGTCTTTTGACGCACCAGCAAAAAGTTACAGCATTTCAATGTTGCACACTTTGATAGTTATATTACTCACTGTATAAAAGTGAGTGAATTTTGAAGTTGCATCAGTGTTTCAATTTTACTCCAAGGTAGCACTGTTATAGCGATATTTCAAATTGGCAATAGTACATTATTGTCACAAAATTTCAAGGTCTTAAGACGCACCAGCAAAAAGTTACAGCATTTCAATGTTGCAAACTTTGATAGTTATATTACGCACAGTATAAAATTGAGTGAATTTTGTAGTTGCATCAGTGTTTCATTTTTTACTCAATAGTAGCACTGTTTTACCGATATTTCAAATTGACAATAGTATTTTATTGTCACAAAATTTCAAGGTCTTAAGAGGCACCAGCAAACGTTACAGAATTTCAATGTTGCAAACTTTGATAGCTATATTACGCAAAGTATAAAAGTTAGTGAATTTTGAAGTTTCATCAGTGTTTCATTTTTACTCAAGGGTAGCACTGTTATACCGCTATCTCAAATTGACAATAGCACATTATTGTCACAAAATTTTAATGTCTTATGACGCTCCAGTAAAAAGTTACAGCATTTCAATGTTGCAAACTTTGATAGTTATATTACTCACCGTATAAAATTGAGTGAATTTTGAAGTTGCATCAGTGTTTCAATTTTACTCCAAGGTAGCACTGTTACAGCGATATTTCAAATTGGCAATAGTACATTATTGTCACAAAATTTCAAGGTCTTAAGACGCACTAGCAAAAAGTTACAGCATTTCAATGTTGCAAACTTTGATAGTTATATTATGCACAGTATAAAAGTTAGTGAATTTTGTAGTTGCATCAGTGTTTCATTTTTTACTCAATGGTAGCACTGTTTTACCGATATTTCAAATTGACAATAGTATTTTATTGTCACAAAATTTCAAGGTCTTAAGACGCACGAGCAAAAAGTTACAGAATTTCAATGTTGCAAACTTTGATAGTTATATTACGCAAAGTATAAAAGTTAGTGAATTTTGAAGTTTCATCAATGTTTCATTTTTACTCAAGGGTAGCACTGTTATACCGCTATCTCAAATTGACAATAGTACATTATTGTAACACAATTTTAAGGTCTTATGACGCTCCAGTAAAAAGTTACAGCATTTCAATGTTGCAAACTTTGATAGTTATGTTACGCACAGTATAAAAGTTAGTGAATTTTGAAGTTTCATCAGTGTTTCATTTTTACTCAAGGGTAGCACTGTTATATCGCTATCTCAAATTGACAATAGTACATTACTGTCACAAAATTTCAAGGTCTTATGATGCTCCAGTAAAAAGTTACAGCATATCAATGTTGCAAACTTTGATAGTTATATTACGCACAGTATAAAAGTTAGTGAATTTTTAAGTTGCATCAGTGTTTAACTTTTTACTCAAAATTAGCACTATTATATCGATATTTTAAACTGATAATAGTACTTTATTGTCACAAAATTTCAAGGTCTTATGATGCACCAGTAAAAAGTTACAGCATTTCAATGCTGCAAACTTTGATAGTTATATTACGCACAGTATAAAATTTAGTGAATTTTGAAGTTGCATCAGTGTTTCATTTTTTACTCAATGGTAGCACTGTTTTACCGATATTTCAAATTGACAATAGTACTTTATTGTCACAAAATTTCAAGGCCTTATGACGCACTAGCAAAAAGTAACAGCATTTCAATGTTGCACACTTTGATAGTTATATTACTCACCGTATAAAAGTGAGTGAACTTTGAAGTTGCATCAGTGTTTCAATTTTACTCAAAGGTAGCACTGTTTTACCGATATTTCAAATTGACAATAGTATTTTATTGTCACAAAATTTCAAGGTCTTAAGAGACACCAGCAAAAAGTTACAGAATTTCAATGTTGCAAACTTTGATAGCTATATTACGCAAAGTATAAAAGTTAGTGAATTTTGAAGTTTCATCAGTGTTTCATTTTTACTCAAGGGTAGCACTGTTATACCGCTATCTCAAATTGACAATAGTACATTATTGTCACAAAATTTTAATGTCTTATGACGCTCCAGTAAAAAGTTACAGCATTTCAATGTTGCAAACTTTGATAGTTATATTACTCACCGTATAAAATTGAGCGAATTTTGAAGTTGCATCAGTGTTTCAATTTTACTCCAAGGTAGCACTGTTACAGCGATATTTCAAATTGGCAATAGTACATTATTGTCACAAAATTTCAAGGTCTTAAGACGCACCAGCAAAAAGTTACAGCATTTCAATGTTGCAAACTTTGATAGTTATATTACTCACCGTATAAAATTGAGTGAATTTTGAAGTTGCATAGCGATATTTCAAATTGGCAATAGTACATTATTGTTACAAAATTTCAAGGTCTTAAGACGCACCAGCAAAAAGTTACAGCATTTCAATGTTGCAAACTTTGATAGTTATATTACGCACAGTATAAAAGTTAGTGAATTTTGAAGTTGCATCAGTGTTTCATTTTTTACTCAATGGTAGCACTGTTTTACCGATATTTCAAATTGACAATAGTATTTTATTGTCACAAAATTTCAAGGTCTTATGACGCTCCAGTAAAAAGTTACAGCATTTCAATGTTGCAAACTTTGATAGTTATATTACTCACCGTATAAAATTGAGTGAATTTTGAAGTTGCATAGCGATATTTCAAATTGGCAATAGTACATTATTGTTACAAAATTTCAAGGTCTTAAGACGCACCAGCAAAAAGTTACAGCATTTCAAAGTTGCAAACTTTGATAGTTATATTACGCACAGTATAAAAGTTAGTGAATTTTGTAGTTGCATCAGTGTTTCATTTTTTACTCAATGGTAGCACTGTTTTACCGATATTTCAAATTGACAATAGTATTTTATTGTCACAAAATTTCAAGTCTTAAGACGCACGAGCAAAAAGTTACAGAATTTCAATGTTGCAAACTTTGATAGTTATATTACGCAAAGTATAAAAGTTAGTGAATTTTGAAGTTTCATCAATGTTTCATTTTTACTCAAGGGTAGCACTGTTATACATCTATCTCAAATTGACAATAGTACATTATTGTCACACAATTTTAAGGTCTTATGACGCTCCAGTAAAAAGTTACAGCATTTCAATGTTGCAAACTTTGATAGTTATGTTACGCAAAGTATAAAAGTTAGTGAATTTTGAAGTTTCATCAGTGTTTCATTTTTACTCAAGGGTAGCACTGTTATACCGCTATCTCAAATTGACAATAGTACATTATTGTCACACAATTTTAAGGTCTTATGACGCTCCAGTAAAAAGTTACAGCATTTCAATATTGCAAACTTTGATAGTTATATTACGCACAGTATAAAAGTTAGTGAATTTTTAAGTTGCATCAGTGTTTAATTTTTTACTCAAAACTAGCACTATTATACCGATATTTCAAATTGATAATTGTACTTTATTGTCACAAAATTTCAAGGTCTTATGATGCACCAGTAAAAAGTTACAGCATTTCAATGCTGCAAACTTTGATAGTTATATTACGCACAGTATAAAAGTTAGTGAATTTTTAAGTTGCATCAGTGTTTAACTTTTTACTCAAAATTAGCACTATTATATCGATATTTTAAACTGATAATAGTACTTTATTGTCACAAAATTTCAAGGTCTTATGATGCACCAGTAAAAAGTTACAGCATTTCAATGCTGCAAACTTTGATAGTTATATTACGCACAGTATAAAATTTAGTGAATTTTGAAGTTGCATCAGTGTTTCATTTTTTACTCAATGGTAGCACTGTTTTACCGATATTTCAAATTGACAATAGTACTTTATTGTCACAAAATTTCAAGGCCTTATGACGCACTAGCAAAAAGTAACAGCATTTCAATGTTGCACACTTTGATAGTTATATTACTCACCGTATAAAAGTGAGTGAACTTTGAAGTTGCATCAGTGTTTCAATTTTACTCAAAGGTAGCACTGTTTTACCGATATTTCAAATTGACAATAGTATTTTATTGTCACAAAATTTCAAGGTCTTAAGAGACACCAGCAAAAAGTTACAGAATTTCAATGTTGCAAACTTTGATAGCTATATTACGCAAAGTATAAAAGTTAGTGAATTTTGAAGTTTCATCAGTGTTTCATTTTTACTCAAGGGTAGCACTGTTATACCGCTATCTCAAATTGACAATAGTACATTATTGTCACAAAATTTTAATGTCTTATGACGCTCCAGTAAAAAGTTACAGCATTTCAATGTTGCAAACTTTGATAGTTATATTACTCACCGTATAAAATTGAGCGAATTTTGAAGTTGCATCAGTGTTTCAATTTTACTCCAAGGTAGCACTGTTACAGCGATATTTCAAATTGGCAATAGTACATTATTGTCACAAAATTTCAAGGTCTTAAGACGCACCAGCAAAAAGTTACAGCATTTCAATGTTGCAAACTTTGATAGTTATATTACTCACCGTATAAAATTGAGTGAATTTTGAAGTTGCATAGCGATATTTCAAATTGGCAATAGTACATTATTGTTACAAAATTTCAAGGTCTTAAGACGCACCAGCAAAAAGTTACAGCATTTCAATGTTGCAAACTTTGATAGTTATATTACGCACAGTATAAAAGTTAGTGAATTTTGTAGTTGCATCAGTGTTTCATTTTTTACTCAATGGTAGCACTGTTTTACCGATATTTCAAATTGACAATAGTATTTTATTGTCACAAAATTTCAAGGTCTTATGACGCTCCAGTAAAAAGTTACAGCATTTCAATGTTGCAAACTTTGATAGTTATATTACTCACCGTATAAAATTGAGTGAATTTTGAAGTTGCATAGCGATATTTCAAATTGGCAATAGTACATTATTGTTACAAAATTTCAAGGTCTTAAGACGCACCAGCAAAAAGTTACAGCATTTCAATGTTGCAAACTTTGATAGTTATATTACGCACAGTATAAAAGTTAGTGAATTTTGTAGTTGCATCAGTGTTTCATTTTTTACTCAATGGTAGCACTGTTTTACCGATATTTCAAATTGACAATAGTATTTTATTGTCACAAAATTTCAAGGTCTTAAGACGCACGAGCAAAAAGTTACAGAATTTCAATGTTGCAAACTTTGATAGTTATATTACGCAAAGTATAAAAGTTAGTGAATTTTGAAGTTTCATCAATGTTTCATTTTTACTCAAGGGTAGCACTGTTATACATCTATCTCAAATTGACAATAGTACATTATTGTCACACAATTTTAAGGTCTTATGACGCTCCAGTAAAAAGTTACAGCATTTCAATGTTGCAAACTTTGATAGTTATGTTACGCAAAGTATAAAAGTTAGTGAATTTTGAAGTTTCATCAGTGTTTCATTTTTACTCAAGGGTAGCACTGTTATACCGCTATCTCAAATTGACAATAGTACATTATTGTCACACAATTTTAAGGTCTTATGACGCTCCAGTAAAAAGTTACAGCATTTCAATATTGCAAACTTTGATAGTTATATTACGCACAGTATAAAAGTTAGTGAATTTTTAAGTTGCATCAGTGTTTAATTTTTTACTCAAAACTAGCACTATTATACCGATATTTCAAATTGATAATTGTACTTTATTGTCACAAAATTTCAAGGTCTTATGATGCACCAGTAAAAAGTTACAGCATTTCAATGCTGCAAACTTTGATAGTTATATTACGCACAGTATAAAAGTTAGTGAATTTTTAAGTTGCATCAGTGTTTAATTTTTTACTCAAAACTAGCACTATTATACCGATATTTCAAATTGATAATTGTACTTTATTGTCACAAAATTTCAAGGTCTTATGATGCACCAGTAAAAAGTTACAGCATTTCAATGCTGCAAACTTTGATAGTTATATTACGCACAGTATAAAATTTAGTGAATTTTGAAGTTGCATCAGTGTTTCATTTTTTACTCAATGGTAGCACTTCTTTACCGATATTTCAAATTGACAATAGTACTTTATTGTCACAAACTTTCAAGGTCTTATGACGCACCAGCAAAAAGCTACAGCATTTCAATGTTGCACACTTTGATAGTTATATTACTCACCGTATAAAAGTGAGTGCATTCTGAAGTTGCATCAGTGTTTCAATTTTACTCCAAGGTGGCACCGTTATAGCGATATTTCAAATTGGCAATAGTACATTATTGTCACAAAATTTCAAGGTCGTATGACGCACCAGTAAAAAATGACAGATGCACCAGCAAAAAGTTACAGAATTTCAATGTTGCAAACTTTGATAGCTATATTACGCAAAGTATAAAAGTTAGTGAATTTTGAAGTTTCATCAGTGTTTCATTTTTACTCAAGGGTAGCACTGTTATACCGCTATCTCAAATTGACAATAGTACATTATTGTCACAAAATTTTAAGGTCTTATGACGCTCCAGTAAAAAGTTACAGCATTTCAATGTTGCAAACTTTGATAGTTATGTTACGCACAGTATAAAAGTTAGTGAATTTTGAAGTTTCATCAGTGTTTCATTTTTACTCAAGGGTAGCACTGTTATATCGCTATCTCAAATTGACAATAGTACATTACTGTCACAAAATTTCAAGGTCTTATGACGCTCCAGTAAAAAGTTACAGCATTTCAATATTGCAAACTTTGATAGTTATATTACGCACAGTATAAAAGTTAGTGAATTTTTAAGTTGCATCAGTGTTTAATTTTTTACTCAAAACTAGCACTATTATACCGATATTTCAAATTGATAATTGTACTTTATTGTCACAAACTTTCAAGGTCTTATGACGCACCAGCAAAAAGCTACAGCATTTCAATGTTGCACACTTTGATAGTTATATTACTCACCGTATAAAAGTGAGTGCATTCTGAAGTTGCATCAGTGTTTCAATTTTACTCCAAGGTGGCACCGTTATAGCGATATTTCAAATTGGCAATAGTACATTATTGTCACAAAATTTCAAGGTCGTATGACGCACCAGTAAAAAATGACAGATGCACCAGCAAAAAGTTACAGAATTTCAATGTTGCAAACTTTGATAGCTATATTACGCAAAGTATAAAAGTTAGTGAATTTTGAAGTTTCATCAGTGTTTCATTTTTACTCAAGGGTAGCACTGTTATACCGCTATCTCAAATTGACAATAGTACATTATTGTCACAAAATTTTAAGGTCTTATGACGCTCCAGTAAAAAGTTACAGCATTTCAATGTTGCAAACTTTGATAGTTATATTACTCACCGTATAAAATTGAGTGAACTTTGAAGTTGCATCAGTGTTTCAATTTTACTCCAAGGTAGCACTGTTATAGCGATATTTCAAATTGGCAACAGTACATTATTGTCACAAAATTTCAAGGTCTTAAGACGCACCAGCAAAAAGTTACAGCATTTCAATGTTGCAAACTTTGATAGTTACATTACGCACAGTATAAAAGTTAGTGAATTTTGTAGTTGCATCAGTGTTTCATTTTTTACTCAATGGTAGCACTGTTTTACCGATATTTCAAATTGACAATAGTATTTTATTGTCACAAAATTTCAAGGTCTTGAGACGCACCCGCAAAAAGTTACAGAATTTGAATGTTGCAAACTTTGATAGTTATATTACGCAAAGTATAAAAGTTAGTGAATTTTGAAGTTTCATCAGTGTTTCATTTTTACTCAAGGGTAGCACTGTTATACCGCTATCTCAAATTGACAATAGTACATTATTGTCACAAAATTTTAAGGTCTTATGACGCTCCAGTAAAAAGTTACAGCATTTCAATGTTGCAAACTTTGATAGTTATGTTACGCACAGTATAAAAGTTAGTGAATTTTGAAGTTTCATCAGTGTTTCATTTTTACTCAAGGTTAGCACTGTTATATCGCTATCTCAAATTGACAATAGTACATTACTGTCACAAAATTTCAAGGTCTTATGACGCTCCAGTAAAAAGTTACAGCATTTCAATATTGCAAACTTTGATAGTTATATTACGCACAGTATAAAAGTTAGTGAATTTTTAAGTTGCATCAGTGTTTAATTTTTTACTCAAAACTAGCACTATTATACCGATATTTCAAATTGATAATTGTACTTTATTGTCACAAAATTTCAAGGTCTTATGATGCACCAGTAAAAAGTTACAGCATTTCAATGCTGCAAACTTTGATAGTTATATTACGCACAGTATAAAATTTAGTGAATTTTGAAGTTGCATCAGTGTTTCATTTTTTACTCAATGGTAGCACTGTTTTACCGATATTTCAAATTAACAATAGTACTTTATTGTCACAAAATTTTAAGGTCTTATGACGCACCAGCAAAAAGTTACAGCATTTCAATGTTGCACACTTTGATAGTTATATTACTCACCGTATAAAAGTGAGTGAATTTTGAAGTTGCATCAGTGTTTCAATTTTATTCCAAGGTAGCACTGTTATAGCGATATTTCAAATTGGCAATAGTACATTATTGTCACAAAATTTCAAGGTCTTAAGACGCACCAGCAAAAAGTTACAGCATTTCAATGTTTCAAACTTTGATAGTTATATTACGCACAGTATAGAAGTTAGTGAATTTTGTAGTTGCATCAGTGTTTCATTTTTTACTCAATGGTAGCACTGTTTTACCGATATTTCAAATCGACAATAGTATTTTATTGTCACCAAATTTCGAGGTCTTAATCCGCACCAGCAAAAAGTTACAGAATTTCAATGTTGCAAACTTTGATAGTTATATTATGCAAAGTATAAAAGTTAGTGAATTTTGAAGTTTCATCAGTGTTTCATTTTTACTCAAGGGTAGCACTGTTATACCGCTATCTCAAACTGACAATAGTACATTATTGTCACAAAATTTTAAGGTCTTATGACGCTCCAGTAAAAAGTTACAGCATTTCAATGTTGCAAACTTTGATAGTTATACTACGCGCAGTATAAAAGTAAGTGAATTTTGAAGTTGCATCAGTGTTTCATTTTTTACTCAATGTTTTACCGATATTTCAAATTGACAATAGTACTTTATTGTCACAAAATTTCAAGGTCTTATGACGCACCAGCAAAAAGTTACAGCATTTCAATGTTGCACACTTTGATAGTTATATTACTCACCGTATAAAAGTGAGTGAATTTTGAAGTTGCATCAGTGTTTCAATTTTACACCAAGGTAGCACTGTTATAGCGATATTTCAAATTGGCAATAGTACATTATTGTCACAAAATTTGAAGGTCTTAAGACGCACCAGCAAAAAGTTACAGCATTTCAATGTTGCAAACTTTGATAGTTATATTACGCACAGTATAAAAGTTAGTGAATTTTGTAGTTGCATCAGTGTTTCATTTTTTACTCAATGGTAGCACTGTTTTACCGATATTTCAAATTGACAATAGTATTTTATTGTCACAAAATTTCAAGGTCTTAAGACGCACCAGCAAAAAGTTACAGAATTTCAATGTTGCAAACTTTGATAGTTATATTACGCAAAGTATAAAAGTTAGTGAATTTTGAAGTTTCATCAGTGTTTCATTTTTACTCAAGGGTAGCACTGTTATACCGCTATCTCAAATTGACAATAGTACATTATTGTCACAAAATTTTAAGGTCTTATGACGCTCCAGTAAAAAGTTACAGCATTTCAAGGTTGCAAACTTTGATAGTTATGTTACGCACAGTATAAAAGTTAGTGAATTTTGAAGTTTCATCAGTGTTTCATTTTTACTCAAGGGTAGCACTGTTATATCGCTATCTCAAATTGACAATAGTACATTACTGTCACAAAATTTCAAGGTCTTATGACGCTCCAGTAAAAAGTTACAGCATTTCAATATTGCAAACTTTGATAGTTATATTACCCACAGTATAAAAGTTAGTGAATTTTTAAGTTGCATCAGTGTTTAATTTTTTACTCAAAATTAGCACTATTATACCGATATTTCAAATTGACAATAGTATTTTATTGTCACAAAATTTCAAGGTCTTATGATGCACCAGTAAAAAGTTACAGCATTTCAATGCTGCAAACTTTGATAGTTATATTACGCACAGTATAAAATTTAGTGAATTTTGAAGTTGCATCAGTGTTTAATTTTTTACTCAATCGTAGCACTGTTTTACCGATATATCAAATTGATAATAGTACTTTATTGTCACAAAATTTCAAGGTCTTATGACGCACCAGCAAAAAGTTACAGCATTTCAATGTTGCACACTTTGATAATTATATTACTCACCGTATAAAAGTGAGTGAATTTTGAAGTTGCATCAGTGTTTCAATTTTACTCCAAGGTAGCACTGTTATAGCGATATTTCAAATTGGCAATAGTACATTATTGTCACAAAATTTCTAGGTCTTATGACGCACCAGTAAAAAGTTACAGCATTTCAATGTTGCAAACTCTGATAATTAGATTACGCACAGTATAATATTTAGTGAACTTTGAAGTTGCATCAGAGTTGCACTTTTTACTCAAACGTAGCACTGTTATACCGATATTTTAAATTGACAATAGTACTTTATTGTCACAAAATTTCAAGTTTTTATGAGGCACCAGTAAAAATTTACATCATTTCAATGTTGCAAACTTTGATAGTTATATTACGCACAGTATAAAAGTTAGTGAATTTTGAAGTTGCATCAGTATTTAATTTTTTACTCAAAGGTAGCACTGTTATAGCGATATTTCAAATTGACAATTGTACATTATTGTCACAAAATTTCTAGGTCTTATGTCGCACCAGTAAAAAGTTACAGCATTTCAATGTTGCAAACTCTGATAGTTACATTACGCGCAGTGTAAAATTTAGTGAACCTTGAAGTTGCATCAGTGTTTCACTTCTTACTCAAACGTAGCACTGTTATACCGATATTTTAAATTGACAATAGTACTTTGTTGTCACAAAATTTCTAGTTTTTATGAGGCACCAGTAAAAATTTACAGCATTTCAATGTTGCAAACTTTGATAGTTATATTACGCACAGTATAAAAAATAGTGAAGTTTTAAGTAGCATCAGTGTTTCAATTTTACTCCAAGGTAGCACTGTTTTACCGATATTTCAAATTGACAATAGTATTTTTGTTGTCACAAAATTTCAAGGTCTTAAGCCGCACCAGCATAAAGTTACAGAATTTCAATGTTGCAAACTTTGATAGTTATATTACGCAAAGTATAAAAGTTAGTGAATTTTGAAGTTTCATCAGTGTTTCATTTTTACTCAAGGGTAGCACTGTTATACCGCTATCTCAAACTGACAATAGTACATTATTGTCACAAAATTTTAAGGTCTTATGACGCTCCAGTAAAAAGTTACAGCATTTCTATATTGCAAACTTTGATAGTTATATTACCCACAGTATAAAAGTTAGTGAATTTTTAAGTTGCATCAGTGTTTAATTTTTTACTCAATCGTAGCACTGTTTTACCGATATTTCAAATTGACAATAGTACTTTATTGTCACAAAATTTCAAGGTCTTATGGCGCACCAGCAAAAAGTTACAGCATTTCAATATTGCAAACTTTGATAGTTATATTACGCACAGTATAAAAGTTAGTGAATTTTTAAGTTGCATCAGTGTTTAATTTTTTACTCAAAATTAGCACTATTATACCGATATTTCAAATTGATAATAGTACATTATTGTCACAAAATTTCAAGGTCTTATGATGCACCAGTAAAAAGTTACAGCATTTCAATGTTGCACACTTTGATATTTATATTACTCACCGTATAAAAGTGAGTGAATTTTGAAGTTGCATCAGTGTTTCATTTTTACTCAAGGGTAGCACTGTTATATCGCTATCTCAAATTGACAATAGTACATTACTGTCACAAAATTTCAAGGTCTTATGACGCTCCAGTAAAAAGTTACAGCATTTCAATATTGCAAACTTTGATAGTTATATTACGCACAGTATAAAAGTTAGTGAATTTTTAAGTTGCATCAGTGTTTAATTTTTTACTCAAAACTAGCACTATTATACCGATATTTCAAATTGATAATTGTACTTTATTGTCACAAACTTTCAAGGTCTTATGACGCACCAGCAAAAAGCTACAGCATTTCAATGTTGCACACTTTGATAGTTATATTACTCACCGTATAAAAGTGAGTGCATTCTGAAGTTGCATCAGTGTTTCAATTTTACTCCAAGGTGGCACCGTTATAGCGATATTTCAAATTGGCAATAGTACATTATTGTCACAAAATTTCAAGGTCGTATGACGCACCAGTAAAAAATGACAGATGCACCAGCAAAAAGTTACAGAATTTCAATGTTGCAAACTTTGATAGCTATATTACGCAAAGTATAAAAGTTAGTGAATTTTGAAGTTTCATCAGTGTTTCATTTTTACTCAAGGGTAGCACTGTTATACCGCTATCTCAAATTGACAATAGTACATTATTGTCACAAAATTTTAAGGTCTTATGACGCTCCAGTAAAAAGTTACAGCATTTCAATGTTGCAAACTTTGATAGTTATATTACTCACCGTATAAAATTGAGTGAACTTTGAAGTTGCATCAGTGTTTCAATTTTACTCCAAGGTAGCACTGTTATAGCGATATTTCAAATTGGCAACAGTACATTATTGTCACAAAATTTCAAGGTCTTAAGACGCACCAGCAAAAAGTTACAGCATTTCAATGTTGCAAACTTTGATAGTTACATTACGCACAGTATAAAAGTTAGTGAATTTTGTAGTTGCATCAGTGTTTCATTTTTTACTCAATGGTAGCACTGTTTTACCGATATTTCAAATTGACAATAGTATTTTATTGTCACAAAATTTCAAGGTCTTGAGACGCACCCGCAAAAAGTTACAGAATTTGAATGTTGCAAACTTTGATAGTTATATTACGCAAAGTATAAAAGTTAGTGAATTTTGAAGTTTCATCAGTGTTTCATTTTTACTCAAGGGTAGCACTGTTATACCGCTATCTCAAATTGACAATAGTACATTATTGTCACAAAATTTTAAGGTCTTATGACGCTCCAGTAAAAAGTTACAGCATTTCAATGTTGCAAACTTTGATAGTTATGTTACGCACAGTATAAAAGTTAGTGAATTTTGAAGTTTCATCAGTGTTTCATTTTTACTCAAGGTTAGCACTGTTATATCGCTATCTCAAATTGACAATAGTACATTACTGTCACAAAATTTCAAGGTCTTATGACGCTCCAGTAAAAAGTTACAGCATTTCAATATTGCAAACTTTGATAGTTATATTACGCACAGTATAAAAGTTAGTGAATTTTTAAGTTGCATCAGTGTTTAATTTTTTACTCAAAACTAGCACTATTATACCGATATTTCAAATTGATAATTGTACTTTATTGTCACAAAATTTCAAGGTCTTATGATGCACCAGTAAAAAGTTACAGCATTTCAATGCTGCAAACTTTGATAGTTATATTACGCACAGTATAAAATTTAGTGAATTTTGAAGTTGCATCAGTGTTTCATTTTTTACTCAATGGTAGCACTGTTTTACCGATATTTCAAATTAACAATAGTACTTTATTGTCACAAAATTTTAAGGTCTTATGACGCACCAGCAAAAAGTTACAGCATTTCAATGTTGCACACTTTGATAGTTATATTACTCACCGTATAAAAGTGAGTGAATTTTGAAGTTGCATCAGTGTTTCAATTTTATTCCAAGGTAGCACTGTTATAGCGATATTTCAAATTGGCAATAGTACATTATTGTCACAAAATTTCAAGGTCTTAAGACGCACCAGCAAAAAGTTACAGCATTTCAATGTTTCAAACTTTGATAGTTATATTACGCACAGTATAGAAGTTAGTGAATTTTGTAGTTGCATCAGTGTTTCATTTTTTACTCAATGGTAGCACTGTTTTACCGATATTTCAAATCGACAATAGTATTTTATTGTCACCAAATTTCGAGGTCTTAATCCGCACCAGCAAAAAGTTACAGAATTTCAATGTTGCAAACTTTGATAGTTATATTATGCAAAGTATAAAAGTTAGTGAATTTTGAAGTTTCATCAGTGTTTCATTTTTACTCAAGGGTAGCACTGTTATACCGCTATCTCAAACTGACAATAGTACATTATTGTCACAAAATTTTAAGGTCTTATGACGCTCCAGTAAAAAGTTACAGCATTTCAATGTTGCAAACTTTGATAGTTATACTACGCGCAGTATAAAAGTAAGTGAATTTTGAAGTTGCATCAGTGTTTCATTTTTTACTCAATGTTTTACCGATATTTCAAATTGACAATAGTACTTTATTGTCACAAAATTTCAAGGTCTTATGACGCACCAGCAAAAAGTTACAGCATTTCAATGTTGCACACTTTGATAGTTATATTACTCACCGTATAAAAGTGAGTGAATTTTGAAGTTGCATCAGTGTTTCAATTTTACACCAAGGTAGCACTGTTATAGCGATATTTCAAATTGGCAATAGTACATTATTGTCACAAAATTTGAAGGTCTTAAGACGCACCAGCAAAAAGTTACAGCATTTCAATGTTGCAAACTTTGATAGTTATATTACGCACAGTATAAAAGTTAGTGAATTTTGTAGTTGCATCAGTGTTTCATTTTTTACTCAATGGTAGCACTGTTTTACCGATATTTCAAATTGACAATAGTATTTTATTGTCACAAAATTTCAAGGTCTTAAGACGCACCAGCAAAAAGTTACAGAATTTCAATGTTGCAAACTTTGATAGTTATATTACGCAAAGTATAAAAGTTAGTGAATTTTGAAGTTTCATCAGTGTTTCATTTTTACTCAAGGGTAGCACTGTTATACCGCTATCTCAAATTGACAATAGTACATTATTGTCACAAAATTTTAAGGTCTTATGACGCTCCAGTAAAAAGTTACAGCATTTCAAGGTTGCAAACTTTGATAGTTATGTTACGCACAGTATAAAAGTTAGTGAATTTTGAAGTTTCATCAGTGTTTCATTTTTACTCAAGGGTAGCACTGTTATATCGCTATCTCAAATTGACAATGGTAATTTATTGTCACAAAATTTCAAGGTCTTATGACGCTCCAGTAAAAAGTTACAGCATTTCAACATTGCAAACTTTGATAGTTATATTACCCACAGTATAAAAGTTAGTGAATTTTTAAGTTGCATCAGTGTTTAATTTTTTACTCAAAATTAGCACTATTATACCGATATTTCAAATTGATAATAGTACTTTATTGTCACAAAATTTCAAGGTCTTATGATGCACCAGTAAAAAGTTACAGCATTTCAATGCTGCAAACTTTGATAGTTATATTACGCACAGTATAAAATTTAGTGAATTTTGAAGTTGCATCAGTGTTTAATTTTTTACTCAATCGTAGCACTGTTTTACCGATATATCAAATTGATAATAGTACTTTATTGTCACAAAATTTCAAGGTCTTATGACGCACCAGCAAAAAGTTACAGCATTTCAATGTTGCACACTTTGATAATTATATTACTCACCGTATAAAAGTGAGTGAATTTTGAAGTTGCATCAGTGTTTCAATTTTACTCCAAGGTAGCACTGTTATAGCGATATTTCAAATTGGCAATAGTACATTATTGTCACAAAATTTCTAGGTCTTATGACGCACCAGTAAAAAGTTACAGCATTTCAATGTTGCAAACTCTGATAATTAGATTACGCACAGTATAATATTTAGTGAACTTTGAAGTTGCATCAGAGTTGCACTTTTTACTCAAACGTAGCACTGTTATACCGATATTTTAAATTGACAATAGTACTTTATTGTCACAAAATTTCAAGTTTTTATGAGGCACCAGTAAAAATTTACATCATTTCAATGTTGCAAACTTTGATAGTTATATTACGCACAGTATAAAAGTTAGTGAATTTTGAAGTTGCATCAGTATTTAATTTTTTACTCAAAGGTAGCACTGTTATAGCGATATTTCAAATTGACAATTGTACATTATTGTCACAAAATTTCTAGGTCTTATGTCGCACCAGTAAAAAGTTACAGCATTTCAATGTTGCAAACTCTGATAGTTACATTACGCGCAGTGTAAAATTTAGTGAACCTTGAAGTTGCATCAGTGTTTCACTTCTTACTCAAACGTAGCACTGTTATACCGATATTTTAAATTGACAATAGTACTTTGTTGTCACAAAATTTCTAGTTTTTATGAGGCACCAGTAAAAATTTACAGCATTTCAATGTTGCAAACTTTGATAGTTATATTACGCACAGTATAAAAAATAGTGAAGTTTTAAGTAGCATCAGTGTTTCAATTTTACTCCAAGGTAGCACTGTTTTACCGATATTTCAAATTGACAATAGTATTTTTGTTGTCACAAAATTTCAAGGTCTTAAGCCGCACCAGCATAAAGTTACAGAATTTCAATGTTGCAAACTTTGATAGTTATATTACGCAAAGTATAAAAGTTAGTGAATTTTGAAGTTTCATCAGTGTTTCATTTTTACTCAAGGGTAGCACTGTTATACCGCTATCTCAAACTGACAATAGTACATTATTGTCACAAAATTTTAAGGTCTTATGACGCTCCAGTAAAAAGTTACAGCATTTCTATATTGCAAACTTTGATAGTTATATTACCCACAGTATAAAAGTTAGTGAATTTTTAAGTTGCATCAGTGTTTAATTTTTTACTCAATCGTAGCACTGTTTTACCGATATTTCAAATTGACAATAGTACTTTATTGTCACAAAATTTCAAGGTCTTATGGCGCACCAGCAAAAAGTTACAGCATTTCAATATTGCAAACTTTGATAGTTATATTACGCACAGTATAAAAGTTAGTGAATTTTTAAGTTGCATCAGTGTTTAATTTTTAACTCAAAATTAGCACTATTATACCGATATTTCAAATTGATAATAGTACATTATTGTCACAAAATTTCAAGGTCTTATGATGCACCAGTAAAAAGTTACAGCATTTCAATGTTGCACACTTTGATATTTATATTACTCACCGTATAAAAGTGAGTGAATTTTGAAGTTGCATCAGTGTTTCAATTTTACTCCAAGGTAGCACTGTTATAGCGATATTTCAAATTGGCAATAGTACATTATTGTCACAAAATTTCTAGGTCTTATGACGCACCAGTAAAAAGTTACAGCATTTCAATGTTGCAAACTCTGATAATTAGATTACGCACAGTATAAAATTTAGTGAACTTTGAAGTTGCATCAGTGTTGCACTTTTTACTCAAACGTAGCACTGTTATACCGATATTTTAAATTGACAATAGTACTTTATTGTCACAAAATTTCAAGTTTTTATGAGGCACCAGTAAAAATTTACATCATTTCAATGTTGCAAACTTTGATAGTTATATTACGCACAGTATAAAAGTTAGTGAATTTTGAAGTTGCATCAGTATTTAATTTTTTACTCAAAGGTAGCACTGTTATAGCGATATTTCAAATTGTCAATTGTACATTATTGTCACAAAATTTCTAGGTCTTATGTCGCACCAGTAAAAAGTTACAGCATTTCAATGTTGCAAACTCTGATAGTTACATTACGCGCAGTGTAAAATTTAGTGAACCTTGAAGTTGCATCAGTGTTTCACTTCTTACTCAAACGTAGCACTGTTATACCGATATTTTAAATTGACAATAGTACTTTGTTGTCACAAAATTTCTAGTTTTTATGAGGCACCAGTAAAAATTTACAGCATTTCAATGTTGCAAACTTTGATAGTTATATTACGCACAGTATAAAAAATAGTGAAGTTTTAAGTAGCATCAGTGTTTCATTTTTTACTCAAAATCAGCTCTATTATACGATATTTCAAATTGATAATAGTACATTATTGTCACAAAATTTCAAGGTCTTATGATGCACCAGTAAAAAGTTACAGCATTTCAATGTTGCAAAATCTGATAGTTACATTACGCACAGTATAAAATTTATTGTATTTTTAAGTTGCATCAGTGTTTCATTTTTTATTCAAAGGTATCACTGTTATACCGATATTTTAAATTGACAATAGTACTTTATTGTTACAAAATTTAAAGGTCTTATGACACTCCAGTAAAAAGTTACAGCAATGCAATGTTGGAAACTTTGATAGTTATATTACGCACAGTATAAAAGTTAGTGAATTTTGAAGTTGCATCAGTATTTCATTTTTTACTCAAAGGTAGCACTGTTATAGCGATATTTCAAATTGATAATAGTACATTATTGTCACAAAATTTCTAGGTCTTATGACGCACCAGTAAAAAGTTACAGCATTTCGATGTTGCAAACTTTGATAGTTATATTATGCAAAGTATAAAAGTTAGTGAATTTTGAAGTTTCATCAGTGTTTCATTTTTACTCAAGGGTAGCACTGTTATACCGCTATCTCAAATTGACAATAGTACATTATTGTCACAAAATTTTAAGGTCTTATGACGCTCCAGTAAAAAGTTACAGCATTTCAATGTTGCAAACTTTGATAGTTATATTACTCACCGTATAAAATTGAGTGAATTTTGAAGTTGCATCAGTGTTTCAATTTTACTCCAAGGTAGCACTGTTATAGCGATATTTCAAATTGGCAATAGTACATTATTTTCACAAAATTTCAAGGTCTTAAGACGCACCAGCAAAAAGTTACAGCATTTCAATGTTGCAAACTTTGATAGTTATATTACTCACCGTATAAAAGTGAGTGAATTTTGAAGTTGCTTCAGTGTTTCAATTTTACTCCAAGGTAGCACTGTTTTACCGATATTTCAAATTGACAATAGTATTTTATTGTCACAAAATTTCAAGGTCTTAAGCCGCACCAGCAAAAAGTTACAGAATTTCAATGTTGCAAACTTTGATAGTTATATTACGCAAAGTATAAAAGTTAGTGAATTTTGAAGTTTCATCAGTGTTTCATTTTTACTCAAGGGTAGCACTGTTATACCGCTATCTCAAACTGACAATAGTACATTATTGTCACAAAATTTTAAGGTCTTATGACGCTCCAGTAAAAAGTTACAGCATTTCAATGTTGCAAACTTTGATAGTTATACTACGCGCAGTATAAAAGTAAGTGAATTTTGAAGTTGCATCAGTGTTTCATTTTTTACTCAATGTTTTACCGATATTTCAAATTGACAATAGTACTTTATTGTCACAAAATTTCAAGGTCTTATGACGCACCAGCAAAAAGTTACAGCATTTCAATGTTGCACACTTTGATAGATATATTACTCACCGTATAAAAGTGAGTGAACTTTGAAGTTGCATCAATGTTTCAATTTTACTCCAAGGTATTACTGTTATAGCGATATTTCAAATTGGCAATAGTACATTATTGTCACAAAATTTGAAGGTCTTAAGACGCACCAGCAAAAAGTTACAGCATTTCAATGTTGCAAACTTTGATAGTTATATTACGCACAGTATAAAAGTTAGTGAATTTTGTAGTTGCATCAGTGTTTCATTTTTTACTCAATGGTAGCACTGTTTTACCGATATTTCAAATTGACAATAGTATTTTATTGTCACAAAATTTCAAGGTCTTAAGACGCACCAGCAAAAAGTTACAGAATTTCAATGTTGCAAACTTTGATAGTTATATTACGCGCAGTGTAAAATTTAGTGAACCTTGAAGTTGCATCAGTGTTTCACTTCTTACTCAAACGTAGCACTGTTATACCGATATTTTAAATTGACAATAGTACTTTATTGTCACAAAATTTCAAGTTTTTATGAGGCACCAGTAAAAATTTACATCATTTCAATGTTGCAAACTTTGATAGTTATATTACGCACAGTATAAAAGTTAGTGAATTTTGAAGTTGCATCAGTGTTTAATTTTTTACTCAAAGGTAGCACTGTTATAGCGATATTTCAAATTGACAATAGTACATTATTGTCACAAAATTTCTAGGTCTTAAGACGCACCAGCAAAAAGTTACAGCATTTCAATGTTGCAAACTTTGATATTTATATTACTCACCGTATAAAAGTGAGTGAATTTTGAAGTTGCATCAGTGTTTCAATTTTACTCCAAGGTAGCACTGTTATAGCGATATTTCAAATTGGCAATAGTACATTATTGTCACAAAATTTCTAGGTCTTATGACGCACCAGTAAAAAGTTACAGCATTTCAATGTTGCAAACTCTGATAATTAGATTACGCACAGTATAAAATTTAGTGAACTTTGAAGTTGCATCAGTGTTGCACTTTTTACTCAAACGTAGCACTGTTATACCGATATTTTAAATTGACAATAGTACTTTATTGTCACAAAATTTCAAGTTTTTATGAGGCACCAGTAAAAATTTACATCATTTCAATGTTGCAAACTTTGATAGTTATATTACGCACAGTATAAAAGTTAGTGAATTTTGAAGTTGCATCAGTATTTAATTTTTTACTCAAAGGTAGCACTGTTATAGCGATATTTCAAATTGTCAATTGTACATTATTGTCACAAAATTTCTAGGTCTTATGTCGCACCAGTAAAAAGTTACAGCATTTCAATGTTGCAAACTCTGATAGTTACATTACGCGCAGTGTAAAATTTAGTGAACCTTGAAGTTGCATCAGTGTTTCACTTCTTACTCAAACGTAGCACTGTTATACCGATATTTTAAATTGACAATAGTACTTTGTTGTCACAAAATTTCTAGTTTTTATGAGGCACCAGTAAAAATTTACAGCATTTCAATGTTGCAAACTTTGATAGTTATATTACGCACAGTATAAAAAATAGTGAAGTTTTAAGTAGCATCAGTGTTTCATTTTTTACTCAAAATCAGCTCTATTATACGATATTTCAAATTGATAATAGTACATTATTGTCACAAAATTTCAAGGTCTTATGATGCACCAGTAAAAAGTTACAGCATTTCAATGTTGCAAAATCTGATAGTTACATTACGCACAGTATAAAATTTATTGTATTTTTAAGTTGCATCAGTGTTTCATTTTTTATTCAAAGGTATCACTGTTATACCGATATTTTAAATTGACAATAGTACTTTATTGTTACAAAATTTAAAGGTCTTATGACACTCCAGTAAAAAGTTACAGCAATGCAATGTTGGAAACTTTGATAGTTATATTACGCACAGTATAAAAGTTAGTGAATTTTGAAGTTGCATCAGTATTTCATTTTTTACTCAAAGGTAGCACTGTTATAGCGATATTTCAAATTGATAATAGTACATTATTGTCACAAAATTTCTAGGTCTTATGACGCACCAGTAAAAAGTTACAGCATTTCGATGTTGCAAACTTTGATAGTTATATTATGCAAAGTATAAAAGTTAGTGAATTTTGAAGTTTCATCAGTGTTTCATTTTTACTCAAGGGTAGCACTGTTATACCGCTATCTCAAATTGACAATAGTACATTATTGTCACAAAATTTTAAGGTCTTATGACGCTCCAGTAAAAAGTTACAGCATTTCAATGTTGCAAACTTTGATAGTTATATTACTCACCGTATAAAATTGAGTGAATTTTGAAGTTGCTTCAGTGTTTCAATTTTACTCCAAGGTAGCACTGTTATAGCGATATTTCAAATTGGCAATAGTACATTATTTTCACAAAATTTCAAGGTCTTAAGACGCACCAGCAAAAAGTTACAGCATTTCAATGTTGCAAACTTTGATAGTTATATTACTCACCGTATAAAAGTGAGTGAATTTTGAAGTTCCTTCAGTGTTTCAATTTTACTCCAAGGTAGCACTGTTTTACCGATATTTCAAATTGACAATAGTATTTTATTGTCACAAAATTTCAAGGTCTTAAGCCGCACCAGCAAAAAGTTACAGAATTTCAATGTTGCAAACTTTGATAGTTATATTACGCAAAGTATAAAAGTTAGTGAATTTTGAAGTTTCATCAGTGTTTCATTTTTACTCAAGGGTAGCACTGTTATACCGCTATCTCAAACTGACAATAGTACATTATTGTCACAAAATTTTAAGGTCTTATGACGCTCCAGTAAAAAGTTACAGCATTTCAATGTTGCAAACTTTGATAGTTATACTACGCGCAGTATAAAAGTAAGTGAATTTTGAAGTTGCATCAGTGTTTCATTTTTTACTCAATGTTTTACCGATATTTCAAATTGACAATAGTACTTTATTGTCACAAAATTTCAAGGTCTTATGACGCACCAGCAAAAAGTTACAGCATTTCAATGTTGCACACTTTGATAGATATATTACTCACCGTATAAAAGTGAGTGAACTTTGAAGTTGCATCAATGTTTCAATTTTACTCCAAGGTAGCACTGTTATAGCGATATTTCAAATTGGCAATAGTACATTATTGTCACAAAATTTGAAGGTCTTAAGACGCACCAGCAAAAAGTTACAGCATTTCAATGTTGCAAACTTTGATAGTTATATTACGCACAGTATAAAAGTTAGTGAATTTTGTAGTTGCATCAGTGTTTCATTTTTTACTCAATGGTAGCACTGTTTTACCGATATTTCAAATTGACAATAGTATTTTATTGTCACAAAATTTCAAGGTCTTAAGACGCACCAGCAAAAAGTTACAGAATTTCAATGTTGCAAACTTTGATAGTTATATTACGCGCAGTGTAAAATTTAGTGAACCTTGAAGTTGCATCAGTGTTTCACTTCTTACTCAAACGTAGCACTGTATTACCGATATTTTAAATTGACAATAGTACTTTATTGTCACAAAATTTCAAGTTTTTATGAGGCACCAGTAAAAATTTACATCATTTCAATGTTGCAAACTTTGATAGTTATATTACGCACAGTATAAAAGTTAGTGAATTTTGAAGTTGCATCAGTGTTTAATTTTTTACTCAAAGGTAGCACTGTTATAGCGATATTTCAAATTGACAATTGTACATTATTGTCACAAAATTTCTAGGTCTTATGTCGCACCAGTAAAAAGTTACAGCATTTCAATGTTGCAAACTCTGATAGTTACATTACGCGCAGTGTAAAATTTAGTGAACCTTGAAGTTGCATCAGTGTTTCACTTCTTACTCAAACGTAGCACTGTTATACCGATATTTTAAATTGACAATAGTACTTTGTTGTCACAAAATTTCTAGTTTTTATGAGGCACCAGTAAAAATTTACAGCATTTCAATGTTGCAAACTTTGATAGTTATATTACGCACAGTATAAAAAATAGTGAAGTTTTAAGTAGCATCAGTGTTTCATTTTTTACTCAAAATCAGCTCTATTATACGATATTTCAAATTGATAATAGTACATTATTGTCACAAAATTTCAAGGTCTTATGATGCACCAGTAAAAAGTTACAGCATTTCAATGTTGCAAAATCTGATAGTTACATTACGCACAGTATAAAATTTATTGTATTTTTAAGTTGCATCAGTGTTTCATTTTTTATTCAAAGGTATCACTGTTATACCGATATTTTAAATTGACAATAGTACTTTATTGTTACAAAATTTAAAGGTCTTATGACACTCCAGTAAAAAGTTACAGCAATGCAATGTTGGAAACTTTGATAGTTATATTACGCACAGTATAAAAGTTAGTGAATTTTGAAGTTGCATCAGTATTTCATTTTTTACTCAAAGGTAGCACTGTTATAGCGATATTTCAAATTGATAATAGTACATTATTGTCACAAAATTTCTAGGTCTTATGACGCACCAGTAAAAAGTTACAGCATTTCGATGTTGCAAACTTTTATAGTTATATTATGCAAAGTATAAAAGTTAGTGAATTTTGAAGTTTCATCAGTGTTTCATTTTTACTCAAGGGTAGCACTGTTATAGCGATATTTCAAATTGGCAATAGTACATTATTTTCACAAAATTTCAAGGTCTTAAGACGCACCAGCAAAAAGTTACAGCATTTCAATGTTGCAAACTTTGATAGTTATATTACTCACCGTATAAAAGTGAGTGAATTTTGAAGTTGCTTCAGTGTTTCAATTTTACTCCAAGGTAGCACTGTTTTACCGATATTTCAAATTGACAATAGTATTTTATTGTCACAAAATTTCAAGGTCTTAAGCCGCACCAGCAAAAAGTTACAGAATTTCAATGTTGCAAACTTTGATAGTTATATTACGCAAAGTATAGAAGTTAGTGAATTTTGAAGTTTCATCAGTGTTTCATTTTTACTCAAGGGTAGCACTGTTATACCGCTATCTCAAACTGACAATAGTACATTATTGTCACAAAATTTTAAGGTCTTATGACGCTCCAGTAAAAAGTTACAGCATTTCAATGTTGCAAACTTTGATAGTTATACTACGCGCAGTATAAAAGTAAGTGAATTTTGAAGTTGCATCAGTGTTTCATTTTTTACTCAATGTTTTACCGATATTTCAAATTGACAATAGTACTTTATTGTCACAAAATTTCAAGGTCTTATGACGCACCAGCAAAAAGTTACAGCATTTCAATGTTGCACACTTTGATAGATATATTACTCACCGTATAAAAGTGAGTGAACTTTGAAGTTGCATCAGTGTTTCAATTTTACTCCAAGGTAGCACTGTTATAGCGATATTTCAAATTGGCAATAGTACATTATTGTCACAAAATTTGAAGGTCTTAAGACGCACCAGCAAAAAGTTACAGCATTTCAATGTTGCAAACTTTGATAGTTATATTACGCACAGTATAAAAGTTAGTGAATTTTGTAGTTGCATCAGTGTTTCATTTTTTACTCAATGGTAGCACTGTTTTACCGATATTTCAAATTGACAATAGTATTTTATTGTCACAAAATTTCAAGGTCTTAAGACGCACCAGCAAAAAGTTACAGAATTTCAATGTTGCAAACTTTGATAGTTATATTACGCAAAGTATAAAAGTTAGAGAATTTTGAAGTTTCATCAGTGTTTCATTTTTACTCAAGGGTAGCACTGTTATACCGCTATCTCAAATTGACAATAGTACATTATTGTCACAAAATTTTAAGGTCTTATGACGCTCCAGTAAAAAGTTACAGCATTTCAATGTTGCAAACTTTGATAGTTATGTTACGCACAGTATAAAAGTTAGTGAATTTTGAAGTTTCATCAGTGTTTCATTTTTACTCAAGGGTAGCACTGTTATATCGCTATCTCAAATTGACAATAGTTCATTACTGTCACAAAATTTCAAGGTCTTATGACGCTCCAGTAAAAAGTTACAGCATTTCAATATTGCAAACTTTGATAGTTATATTACCCACAGTATAAAAGTTAGTGAATTTTTAAGTTGCATCAGTGTTTAATTTTTTACTCAAAATTAGCACTATTATACCGATATTTCAAATTGATAATAGTACTTTATTGTCACAAAATTTCAAGGTCTTATGATGCACCAGTAAAAAGTTACAGCATTTCAATGCTGCAAACTTTGATAGTTATATTACGCACAGTATAAAATTTAGTGAATTTTGAAGTTGCATCAGTGTTTAATTTTTTACTCAATCGTAGCACTGTTTTACCGATATTTCAAATTGACAATAGTACTTTATTGTCACAAAATTTCAAGGTCTTATGACGCACCAGCAAAAAGTTACAGCATTTCAATGTTGCACACTTTGATAATTATATTACTCACCGTATAAAAGTGAGTGAAATTTGAAGTTGCATCAGTGTTTCAATTTTACTCCAAGGTAGCACTGTTATAGCGATATTTCAAATTGGCAATAGTACATTATTGTCACAAAATTTCAAGGTCTTAAGACGTACCAGCAAAAAGTTACAGCATTTCAATGTTGCAAACTTTGATAGTTATATTACGCACATTATAAAAGTTAGTGAATTTTGTAGTTGCATCAGTGTTTCATTTTTTACTCAATGGTAGCACTGTTTTACCGATATTTCAAATTGACAATAGTATTTTATTGTCACAAAATTTCAAGGTCTTAAGACGCACCAGCAAAAAGTTACAGAATTTCAATGTTGCAAACTTTGATAGTTATATTACGCAAAGTATAAAAGTTAGTGAATTTTGAAGTTTCATCAGTGTTTCATTTTTACTCAAGGGTAGCACTGTTACACCGCTATCTCAAATTGACAATAGTACATTATTGTCACAAAATTTTAAGGTCTTATGACGCTCCAGTAAAAAGTTACAGCATTTCAATGTTGCAAACTTTGATAGTTATGTTACGCACAGTATAAAAGTTAGTGAATTTTGAAGTTTCATCAGTGTTTCATTTTTACTCAAGGGTAGCACTGTTATATCGCTATCTCAAATTGACAATAGTACATTACTGTCACAAAATTTCAAGGTCTTATGAGGCTCCAGTAAAAAGTTACAGCATTTCAATATTGCAAACTTTGATAGTTATATTACGCACAGTATAAAAGTTAGTGAAGTTTTAAGTTGCATCAGTGTTTAATTTTTTACTCAAAATTAGCACTATTATACCGATATTTCAAATTGATAATAGTACTTTATTGTCACAAAATTTCAAGGTCTTATGATGCACCAGTAAAAAGTTACAGCATTTCAATGCTGCAAACTTTGATAGTTATATTACGCACAGTATAAAATTTAGTGAATTTTGAAGTTGCATCAGTGTTTCATTTTTTACTCAATGGTAGCACTGTTTTACCGATATTTCAAATTGACAATAGTACTTTATTGTCACAAAATTTCAAGGTCTTATGACGCACCAGCAAAAAGTTACAGCATTTCAATGTTGCACACTTTGATATTTATATTACTCACCGTATAAAAGTGAGTGAATTTTGAAGTTGCATCAGTGTTTCAATTTTACTCCAAGGTAGCACTGTTATAGCGATATTTCAAATTGGCAATAGTACATTATTGTCACAAAATTTCAAGGTTTTAAGACGCACCAGCAAAAAGTTACAGCATTTCAATGTTGCAAACTTTGATAGTTATATTACAAACAGTATAAAAGTTAGTGAATTTTGTAGTTGCATCAGTTTTTCATTTTTTACTCAATGGTAGCACTGTTTTACCGATATTTCAAATTGACAATAGTATTTTATTGTCACACAATTTCGAGGTCTTAAGCCGCACCAGCAAAAAGTTACAGAATTTCAATGTTGCAAACTTTGATAGTTATATTACTCACCGTATAAAAGTGAGTGAATTTTGAAGTTGCATCAGTGTTTCAATTTTACTCCAAGGTAGCACTGTTATAGCGATATTTCAAATTGGCAATAGTACATTATTGTCACAAAATTTCAAGGTCTTAAGACGCACCAGCAAAAAGTTACAGCATTTCAATGTTGCAAACTTTGATAGTTATATTACGCACAGTATAAAAGTTAGTGAATTTTGAAGTTTCATCAGTGTTTCATTTTTACTCAAGGGTAGCACTGTTATACCGCTATCTCAAATTGACAATAGTACATTACTGTCACAAAATTTTAAGGTCTTATGACGCTCCAGTAAAAAGTTACAGCATTTCAATGTTGCAAACTTTGATAGTTATATTACTCACCGTATAAAATTGAGTGAATTTTGAAGTTGCATCAGTGTTTCAATTTTTCTCCAAGGTAGCACTGTTATAGCGATATTTCAAATTGGCAATAGTACATTATTGTCACAAAATTTCAAGGTCTTAAGACGCACCAGCAAAAAGTTACAGCATTTCAATGTTGCAAACTTTGATAGTTATATTACGCACAGTATAAAAGTTAGTGAATTTTGTAGTTGCATCAGTGTTTCATTTTTTACTCAATGGTAAAAGTGAGTGAATTTTGAAGTTGCATCAGTGTTTCAATTTTACTCCAAGGTAGCACTGTTTTACCGATATTTCAAATTGACAATAGTATTTTATTGTCACAAAATTTCAAGGTCTTAAGCCGCACCAGCAAAAAGTTACAGAATTTCAATGTTGCAAACTTTGATAGTTATATTACGCAAAGTATAAAAGTTAGTGAATTTTGAAGTTTCATCAGTGTTTCATTTTTACTCAAGGGTAGCACTGTTATACCGCTATCTGAAATTGACAATAGTACATTATTGTCACAAAATTTTAAGGTCTTATGACGCTCCAGTAAAAAGTTACAGCATTTCAATGTTGCCAACTTTGATAGTTATACTACGCGCAGTATAAAAGTAAGTGAATTTTGAAGTTGCATCAGTGTTTCATTTTTTACTCAATGGTAGCACTGTTTTACCGATATTTCAAATTGACAATAGTACTTTATTGTCACAAAATTTCAAGGTCTTATGACGCACCAGCAAAAAGTTACAGCATTTCAATGTTGCACACTTTGATAGTTATATTACTCACCGTATAAAAGTGAGTGAATTTTGAAGTTTCATCAGTGTTTCAATTTTACTTAAGGGTAGCACTGTTATATCGCTATCTCAAATTGACAATAGTACATTACTGTCACAAAATTTCAAGGTCTTATGACGCTCCAGTAAAAAGTTACAGCATTTCAATATTGCAAACTTTGATAGTTATATTACGCACAGTATAAGAGTTAGTGAATTTTTAAGTTGCATCAGTGTTTAATTTTTTACTCAAAATTAGCACTATTATACCGATATTTCAAATTGATAATAGTACTTTATTGTCACAAAATTTCAAGGTCTTATGATGCACCAGTAAAAAGTTACAGCATTTCAATGTTGCACACTTTGATATTTATATTACTCACCGTATAAAAATGTGTGAATTTTGAAGTTGCATCAGTGTTTCAATTTTACTCCAAGGTAGCACTGTTATAGCGATATTTCAAATTGGCAATAGTACATTATTGTCACAAAATTTAAAGGTCTTAAGACGCACCAGCAAAAAGTTACAGCATTTCAATGTTGCAAACTTTGATAGTTATATTACGCACAGTATAAAAGTTAGTGAATTTTGTAGTTGCATCAGTTTTTCATTTTTTACTCAATGGTAGCACTGTTTTACCGATATTTCAAATTGACAATAGTATTTTATTGTCACACAATTTCGAGGTATTAAGCCGCACCAGCAAAAAGTTACAGAATTTCAATGTTGCAAACTTTGATAGTTATATTACTCACCGTATAAAAGTGAGTGAATTTTGAAGTTGCATCAGTGTTTCAATTTTACTCCAAGGTAGCACTGTTATAGCGATATTTCAAATTGGCAATAGTACATTATTGTCACAAAATTTCTAGGTCTTATGACGCACCAGTAAAAAGTTACAGCATTTCAATGTTGCAAACTCTGATAATTAGATTACGCACAGTATAAAATTTAGTGAACTTTGAAGTTGCATCAGTGTTGCACTTTTTACTCAAACGTAGCACTGTTATACCGATATTTTAAATTGACAATAGTACTTTATTGTCACAAAATTTCAAGTTTTTATGAGGCACCAGTAAAAATTTACATCATTTCAATGTTGCAAACTTTGATAGTTATATTACGCACAGTATAAAAGTTAGTGAATTTTGAAGTTGCATCAGTCTTTCATTTTTTACTCAAAGGTAGCACTGTTATAGCGATATTTCAAATTGACAATTGTACATTATTGTCACAAAATTTCTAGGTCTTATGTCGCACCAGTAAAAAGTTACAGCATTTCAATGTTGCAAACTCTGATAGTTACATTACGCGCAGTGTAAAATTTAGTGAACCTTGAAGTTGCATCAGTGTTTCACTTCTTACTCAAACGTAGCACTGTTATACCGATATTTTAAATTGACAATAGTACTTTGTTGTCACAAAATTTCTAGTTTTTATGAGGCACCAGTAAAAATTTACAGCATTTCAATATTGCAAACTTTGATAGTTATATTACGCACAGTATAAAAAATAGTGAAGTTTTAAGTAGCATCAGTGTTTCATTTTTTACTCAAAATCAGCTCTATTATACGATATTTCAAATTGATAATAGTACATTATTGTCACAAAATTTCAAGGTCTTATGATGCACCAGTAAAAAGTTACAGCATTTCAATGTTGCAAAATCTGATAGTTACATTACGCACAGTATAAAATTTATTGTATTTTTAAGTTGCATCAGTGTTTTATTTTTTATTCAAAGGTATCACTGTTATACCGATATTTTAAATTGACAATAGTACTTTATTGTTACAAAATTTAAAGGTCTTATGACACTCCACTAAAAAGTTACAGCAATGCAATGTTGGAAACTTTGATAGTTATATTACGCACAGTATAAAAGTTAGTGAATTTTGAAGTTGCATCAGTATTTCATTTTTTACTCAAAGGTAGCACTGTTATAGCGATATTTCAAATTGACAATAGTACATTATTGTCACAAAATTTCTAGGTCTTATGACGCACCAGTAAAAAGTTACAGCATTTCGATGTTGCAAACTTTGATAGTTACATTACGCACAGTATAAAATTTTGTGAACTTTGAAGTTGCATCAGTGTTTCACTTTTTACTCAAACGTAGCACTGTTATACCGATATTTTAAATTGACAATAGTACTTTATTGTCACAAAATTTCAAGTTTTTATGAGGCACCAGTAAAAATTTACAGCATTTCAATGTTGCAAACTTTGATAGTTATATTACTCACCGTATAAAATTGAGTGAATTTTGAAAATGCATCAGTGTTTCAATTTTACTCCAAGGTAGCACTGTTATAGCGATATTTCAAATTGGCAATAGTACATTATTTTCACAAAATTTCAAGGTCTTAAGACGCACCAGCAAAAAGTTACAGCATTTCAATGTTGCAAACTTTGATAGTTATATTACTCACCGTATAAAAGTGAGTGAATTTTGAAGTTGCTTCAGTGTTTCAATTTTACTCCAAGGTAGCACTGTTTTACCGATATTTCAAATTGACAATAGTATTTTATTGTCACAAAATTTCAAGGTCTTAAGCCGCACCAGCAAAAAGTTACAGAATTTCAATGTTGCAAACTTTGATAGTTATATTACGCAAAGTATAAAAGTTAGTGAATTTTGAAGTTTCATCAGTGTTTCATTTTTACTCAAGGGTAGCACTGTTATACCGCTATCTCAAACTGACAATAGTACATTATTGTCACAAAATTTTAAGGTCTTATGACGCTCCAGTAAAAAGTTACAGCATTTCAATGTTGCAAACTTTGATAGTTATACTACGCGCAGTATAAAAGTAAGTGAATTTTGAAGTTGCATCAGTGTTTCATTTTTTACTCAATGTTTTACCGATATTTCAAATTGACAATAGTTCTTTATTGTCACAAAATTTCATAGTCTTATGACGCACCAGCAAAAAGTTACAGCATTTCAATGTTGCACACTTTGATAGTTATATTACTCACCGTATAAAAGTGAGTGAATTTTGAAGTTGCATCAGTGTTTCAATTTTACTCCAAGGTAGCACTGTTATAGCGATATTTCAAATTGGCAATAGTACATTATTGTCACAAAATTTGAAGGTCTTAAGACGCACCAGCAAAAAGTTACAGCATTTCAATGTTGCAAACTTTGATAGTTATATTACGCACAGTATAAAAGTTAGTGAATTTTGTAGTTGCATCAGTGTTTCATTTTTTACTCAATGGTAGCACTGTTTTACCGATATTTCAAATTGACAATAGTATTTTATTGTCACAAAATTTCAAGGTCTTAAGACGCACCAGCAAAAAGTTACAGAATTTCAATGTTGCAAACTTTGATAGTTATATTACGCAAAGTATAAAAGTTAGAGAATTTTGAAGTTTCATCAGTGTTTCATTTTTACTCAAGGGTAGCACTGTTATACCGCTATCTCAAATTGACAATAGTACATTATTGTCACAAAATTTTAAGGTCTTATGACGCTCCAGTAAAAAGTTACAGCATTTCAATGTTGCAAACTTTGATAGTTATGTTACGCACAGTATAAAAGTTAGTGAATTTTGAAGTTTCATCACTGTTTCATTTTTACTCAAGGGTAGCACTGTTATATCGCTATCTCAAATTGACAACAGTACATTACTGTCACAAAATTTCAAGGTCTTATGACGCTCCAGTAAAAAGTTACAGCATTTCAATATTGCAAACTTTGATAGTTATATTACCCACAGTATAAAAGTTAGTGAATTTTCAAGTTGCATCAGTGTTTAATTTTTTACTCAAAATTAGCACTATTATACCGATATTTCAAATTGATAATAGTACTTTATTGTCACAAAATTTCAAGGTCTTATGATGCACCAGTAAAAAGTTACAGCATTTCAATGCTGCAAACTTTGATAGTTATATTACGCACAGTATAAAATTTAGTGAATTTTGAAGTTGCATCAGTGTTTAATTTTTTACTCAATCGTAGCACTGTTTTACCGATATTTCAAATTGACAATAGTACTTTATTGTCACAAAATTTCAAGGTCTTATGACGCACCAGCAAAAAGTTACAGCATTTCAATGTTGCACACTTTGATAATTATATTACTCACCGTATAAAAGTGAGTGAATTTTGAAGTTGCATCAGTGATTCAATTTTACTCCAAGGTAGCACTGTTATAGCGATATTTCAAATTGGCAATAGTACATTATTGTCACAAAATTTCAAGGTCTTAAGACGTACCAGCAAAAAGTTACAGCATTTCAATGTTGCAAACTTTGATAGTTATATTACGCACATTATAAAAGTTAGTGAATTTTGTAGTTGCATCAGTGTTTCATTTTTTACTCAATGGTAGCACTGTTTTACCGATATTTCAAATTGACAATAGTATTTTATTGTCACAAAATTTCAAGGTCTTAAGACGCACCAGCAAAAAGTTACAGAATTTCAATGTTGCAAACTTTGATAGTTATATTACGCAAAGTATAAAAGTTAGTGAATTTTGAAGTTTCATCAGTGTTTCATTTTTACTCAAGGGTAGCACTGTTATACCGCTATCTCAAATTGACAATAGTACATTATTGTCACAAAATTTTAAGGTCTTATGACGCTCCAGTAAAAAGTTACAGCATTTCAATGTTGCAAAATCTGATAGTTACATTACGCACAGTATAAAATTTATTGTATTTTTAAGTTGCATCAGTGTTTTATTTTTTATTCAAAGGTATCACTGTTATACCGATATTTTAAATTGACAATAGTACATTATTGTTACAAAATTTAAAGGTCTTATGACACTCCACTAAAAAGTTACAGCAATGCAATGTTGGAAACTTTGATAGTTATATTACGCACAGTATAAAACTTAGTGAATTTTGAAGTTGCATCAGTATTTCATTTTTTACTCAAAGGTAGCACTGTTATAGCGATATTTCAAATTGACAATAGTACATTATTGTCACAAAATTTCTAGGTCTTATGACGCACCAGTAAAAAGTTACAGCATTTCGATGTTGCAAACTTTGATAGTTACATTACGCACAGTATAAAATTTTGTGAACTTTGAAGTTGCATCAGTGTTTCACTTTTTACTCAAACGTAGCACTGTTATACCGATATTTTAAATTGACAATAGTACTTTATTGTCACAAAATTTCAAGTTTTTATGAGGCACCAGTAAAAATTTACAGCATTTCAATGTTGCAAACTTTGATAGTTATATTACTCACCGTATAAAATTGAGTGAATTTTGAAAATGCATCAGTGTTTCAATTTTACTCCAAGGTAGCACTGTTATAGCGATATTTCAAATTGGCAATAGTACATTATTTTCACAAAATTTCAAGGTCTTAAGACGCACCAGCAAAAAGTTACAGCATTTCAATGTTGCAAACTTTGATAGTTATATTACTCACCGTATAAAAGTGAGTGAATTTTGAAGTTGCTTCAGTGTTTCAATTTTACTCCAAGGTAGCACTGTTTTACCGATATTTCAAATTGACAATAGTATTTTATTGTCACAAAATTTCAAGGTCTTAAGCCGCACCAGCAAAAAGTTACAGAATTTCAATGTTGCAAACTTTGATAGTTATATTACGCAAAGTATAAAAGTTAGTGAATTTTGAAGTTTCATCAGTGTTTCATTTTTACTCAAGGGTAGCACTGTTATACCGCTATCTCAAACTGACAATAGTACATTATTGTCACAAAATTTTAAGGTCTTATGACGCTCCAGTAAAAAGTTACAGCATTTCAATGTTGCAAACTTTGATAGTTATACTACGCGCAGTATAAAAGTAAGTGAATTTTGAAGTTGCATCAGTGTTTCATTTTTTACTCAATGTTTTACCGATATTTCAAATTGACAATAGTTCTTTATTGTCACAAAATTTCATGGTCTTATGACGCACCAGCAAAAAGTTACAGCATTTCAATGTTGCACACTTTGATAGTTATATTACTCACCGTATAAAAGTGAGTGAATTTTGAAGTTGCATCAGTGTTTCAATTTTACTCCAAGGTAGCACTGTTATAGCGATATTTCAAATTGGCAATAGTACATTATTGTCACAAAATTTGAAGGTCTTAAGACGCACCAGCAAAAAGTTACAGCATTTCAATGTTGCAAACTTTGATAGTTATATTACGCACAGTATAAAAGTTAGTGAATTTTGTAGTTGCATCAGTGTTTCATTTTTTACTCAATGGTAGCACTGTTTTACCGATATTTCAAATTGACAATAGTATTTTATTGTCACAAAATTTCAAGGTCTTAAGACGCACCAGCAAAAAGTTACAGAATTTCAATGTTGCAAACTTTGATAGTTATATTACCCACAGTATAAAAGTTAGTGAATTTTCAAGTTGCATCAGTGTTTAATTTTTTACTCAAAATTAGCACTATTATACCGATATTTCAAATTGATAATAGTACTTTATTGTCACAAAATTTCAAGGTCTTATGATGCACCAGTAAAAAGTTACAGCATTTCAATGCTGCAAACTTTGATAGTTATATTACGCACAGTATAAAATTTAGTGAATTTTGAAGTTGCATCAGTGTTTAATTTTTTACTCAATCGTAGCACTGTTTTACCGATATTTCAAATTGACAATAGTACTTTATTGTCACAAAATTTCAAGGTCTTATGACGCACCAGCAAAAAGTTACAGCATTTCAATGTTGCACACTTTGATAATTATATTACTCACCGTATAAAAGTGAGTGAATTTTGAAGTTGCATCAGTGATTCAATTTTACTCCAAGGTAGCACTGTTATAGCGATATTTCAAATTGGCAATAGTACATTATTGTCACAAAATTTCAAGGTCTTAAGACGTACCAGCAAAAAGTTACAGCATTTCAATGTTGCAAACTTTGATAGTTATATTACGCACATTATAAAAGTTAGTGAATTTTGTAGTTGCATCAGTGTTTCATTTTTTACTCAATGGTAGCACTGTTTTACCGATATTTCAAATTGACAATAGTATTTTATTGTCACAAAATTTCAAGGTCTTAAGACGCACCAGCAAAAAGTTACAGAATTTCAATGTTGCAAACTTTGATAGTTATATTACGCAAAGTATAAAAGTTAGTGAATTTTGAAGTTTCATCAGTGTTTCATTTTTACTCAAGGGTAGCACTGTTATACCGCTATCTCAAATTGACAATAGTACATTATTGTCACAAAATTTTAAGGTCTTATGACGCTCCAGTAAAAAGTTACAGCATTTCAATGTTGCAAAATCTGATAGTTACATTACGCACAGTATAAAATTTATTGTATTTTTAAGTTGCATCAGTGTTTTATTTTTTATTCAAAGGTATCACTGTTATACCGATATTTTAAATTGACAATAGTACTTTATTGTTACAAAATTTAAAGGTCTTATGACACTCCACTAAAAAGTTACAGCAATGCAATGTTGGAAACTTTGATAGTTATATTACGCACAGTATAAAAGTTAGTGAATTTTGAAGTTGCATCAGTATTTCATTTTTTACTCAAAGGTAGCACTGTTATAGCGATATTTCAAATTGACAATAGTACATTATTGTCACAAAATTTCTAGGTCTTATGACGCACCAGTAAAAAGTTACAGCATTTCGATGTTGCAAACTTTGATAGTTACATTACGCACAGTATAAAATTTTGTGAACTTTGAAGTTGCATCAGTGTTTCACTTTTTACTCAAACGTAGCACTGTTATACCGATATTTTAAATTGACAATAGTACTTTATTGTCACAAAATTTCAAGTTTTTATGAGGCACCAGTAAAAATTTACAGCATTTCAATGTTGCAAACTTTGATAGTTATATTACTCACCGTATAAAATTGAGTGAATTTTGAAAATGCATCAGTGTTTCAATTTTACTCCAAGGTAGCACTGTTATAGCGATATTTCAAATTGGCAATAGTACATTATTTTCACAAAATTTCAAGGTCTTAAGACGCACCAGCAAAAAGTTACAGCATTTCAATGTTGCAAACTTTGATAGTTATATTACTCACCGTATAAAAGTGAGTGAATTTTGAAGTTGCTTCAGTGTTTCAATTTTACTCCAAGGTAGCACTGTTTTACCGATATTTCAAATTGACAATAGTATTTTATTGTCACAAAATTTCAAGGTCTTAAGCCGCACCAGCAAAAAGTTACAGAATTTCAATGTTGCAAACTTTGATAGTTATATTACGCAAAGTATAAAAGTTAGTGAATTTTGAAGTTTCATCAGTGTTTCATTTTTACTCAAGGGTAGCACTGTTATACCGCTATCTCAAACTGACAATAGTACATTATTGTCACAAAATTTTAAGGTCTTATGACGCTCCAGTAAAAAGTTACAGCATTTCAATGTTGCAAACTTTGATAGTTATACTACGCGCAGTATAAAAGTAAGTGAATTTTGAAGTTGCATCAGTGTTTCATTTTTTACTCAATGTTTTACCGATATTTCAAATTGACAATAGTTCTTTATTGTCACAAAATTTCATGGTCTTATGACGCACCAGCAAAAAGTTACAGAATTTCAATGTTGCAAACTTTGATAGTTATATTACGCAAAGTATAAAAGTTAGTGAATTTTGAAGTTTCATCAGTGTTTCATTTTTACTCAAGGGTAGCACTGTTATACCGCTATCTCAAACTGACAATAGTACATTATTGTCACAAAATTTTAAGGTCTTATGACGCTCCAGTAAAAAGTTACAGCATTTCAATGTTGCAAACTTTGATAGTTATACTACGCGCAGTATAAAAGTAAGTGAATTTTGAAGTTGCATCAGTGTTTCATTTTTTACTCAATGTTTTACCGATATTTCAAATTGACAATAGTTCTTTATTGTCACAAAATTTCATGGTCTTATGACGCACCAGCAAAAAGTTACAGCATTTCAATGTTGCACACTTTGATAGTTATATTACTCACCGTATAAAAGTGAGTGAATTTTGAAGTTGCATCAGTGTTTCAATTTTACTCCAAGGTAGCACTGTTATAGCGATATTTCAAATTGGCAATAGTACATTATTGTCACAAAATTTGAAGGTCTTAAGACGCACCAGCAAAAAGTTACAGCATTTCAATGTTGCAAACTTTGATAGTTATATTACGCACAGTATAAAAGTTAGTGAATTTTGTAGTTGCATCAGTGTTTCATTTTTTACTCAATGGTAGCACTGTTTTACCGATATTTCAAATTGACAATAGTATTTTATTGTCACAAAATTTCAAGGTCTTAAGACGCACCAGCAAAAAGTTACAGAATTTCAATGTTGCAAACTTTGATAGTTATATTACCCACAGTATAAAAGTTAGTGAATTTTCAAGTTGCATCAGTGTTTAATTTTTTACTCAAAATTAGCACTATTATACCGATATTTCAAATTGATAATAGTACTTTATTGTCACAAAATTTCAAGGTCTTATGATGCACCAGTAAAAAGTTACAGCATTTCAATGCTGCAAACTTTGATAGTTATATTACGCACAGTATAAAATTTAGTGAATTTTGAAGTTGCATCAGTGTTTAATTTTTTACTCAATCGTAGCACTGTTTTACCGATATTTCAAATTGACAATAGTACTTTATTGTCACAAAATTTCAAGGTCTTATGACGCACCAGCAAAAAGTTACAGCATTTCAATGTTGCACACTTTGATAATTATATTACTCACCGTATAAAAGTGAGTGAATTTTGAAGTTGCATCAGTGATTCAATTTTACTCCAAGGTAGCACTGTTATAGCGATATTTCAAATTGGCAATAGTACATTATTGTCACAAAATTTCAAGGTCTTAAGACGTACCAGCAAAAAGTTACAGCATTTCAATGTTGCAAACTTTGATAGTTATATTACGCACATTATAAAAGTTAGTGAATTTTGTAGTTGCATCAGTGTTTCATTTTTTACTCAATGGTAGCACTGTTTTACCGATATTTCAAATTGACAATAGTATTTTATTGTCACAAAATTTCAAGGTCTTAAGACGCACCAGCAAAAAGTTACAGAATTTCAATGTTGCAAACTTTGATAGTTATATTACGCAAAGTATAAAAGTTAGTGAATTTTGAAGTTTCATCAGTGTTTCATTTTTACTCAAGGGTAGCACTGTTATACCGCTATCTCAAATTGACAATAGTACATTATTGTCACAAAATTTTAAGGTCTTATGACGCTCCAGTAAAAAGTTACAGCATTTCAATGTTGCAAAATCTGATAGTTACATTACGCACAGTATAAAATTTATTGTATTTTTAAGTTGCATCAGTGTTTTATTTTTTATTCAAAGGTATCACTGTTATACCGATATTTTAAATTGACAATAGTACTTTATTGTTACAAAATTTAAAGGTCTTATGACACTCCACTAAAAAGTTACAGCAATGCAATGTTGGAAACTTTGATAGTTATATTACGCACAGTATAAAAGTTAGTGAATTTTGAAGTTGCATCAGTATTTCATTTTTTACTCAAAGGTAGCACTGTTATAGCGATATTTCAAATTGACAATAGTACATTATTGTCACAAAATTTCTAGGTCTTATGACGCACCAGTAAAAAGTTACAGCATTTCGATGTTGCAAACTTTGATAGTTACATTACGCACAGTATAAAATTTTGTGAACTTTGAAGTTGCATCAGTGTTTCACTTTTTACTCAAACGTAGCACTGTTATACCGATATTTTAAATTGACAATAGTACTTTATTGTCACAAAATTTCAAGTTTTTATGAGGCACCAGTAAAAATTTACAGCATTTCAATGTTGCAAACTTTGATAGTTATATTACTCACCGTATAAAATTGAGTGAATTTTGAAAATGCATCAGTGTTTCAATTTTACTCCAAGGTAGCACTGTTATAGCGATATTTCAAATTGGCAATAGTACATTATTTTCACAAAATTTCAAGGTCTTAAGACGCACCAGCAAAAAGTTACAGCATTTCAATGTTGCAAACTTTGATAGTTATATTACTCACCGTATAAAAGTGAGTGAATTTTGAAGTTGCTTCAGTGTTTCAATTTTACTCCAAGGTAGCACTGTTTTACCGATATTTCAAATTGACAATAGTATTTTATTGTCACAAAATTTCAAGGTCTTAAGCCGCACCAGCAAAAAGTTACAGAATTTCAATGTTGCAAACTTTGATAGTTATATTACGCAAAGTATAAAAGTTAGTGAATTTTGAAGTTTCATCAGTGTTTCATTTTTACTCAAGGGTAGCACTGTTATACCGCTATCTCAAACTGACAATAGTACATTATTGTCACAAAATTTTAAGGTCTTATGACGCTCCAGTAAAAAGTTACAGCATTTCAATGTTGCAAACTTTGATAGTTATACTACGCGCAGTATAAAAGTAAGTGAATTTTGAAGTTGCATCAGTGTTTCATTTTTTACTCAATGTTTTACCGATATTTCAAATTGACAATAGTTCTTTATTGTCACAAAATTTCATGGTCTTATGACGCACCAGCAAAAAGTTACAGCATTTCAATGTTGCACACTTTGATAGTTATATTACTCACCGTATAAAAGTGAGTGAATTTTGAAGTTGCATCAGTGTTTCAATTTTACTCCAAGGTAGCACTGTTATAGCGATATTTCAAATTGGCAATAGTACATTATTGTCACAAAATTTGAAGGTCTTAAGACGCACCAGCAAAAAGTTACAGCATTTCAATGTTGCAAACTTTGATAGTTATATTACGCACAGTATAAAAGTTAGTGAATTTTGTAGTTGCATCAGTGTTTCATTTTTTACTCAATGGTAGCACTGTTTTACCGATATTTCAAATTGACAATAGTATTTTATTGTCACAAAATTTCAAGGTCTTAAGACGCACCAGCAAAAAGTTACAGAATTTCAATGTTGCAAACTTTGATAGTTATATTACGCAAAGTATAAAAGTTAGAGAATTTTGAAGTTTCATCAGTGTTTCATTTTTACTCAAGGGTAGCACTGTTATACCGCTATCTCAAATTGACAATAGTACATTATTGTCACAAAATTTTAAGGTCTTATGACGCTCCAGTAAAAAGTTACAGCATTTCAATGTTGCAAACTTTGATAGTTATGTTACGCACAGTATAAAAGTTAGTGAATTTTGAAATTTCATCACTGTTTCATTTTTACTCAAGGGTAGCACTGTTATATCGCTATCTCAAATTGACAATAGTACATTACTGTCACAAAATTTCAAGGTCTTATGACGCTCCAGTAAAAAGTTACAGCATTTCAATATTGCAAACTTTGATAGTTATATTACCCACAGTATAAAAGTTAGTGAATTTTCAAGTTGCATCAGTGTTTAATTTTTTACTCAAAATTAGCACTATTATACCGATATTTCAAATTGATAATAGTACTTTATTGTCACAAAATTTCAAGGTCTTATGATGCACCAGTAAAAAGTTACAGCATTTCAATGCTGCAAACTTTGATAGTTATATTACGCACAGTATAAAATTTAGTGAATTTTGAAGTTGCATCAGTGTTTAATTTTTTACTCAATCGTAGCACTGTTTTACCGATATTTCAAATTGACAATAGTACTTTATTGTCACAAAATTTCAAGGTCTTATGACGCACCAGCAAAAAGTTACAGCATTTCAATGTTGCACACTTTGATAATTATATTACTCACCGTATAAAAGTGAGTGAATTTTGAAGTTGCATCAGTGATTCAATTTTACTCCAAGGTAGCACTGTTATAGCGATATTTCAAATTGGCAATAGTACATTATTGTCACAAAATTTCAAGGTCTTAAGACGTACCAGCAAAAAGTTACAGCATTTCAATGTTGCAAACTTTGATAGTTATATTACGCACATTATAAAAGTTAGTGAATTTTGTAGTTGCATCAGTGTTTCATTTTTTACTCAATGGTAGCACTGTTTTACCGATATTTCAAATTGACAATAGTATTTTATTGTCACAAAATTTCAAGGTCTTAAGACGCACCAGCAAAAAGTTACAGAATTTCAATGTTGCAAACTTTGATAGTTATATTACGCAAAGTATAAAAGTTAGTGAATTTTGAAGTTTCATCAGTGTTTCATTTTTACTCAAGGGTAGCACTGTTATACCGCTATCTCAAATTGACAATAGTACATTATTGTCACAAAATTTTAAGGTCTTATGACGCTCCAGTAAAAAGTTACAGCATTTCAATGTTGCAAACTTTGATAGTTATGTTACGCACAGTATAAAAGTTAGTGAATTTTGAAGTTTCATCAGTGTTTCATTTTTACTCAAGGGTAGCACTGTTATATCGCTATCTCAAATTGACAATAGTACATTACTGTCACAAAATTTCAAGGTCTTATGACGCTCCAGTAAAAAGTTACAGCATTTCAATATTGCAAACTTTGATAGTTATATTACGCAGAGTATAAAAGTTAGTGAAGTTTTAAGTTGCATCAGTGTTTAATTTTTTACTCAAAATTAGCACTATTATACCGATATTTCAAATTGATAATAGTACTTTATTGTCACAAAATTTCAAGGTCTTATGATGCACCAGTAAAAAGTTACAGCATTTCAATGCTGCAAACTTTGATAGTTATATTACGCACAGTATAAAATTTAGTGAATTTTGAAGTTGCATCAGTGTTTCATTTTTTACTCAATGGTAGCACTGTTTTACCGATATTTCAAATTGACAATAGTACTTTATTGTCACAAAATTTCAAGGTCTTACGACGCACCAGCAAAAAGTTACAGCATTTCAATGTTGCACACTTTGATATTTATATTACTCACCGTATAAAAGTGAGTGAATTTTGAAGTTGCATCAGTGTTTCAATTTTACTCCAAGGTAGCACTGTTATAGCGATATTTCAAATTGGCAATAGTACATTATTGTCACAAAATTTCAAGGTCTTAAGACGCACCAGCAAAAAGTTACAGCATTTCAATGTTGCAAACTTTGATAGTTATATTACGCACAGTATAAAAGTTAGTGAACTTTGTAGTTGCATCAGTTTTTCATTTTTTACTCAATGGTAGCACTGTTTTACCGATATTTCAAATTGACAATAGTATTTTATTGTCACACAATTTCGAGGTCTTAAGCCGCACCAGCAAAAAGTTACAGAATTTCAATGTTGCAAACTTTGATAGTTATATTACTCACCGTATAAAAGTGAGTGAATTTTGAAGTTGCATCAGTGTTTCAATTTTACTCCAAGGTAGCACTGTTATAGCGATATTTCAAATTGGCAATAGTACATTATTGTCACAAAATTTCAAGGTCTTAAGACGCACCAGCAAAAAATTACAGCATTTCAATGTTGCAAACTTTGATAGTTATATTACGCACAGTATAAAAGTTAGTGAATTTTGAAGTTTCATCAGTGTTTCATTTTTACTCAAGGGTAGCACTGTTATACCGCTATCTCAATTTGACAATAGTACATTACTGTCACAAAATTTTAAGGTCTTATGACGCTCCAGTAAAAAGTTACAGCATTTCAATGTTGCAAACTTTGATAGTTATATTACTCACCGTATAAAATTGAGTGAATTTTGAAGTTGCATCAGTGTTTCAATTTTACTCCAAGGTAGCACTGTTATAGCGATATTTCAAATTGGCAATAGTACATTATTGTCACAAAATTTCAAGGTCTTAAGACGCACCAGCAAAAAGTTACAGCATTTCAATGTTGCAAACTTTGATAGTTATATTACGCACAGTATAAAAGTTAGTGAATTTTGTAGTTGCATCAGTGTTTCATTTTTTACTCAATGGTAAAAGTAAGTGAATTTTGAAGTTGCATCAGTGTTTCAATTTTACTCCAAGGTAGCACTGTTTTACCGATATTTCAAATTGACAATAGTATTTTATTGTCACAAAATTTCAAGGTCTTAAGCCGCACCAGCAAAAAGTTACAGAATTTCAATGTTGCAAACTTTGATAGTTATATTACGCAAAGTATAAAAGTTAGTGAATTTTGAAGTTTCATCAGTGTTTCATTTTTACTCAATGGTAGCACTGTTATACCGCTATCTCAAATTGACAATAGTACATTATTGTCACAAAATTTTAAGGTCTTATGACGCTCCAGTAAAAAGTTACAGCATTTCAATGTTGCCAACTTTGATAGTTATACTACGCGCAGTATAAAAGTAAGTGAATTTTGAAGTTGCATCAGTGTTTCATTTTTTACTCAATGGTAGCACTGTTTTACCGATATTTCAAATTGACAATAGTACTTTATTGTCACAAAATTTCAAGGTCTTATGACGCACCAGCAAAAAGTTACAGCATTTCAATGTTGCACACTTTGATAGTTATATTACTCACCGTATAAAAGTGAGTGAATTTTGAAGTTTCATCAGTGTTTCATTTTTACTCAAGGGTAGCAGTGTTATATCGCTATCTCAAATTGACAATAGTACATTACTGTCACAAAATTTCAAGGTCTTATGACGCTCCAGTAAAAAGTTACAGCATTTCAATATTGCAAACTTTGATAGTTATATTACGCACAGTATAAAAGTTAGTGAAGTTTTAAGTTGCATCAGTGTTTAATTTTTTACTCAAAATTAGCACTATTATACCGATATTTCAAATTGATAATAGTACTTTATTGTCACAAAATTTCAAGGTCTTATGATGCACCAGTAAAAAGTTACAGCATTTCAATGCTGCAAACTTTGATAGTTATATTACGCACAGTATAAAATTTAGTGAATTTTGAAGTTGCATCAGTGTTTCATTTTTTACTCAATGGTAGCACTGTTTTACCGATATTTCAAATTGACAATAGTACTTTATTGTCACAAAATTTCAAGGTCTTACGACGCACCAGCAAAAAGTTACAGCATTTCAATGTTGCACACTTTGATATTTATATTACTCACCGTATAAAAGTGAGTGAATTTTGAAGTTGCATCAGTGTTTCAATTTTACTCCAAGGTAGCACTGTTATAGCGATATTTCAAATTGGCAATAGTACATTATTGTCACAAAATTTCAAGGTCTTAAGACGCACCAGCAAAAAGTTACAGCATTTCAATGTTGCAAACTTTGATAGTTATATTACGCACAGTATAAAAGTTAGTGAACTTTGTAGTTGCATCAGTTTTTCATTTTTTACTCAATGGTAGCACTGTTTTACCGATGTTTCAAATTGACAATAGTATTTTATTGTCACACAATTTCGAGGTCTTAAGCCGCACCAGCAAAAAGTTACAGAATTTCAATGTTGCAAACTTTGATAGTTATATTACT